>CM077668.1:41437585-43937585 GCA_039707655.1 Elymus sibiricus | reverse complement strand
GGTGGTGGTAAATCTTCTGGTACCTATCTTGCTTGTCTGGCGGATCGACGAACGGGGGTTCTATCGCCGCCTTGATTACTACACCTCTTCATCCTAAATTTGTTCCCATTGCAAAATACCGAATCGATGAGCAACATCCATAAGGGAAAAGCAGGGTAGCATGACACCAGAAAAGAAGCCAAATAAAAAGAGGGAATAAAGCGAACAACATAATTATACAAGGCAACCCAACATCATACATGGCAAGCTAGTAGGGGATTATCATGACTGGACTGCTCATACAGAAGTTGACATATGCATAGATGCTGTGATGCATACACCGATACTCAAGCCTCCACTCTAGTGGCGTCGGTGGCACGAACACTGGTAGACTGAAGACTCCTCGTCGTCTGATCCTGTCTCAGAGTCTGAGCTGATGATGTGAATCTCAGTCTCCGGATCAAAGGTAACACGGCAATGCTGACGGGAAGGCTCCGCCTCTGAAGGAGAAGAAGCACGACGCCGCAGCATCGGAGCAGCTGGAGTAGCTAGGAGTGAGGCCCACTCTGCAGGGGTCTCACATCGGCTACCAGACGAAAAGCCTGGCGGTCCGAATGAGCTAGAAGGAGTCTCAGAGGGTGGAACGGGTGGAGTATATACTGGTGAAAACGGAGGTGGAGGAGGAGACTGTGCTGCTGCAACAGCTGCAAGTGCCTCTCGGGCCTGAGTCAGCTCCTCTGCTAGTGAAGTGATCATACGGTAACTGGCGTTCAGGTAGCGAGACAAAACACCAGTAGCGCGATCACTCGCCGGATCAACAGGTGCGAAAAGGACTCGCCCTGTCGCAGGCGACAGGGTGGGATAGTGAAAGAAACCTGGATGAGTCTGCATCTCGACCTCATGGAAGCGCAAGTCAGTAAGAGCCTCCATCGCAGCAAACTGGATGGCCAGATCCGGAGTAGAAGCAGTTCCGCCCTTGGACGAACGAGAGCAACTACCAATATCCGAACTCGCAGTCAAGAAGGCCTCTGCGTGATACTCGTACACTGAACCAGCAAGCTTCTCTCAATACACCTGGTACACTGGGTCTTCGCCGTTGGGATACAGCCGAAGCCAAACGCTACGAAGCAGTACTGGAAAAGTGAACGGTGCCGGCTCATGATTGTAGTGGTACGGAACAGGTGCCATCTACACTCACAAGGCCAACGGTTAGCACAATAAAAACTATATGCATGCCATGCAGCAAACTGATGCAACAAGCAAATGCAGCAAGCAAGACACATCCCAAGACCCTAATCTAATCGCGGTTCTAGCGCAGGGTTAACTAGGGTGTCCTACAGTCAGCGCGGCTCTGATACCAAGCGTTGTGGCACCCCAGCTCAGAGAACCGGTTTACCCAGTGTTTCCAACCCAGAGATCCTGTCTTTTGGAAACACTCACAACAACTTGGAATAGAACTGAACTGAACTTTATTGATATAGCTTGGGTACAACTCAAAGTTTACATAGATAGCGAGGCCGGAAGCACTGCAGGTGCTGAGAACAATATCTACATTATTTATGGAACAGGATAGGGCCTCGATACTACTGGGATATTCTACGGCGTAGCGGAACGTAGTGCGGAAAACTCCATCCACAGGGACACTGCTGGGACACGGCCTAGTTAGCGTAGCACGAACCATCGGGACCTCCGTCCTCGGCTTCTCCTACATCTGGCATGACACGCCAGGTGAGTACTTGGAATGTACTCGCAAGCTCATGGCAACCAAAACAATGCAGCAAACAATAGCATGGCAATAATCAGGTTAAGTGCTTGAATGCTTACTGGCACTGAGTACCAACTTACTCTCATCTGGGTTGTCCCACAACCCTCAAGATACTCATGAACCATTGGTACTTCCGATCATACGACAAGTTCTTCCAACATTATTATCATTACGGTTAACCATCCTAGAGAGGCCTAAACGGACTGTCCAATACCGTGGACGCGGCTATTCGGATAGGTTTTACACTCTGCAGAGGTTGCGCACTTTACCCACACCATGGAGCTCCTGGCCTCATATTCCCATTCGGGTGGACCGGGGTTGCTCCAACGAAACCTGCCTGACCCGTGACTCCCCCATCGTACCACCGACAATCATACCCTCCCAGGGTCATGTCCTGGGTGGCCCCTGTGTCACCCCGTGACACCTGCCACCGTCGTGGCCAAACTAAACTGTCCCAAACGGGGACGCCGGCAAAATAACTCAACTGGGCTCACAGGATTATGGTCGTCTGCCTGATCAGGGCAGCACGCACGCATAACCCTCCCTCTTTGGTGGTACCGATAAAAGAGCACAAAGCCAGACCATGTCTAGGCCGTCCCATACCGGCAAATGTGGCTGCACGGATAAGTCAGGCAATTAACAATCATGGATATTCATCAAGATTAATTTAACATGGCAGTAGCTATAAAATAAATTACTTTGAATTATCACATATTCAGATAATGCATAAAATTCAATTAAATGACCAACACTATTGAAATGCTTCATGAAATGGATGACATGGCTTGCCTTGCTCTCTTGGGTTGTCCACAAACTCCTGGGCTTGAAAATCAAAAGGATTTCCCTCTGAAAAATATTTTAAAAAGGCAAAGAAAATGTCACATACTACTGTTCTGCTTACCAGAAATTCTGTGAGCAAGAGAAAAATACCAAAATTTACCAGAAAATAGAGGAGCTCAAGACAAACTCAATGCAAAAAGAATCAACTGATTTGGACTTATGGATAAAAAGTTATTAAGGGTCAAAGTTCCTGGTCAACTTTGGAAATTAAACAGAAATAAGAAAATCCAGCAGAGGCCACGTCGAAGGCGTAAAGTGGAAAGGCGTCTCCACTTACCGCTTCGCGCGCGCGGCTGAGCCGCTAACGAGCGGGCCCCGCAGCTGGACTCCGGCGACGGTCGTCGGCGATGTGGTCGGCGGCGAGGTCGGGGAAGAGCGGGGATGGAACGGGCTCACCGAGGCGGTCACGCACGTACCCGCAGATCGACGAGGGGTGGTCAGACGACGTCGTCCCCTTCCTCTCCGGCGGCGGCGGCGCTCGGGTGTCGTCGGAGACGGCGGTTCCAGCAGCGATTCGCTCGGGCAAGAGGTCGGGCGTGACCAGGAGGATGAGCTGAGCTCGATGGTGCAGTCGGTGGAGTCCGGGAAGGAGTGGAACGGCGAGGAGGCTGGGCTTGGGTGGCGGCGGATCTCCGGCGAGGTTCGAGGCCAGAGGGCCTCTCGGCCATGGCTCGCTGCTCGGGAGGGCGATTGGGAGGTCGAGAAGTGGGGTGAGGAGCTCGGGAGGGCCGGGCGTGGCCTTTTATAGGCAGGAGGCGAGCTCGGGCGAGCTCTCTGGAAACGGCGAGGTCCGGGACACGTCGCCGGCACCAGGACGCCGCGCTGGCTGGCCGGTTGCGGGCGACGAGACGGGAGAGGGCAGCGAGGAGTTATGGCATGGTGGAAGCTAGCGGAGGAAGAAGACGAGCACCAGCGCCACTGTGCCCGGATGCGATGGTGGCCGCCGGGGACGTTTCCGGCGAGGGAAAGGATCGGGAGAGGGTTACGTGGATGGCAGCGGCGAAGTCGGCACCTCCAAACACAAAATGGCAGCGAGAGGTCACTGGAATGACCTCGGCCGTCGCCGGCGAGATGCAGAGCACGCATACTGGCATGCCAGTACCGTGCTCACCACGGTGTCCGGCGTCTAGAGGCCGACCAAGTCCAGCGCAACATGTCTGGGGTGTTCTCTTTTGATCACTTAGTGCCTCTGCATGCTTGGTTTGGCTAGGTTCACTCTGCTGTGAAGTGTAGCTTCAGCTACAGTTTCTGACAGCAATCTTGGGAGAGATCTAGAGGAGAGGTGAGCTGGAGATGGAGCGAGTGGAGATGTCTGGGAGGATCTATGTTGGAAGGACTCCAAGCTAACCAAGTTTGAAAGAATTTCATCAAGAATTGAATATAGTTCATGTACAACTGCTGTACTGAACCAGAAACCTAGATCAGCTTGTTGCACTCATCTGGTTGATTTGCTGGGGCTGAAATATTTTTTGAATTTTTTAACAAAATTTTAAAAATGGGAACATTAATCGTAGAAAACAAACATTGTTTGAATTTCTGAACAATTTTTTTTGAAATTCCCAAACGTTTTTCAGAAACACGAACAAAAAATTAACAATGGGAACACTTTTTGAAATTTCCGCTCATTTTCCCAAAATGCGAAACATTTTTGAATTTGTGAACAAAATTTCAAAACAGAAAACATTTTTTAAAATTTCAAACTATATTTGAAATTCCCAAAAAAATATGGAAAGGAAAAAACTTTAAAATATTTTTTTTAATAAAAAACGAAAACAAGAAAGATAGGTAAAAAACATCGAAAAATCGGTTCAGGAACTTTCTGAAAGGTTCCCAAACCAAAACGAACGAACATGTTAAATAAGCCGGCCCACATACTTCACCGATGCAGTTGCCCTGTGCAAAGCAGTGATAGTTTGCTAGTTTCTCGGGAAAAAAAAAAGCAGCGATAGTTTGCTGCAACACATGGGGTCCACCTCCTATATGATGCAATTTCCGTCATATAACGGACAATTTTCGTGTTTTGACCCTTTCCTTGTAGTTTGTCCGGATCTGGCCCCAGTTCGAAAATTTTTCGACATTTGACCCTTTTGCTACCGCCGCAACATATGGCGGTAGGCTTGCATAGCCTACCGCCAGGACCTTAGGCGGTAGGGTAACGGCAGCCGCCGTCACACAAACGGCCAGACGCTGACCTGGCAGACATCCTACCGCCAGAGATCTGGGCGGTAGGGTGTGCAGTCCTACCGCCAGGGCTTCTGGCGGTAGAGTGTGCAACCCTACCGCAGATCAACTGCCACTTCTGGTCACAGAACCCATGGCCGTGGGGTGAGGCACCCTACCGCCGGGAGCCTTGGCGGTAGGCTGTGCAACCCTACCGCCGCGCTCCCCGGCGGTAGGGTCTGATCATAGTTCATTTCTGCACACAGCTTTGATTTTGTCTTCAAATTTTTGCCATAACAATTGCATAGATTTAAAAACAATAAGCACAATTTCATAACAATTTCATAGACATAAAAACAATAAGTTTGATCATATTTCAACTAAGAAACAAGTACCAAATAGTTTGATCATAGTTCAACTAAAAAACTAATAACATAGTTTGATCACATCCAAATAGTTTCACGAAGCCACAACATAAGAAGTTTAACAAGTTCAACGGTCGTCGACAACATAAAAGGTTTCACTGCCTCCTTCCCCTCTTCGAGGTACGGTCCTCGTTCTTTGATCGCGTCTCGGCCGCCTTCTTCTTGTGCTGAGTAGGACGCGCTCTCTGAAACGGGGATGGACTTGCCCAATCCTTCTTCGGCACATTCCTCTTCTCAAGCTGGGCTGTCTGAGTTGGTGGAGGTCCGTCGTCGTCGTCGTACTCCTCCTCGTCATCGCCCTCACCCTCTTCTTCCCCATGTTCTTCTTCTGCTTCCTCCTCGCCCTCTTCTTCATCTTCACCTCTTCGTCGTCGTCCTCGTCCTCCTCCTCGTCCTCTTGAACCGCCCTAGACGACGAGGCGGCATGGCTCGATGAAGCGAGGCTACGCATCGGTGCTGCAGGAGCAAAAGCATCCTCGGTGGAGGTAGCGCACCCAAGCAAGCCCACAAGCTTGCGACATTTGTTGACGAACTTCTGCAATGAGAACGAAACAATAACATAATATGGATCAAGTTTATGGTTAAAAACAAAAATGAACTTAACAAAATGAACTCTATGTTACCTTCACCGTTCCCCTCAACTTGTTCTCACTACCTCGAGTCCCGGGGATAGAACTAAGCGCATCAGAGGCTTCAAAAATGCTTTTGTTCAGCTCCAAAGACTGCAAAGCAATAAAATGAGTCACTCACATTAAAGTTGATTTCATCCAACCGTCGGTTGAAAACAGATAAAAACAACTTACCACTCTGTTCATGAGGGGTCCGTACTCCCTAAGTCCGCCTTTAAGCTCTCCGATGCTCTCATTGTAGGCTTCATTCTCGGAGGCGTCATCGTACAGGTCTTCCGCATCTGCTGTCGTCCACTGGAGCCTCAGGCGCAGACGATGCTTGATAGCATCGTCGTACCACAGCATGTGATCCTCGTACTCATCCCAGTCCATCACTTTCCTCTCCACATCTTTGCGAGTTTTCCGCTCGTTCCATTCCTGCACGTATCTCGCATGTTGCTCTTCCCAATCTATGATGGACTGATTCTTCTGCCTGCTCATCCTGCAAGGCATAAAAAAGAATGTAAAACACCCTAAGAACGAATGTAAAACATCGAAACAAAAGTTGTTATCGATGAGATCGCCTGGTGGTACTCACAGGTGTAGGTCGTAGCCACCGGTATCGGTGACGATGCCGGCTGGTGGTGTACGTTGCGCCTTACCAAATTGCGCGGCAACGCGCTGTGGCAAGTGGTACTCCACGGCATAGACACAAATCATGGGCACGATGCACCGCCAGAGAAGCCGGTCCTGCTTGCACATCACGTTCAGCTCGAACCCCCACTCTCGTTCATCATCATACGGCCACCAATTAACCTAGTACCAAACAATGGTAAGCTCAAGTGAAAGTGTCGTCGAAAACATTCAAAATCTAGTTCTTATACCTGGAAAGGCGTGAGAGCATCAAGCTCGTTGCTGAAGACCTTGTACAAGGCCTTGGATTCGCCCGTGTAGACACCCACCACGTCCCAAGCGTATGCGACGGTCGGGTACCGATCAGCTTCGTCATCTTCGCCATAGTCCGTCCATGCACGCGAGCGCGGCTTCTCCGGACGGCCCACCGGGATTCGCTCCCACATCCAAATGGAGAGGCCCCATACACATCCACACATACCGAACGTATCTTCCGCCCTCTGGGTCGCGTCGTCAAGCTACAAAACAAGTATAGATGATAAGATGACATAATCTAAAGCAGCACACGTCCATGATATTTGAAACAAAGTGATATTCACTTACCGAACGGTATAGGTAGGCGAGGCCGGCGGCCCCCCAGCTGTACCCCGCATCCCAGTCCTTTAGGAAGTCGAGATACATCCATAGGGCATTGTTCCCACAGCAGTCTGGAAACACTACCTCCGTGAGAAGATACCAAAGGTAGGCCCTGGCGTACTGCTCCACCACCCGGGGTTCGGCACCTTCCGGGCACTTGCTCCGGTACTTGAGGAGCCAGGGCAATGGTACGCCGGAAGTCCGGTTATTCTTAGCGGGGGGGCAGTCGCCGATGAGGGCGATAACCCTATCGTGCCAGTTCTTCCTCTCCACTCGTCCTGTGAGAGCACGACCCTTGAGCGGTAGGGCAGTAATCATCCCCCAATCCTGGAGGGTCACGGTCATCTCCCCACATGAAAGATGGAAGCTGTGCGTCTCTGGCCGCCACCGGTCGATCAAAGCCATGAGAGTTGAGTGGACGAGCGTCGGCGGCTTACGCTTGAACTGCAAGACGAAACCCAATAGTCGGGCTCTCCTGTAGAACGGTGCGTACCGCTCGTCGTACTCCATCTTAACGGTCGTCTTGTGAGCCCTCATCCGCAGTGGCGGGAGCATCTGTGAAAATGAAGAACCAAAGCATAATTAGCATAAACATAATAATTAGCAACTTGTTTTCATCAATTCAAAAAGATTTGGTTTAAGAATGGTAATTACCACTCCATTCTCAATGAAACGGGCACGGTGACTCTTGTCGAACTTAGTGTCAAGCATGGTATACTTAATGCCGATGTCGTCCGCAAGAGGTGGCCTCCTAAAAAAATTGCATAAACATAAGCATAAGCATATAAAAAAAATTAACCTATGAGATCACAAAGGTTCATCACATCCGAAAAAACCTATAGATACATAAGCATAAGCATAAGCATAACTAGGGTTCACCATGAACTAGGAAACATATAGATGAATCACAAAGGTTCATCACATCCCAAAAAACCTATGAGTTCAATCTTTGAATAAGCATATGAAGATTTTTTTTAACATTAACATGAACTAGGGTTCATCATGTGGTTAAAAAATAAATAAATACATATATCAAGATGCAATCACCAAGGTTCAAATGCATCATATCATATCATATTTCGCCAACAACATCCAACATGCATCATATCATATTTTTTTCAAAAACAAAAAACATGAACTAGGGTTCATCTTAAGCATATTTCCTCAAACACCATCCACTATACATCATGCATCATATCATATTGACATGCATCATCATATCAAAATAAATTCCTCCAACATGCATCATATCAAAACAAATTCCTCCAAGAAAAAATATGAACTAGGGTTCATCTTCATACTACCATTCCAACTAGTGACTAGAGTTCATATCTAACACAATACAACATCTAGAATCAACCTAAATCAATCCTAAGGTAAAAAAATTTGAATCTAGTTCAAAAAGGGGGAGTGATTTGAATCAAATAATGCGACGAATCGGAAGCTATTTGACTAAAACTAATTGGAGGGATCGGAGGAGCTTACTTTTCTCTTTTCGGGGCCATCTCGATCCGCAAAAACGATGAAGAAACGAAGAAGATCCGAGGGGGGAAGTGGAGGAGATGAGAGAGGGGGCGAGAGGAAGAACTCCTCTGTTCTTGGCGGCTGGGTGGGGGAGAAGGGGGATGGGCGGGCGGCCGGCCGCTTATAACTGCTAGCACCCTACCGCCGGGAACCCTGGCGGTAGGATAGGACAGGCTACCGCCAGGACCAGCGGCGGTAGGGTGGGACGGAGAGAGACGGCGGCCGTTTAGGCTGCTGATGTGGATAAGTTTCCTACCGCCAGAGGTTGCGGCGGTAGACTGTGCAATCCTACCGCCGGTTGCCCTGGCGGTAGTGAAAAGGGTCAAATGTCGAAATTTTTTGTAACCGGGGCCAGATCCGGACAAACTACAAGGAAAGGGTCAAAACACGAATATTGTCCTCATATAACAGCGGACGCATACAGGGCCAGCCCATTGGTACCATAGGGAATCGTTGCCGTGTAGCAAACCGTGCTGCAGCGACGGTTTTTTTTTCATTTGGTTCTCATAAACGATGAATATATTTTAAAAAATTAGAAGATATTTTGAAAATTTCTATTTTTTCAAAACTTCCAAAATTTTGAAAATTCTAAACGAAATTTGAAATCTCAAATAAGTTTTTTAAATCCCGAATATTTTTTTAAAATGCAAACATTTTTCTGATTTCCAAACATAATTTGAAAATCCCACACATTTATAAAACACGATAATTTTCTGAAATTGCCGTAGAAAATTTTAATTCCAAAACATTTTCTAAAATTATAAAATTCCTGAAATTTCCAATTTTTTTTGAAAAATCCTAACATTTTTTGGAAAAATAATAAAGGCTAAAAGAGAGAAAAAACTGAAGAAAACCAAAAACGGAAACAATCAGGAAAAAGAAAAACCAAACAAAATAAACCTGACCCGGTAAAACCTACACAACAATTGTGCCGGCCTTGAGTGCGCATCCCTGTGCGTTTCAGCACCTATTTGACGCAAAATGCCTCAAATATGGTTTCCCGGTAGAAGAACACACAAACGGGCGGAAGAATGTCGTGGTTAGACATATGTGGGCATTTTTTTGCCACCAATCAGGCCGACAAGCGAGGTGATGGCTATCTCAGCTTGCGGAGCAGTGGCTGACTACGTGGCGAATTGATCGCGACAAGGTGAAAACGACAAGCGATGCCCAGTGGGATAAGAAACGATCTGGTCCGTCATTATAGTCGATCCGACGGATCGATAACGACGCCAGAACGCCGGCGTGGCTCATAGGTGGTTTAGTCTTAGTGTTTTGTAATTCCATAAAAAAACATAAGTTGAATAGGTGCTCATCGGCTTGCTTCTTAATAAGCGCGTACGTTACTTTTCTTAAACAAAGAGGTGGAAAAAATAGGGCCATCGAAACATTGGGTCAACTCGACTTAGTAGCAAGTTCATGATTACTTGACTAATTAATCTCCGGTTGAATCCGTAACAGTGTGACTTTAGTTTTCCAATGCAATTTGGCGTAGCTGGACCTTTACCTTCAGCATTATAATGTACTATATATAAGTTCAGAACAAATAAAAGAACCCACCATTTTGCAACAACAACTAGACTACAGAAGAAGGCGAAACTTGCAAGTAACCCCTTGCACGCGGATAAGCTCGCTCAGGCTCTATAAGAAGCAACCCTGGTTATTACACCTTCTATAAGAAACTTACAAGTAAGTAATCGACGATCGTGCGAACAAGCGACAAGATAAGCTCAAATCAATGGTAAGACGCAGCAAGCTAGCGCTGGAAATTTCGATACTTGCATCCTTGCATAGTTGCCAAGGTCTTTGCTTGATTGGTGTGTTGCGCATGCAGGGGTCAATGACGAAGATGGGTCCTTGTGGCGGCAACGGCGGCAGCGGCAGGGACATGGACACTCGCGGCGTCAACCGCATCATCAGGGTCATCGTCCGCCACTCGCGACACTTTGTATTTTCTTGGATCTTAGATCCAAATCAGTGTACCTGTAATTGTTATGAGTATAAATAAAATTACATGTGTTTCTTAAAAAAAACTATTTTATTTCATATGATATGTGATTCACAAAGTACAAATACATATAAGAAAGACATGGTGTATATATATATACATAACCCCAAAGCCGGGAGCACATTTTTTTTACCCGGGAGCACCTTTTTTTTTTTGAGGAATCTCGCCATATTTTATTGATTCAACAAAATGTTCATAGGTACACGGTTCAGGTCATGAGGCATGCCCAACCAAACATGACGACCTAGAGGTAAATTACAAGCATACTTGGCGAGATTGTGAGCTTCAAAGTTGAAGTTCCTACGTTCGAAAACAAAACTGCAGGAATGAAAACTACTCTTGCGTTCTATAATTTCATGTACGTACTATGGCTGCATGTGGCGCACTTGTTCCCATGAGTATATCCGTCACCACCTCCTGGCATTCACTTGCAACACATATATTCTGGATGTTGAGATCCTCTGCCAACGCCTTCGCTTCTCTGCATGCATAGGTTTCCAGAATCGTTGGGTCAGTTATACCTTGGGAGACCACGGCTGAGGAGCCCATATAGACGCCAGTATGGTCGCGGCAAATCGCTGGCTAAGATCAATGTAGATGGTGCAGTGCTGCGCCATGGGCGCGGAGGAGTTACCCGGGAGCACCTATGTGACGTGTGCTGCGACAAACAACAACGAAGCCTTGACTGGGCCGGCCCATTGGCAGGCACCCAAGCGACCTGCATTGAGTGTGGCATAAAAAATCCGCTAAAAATGCAATACGCCAGCATGGAATCAAACTTGCAACCTCTTGTCACAGACTGCCTGTTGCTGAGTTGCTGGCGACTAGAGCTGACGACCCTTAATGACTGTTCGTAGCGCGAAAACTTTATGAACTAACATCGGCGATAGATCAAACATATTTTTCAACATTTCTTCAAAAAATGAAGTAATTTTGAAATTTTGAACACTTTTTGAATAACGCAAAAAATTATAACATTACGATTTTATTTTGAATAAGTGTACATAATTTTAAAAGGGAATTGAAAAACACGAACATTTTCTGAAATTTCCAAACAATTTTTTATAACACACATGTTTTTTGAATTTGTGAACAAAATTTGAAAAACGGGAGCATTTTTTTAAAATTTTGTACTTTTTTTGATAAAAGCAAACTTTTTTTGAATTTGTGACCAAAATTTGAAATAAGAATGTTTTTTGAAATTCCCAAACATTATTCGGAAACATGATTTTTTTTTTAAATGGGAACATTTTTTGAAAATTCCTGAACATTTTTTGCAACCCTGAACCATTATTGAATTTGTGAATAAAATTTGAAAACAGAAACTTTTTTAAAATTTTCGAACAATATTTGAAATTCCCAAAACATTTTTTGACAAAAGGAAAAATCTTGAAAATGATTTTTTTAATAGAAAATAGAAAAAAGGGAAAAAAGCCTGTTCAAGAACCTTCTAGAAGGTTCCCAAAACTGAAACGTACGAACATGTTAAATAGGCCAGCCCACATGCTTCGCTGGTGTGCTTCCCCTGTGCGAAGCAGCGATAGATTGGCGTAACGCGCGGGGACCCCCTATATGAGGCATTCTGCAGCGGGCGCACACAGGAGCAGCCAACTGGGCCGGCCCATTCATACTGTAGGGAATCGTTGCCGTGTAGCAATGGTATGCCGCGAGGCTTTGGCGCTGGCCAAGGATTTGGACAGTTCTTGGGTCCTTGTATCTTCGGACTGTGCTACGGCGATTAGTGATATTGAGATGCATTAAGGAGGAAGACATGCATCCATTATTCAGCAGATCCGTGCTAGCAAGTTAGATTATTTGGAGTGTGATTTCATGTATGAGAGAAGGTCTATAAATTATGATGCTGATAGCATAGCTAAATTTTCTTTATCTCTAGGTGTATGTAGACATGTGTGGTTCCTTCAACCACATGATATTGTAACGATTCCGTTGAACTTGTTTGAAGAAAGAATTATTATACCCCTAAAAAAAGGGTACTACACTGATCGGTTTCTAGTTTTTTTAGTCGTTTTCCTATTAAAACATGAGCATGGTTTGAAAAATTGAGAACATATTTAAAAAAATTCGATTTTTAGACTTATGAATATTGCTAAAATTATAAACAAAATTTGAAATCTCACAATTTTTTGAAATGATGAATATTTTTTGAAAATGTGGTCATTTTTTTTATTTCCAAAAATATTGAAAATTCCAAACATTTTTAAAACGCAATCATCTTTTCAAATTTCTCAACAAATTTGCTATTTTCGAACTAATTTTGAAATTCCCAATCATTTTTCGAAATTAGACCATTTTTAATTTTAATTTTTTTTAGAAAATTTCTAAACAATTTTTGGAGAAGAAGAACAAATAACTAGAAAAAAGAAAGAAAAAAGGGAAAAGAAAAACCAAAGAAAACCGAAAAGAAGAAACAATCAGGAAAAAGATAAACCAAAAAACCAAACCTAACACGGTAAAACCTGGACAATAATTGGGCGTTCCAGCACGTATTTGACGCAACATGCGTCAAATATGGTTTTCAGGTTGAAGAACAAAGAAACGGGGGAAGAATACCGTGGTTAGGCCTATGTGGCCCTTTTTTGCCACCAATCGGACCGACGAGCGAGGTGAGGCTAATTTTCGTGTTTTGACCCTTTGCGCGAAGTTTAGCCGGATTTGACCCTGGTTTGAAAATATTTCGGGATCTGACCCTTTTTACTACCGCCGGGGACGTTGGCGGTAGGGTAGAACAGGCTACTGCCGGAGGCCACGGCGGTAGCCCACTCATTCACGTCAGCTATCATAAACGGCATCAAAATTTTGGCTTTCCAAAAGTTAGTTACTAACTATTTTCGTGTACACTTTGACAGACGGTTCCGCCATTACGTATAAGGGGCCACATGAAGGTCGCTCAGATGCAGTACGACCACCGCTACGAGCCGTATTTCAGGAGAGCCGGGCTGTTGGGTTTCGTGCTCCAGTTCAAGCGTGTGCCGCCGACGCTTGTCCACACAGCTCTCACAGCATTGGTGGACCGTTGGCGGCCCGAGACGACGGTGACCCTCGAGGACTTTGCCATGATCACGGCCCTACCGCTCCAGGGCCACACTCTCATTTGGCGCATGGAAAGGAAGAACTGGCCGGACAGGGTTAACGCCCTCATCGGCGGCTGCCCTCCCATAAAGGATATCCGAACATCCGGTGTACCACTGCCTTGGCTCCTGACCCACCGGGCTGTATGCCCGGAAGATGCCGATGCGAGGACCGTGGAGCAGTATGCGAGGGCCTACTTGTGGTTTCTTCTCACAGAAGTCGTGTTTCCAGACTGCTCGGGGGACAATGCCCTATGGATGTATCTCGACTTCCTGACCGACTGAGATGCAGGGTACAGCTGGGCGTCTGCCAGCCTCGCGTACCTATACCGTTTGGTAAGAGAGATATCTCAATATTCGTATATGGACGTATGTGTGTGCTGCTTTAAATTGTGTCATCTGATCATCAATTGTTATTTGTAGCTGGACGACGCAACGCAGAGGACCGAAAAATCGTCTGGTATGTGTGGATGTGTCTGGGCCCTCTCGATTTGGAGTTGGGAGCAGCTGCCGGTTGGTCGTCCTGAGAAACTCAGACGGACTCCATGGACGGAGTATGGCGAAGATGGCAACAGTGTTCAATACCCTACCGTCGCGTACTCTTGGGACAAGGTTAAAATCTTCTCAGGCAAGAGCAGTGCGTTGTACAAGGCCTTCACCAACGAGCTGGACAACCTGACATCTTATCAGGTATACCAACGAGCGAGCTAGTTTTTTAATGTAGCCACTTTCACGGTTGCTTACCAGTCTTTCTGTAGGTTAACTAGTGGCCGTACCACGATAGAGATTGGGGTTTCGAGCTGAATGAGATGTGCTCTTGGGACCACGTTGTCTACCGGTGCATTGTCCCAATGATATGCGTGTACGTCGTCGAATGGCACCTACCAAAGCGCGCGTGGCCACGCAATTTGGCGTATTACAACACAAACCACCGGCACGCCCCCACGACACTGGTGGTTTCGTCCTTCACTGGTATGGGCTGCCATCTATTTTACCGTGTTTTCATTCAGTTTGACGTTCTTATGGTCTTTTATGTTTTATTGTTTGTTATGCCCTCTGCAGGAAGAGTAGGCAGCATTGCCAGTCCTTATCGGACTGGGGAAAAGAGCACGAGACTTACGTGAAAATGTGGGACGAGAGGAGGTTCCGCAAAGACGGGGAGAGGTCAGGGATTGACTGGAATGTGTACGAGAGCCACATGAATTGGTATGATGATGGCGTCAAGTTCCGTCTGCGCCTGAGGCCACAGTGGACGGCCGTGGACATCGCATCACTGCAGGAGGAGGAGGACTCTGAGGATGAAGCCTACAGGAAAAGCCTCAGAGATATGCAATGTGATTTTAGGGAGTATGCACCCCTGATGAACAGAGTGGTAAGTTTTGTCCCATTATTTCGAGCCGGCAGTTGGATGATGCTGACATGGTCATTCTCGCTAACTTATTCATGATCCTTACATTTGCAGGGTTCGGAGCTGAACAGAAACATTTTCGATGGCTCGAATGCGCTAAGTTGTGACCCCGGGACCGTGGAGGGTGACGGCAAGCTGAGGGAAGCGATGATGGTAACTTTGAGCCTCATAGCATTCTGATCGAGCAACCACAAATTTGATCCATGCCATGTTCTTATTTATTTGTAATCCTAAACCTGTTCCAAGCCATTTTCTTCTATATTTGTTATTGCAGAAGATCATTAATCGTTGCCGCTAGCTAGCGGGCATGCTTGGGTGCGCTGCCTCGGTTGACATGCATGCTCCTAGTGGGTCGACACGTGCCCTCGCTTCATCGAGCCACGCCGGCGGAGGTTCCTCTAGCCATGCCGCCTCGTCGTCTCGCATTGTTGAGGAGGCCGAGGGAGAAGATGATCAGGAAGAAGAGGATGAGGGAGAAGAGGAAGGAGGTGACGACGAAGGAGGTGATGAGGAGGAGTACGACGATGAAGACGGACCTCCACCCACTCAGCCAACCCAGGAAAAGAGGGGGAAACAGCCGAAGAAGGATTGGAAGAGTCCATCCCCGTTTCAGAAAGAGCGCCGTCGTCGCACAAAGAAGCCGGACGAAGCCCGTTCGAAGAGAAACGAGGAGCGTGCCGCCAAGAGGGGGAGGAACTAGTGATATGGTCGTGTTGAACTCGCTTAGTTAAAGTAGTTGTGAACGAGAACTTGTTTGCCATGTCGAACTACTCGGTGTTGTCGATTTGCTACCTATTTACTATGTTGAACCTATTTGATATGTTGAACCTATTTGATATGTCGATTTGCTACCTACCTATTTGCTACCTATAATGTGTGAGATCATCATATTTTCATATGCAAACACTATTTGCTGCTGTGTGTTCAACTATCAATCATATTTGTAATTCAAATGGTCAAGTTCTTCTAAAAAAATAAGTGAGAGAGGACCCTACCGCCAGGAACTGCGGCGGTAGGTTCTCACATCCTACCGCCAGAGCACCCGGCAGTAAGGTGTGAAAACCTACCGCAAAAAAACCCACTATTTTCTGTTACAGCACCCTGGCGCGCCTGGCACACCCTATCGCCGCGGGGGGTGGCGGTAGGATGTGAAAAGCTACCGCAAAAAAACCCCTCTTTTCTGTTACAGAACACTGGCGCACGCGCAGGCCTCGCACACCCTACCGCCGCGGAGAATGGCGGTGGCTTTATCTACCCTACCGCCATTCAACCTGGCGATAGTGCCATTAGGACACGTCAACCTGAATACACAGTTGGTTGACGGAGGCTGTCATTAACCTACCGCCTAGAGGGCCGGCGGTAGCCTGTTCTACTCTACCGCCATCGACCCTGGCGGTAGGAAAAGGATCAGATCCCAAAATGGTTTCGAATCGGGGTCAAATCCGACTAAACTTAGCGCAAAGGGTCAAAACACGAAAATTACCTGCGAGGTGATCGCTAGCTCAGCTTGGGGAGCAGCGGCATTGACTACGTGTGGCAAATGGATCGCGACGAGGTGAAAATGACAAGCGATGCTCGGTGGGATAACGACGCCAAAACGTTGTGGTGGCTCATAGGTGGTTTAGTTTTTTTTTTAATCTCTATCTCTACTTTTTTATTTATATTTTAAAAAAGTAAGGTTCCATGTTTTATTTTTTTCTCACCACCCCTTCGTCCAACCTTCCCAGTATGATAATCAATCACCTTAATTTACTTACCTTCTGGACCAATTTCACTTTAATTTACTTACCAAACTTCTCATCGAACTATAAGGTAAATCCCGGGCATGATTTGATAAACATTTATTTACACAATCGCATTAATATGGGCAGGTAAATCACAAGCAAATGTATTATTAGATTACTTATGTCACCTTGCAACGCACGGGCATTGTCCTAGTTTCATAAAAAAACATAAGTTGAATAGGTGCTGATGAGCTTGCTTCTTAATAAGCGTGTACGTTACTTTTCTCAAAAAGAGATGGAGAAAATAGTGCCATCCAAACATTGGGTCAACTCGACTTAGTTAGCAAGTTCACGATCAAGTTAGGTACTGAATGAATCAACTCGACTTAGCAAGTTCATGGTTCCATGTATTGAGGAACTCTTGCCGTCGGATTGTAGCCCTATCCATTTGAAATAAACTACTATTGATCTCAGAAAAAAAAAGTTCATGGTTAAGTTAGGTACTGAATGAATCAACTCGACTAATTAATCTCTCACTGAATCCGTCGCAGTTTGACCTGAGTTCTCCAATGCAATTTGGCGTAGCCGGCCGGACCTTTACCTTCAGCATTATAATGTACTTTAGTGATCTATAAACGGTCTTGTATTTCTTTACAGAGGGAGTATAAGTAAGTTCAGAACAAATAAAAGAACCCACACACAGTTTTGCAACAACAATAACCAGAAGATGGCGAGTACGGGGCTTGGATGGAGGGTGCAGGCGTGCAGATCCGGCGGTCAGCGTCCTCGATGGTATCGAGCAGCCTCGACGGATTTGGGGTCGGAGGGGTCCAGGTGCTCTGCCTGGCCGACGAACCACAGCGACAAGCTCCCCGCCGGCGACGACGGGGCTTTTCTGAGGACCATGAAGCCCATGGATGGCGAGGGTGCTTCTCTGACCTACGGTGGTTCCCGGCTGGTGCTATGGCGGCGGCCGAGACGGGCGGTGAGCGTGGTTGTGCTGTGCAGGAATCTCCAAGGAGCTTGGTGCAATTTTCTTTGTGTTGGGGTGTTCTCTGCAAAAGCTCAGTTCCAGCTGTGTTTATGGTGTGTTCGCGTCGCATGCGTGTCCTGTATGGTTGCCTTTGATCTATGAATGTGATACGCGTGTTCTCAAAAAAAAAAAAAATAGACTATAGAAAGCAAAACTTGCAAGTAATCCCTTGCACGCGGATAAGCTCGATCAGGCTCTATAAGAAGCAACCCTGGTTCTTACACCTTGTATAAGAAACTTACAAGTAAGTAATCGACGATCGTGAGAACAAGCGATAAGATCATCAGCTCAAATCAATGGTAAGACGCAGCAAGGCAAATTTCGATAGCCCCCATCTGAAGTTCGCTCTCTCCAGCTGTGTCGATACTTGCATCCTTGCATAGCTGCTAAGGTCTTTGCTTGCTTGGTGTGTTGCGCATGCAGGGGTCAATGATGAAGATGGGTCCTTGCGGCGGCAACGGCGGCGGCGGCAGGGACATGCACACCCGCGGCGTCAACCGCATCGTCAGGGTCATCGTCCGCCACGGCCACGCCGTCGACGCCATCTCCGTCCTGTACGAGCGCAACGGCCTGGAGGAGTGGACCGAGCAGTGGGGAGGAGGAGGGGGCAGCCGCTCTGAGGTAATCATGCTGCAGCCTGGAGCTAACAGTACGTGCATGATCGGTCGATGGAATTAATTGCTTGGTGTTGGTTAATATAGAGTGAATTCCGGTTTTTACCCCCTATTTTGACATTTTTAACACTAATTACCCCATTTAGCGGGATTTCATCCATTCTACCCCATTTAGCAAAAGTGTTGCCACAATTTACCCTGTTTAAAATTGGGAAACGCTTATACCCGGTCGACCGGCTAAGCGTTGGGCCGGCGCGTCGCTAGAGTGCATCCTTCGGGAGAAACCGCTGGCCACTTGCCCTGACGGGGCTCACCTTATCTCTGGGGCTACCTTATCTTCCTCCTAGAATTGGCTGCATGCTTTTTTCTCTCCTCTCACCAACCAGCCATGACCGCCGCCTCCCCTTCTATCAGCCATTGCGTTCTCTCCCTCGCCGTCGCTTGTCGTGCGCAGGGCGTCGAACTCATGGCTGTGCTCTCCCTACCCTCCTGCTACAACGGCGCCACCCGACGGCGGTGTTGCAACCAGCACCAGCCGGAGCCGGAGACGACGTCCATAGCTGTTGCAACCGGCACCTAGTCAAGGGTGCTTCAACCGGCTTTGAAAAAAGTTTCTACCGGCATAGAAAAAAGCTTCAACCATGGAAAAAAGCTACAACCGGCGTAGAGGAAAAGCTTCAAACGTGGAAAAAAAGTTTCAACCGGTGACGAGAAAAGCTTCGATCGGAATGAGAAAAAGCTTCAACCATGGCAAAAAAGCTTCATCCGGTGTGTAAGAAAGCTTCAACCGGTGTGAAAAAAAGCTTCCACCGTGAAACTTCAAAAACCGGCGCCGTCTGCTGACGATGGTATGAGCGGCGACGCCGGGATGAAAGCACATTTGCTCCCTTGGTGGTTTTGGTAATTCATAATAACATATATCTCATTGAACTAATGTCTATTCAAGATTAAGATTTCAGGATGTTCAATGATTGGCATGGCATGGACTAGACAAGTGGACCCCTCAAAATGCTAAAGACAAGGATTGGGAAAAGATCAAGACTCTACATTTTTGGTTTAGTGATCCAAGATCACATTGAGTCCATAGGAAAGCCAATACTATTAAAAGGGGATGAGGTGTTGCTTAATGGTCTTTTTCCTCAAGTGCTTAGTGACAGTATTCCTAAACCCTCAACGACTCTCTCTACCCAAATATGTCCTAAACCTACAGTCCAACTCGGCCCCACCGATTTTTCCTATCCAGCCCCACCGAGTTGATCCAAGACTTAGCCACTGCCAAACCCTAACAAATCGGATCCACCGAAATGGATCTCGGTCCCACCGAGATGGCCTTGCCAACTCTCTATAATCGTTTGCATTTACTTCGGTCTCACCGAGATGGCTTGCCAAGTCTCTGTTGCCTTATTGCTTCATTTCGGTCCTACCAAGTTGATGCAATCGGTGCCACTGAGATGAGGATTGCCCTAAGCCATTGCACTTCGGTCCATCCGAGTTGTTCGTATCGGTCCCACCGAGATTCCTAAAGTTCATATCTTTTACACAGTTCGGTGCTACTGAGATGATTGTTTCGGTGCCACCGAGTTGGGTCGAAAGAGTGTAACGGTTGGATTTTGTGTGGAGGCTATATATACCCCTCCACCACATCCTTCTCAGTAAGGAGAGCCATCAGAACGTGCCTACACTTCCACCATACATTTTCTGAGAGAGAACCACCTACTCATGTGTTGAGATCAAGATATTCCATTCCTATCATTTGAACCTTGATCTCTAGCCTTTCCCAAGTTGCTTTCCACTCAAATCTTTCTTCCACCATAGCCAAATCTGTGAGGAGTGTTTGAGTGCTGAGAAGACTATCATTTGAAGCACAAGAGCAAGGAGTTCATCAACAACACACCGTCTATTACCTTTTGGAGAGTGGTGTCTCCTAGATTGGTTAGGTGTCACCTGGGAGCCTCCAACCAGATGTGGAGTTGAACCAAGAAGTTTGTAAGGGCAAGGAGATCGCCTACTTCATGAAGATCTACCCCGAGTGAGGCTAGTCCTTCGTGGACATAAGCCATGGTGGAATAGACAAGGTTGCTTCTTCATGGACCCTTCGTGGGTGGAGCCCTCCGTGGACTCGCGCAGCCGTTACCCTTCGTGGGTTGAAGTCTCCATCAACGTGGACGTACGATAGCACCACCTATCGGAACCACGCCAAAAACCACCGTGTCTTCATTGCGTTTGAAATCTCCAATCCCTCCTTTACATACATATGCAATTGCTTACATTCCGCTGCTATACTCTTAGAATTGCATGTGTAGGGTGATGCTTGACATGTACTATTGCTAAAATCTGCCCACAACTAAAATTGGGAAAAGGTTAGGTTTTATTTGGTCAAGTAGTCTAATCACCCGCCCCTCTAGACATATTTTCGATCCTACAAGTGGTATCAGAGCTTTGGTCTCCGTAAGCCTTGATTTCCATATCTTTGGTCATCATAGCCTTGGTTTCACAACCTAGGAGAGTATGGCGTCTAGTGAGGGTAACTATCACCGTAGAGGTCCATATTTTGATGGTACAAACTTTGCTAGTTGGAAACATAAGATGAAAATGCATATTCTTGGTCATAACCCCGCCGTTTGGGCTGTTGTTCGTGTTGGCTTGCAAGGTGACTTATTTGAGGATGGCAAGGAACCGGATCGTGAGGCAACTCTGGAAGAATTGAAGATGTTGCAATACAACGCTCAAGCTTGTGACATTCTATTCAACGGTCTACGTCCCGAAGAATTCAACAAAATCAGCCGCCTTGAGAATGCAAAGGAAATTTGGGATACTTTGGTTGATATGCATGAGGGTACCGAATCCGTCAAGGAATCTAAGTTGGATGTGCTCCAAAGTCAACTTGACAAGTTCAAGATGAAGGATGGTGAAGGAGTCGCTGAGATATACTCTAGGCTTGCTCTCATCACAAATGAGATTGCCGGCTTAGGAAGTGAAGAGATGACCGACAAATTCATCATCAAAAAGATACTTAGAGCTTTGGATGGAAAATATGATACCGTCTGCACATTGATCCAAATGATGCCAAATTACAAAGATCTCAAGCCCACGGAAGTCATTGGAAGGATCGTTGCTCATGAAATGTCGCTCAAGGACAAAGAGGAGCTACACAACAAGTCAAGTGGTGCTTACAAAGCCTCAACCGATGCTCCAACAACTCCAAGTGACAAGCTAGTATTCAATGAAAAGATAAGCCTAATGGTGAAAAGGTTCAACAAGTTCTACAAGAATAAAGGGAAAGAAAGAAGCTCTAACTCAAGACATTATGAGAGAAGATCATCAAGTCGTGACTGGAATTGTTACAATTGTGGAAAGCCCGGACACTACTCAAATGAGTGTACGACTCCCTACAAGAAAAGAGACGAATCACCAAGAGGAAGACATAGAAGAGATGAATAATCTCATAAAGAGAGAAGGAGTAGAGATGATTATTATGAACGAAGACACTCTCGAAGAAGTAAGGATTCGGAGAGGAAGGACAAGTCATCAAGGAGGTACACAAGAAGAAGACATCAAGCTTATGTTGGTGAATGGGTTTCCGGCTCCGACTCCGACAACCACTCCGAGAGAAGTTATCACTCCAACTCCGACTATAGTCAAGATGAAGGTGTTGCCGGACTTGCACTTGTGTCATCCAAATCCTATGATCTATTTGACTCAACAAATGAAGGAATTGGAAGATGCTTCATGGAAAAAGGCCCCAAGGTATCACACCCCGAGTATCTTGATTTCAATAGTGATGAAGATGATTTGCTTGGTGATGATGATTTACTTGTTGATAGAGATAGTAATGTGAGCTATGATGAAAATGCTAGTAATCATGATAGTCAAGAGGAAACGAGTGACAATGCTATGAAGGAGATTGAGCGTCTAACTAAAGAACTAAATGCTCTTAAGTTAGCTCATGAAGCAACTCAAGAGGATCATAGAGAACTTCTAAGAACTCATGAGAAGCTACGCTTCGAGAAGCTAAATTTAGAGCAAGAGCATGAGTTTCTTAAAGCTATCAATGACGATCTTCGAAAGAAGAGTTCTTCATATCTTGCCAAGCGTTTACTCTTGTCTACCTTTATGCCACAAGTTAAATCTAAGAAAACTAGCAACAAAGGTAAAAATGGTTCTACCTCTAGTAGTAACAATAACAATGCTAAATCCAATATTGTTGCTTCTAGTAGTTCTATTGATTCCACTAACGATTCTCTTAGCCAAGTTACACTTGAGGAAGAAAATATGCTATTGAAAGGAATTATAGAAAAAGGTGTCTACAAGAGTCTTGCCGGGAGTAAGCAATTTGAGAAAATTGTACGCAAGCAAGGAAGGCACCGGAAGAACCAAGGTGTTGGTTTTGAACTAAAGTTCAATGCCGATGGAGTTGAGTTGGAAGAAGGTCAATACCCCAAGACGAAGTTTGTTCCTCAACAAGAGAAGTATGATCCTACTTCCTTCAAGGGAACACAAGCTCAAGAAGATTTTCCACCACAAGACCACAAGCTAAAAGGCAAGGACAAGCTTCAAGAAGAGATTGATTCATTTGAAGAAGCTCCTCAAGCCATGGTCAAGTGGGTTCCCAAGACTTCATCAAGTTCTACTTCATCAAGTGCTACTACAACTTCAAGGATTCCCATCAAGTTGATGTGGGTCCAAAAGAAGAAGAACTAGAGAGTTCTTGAGGGTGACTCCGCCAACAAACTTCACTCATATTATTCATGGCAAGGACTTGTGCAACCAACTTCCACATTTTGCACTAGTTCATGGAGTCACAAACCCTCTTGTTGGTAAGGCAAGGGACAAGGTAATTAATGCATTCATGGACATCATCATATGTGTATTTCACTCCATGTCTATGGATATCCTTCTATGTTCCTTGTGTGGGACTAACCCATGTAGGTATTGAAAGGACAAAACTCCAAAGGATTGCTCCCAACTTTTGATGGTCTACATCAATATTGAGCATCCACATCTTCAACATCTACATGAAGTCATCATCGACAAAACCCAAGGTTAGTTCAACCCTCTTAGGGGGGATATCACATCTAGGGGGAGCTTTGCTCTAAACAATTGATCTAAAGCAACTCTAATGGTATGAACACATTAATGCTTTATGTAAAAGTGGTAACCCCACTCGTGCTTAAACGATGAGTATGACCTATGATCAAATGTTCTCATTTGGCTCCTAAGTCAATATACTCATATATAGATGACCTAGTCATCGCCATTGCTTGATAGGTGTTAGAATTGGTTGTGCATGTTTGACACATATTTCATTTGCAATCTTATTGTGTGAGCATGTTGGTTTGCATGTTTTTATCATTCGAGGACATCCATTTGTAGTTTTGATTGTCTTGATTTTTCTGGCCAAGTGGATGTACAAGAATGCCTAAGAACCTTCTCTAGCTATCTATGTTTTCTTGTCTCAAATTCTATTCTTGCTGCATCACAAAAAATTGAACAAGTCTTTTTCGGACCCTCCGGGTGAGGAGCACTCGGAGCCACCGATCTGAAAGGGCTGAACCTCCAAAACCTTCTAATTGATTTCGGTCAGGCCAACCTACTCAAACTCGGTCGAACCGAAAGCATTTAGACTGATCTAGGTTTTCATCTCGGTGCTACCGATTAGACCAACTCGGTTGGACCGAGTTGCTGTAACTGCAAGCAGTTGCACGTCTCGGTGCTACCGATTTGTTTCACTCGGTGCCACCGACAGCGAATGGGTATATATTCCCAGCGAACCGTGCGGTTGAAAATTTCTTCAAACGTCACGCTCCCGCGCCCCATTGCTGCCGCCCCTTTGGTCTTCGGATCGTCGCCGTCGTCTCCAGCGCGCCCTCGCCGCAGGATTCCATCACCGTCAACGGTAATCTCCACCGCCGTTGTCGCCGTAGAGAAACTCCACCGAGTTAGGGTGAGTTTCGATCCCTTTCGTGCTTCCCTTTTCCGTTTCAATGCACGATTGGATAGCCTGTAATCTTGACACGAATGCAATCCTCTTTCCACCAGATTAGTTCGTTTGAACGAGATTCGAGCAAAAAAATTAGGGTTAGGTTTCCGCCGAACGCATCTCGGACCGACCGAATAGGAATTTTCGGTCCCACCAATTTGGCCCTGGCCATAGCACTAGTACATCTCGGTGCCACCGAGTTGTGCGAATCGGTAAGACCGAAAGTAACGTCTCAGTGAAACCCTAGCATCTCGGAGCCACCGAAACCCATATCGGTCTGACCGAAGTGGCGTGCCATGTCTCTGTAGTGTGCTTCGGTGTCACCAAGATTACCAACTCGGTCCATCCGGACTGCATTCTGTGAAAACCTAAGACTAAAGTTTGAACTCATTTTTATGAAAAACTATCTGTTTTTTGTGATGACTCATCTACTCTACCCATACCTATCTATTCACAGGGTCAGCTCAGCAAGATGTCTAGTGGCAGTGACAGTCAGAACAGGTCTGAACAACAGGCAGAGATGAGTGAAGGATCAAGCCATAATGAGAGTTTCTATGAGGGAGAGAGAAGCTCTCCAGATCTTCCTAAAGCTGCAACCAGAACAAGGAAGAAGAAAACCTCAGACAGTGAGGATGAGGATTTTGTTGCCAGTGAGACAGCAACCAAGAAGAAGAGAGTAGTGCTTGCTAAGGAGTACAGCACAAAGCCTACTTCTGTCAAAGAGAGAACAGCTGTAAGGAAAGTGCCAAAACAGTCCATACAATTCACTCTTGAAGAGCCTAGTGAGGCAGCTGCAGGTGCTAAGAAGAAGAGGATAAGGAAAACTATTGCCCGTGTGATTGGCAGACCCTCCATGATGATTGATGAGGAGGAAGAAGAGGAGGAGGATGAGCCAGCTGCTGCACCCCCTGCAAAAGCACAGAAGCTCATGTCTGATGCAATCAAGACTGCTGCACCTCCCAAGTCAAAGCCTAAGGCATCAGCACCCAAGAGATCAACCAGGAACATATCTGCTGCAGAGAAGAACAAGGCCCCAGTGCCTGAATCAAATGTTGATGAAGAGTCTCTAGTGCTCAGAAAGTTGAAGCCAAAGATACCGGACCATGACAATGCACACCCAGTAGCTGAGAACATGATGTTGAGAAAGGACAAAGGACTGCGTCAATGGAGATTGTCAGATCCTTATGCTATCAGAAGAAGGACTGCTTGTGATTATCGTTTTCACACCAGTGAACAACAAGACTTTTATGAGACAGTATTGCTTGACAAGAAGCCCATAGTCAGTGACATGAAGTGGGTGGATTGGGAATACATTGATGAGAACGAAGATTATTTCCCCCACGTCCATGAAAGCTTCAGAATTGCAGGTGTTGACGAGTTTGTTGGAAAGAAGTTGACCAAGTGGAATGACGAGATGATCATGCAATTTTACTCTACTGCTCATTTCTATCCAGATGGCAGAATAGTGTGGATGACTGAGCGTATAAGATACCAGTCTACCATCTCTGAGTGGGCAAATCTTCTTGGTGCACCCAAGGAAGAGGATGATGATATTGACATATATGCCAAGCTCAAGATGGATCACAACTCAATGGCCAACATGTACACTGCAATTCCTCAGAAGGACCTTGAAACACATAAGCTTGGATCAGTGAAGCATTTGCTACCAGGACTGGCCACCTCAAACACAATCTTGCGGTACACCTTGTTACCCAAGTCAGGCGATGATAAGATGATTCGTGGCCACTCCATCAACTTGCTGCACTTATTTGATACTCCTCAGAAATTCAAGGTGATGAGCCTGATAGTTGAGACTATCAAGAGGACAGCAGCAGATCAGAAGAGATCGTGTGGTTATGCTCCACATATTCAGTTGTTGATCAATTCCAAGGTTGGAACCAGCACGTATCTTCTTGATCGAGAGCATTTGCCACTCCGTCCAGAGTTTGAGGACAACGTTATAGTGATGGATTCTTCGCATCCCACTTCTGAACAAGCTCAAGAGGAAATCCGTAAAGCCCAAGAAGCTAAAGCAGCTCAGGAAGCAGCAGCTCCCAATGCTCCAATTGCGAATCTCAAGACACCAAAGGATCAAATGCAATATCTGCTTGAAGCCACTCTGAGGATTGAGCGAAGTCTGGCCAACCTCACCCAGACCCAGGCTAGTTTTGAGCGGATTATTGAGACCAAATTTCATGATTTGGATGTCAAGGTGACTGAGATTCAGACCACAGTGGAACAGCTGCAAGGAGATGTTGATGCTGTCAAGCAAGCCAGATCAGATGACAGTGAAGATGAGAGACCGACCACAGAGCAGTTTCGGCAAGTGCCTAGAGCTGCCAGGTCAGCTGCAGTACCAGTAGTGGACCCACGGACCACGGTATCTGCACCAGCCGCCACAGCCATAGTGCCACAGCAGGTCTCCACTCCTCCAGTCCAGCAGTCATCAGCAGAAGCATTCGCGGACGCTCTTATCTCAACGCCGTCTACGCACACCGGAGCAGCCAGCAGGAGGTCGCCTTTAGGAGCTTCGGAGGACCGTGCCTAGAGAGCCGACTAGTGCTATACGATTCGAACTTTTTGGTACTTGTTGCCAAAGGGGGAGAATTTGTATAGATCATAGGCTGCGAGAGAGAGTGTTTCGTTTTTTTTCTCGAGTTCATTTGCTACTTGTTTGCTTGTTCGTTGATACTTTGCTATGTGTGTGCTTGCTACAGTGTCTGTGAGATATTCTGTTTACGCTTATCATGATGTTTGATCATACTATGCCTATTGCGATGATTCTTGTTTATCTCTACCATTATCTTGTATGATCAATTATTTATGTTGGTGATGCGTGCTTACTATTTCAATCATATCATTTTGCGCGCTCCACCAAGATGTATGTGACATGGAAGAGTAACCCATGGGCCTAATCGATTGTGCATTTGCATTCAAACGCAAATTTTTAATAATGCACAAATTTAGGGGGAGCTCTTGCTTATCACATACTTCTCAAAGCGACGATGTATTTCATTTACTTAATCATCTGTCGAAGCTTTGATCTATATGTTGTCATCAATTACCAAAAAGGGGGAGATTGAAAGCACATTTGCTCCCTTGGTGGTTTTGGTAATTCATAACAACATATATCTCATTGAACTAATGTCCATTCAAGATTAAGATTTCAGGATGTTCAATGATTGGCATGGCATGGACTAGAGAAGTGGACCCCTCAAAATGGTAAGGACAAGGATTGGCAAAAGATCAAGACTCTACATTTTTGGTTTAGTGATCCAAGATCACATTGAGTCCAAAGGAAAGCCAATACTATTAAAAGGGGATGAGGTGTTGCTTAATGGTCTTTTTGCTCAAGTGCTTAGTGACAGTATTCCTAAACCCTCAACCACTCTCTCTACCCAAATATGTCCTAAACCTACAGTCCAACTTGGCCCCACCGATTTTTCCTATCCGGCCCCACCGAGTTGATCCAAGACTTAGCCACTGCCAAACCCTAACAAATCGGATCCACCGAAATGGATCTCGGTCCCACCGAGATGGCCTTGCCAACTCTCTGTAATCGTTTGCATTTACTTCGGTCTCACCGAGTTTGCAAATCGGTCTCACCGAGATGGCTTGCCAAGTCTCTGTTGCCTTATTGCTTCACTTCGGTCCTACCGAGTTGATGCAATCGGTGCCACCGAGATGAGGATTGCCCTAAGCCATTGCACTTCGGTTCATCCGAGTTGTTCGTATCGGTCCCACCGAGATTCCTAAAGTTCATATCTTTTACACAGTTCGGTGCTACCGAGATGATTGTTTCGGTGCCACCGAGTTGGGTCAAAAGAGTGTAACGGTTGGATTTTGTGTGGAGGCTATATATACCCCTCCACCACATCCTTCTCAGTAAGGAGAGCCATCAGAACGTGCCTACACTTCCACCATACATTTTCTGAGAGAGAACCACCTACTCATGTGTTGAGATCAAGATATTCCATTCCTATCATTTGAACCTTGATCTCTAGCCTTTCCCAAGTTGCTTTCCACTCAAATCTTTCTTCCACCATAGCCAAATATGTGAGGAGTGTTTGAGTGCTGGGAAGACTATCATTTGAAGCACAAGAGCAAGGAGTTCATCAACAACACACCGTCTATTACCTTTTGGAGAGTGGTGTCTCCTAGATTGGTTAGGTGTCACTTGGTAGCCTCCAACCAGATGTGGAGTTGAACCAAGAAGTTTGTAAGGGCAAGGAGATCGCCTACTTCGTGAAGATCTACCCCGAGTGAGGCTAGTCCTTCGTGGACATAAGCCATGGTGGAATAGACAAGGTTGCTTCTTCGTGGACCCTTCGTGGGTGGAGCCCTCCATGGACTCGCGCAGCCGTTACCCTTCGTGGGTTGAAGTCTCCATCAACGTGGACGTACGATAGCACCACCTATCGGAACCACGCCAAAAACCACCGTGTCTTCATTGCGTTTGAAATCTCCAATCCCTCCTTTACATACATATGCAATTGCTTACATTCCGCTGCTATACTCTTAGAATTGCATGTGTAGGGTGATGCTTGACATGTACTATTGCTAAAATCTGCCCACAACTAAAATTGGGAAAAGGTTAGGTTTTATTTGGTCAAGTAGTCTAATCACCCCCCCCCCCCCTCTAGACATACTTTCGATCCTACACGGGAGCTATGGCCAGCGGCATGGTGGTGCTGCGACGGACGTGTTACGACGGCGGCGACTAGTTGCTGCAACGACGGAGGCATCAGATGTTCTACAACAGTGGACATTGCTACGAGGGCGACGGCTGGATGCTGCGACGGCGTCCTGCTGGAACCGGCGGGGACGGCGGGCGGCGGCGAGCCGGCGGTGCTTCAAGGTGGGGGGGCTATCGTATCCATGGCGAGGGAGGTTGTTGTTGGGACGTCAATGACAGAAGAGGGCTTTTTTTCTGTTTCGTTGACAGACTAAGAGGAAGACGGCGATTCGTTTTTAGAGCTAATCATACGGCACGATTTGTTTCAATCATGCGGCTGCTAGGGGACCAGCCGAAAGTTTTGGCCGGCCTGCCAGCGCCTAGTACCAGCCTTTAAAATTTTATAAGCGTTCTGGCCGATGGGTCCCAATTGTAAGGTCCAGCTGGCATGCCACATAGGCGGATTTTTTTCCTGATGGTTTTTCTGCACGTCGAACTGCATAGCCTAGCTTCTCTCAACCGGCTAGGCTCGATATAATTGCACCAGAGCAGCTCGTCGGATGGCCAAGTCGCCCTGGTCGGGCTGCACCACATTGGCCTCCATTATTCATGGCATACATCGCTCGCATTCCAATTGCACGCACGGTCCTGCCCTAGTCTGGCCCAAAACCACTGCCTCATTCGTTAGGAGGGGGATAGGATGACGTAGGCGACGAGCGGCAGGCAAGATTTCAAGGTGTGGCCGCTGGCGATCGTTGGAGCGAACGACAGCCAGTACGACAATGTTCTCCCGTCCCATGCATGCCTCATCCTTTGTTTGTCACCCCTGGTGGTTAGGTATTTTGTGGCTAGATTTTCCCTCAGTCTGGGATGTGTATTAGATAGGTTTAGGCTACATGTTTCCAGTTCAAAGAAGTATTGTGATGAGATGACTCTACTTGATCAGCGTGGCATGTTCCCATTGAATAAATTATAGGAGAAACTGTTGCTGATATAATCTGAAATCATGTACTCCCTCAGTCCCATAATATAAGAACGTTTTTGACACTACACCAGTGTAAAAAACGCTCTTATATTATGGGACGGATGGAGTATGTTTTTCTTCAGTATCTTATGTATGAATGATCTGTGGATCAGTTTAAAATTGGTGTAAATATACTGCTTCACAAACTCTGATGCACATACATATCTGCATACCTAGTCAAGAATGAACTAGATAAATGCTGTTTGAGAATTTTCCTTTCCCGTATTAGCAAATATGTTGACCGGTACAGAGTTAGTATGTGTTTCCCGAGCTGCTCTGGATCGATCATATCGAGCCTGGCCGGACGGGAGAAGCTAGGGCGATCCGGTTTGGTGTGTAAAAAAGCCGCCGGGAAAAAAACCCGCCGATTTGGCATGCTAGCCGGGCCTTACAATTGGGACCCATCGGTCAGAACGCTCACAAAATTTTAAACAGGGTAAATTGTGGCAACACTTTTGCTAAATGGGGTAAAACGGATGAAATCCCGCTAAATGGGGTAATTAGTGTCAAAAATGTGAAAATAAGGGGAAAAAATGGAATTCACTCATTAATATACTTTGCCCGTCTCCAGATCCGCCTGGGCGCCGAGGAGTACTTCACCAGCTTGAAGGGCCACGTTGGCCAGTTCGACGGCGTGGTGGTGGTGAGATCGCTGACCTTCGTCAGCAACCTGCGCAACTTCGGGCCGTACGGCATGGAGGAGGGCATGCCGTTCACCCTCCCGGCGACCGGCGGCAAGATCCTCGGCTTCCACGCGCGCTCAGGCTGGTACCTCGACGCGCTCGGCACCTACGTCAACATGGACTGAATATGGACAGGCCAGCTGATCCATGTGATAGATACATATGTTGCGTGTTTTTGTTGTAACATCGATCGTGGTCGCCGCAGACGTTTTGCTTGTCATTGTCTTGTCGAAATGTAAGACCGTACTTTTTGTCGAAATGTACTGAATGGAACTGTTTCCACCTGTCTTACACGCTTCAGGAGACTGTTGTACTGACAGGGCACGGCTCACGAACCACATTCATGGCTAATTTGGTTGTTGGGATGGTAAATCCTAGACAGGAAACCCCCAAGGGGGAATTTCCCTGCTCACTTGTGATCGCCGGACCACCACGGGGAAAATTCTCCATTGCTGTTTGAACACCAGAAGGGGAGGGAGGGAGGGAGGGGACAAAGAGGAGGAGAAGGAAGGGGCTTACCTCTGTCGAAGGAGGAGGAACACGAACGTCGGGCGCTGTATCAACGCGCCGTCGCCTTCGAATGCGAGACCGAGCGAGCGAGGGATTTCCTACCCGACCTATCGAGGCGTGGAACTCTCTCCCAGGGAAAGGCCGTGGAAAAGTTCGGGATCCCTCCCACGCATGGGTGTCCAAATGGCAAGCTGAATTTCCCCCGCGTAGGAGGGCGGAGGCGGCCGGTGCTGCGCTGAGGAGGGAGCAAGTATTGAGGGGCGAAATTTCTCCCGCGTAGAGGAACCGTGGTGCTTTTTAGGGCAACATGCTTTAAAAAAAACCTTAATTTCTCAAAAATGTTTATTTTGAGTAGTTAATCGCACATCTAGCCGATCTCTTATTCGATTAACTACTTCAAATTTTGAGGAGTTAAGCTTAAAAAATTGACCCACTTTCTCATTTTTAAGGAGACACCACAAGTTTTCAGAAGAAAAAAAATCATTTCTCCTCTGTCTGCGTGACGCCTTCTCTTCCCGTCTGCCGCTGTCAGACCCACGTCACAGGCTGCCCGCCACCCAGGTGACCGAGGAAATGGAAACCGCCCCCTTCCCCACAACCATGCACCTCCGGTGACCCTCACGGCATTGGAATCCCATTGGCGGCGACGAATTTTGCGACCTGCTCGGAGTGGCACAGGCGGCAACAAAGATTGGCGAGCTCGCGCTCGAGGTGTTGATGCGTTGCCCCGTGGCCTCCATGAATGTGCAGATGTGTGTGTACTGGCGCAACACTGCATCTCGCTGGAGTATGTCGATGAGCGTCAGGCTAGCGGCATTCCCTATGACCAAGGTGATGTTCAAGTCATGGCCTGAGCATTCCACCACCACAGGTCAGCCCGGGGAGGCAGTTGATGGCCTCTGCGATGCGCTGTGAGGTCAACTCCAACCGGCAGACCAAAACGGACAGAAGATTTGTCCGCTTTTTGTCTGCTTGGGTCGCCAAACAGACGGGCGTCCGGGCCATGTCTGCCCTCCACTGGCAGCAGCACCCAACAGGGCGACCCATTTTGGTCCGTCATGTCCATTTTTTTTCTTCCAATAATCAAGATTTGACATATTTTCATCAAACATAGCAAATATATTTAATAAAATATAGCACTTTTTGCATAGTACCATATGCCATGTCGGTATACAACATTGCACCAAAAGAATCGCACGAGTCTCGCACGTGCCCAGTTCATGAAACAAATATAATCAGGCGTCTTGCTTTATCATGAGCTTTTGCTTCCCCTCAAACCAAGCTCTTTTTGGGGCTCATCTTGTTCAAGTCAACCCCCATGATCTGCACTTCCTTGGTGTCCGCGGCGGTCGGCGCCATTGACATGTGCGGCGATTCCAGTAGCCTAGGCAGGCTGGCCACCGGCGAGCCCGTGCGGGTCGCCGCAGCAGCGGCGGCGAGAAGGACCGGCTCACGGTACCCTAGCATGAGTAGGGGTGGGCGTTCGGTTTATATGGTTAATTCGTTTGACTTATTAGGGTTTCTAGAGTTTTGGTTTCTGTAAAATAACAACCGAAATAATCACAATAAAAATTGCCACCGAACCTTATTAACCGAAATTTCTCGGTTTGGTTTGTTCGGTTAATCGCAAAACCGGAATATGCGTGCACCATCAAAAGCAGCATATCATCTAACGTTTTGTTATACTCTGTACAGACATAGCCGCCAATCATCTCAAAAAATATATAGTTGCCAATTAGTATTTGCATGCAATCGAGATCCTATAATCGTGCTTGTGCTTGCATGAATCTATGTACAATTGCACACTAGCTAGCTAGCGACTTAGACTAATCGGCTAGCCTGTTGTGCTTGCGCGGGAGAGAAATGAGGGTGGTAGACTCACAATTCGGTTACTTCGGTGTATATGGTTTTTGTCAACTGAAAATTGATTTTTGAAAAGAACACCGAATAGTGTCTATTTTTTGAAACCGAACCGAATAACCAAAAACCGATTTAGCCTATATTTCGGCTAAAACGGTCTGATTCGGTTTCGGTTTGGAAGTGCCCACGCTGCATGAGGAGTGTGGTTTGCGTGGCCTTGGCTGTGATGGCCTCGATGTCCGCAGGAGCGGTGGTGGCGTCTTCTTTTGCCTTCTCCTTCCTCTTCCGGTTGGCCCACTTCGCTGTCTTGGACACCCTGTGCTGCGGGGTGATCTCCTTCTTTGGCTTCTTCAGGGCCACGACGCAGGTAGGCACAGCGGGGACAGGGCCGGGTTCGTCGGCCATGGCTCTAGGGCGGGAGGGAGAGAGGTTTTGGGGAGAGGAAAGGTGGGAGTGAAAATGGTGTGCCATCGACAGTCGGACCAGGGGAGCACATGCGGAGGACGATGTGGGAGTCCGTGGCGTGTCCGGACGGACCCAAATCCAGACCAAATTTGGGCTAGAAATGGGTCGAAGCGGACATGAAAATGGACAACTGTCCGTTTTCGTCGGCACGTTGGACCGTGTTTGTTTGTCCGTGCGGCGCGGACCCAAACGAACGAGAGTTCATTGATGATATGTCTCATTTATTGGTTACCACATCGTGCCATTCATTTGTGTTGTGCGCTAGATTCACGTGCCTCTTGCTCCGTCAATCCTTGCTGATCCACACTATCTTCTGGCTGTAGAAGCTCCACAAACATTTGCATTTCATCCTTGACGCAGGAAGCTGCCGTTTATGTACTGCAGTCTGGCCGCGAATGAATTGTTCTGTAACTCTGCAGTTTATGTGGTCAGTGTGATTTCTAAACCAGCTTGTTAGCATAATTTTGCCCATTTGATACCTTTTCATAGTACTATATAGAATAGGCTCGACAATACATCTACATGAAACTTATTCGCAGAATAAGCTGCATGAATCTTCCACTCAGCAGAGTTATCACCTCATAAAAACACACTACTATAGCTAGACTTTTCAAGTTCAACAACTCAAGAGACGAAGAAGCAGAGAGCAACCACCAAGAAGTTAACTACCACCTGGAATTACACAGTTCCATAGGGCTTCATAGTTGCACATTTTCAAACATCTGATTGGCCACTACCAGTGGGGAAATTACTTCTTTCTTCGAATGCTTGGATAAGGTAAGTGGCATCCAATTAACCCATCTCTGATACTCCCTCTGTAAAGAAATATAAGAGCGTGTATATCACTACTTTAGTGATCTAAACGCTCTTATATTTCTTTACGGATGGAGTAGTTTATATTGCCACCCTGCTGATAACTGCAACCTCATAGGCCAAGAGCAAACCGTAGATGCATGCTGCTATCAATGCAGACAAAATTGCTGCAAGGTGGTTCAAAGTTGACTGACTTGGAAATGAGCTAGCAAAATGCCATCCAGCAGCACTAATCCACCATTTTCCTATTGCATCAGCGAACGTACACTCACACTGTGGCAGCAATTGAAACGGCGAAACAGAAGAAACTTCACTGAAACAACCGTGGTACCAATAAGTCTGACATCTCGAGACTCACTACCATTTCCCTCATCAGAAACATTTGCCCTTGGGCACCATCACAAATCAAACCATTTGTTTCATTTGAAATTACCTTAGGATTTTGTTTCTTCTTTAACATGATCAGACATCTGATTGGGCACCTTGCCATCCAGGAAAAACACAAAAATTAAAGAGAAGGCATTCCATGTATGCAGGAGTCTAAAACCAAATAGCTGCAAAAGGTAGGTGTGTAATGCGGAGAAATTTACTGGCATACTCCCTCCGTTCCATAATTCTTGTTGTCGTTTTAGTTCAGATTTGAATTAAAACCATGACAAGAATTATGGAACAGAGGAAGTAACATATATTTAAACCTACTAAACTATTTTCTAGTAGACACATTGATGAATCAACTGAGATGTCTTTTTAACTTAACGTTAACATTTATCTATTTTGGATTCATCCAAAAGGTTACCATTGAACATGCATCACCACACGCTGCCCTTTAATGTGTTAATGGAGCCGCAGCCATGCTCTACAACTGCGATACTTATAAGACTATAAAGACCCTCGACTTATATATCCCAGAAACAGAACGGTGAAAGCCATGTATAATAACAGCCAGTCCACACTAAAGAGCATGGCCAGTCCAATCTAAACTTAAAGGTCTATATCAGAAGAACAGGGCCTTCATTGAAGAGCAGCAGTGGGGTCCTTTCATCGAAGATGGGATCTGCTAAGACTTGCATTTTAAGGTCTATTATAATCATCATCAGTAATATCAGAACTTGCAAGAACAGGGCTTTTGTCAGAGAGTAGAAGTCAGGACCTTTCCTCCTTATCATCCTCGCCCTCGTCCCCGTCCTCTCCCTCGCCCTCGTCCCCGTCCTCTCCCTCGCCCTCGTCCTTGTCCCCGCCCGCCTCCTCCTCCTTCTCCTTCTCCTCCTTGTCGAGACTCCAACAATGCCGATGATGATGACGACGATGAGCTTGAAGAATCATCATCATCATCGTCGCCGCCGTCGTCGTCATCGTCGTCGTCGTCATCATCATCATCGTCGTCGTCATCATCATCATCATCATCATCATCATCGTCGTCGTCGTCATCATCATCATCAGCAGCAGCAGCAGCAGCAGTATTAGCAGTTTTAATATAGAGGTGACAACAGCTGCAGCAGTAGCATTTTTAGTACAAGGCGCTCCTTGAAGATCAGGAGTCGGGCCCTTTCCTTGAAGACAGGATCTGCTGAGAATGGTGGCTCTGAGCATGATACCATTTCCATCATCAGAAATCTTTCCCTTGGGAATTATCAAGTCGTACACTGTCGGTAGTCCATCAGAGAGTGAAGAGCTTCTTATGAGGCAATTTGTACTTTCACAACAGCCGGTAGTTATGCAGTCGTATTCCATATTACATTTGAACTTGGGTTCCGTAACTTTTGGTTGGACGCAGATGACTGAGATGGCATGTCCAAAAGGCTCTGATGCCATGCTGAGCAAGAAAAAGTAGCCGGTGCATTGCAGAACATGTAAGCCTGGTTGTAGGCGAAGAGACACCATGCCAGAATCTGGGAGGGTTGTTGACGGACACTTGTGTTGGGTGGTGAAATGGTCCAGGAGCACCTTTGTTGATCCAGCGAAGCCACAACCAGACTCTGGGCAGAAGCATGGGACATACGGGCATGCCTTCTTGTGTTCTTCTTTCTTGTAGTAGGTGACCTTCTCCGCACATCCATACTTGTCATTGGAGCAAGCAACTTTGGCTTCTTGGACGACATGTTCCATCCCAAAGCAACGCTTGAAGGAAGTTTCGATAGAGCACACGGGACATTTCTTGTCCAGCTTCACACAGCAAGGCGAGCATATAAAATGCCCCACAGAGCACTGTGGAAAAGAAAGGATCATTGTGAGAACAAATCTTGCCAGAAAGAAAGAACTGAAACACTACACGACAACATGATAGGTTAGTACCACACATTTCTATGTCAGTTACCATAGCTATCATGTAAAATTACATAAGAAACACATTTTGCCAAGTAGCACCCATCCAATGATTGATTTATCAAAGCTCTTCTTTTATCTTGAGCGCTATCGTAAGTGAAATAAAAGCTCAAGTTTAAAGACAAGTTAACATGTACATACACGTGGTGCATTTACCTGGAGTATTGGAGGCCTGAGGGGCTCAAAGCAGACGGGGCAGTCAAGGGTCTCCACCCCCATGGTGACCTTCAGCTTCTTTGTGCTGCTCTCTCCCTCTCTATCCGCTTCAACTTTTCTATTGCTAGCATTAGTATTACTGTCGTCGTCGTCATCGTCGTCATCATCATCAGCAGCAGCAGCAGTAGCAGTATTAGCAGTTTTAATATAGGGCGTTCGTTGAAGATCAGGAGTCGAACCCTTTCCTCGAAGACATGATTTGCTGCGAATGGTGGCTTTGAGAATGATACAATTTTGATCATCAGAAATCTTTCCCTTGGGAATTATCAAGTCGTACACTGTTGGTAGCCCATCAGAGAGTGAAGAACTTCTTATGTGGCAATTTATACTTTCACAACACCCGGTTGTTATGCAGTCATATTCCATATTACATTTGAACTTGGGTTCCATAACGTTTGGTTGGACGCAGATGACCGAGATGGCATATCCAAGAGGCTCTGATGCCATGTTGAGCAAGAAAAAGTAGCAGGTCTTGCTGCATCGCAGAACATGTAACCCCGATTGTAGAAGAAGAGACACTGTACCGGAGTTTGGGAGGATTGTAGACGGACACTTGTGCTGGATGGTGAAATGGTCCAGGAGCACCTTTGTTGGTCCAGCGAAGCCACAACCGGACGCCGCGCAGAAGCATGGGGCATTTGGGCATGCCTTCTTGTGTTCTTCTTTCTGGTAGTAGATGACCTCCTCGGCACACCCATACTTTTCATTGGAGCAAGCAATTTTGGCTTCTTGGACGACATGTTCCATCGCAAAGCAGCGCTTGAAGGAAGTTTTGATAGAGCACACGGGACATTTCTTGTCCAGCTTCTCATGGCAAGACGAGCATACACAATGCCCTACGGAGCACTGTGGAATAGAAAGGATGCTCATGAGAACAAATCTTGCCAGGAAGAAAGAATTGAAACACTACACGACAACATGATAGGTTAGTACCACACATTTCATTATGTCAGTTACCATAGCTATATATTATGTGATATTTCATAAGAAACACTTTTTTGCCAAGTAGCACCAATCCAATGATTGATTTATCAAAGCTCTTCATTTATATAAATGAAACAAAAGCTTAAGTTTAAAGGCAAGTCAACATGTACATACACGTAGTGCATTTACCTGGAAAATATAGCAGATGGGGCAGTCAAGGGTCTCCACCCCCATGGTGACCTTCAGCCTCTTTGTGCTGCTCTCTCCCTCTCGTTTCCACTTGAACAACTTTTTTCTTGTTAGTACCACCCATCGCCAACAAACTTGCAAGGTACCCTCACTAGCTTGCAAACTTAACGGAGACACAAACCTACCAGGCAACACAATCTCAATGCGTGCTCGCCTGTTCCACAAGATACATGGATAAAAGTCATAGAACTGACAAAGTAGATAAGTAAAAGCAGCAGAACAAGTAAACATTTACAAACGGGCTAAGGAGTAAGGACTGCAATTTAACACGTTTTTTTGACTTTTCTTGTTTTGGGAGAAGAGAGTATTTATTTTGCTTAACAGGTTGACAATGCATATGCAAGTAATCTGACAGAGAAGCGGTAAAAGAAGAAATCTATTAGGGCTAAAAGTTTGCACTGGCATAGCGTAGCAGTGTGGCTCCGGCGATGGGGGAATGTCCCGAATCGAGAGGGATGCAGCCGTACCTGAACTACCTGGTCGCCTCGGGGCCTATCCACTACAAGATCTAGTTGCCATGGGCGGCCTCAAGGTCATCGTTTCCTGATGGCCGTGCCATCGGAGATGAGATCGATCGCTGCAGCCGGTGGCCTCCTCCTCCGAGGAAAGAGGGGAGAAGAGTGCTGCTCCCTTGCCGGCGAGCTCTCCACCGGCCCGCGCGCCGCGTTGATCTGAGCACGATGGGGAGCAGGGAGATGAAGCAGCGTGGTGCCTCTTTTTAGTTTTAGGTGCCGCTTTTTCTTTTCTACTGTATTTTTTTGTGAGGAAACTTGAGAGATTTACTCCTCAAACCTCGCGTTCACCAAGGAGTCATCGGGAAGTTGAGACTATCGACGGATCTAGGATTTGACGCTTAGGGTGGACCGAGGAATCATTAGGAGTTAGAACTTCTTTTACCCGAAACCACAAAAATAATACTCTTCCGATGTACACGTATGCGAAACGTGGCCGAATTAGATTCATATAATTCTCACAAGTAGTATAAAGTCATTTATTACATTCGATATTCACATGGTATAGTATTAGCTATATCATCTTTTTTTTTGGAAAATGATCCAAACCTATTATAAAAGTTCATCGAAAGTACGAAACACCTCAAAAATAATAAAAAATCACATCATGATTTCGAGACCACCAAATGACCATTACCGCTGTCAGAACAACCCGCCAGCGCGGCTTGCTCCACTACAGGACACGGCTTGACCTTGTCGATGACAGCTGGAAAGTGTTCGTGCAAGTGCCCCTAAGGACGTATGAGCGCCCTGGAGCTGCAGTCGTTGCCGTTGAACACTTGAATGGATCTGAAGCACCTGACACCAAATCTCGCTACATGACGAGAAACCTTGACCTCTCCGCCCCAAGGATATGGTAGGAGTCTACGTTGGAGCTCCGTCGACTACTTTCAAACAGAAGAATTGTAGGAGGCTTGAAGCTCGAAAGACAAACTCAAAGAAAAATCGCCATCGTCTGCCCGAGCGTCGCAACCCTAACCTAAACTACTAACTGGAGCGGGACACCGGAGATCCCCTCCCCGTCATCAGGCACCAGAGCGGCTGGCAGAGGGAGGCGAATCCATGGCCTCGCCGTTCGCACTGGCTGCCACAGGATAGAGGAGGAAACGCTAGTTCTGTCGTAGCTATGTCATCTTGTTTTATCTTGGAGAAAAGAGTTATCACACATTCTAAAATTGCATTTTTGAAATTTGCAATTAATGCGATGGGCCGGAATTGAACCCTCGCATGGTTGATTCATGCTTGACGAAATTTATTGCAGAAAATAACCTTTCAACACTTGATGTTGCCACAATGATAAAGCTGAATCAATTCCTGTATTTCTTGATCTTTAATGAATCTATGCCACAATCCAAAACCCTAAAGTATAAGTAGAGAAAGAGGCAAAGCCAGCACCTGACGAGCTGCCGATCGGCTGGTTCCAATTACCCTGGACTGCGTACGGAACCTTGCCCGCCTGCAGCAGTGCCGCGCTGCGCCAGTGCGCCCTGTTGCTGGCCTGCGCTGTTGTCCTGCGCGGCACGCCCTGCCTAGCCCTACTGTGCTGCTGCTTCCGTCGCAATTCTCTGGCCGGTTCGCCCTAGGCATAACCCGTACTCGACACAAGGATCAACGAGAACCTACACAAGGCAATTCCAACGTGGGGGGAGCAATCGTGATTAGGAGCTGCTGGTCCTCCATAGGTTTTTCTGTTTGTTTCTTCATTTATTTATTTATATATGATATATATAGTTCTGGGCTTGTCTCACCACACCTGTCGCGTGACGGTATCAAACGTGGACCGAAAGTGGGTTGCAATTTAATTGCGCCAGCCGGGTCTTGAACTCAAGACCTCTTGGCTCTGATACCATGTAGAAGTGCGTGATCTAGCCAATGCAACCAAAAGACCGATCTGATGGAAGAGACTAGGCAATCCATTTATACGTCAACAGTATCCGGCCCGGAGACATGAATATGTCGAGCTAGAGCTTTATGTGATAATCGGAATGTAAAAAAAATGCCAGCAAGCCCACATGGCTCGCTTTGTCTACGAATTTGAGACCTCGCGCGCACCCTTCGCGCCTGAATTTTAAGATCACGCGCGTTTTGTTCGCTCGGATGGCCCCGAAATTTTGAGAAGGATAGCGCGCGCTGCTTGGGTTTAAAATATTTCGGGGCCCAACCACACAAACACAAAGAAAAGAAAAAGCCCGCATACTCGTGGTTCCCTCGCCAGTCTTCCTTCAGCCCTAACCCATCCGTTCTCTTTCCCCTTCGCCTCACAGCCGCCGCCACTCTCTCTGCTTCGACGCCGGCTTGACCCACGCCCCATCCCCTGCCCTTCACTTTCCGACTACGCCCCCATCCTCCACCTCCTAGCGACGACGGCGGCCCAAATCTACGGGGTTGCCAGCGGCCCCATGGAGGCAGTGGCGCCGAACCCTTGCCGTAACGGGTCGCCCGGGCTGATTTGCTCACTCGCGATGCTCCCTTCCCTCACGAATGCTTGCCTATGTAGGTTCTCGCAATTCTCTGGCCGGTTAGCCCTAGGCATAACCCGTACTCGATACAAGGATCAACGAAAACCTACATACGGCAATTCCAAAGTGCGAAGCAACCGTGATTAGGAGTTGATGGGCCTCCATAGGTTTTTCTGTTTTTTCTTCATTTGTTTATATATGGTATATATAGTTCCGGGTTTGTCTCAAACAAAATAGTTCTGGGTTGGGAGGCAGTTTTCAGGGTGTGGCACGCCCACCCATCCACCCTGTTAATGTTTTTTTAATGATTTGATTGAAGATTATTCACCACGCCTGTCGCGTGACGGTATCTGCCCCCGAGACCTGAATACGTCGAGCTAGAGCTTTTTGTGATAGTCGGAATGCAAAAAATGCAAGCACGCTTAACACATAGATGAGTTAGGCAGTTGGCTGCCTAGTTTATAGGTTGAATAACAAAGGAATTGAAACTAAGAGTTTGCGCTCCTATTTTGATCAAAAGATGTGGCATGAATGAACGAGAGTTGTGATGTTCCAGAGAATTACAACCGCTGGGCAATAGGTTTCCATCACCACTTGTCGAAAGTTGTCGGTGAACTAACATGGCCTCGGTGATCAAAGGATTAGTGATCCCCACGTACGGTTTGCTCCATCCTCCTAGAAAGGATGTGGATGATCTTGCGATCCTCCCCCACCCACCCACCCACCTTTCCTGCTATCGAGGTAGATCCCTCCATCGTTATTTATTTTGATGAGCTCGGGTTCTGCAGGTCGCCACCCATGCCCCGATAGAGCTTTCATATACTGTTGAGGAACATCCGGTAGCGCAAGGACATCCTTAGTGAGACGTGCGGAGTTGGACGGATCAATTCTTTCCTAGTCATGAGTCAAGCGATTTCGGGACTACCATATGGACCACATAATGGTGATGATGACCGCTCTCTTCATCTTCGTAAATAGTTGGTCAGAAAGGATATCTCTAAACCAAGTATTGGGGTGTAGCCGTGGGAGTCGTATGTCAAACATAGACGTGAATTTTGTCCTAGAATCGTCTAGCATCTGAACAGTGTATTAGTGCATTTTCCAGGTATTCATTCATTGCGAGATAGACTTTACATCTGCCCAAATCTTTGGCATGTCTCCGTTTCAGTGTGCGTTCATCTGGTACAATTCCCTTGAAGACCAGTCACAATAAGACTCTTAACCTTGGGGACGACATTCAGTTTCCAATGGGCTTTCAATCGAGACCGGTAAGCCGATTTAACAGAATAGTTGCCTCGTTTCTCTTGTGCCTAGGCTAGGACGTCATCACCACCACCATGACGCAAGGGAATATTCAGGACTAGTTCCCAAAAAATCTAGGAGACTCATGCTAGGCTATTAGGGTTTCGAGTGGAAAAGGTAGTGCGCGCTAATCTTCATTAGCAGGGCGCACCGTGTGGGGGTGGGATTGCACCCTCTATCTCTATTGTTTGTTGAGTGCACTCTGAAAACTATGTCGTAGCTATTTACAGAGGGGGGACTCTTTTTAGAGTGCAATCTAAAGCTGGGACTCGGTGGCAGGAGGACTCGGTGTTTCTAAGTGCGTGGTGATTTTCTTGAGAAAAGACATGGATGGTGGTTTGGTAAAGGGGGGAGGGGGGAACCTGTAATAGAGAATAGCCTTTTAGAGAACAATTTCTCTTTTTTTTCCTTGTTATAATCAACGAGGGTTGTGAAAGTTCACATAAACTAGGGGAAACATGAACAATGTAGAAAACTTACTAAGAACCAACCAATTCTCAAAAGAAAAAATTGATGAAGAAAACTAGCACCTATTAGATTTTATAAATTTCCATATTTATAAAAGAGATAAGTCCACATTTCAACCCTCAACTAACCACTCGGTTCGATTTACAACCCTCATCTTTGAAACCGGTCTAATTGCACCCTCAAGTTGCCACAAAGTTAAAAAAAAACTTGACTCAGTTTTAGGCTGGTCAACTGGTTTCGACTGAGTCAAAGCTAACTAGGCAGCCAACTCAGCAGCCACACACGCACACATCCTAACCTAGACCCAAATCCCTCTCTCCGTTCGTTCATGCTTCACCCTGAGCCCCAACCCAGTCCCCGCCGCTGACACCTGGATCGCCAAGGAACGCCACCGCCACCACCACTTCCGCTGCCGGTGATCGGAGACATCTAATGGTTTGCATCTCTTCCTATTGCACTCAGCACCTCTCCTCTTCCCTTCAAGAAACATCCATCCAAACCTATGACTTTTCTACGTCCAATCAGAAAACCTTTCTTACAAGCATCAAAACATATGTAGAATATCTCAAAGGTTGGAACTTCATTATCAGAGTTTAGCTTCACTATGCAAGTAGATCCAGGATTGCTTCTAAGAAGCTCTAGCTGATAATCAAAGACTTGGCTATATTCACCCAACTTTGACTCTTGCATCCTTTTTGAGACAATTGCCTTGGATCTCTTGATCTTCGATATGTGTACATTAGCAAACATCTCCTCCTGCACTGTGGCCTTCAAATTTTGGACTGACAAATCAGTGTTTGAGTTGATCAAATTATCAAACTTGTCGTCTGTTCAGGTGCAGGCCACCAACTTATTGTCTCTCCTCTTTGGGCATGTGTGCTCATCAATGAAAGAAGTAATCTTCCAGCTTTGAAACTTCCTTGTCTTCCTCGCCAAACAAACCCATTTGTAGCTTAACCAAGTTCACTTTGTTCTCACCCTATCACCCTCATCCTTAATGAATTTTATTTCATTCCTCTTCTTGAGACCATAGTCCACTATTGCCTCTTTGAACTCTTTCTTTCTACTAAACTTCATTCCCAAATTGAATTTCTTTGCCTTAGCCTGACTCAATTTTTTTGGAAACTCCGACTCATGAACCACAAGTTGACCATCACTATCCTCATCATATGATCCATCATCTTCGTCACTTGAGTTGGCTACTATCTTCTTTTGTCTTGGATTCAGTGGCCTTCTCCATATCAGTGCTTGTGATAGCCTGGCATAATAGGGATGATAGACTACTCATATCAATAAGGAATTCCTTCTTTTCCGGGAGCCCATTCGGAAAGAACTCCAAAGTTAAGCGTGCTCAGCTTGGAGTAATTTCAGGATGGGTGACCGACCGGGAAGTTGGTCCCGGGTGCGCACGAGTGAGGACAAAGTGCGCAGGAAAGACTAGTATTGATCTGTGGGGCCAGTCTAGATCCCGCCAGGAGTAACGACCACCGGCGGGTGTGTCCGGGGCGTTACAGTGCTGCCCTTGCCCTTGCTCTTGCTCTTGAAATCCTTGTACTTCTGCCTAATCTCTTCCACCTCATCATCGGATGTTGAGCAATCCATTAACACAAAGTCACGATCCGATGAACTACCAGTACCATTGCACTAAACTGCATCACTTTGCTTTGATCTCTCTTTACCACCTGCAGATACTTCATCATCCCAAAAACTTTTCTTTGAATTCTCTTCATCGTCTGCAGGTACTTCATCATCCCAATAACTTTGTTGTTCTGGCTCATTGCCAATAACGTCCTCAACATAGATGTCCACTTTCAGTAACACATGAGAGCATGTACTTCACAGAATTTTCTGCAATGCCATCAATCCATCAGACAATTGTTTTCCAGGACATAACCAATGCAACATAATGATTGCTCCTCTTTCAGTAACACTATAATGCACTTTCAGATTTGCAATGATAGTTCCTAAGCACAAACTGCGACGCTCAACATGAGAAATTTCCTCTGTGCCTCCAACATATTCCAAATTGCGACCCTCACGCACAAATACACCATTGAAATGGAATCGCACAACCAAGAAATCCAAAGGATCCATTCAATCTACAAGAGATGAAGAAAACAAAACATTACAAACTGACCGATGCGCCTAGATGTCAGTAACAGAGACAAATAATCACTAGGAAGGAGGGGTGGAGCAGGGAGAAGAGCTTATCGAACTCGAGCTCGACGCTGGCAGTGGTGAGGTGTAGCGCCGCCCTTCGCCAGTGGCCGAAGATTTGGAGGTCATCGGGGCGGGTGGTGCATAGAGCCTTGGGGATCGGGGCTCTGCTGCCTTGCGGGTACAGCCCTTGGCGACAGAGGTGGTGGTTGTGGCAGGCCTTGGCATCACAAGCAACCCATGCAGCCGTTACAGGTTGGGTTGTGGTGAAGTGTGAACGCAGAGAGAGAGGGAGAGAGGGGTCTAGGTTACGATGTGTGCGTGTGTGGCTGCTGAGATGGTTGCCTAGTCAGCTTTCACTCTGAAAACCAGTTGACCAGCCCAAAAGCGAGTCAAGTGTTGTTTTTTGAACTACGTGGCAACTTGAGGGTGCAATGTGACCGGTTTCGAAGATGGGGGTTGTAAATCGTACCGACTGGTTACTTCAGAGTTGAAATGTGGATTTGTCTCTTTACAAAACATTTTTTAATATTAGTAGAATCTATATGCAGCTCTTCTCAACAGTACTTTCATACACAATTTCGTTTTGTTCCTTTTAAAGTTGGTCACTATTGTTTCGTATTTGTGCATGTTTTTGTGATGACTAGGACATGACTTGTGCGATACCATCAGCGTCACGGTGAAAAAGCATGGAACGATTCAAAGAATCAAAACAAGATTGTATTAACCCTTCAATTGGAACTTCTCTGATGCATATGGTTTGTCTCAGAATGATACTTACTTACTGTCCAATAAACAGCAGCAATGTCTACTGTAATCGAATGAGAAACTTGTTTCTCAAGTTCAGCCAAATGAAGACATTCAGCTTGAGAGGTGTAGATCATTTAGTTTTCAAAAGAAATTCATATAGCTAGGAGAAGGTGAAAAAGAAGGCTGCTAATTCGTTCATCGACAGACTGTAGCAGCAAGTAGCAAGATTAAGAACTCGGCCGTACAATGACTAGGACACGACTTGCGCGAAACCATCAGCATCACGGTGAAAAAGCATGGAACAATTCAAAAAATCAAAACAAGATTGTATTAACCCTTCAATCGGAACTTGTCTGATGCATATGGTTTGTCTTACTTACTGTCCAATAAACAGCAGCAATGGCTACTGTAATCAAATCAGAAACTTGTTTCTAAAGTTCAGCCAAATGTAAACTTTCGTTTAATTTTCAAAAGAAATTCATAGGAGAAGGTGAAAAGGAAGACTACTAATTCGTTCATCGACCGACAGCACAGAGGCACAGAGCACACATACTTGGGTAGTAGCAGCAAGTAGCAAGATTAAGAACTAGACCATCTACCATACATACTATTAGGGAAACTCTATCCCTCCTGCAATTAATCTAGTCGTCCGTCCTTACGCCGTGGATCCTCTTTTCCACCGCGGCACATACCTACCGGGCATCACCTTCGTCTTCTCGCTCTTATCCTCCTCAGTGGCCAAGGCCTCGCTGCCACGGTCGCCGATACTGACGGTGATGGTCGTCGTTGAGCCACGGGCGACCTCCGGCAGAACAAGCGCGAAGCGGTCTGCCGGCAACGACGCACCATACCCGCGCTGGAGCACGGCGCCGTGTGTACACTCCTTGGCGTGCTCGTCCTGCTCGTGGAGGAACATCTGGACGTCGCAGTTGGGGCAATGGACGCGGACGGATAGCAGGATGCGGTCGAGGGCGGAGCACGGGGCGTAAGTGCCGGTGCAGCACATCAGGCACTCGCGGCTGTACCGGAACGTGTCGAGGCAGGGTGAGCAGACCACGTGGCCGAGCGAACACTGAGCACAAACAGAAGTTAGAACAAAATTGAGAGAGTGATTAGCCAGCTCTCGTTAACGCGTGCTGTGATCGGCAGTAGATACAATTGGGCTTACCCAGAACACTGGGGGTCTTAGGGCCTGGAAACACACGGGGCAGTCGAGTGCGCGCGGGTCGACGGTGACCAGGATCGGCTCGCCGTGATCCGTCCGCCTGCTTCGGATCCACTTTGACGGTCACCTTCTCCATCTTCTCGTGCAAGGAAGGACGTCTGCTCATCACTCCAGGAAGCGACGATGGTGATGGTAAGCTAGGGCCAATATATATAGAGCGAGGGAGGTGCTAGTGGAAGATGCACGGTGAGGCTTCTCGTTTCGTCTTCCGCGCCGCACCAGGTCAGTTAATTAAAACCAACAGTGGTACGTAGTACCAAGGAGGCGGGAGGCTTTGGCTTTCATGCATTGATTCCCAGGAAACCAGACTTCAAGTTGGACGTGCAATTTAATTGCCGTACTAGTGTGGTATATGTTGTGTGCACCGGCGTACCAAAAGAGTGGTATACTACTTGGGCCTTGGAGCTTGATCGTGCAATGGTTGCACCTTGATGTCCTTCGTACCTCCACGTACGTGGGCCTTGGAGCGCTCCGTCAAGTCTTTGGTGGATCAACATGTCTGGGACTATGGGGTGCATGTCCCAGATAGGAACACAATGGCCTCTCGCATCGTGCTTGTCAAATTGGGAAATTTGGAATGAGAGGAATGTTAGGGTATTCCAACATAAATCCAAACCTCCAACCATTCATTTCCTCAACATCAAGGAGACTGCCCTTTGGAGTTTGCACCACCACGGACGCAAAGCACTTGGGGAAAATCATGACGCGAGAGTAATTAGTTTGTAGTATCTTGTGTGTGCGTGTGCGAGGCAAATCTTCTCTTTAATTCATGATTGATGTATGAGGCAAATCTTTTGTCTCCATTTCCAAAAAAAAAAATGCTATGAGAAAACTGATATGATACAATGATGGTCGGCTGCATCGCACAAAAATCGGATGTAAAAGTGTCATATTCATAGCATCACGCCCTTTGCTTCGACTTCCATCGAAAATGGTTTGCCGTGCTGTGCACTGCAGGGCAGGTTCTTTACCAGGGCAATCCTAGCTAGGGGGGAAAAAGGTGTTGCCGGCAGCAGCAGCAGCCAGCAGGTTTGATCCAACCTGATCATACCATACCAGAAAGGCTCGACGACAGATCTACATGAAACTCATTCGCCGAAGACAAGGGCTGGCTGTTGAAATAATCTTCCACTCTCAAAGAAAACTCCTCATAAACAGATACCCAAAGTTTAACAGCTCAAAGAGCAACCACCAAGCAGTTAACTACTGTTACCACTCCTACATGAATTAGTGCAATTCCACAAGGCTTCCCACCTGGACATTATCAAGCATTCTCAAACAAAACAGAAAAACATCTGACTGGCCACCACCATATTCAGGGGAAAGAAGTTCTATTCTCCGCATTGTTGGATAAGGTAATTAAGTGGCACCTTTTCATGGACTATCCCGCTGATATGTCCAACATCCGACGAGAGGGGATCCTTGGCATCACCAAAATGTAGCTCGGAAATGTGCTGGCAACATACCATCCAGCAGCACTAACCCAGCATTTTCCTATTACATCAGCAAGAGCCACACGGCCCTGCGACAGTACATCAAACGCCGAAACAGATGTAACTTCACTAAAACAACCGTGCTACCAGAAGGTCTGAGATATAGAGACTCGGCATAAATATATCCTGGAACCAAATCGCTGAAACCAACCACGAAATGACATGTCCGCAGCCTTCAGCGTTCATAACCACGAATTTTGGAGAATCTGGCAGCCAAGGGTCGTTCATCTTCAGACTCGGAATAATCAGGAATCAATCTGGCAGCCAAAGGTAGCCCATCAGACAGTGAAGAGCTTCTTATCTTGCAAAAAGATTTCTGAGAATCACCAGTTGTCGAGCTGTCGTAGTACAGATCACATGTGAACTTGGGTTCTGTCACCCTAGGTTGTACACAGACGACAGAGATAGCATGCCCAAATGGCTCTGATGCCATGTTGAACAGAAAAAACTGGTCGTCTTCATGGCAGTGCAGAACACGTAAGCCCGGTTCCAAGTACAGATAAACATTCACCAAGCTATGATCATCACAGGTTGATAACGGACACTTGTGCTTGCCGGTCATATGGCCCAGGAGCGCCATTGTTGATCCAGCGAAGCCGCAGCCAGACTCTGGGCAGAAGCATGGGGCGTTTGGGCACATCTTTTCGTGTTCTTCCTTCTGATAGTAGCTGATCTGCTCAGCGCATCCATACTTGGCATTGGAGCAAGCAACAGTGACTGACTTGACGACATCTTCCATCCCAAAGCAGCGCTCGAACGAAGTTACGGCAGAGCACAAGTGGCACTTCCTGTCCAGGATCCCACAACGGCAAGACAAGCATATGAAATGTCCCAAAGAACACTGGAACAGGAAAAAAACAGGGTTCTCACATGAGCATAACTTGCAACAGAAAAACAAAGTAGTCCCTTTGTAAACTTTTATAAGATCTTTTAGATCACTATTCTAAAAGATCTTATAAAAGCTTACAGAGGGAGTACTAGACAGTGATAAGATACATTAGTGCTTCACATTTCGTTATTTGTCTACCGTAGCTAACTACGTTAGAAAGAAACTCTTTCTTGACAACTGGCATTGCAGCAGACTAGAGATTCCTCAAAACTCTGTTTTATCCTGAGCTTTATGAGAAGTTGGTGTCTGAGGATAAGTAAATATATGCATACACGTACTGTATTTACCTGGAATATTGGAGGTCTGAGCGGCTCAGAGCAGATGGAGCAGTCGAGGGTCTCCAACCTCATGGTGACATTGTGCCTCTTGGCGTTGCTATCTCCCTCTCGCTGAGCTTCCAGTTGTCTCTTGTTGGAGCTAGTACCGTCCATCGCCACCAAAACTCAAAGTAACTACCACTAGCTTGATATTGCTAGTTTGCTACTACAAGCAGAACCAGGATCCAAACCGATTGATCAACACAATCTCACCGCCCCGTGTTCCTGTTCCACAAAAATACAACAACAGTCATGGAAGTGATACTTGTGTGGCAGGCAGAAGCCAGAAATGCTTCATGCTCTCTGCTAAACTAGAGAGAGAGAGAGAAACAACAATACAAGCATATAAAGGGGGCAGTAATAAAATTTCACATATAAATGTACTCCCTCCGTTTCTTTTTAGTTTGCATATAAAATTTGATCAAAGTCAGACTTTGTTAAGTTTGACTAACTTTATAGGAAAAATATCAATATTATTAGATGCATCATGAAATTAACTTTCATACCATATAACTTTAGTATTGTAGATGTTGATATTTTTTGATATAAATTTGGTCAAACTTTGCTTAGTTTGACTTTGACCAAATTTTATATGCAAAGTACAAAGAAAGGGAGGGAGTAATATGTTCTTGTCCAGTAAACTTCTGTCTCGAAAAGAAAATTGAGCATTTGAGCTGTTTTTTCATTGTTCCCTTCAATTCAGCAGAAGTATCAAGAGAAAACAACAGAAATGACACCGCATGCAGAAGCCAAAATGATCGATGGCTTCTGCCAATCTAGCAAGGGCATCTAAAGGGGGGAGTAACAAAATTTCACATATACATGTAATCTGCTCCTGCTCTTCTACGCTTCTTGTTTCCAAAGGAAAATTGAAAATCCATCCAATCAGCACAAAGTACCAAGGGGAAATAACAGGAATGGCCCCCATACGCAAAGAATTTATTCCGGTTCGGAGTTGGCGTGGCTGCGAAGTGCGATTCCGGCGGGGGGAGGGAGGTGCCTGATCGAGAGGGAACGGACGCAGAACGTACCTCGAGTGCTTTGGCGGTGGCGCCGTCAGGAATGAGACGGCCGCCTCGCCGAATGCGTCCTCGCGCTCGCCGATCTCAGCGCCGACGAGGACGAGAAGGGCGCCGGAGCGACGGCGGCGGAGGGTTTGGAAGGAGGCAGGGCAAAAAGGGTAAACTCGCGTTTTTTTTTATATATATATAGGAACAGGCAAAAAGGGGGAGAAAGGGTGGGCTGGGCCTAGGCCTGGGCCTGGGCATGCAGGTGTTGCCCATTATAGGATCTTGGGCTGTTTCATTCTTACGAGTGAGTTGCTTTGAACCAGGCCTAAACAACAATCTTTCTCAAAAAAAAAATCTAAAAAAAATTTGTCTAAAAAAAAAACTAAAAAAAAAAATTCCACACATCCCTGACCCAAGATCTTCATGACTTCATCTCAAAAAAGCCATGGCTGGAGTCCTAGCGCTGTTGCCTAACCCGAGTCGCCGCCCCCCGCAAGTGTCTTCTCCATGCCGCCGCATCGGTCCCCATCTTCTCTCCCGTCTAGCGGTCTCGTCAGTCGCAAGAGGAGTGCGGACCCATTAGTTACCTTTTTTTTGCTTAGCTGTTGTTTTTCTGGCGGCACCGACGAGGTGGTGGCGGCGATGGCGTGTGGAGTAAGGTCTCTCTGGCATGCCTTGACGATTCTGATCTGTGTCAACGAAGGGCTTGTGAGAGTTCATGTCGTCATATCTGTTGCCTCTCTTCGGATCTTGGCAGTTGGTGTGTCTATCAATGAGAACAATTGGCTGGCTATGGGTGCGGTGAATTCGACACACTAGTAGAAAACAGGGCTTTGGTCCTGGCCAGATCAGAGCATTAGTCCCGGTCGTGTTACGAACCGGGACTAATGGGAGCATCAGTCCCGGTTCGAGAGGCTAGGACGCCGGCCGGGCCTCGGCAGGCATCAGTCCCGGTTCGGCTGGGACCTTTAGTCCCGGTTCCATCCACCAACCGGGACTAAAGGGGTTGCTGCCCTTTAGTCCCGGTTGGTGTCTGAAACCGGGACTAAAGGGTAGGCCATTAGTCCCGGCTTTAGACACAAACCGGGACTAAAGTTTTGCCTATATATATCCACGCCCCCCCCCCCATCTCCTCTGTTTTTTGGCCGTGGAAGGGTGTGGAGGGTAACGCAGCAGAAAACAAAAAATTTCCGACCTACGCACCAGCCCAGGAACACTATGGAGACTGCATACAAGGTTTGATCTGTTTCGTTACCGACTCATAGTGCAGCGGAAGTAGAGTCGATGACGATCAGCGGTGCAGATCCCCGCAGCTAGGATTTACAACCTCCCAACCGCGAGGATGTACTCCTACGTCAGCTCACCGGACGGATCTTCGGGCAGCCCTTCGGGAGGCCTCGGGACAGTCCCTCGGATAGTCCCACCGGACGGATCCTCGGACAGCCCTTCGGGAGGACCCTCAAAACTCGGATGGTCACTCGGACAGCCCTTCGGGAGGCACTCTCGAACTAAGACCGAAACTACGATCTCTCTACAGAGTTGCACACATACGGTGTCATCTATCCGGCAGGGCTTCGCCGTCCAGAACTAGTTCCCACCGGAACCCAGACAGCCTTTTGGCTCTACGAAACTATTTCGTGGGAGGGAGAGAGAAGCCAGACAAGTCAAATGGCATGTGTATGTGAGAGCAAGGATGGGTTGTGGGCAGCCCACTCACCTCCTATTTATAGGAAAACCAAGGGGTAGGGTGTTTCTCCAAAAACCCAAAGTGCCCATGCTTTATGTCATACATAAGGGCAAAATGGGAAGGCAAGTGGAGCACCAAATGGTGGAAGGAAGCCTCATGGGGGGGCCCCCAATGCCACCAACGAAATTGGCAGCCCTCTTGGGTGGCCCCACCACCTTCCTATCCACCAAGTCATCCCTTAGATCTTTTGAGCAAAGCCCCAAAAGGTGGCTTTCCAAAAAGCATCCCAAAAAGCACTTTCACTATTCATGAGGACATTTTTCAGCGTCCGTTCGAACTGAAAATATTTATGTGGGCTTAAAACATTTCCAGTACCCACTAAAATAATTTTCAACGTGTTCCAGAACAATTCCGGATTAGTGATTTTCATCTGCGAAAAGCATCTGAAGCGGTTCCGGCAGCTCCGGAACATTTCCGGTTTTCATCCCGGAAAATTCCAGAAAGTTTCCAGAATGATTCTGGCACCCTCCAAGAATTATCAGGCATGTGCCGAAACCAATTTGACTTAATGGTATCCCCTGAAACAACTTTTCAGTTTTACCGGAACTCATCCGGTGACCTCTCTCTTCGGAACTTTTCCGCTGTCTCCGAAAACTTTTTCCGGAAACTTTCTCTCAGACTCCCTGTCTAGTATTCAGCAGATAGATGACCCTTAAGCGTGTGACCCTATAGGTTCGGTGAAGTATAGACATGACCGGAACTCTTTCCGATCAATGATCAACATCGGAGCCGTGGACACCCATATTGACCCCTATACCCACACGAATGAATATTCGAGTGAACCTCCAGTTGCCGTGTGCTATTCCTGTTGCTTCGCGATATGTTACAAATACCCGAGGTGAGATTTTCTGCATCCCCGTGGATCAACAACTTGTCCACTATGCAAGTTACCTCGTTACCGGTTTTGTTCTCTTTTCTCGTATCTGTGTTCCGGCATCCCAGTGATCAAATCACAATGTGTCTGGCCAGACGATGATGGATACCGTAACACCGAGAGGGCCCAGAGATATCTCTCCATCGTCGAAGGAGCAAATCCCAATCTTGAGCTATCAAGTTACTTAACATACTTTTCCATGAACCCGTAAGCTGCCGTAATAGCCACCCATTTACGGATGACGTTTAACAAACCCCAAAGTTCATGAAGCAAGCATGAAGAAACTCGACACTCTCATGGTCTAAGGAATTATGCAAACATTAACTTCTCTGTATTATTAACCATTAACTTGTGACGAATGTATCTCATAGCATAACATCAATTCGGGTCGATTCAACACAAGTGTTCTACCAACATTGTGCCCTCAAAGTTGCTGGCATAGACATGCCCATGATCAGGAAAACCTAATCATCATGCAACACTTGAGCTAGTCTTAGAGGCATGACTAGGAATACAATTTACCGTTTATTATCCCACACGTGCACAAGGGTTTTCCTCAGAGCCTTTATGGATATACGGGCTCGGGAACCATAGCAGTTATAGCATGGAACATAAACTTAATTACGAACATGGAGATAAATAATAACATTTATTGTTGCCTCTAGGGCATATCTCCTACAGACTCCCACTTGCACTAGAGTCAACAATCTAGTCCATGCTAATGCACTTTACACCTATGGCATACCGGTGTAAAATATGCTTCGCTTGTGGTATAGCCCGATGTCAACGGATCTGACAACTTCAGCTCCGTGTGTGTCTTTGCATATCCCCGCGTTTTCACGCTTTCACAAAATTCATATTTTGTGTGGACTTGGCTTTGTATATATGTGAATCATTGGTCGAAACCTGATTCCTCAGACTGAACTATGGAGCAACTATCTGCAATAGTGTCCCATTGACCAAAGCCATCTTGGAACCATACTAAGTTCATGAATGAACTATATGATTCAACATCTTCTATGTCGCTTTGAAAGCGGCAACATACTTAGCCTTTGTTATAGAATTCGCCACAGTATCCTGTTTGGAACAATTTCCAACTACCGTGCCACCATATTGTGTGTTACACAAAACCCTTAACTTTAAATCGAAAATCGCATGGAGAAAAGATGAAGACTGTATCGATGTAACCTTTTACAACGAACTCTTCATGATCTCCGCTTGCGAGAAAACATGTCATCAGTGCTACTTTAGTACTCAATGACCCTTTTTCACTGTTGTCCCATGATCAGTACTTTTGATCACTTTGGTATCTATACTCGCAACAGCTTTGGGAGTATCGGACATATCTGGTTGTTTTACATACCATGGAATACATGATTAATCCAAACACAAGAGTGTGTCGAATTTCCATCATGTAATTTGCTCATCAGTGTTTTGGGACACCGAGTCTTGCAAAACTCTTTCCATGTGACTTCGGCAAGAATCACTCCTTGGCGTTTTAATGCTAAAAATGTTTTAGCATCTTGTCAATATGTATTTTTGGCTTTAGCCTTTTAGACAATTCTATCTCGTAGATAAATGTGCCTAATGTCAAGGCTATTTAGCCCAAGCACTTCATCGAAAACTATTTTTAATGAAGTCCTAATTCGTGTCAAGAAATTTCCAATCAACAATGTGTCAAGCACACAAAGTTTCAGAAATATTATTATGCTCCCACTTACTTTCTTGAAACCATAATCATCTTCGTTATCCATTGATGAAATCAAACTTCTTTGACTATTTCATCAAAATTGAAGATTCCAACTCCCTTTTGCTCTCTTCTGTCCATCGCTGGAACTCTGAAGTTTGCATACTTACTAGCATCCTCTGGATCGACAAAATACTTTGGACTGTATCAAATACAAGTCCTAGGTTGCATTTCCATTAGATGGAAATCCTCTTGTCATCCATGTTTCATATCTCATGTTGAAATATGTATTAATTGCTAGTTCAACCCGAACCGACTTTAAGCATCGCTACGGTGAGACAATCTCATCGTAGTCAACTCCTTGAACTTGTTATTGCAACAAGTCGAGCTTTATGAATAAAACATTTTATCCACATCAGTTTACAGTTCCATAAATATTCGTTAGACTCTAAGTCTTCCGAAAGGTGTAACAAGATTTTAATCTTGAATCACTTATATGGAAACTATCTCAGATTGTATTGGCATTTAGCCAATTCCGGAGTCAGGGCCCATCAACGCTTCCTTGTGTATCGTAGGTATACTGTTGTCTAACAACCATATCTCGCTTGCGCACTTGAGAGGTTTGCACGAGCTTTGCCTACGTGGTTCAGCTGCAAGTTCGACCGAAGTCCATACATTTTATTGTAGAGACTTCCGTATCAGTCGCAGTAGGAAACTCTGGAATTACTTCCAAGGTTCCTTTCCTTTGATCTGATGACGAAGATACTGTTTATCTCGTCGAGTTGCACTGTTCTCCCACTCACCTTTTTGCAAGAACAGTTCTCTTTAAAAGCATACCGTTTTTGTGGCAAAATCTGTTGCCTCGGTATTGTGGTGGGGGAATACCCAATTACTTGGGATAACCTACAAAGTAGTATTTTTCTGATTTGGAATAGGTTTGTAAATATTTTACACAAGCCCCATATTCCAAATGTTAAGAAAAGACCAAGCATGGTTGGGCGTACCATACCATGGCGTCATTTCAACAGACCTGATGGTGCTCTTTTCAGTGTAAAAGCCGCAGTCTCTAAAGCATTACTTTTAAAAGGGATAATGGCAAATTGATTTATGTCATCTTTGATCTTACCATGTCATAAATGGTTTGAATACATCTTCACGGACGTACCACTTACAGTGGAGTTCCGGGAGGTGTAAGTTATGAAACTCTTTTCACAACTCATCAGTCATTCGCTTAAACTTGTAACTCAAATATTCCTTTCGGCAATCTAGTTTGCAGAAACATATTTTTCTTGTTACAATAATTTCTACTTCATTTTTGAAAACCTTATGAATGATTTCAAAAGATCCAGACTTACGTCTCATCAAGTAAATATCCATATATCTACTTGAGTCATTTCTGAAGATAGATAAATCCACTGCTAGCAACAACATTTATCGGACTACATACATCAAAATGTATGATCACCGATAAGTTCATTGCTCGTTCCTTATGGCCTGTGAACGGTATTTCAGTCACTTCACTCTTCGGAGGAAAGTTGCAAGTGTCAGATGATTCAAAATCAAACGACTTCAAAATCCATCATAATGGAATTTTTCCATGCGGGTTTCTCCAATGTGACCAAATGCAGTGCCACACTTGTGTGGTATTCTTTTAGTCTTGCGACATTTAGCGTCAGTGTTATGGATGTATCATATTACCATCAATATTCATAACATACGTTCCATCCTAGATGGAAGCATGGCCCTTATGTTATTCATGATTTCGAACAACAATTGTTCTTTCATGAAAAACACTCTTGCAACAAACATTATGCAAATAGGCTAGAGTGTATAAAACTCTAAAATGATTTATGAAAGTAAATACAGAGGTAATGTATTATTATCAATATTCATAACATACATCTCATTCATAATGAAAGTATGGCCCTTAAGTTATTCATAACATCGAACATCAAAAGTTCTCTTATGAACAACCCTCTTGCAAGATACCTTATGCAATGGGCTAGAGTGTGTAAAACTCTAAATGAATTATGAAAATAAATACATGGGTAATACACCGATGGAATGTATAGTAACTTTTACTAAGTTCCCAGCACGTATCTGAACCTCACTCCGGCCAGTCCTTTAGGCCGTGGTAGTTCTTGCATCGAATTGCAACGGAAAGCAATTGAGCGGATATCTTTGTGATTAACTCACAATACCCAAGAATCAGTGATTAACATGTTTAATCATAATTCCCAAGAACTATTTCTTCTGACCAGCCTTCTATACATCAATAACTTGTATGACATTCATACATGAGCTGGATATTCCAGTCTTCTCTCTTTTTGCCTTTATACTTCTAACAGTTTAACTTTTAGTATTTCTCCTACTCTCAGAAGAAGCATCCAACTTAAGAGTGGCGTTAGCCCCGGACTTCCTAGGCGTGTAAGTCATACTAACACCCTTTGGACATTTCCTTTAATTTGTTGTTTTATTCACCTTCATCATATGACAGGCGTTCTACTGGATCCCTCTGTTATTAGTCAAATGCATAGTAAACCCTTTTACTAACAGTTTGCAAAACAAACATTGCTTTGGATATCCCATATCTTTTAGCCTTTGTTTGTGTCTGAAAATGATTTTCAGTTCCATGAATATCACATAGCTATCCCTAAACTTTTGAAGTTCGGCTCTCATGGAAGCAAACATATTGCACTTGACCGTAACGGAATTCTAGCTTTTGGATCGAAGGATGAGAGTCACATTATCCATAGCATTAGCGGGAGAATACCAAAAGCATGCGATAGGACAAAATCCTACTCGGCACTCTTGAGGACAATCCTCACATTACGTTACCAACCGTAAAGTTTTAACCAGATATTTAACAGCTTATTCAATTTTAACAGGGAAGGTGGAAACGCGAGCCATTCTTCTATAACTATTATGCAAATTTTCACTTAGACAAAGTTCACAATTAATTGCACTAAGAATTAAAAGAATTAATTCTAAAGTGCGCTCCCACTCAAATCAATATCTCTCATAATTGATTGTGAGTGATTCAAGACCCGCATTTCCATTCAACGCCATTGATGTGGACATCACTGATGACGAGAATTTCAATCGGTAGGCCAACTTGCCAATCACATCTCTATGTGATTCTTGTTCATCTTTCGATGCGTGTGTTCCGAGCTCATGACGGTCATGCCAGAACGTCAAGACAACCAAGTGATCTCGCTGCGAGGTCTGAACTCACCCGCCTCACACTTCCCTAATCGTTTGTACTCATGTGGACATGACGCACTCCGAGAAGTTAGGTGCCGTGACGGTGCTACACTTGGGAGAACACTAACTACTTGATATTTTTGTGAGAGATCACCCTAATAAAAGCGACTACCGCGCAATCAAGAAGGGTGCATCATAAGGGATAAACATCTTAGGCAATTCATAATAGCACGATATGGTATAGCCCTTTCTGACGGAGAAGTCTGTATTTCTTCGTCTTCGGCATTCGCGTCGGTGTTCACCTTCGCGAAGTTTGCCACCACCTTGTCGATGCACCAGATAATATTGCTATCTCTAGAGCTAATAAAATAAGTGCATTACATAAGGTTGACACGCAGGTCATTAAAGTGACAATCATATGGCTCCAGCCATCATGCCGAATCATGACACGCAGGTCATGTTAATTTACATCATATAGTCATCTCATACATAATCAAATTAATATGAGCACTGCTATACCACATCATATGCACATGCAAACCATCCTGCAAAACCAAGTTAGACGCCTCTAATTGGTTTATGCAAATTTTCATTTTACGTGACTTCTAAGGTTTCGAACAAACCGTAGCTACCAACGTCCATCATCAAGCATGATTATTCAAGTCGCTAGATTAACAATGCGGGGTGTATGAAACACGAGATAATAAAATCTCGAGCCCCATACTAAACTTCGTCATACGCATGACCCCCGTGCAGATCATATCTGCATTGCCCTTTCGTCTGCGATTTCATCTTTCTTTTAACTATGGCGGAACCCAAAGAACTGAAGCACTTCGTTGATCAATCAGGATCGCAGATTGCCAGAACTTTGTGAAATTCCACCATACTGTTATCAAGATCAGAAATACGCAAATTCCAGGGAAGCAACAAGAACATCGGGTAACAGATTTCATCTGCTACCCGCACAAATAATTTTCAGTAATAGAACTCATCTACTACCTAATTATATTGTGCAACACCCATACATCTCTATGTATTCTAGATCGCAACCTGCAACTACGCATATCACGGCTCATGATGCCACTGTAGGGTAACGCAGCAGAAAACAAAAAAAATTCGACCTACGCACCAGCCCAGGAACACTATGGAGACTGCATACAAGGTTTGATCTGTTTCGTTACCGACTCGTAGCGCAGCGGAAGTAGAGTCGATGACGATCGGCGGTGCAGATCCCCGCAGCTAGGATTTACAACCTCCCAACCGTGAGGATGTACTCCTACGTCAGCTCACCGGACGGATCTCCGGGCAGCCCTTCGGGAGGCCTCGGGACAGTCCCTCGGATAGTCCCACCGGACGGATCCTCGGACAGCCCTTCGGGAGGACCCTCAAAACTCGGATGGTCACTCGGACAGCCCTTCGGGAGGCACTCTCGAACTAAGACCGAAACTACGATCTCTCTATAGAGTTGCACACATACGGTGTCATCTATCCGGCAGGGCTCCGCCGTCCAGAACTAGTTCCCACCGGAACCCAGACAGCCTTTTGGCTCTACGAAACTATTTCGTGGGAGGGAGAGAGAAGCCAGACAAGTCAAATGGCATGTGTATGTGAGAGCAAGGATGGGTTGTGGGCAACCCACTCACCTCCTATTTATAGGAAAACCAAGGGGTAGGGTGTTTCTCCAAAAACCCAAAGTGCCCATGCTTTATGTCATACATAAGGGCAAAATGGGAAGGCAAGTGGAGCACCAAATGGTGGAAGGAAGCCTCATGGGGGGGCCCCCAATGCCACCAACGAAATTGGCAGCCCTCTTGGGTGGCCCCACCACCTTCCTATCCACCAAGTCATCCCTTAGATCTTTTGAGCAAAGCCCCAAAAGGTGGCTTTCCAAAAAGCATCCCAAAAAGCGCTTTCACTATTCACGACGACATTTTTCAGCGTCCGTTCGAACTGAAAATATTTATGTGGGCTTAGAACATTTCCAGTACCCACTAAAATAATTTTCAACGCGTTCCAGAACAATTCCGGATTAGTGATTTTCATCTGCGAAAAGCATCTGAAGCGGTTCCGGCAGCTCCGGAACATTTTCGGTTTTCATCCCAGAAAATTCTAGAAAGTTTCCAGAATGATTCTGGCACCCTCCAAGAATTATCAGGCATGTGCCAAAACCAATTTGACTTAATGGTATCCCCTGAAACAACTTTTCAGTTTTACCGGAACTCATCCGGTGACCTCTCTCTTCGGAACTTTTTCGCTGTCTTCGAAAACTTTTTCCGGAAACTTTCTCTCAGACTCCCTGTCTAGTATTCAGCAGATAGATGACCCTTAAGCGTGTGACCCTATAGGTTCGGTGAAGTATAGACATGACCGGAACTCTTTCCGATCAATGATCAACATCGGAGCCGTGGACACCCATATTGACCCCTATACCCACACGAATGAATATTCGAGTGAACCTCCAGTTGCCGTGTGCTATTCCTGTTGCTTCGCGATATGTTACAAATACCCGAGGTGAGATTTTCTGCATCCCCGTGGATCAACAACTTGTCCACTATGCAAGTTACCTCGTTACCGGTTTTGTTCTCTTTTCTCGTATCCGTGTTCCGGCATCCCAGTGATCAAATCACAATGTGTCTGGCCAGACGATGATGGATACCGTAACACCGAGAGGGCCCAGAGATATCTCTCCATCGTCGGAGGAGCAAATCCCAATCTTGAGCTATCAAGTTACTTAACATACTTTTCCATGAACCCGTAAGCCGCCGTAATAGCCACCCATTTACGGATGACGTTTAACAAACCCCAAAGTTCATGAAGCAAGCATGAAGAAACTCGACATTCTCATGGTCTAAGGAATTATGCAAACATTAACTTCTCTGTGTTATTAACCATTAACTTGTGACGAATGTATCTCATAGAATAACATCAATTCGGGTCGATTCAACACAAGTGTTCTATCAACATTGTGCCCTCAAAGTTGCTGGCATAGACATGCACATGATCAGGAAAACGTAATCATCATGCAACACTTGAGCTAGTCTTAGAGGCATGACTAGGAATACAATTTACCGTTTATTATCCCACACGTGCACAAGGGTTTTCCTCAGAGCCTTTATGGATATACGGGCTCGGGAACCATAGCAGTTATAGCATGGAACATAAACTTAATTACGAACATGGAGATAAATAATAACATTTATTTTTGCCTCTAGGGCATATCTCCTACAGGGTGGAGGTGTGGGCTACTCTGTTTTTTGCCTATATATGCACATGAGGTGTTCGATGAAATGCCGGAGCCACACTTAAGCTTTCTCCTCTGTTCTTCCTCCAAGCTCGACCTCCAAGCTCCATTTTCCCCATGATTTGTCTAGGTTTGGCGGTGCACCAACTATCCAAGTGTTCTAAAAAGGTTAGCAACTTCATCCTTTCATCTCTCACTGCTAGTTTAGCTCATTTCAAATGCTCTAGAAGTAGTGTGGTTTGTGGGTTTTAGTGGAGGAGTGTATGTGTGAGTTTATTTGATTTAGATGCACAATTTGAGCTCAAATTAACTTCTTAGTTTGCACATGTGTAGGTGTCGTCCCGTCCCCGTCCCCGTCCTCATCGCCGTCGATCGCCCGCGCCGATCTCGTCGCCGGCACCACCGTGGTGAGCCTCTTGTTCTTATCTTTTTTTTTAAAGAAAAAATTCTTACTTGTATGATTTATATAGCTACTTGTATAATTTTCTTACTTGTATTACTGTTTGTTATTATATAGTGCCATGGTTTTGGTATCCGCCCCCGTCGGCTCTCGTCCGGTCTATGATTCGGATGTGGTATATTATCTTTTATAATTATTTGTTTCATTTAGTGTTTATGACAATTATGCCGACCAACTTGACATAGATGTCTTTATCTAGGAGGTATGTGAACTGGAAATTCCAACCGACCCTCTTGTCGAGAGGTTAAATTTAGTTGAAAAAGAAAACAATTATTTGAAAGAAAAATTGAAAAGAGTTGAAGAAGAGAAGATGAAATTGGAGTTGCATGTCTCTATTCATGATGTTCTGTAATGGTTTTTGATATACTTAACTATATAATGCACGCACATGAACCGGCAATGGATGTACGGTGACCGACGCACCTCCGACTACATTACGGGCCTGCATAATTTTCTCGATGTGGCTGAGGCAAACAAGCAGAATGGTTTTATGTATTGTCCATGTACTGTCTGTGAGAATACGAAGGATTACTCTGACTCGAAAATCCTTCACTTCCACCTGCTTTCGAAAGATCAAGAGGCACCAGATGTGCCCGATGATGATCTTCGCCGGGTCATTGTTGATGCACAGAGAGGATGCGAAAGTGAAAGGGAGAAGTTGAAGTTCGATCGCATGTTAGAGGATCACAAAAAAGGGTTGTACCCAAATTGCGAAGATGGCAACACAAAGCTCGGTACCGCACTGGAATTTCTGCAATGGAAGGCAGAGAATGGTGTATCTGACAAGGGATTTGGGAAGCTACTGAAAATAATGAAGAAGAAGCTTACAAAGGATAACGAATTGCCTGACAGTACGTACGAAGCAAAGAAGGTTCTCTGCCCTCTAGGATTAGAGGTGCAGAAGATACATGCATGCCCTAATGACTGCATCCTCTACCGCGGTGAGGAGTACGAGAATTTGAATGCATGCCCGGTATGCGGTGCATTACGGTATAAGATCAGACGAGATGACCCTGGTGATGTTGAGGGCGAGCGCCCCAGGAAGAGGGTTCCTGCCATGGTGATGTGGTATGCTCCTATAATACCACGGTTGAAACGTCTGTTCAGAAACAAAGAGCATGCCAAGTTGTTGCGATGGCACAAAGAAGACCGTAAGAAAGACGGGAATTTGAGAGTACCCGCTGATGGGTCGCAGTGGAGAAAAATCGAGAGAAAGTGGTCGGACTTTGCAGGTGATGCAAGAAACTTATGGTTTGGTTTAAGTGCAGATGGCATTAATCCTTTTGGGGAGCAAAGCAGCAATCATAGCACTTGGCCCGTGACTCTATGTATCTATAACCTTCCTCCTTGGTTGTGCATGAAGCGGAAGTTCATTATGATGCCAGTGCTCATCCAAGGCCCTAAACAACCCGGCAACGACATTGATATGTACCTAAGGCCATTAGTTGAAGAACTTTTACAGCTGTGGGATAAAAAAGGTGTACGTGTGTGGGATGAGCACAAACAGCAGTAATTTGACCTACGATCATTGTTGTTTGTAACCATCAATGATTGGCCTGCTCTTAGTAACCTTTTAAGACAGACAAACAAGGGATACAACGCATGCAAGCACTGTTTACATGAGACTGAAAGTATATATTTGGACAAATGCAAGAAGAATGTGTACCTGGGACATCGTCGATTTCTTCCGACCAAGCATGCCTTAAGAAAGAAAGGCAAGCATTTCAAAGGTGAGGCAGATCATCGGAAGAAGCCTGTCCTCCGTACTGGTGATGATATACTTGATATGGTCAAGGATTTACAAGTAATCTTTGGAAAGGGTCCTGGCGGACAATCTGTTCCGAATGACGCTGACGGACACGCACCCATGTGGAAGAAGAAATCTATATTTTGGGACCTACCCTATTGGAAAGACCTAGAGGTCCGCTCTGCAATCGACGTGATGCACGTGACGAAGAACCTTTGCGTGAACCTGCTAGGCTTCTTGGGCGTGTATGGGAAGACTAAAGATACACCGGAGGCACGGGAGGACCAGCAACGTATGAACGAAAAAGACGGCATGCATCCAAAGCAGTATCAAGGTCCTGCCAGCTAAGCTCTTACCAAAGCAGAGAAGGAAATCTTTTTTGAATGTCTGCTCAGTATCAAGGTCCCGTCTGGCTTCTCCTCGAATATAAAGGGAATAATAAATATGGCAGAGAAAAAATACCAGAACCTAAAGTCTCATGACTGCCACGTGATTATGACGCAACTGCTTCCGGTTGCATTGAGGGGGCTTCTACCAGAAAATGTTCGATTAGCCATTGTGAAGCTATGTGCATTCCTCAATGCAATTTCTCAGAAGGTAATCGATCCAGAAATCCTACCAAGGTTACAGAATGATTTGGTCCAATGTCTTGTCAGTTTCGAGTTGGTGTTCCCACCATCCTTCTTCAATATTATGACGCACGTCCTAGTTCACCTAGTCGACGAGATTGCAATTCTGGGTCCTGTATTTGTACACAATATGTTCTCCTTTGAGAGGTTCATGGGAGTCTTAAAGAAATATGTTCGTAACCGTGCTAGGCCAGAAGGAAGCATCTCCACGGGCCATCAAACAGAGGAGGTCATTGAGTTTTGTGTTGACTTTATTCCTGACCTTAAGCCGATTGGTGTTCCTGAATCGCGGCATGAGGGGAGACTGGGTGGAAAAGGCACGCTAGGACCGAACTCAATAATATGTAGGAACGGGCATTCTTGGGCGCAAGCACACTACACGGTTCTACAGAATTCTACCTTGGTGGCCCCGTATATCAATGAACACAAGAATATTCTACGCTCCAAACACCTGGAGCAGTCTGACGACTGGATTACACGTGAACACATGGGGACTTTCGGCGGTTGGTTGCAAACACATCTCATGGGTAACACCACTGTTGGAGATGACCTGTACTTCTTGGCCAGGACACCATCTTTGACTGTATTGACTTTCCAATGGTACGAGATAAATGGGAATACATTTTACACAATCGCCCAAGATAAAAAGAGCACCAACCAAAACAGTGGTGTCCGCTTTGATGCAGCAAACACCAATAGGGCAAAGGACACATATTATGGTTACATAGAGGACATATGGGAACTTGACTATGGACGAGATTTTAAGGTCCCTTTGTTTCGGTGCAAATGGCTCAATCTGTCAGGAGGCGGGGTACAGGTAGACCCGCAGTACGGAATGACAACAGTGGATCTCAACAATCTTGGGTACACAAACGAACCATTCGTCCTAGCCAATGATGTGGCGCAGGTTTTCTATGTGAAGGACATGTCTACGAAACCGAGAAAAAGAAAAGATAAGGAAGTGAATACATCATACGATGAGCCAAAGCGCCACATAGTTCTTTCGGGGAAAAGAAACATCGTGGGAGTGGAGGACAAGACAGACATGTCAGAAGATTATGAAAAGTTTCATGAAATTTCTCCCTTCAGAGTGAAGACTGGCCCAAGCATCATGTTAAATGATGAAGATTATCCATGGTTACGGCGCAATAAGCAAGGGACACACGCGAAGAAATAGTTTTATACCCCAAGATCCCACTCTGGGATGTGACCGGCTTCACCGCCATCACTTTCTCTCTAGTGTGAGTTTCCGGACTTATAGCTGGAAAGTGCCACTTCGGACAAACCGGAGGGAATCTTTGTAAGAGCTAGCTAGGGCATTTTGGCATTTGAAACATGATTTTAGAATAATTATTTATTAAGTTATGAAATTTCAATTATTCCTATCCTTTCAGTCCCATGTTTTGCAAGGTTGATCATACGCGGTTAGTCCCGGTTGGTGTCTCCATATAAAATAACAAGGTTAATATAGACATGGCTTAAACGTCTTGACATAGATGAATACAGCAGAAGCATCGGAGATGATAAGAGAGAAACGTTGAATGACATAAAGTTGGAGGTACTATGTGGTTTCTCTGATCGGAGATGATAAGAGAGAAACGTTGTATGACATAAAGAAAATATAACATTATTAGGTTAATAGAAAATACTATGAATCTTCTAGAAGATTCATAGTAAGGGTCTATCTCCTTCACATAGGGAACATTGGTGTTGGCTTTTTTTGAATCACTATGTGTCTATGCATCAAAATAAATTAGGTTAACAAAAGTATCAGAATTTATGGTGAATATGTTGCGGCAATGGTACATATGAAAATAACTTGATAGAACTAGCTATTTTGTCACTATCTGATGAAAATCAATATCATGAAATAAAGTTATATAAAATTCTAGTTATGATCAACTAAAACAAAACTATAATATTCTTCAATAGCAAAAAGAATCAACTAAAAAGCTTTTATAAAACTCTAGTTATGATCAAAATAATATTAACTTAAAATTATATAAAAATGAGGTACATACCTCCGACTTTACCTCAAGCCCGCTCCTCTCTATAAAATTGACATAACATATGCAAAAAATAACATTAAAAAATAAAAAATAAAATTGACATAACATATGCAAAAAATAACATAAAAAATAAAAAATAAAATTGACATAACATATGCAAAAAATAACATAAAAAATAAAAAAACATAACATATACAAAAAATTAAAATTGCCATAACATAAAAAATAACATAAAAAATAAAAGGACATAACATATGCAAAAAATTAAAATTGCCATAACATAAAAAATAAAAAGACATAACATGTGCCATATATTTTATAGTGGTTATGAAAGAATATTAAAATTGACATAACATATGCAAAAAATAACATAAAAAATAAAAAAACATAACATATGCAAAAAATTAAAATTGCCATAACATAAAAAATAAAAAGACATAACATGTGCCATATATTTTATAGTGGTTATGAAAGAATATTAAAATTGACATAACATATGCAAAAAATAACATAACAAATAAAAAAACATAACATATGCAAAAAATAACATAAAAAATAAAAACAATACCCGCCTACTAGCAGACACCACGGCCTGCATACGACTAGAAACCCAACTATATATGGGCCAGGATGCAGGCCCGCGGGGCTAGTAGGCCCAACAGGGCAGAGGTTAGGCAATTAACTGCCTGCTTTAGAGAGGAGCTTGGGAGAGAGATCGCAGCCGCGTATATAAACCGGTGCGATCTCCTCTCGCTTGGCGAGGTGGGACTAAACTTTCACCACCCCACGGCTGTGCCACCCTTTAGTCCCGGTTGGTGGCTCGGACCGGGCCCCCCTTTAGTCCCGGTCCGAGCCACCAACCGGGACTAAAGGCCTGGGTTTCCCGCCCTTTGGGCTGCTGAAAACGAGCTTTAGTCCCGGTTGGTGCCTCGCACCGGGACTAAAGGGGGGCCTTTAGTCCCGGTTGGAGCTACCAACCGGGACTAAAACTCTGTGTATATAAGCAGCACTTACAAAAATTTCCAAACACCATCTGCAGTTTTCGATCTCCCTCTCCCCCGACGCCGAAGACCACCTCGACGCCGCCAGGCTGCCGGACCTCGCCGTCGCCTCCGAACCGTCCCCGAGCCCGCTCCTCGTCGCCACCCCCGATGCCATCCCCGAGCCCTGCCCCGACGCCGTCGCCGAGCCCTGCCCCGACTCCGTCCCCGAGCCCTGCTCCGACGCCGTCGCCGACGCCTCCTCGCTGTGAGCGCCGCCCCGATCCCCTCGTCCTCCTCCTATTCCTCCCTTGCTGGGCGCCGACGCCGACGCCGCCGACCCCGACGCCGGCCGCCCGCGCTGCTTGCCGACCCCGACGCCGCTCGCGCTGCTGGCCGACGCTTGTTGGGTAACGTTGCATGGGAAACAAAAATTTTCCTACGCACACACAAGATCTATCCATGGTGATGAGCATCTACGAGAGGGAGAGTGAATCTACATACCCTTGTAGATCGCTAAGCGGAAGCGTTTAAGAAACGCGGTTGATGTAGTCGAACGTCTCCGCGATCCAAATCGCAAGTCGTCCCTCGATCCGATCACGAACTAGCGCCGAACGGACGGCACCTCCGCGTTCAACACACGTACGGCTTGATGACGCCTTCACCTCCTCGATCCAGCGAGCGATGGTGAAGTAGTGGTTGAGTTCCAGCAGCACGACGGCGTGGTGATGGTGGTGAGGAACAATCTCTGCAGGGCTTCGCCAAGCGCTACGGAGATTATGACGGAGGAACTAGAGGGTTAGGGTTGCCGCACACGGCTTGGGGAAATCTTGATCTATCCCGTGTGCTAGCCCTGCCCCTCTATTTATATGTTGAGCCTTGGGGTCTAAACTTGGAGTAAAAGCCTCCTCCAGGTCGGTTTTGCCCGCACAAGGTCGGTTTGGTCCGCAGGGAAAGAGTCCAACTCGGATCCCTGCCGAACCGTGCACAGCCGCACACAAGCGGTAGTACCGCTTCACACAAGCGGTAGTACCGCTTGGGCGGTAGTACCGCTTCACACAAGCGGTAGTACCGCTCGGGCGGTAGTACCGCTTCACCAAGCGGTAGTACCGCTTACGCGGCAGCAAAACTACTTTTGCACTTTCCAATACCTCGTGGGCTTTTATCCCTTGGCCCATATAAAGTGTTGCTGCACCCGAACACTTCGGCAAACATCCGGAACCCCTTCCGGTGAACTCCGTAACTCTTCCGGAGATCAAAACACTATTATCACATATATCAATCTTTACCTCCAGACTATTCCGGAGATCCTCGTCATGTCCGGGATCTTATCCGAGACTCCGAACAACTTTCGGTCACCAACATAATAACTCAATTATACTAATCGTCACCAAATGTTAAGTGTGTAGACCCTGCGGGTTCGAGAACTATGTAGACATGACCGAGACACTTCTACGATCAATAACCAATAGCGGGACCTGGATGCCCATATTGGCTCCTACATATTCTACGAAGATCTTTTATCGGTCGAACCTCTATGTCAAGGATTCAGTTAATCCCGTATGCTATTCCCTTTGTTCTTCGGTATGTTACTTGCCCGAGATTCGATCGTCGGTATCACTATACCTAGTTCAATCTCGTTACCGGCAAGTCTCTTTACTCGTTCCGTAATACAAGATCCTGTGGCTAACTCTTTAGTCACTTTGCTTGCAAGGCTCAATGTGATGTTGTATTACCGAGTGGGCCCAAATATACCTCTCCATCACACGGAGTAACAAATCCCAGTCTTGATCCATGCCAACCCAACAGACACCCTCGGAGATACCTGTAGAGCACCTTTATAGTCACCCAGTTACGTTGCGACGTTTGATACACACAAGGTATTCCTCCGGTGTCAGTGAGTTGCATGATCTCATGGTCAAAGGAACAGATACTTGACATGCAGAAAACAATAGCAATAAACTGACACGATCAAATGCTACGTTTACAGTTTGGGTCTTGTCCATCACATCATTCTCCTAATGATGTGATCCCGTTATCAAATGACATCTCATGTCAATGGCTAGGAAACCTTAACCATCTTTGATCAACGAGCTAGTCAACTAGAGGCTTACTAGGGACACAGTGTTGTCTATGTACCCACACATGTATTTGAGTTTCCAATCAATACAATTATAGCATGGATAATAAACGATTATCATGAACAAGGAAATATAATAATAACCAATTTATTATTGCCTCTAGGGCATATTTCCAACAGTCTCCCACTTGCACTAGAGTCAATAATCTAGTTCACATCACTATGTGATTTACATTGTAATGAATCGAACACCCATGCAGTTCTGGTGTTGTTCATGTTTAGCCCTTGGAAGAGGTTTAGTCATCGGATCTGCAACATTTAGATCCGTGTGTACTTTGCAAATATTTATGTCGTCCTCCTTGATGTAATCGCGGATGGAATTGAAACGTCGCTTTATGTGTCTGGTCCTCTTGTGAAATCTTGGTTCCTTGGCTAGAGCAATGGCACCAGTATTATCACAAAACAGAGTCATTGGGTTAAGTGCACTAGGCACTACTCCAAGATCTGTCATGAACTCCTTCATCCAGACACCTTCCTTCGCCGCCTCCGAGGCAGCGATGTACTCCGCCTCGCATGTAGAATCTGCTACCACGCTTTGCTTGGAACTGCACCAGCTAACCGCACCCCCATTAAGAATAAATACGTATCCGGTTTGAGACTTAGAGTCATCCGGATTAGTGTCAAAGCTTGCATCGACGTAACCCTTTACGACGAGCTCTTGATCACCTCCATAAACGAGAAACATGTCCTTAGTCCTTTTCAGGTACTTCAGGATATTCTTGACCGCCGTCCAGTGTTCCATTCCTGGATCACTTTGAAACCTTCCGACCATACTTATGGCAAGGCTGACATCGGGTCTTGTGCACAGCATTGCATACATAATAGAGCCTATGGCTGAAGCATAGGGGATGACACTCATCTTTTCTCTATCTTCTGCAGTCACTGGGCATTGAGTCTTACTCAACTTCACACCTTGCAAAACAGGCAAGAACCCCTTCTTGGACTGATCCATTTTGAACTTCTTCAAAATCTTATCAAGGTATGTGCTTTGTGAATGTCCTATTAAGCGTCTTGATCTATCTCTATAGATCTTTGATGCCTAATATGAAAGCAGCTTCTCCTAGGTCCTTCATTGAAAAACTCTTGTTCAAATATTCCTTTACGCTTTCCAGCATTTCTATATTGTTTCCAATTAGTAATATGTCATCCACATATAATATTAGAAACGCTATAGAGCTCCCACTCACTTTCTTGTAAATACAAGCTTCTCCGTAAACTTGTATAAACTCGAACGCTTTGATCACCTCATCAAAATGAAGATTCCAACTCCGAGATGCTTGCACCAGTCCATAAATGGATCGCTGGAGTTTGCAAACTTTGTCAGCATTTTCTGGATCGAAAAAACCTTCTGGTTGCATCATATACAACTCTTCCTTAAGGAAACCGTTAAGGAACGCTGTTTTGACATCCATCTGCCAAATTTCATAATCGAAAAAGGCAGCTATTGCTAACATGATTCTGACGGACTTAAGCATCGCTACGGGTGAGAAGGTCTCATCGTAGTCAACTCCTTGAACTTGTGAAAAACCCTTTGCCACAAGTCGAGCTTTATAGACGGTGACATTACCGTCCGCGTCCGTCTTCCTCTTAAAGATCCATTTGTTCTGAATGGCCTTACGCCCTTCAGGTAATACTTCCAAAGTCCATACTTTGTTTTCATACATGGATCCCATCTCGGATTTCATGGCCTCTAACCACTTCTCGGAATCCGGGCCCATCATCGCTTCTCCATAGCTCGTAGGTTCATCGTTGTCTAACAACATGACCTCTAAGACAGGGTTGTCGTACCACTCGGGAGCAGTACGCGTCCTTGTCGACCTACGAGGTTCAATAGCAACTTGATCCAAAGCTTCATGATCATCATCATTAACTTCCTCTTCAGCTAATGTAGGCTCCACAGAAACAACTTTCTGCGTTGCGCTACTCTCAGGTTGAAGTAAAGGTTTAACAACCTCATCAAGTTCTATCTTCCTCCCACTCAATTCTTTCGAGAGAAACTCTTTCTCAAGAAACGTTCCGTTTTTTGCGACAAACACTTTGCCTTCGGATCTGAGGTAGAAGGTATACCCAACTGTCTCTTTTGGGTATCCTATGAAGACGCATTTCTCCGCTTTGGGTTCCAGCTTTTCAGGCTGAAGCTTTTTGACATAAGCATCACATCCCCAAACTTTAAGAAACGACAGCTTTGGTTTCTTGCCAAACCAAAGTTCATATGGCGTCGTCTCAACGGATTTCGATGGTGCCCTATTTAAGTGAATGCAGCTGTCTCTAATGCATAACCCCAAAACGATAGTGGCATATCGGCAAGAGACATCATAGATCGCACCATATCCAATAAAGTTCGATTACGACGTTCGGACACACCATTACGCTGTGGTGTTCCAGGCGGTGTCAATTGTGAAACAATTCCACACTGTCTTAAGTGACTGCCAAACTCATAACTCAGATATTCTCCTCCTCGATCAGATCGTAGGAATTTAATCTTCTTGTTACGATGATTCTCAACTTCACTCTGAAATTGTTTGAACTTTTCAAATGTTTCAGACTTGTGTTTCATTAAGTAAATATACCCATATCTACTTAAGTCATCAGTGAAGGTGAGAAAGTAACGATAACCACCGCGCGCCTCAATACTCATCGGACCGCACACATCAGCATGTATGATTTCCAATAAGTCACTTGCCCGTTCCATTGTTCCAGAGAACGGTGTTTTAGTCATCTTGCCCATGAGGCATGGCTCACATGTGTCAAGTGATTCAAAATCAAGTGACTCCAAAAGTCCATCAGCATGGAGCTTCCTCATGCGTTTTACGCCAATATGACCTAAACGGCAGTGCCACAAGAAAGTGGTATTATCATTATCAATTCTACATCTTTTGGCATCAATGTTATGAACATGTGTATCATTACTATCGAGATTCAATAAGAATAAACCCCTCACATTGGGTGCATGACCATAAAAGATATTACTCATATAAATAGAACAACCATTATTCTCTGATTTAAATGAGTAACCGTCTCACAATAAACAAGATCCAGATATAATGTTCATGCTTAACGCAGGCACCAAATAACACTTATTTAGGTTCATCACTAATCCCGACGGTAATCGAAGAGCGAGCGTGCCGACGGCGATCACATCAACCTTGGAACCATTTCCCACGCACATCGTCACTTCGTCCTTTGCCAGCCTCCGTCTATTCCGCAGTTCCTATTTTGAGTTGCAAATATGAGCAACCGCACCGGTATCAAATACCCAGGCACTACAACGAGAGTTGGTAAGGTACACATCAATAACATGTATATCATATATACCTTGTTTGTTGTTGGCCGCCTTCTTGTCAGCCAAATACTTGGGGCAATTCCGCTTCCAGTGTCTAGTTCCCTTGCAATGAAAACACACAGTTTCTGGTTTGGGTCCAGCCTTGGGTTTCTTCACGAGAGGAGCAACTGCTTTGCCACTCTTCTTGGAGTTACCCTTCTTACCCTTGCCATTTTTATTGAAACTAGTGGTTTTATTGACCATCAACACTTGATGCTCCTTCTGAATTTCAGACTCAGCGGCTTTCAGCATCGCAAACAGCTCGGCGACTGACTTGTTCATCCCGTGCATGTTATAGTTCAACACGAAGCTCTTGTAGCTAGGTGGCAATGATTGAAGAACTCTGTCAGTGATAGCCTCTGGCGGAAGGGGCATCCCTAACTCAGCCAGACGGGTGGAGTACCCAGACATTCTGAGCACGTGATCACTGATAGACCCGTTCTCCTCCATCTTGCAAGCATAGAACTTATCGGAGATCTCATATCTCTCGATCCGGGCATTCTTCTGAAAGATAAACTTCAACTCCTGGAACATCTCATATGCTCCATGACGTTCAAAACGTCTTTGAAGTCCCGGTTCTAAGCCATACAACATTGCACATTGAACTATTGAGTAATCATCAGAACGAGCCTGCCAGGCGTTCACAACGTCTAGAGACTCAACTGGAGCGGGTGGATCACCAAGCGGTGCATCAAGGACATAAGCCTTCTGGGAAGCCGTAAGGATAATCCTTAGATTACGGGCCCAGTCCACAAAGTTACTTCCATCATCTTTCAACTTAGCTTTCTCTAGGAACGCATTAAAATTCAGGGGTGCTACTGCGCGAGCCATGATCTACAACGTAAATATAGCAAAGACAACTTAGACTATTGTTCTAGATAATGAGTTTAATTAATCATATTACTTAAAAACTCCCACTCAAATTGACATCCCTCCGATCATTCGAGTGTAACATGATCCAAATCCACCAACTCAAGTCCGATCATCACGTGAGTCGAGGTGGTTTCAATGGTGAACATCTTCATGTTGATCATATCTACTATATGACTCATGTTCGACCTTTCGGTCTCTTGTGTTCCGAGGCCATGTCTGTACATGCTAGGCTCGTCAAGTTTAACCTGAGTGTTCCGCACGTGCAACATGGCTTACACCCGTTGTATGCGAACGTAGAGTCTATCACACCCGATCATCACGGCGTGTCTCGAAACGACGAACTTTCGCAACGGTGCACACTTGGGGAGAACACAATTTATCTTGAAATTTAAGTGAGGGATCACCTTATAATGCTACCGTCGTCCTAAGCAAAATAAGATGCATAAAAGGATTAACATCACATGCAAATCATAAGTGACATGATATGGCCATGAACTTGTGCTTTTGATCTCCATCTCCAAAGCACCGGCATGATCTCCATCGTCACCGGCATGACACCATGATCTCCATCATCTTGATCTCCATCAACGTGTCGCCATAAGGTTGTCGCGCCGACTGTTGCTTCCACGACTATTGCTAACGTTTAGCGATAAAGTAAAGCATTACATAGCGCTTAATGATTGACACGCAGGTCATACAATAATTAAAGACAACTCTATGGCTCCTGCCAGTTGCCGTACTCATCGACATGCAAGTCGTGATATTCTATACAACACATGATCATCTCATACATCACATATATCTCATCATGTAATTGGCCATATCATATCACATCATACCCTGCAAAAACAAGTTAGACGTCCTCTAATTGTTGTTGCAAATTTTACGTGGCTGCTACGGGTTTGCAAGAACCGTTCTTACCTACGCAAAACCACAACGTGGTGTAGTGATTGCTTTTTGATCTTCTAAAAGAACCCTCTTCATTGAAATCGATTCAACTAAAGTGAGAGAGACAGACACCCGCTAGCCATCTTTATGCAACGAAGTTACATGTCAGTTGAAGGAACCTGTCTCGCGTAAGTGTACGCGTAATGTCGGTCCGGGCCGCTTCATCTCACAGTACCGCCGAATCAAATATCAACTAGTAACGGCAAGCAATATGTATACACCCACGCCCACAACTCGTTTGTGTTCTACTCGAGATCTCATCTACGCATAGACCTGGCTCATGATGCCACTGTTGGGTAACGTTGCATGGGAAACAAAAATTTTCCTACGCACACACAAGATCTATCCATGGTGATGAGCATCTACGAGAGGGAGAGTGAATCTACATACCCTTGTAGATCGCTAAGCGGAAGCGTTTAAGAAACGCGGTTGATGTAGTCGAACGTCTCCGCGATCCAAATCGCAAGTCGTCCCTCGATCCGATCACGAACTAGCGCCGAACGGACGGCACCTCCGCGTTCAACACACGTACGGCTTGATGACGCCTTCACCTCCTCGATCCAGCGAGCGATGGTGAAGTAGTGGTTGAGTTCCAGCAGCACGACGGCGTGGTGATGGTGGTGAGGAACAATCTCTGCAGGGCTTCGCCAAGCGCTACGGAGATTATGACGGAGGAACTAGAGGGTTAGGGTTGCCGCACACGGCTTGGGGAAATCTTGATCTATCCCGTGTGCTAGCCCTGCCCCTCTATTTATGTGTTGAGCCTTGGGGTCTAAACTTGGAGTAAAAGCCTCCTCCAGGTTGGTTTTGCCCGCACAAGGTCGGTTTGGTCCGCAGGGAAAGAGTCCAACTCGGATCCCTGCCGAACCGTGCACAGCCGCACACAAGCGGTAGTACCGCTTGGGCGGTAGTACCACTTCACACAAGCGGTAGTACCGCTCGGGCGGTAGTACCACTTCACCAAGCGGTAGTACCGCTTACGCGGCAGCAAAACTACTTTTGCACTTTCCAATACCTCGTGGGCTTTTATCCCTTGGCCCATATAAAGTGTTGCTGCACCCGAACACTTCGGCAAACATCCGGAACCCCTTCCGGTGAACTCCGTAACTCTTCCGGAGATCAAAACACTATTATCACATATATCAATCTTTACCTCCAGACTATTCCGGAGATCCTCATCATGTCCGGGATCTTATCCGAGACTCCGAACAACTTTCGGTCACCAACATAATAACTCAATTATACTAATCGTCACCAAACATTAAGTGTGTAGACCCTGCGGGTTCGAGAACTATGTAGACATGACCGAGACACTTCTACGATCAATAACCAATAGCGGGACCTGGATGCCCATATTGGCTCCTACATATTCTATGAAGATATTTTATCGGTCGAACCTCTATGTCAAGGATTCAGTTAATCCCGTATGCTATTCCCTTTGTTCTTCGGTATGTTACTTGCCCGAGATTCGATCGTCGGTATCACTATACCTAGTTCAATCTCGTTACCGGCAAGTCTCTTTACTCGTTCCGTAATACAAGATCCTGTGGCTAACTCTTTAGTCACTTTGCTTGCAAGGCTCAATGTGATGTTGTATTACCGAGTGGGCCCAAAGATACCTCTCCGTCACACGGAGTAACAAATCCCAGTCTTGATCCATGCCAACCCAACAGACACCCTCGGAGATACCTGTAGAGCACCTTTATAGTCACCCAGTTACGTTGCGACGTTTGATACACACAAGGTATTCCTCCGGTGTCAGTGAGTTGCATGATCTCATGGTCAAAGGAACAGATACTTGACATGCAGAAAACAATAGCAATAAACTGACACGATCAAATGCTACGTTTACAGTTTGGGTCTTGTCCATCACATCATTCTCCTAATGATGTGATCCCGTTATCAAATGACATCTCATGTCAATGGCTAGGAAACCTTAACCATCTTTGATCAACGAGCTAGTCAACTAGAGGCTTACTAGGGACACAGTGTTGTCTATGTACCCACACATGTATTTGAGTTTCCAATCAATACAATTATAGCATGGATAATAAACGATTATCATGAACAAGGAAATATAATAATAACCAATTTATTATTGCCTCTAGGGCATATTTCCAACAACGCTGACCCCTCTCTCTGAACCAAATTCAGATAACTGAATTTTTCGACAGTGGACAGTGTGCACACAACCTATATGTTGAAATGACAGAGAGGTCTAGGCATTTTAGGAATTTTGAGGAATTTTTGTGGTGCTGTGTTGATGTATATAAGAGAGTTTGGCAAAGTTTTAGAATTTTTGGAGCTATAAAAATTGAGTTTGTATCAGAGAGTTTGTTTCTGGTCCAAATTTGAATTGAAGGAAATTTGAAATTTTTGAACTGTGGAACCCAAAGTCTTTGGTGAAATGGGTTGTAGGTACCGTCTAGTTGCTAGGATAATTTTGGTGGGAGCAGAAGACTTGTAGAAAATATGGTTCCTTTGTAAACCAAAGAAACCATGAACAAAATAAATTCCAACTTTGGAATTTTAGTAAATATTGTAGAAATATTTTTGTAAGGTGGAAAAGAGTTATAGAATTATTCATGATCTCAAAGTCATTGATATTATTCATGTGTAATATTTATGCAAATGTTTTATAGCATTATTCATGATCAAAGTCATTTTTTATAGCATTATTCATGATCAAAGTCATTTCATTTGTGATATTTTTGTTCCGAGCGTATGTAATGAATTTGTGATATTTTCATGTGTAATATAATTTTTTGTTCATTGAGATGAGATGAGATGGAAGAGATGAGATGGAGATGGATGAGATGAGATAAAGTTTAGCAATCACTTACAAATTTTCTTGTTGTTCATTGACTTCGACATGAGGGGGGGGGGGGTCGTTAAAACATAACCCTGATAATCCATTAATCCATTGCTCATATGCATATGATTCCTTGTTGTGATTAGGTCTATGTTTGCCACTAATCCATCTCTGATGGTTGTATATTGTCATGTTGTAATATTTGCAGAAACTATGGAACACGACAGAGACTTAGAAAAAGAAGAGATGTTGGGGGATATAATCCGCGACGGAGGTGATGATAGCTCCTCACAGTTTCTCAACGACTCCGATGGTTGAATGGAGGAGGGAAGAGAAGATGACTGCTCCGGTGATCGAATGGAGAAGGGAGAAGATGACGGCTCCGCCGGTGTTGGAGCCTTAACTGTTGCAAAGTCCGGTGAGGTATATATATTAATTAAGCCTCTGCTGACTAGATGCATTAATTGTTTTGTATGTACATATATTAACGCTTCTTTCTTCTTTTAGCCCTCCGGATCGAGCCAAACTTCTATAAGGAGACGAGGCCCGAAGAAAAGGTTGGGCGAGAATGAAAGGTTCACGATCGAAGAAGTCGATCCAGATGGCAAACGGACTGTTCCCAAGCGGACCCAAGACCGATTTATACATCAGTGCGGAGTTGTTGTTAGGGGCAACGTCCCGATCAGCATCCAAGAATGGAATAAGAAGAAGGCCGATGGAGTTTCTTATGTCGACAATAGATGCAAAGATGAGCTTTGGAACTCGCTCATGATAAATTTCAGCCTACCGCCAGAGGAGGATCCAAATAACCCAGTTATTTAGCGAAAAGTCAAAAAATGGGCTCTTAAGAAGATGGCAGAACAATTCAAGAACTGGAAGAAAAGATTGAACGAACAGTTTGTCACTCCAGAATTCACCGGTCAATATGCGAAGATAAAAGATCACTGGCCCGCATTTGTGGCGTACAAGAAATCGGAGAAAGCTAAGAACAGGTCACGGAAAAATAAGCTAAATGCTTCAAAGAAGCTGTATCACCATGTTACGGGGTCAGGTGGCTACAAGGTTGCCCGGCCTACGTGGGACAAAGCTGAGAACGACCTGCTTGCTAAAGGGATCGAACCAGCGACATTGAACTGGCCCGAACGGGCAAGGACTTGGTTCTTCGAGCATGGGGGAACTTTGGACCCAGAAATAGGGAAGTGTGTTTACACGAAAGAACAACTTAAAACACCCGTCATAAAGATTCAGGAAGCAATCAAGGACGTGCAGGAAGGGAGGTTCCATCCTGATAGAGAGAAGGACGAGCTATCACGCGCCCTCGGGAATCCTGAACACCCTGGACGAACACGAGGCACATCAGGCTCCGTTCCGTGGGTGCATGGGTTTTCCGACAGCACTGGTTATAGAAGCCGAGGGAGAAAGAAAAAAGAGGATGCAGACCGGCTGCAGAAGGTAGAAGAAAGATTAGCGTTGCAGGAGAAGAAACTAGAGGCACTTAACAGCCAGCGAGCTACCGACCCACCATCTCAGCAGCACGAAGATCCTTCATTCGATACTGCCCACGAAGCTACCCCACCATCTCAGCGGAAAAGCAGCGTGGCTTCCAGTTTGCTCGATCGGCCGCCCATAGATGATATCACGGCTCCTGATCGCTACCCCGTGGATGATATCACGGAGAGGGAACATTGTGAGCTAATGGCGAAATGCATCAACCTAACCTTGAAGGTGGCGGTCGGCTATGCCTTACCTCGTGTACCTGATGGAACTTACCATTGCTCTCCGATTCCAGATGGCTATGCTGTTGTCGGGGTGGATGAAGTTACCAACGGATTCGAGGGGCTGGAGCTTGAGTACCCTACAGGTGAAGGGGAGACTCATCTGGTAGATGCCATAAGGACTACCATTCTATGGAGAAAGGAGCACATCGTGCTTCCACAATGGACGCCGCGTCAGCAGACTCAGCCGGAGGAGGCCCCTCAGCAGACTCCTCACAGTCCAGCTCTATCTCCGCTGCCTCAGTCGTCTCCGCCGCGTCACAACACTCCGCCGCCTCAGCTGTCTCCGCCGCCTCAGCGGACTCCGCCGGAGGAGGCCCCTCAGCAGAATCCTCCGCCGCCTCAGCTGTCTCCACCGCCTCAGCGGACCGCCTTCTCAGCAACGGCGGAAGAGACCCGCCGCCGCTCCGGCGGCTAGCAGTACAACAACGAAGAAATCCAGAGCAGGTCCAAGCGTCAAGAAGGCTCCTGCCAAGTTACCATACGACATGACTAAGGAGGAAAACAACGAGTTCGTGGCTGCCGATGTGAAACGTCAGCTTGCACCGAAACATCCAGATCCAAAGGAGAAAATAGATTCGGTAAAAGCGAAGCGCTGTCTGGATGCCCTTAAGCGACCACCACCGCCTCCGCCGCTATCACACTATGACCGTTGTATTGTAAAGACATTTGATGAAGTGAAAAGGTCGGGAAGTAGCAGAAGTAGCAGTGCTGCAAGAAGTGGGAAAACAATTCCCCAGCTCGGCGAACAGGAAAAACAATCGTGCCCCCTGCTCAAGGTATTTCCCGATATCGCTAATGATCCGGGGGTAGCGGCCGCTCATCCTGGTTACACTCTTGGTGATTACTTAGGCGATGAGGTACAGTTCGAAATGGCTAAGGTAGCCTTTAGATACCAGCACGGGAAGCCTCTCGTCAGACCTGAGCAGCTCCCGCATCTATCAACGATGATGCGAAGATTGCATGACTGGTACTTGAAAGCCTGCAAGGAAGGGACCGACGGTATCTACGTGGGAATTAAAGATGAGCACTACTTCAATGGAGTCGAGGCGTTGTACGTTGAATTTGAAGAATTATTTCAGTTATACAATCAAGACGCCCTCGACAAAACTATCGTCAGTTGCTATTGTCTGTAAGTATTTTTTTCTGTAATTAAGTCTCTAGCTCAGCTCGTTCATTGCATGTATAATTATCCTCACACTATATTATGCAGATTGAAGATCCTCGAATGCAGAGGAAAAATCTATGACATTGGGTTCATTAACCCAAATACCGTAAATGAATATACGGTACAAAAAAACTCCGATGATACAGAGAAAAACTTGCTAAAGGCGTTACTTGGACAACAAAACAGAAGGGAAATATATATATTGACCCCCTTCTTTAAATTAGATCTGGCGGAAGCGGAAAGAACTCCTACCAACTGATCGCATACGAGCAATTCAAGAGGAATTGGCGGGATTCTTTGTTGAGCATGTCATACCTACAAACGAAGAATACCATCGGGATTTTCAATGCGATGTTGGTAATTAGATATTAGGGATCGTAAGAGATGTTATATTGTATATATGCATGAACGTGTACTATATGTAGTAGCGTCGAATAGATATACGAAAACTTGTTGTTCGACCAAGCACGGAGAAAGAGAGGTCACTTCTCTCTATATATTGATCATGACGATGTTGTGTAATGGTTCCTTCATTGCTATATGTAGTAGCTAGCGTCGAGTTGAATGAAAAGCATAAAATAAAAATGAAAACCCTAAATGTAAAATAATTGAATGGTAAACACAAAAAGAAAAGGGGAAACACAATATGAAACCCTTAAACCCTCCAAAACCCCTAAACCCCTCCTTTCAAAAAAAAACCCAGCGCCTGTCAGGTGCTGGCGCGTGGCTGCCTTCTAGTCCTGGTTGGTGTTACCAACCGGGACTAGAGGTCCTCCTGCCTGGGCGCCCACAGCGGCCACGTGGAGCTCCTTTAGTCCCGGTTCGTAACCCAACCGGGACTAAAAGTGGGGGCCTTTAGTCCCGATTGTTTTGTCCCGGTTGCAGAACCGGGACTAAAGGCCCTCTGGAACCGGGACTGATGCCCTGTTTTCTACTAGTGACATCTTCTTTCATGTTGTTCTATGGCATGATTTGGTTTCTCCAACTCTCTGGACCAGTGGTAATGAACTACAACCATGTACTGTGTGAGGTGATGCTTCAACCGATGTTTCTTCAGCTACTCCTAGATCTTGTTTCAAGCAACAAGTGGCTATTGCAGTATTTAAAGTCTGGTATGTCGATGGCATTTGCAGGTGTCCATTTCCTTTATTGTTGGTTCAGTTCAATTTGCAATCTCTGGCGGGCGGCAATGAATTGGAGGAAGAAGAAGGCTAGCATGATTTTCATTGTAATTTTATTTTTTTACTGATCGTTCTGCTTCTATTTCTATTTCCACTGTACTGCATGGTTTCCTTGATAATTATCAGCTAAAATGTCCTTTGAGAGTCTTTCTTAAAAAAAACTGACCGAAGATCTAAATGAAGCTCTTACTAGTTGCCAGTTATCACATTTAGTCCTAAAAAATCTTTCCCATTTATTTATGCTAAAAAATAGTTACCACATGCTCAGAATTTCAGAGTCCAACTACAAAAGGAATGTGATAGTTCCAATAGCTTGACTCAATAGATGATGTCAAAAAATGGTACTAGCTCAACTCAACATATAAAGAAGCAGATATCGATCAACAAGCAATCATGTACACCAGCTACAGACCACCATGGATTGACTCACATAATCAAACATCTGATTATCCATTGCCCGATCCATAAAAAAGTTCAACTACTCTTACCGACCTTCATTTTCGACGAGTTGTGGAAACTAAGTAATCGTCGTCGTCATCAGTTCCATAAAGGGTACGACCACCACGAGTCTTGTACCTTACCCAAATGGTGGTTCTGAGCATGATACCATTTGGTCGTTGAAGACCTTGCCCTTGGGCAGAATCAACTCATAGCATGTCCGTAGTTCATCAGATAATGAAGAGTCTCTTATGTTGTCACATTAGGTTTCACAATAGCCGCTCATAGTGAGTCGTACTTCATTTTACATATAAACTTGGGGCCCAAGTAGTTAGGTTGGACACATATGACTGAGATAGCATGTCCAAAGGGCTCCAATGCCAAAAAGGATTGCAGAAGACTATTGCTTCCTCTAAGGCAAGGCATCGATGAGACGAGAGGCGGCGGCATGATTTGTCAAGACGAGACCTAACATTACAGGCACTGTGGTGAAGGAGGAGAAGAGTGTGGCTGGATATGTGTCAGGGCGTAGTAGCCCCAGTGTGCAAGTTCTCATGGGTTACAAGGAACTTGGGCTATGCATTCTTTCAGCTTGCTTAGTTGCATTGAGTTGTTTCTCAACAAAAATTATTACTTTGAGCTACAAGCCAGCACCGGTAGGGGAGCGGCGATAGTGGCGCATCAATGGCCTGTTCTGGCGGCAGTAGTGGTTGTTCGGTGGTCTCGTAATCTTGTTGTAATTTTTATATTGTTTGAGATACTTTGTACTTCCGGTGAACTTTTATAATAGATCTGATTCTTTCCGCAAAAAAAGAGCTACACATTGTTTCACTGGAAAATTCAAATCTTAATTGAAAGTAAACTTCAAATTACCACATAAATATTTTTCATGTTCAAAACTCTAGTAGTATAGCTCGCTGAAAACAAGCAGATCACAACCACCAAGGTACTCCCTCCGTATTTTTACTTCGCATATTAGATGTGTCCTAAGACAAACTTTATAAGTTTGACCAAATTTACAGAAAACAATATAAAAGTTTATAATAAAAAATTATATTGATTTGGTATTGTAGATGTTAATAATTTTTCTATAAACTTAATCAAACATTTACAAAGTTAAACTTAAGGCAAAGCTAATATGCAGAGTAAATTAAAACAGAGGGAGTATAACTACTCCAAACATTTGATTGGCCATCGCAAGGAAAAACATTTTTTTTTGCTTTAATTCAATATAACTGAAACCCTCCCAGAGACTGCTTGCACTTTTGCGTGGGCATCAACGTCCTGAAGCATGACAATATTAAACTTGATTAACTGACTAGAACTAGGATGAAGCCCTTGCGGAGCATGAACATAAACATAATCAAACTGTATTTAGTGCTTAAAGTCTTTTTTTTTATAACATTGTCGTTTTTAGCATATTCTAGGGAACATATTCTCAATTTACTTAATATCAATTATCTGCATAAAATATAATCTAGGATATAAATGAGAAATAGATGTCGCTGGCGCAATTGGGTTAGTTTCTATTATATGAAAAAGTAATGCAAAGAGGGTTTGTTAGTTTCCCAAGATAAGCACCCCTTCTGTCGCCCAAAAGACCAGAGCCAAAGGGACCAAATACGCTAAACTACTTAACACCAAAGGGCAAAATAAAGTGTCTCTTGTGACGACTTGCTTAATTGAAAAGAGTCTATCTCTTTTCTAGGGAGAACTCTCACACTAAAACTCCTCCCATTAACAAGCATATGCCACAGGTAAAGCGTGCCCGCACCGGCCAAAATCGATTGCAGCCTCCCCTGGTTAGCCGTGAAACAAACATAAACTTGTCGCCGAGCATGTCGCATCGATCGTCCAAGCAAGCAAAGACCAAAGTTTGCTAGCCGTCGGGCACTTTTGGTTGGGGTTGGTGTAGGGTGTCACAGCACACCCAAGTTTGATCGTTCCCCTGTTAAATACCTCATCCTTCTTCACCTGACCTAATGTTCTTTCCTTGTGGGGTTCCCAGCCTGACCGAATGTTAATTAGGCACTTGTAGGGATATGTTACATTTGTATGTTAAATACCATACCTACCTGGTATATCTTCCTTCCTCCTTTGTCATCACCACCACTAGCAGCATCGGCCTTGCCACTTGCAGGGATATGTTTGTTAGCTATGCCAAGCCAAATGGTGAGGACGAACGCATTTTGCACGCCTCCATGGAATATGTTCTAGAACTGAGTACTGGACTAGACCATTGGGACTGAGTGTTCTTATTGTAATGCAGGTGAATCCGATTTGAAATGAAAAAACATGGGGGGGGGGGGGGGGGGGGGGGGGGGGGAGCGAAAATGACAGGCAAGCACAAGAAAAATGCCAACAAAAGAAGAACAAAACCAAAAACGACAGCCTACCTGGTCACGCTGAAGTGCAGGTGTGCATGTACCATGGTAGAGATTGGAAGCACCTATAAATTAAGGTGTTCGCGTGCATGGATAGTTGTTAGTATAATGATGGATAGCGTAACAAAAACATATATGTGATTTTGCTGATCGGGGCAGCAGAAAGGCAAGCACTCACGCCCCAGTTGTATTAATCTGCAGTGGGTGGAACAGTGGAAGCTCAGAGATAGTACTCCCTCCGGTTAGGTTTATAAGTCGGGCAGGGTTTTTTAGGTCTTCAATTTGACTAGGGAAACTTGTATTGCATTAAAAAAAACCTTTAGGTTCACCGTCAAACAAAGTTTTTAATCATACAATTTTCTTGGCATATTATATATACATGTTAATTTTATTAGTCAAATAGAGAACCTAAAAACATGTGCCTGACTTATAAACCTGACTGGAGGGAGTAGCTCATCATCACCATCAAGAAAAATGACAGCCAGCACAAGATTAAAGCCGACAAAAGAAGAACACAACCAAAAAGGGGAAGCCCGCGGAAATAAAGATATCCGGAAAAAATTCAACAAAATGACGGCGCTACTGTGCATACACCATGGTAGAGATTGGTGCATGCGGTTAGGCATTCGTTGTGCAGTCTGACCATCCAGGTTTAATTCTTAGAATTGATGCATGATGTATATGATCTTCCCCTTTATTTACTTGAGAAGCAAACTTGGTGCGTGGTCGGACTACAAAATTTGCACTACACCCGGATGCATTGTACCCATGATGAATAGTAAATCAAAACAAATAGGAAAAAACTGAAACTTTGTCACTTTCATTATGACCAAATATTTTAGGTGCTTGCAAAATTTGGTGGCCAAATAACATAAAATGAGCTCCATATAAGCAAACCAAAAATTCTGCTCATCAAACAGTGCACACAAGTTTGAGCACATTTTTTGTTATAATTAGTATGGAGCTCCTCGAATGTCATTTGACAACCAAATTTTGCAAGCACCTAGAACATTTGATCATAATCAAGCCACAAAGTTTTAGATTTTTTTGATTTTATTTGCTATTTTTTACTGTTCATCATGGGCGCAATGCACCAGGGTATAGAAAAACCACACTCAGGTGGGGCCACCCATCAATATAATGTTTTTGGTACTCATAGTTAAATATCCTTGAGGGTCAGACTTGGTCAAGATAAAAATCCAAATACTAATATTGAAAAAACGGTTGTGTGCATCTCTATTTGGTGCAGAGGTCGAGAGAACTGAAATTCTCTCTCAAATTTGAAGTGTGAGATTCGGATGATGAAAACATATACGTACTAGCCCACTTGCAGGGACGTATATGTTAGCTATGCGAAGCCAAATGGTGAGGACAAAAGCATTTTACACGAGTGCATGGAATATGTTCTTAAGGTTTGCTTGGTTGGTTCTCTGAACTGAGCTAGACCATTGGGACTGAATGTGCTTATTGTAATGCAGGTTGATTCCGATTTGGTTTGTGGTCCCGATTTTTCTGGATAACAAAAAAAATGAGGTTTTGCTGATGGAGGCAGCAGAAGACGTTTGCGCGCCCGGTCTATAAATCTGCAGTGGCCAGTGAGTGGAACAGTGGAAGCTCAGAGATAGTAGCGCTAATCATCACCATTATCATCAGCAGCAGTATGTCGGCGCCGAAGATCGTCGTCCATGGCAGTGGTGGCGAGGTTCAGGAGGGGGACGAGGATCACTGCCCCGACGTCGAGGCGGGTGACGGCGGTGGCACAACGACGATGAGCAGTACACGGGTGGCGGCGCCGGGACGGGAGCGCCTCGTGTCGCTCGACGTCTTCAGAGGCATCACCGTGGTGGTCAGTGAACTTTCTACCTTTTTAGCTTTCCCCATAGAGTATTGGTCACAAAGCACACATTGGAATACATAGCTTCATGCATGCATGACGTGAAAGCACCGGGAAAAACTAAGGTAGAGACTTCAAATAATATAATCTAATCCACTCCAAAGGGGTTACTACGACACATTACACATAAAAATAGGCAAAAGAGATAATTTGGCATAAAGGCATTCTGGCTCTTATTTTATAAGGAGGTCATAAGTTGGGCTCCACCTTAACTTAGACCAACAAAATTCCATCGATGCTTACTCCAACCACTCAACCTGAAAACCACTTGCTAACTTCATGTGACGGAAGAGAGAAATCGTTTTTTTATTTCTTATGGTATGGTCCTAGCACTATGACACACTGTCTTTGATTTTCGGTGTTGTTGTTATTGTTGTTGTTGTTGTTGTAAAGGACTCTTCTCACAATGTCTGAGGGTGGGCCTCTCCTCATAATGCTATTAATTACAATTTGAAAGCTTCCAATGTGAAATTAAGAAAACTCATGCAAACTATTTGTTTTTTCTGAGTAAACTACATGTGTCCTAAGCTTTTTGGAGACCTCAACACTGACATATTACCTCCATGAAACATTGTTTGGAAGAAACTACCTTTACATTAAATCATATCTATTCTATTTCATTTTTAAAAAGGGTGGAGGTTTGTCTCTTTTTATTAATTAAGGTCTTACTAGGAAAAAAATTGTTACAACTCGGAAGCCATGGGTAGAGGCCTCAAAATTAATTTTAACCTCTTCCACCACATACTAATTTAACCTAATGAAATATCTATACATTACAGCTCATGATCATTGTCGATGATGTTGGTGGTCTCATTCCAAAGATAAGCCACTCGCCGTGGGATGGCGCCACGCTAGCGGATTTTGTGTTCCCCTTCTTCCTCTTCGTCGTGGGAATCTCATTGGCCTTCGCCTACAAAGTACTAGTAGTGCTCATAATATTAAATTATCCAACACTAATACCAACTCACGACTAAACCATATTTTGTGCAGAGGGTGTCAAATAGAGTGTCAGCAACCAAGAAGGCCGTGCTCAGAGCTGCAAAGCTCTTTCTTCTAGGCCTCTTGCTTCAAGGTAAATACACATGTGTTTAGCTAGTGACCTTCATCAGAAGACATGCCAACTGTGGTATTTTGGCCATCCTATCAATTTGATTACAAACATAGTCTGGTTTACTACATGATTGTTCGTCCACTTATTATAACAGTGTCACAGCCCTATAATAATATAATGTAAATAGTTGCATTAGAGGTAATCATGCATCATGTTTTAATTCAAAGAAATTTGAATTGAGGAATGTTTCAAAGCCTCAAATTAAATAAAGGGCTAAAACCCTAAAATGTATTCAATGAACCCAAAATGCTATTCCTTGATGTTTGATAAAAAAGATATTCTTAAATTTTAGTAGAGTAGTTTATTATACAACTCTAGTGATCATAATAGAATATATTCTTACATTTGTTATACAATGGTGGCGTAAATTATAGTTAATAAAGGCGGAGTAATAATTTGGTCATCAAAATAAAAGTACCCTTTTTAGCAATAGAAAAATCCAAGTGGTTCTGAGAGCAAACATTTTATAGTTGTAAAACTATGACCTTCTATTTTCAAGGTGGCTTCTTCCACAACATACATGATCTTACATATGGGGTTGATATTGGCAAGATACGATTAATGGGTGTCTTACAGGTACCAATCATCGCCAACCTATCCATTCCGAACATAATTCTTTGTTCGGTCAAGCACACAACAATTTTATGTTTTATTTTCATGTAAAGAACAAGAGGGAAAACTGTGCATGTGATTCAGCACAACAAAAACCGTTTTATTTGATATATCTCAGTTGATGTAGAGAATTTCAATGGCATACCTAGTGGTGGCGCTGTGCGAAATCTGGCTACGCGATGGTAGAGAAGGTGGCATAGGCTCTGGCTACGCAATAATCAGAAAATACCGATGCCAGCTGTGAGCATAGCACACTGACCTATACAAACTCGTTGTCATTTAAGTTACTTACCTAGTTAATTGGCCTTGTTATTATTCACATATTTCATCCCTCAATTCTTTTTGCGAAGTCTTGTGGGTTTAGTCCTCACGGCCACATACACGGTGATTTTGTACGGTTTGCCCGTGCCGGACTGGGTGTATGATGTCACATCATCGGACTCAACCATGAAGCATTTTGTGGTAAGCTTTCACTTCTGAAAATTCTTTGTCTTTTCGTATTCGTGTGCACTTTTTTAAGAACCTTTGTTGTTGTTTTTTCTTTGATTAAATGCAGGTGAAATGTGGAGTGAGAGGGCATACAGGACCAGGTTGCAATGCCGTTGGCATGATCGATCGAAGTATCTTTGGAATCCAACATCTTTATACACGCCCAGTCTATCTCAAAACAGAAGTATATATTCAATCAAATAGTAACCACAAGAGATAGTGGGGTCATGAAATTCTAGATATCTTGTTTTGTTCAATATTCCTAGTACGTCCGTGACATGTTCTCTCATCTCCATTTGGAACTTGTAGTGGTGCAGCATCGACTCCCCCAACAATGGACCACTCCCGTCTGACGCGTCACCATGGTGTGAAGCCCCTTTCGATCCAGAGGGCCTCCTAAGGTGTGGAAATAGTGGCATTTTCCTCGGTTAACCATTGATCAATTGAACCTGCATCTGAATCTCACTATATACTAATCATCTTCATGTACAATGTAGCTCCTTGATGGCAATAGTCACCTGCTTGGTCGGGCTCCAATTCGGACATGTCATTATCCACTTTAAAGTACATATATCCTTCTGCCTCACCAGAATCTCAGTTTTCCTTTTATATGATGGCCACTGGATTTTACTGTCTCCCTGAGTAAGCAACTACTCCGAGGGACTTTTCATGGCAAAAGTTATTGCTTGTGTCAAATGAGGAAATCATTATTTTCATCAGTGATTCAGTTTGTTTGTCATTTAAACTTGTTGCTATGAAGTGTCCCTAGAAACCAGTCCAATTTGTTGTTATGCGTTAGTTCACCGTCAACAAAATCCTAGTTCCCGATGATTAACCCTACATTTGCAGGGGCACGATGAGAGAATGGTGCGGTGGTCCCTCTCGGCGTTGAGCTTATTGGCTCTAGGCTTCTCACTCGACTTGTTTGGTAATTATCTTGCTGATTAATTAATTATCTTGTGATTGCAAGAAATAATAAGTTTGTGACTTTGTAAACGTCATGATTAATGAGGTGTTGTGGGTTGCCATATATGCAGGGCTGCGTATGAACAAGTCACTATACAGTCTTAGCTACACATGTGTAACTGCCGGCACAGCTGGCCTTTTCTTCGCGGGGATCTATCTGTTGGTCTGTAACTATAAACAAAAGGAATTTAAGTGTTTGATTTTATTTTCTTAACTATAAAAAAATCTACTATTAATCCCACATTCCACAACTTGAGTTTATATTTCACCACTCAACTCTAAAACTAGACGTAATAAAAACCTCAACCATGAAAATAAAGGATTGATACTCCAAGGGTGTTCCGATGGTAGTAGTTGGCATTGGACCACCCAATAAAATTAACAAAAAATCTTCAAGAAAGCATACGAAAAGCTATGAGTTGTTTTAGAAATAATCCCAAAACTTTATTAAAATAAAGATAAAACAATCACAAAATGTAGAAATTGAGGAGAAGGAGAAAACTATACAAGAAACAAATAAATTACGAACATGGTGGTTTCGACTATCTATTATTTTACATAGTATGTAAAATTTTCATGGATTTAGAGTAAATTTAATGGAATGTTTTATTTATATGTTTTTACTCCAATTTTCTTGAGTTTATTTATTGACCAAAGGAAACCACTTTCACATTATCCAAAACATCGGCAGAATAGTCTCATGAGTGTGATGTGTCTGGTTTTGGTGGTTCGGTGCAATTTGACTAGTTTCAATATTTACGCATTAAATCTACTCTAATAAAAAATCTAAATATAAAATAGAGAAGAGGAAACTGAGAAACAAAAGCGTTGGAGTCACGCATGTTTTTGGTTGCCTTTGGAGCACTGTCTTGAACATTTGCAGGGCCCAGTTCAGTCCCGAGAGCATCACAGACGTGAATGCTTGGATTGAGCATGCCCTAGCAGGATGAAAAAAAAAATGTCATGCGCATGGAGTAGGATTTACTCTAAAATTTCACTTGATTCTCTCCATTTTATGTACTAAATATTATTTCTGTAGGTGGACGTGTATGGTTACAAGAAGCCGGTTCTCCCAATGGAGTGGATGGGAAAGCATGCTCTAATGATTTTTGTTCTGGTAGCATGCAACGTCGCACCAATCCTGCTCCAGGGGTTCTACTGGAGGGTACCAAATAATAACCTTGTAAGGCACCTAAATTCTCTCCGATACCTTCTTTTCCAGGAATTTCTTTTTGATACTAATTAACTAGCGATGTTTTTTTTCAAATTTTGTGTGCGTATATATGATTGTTGTCATCGTTTTTTGTCTGCTTGTTTTCTCGAACAGTTGAAACTCATTGGAACAGGCGATTGATCTTCCCAGTTGCAAGCTAGTTCAACTAATGCTCGAGTGCACATCAACTATCACGGCACAATGCCAGCATCTATTTCACTTGAACTCAATGTGATTTCGTAAACCCCAGAGGAAATTCAATGTTTGGTTGTGAAGTTGAGCTCTCATCGTCTGGCTTCGTGGTAACATGCGTTAAGTAATGGTTCTTCCAAACAGTGCTAGCTATAAGTACAAGTGTGTGTATGTGTATTTTGTTGTGATTTTTTGAATAAGAGTTTGAAAGATGCTTCGCCATGTATCTAGATGATGCAACTGGAAAGAGTTCAGCTTCCAACCTCTGCATCGTAGATGTACACGACCAACAACATACAAACGGAAACACCAGGATATTGTTGTCGTAAAGACGATAGAAGAGGAGGGGATATGTCATTGTTAGCACTTGCAAAGTAAAGTTAGCAGGGGGTTGTGTATGAGGGAGTATGCGAAGGTCGCTGTACACCGAGACAAAAGTTGACGTGTCGATGTTTATGTATAGGTTCGGTCGTCTCGTTCGAGTGTGACTTGACTTAATCCTATCTTGGGGTAGGTGATGAAGAGAGCATCTCGACTAGTAGCTTGGATCGAAGATAAGTCCACCTCAAGACGTCACTCCCTTTGACGGGAGAAGTGTTCAATTAGTGGCTCGGGTCGAACACAAGGCCACCTCAAAACTCCCCTTTCCCTCATCATCGTTCTGAGCCTTTCGAGATCTCTCGAAGCTGGCTACTTTATCCAAATCCTTCTCAAGTCATTTGAATGCCTCTCCCTTGAGTTATATTCAAGTGAGAGTGAATGATTACATGCCTATGTGGGGCTATATATAGGCTATAAGAGCCCTTGATACATGGCCAAGATATCCATGGTGATGGTAAAGTTTGGTTCAGTCTATGGTAGACTAGGGGGGAGAGGTGGTGCAAGTTCCATGGTGGACTAACCCACTCAAACCTCCACCTACTGGGCTTCTTTCTCCTGTGCCTTCATCCTTGGATTTTCCCTGTTACTCCTTTACTTGCTGACCATTACTAGTTGACTGGACATTTGTTAAAGTTGACTTTGTCAATTTGCCATGTTCGACTAGATGGATCCTAATGTAGAATTGACTATTCACACAACAGTGGAAAAAGTTTCAGTTGATAGAGATAAAAGGAAGCTACACACGGCCAATGCCACTGGAAGGCTCCACAGCTGCTCCTGCAAGGGCTACGGCTAGTAGTATAACTCGCTGAAAACAAAGCAGAAAGCTACAAAGTACTCGAGCAAATTATGGAGGATTTTGTTTCTATCTTCAGATAATCAGACAACTGATCAGCCACAACATGATTCAGAAAAAAAAAAAAAACCTTCGCATTTTATCACCCTGCAGATAATGCGCCGCTATCTGTCACCTTGTTATCTCACAGAAATGAAAAAGAAAAGGGATATATAAACATCATAACTGCAAAAGGTCATGGTTCATACTCGGCAGTCATGTAAATGCAGAGAAATGTACCCATAACATACAGTACTGTTTTCTAATAGCCACATTGTTGAAGCAACTTGCAATGTTTTTGTAAACTCTCAGAGTATAACCTCTACTAATTTATTCATGACTACTACATCATCCGAAAGGTTGCCCATGGAAGAAACTTCGCCAGGAGCTTGATTTCCTCATAAATTGCATCAGCAGTTCAAACCCAAAGCTGCATTCAGACTCTACAGCCACACGCTGTCCAGTAATGTGTTCAAGGAGCTGCAGCAATGCTTAACAACGTCGAGGCGATACTTGAGACCATAAATAAAGACTTGACATATATATATTCTGGAACCAGAACGGTGAAAGCCAGACAGAAGAACAGCAAGTCCACGGAAAACCTTTAGCGTACGGGAAGTCTGGAACATAAAGGTCTCTCATCCTCACCATCATCTTTGAACTGCAGGAGTCGAAGCCGTTCTTCGAATACATTGTCTGAAAGGTATAGGTGCATCATCCTCATCACTGGTGTCAAAATAGTGCCTTTCTTGAACTGCAGGAGCTGGAGGCGTTCCTCGGAAACGGGATCTGATGAAAGCTATAGGACCATCCTCATCATCAGTATCAGAATACCTTTGTTCAACGGCACGAGTCGGAGCCGTTCCTCGAAGACAGGGTCTGCTGACACTTACAGGTCTAGCATCCTCCTCGTCCTCCTCCACCTGCCCATCATCATCATAAGTATTGGGCCTCCGTTGAACAGCAGGGTGGGATCTTCTGAGACATAAAGGTCTTTCATCCTCCTCCTCCTCCACCTCCTCCTCATTGTCCTCATCATTCTCATCCTCCTCCTCCACCTCCTCCTCCTCCTTAGCAGGGTGAAATCTTCTACGACTTTTAGGATAATCATCATCATCATCATCATCATCATCCTCATCACAAGTATCAGGCCTTTGTTGAAGTGCAGAAGTCAGGCCCTTCCCTCGAAAACAAGATCTGCTGTGACTTAAAGTTTGATGATTAATGGTGGCTCTAAGCATGATACCGTTTGCATCATCAGAAACCTTTCCCTTGGGAAGTATTAAGTCATACACTGTCGGAAGCCCATCAGAGAGTGAAGAGCTCCTTGTGTGGCAGCTTGTACTTCCACAACAGCCAGTTGTTATGCAGTCGTAACTCAGATTACATGTGAACTTCGATTTCCTCCTGTTTGGTTCGACGCAGACGACTGAGATGACATGTCCAAAAGGCTCTGATGCCATGCTGAGCAAGAAAAAGTAGCTGTTCCCGGTGCATTGCAAAACATGTAAGCCCGGCTGCAAGCAGAGAGACACTGTGCCAGAGTCTGGGAGGGTTGTCAATGGACACTTGTGCTGGGTCGTGAAATGTTCCAGAAGCACCTTTGTTGGTCCAGCGAAGCCACAACCAGACTCTGGGCAGAAGCATGGGGCATATGGGCATGCCTTCTTGTGTTCTTCTTTCTTGTAGTAGGTGAACGTCTCCGCACATCCGTACTTCTCATTGGAGCAAGCTACCGTGACTGACTCGACAACATGTTCCATCCCAAAGCAGCGCTCGAATGTAGTTTCTTCAGAGCATAAATGGCACTTGCTGTCCACTTGCAGTTGATTCGTACAGCAATACGAGCATATGAAATGCCCCACGGAGCACTGTGAAATAGAAAGAATTAATTGGCTCCCATGAGGATAACTTGTAGCATAAATATACATTTTAATTTTGAGAAACATAAAACAACAACATGATAGGTAAGTAATATTATAGTTCATTGTTTGAGTTACCATAGCTATTATGTTACGTTCACAATTAACATGTCCTTGCCAAGTAGCACCATGTCCAAAGATAGATTCATCAAAGCTCTTGTTTTACCTTGAGCTTTATCACTGAGATAAAAAGCTTGAGTTGAAAGACAAGACAACACGTCGTGCATTTACCTGGAGTATTGGAGGCCTGAGGGGCTTCAAGCAGATGGGGCAGTCAAGGTGCTCCATCCCCACAGTGACATTAAGCCTTTTGGCACTGCTCTCTCCCTCTCGCTGCGCTTCAGCTTTTCTCTTGCTGGAGCTACTGCCATCCATCGCCAACAAAATTCCAAGGTACACGCACTGGCTTGGTCGGTGTATGCTAGTATTACAAACGTAACACGCACTAGCTTATCAACACAATCTCACTGCCCTGCTCACCTGTTCCACAAGATACACAGATAAAAGTCACAGAATGGCACTTGTGTGGTGTGCATAAGGAACATTTGCAAACGGGCCTGAATAATTGATCAGACAGGCTGAGGACTGCAATTTGTTAACACGTATGGTGGTTTTCTTGATCCGGCAGAAAAGTGTATTCGAGCCGATTTGCGCTGGTACATTACTGGGTAATCAGAGCGACGATGCATATGCTGAGTAATCTGACAGAGAAGCAGTAAAAAGAAGAAATTTTTATTCCGATTCAGAGTTTGGCACTGGCGACGGACCTAGGTTTTCGAATCGAGAGCGATGCAGACGTACCTAGGCTTTCTCCGTAGGGGTCTGTCCGCTGCAAGACCTAGTCGACATCGCTGGCTCGAGGTTGCCGTTTCCTGATGGCGGCGCCATCGGAGACGAGGTCGCCGCCTCCGGTGACCTCCCTCTCCGAGGAAAGTGGGGAGAAGACTGATGCTCCCTCGCCGGCGAGTCCTCCACTGGACCCCGCCGCCCGCGCGTCGTCGGCCTGAGCCTGATCGGAGTTGGGGAAGAGGAGGAGGCGACCGCGACGGCGGCACGGCAGCGGAGAGTTTGGCGGCGCGAGAGGGGGGAGTGGCTGGCCAAGCTTTGGGTAAGAGAAAGTGGGCTGGATGATGGGCCTGGCCGTCTACGTTCTGGGTAATTAGTTTCTCTCTCTGCTCGCTTACTTTTGCCTCTCCTTTTGCTCAAAAAAAAAATTTTTGCCTCTCCTAATAAACTTAAAATAGCCCCTCAATTTTTAAAAAAAACCTTTAAAAATTGTCCTTCCTCTTTCGTAAGCTTGAAATCGTGCTCATAAAAGTGTACTCCCTCCGATCCATATTAATTGTCACTAATTTAGTACAATTTTATAACATTCTTATCATACAACAGAAAAATATGGCATCATATCCAATAACCGATGTTTTTTTTTTAGAAAGGATCAGATCTATAATAAAAGTTCATCGGAAGTACAAAGCTTCTCAAACATAATAAAAATTACATCGAGATTCCGAAACCACCGAACGACCACTACTGCTGCCAGAACGCCGACGCGCCGCTCCCCTACCGGAGCCGGCTTGACCTTGTCCATGACAGTCGGGAAGTCTTCGTGTACATGCCTCTAAGGACTGATGCACTGGAGCCGCAGTCATTGCCGTTGAACTTTTGCATAGATCAGAAGCACCTGGCACAATAATCGACATTTGATTATAGAGACAGTTTAATCTATGCCTAGATCTATAGGGATATATGGATATATTTCATTTTGCTTCAATTTTAAAACTGTAACATGTAGTGACCAACTTATTAAAACAGTAGACATGATAATCTGTTATAACTTATCTGTCATCATATAGTTATATACTTCGTTATTACGCCATCGCCCGGAGGGGAGACATACACATATACAAAGAGAGAGAGAGAGAGGAGTGTGGGTGTGAGAGAGAGAGAGAAAGACCTAACTATATATAGTATCAGTCGGGAGAAGGATAGAAGGGTGCGTGTGTCTGTGAGAGATAGCTAGCTAGGGAAAGTGTTTGTGTGTGTATGATTGTGCGAGAGGGAGCAGAGCGAGAGACCGAGAGACAGGGAGATGAAAAGAGGTGTGTGTGTGTGTGTGTGTAACTATGAGAGAGAGGTGTTCATGTGTATGTTAGAGAGAAAGACCTGGCTAGGTAGAACCATGACCTTTACTAATTTTCATAATGAAATACATTGACATGCAACCTACAAAAAAAGACAAATTGATGGTTTTGAAAATAGTGAACAATGTGTATAAAACCATCGATTTTCACTTTTTTGTGCATCTTGTGAATCAATGTATTTTCTCATGAAATTTTACACACATGTAGTATACATCCATTGTTAATGTGGAATTGTTTTTCCGAATTTTGAAACTTTGTTTCAGAAAAAAAAAAAGGACTTCATGTAGCCTGAGCACCAAAACGCCGCACTCAGAGAAATGTACCTAGATAACATATACTCTCTCCGTCTCAAAATAAGTGGCGCTGATTTTTAGTACAACTTTAGTAGCCACATTGTCGAAGAAACTGTGTTTTTGAAAGGAAAAAAAACTAAGGCAGAGATGAGCCTGGGCTCAGAAATGAATATTCGAACTAAGGCAACCTTTACTAATTTATTCATCAGTAACATCATCCGAAAGGTTGCCCTTGGAAGAAGCATCACCGGGAGCTTAATTTCCCCATAAATTGCATCAGCTGGCATCATCATCGAGCCCAAAGCAGCAATCACATCCATGCATTCAGACTCTAGAGCCACACGCAGACACGCTGGACACTAATGTGTTCAAGGAGCTGCAGCCATATGCTTAACAACGGCGATACTTGAGACCATAAATAAAAACTTGACATATATATCCTGGAACCAGAACTGCAAAAGCCAGGCAGAATAACAGCAAGCAGCAGGTCCACGCTAAGCCTTTAGCGTACACGAGCACGGCTGGCAATTAAAGGTATATTATATATCCTGCTCATCAGTATCAGAATAGATCCTTCGCCGAATAATTCGAGGTCTGAAGAGGCTTACAGGTCTATCATCATACTCATCCTCCTCCTGCTGCGCATCATCATTATAAGTATCAGGACTTCGTTCAACAGAAGGGTGGGATCTTCTGAGAGCTAAAGGTATTTCATCCTCCTCATCATCAGTATCAAGACAGATCCTTTGAGGTCTGCTGAGACTTACAGCTCTATCATCATACTCATCCTCCTGCTGCGCATCATCATCATCATCATAAGTATCAGGCCTTCGTTGAACAGCAGGAGTCGGGGTCTCTCCTCGAAGACCGGATCTGCTGAGACTTAAAGGTATATTATCCTCCTCATCACCATCACCATCATGGTAAGTATCGTGCGTTTGGTGAAGAGCAGGAGTCGGGCCCTTTCCTTGAAAACAAGATCTGCTGAGGCTTAAAGGTTGATGATGAATGGTGGCTCTAAGCAAGATACCGTTTACATCATCAGAAACCTTTCCCTTGGGAAGTATTAAGTCAAACACTGTCGGAAGCCCATCAGAGAGTGAAGAGCTCCTTATGTGGCAGTTTGTACTTCCACAACAACAGGTTGTCATGCAGTCGTAACTCATATTACATGTGAACTTGGATTCTGTCATGTTTGGTTGGACGCAGACGAGTGAGATGGCATGTCCGTAAGGCTCTGATGCCATGTTGAGCAAGAAAAAGTAGTAGTTCCCGGTGTACTTCACGACATGTAAGCCTGGCTGTAAGCAGAGAGACAGCGTGCCAGAGTCTGGGAGGGTTGTCGACGGACACTTGTGCTGGGTGATGAAATGGTCCAGGAGCACCTTTGTTGGTCCAGCGAAGCCACAACCCGACTCTGGGCAGAAGCATGGGGCATACGGGCATGCCTTCTTGTGTTCTTCTTTCTTGTAGTAGGTCACCTTCTCCGCACATCCATACTTGTCATTGGAGCAAGCTACTGTGACCGACTGGACGACATGTTCCATCCCAAAGCAGCGCTCGAATGAAGTTTCTACAGAGCATAAGTGGCACTTGTTGTCCAGTCGATTCGCGCAGCAATCCTTGCATATGAAATGTCCCACGGAGCACTGTGGAATAGAAAGGATTAATTGGTTCCTGTGAGGATAACTGGTAACATAAATATGTTTTAATTTCGAGAAACATAAAACAACATGATAGGTAAGTAATTTATAGTTCATTGTTTGAGTTAAGCCATTATACCACGTTCACAAGAAACACTTCCTTGCCAAGTAGCACCACGTCCAAAGAAAGATCATAAAAGCTCTAATTTTATATTGAGCTTTATTACAAATGAAATAAAAGCTCAGGTTCAAAGACAAGCCAACACCATAGTGCATTTACCTGGAATATCGGAGGACTGAGAGGCACAAAGCAGATGGGGCAGTCAAGGGACTCCAGCCCCACGGTGACATTGAGCCTCTTGGCGCTGCTCTCGCCACCTCGCGGCGCTGCTCTCGCCACCTCGCGGCGCTTCAGGTTTTCTCTTGCTGGAGCTACTACCATCCATCGCCAACAAAATGCCTGCAGTATCTTCCTTGGTGTGTACTGCTAATATCACAAACCACAACCGAGATCCAAACCTATATATCAATACAATCTCACTGCTCTATTCTCCTGTTCCACAAGATATACTTATAAAAGTCATGGAACTGACAAGACAAACTGACACTAGGCGTTACGCATAAGATAGAAAGCCAACAAAACGATTAAACATTTGCAAACGGGCTAACTAGCAAACAGGTTGAGGGCTGCAATTTCACACAATATCTGAGCACTCTCATTGTTGTTTTAAGTTTCGCCTCTATAACTAGGTACACTATTGCAATTATCTACAACAAGCTGTAACTAGGTACTAGTACTACAAGTTAACAATTTGTGGCGTACCTAGTACTGCATGTGACTAGTCCAAAACATTTGCTCATCTAAAAAAATTTAAACTACAATTTGTAAACTTGAACATGCACTGGGCACTATCTAATCTTGCAGCAAGCATTATATTCTCATTCCAATCTACAGCAAGTACTCATCCAACACAAAAATCCACACAAGCATGCATTTTCACAAACATTTTCCATGCTAACTCCATTGCACAATATGATCTCTCACAATATGCAGCACATGGGAGTAGTAATCACATTTTCCATACACAACATGCACTACAACATATATATTCTCAGTTTTTTCAACAATTCCACAGTTATTTCAACAATTCCGGAGAGAGGAAAGAAGAGGGAGGGTGGGGGGGGGGGCGGGGGGGGAGGGAGGTTACCTGCTGCTGCAGTGGTGGAAATGAGCCGTGGCCGGAGGGTAGGCCTAACCGGAGAAACCTGGACCCAGCCGCTCGCTGCCGGCCACCCGCGCGTGTCGACCTGAGCGTGATCGGAGTGATGGAGTTATGGAAGAGGAGGCGACGGCGACGGCGGTAGCAAGGGTCTGGCAGCGAGCCAGCGACAGGCGAGACGTGATGGACTGTATTTATGGGCCTGGGACACACACTCACTCTCTATCTCTACATACAAATTTCAGAGAACATGATTAGTCTCGAAATTCCAAATCAAGTACAATTTGAGATTTAATTATAATACTAGAAGGGTTGTGCGCGCTTTGCTGCGCCGTCGTGTTGTTGGGTTTCTTAAAAAAATAATCACTCTGTTTCAAAATATATGGTGTATTACTTTTTTGAAAAGTCAAACCTTTTAAGTTTGATCAAATTTGTAGAGAAATATATCAAAATCCATAATATCGAATTGGTATTTTTAGATTCATCACGAAATGAATTTCAATATTTTTTTTGTTTAATATTGTGGATGTCGATATTTTTGCTCTGAACTTGGTCAAAGTTACAGAATTTGACTGTCTAAAAAACTAATACCCCTTATATTTTATAACTGATGGAATATTTAGTTTGGCGGGTGGGGGAGACGATAGAGTGTGTTTTATTTTTATTTATAATGCGGTGATTTGGTGGGCCTTTTGTGGTGTGATTCTGTGTTATCCGCTAACCAACCTATATTTATGTGGATAAATTTCTGTGTTGGTGGTTGCATGTACTATATTGATGCGACAATATCACATGGTGGCGCTTCTTTTTTCTAGGTGGTGGAAAGGGCGCGGGATTGATATGTTTTTATAGGTCGGTTGCTGCTGATTGATTTGAAAAATTGTTGACCCAGTCAAAATCGTAAACCAAATCAAAATTGAACACCTCAATTGAATGAAAGAGCTTCAAAATTTGGGAACATAGTGAATTAAAAGAATTGAATGAAAGAGCTTGAGAAATTGTTGACCCGGTGAAAATCGGATGACCCAATTCTAAATTGAATATCTCAATTAATTGTGAGGCCTTAAAAATTAGGAAGCATAGTGTATAGTATAAAAGAATTGAATGATGGAGTTTGTTGTTGACCCAGTCAAAATCGGGTGATCCAATTCTAATTGGAGACCTCAATTGAATGTGGCCTCTTTTAAAACTAGGGAGCTTAGTGTTATAGAGGATTTTACAAATAGCACTTCGATTTATTAATCGAAACAGTACTACAAACAACCCCAATAAAATAAAAAGTTACATCAAAGTTCATAGGGGTCGACCGCCTTTTCATCCCCTCGAGAGCGCCGATGGTGTACCGCCTAATGCCTCCATCGCCCGGACCCAGCCAGCCATCGTTGAACGTGGAGGGAAAGTAATCAAAGCAAATGTCCTACCAAACCAACACCTTGGAGGAGAAACCGTCACCCATGGAAGAGCCTCAGATCTAAGAGCCAAATCTCCATTATCTCTCATAGGCCTCCATCATCACCCAGAGGCCGTACCAACATGAAGGAGATGAAACCGGAAGTCTAAAATGGAAAGGGGGGCTACAGTAGACGACGCATGAGATGGGGGGGGGGGGGGGGGGGGGGGACTCAGGAGAACCTTATTCACAGACATGCGCCACCGTCACCACCAACAATGCCCAACCCGGGAAGACTTTATTGAACACCGCCGCCACCTCGGCTGGAAGGGCCGGAGCGATGAACAAAACCTACCTAAAAGCCTCAAGTCGGGTGAATCTATAACTCCATTCGCTGGATTGAGGCCTCCCGTACTTCCACATTGGCTTAGCCAAGCGAAGGAGAAGGGGGGCGGCGACCTACCTGCGGAAGAGAGATGGTAGCGCTATGTGCCCAGAGATCACCTCTCCTAGGGTTTGGAGAGGAACGGTCCGGGAAAGGTTGATGTGTATCTATTTGATAATAATTTTATAAGATCCCCACAGAAGAATATGTTTGAAGTGATTGCACCTTTCAGCGGATTACTAGTTTAAGATCTTTATCCACCAACAGAAAAGATGCCAGATGTTTAATAAAGACAACTTGATAACAAGTCTGATCAACTAAATTACAAAAGGGCACCACATTTAGAACAACGTTTAAACATATCCATCATTTTTGTAAATAAATTCAAAAAATCTCCAAGCAGTTTGTTTCAAATAGCACTAGTGACCCCTCTAGTGGGGCTTTGATAGATTTCCTGACTGATGGGACCCGTCTCTTAGAGATGGCATGGCCGCACAAGGTGACGCACCAACCTTTTTTACCATATAGTCTAAGTCAACCCATGGGCCCCACGTTCCAACAACTCTCCCATCTCTCTTCAGCCGTCTTGATTTTGGGTAAAAACAATTGCTTAATTTTACCTTTTTTTTTACAATTTCAGGGAACGCTATTCTTTACCTAATAATAAAGCACGGATTGCTTCTGCCCGTTCACCGTCATCCTAATTACCCTAAAAAGTTGCTAAAAATTGCCCTCAATGCCACGCATAAGTGAAAAAAAAACGTTTCGGTTGGTTTGGAAATAATACATGCCGGACTCGAACCGGGAACGTCTGATGTAGAACACGGATGTCACAACCAACCTGGCAGGCCGCCTTTTGCTGAAAAATAGTGCCACATCGTTCCCTTACAATAAATCACACCAATTTATATACATCTTTCAATTTTCCTGGGTATCAATAGGGTGGCTCGGGACGGAGCTCGAGCGTGGCAAGAGGAAGGGGGCGGCTGATGGTGGGTAATGGTCGGTGCAGAGACTACCATGGAGGCAACAGAAGGCTTGCGAGGAAGAGAGCGAGGGAGGGAGATGAGGGGATCGAGCGAGTGGGAGATGGGGATCGAGCAGATGCTCGCTGCCCTAGGGTTATAGGGATTAGATGGGCTGCGAGGTTGGGCCGGCCCGCGCTCTGGGCAAAAGAGAGAGAAGAGAGTTGGCCGGCCTTTTCTCTATTTTTTCCTTACAGAGAATAGAGAGAAGGAAAAGAATTTGGAAGGCGCACGGCCACCACCTATCAGCTTCTCCATAAGTAAAGGAAGCCCCGCATGACGCAATGAAAGATGGGATTTTTGGACATAACTAGCAAACATGCCCGTGCGTTACAACGGGAGATCAAACAATATCACACGTTTGTAATGCGATGAGCATTCACATGACCCTTCACAAGTCCACGCCCTCTACTTTAACATCACAACCAATGGTCATTCGACATGAACGGTGAGCTTGAAAAACAACGAACAACATGTCGAACAATGAATCAATTGAGGGTAGGGTTTTTCAGGATGTCAATTTGGAACATGAGATGTAGTCCTGAGTCAACTTAATTCAGCTTATTAGTTCCTTCTGAAATTTAAAGTAAAATTTGAAGGAATAACATTATTAATAAATTTGACATGATGTCATGAGCAAAATTTAATAGTAAAACAAAAAGAAATAATATTATGAACAAATTTAAAAGTAACAACAACATCAAGTAGATTAATCTGGAGTACAGTGGCAGCAAGCAAAACATGCTTGTTTGTGTTAGGCGAGATTGAGATATGATATATATATATATATATATATCGTTGAGACCTCCCCCCTTCCAATCGCCGCCTGATGTCGCGACTCGTGTGAACTCCAGACCCTAGCTCCCTTGCCCCCCGAATCCAAAATTGCTCCTTTTCACTCCATGTCATTGTAGCCGACCATCAACTACTTCACATTGGTGGGCGCTGGGATGCAACGACGGCGGCCAACCCACTGTACACAACGACATGTAGACATATGTTTCTACACGTACATATATAGCACTAAGCTAGCTAGTAGTTTTTCTTTGAAAAAATCAAAAGCTGGCTAGTAGTATTTTCTTTAAAAATGAACAAAAGCTAGCTAGGAATTTTAAATGGGCAGAAATGAACATCCCCTATTGTACCAATAATAGATTTTGTGAGAGCATCAAACTATCCTATCTAGTCAGTTTAAATGGGTAGGAAACATATATAATAGAATCTTTCAAAATACCCCATATAAAGAAATGTATTTTTTAGAAATGATTAACATGAAAGATGATAGCATATTTGGAATCTACACATTTTTTTGAACGATTTCCATATATAACATGTTAAATTTGGTGGTAATGTTTGAAAGATATGAATATTTAAAAAAGTGCATGAATCTGCCAAAAAAAACAATTAAACCTGGGCCGAATTACAACATTGTGCTGCCCATCTAAAGCCGGAATTCAGAGAATAAAAAAAGATAGAAAATGTGGTAGTAGAGGGAATCAAACTTGTGTCTCCCGAGTGGAAAAGCATGGCTCCGGCCAGTTGGACTATTGTTCACTTGTGATGTGGAAGGGCATTGCCTTATATGAACTAAAAGCGACGGGCAGCGAATTAAAGAAAAAAGGAATCGTTTTTGCAACTTACGGGTGGCATTGGTGGGTAATTCTTGTCAACTTGGAGGGTAATTCTTGTCAACTTGGAGGGTAATTTGATGATGGGCGACCAGAAGCAATGCGTGTTTTATTGTTACTAGCAAAAATGTTCGTGCGTTGCAACGAAAAAATAAAAAAATATCACACACTCTTAGCGCAATAAGCATGGTTCAAGACCCCCACAGGCTAACGCCCTTTATTTCAGCACGGTGCCCCATCCGTATCGCCGCTTACTCTCCTTCCCACCCTTGCCGATGGTGGTCGTGATGTCCACCTGATCACAAAGTCAGCATTCAAAGTTGGACAATGGGTCGCGCACCGGCTTCGAGTCAGAACACAAGGAGGATAAGCAGGCCAGCCACGAAATCTGCAGCACTGTCCGTGAGCGCGAGCGGTCGGATGTGAGCTATAAACCTCTGTCAGTATAAAATAGAACGATCTATGTCTCCCTCTGTATAAGATCAGAGAGCAATCACCTCTTTAAGCATCATTTGTGTACTTTATGAGTTAGCGCAGCAATAACAAAAATAGCAGCATCATTTGTATACGTACCAAACAGCTCGCCATGCCTATGCAAAATAAATTCAGCTAGAAAGTAGCAAGCTAGCACTAAGAGAGCAGCACGCTATCTCCTTTTCACACCGGCCCGACTGGTTCCGTTTCTCTCTTCTCTGCCCCCATCTTCTCCCCGACGACCCCACCAGCGATGACCATAGCCACCACCGGCCTTCACCAACAGCGTCTCCCCATCGTCCTCTTTGCCACGGCCGGACAGGGGAGGGCCACCGCTGGCGGCATCGCCGCGGTGATGCGGCCAGCCGGCAGTAGCAGAGGGTGCTAGCAGCGAGCGGCGGGACTGGGGCAGCAGCTGGATTAGGACAATATATTGTAATGTTTTTGACTGAAAAATCTCAATAACACAGAAAACTTATGCATAGCCAGATCTGAAATTACCTCCAAACATTACGGCCACACACACACCACGCTAGCAGCCGATCTCATGTGACGTCCAGGTCTGCCTCTGCCATGCACAAGAGATCCGAGAAAAAGACGGCTTCGGCGAGGCTGTTTTCTCTCGTGGCCTGAACTCCTCTCTGAATCCCGCCCCGGCCACCCGCGAGAAAGCATCGGAGTGATTGCCAGCGAGCACAGGCACCTGCCTCCGATCTGTTGCCGAAGTTGAACCGCTGAAGCTCGTCTCCTGGTCTGCAACCTCGTCGTCCATCGATCTGTCGCGAGTCCGATGCGAGCTCTAGTGCAGGGCGGCAGGCAGCGACGGTTCTAGACCGATTATGCAGCGGTGCTATATTAGTCCTAGTTCTCGTCTCAGTGGACAAACAGAGTTTGGATTGGTCTCCTCGTCGTTGCGGAATAAGAAACCACGAGGCCTTCCTGGACACGGAAGCGGAGGCGTGGGTGCGTAGCAGGCCCAGCTGGAGGGCGAGCTAAGGCCGAGCCGGGCGACGTGATGATCCGCTTTTCACGGCAACTGAAGTAATCTCGCTGGATTGCCTTAAAAAAAGTAATTTCGCTAAAAAAATCTAATATGACGGCGGACGGGCAGAAGCAATAGCCCCTTTATTATTATTATTATTATTATTATTATTATATTATTATTATTATTATTATTATTATTATTATTATTACTAGCAAAAGAGTCCGTGCGTTGCAACGAGAGAAACAAATCTTGCACGTCCTAGTTTTTGTTTCCACTTGAATGGCACATATTATGATTGAAATTTGTTTGCAGATCACAAAGAACAATCTGTTTTAGTACCAACTTCCACTTTGTACATTTTTTCAACTTGTAATGTAGTGTAATCATGTGTCCTGAAGGAATAGCTTCAAAAACAGAAATAGCTAGCACAGACCCCGTCAGCTGCTCTGCTCAGCTCATTGTGACTTCATTTGTACACTTCTTGTGCTTTTTGTTCTTGCATGTCCCGTCCCAAGCGCTCACTCAACAGAAGAGATGAGAGAGATACAGTAGTATTCACAAGAGAATGGATTCACCAACTGATGGTTACTCATCACAGTACATTATAGCTTTCCATCTTTAACTGGAGCACCAGAGTGTACGCAAGCAAGCTTTTGTTTGTAACCCACAGAAGACAATTTTTTTTAACCTACAAAAGAGAAATTTAGTTCGTATGGGCATCATCCTTTTGCACATATTGCCAGAATGTTGTTCAAAGAAATAGCTAGCACCGACCTGAAAGAGATACAAACATAAATTTTTCTGAATATTAGTACAGTACATAGTCCTGGGTACCATTTTTTTTCTCAATCATCATGATTACCTGGCAAGATCACAAATTTGTGTTGCTGAAATTTCATGACAACAGAGAGGGGATTCGCGAAGAGAACTGCCAAATAAAGAGCTGAAGAAGCCCATCTCATCACCATGTGCCACCTGTTGTTTGTCTTGGTGGATGCAACAAACTAATACCCTGAACGAAATTTACCTTTGGCCATGGTGAAGATTATATTTTGATAACCTAGTACCACGAGACAATATCATTTTGGAATAGATCAGTAATTGGTTTGAACTATAAAACAAACGTTGAGCTCTTCTGAATTCTGAAGTGGAGAGCAAACTTTTTGTATTAGCTACACCTAGCTAGCTGCGCATTGCTGCATCATAGTAAGAATGCCATGGTTATGAACGTTATCAAAAAACACAAAAATTAAATACATCTAGTAAGAATGCCTATTGTTTCTCAAAGACATACCAAACTAACTATTAGATAAACACCAAACCGTGCAAGATCTGTTCAATGAAACCAGCTATTAGTTTTGTGTAAAAATCTGATTATAGCAGAGGAAGTGAGCACCAATATTTATCATCTACTACAGACTGGTAACCAAGAAAAAATAACAGCTTGAAATTCAAATCATTTGAGTACCTTGCAGGCAATCCTGTTAAGCTTGTTCATTTGTGTGAATTGCATCATTACACCTGTAGTATCAAGTGGATTATCTTGGGCCTCTCACTCTCTCTTCAATCCATGGATGATATGTGTGGTTACATGAATTAGATGGAGACACTAATACACCGTGTGGTTGTCCCTGTAAGCAGGTAGGCCGGCAATGGTTGCTGCTTCTTGCTGCTCCTCGTGGATTCTAATATAATCAAAATTCTACAGAGAAGAAGCCGACCATGCTAATAAAACTAAGAAGGCAGCTGGTACACAGCATATCCAGTTGTCCTCTATACAAAACTCAGGATTTTAAAATGCTGAAAGAATTTGACCGGTGATCATTAACTAAAGATCCGCAGAAAGATCTTCAGAGAGAGGCAATTATATGTATCATAACAAAATTTGAAAGGGCAACCTGTGAAAAGAAACTACCCTAAAAAATGTACAACACTACAGGATTATGATATACCTATTATTAAATCTATTCACAAAGGACTGGCTCAGTACTAATATTTTAGTGCGCCCAGAACTACAGTAGACCAGAAGCTAAATAGAAGTTCATTAGTAGGTCTTGTCCGTGAACCACATAACAGCAGTTTGGTAATAAATGTCTGAAAAGGAAATCATGCTAAAATACTATAGATAATAAAACAACAGGCTATATGTCCAAGGAGTTGATTGCTATTGCTGCTCTCTGGTCCATTTGGCTTGCCGGGAATTGGAAGGTCTTCGAGGACATTACTATACCTCAAGTGATAGTCATGAAACAATGTGTGAGTTTGATCAAAATCTGGGTGCACAGGGCAAACAAAGATGAACTGCACTCTATTAACATGTGGATAGCCCATCGGCCAAGATGAACTCTTTTTTCTTTACCTCCATCAGTTCCAAATTTGAAGCATCATCAATATGGTTGTACACATTCATGCAATATTATTAAAAGAATAACATAACTCACATGAGCTTACAAAACTTTGCTACTGTACTAACCATCCTCCATCAGTTCCAAATTTGAAGCATCATCAATTAAACAAGAAAAGGGGCACAAACACATTGTGGGTCATAAACTAAAGTCGTATTAATAGAAATTCTAACTTCTTCCATTAACTGATTTCTGAAATCTGTTCTGAACTGATCTGCTGCTGTCAAGTACAAACAGAATCCATCTATGTAGGAGTGTACTGGATGCAGAGCAGCTACACTGTTTAGTCTCAGAAGGCAAAAATATTGAACATACTAACAGAAGTATAGCATCTATGAATCTAGATACCTTGCTTTCTATATAGTAATAGATTTAAGCAATGATGAATTGTGATATACCTTGCTTTCATCCATTCACCTAAGCTACTACTTGGCATGGCACAAACCTTTTTTACTTGTTGGCACTAACACAGATGAAAAGAGACTGAACCCATGTATAAAAGAAAACGTTTAGCAGAACGAAAATTCATAGTACTAAAGTGGAAAGGAGAGAAAATATGAAAGTATTGATTAAGCGAAACAACATGATGCATAGCTTTCATCCTTGATATTTAAAATATCCTTCATAAGTATCATCCACCACACAATACGCCATGGACAGCTCCCCTATCAGCACTGTAAAAAAAAGACCGGCATAATCGCTAATTAAACATCTCTGAGAAAAAAATTAGAGCGAATGGAAATTAAACACAATAGAAAATTATATTTTATTAAGGCTATTGATTCTTTATGCAGCTATTGAGAAGTAGTGTACTGTATTGTCTAACTCCACGGATTAACCTTTTTGTTACTATTAAGTCCAATGTGAAGTGAACTGAATAGCAATAGTAGAACAGTGGTGGCACAGTGTTGACATGGAGTAAGGGATGTTTGCAGCCATATGAAAAAAAATCTGAAGATACACTATGAAAGGATCTAAAGGAGCACGGACAACCTGCGAACAGCAATGCGAGAAGATGCAGCAAGAAGAAAAGATGGATCTGAATCTGATAACTTGCACCGTGTAGCCAGTCTCTCAGAAAATCTAGATAGTTGCCTTCCTAACTAAATACGACTTAGAAAAAGAAGATTCACTAATGGAGGGAAAAAAATCACTGTCTTGCGTGCTTGCATATTTGGTTCATTGGATCCAGGTGCTGCTCTTAAAACAGAGGATTTGCAAGCATGTAAGACCTTCTGCTCTCTGTACCACATTTTAAAGATATACATAACCTTGTGAAAAAATGTTCATCACATTTTTCCCTAGATGTTAGATAGATACTACAACCTAACAAATATTCATCGATCAATTGCAGTAGTTGATGTCTAGTATCATTTGTTTGAGTTAATCAAATTTGGAACTGAGAAGACATGCTGGGGTACCATTGTATTCGACACTTCCACATTCTATAGTTTCTCCTCAGTAAAAGTACATGTTGCAGGACTCATGCAAGAAACTTAATAGTCACTGCATTAGATTCACTATGTCAGAAAACAGAACATTGTTGTGCCAAAGCTCTTTTTACTAAAAAAAAACAAAATAGCTTACATCCATATGTTATTTTTTCTCTTCGCCGTCGGAATCAGACTCCGCGAAGAGGGTTTCCAGCTGAGTTTGAGCATATGCTGGCGCAATAAACTTTGGGTCATTCTTTGCAGCATCAGCATATTTCAAAATTGCCTCTCTTGGATCTTCATCCATCCAGGTCTCCTTAATTAAACCACCTTCCTGTAAGAAATAAATTGAGAAAATTATGTGTCATCAACTAAAAGCAGGTATACTTTGGGAGGAAACACACTGGAGTACACAAATAACGAAAATTCACCATACATATAAAACATAAGGGATGATTAACGCGTATATTACCTTCATGAGATACTGTGTCAGCAAGCTGCCTTTTGTTGTGCCAATTTTACCACCAAACCCTGGACCACTAACAGGAGCTTCTGGTTTGTGCGATTTGAGGGGGTCTTTCATCATCTTCTCTCTTTGGCGTTTACGGCTTGGTTGATCTGTGAATAGAGGCAGTGCATGTGGGTTCTGTATTAAAGGTTGCACCTCATAATCATCAACAGATTTTTTCCTTGGTGCTCGTCCAACACATACAAGAGCTCCCCTCTGACTAACAGAAGGATCATACAAGATATGAGTCCCACCTTCCTTCTTGTCCCCAACTGTTGCGAACACCTACAGAAATAGTAGAGGTTCAAAAACTCAATAATATCCTAAAAACAGTATTCAGCACCAGCATATCCAAGTACTAATGAATAACCTGATTAATCCTTGGATGCCAGAGTGACCTTATCACGCTGTAATGTGGTGAAATTCCCACCCTTGATACAAGCTCTAGTTTCCTTCTATCAAAGAAGCAAAGTAGGCCTCCATTTCTGCCATCTTTCTCAACAGAGGTTCCTGTAAAAATAAGTTGCTCGTCTGAACTAAATGAAGCATTTGTCTCCGCATAGTTATTAGGCAGATCGTCGAACACTTTCAAAGGAGTCTTCATTTTCCTCAAATCCCATATCTACATAAAATTTCCAATGCAATACCATAATTAGAAATAATATATGCAGTATAAGGAAGAGAAGAGCAATGCTGCAGTTCTTATCATTATCATAGGTTCACAAGATAACAGTAGACTCAAACAGCAAAAGTATCTAACTGAGTCTGATAACTGAACACGTTGCAGGTTGCTAGGTTGGAATCGATAAATTTGTACTAATCATGGCTAATGAACCACCCTTTACACCGTTTTTTAATCCAGCTCCCAGCAGCGGCTCTCCAAAAGCACAAAAGATATTTCCCCGTCCGCCGCGCCGACGGACGGATCGCCGCCAGATCCCGCCCAAATCCTAACGCGGCTACGCCGGCCTACAGCACCGGGAACCAGTCGCGGAGAGGACGACCGGAAGGGAGGAGGCGTGATTGGTTACCTCGCCGAGTCGCTGGAGAGCTGCTCGCCTGCCTGGCTGCTTGGCTCTGTCCGTGCGGGAGAGGAGTCGTGTGGTGGGCATAGCGCGGTGATGGGGAGAGGAGAGGAGGGGAAGCGCGGCCGGCACGCGACAGGGACGAACCTGGGGCCGCCGGAGACGCGCCGGCGAAGCCCTGCCCGAAACCCTAGCCACGGGGGTGGGGTTGCGAGCGGGCGGTAGAGGACGGTATCGGAGAATCTAGCCGGAGGGGAGGGAGGAGCGGACCGTGGGGAGCTCGGGGGCGTGCTGCGCGGCGCCGAAGGTCGCCGGAAGCGGCCGGCGTGGGTGGTGGCGGCGGCGATGCTTCGTGGGCGAGAGGGAGAGGAGGCGAGCCCATGCTCGCTCGTTCTGTGGTCGTTTTTTTTTCTCTTTAGAAATCTGGTCGGACCGCGGGTTGAATACACCAAACGATAGGGTGTTTTGTGCAAAACTGAATTATTTTCCCAGAATACTAAAGAGGGACTGCGGGTACAATTTCCGGAAAACTGAAGGGCCTTTTTGCAAAACGGCCCCGACGAGTATGCAGGCCGAAACGATAGCCGCTTTATTATTAGGTAAGATAAAGATTATTATTATTATTATTATATTACTAGCAAACATGCCCGTGCGTTGCACCGGGAGAGAAAATTAGCGTGTCTACCAAATCGTCCATCAGCGCGACATGCAACATCCAGACGGTGCCACCCGGAGACGGGGAGGTGTCCACCAGAACGTCCATCAGCGCGGCACGTTAACATCCTAACGGTGCCACCTGATGGTAGCAGGGAGGTGTACATCGAGGACGCACTAAGAACCATACGAACTTTTGGTATGACTTGTGTATGACAGTTCTGATCAAACTAAACATGAATAAATCAAAGCGCAACAAAGTCACTAAATTGACTATCGACGTAAATCGTACTCCCTCCATATTTTTACGGAGCTTAATTTCCAACACCGCTGTGATAAAATTGGAGCATTTTTTAAGCACAGCTTCGGATTTTTTTTTAATTGCATGTAGCCTACCGAAACCTTCACGCATTCCTTTTTTATTTTACCTTTTTTTTCTTTTATTGACCAACAATGATACCCAGAATCGGTCTAATTTCATCGGGCTATCTTTATCTAATTGCATGTAGCCCATCGAAACCTTCCCGCCAATCAGTTTAATTTATCGGATCTTTCTCTCTTTTATTGGGACCGCATCACACTTTATGTCTTCATCGGGTCTTTATTTTTTTATTGGCATGTGCAACCACACATCCGAATCACATTTTGTGGCTTCATCGTGTCTTTATTTTTTTATTGACATGTGCAGCCACGCATCACAGTTTGTAACGTCAATTCCTTCATTCATAGGATAAATGATACCCACGCTTTACCCTCTTCTCTAGGTGGCTTGTTGATGTTTAGGCAACTGACGGATGTATATAAATTGGTTAATTTTCATGTATAGAAGCGAGGCGGTACTATTAAACTGTATGACGAACCAACTCTTTCACACATGCATTAGCTGGATCATGTGGTTGCAGATGTCGATGATGGGAGCCGAGGTGATGAAAAATGTGTTGTGCAGAACCAGGTGAATGAAAGCTGCAGGCGGGGGGGGCAGCATGAATGACATACGAAAAAATAGGCGATCTTAAGTATGACTCTGTCCCCCGCAAAAAAGGTATGACTCGGTCAGCATGGCAACAAACATATGGGTGATTCCAAGCCCAGCCTACGTTCAAAACGAACTAAACATTTTTATTACGGAGTGATCAGCCTGGGTAGAAAGGCTGAACGAAGGTTTTAACGTACAGGCAGAAACATTTTTGACGGACGGGCAAAAACACTTTTTACTTTAACAGTTAAAAGTAGGTATAGATATAATAGGCATTTCAAAAATACACCATATAAAGAAAAGTATTAATTAAGGGTGCATCCTAAACATAATTTTAGAAATAATTAACATGCAAGATAATAGCATATTTGGAATCTACACATTATTTTAAGGGATTTCCATATAAGAATGTTTATTTTGAAGTTATGCTTTGAAAGATATGATTATTTTTTAAAGCATTTGAATCTGTTTAAAAAAAAGAAAGGTTAAAAATAGAGTAGCTAGGCCGAAACTGCAACATTGCAGCCCATCAGCTAAGCCAATGCTTGGGCGAGGCAATTTTATCATACGCCAACAGAAATTGGGAAGGAAATACAAAAAAAAAGGGAGAGGTGGGATTTGAACCTAGGTCTTCAACATGGAGGGAGGACGCTCTAGCCACTATGCTACTTGCATGTATGTGACAAAAGAAGGGCTCGCTTTGATATATAACCTCAAGCCTACGGCGTTTTGTGAAGGGAAAATGAATCGTTTTTTCCCACTTATCGGTGGCGTGGTGGGTAATTATTGATAACTCCGGAGGCAATTTTGATGACGGACGACCAGAAGCGATAGCCGCTTTATTATTATTAGGTAAAGATAAAGATTATTATATATATATATAATATTAGGTAGAGATTAAAGGAAGATGTGCCCCCGCTGCATTGATGAAAGGAAAACTGGAATTTGTGGGCTTTGCCATGCGCCATAGTAAAATTTGCATGATTTGTGAGTAATTCACTAGCATGATTGTACATACATGATCACAGTTATCTAAATCACTCACGTAATGTTTGGGTCGAGCACCGCGTGGACGAGCCCCTGAGAAAGTTCATCGACACCATCGAAACAACTCTGGACGGCAACACAATCGAGACCCTATATGATGTAAAGTATGAAAAATTGCCTAATTTCTGTTTTTGCTATGGAGTGTTGGGGCATACCACGGCGAGCTTCTGCAGCATACCCAAAGAGCTCCGGCAGCCTTCGTACTCCACCGACATCAAGGCGCCGGCGCTCTGGAAAAGGGCGCAGACGGCGGCTGGTCCGGTGCGCCGTCATCTCCTCTCGGGTGGGCGTTTGGTCTCTGTGGAGGCCCTGGAGAGTGAGACCAACGACCAAGTCAAGCTTCCGGAGAAGGTCGTCGCCGCCGTCTCCACTACTGTTCAGGAACTGACGGTGGCGGCTTCCCCGCTGCTGCTCGCCACCGCTGGCGGGGGCGTTCCGACCCAAGGCGGCCTAGAGGACGTCCACATGCTGGGGTCAGGGGCCGCCCTGGAGGGGGGCCTTCGCTGGCTGATCCTAGCAAGGGACGCAGCCTGGGTGCCAAGGGCGCCATCCTGGAGCTGTCCAAGACGCTGGCTGCTCATGATAGCCAGCTAGCTTTGCTGGCGCCCGGTGATGGGGTGCAGACTTCTTCTGGTGCTGCAGCCGGGCTGGTGGAGGTTCCCCAAGGCGAAGCGGCGCAAGACAGTGGTCCGGCTGCTACTGATGGCAGCCTCATTGGGCCTGTTGCTGATGTTCCGGCCCTTGCTGGGCTGATTGAAGACGGTGTGCAACCTGGAGCTTATGCTCTGTTGTGCACCAAGGAGGACAGGGCTGCTGGGGATGGCGATCATAGCCCGGCTGCCCCTGGTGGCCTGGCGAACTTGGCGCGGTGGAAAAGACTTCACAGGGAGGAGCAGGAGGAACGTGCTGCCGTGCAGGCGGCGTGTGCGACGCACATCCAGTTTGGGGTTCCTACTCCCCCAAACAGTGGCAGCGACCTTTCTAGTCGCAAGGCCGCTTTTGCTGAAATTCTCGTGAGCTCGGTGGGCAACAAGAGACGCTTCTCAGAAGGCCAAGATCTTGTGATTAGCTTCAATAGTACTAGTTCTGAGAGCCTAGAGTTTAGGGGAGCCAGCGTTGTTCTTCCTGCTTGTAAAAAAGTGTGTGGTGAGAGGGTGGAGACTCTGGTAGGCATAGATAGAAATATGGTGCATGTAACAAAAGAGGTAGATGGGGGAGAGGAGGAGGTTTAGGGTAGAAGGAGAGAGTCTGTGGGGGAGGGAAAAGAGGATGAGGTCTCTGCTAAGGAAGCTACCGACCTGGGGGTTGTTGGTCAACTGACGGGCGCGTGTGAGGACTCCCGTCAGGAGCCATGAAAATGATTAGTTGGAACTGTCGAGGGTGTTGGGGAACGTTGCATGGGAAACAAAAATTTTCCTACGCACACATAAGATCTATCCATGGTGATGAGCATCTACGAGAGGGAGAGTGAATCTACATACCCTTGTAGATCGCTAAGCGGAAGCGTTAATAAACGCGGTTGATGTAGTCGAACGTCTTCGCGATCCAAATCGCCGAGCGTCCCGCGATCCAATCACGATCCTTCCGATCTAGTGCCGAACGGACGGCACCTCCGCGTTCAACACACGTACGGCTTGATGACGCCTTCACCTCCTCGATCCAGCGAGCGATGGTGAAGTAGTGGTTGAGTTCCAGCAGCACGACGGCGTGGTGATGGTGGTGAGGAACGATCTCTGCAGGGCTTCGCCAAGCGCTACGGAGATTATGACGGAGGAACTAGAGGGCTAGGGTTGCCGGCACACGGCTTGGGAAATCCTGATGTGTCCCGTGTGCTAGCCCTGCCCCTCTATTTATATGTTGAGCCTTGGGGTCTAAACTTGGAGTAAAAGCCTCCTCCGGGTCGGTTTTGCCCGCACAAGGTCGGTTTGGCCCGCAGGAAAAGAGTCCAATTCGGACCCTGCCGAATCGTGCACAGCCGCGCACAAGCGGTAGTACCGCTTCACACAAGCGGTAGTACCGCTTGGGCGGTAGTACCGCTTCACACAAGCGGTAGTACCGCTCGGGCGGTAGTACCGCTTCACCAAGCGGTAGTACCGCTCCGGCGGTAGTACCGCTTCACCAAGCGGTAGTACCGCTTACGCGGCAGCAAAACTACTTTTGCACTTTCCAATACCTTGTGGGCTTTATCCCTTTGGCTCATATAAAGTGTTGCTGCACCCGAACACTTCGGTAAACATCCGGAACCCCTTCCGGTGAACTCCGGAACTCTTCCGGAGATCGAAACACTATTATCACATATATCAATCTTTACATCCGGACTCTTCCGGAGATCCTCGTCATGTCCGGGATCTTATCCGGGACTCCGAACAACCTTCGGTCACCAACATAATAACTCAACTATACTAATCGTCACCAAACGTTAAGTGTGTAGACCCTGCGGGTTCGAGAACTATGTAGACATGACCGAGACACCTCTACGATCAATAACCAATAGCGGGACCTGGATGCCCATATTGGCTCCTACATATTCTACGAAGATCTTTATCGGTCGAACCTCTATGTCAAGGATTCAGTTAATCCCGTATGCTGTTCCCTTTGTTCTTCGGTATGTTACTTGCCCGAGATTCGATCGTCGGTATCACTATACCTAGTTCAATCTCGTTACCGGCAAGTCTCTTTACTCGTTCCGTAATACAAGATCCTGTGGCTAACTCTTTAGTCACTTTGCTTGCAAGGCTCAATGTGATGTTGTATTACCGAGTGGGCCCTGAGATACCTCTCCGTCACACGGAGTAACAAATCCCAGTCTTGATCCATGCCAACCCAACAGACACCCTCGGAGATACCTGTAGAGCACCTTTATAGTCACCCAGTTACGTTGCGACGTTTGATACACACAAGGTATTCCTCCGGTGTCAGTGAGTTGCATGATCTCATGGTCAAAGGAACAGATACTTGACATGCAGAAAACAATAGCAATAAACTGACACGATCAAATGCTACGTTTACAGTTTGGGTCTTGTCCATCACATCATTCTCCTAATGATGTGATCCCGTTATCAAATGACATCTCATGTCAATGGCTAGGAAACCTTAACCATCTTTGATCAACAAGCTAGTCAACTAGAGGCTTACTAGGGACACAGTGTTGTCTATGTACCCACACATGTATTTGAGTTTCCAATCAATACAATTATAGCATGGATAATAAACGATTATCATGAACAAGGAAATATAATAATAACCAATTTATTATTGCCTCTAGGGCATATTTCCAACAGTCTCCCACTTGCACTAGAGTCAATAATCTAGTTCGCATCACTATGTGATTTACATTGTAATGAATCGAACACCCATGCAGTTCTGGTGTTGTTCATGTTTAGCCCTTGGAAGAGGTTTAGTCAACGGATCTGCAACATTTAGATCCGTGTGTACTTTGCAAATATTTATGTCGTCCTCCTTGATGTAATCGCGGATGGAATTGAAACGTCGTTTTATGTGTCTGGTCCTCTTGTGAAATCTTGGTTCCTTGGCTAGAGCAATGGCACCAGTATTATCACAAAACAGAGTCATTGGGTTAAGTGCACTAGGCACTACTCCAAGATCTGTCATGAACTCCTTCATCCAGACACCTTCCTTCGCCGCCTCCGAGGCAGCGATGTACTCCGCTTCGCATGTAGAATCAGCTACCACGCTTTGCTTGGAACTGCACCAGCTAACCGCACCCCCATTAAGAATAAATACGTATCCGGTTTGCGACTTAGAGTCATCCGGATCAGTGTCAAAGCTTGCATCGACGTAACCCTTTACGACGAGCTCTTGATCACCTCCATAAACGAGAAACATGTCCTTAGTCCTTTTCAGGTACTTCAGGATATTCTTGACCGCCGTCCAGTGTTCCATTCCTGGATCACTTTGAAACCTTCCGGCCATACTTATGGCAAGGCTGACATCGGGTCTTGTGCACAGCATTGCATACATGATAGAGCCTATGGCTGAAGCATAGGGGATGACACTCATCTTTTCTCTATCTTCTGCAGTCACTGGGCATTGAGTCTTACTCAACTTCACACCTTGCAAAACAGGCAAGAACCCCTTCTTGGACTGATCCATTTTGAACTTCTTCAAAATCTTATCAAGGTATGTGCTTTGTGAAAGTCCTATTAAGCGTCTTGATCTATCTCTATAGATCTTGATGCCTAATATGAAAGCAGCTTCTCCTAGGTCCTTCATTGAAAAACTCTTGTTCAAATATTCCTTTACGCTTTCCAGCATTTCTATATTGTTTCCAATCAGCAATATGTCATCCACATATAATATTAGAAACGCTATAGAGCTCCCACTCACTTTCTTGTAAATACAAGCTTCTCCGTAAACTTGTATAAACTCGAACGCTTTGATCACCTCATCAAAACGAAGATTCCAACTCCGAGATGCTTGCACCAGTCCATAAATGGATCGCTGGAGTTTGCAAACTTTGTCAGCATTCTCTGGATCGACAAAACCTTCTGGTTGCATCATATACAACTCTTCCTTAAGGAAACCGTTAAGGAACGCTGTTTTGACATCCATCTGCCAAATTTCATAATCGAAAAAGGCAGCTATTGCTAACATGATTCTGACGGACTTAAGCATCGCTACGGGTGAGAAGGTCTCATCGTAGTCAACTCCTTGAACTTGTGAAAAACCCTTTGCCACAAGTCGAGCTTTATAGACGGTGACATTACCGTCCGCGTCCGTCTTCCTCTTAAAGATCCATTTGTTCTGAATGGCCTTACGCCCTTCAGGTAATACTTCCAAAGTCCATACTTTGTTTTCATACATGGATCCCATCTCGGATTTCATGGCCTCTAACCACTTCTCGGAATCCGGGCTCATCATCGCTTCTCCACAGCTCGTAGGTTCATCGTTGTCTAACAACATGACCTCTAAGACAGGGTTGCCGTACCACTCAGGAGCAGTACGCGTCCTTGTCGACCTACGAGGTTCGATAGCAACTTGATCCAAAGCTTCATGATCATCATCATTAACTTCCTCTTCAGCTAATGTAGGCTCCACAGAAACAACTTTCTGCGCTGCGCTACTCTCAGGTTGAAGTAAAGGTTCAACAACCTCATCAAGTTCTATCTTCCTCCCACTCAATTCTTTCGAGAGAAACTCTTTCTCAAGAAATGTTCCGTTTTTAGCGACAAACACTTTGCCTTCGGATCTGAGATAGAAGGTATACCCAACTGTCTCTTTTGGGTATCCTATGAAGACGCATTTCTCCGCTTTGGGTTCCAGCTTTTCAGGCTGAAGCTTTTTGACATAAGCATCACATCCCCAAACTTTAAGAAACGACAGCTTTGGCTTCTTGTCAAACCAAAGTTCATATGGCGTCGTCTCAACGGATTTCGATGGTGCCCTATTTAAAGTGAATGCAGCTGTCTCTAATGCATAACCCCAAAACGATAGTGGCAAATCGGCAAGAGACATCATAGATCGCACCATATCCAATAAAGTTCGATTACGACGTTCGGACACACCATTACGCTGTGGTGTTCCAGGCGGTGTCAATTGTGAAACAATTCCACACTGTCTTAAGTGACTGCCAAACTCATAACTCAGATATTCTCCCCCTCGATCAGATCGTAGGAATTTAATCTTCTTGTTACGATGATTCTCAACTTCACTCTGAAATTGTTTGAACTTTTCAAATGTTTCAGACTTGTGTTTCATTAAGTAAATATACCCATATCTACTTAAGTCATCAGTGAAGGTGAGAAAGTAACGATAACCACCGCGCGCCTCAATACTCATCGGACCGCACACATTAGTATGTATGATTTCCAATAAGTCACTTGCCCGTTCCATTATTCCAGAGAACGGCGTTTTAGTCATCTTGCCCATGAGGCATGGCTCACATGTGTCAAGTGATTCAAAATCAAGTGACTCCAAAAGTCCATCAGCATGGAGCTTCTTCATGCGTTTTACGCCAATATGACCTAAACGGCAGTGCCACAAGAAAGTGGTATTATCATTATCAATTCTCCATCTTTTGGCATCAATGTTATGTACATGTGTATCATTACTATCGAGATTCAATAAGAATAAACCCTTCACATCGGGTGCATGACCATAAAAGATATTACTCATATAAATAGAACAACCATTATTCTCTGATTTAAATGAGTAACCGTCTCGCAATAAACAAGATCCAGATATAATGTTCATGCTTAACGCAGGCACCAAATAACACTTATTTAGGTTCATCACTAATCCCGACGGTAATCGAAGAGCGAGCGTGCCGACGGTGATCACATCAACCTTGGAACCATTTCCCACGCGCATCGTCACTTCGTCCTTTGCCAGCCTCCGTCTATTCCGCAGTTCCTGTTTTGAGTTGCAAATATGAGCAACCGCACCGGTATCAAATACCCAGGCACTACAACGAGAGTTGGTAAGGTACACATCAATAACATGTATATCACATATACCTTGTTTGTTGTTGGCCGCCTTCTTGTCAGCCAAATACTTGGGGCAATTCCGCTTCCAGTGTCCAGTTCCCTTGCAATGAAAACACACAGTTTCTGGTTTGGGTCCAGCCTTGGGTTTCTTCACGAGAGGAGCAACTGCTTTGCCACTCTGCTTGGAGTTACCCTTCTTACCCTTGCCATTTTTCTTGAAACTAGTGGTTTTATTGACCATCAACACTTGATGCTCCTTCTGAATTTCAGACTCAGCGGCTTTCAGCATCGCAAACAGCTCGGCGACTGACTTGTTCATCCCGTGCATGTTATAGTTCAACACGAAGCTCTTGTAGCTAGGTGGCAATGATTGAAGAACTCTGTCAGTGATAGCCTCTGGCGGAAGGGGCATCCCTAACTCAGCCAGGCGGGTGGAGTACCCAGACATTCTGAGCACGTGATCACTGATAGACCCGTTCTCCTCCATCTTGCAAGCATAGAACTTATCGGAGATCTCATATCTCTCGATCCGGGCATTCTTCTGAAAGATAAACTTCAACTCTTGGAACATCTCATATGCTCCATGACGTTCAAAACGTCTTTGAAGTCCCGGTTCTAAGCCATACAACATTGCACATTGAACTATTGAGTAATCATCAGAACGAGCCTGCCAGGCGTTCACAACGTCTAGAGACTCAACTGGAGCGGGTGGATCACCAAGCGGTGCATCAAGGACATAAGCCTTCTGGGAAGCCGTAAGGATAATCCTTAGATTACGGGCCCAGTCCACAAAGTTACTTCCATCATCTTTCAACTTAGCTTTCTCTAGGAACGCATTAAAATTCAGGGGTGCTACTGCGCGAGCCATGATCTACAACATAAATATTGCAAAGACAACTTAGACTATTGTTCTTAGATAATGAGTTTAGTTAATCATATTACTTAAAAACTCCCACTCAAATTGACATCCCTCCGGTCATTCGAGTGTAACATGATCCAAATCCACCAACTCAAGTCCGATCATCACGTGAGTTGAGGTGGTTTCAATGGTGAACATCTCCATGTTGATCATATCTACTATATGACTCATGTTCGACCTTTCGGTCTCTTGTGTTCCGAGGCCATGTCTGTACATGCTAGGCTCGTCAAGTTTAACCCGAGTGTTCCGCACGTGTAACATGGCTTACACCCGTTGTATGCGAACGTAGAGTCTATCACACCCGATCATCACGGCGTGTCTCGAAACGACGAACTTTCGCAACGGTGCACACTTGGGGAGAACACAATTTATCTTGAAATTTAAGTGAGGGATCACCTTATAATGCTACCGTCGTCCTAAGCAAAATAAGATGCATAAAAGGATTAACATCACATGCAAATCATAAGTGACATGATATGGCCATGAACTTGTGCTTTTGATCTCCATCTCCAAAGCACCGGCATGATCTCCATCGTCACCGGCATGACACCATGATCTCCATCATCTTGATCTCCATCAACGTGTCGCCATAAGGTTGTCGCGCCGACTGTTGCTTCCACGACTATAGCTAACGTTTAGCGATAAAGTAAAGCATTACATAGCGCTTAATGATTGACACGCAGGTCATACAATAATTAAAGACAACTCTATGGCTCCTGCCAGTTGCCGTACTCATCGACATGCAAGTCGTGATATTCTATACAATACATGATCATCTCATACATCACATATATCTCATCATGTAATTGGCCATATCACATCACAACATACCCTGCAAAAACAAGTTAGACGTCCTCTAATTGTTGTTGCAAATTTTACGTGGCTGCTACGGGTATCTAGCAAGAACGATTCTTACCTACGCAAAACCACAACGTGGTGTAGTGATTGCTTTTTGATCTTCTAAAAGAACCCTCTTCATTGAACCGATTCAACTAAAGTGAGAGAGACAGACACCCGCCAGTCACCTTTATGCAACAAGTGCACGCAGCGGTGAAACCAGTCTCGCGTAAGCGTACGCGTAATGTCGGTCCGGGCCGCTTCATCTCACAATACCGCGGAATCAAGTATCAACTAGTAACGGCAAGCAATATGTATACACCCACGCCCACAACTCGTTTGTGTTCTACTCGAGATCTCATCTACGCATAGACCTAGCTCATGATGCCACTGTTGGGGAACGTTGCATGGGAAACAAAAATTTTCCTACGCACACATAAGATCTATCCATGGTGATGAGCATCTACGAGAGGGAGAGTGAATCTACATACCCTTGTAGATCGCTAAGCGGAAGCGTTAATAAACGCGGTTGATGTAGTCGAACGTCTTCGCGATCCAAATCGCCGAGCGTCCCGCGATCCAATCACGATCCTTCCGATCTAATGCCGAACGGACGGCACCTCCGCGTTCAACACACGTACGGCTTGATGACGCCTTCACCTCCTCGATCCAGCGAGCGATGGTGAAGTAGTGGTTGAGTTCCAGCAGCACGACGGCGTGGTGATGGTGGTGAGGAACGATCTCTGCAGGGCTTCGCCAAGCGCTATGGAGATTATGACGGAGGAACTAGAGGGCTAGGGTTGCCGGCACACGGCTTGGGAAATCCTGATGTGTCCCGTGTGCTAGCCCTGCCCCTCTATTTATATGTTGAGCCTTGGGGTCTAAACTTGGAGTAAAAGCCTCCTCCGGGTCGGTTTTGCCCGCACAAGGTCGGTTTGGCCCGCAGGAAAAGAGTCCAATTCGGACCCTGCCGAATCGTGCACAGCCGCGCACAAGCGGTAGTACCGCTTCACACAAGCGGTAGTACCGCTTGGGCGGTAGTACCGCTTCACACAAGCGGTAGTACCGCTCGGGCGGTAGTACCGCTTCACCAAGCGGTAGTACCGCTCCGGCGGTAGTACCGCTTCACCAAGCGGTAGTACCGCTTACGCGGCAGCAAAACTACTTTTGCACTTTCCAATACCTTGTGGGCTTTATCCCTTTGGCTCATATAAAGTGTTGCTGCACCCGAACACTTCGGTAAACATCCGGAACCCCTTCCGGTGAACTCCGGAACTCTTCCGGAGATCGAAACACTATTATCACATATATCAATCTTTACATCCGGACTCTTCCGGAGATCCTCGTCATGTCCGGGATCTTATCCGGGACTCCGAACAACCTTCGGTCACCAACATAATAACTCAACTATACTAATCGTCACCAAACGTTAAGTGTGTAGACCCTGCGGGTTCGAGAACTATGTAGACATGACCGAGACACCTCTACGATCAATAACCAATAGCGGGACCTGGATGCCCATATTGGCTCCTACATATTCTACGAAGATCTTTATCGGTCGAACCTCTATGTCAAGGATTCAGTTAATCCCGTATGCTGTTCCCTTTGTTCTTCGGTATGTTACTTGCCCGAGATTCGATCGTCGGTATCACTATACCTAGTTCAATCTCGTTACCGGCAAGTCTCTTTACTCGTTCCGTAATACAAGATCCTGTGGCTAACTCTTTAGTCACTTTGCTTGCAAGGCTCAATGTGATGTTGTATTACCGAGTGGGCCCTGAGATACCTCTCCGTCACACGGAGTAACAAATCCCAGTCTTGATCCATGCCAACCCAACAGACACCCTCGGAGATACCTGTAGAGCACCTTTATAGTCACCCAGTTACGTTGCGACGTTTGATACACACAAGGTATTCCTCCGGTGTCAGTGAGTTGCATGATCTCATGGTCAAAGGAACAGATACTTGACATGCAGAAAACAATAGCAATAAACTGACACGATCAAATGCTACGTTTACAGTTTGGGTCTTGTCCATCACATCATTCTCCTAATGATGTGATCCCGTTATCAAATGACATCTCATGTCAATGGCTAGGAAACCTTAACCATCTTTGATCAACAAGCTAGTCAACTAGAGGCTTACTAGGGACACAGTGTTGTCTATGTACCCACACATGTATTTGAGTTTCCAATCAATACAATTATAGCATGGATAATAAACGATTATCATGAACAAGGAAATATAATAATAACCAATTTATTATTGCCTCTAGGGCATATTTCCAACAGAGGGCTGGGTCGGCCTCGTACAGTTCAAGAATTAGTGTGCCTCAATAAATCTTACCGACCCAACATTATTTTTCTTTCCGAAACAAGGCAAAATAAAGATTATGTTGAGAGTTTGCGGTATCGTTTGGGTATGAAAAATGTATTTACTGTTTCGGGTAAAGGCAAAGGCGGTGGTTTAGCGGTATTCTGGGATGAGTGCTTCTCTGTGGAGTTAAACAAATTTGGTGATCACTTTATTGATTTGTATATCTATAAGAGTGATGGACCAAAATGGAGATGCACATTGGTTTATGGGGAACCGAAGGCGAGCCAAAGGTACGTCATGTGGGAGCTTTTGAGACGGGTTAAATTTCTTGGTTCTGGCCCTTGGTTTATGGTCGGCGATTTTAATGAAGCTATGTGGCAGCATGAGCATTTTTCTCGTAATAAAAGATCGCCTAATCTCATGGCTAATTTCCGGGAGGTTCTCTCTGAATGTAATTTATTTGATCTAGGTTTTCATGGAGTGCCTTGGACGTATGATAATAACAGGAAGGAAATCGAAATGTGAAGGTGCGACTTGATCGTGCGGTGGCGTGTCCTCAATGGTCTTCTATTTTTCCTCACTGCAAGGTTTCACATATTATTTCCTCCAGGTCAGATCATTATCCTTTGTATATTCAATTGTTGGGTAATCAGCCTAAAGCCGCCTTTAACAAGCATTTGAGATATGAAGCATTTTGGGAGAGGGAAAGTCTGGCTTTGGATGAACAGGTTAGAGCGTGTTGGAATAAAAGTACGCAATTGAGGGATTTGAAGGATGTGGCGACTAATCTAGGTAAATTAATGAAATCCCTGCATTCTTGGAGTCAGGCTCATATTGGTTATCTCCCAAAAAAATTGGAAGCTGCTCGCAAAAGATTAAATGCTCTTTTCAAAAGGAGCGACAAGGCGGCAGTGATGGAGAGAAAGGAAATTCTTCTGGAGATGGATGAGCTTCTTATAAAGGAAGAAATTATGTGGAAACAAAGGTCTTGTATCGAGAAAATGGTTTTGGGGACCGTAATACAAAATTCTTCCAGAGAAAGGCCTCTTGGAGGGCGAAAAAAAAAATATTTCTGCTATTAAGAGGAGTGATGGGTCTCTCACGGAGAATATGGAAGAAATCACAGGTATCACAAATTCGTTTTTTCAACAACTTTACACTTGTGACACTAATGTTGATCCTTCTCATATTATTTCGATTGTAAAACCTCTCATCAATGATGATATGAATGCGGAGCTCTGTAAACCTTTCTCTGAGGAAGAGATTAGTGATGCTCTCTTTCAGATAGGTCCGTTAAAAGCACCAGGTCCAGATGGGTTTCCTGCAAGAATCTTTCAGAGAAATTGGGGTTTAATTAAGGAGGACATTGTAAGGGTTGTTCAGCAGTTTTTTTTATCTCAGGTGTTATGCCCGAAGGTGTAAATGATACTACCATTGTCCTTATTCCCAAAGTGAAGAACCCTCAGTCCATCAAAGATTTCAGACCGATCAGCCTGTGTAATGTCATTTATAAAATTATTTCAAAGTGCCTGGTGAATAGACTGAGACCTCTCTTGGATGGTATGATCTCTCCCACTCATAGTGCCTTTATTCCAGGAAGGTTAATTTCTGGTAATGCACTTATTGCGTTCGAATGTATTCATTCGTTGAGTACGTTAAAAGATCAGCGTGGAGAGTTTTGTGCTTATAAGTTGGACCTGGCAAAAGCGTATGATCGAGTGGATTGGCAATTTTTAAAGAGTATGCTGGGGGCTTTTGGTTTTGCGCCAATTTGGATTAACTGGATTATGACGTGTGTTACTTCTGTGAAATTCTCAGTTCATTTTAATGGCCAGTTGTTGGAACCTTTTTACCCATCTTGTGGTCTCAGGCAAGGGGATCCCTTATCTCCGTATTTGTTCCTGTTTGTGGCCGAGGCCCTCTCTTTGCTGTTAAAGGATGCATGTGATAAAGGTGCTCTAAAGGAGTTTCACTTGAACAGACAAGCTCCAGGTATTTCTCATCTTTTGTTTGCGGATGACAGCCTCCTCTTTTTCAAGGGATCCATAGATCAAGCCTTAATCATTAAAAATATTCTGTCGACCTATGAGGTGGGAACTGGTCAGATTCTGAGCCCTGATAAGTGTTCGATTAAATTTGGCAAGAAGTGTAGTATGGAAGATCAGGTGGCCATGATGGTTATCCTAAATACTACTGCAGAAGGTTTTGAGGATAAGTACCTTGGCTTACCGGTACCTGAGGGTAGAATGAAGGTTGGTAAGTTCCAGTCGACCAAAGATAAGGCTTTAAAAAGATCATCAGATTGGATTGAAAAATATGCTTCAAGCGGTATAAAGGAAACTCAAATCAAGGCAGTGTTGCAAGCGCTCCCGGTGTACGCCATGGGTATCTTCAAATTTCCAGCCTCATTATGTGATGAGCTGGCTCAGATTATAAGGAATTTCTGGTGGGGAGACGAAGAAGACAGAAGGAAAACTCATTGGTTAGCTTGGGATAAACTCACTAAGCCAAAAAGTGAGGGAGGCATGGGTTTCCGAGATCTTAGGTTATTTAATCAAGCACTCTTGGCCAAACAAGCTTGGCGGTTATTGGTGTACCCAGATTCATTGTGTGCTATGGTTTTGAAGGCAAAATACTATCCCAATGGTCACATCCTGGATACTGTTTTCCCGCAGTCTACATCGGTAAATTGGCAAGGTATTATGCATGGCCTGGATCTGTTAAAAAAAGGGGTCATCTGGAGAGTGTTCGATGGAAAAAATGTAAATATTTGGAGAGATAACTGGCTTCCTAGAAATTCCGGCCTCAGAGTTATAGCAAAGAAGAACTGTACTAGACTGAAATGGGTGTCTGAATTATTCATGAGCGAAACAAGAAGATGGGATGAAAATTTAATTAGGTACTTGTTCTATCACCATGATGCTGAGGAGATCCTAAATTTACGTATACAGTCTATAGGAGAGGGTGATCAAATTGCTTGGCACTATGAGAAAAATGGTATGTTTTCTGTTAAAAGTGCGTACAGACTGGCCTTAAATCTAAAGGATTGTAAGGGCGAGACAGGAACGTCCATCACTGTCGTTAATGAGGATAGGAGGATGTGGGATGTTATTTGGAAGGCCAAAGTTCCGCAAAAAATAAGAATCTTTGCCTTGAGAGCTGCGTCCAACAGCTTGGCGACCCAGGTAAACAGAGTTGCTCATCACCAAACGGTGTCAGGTATGTGCACTATTTGTGGTGTGGAGGATGAAGGTATTTTCCATGCCCTTGTGACTTGTCCTAAGGCGCGTGCCTTCCGTTTTGCCATGAGAGATGTGTGGAATATTCCTGGAGAGGAGCTTTTCAGATGTACGGGGCCGGACTGGATTCTTATTCTGCTTGACCAGTTGGGGTCACCAGTACGCGAGCAAGTTTTATTCATGTTCTGGAGGGCTTGGCATCTGAGGAATGATCTGATCTTTGAAAGAGGGAAAGAATCATTAGCTGCCTCTGTTATCTTTGTGGAAAATTACTGGAAATCTTTCACGTCAGCAAACGCCTGTGTGCAAGTTGACTTGAGCAACAAAGGTAAGGGGGTGATTGACAATTGGAGGTGTGTTATTCCACCCGCGAATGATCGGCGGGTTTGGGAGCCCCCGGATCCTGAGTATATTAAGATAAATGTTGATGCTAGTTTCGTGGAGAGCATGAGATCTGCTAGTGTTGGGGTTGTTGCCAGGAATAACTTGGGCGAAGTCTTGGTTTCGTCATGGGATTTTATCCGGTCCTGTACATGTGTGGATGAAGCGGAACTTCGTGCGTCCCTCGCCGGGTTATACATTGGTATTACACTTCACAAACCAATTTTTTTGGAAACTGATTGCGCTTTTGTTGCTTCTTTTCTGGCAAAAGAATCCATCAACAGGTCTCCTCTTGTGGATCTGAAAAAGGAGGCGCTGAGCATTTCAAAACTTATAAATGATTTCAAGATCGTGAAGATTGATAGGCAGGCTAATAGGGTGGCGCACGAGATTGCTAAATTTAGTTTTGATAGTAGGACCGATGGTGTTTTATGTAATAGTGTTCCGCCCTGCGTGGCTAGTTTTGTAATGAACGATTGTAAGAATCTTGTTTTATCTAATTAATATATGGGGGGTCTTTCAAAAAAAAAAAAAATCACTCACGTAATGTTGTTTCCGGCTGACTAACTAGCATGGCTATCGAAAAGAATTAATCAGAATCCGCATAGGTATTATGTTGTGTTCCATCAGGCCACATCTCTAGTCCTAATGTCTTAGTTGGTAGTCTCGCCTTACTCCCACTTCATCCCACCGCTTCTATCTTTCGCCCGCGAGTATATTCCACGCCCATATTTCACAGCGGTCAACTTGGGCTGGCCCATTAACTCGTTCTTTGCCGTACGTCCTCTCTTTTTTTCTGCAAGATTCCCTTCGTGTAGGGTTTCACGAGAGAGAGCCCGCCGCCGCTCGATTCGTCGTCCCCCGCTTGACTCCTCCTCCCCATCCCATCGACTAGGGTCTGAATCCGCACCGCAGCTATTAGCTCGAACTAAGCGTCCGGCCGGGTTCCGGAGTCCCCAAGAACGAATAGGAGCGTGGAAGACCGGACCGGAGATCCAAACCAGTGTACACCGCGAGCAATTGCGTCGGATTGCTCCTTCGCCCGTGGTGTTTCACACCCCGCGCTACCCCCGCCCCTCGCCGTCACCCCCTGCAGTAAGTAACCAATCCGGCGGGCCTTTCCTTTCGATTTTTGTCTCATTCGATCGCGCCGACAGTGCTCTGCGCGCTCTGTTTTGACCGCAAGCTGTGGCACGGTGACGTGGTCGCGAGGGCGAATCACCGGGTCGTGGCAGCGGCGAGGCAGATCTCAGTGGGCGCCGCCAGGAGGATGCCCGGCTCAGTCAGGTACTGTGAGCGGTGAGCGCGCAGAGCAGGAGTGATCCGTACCTTCCATCCATCGAGTATCCACGGACAACCTCTTACACGCCTGTTGCTTCGTCACCAGATACGGCGTTGCGGGTGTAGGCGGTGCCGCTGTCGGCGGTGCGCGTCGCTTACGAGCTGCAGCTGGCCGGCCACGGCTACCTCGACGTCGGGTACATAACCAACGCAGAAACCACACAACAGTCACCACTTGCTTGCTCTGCCCCTCTACTCCATAGTGCTCTGTTCTTTCGACTTAACTGACAGGAAAATTCAGTCCGTAGTAAACTGCATAAAAAAGATGTCGCCAACCGGAATGGCTAAGCCGATCAGTTTTGCTGCTTGTGTAGAACAGAGGATGAATTCGGCGGCAGGCATCAAGGATGGGCGTCTACCTGTGCAGATTAAGCTTTCACGTATGTGCGGCCACCGTCCCACCCCCCCGCCGCCCCCTTCAGCGTCGCGTTCATCTCCGGCGGCTTCGACAAAGGCGGCATGGCCGCGTGTCCGACACCCTCGAGCCGCTCTTCCTTTCCAAGGCCGCGGCGGGGTCCGTGCGCATGCGCGGGCTCGTGTACGACCCGCACCTCCCATGGGCGGGCCGGACGGCGTGCCGACGGCCGTGCTCTTTTCGCAGCCCTGATCGGCGGACGTCATCTACAGGGAGGTCTACGCAGGCTGCGTCGGCCTGCCGGTCATGGAAGGGAGCGCGCTGTGGGGCCTGCTGAGCGATGGATGTGCTGTCGTTTGTGGCAGCGCCGGAGTCGTACCGGCTGTTCCTGGATGCAGTGGTGGGCCAGTTCGAAGGGTTGTTGAACGCTGGCGACGTCATCGTCAACTCGTTCTATGAGCTTGAGATCAAGTTGAGGTCCCTTGTCCGTGCCCCCCACCTGTTTGCTGTTTTCCCAAGTGAAAGATGGATCAAAGCCCAGCTGGAGAGACGTGAATGTTCATGTTGAAGATGAAAGATCGCCTTATTTATCTAAGCCCCGTTTGTTTTGTTTTTCTACATAATCTCTATGTTATGATTGCCTTTACCATTGCTGCTCACTTCCACACTTGCAACTGTCTTCCTCCCAATATGATTTCCCAGCTAGCTTTTCTCTTCCCTTGTAAATCTGCACAGAGGGTATTCAGTTCTCAGCGGTAATAAAACCGTCTTTCTAGAAGCACGTTTTCTCAGTGCCGACTCTTCATTACAAGGCCCATACGACAGTAGGATGCCAGGCTTTTGTAGCAACTAAATACATGTATGCAGATATTTATGAAATATACAATACACTATTTGTTTAGACTATATTCATGAGTATTAATCTTTCTTTTAAGACGGCTACTTTGTTGTGATGGTATGATTCTTACCAGGAAACTGATAGGTCTATCCTATCAGTTCGTCTAGAGGAGAATCACATTAGGATGAAAAATGGTTCAGATAGGACATGCATGCATGTACCAACTGTTTAGCAATTCATGGATGCAGTGAAGCAAACTGTTTTAGCAATAAATATAAGATTAGTAAGTGATTTCTATGTCTCCTGACACATGCGTGCGCGAGAGAACACACACACACACACACCGGATCACAAGTAGTGTTCTTATCTTCTTGGTGATATGTAGTATATCTGGATGAATGATAAATATGCCACAAGCATATTTGCATAAGTACATGCTCATCTCGGTGATCTATCCACCAGTAGAAAAAGGGCTATTTGTCCCGGTTCGTAAGGGCCTTTAGTCCCGGTTCTGGAACCGGGACTAAAGGGTCGGGACTAAAGCCCAAAACCTTTAGTCCCGGTTTGCTTACGAACCGGGACCAAAGGCTCTTCACGTGGCGCTGCCTGGGGCGGGGTTGGAAGGACCTTTAGTCCCGGTTGGTGTTACCAACCGGGACTAAAGGTGGAAACCTTTAGTCCCGGTTGGTAACACCAACCGGGACTAAAGCAGCACAAGCGGTACTACCGCGTCCTACAAGCGGTACTACCGCTTACAAGTGGTTCAAAAAAAATTCAATTTTTTTTGATTTGTTTTTAATTTTTTCCTGATTTTCACAATTTTGAATTATTTGACAATTTAATCTCTAATCACCACGCTTAACTTTCAGGTTCTATCTCCCCTAGTTTCCAAGTCTGCACTTGTTGTTTTCCTGACAATCTTAAGCTATCAATCATGTTAACCCTTAGGTCTTGATGTCACATGATTTAATTTTTTGAATTCTAAACAATTATTAAAATAAACAAAATAAGTACTAATAATATTGAATTTCAATGAAAATAAAATAAGTAATAATATTATTTTATTCATTTTTTGCCATTTATTCATTTAATATGACATAATTAATATCTTTAAATCTGTAAATCGAAATTCGACAAATAATATATCCATTATTATCAGAAAAATGTGAGGAAACTTCACCGGGTAAACCCGGGTGAAATCGAGTCCCAATTTTTCTCTAGTTTTTTTTTATATATTAAACTTTTTTTTTCGACGTCGTATGCAAAAGTTATGGCCGTTTATTTTCTAAGCCACGCCATTTTCTACAAAACTAAAAAAGGCGATCCACGGGGGGGGGGGGGGGGGGGTAGAGTTTGAAAATTTCAGAACCCCTTTAGTCCGGGTTGGTGTCCATCCAATCATACCGTCGACTACACATCTGCTAGCACCGTGCCAGCCAGAGTCACAACTAAGGTTAATCAAGTCAGAAAGGTATGCGGCCGTCGGCTTCGAAGTATCAGGGTTTCAGACGAAAACTCGTCTGTTACAAAGGCATTTCATTTTTTTAAACTTATTTCAACTCCAGACTTTTTGTGTGTTCATTATGCACCATTCGAAGCCACGCCATCAATTTTCAACCCTTTCTGACTTCATTTGCTATTTTTCATGCATTTACTGATTTTTTTGAGCTAAATGACCCTGAAATTGACAAGCACTACAAATGAACTCTGAAAAGGTTGAAACTTGGCATGGTATCATCATTTCACCCACATAGCATGTGCTAAAAAGTTGAGAGGGTTACGGCAAAAACTGGATGCACTTCGTGTACAAAATGGACAATCTCTTTCGAAGTATCAAGGTTTCAGACGAAAACTCGTCTGTTACAAAGGCATTTCATTTTTTTAAACTTATTTCAACTCCAGACTTTTTGTGTGTTCATTATGCACCATTCGAAGCCACACCATCAATTTTCAACCCTTTCTGACTTCATTTGCTATTTTTCATGCATTTACTGATTTTTTGAGCTAAATGACCCTGAAATTGAAAAGCCCTACAAATGAACTCTGAAAAGGTTGAAACTTGGCATGGTATCATCATTTCACCCACATAGCATGTGCTAAAAAGTTGAGAGGGTTACGGCAAAAACTGGATGCACTTCGTGTACAAAATGAACAATCTCTTTCGAAGTGTCAGGGTTTCAGACGAAAACTCGTCTGTTACAAAGGCATTTCATTTTTTAAACTTATTTCAACTCCAGACTTTTTGTGCATTCAGTATGCACCATTCAAAGCCACGCCATCAATTTTCAACCCTTTCTATCTTCATTTGCTATTTTTCATGCATTTACTGATTTTTTTTGAGCTAAATGACCCTGAAATTGAAAAGCCCTACAAATGAACTCAGAAAAGGTTGAAACTTGGCATGGTATCATCATTTCACCCACATAGCATGTGCTAAAAAGTTGAGAGGGTTACGGCAAAAACTGGATGCACTTCGTGTACAAAATGAACAATCTCTTTCGAAGTGTCAGGGTTTCGGACGAAAACCCATCTGTTACAAAGGCATTTCATTTTTTTAAACTTATTTCAACTCCAGACTTTTTGTATGTTCATTATGCACCATACTACAACATGTTAACATCTACAGAAAGAACTAACTAAAAATAATAAAAAACAACAATTAAATGACTAAAACAACTATATAAGCAAAACAGTATTGTTTTAATTAAAATCCTAATTTAAATTATTCTAAAAATAACCAAATAAATCTTACTGTGACTACAATCTAACACGTGACTAGGAGCAAAAAGAATTAAATTAAAAACTATTTGTAAACTCAAGTTATTCACAATCTAGGGTTTGAAGCAAATTTGAATAAATTCAAATTTAAACCATTCAAATTTGAAAAATAATGGCACAAACAGAAACTAGACAAAAATTTGAATCCAATGCAAAAAGAATCACTCAAAAACATCAAATATCCTAAAAGATATAAGCAATTTAAAATAGAAACTAGTGGACGGAGCAGTACAAGCGGTACTACCGCTTACAAGCGGTACTACCGCTCAACCCCTTTAGTCCCGGTTGGTGTCTCCAACCGGGACTAAAGGGGGGGCCTTTAGTCCCGGTTGGAGATACCAACCGGGACTAAAGGGTCTGGCACCGTTCGAAGCCGGTCACAAACTCTTTAGTCCCGGTTGGTCTCTCCAACCGGGACTAAAGGTCCCGTTCGAACCGGGACTAATGCCTGCGCCGCTCGAACCGGGACTAATGCACCCATTAGTCCCGGTTCGTAACAGAACCGGGACTAATGCTCTGTTCTGGGTTGGACCAAAGCCCTGTTTTGTACTAGTGATCTACTATCTAGAATAGTTGTTTTTTAGTGCTGAACCCAACTATATCAAGATAATTTTCACCGTGCTGCCCCTGGTGGTTTGCCTTGATATCATGCTTCACTTGGGGTGACAACGTTATATGATTTATTATTTAAGGGGTTTATATGGACGAGAATGAGATGAGTTGTATGTGTAGGACGATATATCAGCAGCAATCATGCAGCATGGTCAGTGATGTAGGATGATTCATTTTTTTTCGGAATATATACTTTGGATTAATTCTGTATTCTGTTTTTTTATTATGACATTGTTTTATTCTTCCAGATGTGGTATAATATTCGAGTATTGAGGGGATTGTCTGACAAGGTGAAAGAGCTAATAGTTGAAGTTTTACACCAAGGCAATTTGTTTTATTTCAGTGTTGGACATGGTCCGTGATGTTTGGGACACTTACATTGCTGCTGCTTGATCCTATCAAGAACAGTGCAGCCATTTTGGATGTTTGGATGTGAAGCTTTGGAATTTTGGATGTTTTATAAGTATTTCAGAAACAATATGACTTGCATGGATTGGAGAACATATTTGGTTTCTATTTGTTGTCTTATAGGCTAGCTAGCTAGCAACTAGCATTTGAACTACATTTGCTATCTATTATGTGCCCCTAGCAATCTACACACGATGCTGAATTTTACTCCAGTTAGCTTTAAATTTGTTATTCCTACTGAATTTTACATACTAATCCTACGTGCACCTGAATATTTTTGCAGAGAAGTATTAGGATAATTATATCAAGACTCAATAGTTTATTAATTTGTTCTTTCAGACAGAAGTTGAAAATGTGAATCCACAGGAGCAAGCCTTACATGAGTGTATAAGTTAGGTTGGTAGCTATTGCAAACAACATATCTTTCAAATTCTGGCATGCTCAACAAAACATACGATCTGCTTTGTTGTTGAACTAAACAAAAGCATGATATAACTTGGAATGTTGTTTTTCTTGCCGGGACACATGCGGAAAGCTAAGGGGGTTAACGAAAGATGAGAATCGTCAAAGATGATCGTATTTCTTGGGTTAGCTATAAGGTGATCTTTGGGTGTATTTTCTAAAAAAAAGGTTTAATGATGTATAAAAATCTGACTTTCGTTTGTCTATTTGATGCTCTATCCGAGAGAAGACCCCACCTTTGTTCTTAATTACCACCCAAATTGTCAATTTGTGTGCCTTATGATAATTTTGTTTGTTTGTTAATGTGAGGAAGAGTGTCACATAGTTAGGATATTTGTTGAGTCAATGGCTGGTACATATAATCTAAGGATTACCACATGACAACCTTGTGATGGTATGGTGTTAGTTTATTTTCTGGATAGGCAAGAAAGGTCCAACTGGTAAAGCATATGAGGATGTTTCTACACTTCTCTTTCTCTACTATGAGTTTATAATGCATATGAAAAAAAATGTATACCTTTCTGTATGCTGGCACCTACATTCTTATTTATCGATGCTCTTTTGCTATTTTTTGATGTTCTATCCTCTTTGCAATCATGAAACTATAAGACATGCTTTTTAAGGCCTTATTTGCATTGCTTTTTCTATCATTCAATGGTAATAGGGAACAACTTTATTCTAGATCAGGTATTATAGTGTTACAAATGTATGTTGAAGCCACTCCTTGCAGGAAACAAGAACTGGAAGCATGCTTCCTAGTTTCAACAGTATCGCCGTTCCCAATTATTGGCTCTTTACTATGGAAGTTCTGAAAGAAAATGAGTTGGCCAAAAATTAAGGATCAATATTCATGTTTGGTTTTGATTTCTCATCTAAGAAAATACATTTCCTAGAAGATAAGTAGAAGATATATGAAATTAATCTAAAAAGAAGAGTCACAAAACTAGCATGTGGAGTTAATATGAACAATTCCATTTTATGCCACTTATGTGATCCTCACTGCAACATAAGTGATAATGGTTTGCTCTTACTATCGTGCCAAGGTTTCCAATCTATTTAGTGACGTCCTAATGACTTTAGTATCTCAGAAAAATAAACAAAAATTACCAAGCTTTGGAACAAATACGGAAATGCACTAAGGGTCTTTTTTTATGGCTCAGTTGTGGCATTGATGAACAACACCCCAACCAGCAATGACCGTGTGACCACAGGGAGGAGATCAAGAGCATCAGCCACAACCAGTAACAATGATGGCCAGCTCACGAGGTAGCTACCGAAGCATTCAAGCCTTCTTGAGAAGACAACGTGCTAGAGATCGAGAGTGATCCAGAGAGGGGGGAGATCAGGAGAGGGAGGAAGAGAGAGATCGAGGTAGGGAGGGAGGGAGGGAGAGGGAGGGGGAGAGAGCTTGCAAGTACACATTGGTAGGACAACCACATTCTGAAATTAAAAATGCGATTTGGTGGTAAGTCATCATTGTCTTTGTTCCCAGTGTCGTCAGACACGATAAGTTTTATGTCGAACGCATCGTGGATACATTCTTAAATTCTTTGATTAAAGTATTTCTAGCTCTTGATATTTTATTATGGTTGTAGATATATCCATTCACATATCACTCTGAGAAATATTTTTGTTTGGGAGAAATAAAAGGAGAGTGATTTACCGATAAAAAAAAATTGCCAAGGCAACCTGGTGTGCAAGAAGATTTTGAATATGTATGCGAGATACAACTAATGTGAGGAAGAAATGAGCTTCGACCTTGGAGACGATCTTAATCATTTGTTTGATTTATTTATATGCATTATAGCCCGTAGCAACGCACGGGCGTTCTACTAGTTAAGGTAGCATCCGGGTGCCCTACAGATTTTTGCTATTCCATATTTGTTGGTTTTTTTTGTTTTTTTTGCTATTCCAATGACCACGCGGAGTACAGGGTGGATACCGGCGAAGAGGAGGGTCTTTTCATGGGTAGATTCTCCGCCAATAAAGAAAAACGTTACAAAAACAAGTGGTTTCTTCATAGGGATGGTCTGAAAGGACGTTGGCTTATAGCCGAATATGCAGGTGCTGATTCATCACCATGGATGATCATCCTTGGTTTTTATGATCAATAATTTGGTGTTACGATTTACAACTTTTTCGGTGCCAATCCAAAATGCATAAGGAACTCCGTTTCCATGCAGTGAAACCCGTGCTATCTCCTCACTAGACAACAATACATCACCGAGTATTGGCTTCTCACCTCACTCCATCTCGCCGCTTGTGCATCTTTTAGCGACGTTGTCCCATTGCTGCTCACTGTGTCACCCTCATTGTGGCACCGCGCATCCTCTCCTACAAAGGGAAGGAGGAACACCGGATCACATCTTGCCTTGTCCTGTCCTGCCTCTACAACCTTCCCATTCACTTCGTACACGACGAGCCTTCCATCTCCGGTGATGTGCCGCGACCCGGCTCCTTGACCCAACCAACTCTGATTCATGGCGTTGTGTAAAAAAGAGTAGAAGTATGAGGGGAGGTGTATGGATCGGGTGCAAGGAGTAGCTCGCGAAGGGCGGCCCACATGTCTAGCTTGCCGAGATTAGCTGTTAAAAATTTGAACATTTGCTTGACACAATGACAGGTGTGATATACGCTGGCGAGCTCATCGCCTCAGTATTGACAACATTTGGACGTGTTGTAACCAGATGGACATCATGGCCACCGTGCGCGAGGGTGGGAAGGAGGATAAGCGGCGACACGATATATTTTTCTCTCCCGTTGCAACGCACGGGCATGTTTGCTAGTAGTTTCGGAATTCCTAATCAGGTACTATTTGAGCTTTGTAAGTTTCAACATTGCCACAGCATACAAACTTGAAGCGCTTGTGACTTTCAGCGGAACCTCACAATCTGATTACTATAATCTCTATAAACTTATTTTAAACGAGTTCAAGAAGTCTAAGATCTTTATCCTAAAACACCAACAAAAAATTATGGCATGTCATCCAATAAACAATATTTGGAAATACAGTAAGTTTAATCTATGCCTAGCTATCCCTACAGGGATATGTGGACATATTTCACTTGTTTCAAACTTGAATCAGTAACATGTGATGACCAACTTCTTAAAAGTGCAGACATAGTAACCAGTTGCAATCTTGCCATCATAGTAGAAGACAGTATTGTGCCTGGCACTATTACCACTATGTATAGATTGATCTTTGTGCACATATAAATAACAACATACTTATGGTTCAGTAAAACAATTCATTTCATCATCGTCCCGATATTGCTGATATTTGCAACATTGGGAACTCATGAATGCACAAAGAAACTGAAAGAGAAGGCATCCATGTTAGACCATCGAGATAGGGGGGCTCAAAGGAACCTTATTCATGGACTGGCGCTGCTGCCATCACCAACAATGCGCGACCTGAGAAGACTTTATTGAGCACCGCCGCAAGACCGGAGTGACAGACAACGGAAACCTATGTAAAAGCCTCAAATCGGGGAAATCTATGACTTCACTCGGTGGATCGGGCACTCCCGCACTGGGTTTGGAGAGGAACGGTTTGGGAAAGGTTGACGAGTATCTATTTGATAATAATTTTATAAGATCCCCACATAATACGTTTGAAGCGGTTGCATCTTTCAGCGGATTACTAGTCTAAGGTCTTTATCCACCAACAAAAAAGATGACAGATGTTTAATAAAGAGAACTTGACAACAAGTCTGATCAATTAATTTACAAAAGGCACCACATTTAGAGCGATGTTTAAACATAGCCATCATTTTTGCAAACAAATTCGAAAAATCTCCAGGCAGCTTGTTTCAAATAGCACCGGTGAACCCTTAAATGGGCCTTTGATAGACTATAGAGTTCCAGACTGATGGGATCCGTCTGATTTTCGTTTTTTTTTGCTTAATTTCACATCTCTATTTTTTTTGTAATTTCAGGGAAAACAACTAGTTTCAATATTCCCAATCAGGGAGTATTTGAGCTTTTTAAGTTTCAACGTTGCCACAGCATACAAACTTGAAGTGCTTGTGCCTTTCAGCGGAGCCTCATGATCTAATTACTCTCATCTTTATAAACTTATTATAAACGGGTTCAAAAAGTTAAAGATCTTTATCCTAAAACACCAACAAAAAAAATATGGCATGGCATCCAATAAACAAAATTTGAAATAGAGTAGGTTTAACCTATGCCTGGCTATCTCTGGACACATTTCAGTTGTTTCAAACTTGAAACAGTAACATGTAAAATGACCAGTTTTTTGTTAAAAGTACAGACATTGTAACCTATTACAATTTCATTACTTGCAATCATATAATATAGTAACATACAGTATTGTGCCTGGCAGTAATACCACTATGTATAGCTTGGTCTTCGTGTATGCAAGTAAATAAAAATATTCTTACAATTCAAGAAAACAATTCATTTTATCATCATCCCGATGTAAGTGGTACATGCAACCCTGGGATCTCATGAATGCACGCAGAACTGAAGGAGAAGGCATTCCTGTTATTGTGCAAGATTATAAAACAGGATAACTGCTAGTTAGTGGTTCATCCATACAAAAGCACTGACATGGCATAATATTTTCTAGTACATCAAGGACAGCCTCACATGCCGCGACACGAGTTCAGGACAACAAAACACATAAAGAAGCGGCATTGTCAAAACAGCTCCGATACTTGGATCGTACATGCTCTCAACATACATATATCCTGGAGCCAGAATGGTGAAACCCAGCCGCGGATATTAATGGCAAGTCCACGCACCACGCTAAACCTCTAGCATACACAAGCACGATCGGACCTTGAAGGTACATCATCAATCGGCCCATTAATCAAGCAGGGACAACCGTGGGAGAGCACACTCGAATCTTGAAGGCATATCATCATTGTCATCAGAACAATAATCAGGAAGCAGTAGCTTTTGAGAGGAAGCCAGGCCCTTTCCTTCAATACAGGATCTGCAGACTATACCAGCATCTTCATCAGAACAACGAGGAAACAGGGTCAATGGAGCGGAAGTCAGGCCCTTTCCTTTAACACGGGATTTGCTGACACTTGAAGCTTGATGAATGGTGATTCTGAGCATGATAAATTTTCGATCACCAGAAATCTTTCCCTTGGGTGGAATTAAGTCGTAGTCCGTCGGTAGCCCATCAGAGAGTGTAGAGCTTTTTATTTGGCAACTTGCACTTCCACAATAACCTGTCCCAGAGCAGTCATAATTCATACTACATGCGAACTTGGGTTCCGTAGCTTTAGGTTGGACGCAGACGACTGAGATAGCATATCCAAGACGCTCTGGCTCCATGTTGAGCATGAAAAAATGATTGTTGCTCTTGTTGCGGGGTGCCAGAACATGTATGCCCGGTTCTAAGCGGAGAGACACCGTCCCATAATATGGGAGGTCTGTACATGGAGACATGTGATAGATGGTGAGATGGTCCAGGAGCTCGGGTGGTCAGCCCAGTGAAGCTGCAGTCGGACGCTGGGCAGAAGCATGGGCCATACGGGCATACCTGCTCGTGTCCTTCTTTCTGAAAGTAGGCGTGACCCTCTCTGCATCCATACTTGGCATTGGAGCAAGGAAATGCGACTGACTGGACAACATGTTCCATCCCAAAGCAGCGCTTGAAGGAAGTTTTGATAGAGCATGTGGGGCACTTCTTGTCCAGTATCTTGTCGCGGCAAGACGAGCATATGAAATGCCCCACAGAACACTGTGGAAACGAAATGATTAATTGGGTCCCCATGAGAATAGGTTTTAACATAAATAAGAAGGGGAAAACAGAATATACTACACAACAAGAAGACAGGTTAGTGCTACACGTTCCATCATTTCAGCTACAATAACTATTATGTTACGTACAATGATAATTCGTCAAAGTTGTTCTCTTATTTTGATCTTTATAAGAAATGAAATAAAAGCTTGTGTTCAAAACAGGTCATTATGTACATATACATAGTGCATTTACCTGATAAATCTCAGTGCTGAAGTGCTCAAAGCAGACTGTGCAGTCAAGGGTCTCCTTCAATATTCTGACGTCCATCCAGCGGTCTCCCTCTCTCGGAGCTTCGCCTCTCCTCTTGTTGGAGTTGCTGCCGTCCATCGCGAACAAAACTCAAGGGTACCAGAAATAAATTGCTTGCTGGTGCTGCTGGTACTACAGTCTGAAACCAAGATCCAAACCTGTTGATCAACACAATCTCACCGCTCCTTTCTCCGGCCTGTTCCACAAGACCACAAGATATACTGATAAAAGTCATGGATTTGGAAGTGACACTGACACTGGTATGTAATTGTTTGGGGCAAGATAGCAAAGGAAAAGCAACAGCACAAGCACAAATTACACACTACAGGCTAATTAATCGAGTGGTGGAGTACTACGATTTCACATCTGTAATTTCTCTTGTTTCGGGACAGTAAATATTGAGCTGATTTGCCAGATTACTGGGATAATGAGAACAGTAACGAACTAAGGATGCATATGCGAGTAATCTGACAGAGATGCAGTAAAAAGAAGGGCTTTATTCCGGTTCAAATTTGGGCATTGGCATTAGCAATGTGACTCTGACGACGGAGGAAAGTTCCGAATCTGGAGGGATGCAGCCGTACCTGAACTAGTACTGGTCGCCCTCGGGGTCTATCCGCTGCAAGACCTAGACGCCATGGCCGGCCTCGAGGTCGCCGTCTCCTGATGGCGGCGCCGTCGACGACGAGGCCGCTGCTCCCTTGCCGGTGAGCTCTCGGATGGGACAGCGCGCTCGTTGATCCGATGCCGGCCGGTGGGAGCGGGAGAAGCGGAGCGGAGGAGGAAGCGCAAGCGAGCGCCCGCGACGGCGGCAAGGGTTTGAGTTTTTTTTCCCCTCTCTCTGAGGAGCAAGGGTGAGGCCGTGAGGGTTTGGGAGGAGGCAGCGGGAGGCCGTTTCACCGGTCATCAAGCGCGGCGGAAAAGAATGGGCTGGGCTCGGCTGGGCCGGATATGGGTCCGGAATTGAGTATTTTTTTACCTTTTTTTTCCTAACAAGACATTTTCTTTTACTAGTGTAGTGTCTGTGCATTGCTACAGAACTAGTAGTAAGAAAAATAAATTGATTGTGGTTGTTTGGATTAGTTGTATACAACTGGTTCTAAGAAAATAAGTAGTATATACAATGAACCAATGCACTTACTAAGAGCCGCGGACATGACGCTGTTTGGGTGACAGAGAATTTTTTTAAGAAAATAACATTGCACTTGAAGCACAATTGCAAGATTTGAAGTGGGAGGTGGCCATGGGCAAATTTTAAAAGTTCATACTAGGACGATGGAGACTGGGTAGGTGGGGTGGCCCGAGGATATGGATTGGGGAGGAGCGGCGGCTGGAGGATGGGTATTGGGAAGGAGTGGCGACAAGAGAAAAGGGCAATCACATCTGTAAATACTCCCTTCGGACTAGTTGTTCTACATTATTTATTTTCTCTGGATAGCAACTTTTATACATGCTCCATCGTTTTGAAAATATAAAGGTGAAAGGATTGAAAGGTCGACTAGAGGGAGATGGCTTGAATATAAGACTACAAATTGTAAGTTTAACTTCCAATTTTAGGGTAATGCGGATAAAATAGGTTTGTTATATATGCAACTAGATGAGAACAACATATATGGCAAGCAAGAACAAAGCAAGGTATGCTAGGCAACAAACGTACCCCATGTGCCTTTAGGTGTGCTAGGCAACAAAACACAATGCAGATAAAGTACTTTGTTGCCTATCATACCTTGCTTTGTGCTCCAAACCAAGCAAGATAGCAAGCCAACATGCATACAAGGCAAGTAAAGGTGTGAGAAAGGATTAATCGCAAGTGAGCGAGAGGATGCAGATTTTATCCCAAAATTCACTCTTTTTTTGGCATGTTTGGCTTTGCAAGTCAATCTCCTTGTGATCGATAATCTGTAGGCATGGGTACATGTGGTGAAGTTCTAATGGTGTCAGTTGTTGTGGATGCCCGATGGTGGTGCACGTGACTATAGGGCACTGGGCTTCGCGTGCCAACCTACCCCATGCCTTCCGCCTACCTGACAGAACGTCTGTGTTGGATATCCATCGTGCTTTGGCGATAGTTGGAGTGTTCCTCACATTGGCTCAGGTGTTAGTATGATCGACATGCCTACACCGGCAGATTCGTATCTTAGCACACTACAAGAAATATGTCAACTTGTGACCTTCTGTCAGTGACCCTGGAAGAAATGGTCATAAATCTATGACCATTTGAGACCAATTGGTCGTAAGCTGTTCGGGGGCTCCAAACGCTAAACCATAACGACCATTTTGGTCAGAAAGGTCGTAATTTCCTTACACGAAATGGTCGTAAAGCAGACAACACTGGTTCGCTGCCTTATTTCTAGCTAATCACGACCAATATAGATGGTCATAGCCTTGTAAATTGTGGTGCATTGCTATGACTAGGCGCCACCTCATCAGTTTTGCCTATGTGTCATGTCCATGTGTCAATTTTTGCCCTAGGTTGTGAAGCAGCCTACATTTCTGTCATTCCCAAAATTTCCAAAAAATTCTCATAAATTCTTTGGATCATATCTTCCTCAAACATGTCAAAAACCTTTCTTGCCTAGTTCAAAAATAATTCAGGAATATTCATTTTCATATTCTGTTCAGAACAACACTTTGTGAAGGAAGTGCTATTTATATTTTCTTGATTACCCTAAAATATTTTGGACACTCTTTCCTATCCAAATCATTGCCTCATGACAAAATTCAGCTCCATTTGCCTAGTAAATCTTCCTCAGCAAATTTCCAAAGTTTCTGTTCAGCTAGAAGCTTTGTGAGGGAAGTACTAGCTAGGAATATCCTAATGAGTTGAATTTTTGCCACATCTTCTATATGCCCAAATCATAGCTCTCCACAAAATTTGAGCCCCATCTAACAATCCATGTGAGCTCACCATCCAATCTTTGTTTCTAGTAATATTTTCAGTTTGGGAAGCAACTATATTTTATATTGCTTTATAATTGCTGAACATTTACCAGGACATGATCCTGCCCATAGAACATCCCTCCACCAAATGTTAGCTCATTTAATTTAGCCAATTTCCCTCAATATTTTTCCCAATTTTCTGTTCAGTGGAGAGCATTGTGAAGGAAGTACAATTTTTATTTATCCAAATGGTATGAAATTTTTACAGTGCCTTCATATGCCCAAATTATCATCCTCATCCAAATTGCAGCTCAATCAAATCATCTATGTGAGCCCAGCTTCAATTTCTATTTTTTGGCTAGATTGGCACATTGCAAAGCAAGTGCTATCTAGACCCCTCCTATTGCCCTCAAACTTTTTGGGCACTCTTCCATATCCAAATCATTGCCACATGCCAATATTCAGCTCCATTTGCCTAGTAAATCTTCCTCAACAAATTTCCAAAGTTTCTATCCAGAGAGAAGCTTTGTGAAGGAAGTACTAGCTAGGATTATACAAATGATTTGATATTTTTCGAAATCTTCCATATGCTCAAATAAACACTTTCCACAAAATTTGAGCTCTATCCATCAATCCATGTGAGCTCATCATCCAATCTTTTATTCTGGTCGTATTTTCAGTTTGTGAAGCAACTATATTTTATATTGCTTAATTATTGCTGAAACTTTACCAGGGCATGTTCCTACCTATATAACTTCCCTCCACCAAATTTGAGCTCATTTTATTTAGCCAATTTCTCTCACTAATTTTCCCAAGTTTCTGTCCAGAGAAGAGCATTGTGAAGGAAGTACCACTTTGGCATGTCCAAATGGTATAAATTTTTTACAGTGCTTTACTATGCCCAAATGACCATCCTCCACCAAATTTCAGCTCAATCCATTCATTCATTTGAGTCCAGCTTCAACATCCATATTTCTGTCCAGTGTGGTACTTTGCAAAGCAAGTGCCACCTAGGCTCCTCCATTTGAGCTGCAAATTTTCCAAGACAGTCTCCTTAGTAGATGATCATCCTCAGCCAAAAATCAGGCCCATTGGCCATGTGAATTACCCCCACCTCTAATCAAACACTTGGCTGCTAATTCATGTTTGAGCTTAGTTCAGTCTCCTCGTGAGATTCTTCTGTTGTATTCTTCTTCCTAACACCTACCGGGGGAGTGCCCAACCTAGGCCACCCAGAACGTGTGGCAACGCCACGGTCACGCGGTGACCACGCGGTTGGCATGCGAGTTTACGCGCTCTGGAGTTGGGGCCCTCGACCACCGTCCAAACCTCGACATCTCGCCACCACACCATGTATCTCTGATTAAATAGATACTTATGTACCTATAAATAATTTTTGGAAAAAATAAAGAGCAAACTATAAGGCAGCTCCAGCTCAAATTTGACCCGCTTCCTTCTGAATCGGCGGAAATTTGTCTTTTCCACGAGAGGTGGATCAAAGCTTTTGACACGCAACCATTTGGTCAATTGTACATTAAATATGGCCTAATTTTTTAGAAAATTGATTTGGTCCAATTTTGCAACAAATATATGGTAGGTCCTTCACAAAAAAAACACATTTTGGGCACTCGAAAAATGGAAAATGAAATTTTTGTCCAAAGAAAATGAAAACTTCCTTAGGCAACATTGTTTGCCATTCCAAGATGCACCCTTGTGCACAAAATGAGATCATTTGAACAAACTATGCCATGAATGTGGCCATAAGATTGATCATTTGGCTTGAAAGCCATGAATCTTCACACATGATAGCTCATTTCTGAGAATACTTTTTTAAAAATAATTGCCGTATTACAAGTTTATTATTTTTCCTGGTAACTTGGTCACATATAATGACACAATGCGAAGGTTTTTCATTTTTCTGATTTTTTTTGAAATTTTCATGCCCATTTCAAAATGCGATCAAAACAGCGGGCATGACCATTCCTAGCTAGTGGGTGAATCTTGGAATTTTTTTGGTGTTTCTATGATTAAATAGATACTTATGTACCTAGAAATGATTTTTGGAAAAAAATAAAGAGCAAACTATGAGGCAGCTGTAGTTCAAATTTGACCCGCTTCCTGCTGAATCGGCGGAAATTTGTTTTTCACGAGAGGTGGATCAAAACCTTTTGACACCCAACAATTTGGTCAATTGTACATTAAATATGGCCTAATATTGTAGAAAATTGATTTGGTCTAATTTTGCAACAAATATATGGTAGGTCCTTCACAAAAAAACTCATTTTGGGCACTCGAAAAATGGAAAATGAAATTTTCGTCCAAAGAAAATGAAAACTTCCTTAGGCAACATTGTTTGTCATTCCAAGAAGCACCCTTGTGCAAAATATGAGATCATTTGAACAAACTATGCCATGAATGTGGCCATAAGATTGATCATTTGGCTTGAAAACCATGAATCTTCACACATGATAGCTTCTTTCTGAGAACACTTTTTTTTAAAATAATTGCCATATTACAAGTTTATTATTTTTTCTGAAAACTAGGTCACATATAATGACACAATGCAAAGGTTTTCAATTTTTTTTGAATTTCTGGTGCCCGTTTCAAAATGCGGTCAAAACGACGGGCATGACCGTTCGTAGCTAGGGGTTGAATCTTGCAAAACTTTTGGAGTTTCTCTGATTAAATAGATACTTATGTACCTAGAAATAATTTTTGGAAAAAATAAAGAGCAAACTATAAGGCAGCTGCAGTTCAAATTTGACCCGCTTCCAACTGAATCGGCGGAAATTTGTCTTTTTCATGAGAGGTGGATCGAAGCTTTTGGCACGCAACCATTTAGTCAATTGTACATTAAATATGGCCTAATATTTTAGAAAATTGATTTGGTCTAATTTTGCAACAAATATATGGTAGGTCCTTCACAAAAAAACTCATTTTGGGCACTCAAAAAATGGAAAATGAAATTTTCGTCCAAAGAAAATGAAAACTTCCTTAGGCAACATTGTTTGCCATTCAAAGATGCACCCTTGTGCATAATATGAGATCATTTGAACAAATTATGCCATGAATGTAGCCATAAGATTGATCATTTGGCTTGAAAGCCATGAATCTTCACACATGATAGCTCATTTCTGAGAACACTTTTTAAAAATAATTGCCGTCTTACAAGTTTATTATTTTTCCTGGTAACTTGGTCACATATAATGACACAATGCGTAGGTCTTCCAATTTTTTGATTTTTTTTGAATTTCTTATGCCCGTTTCAAAATGAGGTCAAAACGGCGGGCATGACCGTTCGTAGCTAGGGGTTGAATCTTGCAAAAAATTTGGAGTATCTCTGATTAAATAGATACTTATGTACCTAGAAATTATTTTTGAAAAAAATAAAGAGCAAACTGTGAGACACCTGCAGTTCAAATTTGACCCGCTTCCTACTGAATCGGCGGTAATTTGTCTTTTTCACGAGAGGTGGATCAAAAGCTTTTGACACCGAACCATTTGGTCAATTGTACATTAAATGTGGTCTAATATTTTTGAAAAATGCTAAGGTCCAGTTTTGCAACAAATATTTGGTAGGTCCTTCACAAAAAAAACTCATTTTGGGCACTCGAAAAATGGAAAATGGATTTTTCGTGCAAAGAAAATGAAAACTTCCTTTGGCAACATTGTTTGCCATTCCAAGATGCACCCTTGTGCAAAATATGGTATCATTTGAACAAAACTATGTCATGATTGTTGCCATAACATTGGCCATTTGCCTTGAAAGCCATGGATCTTCATACATGATAGCTCGTTTCTGAGAACACTTTTTTAAGACATTTGCCGTAGTCCAAGTTTGTTATTTTTCCTGGAAACTAGGTCACATATGACGACACAATGCGAAGGTTTTCATTTTTTTATTTTTTTTTGAATTTCTTATGCCTGTTTCAAAATGCGGTCAAAACGGCGGGCATGACCGTTCGTAGCTAGGTGTTGAATCTTGCCAAACTTTTGGTTCATCTATGATGAAATAGATACTTTTGTACCTAAAATGATTTTTGGAAAAAATCATGAGCAAACTATGAGGCACCTCTAGTTCAAATTTGACCCGCTTCCTACTGAATCGGTGTTTTTTTTTCACGAGAGGTGGATCAAAAGATTTTGACACCCAACTATCTAGTCAATTGCAGTTTAAATATGGTCTAATATTTTAGAAAATTGATGTGGTCCAGTTTTGCAACAAATATTTGGTAGGTCATTAAAAAAAAACTCATTCGGGCACTTGAAAAATGAAAAATGTTTGTTTTACTACAACATCTTATTTATAATCAACTACGACCAATTTAGATGGTCATAACGTAATCAATATGTATACCGTGTTCTGATTGGTCCACGAACGTGTCACGCGGATCATGCATCAAACACCGTCGGATACTCCGGATCCAACGGCAGCACTCGTCCCTCTCCCTTACCCACCAACCCACCCACCCACCCTCACCCTCTCACCTCTCGTCCCTCTCCCACCAACCCACCCACCCTCCCCTGCTCGTCTCGCCCTCTCCCCTCCCCTGCACCACTCCTCGTCGCCACCTACGGCGCCCGATGCCGCCCAATTCTGGCACCCTCCGGCGGCGCCCAGCCTAGCCACAACTTCCTCTCGCTACGCTCTTTCTTCTCCACCACGTCGATTTGATTTACCCCGTCTCATGTGGTCGCCCGCATCACTTCCTCTTGCTAGGGTTTCGGTGGTGGGGTGGACCTCGTCGCCGGTCTCCTGCTCGGGCTCGTGGCGGCGGTGGCGGCACGCGTGAGATCCTCCTCCCCGACAAGGTCGCAGCTGGATCCCCTCCTCTCCACCCCAGGATCCGCTCCTCTCCTACAAGGACGCCACCAAATCCCCTCCTCTCCGACAGCAATGCCTACGGATCCGCTCGTCCTCGACAACAGCAAGTACTACAGCGCCAACTTCGCGGTGGCCGGCGCGACGACCATCGAGCACGACTTCTTCGCCAAGAACAACCTCAGCGTGGACACCACGCCGCAGTCCGTCATGACGGAGCTCGGTTGGTTCGACGCGCACCTCACGCGCGGGGCTGCCGCCAAGAAGGACGTGGGCGAGGCGCCTTCTTCGTTTTCATGTACATCCCGTCCTCCCCCTCCCCTTGCTTCCTTCGTCAGATTCTATTTTTCCGTTGCTGTTTCCTCGTGGTTCCTGGGCAGCCCTTGTTCTGAACCTGCTGTTTGTTGGTTGGTTGCCATCAGGGGCGAGTTTCGCGAGGAGTTCAAGCAGAAGAACCCCAAGAACAAGTCCGTCGCTGCCATAAGTTTCTTACAAAGACTAAATCCCACTCCCGATTTGCTTTCTATACCAGCATGTACGCAGTAGAAATTAATCTGCTAGGTGCTGTAGATTGGATCGTGATGGCAGAGCTGATTAGTTGCTTCCGCTGTAATTTTTTTATCCAGGTCGGCAAAGCAGCCAGTGAGAGGTGGAATAGGTTGAGCAAGTCGGTAAGCGCTTGTTCGTTCCTTCTCGTGGCAGATTCGAATTAATCCAAGCTTGTTAGGTCTGAGTATTACGCTGCCGGTTTGTTGAAGCTTGCCTGACACGTGTTTGTTGGATTGCTTTGCAGGAGAAGGCCCCCTATGTCGCCAAGGCCAACAAGCTCAAGGGTGAGTACAACAAGGCCATTGCCGCCTACAACAAGGGCGAGGTAGTGACTCGCTGACCTAACGATTTAACCTTGCTGTTTTGTCTGATTGACGTTCAGGGTACTAATCTTTGGTCTGTGATTTGTTTGTTTAGAGCGCTACTGCTGCTGCCCCAAAGAAGGTTGCGGCCAAGGAGGTAGAGGAGGAAGATGAGGAGGAATCTGACAAGTCCAAGTCAGAGATCAATGACGACGATGATGATGAGGGTAGGGATGAGGTATAATAATACATCACATCCTGTATACTTTCTCTTGAAGTGGTTTATCATGGAACCTGCCAGGCATGCTTGTTGCTTCACCAGAATGCTGCATTATTCTTTAGCTGTCGATTGTCTATGTAGATTGACTGCATCGAGTTGAGGGCTTGAGGCAGGCTGTAGGCGATTAGAACAACCACCTGTTAAGTAAGATCTGGTGTAGTGTATGCTCTGAACATAAGCTTGTGCTGCTGCCATTGTAGTGTAGTGTATGCTCTGAACATAAGATCCTTTACTTTCTCTGGTTTGGTTAAAACTGATGATGCCATGGATAAGAACACAGTTTAAAAGGTCTGTTGAAACAAGGTGGAAGCATGTTCTTTCTTGCAAATGTTCTGTTAGCTAATATGAAGATAGCATTGAGTTTAATCTAGTACTGATGATTGTCGTTGTTTGTCTTTGAGCAATGCTTGTGTTTTAGCTACTGCCACTTTGAGCAATGTTCTGTTAGCTAATATTGGTGGTTGGCTAACAGATTGAATTGGAAATAAATATATTGTTCTTCATTGCCTAATGCTTTTGGTTGGCGACAACAGGACCTATAGTTAGTAAACCTACAATTAGCAAGTTATTTTTTTATGGTCTATCATGCTGAAATAGAGAAAATGCTTTGTGTCACATGCTTAACAGACTTTGAACTATATACCTGGTTTGGTTTGAGAGAAAAATGCACCTAGTTGTTTAACACACTTACTGAACTAATCAGCCTACCAACTCAAACTACCATCAGTATCCACCAAACGGCTGTGGAAAAAACTTTTGCCGATAATCCTTTGTTTTAAACAAGTACTAATATTTTGGCAGGACAAGAAGTTGCAAATTCTGATGCTGGTTTATGTTCTTTCTTTTAGGTTATGAGATATGTTGCTGGAGAGATGCCCTTAGCAAACTGGAAGGGCTGCAACCAAATCCAATCGACAGCATGGCAGTGGTCTCCGAATATCTAAGCAAGTGATCATCTTTTCAGCGATTCCTTTTCTGTTTGGCCTTCTTGTAGGTTTGTACATAAGCGGAAGTTGTGGTGTATATTAGCAGTCGCTGGAGCTGTGATGGTGATCTTTTTTGTTGCCAAGGTTATTTGAGCCTGGCTGTCGTTTGTTATAGATGACAATCTTTTAGTTGCTGCTTCTTATGTATAGATAATGTGATGAAGATGTAACTGCAACAAATGATGTATGATTGTACGGTGAAACAAATGTTGCTTTGATAGCAAAATTGGAAAAAAAACTCAACTGTTTCTCTGTCGTCCAGTCCTTTGAATTAGTGGGCTGAAAATATTGATGGGCTGGAAGAGGCCTTGGCCCAAACAATGCTGGACAAAAAATGAAACGAAAAAGTCTTAAAAAAAAGAAATGGACCGCAAAAAGGCTGAGGCCCAGAAAAAAGGCCGAATTGTTTGGGCCAGGCCCATGTAGCTAACCAAAATTAATAGGAAAAAATATGTTAAAATGACTGAATTATTGGGCTCAGCCCATATAGATGGCTGAATTGGACTGGGCTGATTCTGATCTATGACCTTTTCATTTGGTCGCAATTTTGCCACGTCAGCTTGCCACGTTGGATCTGACGTGGTCTGGCCAGAGTGCTAGTGACCAAAACAATTGGTCGTAGAATCTATGACCTTTTGTTTTGGTCGTAACCGTCTACGACCATTTCACAAGAAAGGTCGTTAAGTTTCATTAAAGACGGCCAGATTTTGACCAACTATTTTTGGTCACAAAAAGGTCACAAGTGAAAAACAACGACCATTCAGTGACCAATATTGATGGTCGCAAGTTGCCATATTTCTTGTAGTGGCAATTGCACTATGTGTGGTGTTCACTTTGACCCGTGTTTCTAGTGTTGATTGGGACATTGTATCAGGACTTCTTCTCTGGCAAGGAATTGGACCGGGGATCCTTTGTGCAGGTTTTGTCCAACACCTGAGAGTATCCATCATACGTTTTTGCACTGTTCTATAGGCAAGTATGTCTAGAGCATTGATATATACTTGAGCACCAATCCTGCAAGTGGTGTCTGGAACACTTGATACCTTGGCATCTCTCCACTGGGATAGAGATGACGCCAAACCCCAAACTGGAGGGTGCAGGGGCTGGGTTGTGATCAGTCAGAAAGGCTGCCATCTACACTCACAAGATCATACCGTTAGCGACAAAGTATCAAATCTATATGCATGCTATGCGGCAAACAAATGCAGCAATCACATGTAGCAAACATACTAGACTCTAGTCTTAGCGGTATTCTAACACTCGTGCTAACTAGGGTGTTCTACAGTCAGTCCTGGTCTGATACCAAAGGATGTGGCACCCCGGCTCAGAGCACCGGAACGCCCCGTGTTCCAGCCCAAAGATCAATGTCTTTTGGAACACGACACTGCTTGGCATAGGACAGAACAACCTTTATTGCAAATACTAGAGGTACAAGGGTTCTGATATTACAAAATTTATCAAGGCAAGGTGGCACTACACCTATGCTAAGATATGCCTCTATTGGTAGCAGCGGAACATCGCGACGGTGATGGACTCCACTCCAGAGGGACACTGTTGGGACACTTCCTAGCTCACAGACTCGGTATCCTCGCGATACGCAGTCACGACATTACCTGCATCTGGCATGACACGCGAGGCGAGTACTTTGAATGTACTCGCAAGCTCACAACAACCAAAAGCATCAATGCAAGACAAGAACATAACATTATCAGGTTAAATTATGAGCAATTATTATGAGGATGGAAGTAAATAATAAGCATGATGTTGTAGACTAGTTGTAATGATAAACCATCGTTTAAGGTCACATGGACCATCTTACTATTGACTATCTAATCAATTAACTTATCCTCGAGTGATCACCCCGTGATGATCTCATAATCATCCAATGATTATCACCGGCTTCCTGCCAAACTGTCACTTACTAAATCATAAAGATAAGTCATTCCATCATTATAAGTGTTGATCGGATAGTGTGACATAGCACTCGGCCGTGCAAGCGCTGAGTATATTTAGGTGGGTTGGAGGGGATTTTCGGCGGGGGAGTAAAAATTATCCTCCCTTATAGGTTTTAGGACTTCGGCTAGGTGCAGCATAAAGGAGTGAAACCGAAATTATCCTCCTCAATAGACGGATAGGGGATTGGCTAGAGTTTGCCTTACTTGTATATTTTGGTCACCATGTATGGCTAGGGGTTGCACGAAATTTCGTCGTACACCCCTAATATTTATGGTAATCAACCCGCAGACCAGTTTTAAATAATATTTTTGCTTCAGCAGGAAACCCCCTGATAATTGGGTTAATAAACCCGTAGTACATATCAAAAGCTTTTTAAAATATCCATATCTCTTAAAGCCTAACTTCAAATTTAGCATGTTATATATGAAATTTGATTAGAAAAATGTATAGAACCTGAATATGATGTTATTTTACATGTTAACAATTTTAAAAAGGCTATTAAGGGTGCAACCTTAATAAATAGCGCGTGATTCGTCTTTCTTTCATACACTGCTAGTTCATGGTTGTAGTTTTCATTTAGTTATATACATTGCTAGTTCATGGCTGACTTGTTATTATTTTGTATTTGCGCCGATGAGTTCCTTCAACAACCACTATAGTTCTTCTTGTAACTTCTATAGGATCGAAAGTATGTCTAGAGGGGGGGTGATTAGACTACTTGACCAAATAAAAGTCTATCATTTTCCCAATTTTAGTTGTGGGCAGATTTTAGCAAGTGCACTAAGTCAAGTAACACCCTATATACACATGCAATTCTAAGAGTGTAGCAGCGGAAAGTAAAACATTGCACATGTAAGTAAAGGAGGGGATTGGAGATTTCAAACGCAATGAAGACACGATGATTTTTGGCGTGGTTCCGATAGGTGGTGCTATCATACGTCCACGTTGATGGAGGCTTCAACCCACGAAGGGTAACGGTTGCGCGAGTCCACGGAGGGCTCCACCCACGAAGGGTCCACGAAGAAGCAACCTTGCCTATTCCACCATGGCTTTCGTCCATGAAGGACTAGCCTCACTCGGGGTAGATCTTCACGAAGTAGGCGATCTCCTTGCCCTTACAAACTCCTTGGTTCAACTCCACATGATCTTGGAGGCTCCCAAGTGACACCTAACCAATCTAGGAGGCACCACTCTCCAAAAGGTAACAAATGGTGTGTTGATGATGAACTCCTTGCTCTTGTACTTCAAATGATAGTCTCCCCAACACTCAAACACTTCCTCACATATTTGGATTTGGTGGAAGAAAGATTTGAGTGGAAAGAAACTTGGGAAAGGCTAGAAATCAAGGTTCAAATGGTTGGATTGGAATATCTTTGATCTCAACACATGCGTAGGTGGTTCTTTCTCAGAAAATGTATGGTGGAGAATGTAGGCACGTTCTGATGGCTCTCTTACTAGGTAAGAGGGTGGTGGAGGGGTATAAATAGCCTTCACCTAAAATCCAACCGTTACAAGTCTTTGACCCAACTCGGTGACACCGATATGAAAATCTCGGTGAGACCGACTATTGTAAAAGACATGAACGTTAGGCTTTTCGGTGGGACCGATCAAGACATCTCGGTGAGACCGAAGTGCAATGGCTAGGGCAAGACCAGTTTTCGGTGAGACCGAAGATTTCATCTCGGAAGTTCCGAAGTGAAGTGACAACGTTACAACAACTTGGTCAAGCCGTCTCAGTGGGACCGAGAACCATTTCGGTTACACCGAAGTGTTAGGGTTTTGGCTGTGGCAGTGGAGTGATCATCTCGGTGAGTCCGGAGTAGATGTTATCGGTGGGACCGAAATGATGAATTAGGGTTTTGGACAGATGTGTTGTGGGAAAGTGATTGAGGGTTTTTGGAGCAATATCACTGAGCACTTTGAGCAACAACCTCATCAACAATACCTCATCCCCTTTTAATAGTATTGGCTTTTCTATGGACTCAATGTGATCTTGGATCACTAAAATGAAAATGAAGAGTCTTGTGGATGCCAATCTTGTCCTTAGTATTTTGAGGGGTCCACATCCATTAGTCCTTGCCATGTCAATCATTGATCTCTTCTGAAATTTACTAGCAATAAGAATTAGATCAATGATGTATATGTTGTTATTGATTACCAAAACCACCTGGGGATTAGTTGCACTTTCAACTTCGCGGCGTATGCCAACAAAGCCGATACGAGTAGCAACCGAGTAAGATTCCAAACACATCCATGATCATTGCAAACACATGAATATCTAATGATTCATGATGATTGCAAACACATGCATATCTAATGATTTTGAATATTTGACTTCGTAGGGATACATACCGATTCCGGCACCCATTGAAGAAAAGGTCTACGATGTGGACATGCTCAACCGTCAGCTTCTGGATTCTCATGAAATTACCATCAAACCCCTGAAGGAGGTGAATGCCACGCTAAAGGAGGAGAGGGATCTCCTAATTGACGAGAAGGCTGAGCTCTTCGATAAGAATCTTAGACTGAAGGAGCAAAGGGATCAGCTGATCGAGGAGAGTGATCAGCTAAAGAAGAAGAGAAAGCTCCTCGGGACCGAGAGAATGAGCTCAAAATAGAGAAAGCTCATTTTAAAAAAGAGGGAGAAAACAATAGGCACAAGATTCGATAGATGAAGACAATCCTTGGTCATGTGTGCTCGACCACCTAGGCTATCTAGTTTGTTAAGTTGATGATGATGTAGTATTATGTACTCCCTCCGTTTCTAAATATAAGACGTTTTGGCTGCCAAAACGTCATATATCTAGGAACAGAGGGAGTAGTTTGTTAAGTTGAACTAGCTTAGTTCTTGAACTGCTAAGTATTATGTTGTTCGTTAAGTTGATGAAGTAGTATCTTAAATTAGTTGATGGATTACCTAGCTGCATATACTTTTTATACGCGCAAAATCTAATTGGTGGCATGGCGCCAACATGGCATGTCAGTGCTAACATATACATAGTGGTGGCGTTGGCCACGTCGCACGTCATTAGCACACAAATACTGCTGATGTGGGCCCCAATGCCACCACTATCTTTTAACCCTGACACCATATTGGTGGCGTTAGGCAGACCATTTTTGCAAGGGTTAATTAGAGAAATGCCACTCCAATTCTGGCGATTCAGAAAAATGCCACTGCAATTTGCAAACTTGAATCACCAAAATTGGAGTGGCATTTATCTAATTAACCATTTTTGCAACTCCAGCACTAGGCTTTTCTGCACTAGTGATACCGGTACCGATCCGGATTGAAATGAACACCTCAGCAAAATCTGGATTGGAGACGAAAAAACCATCTATAACCATGCATGCACGCCTCGCCAAAAACACACATATAAAAAAAAATTCTCATCTTATGCCGAGAGAGAGAGAGACGCTTTATGATTGACAACATTCAAACGCGTTGTGATTGTGTGACCACTGAGGCCACCGTTGGCGTAGGTGGGAAGAAGGATAAGTGGCAACACAAATGGGATGCCATGTGTTGAAAGAAAGGACATGGACCTATTGAGGTCTTGACTTATGATTATTGGGTTAGGGGAGGATGGTATTTTTTTTCCTCCCGTTGCAACATACGGGCTCTTTTGCTAGCATATATAGTCTCTTCGTCCGAAAATACTTGTCGAGATGTTATATAAGATAAATAGGATTTCAATGTTTATTACTTCATATAAAAATTAAACAAGATGATAAAATCACCAAGAGAAGAACCACGGGTTTGGCAACATGCACGATACAAATGGATTGTCCAAATTAACAACATCCATCCGCTTTGGTGACGAGGAAGTCTAAATTTATTCTTGCAATAGGGTCAAGGAAGAGTACGGGTTAGGCAAGCTTCCTGATGTAGGTGCCAAGCGCATCCATGTAGAAATCGGAGCGCCCATGGAAGCCGACGATTCTGCCACCGGCTGCAGGGAGCTCGAACGGCGCACCTTCCTCCTCCCCATACGGCCCAAAAGTGCGCCGATTGCTGACGAAAGTGAGTGATCTCACAACGAACCGTCTATCGTATTTGTAATTGCCAACATGATCTTCACAACCCGTTGGGCGAGGCCACCCCAAGGGCATGTCTTCTCATGTTCCACATTCTGGTTGTAGGCCATCCTCCCAGCAGTGCACCCATAGAACGAGTTGGCGCAGGGGACACGGACGGATCGCAGCACGCGCTCGACGGCAAAGCAGCGGCTGTAGGCCGTGGGCATGAAGCGGCGAGTGTAGCCCGTTTTGATGAAGCACTAAGCACACTTGTTCTTGTCCGGGAGGTTGCCGTTGCAAGATGAACAGACCAGATGTCCAGACGCACACTTTACGTACCGGACGTAAGCAGATTCATCAAACAAGGGTTGTATATCAATGAAACTAAATTGCATGTTTAATCCACTGGGCACTTGCAGCACGTATATATACCTGGAGCACTGGAGGTACGAGGGGACGAAGGCATCTGGGGCAGCCGAAAGCCTCCGGATCAACGTCCACGGCGATCAACTCGGCGGCGGCCGGCTTGCACCCGTCCAGATTCTGCCGCGGATCCTCTTTGAGGATTGCATTGGCGAAGGTCTTCTCCATTATATTGGGCGCCTCAATCTGCTTGATCGATCAAGGACTTGGGGCTAAACCCGTGCTTGTGGTTGATGGGGAGGTAGATGGGAAATATATGTAGTGAAGTGATGGTTGAAGATAGAGGAACAATCAACATGCGCGAACGGTGGAGGCCACCAGCAGCTGCGATTAATTTACGGATGAAACCTACAGATCTCTCCCCCACCGCACTAGCTAATCCCTTTGAATTCCATTGTGGACCCCTTTCCTCCTTATTTTCGACCACTAAGTGCCACGTCAGCATGCAAGTTAAGGACATTTTCAGTGCTTGGTTTTAGCAAAATGTTGATGTGGCACTGTAATTAAAAAGAGGGAGAGTGGAGATGTATGTTGGTGGAGATACTACGGCTCTTAGTTCTTTTCCCAGCCCTATACGGTGTAATTAATGTTTTGATCCTATAAATTTAACTAATAAAATATAAAATATATGTCACAAAAATATAACGTGGCAAATCACTTTCAAATGTAAATTCAATAGTAGTATAATTTTTGTAGCATATACTTTATATTTATTAGTCATATAGATGGTCAAAGTTTGACCTAAAATACGAGGCGGCCCGATAAACCTGGGCGGAGGGAGTAGTGGAGATACAACCCTTAGCTCGTTTTCCTATGCAGTGTAATTAATGTCACCATCCTTTGTGGTTTATCATCCTATTTTTCTATCATTCTCTTGTCTGCACGATTAGGCCACACTGTTAATAAGATGTAAAAATGATCAATAATCCAATGAAATGTGATATGTACTTAGATACAACACCTAATGGACAATGCATTGAGTTGTATGTCTCCAAAAAAAAATCACTACCTAGAATGAGGCATTAAGAGACAATGCATTGGATGTTCATCCGTACTACATGATTATTGTTCCGTTTGCAGTTGCATGAGTGGCATGCAGCTATGCGAACTTTGAGTTCAACTCAAGTAGAGTGTGCAGTGCAAGCGCAACAACGGCGTCTCAATTTGAGAGAAAAAGGTATGTGTGGAACCGACCGACGTACGAGCATGCTGGTAGGTCAAATACAATAAAGTTGTATCTTAACAAGTAGCTCACCTTTAGAGGGGATGGAAAAATATTCATCTATAAAAATGTTAATGCATGTAGAAGTAAATGTTCACTCCACTCCATAACATTGTTCCAACAAGTCATATAAATGTTTTCGCAAAGGAAAGCATTTTAAAAAATGATCCTTCGCCATGGTACACATTGACTTACTCAAGTATGTCAAAATATATGTTCACACAACTAAAAAATCATTCTTATAAATATTTTAAAAAAATGCATTCCTATAATTCACATCTAATGTTGTATATGCCCCACTCTTCAAAAAGAATGTTGTATATGTAAAATTCTTTGCATAATTTAAGAAAATTGTTCCAAGATGTCACACAATAACATCAATATATGTGCATAAAATGTTAGCATGTGCTAAAATATGTTCATGTGACTCACAAAACATATTCCGACGGATCACAAAAATGGTACTGTATATTAACAAGAAGTTCACCTAAAGTGCATGTGGAAAAAAAATCGACTATCAAAATTTAATGTCTAGAAAAGAAAAGGTTCACATGACTCCACAATATTGTTCCAACAATCATATGAAAAATCCCAGGCATGTAAGCATTTTTATATCAAAATAAATGTTCACACAAGTTATTCCTATAATTCACATATAATGTTGTGTATGTAAAACAATGTTCATATACCTTATCCCATGGTACATATAGCTTTTTCATATAATGAAATAAAAATTGTAAAAAGAAGAAAACAATGGAAACGGTAATAGAGGCGAGTGAGAAAATAAGAAAATAAATATAATAAAAATGGAAAGTAATCAAATAAAAGATAAAAATGAAGTGAAAATAAGAAATAAATGTTTATGATAAAACAAAAACATCTAAAAAGGGGGAAAAGGGAAATAAAAATAACAAAAAGGAAATAAAGATGAAAAGAAGGAATTAATATACAAGAAACATAGTGCAATGCTCCAACCTCCATCATTGAACAAAGCAATCATATAATGAAATAAAAAAAATACAAAAACAAAACAGCTAGGAAAAAGCGAAACAGCCTGTCAAGCGACAAGCATTCTAAAAGGGTCGGGGCCAATGAAATACCACACGTGGGCAGCCAATACCGTGTTGTTATTCCCAATAGGTGATATATAGTGTTGGCGGCTCCGCAGTTACTCATGATGAGATCAATTGGAAGGAGGGTGGGCTTAATTGTTTGATTCTCTTTCCTTTCTAGTTTTGCAGTAATTTACCCGTAGACGTTTTTTTAAATGTTTTATCACCAAACACATTTCGCTTCCAACTAGCCCCTACGCGTCGATAGCCACCCGCTGCCTACCTCTCCCGAAACAACAAACAACACCAAGTTAGCGACCACCAACCCTTGCTTGGCGCGTGCTCAATGATTCTAGTCTACTCCACCCCTATTAGCTTCGGCCTTGTCAAGTGGGAGAGGTCATCTTCCTTGGACTACAGGAAAAATAACTAAAGCCGAGTATGAAACATACTAGGCGAAGCAACAAATAGTCTCAGCTTAGAGTAAGCCGAGTGTCGTTTATCGGGTACTCGGCTTATAGCTAGCACCGTCACGAAGCCGTATGTAGCCTTTGTGATCGCCCCATGGAAAGAACCTTTGTCGAGCCCTACCTGTAAGCTGATTGTTGTTCTGTACATATGTCGAGTGTTCGTCGTACGCCGATAACTTTTTTGGCTCACTCGGCTTATTTGGATGTAAGCCTAGTGTCCTTTTTGCCATGAATTTTCCATTCCTTGCTCGGCTTATGTGGATGTTAGCCGAGTAACCATGTTTTGACACTCGGCTTAAATGTCGGTACACAGCGACATGTGATTTTCATGTAGTGTTGTTGAGCTACGACATTTTGTCGTCTTTTTCTAGGGTGATGGTGGCTGGCACACGGGTGGTGACGCTGCTTTAGCCATGTGCACAGTGAGGCATTGCTTGGCTAGCGTGCTGCCGCAAGGCACCAAGATTGTGGCACTTCATTTCTGCGTGCGCACACCATGGCAAACATGCTCGTGGTCCAATCTTAGATAAATCATTGATGCCTATTGTCCCTATCAGATATGATGCGTATTGTCCAATCGTTTTTGAATTCTTCTTATTACTTGGTAAGTTTGTTTATTATTGATCAAAGATGTTCATGTACATCATATAAAATGTTCAGAAATTTTAAGTTGATTCAATGTTGGACCTCTTAGGTTTGAAGGCTAAGGGGATTGTTTAAATGACATGACCTACCTAGGTGGGCTTTGTAGAGGTTTTTGCCCTTGATATGAATCTTCATGATGCGAAACTGTTTTTGAATGTGGTGAAGAGCGGGCCTAAAATAGAACCAGAGCCCTTACAAGGCTACAACATTTGTACATAGATCGAGGAGAAGCATCCTCTTTTTGGGGACCATCAACTATAAGAGTAGTCTCTCCATCCTAGTTTATTGGGCCCCATTGGATTTAGGGTCAAACTTTGACCATAAATTCAACTAATAAAATATAAGTTATATGTCATATAAATTATATGATGAGAATCTTCTTTCAAATGAAAAATGAATGGTATACTTTTGTAGCATGCAAATCAAATATATTGGTTATATAGTGCCCTAATAAACCCGAATGGAGGAAATATAGATTGATAATTTTATTGCATAAAGACGGAAGAAAGTGTTGGTTGTGCTTTTGTTTTTGTTGCATTCATAACTAACTTGTTGTAACATATTTACAATCTTTTTTTGCATTAATTAGTTAAATTTTTTTGAAGGCTGCATTTGTTAATTTGGTTTGCAGCTAGATGTCTATCGAGTATCCACTATTAAAGTGATAATACTAAACTGCCAATTTTAGGCATCCCTAGGTTCACTTTACAAAAGGTAAACTACGTGACCAAATCGCCAACACAAGAACCACATATCTAGCAACCGGCAACATGCGCAATGCAAATAAATTGGCAAAACTAACAATGGTACTAACACGTTCGGTCACAAGTACGTCTTAATTTGTCATGCAGTAGGATCTATGACCAAGGTGGAAGGATTACGTGCGTGTCCATTTCGACATAGATACCAATCGCGTCAAGGAGGCCCCCAGAGCGCCCATGAAAGCCGGTGATTCTACCGCCAGCTGCAGGGACCTTGAATGGGGTGCCTAGCTGTGTCAGTTGTGGCGATGTCATTTTGAATAGTTGCATGTGTATCATTCGCTTGGCGCCTAGCTGGCACCATGTACTTTGCAAAATCACCAACGACAACCATTGCCGCATCAGATTATCCACTATTGGAGCGGGTAAATAGCAATCTGCCAATCTTAGGCATCCCTAGGTAAACTTACAAAAGGTAAACTAGGTGATCAAATCACCAACACAAGAACCACATATCTAGCAACCGGCAACATGCGCAATGCAAATAGATTGGCAGAATTAACAATGGTACTAACACGTTGGATCACAAGTACGTTTTAATTTGTCATGCAGTAGGATCTATGACAAGTACGTGTCCATTTCGACATAGATACCAAGCGCGTCAAGGAGGCCCCCGGAGCGCCCATGAAAGCCGACGATTCTACCCCCAGCTGCAGGGAGCTCGAATGGGGAGGCTTCCTCCGTCCCATATGGTCCGAAAGTGGGCTGATTGCTCATGAAAGTAAGCGATCTCACAACAAACCAGCCGTTGTAATGTCCAGTGTGCCCTTTCACGCCGGTGAGGTACTCGTCCGACTGCAGACATATCTGGACATGACAAAAACAATCTAGTGAAGCTTCATTGCTGCCAAGTCGGTTCTCGAATAAGTTTATGTGAAAAATATAATGTAAAATGTGACAGGTATACGTTACCTCTGAGTGCTTGCTCACTGGCCAACCCCACCACTCGGTCTGCTCCTCCCGGCCATCATGCTCGTACAACACCGATATTGCTTCGACAGTCGCGCCATGGGTGACGAACACATTAACTATATGGTTGATGGCTTGATGCCGCACACGTCCATGTCCCTGGCATCACCACTGCCGCCACCGCAAGGACCCATTTTCACAAACCGTCCGACATGGCCAAGGGAGCTAACCCTGTTGGGGCACGTATTATAGTGCTCCTCCTTCACGTGGTAGAGCATCTTCCCCGCGGTGCACCCGTAGATGGTGTTGCGGCAGACAACACGGACAGATCGCAGGATGCGCTCGACGCCATAGCAGCGGCTGTACTGCGTGGGGATGAAGCACCAGCTGAAGCCCGTTTTATAGAAGCACAACACACACTTGTTCTTGTCCGGAAGGTTTCCGTGGCAGATCGAGCATACCAGATGTCCAGCTGGGCACTATACCGCACAAGTTGCACCCATAGAATGTGCCACCCCGTCGGGTCCGCAGCACAAGGTGGTTTGCGTCGGACCTGAGACTTGCGAAATTCTCACTTTAGAAGATGGCACGGGGTGGAGGATGACGCAGCCGCTACCAATTCATGTGAACCAGTACTGTTGCCCCGTGGTGATTGATGGCGTTCTATATGTACTTGCATCAACACAACAAGATGGAACTCAAAACCCAGACACGGTTATCTGCTTTGACCTTGAGAGTGAGCAGTGGAACAGGGTGATCAAAAACCCCTCAAAGGTGATATCAAATCTCTAAATCTTGGGTGGTTCGAACGTATAGGCGAACTCACCGGCACGTTATGCCTGGTTCAATCCCAGGTGTTGAGCAATGATCATGAATACGCACACGTATGGAGCCTGACCGATTCCGACAAGAGCATCTGGGTTAAGGTGTACACTATACCAGTGGATATCCTCCATACCAATATACTATCCCGATGCCTTTGAGGGTGATGCATGGTGGCAAGTTGTTGTTCTACTGCTTAGGCAATCATAATCAAACAGCAACATCGAGACTGAAAGTCTATGATCCCCTTGACAGAGTGTCCACAGATGCAGTTAAGACTCTCAATCAGCGTTCTGGTAGTTTTCATCTTTGTAACTTGGATTTGGGGAATTTCGTCTCTGCCAAGAAATAATGCCCTCAATCTTCTTTCTGTTATGTGAACTACTCCCTTCGTCCGAAAATAAGTGTTGCTGATTTAGTACTAACATTGTATTAAATCGGTTTTAGGACAGAGGGAGTAGTTACGAGTACTTGAAGGCAGACCGACAACGGCATTCAATATATACAAGTGAGACAGGGAATTTCGGTTGTGTCATCTAGAGATGTGGATATTGTTTCTTGAGTTCTGAGAAGGTAAAAAGATGCATGTCAAAAAGCCACCAACCAGTAGTATCCTCCTTCTGTTCTGAGTATCACGTACATTTTTCTTGTACAATGTTCGCATGGATGGTTTATCAGGGTCTGAAATCTGAAGTTGTAGGTTGCATGATTTTGTGGAGATAAAACATGTTAGGCTGCGACCATGCTATAGTCTATACATATCACTAGCATTTCTAACTTCTCTTCAAAAGCAGAATCCGGAACGGAGTCCTACTGCTAAAATTTCTGAGGATAATCTAAAATGAGAGTAATCATGTCTTTCATAGAGATTGGCTTGCTCGAGACAAAGAAAAACGAGTCAAAAACTCAAGGAGAAGCCACACAGGGTTTCTCTGGAACTCACAATCAATTTGCTTAATTTGCGCGCCTCTTTGACACAGCCTAACCTAGATACTTGTACACCACAGGTTCAAAGCAACAAATTTCAAAGTACATACAACATATAAGAGTACATATATACTTCTGTCACTAGAGCGGAAACCGACCAGCCTAACCTAGATATTTGCACACCACAGAGATAACCATTCAGGTTCCGGGCACATCATCTCAATTTCTTGACTTTTATTAGCTGTCATCGCACCCCTCACAGATGGCGAAACAACAGTTGCAGGTTGATCATCCTGTTGGCGAAGCTCGAGAGATACTTGCAACTCTTGGCACAACATCGCTAACTTTCCAGTAGCACGCCTGGGAGGCAAGTTTCTCTTCACAGTCTCATCATCAACAGGGCTTGGGGTTGACACCGTTTGCACCAGTTCGACATGCTGAATAAAAAAAATTCTGATATGCCATTATTTTTTCCTTACAAGCAAGGAAAAATCATGTTCTTTGTCACAGAGCACTAGATTCATGAAAAAGACCAGGCTGGTAACATGCATCATATCTAGTTCATTACCTTCTGCTTGAGTTCAGCCCATATGCCAGTAAACAACTCTATCTCATCTTCAAGAGCAGATTTTTCAGAGCCTTCTTCGTCAGCAGATGCATCATTATCAACCAACAAAGCTTCCAGAGCATTTTTTAGCTGCTGTGTATGTGAATTGCATACTGACATAGCCTTGGTACAATATGGAACCGCATCTTCAAGCGTAGACCTCAACTCCAAGACAAAACATATGCGGAAATATCTGAGGCTGAGTTAAGGAAATTAACAAAGCCAATATCTACAACATACAAGCAATATCTAAACATATTTTCCCTCTACGTCTACAAGAACATGTGCATTTACGCAAGTGAAGGAACCTATGCCAGATTTCGGCCAATTCAAATTAACTGGAATCATACATGTATAACAAAATAAAAATGACACCTCTGGACACTAAAATTTTCAGCTTAACTGACCAAAATGTCCTACACCAAAACCCAACAAATACGCTCACTTTGGTTGCAAATATGCTGATCTATACTACTATACGAGGCAGGCAATTGACATGGTCATTAGCAATTACCACAAGGAGGATACAGTTCAACCATTCGACGATGGTCAGGCTCAACCAAATTCTCCAGGATGGCTGAAGCCTTGAAGTAGTAATCAAGCATGCTGTCTAAGTCATCTGTAAATCAAATATGGGGACATGAGTATAGAAACAATCCAATAGTTAAATGCAGGAGTAACTAACAAAACAGAGACCACCTCTTTCCAGGGAAACATCAGCCAGAGCAAAAAGGATTTTAACTTTCTCCATAGTATTGGCTTGCCCCTTCTCAACTATTGATCTTGCAAAATGTAGCAGTTGTAAGGCCAGATCCAAATTAGAATCGGTTTCATCCCCTGCCAAGATGAAGTTTTTTTAAACCATGGGGTAAAAAATAATATTGAAAAGGACCGTCAATTATACTCCCTCTGTTCGGACGGTAGGTGTAACTTTTTGGGCACGGTAACTGAGGAAGTGCATGGAGGAGGATTTGGGGCCGAAAACCCATCCTTAGTTTTGTGATTAGAGGCACAAGAATTAATAGGATGTGGGACTTTTTGAGACATAGAGTCGGTAACTCAAAATAAACAAAACAAATAAACCTAACAAATTGGAACTTATCTCAAAAACAAATACACCCAGCATCAAGAAATGGAGGGAGTAATAAGATTCGACTACTCATAAAAAGAAAAACACCAACAGCAGACAGGAGATGCTTACAAATGCCTAACTGATAAAACTATAATAGCAGAAAAAAAAACAAATGATCCAATTTAAATCAGTATAAAGTTATCATAAAAGTGCACTACTCCATTTAAAGTAGATAATTAGAATTCTGATGGCAACGGGACACTAATTATTCATATGATTGCATAACTTTACTAATTCATTATTTCTAAGAAGAATGATCTATATGTATAGAAAGCTAGTCCACGAAAGCTTATCGGCAAAAATGGAATAAATCAGTGCTTCATAGATCTACATCTGTTTGATCTGGCATTTTTTTTTTGTGCTTCCTATGAGTCCACGGCATCATCTGCTATCATAAGCATAAGACTTAATTGTACCTTAAGAAAAATTAGAAACACCAGTACACCACATAAATCAAATGGTCCCCAATAGACTGATTATGGGGATTCCAGTGCCAAGCCCACAAAACAGTTCTGAATTCACTCGAGACTTACTTCACAAATGCAGGAGTACATTACTAATTAGCAGTTTACTATTTAGTAGGTGTTAAAAATGAAGAGGATGATGTCAGCACCTACTTATATAGAGAGGATACTTATGTCACTCAATGAGTACATATAACTGTCTAGCCATCTAGGGAAGGGTTAATGATTTACCTTTTTCAGAATCGCCTTCCACAGAATATGGAGCATCTTCATCATTGCTACCAGAGGTCTTGGAGTTTCCGGTATAATCTTTGCTGATTGTACTCTTGACATATTTTCCCCATGATGAATCCTGAGCTTTGTGTAGCAACGCACATCCATATTTGTAATATGTGTTAGCACACTCTGGAGCATGTCGTCCATAACACGCAATCCTAGGTGACAACAGAACTGTAAATTGTCAGCATTGTTATGGTTATAACATAACTACAAAGGCCAGGAAATGTAACGTAATAGTATTAGATAGAAGAGCACATAACAATCGACAGTACAATTCTGAAGTGACATATAATAAACAGCACAGCTATGAAGTACTTGCAGTTAGCCAGTACAAGAGAGGCATATAGCAATAGGATTTCCCAAATAGGATAACATATATCCCTAGTTGCACTTTGATTAATGTCCATTGCAATACGAACATCATAATTGATAAGATGGCAGGTTCTAACTCCCAAGTATGTCTACAGAGCAATACTGGTCTATTTGCACTCACTAATCCCTCAAACATGAACAAGCGCCGCCACAGGGCTCGCGCCAAACACAAGAAGCGTAAACAGCACGCTTCATGACCACGTTACCGTACGACATCTTAAAGCTTACGACCAAGCTGATGTCCGAACCTACAAATTAAATGCTCAAATCAACTAAAAGACACAGGGCAGTAACAACAACGTAGTAAGCGCACATCGAACAAATTTTAATCCCCCCTTCCACCCACCCAAATACACAAAAAAACAAAATCATCTATATGCACTTTTCAGTGCAACTGGGAGTCTTAAGAGAAGTTTGGAAGTAGAGCCCTAACATGTTCTTGAGGGCATGGCTGAGGCACTCAACAGCGTTGACAAAGTCCCCCTCCTTGATTAACTTGGACCCCTGGTCGAACACACTAGTAGAAAAAGGGCCTTTAGTCCCGGTTCCAGAGGGCCTTTAGTCCCGGTTCTGGAACCGGGACTAAAGGGTCGGGACTAAAGCCCAAAACCTTTAGTCCCGGTTCGCTTACGAACCGGGACCAAAGGGGCTCCACGTGGCCGCTGCGGGAAGCCCAGGCAGGAGGACCTTTAGTCCCGGTTGGTAACACTAACCGGGACCAAAAGGCATCCACGTGGCCGCTGCGGGGAACCCAGGCAGGAGGACCTTTAGTCCCGGTTGGTCACACCAACCGGGACCAAAGGTCATCCACGCGTGAGCATCTGGCAGCAGCTGGGGTTTTTTTTTTGAAGGGGGGGGGGGGGGGGGGGTTGGGGGGTTTTGGAGGGTTAATTTAGGGGTTTCATATTGTGTTAGCTAGCTAATAGGGAGAAGTGTCCTCTCTTTCTCCGTGCTCGGTCGACGGTAGCTACTATAGAGAGAACTCGACACCCTAGCTAGTAAGCAAATGAAGGAACCATTAAGTACACAAGATCGTCATGAACATATACAGAGAGAAGTGATCGACCTCTCTTTCTCCGAGAGATTGGTCGAACAACAAGTTTTCGTATATCTATCCGACGCTACTACATATATACAATATAACATCTTTTACAATCCCTAACATCATGTACCTAAGATCCAATCACAAATTCGAATGGTATTCTCCGTCTTTAGGTATGACGTGGTCAAGAAAGAATCCCGCCAATTCCTCTTGAATTGCTCGTATGCGATCATGTGGTAGGAGTTCATCCCGCATCTGCCAGATCTAATTTAAAGAAGGGGGTCATTACATGCATATATATGAATAAAACTCAACACAATTGATGGTAATATATAAAATAAAATTGTGAATATTATTTACGTACTTCAAATTGTTTGTCAGAGAAGCCCCGCTCAGAGGTCGAGTGGCGAATGAACTCGCATACGTAGTATGCACATAAAACAGTCCCTTCTTTCTGGTACAAGCACTTTACGAGAATAGAGTTCAATCAAACTGATAAGCAAGCATGGTAATGATATATTGATGAAAATTTGAATCAATTAGAGATGCGCGGAACTAGCTAGTACTACTTACTTTGGGGTGCGTAAATCGCAACTCTTTGTTTAGACCGGGAACCTTTCGGGTGAACTTCTTCCAAACCCTGCCAGGCAAAGAAAATGATTACTTGATATCAGGAAATTAACGAAAGTTGCATGCCGATATGGTCCCGGTATTAACTGAACTTACTTCTTGAGCATTGCAGTCATGTCCGCATAATTCTCGGGATCTTTACGTCTCGAGTCTAAGACAGTTACTAATGCCCCGTCAAGCTTAATGGATAGCAGAATAAAGTGGAAACTGCGCACGCATATATAACTCATCAATTACATTACTTAACCTCGAGTAAGCGAAACTGAGTATACAGAGAAGACAACAATACTCACTTGAAGTTGTAAGGAAAGAGTATTTCCCTTTTGTTTTGATGTATAAGGAACGACTGTAGCAAGTTCTCCTCGGTCTCTTTGATTGAGTTTTGTACCGTCCATTCATTTACGGCATCTGGGCTAATGAACCCAACGTCGAAGATTCCTACTTTTTTGCATTCGAAGATCTTCAATCTGCATAATATAGTGAGGATAATTATATATACATGCAATGAACGAGCTGAGCTAGAGACTTAACTATAGAAGTAATACTTACAGACAGTAGGAAGTCATGAGTTGTTTGTCGAGGGCCAGTTGATTGTATAACTGAAATAACTCCACAAATTCAACAGGCATCACGGAAAGTCCAATGAATTCGTGTTCTGGTTTCACTGCCATATACATAGTGTCTCTCCCAGACTCCCTGCAGGTTTTCATGTACCACTCATGCAATTTGTACATCATCGTTGTTAGAGGAGGATGATCAGGTTTGACGAGAGGCTTCCCGTGCACGTATTTATATTCTTCTTTTGTTACCTCAGCCGTTTGAAAAATTACATCATCCCCCAAGTAATCACCAGGATTGGTACCAGGCACCATCCCCGGATGATTAGCGACGATATCGCTAGACACCTTGAGCGGGGGGCACGATTTCTTCTCCTGTTCGCCGAGCTGGGGAATTGTTTTCCCACTTCTTTGTTCTGCTAACCTTGCATCACTGGAAGTACTTCCCGACCGCCGCGCTTCTTCATATGTCTTTTTAAGAATGCGGACATAGTTGGAATCCGGCGGAGGCGGTGGTGGTCGCTTCAGGGCATCGATAGTGCGCTTCACTTTCACCGGATCTAGCTTCTCCTTCGGAGGTGGAGTTTTCTTTGCAAAATGGTCCCTCACTTGGGCACGACATATGTCCTCGTTTTCCTGCTCGGTCCTCTCATATGGTAACTTTTCCACAGGCTTGAGAGATGGACCGTATCTGAATTGCCTCCCGCCTCTGCTTGTACTGCTAGCCGCCGGAGCGGCGGCGTCTCTCTTCCGTCATTGCTGACGAGGCGGAGAAGGAGGCGGAGTGCTCCGACGCGCCGGAGTAGGCGAAGGAGGAGGCGGAGTGCCCTCATGCGTCGGAGGAGCCGGAGAAGGAGGCGGAGTGCCCTGATCACTCGCCGGAGGAGGAGGAGGAGGAGGAGGCGGAGTGCCCTGACTCGCCAGAGGAGGAGGAGGAGGCGGAGGCGTCCAGTTTGGAAGCTTGATGTACTCCTTCTGCCATAGACATGTACTCCTCAGAGCACGAACCAGCTGATTCTCCCCTTCACCTGTAGAGTGGTAAAGCTCGAGCTCCTCAAATCCCTCCATTACTTCATCCACCATCACAACAGCATAGCCATGTGGAATCGGAAGGCAGTGAAAAGTTCCGTTGGGTTGAGGAGGTGCAACAGAGCCGAGAGCCGCCTTGAAAGTGAGGTTATGGCATTTCGTCATAAGCTCGCAATTTTGAGCCTCCGTGATAGTATCCACGGGGTAGATAGGCTCCGTGAAGTCAATCTGAACGGGCTCCGTGGAAGCCACGCTACTTCTCCGCTGAGATGGCGGGGTAGCTTCTGGGGTAGCTTCGTGCCGCTGAGATAGTTGGCCGGCAGCTCGCTGGCTCTCAGCTTCCTCTAGCTTTTGTAGTCTTGCACTCATCTTCTGCATGTCGCTCAGCTCCGCTTTCCTCTTTCTCTCCCGGCTTCTGTAACCGCCTGCGTCGGGAAACCCAAACTTCCACGGAACGGAGCCTGGTGTGCCTCGTGTTCGTCCAGGGTGCTCAGCATTCCCTAGGGCCTCAGTCAGCTCGTCCTTCTCTCTGTCGGGAATGAACGTCCCTTCCTGCGCTGCGGTGATATACTTCTGAAGCTTCGTGACGGGTATTGCAAGTTGCTCGTCCGTCCAACGGCACTTCCCTGTTTCAGGGTCCAAAGTTCCCCCAACCCCGAAGAACCAAGTCCTTGAACGGTCTGGCCATTTCAATGTCTCTGGTTCGACCCCTTTAGCAATCAGGTCATTCTCAGCTTTGTCCCACAACGGCCGGGCTTTGAGGTAGCCACCTGACCCCGTGTGATGGTGATACTGCTTCTTTGCAGCGTTGTTCTTGTTTGTCTCTGACATTTTCTTACTCTTGTCTGATGTCTTGTAGGCCACAAATGCGGGCCAGTGATCTCTTATCTTCTCAAATCGGCCGATGAATTCTGGAGTCTCACCTTTGTCGACAAACTTTGATTTCAACTCCTTCTTCCACCTCCTGAATAGATCTGCCATCTTCTTAAGAGCACACGCCTTGACCAGTGGCTCTATAACGGGCTTATTCGGATCCTCCTCTGGCGGTAGGGTGAAATTTGCCTTCAGCAAGGTCCAAAGATCATCTTTCTGTCTATCGGTGACATAATCACCTTCAGGGGCGTCGTCCTTAGGCTTATTCCATTGCTTGATGCTGATCGGGATGTTGTCCCTAACAATAGCTCCGCACTGAGCAGAAAATGCGTCCTTGGTCCGCTTGGGTTCAATCGGTAGGCCATCGTCCGCGAGTGCTGTGATCGTGAACCTTTCATCCTTGCGCAACCTCTTCTTCGGGCCTCGTCTCGTTACCGAAGTTTGGCTCGATCCGGAGGGCTATAAAAGAAGAAAGAAGAGTTAATATATGTACATACCAAAGCAATTAATGCATCAATTATCTAGTCAGCACCTCCGGAGCCATCATGATCATGTCACCGGAGCCATCATGATCATGTCCTTCCTCCTCCATTGTTCCATCGGTGTCGTTGAGAAACGACAAGACAGCATCACCTCCGGCGAGGATTATCTCCCCCAACAACTGTTCTTGTTCCAAGTCTCTTTGATCCATAGTTTCTGCAAATATAGAAGAATATATATATAGATGAGATCAGAAAAAAATTGGATCAACTTGTGCACATCCATAATGGGGGTATTCTTGATAAATCTATGTTACCGGAGTTATCTATGTTACCGGAGGGGGTAGACGACAACGACGCTCACCCCTCATGTCATGTCTGACGTCCCTCCTCATGTCGAAGTTATCGGGGAGGGGGTAGGCGACAACGACGCTCACCCCTCATGTCCGACGTCCCCCCTCATGTCGAAGTTATCGGGGAGGGGGTACAGGTGGCCTCGAGAGTTGGTCGGGCGAGCGGACCGGGAGTAAGTAACTTTTAACTCATTTTAACTCATTTTGAATATATGAACATTTTAACTTTTACGGGTAGGGGCGGGAGGGGGTTGATCGACGTCTCCCCCCCTCATGTCGCAGTTACCGGAGTTTTCTATATGAACAAAAAAAATCCACATGACATGTCAGACGAGCGGACCGCCTCTCTCTCATGCATGTCCGACGTCCCCCCTCATGACAAAAACTTTCTATAAAAAAAAGCATACATCTATGAACAAAAATAAAATTGTATCAATGCATATATAAAAACTTTCTATGGATCATCATTGCTCATATATCAATGCATATATAAAAACTTTCTATGGATCATCATTGCTCATATATAAAAACTTTCTATAAACAAAAAAAAACATACATCTATGAACAAAAAAAAATCTATGAACAAAAATAAAATTGTATCAATGCATATATAAAAACTTTCTATGGATCATCCATCCATACATACATACTGCATATACATACATACATACATACATACAGCATCCATACATACATACATACATACTGCATATACATACAAAAAAAAGGCAGATCCGGCCGGGGCGGCGGTGGCGGCGGCGGCGCGGCAAGCAGAGCAGGGGCACGGCGCGGCAAGCAGAGCAGTGGCGGCGGTGCGGGGGAAGGGGGGGCTCACTGGGGGCGGCGTCGGGGCAGGGGCAGGGGGGCACGGCGGGCAGCGTCGGGGCAGCAGGGGCGCGGGGAGCGGCGCCGGCGTCGGGGCAGAGGGCGTCGAGGGCGTCGGGGCAGCGGGGGCTCGGCGGCGATGGCGACGAGGATCAGCCTGACGGCGTCGACGGGGCAGAGGGCGGCGAGGGCGTCGACGGCGAGCTCGGGCAGCCTGGCGGCGTCGATGTGCTCGGCGTCATCGGGGGAAACTGGCAAATTTTCCCAACTCCCCGCTTATATAGGGAGACCTTTGGTCCCGGTTGGTTCCACCAACCGGGACCAATGCCCACCTTTAGTCCCGGTTGGTGCCACCAACCGGGACCAAAGGTCTCTTTTCGTCAGCCCAAAGGGCGGGAAGCAGAGACCTTTGGTCCCGGTTGGTGGCACCAACGGGGACTAAAGGGTGGCATTGGTCCCGGTTGGTGCCACCAACCGGGACCAAAGGTGGGCATTGGTCCCGGTTGGTGCCACCAACCGGGACTAAAGGGTGGTGCTGCCCGGGGCCAAAAGTTTAGTCCCACCTCGCTAGCTGAGAGGGCTCGAGAGTGGTTTATAAGCGCTGCTGCGCCAGCCCTCTCGAGCTCCTCTCAACTGCAGGCTTACGGGCCTAATCGCGCACACCTCTGCCTGTGGACCTTCTGGGCCTTCTGCGGGCCTGAATCCTGGCCCAACTAGATGGTTGGGTTTCTAGTCGTATTCAGGCCGTGGTGGCCCACTAGGTGGCATTTTTTTTAATTTTTTTCTACTTTTTTTGTTTTCTTTTTTGCTTTATTTATTTTCTTTTGTTTCTACTTACAGTTTTTCAGTGATTCTTTTTGCTTTTAGGTCACAAAAATTATAAACTTTCTGTTAGTGCCATTAGTTTCCAAATTTGAATAGTTTAAATTTGAATTCTTTTAACGGGAGAAGAAGCGGCAGAAATTAGAACAGAAATATCATTTGATTCGTCAATCTTTAAAAAAAAAGATAAGAAGCAAAGTTTCTCCCTTGAGTTTGAGTGAAAAAACGAAAATGCGAGAAAAATTGCAATCCCTACCGCGTAATAGTGCACCTACACGCCTTCATCGACGTTGTTTTTTGACCGGAAGACCTAGAGCTAACTATCGACATTTTGGGCTATTCGGACACGTACTTCAAGACAAACTCATATCCCATTATCTCACTGGTGAGTGAGCTTCCGTCCTTGATCAAAGAGAAAGGAAGGTTAAGGGCAAGGGCGCAGCATAATATATAAGAAAAACTTTCTCTTTGAGGGGAAATTTTTCCAACTAGACCGATAAATGAGAAAAAGTACCAGTCGTACCAAGAACCAAAGGCGCCAGCTTTCATTGATATATATACCGTATCTTTTAGCTGAAAAATCTATGGATAAGAACCGGCTCTGGGAGGAGGGGTGGCGCGACAGAGCAATGAAAAGCTGGGTGTGAATCACTAGTTTGTGAATAACTTTACTATAAAAATAGATTTTTGAGTGATTCTTTTTCCTGCTATTTAATATTACTGTGTTCTATCATTATATTCAATTTGGTAATTTTTAGGTAATTTTAAATGTCTGTTTTAACCAAAAACAGATTTTGTTATTTTAGTTGATTCCTTTTGCTATTAGAGTTTTATAAAAGCTTTTTAGTTGATTCTTTTAGCTATTGAAGAATATTATAGTTTTATTTTAGTTGATCATAACAGAATTTTTTAATTAATTATTTTTAGTTCATTATTTTTGCTATTAGAGTTTCATAAAGGTTTTCTAGTTCATTCTTTTTGCTATTAGTTCATTCTTTGAGCTAAATGACCCTGAAATTGAAAAGCACTTCAAATGAACTCTGAAAAGGTTGAAAGTTGACATGGTATCATCATTACACCCACATAGCATGTTCTAAAAAGTTGAGAGGGTTACGGCAAAAACTGGATGCACTTCATGTACAAAATGGACAATCTCTTTCGAAGTATCAGGGTTTCGGACGAAAACTCATCTGTTACAAAGGGATTTCATTTTTTTGAACTTATTTGAACTCCAGACTTTTTGTGTGTTCAAAATGCACCATTCAAAGCCACATCATCAATTTTCAACCCTTTCTGACTTCATTTCCTATTTTTCATGCATTTACTGATTTTTTTAAGCTAAATGACCCTGAAATTGAAAAGCACTACAAATGAACTCTGAACAGGTTGAAAGTTGGCATGGTATCATCATTTCACCCACATAGCATGTGCTAAAAAGTTGAGAGGGTTACGGCAAAAACTGGATGCACTTCGTGTACAAAACGGACAATCTCTTTCGAAGTATCAGGGTTTCGGACGAAAACTCATCTGTTACAAAAGGCATTTAATTTCTTCACATGTAACTGCAATGATATAGTTGTGGAGAGAAAGTCTTCACTTTTTCTTCGCTTGTGTCCTTTGCTTATTGCGCCGTAACCATGGATAATCTTCATCGTTTAACAGGGTGCTTGGGTCAGCCTTGACTTTGAAGGGAGGAATTTCATGAAACTTTTGATAATCTTCAGACATGTCTGTCCTGCCCTCCAATCCCACGATGTCTCTTTTTCCTGAAAGAACTATGTGGCGCTTTGGCTCATCGTATGATGTATTCGCTTCCTTATCTTTTCTTTTTCTCGGTTTGGTAGACATGTCCTTCACATAGAAAACCTGCGCTACATCATTGGCTAGGACGAATGGTTCGTCTGTGTACCCAAGATTGTTGAGATCCACTGTTGTCATTCCGTACTGTGGGTCTACCTGTACCCCGCCTCCTGACAGATTGACCCATTTGCACTGAAACAAAGGGACCTTGAAATCATGTCCATAGTCAAGTTCCCATATGTCCACTATGTAACCATAATATGTGTCCTTTCCCCTCTTGGTTGCTGCATCAAAGCGGACACCGCTGTTTTGGTTGGTGCTCTTTTGATCTTGGGCGATCGTGTAAAATGTATTCCCATTTATCTCGTACCCTTTGTAAGTCAATACAATCGAAGATGGTCCCCTGGCCAACGAGTACAGCTCATCAGAAACAGTGTTGTCACCCATGAGACGTGTTTGCAACCAACTGCCGAAAGTCCTGATGTGTTCATATGTAATCCAGTCGTCACACTGCTCCGGGTGTTTGGAGCGCAGAATATTCTTGTGTTCATCGACATACGGGGTCACCAAGGTAGAATTCTGTAGAACTGTGTAGTGTGCTTGAGACCAAGAATGCCCGTCCCTACATATTATTGAGTCCGCTCCTAGCGTGCCTTTTCCAGTCAGTCTCCCCTCATACCGCGATTGAGGGAGACCAATCTTCTTAAGGTCAGGAATGAAGTCAACACAAAACCCAATGACATCCTCTGTTTGATGGCCCATGGAGATGCTTGCTTCTGGCCTAGCGCGGTTACGAACATATTTCTTTAAGACTCCCATGAACCTCTCAAAGGGGAACATATTGTGTAGAAATACAGGGCCCAGAACGACAATCTCGTCGACTAGATGAACTAGGACGTGCGTCATGATATTGAAGAAAGATGGTGGGAACACCAGCTCGAAACTAACAAGACATTGCACCAAATCACTCCTTAACCTTGACAGGATTTCTGGATCGATCACCTTCTGAGAGATTGCATTGAGGAATGCACATAGCTTCACAATGGCTAATCGAACGTTTTCCGGTAGAAGCCCCCTCAATGCAACCGGAAGCAGTTGCGTCATAATCACGTGGCAGTCATGAGACTTTAGGTTCTGGAACTTTTTCTCTGCCATATTTATTATTCCCTTTATATTCGACGAGAAGCCAGACGGGACCTTCATACTGAGCAGGCATTCAAAGAAGATTTCCTTCTCTTCTTTGGTAAGAGCGTAGCTGGCAGGACCTTCATACTGGTTTGGATGCATGCCGTCTTTTTCATGCACACGTTGCTGTTCCTCCCGTGCCTCCGGTGTATCTTTTGTCTTCCCATACACTCCCAAGAAGCCTAGCAGGTTCACGCAAAGATTCTTCGTCACGTGCATCACGTCGATTGCAGAGCGGACCTCTAGGTCTTTCCAATAGGGTAGGTCCCAAAATATAGATTTCTTCTTCCACATGGGTGCGCGTCCCACATCGTCAGTTGGAACAGATAGTCCGCCAGGACCCTTTCCAAAGATTACTTGTAAATCATTGAACATATCAAGTATGTGATCACCAGTACGGAGGGCGGGCTTCTTCCGGTGATCTGCCTCACCTTTGAAATGCTTTCCTTTCTTTCGACATTGATGGTTGGTCGGAAGAAATCGACGATGCCCCAGGTACACATTCTTCCTGCATTTGTCCAAATATATACTGTCAGTGTCATCTAAACAGTGTGTGCATGCGTGGTATCCCTTGTTTGTCTGTCCTGAAAGGTTACTGAGAGCAGGCCAATCGTTGATGGTTACAAACAGCAACGCATGTAGGTCAAATTCCTCCTGTTTGTGCTCATCCCACACACGTACACCTTCTCCATTCCACAGCTGTAAAAGTTCTTCAACTAATGGCCTTAGGTACACATCAATGTCATTGCCGGGTTGCTTAGGGCCTTGGATGAGCACTGGCATCATAATGAACTTCCGCTTCATGCACAACCAAGGAGGAAGGTTATAGATACATAGAGTCACAGGCCAGGTGCTATGATTGCTGCTCTGCTCCCCAAAAGGATTAATGCCATCTGCACTTAAACCAAACCATACGTTCCTTGCGTCACCTGCAAAGTCCCCCCACCTTCTCTCGATTTTTCTCCACTGCGACCCGTCAGCGGGTGCTCTCAACTTCCCGTCTTTCTTACGGTCTTCTTTGTGCCATCGCATCAACTTGGCATGCTCTTTGTTTCTGAACAGACGTTTCAGCCGTGGTATTATAGGAGCATACCACATCACCTTGGCAGGAACCCTCTTCCTGGGGCGCTCGCCCTCAACATCACCAGGGTCATCTCGTCTGATCTTATACCGCAATGCACCGCATACCGGGCATGCGTTCAAATCCTCGTACTCACCGCGGTAGAGGATGCAGTCATTAGGGCATGCATGTATCTTCTGCACCTCCAATCCTAGAGGGCATAGAACCTTCTTTGCTTCGTACGTACTGCCGGGCAATTCGTTATCCTTTGGAAGCTTCTTCTTCATTATTTTCAGCAGCGAACTAAATCCCTTGTCAGATACACCATTGTCTGCCTTCCATTGCAGCAATTCCAGTGTGGTACCGAGCTTTCTGTTGTCATCTTCGCAATTTGGGTACAACCCTTTTTTTTTATCCTCTAACATGCGATCGAACTTCAACTTCTCCCTTTCACTTTCGCATTCTCTCTGTGCATCAACAATGACCCGGCGAAGATCATCATCGGGCACATCGTCTGGTTCCTCTTGATCTTCATCTTCCCCCATTGCAGCATCACCGTATTCAGGGGGCGGGTAGTTGTCATCATCCTCTTCTTCTTCGTTGTCTTCCATCATAACCCCTCTTTCTCCGTGCTTGGTCCAAACATTATAGTGTGGCATAAAACCCTTCTCAAGCAGGTGGAAGTGAAGGGTTTTAGAGTTGGAGAAAGCCTTCGTATTCTCACAGACAGTACATGGACAATGCATAAAACCATTCTGCTTGTTTGCCTCAGCCGCTTCGAGAAAATTATGCAGGCCCTTAATATACTCGGAGGTGCGTCGGTCACCGTACATCCATTGCCGGTTCATCTGCGTGCGTTATATAGTTCTTATTATTGAACAACATATAACTCTCTAGAGCATCTAATTAAAACACACAAGTAAGAACTTTTTTCTTTTAGAAAGAAGATAAGAAGAAGAGGCTAACCACGGTGTTGCCGGCGCCGAGATGGGCGCGGGCGATCGACGGCGGTGAGGACGGGGACGGGACAGGACGGACCGCCAAACCTAGACAAATCTTGAGGAAAATGGAGCTTGGACAAGGAGCTTCGAGAGGAGAAAGCTTAAGTGTGGCTCGGGCATTTCATCGAACACCTCATGTGCATAGGAGGTGAGCTAGAGCACCACAAAAGCTCTCCCACGGCCGGGCAAAAAAACAGAGCAATGCATTGCTCTGCTCGCGGGCGGGGGCTATATATAGGCCAACCATTGGTCCCGGTTCCAGCCACAAACCGGGACCAATGGTTGTGGGCCAGGAGCGAGGCGCATTGGTCCCGGTTCGTGGCTGGAACCGGGACAAAAGGGGTCACCTTTAGTCCCGGTTCCAGCCACAAACCGGGACCAATGGTTGTGGGCCAGGAGCGAGGCGCATTGGTCCCGGTTCGTGTCTAGAACCGGGACAAAAGGGGTCAAACGAACCGGGACCAATGGCCCACGAGGCCCGACCGGCGCCCTGGCCTCACGAACCGGGACTGATGCCCCCATGAGCGAGGCGCATTGGTCCCGGTTCGTGAGTGAACCGGGACTAATGGGCTTCTCAGGGGTGGACCGATGCCCTGTTTTCTACTAGTGACAGCTCATGCGCCCGCGCCCGCTCCAGTGTTTTCTCCTCCTTCCCTTCCCTCTCACCAGCTGGTGCCTGGAGCTTACAACATAGTGTATAGAAGCTAACAATTGGAATCAATGGGTGAGTACAACGATTCTCCTCGCAGACCTTCCTCGCCTGCTCTGAATGGAGCTCAATTGTGAAAAGGCCGGTAACCGTCTCCACAAAAATGGTGTTTGCTCCATCGGCGAAACCCATGACCTCTGGTGATTCATGGGGAGATTCGACAGCACCAATCGGAAGCAAATTAGACAGGTTGATGACACTGCTCTGTACCCACCGCGCTTCACCGCCATCCTCCTCCTGCTCCCTTGACCACAGGTAGAGACATGAACCGAAGGCAATGGCAGCTCCCAGCCCACCGTTCTCTGTGAGCATTAGGACAACTCTGCTGTCGTGCGACCCCTCCGGCATGTCCGGTACTTTGAACAAATTCAGGCGGTTCTTGGCCAAGTCGTACACGAGGACGAACCCCATAGCGCCTGAAAAGTACACCAGCGAACTCCCTAGGAGCACGCCGGGTCCATGAAGTTGAAGGGCACATCCACCATGGTGGTCGGCTCGCCCCAAGTCTCAGTCTCCGACGAGTACAGGCAGGCCGACGTCTGGGACTCGTCGTTTATGCAGGTGAAGGCGACGCGGAAGGGCCCTCCGTGGCAGCCGCGGTGGTCGCACCCGTCCGCCGCGCACAGCACCGCCACGTTGGCGAAGTGAAGCCAGAACATGGAGGGCGCCAGCACCCGCCGCTGGTACCCCGTGATTGGCTCCCACACGAGGAGGTCCTGGGGTCCCTCCCAGTCGACGGAGATGAAGAGGGCGCGGCCGTGGCGGTAGTTGAGGGCCCGCCAGGAGCGGCGGTCCGGGGCGGGGAGGGAGAACGGCGAGGAGGTGATGGGGACGAAGCCGAGGAGGTGATGGAGGCAGATCTGTGAGTTGTGGAGGAAGCCCAGCACGGGGGGCGCCCGTGGACCTCGTGTAGGCGGCGTGGATCCAGGCCTTGGAGACGAGCGTGGCCCGGAGGAGGGACATCGGGTCGTCGGGAGGGAGGCGAAGAGGATTAAATGTTGGGGGCGAAGCATTCAAAATTTAGATGCATATATGAGATCACTTGCATTTAGATGATACAGAAATAAGTCAATAGGGAGAGGGATCAGTCGATATATAGACAAAAAAATTGGCAGGAACCTTGGGTTTAGCACACCGACCATTAAGCAATGCAACGCTGAGGTAGACACTGAAATCTCAAGAAATGACATGGGCAAAAAAGTTCAGAGAACTATATAATGAGGGAGAACAATGGAACCGGCAAGAGTCTGGAAAGTGTATTGGAAGAAATGAAAATCTAGTGGCAGAGTGGATACAGATAAGAACATGATGGGTAAAGCAATAGAGAGGACCAAAATGAAGAACTTTGACAATATGCAAGGCGAGAACTTTACTCCTGGTAATTTAAATTTTACTCATAGAACTTTGTTTGACATGGCTGATAAAGTAGGTGTTAAACTAGGCAAGAATTCTACTAAAATTAGAGACAATATAGATGTGTAGACACTTGAAAAATCTAGATATGATTTGTTTATTGCTAGTGAAACAAATCTGATATGACCTCTATGGGTGGGGAAATAGAACTGGAGGGCTCTACTTCCAGAGCCACTCATGAAAAAGATTCATATAGTGTTCATTCGATACCGACAATGATGATAGTGAAACATAGGCTTTGATTAGCTGCATAGAGGTGTGGTTAATACTAGAAAATGTAGATGTAGAAGTAGAATTTGATATATTTTCAAATGTCGGGTCTTTTTTGGAAATGTCATGGGATTGGAAACCAAACATAAATTTGTTTGAAATTCTTAGTTTCTAGGTGGGAAGGGGACAAAGAAAGTTTCTTATACTGATAATGTTCTAAATAGTTTAAGCGGAAAAAGGCAACTTTGTTTGGATTTTTTATCCTACTAGAGGATACTAAGGAGAGATTTTGCTTGGTGTTAATCTTCATGTTTATAATATCATTGATAGATACGTTGGTGTTTTCTAGGTTAGAAGTTTAGCTAAATTCTAGCAATCTGGTGAATTATGAAATGCAATCCCTCCGTCCTCAAATAAGTGGACATATAGAAATTTTGAAACAGATTATGGAGTGGAGTATAAAATGCATTAGGAAGGTGCAAACCACCATCTCTCTCCTCTTTAAATACCCCCCCCCCCCCTCCAATGAGCTAATTAAGTGCATGTAGAAAGTGAGGAAACCATGTATTGAATGTTATTGGTCTTGATTCCTGTGTGACAAGAGAGAAGCACTTTTTTTTACTTTAAAGTGCATTAGGAAGATAGAAGTACACTCTTCTGTGGAAAAAAATTGAATGTTAAATGTACACTTATTTGAGGACGGGGGGAGTAGTTTTGGTTCATGGAGCCGCCCACGCTACCGAGAAAGAGATGTTTCTTATAGAGTTAGCTCATGTGTTAAATAACAATAATTTACCATTTATAATTGAAGGTGATTTTGACATTATTAGGGAAAGTGGTGAGAGAAACAAAAGAAGAGAGTAATTGAACTGGGCATGTCGCCTTAGTACTATATTACGTAAAAAAAAATCTAAAAGACGTAGAAGTCAACAAGGAGATCTTTTACTTGCTCCAGTAAACAGGAGGATCCAATTTAGTAAAATAAATAGAGTTCTTGTTAGTCTGGAATGGGAGACTATGTTTCATTTAGTATTTGTCAAACTCTACCTATGATTTTATCTAACCATACTCCCTTGTTAATGGATATTTCTGTGAATAGAGATACGTCTACTTGTTGGTTTAGATTTTAACTTTGTTGGTTTATAAGACCAGAGCAAGGAGTTAGTGTGTAAAGCTGGGGCAGAGGAGGTGCTAGTAGAGATTCTCTTGATAGATGGAAGGATAGAGCAAGAGGAGGTGCTGATAGAGTTATTTTTATAAATGAATCTTGGAGAGGGTGGTTCATCACCCATTGCTTGTTATTATTTATTTTTAATAAGAATTTGAGAGTAAAGTTGGTATGTAGCATGAGTTTTGTATGCTTATTTCTGATAATTGATATCTATCATTGATGTTGAAATGGTCCAAACATTTTTACATTTTACATAACATGATTTGCACATGCACAATTACTAGTAGTATATAATATAATAACACAAGAAAATGTACAAGATATACTCCCACATAAGAAACAATAAAATAATGTTTTTATGTTTTTAATCTGCTCTTACTGCTTATGAATTTTACTCTATTGTGGATGGAAAATGTTCTCGCACTTCACATAAAATGTTCATGTGATTAGTGAAATATGTACCTATCGATCACAAAATTAAGGCCAACATGGTTATAGTCACATGTTTGTAGAGAGCTTTTGCCCTTACTACGCCTCTAAACATCGGAAAAGTGTGTTTGTATTTGGTGAAGAGCCGCCATAAAAGAGAATGAGGGCCCCTGCAAGGCTACAGTTCTAGTGCGGATATCAGGGAGAAGTTGAAGAGCTTCCCTAAATGAGAACCGGAGCTCATACAAGGATATAACTCCAGTGCATAGATCAATGAGCGAAACATCCTTATTTTGCTTGCAATAACGGTAGGAGTATTGAGTACATTAACAATTGTGTTGCATAAATGGCAAATATACTGCGGAAGAGAGCAAAAATTGTTGGATGTGCATTTCTTTTTTGTTGCCGATTCACAAATCTGGAGGTAAGTTAAGTTGGTTTGTAGCTGGATGGCTGTCGACTACAAGAACAGTAAACAGCAGACTGCCAATCTTATTCATCCTTATGGTTACTTTGCAAAAAAAAAAAATAGACGATTTCAACAGAACACAAGTCTAGCAAACATGCATAATGAAGATGATTGTCCAAAAGGTGTCAAGAAAAAAGATGATTGTCCAAATTAATAATAGTGTGCGCGTCTAAATTTGTTCGCACGGTAGGATCAATAGCCTGGAGCAAGGTTTAGTCGTCCATTTTGACGTAGGTGCCAAGAGCGTCAAGGAGGCCACCTGAGCGCCCGTGTAAGCCGACAATCCTACCGCCGGCTGCAGGCAACTCGAACGGCGGGCCTTTCCGTGTCCCATATGGTCCGAAGGTGCGCCGGTTGCCAACTAAAGTCAGCGTTCCGACGAGGAAACAGCCACCAAACTCGCCCACGTGCCCTTTCATGCCGGTGAGGTATTCATCCGGCTCCAGACAGATCTGCACATGCCAAAAACAAAATAACATGATGCATGAAGTGCTAATTTGCCTAGGCGTGTTTTATGATTCAATTCAAAAATAGTTCGTTCATTGGAATGGCATGGCATCCCCTTGAAAAAAAATCTATCACAAAGAAATGTGATGGATTGGAGTAGGTCTTAATTAGTATCACCACTGAGCGCTGTCGACCTTCTGGTTCTCCCCAGTGCTCCGTCTGCTCAATCCGGCCGTCCCGCTCGTATGACACCGAGATGGCGTCGACCGCTCCTGCATGCCAGAGTATTACCTTGACGATGCGGTCGCCGCTGCGAACGTCCATCTTCCAGACATCGCCACCGGAGCCGCCGCAAGGGCCCATCTTCAGAACCCGCCCCTGCACAAGCACAAGACAAGAAAGCATCACACGCAGTCATTCGCCTTCAGATCGAGAGATTAACAGATCGAGTATATAAATCTTAGCTAGGGTGCACGCATTACCTTTGCCTTTACGGCGACAGCCTTGTCGCGCTTATCCTCGGCAGCTTTTTCCTCGCTGCGATTGTGTCGATGCTGATGGTGATGGTCGCGCGGGCGCCACGGGTGATCTCCGGCAGAACAACCGCGAAGCGGTCCGCCGGCAACACCGCACCCTGCTGGAGCGGGAGCACGGCCGTCGATCCTCCTCCTGGCGCGGCGGAGTTGCTGCTGCCACCGTGATCCTCCAGCTTCGGCTCCTCCACTTTCACGGTCACCTTGCTACCGATCTTGTCCATCTTCTTGTGGAAGGACGACGTCTCCTCACTGCACGAACCGGCGATGGTGAATTGGTGATGGAGAAGCTAGGACCAATATATACCGAGCGAGCGACGTGCTAGTGGTAGATGCACGCACGGTGAGGCTTTTCGCTTCGTCTTCCACGCCATGTCAATTAAGACCGACAGTACCGATCGAGGAGGCGGGGGAGGTATCCGCTTTCGTCTATTCCAATTCCGAGGAACGTGCAATTTTGTGGGAGGAAACCATAGTAGTACGTTAAGTTGGCTGATTATTTTTCACCCCCAATTTTTTTTAAGGTTCAGTTCTCGCCTTCTTCTTTAAGGGCCGCGGAGGGGGGAGGGGGCCCGTGATCAATATCCACCATGCTTGATAAAGCCCTCGTCACGAGCCTTCACGGTTGTCCTTACTAATTTCTTTTAGTTCCTTTTTAATCTTTATTCAATTCGCTGTGAATCGAGAGGTCACGTTTCTTTTTTCCTTTTTTTCTTGTTCCTTTTTCTATTTTCTTTTCTTTCCCTTTTTTTTTCTTACATGCGCGAACTTTTTCAAATTCGTGAACTTTTTTTCTCAAAATCAATGAACTTTTTTCAAATTCTTAATTTTTTTTTCTTCAAAAACGATGAGCTTTTTTCAAATTCACAAACATTTTTTCCAAAATTCATTAACTTTTTTTCAAATACATGAACTTTTTTTCAAATCGATGAACTTTGAATCAAAATTGATGAACTATTTTTCAAAATTGATGAACTTTTTTAAAAAGTCGATGAACTTTTTTTCAAAATTGATGAACTCTTTTCAATTTTTGTGAACTTTTTCTTCAAAATTGAATGAACTTTTTTCAAATTCGTGAACTTTTTTCAAACTTTTATGAACTTTTTCTCATAATCGATGAACTTTTTTCAAATTTGTGAACTTTTTTCAAAAATCTATGAACTTTTTTCGAATTCCGGATATACTAGTCTACTATAACATGTTCAGCCAACAATTTCTTTTCACCAATTTTTTTTGTATTTGTGAACAAAAAACAATCAAGCTGTTCACAAATCGTCCAAGTATTATGAGTACTTTTTTCAATCAGATATCCTTTCGAAATATACAGGAAGCAATCGTTTTCAAAAAAAAGGAAGCGATGGATCGAGCGACCGACCTGAACGATCGAACATAACAGTTTCCAAATGAAAGAAAGAGGTACGAAAGAAAGAGTCGTAACACGTTCGACCGAGTGGGCTTTTTCGAATTGAGCCCGCTTAGGCGTGCAGTGGGCACCGGATCGATGAATCGGCGCTAAAGGCGCTGATTAGGTCTTGTACATTGCAAGGTGCTTAGGGGAGGTGCTTAGAGAAATAAACCAGTGTTTCTTTAAGCACTGGTGCTTATTTGTTGAGGATAGACGCTTAATTAAGCACCTCTCTTATAGAAATTGGCACTAGTGCTTAAGAAATATCTGGTTTATTTTTCTAATCACTTCCCTAAGCACCTAGCATTGGACAAGCCTTAGGAGCACCCGGGTTTGGCAGTTTGAGAGGGGGCTGAAGAGAGAGAGAGAGTGTGTGTGTGTGGGCTGGATAATGGGCCTGGCCTGGCCATCTGCGTTTTGGGTAAAACTTTTGGCCTGATTTTACCTTTCATTTTCTGCAAAAATAAATAAATTGAGCTTCATTACATGGATAGTGGTACCACTGTATTCATGTTTAAAACACTTTTTTGTGCAGGAAATGTTTTAAAACACTTTGGGACCATATCATATTAGAATTGTACAGCCTATAGATTGATGGTAACAAACTGTGCAATATACGAGCAATTTTTACTTTGTAGAAATTTCATTTTACACATGGAAAATGTTTGGAAAAATCAATGGTTTTTGTTGTTGTTACTCATGTCAAGAAAAATGGGGATGATGCGCTCCAGAAACTAAAGTACAGGGACGCGTTGATATATGCTGCCTGAAGTTGGACCCATCGCAGCATCAAGAATAATCCATTACACTTCCTATGCTTGTCTGTTAACACAGTTTCCTACACAAAATAATGAGTTGAGACAGCAACTAAATAAGAGAGGGGTTGTATGTTAATAGCAATGTTCAAGATATCACTTCCTGTTAGCGTTTTGGTCAGCTGGGGATTGGAGATTAATCGGAAATTGACCGATTAATCAATTTTATCGGTCGACTATTAATCAGCCAGTTTTGCTTACAGTTCCCATATTCCAATCACTAATATGGTAAAAATGAAAACAACCATCAGTGTGTACAAAACTACATATTAATGTTAAAAAAATGAGTCAATTACAAATAAAATAGGACAACACTACATCATATGTCCTATCAAACGGGGGATGAAGTGTGATGTGCGAGAGACTGTTGAAGGGGAGGCCCTGTTTTGGGGTTTCTGACCACAGGGCCGACCGGTTTAATCGCTTGTCAGAGAGATAAATTGGCCCAAATGACAAATAACAAAGATAAGGTATAATCTTAGCGGTCACCCACTGATAAGTGATAAATCGGTGAATCGGACAATATTTTGAACATTTAATAGTGGAGATACACATCTTAGCTCGTTTCCTTACATAGTGAAATTAATCCTTCGATCGGTGTGGCTTCTCCTCTTATTTTCTTCTCCTTCACTTTTATCCACAACTAGTAAACATTGAGATGCAAACATGAGACCCCTTCCATTTTTATTTACTGAACATATTATATTTGTCTCAAGTAAAATTTTGTAAATTCTATCTAAGTTTATACAAAAAAAAAATTAACATCCACAATACCATTAGAATCATCATTGAATATATTTTCACATCATATATATTTGTTATTGTGAAAGTTTAAATTGTCTTCTATGAACATGTTAAATTTATAAAGTTTGACTTAGATCAAAACTAATATGCAGAGTAAATAAAAACGGAGGAAGTACTTTAAACCAATTATGGCGTGTTTGGTTCACGTTGTCACTTGCATGAGATCTCGCGTATCAGCTCAGCCTGTCCCCACTCAGCCTGGTCAAGTCAATGACACAAACCAAACTCTAGCCGAACCTTATAATTTAAACCCTCAAATGCCTTCTCAAATCTTAACTCCTTAAATTTGAGGAGTTGAAAAATGGTTGTTTCTAGCCCAACTCTTAAATTTAACACCCTAAAACCTTTTTGCACGCAATTTTATTTCAAACACAAATTGAAACTACTTGATTCAAACGCAAATTTAAGCAAAAGTAGCACAATTCAATACATTGCATAACATGAATTTGAACTACTCGGTAGAAATTAGTCGTTTCAAATAATATAAAACTACTTCTAGCATACTAAAACTAACTAATCTTTTCGCTGGATGAAAGTTTGACCACGGAGGGTCCGACCTCATTGCCCCCCCCCCCCCCCCCCCCCCCCCCCCCCCCCCCCGGAGCTCATTGGGGACGAGCTCTGGGTGGTTATGCGGTTTTGAGGGATCGGCTAGAGAAGCTTTAAGAGACAATACATTGAGGTGGTCGTATACTTGTATCTAAACATATTTCACCACTCTGGATGTTGTGTCAAAGAGTCAATGCATTGGGAGCAGTAGGGAAGCCACGGGCAAGTTGGGCGGTCAATTGACTACCCTGCTTTTTGTAATATAAAGAAAGCAACATATACATGTAGAAATCTTGTACAAAATTAATACAAATTTATATATTTGACTATGCAGCATCAAATTGACTGCAGAAGATTAAAGTTATACATGCAGCATCAAATTGACTGCACAAGATTCAGACAAGTTTATACATGTAGAAAGCAGCACCGTATTGGGGGCCGGATTGCTAGTTATAATCACAGATTGATTACACAAGTCGGGTCTGAGGACTCTCACGAGAATACAGTCAAGATGCCAGACAATATTCAGTTCTGTGGAGATCGGAGTGCAGACTACCGACATTAACCGCAGAAACAAAGCAGACAATATTCAGCTCCAGAAACTACTACGTTGACGGTGACGCAGCCTTGTAATCTGACCGCCAGCTCGAAGCCATGAAGTAATCAAGCAACTGCTGAAGCCTGAAAGTCTGCTCGATCACTGTGTCCACAGGTCCGCGCTGTATCTGGAGCTGGCCTTCCTGGCGCGCTTCGAGGCCATGGCGCCGCACGCCCCCGCTGGTCCGGCCTGATGCAGAGCGGCCGCCATGCGAGGGCAGGTCGCCGCGCCGGCGTCGACGAGGTAGTATAAAGATCGGTCCTCCAGTTCCATGTCCTGGTACCGGAGTAGAGTCGGAGACTGTCCACGGCAGTTTCGTTCCGAGTCCCCGTCCGGAATCGGACCGGAAATGTTTTTTTTTTTGGACATATCAGTAATTTTAAAAACTAATTTCAAATCTTTCCAATAAACTGATTTAATTTATTTCAAAAAACTAATTTCATCCATTCCAAAAGTTGTTTCAATTCTTTCAGAAAAATAGATTACAATAATTTCCAAAGGCTAATTTCCCTCTTTTCAGTAAACTAATTTTGGTTCTTACAAAAAATAGATTTCAATAATTTTAATAAACTGACCACTCATTTTTTTTAAACAAATTTCACTCGTTTCAATTTCAGAACATGCATTTCACAACTCATATTAATGTGAAACACAAATCAAAAACTGCATTTCAATTTAGCAGAATTAAATTTAGAAATAAGCAATTTCACATATTAGAATTAATCGGTTTCACATATGAATTTCACAAATCATATTTCACATTTTACCAAAATCACTTTCGAAACATATTTACAAATCACAAATATGTACTAATATCACTTTTTTTCCTTCAATCTGAACCAAGTAACTCTGCCATATTTCACAAAATCAGATGGTCGGCATATCTCACAAACATGACCGTCTATCCGCGGCACCTAGGGCATCCGCCCAGGAGCAGCCCACACTCGAGGGCAAACGCATCGGATGACCGAGAATGATCGCGGGAGCTATAACTCGCATTAAACGAGGTGGAAGGATCTCTCGCTGTGAATGTCTACAGTAATCGGACCGGCCCACTATAACATAGTTAAATGTAGAAAAAAGGGAGCGAAAGGGTATCGATCCCAAGATCAACTGCATACAACGTAACACACTAGCCACTGCGTCACCTAGCAGGTTCGCGTTTGGTAACTAGGGCGCGACCTACTTAAAGGAAATCAGGCGGTTTTCTACTGGTTTTTTCGGGGGTTTTTTCCACCGGTTTTTCTTCGTTTCTTCTATGTTTATACTGTTTTTTTCTTTCTTTTTCTTTGTTTCTTTCTCGGATTTCATTGGCATTTTGCGTTTCTCTTTATTTTTCTTCGGTTTTCTTTGTTTCTTTCTCTGTTTTCACTAGTTTTTTTTCTTTTCTTTCTCTTTTCTTCATTTGTTTCTCTGTTTTGTTTGCTTCCTTTCTAGTTTTTCATCGGTTTTCTTTTGTTTTCTCTCTGGGTTTCACTGTTTTCCATACATATTTTTGGTATATATCTAATACATTTTCTCATACACATTTAACATTTTTAAATTACAAGATTAACATTTATCGAATACATGGTCACATTTTTTCTACACACATTTTAATATTCTTCAAATGCTTGATTACCATTTTCCAAATAGAAAATTAACATTTTTTTGAATACATGGTCAACTTTTTTCTATACACATTTAACATTTTTTCCAAATGTTGGATTAACATTTTTTAAATACAATTTTAACATTTTTTCAATACATAGTCAACATTTTTTCTATACAAATTTAACATTTTTCAAAGTCAAGTTTAACATTCTTTGAATACATGGTAAACTTTTTTCAATACACATTTGAAAAATTCAAAGACAAGTTTAACATTTTTGGAATACATGGTCAACATATTTTCTACACACATTTAACATTTTTAAATACAAGTTTAACATTTTTTGAATACATGGTCAACATTTTTATATACACATTTAACATTTTTCAAATACAAGTTTAACATTTTTCGAACACTTGTTCAACATATTTTTAAATTCTTGGATTAATAATTTTTAGGTACATGGTCAACATTTTTTCTATACACATTTCACGTTGTATATTTTTTGTATACATTTTAAACATTTTTTCTATACATTTTAAACATTTTTTCTATGCACATTTAACATTTTTTAAATGCTAGATTAATAATTTTTTGAATTTTTTTAGTGAAATATTTTTTGCAATATAGAATATTTGGAAATAAATAAAGTAAAATAAAACGAAAAACGTAAAAAAGAAACGAGAATATTTGTAATATAGAAGGAAGAAAAAAGAAATGGAGCTCGCCTTTAGCGAGACTTGCTCTAATCTCGCTCTAGGCGTGACATATCAGCGCCCGAGAGCGATTAGGCCACAAATCTGATAACCGGAAGCGTTAATGTGCGAGAGAGCTCCAAGGTTGCTTAGCTCGGCCAAATTAAGCAACAGACGGCCAGAAGCTGCCAGGTCGTGAGAAGGCTGGATTTAGCTTTGGTTTTACTAACTTAAATTACCTCTCACCATAAGGTTTTCTATGTAGATGGGTTTTCTAGGCCAGAAGAAAAGAAGCTCACTCCCTGGCTATAAAATTTTGTTTTTTTCTTCCTTCTATCTATTGGTTGAAATGATTCGTTTTTATCGGTTTTATGTTTCTTTCTTTTTATTGTTTTTCTTTAAGGTTTCTACGGGGGTTTTTCCTTTTTTGTGTGTTTTCTTTAAGGTTTTCTTCGGTTTCCACTGATATTTTTATTTTCTTTCATTTGTTGTATTTTCCCTTTATTACAGTTTTTATTTGTGTGTGTGTTTCTCTTTATAAATTTCATTGGTTTTCTTCTGTTTGAATGGTATTTTTTTTCTATTCTTTCCTTTTCAATGTGTTCTCTTTAATGTTTTCATCAGTTTTCATTTTTGTTCTTGTTTTTATATTTTCTCTTTAAGGTTGTCATTGGTTTTTTTTAACACATGTCTATCTTTTAAATACATGATTTACATTTTTTTATACACCTAAAATGATTTTTTTGTACACATTTGACATTTTCTAAATACATGATTAACAATTTTTTGTCAAATTTATGTATTTCATATACAATACTCATTTTTTATATACATCTGAAACATTTTTTGTACACGTTGGACAATTTTTAAATACATGATTAACAATTTTAAACCTAAATTAATTTTTTTGAAATACATGACTAACATTTTCCCAAATATATGTTTTTGATGCCTTCATGCATATTGTACATTTTTTGAACAGATCTCAAAGATTATTTTATACACGGTTAACATTTTCAAATAAGTGATTAATATTTTTTCAAATATATGTTTTTATATCTACTTTGTTCATACATGATGTATATTTTTCGTATACATCATGAACATTGTTTTACACATGTTTAAAAATTTCAAATACATGATTGAGATTTTTTCCAAATACATATTTTTGAAAAACAAATTGACTACGTTTTAATAAAAATATGACTAGGTTTTTTCCAATAATATCTACATTTTTTTAATATTACCCAAACAATTTTTTTACACTGCGTTAACATTTTTCAAAATCACATTTTTTATAAAATTTGTAAAATGAAGTTTTGCAATATATGTATTTGGAATATTTTTAAAAATACATACAAATCAGAAAAAGGGAAAAAAAGAATGAAGGGTCAAAAGAAAATTGAAAGAAACGATCGAAGACTACGCTCGATCTCGCTACCGGCCGGCCTAGTAGTGTGTTCCTTGACGCGAGGCTGCGCTAGGTCTCGCGTTAAGCTAGACATAGCCACGCCCGTCCTAGAAGGGTGGACGGACTAGGTGTGGGTTGGGCCAGAGGATAATGGGTGGCGCTTGGTACGAGCTCGGTTTTCAGAAGGTTCTACGGACTGGTACGAAACCAGTATTAGAATTTTTTTTGTGTATATTTTTTTTGTTTTTCTGTATTTTCTTTATCAGTTTTCTTTAGTTTTAATTTTTTTCCTATGTGTTTTTTAGAATATTCTACGTGTTTCTTTGTTGGTTATCATCTGCTTTCTTTCGGGGTTTCTCTTGTTTCTTCTTTATTTTTTTATTAAATAATTTTTCCACCTTTTCAAGATTTAGTTGAACATTTTTTGTATAAAAGTTAAAAAAATAATAGATGTTGAATATTTTGCAAAATGCAGATTGAACCTTTTTTCGTACACAACGAACATTTTTAGAGGCATGGTTGAACTTTTTTTTGAAAGTTCATGAACCTTATTCTAAAACTAGCAAGCATTTTTTTATGTGCTTATGAACATTTTTTTAATGACACGAACATAGTTTTGAAAGGCATGACCATTTTTTTAAATGTCATGACTTTTTTTAATTATACAAAACATTGTTTAAATGATTTGAACATGTTTTCCATATTTGATAAATATTTTTTTAAAGATGCCATGAACATATTTTTTAAATGCATGAACATTTCTTGTGAATGATATGGAACTATTTTGAAAATTATACGAACGTTTTTTGACATTGTATGAACATTTTTGAAAATGTCATGAACATATTTTTGAAATGGGTGAACATTTTTTTTAAATGTCAGAAACCTTCTGTTGAATGATATGAACATTGTTTCTAAGTTGTGCGAGCAATTTTACACGATTCATGCATTTTTTTAATGTGTATGAACTTTCTAAAAAAATAAGTAAAACGATTTTTGAAATATATTTTTATTTTTCCAAAATATAATCAAAAGTAAAAGAATAAAAAATAAAAAAATAGAATGAAAATGTACCTACGTGACCGCTAGCGAGCGAGTGCTAAGCAAAGCTAGCGTGCGAGTGATTGATGGGTTGTCCCATTTAGGTGGCACTTGAGGTGACGCCAACTACCATCTCGCAGCAAGTGAGACATAGCCAAGCCCCTAAATTTTGTTTATGTGTTTTATTTTCTTAAAATTCATAAATGTTTTAGAACTCATGAACTCTTCTAAATTTCACGTACATTTTAAAAGAGATGACTTTTTAAAAAAATATTTCTTGAACATTTCTTCAAATTTGTGAACATTTAAAAAAAATATCATTTATAAATTCACGATCATTTTAGATGACTAGATGTTATCGTTCACTGTCATTTGCTTTGACATAATATAGATATGGCAAGGCCACCGTTATTCACTGTTTCTATTACTGACACACAACATATATGCTACGTATGCTAGATCATTACACATCCTCATACACCGCGAGAGGCATTTGTTAGAGTTATACATTATGTTTATTCTCGTTGAGTTGAGTTATGAGTAAATTCAAAAGTGTATTGCTCATCGTTATTGAGTGTTGCTTCTACCTTAAGTGATCAAATAAAAGATGCACCATGGGGTGTCACAAAAAAATGCACCAAGGAGGTGTAAAAAAAAGGAAAAAGAAAAGGAGCAACACTACTATTCTTTTTTAGTATACACTTGTGCTTCAAAGTAGCACCTGGTTTAACTAGATATCATAGAGTGCTTCAAAGTAGCAGTACTGCATTTCATATAGAGAGTTTTCATGTACTTCATGTTATATACTAGTTGGGGATTTTTACATGGTAGAGCTTGGCTTGTATATTGTAGTGATGAGCTTCCTCATGTTCTAGCTCCTTGTGAGCATGCAAGTTGGATGCACACTCCACTAGTCCATAGGAGAGTTTTCATACATTCATAGCTCTAATGCATATGTTGTATGACAATCCCTACTCCTTACATTAATATTGATTATAAGGCTTCTTCATTGTCTAATGATCAGTTGCGTTGATGCAAACCTATCTTTCTTTTTGACTACTCATAAACCTCCATCATTATTCTCTTTTTTTTATTAAAGTGGCAAGTCTAGATTCACGCTCAAGTATTGCACAGGTGTGTAGTGGTTAATGCAGAAAGTCTGCGTAGTTATTGTGCTCCGTCGGCCTCGGGTATGGTTATGATAAGAATGACATTTGACTATGAGAAAGATGAAAGTAATACTGAGTCCCAAGCATAATTAATACTAACCTTCTTTCTAAACCTTGGTACGGAAACACAAACTTAACAGATTGATTCATGAAAAGCGAGAACTTATTTACTTGCATGTGTTTTATTATTACCTGCTTATTATCAACTATAAAGAATTTCATTGCATCGCTGTTATTTTGAGTTAAACTTTATGAGATTATATGAGATAATCTGTTCATGTTAAAGTTGGCATTCACAATAAAATTTATTTCGTTATCATCTACCTCCTCGGGACGAGAAGAGGTTAAACTTGGGGATGTTGGTACGTCTCAAACGTATTGATAATTTTTGCTTCTTTCATGCTATATTTATATCATAATGACATCACGTTGGCACAATTTTTATTAGTTTTACTAGACAACCTATTAATTCAGAGTCCAGTGTCGTTGATGTTTTTGCTATTTGTGGACTTTAAAAAAAATACCGTTTCATGGACAGAAAAAATCGAGGAAAAATATATCATGAAGTTTTGTATTAAAACGAAGTCGCCGAGAACCAGAACCAGTAGAGGGGGCCCACAACCAGCACTCGCCCCTAGGCCGCGACCAATGGGTTGGTCGCATGGTGTCCCTGACCCTCCGTTCCATTGCCTCTCGCTTCCTCCGCCTTCATATACTCTCGAAACATCCCGAAAGATTTATCGAGGATTTTTTCCGCCGCCGCCACTACCCCTTCCATGATGATCCAATCTGGAGGCCTTTTCCAACACTCTGCCAGAGTAAGAATTCATCGTCGAAGCCTTCTTCATCGACACCACCATGACCATGTGTGAGTAGTCCTCCTTGGGCTATGAGGTCCATAATAGTGGCTACATGACAATCTATCTCACTTATTCTTCAATACAAAGATCACATGAGCATCCCCACATGATTTTGACCCATCTAATGTAATCTGTGGAGTGTTTATTGAAGTGTGATGAATTGTCATTTTATGATCAGATCTATATGATTTCTTTTGGGATTCTTTTGAGTTCTTTATTGCATTATTTATATACATGTATGCTCTCCAATCTATTAGTCTTGCACTGGCCATGTTTAGGGGAATGATCTCCTAGAGGGAGTTGTGTATGTTGGCTGGATTTATCCTTAAAAGTAATCTACCGCAATGACAGAAAGTGGAAAACACTTGTAGTGTGTTACTGTCACTAAGGGTAAACTATACTTGCGTAGTTGTCTCGGTAATGAGATGAAGGTAAAGACAATATACTATAAACATTATGTCACCTTACTTAATGCAATGTCAGTTTTACTTAATACTTTGAGATGCATGCTAGATAACAGTCTTGGGGTGGAGTATTAGCTATATATGTAGCTAGATAACGATCTATAGATACATGGACATAATGCCTATATGCAACATATATAATCATATACATAAAAACCGTAGTTTAATCGATACGTAACAGTAATTTGTTCACCACACCTATGCTATGCTTTATGGAGAGACGCCACTAGTGAAATTATGGATCACGGTCCATTCGTTCTCATTGCTTTCAACCTTGATCAATCCCTTTTATTATTCTTTACAATTTGAACCGTTCTTTTATCTTGCTACAATTATCAATTCCAACAACACTATATATTAATCCTTGTAACTAGCAACACAACTAAGATTGACAACCTTAATGGATTAATTGGGGAAAATAAAAGTTTTGTAATTGTGTGTAGGTACTGATCATTGGTTGTAACTTAAGCGCTCCTACTGGTTTGATAAATCTGGTTCTCAGCTGAGCAAAATACTTCCTTGCTGGCTACATCACCCTTCCACTTGGGGGCCCAACTGCTTCTGCGGAAGTATCAACAACCCAAATTTTGGCTACATTATTTCTATATACTTTGAGTGATATAGCAATGCTAACGTGCTGCAAAATTAAATCAATTGACATTAGTCCGTAGGGCAAATACTGTCACTCAAAACAATATAAGATATAACTATACAATGAGAGTGAATGATATATATGGTTTAGGGAGAAGGTCAGAAGTACCAAATCATGTCAAATATGTAATAAATCATTTTAGTTATGCTTGAACATAAAATAGTTATGACCAGAGCGGGTGATGATGCACCAAATAACAAAGTTCAAGCACATGGCATAAACACTTAGATTCGATATGATATGAAGATAGATGTGGAGGGATTGAGTAGGAGTGGAATATACAAAAAGCTACTCATCAGTACCATGATACCTCAAAGAATAGTTATCAGTAAGAATAAATAACTAGCAGAAAAAATGCCAAAACATAATATAGTTGGTCTAGCCGCGCAATGCGCGGGTCACCCCCCTAGTTTTGTTCATTTTTGCTGGCTTTGCAGGAGTTTTATTTTATGGCAAACTTGCAACAATTTTTCATAGGTGCACTTGATAGCAATAGGGTCTTCCCTTGCAATGGATAGTGGGTCGTAACTTTAATGTAGCCCATGGGCTGTTGTCATCCACTTCACTAGTTCTGCTCTAGTGGCTACATGGCCCGTAGTCAAGTCATGCCATCATCTTTGGCATCTTCTTACATCTCCTAGTCGCCCTAAAAAAACATCTCCTAGTCCACAGATGCATCTGATTTTGTCTCCTGATGCGCATACTTCGTAAATTCTCCTTCTTCTCGCTAACTTGTCATATAACCATATGTCCATCACCATTGGGTGATTCGTGTAGTAGAGGTCTTGTTGCCATCATCATCCACCACCAATCTGCCACCCCTATTCAGGACCAGGTGAGGACTATAGGATGATATTGTTGGCTAGCTTTGTTGGAGCCCAAATGCAGGATCAAAACATAGGCATTATTGTGATTCCTAATATCTTTAAACGATTTCCCAAAATTTCAAATAGACCATCATACCAATATATCTTCTAGTCATTTTTCCAATGCTTATGTCAAACTGTACAGTATGTAACTGAGGCCAGGACATGATAGGCATGCTGTGATGTGGAATAGAGCTTCCTTTCAGGATCTCAGATTGCCATGAGTTTTATGACTCCAAATCCAAAGTAACAACACATGCACATCCATATATTTTTCCTTCTTTGCACCCACTCTAAAAAGTGTTGATTTCATAAAAATGTGAGGTAATATTTATCATGATGTAAAATATATACTACTTGCAAAATCTGGTTCAAAAATGTATGATGTGTCACGTAAAAACTATCGGATACGAGATGCCATTGGGTGCCTTTTCTCAAAAAAAAAAAGAACTTGTTTAGCTATGGCAATGAAAAATTGAATGGGGCGGGTTGTGGTGCTTTTGTGTGATGTATTAATTGTAGTAATATTTAGTTGAACTTTTTGTAGTATTGACTAATGTACTGTGAAAGAAACTTATCCACAGTTCACCCTTCACTCACTTGGCTTTGTAGGGAAACACCCTTTGCTGCCAATACAAGGCATCCGTCGCGTCTTAATAGTAGACCCATGACCATGATGGCCCATGTATTCCGTTAAACGTAACCAAGCCAGTGAATGTTTCCTTAACCAGAAGTCATGCCTTTTACATGTCGTGAGTACCCACCGGTATGTCCAACCTTAATCCACTGCATGCATAGAAAACCATGTCATTTGTATGTGTTGAAGTATTGAAGGTACGGAAGCTAGTAATCTTCTATATCTAAATAGCTAGCCCCCACTAACCATTTCTCTCAACGTGCAAGCATGTCACATCATCACACAACATGTAAGAGAAAATGCCCACCTCACTACCATATGTCTCTCAACATGCAAGCATGTCACTTCATCATATCTAAATAGCTAGCCCCCATTAACTATTTCTCTCAACATGCAAGCATGTCACATCATCACACAACATGCAAGAGAAAAGGCCCACCCCACTACCATATGCCTCTCAACATGCAAGCATGCCACTTCATCATGAAACATGCATGGAAAAAAGACACGTCTCAACATGCGAACATACATGAGACTTTTCATTCTATTATGTTATTTATATTTAATAAACATTTTACAACTATATTGTAATCAAACATAATAAATTATATGTATTCCAGTTTTAGCCTTTTATATTATTACTTTAAATATATTCATGTTTCATACAACGAAACACATTGAAATATGTTGCAAAATATTCCCGCAACAACGTGCGGGGCATCAGCTAGTTTATAAGAGTCGAGAGAGCCATTTACTCCCACATCTTTCTCCTTTTCTGTTTTTTATATACACTTTTAAGCATGGCTAAGGCCAACTCCAACGCACGACCCCAACGGACGTCCGTTTTGTCCAGATTTTGTCCGTTTGGGTAGGGCAATGGGGCGGCGTCCGGCCGTTTTCCTGGATGCGCCGGCCATGCGCCCAACGCACGGCCGCATCTGGTCCGCCACGGCCGCTGGAGCCCCTATGTATGAACTATACACATTGTAAATATTTTTGACAACCAATTAAGTAAAACATTGCAAATAGTTTTACCAACAAATAGTTCCACATCCAAAAAAAAACACAATCAAATAGTTTTACAACCCAACAGAGGAGAAGCCAAGCTTGCCAAGGGCATCCTCTTTGGACTCAAAGTATGGGTCATATGCTACCACTCCCTCCCGAATACGACTGAACACATGTCTCCTCATACGGAAGCGGCGGCGGAATTGATGTGGCTTGAAGAGCGCGGCATTCTCAAAGTAATCGGCATAGAGCAGGGCGTGGCCGCTCTCCCTATTGCGGTTCAAGGCCGGAGCATGACCCGAGATTGATCCCTTGAACCGAGGCCGCTGCCTAGCAATGTGGTCATTGACGACCAATGCAGCCACCACAAGCTCTTCGTCATCCGAGGACGAATCATCCGATGAACAAATGAAGTTGTGGAAAAAATACTCGTGCCCACTATCCATGGTACCTTGTGAGCAAAGTGTCGAACACCTTGCGGTCATGGTGGAGACACGGCTGGGAAGAGCACCTCGGGCTCGCCTCACAGGCAGCAGGCAAGGTTGGCGTTGGCGGCCGGCGGCCGGCGGCTATGCAGCGCCTGCCGGAAGGTGTTGGGGTCGATGGGCGTCGCCGGCGGCCGTAGCTTCCCTGGTACCGGATGCGGCGACAAAGAGCCACAAATGCCAGCAAAAACTCCTCCGAAAGGCGGGCGTGGGGCGGCTATGGCGAGGGGTGGTCGTGGTTTGGGCGGCCGGGCTGGAAAGCGAGGAGGCGGCCGGAAAAATGGGTGGCGGCAGCGATGGCGGGGGGCGGAGGGAAGGGCAGGGGAAGAGAAAAGGGGGTTGTGTCCCCGACGGGCGGGCCAGGGGAGGACAAGGGCACGCGTTGTCCGTTTCGACGCAAACACGGCCCAAATTTGGGCCGGGAATGGGTCGAAAGCGGACAAAAAACGGACGTTTGTCTGTTTGCTCCCGCGCATTGGGCCGCGATTTCTGTCCGTTTAGCCCCAAACGGACACGGCCGGACCATTTGGGGTCGTGCGTTGGAGTTGGCCTAAGGCCCTCGCCCACTCACATGCTATGAGAAAGAATAAACCAATAAGTACGGATGATACAAATTGATGTAAATAAATAAATCAAGCATACTAAAAAAAATGCAAGTGAGGTAAAGTAAAGCTATTAGTATAGATGCAAGAACTAGTTCAAAGGAAAAAAAAGTAGTAACAGACTTTGCAATGTAAGGTTTAAAAAAACTTTGGAATGATCAATGCTTGTAGTCGTCGCTAGACGTTCTACAGATCTGGATGTAATTTTCATTACTTATGCTGCTTTGACAGTTGATGAATAGACCAGAAGTTTTTCCTTAAAAAAAGTAAAGTAATAATATAGATGCATCAGTACAATTTAAATAAATAAGCATGCGGAAATAAACCACACAATGAGAAAGTTAAGTTGCATACAAGACATAGTTGTTAAAAATAATCATCATCATCAATAGAGATAATAAGCAAAGCCTCATCCACACGCCTCCTTGCCACCACATCACACAACGACACAAACAAGTGAGGTTTATTTCCGCGTGCCAAGATTACGACCTCCATGAAGCCATTGCATACTGGAAAGCCAAGCATCAGCCATTGCTGTCGAAGGCATCTCCAATCCGCAGGGAAGCTCTTGGAGAGATGCTGCCGACACTGACATACATCACGGACACCCTATATAACTAAATAGGTTCTCTCCACTAACATATTTCTCCCCAGATGCAAATATGTCATCACAACAGTTAACCAAAGGGTCACCTCAGGGCATCTCCAACGGCGACCCGCAAACCGGCCGCATATGTCCGGACCGCGGAAGCCATCCAACGCGGGCCTGTATCGGCCCGCAGGGCGGTCCGGACGTGTTTTCTCCCGCAAACCGGAGACAAACGTTGTGTGTGTGTGTGGGGGGGGGGGGGGGGGCGCTTTGCGGGAGTCCGGACCGCTGTCACGCCCGCTTCTGACCGCCCTGGCCCACCCAAACCCCCCACCTGCCCCTCCCATGCTTTACTTCCGATGCACGCGTCGCATTCATGCCGGTCCAGAGCACGCAGCGGCCGGCATTGATGCCGCGATGTGACCGGAGGGAGGGAGGGCGGCGCTGACCGACGAGACCTCTCGGGAGCCGCCGCTTCAATGCGGACGCAGCTTCCCGAGGAACCAACTCCGGCCGCTGCGCCACATTGAAGCGGCTGACCGCCCCTTTTTAGAGGTCTAGAAGTATGGTAGTTGCTCAGATCATTACAGACTGTTCTGTTTTTGACAGATTCTGTTTTCAATGCATAGTTTGCTTGTTTTAATGTTTCCATAGCTTATATTATGAGATATAAATTGTGGAAATGATAGAATACAGTAGGCATTATATGGGAACAATTGTGAATCTTGTCTTGGACAGTACCTAAGTGATGGTTTATTCTTTATCATACTAACCGTTCTCACGAAGTTCCGTTAAGTTTTGTGTGATTGTTTTCAAGTTTTGGGTGAGATATCGATATGAGGAGAATAAGGAGCGGCAAGACCCTAAGCTTGGGGATGCCCAAGGCACCCCAAGGTAATATTCAAGTAAGACCCAAGCAACTAAGCTTGGGGATGCCCCGGAAGGCATCCCCTCTTTCGTCTTCAATATTATCGGTAACCTCACTTGGAGCTATATTTTTATTCGTCACATAATATGAGTTTTGCTTGGAGCGTAATTTTCTTCTGTTGATATTTGCTTGCTGTTAGCAATAATAATGTTTTGTATCTTTTAGTTCAATAAAATGCCAATTATAGCCTTTACCATGCTTATTTTGCAAGTTCATGAGTTGCTGTTTCAAAACAGAAAGTTTGCTGCTATTGATTAAATTGCCTAGAAATGTAAGAATGTGATAAAATCTTGAAATTTTGATACAGTCAACTTTGATAAATTATTTCCAGTGTGGTAAATTTTCAGAATTTTTTTGAGTTATCTAAGTATGGATTCTTAATTATCCTTTACAGACTGTCCTGTTTAGGCAGATTGCTGTTATGTTTGCATTGTTTGCATATGTTGGCTTGTTTAATGATTCTATTTGAGGATAGGAGTATTAAATATGCAGAGGCATTTAGTGTTCAATTTTTAATTATAATTTTTTTGATTTGCTACAGTAGAGAAATGTTAAGGTTTTGAGTTGATTTATACTAACTTATCTCACGAGTTCTTGTTGAGTTTTGTGTGGATGAAGTTTTTAAGATTTAGAGAAACCGTGATATGAAAGGAGACACAAAAGCTCAAGCTTGGGGATGCCCAAGGCATCCCAAGTATTTATTCTAAGAAGTCTCAAGCAACTAAGCTTGGGGATGCACCGGTAGGCATCCCACCTTTCTTCTTCAACAACTATCGGTCAGTTTTGGTTGAGCCTAAGTTTTTGCTTCTTCACATGATATGTGCTATTCTTGGAATGTCATTTTATTTTGTTTTCTTTGCTGTTTGAATAAAATATCAAGATCTGAAATTTTTTAAATGAGAGAGAGTCCTCACATAGCTGTTTAATTGTTTCACTACTCATTGATCTTTGCTTATATATTTTGGAATAGTTTGTCATTAATTCTCATGCTTCACTTATATCTTTTTGAGAGTTAATAATAGTAATGGTAATTTGCACACGATATGAATTTGGTCCCAAGATGAATATTCGACAGGGATATAATAAAAACTTTCATATAGATCATTTGATATGATAAGTGTGATTCCTTGCAATAAAAATAATGAAAGAGATCATATGCTAATCTTATGGAAATTAATGACATTACATAAAGAAAAATATAAGTGGTAAAATTTATTGGAGGTTAACAAGCATAGCATTAGTCAATGATGCAATTCATGAAAAAGTTAATAAGGGAAGAGAAGATTCACATGCAAATATACTATCTTGGACATCTTTTATGATTGTGAGCCCCCATTAAGTATTTTATGTCAAATTGTTGACGTTGGACAAGGAAGACAACGTAATGAATTATGTTTGTTCATATTCACATAGAAGTTATATTGTTATAGATCCTCCAACATGTGGTGCTTGCCCAATATCTTTGCTAGCCAAAAATCCGCACCAAATAGAGATACTACTTGTGCATCCAAAACCCTTAAACCCAGTTTCTTGCCATGAGAGTCCACTATATCTACCTATGGATTGAATAAGATCCTTCAAGTAAGTTGTCATCGGTGCAAAAAGCAATAAAAATTCCTCCTAAAATATGTATGATCTTTTATTGTAAGGGAAATAAGCGTTGTACGAACTTGTGATGGTAAAGAAATAAAAGCGACAGACTGCATAATAAAGGTTGCTATCACAAGGGGCAATATAACGTGACGTTCCTTTGCATTAAGGGCTTGTGCATCCAAAAATAAAAAGCGCATGACAACATCTGCTTCCCTCTGCGAAGGGCCTATCTTTTACTTTTATGCATTTACTTTTATGTATTTATTTTTTTATGCAAGAGTCAATAGTGTTCTCCTCTACTTCCTTTTTATTTTTCTCTTTTGCAAGCATCATGTGGTGGGGAAAGATCAAGGCACATATATCCAGTTGTATATGAGTGATCATGAGTTATTATTGTTGACATCACCCTTGAGGTGAATAAGTTGGGAGGCGAAATCACAAGCCCCTATCTTTCTATGTGTCTGGCTGAAAGTTTTGCTCCATATATATGTCATGAGTGTTAGCAATCATAGAAGACTAAATGATGGTTGAGTATGTGGACTTGCTAAAAAGCTCCTACATGAGACCCTTCCTGAAAATATGATGAATTGCAATTGCATTGTTGACTAGAATAGTTTGTTAGTTTCCAAGAAAGTTTATGCCTTATACCTCATTGTTGTGATGAATTGTTACTTGCTCATGAGAAGTTTTATGATAATAAATATTGCTGTTATAATAATGATCTTGCTTTGAATCATTCAAGTCCAATGTCCATGCTATAAAAGAAAAGATTATATGATGATTATGATAGGTAGCATTCCACCTCAAAATTTCTGTTTTTAATTGCTACTTTATCATGATGACTTTTATGAGAGAAAGTTGCTGTTATGATGCTAGGAAAAGTGATTGAAATTATCATTGATCAAACTTATGCACTATGCTAGCATTCACACTTCATAAATTATTTCTTTTATCATTTACCTACTCGAGGACGAGCAGGAATTAAGCTTGGGGATGCTGATACGTCTCCAACGTATCTATAATTTATGAAGTATTCATGCCATGTTTATAACAATTCTATATGGTTTTGGTATGATTTGATTAGAACTAACCCAGACTGACGCTGTTTTCAGCAGAACTACCGTGGTGTTGTTTTTTGTGCAGAAATGAAAGTTTTCCAAATGAGCTGAAACTTTTTGGAGATTTTTTATTGGACAAATAAAAAATATTGGCATCAAGACCCACTTGAGGGGGGCCACCCAGTGCCCACGAGGCACCAGGGTGCGCCACCCCTCCCCAGGCGCGCCCTGGTACCTCGTGGGGCCCACGTGGCTCCATTTCGCGTGATTCCAACGCTGAAAAATCATATATATTCAGAAACCCCCGAAAGTTAACCTAGATGAGTTTTTACGCCGCCGCAAGCCTCTGTACCTCCACGATCTCATCTACAGCCCTTTTCCGGCACCCTGCCGGAGGGGGGAAGGCATCACCGGAGGCCATCTTCATCATCCCGGCGGTCTCCATGACGAGGAGGGGGTAGTTCACCCTCGGGGCAGAGGGTTTGTACCGGTAGCTATGTGTTTGATCTCTCTCTCTCGTGTTCTTGAGATGGCACGATCTTGATGTATCGCGAGCTTTGTTGATATAGATGAATCATATGGAGTTTTCCCCTCTCTATCTTCTTGTGATGAATTGAGTTTTCCCTTTGAAGTTTTCTTATCAGTTTGAGTCTTTAAGGATTTGAGAAGACTTGATGTATGTCTTGCATATGAATATCTGTGGTGACAATGGGATATTCACTTGAGTCACTTGATGTATGTTTTGGTGATCAACTTGCGGGTTCCGTGACCTTGGGGATTTATGCATAAGGGTTGGCACACATTTTCGTCTTGACTTTCCGGTAGAAACTTTGGGGCACTCTTTGAATTTCTTTGTGTTGGTTTGAATAGATGAATCTGAGATTATGTGATGCATATCGTATAATCAAACCCGCGGGTACTCGTGGTGACATTGGAGAGCCTAGGTGACATTAGGGTTTTGGTTGATGTGTATCTTAAGGTGTTATTCTAGTACGAACTCTAGGGCTGTTCGTGACAATTAATGGGGATGGCTCATAAGATTGATCGGGAAGGATAACTTTGAGGTGGTTTCGTACCCTACAACAATTTCTTCGTTTGTTCTCCGCTATTTGTGACTTTGGAGTGAACTCTTTGTCGCACGTGAGGGATTTACATATGATTCAACTATGTCAACAATGTTGGGAGATCACACTAGTGAAAGTATGAACCCTAGGCCTTGTTTCTAAGCATTGCAATACCGTTTTTATGCCCGTTTACTATTTGCTACCTTGCTGTTTTTATATTTTCAGATTACAAAAACCTATATCTACTATCCATACTACACTTTTATCACCATCTCTTCGCCGAACTAGTGCACCTATACAATTTACCATTGTATTGGGTGTGTTGGGGACACAAGAGATTTCTTGTATTTGGTTGCAGGGTTGTTTGAGAGATACCATCTTCAACCTACGCCTATCACGGATTGATAAACCTTAGGTCATCTACTTGAGGGAAAATTGCTACTGTCCTACAAAACTCTGCACTTAGAGGCCCAACACGAGTCTACAAGAATAAGTTGTGTAGTAGACATCAGCGCTCTCCGCCGCGCAACCGCGGCGTCGCAATCGGACACCGCGTGAAGGAAGAGCGGCTCTCGCCGCCGCCCCGGCGTGTCAAGGAGGAGTGGCTCTCTCCGCCGCCCTGGTGCGTCAAGGAGGAGCGGCTCTCGCAGCCGCCTCGGCGCTTCGTCAAGGAGGAGCGCCTCTTGGCGCCGCCCCAGTGCGTCGTCAAGGAGGAGCGCCACACGCCACCGCCCCTGCCGAAGGCGCGCGGTCGCATTCTCCACTACCTCGGCAGCGGCGGGGGCGGCGGTAGCTGTTCGTCGTCCCGGAGCGCCATGATGGCGCAGGAGTACACCGACAGGGAGCAGCGCCGGCGGGACAGGCGCAACGCCACGCGCCGGTCCAAGTACGCGGATTCCGACGTCCCACCGCCACACATCGCGGTGGACCCGGACCTGACGTACGCCTGGGCCCTGGACCGCTCCGTGACGACGTCGAAGACAGCCAAGCGCCGTCTCCACCACCTCGATGGGGAGATGGCCAGGTACGGCGAGGAATGGTCTCTCAGCGAGATCGACGCCGCCAATGACCGCCGCCCTCTCGCCCAGCCCACGTCCTCGGTGGCCGTGGCCGCACTGCGCACGACGCAGGAGGAAGAGGAGAGGATCATCCGCAAGCGTCAGGCGACCGCCGGGAAGCCCTGCCGCGACGCCGCCACGTTCCGCCGCTCGAAGCCCGACGACGGCGACTCCGACGCCGGATCGGGCGACGATGATGGCACAGGAGCCGCCGGCCAGCCCGGCATGGCCTACGAGGTCACCGTCAAGTATAGGATAGTTTAGGGTTTTATTTTAAGGTTTTTAGTTCACCGGACGAAATATCGTCCGGTTTTATGTACAAATTATCCTAGTTTCAATGAAATCCGCCGTGTTTATATCAAAATTCGCCTGGTTTGATCGAATTTCGTCCGATTGGTTCGAACTGTTGTCAAAATGTATGCGGCTACGGTTGGATGGCAGCCTCCCGCATCCGTGTTCGCGGACTGGTCCCCTCCTGTCCGCGGACGGATGCGGGAGGAAATTTGCGGGTTGCCGTTGGAGATGCCCATCCGTCCACAGACAGGAGGGGACCAGTCCGCGGACACGGATGCGGGAGGCCGCCATCCAACCGTAGCCGCATACATCCGGCCTCCCTCTTTTTTTAAGTCCGCACGATCAAATAGCCGCATACATAGATTGCAGACGTTCAAATAGCCACATGCAACACTAGTTCAAATTTAAAAAAGTTCAAATATTAGATCCCAACATTGTTATCCCCTTTAACCGCCCACTGATGCTGAATCAGATCTTCCTTCAGCTGCTCGTGAGTTGGTTGATGCCGAATTTGTTGATGCATTTGAATAAACTCTTCAAATGTGGCCGGATTCTGGTCTGAAAGTTGGATAGGATCACCCATATTCTCAAATTCTAGAGCTGCGGCAGCATCCTCACCCTCATCCTCGATGATCATGCACAGATCATGTTGTGCATGATCACACAACATGTCATCACCTCCCACAAGTTCTCCGGATCCCATTGTTTAGCAGGTCCACGAACAACTGCAAAATGGGCCTGCAGAACTCCAAATTGTTGGGGAACGTTGCATGGGAAACAAAAAATTTCCTACGCTCACCAAGATCGATCTAGGAGATGAACATCTACGAGAGGAGAGATTGCATCTACATACCCTTGTAGATCGCTAAGCGGAAGCGTTAAGAAACGCGGTTGATGTAGTCGAACATCTTCGCGATCCAATCACGATCCGTCCACGAACTCCCGATCAAGTGCTGAACGGACGGCACCTCCGAGTTTAGCACACGTGCGGCTCAGCGGCGTCCTCTCCTTCTTGATCCATCAAGTGAGAGAGAGGGGGTAGATGAGATCGGGACCAACACGACGGTATGGTGGTGGTGGTGGCAGCGGAATTCTGGCAGGGCTTCGCCAAGCGCGTACCGGTGAAACGTGGGAGGAGTTGGGAGAGGTAACGGGCAAGGGTCCAAGGGGTGGCTGCCCCCAATGCCTCCCCATCTTTATATAGGCGTGGAGGGGGCTGGTGGCTTGCCCTCCAAGGCCCTAGGGTCGTTGGCTAAAGGGGGAGGAAGGAAATCCCTCCTTTCCTTCCCCACCGATCGCTATCCCCCCTTTTTAGGGATCCTGATCTTATCCCTTTGGGATATGATACTATTCCTTTTAAGGGAGGATCTTGGTGCGCCTAGACCAGGGTTGTGGGGACTTTCCCCACTACCCACGTTCATGTGGATCCCCATTGCAGGTGGGCCCCACTCCAGAACCTTCTAGAACCTTCCCGGTACAATACCGAAAAAACTCGAACTTTTTCCGGAACCCCGATAACAACTTTCCATATATGAATCTTTACCTCCAGACTATTCCGGAGCTCCTCGTGATGTCCCGGATCCCATCCGGGACTCCGAACAACCTTCGGACTTTCCACTATTAATATCTCAATACTACCCTAGCGCTACCGAACGTTAAGCGTGCGACCCTACGGGTTCGGGAATATGCAGACATGACCGAGACTCCTCTCCGGTCAATAACCAATAGTGGGACCTGGATGCCCTTATTGGTTCCTACATATTCAACGAAGATCTGTATCGGTCGAACCTCGATGTCAAGGATTCAGTCAATCCTGTATGCAGTTCCCTTTGTCCATCGGTATGTTACTTGCCCGAGATTCGATCGTCGGTATCTCCATACCTAGTTCAATCTCGTTACCGACAAGTCTCTTTACTCGTTCCGTAATACAAGATCCCGTGGCTAACTCTTTAGTCACATTGCTTGCAAGCTTATTGTGATGCTGTATTACCGAGTGGGCCCTGTGATACCTTTCCGTCATACGGAGTGACAAATTCCCAGTCTTGATCCATGCCAACTCAACAGACACCATCGGAGATACCTGTAGAGCATCTTTATAGTCATCCAGTTACGTTGCGACGTTTGATACACACAAGGTACTCCTCCGGTGTCAGTGAGTTGCATGATCTCATGGTCATAGGAACAGATACTTGACATGCGAAAACGATGGCAATAAACTTGACTAGATCATATGCTACGTTCATAGTTTGGGTCTTGTCCATCACATCATTCTCCTAATGATGTGATCCCGTTATCAAATGACAACTCATGTCTATGACTAGGAAACCATGGCCATCTTTGATCAACGAGCTAGTCCGGTAGAGGCTCACTAGGGACATGTTGTTGTCTATGTATCCACACATGTATTTGTGTTTCCAACCAATACAATTATAGCATGGATAATAAATGATTATCATGAACAAGGAAATATAATAATAACCATTTTATTATTGCCTCTAGGGCATATTTCCAACAGTCTACCACTTGCACTAGAGTCAATAATCTAGCATTACATGGTTATGAATCTAACACCCATAGAGTTCTGGTGTTGATCATGTTTTGCCCGTGGAAGAGGTTTAGTCAACGGATCTGCAACATTCAGATCCGTGTGCACTTTGCAAATGTTTATGTCCTCCTCCTTGATCGCATCGCGGATGGAATTGAAGCGTCGCTTTATGTGTCTGGTCCTCTTGTGAAACCTTGGTTCCTTGGCTAGAGCAATGGCACCAGTGTTGTCACAGAACAGAGTCATTGGGTCCAGTGCACTGGGCACAACTCTAAGATCTGTCATGAACTGCTTCATCCAGACACCTTCCTTCGCCGCCTCCGAGGCAGCTATGTACTCCGCTTCGCATGTAGAATCAGCTACCACGCTTTGCTTGGAACTGCACCAGCTTACCGCTCCCCCATTTAGAATATATACGTATCCGGTTTGAGACTTAGAGTCATCCGGATCAGTGTCAAAGCTTGCATCGATGTAACTCTTTACGACGAGCTCTTGATCACCTCCATAAACGAGAAACATTTCCTTAGTCCTTTTCTGGTACTTAAGGATATTCTTGACCGCTGTCCAGTGTTCCACTCCTGGATCACTTTGAAACCTTCCGGCCATACTTATGGCAAGGCTGACATCTGGTCTTGTGCACAGCATCGCATACATGATATAGCCTATGGCAGAAGCATAGGGGATGACACTCATTTTTTCTCTATCCTCTGTAGTCGCTGGGCATTGAGTCTTACTCAACTTCACACCTTGCAAAACAGGCAAGAACCCCTTCTTGGACTGATCCATTTTGAAGTTCTTCAAAACTTTATCAAGGTATGTGCTCTGTGAAAGTCCTATTAAGCGTCTCGATCTATATCTATAGATCTTGATGCCTAATATGAAAGCAACTTCTCCTAGGTCCTTCATTGAAAAACTCTTGTTCAAATATTCCTTCACGCTTTCCAAAAGTTCTATATTGTTTCCAATCAGCAATATGTCATCCACATATAATATTAAAAACGCTATAGAGCTCCCACTCACTTTCTTGTAAATACAAGCTTCTCCGTAAACTTGTATAAACCCAAATGCCTTGATCACCTCATCAAAGCGAAGATTCCAACTCCGAGACGCTTGCACCAGTCCATAAATGGATCGCTGGAGTTTGCAAACTTTGTCAGCATTCTCTGGATCGACAAAACCTTCTGGTTGCATCATATACAACTCTTCCTTAAGAAAACCGTTAAGGAACGCTGTTTTGACATCCATCTGCCAAATTTCATAATCGAAAAATGCAGCTATTGCTAACATGATTCTAACGGACTTAAGCATCGCTACGGGTGAGAAAGTCTCATCGTAGTCAACTCCTTGAACTTGTGAAAAACCCTTTGCCACAAGTCGAGCTTTATAGACGGTGACATTACCGTCCGCGTCCGTCTTCTTCTTGAAGATCCATTTATTCTGAATGGCCTTTCGCCCTTCAGGTAATACTTCCAAAGTCCATACTTTGTTTTCATACATGGATCCCATCTCGGATTTCATGGCCTCTAACCATTTGTCGGAATCTGGGCCCACCATCGCTTCTCCATAGCTCGTAGGTTCATCGTTGTCCAACAACATGACATTCAAGACAGGGTTACCGTACCACTCAGGAGCAGTACGTATCCTTGTCGACTTACGAGGTTCGATAGTAACTTGATCCGAAGCTTCATGATCACCATCATCAGCTTCCTCTTCAACTGACGTAGGTTCCACAGAAACATCTTTCTGCGCAGTGCTACTCTCTGGTTGAAGTAAAGGTTCAACAACCTCATCAAGTTCTATCTTCCTCCCACTCAATTCTTTCGAGAGAAACTCTTTCTCGAGAAAGGACCCGTTCTTAGCGACAAACACTTTGCCTTCGGATCTGAGATAGAAGGTATACCCAACCGTCTCTTTTGGGTATCCTATGAAGACGCATTTGTCCGCTTTGGGTTCGAGCTTTTCTGGCTGAAGCCTTTTGACATAAGCATCGCATCCCCAAACTTTAAGAAATGACAACTTTGGTTTCTTGCCAAACCACAGTTCATACGGTGTCGTCTCAACGGACTTAGATGGTGCCCTATTTAAAGTGAATGCAGCTGTCTCTAACGCATAACCTCAAAATGATAATGGCAGATCGGCAAGAGACATCATAGAACGCACCATATCCAATAAGGTTCGATTACGATGTTCGGACACACCATTACGCTGTGGTGTTCCAGGTGGCGTCAACTGTGAAACAATTCCACATTGTCTTAAGTGACTGCCAAACTCATAACTCAGATATTCTCCCCCTCGATCAGATCGTAGAAATTTGATCTTCTTGTTACGATGATTCTCAACTTCACTCTGAAATTGCTTGAACTTTTCAAACGTTTCAGACTTGTGTTTCATTAAGTAAACATATCCATATCTACTCAAATCGTCGGTGAAGGTGAGAAAGTAACGATATCCACCGCGCACCTCAATGCTCATCGGACCGCACACATCAGTATGTATGATTTCCAACAAGTCACTTGCCCGTTCCATTGTTCCGGAGAACGGGGTCTTAGTCATCTTGCCCATGAGGCATGGTTCGCATGTGTCAAGTGATTCAAAATCAAGTGACTCCAAAAGTCCATCAGCATGGAGTTTCTTCATGCGTTTTACACCAATATGACCTAAGCGGCAGTGCCACAAGAAAGTGGTACTATCATTATCAACTCTACATCTTTTGGCATCAATGTTATGAACATGTGTATCATCACTATCGAGGTTCAATAAGAATAAACCCCTCACAATGGGTGCATGACCATAAAAGATATTACCCATATAAATAGAACAACCATTATTCTCTGATTTAAATGAGTAACCGTCTCGCATTAAACAAGATCCAAATATAATGTTCATGCTCAACACAGGCACTAAATAACAATTATTCAGGTTCATCACTAATCCCGATGGTAATCGAAGAGCGAGCGTGCCGACGGCGATCACATCAACCTTGGAACCATTTCCCACGCGCATCGTCACTTTGTCCTTCGCCAGCCTCCGTCTATTCCGCAGTTCCTGCTTTGAGTTGCAAATGTGAGCAACCGCACCGGTATCAAATACCCAGGCACTACAACGAGAGTTGGTAAGGTACACATTAATAACATGTATATCATATATACCTTGTTTGGCATTGGCCCCCATCTTGTCGGCCAGATACTTGGGGCAATTCTGCTTCCAGTGGCCAGTTCCCTTGCAATAGAAGCACTCAGTTTCTGGCTTGGGCCCAGCCTTGGGTTTCTTCACGGGAGGGGCAACTACTTTGCCACTCTTCTTGGAGTTTCCCTTCTTGCCCTTGCCATTCTTTTTGAAACTAGTGGTTTTATTGACCATCAACACTTGATGCTCCTTCTGGATGTCTGACTCAGCGACTTTCAGCATCGCAAACAGCTCGGCGACTGACTTGTTCATCCCTTGCATGTTATAGTTCAACACGAAGCTCTTGTAGCTAGGTAGTAGCGATTGAAGAACTCTGTCAGTGATCGCCTCTGGCGGGAGCACAACTCCCAACTCAGCCAGATGGTTGTAATACCCAGACATTTTGAGTATGTGTTCACTGACAGACCCGTTCTCCTCCATCTTGCAAGCATAGAACTTATCGGAGGTCTCATACCTCTCGATCCGGGCATTCTTCTCAAAAATAAACTTCAACTCCTGGAACATCTCATATGCTCCATGACGTTCAAAACGCCTTTGAAGTCCCGGTTCTAAGCCATACAACATGGCGCACTGAACTATTGAGTAGTCATCAACACGCGCCTGCCAGGCGTTCATAACATCCACAAACGCTGGAGGGGGTTGCTCACCAAGCGGTGCATCAAGGACATAAGCCTTTTGGGCAGCCGTGAGGATAATCCTCAGATTACGGGCCCAGTCTACAAAGTTACTTCCATCATCTTTCAGCTTGGCTTTCTCTAGGAACGCATTGAAATTCAGGGGAGCTACTGCGCGAGCCATTGATCTACAACATAAATTTGCAAAGACAACTTAGACTATTGTTCAAGATAATGAGTTTAGTTTACTTAAAAACTCCCACTCAAATCGACATCCCTCTGGTCGTCCGAGTGTAACATGATCCAAATTCACCAACCCAAGTCCGATCATCACGTGAGATGAGGTGGTTTCAATGGTGAACATCTCCATGTTGATCATATCTACTATATGACTCATGTTCGACCTTTCGGTCTCTTGTGTTCCGAGGCCATGTCTGTACATGCTAGGCTCGTCAAGTTTAACCCAAGTGTTCCGCATGTGCAAAACTGGCTTGCACTCGTTGTATGTGAACGTAGAGTCTATCACACCCGATCATCACGTGGTGCTTCGAAACGACGAACTTTCGCAACGGTGCACACTTGGGGAGAACACAATTTTATCTTGAAATTTTAGAGAGGGATCACCTTATAATGCTACCGTCGTCCTAAGCAAAATAAGATGCATAAAAAGATTAACATCACATGCAAATCATAAGTGACATGATATGGCCATGAACTTGTGCTTTTGATCACCATCTCCAAAGCACCGGCATGATCTCCATCGTCACCGGCATGACACCATGATCTCCATCATCATGATCTCCATCATCGCGTCGCCATCGGGGTTGTCACGCCAACCATGCTTCTACTACTATTGCTACCGTTTAGCGATAAAGTAAAGCATTACATAGCGCTTAATGATTGACACGCAGGTCATACAATAATTAAAGACAACCCTATGGCTCCTGCCGGTTGCCGTATACATCGACATGCAAGCCGAGATAAACTATTACAAAATATGATCATCTCATACATCAAATATATTTCATCATGTCTTTGGCCATATCATATCACAACATACCCTGCAAAAACAAGTTAGACGTCCTCTAATTTGTTGTTGCATGTTTTACGTGGCTGCTATGGGTATCTAGCAAGAACGATTCTTACCTACGCAAAACCACAACGGTGATATGCAAGTTGCTATTTAACCTTCTACAAGGACCGCCTTCGTCGAATCTGATTCAACTAAGGTGGGAGAGACAGACACCCGCCAGCCATCTTATGCAACAAAGTCGCATGTCAGTCGATGGAACCGGTCTCATGTACGTGGACATGTAAAGTTGGTCTGGGCCGCTTCATCCCACAATACCGCTGAATCAAGAAAAGACCAAGGAAGGAAGCAATCTGAATATCAACACCCACAAACTCCTTTGTGTTCTACTCGTGATGTCATCTACGCAAAGACGTAGCTCATGATGCCACTGTTGGGGAACGTTGCATGGGAAACAAAAAATTTCCTACGCTCACCAAGATCGATCTAGGAGATGAACATCTACGAGAGGAGAGATTGCATCTACATACCATTGTAGATCGCTAAGTGGAAGCGTTAAGAAACGCGGTTGATGTAGTCGAACGTCTTCGCGATCCAATCACGATCCGTCCACGAACTCCCGATCAAGTGCCAAACGGACGGCACCTTCGAGTTTAGCACACGTGCGGCTCAGCGGCGTCCTCTCCTTCTTGATCCAGCAAGCGAGAGAGAGGGGGTAGATGAGATCGGGACCAACACGACGGTATGGTGGTGGTGGTGGCAGCGGAATTCCGGCAGGGCTTCACCAAGCGCGTACCGGTGAAACGTGGGAGGAGTTGGGAGAGGTAACGGGCAAGGGTCCAAGGGGTGGCTGCCCCCAATGCCTCCCCACCTTTATATAGGCGTGGAGGGGGCTGGTGGCTTGCCCTCCAAGGCCCTAGGGTCGTTGGCCAAAGGGGGAGGAAGGAAATCCCTCCTTTCCTTCCCCACCGATCGCTATCCCCCCTTTTTAGGGATCCTGATCTTATCCCTTTGGAATATGATACTATTCCTTTTAAGGGAGGATCTTGGTGCGCCTAGACCAGGGTTGTGGGGACTTTCCCCACTACCCACGTTCATGTGGGTCCCCATTGCAGGTGGGCCCCACTCCAGAACCTTCTAGAACCTTTCCGGTACAATACCGAAAAAACTCAAACTTTTTCCGGAACCCCGATAACAACTTTCCATATATGAATCTTTACCTCCGGACTATTCTGGAGCTCCTCGTGATGTCCCGGATCCCATCCGGGACTTCAAACAACCTTCGGACTTTCCACTATTAATATCTCAATACTACCCTAGCGCTACCGAACGTTAAGCGTGCGACCCTACGGGTTCGGGAATATGCAGACATGACCGAGACTCCTCTCCGGTCAATAACCAATAGTGGGACCTGGATGTCCATATTGGTTCCTACATATTCAACGAAGATCTTTATCGGTCGAACCTCGATGTCAAGGATTCAGTCAATCCCGTATGCAGTTCCCTTTGTCCATCGGTATGTTACTTGCCCGAGATTCGATCGTCGGTATCTCCATACCTAGTTCAATCTCGTTACCGACAAGTCTCTTTACTCGTTCCGTAATACAAGATCCCGTGGCTAACTCTTTAGTCACATTGCTTGCAAGCTTATTGTGATGCTGTATTACCGAGTGGGCCCTGAGATACCTTTCCGTCATACGGAGTGACAAATTCCCAGTCTTGATCCATGCCAACTCAACAGACACCCTCGGAGATACCTGTAGTGCATCTTTATAGTCACCCAGTTACGTTGCGACGTTTGATACACACAAGGTACTCCTCCGGTGTCAGTGAGTTGCATGATGTCATGGTCATAGGAACAGATACTTGACATGCGAAAACGATAGCAATAAACTTGACACGATCATATGCTACGTTCATAGTTTGGGTCTTGTCCATCACATCATTCTCCTAATGATGTGATCCCGTTATCAAATGACAACTCATGTCTATGACCAGGAAACCATGGCCATCTTTGATCAACGAGCTAGTCCGGTAGAGGCTCACTAGGGACATGTTGTTGTCTATGTATCCACACATGTATTTGTGCTTCCAACCAATACAATTATAGCATGGATAATAAACGATTATCATGAACAAGGAAATATAATAATAACCATTTTATTATTGCCTCTAGGGCATATTTCCAACACAAATACCCTCTCAACATCCTTTCTAGCTGATTCTTGTCTTTGGGCAAAGTGGGCCTTTTTCTGGCCAACTGGGTTAGAGATGGCGCTGACAAAGGTAGCCCACGGATGATAGATACCGTCAACCAGATAGTAACCCATGTTGTACTCATGTCCATTGACAGTATAGTGGCAAGGATGAGCCTTTCCTTCAGTCAGCCTCGCAAACAACGGTGATCGCTGCAGCACATTGATGTCATTGTGAGACCCGGGCATGCCAAAGAAAGCGTGCCGAATCCAAAGATCATATGATGCAACTGCTTCAAGAATGATGGTGGGCTTCTTAACATTGCCCTTGTAAAGCCTTCGGGCAGTTCTTCCATTTCCAATGCATGCAGTCAAGAGATCCGAGCAAACCTGGCCACCCTCTTGCTTCTGAGATTGCCAAGAGCTTCTCGGTGTCTGCCATAGTTGGTTCTCTCAGGTACTGAGGTCCGAACACTTCGACCACGGTAGTTGCAAACCTGACCATGGCATCTCCGCATGTGCTCTCAGACATCCGTAGGTACTCGTCCCACGAATCAGCGGTCGTGCCATATGCAAGCATCCGTAGTGCGGCCATGCACTTCTGGTAACCAGAGAAGCCAATCGTTCCCACGGCGTCCTTCTTCAAAATGAAGTAGTTATCATAGGACCAGACGCCATGGTACAAACGATCGAAGACAGTCTTGCGCATCCAAAAACGCCGGCGAAAATGGTCAGCGAAGAGTGCATCCAGGGCAAAGTAGTCGGCCATCAGTGTCAAATGGCCGCGCGCCCTGTTGCGGTTGAGCACTCGATGACCCTTGATCGAGCCCTTGAAATTGAGAACATGCTCCTCCGCATGCTCCGCGTCTTCAAGGACCGCATGCATCATTGCCGTCTCATCCGAGTACTCCTCCTCGTCGGACGAGTCGTCGGACGACTCAACATAGTGCTCGTATATGTACTCCAAATCGGAATCCATTGCTAGAAAGAAGAATGAAAAACTGTTTTTAGCTCCGGCAATTCATCGAACAGTTGCCGGGCATGGTGAGTATAGCCGTAGCGGATGGTACCTGGCGGGGTGGTCGGAGGACAGGGGTTGAACGGCGACGAAGGAGAAGCGGGGTGGAGCCCTGCTAGAACGCTGGAGGTGACGGAGACGTAGAGTTCCGACAGGGGTGTGGCGTGGCGGCCGGGGTGGTGGAGCGGCGGCGAATACAAGAGAGAAAGAAGGAAGGAGAGAAAATGGGGAGGATGGAGGCGCGGGGTCCGGGAAGGGTTTTGGGTGGGCCGGGGGTGTCGGAGTCCTACGTGTCTGGTGTTCGGACTCCCGCAAAGCTCCCCCGCTTTTGTCTCCGGTTTGCGGGAGAAAGTACGTCCGGACCGCGCCGCGGACCGATGCAGACCCACGTTGGATGGCTACCGCGGATCGGACGTATGCGGGCGGTTTGCGGGTCCGCCTTGGAGATGCCCTTACATTACTCAACTTATACTTAAAACATAGTTTACAACTATACAATAATCATATGTACTTTCAGTTTCAATTCTCAAATTATCAGTCCTAATATTTATGTTCAATACAACCAGATTTCATTCAAATATATTGCAACCCTTAGCAGCAATATGTGTGGTATCGTCTTATTCAACTGAGACCACTAAACATTGTTGAAACTAAGCAACTTCTTGACTCTACACCTCCTCATGACACCATGCCACCCAACGCCGAGCGTGGTCAGGCCCGCGGCAATGGCGAGTACCCTCCACCCGGCCACCACGCACACGTAGGCGAGGAACGATAATGGCACGATGCACATGACCACCAGCGCGGGAACCGGTAGAGGCACGCGGTAGGGACGTTTCAGTGCAGGATACCTGGCACGGAGCCATAGGAAGGAGGCGAACTCGAGCAACGTGCCGAGGCCATACATGAAGTTAGCTGTCGATATGACATCGTCGAACCCGAGGAAGGAGACAGCAATCGTTATGACGGTCGATGCGGAGATGGCAACCCATGGGGTCCCAGTGCGGGCGTCGCGATGGGAGAAGACGGTCGGGAGGAGGCCCAGGTCCGCCATGCCGAGGAGCTGAAATGCACCGCTGCTCATCTGGGCCTCAAACATACCTATGGAGGAGATCACTGTGCCAGCCCCCGTCCAGTACTTTAGCCATGGCCCCCCGATGATGCCTGTTTAGACATAGCAAAGTCGAAATCAGTAGAGAAAAAAGTATTAGATAAAAGGACTTGGTTGAGACCTACATTGGTCGCATCGATCGGCCTAGCTTGATTATAGCACATGCATGCACACCGTTTTTTCTGCCTCAAATAATCACCGGAGGAGAGAGCATCCCGCATCTATTATGTTAATTTTTGTTGTTTCTACAGCAGTTCACTTTTTTTTGGAAAACTTGCGGCATTTTTCATACTAGAAGATAACCCGCACATTTTCATGTGAATACATGCATGTATTCGAATGACTTATGAAGATTACTTATAATGAGATGGTAGGATGATTGTGTGGCAAACATAGATGACTTATTGATGTGGATAGGTTGCATGAATAGAAAAAACATGTATTGAGTTGCATATTTGAGAACAGAAGATATGCATTTGAAGGCAATAGGGTTTTCCTTTAGAATGGACAGTGTGCCACCCTTTTTTTTTTTACAAATTGTGTTTAATTAATTCGTAATAAAGCATCAAGGGGATACAAACAAATGAGCACACTCTGCCTCTGCACGGTTAGAATGCAAACAACTAACACCAACGTGCACACAGAAAGGATCATGGCGGCAAAGAGCAAAGCCATACAATACGAAGCTATGCCTAGGAAAAATAAAAGAAAAAATGTAAAAAAGTACAGCAACATTGATCCTTGCCGATCAGCTGCTAACCCAACGAAAATAATGCAAGCACACATGATCCGAATATGGACACAACCACGCAAATTGAAACCATGCATGCACCAAGCAAGAAGCCTAGTCACCAAGAGCCCACTGCGGAGCGAAGAACATTCATGGACTCATGTGTGATGCATGTCACAGGATGAGAGAAGACGGTACCACCAAAATCTCATATTGGACATGCTCTTGGTGATCCCATGCCTCCGACGCAAGTGCATGTTGCTGCTAAATTTGGGCATGGCCACCGACTACCTAACAATACACCATGACCCGTCAGTACACTGCCATGGTCGCGATCTGCTGCCATCAGCTCCGTCGAGTAACCATGGTCCGGCCACCAGCACCTCCGGGCAGAAATAATGTCACTTATGTTGCGCACTACCTTTGCAACACCAAACCGCAACGAGAACCACCATTACCCGTTGCCGTGCACCATCTCCATATCTCAGTCATCCAAATCACGACAGCGGAGGGACAATGAAATGGCTGTTGTAGCACAAACCTCCTACCAACCACGGGTCCCTTCAACCAAAACCCTCTCCAAAAAGATGCCCCTAGGAGGGTACACCACCGCACAGTCGATGTCATCGTCTGGTCCAAGGGAATCGGGACCTAGGGGTTAATGTAGCCTATGTTTGGCTACATGGCGCGTAGTCAAGTCGCACCCTCACTCCTGTCGTGCTTTTATCTCTTCTATATACTCCACCCGTACGTGCAACCAGTTTTGCCTCCGGCCGACACCTCCAGAGACTCTCCTTCTCCTTACCGCTAACAATTAGTCCAACACCCTCCTCTGATGGGTGAACCGGAGGCCTTGCTGCCACTGTCACCCACCATCAGTCCACCACCATTATTAATCCAGCTTTGTTGGATCCAAGACGGAACATGGAAACAGAGGCATTAAGGTGATGTCTAATCTCCCCATCAAACAAAGGTGATGTCTAATCTCTTTAAATAATTTCTGGTTCACCACCATACAAAAATTTCTTCAGCTTCTTTTTCACTGCTCATGTCAAATTGCATGATATCGTTGCGTGGGTTTCAAAATGAGCATGACCTATGATGTGACTGTGATGTGGGGACTTGATAGGCATGGTGTGATGTGGGATAAGCTTTCTTTTGGGATCTTAGATTGCCAGGAGAGTTATGTCTCCACAAGGCCTTAATAATATACTCCAAACTGGAAGCCATGATTTTGTAAAATTATGAATTAATGTTCATCATGATCCCAAAATTGCAAGATTTGCTGCAAAACAATCTATGATGCGTCTTCCATAAATTATGTTATTTGGGTAATTCTGTTTTTACTTATGCAAGCCTACATATTGCGTACATTTGGTGAAACTTTTAATGAAAATTTAAATATTATTTTAATCCGTACTAGATACACCGTACTCACTCCATCCAAATATATAAGGCTGAATACACTTTTCATCAAATTGCCTTTGACTACTGGTTAGAACAAAAAAAAAATGATGTATATGTTACAAAAGCATACCGTCAAATTTGTATGTGAAGAATTTCTAATGATAGAATTTTTTATATCATACCTCTCATATATTATTAATCTTATTACTAATGGTCAAAGGCAACATCAAAAAAACTTATTAGGCTCTATATTTGGGTTGAGGGAGTACAGTTTTTTAATATTATTTGAAATTATAAAATGTGAGAAATATCATCCTGAGATCATAAATTTCGAAACTATATACCACTCTGTGTGTGTCAGTGAGGGCAATATGCATGGTGCATGCATGTCTTAATCTCCTCAACAATTAGTGAAATGATAGAAAGTTTAATGGTGATCACATAAGGTTGATCGTAAGCCTTCGTACGTACCTGCGGCATCTGCCAGGTAGCCGTTCACCCACGCATCCGGCGATGCGTCCGTGGCGCCGATCTCGGCCATGAGCGGCAACAGGTAGCTGACGGCGATCAGAACGACGGCCGCCGCCAGGGCCCGCCGGAACGTCCGCCCCGGCCGCTCTACCTCGCCGGCCATGGTGCTCGCTCTGTCCCAGTAGTTGAGGTTCCAGAACAAGGTGTTGAAGAAGAGTCTCCGGTCCTTGTTCCTCCCCTCCACCTGCGACGCCCACCGGCGCGGCCGTAACTTGGGCACCGCCATCGCTGTCATCAGCCCGAACGGGGCCAGCGACACCACCCCGAGCACCATGGCGCCCCACCCGACGACGCTCAGGCCGGCGTAGTTCAACAAGGAGAGGAGGAGCGTTATGCCGATCACCGCACCCGTGCGCGCCCTGCCGGGCTCCGCGATCGCGGGGGCCACGCCGCCAAGGTAGTCAGCGACGAGGGCCGGGTAGGCGGCGATGTTGATGGTGATGCTGAGGTACTTCCACGTGCCAAGAAGGGAGCCTGCGATTGGGCCGAAGGCGTGGTCTGCCCACAGGACGAAGCCGCCGTTGCCCGGGAAGGCGGCAGCGAGCTCGGCGGTGACGAGCGACTCCGGGACACCCCACGCCAGGGGGAAGATGAGGAAACCGAGCAGAGTGAAGAGCGGCCCCGCCGCGCGGACCGCCTTCTCGGAGCCATACGGACCGCCTGCCACCTCGAAGTAGATGAGGAAGAAAAGCGGGATCAGGCTGATCTTGCGCTGGTGGTGGGACTCGGACTCGGACGACGTCTCAACGGTGTGCCCAAGCTGCAGCTGTTGCTCTTCTTGCGCGACGATGCCATGCAGTTGTTGTTCCTGGCTCTGTGTCAGTGATGGTTGTTTGGTCATTACGATTTCTTGGTTCATGGTGAGCTTGCTCGCTCCGTCGCTTGCTAGAGTGCTGTGGAAGAACAAGCTTGCTAGCTAGCGCACGTGCCCGATTACTCGTGTGGGCATTGTGCTATATAAAACTTGAGGAATTGAAAGAGAAAGGATGAGAATTTTACCCATGAGCATGGGTTACCATGGCCATGGGTACCCTATCCGAATGGGTAGGGTATTTTTTGCTCATCGGTATGCCCGAACCCTACCCGATTATCTCATATGTGGGCCATATGTGTCATAAACCCTAAGCTAACGAGTCTCCACAAATAAGCTGAAGTCCGAAAAGACACTATCACACTCCATCTTCAGCTCCTACTCCATCGTCCAAAGGCCGTTGGCGCTCTCCCATTTGACAGTGCGGGCTCTGCATGTCACGCTCTCCCAGTTGTACCCCGCCCCATTCTCCCCTCTTCCTGATCACCAATTTCCCAACCATATGAACAACTCGTTGGTGCCTCCACCACACAAGGAGCCGGCAACTACGCCACCACCCTTCATTGTTGCTGCATTGATATGCCTAATGGGTACCCATCGAACATGGATACCCATTTGGTACGGGCATGGGCATGTTTTGCACCCGATGGGTAGGGCATGGGTAGGATTTATGCCATGAGAAACATGGGTATGTGTAGACCCGGGCATGGACAGCCCGGCCCGAAAGCCCGAAAATAAGCCCGAACAGGGCATAAATCATTATTTTATGAGAAATATAGGTATAATGTATATTTTAAATATCCCAAAAACCATTATTTTAATTTAAAAATGCATTGTTCATGTGTTTTGGGCCGGGCTTGGGCTTGAGATTTTGAGGTCGGGCTTTACAAAGCCCGACCCGAACTAAGCCTGGCCCGACGAATGCCCAGGTTTTGGTATGTGTATGGGATTTTTGTACCCACACCATACTCTACCCATTTTCATCTCTAGGGAGGGACAACGGTCATTTTTGGTCGAGTTGGTGCTAACACCCAACGGTCATTAAGCGCTTGTGCAAGCAATTAAGGGACCGGCTATGTATCATCGTTAGTCAGTAATTCGTAAAATATACCATCATAAAATTGAAGTCCTCGGCAGGTAGAAGCAATTTTCATCCAATTCATTATCGGCGCGCAAACCCTTGGCGTCAAAACAGTTGGACCACTCCATTTGCTACGTTGATGATGACAAATCTTTAGATCATATTCAAAATTGCTATAAGTACAAAAATATTTAAGTTCAACGAAAAAATTAGCATGACCTTTGCTAAAAATTGGAGGTATTGAGTGCCAGAAATTTGACGAAATGGAAATGAATCATTGTTTTGCCAAAATGTTGGCACTCATTTTGAATCTCTGAACAAGAAGACAATCCCCCCCCCCCCCCCCCCCCCCCTTCCGAGGCTAATTCTGCCAATGGTACCACAACCTGTGTAACTCCCTTTCAGCTCGATGGCCGGAACCATTTCTTTTGTATTTTGAGCATCAACAGTTCACAACATAAAATCACAAGCATAACAAATATATATGACAACAATTCAATGAACAAGATAAGTGCATGCCTATCAATTATATCTAATGAACAAAACAACAAATTATGTCATCGGTTTTCATATATAGCAACATATATTGTTAGCACTTAGTACTAGCAAAATGAAATGCTTTCCCTCTTCCTTCCATGTGGTTATGGATTTATCATGTCTGGCGATGATGTGTTTATTGTCCCTCTAGTGAAAATAACTATTAACTAATGACACCCGAGAATTTGGCTTCAAACCTTGTTAGTCCTAGGCAGTCTGCTTAAGTATTTCCTTGGCATATCTATGTTTGCACGCCAATCTAACTGCAAAAGATTTTATAAGTTAGGGGTTATTTGACATACTGATCTTTCAGTTTGCACTTCTATGTGTAGCCATCAAATCCATGAGGAAGCTACCTACGGTCCTAGCCGCGTCGACGGGGATGGGGGGAGGGGTCTGGGAGGTCACGTGACCACCCAAGTCGCCCTCGAATCACCTCCGCTCTCGCGTTCATCATCGGCTATGGCCATGGACCACTCCTTCGCCATGTGGTACACGAGCCTCACACCTGCGCGCCGCACCCAAATTGCAGCAAAGGTCCACGACATAGAGGCCCAGAGCCAGCCACGCGTTGGCGCAGTCCAACCTTCGAGCTCTCCAGAGCGCTTGAAGGATATGGAGGAGGGCGACCCCATGGAGGAGCAGCATGCGCCCGCACTGTTGGTGAAAGTGGAGCATGCACCTGCTCCGGTGGAAAAGCCATCGGTGTCTGAGTTCAGCATGCTTCAGGCCAAGCAACACTGCGACCGGGTGTTGGCAGAGGTGGATGAGAAGGAGCAGGCGCCCTCACCGACCGAGGAGTCACCGGTGTCCGCGTTCAGGATGCCACAGCACTACAACCTTCAGCTCTTGGAGGAGCATCGGCAGGCGAAGGAACAATTGAAGGCGGAGCCCGCGTCCGAAGCTGTCGTCGTGGCAATGGTGGGGGCGGAATCGGCAATCGTCGATGTCGGGCCATGTACGAGCCTGTGCACACTGTTGGGACAGACCCTCGCCTAGCTTGCTCTCTCTCACGCATGGGCGGAGGTGGAAGAAGGAGAGGAGTGCACTGGACACAGGTTTCCCCGCGACGAACGCCTCGCCGCACACATGGCGTTTGTTTTCTTTGAGCTCAAACTCTGGCACACACCACATGACCCATCAGTAAACAGCGAGGAGAGTTTATATGCGGCTGCACACATGACGCCGCGCTCCACTCCTGCCCCGCGCACCCACGACGCGCTCCTACGCGCCTGGCGCGGCTGGGCTCCCCAACAGATCGCCACGCCCTCGCCGCAACTCTCGCCAGCGGCTGCCCTGTTGGAAATATGCCCTAGAGGCAGTAATATTTTATTATTATATTTTCGTGTTTATAATTAAGAGTTTATGTTCTATGCTATTGATACGTCTCCGACGTATCTATAATTTTTTATTGTTTTATGCTATTATAGTACCAATCTTATATGCTTTATACATCATTTTATATTATTTTTTGGAACTAACCTATTAACCCAGTGCCAAGTGCCAGTTGTTGTTTTCTGCTTATTTTTTGTTTTACAGAAAATCCCTACCAAACGGAGCCCAAACGCTACGAAACTTTTTGACGATTTTTTCTGGACTAGGAGGGACCCTAGATGCTTCAGGGGAGGACCAGAAGCCAGACGAGGAGACGACAAGGCAACAGGGCGCGCCCAGGGGGGTAGGCGCGCCCTGATGCCTTGTGGGCCCCACGTGGCTTCTTCTGACCTAATTCCAGTGCTATAAATTCCCAAATATTCCAAAACCCCAGAGCAAGTCCCGAAACAATTCTTCCGCCGTCGCAAGCCTCTGTTCTTCCGCGATCCCATTTGGAGGACTCCGTCGGTACTCTGCCGGAGGGGGAATCGATCACGGAGGGGTTCTTCATCAATCTTGCTACCCTTCCGATGATGTGTGAGTAGTTCCCACAGGACCTACAGGTCCATAGTTAGTAGCTAGATGGCTCTCTCTCTCTCTCTTTGATCTTCAATACAATGTTCTCTTCGGAGTTCGATTTGATGTAATCTTCTTTTGCGGTGTGTTTGTTGGGATCCGATGAATTGTGGGTTTATGATCAGATTATTCATTGAAAGTAATTGAGTCTTTTTTGAACTTTATTATGTGTGATTGTTATAGCTTTGTATTTCTCTCCGATCTATCCGTTTGGTTTGGCCAACTAGATTGATTTATTTTCAGCGGGAGAGGTGCTTCGTGGTAGGTTCAATCTTGCGGTGTCCTCACTCTGTGACAGGAGGAGTAGTGAGGCACGTATTGTATTGTTGCTACTAAGGGTAAAACAATGGGGTTTAATCATATTGCTTGGTTTTATTCTGTCTACATTATGTCATCATGCTCCAAGCATTACTCTGTTTGTTATGAACTTAATACATAGAGAGGTAAGCATAGAAGCGCTCTCGAAGTGGAGTAATAGTAGTAGATGCAGGCAGGAGTCGGTCTACTTATCGCGGACGTAATACCTATGTACTGATCATGCCATGAATAACGTCATAACTATGCGCTTTTCTATCAATTACCCAACAGTAATTTGTTTACCCACCGTATGCTATGTTCTTGAGAGAGATGCCTCTAGTGAAAACTGTGGCCCCCGGGTCCATCCAAATCATATTACTAAAATCCTAGTTTACTTGCTGCAATTTCTTTCTTTTTATTTCCGTTTGCAATTTATATATCTCCTACTATCAGATTTGATCCTTGCAATTAACGAGTACAAGGGGATTGATAACCCTCTTGCCCGCGTTGGGTGCAAGTATTTTGTTTGTGTGTGTGTAGGTACTGTTGACCTTTGTCTGTGTGAATCTCTTATTGGTTCGATAACCTTGGTTCTCTACTGAGGAAAATACTATCCGCTACTATATTGCTTCACCCTTCCTCTTCGGGGAAAATCCCAACGCGGTTAGAGCTAGACCTAGTTCCTCTAATCCTCATAATTAGAAGCCCAGTGTGGTTCTAATCTCCTTCCTCTAATTTTCCGGCGATGATTAGCTCTGGACGGCGAAGCGCTGCCGGATCGTGAAGACCGTACGCTTGCAACCAAGTAGTGAGGCCGTGCTTTCGGTCTTCCGTTCGAGGGATCGTTCGAGGGCGGTTCGCGGGATCGTCATCAATGGTTTGAGGAACTCCAAGTACGATCTACACCGACTCATCTACTTCCGCTGCATTTCGGAGTTGGTAACGATCGTGATCCAAACCGTTTATGCATCTTCATATTGTTCCTGGGTGTTTGCAGGCGATTTTTTTTGTTTTCTACTACGTATCCCAACAGTGGCATCATGAGCAGTTCTATGAGTAGATGCAGGTTTCGATCTAGATCACATGTGGATATGAGGGTTTGATGTTCTTGTTGTGCTTCCCTCGAGTGTTGCTTCGGTTCAGTTCATTGGCGGCATGATGTAGCTTTGTACAAAGTTCTGACAATCGATCGGCTCTGGCTGTCGACGATCTGCTAACAGTTCTTTGGGCTTCATCATAGTCAAGAATAGTGAACCGTCGCGTACACAAAAGGGCGATGAAGATGAACGATCTTCTAGGGGGTCATGCGTATTTGACAAAGTTTAGTGTGGGGCTACAGATTTTTAATTAAGTCTCTTCCCTCACACACCTTGAAAGTTAATCTAGCAACAAGAATTATCGCCTTGATTGTGCACGTAGGTAGTTAAGGTTATCCGGAAACCCTACCAGCCAGGTAATTAAAATTTGCCAAACCGATTAGAGGACGTCTAACTTGGTTTTGCAGGTTTGCAAATGATGTGGTATAGCCTTCGTCATGATAATGAGTTTATGTATGAGATGGTTATATGTTGTAACGTTAAGTGGCCTCCGCATCACGGCATGATGGCTGGAGCCACGAGATTGCCACTTTAATGTAAAAGATGTAGAGATAGCCTACGGGTTATAGGTGATGGTGGCAAGTGTACACAGAGGACCCCGGTGTGGAGAAGGTGTACCGGGCGCAGGAGGAGGAGCTGAAATTTTCGTGCCACGGCAGTGTTTTCTGAAAGTGGTGCCACGGCAACGTTTTTGAAATGGTCGCCACGGCAATGTTTTCTGAAATTGCCGCCACGGTAGCGTTTTTGAAACGGCTGCCACGGCAACGATTTTTCTACCGCCACGGTGACATTTCAACTAAAGATTCAAGAAGACCGTGAAGACTTCCCGGCGCCCAGGGCTATACCATATCATGCTATTATGAATTGCCTGAGATGTTTATCCCTTTGTTGTTTGCACCCTTTGATTGCGCAGTAGTCAATTATTAGGGTGATCTCTCATGGTAAATATCAAGTTGAAAGGTGCTCTTCCCAGTGTTGCAACCGTCTATAACACGTAGCATCCCGGAGTGCGTCATGTCCACATGAGTACAAACGGGTTGTGAGGTGTAAGGCGGGAATGGTCAGACCATGTATGCAGATAGCACTCGGTTGTCTTGAAGTTCTGGCAGAATCGTTCTGAGCTCGGAGCACGAAGCATCGAAAGATGAACAAGAGTCATATGGAGATATGATCGGCAAAAGTTTGCCTACCGGTCAAAATTCTCGCCATCAGTGATGTCCACATCAATGGCTGAGAATAAGATCAGGGTCTTGAATCACTCATTTTCAATTATGAGAGATATTGATTTGAGTGGGAGTGCACTATATATTAAAATTTGTTTAAACACTAGTGCAACATAATTATGAACAATGTCTAAAGTAAATCTTGTGTATATCGTTGTAGATCAATGGCTAGCAATGTGTTCAACTTAGCCCCTATGTTAGAGAAAGAAAAGTTGGCTGCAAATGGTGGAAACTATGTGGATTGGATCCGGAACCTGAGATTTGTTCTCAGAAGTGCTAAGAAGGAGTATCTGCTGGATCATCCCCTGGGTGATCCACCTGCAAAGGATGCACCACAAGAAGTTGTAGATGCTTTCACTGCTCGTAATGATGATTATGATTCAGTCCAGTGCCTCATGTTGACTTGCATGGATCCTGAACTACAGAAACATTTTGAATGATCAAATACTCAATTTATAATTGGGTCACTGGATGCTCTGTACAAGAAGCAGGCAAGGACCGAACGTTTTGAGATAACCAAGGCCTTGATTGAATGCAAGATGGCACAAGTTTCCTCAATGAGTGAGCATATAGTGAAGCTGGCTGGTTATGTTGATAGACTAGTTGCTCTAGAATTTGGAATTCCTCCAACACTCAGTACAGACATTGTGCTTGCTTCACTCTCCCCATCTTACAATGGTTTTATCATGAATTACAACATGAATGGGATGGAGAAAAGTGCAAACGAGTTGTTCGCTATGCTCAAAACTGCGGAGGCTGGAATGCAGAAGAACAAACAAGTGTTGATGGTCAATAAGACCGCCAGTTTCAAGAAGAAGGTCAAGTCCAAGAAGAAATCTTCAGGAGCCGGTAAGACCGTGTCATAGAAGAGGAACAAGGGCGGAGCTACTAAAGAGACTGAATGTTTCTACTGCAAGCAGAAGGGACACTGGAAGTGCAACTATAAGAAGTACTTGGTGGATAAGAAGAACGGTTCTTCCGGTAAAGATATAAAAGTTATGCAAAGTTAATGTTATTCTACTTGTTGATTTCGTGTAAGTGATAAAGTATTTGATACTGATCGGTTGCTCTCACTTGCAAACCGATGCACGGACTACAGAAAGCTCGCAAGTTGAGAAGAAATGAAGTCGTGATGCAAATCGGGAATGGTGATGGGATCGCTACTCAAGACCGTTGAAGGCATGCTTCTAGTTTATCTTCAAGATTTATCATAGGACCGAATAATAGTTATTTCGTTTCGGAGTTGTGTAAAACATTATGTTTTGGGTTATGCGACGGATATTCTTATAAGTTTTAAACAATGGTTGTTCGAGTTGTTATAAGAATATGTTTTGGATCTACCTCTATTATTGGTGGTTTATTCATAAAATCTTGAATTAAAGGTTTATAACATTAATGGTAAATATCTTGAGAAGACTGATAAAACAACACTTAAATGTGGCACTGCTTGGTAATATCAGAAAAATAATCTTCATATAGATGAAGTATTGAAGTCAAATCAGTTCACAAAATACATGGTGATGTATATGATCCGATGAGTAAACCAGGGCGCGGTGGATAATTATACTTCATTAATAATTTGAGTAAATATGATTTACTTGATATAAGTCTAAAATATTTGAAAAGTTCAAAGAGATTCAGAATGAAATATTTGAAAAGTTCAAAATTTAGAATGAAGATAAGAATCATTATGACAAAGATAAAAGGTTCTTCAATCATGAAGAAAATTATCTGAGTCATGAGTTTAGCAAAAACACTCGAATAATTATACAATCATTTTTACCGATCTGCTTTTGTTAATTTTGGGGATATGCACTTGAATCAGCAACATATACACTAAACAGAGGACCGCCTAATAGTCTGGCAAGATGACAACATATGAGTTATGGAGTTCACAATCCAGACAAGTATTAATTTGTAGGTTATCTAAAAGAGACAATTGGATTTTCCTTCTACCAAAAGTTCATGGACAAAAGTTTGTCATAGAGAATGAACACTTTTTCGAGAAGGAGTTTTCTCGCTAAAGAAGTAAGTGGGAGGACAGTACAAGCTTAGTAAAGATTATTGAATCTTTGGCAAAAGTAAGCAGAATTAACAAATCAGAAGTTGTTCCGAAAGTTGTCCGTAAACTAAGCCGGAAATTACTACACCAGATGTAGAAACTCTAGTTAAAACTTGTGACTGAACAGCGCATATCAGGAAAGGTTAATGAACCTCCTGAATAATCTCATAATGAGATATTCATCTTAGAAGAATATGAACCTACGCACTACAAAGGAAGCAATGGCGGCGCCCAACTCATAAAGGATGACTTAAAACCATATGATCCAAAAGAATTTCATCAAGCTTAGAACTTGATCGATATTCGGAAAAAACAGACGCTGATAGTGATCATGTTGTCTGTAAAGCAAGGATAGTTGCAAGAGAATTTTGCAGATTGTGAGAGTCGATTATGAATCTTTCTCACGAGAAGCAATAAATAAAGTCTGAATGGATTATGATCGGTATAAGATGACAAGCTTCAAAGAAACAAATCTATGGTTTGAACCAAGTGTCAAAGGAGCTGGAATCAACATTTTAATGAAATAAGTTAAATAGTTTAACTTCATTAGAATGATGAGACTTGTGTATTCAAGAAGTTTAGTGGGAGCTATATGACATTTCTAAATCTAATATGTGGATGACATATTGTTGGAAATAACATAAAGTTTCTTAGCAAAATAAAAGGGTTCATCAAAAAGAGTATTTTGATGAAAGACTCAGGTGAAATAGCTTATTGGACTTCAACTTCTATGGAGATAGATCAATATTTCCAATTGTGCTAAAACCAAGATATGTACATTGACAAAGGTTTCAAAGAGTTTTGAAACGGAGAATGATGAAAAGGTCTTCTCCCGATTGTCACATGGTGTAACACTTAGAAAAATCAATGTCCTAGGACAATTGATGAGAATGTGTAGATGACTGGAGTTCAAAATACCATAATAGTTGAACTCATCATGAAAACCGTGATATGTACAAAAATGAATGTTTCTTATGTAACAGTGATCCTGGGATGACTCACTGGGCAGCTAATAAAAATTATCAACTACCTCGGAAGGATAAAAAGATATGTTTTGTCTATAGAGGAGATGAAGAGATTGTTGTACGAACAACTTCTTCATGACTGTTATTAGATGACTATCGGGCTATACTAGAATAATAGTTTGAATGGTTTCTATAACGAAAGAAAATTATATGTTGAGGCTTAAGATGCTTCAAAGAAGAATGTCTGAATCAAGAAGTGTCTTGATGGAGATAAGATAAGAATGTTTGTCTGGATCAAGAAGTGTCTTGATAGAGATAGGCTAAGAGTGTCTAAATCAAGAATTGTCTTGATATAGATTTGATGATCCTAAATGCAATGAAACTGATGACACTATATTATAATAGGGTCATTGTTCAAAGCAGAAAGGGTTTTAACACCCACATAAAACAAACATAACAAGAGCAAGTTTCACAAAAGGATATGTATATGACAGAACTGTTGACGAAGACTATACCACGAGCAAAGCAGGAGATAACACCAGATAGCCATGAGTGTTAAATATAATATGCAACTAGATTATTGACTCTAGTGCAAGTGGGAGTCTGTTGGAAATATGCCCTAGAGGCAATAATATTATATTATTATATTTCCATGTTTATAATTAAGAGTTTATGTTCTATGCTATAACTGCTATGATTCTGGAATATGCAATTTGCTACTTGTGAGCCGCGTTGCGATTTTCCCCGAAGAGGAAGGGAGATGCAATATAGTAGCGATAAGTATTTCCCTCAGTGAGAACCAAGGTTTATCGAACCAGTAGGAGAATCACACAATACTTCTTTATAGCAGCACCTACACACACAAGAGCAAATACTTGCACCAAACGCGAGCAAGAGGGTTGTCAATCCCCTTGGACTCGTTACTTGCAAGGATTAAATCTGATAGTTGTAGATATATAAATTGCAAAGTAAAATAAAAACGGTAAAATTGCAGCAAGGTAATTAGGGTTTTAGCAATATGATAAAGGTAGACCCGGGGGCCATAGTTTTCACTAGAGGCTTCTCTCTCGAATAGATATCATACGGTGGGTAGACAAATTATTGTTGGGCAATTGATAGAATAGCGCATAGTTATGATGTTATTCATGGCAATGATCATGTATATAGGCATCACGTCCGTGACAAGTAGACGGAAACGATTCTGCATCTACTACTATTACTCCACTTCGAGAGCGCTTCTATGCTTGCCTCTCTACGTATTAAGTTCATGACAAACAGAGTAATGCATGAAATATGATGACATGATGTAGACAAAGTAAACTCAAGCAATATGAATAAACCCCATCATTTTATCCTTAATGACAGCAATACAAATACGTGCCTCGCTACCCCTTCTGTCACGAGGTGAGGACACCGCAAGATTGAACCCACTACAAAGCACCTCTCCCATTGCAAGATAAATCAATCTAGTTGGCCAAACTAAACGGATAGATCAGAGAGAAATACAAAGCTATAACAATCATGCATAATAAAGTTTAGAAGTGACTAAATTACTTTCAATGAATAATCTGATCATAAACCCACAATTCATCGGATTCCAACAAACACACCGCAAAAGAAGATTACATCGGATAGAACTCCGAGAGGATCAAGGAGAACATTGTATTGAAGATCGGAGAGAGAGAAAAATTCATCTAGCTACTAGCTATGGACCCGTAGGTCTGTGGTAAACTACTCACACATCATCGGAAAGCGGAAAGGTTGATGAAAAGGCCCTCCGTGATCGATTCCCCCTCCGGCAGATTATCGGAAAAGGCCCCCAGATGGGATCAGAAACTTGCGGCGGCGAAAAAGTTATTTCGGGTGTCTCTCTGTTGGATTTGGGGTATATGGGAATATATAGCGTTGGAATTAGGTCAAAATAGGTTGCGTCAGAGTCACGAGCTCAGGGGGCGCACCTACCCCCTAGGGCGCGCCTTGTGAGCTCGTGGCTCTCCCGTATGGCTTCTGGCCACATCCCGAATCTTCTAGGGTCTCTTTTGGTCCAAAAATAACCCCCGTAAAGTTTCATCGTGTTTGGACTTCGTTTGTTACTGTTTCTCTAAAAATGAAAAAACAGGCAAAAAACAGGAACTGGCACTTGGCACTGAGTTAATAGGTTAGTTCCCAAAAATGATATAAAATTGCATATAAAGTATCTAAGATTGATAATATAATAGCATGAAACAACCAAAATTATAGATACGTTGGAGACGTTTCACAATTCAGTGGAAAACTCATATGCACGTGTAGAACGATAAACGGTAAAATAAGATTCCTAGTCTCGCCTCTAAGACTAGCTCAAGTGTTGTTCGTGATCACGTTTTCCTGATCTTGAGATGTCGTTAAGAGTAACGATAGTCTCAAAACAACATTGAGAGTATGACGTTAGAAGAACGATCATATTGAATCGACCCAAACCTGAATGTTATACTTTGAGATAATATCGTCATAAGTCAATTGCTATGACGCGGAGTGTTAACGTGTGTTTAGTTCCTTAGACCATGAGAGTATCGTAGTCACTTCTCACCGTACGATGAGCTTTGGGGTTGCTTGATACGTCTCCAACGTATCTATAATTTTTGATTGTTTCATGCTATTATATTATCAATCTTAGATGCTTTTGATGCAATTTTATATCATTTTCTGAGACTAACCTATTAACTCAGTGCCCAGTGCCAGTTCCTGTTTTTTCCTGTTTTTGGCCTTTTCAGAGAAACCATACCAAACGAAGTCCAAACACGATGAAACTTTACGGGGGTTATTTTTGGACCTAAAGAAACCCTAGAAGCTTTGGGAGGCAACCAGAAGAAACTTTTCCACTACCGCAAGCCTCTGTTCTTCCGCAATCCCATCTGGTGGCCTTTTCCAGTACTCTGCCGGAGGGGGAATCGATCACGGGGGGCTTCTACATCAACCTTGCTGCCCTACCGATGATGTGTGAGTAGTTTACCATAGACCTACGGGTCCAGAGTTATTAGCTAGATGGCTTCTTCTCTCTCTCCGATCTTCAATACAATGTTCTCTTCGGAGATCAATCCGATTGTTCCGATGTAATCCTCTTTTGCGGTGTGTTTGTTGGGATCCGATGAATTGTGGGTTTATGATCAGATTATTCATTGAAAGTAATTGAGTCTTCTCTGAACTTTATTATGCATGATTGTTATAGCTTTGTAATTCTCTCCGATCTATCCGTTTAGTTTGGCCAACTAGATTGATTTATCTTGCAATGGGAGAGGTGATTTGTGATGGGTTCAATCTTGCGGTGTCCTCACCCAGTGACAGTAGGGGTAGCGAGGCACGTATTGCATTATTGCCATTAAGGATAAAACGATGGGGTCTATTCATATTAATTGAGTTTACTTTGTCTACATCATGTCATCATACCTCATGCATTACTCTGTTTGTTATGAACTTAATACCTAGAGAGGTAAGCATAGAAGCGCTCTCGAAGTGGAGTAATAGTAGTAGATGCAGAATCATTTCAGTCTACTTGTCTCAGACGTGATGCCTATATACATGATCATTGCCATGAATAACATCATAACTATGCGCTATTCTGTCAATTGCCCAACAGTAATTTGTCTACCCACCGTATGCTATCTATTCGAGAGAGAAGCTTCTAGTGAACACTATGGCCCCCGGGTCTACCTTTATCATATTTACTAAAACCCTAATTTACCTTGCTGCAATTTTATTTCTGTTATTTTACTTTGCAATTTATACTTCCACTATTATCAGTTTTAATCCTTGCAAGTAACGAGTCAAGGGGATTGACAACCCTCTTGTCCGCGTTGGGTGCAAGTATTTTCTTTTGTGTGTGCAGTTGCCGCTTACGTGGTCTTGTGTGGTGCTCCTACTGGTTCGATAACCTTAGTTCTCACTGAGGGAAATACTTATCTCTACTGTACTGCTTCTCCCTTCCTCTTCGGGGAAAATCCCAACGCAGCTCACAAGTAGCAGGAAGAATTTCTGGCGCCGTTGCCGGGGAGCTATCATCAAGTACTACCAGGTCCCTTCACTCAAATTATCATCTACTTGCCTTTATCTTTATTTACTTTTATTAGTCTCATTATAAAAAAATTCAAAAACACCAAAATATTTTATTTTGCTAGCTTTCTTTTGTTGGCTTCATGTCATGACTCAAGAACAGAAGGTAAAAGAAAAAAATTAAAGATAACTATGGATCCTCATCCACTTGCTAATCTTTTCAAAAAATCCAATTATGATGAACCAATTGCTAGTGAATTGAGTGCACTAGATTACCTCTATGAAGTTTTGCTTGAAAATCGTGAATCTAAAAATTGTGTTGAAGTGTTAAAAGAAGAAATTTATAAAATGATTCATGATAGCTCCTTGAATGAAAAGCATGATTGCAATGATGTTATTATAAATTCTATTAATGTCAATGGTGCTAACGATATGCAAAGCTACAAGCTTGGGGATGATAATTTTGTTATGCTCACTACTTATTGCAATGATCATGATTGGGGTGATAATGCTTCTTATGATCTTGAAAATTTATTTAAGCCTCATGATGAATATGTTATTGATAATAATGCTTGCAATAATATTGAAAGTGGGTTTGGAAGAATGTCAACTATAGGTAAAATGAATCCCACATATTCGGAGAGTGTTCAATCTTATGAATTTTTTGATAAAAGTGGGTTTGGAGAGGTCATGACTTTAGTTGATGTTAATCCCACTATTTTGGAAGAGTATAAACTTTGTATGCATGTGGATCATGTAGAGAATATGTTATGTGATAGATATATTGTGGAATTTGAATATGATCCTACATGTAATTATTATGAGAGAGGCAAATATGGTTATAGAAATCTTCATGTTATTCAATTACCTCTCTTGATGCTTAAATTGTTAATGTTTCGTCCTTCTTCTTTGCATATGCTATATATTCCTTGTCTTGATAATTTGTTTACTTATAAAATACCTATGCATAGGAAGTATGTTAGATTTAAATGTGTTTGTTACATGTTATAAGATGCTCTCTTTGCGTTTCAATTATTATCTTTCATGTGAGCATCATTAAAATCTCAAGCCTATCTTAATGGCTATAAAGAAAGAGCTTGCTGGGAGACAACCCAATAGTTATTACTTTCTGTTTGTGTGTGTTCACACAATTATTGCTACTGTAATGGTTGTGTTTTTTATGTTTTAATTAGTGTTTGTGCCAAGTAATGCCTTTGGGATGATTTGGAAGATAGTAGGATTGATGCTGTTTGAAAACAGAAACTTTTGCACTCAGTACAGGAATTACTAAAAATTACTGGAGCATGATTTTAATCTGAAATTTTTACACAGTATTGTACTCCAAATTGGCCACGTTGTCCTAAATTTTCAGAATTTTTTTATGTTCAAAAGTATGGTTTCTATTCAGATCATTACAGACTGTTTTGTTTTAGACAGATTCTGTTTTTGTTGCATATTTTGCTTGTTTTGATGATGCTATGGTTTATATCAGGGGGTATAAGTCATGGAGAAGTTAGAATACAATAGCTATTATGCAAGATTAATTATGAATGAGTTTACAACAGTACCTAAAGTTTATGATATGTTTATTATACTAATGGATCTCACAAGGTTTTTGTTAAGTTTGCGTGCTGAAGTTTTCAAGTTTTGGGTGAGATTACGATGGATGAAGGAATAAGGAGCGGAAAGACCCTAAGCTTGGGGATTCCCAAGGCACCCCAAGGTAATATTCAAGGAAGACCCAAGCGTCTAAGCTTGGGGATGCCCCGGATGGCATCCCCTCTTTCGTCTACAATTCATCGGTATGTTACTTGGAGCTATATTTTTATTCATCACATGATATGAGTTTTACTTGGAGCGTCTTGTGCTATAGTTTTATTTTGTTTGCTTGTTAGTTTGCCACAATCATTGTTTGCTGGACACACCTTTTTGAGAGAGACATACATTCATCATAATTTCTTAGAATACTCTATGAGCTTCACTTATATCTTTTGAGCTTGGCAGTTGCTCTAGCGCATCACTTATATCTTTTAGAGCACGGCGGTGGTTATATTTTATAGAAATTATTGCACTCTCATGCTTCACTTAAATCATTTTGAGAGTCTTAAATAGGAAGTGGTAATGAGCACGGGTTATAAGACTAGTCCAAAAAGGATAGGTATCTAGGAGTGATATAATAAAAAAATTCATGTGGATCATCTGTAAAAACTTTTATGTCATTAAATTTGAAGGCGTATGACTTGATTATATTGGTGTAATAATATGAAAGGGTATTAGTTCATGATCATTGTTTAGTAAGAATATCGTTATTCAAAGTTTGTTAGTAACTGCTCATTTAAGTGTCCGACATGACATGACTGGTGTCATGGGTGCAAGCCTGACAGTAGTGTGTAGGGGTACGGATGAGAGGGCAGAGCCTAGCTACGGCGCGGTTGTTACACTCGGATTTACGAGTTCAGGCCCCTCAGCGGTGGAGGTAATAGCCCTACGTCTCGGTGCTTTGGAGCTTGATTGCTTGAGTGTATGTGTTACAAATGGATCGCGAACCCTTGGAATGGAGCTGGGGGGTGGCTTATATAGTGTCCACCAGGTCTCCCCATGAATGCCGCCATTACCAGGGGTTAAAGAGGGGGTTTAAGGGCGCCAGGTAACGGGCGCATTGATTACAATTAATATAGGCGAGCGCACGTCCTGACCGTTGCGTCCCTGGAGTCTCCTGGTCTTCTCTGGTCAAATGACTTTCGGGGTACTCCGAGTGAAATAGTCTGGTCGAGTGAACTCCTACTTCCCGAGTGGTTCATTGAACTCTGAGTGAATGTCAGGTTGTGGACCATCCGACTGCTATACTGGCCCTGGGGCCCAGTATAAGGCGTATGGTATCCTAGGGTGGGGTCTGTAGGATAGGCCTGTTACCCTATCCCTAGTACATGCCCTCGTCATTAGCCCCCGAATCGGTCAAGGTTAGGCGGGTCGAGTCAAGGCGAATTCCTAGGCGAGTTGAGCGCTACGGGGGCGCTCAAGAACTCCTACCGGTCGTTAGACGCCCTTGTCTTCGTGCGGCACCTTGACGGATTCTGGACCATATGACGTCCGAGTGAAATGAGTAGTCTCCATCCGAATGAAATGGGTAGTCTCCATCCGAATGAAATGGGTAGTCTCCATCCGAATGAAACGAGTAGTCACGCGTCGGGTGACGGATCAGCCCCGAGCGTTTATGGAATGTCTTCAAAGGCGAGCAATCGGATCGCTGGGTTCCGGATCTTGCGGGATTTGAAATCAGATAAGAGCGCGCGCGCGAACGGTCGCGGCGCGGTGAGTGGGGAAAGTGGGGCGTGACGCCTCGATTTTCGCCCCACTTTTCGCCACGTACAGCTGCAACTCCACCAGCGAGATTTGAGGAGATCCGTAGGCCCGCGAATCAGTGGCGCGGATTGGGGAGCGGAGCGGGGGGCAATATAAGAAGCCACCGCGTCGGAGAGGGAGAAAGAGCCAGATCCCCTCCTCCTCATCTCTTCCAATCTCGCAATTTATGCTCCCGCACCGCACTTTGCGCGAACCCATTCCAGTGCCGGAGCGCTCCATGGCGATGGCGAAGGACAAGACGGCGAAGCTGGAGCGGGCCAAGATGGCGGCGAAGGGGAAGAAGGCGTCGAGCTCCCGAGCCGCGCCCCCGCGCGGGTGGATTCAAGGCGACTGGCTTCCGCCGACCACCATGGTCGACGACATCAGCGGGCTCGTTGTGGACGGGCTGATCCGCGACGGGACGTGGAGGCTGCCGGAGGAAGGGGAGATCGAGCCCGCGCCGCGCCCCGGAGAGCGAGTGCTCCTCACAACACATGTGGAGCGAGGTTTCTCCATGCCACCCCACCCCTTTTTTTGCGGTTTTTTGAACTTTTTCGGCGCCCAGCTTCACCACCTGCCTCCGAATGCCATAGTGTACCTTGCCGCATTCATTTCCTTGTGTGAGAACTTTCTGGGTTGTCCGCCGCACTGGGGGTTATTCAAGCACATCTTCACGTGCCGTTCTCAGTCGGTCAAAAAGGCCAACCCCGAGGGGGAGAGAACCCATGTGACCCAGCTGTGCGGCGGATTGGGTATTCAGATGCGGGGTAGGAGCGCTTTTCCCGCGATGACTTTTCCCGACTCGGTTAGGGGCTGGCAGTCGACTTGGTTTTATTGCAACGACGTCCCTTGTGCTGGCTCATCGACTGGTCTCCCCCCTTATACATCTGAGAGAGTCAATGTGCCTCCATCCCTGATGGTGGACAAGGAGGAGAAGACCGACGTGGGGATCTTGGTAACTGCGGTAGTCAGCCTGGTCCAGGGCGGGTTGACGGGTTTGGATTTGCAGGAGGTCTTCCTCAGTCGGCGAATCCAGCCGCTGCAGGAGCGAGCTCACCCGATGTGGCAGTACACTGGCACTGACGACTCGACTCGAGTGCATCCGGAGGACATCGACGAGAAGACCGTGAAAGAGTGGCTCAAGTGCATCACCGGCGCGCGCGGCAATCCGCGGGGGTCGAGACGGGTCCCGCCCTACGACGCCAATAACTAGCCGTTGGAGGTATGACACGCATTTCCGAGTGAATTACGCATGTGCAAATTATCCGAGTGAACTGAATGATCCGAGTGAACTGACTGAATTGCCTGTCCCTGATCTTCATGTCTTGCAGGAGTTCCAGAAGATGCTCTCGCCTGTGCCGAATGGGGAAAACCTTGTCGGTGACGTGGGGAGCGAACATGGCAGTGCTGAGGGTAGCTACGTGGAGGACAGCGAGGAGGAAAGCGACGACTCGGAAGAGAGCGACGAGGTCGAGTCTTCCCAGTCGCCGGAGCTGCGCTCTGAACGCCGCTCCAAGCAAACTCATGATCCGAGTGCTGGCCCGGAGAAGGGGTGGTTCCGAGTGTTAAGGCTCCGAAGCGCACTCGAACATCGACGTCGGAGCCAACTGAGAAGACCGCCAAGTAGCCCAAGGTCGCTTCCCCCAAGCCTCGGAAGGCCCTGCCCAGGATCAAGGTCACTGTGCCTGTCGCCTCAACGTGAGTGTCTTCGTCGGCTTTTCTTTTCTGTCTTTGTCAACTTTTGGACTCTTCTGACCGAATGAATCTTATGAATCAGGGCTGCGACTTCGACCACGTCTCCTATGTAGATCGACGGAGACCGCATCGAAGCCGAGTCGGCAGACACAGCCACTTCTCAGAAAGGTAACAACAATTCCATTTTACTTTGATCCATAAACTGATTGAATTGTCCTCATCCGACTGAATTGCGTACTGAGGCTAATCGTGTCGAGTGAATGCAGCACTTGCAGAGATCATCCATGTCGACGACGATGAGGGGCCGCCGCGGAAGGACGCCGAGAAGGGGACTGCAGCTCCGACTGCTTCCCAGACCACCACACCGAAGGCACCTCCAAGCCAAGCGCCTCCAGTTCCTCCTGCGCAGCGCGTGATCGTGCCCCTGGCACAAGGGTCCTCTCAGGCCGGTGCTGGCCCGGTCACAGCGCCGTCGACTGCTTTGACCTCGGCTCCAATTCCTCCCGTCAACATCTTCAGTCTGTACAAGGTGCCAGACGACCAGACTGGAGCCAGCAAGGAAGCAATGATCCAAGCGGAACTGATGACCCAACGACTCAAGGAGATGTGCGCAGCTAGCAAGCTAGCATACGATGCCAGTGCTGCCCTCCAGGAGAACGTTCGAGTAAGTACCCTTGTAAGTTGATCTCCAAGTAATTTTTCTTCAGTAGGAACTTCAGTCGGAAAATATCCGGTACACCCACTGGGTGTTTTTTTTTCTTTTTGTGGTTGGCCGTCACTCGGATCGGGCGGACCGTTCCGAGTGGATACCATTCCAGTGGGGGCATGCTGAGTGCACCCACTGGGTGTAGTCCCCGAGACTGTCGTCGACTGCGGGTAGTCGACGGGAGTCTTAGAGTTTAGACCCTGTTCTGTTGTTGTTGTTGTTGTTTTTGTGGTTGGCCGTCACTCGGATCGGGCGGACCGTTCCGAGTGGATACTGTTCCAGTGGGGGCATGCTGAGTGCACCCACTGGGTGTAGTCCTCGAGACTGCCGTCGACTGCGGGCTGTCGGCGGGAGTCTTAGAACCTAGAACTTGTTGTTGTTTTTTTTTGTGGTTGGCCGTCACTCGGATTGGGCGGACCGTTCCGAGTGGATACCGTTCCAGTGGGGGCACGCTGAGTGCACCCACTAGGTGTAGTCCCCGAGACTATCGTCGACTGCGGGCAGTCGGCGGGAGTCTTAGAACTTACAATCTGATACTGGTCAAGTTTGTTTCTCCCTGACAAAGGGTACTTCAGGATCTGATACTGGTCAAGCTTGTTCCTTCCAGGAGCGTCGGTCTCTGGGCACTCGGAATATTCTTTAACATTAACTGGTTTGTTCTCTCTCGTGTTTCAGAAAACTTGCGAGCTTGAGACTCAGTACGTGGCACTGGAGAAGGAGACGGCCCAGCTCGGACTGGATTTGGAGGTGGAGAGGAGGAACACAGCGCGCGCTCAAGCAGAGCTCAAGACCATGGGAGGTAAGCTTCAATTACTAAGCATTCTGCTTTCGCCTTTTTCCATTCTTTGAACCGAGTGACTTCACTCGAACAGATGTGCATAGTGAAAACCATCGACTCCAAGTGCGGCTCAGAACCTCTGTCACTTTAGAAACTATGAAGCAGGCACTCGAGAACAAGGACAACGAGCTGGCGGGAGCACAGAAAGTAGCAAAGGAAAATACCAAAGCCGACGAAGAGAAGCTGGCCTCACTCGAGAAGCTTGAAGGAGAGAACAAGACGCTGAAGGCTGCCATCACAGAGGCGAAGAAGGAAGTGGCTGAGCTCAAGAAGCAAAAGGCCAAGCGGGACGGCAAGCTCAAGGCCCAAGCTAATGTTCATGAGCAGGAGAAGAAGTCTCTGGGCGAGAAGATCGTCCAGCTTACTGAAAAGAATAATGCTCTGGAAAAGTACATTGAAGTGTTCGCGGAGGAGATGTACACCAAGCTTGCAGGTGACTTGTAACATCCGAGTGTATTTTGATTTGCTTCCGAGCGAACTTCATGTATGCTGATCTTCAATCCTCCTCTTTTCTCGTTCACAGAGTACTGCCGAGACTTTGAGTTGGAGACTGACAGGATCGAGAGGGATCTGGATCCCTCCAGGTCACTCGTCGGTGACAAGGTTGCATTGGGCGTCTTGCGGCTTGAATCTCGCATCGAAGATGTTCAGGGGTACATCATCCGCCTGCGTGGTGCACTCGGAAGGATCGACAAGGAGTTGTGGCCAGAAGACACCCTTGACACCGATCTGGAAGCAATGATGACTCGCCTCAACGAGATTCCCAGCCGAGTGCAAGCGTGGAAGAAATCGGATGCTCGCTGCGGAGCTGACGTGGCGCTTTCTCTCGTCCGTGTGCACTGCAAGGATGCCAAGGAAGAGAAGCTGGAGACTCTCCAAGTTGCCAACACGAAGAAACTCAAGTTTGGGGACTTCATGGAGACATTCATCGAAGCGGCCACTCGGATCGCAAACGGCATCGACCTGGATTCCTTCGTTGAGCTGGCCAGCCCCACAGGGGCGTGAGAAAACTTTAAGTCCTACCCATTAGCCTCGGTATGCCGAGTGGAACTGTATTCGTTAAACTCTTTCGGGCTTCGGGCCCACGTACTCGTATTTGCTTTTGAACTTCTGGAGTTATTCAAATGCTTTCCTTCGAGTCTTTGAAATGGGTTTTAACTTAGGCGAAAGCTGGTTCGCAGCTAAGCCTCCGAGTGAGAGTGACGCTCTTCACTCGGAGTAGTGTTTTAACTTGGGCGAAAGCTGGTTCGCAGCCAAGCCCCCGAGTGAGAGGGATGCTCTTCACTCGGAGTAGTGTTTTAACTTGGGCGAAAGCTGGTTCGCAGCCAAGCCTCCGAGTGAGAGGGACGCTCTTCGCTCGGAGTAGGTTTTTTAACTTGGGCGAAAGCTGGTTCGCAGCCAAGCCCCCGAGTGAGAGGGATGCTCTTCACTCGGAGTAGTGTTTTAACTTGGGCGAAAGCTGGTTCACAGCCAAGCCTCCGAGTGAGAGGGACGCTCTTCGCTCGAAGTAGGTTTTTCAACTTGGGCGAAAGCTGATTCGCAGCCAAGCCCCCGAGTGAGAGGGATGCTCTTCACTCGGAGTAGTTTTTTAACTTAGGCAAAAACTGGTTTGTAGCCAAGCCCCCGAGTGAGAGGGATGCTCTTCACTCGGAGTATGTTTTAACTTAGGCAAAAACTGGTTTGCAGCCAAGCCACCCCGAGTGAGAGGGATGCTCTTCACTCGGAGTATGTTTTAACTTGGGCGAAAGCTGGTTCGCAGCCAAGCCACCCCGAGTGAGAGGGATGCTCTTCACTCGGAGTATGTTTTAACTTGGGCGAAAGCTGGTTCGCAGCCAAGCCCCCGAGTGAGAGGGATGCTCTTCACTCGGAGTAGTTTTTTAACTTGGGCGAAATCTGGTTCGCAGCCAAGCCCCCGAGTGAGAGGGATGCTCTTCACTCGAAGTAGTTTTTTAACTTAGGCAAAAACTGGTTTGCGGCTAAGTTGAAGGGCGTACACCCACTGGGGGTTGTAAGCCAGAGAATGCGTACGAGTGAACTCAATGCGGAACTAGAAAAGTCATGCTTTTATTCATCACTCGAGTACTTTTATTACATCTCAACATCAAGTATAAAACCGTTGAAGCAAGTCTGCATTCCAAGCGCGGGGCTCGTCTGCTTGCTTCAGAAGGTTGTACAGGTGATATGCTTCGTTGTGCAGAACCTTTGAAATGACAAAAGAACCTTCCCACGCAGGAGCAAGCTTGTGAGGTCGCTACTGATCCACTCAGAGCACAAGATCTCCTTCCTGAAAGGTCTAACTTCGGACGTGCCTGCTGTGAAAACGCCGTAGATCTTGCTGATAAGTGGCCGAACGGATAAGAGCCATCTCTCTCTCTCCTCCAGGAGATCAACTATGTCTTGCCGCGCCTGCTCTGCTTCAGCTTCTGAGTATAGATCCACTCGGGGCGAATTGTGGAGCAGGTCACTCGGCAAGACGGCTTCAGCTCCATACACCATGAAGAAGGGAGTACGATTGGTAGACCGATTGGGGGTCGTCCTCAAGCCCCAAAGAACTGATGGCAACTCGGTGACCCAGGCTCCAGCTGCGTGCTCCAAATCGCGCATGAGTCATGGCTTTAACCCCTGAAGGATCAGTCCGTTTGCTCTCTCAGCTTGTCCATTCGACTGCGGGTGCGCCACAGATGCATAGTCGACTTGGGTGCCTTGGGCGGCACAGAACGCCCAGAACTCTTCTGAATCGAAGTTTGAGCCATTGTCGGTGATGATGCTGTGGGGCACGCCATATCTGAAGACTATCTCCTTCATAAACTTGATCGTTGTACGAGAGTCTAGCTTCTTGATAGGTTTGTCTTCGATCCACTTAGTGAACTTATCGACTACAACCAGGAAGTGGGTGAATCCACTCGCCCCGGTCCGGAGGGGTCCCACCATGTCGAGTCCCCAGACTGCAAACGGCCAGACGAGTGGAATCGTCTTCAGAGCACACGCAGGCTTGTGCGATAAGTTTGCATAGAACTGGCACCCGGCGCAATGTCGGACTATCTCCCGCGCAGCTTTTTCATTGGCACGTGGCCAGAAGAAGCCGGCTCGGTAAGCCTTAGCCACGATTGTCCGAGAGGACGCGTGGTGTGCGCAAGTTCCCGAGTGAATCTCCTCTAGGATCAGTCGTCTTTCCTCCGGAGAGATGCAGCGCTGAGTCACACCGGTGACACTCTTTCTATATAACTGATCGCCCATCACTGTAAAGGCCTTGGACCTGCGAACAATCTGGCGGGCCTCGGCTTCATCTTCTGGAAGTTCCTGTATGAGCAGGTATGCAATGTACGGTACTGTCCACTCGGGCGTGATTGCTAGGATCTCCATGACCAAATCAATGACTGCCGGGACCTCGACTTCAGTCGGATCGGACGCACCAACCACTTGCGGGGGCTCTTCCATGAAGGGATCTTCTTTCACCGTCGGAGAACGTAAATGCTCGAGGAACACATTGCTGGGTATGGCTTTCCGAGTGGACCCGATCTTTGCCAGATCGTCTGCCTCCTGATTCTTGGCTCGGGGGACGTGATGCAGCTCCAGACCCTCAAATTTCTTCTCCAACTTTCTCACTGCGTTGCAATATCCTGTCATAGCAGGGCTTCTGATATCCCACTCCTTCATCACTTGGTTCACAACTAGATCCGAGTCCCCGTAGACCATCAAGCGCCGGACGCCAAGTGAAATGGCCATACGTAGACCGTAAAGGAGCGCTTCGTACTCGGCCTCATTGTTGGAGGAATCGAAGTGAATCTGCAGAACATATCTGAGTCGATCGCCCTTCGTAGATACTAACACAACTCCAGCCCCTGAACCGTTCAGCATCTTGGAACCGTCAAAGAACATGGTCCAGTGTTCCGGGTGACTCTGAGTCGGTTGCTGTTGTTCTGTCCACTCGGCCAAGAAATCGGCCAGTGCTTGGGACTTGATCGCCTTTTTCGCCTCGAACTTGATGTCCAGGGACAGGAGCTCGCTAGCCCACTTTGCCACTCGACCAGTCGCATCCCGATTGTTCATGATCTCAGACAGCGGGGCGTCGCTGACGACTGACACAACGTGCTCTTGGAAGTAATGGGCTACTTTCTTTGCAGTCAAATAGATGCCATAGACGAGCTTCTGATAATGAGGATATCTCTGCTTGGACGGAGTCAGGACTTCAGAAATGTAATAGACTGGGCGCTGAACTTTGTAAGTTTTGCCCTGTTCTTCTCGCTCGACTGTGAGGACGGTACTGACAACTTGACCAGTGGCCGCGATGTACAGAAGCAACGGCTCGTTGCTGTTCGGAGCGACGAGCACCGGCTGGGTGGAAAGCAGGGCTTTGAGCTCAACAAACGCTGCTTGTGCTTCAGTAGTCCACTCGAACGAATCAGACTTTTTCATCAATCGGTACAGGGGCAGTGCCTTCTCACCGAGACGGGAGATGAATCGGCTTAGAGCTGCGAGGCAACCCGTGAGCTTCTGTACATCATGAAGCCGTTCAGGATGTTTCATTCGTACAATCGCCCCGATCTTCTCAGGATTGGCATCTATCCCTCTTTCGGAAACGAGGAAACCGAGTAACTTGCCCCCAGGAACACCGAAAGTGCACTTTGCTGGATTCAGCTTGATATCATACTTCCGCAGATTTGCGAAAGTTTCAGCTAGGTTAGCCAGCAGGTCGGAACCTTTTTTGGACTTGACCACTACGTCATCCATGTATGCCTCAATGTTCCGACTGATCTGTTTTTGCAAACACTTTTGGACCATGCGCATGAAAGTGGCACCGGCATTTTTCAGACCGAATGGCATGGTGATATAGCAGAAACACCCGAATGGGGTGATAAAAGTTGTTTTTATTTCATCTGGCCCATACAGTCGGATCTGGTGGTACCCGGAGTACGCATACAGAAAAGACAGTCGCTCACAACCCGCGGTGGAATCTACGATTTGATCTATGTGGGGGAGCAGGAAATGATACTTGGGGCAGACCCGATTGATGTGCTTGAAATCGATGCACATTCGGAGAGACTTATCCTTCTTAGGGACCATGACGACATTGGCGAGCCACTCGGAGTGGTACACCTCACGGATGAACTCGGCTGCCAGGAGCCGAGCAACTTCTTCACCAATGGCCTTCCTCTTCTGTGTAGCAGAGCGACGAAGATGCTCCTTCACAGGTTTTGCCTTCGGGTCGACTCGCAAACGGTGCTCAGCTAGCTCCCTGGGTACACCCGGCATGTCGGATGGTTTCCATGCGAAGATGTCCTAGTTCTCACGGAGGAACTGGATGAGCGCTTCTTCCTATTTGTTGTTGAGTGTCGTTGAGATGTTGGTGGGAGCAACATTGGGATCTTCCGGGTGGATGTGTACAGGTTTCGTGTCACCGGCCGACTGAAATACAGATTCTACAGCTGGCTTCTTGGAGCGCAGCAGATCACTCGGATCGGCGTTCTTCTTGTACTCCTCCAACTCCACCATGGCCATCTGTTCATCAGCTATCTTGGACCCTTGCTGCAAACACTCCTCCGCGTGCTGCCGACTGCCAGTGACTGTGATCACACCTTTGGGGCCGGACATCTTCAGCTTGAGATACACATAACACGGGCGGGCCATGAAACATGTGTAAGCCTGCCGACCAAGGATGGCATGGTAGGCGCTGCGGAAGTCGACCACTTCGAAGGTCAGCCTTTCCTTCCTGAAGTTCTTATCGTCTCCAAAGACCACATCCAGGGCGATTTTCCCGAGTGACTTCGCTTTCTTGACGGGGATCACTCCGTGGATCTGCATACTGCTTTCACTGAGATGGGACATCGGGATGCCCATCGCCTTCAGAGTGTCAGCATAGAGTATGTTCAGTCCGCTTCCACCGTCCATGAGGACCTTTCGCAACCGGACGCCTCCCACGACCGGATCGACCACCAACGCTTGCCGCCAAGGGGTAGCAATGTAGGTTGGGTGGTCCGACTGATCAAAGGTGATCGGAGTCTTTGACCAGTTCAGAAACTTTGTCGTCGCCGGCATGGCCATGTTCACTTCTCGGTTGATGACCTTCAACCGGCTCCTGCTCTCTACATCTACAAAGATCAGCAGGGTTGCGTTGACACTGGGAAAAGGTTCATCCTTGTCTTCACCATCAGCATCATCCGGGCTCTTCTCACTCGACGGACCTTCTCGAAACTGCTGTATCAGCAACCTGCACTGTCGAGTGGTATGCTTGGGCAATATCAGATTGCCCTCCTCATCTTTTCTAGTGTGGATGTGACACGGCAAATCGAGGACATCTTGGCCTGACTGATCTCTCTTTTTCTTCGGGATCCACTTTTCCTTAGCCTTCCCCTTGTTCTTGGCTTGACCGGCCAGTGCGGCAGCCTCGGCCTGAGCCGAACCGTCAGCCTTGCGCTTCGGCTTCCGACTGGGATTATTGTTTCCGGGGTTGGGCTCACTGGTTTTCCCCTTGCCGTTACGGAGACGGTCTTCCTATTCTCCGTTTGCGTACCGAGTGGCGATCTCCATCATTCGGCTCATGATCAAAGATCCTGACCGGCCAAATTTCAGGATGAGCTCCCTGTATCTGACTTCTGCCTTGAAGGCGCAGACTGCTTGGTGCTCTGTGACGTTCTCAACCACATGATGCAAGGTCGTCCACCGCTGAATGTACTCCCTCAAGGTTTCATTCGGTTTCTGCACACAATGCTGCAACTCAGTCAATCCAGCAGGGCGTTTGCACGTGCCCTCGAATGTTTTGATGAACACTCGGGCCAAATCTTCCCAGCAGTAGATGCTGGCCGGAGTGAGTTGGTTGAGCCAGGCTCGGACGGACCCTTCCAGCATCAATGGCAAATGCTTCATAGCCACATAGTCATTTCCTCCTCCAATCTGCATAATCACTCGGTAATCCTCTAACCAAGTTTCTGGCTTGGACTCTCTGGTGAACTTGCTTACACCAGCCGCCAATCTGAAGTTAGGCGGAATCTCGGCGGCCCCACTTCCACTCGGACGATCTCTGTCCAAGTTCTCTCTCAGAGCTCTGCCTCTGTCGACCAGGTTCTAAGCGAGAACGGATCTCGCGTTGAACTGTAGGTCGCGATAGTCGACTGGCTCTCTCTGGCGATAACCGTCACCATGGCGGGGAGGGCTGGCCCTCCGATCATTGCCGTAAGGACGCCTGGCGTCGTATGGCCGGGGCGCGTATGAACCATCCCGCGGAGGGGGCGACTGCATACGGCTTCGACCATCTTGACGCCGTGGAGGCGTATTCCGACTGCGACCCTGTCCCGAGTACTGGTCTCAGTGGAGGTCTCGGTCATTTCGCCGTGGAGGCAAGTGTCTGTTTCTCCTCGGGGACACCGGGCTGTGGGCCGACTGAACGGTGTCAGCCCTGATGGATCTGCTATGAATCCTGTTGCGCGACTGGGACACTGCCGAATTTTGCTCTTCAGCCGCCCTGAGCAGGGCCGAGATCTGCCGAAGATCCTCTCCCGCCTCGGATCGGGATGGCTCAATGGAATCTGCTATCCGAGTGGCCACCGCCAGATTCTGGACGGGAGTGCGGAATACCTGGAAATTCTGTTGTTGGTCGTTTGAGAACAACTGCCTTTGCCGCCGACTGGAACTGGGCTGATGTTGCCACTGGGTGCTATCGTCGAGTGATTTTTGGAGCGCCTCCAGACGACTGCGCTCAGCCAAGTTGGCCTGGCGCGCGGCCTCCAAGGCCTGAGCCTCGGGGGTCGTCCCAATGATGGGAGTCTGGAGGGTCTACTCGGTTCTGTGCTGCAGCTCCTCCCTCTGCTGCCGAGTGAGAGGTCGGGGGTAGTACTCGTCGTGACGGTCTCCACCACCACCAAGATCAGCGCGCGACGGGTTACCTGTCTCTGCGCCGCCGTGGCCGTACCCAGGTGGACTGGGCGGGGAATCGGCCATCAGCACCTCTGCAGCGGGATCGCTGCTCTCGCACTCGGACAAGCTTTCCGAGTGCTCATGCACGGAGGCGAACAGGTCGAATACAGGCTCATCGGGCTCGATTGCCGCGATCTGCGGGGCCATGACCTGAAGGGACACCGCGTGCTTGATCCACTGCTGAAGCCGTGAGCGTCCGGAACGCTTGCGACGACGGCTGGTGGAGAGCGAAGATGCCGACTGGTACGGAGTCGACGGTTGTCGAAGGAGAACGCCGAAGGACCTCGCGCGGAAGTGCGCTGCACTGCGGATGAGTAACGCCTCAACATCCAGCGGGGCTTCTTGGAGCCACGCCGAATCGTCGGCGATGAAGCTGAGGACGCCGAAACGGATCTCGCCGCCCAGGGTCAGTCCGCCGCCGGAAACCATGGTGAAGATGGAAAAAATGCAACTATGTCGGAAGTCGCTAGACGCCTGCACCACGGTGGGCGCCAACTGTCGTGGGTGCAAGCCTGACAGTAGTGTGTAGGGGTACGGATGAGAGGGCAGAGCCTAGCTACGGCGCGGTTGTTACACTCGGATTTACGAGTTCAGGCCCCTTAGCGGTGGAGGTAATATCCCTACGTCTAGGTGCTCTGGAGCTTGATTGCTTGAGTGTATGTGTTACAAATGGATCGCGAACCCTTGGAATGGAGCTGGGGGTGGCTTATATAGTGTCCGCCAGGTCTTCCCATGAATGCCGCCATTACCAGGGGTTAAAGAGGGGGTTTAAGGGCGCCAGGTAACGGGCGCATTGATTACAATTAATACAGGCGAGCGCACGTCCTGACCGTTGCGTCCCTGGAGTCTCCTGGTCTTCTCTGGTCGAATGACTTTCGGGTACTCCGAGTGAAATAGTCTGGTCGAGTGAACTCCTGCTTCCCGAGTGGTTCATTGAACTCCAAGTGAATGTCAGGTTGTGGACCATCCGACTGCTATACTGGCCCTGGGGCCTAGTATAAGGCGTATGGTATCCTAGGATGGGGTCTGTAGGACAGGCCTGTTACCCTATCCCTAGTACATGCCCTCGTCAACCGGGATGCGTGAGCATTTTTATGTCTGATTGAAATCCTATGTGCTGTTTGAATCGGGGGCGAGCGATGGTTAACTCCTACCAACCTCCTCCCTAGGGGCATGCGAGTAGTACTTTGCTTCGAGGGCTAATAAAACTTTCACAATAAATGCATGAGTTCTTTATGACTAATGTGAGTTCATGGACAATTACGCACTTCTACCCTTCCACATATTGCTAGCCTCTTCGTTACCGTGCATCACCTTTCGCCGGTGCATCCAAACCCCGTGACATGATACGCTCTATCACACATAAGCCTCCTTATATCTTCCTCAAAACAGCCACCATACCTACCTATTATGGCATTTCCATAGCCATTCCGAAATATATTGCCATGCAACATCCACCGTTCCGTCACATGACTTGTGTGTTCATCATCATATTGCTTTGCATGATCATATAGAGCTGACATGATATTTGTGGCAAAGCCACCGTTCATCATTGTTATACATGTTACGCTAGATCAATGCACATCCTGGTACACTGCCAGAGGCATTCATATAGAGTCATACTGTTTCAGTTATCGAGTTGTAAGTAAATAAAGTGTGATGATCATCATTATTAGAGCATTGTCCCAGTGAGGAAAAGAATGATGGAGATTAATGAGTCCTTACAAAAGTGGGGATGAGGTTCATGATATTGTTCTAAAAACAAGAGAAAAAATGAGAGAAAAAGAGAGAAGGGGCAATGCTACTATCCTTTTACCACACTTGTGCTTCAAAGTAGCACCATGTTCTTCATATAGAGAGTCTCCTGAGTTATCACTTTCATATACAAGTGGGAATTTTTCATTATAGAACTTGGCTTGTATATTCCGATGATGGACGTCCTCAAATGCCCGAGGTCTTCATGAGCAAGCAAGTTGGATGCACACCCACTTAGTTTCATTTGAGCTTTCATACACTTATAGCTCTAGTGCATCCGTTCCATGGCAATCCCTACTCCTCACATTGATATCGATTGATGGGCCTCTCCATTACCCATTGATCCGCCGAGTTGATGCGAGCCTTTCTTCCTTTTTGACTTCTCCTACATATACCTATCACCACCTTCTATTCCATTTAGTGCTAATGTCCATGTCTCACGCTCATGTATTGAGTGGAGTTAAAAATGCTGAAGCGCATTAAAAAGTATGATACAATTGCCTGGTTTGACACCTTGGTGCTCATGATTTATACTTATGTGGTGAAGGCGGAGTCATGCCATGCTTTACATGAACAATGAGTAGGGATAACATTCATTGAGCATCGTATATTTTGAAAAGTAATGATTATGTTCTATTGTTCATGAATATTATTATGTTGATATCAATTACTTCATCGTTTCTCAATATTTATACCGTGAAAGGGATTACATGATAAACATGCTAGGTAGCATTCAACATCAAAAATTCTGTTTTTATCATTTACCTACTCGAGGACGAGCAGGAATTAAGCTTGGGAATGTTGATACGTCTCCGATGTATCTATATTTTTTTATTGTTTCATGCTATTATATTATCAATCTTAGATGCTTTTGATGCAATTTTATATCATTTTCTGGGACTAACCTATTAACTCAGTGCCCAGTGCGAGTTCCTGTTTTTTCCTGTTTTTGGCCTTTTCAGAGAAACCATACCAAACGAAGTCCAAACACGATGAAACTTTACGGCGGTTATTTTTGGACCTAAAGAAACCCTAGAAGCTTTGGGAGGCAACCAGAAGAAACTTTTCCACTACCGCAAGCCTCTGTTCTTCCGCAATCCCATCTGGAGGCCTTTTCCAGTACTCTGCCGGAGGGGGAATCGATCACGGGGGGCTTCTACATCAACCTTGCTGCCCTACCGATGATGTGTGAGTAGTTTACCATAGACCTACGGGTCCAGAGTTATTAGCTAGATGGCTTCTTCTCTCTCTCCGATCTTCAATACAATGTTCTCTTCGGAGATCAATCCGATTGTTCCGATGTAATCCTCTTTTGCGGTGTGTTTGTTGGGATCCGATGAATTGTGGGTTTATGATCAGATTATTCATTGAAAGTAATTGAGTCTTCTCTGAACTTTATTATGCATGATTGTTATAGCTTTGTAATTCTCTCCGATCTATCCGTTTAGTTTGGCCAACTAGATTGATTTATCTTGCAATGGGAGAGGTGATTTGTGATGGGTTCAATCTTGCAGTGTCCTCACCCAGTGACAGTAGGGGTAGCGAGGCATGTATTGCATTGTTGCCATTAAGGATAAAACGATGGGGTCTATTCATATTAATTGAGTTTACTTTGTCTACATCATGTCATCATACCTCATGCATTACTCTGTTTGTTATGAACTTAATACCTAGAGAGGCAAGCATAGAAGCGCTCTCGAAGTGGAGTAATAGTAGTAGATGCAGAATCGTTTCGGTCTACTTGTCTCGGACGTGATGCCTATATACATGATCATTGTCATGAATAACATCATAACTATGCGCTATTCTGTCAATTGCCCAACAGTAATTTGTCTACCCACCATATGCTATCTATTCGAGAGAGAAGCCTCTAGTGAACATTATGGCCCCCGGGTCTACCTTTATCATATTTACTAAAATCCTAATTTACCTTGCTGCAATTTTATTTCCATTATTTTACTTTGCAATTTATACTTCCACTATTATCAGTTTTAATCCTTGCAAGTAACGAGTCAAGGGGATTGACAACCCTCTTGTCCGCGTTGGGTGCAAGTATTTGCTTTTGTGTGTGTATTTGCCGCTTACGTGGTCTTGTGTGGTGCTCCTACTGGTTTGATAACCTTGGTTCTCACTGAGGGAAATACTTATCTCTACTGTACTGCTTCTCCCTTCCTCTTCGAGGAAAATCCCAACGCAGCTCACAAGTAGCATTGCTCAAACGTCATCTGTAACACGGTGATTATAACGACAATTTACAGGTTCATCGAAAAGTTTGACAAGGGACACGATAGCTCGAGAGTTGAATTTGCTCCTCCGACGATGGAGAGATATTCTTAGGGCCCTCTCGGTGTGACGGCATCCATTATCGTCTGGCCAGACACATGTGACAAATGTCACGGGGATGCCGGAACATGTCAACGGGAAAGAAGAACAAAATCGGTAACGAGGAGACCGGTATAGTGAGCATGTGTATGACTGAAGAGGATACCGATATATCTCACCTCGGGTTTTGTAAAGTATCGCGAAGCAAAGGGAACATCACATGATAACCAAAGGTTCACTCGAATGGCATTCGTGTAATCATAGGGATCGATATGGACGTCCACGGTTCCGCTATCGGTCATTGAATGAAGGAGTTTCGTTCATATCTATGATTTACCAAACCTACAAGGTCACAAGCTTAAGGTTATCATGATCTGCTGAGTGTTAGTAGGACGAGAGTATCGAGGATTTATTTGTGGAATTGTTTCATTAATATTCGGAATAATTCCGAGAGGAACCGGAAGCGTTTTGGGGTCACCGGAAGGGTTAAATTAATAATAAAAAGGTCTAGTATTTATTAGAAGGCTTTTATATTTAATTTAGTATCAACGGGCCTTAATAGGCCAAGTGGTGGAAGGAGTATTGGGCCACCATGGCCCAATAGGAAGTGGCGCCCCCCTTTCCTATACGGGGAGGCCGAATTGGACATGGGGGAGGAGGATTCCTCCCCCTCTTGGCCGGCGCCCCAAGGAGGGACTTCCCCTCCTTGGTGGCAGCCCTTCTCTCCCCCTCTAACATATATATACTTGAGGTATTGGCCCTTTTGTAGACACAAGTTTTGGAGCCTCCTCTAGTTCATCTAATTCTAGTTCTAGTTGATCCTAGTTGATCTAATTAGAGATAGACCTAGTTCCTTTAATTCTCATAATTAGAAGCCCGGTGTGGTTCTAATCTCCTCCCTCCAATTCTCCGGCGACGATTAGCTCTGGACGGCGAAGCGCTGCTGGATCGTGAAGACCGTACTCTTGCAACCAAGTAGAGAGGCCGTGCTTTCGGTCTTCCGTTCGAGGGATCGTTCGAGGGCGGTTCGCGGGATCGTCATCAACAGTTCGAGGGACTCCAAGTACGATCTACACCGACTCATCTACTTCCGCTGCACTCCGGAGTCGGTAACGATTGTGATCCAAACCGTTTATGCATCTTCATATTGTTCCTGGGTGTTCGTATGGTGTTTTTTTTTCTACTATGTTTCCCAACATGCCCTACACGCCAGACTTGGAGTGCACACTCACGCGCACACACACACCAATGCGACACAGACGCATGCCCGCACATGAACGCGGCCACGCACCGGCGTCCAAACTCGAGATAGACCTAGACCTAGTCACGTACACGCTGGTCACCACTGGAGGTGATGTTTATTCCTAACATACTCCCCCTAAACCATGACCTCGCCGCGCGGCCTGCTGTAGGATCGAAAGTATGTCTAGAGGGGGGGTGATTAGACTACTTGACCAATTGAAACCTAGCCTTTTCCCAATTTTAGTTGTAGGCAGATTTTAGCAATTCTACCAAATCAAGCAACACCCTACACATGCAAGTCTAAGAGTATAGCAGCGGAAAGTAAAGACTTTGCACATGAACGTAAAGGAGGGGTTGGAGATTTCAAACGCAATGAAGACACGGAGATTTTTGGCGTGGTTCCGATAGGTGGTGCTATCGTACGTCCACGTTGATGGAGACTTCAACCCACGGAGGGTAACGGCTGCGCGAGTCCACGGAGGGCTCCACCCACGAAGGGTCCACGAAGAAGCAACCTTGTCTATTCCACCATGGCTTCCGTCCACGAAGGACTAGCCTCACTCGGGGTAGATCTTCATGAAGTAGGCGATCTCCTTGCCCTTACAAACTCCTTGGTTCAACTCCACATGATCTTGGAGGCTCTCAAGTGATACCTAGCCAATCTAGGAGACACCACTCTTCAAAACATAATAGATGGTGTTGTTGATGATGAACTCCTTGCTCCTGTGCTTCAAAATATAGTCTCCTCAACACTCAATCACACTCTCACAGATTTGGCTTTGGTAGGAGAAGGATTGGAGTGGAAAGCAACTTGGGGAGGCTAAAAATCATGGTTCAAATGGTTGGATTGGAATATCTTGATCTCAACACATGAGCAGGTGGTTCTCTCTTAGAAAATGAATGGTGGAAGTGTAGTTTTGTTCTGATTGCTCTCTCACGAAATGAGAGGGGGTTGAGGGGTATAAATAGCCTCCACACGAAATCCAACCGTTACACACTTTTGACCCATCTCGGTGGCACCGATCAGAAATCTCGGTGAGACCGAGCTATGTAAAAGATATGAACGTTGGAGGTCTCGGTGGGACCGAATGGAAATAACTCGGAGCAACCGAAGTGCAATGGTAGGGCATAACCTTGTTTCGGTGGCACTGATTGCATCATCTCAGTGGGACCGAAGTAATGCAATAAGGCAACAGAAAGTTGGCAAGCCATCTCGGTTGCACCGATTGGAAAAACTCGGTTAGACCGAAATAATTACAATAGGTGACAGAGAGTTGGCAAGGCCATCTCGGTGGGACCGAGATCCATTTCGGTGGATCCGATTTGTTAGGGTTTTGGCTGTGGCACTGTCCAGATGAACTCGGTGGGTCCAGATAGAGATGTTTCGGTGGGACCGAGTTGGCAACTTGGGTTTTGGACAAATATGTTTTGGAGAATGTGGTTGAGGGTTTTGGAGCAATATCTCTAAGCACTTGAGCAATTAAGTTATGATCAAAACCTCATCCCCTTTTAATAGTATTGGTTTTCCTATGAACTCAATGTGATCTTTTCTCACTTAACCAAAAATGCAGAGTCTTGAAGATTTTGCCAATCCATGTCCTTAGCATTTTGAGGGGTCCACATCCACATGTCCTTGCCATGCCAATCATTGAACTTCCTAAAATCTTAACTTGAATAGATATTAGTTCAATGAGATATATGTTGTTATTAATTACCAAAACCACCCGGGGATTAGTTGCACTTTCACCTGCCTACAGGAGCCCCGGCTCGTCGTCGTCGCCTTGGACGCCTCTGCCCAACGCCACCGTGCGCCTCCGCGGCCTCCTCGCTGCGCCGCCGCGGCCTCTGCACCACCACGTAGCGCCAAGGTGGCCTCCGCGCTCGCCGCACGCACGACGTCACAGCGTGCCGCCTCCGCGTCCGCCGCGCTCGCCACAGACTCACCGCGGATCGACAAGGCTCTGATACCAATTGTTGGGATAGACCCTCGCCTAGCTCGCTCTCTCTCACGCACGGACGGAGGTGGAAGAAGGAGAGGAGTGCACTGGACACAGGCTTTCCGGCGACGAACGCCTAGCCGCACACATGGCGTTTGTTTTCTTTGAGCTCAAACTCTGGCACACACCACACGACCCAGCAGGACACAACGAGGAGAGTTTATATGCGGCTGCACACACGACGCCGCGCTCCACTCCTGCCCGCGCGCGCGATCCGCATGCGCCGCCTGTGCCCACGACGCGCTCCTACGCGCCTAGCCTCCCCAACGGATCGCCACGCCCTCGCCGCAACTCTCGCCAACGGCCGCTGCCCTACGCGCCGGACTCGGAGTGCACATCACGCACACACACACACACCAACGCGACACAGACGCACGCATGCACACGAACGCGGCCACGCACCGGCGTCCAAACTCGAGGTAGACCTAAACCTAGTGACGTACACGCTGGTCACCACCGGAGGCGTGGTTTATTCCTAACACACACCGCCGCGCCATCCTGGCCAACTTCAGCAACGACGCGGACGCGGGACCGTCCCGCGTGGAGGCCCTCGAGCAATCCTCGGTTGGGGATGAGTAGAGTAGGATTTATTATTAGTTGTTTTTAGGTCTTTTGCTATGTATAAGAACTATTCTGAAAAATCAATGAAATTCGGTATCCACTTTTATTTTGAGATTCTGGTTGGATGGCCGGCGTCCGGCTTGTTGTCCGCGGACACGTTGTCTGAAATTGATAAATACAGTACCAAGGACATGGTTTTTTTTGCGAGAAAACTTTCGATCTATTCATCTTCCATATGGCACTACAACGAACATCAGAAATAATAAAAATTACATCCAGATCCATAGACCACCTAACGATGACTACAAGCACTGAAGCGAACCGAAGGCGCACCGCCGTCATCGCCCCTTCCTCGCCGGAGCCGGGCAAAACTTGTTTTAGTAGACAGTCGGGAAGCCGTCGTGCTAAGGCCCCATAGGACCAGCGCAGCAGAATAGCAACCACCGCCGATGAAGAGTAATGTAGATCGGAAGGATCCAACCTGAAGACACACGAACGTAGACGAACTACAACCAGATTGACACACCTCCACACGCCCACCGACGATGCTAGACACACTACCGGGACGGGGGCTAGGCAGAGAGAACTTTATTTCATACTCAGGGAGCCGCCGCCGTCTCGTCTTCCTGAGCAGGACACAAACCCTAACAAAACTCGAAGGAACGTCTGAAAATAGAGCCCTCCCGCCGGCAAGGGCCGAGATCCACCGCGCCACCATGGCCCTAAGGCCACCGGAGACGAGACAGACCGGCGGCGGCGCCGGTGGGAGGCAGAGGAACCCTAGGCTTTTCTTCGGGAGGAGGCAGATGTTGTAGTACCAAGGACATGTTAACTTGATACAAGCACAACTAAAACATAGCCCCTAAAAATAAACTAACATCGCATTGTAGATTGTCATGTCATAAGCCAGGGGTTCAGTGTCCAAAATCCAAATTTCTCGAGTGAAGTGGACTTCTTACCAGCCAGCTTTGAGTACGTGCTGAAGAACCTGTTTGGAAGTTCATTCAATTTCTTTTCCAATCAAGTCATAATTTCGTTTTATGTTTCAAGTTTCCCACGGCATACGCTCAATTTTATTGTGTATTTCAGACAAAAATCATCGTTCGATTACTTTTCTTTTATAGGAACTTAACTTTCAAATAGTTTAGAGGTTTTAACTTTCTGCACCAACCAAAAAAGGTGACACCGTATGTCCGTATCCAACAAGAACATTTGAAATTAAGCAAGTGAATCTATGCATGCCTGTGTACACTTATATGATCACAGTAACTCATTCACTTGTTTCAAACTTGAAACAACAACACAAAACGACCAGCTTTGTCAAAAGTGTAGACACATGTTACAATTTTAGTATTTGCCATAAAAAAAATGCGTTCCAATGTTTTCCATTTATGTTCCCTGGGCAGTTTAAAGCACCAAACAACAAAGATTGCATCATTGAGTAGAACCAAATGGTCATTTAGTACTTCAGATGCAGTGTCATGATGGTGTCACAACTCACAATTTTCAAAGCATCAAACATTTGATCGAGAGACTCCCGGATCAGGAAAACATTCCTGCTCTCTCAGAACTCGCATATTGAAGCATGAACATGATACACCGAAACAGAATGCACTTCATCGAAACAACTACGAAATTCCTCAAAAAAGAAACAACTACGAAGCAGAGTCTGATATCATAAAGCCCCTAAACATATACAAGTCCTGAACCCAAAACAGTGAAAGCCGCGAGTCGAGCAGTCGACACTAAACCTTGCGCCTTCATACACCCTGTACTAGTTTCAGACAAATGGGCTCGTGCACCTTTATTTTATTAGGATCATGAATGCAGAACCTAAGCGAGAGATACCCTTTCCATCATCAGGTATCTCATCCTTGGGCAGAATTAGGTTGTATCCCTTTGGTAGCCCATCAGACAGCGATGAGCTTCGTATCTTGTACGTTGAACTCTGATAATAGCCGGTCGTAAAGCAACAGTAGGACATCTGACATTTGAACTTGGAGTTTGTAGCTTTAGGTTGGATGCAGACGACGGAGATGGCATGCCCGACTGGCTCTAGTGCCACGTTGAGCAGAAAATTTTCCCTTTCTTTGGTACGAAGAAAATGTGGACCTGGTTCTAGCCTTCTAGGTGGAACTTAACATCTTCATAGTATTTGATGGTTGTACATGGCCACTTGTGCTGAAAGGCGAAATGTTCAAGGAGGGCGTCTGTTGGCCCTGCAAAGCTGCAGCTGGACTCGATCCGGGCAGAAACAAGGGGCGTTCGGGCACGCCTTCTCGTGTTCTTCCTTCTGGTAGTAAGTGAGCTTCTGGACGCATCCATAATTGGCATTGGAGCAAGCGACCGTGACTGATTCCATGAGACGTTCCATCCCTAGACAGCGCTTGAAGGTAGTTTCGGCAGAGCATAAGTGACACTTGTTGCGCACAAGCTTCGGACGGCAAGACGAGCATATGAAATGCCCCACAGAACACTGTGGAAAAGGAAGAATTAGCCGGGTCCTCGTGTGAGAAAAACTTTTTAACAGAAATGAGAGTTGAACTGTTGAAGTACTCAACTACAATAGCAACATGATAAGTCGGTACCACACAAAATTACGCAACCATTCATGAGTCTGTAAATTTGAAGTTGTGAACATATAGTATGACCGATATACAACTCCAAAGGGGGGCAGACCAAACATAATGCTATTAGAGAGGTATATATATCATCCACCCCTGATCCATAGCCTACTAGGGAACAGCTGTGGACTAGAAAACGGTGTACATAGTTGCTAACAGTTTCAGTCTCCATCAAAATATTAGTGTCCTAATTAATTCTCTACGAAAACGAAATTTCAGCGACCATAGCTACTCCGATCCATGTTGTCTCAATAAACTGTTTTTTAGCAAGTAGCATTGCGTGTGGGGGGTGCGCACCTGATTAATATCCTACTAGGGAACAGCTGTAGACTAGAAAATGGTGTAGATTGTTGCTAGCAGTTACGGTCTCAACAAAAATATTAGTGTCCTAATTCTCTACGGAAACAAAATTTCAGCGACCATATCTACTCCGTTCCATGCTGTCACAAGAAACTGATTTTTTGTTAGCAAGTACTAGCATTATATCCAATGGTTAGTTTTAAATTTCATCTGAACTTTGAGAAACAGGTAAATAAATGCACATGTACCTGGTATATCGGAGGTCTGATGGGATGAAAGCAGACGGGGCAGTCGAGGGCGTCCGTTCCCATGGTGACATTCTGCCTCTTGCCGCTGCTCTGTCCCTCTCCTGGGGCTTCTACTCGTCTCTTGCTAGAGGCACCACCGTCCATCGCCATGGGAACTCAAAGTTACAAGTATCGCCTTGCTTGAAATTACAATTAAACGCGCAACAGAGCTCCACGCCTATTGATCAACACAAACAACCTCACCAATCTGTTTCCCTGTTGCACAACATACACTGGTAATAAGAGCCACTGAAGTGATACTGGTGTGGCAGGCAGCCAGGCACAAGCCAGTCGAGTTACTTGACGTTAGTGATTAGTAACAGCGGTAACAGCGTAATAACAATGTCGCCGCGCTATTTTATTGCACAGAACCATCCATCTATTGTATCACTTAATTTTTTTGAATTATTTGGAAAAAAAATCATGAATTTGAAAAAGTTCATAGATTTTGAAAAAAGTTCTTCATTTTGGAAGAAAAGTTCACAAACCTGAAAAAAGTTCATTGATTTTTAAAAAAAAGTTTATCAAATTTGAAAAAAAGTTCATCAGATTTGACAAAAAGTTCATCGAATTTGAAAAAGTTCATCGGATTTGAAAAAAAGTTCATCGGATTTGAAAAAAAGTTCATCAATTTTAAAAAAAAGTTCATCAATTTTGAAAAAGGTTCATCGAATTTAAAAATAAGTTCATCGATTTTCAAAAAAAGTTTACCGAATTTGAAAAAAAGTTTACCAAATTTGAAAAAAAGTTCATCGATTTGAAAAAAAAATCATCGATTTTCAAAAAAAAAATCATTGATTTTGAAAAATGGTTCATCAATTTTGAAAAAAATTCGTTCAATTTAGCAAAAGAATAAAAAACCGAACAAAAAGAAAAATGAAAAGGAAAAAAAAAGTACGAAGAAAAGAGTGAAGAAGATATAATCGAGCACATGAGGTGAGACCGGTGACCGGAAGGTCGCTGGATCGAACACCACCGGCCGCACTTTCATTTTTTTGGTTTATACAAACAGAAAAGAAAGGGGAAGATGGGCCGAGCCCAACTAGCCGCGCCCTTCAGGCGTCCGTTTGCGAATCCGCCGCAATTTACCACGAAGATATGAGTCCACAGCTAACACCGCGCAGCGCTCGTGGGCCAGCCCACTGTGTTGTTGCCAGTTATTTTTTATATTTTCATAATTTTCTTATTATTTTATTTTTTCTTATACCTTTTATTGCTTTTTCATTTTTTTCCTTTTATATGATTTTTAAAAAATTAATGAACATTTTTATAATATCTGAATTTCCTGAAAAATGTGCATTTCAATCACTAAACATTTCAAAATAATTAATCATTTTTATAAATTTCCAAACATTTCAAAAATTTGTGAGAATTTTTCAAATTCAGGATATTTTAAGAATTCACGAACATTTTAAAATTTATGAATATTTTTATAAATATATGTTATTTTACAAACTGCAAAAGTTGTTTATAATTTGTGATTTTTAAAATATAGTGCTCTTATATATTCAAAACAAATTAAAAAATAACTTTTCGAATTCAAAATAATATTTGTTCGATTAGATGCTTTTTATTTTGTTGTATAGTAGTGTTTGGTTGCACTACTAACGCACCAAAGACTGATTCTTAGGTTTGAAGTCATGTGTGTCTCGTTAAGCTACACACTTGCATCGAAAGACAACAATCCTATCTATAGCGAGACAACGTGGTGACATCATCATTTTTTAAGGTCGGTGATCGATTCCAGTCTTGAGTAAACCTCATAGGCATATTGTCAATTCATTTAATCTATTATAACATGTCAGAACAAAGTGGCCACCAAAAAAAGCAGACAACACGTTAATGATTCAATGGCAAGCTCCTCGTGGACACCTTATACACTCCAGAATTTTATATTTCTTTCTACACAGTCATTCACTAGAATCCACTAAAAAGATATCTTTTAGAGTGAGAACCAACCCGTGGTTGGATAGCTAGGAGGGTCGTTGTACCCCTAGCCCACCAGAGTTCAAACCCCAGTGTAGAAGGAATAGAGGGGGAATTGGTAGAACTAATGTTGTATTGCTTGAGCCTTGTGGGCGTATTTGTAGGACTACATGATCAACTTGGAGTACAAGACAAGGCAGGAGGCGCGCGAGGACGACGAGCGGCGACGGGCGACGCAAACCGATCTTAGATCGGAAAACCGAAAAGAAAACGCCAATCAAGACGACCGGCGAGAGAAAGAGAAAAACCCGGATCAAAGGATCGGGAAAAAGACTCTCTAGCGCAGCCGATCAACATGACCAGCGGACGAACCCTAGGTACGGGCGGCGCGGCCCCCGGTGGCGATCATGGAGATCGACCGCCCCGGGGGTGGCGCGGTGCGAAAACGGCGGCGGCTAGGTTTTGGGATCGGGGTTAGGCTGATACCATGTAGAAGGAATAGAGGGCAAATTCATGGAATTAATGTTGTATTGCTTGAGCCTCGTGAGCGTATTTATAGGACTACATGATCAACTTAGAGTACTAGACAAGGTAGAAATAAATACTACGCTATCCTATGTTTCCTAACTAATCATGATACTCAACACCCAGATTTGACACATGTGTGTCTCATAAGTCATAAAAATGGAATATTCTTTCAGTGGGAGACGACGTTCCCATCAATAGCGAGGCGTCTGTGGTTACTTTGTTAGTCTCAAGACACGACCCGCCGGCTCAGTCTTTCAGAGGTGCTCATAGGGGTAGTGTCGGGGATATACCCCGCGGTGTAACCCGGCCGGAAGCATGACCCGGCCAGGACTTGGCGGCTGACCGGCTAACCCGGCCGAGGCTTGGCGACTCACTGGAACCCTGGCCGAACTTGACGATTCATTGGTAACCCGGCAGGAGGTATGACCCGGCTCATCAGTATGGCGGTTCATGGCATCACCTCTATTACCGGGTCACAGGACGACCAGGCCCATGGCCCAGCGTGCGAGCCGGTGCAAGGCGGCTCATGGATGGGCCTGGATGGGCGGCTCACAAGAGAAGGCCCAAGAAGAGAAAGGAAAGACTCCTTCACAAAGGAAACAAGACCCGGATTAAGATTCAAGAGAGACTAGTCCTAATCCTACTCCTAGTAGGACTCTATATGTAAGCCGCCCCTTCAACCTTTATAAGGAGGGGTAAGGCGCCCCAAGAGAGACAACTTAAAGTCATGAGAGATAGACAGATTAGAGGCTCTCGAGATTAGAGGTAGCAAGACAACACCCTTGTAATCGAGATTGCCCTCTTCATCAATACAAGACAAGCAGGATGTAGGCTTTTACCTCCATCGGAGGGGCCGAACCTGAGTAAACTCGCGTCTCTCGATTCCGACCAACCCCTCTCAAGCCGCCACATAGCTGCGATGGCCTCACACCTCAAGTCCGTTAACCCGGACACCTTGCCGTGACAAATCCACGACAGTTGGCGCCCACCGTGGGGCTCCGCACGGTGATGTTGTGTTCTTGGAGGGAATTCTTCAAGGGTCAAGAAGCTCGCAATGGATTAGATGGCGAAGAGCTGGTTTGAAAGGATCTACATCAGCCTCGAGTTCATCAGTCCGGATTTACAATCTGTGAGATTTAAAGTTCAAGAGAAATTAGGGTTGCGGTCTATTCTGGCCCAGCTATCTCGCAAGTCAATGTCGCGGCCTCGCCTGGAGCCGCCTCCGTTTCGCTGTCTCTAGGCCGCCTCCGCCATCGCCGAGTCGCCAACCACTGCCATGATTTGCCTTGCCGACAACGAAGCCGTTTGGTTGCCGCCTTGTGAGTCAACCGTGAAGGAAATATTTGAAGAAACACACGGGGTGAAAACAACAACAAAAAACCCCACGAGAAGATCCAGTAGCAGCACAAGCCCAAAGGATTGCATTAGTATTATTAGTGCTATTACGCATCCTCCAAAGAAGAAAAATAGTACGTACATGTATTACTACTACAGGAATCAAGCAAGATCGATCTGTTCCCTGATATAGCTGCTGCTCGTATCTGTACGCATGATATGCTCAGATTGAAAACAACACACATATTCAGTCTCCGCGCCGTGGCTTGCCTCACCGCAGCGGTCTCGCGTTGAGCCGATTCCCTATGCTACGCCTGCACCCGGCGTCGTGGCTCGCCCCGCTCACCTTTGCTGCCATACGGTGCCTTGGCCGGCTCCGCCACGCCCTGTGCGCCCGTCCGCCACCGCCCTTCGAACCAAGCCAAGGATAAAAACTTCTCAAGACGAGAACGTGCCCTGTTGATGTCGATTCGGATGAGGAAAAGGAAGATTTTGCAGAAGAGATGATACGGATGTCGATGCTTCAATCCGGCCCCGTCCCGGAGGCAGACGTGGACACAGACTCCGCCGGCGCCTGCCACGGCCGCCAGGGTCCGCGTCCGAGCCGGCCTCGCCTCCCCGCGGTCCGTTGCTGCAGCTTCTGTTGCCCGTCTCCCCTGGTCGTTGCGCCTCTGGGCCGCTTCGTCTCGCCAGCTGCGCCACGCGAGCCTCGTCGCCTTGAGCCGCCGTGGCATCTTGAGTCGCCGCGGCTCTACCTCGCCGTCTTGAGCCGCCGTACGCCGGCCCGCTCATCCCCTCCCGCTCTTCGCCTCCGCCTCTGCCGAGGCCGCCGGCTCCCGCAGCGCCTCGCCTTACCTTGCGCCACTTCCGCACCTCGACGAGGCAAACCGGACACTCCGCGCTTCGAGCCGCCTCTGCTCCGGCTCACCTCGCTCCGACGCCGCCGCCCTCATCACGCCTCGAGCCGGCGACCCCCGCCGTTCGGGTCCGCCACTGCGGCCTCTCCCCGCCGCGAGCCGCCGCTCGGGACCCGTCGCCACCACGGCGCTGGACGAGCCGCCGCGGCCTCTCCTCGCCGCGGCCGTCAGCCGCCAAGCCTGGGGCCGCCGTGGTGTCGGCCTCCGCCGCGCCTCGCCTCCTGCCTCGCCGCGCGCTGCTCTGCTCGCCCGGGTCTGCGCCTCGCAGGCCGGTTCGCCTCCTAGTTCCTGCAAGCCACCGCCTCTGAGCCGCACTCCGCTTCCGCGCGCCGTCGCGACAGGCCATTCGAGCCGCCGCCACGCTGACGCCGCCGCCGCGGCCTCACCCCGCCTCCGCCGTCGCCACCTCGGCCTTGCTCTGAGCCGTCGGGGGGGGGGCCTCGCTCCGAGCCGTCGGAGGGGCCTCGCTCCGAGCCGCCGGGGGGGGCCTTGCTCTGAGCCGTCGGAGGGGCCTCGCTCCGAGCCGCCGGGGGGGCCTCGCTCCGAGCCGCCGTCGCTGGCTCAATTCCGCCCATGAGCCGCCTCACTCAGCCGTCTCCACGTCCCGCGCCGGCCGGCTAGCCGCTGCCGCCTCCCGCTCGCCGTGCCTCGCTCCGGCGCCCCGCCTCTAGGCCCGCCTGGCGTGCCGCAGGCCGCCGTGCCTTGCTCCTGCTCCGCCCTGTGCCGGCTCGCCGCTCCTGCGTCGCATGTCGCCCGTCGCACCGACTGCTGCCTTCGCAGGTCCGGCTGCCCGATAAAGGAAGAAAGATGGGGGGCTGGCTGTCCGCGTGAAGATGAATTAAAAGTCAAGGGACCGGGTGCTTGGTAAAAAAAATGTTGGTCTATATGACCTGGAGGGTCCGTTCTGAGCCGCCCAGCTGCGGCTCCGCCGCGGTCGCACTTCAAGAAACCACCTCCGCCGCGGCCTCGTAAGCCGCCCCTTTTGCCTCTGCTGGTCTTCACCATAGGCTGCCAGACGAATCAGGTGATATCCATCTAAGTACATTTTATTAGCACATGTTGTTTTCATCAAAGAACAATTACTTTGGTCTGTATATTTTTATATGCAGGACAATTATTCACTATGAAAGTGACTTATACTGCGGGTATGGAGCACGTGCTTATAAAATTTTGCACCGGTGTTCGTCCATGCCACACGACCCGGTGAGCAGACGCGCGCAAGTGATCGCCTCTGCAGTCCGGTCTACATCGACTCACCGGGACCGCACCTGCTCGTTTGCTCAACAGACGTGCGTAAGCCGTCGCCTCTACAGTCCGGTCTATATCAACATGCGGCCGACTCTCTCGCCGGCTCACAACGCCCGCGGCCGATTTTCTCCTGTCCGCGCCGGCTTACAATGCCCGCGGCCGACTCCCCGGTCCGCGCCGGTTCACAACGCCCGCGGCTGACTCTCTTGTCCGCGCCGGGTTACCGGCCGACTCCTGCATATATATCAACAACTCAGAGCCCCGTCTGCTCACACAAGCTGTCCAACGGACATGTGCAAGTCGCCGCCCTGCGGATCGGTTTATTCCAACAACCCTGGAGCAGATCATAATATATTGTCAACCTCCATCAGATGGCTCAATGGATAGCTCATACGGGATCATTTATAACCCGCCGCGGTTGACCTCAAACCTCCCGTGGATTCGCATCGCGTTATCAACGCTAAAGATATACAATGAGTGTTGCGAAGATTATCAACTCGCCACTTTGCCTCCGGCTTCAACACATTCCAGCATTCCGCTGTTCAACCTTATGCCGGCTTATATCATGGTCAAGTATGGAGAATCTCAAACCGCCTCTTCGAGTTAACTTAAGACTCGGGGGCCGCAGACATGGCAAGACACATTTGGTCGTTTTCAACAAGAACCCCGGGTCATTGCAAGGAAGTAAACCCGATCCCAGGGGCTACTAAATTATTGGTGGAACAATTCAAAGTCGCCCAAGAGGACGAACAGCCGTGATGCACCGTTCAAACATGGGTGCCCGGATCTACTGGATCATCATAAAGTCACTTGGAGGTTTTCTGCCGTTTCTTAATCCAAGATGGCGGCTTACAAAATTGTGCAAAAACAAAAATAGCCTCATTATACGGCGGCTTACAAGACGGTGCACAAGTTGATATCATCAACAAAGTCATTTGAGGGTTTTCAACCCACCGGGTTAAGCTTCAACCCTCTCGATCAGGCTTTTCAGCCACTGTAAGGCGGGTCGTGAACCCAGAAATTGACTCTGTCAACAAGGTCAAATTGGGGTGCAGCGAGTTAAGTACTTACCCCCTCTTTTGATGACCTTTCCCAAATTGGGGTGCAGCGAGTTGAATACTTACCCCCTCTTTTGATGACCTTCTCCAAAATTGGGGTGCAGCGAGTTGAATACTTACCCCCTCTTTTGATGACCTTCTCCAAAATTGGGGTGCAGCGAGTTGAATACTTACCCCCTCTTTTGATGACTTATTCCAAAATTGGGGTGCAGCGAGTTGAATACTTACCCCCTCTTTTGAACCAAAATTGGGGTGCCGACGAGTTAGCCACTCACCCCCTCTTTTGATAACCTCTCCAATATTGGGGTGCAGCGAGTTGGCCACTTACCCCCTCTTTGGATGACTTGTAAGAGCAGAGAACATCATGCATTGCATCATACATTGCATCATGCATTCCATCATACATTGCGTCATGCATTCCATCATACATTACATCATATATTTCATCATACTTACATATCATGCCAGTTTGCCAAACCGGGTCAGAGCAAGATTATGAAAGAAGAAGCAAGACTATGTGAGAGTTAACCTCTCCGGGTTGTGCTTTTTCAAGCCGCCCTCACAACAATGCAGAACATACTCTGTATTGTTTATTTTCTGCAGGTCTTATCTATTGATCATGAGCCACCATTAAAGTGTGACAAAAGATGTCATGGACAGAATACAAGACGGCTTGAAAAATTGGTTATTCTTGAAGAGCGGCCCTATCAATTATAATGATGGGTCATCTAATTGACCGGCTCTTGGTTTTCTTCAACCAGTGCTCTGTAGTATACTACAGCACTCATGGATTTCTCAAGCATATGTTTGTCGGGTTGCACCACAACCACGAGCAGGGATTTCACTATTGACACCGGGTTACAACCACGGTCAAGGAGTCATATTATTCTTATACAGTCCCGAGTCGCCACAGGCAGACAACCTGGCACTTGGGGGCTACATTATTCAAGTCCAGTTGATATCAAGTATGCAAGTCCCATGTCGCTGCAAGCACGCACCACGGCACTTGGGGGCTAATGCAAGCTGGTTTTCAAATCATGACATTATCAACAAAATCCTGTTATCTCAAGGAGATGAGCCGGCCTTTCTGTATTTTTCTAAGTCCCAACCCAGTATTTCTTACTGACCCGGCACTTGGGGGCTACAGTGTTCAGCTGTTTAAACAGACTATGAGGTTCAAATTGAAGACCCGGCCCATCACATACTGATGACCCGGCCCTTGGGGGCTACACCAGCAGAAACTTTATAAGGTATAAGACAGTTATAAGTCCCAGGCTGCTGCAGGCAAGACAACCTGGTACTTGGGGGCTACACATGTGAAATACAAGGCACTGAGTATATATCTGGCGACTCAAGATGACAACCCGGATTTCTCTAAAGTTGCAGTATTTATATTGAAGCAAGTCTTAAAGCTATCACTATGTTCTCCTCTTAAGACTTGGGGGCTACAGGTAATATGGATATATCAAAAATTGAAGAAAGTTTTCAAGATGTCAATTGTGAGTGAGACCGGCTCAACAGATTCTTATTTTAGCCGAAGTATTAAAAGACCGGCTCTACATCAGATGGATTTTTCATCCCAATATTTTTATCAAATCAGCTGGAGTCTAGCTATTTAACCCGGCGTCACCAACGATATATGACCCGGCGTCATCAATGATTATGACCCGGCGGCGATGACCCGCCAAGAAGTAATTGGAGGCCGACTCAATGGCATATGGGTGTTGTATTCCCAATATTTTACTTCAAAGGACACTAGCAAGCAAGACGATTGAGAAGACGGCTCATTCATATCAAGAAGAAACCCGAATTTTTGAGGATCTACTTCAGTGAAATAAGCCGGCCAGGGGAGTGAGCCGGTCACCTAACATATTTATTATTTTTATTTCAGGAGCTTAGCGTGAATAAATTCAAGCTAACCTGGGGGCTAATGTCGGGGATATACCCCGCGGTGTAACCCGGCCGGAAGCATGACCCGGCCAGGACTTGGCGGCTGACCGGCTAACCCGGCCGAGGCTTGGCGACTCACTGGAACCCTGGCCGAACTTGACGATTCATTGGTAACCCGGCAGGAGGTATGACCCGGCTCATCATTATGGCGGTTCATGGCATCACCTCTATTACCGGGTAACAGGACGACCAGGCCCATGGCCCAGCATGCGAGCCGGTGCAAGGCGGCTCATGGATGGGCCTGGATGGGCGGCTCACAAGAGAAGGCCCAAGAAGAGAAAGGAAAGACTCCTTCACAAAGGAAACAAGACCCGGATTAAGATTCAAGAGAGACTAGTCCTAATCCTACTCCTATTAGGACTCTATATGTAAGCCGCCCCTTCAACCTTTATAAGGAGGGGTAAGGCGCCCCAAGAGAGACAACTTAAAGTCATGAGAGATAGACAGATTAGAGGCTCTCGAGATTAGAGGTAGCAAGACAACACCCTTGTAATCGAGATTGCCCTCTTCATCAATACAAGACAAGCAGGATGTAGGCCTTTACCTCCATCGGAGGGGCCGAACCTGGGTAAACTCGCGTCTCTCGATTCCGACCAACCCCTCTCAAGCCGCCACATAGCTGCGATGGCCTCACACCTCAAGTCCGTTAACCCGGACACCTTGCCATGACAAATCCACGACAGGTAGGGTGTACATGCGTGCGTTCATAGGGGTGAGTGTATGTGCAAGTATGTGAGCGCTTATGTTTATAATGTGTTTCTCGAAAAAGATATCTTTTAGAGTGTCCTTTGGTGTTTAATAAAGATAAATATATAGTAAATTCTACGCGCACACAGAGGCTATACTTCATACAAGTATCACAATTAATCTGCAAAGGCATGTGTTTTTCTCCTTTTTTATTTTACTCACTTTAGAAGGACCCCTTACAGATCTTATAGGGCAATATATCGAAAAGAAAAAAATACTAGTGCAACCACTCTTTTAGAATATAGTTTATGTTTTATACAACACAATGTAATTTTTATTATAAAACACACTGTGACTTCAAATTATAGACGTTGGGACTGTATAACCAAAAAGCGTAATCTGTATTTGGTGACATTATTATGTGGTAACTAAGTGACAACAAATATAATAGGTATAATTTATTTATATTTATTTTTTATAAATAAGTACAAAAAATTAGTATGAAAAATATAGTGACAATGTTGATTCGAGCTCTTCGGTACTAGTTAGTCAGAGCAACTCCAAAGCGCCGACCCAAACGGACGCACGCTTTGTCCGCATTTTGTCCGTTTGGGTCGGCTGCCCGCTCGTCGTCCGCCTGTGGCGGACAGGTGCGCCCAACCGGCCGACCCAAATTTTAACATAAAAAGGGCCCGCGGCCATAAATCATGCCAGCGGCCATGCCATCGCGCAGAGTTCATGCCGGCGCCATGCCAGCGGCCGGCATACATGCCAGCCTCCAAAATAAATCACGACGCAGTTCATGCTGGCACACTTGCCAGCGGCCGGCATACATGCCAGCCTCCAAAATAAACCACCACGCAGTTCATGCTGGCGCACTTGCCAGCGGCCGGCACACATGCCAGCACACAAAAAAAGATGGCGCTCTCCGCCATAGATCACTCGTCATCAAACTTGAGCATGTCGGCCTGCATCTTCTCGAACCAAAGCCCTCTTCCTCGGGGACACCTTGCTCAAGTCCACCTTCATGATCTCCACCCCCTTCGTCATGCAAACGGGCGTCACTTCTTTTGCTTTGGTCTTGGCTATGGTAGCCTCGATCTCGAGCATCTTCGTTTGCCTCTCCGCCTCCATCTCGAGCATCTTCGTTTGCTTCTCCGCCTCCATTTCGAGCCTCTTCCTTTGTATCTCCATGAAGGCATTCATATGCTCTTCTTTGTCTTTCCGGCGCTTCTCCTCCTTTGTATCCTTCTTGGTCATCATGCCTTCCAAAGTTGCATGCAAGGCAATCGATGTCGCATCACGCTTGTCCTCTTTCTTGGAGTTGGTCTTCCCCCGCGGTCGCGGCTTCTCTCCCTCACCATGCTCCTCGACGACTTCCTCCCCTCCACGCGCCTTGAGGGCGGCATATTGCGCCTTGAACTTCTCGTCCCCGTTGATAACCATCCAACAATGGGTGAGATTGAATGACTTGTTCCCATGTTGAGCCTTGAATGCTTCCAAAGCTTGGAATGCCTACAAATGAAGAGCATGCAAGCATATGGGCAACATGGACATGCAAGCATGAAACAACGGAAACAAAGATGGACGCATGTATACCATGTCTTTGATGCCGAGGCCACTCACGGGACGACCCTCGATGCTCTCAAGAGTGGCACAAAACTTGTTGCACTCTTGTTGTATCACCCTCCAACGCTTCGAGATGGACACCCACCCACGCTTGCTCTCCATTCGGTACGGCGCGAACTTCCTGCGTTCATGAAATTCGCGATAAACACGTAGCCAAAAGGTTGACGCCTTTTGCTCGGCGCCGATCTTGGGGTCTTGTCCAATGTCCCTCCAACATTCACAAAGGAGTTTGTCCTCATCCTTTGTGTATGCCTTTGTCCTTTTGCTTTGGCGCTTCTTGTTTGCATTGGCTTGGGTGGCGAGCTCTTCGTCAAAAAACAAAGGCTCCCCATCGATGTCCACTTCATCCTCTTCTTCAAGGCCGTAGTCTTCCGAAAACTCGTGGTCTTGCGGGAAAGCGCTGCCCATGCCATCTTGGCCTTGCGTGAAGGGGTCGGTCGTGCCTCCATGGCCTTGAGCAAAGGTTTCGGCCATGTCCTCGTGACCGGCCATGAAGGGGCCTCGGCCGTCTTGGCTTTGGGTCTCGTCGATATCGAAGGCCGCGCCACCCACATCGCCTTCGAAGTTGATGTTCTCCATGATGAAACGGTCGGCCATCTCGTCGTCCGTGGCCTGCATTGTGTCGAACAGGTTGCGGGCGTCGGGATGCATGCCAGCTGGGATCTCCCGCTGGTGTTTCCTCTGGCCCCCGGTGGACGATCCACCAGCCACAGGTGTGGCGTCGAGGTCGATGTCCATGGGCGCGGGCGTGGCCGGCGCGACCACGCTCACCTCCGGCGAGCAGTCCCTGGAGAAACGGGAGGCTTGCGGGTGGGGTTGGAAGCCGGGCGTCTGCGGCGTGGTGGACGTGCGCGGCGACTCTGGCAGTAGCGGACGAGGAAAGGCCGACGAGCCCGTGCTGGCCGCGGCCACGGCGACAGCGACGAGCCCGTGCTGGCCTGGGTTTAACCCTAAGTAGAGTAGGGCCTCCCTCGTTGCCGCAGCGAGGAGGGCCTTGTTTTCCTCTTCTTGTGTGGCGGCGGCCAGGGCGGCGGCCGCCGCGGCTTCGAGCTTTCCGGCCTGCACATGCCTCCGGCCCTTCCTCTTGGCCGACTGCATGGCCCGCTACGCGTCTGTCAACTCCTTCTTCTTCGTCGGTGTCGCCGTCTTGCAGGCGCCGCGGGGCTTGCCTTTGGCGGAGGCGAGGGAGGCGAGGCCGGCAGCGGCGGCGAGGGTGGGCGCGTCGTCGTCCATGGCCGGGAGCGCGCGGGAGTTTTTGGGGAAAGAGAGGGAAATGGGGGTGGTTGTGCCGCCGACTGGCGGGCCAGGGGAAGGACTAGGCGGGCGTCGCGCGCGTCCGTTTCGTGTCCGCGCCGACGCAAACGCGGCCCAAATTTGAGCCGAAAATGGGTCGTGCGGCGGACAAAAAGCGGACGCGCGTCCGTTTGGGTCGCCGCGTTGGGCCGACTTTTGTGTCCGCGCCGACGCAAACGGACACGCGCAGACGATTTGGGTCGGCGTGTTGGAGTTGCTCTCAGCTCTTGCACTGAATTTCATGAGACCATCGATACATCATGCGCACGAGGGCGTTCAGCTCTTGCACTGAAAGCATGAGACCATCGATACATCATGCGCACGAGGGCGTTCAGCTCTTGCACTGAAAGCATGAGACCATCGATACATCATGCGCACGAGGGCGTCCTATCACTGTGACAAAAATCGGCCGGTCGGAACCGAATCATTTGCATAATGGTTTGAGTTGTCCCTATGAACGCACATACGCACACCCTACTCCTGAAATAAATGCAGGATAAATACGAGCATCAGGACTTGAACCCTGATGGGCTGGGGATACCACTGTCCACCTAACCATCCAACCACAGATTGGTTCGTCATGTTGTTATTGGTGTTTTGTAGTCATTGCTACAGGGGTAGAAACACGAAAAGATCAAACAGCGCTCCGGACAACAAACATGAATATGACGATAAAATAACCAATAGATGTAAATCTCGTAGCTTAAGCGACTACCACAACAAATGAACAATTTGCATGGGTTGCACCGACGATATGGTCGTAGACATCGCCCAAAGGTACATAGCAAAGGAAACAAATTATCCACGATCAACTGATGAATTGATTCACTCACTTTGCCCTGTATGGGGCTCTCTCTCTCTCTCTCTCTCTCTCACTTTGCCCTGTATGGGGCTCTTTCTCTCTCTCTCATATCTCCTCCACTAGCTGCCCGACGATTCCTCTACCAACCGATTCATTTTTTTTCCTAGCGATTTCCTCTCTCGAGCCCTTCCTCCTCCTCCCCCTCCTCCAGTCTTCCTCCTTTGGACGCTATCCCTCTGCCCTAGATGTCCCCCACAGAGCATGACCTTACAAACGGGTGGTGGAGCTCGAGGTACGCCATCTATGTTTGGGAAGCCACTGGGACTACGAGAATGTGAAGGGTAACGCAGCAGAAAATAAAAAAAATCGCTCTACGAACAGCCCAGGATCACTATGGAGATGCATACAAGGTTTTTGATCTGATCGTTACCAACTCGTAGCGCAGCGGAAGTAGAGTTGGTGAAGATTGTTGGTGCAGATCCCCGCAGCTAGGATTTACAACCTCCCAACCGCGAGGATGTACTCCCTCAGACAGCCCCTCAGGCGGTCCCTCAGACAGCCCTTCGGGAGGCTCTCGGACAGAACCTCGGACAGCCTTTCGGGAGGCTTCTCACAAAATCGCAGACAGTCACTCGGACAGCCCTCCGGGAGGCACACTCGAACTAAGATCGAAAGTACGACCTCTCTACCAAGTTGCACACATACGGTGTCATCTATCCGGCAGGGCTTCGCCGTCCAGAACTAGTTCCCACCGAAACCCAGACAGCCTTTCAGCTCTACGAAACTATTTCGCTGGGAGGGAGAGAGAAGGCCAGATCATGCATGGCATTTGTATGAGAGTAAGGAATGAGTGTGGAGAGTGTCTCTCCACCTCTATTTATAGGAAAACCAAGCACTAGTAGAAAACAGGGCATTAGTCCCGGTTCCTAAGGGCCTTTAGTCTCAATTCTGCAACCGGGACTACGCAATCGGGACTAAAGGCCCCCACTTTTAGTCCCGGTTGTGTTACGAACCGGGACTAAAGGAGCTCCACGTGGCCGCTGTGGGGCGCCCAGGCAGGAGGACCTTTAGTCCCGGTTGGTAACACCGACCGGGACTAAAAGGCAGACCTTTAGTCCCGGTTGGTAACACCGACCGAGACTAAAAGGCAGCACTTTGGTTTTTGTTTTTTTTTAAATGAGGGGTTTAGGGTTTAGGGGTTTCATATTGTGTTTCCCCCTTTTCTTTTTGTGTTTACCATTCAATTCTTTTACATTTAGGGTTTTCGTTTTTATTTTACGTTTTCCATTCAACTCGACGCTAGCTACTACATATAGCAATGAAGGAACCATTACACAAATCGTCATGAATATATATAGAGAGAAGTGACATCTCTTTCTCCGTGCTTGGTCGAATAGCAAGTTTTCGTATATCTATTCGACGCTACTACGTATAGTACACGTTCATGCATATATACAATGTAACATCTCTTACGATCCCTAATATCTAATTACCAACATTCACATCCAATTCTCGATGGTATACTTCGGTTTTAGCTATGATCTCTTGAAGGAAGAATCCCGCCAATTCCTCTTGAATTGCTCATATGCGAGCCTTTGGTACGATATATATGAATGAAACTCAACACAATTGATGGTAATAAAATAAAATTGTGAATATTGTTTACGTACTTCAAGTTGTTGTAAATTTCTGCCAGTCTCACTGGTCGTCATGCGAATGAACTCGCAAACGCAGTATCCACATATATTAGTCCCCCTTTCCTGGCTCAAGCACTTTACGAGAGTAGAGTTCAATCAAAATAATAATCAAGCATGATAATGGTATTGAAATTAACTAGAATCAAAGAGATGCGCGGACCTAGCTAGTACTACTTACAGTGAGTTGTCGAAATTGCAGCTCCTCTTTCCATTCACCCCTAGCCTTCTTGGTGAACCGTTTCCAAACCCTACCCGGCAAGGAAAATAAATAAAGGAGTTATTAATTACTTGATATCAGGAAATGAACGAAAGTTGCCGATATAGTGCGATAATGATTGAAATTACCTCTGGAGCATATCACGCAGGTCCGCCCACATCTGAGGGTCTTTACGTAGCGAGTCCATGACAAGTACGCTTCCTGAGTCAACCCGAATGACTAGCAGAATAAAGTGGAACCTGCACACGCAGCATAACTCATCAATTACTCTTAACATCGAGTAAACAAAACAGAATGATGTGTACAAGACAGTATAACACTCACTAGAAGTTGTAAGAAAATAGTATTTCCCTTTTGTTTTGTTGTTCAATTAACGCCCTTAGCAAGATCTTCTCTGTATCCTTGGCGTTCCATTTTACCGTACCTTCATGAATAGTATTTGGGTTAATGAACCCAATGTCATAGATTTGTCCTGTTTTGCATTCGAGGATCTTCTTTCTGCATAATATATATAGTGAGGATAATTATACATGCAATGAACGAGCTGAGCTAGAGACTTAATTACAGAAATGATACTTACAAACAATAGCAACTGACGATAGATTTGTCGATGGCGTCTTGATTGTATAACTGAAATAATTCTTCAAATTCAATGAAAATATTCTCGTCTCCATTGAAGTAATGCTCATCTTTAACTCCCGCAATGATCAAGTTCCTCCCTTGCTTTGAGGCTTGCAAGTACCAGTCATGCAATCTTCGCATCATCGTTGGTAGATGCGGGAGCTCCTCAGGTCTGACAAGAGGCTTCCCGTGCTCGAATTTAAAGGCTAACTCAGCCATTTCGAACTGAACCTCATCGCCTAAGTAATCACCAAGAGTGAAAGCAGGATCAGCGGCCGCTACCCCCGGATCATTAGCGATATCGGTAAACACCTTGAGCGGGGGGCACGATTGGTTTTTCTGTTCGCCGAGCTGGGGAATTGTTTTCCCCCCTGCAATACTGCTACTTCCCGACCGCTGCTGTGGATCTCTATATGACTTTACAATAGAGCGGTCATAGTTTGATAGCAGCGGAGGCGGCGGTGGTTTTGTAAGGTTTTCCAGCAAGCGCCTCGCTTTTACCGGATCTATTTTCTCCGTTGGATCTGGACGGGTCGGTGCAAACTGGCGTTTCACGTCGGCAGCCACGGTCTCCTTTGTTTCCTCCTCAGTCATGTCGTATGGTAACTTGGCTGGAGCCTTCTTGACGCTACCTGCTCTGGATTTCTTCGCTGTTGTACTACTAGCCGCCGGAGCAGCGGCGGATCTCTTCGGCCGGTGCTGAGGCGGCGGAGGAGGTGGAGTCAGCTGACGCGGCGGATTCTGCTGAGGGGCCTCCTCCGGCGGAGTCCGCTGACGCGGCGGAGACAGCTGAGGCGGCGGAGACGGCTGACGCGGCGGAGACGACTGAGGCATTGGATATAGAGCTGGACTGTGAGGAGTCTGCTGAGGGGCCTCCTCCGGCTAAGTCTGCTGACGCGGCGTCCATTGTGGAAGCACGATGTGTTCCTTTCTCCATAGAATGGTAGTCCTTACGGCATCTACCAGATGAGTCTCCCCTTCACCTGTAGGGTACTCAAGGTCCAGCCCCACGAATCCGTTGGTAACTTCATCCACTCCGACAATAGCATAGCTATCTGGAATCGGATTGCAATGGAAAGTTCCATCAGGTCGAGGAGATAAGACATAGCCGACCGCCACCTTCAAGGTTAGGTTGCTGCATTTCGCCATTAGCTCACAATGTTCCCTCTCCGTGATATCATCCACGGGGTAGCGAGTAGCCGTGATATCAGGCCGAACGAGCTCCGTGGAAGCCACACTGCTTTTCTACTGAGATGGTGGGGTAGCTTCGTGGGCAGTATCGAATGAAGGATCTTCGTGCTGCTGAGATGGTGGGACGGTAGCTCGCTGACTGGTAAGTGCCTCTAGTTTCTTCTCCTGCAACGCTAATCTTTCTTCTACCTTCTGTATCCGGTCTGCATCCTCTTTCTTCTTTCTCCCTCGGCTTCTATAACCAGTGCTGTCGGGAAACCCATGCACCCACGGAACGGAGCCTGATGTGCCTCGTGTTCGTCCAGGGTGTTCAGGATTCCCGAGGGCGCGTGACAGCTCGTCCTTCTCTCTGTCGGGATGGAACCTCCCTTCCTGCACGTCCTTGATTGCTTCCTGAATCTTTATGACGGGTGTTTCAAGTTGTTCTTTCGTTTAAACACACTTCCCTATTTCTGGGTCCAAAGTTTCCCCATGCCCGAAGAACCAAGTCCTTGCCCGTTCGGGCCAGTTCAATGTCGCTGGTTCGATCCCTTTAGCAAGCAGGTCGTTCTCAGCTTTGTCCCACGTAGGCCGGGCAACCTTGTATCCACCTGACCCCGTAACATGGTGATACAGCTTCTTTGCAGTATTTAGCTTATTTGTCTGTGACCTGTTCTTAGCTTTCTCCGATTTCTTATACGCCACAAATGCGGGCCAGTGATCTTTTATCTTCGCATATTGACCGGTGAATTCTGGACTCTCGTCTTTCTCGACAAACTGTTCGTTCAATCTTTTCTTCCAGTTCTTGAATTGTTCTGCCATCTTCTTAAGAGCCCATTTTTTGACTTTTCGCTGTATAACTGGGTTATTTGGATCCTCCTCTGGCGGTAGGCTGAAATTTATCATGAGCGAGTTCCAAAGCTCATCTTTGCATCTATCGTCGACATAAGAAACTCCATCGTCCTTCTTCTTATTCCATTCTTGGATGCTGATCGGGACGCTGTCCCTAACAACAACTCCGCACTGATGTATAAATCGGTCTTGGGTCCGCTTGGGAACAGTCGGTTTGCCATCTGGATCGACTTCTTCGATCGTGAACCTTTCATTCTCGCCCAACCTTTTCTTCAGGCCTCGTCTCCTTATAGAAGTTTGGCTCGATCCGGGGGGCTAAAAGAAGAAAGAAGCGTTAATATATGTACATACAAAAAAAATTAATGCATCTAGTCAGCAGAGGCTTAATTAATATATATACCTCGCCGGACTTTGCAACAGTTAAGGCTCCAACACCGGCAGAGCCGTCATCTTCTCCCTCTTCCATTCGATCACCGGAGCCGTCATCTTCTCTTCCCTCACCATCGGAGTCGTTGAGAAACTGTGAGGTGATGATATCATCATCTCTGTCGCGGATTATTTTCTCCAACGCCTCTTCTTGTTCTAAGTCTCTGTCGTGTTCCATAGTTTCTGCAAATATTACAACATGGCAATATACAACCTTGAGAGATGGATTAGTGGCAAACATAGACCTAATCAGAACAAGGAATCATATGCATATGAGCAATGGATTAGTGGATTATCGGGGTTATGTTTTAACGACCCCCTCCCCCCTCATGTTGAAGTTATACCGAAATTATCGGGGTTATGTTTTAATGACCCCCCCCCCTCATGTCGAAGTAAATGAACAACATGAAAATTTGTAAGTGATTGCTAAACTTTTATGCTTCATTTATATGAAGATCAATTATCCAATATAACTATGTTCGCGATATGAGGCATTAATGGACATTATCTAGAATCATATCTGATGAGTCGTCCTATCTTTCGGGAGAGGATACTTTGCGGACCGCCTCTCTCATGCCTGTCCGACGTGCAAATCAGGTTTTCATATGCCTCAAAATCAAAGTTATCGGGGTTATGTTTTAACGACCCCCCCCCCCCTCATGTCGAAGTTACGACGATATTTGTACAAGATGAATACAAGATTTATACACAAGATGAATACAAGATTTATACACAAGATGAATACACAACTCAACAAATGAACCAACCATCATCCTATGAACAAAACTCAACATACAACAAATGGACACCTTTTGTCGAACAGCGGAGGGACGATCAGGGACCAACTCCACGGAGATGCAACACCACAACCTGTAATTCCACGGAGATGTAACACATGGCAAAACATGCTTACTGAACTAATTCAAATGACCCCTAGATCAATGGCAATCATCATGATCAAGTTGACAAGTATTAATAGATTTTCAGATTTAGTGATATTTGCATAGTGGCAGAAAACAGATTCATGATGCAACCTTTGAGGCAAGTAAAATATATGCTACAGCAGTTTTTCATGGCAACAAAGAGCATGGCAAGCATGTACTAATTACCCTCAACAAAACACCCTTAATGATCATGATCCAAAGATGCACAGATTTGTTGCAAACCTCAAGGCAAAATGCAAAGTATTAATACTGCCAGTTTCAGACTTAGAGAAAAATAGCATGGCATATATGACAGAAATGAATAGATAGCAAGTTTACAAGCTTGTAGCACTCACTACAGGTCCTAACATGCCATGAACTAAAATCTACTAGCAAGATGACATCAAAATGCTCCTACTTCATGTTCAAAGATTGCCCAAAAGATGCTTGCATTAAAACATACAAAAATGACAAAATGAACTCTAATGCAAAAATATCGTCGGGGCAGGGCGCGGCGGCGTCGGGCGCGGGGGGGAAGGAGGAGGAGGGGAATAGCGCGGCGGCTCACAGTGTGTTGCAGGGGAGCGGGGGACAGCGTCGGGGCAGGGCTCGGCGACGGCGGCGTCGGGGCAGGGCTCGGCGACGGCGACGTCGGGGCAGGGCGCGGCGAGGGCGTCGGGGCAGGCGCGGCGAGGGCATCAGGGCAGGGCGCGGCGAGGGCGTCGGCGAGGGGGGGGGGATGGCTCGGAGGCGACGGCGATCTCCGGCGCAGCAGCCTGGCGGCGTCGTGCTGTGGTTCGGCGTCGGGGGAGAGAATGGGAGAAAATTCTTAAGTGCTACTTATATACCCAACCCTTTAGTCCCGGTTGGTGGCTCCAACCGGGACTAAAGGCCCCCCTTTAGTCCCGGTCCGAGCCACCAACCGGGACTAAAGGTGAATTTCACCAGCCCAAAGGGCGTGAAACCCAACCCTTTAGTCCCGGTTAGTGGCTCGGACCGGGACTAAAGGGGGCCTTTAGTCCCGGTTGGAGCCACCAACCGGGACTAAAGGGTTGGTCCTCACACGGCCGAGGGGCGGTGGGAGTTTAGTCCCACCTCGCCAAGCGAGAGGCGCTCGCAACGGTTTATAAGCCCGCCTGCGGCTACCGTTGCAAGCTCCTCTCAAAGCACAGACAGCTCATCGTCTGACCTGTACCCTCTCTGCCCTGTGGGTCCTACTGGCAGCAGAAATTCATGCCCCATGGGCCTGCATCCTGGCCCATATATAGTTGGGTTTCTAGTCGTATGCAGGCCGTGGTGTGTGAATTCTCCTGCTAGTAGGCCGGCATTTTTTATTTTTTTTTATTTTTTGCATATGTTATGTCAATTTTTTGACCTTCTTCAAATCACATCCTAATTTTTATACATACTCACTTATGTGTAATACACATGATTATCAAATAATTTCAAAAAAATATATGAAATTCTAAAAAATGCAAAACTTTCATATTCTTTCTGTGTTAATGAAAGAGATCATGCCTATTTTTGGTTTTAATTCTAAAGTTTTTGTTTTAAATAGATGCATACATGCCTAGTTTTCATTTAATTCTTTTTGCTATTAAAGTTTTTAACAAAAAATACTTTATGAAAATTTTAGTTGCATAAATTTTATATAATTTTAAGTTAATATTATTTTGATCATAACTAGAGTTTTATAAAAGCTTTTTAGTTGATTCTTTTTGCTATTGAAGAATATTATAGTTTTGTTTTAGTTGATCATAACTAGAATTTTATATAACTTTATTTCATGATATAGATTTTCATCAGATAGTGACAAAATAGCTAGTTCTATCAAGTTATTTTCATATGTACCATTGCTGCAACATATTCACCATAAATTCCGATACTTTTTGTTAACCTAATTTATTTTGATGCATAGACACATAGTGATTCAAGAAAAGCTGACACCATAGTTATTTTGATGCATAGACACATAATTTTCTGTTAACCTAATAATGTTATATTTTCTTTATGTCATACAACGTTTCTCTCTTATCATCTCCGATCAGAGAAACCACATAGTACCTCCAACTTTATGGCATACAACGTTTCTCTCTTATCATCTCCGATGCTTCTGCTGTATTCATCTATGTCAAGACGTTTAAGCCATGTCTATATTAACCTTGTTATTTTATATGGAGCCACCAACCGGGACTAACCGCGTATGATCAACCTTGCAAAACATGGGACTGAAAGGATAGGAATAATTGAAATTTCATAACTTAATAAATAATTATTCTAAAATCATGTTTCAAATGCCAAAATGTCCTAGCTAGCTCTTACAAAGATTCCCTCCGGTTTGTCCGAAGTGGCACTTTCCAGCTATAAGTCCGGAAACTCACACTAGAGAGAAAGTGATGGCGGTGAAGCCGGTCACATCCCAGAGTGGGATCTTGGGGTATAAAACTATCTCTTCGCGTGTGTCCCTTGCTTATTGCGCCGTAACCATGGATAGTCTTCATCATTTAACAGGATGCTTGGGTCAGTCTTCACTTTGAAGGGAGAAATTTCACGAAACTTTTCATAATCTTCTGACATGTCTGTCTTGTCCTCCACTCCCACGATGTTTCTTTTCCCTGAAAGAACTATGTGGCGCTTTGGCTCATCGTATGATGTATTTGCTTCCTTATCTTTTCTTTTTCTCAGTTTGGTAGACATGTCCTTCACATAGAAAACCTGCGCCACATCATTGGCTAGGACGAATGGTTCGTCTGTGTACCCAAGGTTGTTGAGATCCACTGTTGTCATTCCGTACTGCGGGTCTACCTGTACCCCGCCTCCTGACAGATTGAACCATTTGCACCGAAACAAAGGGACCTTAAAATCACGTCCATAGTCAAGTTCCCATATGTCCTCTATGTAACCATAATATGTGTCCTTTGCCCTATTGGTATTTGCTGCATCAAAGCGGACACCACTATTTTGGTTGGTGCTCTTTTTATCTTGGGCGATCGTGTAAAATGTATTCCCATTTATCTCGTACCCTTGGAAAGTCAATACAGTCAAAGATGGTGTCCTGGCCAAGAAGTACAGGTCATCTCCAACAGTGGTGTTACCCATGAGATGTGTTTGCAACCAACCGCCGAAAGTCCCCATGTGTTCACGTGTAATCCAGTCGTCAGACTGCTCCGGGTGTTTGGAGCGTAGAATATTCTTGTGTTCATTGATATACAGGGCCACCAAGGTAGAATTATGTAGAACTGTGTAGTGTGCTTGCGCCCAAGAATGCCCGTCCCTACATATTATTGAGTTCGGTCCTAGCGTGCCTTTTCCACCCAGTCTCCCCTCATGCCGCGATTCAGGAACACCAACCGGCTTAAGGTCAGGAATAAAGTCAACACAAAACTCAATGACCTCCTTTGTTTGATGGCCCGTGGAGATGCTTCCTTCTGGCCTAGCACGGTTACGAACATATTTCTTTAAGACTCCCATGAACCTCTCAAAGGAGAACATATTGTGTAGAAATACAGGACCCAGAATTGCAATCTCGTCGACTAGGTGAACTAGGGCGTGCGTCATAATATTGAAGAAGGATGGTGGGAACACCAACTCGAAACTGACAAGACATTGGACCAAATCATTCTGTAACCTTGGTAGGATTTCTGGATCGATTACCTTCTGAGAAATTGCATTCAGGAATGCACATAGCTTCACAATGGCTAATTGAACATTTTCTGGTAGAAGCCCCCTCAATGCAACCGGAAGCAGTTGCGTCATAATCACGTGGCAGTCATGAGACTTTAGGTTCTCGAATTTTTTTTCTCTGCCATATTTATTATTCCCTTTATATTCAACGAGAAGCCAGACGGGACCTTGATACTGAGCAGGCATTCAAAAAAGATTTCCTTCTCTGCTTTGGTAAGAGCGTAGCTGGCAGGACCTTGATACTGCTTTGGATGCATGCCGTCTTTTTCGTTCATATGTTGCTGGTCCTCCCGTGCCTCCGGTGTATCTTTTGTCTTCCCATACACGCCCAAGAATCCTAGCAGGTTCACGCAAAGATTCTTCGTCACGTGCATCACGTCGATTGCAGAGCGGACCTCTAGGTCTTTCCAATAGGATAGGTCCCAAAATATAGATTTCTTCTTCCACATGGGTGCATGTCCGTCAGCGTCATTCGGAACAGATTGTCCGCCAGGACCCTTTCCAAAGATTACATGTAAATCCTTGACCATATCAAGTATATCATCACCAGTACGGAGGACAGGCTTCTTCCGGTGATCTGCCTCACCTTTGAAATGCTTGCCTTTCTTTCTTAAGGCATGCTTGGTCGGAAGAAATCGACGATGTCCCAGGTACACATTCTTCTTGCATTTGTCCAAATATATACTTTCAGTCTCATGTAAACAGTGCGTGCATGCGTTGTATCCCTTGTTTGTCTGTCCTGAAAGGTTACTAAGAGCAAGCCAATCATTGGTGGTTACAAACAGCAACTCTCGTAGGTTAAATTCCTGCTGTTTGTGCTCATCCCACACACGTACACCTTTTTTATCCCACAGCTGTAAAAGTTCTTCAACTAATGGCCTTAGGTACACATCAATGTCGTTGCCGGGTTGCTTAGGGCCTTGGATGAGCACTGGCATCATAATGAACTTCCTCTTCATGCACAACCAAGGAGGAAGGTTATAGATACATAGAGTCACGGGCCAGGTACTATGATTGCTGCTCTGCTCCCCAAAAGGATTAATGCCATCTACACTTAAACCAAACCATAAGTTCCTTGCGTCACCTGCAAAGTCCGGCCACTTTCTCTCGATTTTTCTCCACTGTGACCCATCAGCGGGTACTCTCAACTTCCCGTCTTTCTTACGGTCTTCTTTGTGCCATCGCAACAACTTAGCATGCTCTTTGTTTCTGAACAGACGTTTCAACCGTGGTATTATAGGAGCATACCACATCACCTTGGCAGGAACCCTCTTCCTGGGGCGCTCGCCCTCAACATCACCAGGGTCATCTCGTCTGATCTTATACCGCAATGCACCGCATACCGGGCATGCATTCAAATTCTCGTACTCCTCACTGCGGTAGAGGATGCAGTCATTAGGGCATGCATGTATCTTCTGCACCTCTAATCCTAGAGGGCAGAGAACCTTCATTGCTTCGTACGTACTGTCAGGCAATTCATTATCCTTTGGAAGCTTCTTCTTCATTATTTTCAGTAGCTTCCCAAATCCCTTGTCAGATACACCATTCGCTGCCTTCCATTGCAGCAATTCTAGTGCGGTACCGAGCTTTGTGTTGACATCTTCGCAATTTGGGTACAACCCTTTTTTGTGATCCTCTAACATGCGATCGAACTTCAACTTCTCCCTTTCACTTTCGCATCCTCTCTGTGCATCAACAATGACCCGGCGAAGATCATCATCGGGCACATCTGGTGCCTCTTGATCTTCAGCTTCCCCCGTTGCAGTATCACCGTATTCAAGGAACATAGGATAGTTGTCATCATCCTCTTCTTCTTCGTTGTCTTCCATCATAACCCCTCTTTCTCCGTATTTGGTCCAAACATTATAGTGCGGCATGAAACCCTTCTCAAGCAGGTGGAAGTGAAGGGTTTTCGAGGAAGAGTAATCCTTCGTATTCTCACAAACAGTACATGAACAATACATAAAACCATTCTGCTTGTTTGCCTCGGCCACATCGAGAAAATTATGCAGGCCCGTAATGTAGTCGGAGGTGCATCGGTCACCGTACATCCATTGTCGGTTCATCTGCGTGCATTATATAATTAAGTATATCAAAAACCATTACAGAACATCATGAATAGAGAAATGACCAAATTAATACAAGTTCATCATCACATTAAAACTAAAGTACAGTAGTGATCAAATGTTATAACTGAAAAAATAAATACATAAAGTTCATACATAGTTCTCATGGAACAACATACAGCTCTCTAGAGCATCTAATTAAAACATACATTGAAACTAACATACAACTATGTAAAACATTTAAATGCAACAACAAATGCGATCAAAATCGCAACTAAGGTAACAATTGATCCAACAGCATAATGATACCAAGCCTCATTATCAATGGCATATTTTCTAATCTTTCTAATCTTCAAGCGCATTGCATCCATCTGGATCTTGTGTAGATCGACGACATCGGCAACATGCAACTCCAATTTCATCTTCTCTTCTTCAACTCTTTTCAATTTTTCTTTCAAATAATTGTTTTCTTTTTCAACTAAATTTAACCTCTCGACAAGAGGGTCGGTTGGAATTTCCGGTTCACATAACTCCTAGATAAAGACATCTATGTCAAGTTGGTCGGCATAATTGTCATAAACACTAAATGAAACAAATAGTTATAAAAGATAATATACCACATCCGAATCATAGACCAGACGAGAGCCGACGGGGGCGGATACCAAAACCATGGCACTATATAATAACAAACAATAATACAAGTAAGAAAATTATACAAGTAGCTATATAAATCATACAAGTAAGAATTTTTTCTTTAAAAAAAAGATAAGAACAAGAGGCTCACCACGGTGGTGCCGGTGACGAGATCGGCGCAGGCGATCGACGGCGGTGAGGACGGGGACGGGGACGGGACGGCACCCTACACATGTGCAAACTAAGAAGTTAATTTGAGCTCAAATTGTGCATCTAAATCAAATAAACTCACACATACACTCCTCCACTAAAACCCACAAACCACACTACTTCTAGAGCATTTGAAATGAGCTAAACTAGCAGTGAGAGATGAAAGGATGAAGTTGCTAACCTTTTTAGAACACTTGGATAGTTGGTGCACCGCCAAACCTAGACAAATCTTGGGGAAAATGGAGCTTGGAGGTAGAGCCTGGAGGAAGAACAGAGGAGAAAGCTTAAGTGTGGCTCCGGCATTTCATCGAACACCTCATGTGCATATATAGGCAAAAAACAGAGTAGCCCACACCTCCACCCTTCCACGGCCAAAAAACAGAGGAGATGGGGGGCGTGGATATATATAGGCAAAACTTTAGTCCCGGTTTGTGTCTAAAACCGGGACTAATGGCTTACCCTTTAGTCCCGGTTCCAGACACCAACCGGGACTAAAGGGCAGCAACCCCTTTAGTCCCGGTTGGTGGATGGAACCAGGACTAAAGGTCCCAGCCGAACCGGGACTGATGCCTGCCGAGGCCCGGCCGGCGTCCTAGCCTCTCGAACCGGGACTGATGCTCCCATTAGTCCCGGTTCGTAACACGACCGGGACTAATGCTCTGATCTGGCCAGGACCAAAGCCCTGTTTTCTACTAGTGAAGGGGTAGGGTTGGCACATGAAAATACCAAAACACCCACACTTTATGTCACACATAAAGGGCATAAAGGGCATAAAAGGATGCCATGTGGAGCTCCATGGAGGAGCTCCAACCTTGGCTGGCCACCCTCATGGGGGCCCCCCCAAAGGGGGTTCCTTAGTCCCTAAGTCCTTCTAGAAGCCTTTTGGGAAAAGCCCTAAAAGGTGGCTTTCCATAAAGTAACCCAAAAAGCACTTTCACTATTCACGAAGACATTTTTCCGCGACCGTTAGTTCCAAAAATATTTCTGGACGCGTTCTGAAACATTTCTGGATCAATATTTTTCTTCAGCGAAAAGCAACCATAGCAATTCCGGCTGCTCCGGAACATTTCCGGTTTTTCTCTCCGGAAAAATTCCAGAAGTTCTCAGAACAATTCTGGTACCTCCAAAATGTTCTAGGTGCGTGCCGAAACCTATTTGGCTTAATGGTTTACTCCGAAACAACTTTTCGGTTTTTCCGAAACTATTTCGGTGTTCTCTCCGGAACATTTCCGTTGTCTCCGAAACTTTTCCGGTGACATTCTCTCAGACTTCCTGTCTAGTATTCAGCAGATAGATGACCCTTAAGCGTGTGACCCTGTAGTTTCAGTGAAGTATAGACATGACCGGAACATTTTCCGATCAATGATCAATAGCGGAACCGTGAACACCCTTATTGATCCCTATACCCACACGAATGAATATTCGAGTGAACCTCTAGTTGCCGTGTGCTATTCCTGTTGCTTCGCGATATGTTTACAAAACCCGAGGTGAGACTTATCGGCATCCCCGTGGATCAGCAACTTTTGCCCACTATGCCAGTTACCTCGTTATCGGTTTTGTTCTCTTTTCTCGTTTCCGCATTCCGGCATCCCAGTGATCAAATCACATTGTGTCTGGCCAGACGATGATGGATACCGTAATACCGAGAGGGCCCAAAGAATATCTCTCCATCGTCGAAGGAGCAAATCCCAATCTTGAGCTATCAAGTTCCTTGTAATACTTTCCCATGAACCCGTAAGCCGCCGTAATTGCCACCCTGTTACGGATGACGTTTAACAAACCCCAAAGTTCATGAAGCAAGTGCAAAGGAACTCAATACTCTCATTGTCTAAGGAATTATGCAAACATTAACTTTCTCTGTGTTATTAACCATAAACTTGTGACGAATGTATCTCATAGCATAACATCAAATCGGGTCGATCCAACACAAGTGTTCTCCTAACAATGTGTCCTCAAAAGTTGCCGGCATAGACATGCCCATGATCAGGAAAACATGATCATCATGCAACACTTGAGCTAGTCTTAGAGGCCAGACTAGGAATGCATTTTACCATTTATTATTCCACACGTGCATATGAGTTTTCCTCTGAGCCTCGTGGTTATTGTAGACTCAAGAACCATAGCAGTTATAGCACGGAATATAAACATAATTACAAACATGAAGATAAATAAAAATATTTATTATTGTCTCTAGGGCATATCTACTACAGACTCGCACTTGCACTAGAGTCAATAATCTAGTCAATGCTAATGCACTTTACACCTATGGCATACCGGTGTCAAATATGCTTCACCTGTGGTATAGTCTTTGTCCAACAGAACTGAGAACTTCAGGTCCGTGTGTATCTTTGCATATCCTCATGTTTTCACGCTTTCACAAAATTCATATTTTGTGTGGACTTGGCTTTGTATATGTGTGAATCACTGGTCGAACCAGGATTCCTCAGACTGAGCTATGGAGCAACTATCTGCAATAGTGTCCCATTGACCAAAGCTATCTTGGAACCATACTAAGTTCATGAATGAATTATATGATTCAACATCTTGTTTGTCGCTTCTAAAGCGTCAACATACTTAGCCTTTGTTATAGAATTCGCCACAATAACCTGTTTGGAACAATTCCAACTCACTGTGCCACCATATCATGTATTACACAAAACCCTTAACTTAAATCGAAAATCACTTGGAGCATTGATGAAGACTGTATCGATGTAATTACTTACAACGAGCACTTCATAATCTCTTCTTGCGAGAAAACATATCATCAGTGCTACTTTAGTACTCAACGACATTTTTCACTGTTGTCCTATGATCAATATTTTGATCACTTTGGTATCTGTACTCGCAACTGCTTGAGACTACTGGACATATCTGGTTGTTTTACATACCATGGAATACATGATTAATCCAAATACAAATGTGTGTGGAATTTTCATCATGTATTTTGCTCATCAGTGTTTTTAAGACACCGAGTCTTGCAAAACTCTTTCCATGTGACTTCGGCAAGAATCACTCCTTGACATTCTTATGCTAAATAGTTTTAGCATCTTGTCAATATGTATTTTGGCTTAGCCAATTAGGCAATTTTATCTCCATAGATAATTATGCCTAATATCGAGGCTATCTAGCCCAAGCTCTTCATCGAAAAAACTATTTTTCAATGAAGTACTAATTCGTGTCAAGAAATTTATATTTCCAATCAACAATGTGTCAAGCACACAAGGTTTTAGAAATATTATCATGCTCCGACTTACTTTCTTATAACCACAAGCATCTTCGCTATCCATTGATGAAATCAAACTCTTTTGACTATTTCATCAAAACGAAGATTCCAACTCCATTATGCTCTCTTCTGTCCATTGCTGGAACTCTGAAGTTTGCATACTCACTATGTGGCACCCCGCCTGAATACCACTGTAGCCAGATGGTTGCCGCACATACCAGCCCAGGAAATCACTCTGGCATGCGCTTTTACAACAAGTATCATGAACACAGGCATTTCTATTAATGGATAAATAAGTCTTACATGATACTTTACAACGGTGATGGCAGCGGAAAAGCTCTATCTAAGACAGCATAGTCTTGGTGTGGCTCCAATCCACAGGGATCTGACTGGGTTACTCTTCTAGCCCACGAACATTCCGGCTCCTTGCTAATGGACGTCGGATCCTTAGGTGAACCTGGCCACATTGAAGGCCGCTGAGTACTTTTGAATGTACTCGCAAGCAAACCAAATAACATATACACCAAGCAATGCAATCCATGGCATTCAAGCATGCATTTGTTATTAGGGCAACATTAATTACCATGGCATAGCTATCTAGCAATATTAATCATCATGTCATAACAGGATTATCTAGCATGACAATTATCAAGGGTAAGACATAACGGTGCAGGTAATTTATCAAGATTCCTCTCAGGATCCCTCCGGACCGTATCCAAGTTCTGACGGTCATCCGACCATCTCCCTTATAGCCATCCCATGGCCAACATCACATCTTCCTGACATCGTCCGATGTCCAGGCATCTGTGCTGCAAATCTGACAAGGCTTACATCATCTGGTTCGTTCTTAACAATCATATGGTTGGTTCCTCCAGACTCGACACAGACCAAATAGTGTGACCTAGTACGAACTGTGTCCCATGACCGAGGACGCGGCTATTCGAATAGATTCTTACACTCTGCAGAGGTTGTGCACTTTCCCCACACTATGGAGCTCCCGGCCTCGTACTTTAGTACATGTTCCCATTCGGGTGGACCGGCGCTGCTCCAACAAAACTTGTCTATTGCCCGGCACTCTTATGGTCCCACCGACAACCATACCCCTTCCGGGTCATGTCCTGGGTGGCCCATGTTTCACTCCTGACACCTGCTACCGTCGTGGCCAAACAAAACTGTCCCAAACAGGGACGCCGGCAAATAACTTAACTGGGCTCACAAGGTTATCGCCGCCTACCGGGCCAGGGTAGCACACACGCATAACCTTCCCTCTTTGGTGGTACCGATAAGAGGCAAGACAACAGACCAAGTCAGGACCTTCCCATAAAGGCAAATGTGGCTGCACTGATGAGCTCGGTTCGGTGGCACTATGAATCGATCCAACCGACGGAGGAGGTTGTCATTATTAGATCATATTCTTAACATTGCAACAATAGTAGTAATGCATAGTGAAACATAACAACCTATCTCCATAATGTCACATACAAGTCACTAGTGCGATAATATGATGAATATTAGCAAGTAATGTAAACAGCAAGTTCAACTTAGCAGGAGTCTAATTATTTCTAATACAGGCATATTCATTAATTAAACATGCAAGAATAACACAGAGCAATGCTTTAGGGCATATATCAGATGGTTGGCTTGCCTGGGGGTCGATGAATTCATCGGAGAGAAGTGCGATCACCTCGCGGGAAAATTTGCCGGAAAAGCTCCCCTCCGGAAAAGGACAAATTGAGGGCAGGGGAAAAATGGTTATTTTCAGAATGTGTCAACATGGTGAAAGTGATGTCATCGGAACGGGCTCGACGAACAGAAACCGTGGGCTTTGGAATCACCTGAATCGGAGTTACGGTTGCGGAGTTGTGGCCGTTCGTTCATTAGGCAGAAAAACAAACAGATGTTGTGCTTTTCTGCCCCTAACGGGTGAACGTCCACAAATTAGAGGTTTTGGCTGGCGGCTAGAAACAGAAGGCGTATTTCTGAGAATACGCTTTCATTAAGTAAAGGCGTATTTTCATCCGAAGCCGTGGTAGTTTACGCTTTCAGAGACGGAAAGTGCACTTCGGTCAAGGCGTCTCCACTTACTAGCGCGGGCCCGGACCAACAGCCGCTCACAGGCGGGGCCCGCCGGCAGGGCCTTCTTCCTCCTCGTGAAGCAGAGGAGGAGCTCAGTTGGGCGTACTCCGGCGTTCGTTCCGGTGACGGTGGTGCTCGAGGGGGCCGGCCGAGGGTGGGGATGGATACGGTGCTCCAAGCCGCACCCGTGGGTGGTCGTTGTGGCAGCGGGGGTGGTCGGAGACGAGAGGTCAGTGGCAGTGGCGGACGACGGTGATGGCGAGCTCGGGGTCAACGCCATTGCCATCCCCAAGGCAAAATAGAGGCGGGGAGGGCGCCGTGGTGGTGGCGGTGGTTGTCCAGGGTGGCCGGAGGAAGAGAAGGGGACCAGAGGCGAGCCAATTTAGGCGAGGCACGCCGGCGGCCGTGGTGGCGGGCTAGAGGAACTCGCGCTCGGGAGGGCAAGAGCTTCGCCGTGAGTGAACTAGGGAGGGAGAGGAGGCTGCTGTGGGTGGTGTGGGTGCTCGGGGAGGCTCCGGGCCACGGCTTTTATAGCCGGCCGACGGAGGCGATAGGCTCGGCCGCCGTGGCGGCCTTAGCCATGCACTGGAGCTCGCGGCGTGCTGGCGAGCGGAGGGTGGTGCCGACCAGACCGCCACTGCTGCGACGCGGTGCAAGGAAGGAGCCAACGGGGAAGAGGATGATCGCATACGCACAGTAGCAGTATGGCGACGGTTGTCCCGGCGCGGCGAGGAAGCAAACGGAGGGGGAAGAGGCTAGAGAGGGGGCACGTGGGTGATGCGGAGACGATGGACACGCTGGGACAAGCCACGGCCAGCCGGAAGTGACCGCACGAAGCCGGCCGAGCTCAGAGCGCAGCTTCTGGATGCACATTGCGTGGTCACCACAAGCACCGCACGCTCTGGCCTGCGTCCGGCTTCGAGACTTTGTCTCACACATTCCTCACTGATCAAGTAGATAAGAGAAGTAGCTGGAACCCACTGGGTAACTCTGAGGTGAGCAAAACTTGCTCAAACAGATTCTAGCAGCAAACTTGGATGGACTTTTCTGAACAAATGGATAAAGGAGAGGAGTTGGACCTTTGCCACAATGAACTGTGGTAGCAAGGAGTAGATTCTGGAAAAATTTGAGGCCATTTGGACCTGATTTGCATACACTTCCTTTGTAATGCAAAATTTGGTCCAGAAACAAGGTTTTGATGTTGTGCTCAAATTGCTAAATGGATTGGGCTGAAATTTGGTGGAGGAAGGTTATGTAGCTATATGGAGGCACTGGTAAAATTTCATACCATTTGGACATACCAAAGTGGTACTTCCTTCACAGTGCTTGAGTCTGGACAGAAACTAGATGGAATTACTGGGAAATATTGGCTAGGAAAAATGATGTGAATTTTGACATGCTCACAAGATATAGGTAGTGTGAGGTCCTGGATTAATGTCAAAGATTGTGAAGCAATATAAAATATAGTTGCTTCACAACCTCAAAATAGGTCCAGGAACAAGAATTGGATGATGTGCTCAAAATTTCAACTATGGAACTTGGGTTCTTGATGGAAATGGTGAATATATGGATAGTAGAAGCTCCACAATTTATTTGGGATTTTTCCTGGCTACCAAAATGGTAGCTCCTTTAGAAAGTGCCCAAATTGCAATATTGACTTTAAATAGGAAAATGCAATTTCCCCTATTTGATTATAGCCAATATTTTTATGGAAGCTCAATATGATCACAAAGAATATCTCCACAAGTTTTCATGAACTTTGGAGATGGATAGATATTTTCCTGGATTTAATTCCTTTAACTGGCAGAAAAAGGAATTAATTTTAAATGAAAAATATTGCAAATGACTTGGCAATATTTTTGCATATCCAGGGTTTAAAGATGCGGTATGATCACTGGGAAAAGTTTGGGAGGCAACAAATCAAAGGAAAATAGGGTTCCTTTGCAACTGCAGGGATTAGGGTTTCCCTTTCGGTAACTCGGAAGGTAGGGTTTTGGTGGTAAAATCCTAAGAATATATCTTGGGTGGCAAGGTTGATCTGGAGAAAAGCTCTGGTTGGATACGAAAGGCAATGCTAAATGACCATCTTCATATACCCAAGAGCGAGAGAACATCCGATAACATCGAAAAAAAAGACGGGACTCCAATCCCGCGAAGGAAAAAAAACAAGGAGCGAAAACCAGGGTGTCACACACTAGCATCCTCTGGATTGACAAAATACCTTGGACTGTATCACATGCAAGTCCTAGGTTGTATTTCCATCTCATGGAAATCCTTTTGGCATCCATTTATCATATCTCATGATTGAAATATGTATTAATTGCTAGTTTAACCCGAACCGATTTTAAGCATCGCTACGGAGAGACAATCTCGCCGTAGTTAATTCCTTGAATTTGTTGTAAGCAACAAGTCGAGCTTTATGGATAAAACATTTTTATCCGTATCAGTTTATAGTTCCATTAATATTCGTTAGACTCTAAGTCTTCCGAAGGGTGTATCAAGATCTAATCTTGAATCATTTATATGGAAACTATCTCGGATTATATTGGCATTTAGCCAATTCCGGAGTCAGGGCCCATCAACGCTTCCTTGTGTATTGTAGGTATACTGTTGTCTAACAACAATATCTCGTTTGCGCACCTGAGAGGTTTGCACGAGTTTTGCCTACGTGGTTCAGCTGCAAGTTCGACCGAAGTCCATACATCTCATGTAGAGGCTTCCGTATCAGTTGCAGTAGGAAACTCTGGAATTACTTCCAAGGTTTCTTTCCCTTGACCTGATGATGAAGATACTGCTATCTCGTCGAGTTGCACTGTCCTCCCACTCACCTTTTTGCAAGAAACATTTTCTTCAAAATCATACCGTTCTTTGTGGCAAAAGTTTGCCTCGGTATAGTGATGGAGAAATACCCAATAATTTGGGATAGCCTACAAAGTAGCACTTGTCTGATTTGGAATAGGTTTGTAAAATACTTTACACAAGCCCCATATTCCAAATGTTAAGAAAAGACATAACATGGTTGGGCATATCATACCATGGTTTCTTTTCAACAGATCTGATGGCGCTCTTTTCAGTGTAAAAGCCGCAGTCTCTAAAGCATTACTTTAAAAGGGATAATGGCAAATTGATTTATGTCATTTTTTATCTTACCATGTCATAAATGGTTTGATTACATCATCACGGACATTCCACTCATAGTTGTGTTCCGGGAGATGTAAGTTATGAAACTCTTTTCACAACTCATCAGACATTCGCTAAACTTGTAACTCGAATATTCCTTTCCGCAATCTAATTGCAGAAACATAATTGTCTTGTTACAATAATTTCACCTTCATTCTGAGAACCTTTTGAATGATTTCAAAAGATCCAGACTTATGTCTCACAAAGTAAATATCCATATATCTACTTGAGTCATTTATGAAGATAGACAAATCCACTGCTAGCAACAACAATTATCGGACTACACACATCAAAATGTATGAACACCAATAAGTTTGTTGCTCATTCCTTACGGCCTGTGAACAGTATTTCAGTCACTTCACTTTTCGGACGAAAGTTGCAAGTGTCAGGTGATTCATAATCAAATGACTTCAAAATCCATTATTATGGAATTTCTCCATGCGGGTTTCTCCAATGTGACCAAATGCAGTGCCACACATATGTGGTATTCTTTTAGTCTCGCGACATTTAGCGTCAGTGTTACGGATATATCATATTATCAATATTCATAACATACATCCCATTCATAATGGGAGTATGGCCCTTATGTTATTCATAACATCGAAGAACAATTGTTCTCTCATGAATAACCTTCTTGCAACAAACATTATGCAATGGGCTAGAGTGAATGAAACTCCAAAAATGAATTATGAAAATAAATTATTATCAATATTCATAACATACATCCCATTGATAATGGGAGTATGGCCCTTATGTTGTTCATAACATCGAAGAACAATCGGTCTCTCATGAACAACCTTCTTGCAACAAAACATTATGCAATGGGCTAGAGTGAATGAAACTCTAAAATGAATTATGAAAATAAATACATAGGTAAAATACCGATGGAAGGTTTAGTAACTTTTACTATGTTCCCAACGTTTATTTAAACCTCATTCCTGGCTAGTCTTTTAGGCCGTAGTAGTTCTTGCATCGAGTCGCAACAGAATGCAATCGAGCGGGTATCTCTGTGATCAATTTTATTCAATCACAATGCCCAAGAATGAGTGACTAACAATTTAATCACAATTCCCAAGAACTATTTCTTTGACTAGCCTTCTATACATCTATAACTTGTATGACATTCATACATGAGCTGGACATTCCAGTCTTCTCTCTTTTTGCCTTTATACTTCTAACAGTTTTACTTCCAATATTTCTCCTACTCTTAGAAGAAGCACCCAACATAAAGAGTGGCGTCAGCCCCGGACTTCCTACGTGTGAAAGTCTTACTAACACCCTTCGGACAATTCCTCTCTTTAAGTTGTTGTTTTATTCACCTTCATTACATGGCAGGCGTTCTTCTGGATCCCTCTCTTATCAGTCCAATGCATAGTAAATACTTTACTAATAATTCGCAAACAAATATTGCACTGGATATCTCATATCATTTAGCCTTTGTTTGTATCTGAAACTAATTTTCAGTTCCATGATTATCACATAACTATCCCAAACTTTTGAAGTTCGGGTCTCATGGAAGCAAACATATTGCACTTGACCGAAACGAAATTCTAGCTTTTGGATCGATGGACGAGAGTCACATCATCCACAACATTAGCGGGAGAATACCGAAAGCATGCGATAGGACAAAGTCCTTCTCGGCACTCTTGAGGACAATCCTCACATTACGTTACCAACCGTAAAGTTTTAACCAGATAATTTAACAGCTTATTCAATTTTAATAGGGAAGGTGGAAACGCGAGCCATTATTCTACAACTTTTATGCAAATCACACTTAGACAATGTTCATAATTAATTGCACTTAGAATTAAAAGAATTAATTCTAAAGTGCGCTCCCACTCAAATCAATATCTCTCATAATTGATTGTGAGTGATACAAGACCCGCATATCAATTCTTCACCATTGATGTAACACCACTGATGACAAAAATCTCAACCGGTAGGCAAACTTGCCAATCACATCTCTATGCGATTCTTGTTCATCTTTCGATGGGCGTGTTCCGAGCTCATGACGGTCATGCCTGAACGTCAAGACAACCAAGTGATCTCGCTGCGAGGTCTCAACTCACCCGCCTCACACTTCTCTAATTGTTCGTACCCATGTGACACGGCGCGCCCCGAAAAGATAGGTGACGTGACGGTGCTACACTTGGGAGAACACTATCAACTTGATATTTTAAGTGAGAGATCACCCTAATAAAAGAGACTACCGCGCAATCAAAAAGGGTGCATAAGAGGGATAAACATCTCAGGCAATTCATTCATAATAGCATGACATGGTATAGCCCTTTTTGACGGAGAAGCCTCGTCGTCTTCACAAAATTTCAGAAAAACGTTGCCGTGGCAGAACTTTTCTGCCAAGGCCTGTTTCCTTCTTTTTCTCCGTCTTCGGCTTTTGCGTCGGTGTCCACCTTCGCGAAGATTGCCACCACCTTGTCGATGCAATAAATAATACTGCTATCTCTATAGCTAATAAAACAATGCATTACAACAAGGTTGACACGCAGGTCATTAAAGTGACAATCATATGGCTCCAGCCAGCATGCCGAATCATGACACGCAGGTCATGTTAATTAATTTACATCATATAGTCATCTCATACATAATCAAATTAAATATGAGAACTGCTATACCACATCACATGCACATCTCATGTCATCCTGCAAAACCAAGTTAGACGCCTCTAATCGGTTTATGCAAAATTTTATTTTACGTGGCTTCTAAGGTTTCAACCAAACCGTAGCTACCAACGTTCATCATCAAGTATGATTATTCAAGTTGCTAGATTAACTTTGCGGGGCGTATGAAACACAAGATAATAAAATCTCGAGCCCCATACTGAACTTCGTCATATGCAAGAACCCCGTGCAGATCATATCTGCATTGCCCTTTTATCTGCGAAACATCCATCTTTCTTTAACTATGGTAGAACCCAAAGACACTGAAGCACTTCGTTGATCTGTCAACCAGCATACTCAGGAGCGGCATGGAAGGATCGCGGATTGCCAGAACTTTGTCAGATTCTACCATGCTGTCAAGATCAGGACTACGCAAATTCAAGGGAAGCAACAAGAACATCGGGTAACAGATTTCATCTGCTACCCGCACAAATAATTTTCAGCAATAGATCTCATCTACTACCTAATTATATTGTGCAACACCCATACATCTCATGTATTCTAGATCGTAACCTGCATCTATGCATAGCACGGCTAATGATGCCACTGAAGGGTAACGCAGCAGAAAACAAAAAAATTCCGCACTACGAACAGCCCAGGATCATTATGGAGATGCATACAAGGTTTTTGATCTGATCGTCACCAACTCGTAGCGCAGCGGAAGTAGAGTTGGTGAAGATCGTTGGTGCAGATCCCCGCAGCTAGGATTTACAACCTCCCAACCGCGAGGATGTACTCCCTCAGACAGCCCCTCAGGCGGTCCCTCGGACAGCCCTTCGGGAGGCTCTCGGACAGAACCTCGGACATCCCTTCGGGAGGCTTCTCACAAAATCGCAGACAGTCACTCGGACAGCCCTCCGGGAGGCACACTCAAACTAAGATCGAAACTACGACCTTTCTACCAAGTTGCACACATACGGTGTCATCTATCCGGCAGGGCTTCGCCGTCCAGAACTAGTTCCCATCGGAACCCAGACAGCCTTTCGGCTCTATGAAACTATTTCACTGGGAGGGAGAGAGAAGTCCAGATCATGCATGGCATTTGTATGAGAGTAAGGAGTGAGTGTGGAGAGTGCCTCTCCACCTCTAATTATAGGAAAACCAAGGGGTAGGGTTGGCACATGAAAATACCAAAACACCCACACTTTATGTCACACATAAAGGGCATAAAGGGCACAAAAGGATGCCATGTGGAGCTCCATGGAGGAGCTCCACCCTTGGCTGGCCACCCTGAAGGGGCCCCCCAAAGGGGGTTCCTTAGTCCCTAAGTCCTTCTAGAAGCCTTTTGGGAAAAGCCCTAAAAGGTGGCTTTCCATAAAGTAACCCAAAACGCACTTTCACTATTCACGAAGACATTTTTCCGCGACCGTTAATTCCGAAAATATTTCTGTAGGCCTAGAACATTTCCAGTACCCACTAAAACAATTCTAGACGCATTCCGAAACATTTTCGTATCAATGTTTTTCTTTAGCGAAAAGCAACCATAGCAATTTCGGCTGCTCCGGAACATTTCCGGTTTTTCTCTCCGGAAAAATTCCAGAAGTTCCCAGAACAATTTTGGTACCTCCAAAATGTTCCAGGTGCTTGCCAAAACCTATTTGGCTTAATGGTTTACTCCGAAACAACTTTTTGGTTTTTCTGAAACTATTTCGGTGTTCTCTCCGGAACATTTCTGTTGTCTCCGAAACTTTTCCGGTGACATTCTCTCAGACTCCCTGTCTAGTATTCAGCAGATAGATGACCCTTAAGCGTGTTACCCTGTAGGTTCGGTGAAGTATAGACATGACCGGAACACTTTCCGATCAATGATCAATAGCGGAACCGTGGACACCCACATTGATCCCTATACCCACACGAATGAATATTCGAGTGAACCTCTAGTTGCCGTGTGCTATTCCTGTTGCTTCGCGATATTTTTACAAAACCCGAGGTGAGACTTATCGGCATCCCCGTGGATCAACAACTTTTGCCCACTATGCCAGTTACCTCGTTACCGGTTTTGTTCTCTTTTCTCGTTTCCGCATTCCGGCATCCCAGTGATCAAATCACATTGTGTCTGGCCAGACGATGATGGATACCGTAATACCGAGAGGACCCAAAGAATATATCTCCATCGTCGGAGGAGCAAATCCCAATCTTGAGCTATCAAGTTCCTTGTCATACTTTCCCATGAACCCGTAAGCCGCCGTAATTGCCACCCTGTTACGGATGACGTTTAACAAACCACAAAGTTCATGAAGCAAGTGCGAAGGAACTCGATACTCTCATGGTCTAAGGAATTATGCAAACGTTAAATTTCTCTGTGTTATTAACCATAAACTTGTGACGAATGTATCTCATAGCATAACATCAAATCGGGTCGATCCAACAAAAGTGTTCTCCTAACAATGTGTCCTCAAAAGCTGCCGGCATAGACATGCCCATGATCAGGAAAACGTGATCATCATGCAACACTTGAGCTAGTCTTAGAGGCCAGACTAGGAATGCATTTTACCGTTTATTATTCCACACGTGCATATGAGTTTTCCTCCGAGCCTCGTGGTTATTGTAGACTCAAGAACCATAGCAGTTATAGCACGGAATATAAACATAATTACGAACATGAAGATAAATAATAACATTTATTATTGCTTCTAGGGCATATCTCCTACAGAATGGATCCCGGGTTGCTTGATCCGGCACCGACAGGGCTTAGGCGAGCCAAATTCATGGCGGGCAACCCCGTATCGACTAAGTCGGCACTTTATTTTTGAGCAAAAGAGAGGCCACCCCTCTCCGAATTCATATAAGTTGAGAACAGTCAGCGCCTATTTGGTGATGGTTAGAGGTTAGTGAGTGATTTTGGGCTTTTTTTGCAACGGATTGGGATTCATTTCATCCGTAACACTTTTTTGCAGCCTGGACATATTGGAAATCCGGCGACACTTTTGCTACACAAGAGCTGGGGTAAATATTGCACACGATGTTGTATGTATTTAAAAATAATGTTAAATGCACCGTTTTCATATCTGTTGCCATGATGAAAGGTCTCAATTTTGTAAGGCCGGTCACAATGGGAGTATCATAAGTAGTATCATGCATGCCAACTAGATATTTTAGCTTAGGTGGCACATAATTAAATGAGGAAATAGAGTTGGGTATCATGATATGATACCGTATCATATTAAATAGTGTACTATATGTCATGCATGCCAATAAATGAGATTTCCATGATACCAAATTATGATACTATGCATTGTGGAGGTAGTATCATACACTAGTATCATATGCATGATACTCCCTCTGTAAAGAAATAAGAGCGTTTAGATCACTAAAATAGTGATCTAAATGCTCTTATATTTCTTTACATAGGGAGTACTTCCCATTGTGACCAGCCTTAGAATAGCAAGTTAATTTTTTTTGTAAGAGCAGCCCACCTGTGTAATGCGGAGAAAAACTAGCATAATGGGGAGACCCCCTCTCGCCATACCTCTTTCTGCTATGTGCAGAAGGTTTCTCGGCTATGCTGCATGAAGCTGAAAGAAATGGAAGTTTGAAGGGCATCAAAATATGCAGGGAAGCACCCAATATAAGTCATTTGCTTTTCGCTGACGACTCTCTAGTGCTCATGGAAGCAAGTGTAAACAATGCACGGGTGATGAACTCCATCCTGGAATCCTATGAAGCATGTTCTGGGCAGGTAATCAATAAGGAAAAATCAGCGATTTTGTTCAGCAAAAACACCAATCCTGGACAAAAGGAAGAAGTGAGGAATTCTATGCAAATTTCCTCTGAAGGGTTCAAAGGAAAATACTTGGGTCTGCCGGCTTACATTGGGAAAGCAAAAGCCAAAAAAATTCAGTACTTGAAGGAGAAAGAGTGGAACAAGATACATGGATGGAAGGAGAAATTACAGTCGAAAGCAGGTAAAGAAATATTAATAAAAGCTGCTATTGCTGTGTATACTATGGCTTGCTTCGACATCACAAGAACTCTATGTGATGACCTGAGCTCTATGGTTAACAGATTTTGGTGGAGTCAAATGGATAAGGAAAATAAGATTCACTGGATGTCTTGGGAGAAATTATCAAAACCAAATAGTGAGAGAGGACTGGGTTTTAGAGATTTACACTCTTTCAACCTAGCTATGCTTGCAAGACAAGCATGGCGCCTGCTACAGAACCCATCCTCACTATGTGCTCAAGTACTAGCAACAAAGTACCACCCGAGAAGCTGTATTTTAGAAGCAAGGCCTAAAAATGGAATCTCTTACACATGGCGGAGCATTTTAAAAGGTGTACAACTGCTTAAGAAGGGGATCATTTGGAGGGTAACATAAATATTTGGTCAGACCCCTGGATTCGTCGAGGCATCACCATGAGAGTATCCTCACATAAAAGCAGACACCTGGTAACCAAGGTGAATGAGCTTATAAATCCAATCACGAACTCATGGGACACCGATCTGGTATACCAAACCTTTAATGCAGATGATGCCGAGACAATCCTGAAAATTCCTATTTTGGAGAACACGAATGACTTCATTGCATGGCATTTCGATAAGAAAGGTGTCTTCTCAGTGAAATCTGCATATAGAGTGGCAACAGATTATGCAAGAAGGGATTCAAGGCATGATCTGGCCTGTTGTTCGGAGGGTGCAGGTGAAACTTCCAATTTCAACTGGAAAAATATTTGGGCGTTACCATTGCCAAACAAGGTGCTGCATTTTCTGTGGAGGATGGCGACACATAGTTTACCCCTCAAAACAAGGTTGAAACACAGGGGGGCAGAGGTAGATACCCGATACCCTGTATGCTACCGTTTTGATGAGGATGGGGGACACTGCTTCTTGAAATGCAAAAAAGTTAAGAATATATGGCGAATGGCCCAGATGGAACACACCAGACTGAAGCTTATTCAGTGTCCTAATCCATTTAGCTTGTTTGAAGAGGTGTTCCAGCTAGAAGAGGAAGAAAGAATTAAGGTGTGTATCCTATTCTGGAGATGGTGGCATGAGAGGAACAGAGTGAATGCAGGTGGGGAGATGAGAGCTCCTCAAATTATTTTAGCTTCCATTGACTATTATGTGCTTGTTTTCAGGAACATCAAGAAAAGAAGAATGGCCAAGAAACAACATGTTAATCATGGGTGGTCTCCTCCCCCAAGTGAGTTTCTGAAAATTAACTCTGATGGATCTTTTCATGAAGTAACAAGCACAGGTGGATGGTGTTTCATAATCAGAAATGATTTGGGCGATGTGATTGTTGCAGGGTGGGGAAGCCTGGAGCACTTATCAAATGCTCTCCATGCTGAAGCACTAGCTATGTTGTATGCAGTTAACGTTGCATCTAGAATTGGATGCAACCGGATCATCCTCGAGACTGATTCTACGGTGCTGAAGCAAGCAGTTTCAACTGAAGCTTATAATCTAGCTGAACTGGGAGTTCTTTTTCAGGAAATAAAGCACCAGTCAAGAGTTGCTTTTGATGATGTAAAGTTGAATGTTTGTTCAAGAACATGTGACGTAGCTACGCACACTTTGGCTGCGCTGGGAACTGAATTAGGGAATGGCAATTTCAACATCTGGGTTGGCCATTTTCCTGAATTTGTAACAAAACTTGTAGCAGGCGACACTGCCGGCAAGTCGTAGTTTATGGAATACATGATGTTCCTTTCAAAAAAAAAGAAAAAGAAAAACTAGCATCCGTCCATGACGCCCTCCGCCCTGTTCCGCGCCGCTGCCGCCGTGCCCGCATCACCACCCCACTCCCGGCCATCTTCCCGCTCACCCACACAAACACCCACACCTAGACCTCCTCCTCTCTCTCCCCCGATCCCTCTCCCAACCCCGCCGCCCAGCGCCACCTCATCACCCTAAGCCGTCGGCCATGCCCGCGCCCTCCCTCATCCGCATCCGCGGCGGCGTCCTCCTACTACATCAATAGGATCCTGCTCCCCACCAACTTCTCGCACCCGTTCTCGACCTCCACCTCTTCCCAGTCCACCGACAAGGACAAGGACAAGGACAAGGAGGAGAACCTCCCGCCTCCACCACCGCCACAGGTGTCGGTGTCGTGGGTGGAGAGGTGGCTCCCGAAGGTGGCGCGCCCGTACGCGATGCTCGCCCGCCTCGACAAGCCCATCTGTACCTGGCCCTGCATATGGTACGCTTAGAGCATCTACAGCCGGACCCCCTATTTCATCCCTAAATGCCCGCCCGGTCAAAAAAAAAGACCCAATAGGACCCCTCACTTTCTCGTTAAACGTCCGGAATAACCGGCGTACCTCAAACCCATCTCAAATCTGGGGCAATCTGAGGGTGACCGGACGGTGGACGCGTCCGGACACGCCCGGGCACCCTGCTCCACGTCATAGCCATCCCAGGTTGTCCCACCTGTAGCCACACACTACTCAATCCTCTCTCTCTCTCTCTATGGAGTGGATCGGGCAACAGGGGCGGAGCAGACGGGCCTCGCGGCGACGACGGCGTGGGCGGAGGCAGAGGAGGCGGTGTCAGGTCCTGGAAGGGATCTGCTCTAGTATGCGATCTAAATCAGAGTATAACAGAGGAATTTAGGAACTATACTAGCCATCCACGAAGGAGGAACATCGAGTATACATGTGTTCCTGTAGGTTTTCTAGGGATCTGGTGTTTTTGATAGAGATAGCAAAAGGGGAATAATACAAAGGCCAGACGCAGTTGGCTAGATAAAGCCACGTAGGGCAGTAAGTGAAGCGGTAAGTGCACTGTCGCTAACTGAAGCGGTAAGTGCACTGTCTACTGAATATGCATCTTCAGGCTTGACAGTGCCCCTCTCTTGAAGAAGCGACTTGTCCTCAAGTTGCTCCGCTGGGATGAAACCAAGCCTGCACAGTTGAACGAAAGAATTCGGGAAAAACATGTTTATAAAGTCCGCATCCTCCCAGGTGGCCTCTTCAGGGGTCATGTTTTCCCATTGAACAAGCCATTGCACGACAGCAACATTCTTTCTTGGAATTTGTCTTGTTTGGAAAACACACACAGGACCAGTTTTGATATGTCCATCCGTTGTAATTAGTGGCAGATCAGCACTGGGAATAACATTCTGGCCAATATGCAGTTTCAGCTGACTGACATGAAAGACTGGATGTATTTGGACCCCTTCAGGTAGCAGTAACTTGTAAGCTCTAGTGCCAATTCTTTGTAAGATCCTAAAGGGTCCATAGTACTTGCTATGCAGTTTGACAGGACCTCTGAGCCCAAAGGCAGCCATTCTGTAGGGTTGCATCTTTAAGTATACCATGTTCCCCACTTCTAGGGTTCTTTTAGACCTGTTCATGTCATCATACTTCTTCATCCTGGCTTGTGCTTGTGCCAAATTATACTTTAACTGCTTGAGCATTTCGTGCTTTGTTTTGAGGAAGTCAGTAGCCTCTGGATGTTCTGTGCCAGGGATTGCCCATTGACTGATTATGGGAGGAGGGAAACCATACAATGCCTGAAAGGGAGTAATGTTCAAAGCAGTATGAAAGGTGGTACTGTACCAGAATTCTGCCATAGACAACCAATTCATCCATTTCTTGGGCTCACTAAAGGTCATACATCTAAGATATGTCTCTAAGCACTGATTTACCCTTTCAGTTTGCCCATCAGTTTGTGGGTGGTGAGCAGAGTTGTACCTCAACTTCACTTGCAGAGCAGAGAAGATTTGCTTCCACATGTCACTGGTAAAAATTCTATCTCTGTCAGAAATGATCATTGTTGGAGGGCCATGCAACTTTAGAACATGATCCAGAAAAGCTTGAGCAACAGACTGAACTGTGTAAGGGTGTGACAATGGAATAAAATGGGCAAACTTTGTAAACCTGTCCACCACTACCAATATGACATCTTTTCCCTGAGATTTTGGTAGCCCTTCCACAAAGTTCATGGAGATGTGTTGCCATGCCATGTCTGCCATTGGAATAGGTTCCAAAAGTCCAGGATATTTGCAATTTTCATGTTTGGATCTCTGACAAGTGGGGCAATTAGCTACCATGTTTTCAATTTCTTTCTTCATTCCAGGCCAGTGAAAAATCTTGTTAATTCTATGATATGTAGCCCTCATCCCAGAGTGTCCTCCCACTGCAGATGCATGTAAGGCTGTCATGACTTTGTCCTTAAGGTCCTTATCATTGCCCAGTACAATTTTGCCCTTATATCTGAGGATGCCAGCCTTTAGTGTGTAATTGGAATCAGGCTCAGGAGGGGTGATACTGTATTGCTGTAGCAGATCTTTTGTCAGTGGATCTGTAATGTAGCTTTTCTGCACCTATGACATCCATTTAGGAGTTATTATTGACATAGACATGAGAGAGAGGAACTTTCTGGATAAAGCATCGGCTACTGTCTTTTCTTTTCCTCTTTTGTATTCCACCACATAGTCTAGTTCCCGAAGCTTGATTAATAATTTGTGTTGTAGCCCTTCAGCTACTCGCTGGTCGGTAATGTATTTTTAATAATGACCTTTCCTCCCAGCAAATAATGCCTCCACTTTTTTATTGCTTCTAGCACTGCCATAGCTTCTTTTTCATATACTGACAAACATGCATTTTTAGGGCCTAAAGCAGAGCTGTAATAGGCAATGACTTTGCCTTTTTGCATCAAGACTGCCCCCAAGCCACTGCCAGATGCATCAGTCTCAATTGTGAATGGTTCTGCAAAGTTAGGTAATGCCAGAACAGGGGCAGTAGTGACTGCAGTTTTGAGTTGCTGGAAAGCTGTTTCTTGAGTTGCAGACCATTGAAAAGCCCCCTTTTTAAGCATGTCATACAAAGGCCGGCAAATGCTTCCATAGTTTTTAATGAACCGCCTGTAATAACCAGTGAGACCCAGAAAACTTCTAAGTTGAGTCACAGAAACAGGGGATTGCCACTCAGCCACAGCAGCAATTTTTGCAGGGTCTGTAGCTACACCCTCTCCAGAGATAATGTGCCCTAAGTAATCCACTTGAGGGACACCAAATGTGCACTTGCTTTCCTTAGCATATAACTGGTTTTCTTTGAGGATGTTGAGGACAATTTCCAAATGCTCTAAGTGAGATTTAAGGTCAGAGCTGTAGATCAGAATATCATCAAAGAACACTAATACAAACTTCCTTATATACTTTTTGAAAATCTTGTTCATGAGTGCTTGGAAAGTTCCTGGAGCATTTGACAATCCAAACGGCATCACAAGGTACTCGTAGTGGCCACAATAGGTTCTAAAAGCAGCTTTGTAAATATCATCTGGGTGCATTCTTATTTGGTGATAACCTGCTCTCAGATCCAATTTGGAGAATATTTTGGCCCCATGTAGCTCATCCAATAGATCCTCTATAACCGGGATGGGAAACTTGTTCTTCACTGTTTGTTCATTTACTTTTCTGAAGTCAGAACAGAGTCTGAAAGTGGAGTCCTTCTTTTTAACTAGAAGAGCAGGAGCTGCATAAGGACTCTGGCTGGGTCTAATAACTTGATTTTTCAGTAAAGTATGAATTTGAGTTTCCATTTCATTTTTCTGCCTGTAAGGAACTCGATAAGGCCTCACTGAAATAGGTTCACTACCAGGTTTGAGAGGGATCTTATGGTCACATTCCCGCTCTGGTGGCAGATCTTTTGGCTCATCAAATACTTCTCTGTACTTGTGCAATAAACCCACAATTTCATGTGCTGGTTTATGATTTGCATTCTTACTGTCAGACATTACTGAGAAGTGGATCACAAACCCAGTTACTGGCTTAGTTAGAAGCTTCTCCATCCTTTCTACTGATATTTCAGTGACTTTAGTAGCAGGAGGGCAAAGTGGAAGAGGAACAGGTGTCTTGCCATGCAACTGGATAATGACTTCTGCTGCAGGTATGTGGAAGGTAACAGGGCTATGCAGGGCAAGCCAGTCACAACCCAAAATCACTTCATGATCAGGTAAGTGCAGCACTCTGAATGGGGCCGAGAATTTTTGTTGAGCTATAGAAAATTCACATTGAGGAATCATAGCTGTGGAAGTGAGCTTGCCCCCTCCAGCTACAGTGATGTCTCTAGCTTCTGCTGGAGTTAATGAGCAATTTGCCTTGATTGCAAAATTCATATCCATGAAAGAGGTATTACTGCCAGAATCAATTAGGGCCACAGCCCTTTTGTTGCCCACAGTAACAATGACAGTAGGTATATTACAACAAGTCATATCTCCAATTGCTTGTGCTGATATCTTCATGCACTGGTCTGCTGGGTGTTCAGTAATTTCAGTGTTGTCTGCAATTTCTTCAGCTTCTGTAGTAGGAGGTTGCTGTCCATCATCTCTTGCTGTGTCAGCTATATAATTCAGAATAGGGATTTGCTTGCATTTATGGCCAGGAATCCAACTGTCACCACACCTCCAGCATACTCCCTTTTGCCTTTGTCTTTGTCCATTAGCTGCACTTTCTAAAGGTTTGGGAATTGTTTGCACATCGCTTTGAGGAGGTTTGTAAGAATTAGAACTGCTAAATTTCTGGAATTGTGGCAGATAACTTTTCTTAGTTGGCGGGACTTCTTCCATTTCTCGAGCTTGCCAGTATGCATCAGTGAGGGAAGTAGGTCTCAAAGGCCTCAATTGGGATTTGATGCTCTCTTTAAATCCATTCACATAGCATCTAATAAACCACCTCTCTGACAAATCAGGATTTTCCTCCTGCACATCTGCCATCAATTCTTCAAAGACATCAGTATATTGAGTAACTGACATAGACTGCTGTTTCAGTGAGTTAAACCTTTCGGTTAATGAATAGCTATTTGTTCCTGAAAACCTGCGAGTCACTTCTTCGCAGAATTGATTCCATGATAACTGTTGCTTATGTAGGCCTGCCCTTCTTAACCACACATTAGCCTTGCCAGTCACATAGAGCATAGCTAAATTGACTTTGTATTCCTCGGGAGCTCCGGCCATTTGGAAGTATTTTTCGCATTGCCTTATCCATCCTACTGGATTTTCTCCATCAAATTTAGGGAATTCCATCTTAGGGCCTTTAGTGATTGACTTCAGAAATTGTGTTCTCATTTCTTGGTCATAATCCCTATAGTATCCTTGCCACAAGCGACGTAATTCAGGAGTTTGGTAGTTCTGGAATGTAGGCGTTCTGACTCCTCCAGTACCTCCTTTAGGGGTAACATTAACTGAATGGAATTCGTTGTCAGTGACTCTCTGGAATCCTGGAAGTCCAGATCTTGCAGTGGTACGAACGGGAGGAAGGTTCTTGCTCAACATCTCCTCAATCAATTTTGTCTTTTCTTTCTCATGAGCTAGAGATTTCCTTAATTCCTGCAAATTATCATGCTTTTGCTGTTGGTGCAAGGTAGGGGATTTTGGGAGATCATCTGTAGATGGCTGCCCCTGTTCTGGAGGGGCAGTACCCAGAGTAGTGGACACTGGCTTGAGGTTCTGCAATGTCAAGGTCATTGCAGTGAGCTGCTGAGTCAGTTCACCCACGGCACATTGCACTCCACCAACGGCTTTGACCATATCCATCTGGTTCTTGTTGAGGGTTACCAAATCTGTTTGTATCTGGGTCACATCCGAGCGCAACTCCGCTGTTTCCTCCTTTTGTTCCAAGAAACTGGCTTTAAGAGCTTCGATTTCAGCACGCTCTTCTGCCCCAACGCTCTGCTTCAATCTACCCATCAGATCAGTTCAAGGAAAGAGGAATTTAGGAACCCGAAGATCCGCCGCCGCCGCCACACCATTCGTGCGAGAACCTGGGATTTCACCACGGCGACGATGTGTCGCCGCAACCAGTTCCCACCCACGAACTGCAGCCGAACTGTCTACCGCCACCAGCGCCGCCCACGAGCTCGCCACCGCCGAAGAGAACTGGGAGGGAGGGAGGGATTTGACGAACCTCGCCGTTTCCCCCCAAATTTTTCGCCACCACCAAGGAAAGCCTGGCTCTGTATACCAATTGTCAGGTCCTGGAAGGGATCTGCTCTAGTATGCGATCTAAATCAGAGTATAACAGAGGAATTTAGGAACTATACTAGCCATCCACGAAGGAGGAACATCGAGTATACATGTGTTCCTGTAGGTTTTCTAGGGTTCTGGTGTTTTTGATAGAGATAGCAAAAGGGGAATAATACAAAGGCCAGACGCAGCTGGCCGGTCGCAGCCGTGCGTGCAGCGCCTCGTGCGTGCTGGCTGTGTGCGCGCATGCTGGCCGGCCGCAGCCGTGCGTAGCCGCCGCCGCGTGCAGCCGCATCCGCGTGCTGGCCGGGCTGGCCGCCGCTGCGTGCGTGCGTGCAGCCACGTGTGCTGGCCGCCGCCGCCGCCCAGCTCGTCCGTTTCATCGGCGACGGCGTCCTCTCCTCGTCCTCTGCGTGCCTATGTTGCGGGCGTGCTCTGGTGGTGCCGCCCACAACGTGTTCGCTGAAATGTCTAAAAAAGTGAGGGTCAAAGTAGGGGTTGTGGCTGGGTGTAAGCAAAAATGAGGGGTCAAAACGGACACGCCCGGACACTGACCGGGCACGTCCGCGGGCGTTTGAGGGACAGGATTTGTTCATTATGGCTGTAGATGCTCTTACTGAAGTACTGACATTGCCATCTCTGAACACCATTCCGTATAGACTAGAGAGCAGCCTGAGATCAATTTCAGATGTGGAGCTGTCCTCAGGGGGGCTGGTTGCACAGTGAAAGATCTTCTCGATTGCGACATCGATAACAAAAGGTGATATTTTTTTTCTAGTTTGTTCAGGTAGCAGACAATGCCTTGGACTTTTTTGCATGCTACTGAAAACTGCCATTCAGATTGTTGCAACCGTGTATACAGAAAAGGATCAACTGCAGTAATAGATGTATTACATGCTTACCTTTTGAACTAGGAATGTAGCAAAATGAAGTATCGAATGTCATGATCATAGTGTCACCATCAGCTAAAACAAACAACATAGTGAAACCATGGAGAGAGAAAATGGTAATCAAATTTCCAAACAAGTTGGATGTATGTCGTACTCGTTGGTTTCTGTGTTCTGCTACTGCTGCATTACTTCACTCAAGTGGATCATGCAGTGAGATGATGGATATCTTCTGTTGATTGCATGGCATTCATGAATGTGTTAATAATGTAGGTTGAGCGCACTAAAAGCAGGCCTTTTGCATCAGGTGTGCTAACCCCCACTCAAGGTGTGTGCTTTCTCGGATCTCAGCTACTACTGGGATTGGGCATTCTTCTCCAACTGAACAACTTTAGGTAAATTGCGTGTTCTTTGCTTGTGTGACCTGTTTTGGACGCCCCGTCATCACTCAAATTACTTTGGGTGCAACTGTTAACAGCCTCAGGCATATTTTGACTTAACCTTCAACTGGGGAGCTCTGTTCAACTGGGCTGCTATCAAATGGAGCCTAGATCCTGCAGTCATCCTTCCACTGTATACTGCTGGTATATGTTGGACAATGGTGTATGATACCATATATGCACATCAGGTATTTAACTAGTGATGTTCTTTCATATCTAAACTGAGAAAAAGCATCTTATCGGATTGTCGTTTTTGTTGATGATCGTATCTGATTACATGCCAGGACAAAGAAGATGACCTCAGTAGGAGTTAAGTCCACGGCATTAAGGTTTTGATATTCGACCAAACAATGGATCAGTGCCTTTAGTGCCGCATCTATTATCAGCTTAGCACTCAGTGGCTACAATGCTGAACTTGGTCGGTGCTCATTATCAGAATGTCATGTTCTATGAAGATTATATTGTTTTTAACCTAATATTGACGGCATACTTTAATCGTGTTTAACAGCATGGCCCTACTACCCTCTTCTGACAGCCGTGACTGCGCAGCTGGCATGGCAGATTTCAACCGTCGACTTGTCCGTCCCCGCAGATTGCAACAGGAAGTATGTTTTCTATTTTACATTGAAACCATGGAGATTTGGAACAGATGGTGTGTGTTCATTGGTTTCTTACACTTCTTATGAAGTGCTTGAACTCATTATGTTTAATTCCTACCTTTCAGATTTGTGTCAAACAAGTGCTTTGGAGCTCTGGTATTCTGGGGAATTTTGTATGGGCGACTTGCATCGTGATACATGCATCAGGCTTGTATGTTCTATTCTGTAGGATTTTGATAGCTCCGATTGAACCAGTACATTTTTGTGACTAGTGCGAGAAGGGCAAACAGATTGTTTTAACCTTGCCATCTGCTAAATGCAGTCTACTGCACAGTGAACATATCTGCAACTTCTTTTCTCTCATTACTTGTGCTTTTTGTTAGTTCCTTCTCTGCTGGACTTGAAAGGCAAACCCTGACGATAAGTTTCGATATTCTAGCAGGGTTATTTCCTGGGCATTTCAGGGCGTCGTTCCCCATTTGTCGTCCCAATGATAAACAAGGATCCAGGGAAAATGCATTGATGTAGAAATACATTGTTGTGTATTGATGTAATTATTCTGATATACTATGTACTCTTCATGACACAAGATCACGATCGTGATAGTCCTCGAGGACCAAAATCAGGGTTGGGCCGAAACATTGAGTATTTTTTTGGAGGTGCTAAAGTGTCGATCTCTTACATTATTTTGTTCACACATGTAGCCCATTCCTGCTTGGGAAAAACACTTACTGCAGTAAATCAAGTCTGGCAATTGGTTCATGATGCACTTGTTCATGTTGCCACCATGATCCCATTTGATAGGCCTTTGAGGTAGGTGTTTGAGTCTCTGCCATTATACTGCCAGATTAGGCAAACTGATTTCTGTTCTTAGTGCTGTAATGCATAAGCTCCGTTTACGTTGGTAATTATTTATTTCAAATTTTCGTTTAAGAAATTCTGTGTCTGTTGAGCGTAGCGGGAACTGCACTTATTCTTTGGGAAAAAAGAACAACCTTTATTACAATTCTCGGAAATGGAGCCGCCAGAAAAGGCTACTCCACGTCGACTCGCGTCGTCCTGTAGCTCAATCCGGGCCAGGGGATGTGACATGTTTGACCAGTAAAATGGATCATATGGCACTGTGTGCAGGGATCCTCTATTGTTATCATCACCACTTGATCTGTGGGGAAGATTATTCAATGATAAGGCCTCTGGATTTCTAGCTTAATCATCACCACTCGATGAAGAAGGCCAGGTCAACAAGGAGCTTATCACCTTGTCCAGTTATAAGTGCTGTCTTCTTGTCTGGCACTGGCAGTTCATTGCTGATACTTCTCTGAAATCCCCAGCCTCCATGAGTGGCCACTGAACGCCGTAGTATCTGGGTAAGAACCTTTTGTTTTTCACCATAGTAGTACATCTTCTAGAGTGGTATTTGAACTGCATGTTTGCATCAGAGCTGCAGTTCTTCTTGCCAATCAGTGCATCAGTTTTCAGTGAGTTCATTCGTGCATGGCATTCTAATTGATTGCTTAATAGTATCAGCTGTAACAGGTCGGAAGCACGAAGCAGGATCTCAAGCACGTTTATGGTTGCAAAGAGGGTTGCACCACCAAGGAAGCCTTTCTTGTGCAGGAAAGGCAGAGCTCAGAGTCCTCGGCTCCATTTTTTCTGTTTTGTTGACTTCGCAGCAGATGCGGTGAAGTTTGCAACACGGCGCAAGCTGAAGCAGGTACGGCCATCATCCATTCTATTTTCTCGAGCTGATGTTAGTTGAGAATTTGAGAATGATCTGATCTTCCTTGTGCATTTGGCACAAATAAATTTATGGTGATTAATGCTAACATGTGTTTCACGCTAGTAGATTTATGGTGGTTAAAAACAACGTGTACTACCCACTAGATGAAACGAGCTACAAGAAAAATAAAATAAATATGTTTATTGTTTTATCCGGCCTGCGGAAACTACATGGCTTGTTTATACCTAAACATATTAAAACTTTTAAATCGCCATAACTGAATCTAAACAAATCACAATCAATACATCTTCCATCGATGTACCAAAACAAATAAATCACGACCGAAAGATCATCACAATTGCACCTAAGCTATTCGATCGACATATCTTCGTAGGCATGCCTATTAATTATTTTTGAACATAATATGCCAGTTTACTTTCAGAAGTATATTGAAATGTCTACCTTCTTGATAAAAATAATTACATCAACGCAGATTTTAGTTACGAATGATACATACGGCTTTGGACCTGAAAAGGAGTATTGTTATGCTATTTCGTAAATGGTAAGGCCCAGTTTGAAATGCAGGAACTTAAAATACTGAAACAGAAAAACCACATTAATTATGTGGCATACATACAGGATTCCTATACTAAAATCATGAAAAAAAATACCACTGTGGCACATGGGCCACACAGGAAAAAGCAGAGTAACTAGAGATACAAAGAGAAGATAGCAAGATGTTTCTACCTCATATTTGGTTTCCTGTGAAATTTCGATTTTTTTTGAAACTATGATGATTTTTATAGCAAATTTGGAAACTATACACCCTAATGCATAAAAATCAAAAGTATGACCCCGTCGGCTTCCTATTGGCCGAAGAGGGACTTCCTCGGGCAAGGACCGGAAGGCGATAAGCGCTGAGGCGGTGGGCGATACTCACGGTATCCACGACCGTAGAAAACATCGTCTGACACGGTCTGTGTCTCCTGCGTCGGTGCTGGTGGTGGAGTGTGAAACACTGTCTGAGAGAAGTCATAAGTGTTTGCAGCTTCGTCATCATCATCGCCGTAGCCCTCTAATCCACATCCAGCACTACTAAGTATCGGTGACTGCACTGAATGCATGAACTGTTGCGACTGGTTGCCGCCTGCAGTATAGTAAAACATGTAAAATTGATGAGCGAAACTACAATGTTTAAAATAATGTACAAAGTAGTGTTACCTAGTTCCATTTGATGATGCCAGGACGAGCTCCCTGGTTGTGAAGGAGGTGGTTGATGCCAGGACGAGCTCCCTGGTTGTGAAGGAGGTGGCTGATGCCAGGACGAGCTCCCTGGTTGTGAAGGAGGTGGCTCTGAACGCTGCACGGAGTGGCGTGGCTCTGAACGCTGCACAGAGTGTCGTGGTTCTAAACGCTGCACAGAGGGACGTGGGGGACGATGTGCTGGATGAGGAACTGCAACATCCGAAGATCGTCTACAAGTAACAGCTGCGTAAATCCCTCGTAGCTTCTCATTAAAACGCCTCAACCATGAGAGGTGCTCTGGCTGTGGGATAGTATCCCCCCTCTCAACCCGCCGCATTAAAGCGGAAACCTCCTCTCGCGCCTCGACTGTCAAGTCACTCTGTACATGAAGAGTTAACCAATTGTATATGTTCAGGTTATGATAAAACTACACATATGAGAACCATGGCACGTACCGCGTGGTGTCTGGTTCCCACAACAGAGGCAGTTGGGAACATATCGCTGGTGAGAGGGGCGTCCATCTGATCAGGAGCAGCTGATGGAACCAAGTAGATCCTCGTGCTATGCCGGTAACGTCGCAGATACAACCCGAACTTGTCCCAGTCAAAGGGCCCAACCTCATCCCAGATATTTGTCGGCGCGTTAGCCCATTCCTGAACGTAAGGGCCAATGGTCTGAAGCCAAACAACCATGGACTTGTTTCCTCCTACGCGGCTTTCCCTGAGATTGACATGCGTGTTACATGGTTAGCTATGTTCGGAATGCAATGTTGAGAACTAAATTACAATTGCTTACTTGTGCACGTGTGCTGGTATGTGTGGAATAACTGGAATTTGAGGCTCTTGACATAGACCGAACTGTCTCATCACCCTATGAAGAGCCATCTCCTCAACCGTCACATCGAACACCACTCTGGTCTTGGTCATCCAATAGTGCTGATCTCTAGTGCACATTCCAGATATCCCAACTGGATACCTGGATGATATAGCCTGATGCGAGTATGGCTCCCAGATAACTTGATCCTCGTGCAAACTATCAAATTGCGCCGTGAAGGACGGGTAGCAGCCCCTAACCTGGGTATGCGCAAACTGTCTCTGTACATGACAACAAATAAACATTAGTAATACTTTTGCATGGAAATAATTAATCGAATAAATTGTTACGTAATATATGAGTACCTCTCTCCGTGCCCAAACAGATCCCACAATAGACAAATCGCCAATAGCAGGCACGTAAGCCCCTGCTATGTCCTCCATCCCAAAAGGTCTATCAACGTATAAATAGGGTCGTCCAATAGGGAATCTCTCGTATGACCAGAGCTGCAAGAGTAGTGGACATCCAACCAGAGCTGATTTTCTGGACTTCAACGAGCAAGCTTTGCACAGGTCTCTGTACGTAGCTGCTAACACAGCAGAACCAAAACTCCTCTGCACAATGTCCCCAGGGCAACGTGCGTCAGCTATCTCTCGTGCAATACCGATGAGTCGCGCATCGACAGTAGTCACGTGGTTCTCCGTGAACATCGTCTTGCCGAACAACCAAAGAATATATGCCTCTAGGGATCGATCAATCTGTGCCTCTGACAACTCAACTCCGCGGTATCCTAACGAGACAATCTGTATAGAAACCATACGATTGTGTAAACTATCTAGTAAGGGCAACTAGGAAAACAAAATATGTTCAGCTCACTGAGAAGGTTACCTGAAACTGTCTCAACCACCTAAAACGAGGCCCGTGAGGATCATCGTCTAAGGCTAGAGCAGTTGGCAACGCATCAAGAAAACGTGCCTGCATCAGTGCTAGCCAGCCAGGTTCTGGCTCTAAAGGACCTATTGCAGCACCGGCCAAAGGTAATCCCAACAAGAAAGACACATCCTATAGAGTAGGAGCCATCTCTCCCCAGGGAAAGTGAAACGTATGTGTCTCTGGTCTCCATCTATCTACTAAGCAGGTAAGCAGTGACCTGTCGTAAGAGAAACGTTTCACTTGCCTCTTGCGTAACTGCATTGGTTCACCTTCATCATCCAAGTCCGGATGTTCAACCCACTCATCCAATGTACCCTCAACCAGCCATGCCAAGGGTAGAAGTCCAGCCCAACTTAACCTACAAAATAAAGAGAATGTAGCATACAGTTAGTGGGTATCAAAAGTATGTCAAACATGTAAGTCATTATATGTACACATACCTATTAACCCATAAAGGGTGTATCATCCAGTTAGTCCTTGGTGTGCGAGTGACCAACACGTCTAAGTTCTTGCCTCCTTGCAAGAGTGCAGCCCGGTGAACTCTATCAATCTTACCATCAAGCAACGGATACAAAGACATATCTGCAATTAAAGCAACAAATCTAACATGCAATTAAAACATAGTCCAGACATATTACAAATTAAAATATAGTCCAGACATATTACAAATTAAAACATAGTCCAGACATATGACAAATTAAAACATAGTTCAGACATATTACAAATTAAAACATAGTCCAGACATATTACAAATTAAAACATAGTCCGACATTTTCTCATAGTCCGACACATAATAATAAGTATCACCTAGTCCTCACAAATTATATAGCTTGTGAGTTATTTCTTCCTCGTCCTCCCCTTCGACCTCGACGGCCTCGACCACGTCCGCCTCTTGCTCCTGTTGTCGCACTCGTCGATGTGGAAGCACTCGTCGATGTAGAAGCACCGTCTTTCTTCAGGTCAGGACAATATTTCATCCTATGCCCATAAGCCGCGCATAGCAAACATTGTCTGGTTGCTCCACCAGCTTAAGATTGGTCCATATCGTTTCGGATGCGACAGACCTTACGTCTACCCCTACTTGTTCGCCGAAGATCTGGATCTGGGATGTATATTCTCTCACCGTCGTTTACCTTGTTGAAATTGCCGACGACTCTAAACCCTGTCATCTCACCGGTCCATGTGTTGAGAACTGCCTCTTTTGAATAGTATGGGGACACGAAGGAGATGGCGTCCAACTCAATCTGGCCACAGGCAGCCAACACATGTGAGCAAGGCAGGTGCAACAACTTCGGTTTGTTGCATGTACACTCACACGTTGGATAAAATTCCGTTCCAATTGTTACCTCGTGCGTCTTCACCTCATTTGCAGAACCAAAACCATCGGTAGGTAGCTGAACCTCATACCTCCTTTCCTGATTACCTATGAGTCTGACAGTGTGCTTCTTTGCTTTCTCTATCTTCTTTGCCATGTACTCCATGACACAGCTACAATAAGGTGTGTTGGGATTATTTGCAATATGCTTCTTTGCTAACTCGTACCTTTCTCTGAAATATCTCAAAGTGCCATGGAATATAGCCTCCACAATAGCTGTGAGTGGCAATGCTCTATTCCCTCTGAGTACAAAGTTATACACCTCTGCAAGGTTGGTTGTCATGTGACCATACCTAGTTCCATGGGTGTCATGCATCAAAGACCAATTCACGGGAGGCTCTTTCTCTATCCACTGAGTAAAACTCTTTATTGCCCTCCCCTTCTTTCTCTTAGTGCCAGGAGGGTCAATTGCTGGCAAGTCACAAAGACCTACTGGCTCCTCTAGCTCCGCCATGAGTGTTGCTAATTTAGCCTGATCTTCTTCCATTTTCTTCCTAGCACCGACCTGCTTCTTAGTAAACTCATCAAGTTTTGACCAAATAAAATGGTATTTACGCTGCTGGTTCTGCTTGCATAATTTTTTGAACAAGTTCATCAACCACTTGTTCTTGAACTGTGAGAAAAAACTAGCCCCAAGATGGCGCATGCACCACCGGCTCTGCAAGTCCTTCCAAGGTGTTCGTTCGTCTTCTGTTGGATTCCTTAGTGTCTTCACGGCCTTCAATATACCAGCATGTCTGTCATGAATGACACACACGTTTGGTCGGTCCTTCACGATGGCAATTTTCACTTGCCGGAAGAACCATACCCAGCTCAGAAAGTTCTCACCCTCCACAAATGCCATGGCTAGTGGGATGATTTGATTGTTCCCGTCCACACCAATAGCAGTCAGGATTTTCCCTTTGTACTGACCAGTCAGGAATGTACCATCCACAAACATCACAGGAGGACAATGCCGGAAAGCTTCGATGCACATAGCGAAAGAGAAGAATACTCGTTTCAAAACCTTGAAATATGGTATACTCTGCAACCTCGTGTGTTGTACGTTAACATAAGTGCCGGGATTCCTCTCCTTCAGTATGTCAAGGAGACGGACAACATTATCATATGAGTCGAAGAACGTCCCAAACCTTTCCTCCATAGCCTTCTGCTTAGCCCTCCAAGCCTTCCCATAAGGAATGTCATAATTCCATCTGACCTTCACTGTTGTCTGGATGTGTTTTGCTTTCATATCTTTCTTCTGCACTATCTCAGTATACATGAGTTGCGCAATGAGAGTTGAAGTCAGGTTTGGATGATTCACCAGAAGGTTTTTCCTCACACAATTATGTGGGACGACATCGGTCACAACCCAGTGGATGTTATACTTCGGGACATGCCCGTGCACCTTCCCAGGACAACCTGTTTCAACACATTTCACGGTATAGTTTGTTGGACTTGATATGTGTGTCCGGAAAACCCTCTGCGTAGACATAGCCCACTTGATCACCGCATACTTCAATTTTTTCTTTGTATCAAACATAGCCCCAATCTGGACTTGGTTCAGATTATACTGCCATGGAGCCTCATGGCCATCGTTGACCGTAAGGCCGGTGGATATGTCCTGATCCCATGCAGAAGGAATCGGTACCTCCACTTCATCCTCGGAATTTTCAGAATCCAGATCCTCCGCCAATCCATCCTCGTCCTCTTCCTCCATCACCCTCTGCATTTCCTCCTCTTCCTCATCCCCATCAGAATCCAGATACTTCGCCAATATTATCGACTGACTACTCTGCCCAGTATCATGACCACACACATTGTGTGGCACGTAGTCTGACTCTTTCTCAGGTTGCCTACCATCCACATCTAGTGGCTGTGACCCGGATAAACAAATCTCGTTAGCCACTTCACTGCCCTGGCCGGGTTCATACCCCCACGTGGAGTTGTACGGTATTCTCCTCCTTCGCCACAGGTTGCACTAGGGCATATGGGTGGATTCTTCGGTCTCGGCAACGACTTAACAGCGTCAACCAATGCTGGCTCCTATCTATCGGCATCAACTCCCACTTGACATTTTTACAGGATTTGGTCCACAATGCATGAATACTGACGGAACATACTTCAGGATCCAGCCCAAAACTAGTAGTCAACCAGTACTTCAACTGTCTAATGTCCAGTCTGTCCGGGTCTGGAAGTGTCATGACGCCATTTTTATACTCGCTAAGATCAACCCCCAACTCATTGTATCGAACATTACCAGGGCCATAGTAAACAGTCAAATTTACTGATTCGGACATTTTCACCTGTCAGACATTTTCATCTTCTCATTAATCACAACGAACAAAATTATTACCCGCTACACTAACTAACCACTAAAATGCCAGCACAGACAAATTTACTCATTCAGACATTTTCACTTGTCAGACATTTCCATCTTCTCAATAATCACGACGAACAAAATTATTACCCGCTACACTAACTAACCGCTAAAATGTCGGGACAAACAAATTTACTGATTCAGACATTTTCACCTGTCAGACATTTCCATCTTCTCATTAATCACTAAGAACAAAATTATTACCCGCTACACTAACTAACCGCTAAAATGCCAACACAGACAAATTAACACTCGAAGTACGCAATATGACTTATCTACACTAACTAAACTCTACAACTCAGAGAAAATTTGTGACGACATGGTTATACCTTCGACGCGTGTGCCCCTGCTTCTTGCTCCTCTCTTCAGCGAAGCGGCACCGGCCACCTCGCGTAGTACTTGCACCACCGGACAACACCACCGCCGCCCCCTCGGCTACTGGAGGTTGGACTCCGGCTACCCCCCAAGCCGCACCTCCTCCTCCTCACCACCTCTTCCTCCCCAGCAACACCTCCTCCTCACCACCACCTCCACCATGGTCGAACCACCTCCACCATGGCTCCTCCTCACCTCACTTGTACGAGCAAAAAAAACTATCCCATTGAAAAAAAAATGACCGTAGGCCGCCGGAGATGGCTACGATCTACTCTTTCTGCGGCTTGGATGCGAAAATGCACGAACCAGTGAGGAGATCGGCGCGGGGTGGCTGAGAGAAAGAGAGAAACGAGAGAGAGAGAGAGAGAGAGAGAGAGGATGAACGAACAGAGAGGAAGAAGATGGCCGTTCGGGCTCGTTCGGGCTTATCCCGAACTCTTCGGTCGCTGGTTGGCCGAAGAGACCCCTTTTCGGCCGCTGGTTGGCCGAAGAGAGCTGCTTCGGTCGGCAGGCCACCGATAGCCAGCTCTTAGGCCCACTCCCCACCTCTTCGGCCAATAGCCGACCGAAAACTACTCTTCGGCCATCGGTTAACCGAAAACTACCTCTTCGGCCTTCTAGAAGCCGATGGGGTCATAGTTCTGAAAAAATTGCTTTAGGTCATATATTTTCCGAATTGGCTATAAAAATCATCATAGTTTCAAAAAAAAAATCTGAAATTTCTACAAAAATAGCCTGTTTTTATCGGATTTCTAAGTTTCCCATTCTTTTATTCCTAACAATCACATCCTTCGAAATTTTTATGTGGGCATTGTTTTCTAAGAAGACATAATCCACCTATCTTGCATTATCTTTTCGTTTCCTCTCGTGAAATCCTCGGCTCCATGTTCTTTCTTCTTAGCGAAATCGAGTGCTTGTGTTATTGGTGGAATGGGAGGGGAGTAGTTCTCGATGAGAAATGATATTGATAGCGAAGCTCACAAATGAAGGAGGTGCAGGACTGTGCTACGGTCCATCCGACGGTGATGGCGGTTGTCGGTTTACCACGATCCAACGGAGCAGGATTGCCACGATCCAACGGATGACAATGGTCAAGTATCTACGTAGATTGCCACCACACCAACAAAAACTGGATAGTTTTTTTATTTTATTTTTGAAAAAATGTAAAATGTGCCTAACTTGAAATGTAAAATGTGTATGAAAAAAGTTTTGATCAAATACAAAAAATGTAAAATGTGTACTTAAATTTCTGACGGGAATGAAATATGAGTTCTGTGATGGGAGTCCATTCTGATCTCTGACAGAACAACACGATCAATCTCAGCATATCCTGAATTGTAGCTGCAGAGCATTTGTACGTGGTGTGTAGCAAGGAATATTTTGACTTCATTTGACTAACTTGCGATGAACATCCCAAGTGCATCTCTTGATCCATCTTCTGCATGCAGTCGAGCAAATGTAAAATAATCATCCTTTTTAGTTCACGACATCAACATGAGATTGATACTAAACAGCGAAAAGGCAGGTTTACCTGTTGAAGCTTTGAGCATTTCATATGACAGCACAACAGTACGCTTTTCCGATATGGCAGCATCAGAACCCCAGTTTCCTTTCTGAACCCAGCATCAGAAGAACAAATGTGAGATAAAGAAATATCGATATCAACATAACCACATGAGAAGTAAAAGCAAACAGGTCCATAATCTAGCAAAATCAAGTTAAGTCCATACTCGTAAGTGAAAAAATTGGAGATAATGATCTGATCTTCCAGATGGATTATGGCGGAAGCGGAGCATTTGTGCAGTGTAGCAAGAAAATTCTGGAAAGGCTTCTTTTCATCTCCTAATCTATCTTCTCTGCTCCTTCCCTTCTGCAGTCAAGCAACGAAGCAAATGAAAGAAAAAAAAAGAATCAGCATCTTGAGTTTGACTACATGACACGAATGACAATGAAACAGTAAGGTTTACCTGTTCACTGCACGCCCTGGGATGATATGAGATGCCGACAAGTTCAGAAAAAAAATTACGAGGCAGACTAATCAACAACTTGACCACATGAGGAAGAAGAGGTTCTGAAGCGAAACCAAACAACTGTGAAGAATCTAGCGTAGGAAAGCAAGAATTTCATGCATATAAGAGGAAGCAAATACATTTAGCATTTTTGCTTCAAACTGTAACTTCTGTAACAGGTGAACCAGTAGAAACTAGAAACAGAGATGGCTTGGGCACTCCCTCCAATAGCTTATAATCATAAGATATTTTTGTCAACTCGAAAAATAACAGGATATATGGTAGAAATATACCTTAGAAACATATGCAGTAATCAGTTCACATAGTGCCCATCAATTGCGACCTTTAGCTTGTCCGTTGCTAGTGATCTGCACTCATCTGATAGCCCAGCGCTGCATTCATCAATCTCAAGCTCTTCCAGCCAAGGTGGGAGGCCCTCCTTCGGCAGCCTTGAGATGCCTTCACAACAAGTGATCTTCAGTGTCTTGACGGAAGTAAGGCTGTGCAGCCCCGCAGGAAGTTCTACGAGATCACAACAAGACGAAAATATGAGCTCTTCCAGGGACCCATGGAGCAGCAGCGATCTCTCTTGCTCATTTGTTAGTCTTACTGCTGTCGAATATTCAAGACTTAGGCTGCGGAGGCAGCTGAGGTCCTCGTAGAATGACGTGGTAAGGAGAGACAAGTCACCGATATGAAGACTCTTCAGACCAGGGAGTTGACTAGATTCAGTATTTAAATATGATAACTCGCAGCTATCACTTGAAATCCCCTCGATTTGTGCACCACACTCCCCTGATGTGGGAAGGGAAGCCAAGACAGGGCAGTCGACTACATTCAAATCCCTGAGGTTCCCCAGGGATTGCAAGCCCTCTAGTGCGACGAGTGATTCGCATCCTGAAGTTCTCAATTCTTCCAGGGACGTGCAGAAGTCCAGCTGTAGAGATTTCAAACATGGGCTACTAACTACTTCCAATTTTTTGAGGCTGTTGAGATCACCCGCAAAACAGGGACGCAGAGTTTCCTGGGGATATTCACAGATCTCAAGTTGTTCAAGTGATTGTGGGAGGAGCCAACTACCATTCCTTTGGCCATCATTATGCACCAAAGATGAGAACAGCTTGGGGCAGTCCCTGATTGTCAGCTTTTTAAGGGAGGCACTTCCAGCAAAGCCTTCCCTGCTCCCGTCTAATATTAGATGAGGGCACCAGGCAATATATATCTCTTTGAGAGAGGAGGTGAAATTTAACCGAATGTGGGGGAGTCCGTCTGGAGCTGAGCTTGTCAATGAACAATCTCGGTATCCTGATGATGAAGCTTCTGAGGCTGAGATATGATTTGACTGAATGTTTTCATCCTCTTCAATCTGTAACTGTGTCAACTTAGGGCATTTGAATAAAGTCAATTTCTTCAGGGTTGGCGAGTGCTGCAGCATCAGAGATAGCCACTTCCCCGTTATTTCACTTGACCAAATGCGGAGAGTTTTAAGAGATGGCAGAGCACCGTTATTTGAAGGTATCAGGTCTTCATCTGAAGAGAAAAGGTTTTTGCAGTTCTCTATTCTCAATTTCTTCAAAAATATGAGATGACCAAAAGTTCGTAATGAAATAGGCACTAGATTCCAGCAGTCATTTATTTCCAAGCTCTTAAGGCCCCTCATATTGTGGAATGCCAAAAACTTGTCATCCAGTGTCATATCACAAGGAGACCCACCCTTGATTGCTAGTGCTTGGCTGGATGATCCCTTAATCTCTGAAACTCCGCTGATTAACAGTTCAGAAGATGTGTCTGAAGGCCGAAGAGGGATCAGTGCATGCAAATTAGGACAGTCGAAGATAATGAGTTTCCTCAGTCTGGGCGGCAACCATGAGTTATGCTCAGTTTCGTAGTTATGACTAAACGGATCAAACACCTCAAGCGCAGGGCAACCCTGGATCTCCAGCAACCTTAAACTAGACTCCAGATCGCCCACGGAAGTGCAGGAACAAGTCTTCAACTTTGGCATTTCAATTAAAACCAGCTCCTCCAATGATGGGACAGAAACTTCTTTTACGTTCTGCATATTGCTCAGTTTCAATCTTGTCAGGAAGGGAAACCTTTCTAGAGAAAGAATAATCTGCGGTTCTCCAGAATTATCTAGGTGAACCGTCTGCAAAGAGGCAAACCAAGCAGCACTGTATTGGTTAACATCCAATACTTGAAGATGGAACGACTTGCTCAAAACTTGTGGCAAAGTCCCCTGCTCAGCATGACCATTCTCAAGTTTCAGATACCGAAGATGTGTAGGATTTACCAAATTGCACAGGAAGGAAGGAAAATCAGCAGATGTTGCAGACAAATGCAGGAGACGCAAATTATGTGCCTCTTGGAATTGAGTCTGGAAGGAATGAAAGAAGAAAGACTCATACTGCCCAATTAACACTAATGACCTCAACTTCCCCACTGATTTAACTATATTTCGCAATTTGTCTTCAAATTCCTCACTGCGAGCTATGTTCCCAGTCTGATCTTCCATCTGATATATAGAATTGCTTATTATAGACAAATGGCGTACAGTTGCAGATATTCTGTTGCCCTGTAGATCATCAATAGTTGCATACTCAATTCTTGAAACTACTCTCGCAAGATCATGCATAAGATTATAAATAACATAGCAGGTTTGAGTACTGCCTGAAGAGGATTTATTTTCAACCTCCTCAAAGAAGCCCAAGTTCACCAAATCAGTTAGATACTGCCGTCCTATTTCCTCCAATCTCTTACTAGGATCGCTGCCCTTCACAAATCCTTGTGAAATCCAAATATGAACTAACTCCTCCGCAAGAAATGGATAATCGTAGGGGAATAGAGAACAATATGAGAAGCATTGCTGTAAATGGTAAGGCAGCTGGTCATAGCAAAGCTTTAAAGCAGGCATGATGCCACTACTGAGTTGCAAGGATTTCCAATCTTCATTCTTGAGGATGCTCCTCCAATGATCAGCAGTATGTACTCTTAAAAGGGTCCCTGCTGTTTGTGCTGCTAACGGGTTACCCTTCAACTTCTCTGCTATTTGCTGTCCTAAGTCACATAAACTTGGTCCCACATAGCTGTTCTCATCATAATTCGCATGTGCTTTAAACAGCGACCAGAAATCATCTTTTCGAAGAGCACGTAACTTAATTGGTCCAACTGTTTTTCTGTGTACCGCAACAGATGGTTTTCTTGTTGTCACAACTATCATATTGCCATCTGCGCCATTAGACTCGAAAGGAGCAATCAATGTTTTCCATTGGCTGTCATCCATGTCTTCCCGGACATCATCTAAAATAAGTAGAACCCTCTTTGATTTAATATGAGCCTTCAAGACCTCATGAAGCTTGGCAAGGTTGCAGTTGCCATCATATGTTTCTGTGGAAATGTAACCTAACATCTCTCTTGTCAGCCTTGTGAGACTCGTTTCATCAAAGTTAAGAACACAAACCCATATTCTCACGTCAAATTGTCTTATCACAGCTGAATCATTATATACAAGTTGGGTGAGAGCTGTCTTTCCAATTCCTCCCATGCCTACCATAGTAAGAACAGTCAAGCGATGATCTGATTTGCAATCTTCGATGTGCTCCATGATGTACCTCTTCTCTACAACTCTTCCATACACTTCCCCTTGAACAAGACTTGATGTTGTTCGGCGTTGATGTGAACTCTGATGGTGATTTGAACCTGCAGCAAAATCTGGCCCAAGCATACTGCGGACCTGAACCACAGATTCTCGGATGAATTGCAACTCACGAGTTATGTCTTTTATCCTGTTGGACAAGTCGTCCTTGTTCCAAGGGTTTCTGTCTGCTATGATGACTTGTGTTGACTCCTCATCTCTTCTTCTTTTTCTAATGGATGAACTACCAGTTGCCACAGTCGTAAGATTTGTTGAAGCATCAGCGGTGCTGCAATAAGAAGCAGATCATGGAATGGCTGTGTGAGAATCTTAATGAACTGTTAAGAAGATGTGCACAGTAAGACTCTGAAAAATGTGCCAGGGTAATGCATAAATTCTTTAGGTACCTTAATGGGGCTCTTTCTTGGTAAGGACAACCTTTACTCTTGAGATGACCATGCAGAACTCCTGTTCCCTGTGAGGTTTTGCATACAAGCTCTTTTCGACAGTGTTTGCATTTTGCTTTGAGAGGCGCTCCGTTTGGTTCCACCTCTATGACTTCAAATTGTTCCCATTGATCGATTCGTAACCTGCTAGCACTCCTCGTGCCATGTCCCTCAGCATTTTCTCTGGATCTCTCAATTGTTACATGTCCATCTGTTCCATGCAATGTGCCTGTACCAGAAGAAAACGTGGACCAGAGATATTTAGCATGGTCGTGCTAGAGGAAAAAAGATGGAACTACCAATTAGCAATTTATTAAGCACAGACGCTTCGATCTATGGGAATTGATGCTTACCTCCTTGGTCTCTTTTTTGGTAAGGGCAAGATTTACTCTCGAGATGCCTGCGCGCAACTCGTTTCCTGTGGCTGGTATCGCATTTGATCTCTGTTCGACAGTGTTTACATTTTGCTTTGAGAGGTGCTCCGTTTGGAGTCACCCCGATGATTTCAAATTCTTGCAAGTCCTCGAATTGTATCCTGTCAGCATTCGTACCCTGTTCATCAGCATTTTGTCTGGATCTCTCACCTGTCACATGTCCATCAGTTTCATGCGATGTGCCTATACCGGAAGAAAACGTGGACCAGAGATATTTAGCATGGTCGTGGTCAAGGAGAAAACATGGAACTTCCAATTAGTAATTTATTAAGCACAGACACTTGGATCTACGGGAATTCATGCTTACCTCCTTGGTCCAGCTGCTGAAGCCTCCTTGGTCCAGTAGGTACAGGTATGTTGGGGTGGAATTGCGGTGCTTCATGTCCAGCGGGAATTTCTCTAAATCTGTCAGCTTGCAAAGTGCAATCCGCTGGACCAAATTGAAGGGCAAGTAAAGGTTATGTTTGACCATAAAAATGGAACTGTATAAACAAGTAAAAGTAGCACTTGGATGGACCTCTGAAGGCAGTACCTTGTTGGATCTTCCAGTAGTCGAGCTCGTCGACCAGGTCGTCGGCGTCGTAGAGCTGCTCCTTGAGTTCAACAAAAGATCTAGACAGTGCCTCGTTCCCGAACGCCCTGCCTTTGAGGTCACAGACCAGATGATGGACTAAATTGGTTTCAGATCTGAGCCCCCGCATTTCTTCGGCAAGCCCAGCTTTGCAAACCCAAGGATCCCGCCTGTCCAATAGGGGGCTTGCAAGGATGGTTTGCAGTAGCCACTGGATCGCCGGTTCCAGCGTAGCATCGTCCGCTGGCTCCATGAGATCTGGCGGAAGAGCATAACAGTACTCTAGCGGCGGCTGGCAAGTGTGAAAAGATGAAGAAAAAGCAAAATGCAGGGGAATGGAGAGAGAGACGACCAGATCCGAGGGGGCAAAAACGACAAATCTGACCTGGGGACGAAATCAATTCACAAAGTAAACTGTCCCAAAAAAAATTTCACCCAGCTGACCCTTTTGTTTGACGCCCGACAGCTAGGCGTCACACTACCCTGTGCAGCGCCTAGCTCTTAGGCGCCACACTTCTGGCCAGCGTGGCACCCCTGGGTCAGGCCCTGCCCCACACGCAGTCGTGCAGCGCCTAGCCGACAGGCGCCACACTTGTAATGTGCAGCGCCTAAGATCTAGGCGCCACACTTGTAATGTGCAGCGCCTAATTATTAGGCGATGCACATTGACTTAAATGTAGGCTGGTCCCCCCTCTATCTCCCCCCCCCCCCCCCCCCCCACACACACACACACCCCACCTCTCACCCGCCTATTCCCCTCCCCCTCTCTCCCCTTCTCAAATCATTCCCCAAATCTAGTAGATCTGAAGATTTTCTCCGTGGATTTGGAACCCAATCCCTCCCTCAAGGTAATCTCCTCCGATCCCCTCGTTTTCATCCAAAAAATGCTCACATTTGCTCATTTTCTTGCTAGTTTGGGCAAACCCTAGTTTTTCATGGCTTTTGAAATTTGTATTGAAATATGAGATGTTTGTTTGCCAATTTGCTAGGGTTAGGGTTATGGGTGTTGTTATGTTGGGGTTTGGGTTAGGGTTGTTAGTATGTTAGGGTTATGCTTATGGTTATTGTTAAGTGGATGTTAGGGTTATTGTTTCCTATCTATGGTAGTGTTGTGTGTTAATCTTCGGATGAGTACTTATGGAATATATGTGACATTGTGTTGTTTTAATTATTATAGGGATGGGAAGAACATGTGTTTATGTTCATCATGTGGACAAAGATGCCTTTTTGAAAGGCAATATTGAACCGGACCCGGATGAGGTTGACATGGTGTTTGAGAGTAGTCCTAGCTATGCCGAGGTCTTGGAACAAGTTAGGAAAGATTTGAATTGGATGGACCCAAGTGATAATGTTGAGTTGGAGGGAAGGCACAATGTGGCTTTTGGAATTTACATCCGTTGGAAGACCATGCGTGTGAACTCCGAGCAACGTTGGGTTGCATACAAGGAGACGGTGGCGCTCCCAGCTCCATACCGAAAGTAGGAGCATATTACCACCAATACAGCCGTCCCTCGAGATCCTGCAACAAGCATCGTCCAGCTGCACATAAAAGAAAACATGGTTCACTTAACAGCAAGGTTGCATTGGTAATGTAGAAATGAAGTGAAAACAAACCAACCAACTACCTGTCGGTACAAGTAGGCCAGTGCCGCTGAACCCCAACTCCATTGGTTGTCGAACACGGTCAATGCCTTAAGCCACATCCATGGAGCATTCTTGCCTGTGGCATCAGCAAACAAAGTCCTCGAGATAACGTACCACATGTAGACACGAGCATATGTCTGGACCACATCGTCAGTAGCATCCTCAGGGCAATGCGCAAAGTTCGCTGCAATCCACGTGAAAGGAGCTCTGGCTGCGACTCTTTCCTTCCTCTTCTCTCCCTCTTGTACCGGAGCCTCTGCAGGAGCCATACCGATAAGGGCCTCCATCTGCTGGCGCCACCCATCAGAGTCGGTGCTCATACAGAGAGGCTTCCCCTCGATAGGAAGACCGGTGATCAAGGAGACATCCTGGAGCGTCACTGTCATCTCCCCGGTCCGAAGATGAAAACTGTGCGTCTCCGGCCTCCACCGATCAGCAAGCGAGGTGACTAGTGGAGCATTGAGGTTCGGCGTGGACCGACTGACCAACTGAATCCACGGGAGGAGTCCTGTCACCTTGATGTACGGTGTGTACCGCTCATCGTAGGGCATGGCACCACCCGAGACCCCATGAGACCGAATCTTCAGAGGTTCAAGGTTCTGCAAACAACCAAGTCATGTCAAATCTTACGGCATGTCAATTTCAACTAAAGGCAAATTTGAAAATACCAACTACTATGATTATTGATAATTACCATCTCCTTCTCCCTCATCATGTAGGCCCGGTGTTGTGTGTCATAGAAATCTTCGAGAAGCCAAACCATCCTACATATTTCAAACAATAAACATACATTACCTAACTACCATACTCCCTATGCATTATTTAATATGCGAGCATTTTCTCATATGTATTCATCTCAACAATCGGTAAACACTGAAACGAAATTTGAATACTAATCTAAGATATACAATGAAAGCACATCAACAATCATCACAAAAATCTTATGTATTCACAATATAGGGTTCCACATTGCAAACATTATTGTCAATACCCATCACATTACAATACTCACTCAATAAGCTAGGGTTCCTCAACGAAAGCATTGACAATACTCAACTCAAAAATCTTCTACACAAGCATCTCAACATGTATTGTTAATACCCATCACATAGGGTTTCATCTCAACAATCTAGGGTTTCACTATGAAACCATATCTTGTCAATACCCATCATAAATACTAGGGTCCCACAAAGATTACAAATCATGTACTAATCCTAATCACACAAATCTATATCAATATTACATACAAATTTCTAATCCAACCAAAACTAGGGTTCCACCAAAACTTCAACAATCTAGGGTTCCATAATGACTACAAATCCTAAATCACACCTCACTATTTCAATTTTTCATATCAATTTCGAATCCAAGAAAATCAAGGGTTCCACCATAACTTGGATATATGTGACTAATGTGAACGAATTTACGAACGAAATGAAAGGGATCGGAGGAGTTTACCTTGTAGGAGGGATTAGGGAAGAAATCCAAGGCCTAAAACTTCAGATTTGTTGGTTTTTGGAGAGGGGATGTAGGGGGGAGAGGAAAGGGCCGCCGCCGCCGCTCTCTGTAGGGGGAGAGGGAAGGATAACTGCTGGTTCGAATTGGGGAGGGTAGGCCCGAGTGCCTTAAGTCAATGTGCAGCGCCTACCGTCTAGGCGCTGCACATTAAAGTGTGGCGCCTAGCTCTCACACGTTGCACTGTGCAGTGCAGCGCCTCAGTCAAAGGCGCTGCACCAACACTTAGACAAAATTTTGGACGAAAAACTACTGGAACCCTTCTGTTGCTGATATCCAAATATGCAACGCCTAGGAGTCAGGCGCTGCACTACACAGTGTGACGCCCGGAGACTAGGCGTTGCACTGTGTAGTGCAGCGCCTTACTACTCGGCGTTGCACAACTGTTCACTACAGAAACAACAGATTTGCTGTTCATTTCATTTTCATCCAATATTTTTATTGATAATACATAACATGAATCTCACATAAAGCAATTTGGTCATACATTAAGACAATTTCAACATCACTTCAAGTTCAACATCACTTCAAACACAAGTAGCACATTACTAAGAGTTCATCAACATCCTCTCAACATCTTACATAACCTCACAAGTTCATCAACCAAATAAAACGACGAAAAGTTCAGTTTCTTAAGCAAACAACGACGACAATCCCATCTCTCTCAATCCGTTGCCGGCGGTGGTGAGCGGTATGGCAAGGGATCCACCGGCTCCGGGGGCGGCGGGGTGCGGGTAGGCATCCGACCTATGATGCAATCCCATCTCTCTGCACGACTCCGATCTGTTGACTTTGCTTCCTGCTTTGCCCAATGGGCGAACGCTAGTGGCGGCTCGGATGGATGCGCCATCCTGCGCTTCTCCTCCATGTTGCCCTCGAACCAAATTCTCCAGGCGAGATTCAGCAATTCTCGATCTGCACGATCCTTGCACACCTGAGCATGTCTCCTGGCGACGGAATTCAGATCTGACCCCTCTTCCACCTCCTTCTCTGCTTCCTTCCACTCCCTCACGCACAGCGTCCATGAGAGAGCATCGTCTCTGATCCGCATCGCCCGCTCCCTCCAGCGCTGCTCCCTGGTCTCCGCTTGGGCCTCCGCCGAGAGCGAATCGAGCGGCTGCAGGAGATCTGGAAACGTCTGGTAAACCAGAGGCAGCGGGATTCGGTACCCCCTCCCCTCCCCCAATGGCACCCCGGTAGATCTGCAGGCGTGGGCCATGGGGAGGTGGTGCGGCGGCGGTGGCGGTGGCGGCTGCGTAATTCATACAATCAAAGCATATCAATAATCATCACAAAACACATATACATCCAAAACAATATAAGGTTACAAATCATCCTTGTCAATACAAATCTAGGTTTTCATCTCACTCATCTAAAAAAACATCAACACAAACATCTCAATATGTATAGGGTTCATCTCAACAATCTAGGTTTTCACTATGGAAGCATATATTGTCAATACCCATCATAAATACTAGGGTCCCACAAAGATTACAAATCATGTACTAATCCTAATCACACAAATCTATATCAATATTACATACAAATTTCTAATCGAACCAAAACAAGGGTTCCACCAAAACTTGAACAATCTAGGGTTCCATAATGACTACAAATCCTAAATCACACCTCACTTTTTCAATTTTTCATATCAAATTCGAATCCAAGCAAATCAAGGGTTCCACCATAACTTGGATATATGTGAATAATGTCAACGAATTTACGGAGGAAAAGAAAGGGATCGGAGGAGTTTACCTTGTAGGAGCAATTAGGGAAGAAACCCAAGGTCAAAAACTTCAAATTTGTTGGATTTTGGAGAGGGGATGTAGGGGGGGACAGGAGAGGGCCACCGCCGCCGCTCTCTGTAGGGGGAGAGGGGAGGGATAACTGCTGGTTCAGATGGGGGAGGGCAGGCCAGGCCTGATTGCCTTAAGTCAATGTGCAGCGCCTAACGATTAGGCGCTGCACATTACAAGTGTGGCGCCTAGATCTTAGGCGCTGCACATTACAAGTGTGGCGCCTAGATCTTAGGCGCTGCACATTACAAGTGTAGCGCCTGTCGGCTAGGCGCTTCACGGCTGCGTGTGGGGCAGGGCCTGGCCCAGGGGCGCCACGCTGGCCAGAAGTGTGGCGCCTAAGAGCTAGGCGTTGCACAGTGTAGTGTGGCGCCTAGCTGTCGGGCGTCACACAAAAGGGTCAGCTGGGAGAATTTTTTTTCGGGACAGTTTACTTTGTGAATTGATTTCGTCCACAGGTCAGATTTGTCGTTTTTGCCATCCGAGGGGGGAACGAGAAAAACGAGAGGGTAAAGAGGGACTGAGATCCGGTGACTTGCTGTGGGTGAGTCACTGGTGAACAGTATGGTGACTTGCCCCCTTCTCCAAGCCGTCTGATCAAGGATCAAGGGACGGATCGACGTAAATAGTGAGATAGTTACAGTGTATGGCTACAGTGCACGGTCAAAAGTACTTCGTGAGCAGTAAATTATGAACAGTGCCTTGTTGCTACAGTACTTGATCTGGACTGTCCATTTCAGATCAAACGGATGGGTGGCCGCAAGTTACAATGTGACTCGCCGTGGGCAAGTCACCTAATCCCTGTCCGGTAAAGAGAGGGGCAACTCGAGAAGGGGGATGTTGTGGGGGAGGAGCAGGGGAGACTCGAGAGAGGGGCGGCACGGGATAGTGAAGAAGAGATTAACTTTGTTCGTGCTACGGGAAAAGTTTTGGTCGCTCAGAAAATTAACATGTGGCCGATGATTATGGCGGCACAGCACGTTCTGAACGTTGTTGCATCCTTTTCAGTTACACCTCGTTTGGATGTCTGTGTTGGAGCCTCAAAATGGATTTGGTATTGCAAAATTACCAATTCGGGTATTTGGGACGCAAACCGAAACAGCAGGCTGAAACAGATCAAATACAGGCATGAAATTGGTTCCACGCGCGGAGGCCTCCCACGTTTCCGAGCTATCCAGCTCCGATTTGGCCTGTAATCGACCATCCCGCAAAACAAAATGATTCGCTTCTTCTATTTCCTCCCGCTCGACCAGCCCCGTGCGATGCGGCCTAGAAAGATAGCGCCCAGGAAGCCACCCCGACGGCAGCAGTCAGGTAACCCCCGCTGGCCTCCTCCCCCTCCTCCCACTCCGGCCCGCTCTTCACTGCCGCCGCAGCCCCTTCCCCTCCTCCCACGGCCGCAGCATCTCCTCTGCCGTCCCATCTCCTTCTCCCATGGAGCCATGGCCTAGCCCGACCATCCTCCGCCGCTCCTCCTCCTCGACCCCTGCTTCTGCCGCCGGCCCCGGCACCCCTCCTCCCATGGCAGCCGGACCCCCTCCTCCTTAGCTGTCGAACCCCTCCTCCTTGGCCACTGGATCCCTTCCTCCTATGGCCGCCAGATCCCCTCTTCTTCCCTCATTCTTCCCCTTCCCTGGCCGCCATTAGTCAAGTTCTTCCTGTCCCCTTTGGTCAATTTAAGGTATGAGCATGGTGAATTAGTGGTTTACATGCACGTAACTGAACCATTTGTTTGTATGTATGCGCTACCAAATGTCGTTGCAGGTAGCACGAGCCAACAGCAGATCAATTTCTACGTCCACAACTTGATCTTTTTCCAACGAAGCGTTTGATCCGTATTCCTTGTTCTGCAGCAGCGAGATGAAGTGCTCGCTCTATCTGTCCGCTCATGTCTGAGCAATTTGTCTCGTTGGTTGGATTAAACAAAATAAACAGGGAAGCCAGCATATATATGAAGTCATTTTGATGCGCTAGCTTACAGACACTGTATCTTTGAATTTCAGTACAAACAAGTGGAAGCTGCGATTGAGCACATACAGCTGGCTTCAAGATCCCAGGATCTTACAAACTCTGTATCTTTGAATTTCATCTGTGGTTTTGAATCTGTGGCCAAAACTTACGGGGTTCTAGGTGTAGGAGATATGCCCTAGAGGCAATAATAAATGTTATTATTTATCTACATGTTCATAATTATGTTTATGTTCCATGCTATAACTGCTATGGTTCCCGAGCCCGTATATCCATAAAAGCTCTGAGGAAAACCCATGTGCACGTGCGGAATAATAAACGGTAAATTGTATTCCTAGTCGAGCCTCTAAGACTAGCTCAAGTGTTGCATGATGATTATGTTTTCCTGATCATGGGCATGTCTATGCCGGTAACTTTGAGGACACAATGCTAGAAGAACACTTGTGTTGAATCAACCCGAATTGATGTTATGCTATGAGATACATTCGTCACAAGTTAATGGTTAATAACACAGAGAAAGTTAACGTTTGCATAATTCCTTAGACCATGAGAGTATCGAGTTTCTTCATGCTTACTTCATGAACTTTGAGATTTGTTAAACGTCGTCCGTAAAAGGGTGGCTATTTGTTGGGAAACGTTGCATGGGAAACAAAAAATTTCCTACGCACACACAAGATCTATCCATGGTGATGAGCATCTACGAGAGGGAGAGTGAATCTACATACCCTTGTAGATCGCTAAGCGGAAGCGTTAAGAAACACGGTTGATGTAGTCGAACGTCTCCGCGATCCAAATCGCAAGTCGTCCCTCGATCCGATCATGAACTAGTGCCGAACGGACGGCACCTCCGCGTTCAACACACGTACGGCTTGATGACGCCTTCACCTCCTCGATCCAGCGAGCGATGATGAAGTAGTAGATGAGTTCCGGCAGCATGACGGCGTGGTGATGGTGGTGAGGAACAATCTCTGCAGGGCTTCGCCAAGCACTACGGAGATTATGACGGGAGGAACTAGAGGGTTAGGGTTGCCGGCACACGGCTTGGGAAATCTAGATGTGTCCCGTGTGCTAGCCCTGCCCCTCTATTTATATGTTGAGCCCTGGGGTCTAAACTTGGAGAGAAAGCCTCCACAAGGTCGGTTTTGCCCGCACAAGGTCGGTTTGGCCCGCACGGAAAGAGTCTAACTCGGATTCCAGCAGTATCGCGTACAAGCGGTAGTACCGCTTGTGCGGTAGTACCGCTTCACACAAGCGGTAGTACCGCTTACATGGTAGTACTGCCTTACCAGCAGTAGTACCGCTTAAGGCAGCAGCAAAACTTCCTTTTGCACTTTCCAATACCTCGTGGGCTTTACCCCTTTGGCTCATATAAAGTGTTGCTGCACCCGAACACTTCGGTAAACATCCGGAACCCCTTCCGGTGAATTCCGGAACCCTTCCGGAGATCAAAACACTATTATCACATATATCAATCTTTACCTCCGGACTCTTCCGGAGATCCTCGTCATGTCCGGGATCTTATCCGGGACTCCGAACAATCTTCGGTCACCAACAAAATAACTCAACTATACTAATCGTCACCAAACGTTAAGTGTGTAGACCCTGCGGGTTCGAGAACTATGTAGACATGACCGAGACACCTCTACGATCAATAACCAATAGCGGGACCTGGATGCCCATATTGGCTCCTACATATTCTACGAAGATCTTTATCGGTCGAACCTCTATGTCAAGGATTCAGTTAATCCCGTATGCTGTTCCCTTTGTTCTTCGGTATGTTACTTGCCCGAGATTCGATCGTCGGTATCTCTATACCTAGTTCAATCTCGTTACCGGCAAGTCTCTTTACTCGTTCCATAATACAAGATCTCGTGGCTAACACTTTAGTCACATTGCTTGCAAGGCTCATTGTGATGTTGTATTACCGAGTGGGCCCTGAGATACCTCTCCGTCACACGGAGTAACAAATCCCAGTCTTGATCCATGCCAACCCAACAGACACCCTCGGAGATACCTGTAGAGCATCTTTATAGTCACCCAGTTACGTTGCGACGTTTGATACACACAAGGTATTCCTCCGGTGTCAGGGAGTTGCATGATCTCATGGTCATAGGAACAGATACTTGACATGCAGAAAACAATAGCAATAAACTGACATGATCATATGCTACATTTATAGTTTGGGTCTTGTCCATCACATAATTCTCCTAATGATGTGATCCCGTTATCAAATGACATCTTATGTCCATGGCTAGGAAACCTTCACCATCTTTTGATCAACGAGCTAGTTAACTAGAGGCTTACTAGGGACACAGTGTTGTCTATGTACCCACACATGTATTTGAGTTTCCAATCAATACAATTATAGCATGGATAATAAACGATTATCATGAACAAGGAAATATAATAATAACTAATTTATTATTGCCTCTAGGGCATATTTCCAACAGTCTCCCACTTGCACTAGAGTCAATAATCTAGTTCACATCACTATGTGATTTACATTGTAATGAATCGAACACCCATGCAGTTCTGGTGTTGTTCATGTTTAGCCCTTGGAAGAGGTTTAGTCATCGGATCTGCAACATTCAGATCCGTGTGTACTTTGCAAATATTTATGTCGTCCTCCTTGATGTAATCGCGGATGGAATTGAAACGTCGCTTTATGTGTCTGGTCCCCTTGTGAAATCTTGGTTCCTTGGCTAGAGCAATGGCACCAGTATTATCACAAAACAGAGTCATTGGGTTAAGCGCACTAGGCACTACTCCAAGATCTGTCATGAACTCCTTCATCCAGACACCTTCCTTCGCCGCCTCCGAGGCAGCGATGTACTCCGCTTCGCATGTAGAATCAGCTACCACACTTTGCTTGGAACTGCACCAGCTAACCGCACCCCCATTAAGAACAAATACGTATCCGGTTTGCGATTTAGAGTCATCCGGATCAGTGTCAAAGCTTGCATCGACGTAACCCTTTACGACGAGCTCTTGATCACCTCCATAAACGAGAAACATGTCCTTAGTCCTTTTCAGGTACTTCAGGATATTCTTGACCGCCATCCAGTGTTCCACTCCTGGATCACTTTGAAACCTTCCGGCCATACTTATGGCAAGGCTGACATCGGGTCTTGTGCACAGCATTGCATACATGATAGAGCCTATGGCTGAGGCATAGGGGATGACACTCATCTTTTCTCTATCTTCTGCAGTCACTGGGCATTGAGTCTTACTCAACTTCACACCTTGCAAAACAGGCAAGAACTCCTTCTTGGACTGATCCATTTTGAGCTTCTTCAAAATCTTATCAAGGTATGTGCTTTGTGAAAGTCCTATTAAACGTCTTGATCTATCTCTATAGATCTTGATGCCTAATATGAAAGCAGTTTCTCCTAGGTCCTTCATTGAAAAACTCTTGTTCAAATATTCCTTCACGCTTTCCAACATTTCTATATTGTTTCCAATCAGTAATATGTCATCCACATATAATATTAGAAATGCTATAGAGCTCCCACTCACTTTCTTGTAAATACAAGCTTCTCCGTAAACTTGTATAAACTCGAACGCTTTGATCACCTCATCAAAGCGAAGATTCCAACTCCGAGATGCTTGCACCAGTCCATAAATGGATCGCTGGAGTTTGCAAACTTTGTCGGCATTCTCTGGATCGACAAAACCTTCTGGTTGTATCATATACAACTCTTCCTTAAGGAAACCGTTAAGGAACGCTGTTTTGACATCCATCTGCCAAATTTCATAATCGAAAAAGGCAGCTATTGCTAACATGATTCTGACGGACTTAAGCATCGCTACGGGTGAGAAGGTTTCATCGTAGTCAACTCCTTGAACTTGTGAAAAACCCTTTGCCACAAGTCGAGCTTTATAGACGGTGACATTACCGTCCGCGTCCGTCTTCCTCTTAAAGATCCATTTGTTCTGAATGGCCTTACGCCCTTCAGGTAATACTTCCAAAGTCCAAACTTTGTTTTCATACATGGATCCCATCTTGGATTTCATGGCCTCTAACCACTTCTCAGAATCCGGGCCCATCATCGCTTCTTCATAGCTCGTAGGTTCATCGTTGTCCAACAACATGACCTCTAAGACAGGGTTGCCGTACCACTCAGGAGCAGTACGCGTCCTTGTCGACCTACGAGGTTCGATAGCAACTTGATCCAAAGCTTCATGATCATCATCATTAACTTCCTCTTCAGCTGATGTAGGCTCTACAGAAATATCTTTCTGCGCTGCGCTACTTTCAGGTTGAAGTAAAGGTTCAACAACCTCATCAAGTTCTATCTTCCTCCCACTCAATTCTTTCGAGAGAAACTCTTTCTCAAGAAATGTTCCGTTTTTAGCGACAAACACTTTGCCTTCGGATCTGAGGTAGAAGGTATACCCAACTGTCTCTTTTGGGTATCCTATGAAGACGCATTTCTCCGCTTTGGGTTCCAGCTTTTCAGGCTGAAGCTTTTGTTGGAAATATGCCCTAGAGGCAATAATAAATTGGTTATTATTATATTTCCTTGTTAATGATAATCGTTTATTATCCATGCTATAATTGTATTGATTGGAAACTCAAATACATGTGTGGGTACATAGACAACACTGTGTCCCTAGTAAGCCTCTAGTTGACTAGCTCGTTGATCAAAGATGGTTAAGGTTTCCTGGCCATTGACATGAGATGTCATTTGATAACGGGATCACATCATTAGGAGAATGATGTGATGGACAAGACCCAAACTGTAAACGTAGCATTTGATCGTGTCAGTTTATTGCTATTGTTTTCTGCATGTCAAGTATCTGTTCCTTTGACCATGAGATCATGCAACTCACTGACACCAGAGGAATACCTTGTGTGTATCAAACGTCGCAACGTAACTGGGTGACTATAAAGGTGCTCTACAGGTATCTCCGAGGGTGTCTGTTGGGTTGGCATGGATCAAGACTGGAATTTGTTACTCTGTGTGACGGAGAGGTATCTCAGGGCCCACTCGGTAATACAACATCACAATGAGCCTTGCAAGCAATGTGACTAAAGTGTTAGCCACGAGATCTTGTATTACGGAACGAGTAAAGAGACTTGCCGGTAACGAGATTGAACTAGGTATAGAGATACCGACGATCGAATCTCGGGCAAGTAACATACCGAAGAACAAAGGGAATAGCATACGGGATTAACTGAATCCTTGACATAGAGGTTCGACCGATAAAGATCTTCGTAGAATATGTAGGAGCCAATATGGGCATCCAGGTCCCGCTATTGGTTATTGGCCGTAGAGGTGTCTCGGTCATGTCTACATAGTTCTCGAACCCGCAGGGTCTACACACTTAACGTTTGGTGACGATTAGTATAATTGAGTTATTATGTTGGTGACCGAAAGTTGTTCGGAAGTCTCGGATAAGATCCCGGACATGACGAGGATCTCCGGAAGAGTCCGGAGGTAAAGATTGATATATGTGATAATAGTATTTCGATCTCCGGAAGAGTTCCAGAGTTCACCGGAAGGGGTTCCGGATGTTTACCGAAGTGTTCGGGTGCAACAACACTTTATATGGGCCAAGGGATAAAAGCCCACAAGGTATTGGAAAGTGCAAAAAGTAGTTTTGCTGCCGCGTAAGCGGTACTACCGCTTGTGTGAAGCGGTACTACCGCCCGAGCGGTACTACCGCTTGTGTGAAGCGGTACTACCGCCCGAGCGGTACTACCGCTTGTGTGAAGCGGTACTACCGCCCAAGCGGTACTACCGCTTGTGAGCGGTACTACCGCTTGTGCGCGGCTGTGCACGGTTCGGCAGGGATCCGAGTTGGACTCTTTCCCTGCGGGCCAAACCGACCTTGTGCGGGCAAAACCGACCTGGAGGAGGCTTTTACTCCAAGTTTAGACCCCAAGGCTCAACATATAAATAGAGGGGCAGGGCTAGCACACGATATACATCAAGATTTCCCCAAGCCGTGTGCGGCAACCCTAGCCCTCTAGTTCCTCCGTCATAATCTCCGTAGTGCTTGGCGAAGCCCTACAGAGATTGTTCCTCACCACCATCACCACGCCGTCGTGCTGCTGGAACTCAACCACTACTTCACCATCGCTCGCTGGATCGAGGAGGTGAAGGCGTCATCAAGCCGTACGTGTGTTGAACGCGGAGGTGCCGTCCGTTCGGCACTAGTTCGTGATCGGATCGAGGGACGACTTGCGATTTGGATCGCGGAGACGTTCGACTACATCAACCGCGTTTCTTAAACGCTTCCGCTTAGCGATCTACAAGGGTATGTAGATTCACTCTCCCTCTCGTAGATGCTCATCACCATGGATAGATCTTGTGTGTGCGTAGGAAAATTTTTGTTTCCCATGCAACGTTCCCCAACAGCTTTTTGACATAAGCATCACATCCCCAAACTTTAAGAAACGACAGCTTTGGCTTCTTGCCAAACCAAAGTTCATATGGCGTCGTCTCAACGGATTTCGATGGTGCCCTATTTAAAGTGAATGTAGCTGTCTCTAATGCATAACCCCAAAACGATAGTGGCAAATCGGCAAGAGACATCATAGATCGCACCATATCCAATAAGGTTCGATTACGACGTTCGGACACACCATTACGCTGTGGTGTTCCAGGCGGTGTCAGTTGTGAAACAATTCCACATTGTCTTAAGTGACTGCCAAACTCATAACTCAGATATTCTCCTCCTCGATCAGATCGTAGGAATTTAATCTTCTTGTTACGATGATTCTAAACTTCACTCTGAAATTGTTTGAACTTTTCAAATGTTTCAGACTTGTGTTTCATTAAGTAAATATACCCATATCTACTTAAGTCATCAGTGAAGGTGAGAAAGTAACGATAACCACCGCGCGCCTCAATGCTCATCGGACCGCACACATCAGTATGTATGATTTCCAATAAGTCACTTGCCCGTTCCATTGTTCCAGAGAACGGCGTTTTAGTCATCTTGCCCATGAGGCATGGCTCGCATGTGTCAAGTGATTCAAAATCAAGTGACTCCAAAAGTCCATCAGCATGGAGCTTCCTCATGCGTTTTACGCCAATATGACCTAAACGGCAGTGCCACAAGAAAGTGGTATTATCATTATCAATTCTACATCTTTTGGCATCAATGTTATGAACATGTGTATCATTACTATCGAGATTCAATAAGAATAAACCCCTCACTTCGGGTGCATGACCATAAAAGATATTTACTCATATAAATAGAACAACCATTATTCTCTGATTTAAATGAGTAACCATCTCGCAATAAACAAGATCCAGATATAATGTTCATGCTTAACGCAGGCACTAAATAACAATTATTCAGGTTCATCACTAATCCCGATGGTAATCGAAGAGCGAGCGTGCCGACGGCGATCACATCAACCTTGGAACCATTTCCCACGCGCATCGTCACTTCGTCCTTTGCCAGCCTCCGTCTATTCCGCAGTTCCTGTTTTGAGTTGCAAATGTGAGCAACTGCACCGGTATCAAATACCCAGGCACTACAACGAGAGTTGGTAAGGTACACATCAATAACATGTATATCATATATACCTTGTTTGTTGTTGGCCGCCTTCTTGTCAGCCAAATACTTGGGGCAGTTCCGCTTCCAGTGACCAGTTCCCTTGCAATGAAAGCACTCAGTTTCTGGCTTGGGTCCAGCCTTGGGTTTCTTCACGGGAGGAGCAACTGCTTTGCCACTCTTCTTGGAGTTACCCTTCTTACCCTTGCCATTTTTCTTGAAACTAGTGGTTTTATTGACCATCAACACTTGATGCTCCTTCTGAATTTCAGACTCAGCGGCTTTCAGCATCGCAAACAGCTCGGCGACTGACTTGTTCATCCCGTGCATGTTATAGTTCAACATGAAGCTCTTGTAGCTAGGTGGCAATGATTGAAGAACTCTGTCAGTGATAGCCTCTGGCGGAAGGGGCATCCCTAATTCAGCCAGACGGGTGGAGTACCCAGACATTCTGAGTATGTGATCACTAACAGACCCGTTCTCCTCCATCTTGCAAGCATAGAACTTATCGGAGGTCTCATACCTCTCGATCCGGGCATTCTTCTGAAAGATAAACTTCAACTCCTGGAACATCTCATATGCTCCATGACGTTCAAAACATCTTTGAAGTCCTGGTTCTAAGCCATACAATATTGCATATTGAACTATTGAGTAATCTTTAGAACGAGCCTGCCAGGCGTTCACAACGTCTAGAGACTCAACTGGAGCGGGTGGATCACCAAGCGGTGCATCAAGGACATAAGCCTTCTGGGAAGCCGTAAGGATAATCCTTAGATTACGGGCCCAGTCCACAAAGTTACTTCCATCATCTTTCAACTTAGCTTTCTCTAGGAACGCATTAAAATTCAGGGGTGCTACTGCGCGAGCCATGATCTACAATATAAATATAGCAAAGACAACTTAGACTATTGTTCTAGATAATGAGTTTAGTTAATCATATTACTTAAAACTCCCACTCAAATTGACATCCCTCCGGTTATTCGAGTGTCACATGATCCAAATCCACCAACTCAAGTCCGATCATCACGTGAGTTGAGGTGGTTTCAATGGTGAACATCTTCATGTTGATCATATCTACTATATGACTCATGTTCGACCTTTCGGTCTCTTGTGTTCCGAGGCCATGTCTGTACATGCTAGGCTCGTCAAGTTTAACCCGAGTGTTCCGCACATGCAACACTGGCTTGCACCCGTTGTATGTGAACGTAGAGTCTATCACACCCGATCATCACGTGGTGTCTCGAAACGACGAACTTTCGCAACGGTGCACACTCGGGGAGAACACAATTTATCTTGAAATTTAAGTGAGGGATCACATTATAATGCTACCATCGTCCTAAGCAAAATAAGATGCATAAAAAGGATTAACATCACATGCAAATCATAAGTGACATGATATGGCCATGAACTTGTGCTTTTGATCTCCATCTTCAAAGCACCGGCATGATCTCCATCGTCACCGGCGTGACACCATAATCTCCATCATCTTGATCTCCATCAACGTGTCGCCATGAAGTTGTCGCGCCGACTGTTGCTTCCACGACTATTGCTAACTCATAGCGATAAAGTAAAGCAAAACGGCGAAAATAATTAAAGACAACTCTATGGCTCCTGCCAGTTGCCGTACTCATCGACATGCAAGTCGTGATATTCTATACAACACATGATCATCTCATACATCACATATATCTCATCATGTACTTGGCCATATCACATCACAACATACCCTGCAAAAACAAGTTAGACGTCCTCTAATTGTTGTTGCAAGTTTTACGTGGCTGCTACGGGTATCTAGCAAGAACGATTCTTACCTACGCAAAAACCACAACGGTGATATAAAAATTGCTTTTCAACCTTCTCAAGGACCGCCTTTGTCAAATCCGATCCGACTAAAGTGGGAGAAACAGACACCCGCTAGCCATCTTTATGCAACGAAGTTACATGTCAGTTGAAGGAACCGGTCTCTCGTAAGCGTACGAGTAATGTTGGTCCGAGCCGCTTCATCCCACAATACCGCCGAAACAAGAAAAGACCGAGGGAGGAAGCAATCTGAATATCAACGCCCACAAACTCCTTTGTGTTCTACTCGAGATCTCATCTACGCATAGACCTAGCTCAGATGCCACTGTTGGGAAACGTTGCATGGGAAACAAAAATTTTCCTACGCACACACAAGATCTATCCATGATGATGAGCATCTACGAGAGGGAGAGTGAATCTACATACCCTTGTAGATCGCTAAGCGGAAGCGTTAAGAAACGCGGTTGATGTAGTCGAACGTCTCCGCGATCCAAATCGCAAGTCGTCCCTCGATCCGATCATGAACTAGTGCCGAACGGACGGCACCTCCGCGTTCAACACACGTACGGCTTGATGACGCCTTCACCTCCTCGATCCAGCGAGCGATGATGAAGTAGTAGATGAGTTCCGGCAGCACGACGGCGTGGTGATGGTGGTGAGGAACAATCTCTGCAGGGCTTCGCCAAGCACTACGGAGATTATGACGGGAGGAACTAGAGGGTTAGGGTTGCCGGCACACGGCTTGGGAAATCTAGATGTGTCCCGTGTGCTAGCCCTGCCCCTCTATTTATATGTTGAGCCCTGGGGTCTAAACTTGGAGAGAAAGCCTCCACAAGGTCGGTTTTGCCCGCACAAGGTCGGTTTGGCCCGCACGGAAAGAGTCTAACTCGGATTCCAGCAGTATCGCGTACAAGCGGTAGTACCGCTCACGAGCGGTAGTACCGCTTGTGTGGTAGTACCGCTTCACACAAGCGGTAGTACCGCTTACGCGGTAGTACTGCCTTACCAGCGGTAGTACCGCTTAAGGCAGCAGCAAAACTTCCTTTTGCACTTTCCAATACCTCGTGGGCTTTACCCCTTTGGCTCATATAAAGTGTTGCTGCACCCGAACACTTCGGTAAACATCCGGAACCCCTTCCGGTGAATTCCGGAACCCTTCCGGAGATCAAAACACTATTATCACATATATCAATCTTTACCTCCGGACTCTTCCGGAGATCCTCGTCATGTCCGGGATCTTATCCGGGACTCCGAACAATCTTCGGTCACCAACAAAATAACTCAACTATACTAATCGTCACCAAACGTTAAGTGTGTAGACCCTGCGGGTTCGAGAACTATGTAGACATGACCGAGACACCTCTACGATCAATAACCAATAGCGGGACCTGGATGCCCATATTGGCTCCTACATATTCTACGAAGATCTTTATCGGTCGAACCTCTATGTCAAGGATTCAGTTAATCCCGTATGATGTTCCCTTTGTTCTTCGGTATGTTACTTGCCCGAGATTCGATCGTCGGTATCTCTATACCTAGTTCAATCTCGTTACCGGCAAGTCTCTTTACTCGTTCCGTAATACAAGATCTCGTGGCTAACACTTTAGTCACATTGCTTGCAAGGCTCATTGTGATGTTGTATTACCGAGTGGGCCCTGAGATACCTCTCCGTCACACGGAGTAACAAATCCCAGTCTTGATCCATGCCAACCCAACAGACACCCTCGGAGATACCTGTAGAGCATCTTTATAGTCACCCAGTTACGTTGCGACGTTTGATACACACAAGGTATTCCTCCGGTGTCAGGGAGTTGCATGATCTCATGGTCATAGGAATAGATACTTGACATGCAGAAAACAATAGCAATAAACTGACACGATCATATGCTACGTTTATAGTTTGGGTCTTGTCCATCACATAATTCTCCTAATGATGTGATCCCGTTATCAAATGACATCTTATGTCCATGGCTAGGAAACCTTCACCATCTTTTGATCAACGAGCTAGTTAACTAGAGGCTTACTAGGGACACAGTGTTGTCTATGTACCCACACATGTATTTGAGTTTCCAATCAATACAATTATAGCATGGATAATAAACGATTATCATGAACAAGGAAATATAATAATAACTAATTTATTATTGCCTCTAGGGCATATTTCCAACACTATTATGGCGGCTTACGGGTTCATGGAAAAGTATGACAAGGGACTTGATAGCTCTACATGAGATGTACGGACTTCGGTCAAATTTGCAGCTGAACCACGTAGGCAAAACTCGTGCAAACCTCTCAGGTGCGCAAATGAGATATTGTTGTTAGACAACAGTATACCTACGATAATCAAGGAAGCGATGATGGGCCCTGACTCCGGAATTGGCTAAATGCCAATATAATCCGAGATAGTATCCATATAAATGATTCAAGATTAGATCTTGATAAACCCTTCAGAAGACTTAGAGTCTAACGAATATTAATGGAATAAAATCTGATACGGATAAAAATGTTTTATCCATAAAGCTCGACTTGTTACTTATAACAAATTCAATGAGTTGACTATGGCGAGATTGTCTCACCGTAGCGATGCTTAAAGTCGGTTCGGGTTAAACTAGCAATTAATATATATTTCAATCATAAGATATAATGGACGCCAAAAGGATTTCCATGAGATGGAAATACAACCTAGGACTTGTATGTGATACAGTTCAAAGTATTTTGTCGATCCAGAGGATGCTAGTGAGTGTGCAAACTTCAGAGATCCAGAAATGGACAGAAGCAAGCATAATGGAGTTGGAATCTTCGTATGATGAAATAGTCAAAGGTGTTTGATTTCATCAAAGGATAGCGAAGATGCTTGTGGTTACAAGAAAGTAAGTGGGAGCATAATATTATTCTAAAAACCTTGTGTACTTGACACATTGTTGACTGAAAATAATATAAATTTCTTGACACGAATTAGGACTTCATTGAAAAATAGTTTTTCGATGAAGTGCTTGGGCTAGGTAGCCTTGATATTAGGCATAATTATCTACGGAGATAGAATTGCCTAATAGGGCTAAGCCAAGATACATATTGACATGATGCTAAAACAGTTTAGCATAAGAACGCCAAGGAGTGATTCTTGCCGAAGTCACATGGAAGGAGTTTTAGCAAGACTCGGTGTCTTGAAACACTGATGAGCAAAATACATGATGGAGATTCCACACACATTTGTGTTTGGATTAATCATGTATTCCATGGTATGTAAAACAACCAGATATGTCCAGTACTCCCAAGCAGTTCTGAGTAAAGATACCTAAGTGATCAAAATATTGATCATAGGACAGTAGTGAAAAATGTCGTTGAGTACTAAAGTAGCACCGATGACATGTTTTCTCGCAAGCGGAGATTATGAAGTGCTCATTGTAAGTAGTTACATCAATACAGTCTTCATCAATGCTCCAAGCAATTTTTGATTTAAATTAAGGGTTTTGTCTGATACACAAAATGGTGGCACAGTAAGTTGGAATTGTTCAAACAAGTTACTGTGGCGAATTCTATAATAGAGCCTAAGTATGTTACCGCTTTAGAAGCGACAAAGAAGATGTTGAATCATACAGTTCATTCATGAACTTAGTATGGTTCCAAAATGTCTTTGGTCAATGGAACACTATTGTAGATAGTTGCTCCATAGCTCAGTCTGAGGAATCAAGGTTCGACCAGTGATTCATGATACGTCTCCAACGTATCTATAATTTTTTATTGTTCCATGATGTTATATTATCAATCTTGGATGTTTTTATATGCATTTACAGCAATTATATATCATTTTTGGAGACTAACCTATTAACTTAGTGCCCAGTGCCAGTTGCTGTTTTCTGCCCTGTTTTTGTTTTACAGAAAATCAATACCAAACGAAGTCCAAATGCCACGAAACATTTTGGAGATTTTTTTATTGGACAAGATAAACACTAGAAGCTTCGGGAGAGGGCCAGAAGACCCAGGAGGTGGCCACGAGCCACCAGGGCGCGCCTGGGGGGGGGGGGGGGGGGGGGGCAGGCGCGCCTGGGGGGGGGGGGCAGGCGCGCCCTGGTGCCTCGTGGGTCCCCCTTTGCTCCGTTTGACCTAATTCTTCCACTATAAATTCAGAAAAATCAGAAACCCTTAGGGGAGTCCACGAAATACTTTTTCCGCCGCCGCAAGTTTCTGTTCTCGAGAGATCCCATCTGGAGGCCTTCTCCGGTACTCCGCCGGAGGGGGAATCGATCACGGAGGGGTTCTACATCAACCTTGCTGCCTCTCCGATGATGCGTGAGTAGTTTACCACAGACCTTCGGGTCCATAGTTAGTAGCTAGATGGCTTCTTCTCTCTTTTTGATCTTCAATACAATGTTCTCCTCGATGTTCTTGGAGTTCTATCCGATGTAATCACTTTTTGCGGTGTGTTTGTTGGGATCCGATGAATTGTGAGTTTATGATCAGATTATCCATGAATATTATTTGAGTCTTCTCTGATCTCTTTTATGCATGATTATTATAGCCTCGTATTTCTTCTCCGATCTATTGATTTGGTTTGGCCAACTAGATTGATTTATCTTGCCATGGGAAGAGGTGCTTTGTAATGGGTTCGATCTTGCGGTGCTCAATCCCAGTGACAGAAAGGGACATGACACGTATCTATCGTTGCTATTTAGGGTAAAAAAGATGGGGTTTATTCATACGTGAGTTTATCTTGTCTACATCATGTCATCGTTCTTAAGGCATTACTCAGTTCTTTATGGACTTAGTACACTAGATGCATGCTGGATAGCGGTCGATGTGTGGAGTAATAGTAGTAGATGCAGGCAGGAGTCGGTCTACTTATCTTGGATGTGATGCCTATATACATGATCATTGCCTTGGATATCGTCATGATTATTTGCTTTTCTATCAATTGCCCAACAGTAATTTGTCTACCCACCGTATGCTATTTTCTTGAGAGAAGCCTCTAGTGAAATCTATGGCCCCCGGGTCTATCTAAATCATATTACTAAAACCCTAAAAATATTGTTGCCATTTTATTTTATTTATTTTATTTTGTATTTTTGTTTCAATCTATCTATCTATCACATACAATTTAATCTTGCAATTGACCGCCGAGGGATTGCCAACCCCTCGTTTGCGTTGGGTGCAAGGATTTGTTGTTTGTGTGCAGGTGCTGCTAACGAGGTGTTGCATAATTCTCCTACTGGTTCGATAACCTTGGTTTCATAACTGAGGGAAATACTTATCTCTACTGTGCTGCATCATCCCTTCCTCTTCGGGGAAAATACTGATAACCCACAAGTATAGGGGATCGCAACAGTTTTCGAGGGTAGAGTATTGAACCCAAATTTATTGATTCGACACAAGGGGAGCCAAAGAATATTTGCAAGTATTAGCAGTTGTGTTGTCAATTCAACCACACCTGGAAACTAAATATCTGCAGCAGAGTGATCAGTAGCACAGTAGTATGATAGTTTGATAGCAGTAGCAATAATAGTAACAGTAGCAGTAACGGTAGCAGCAGTAGTTTGGTAGCAATTGTAACAGTAGTAACTTAGCAAAGAACAATATGTGAAAAACTCGTAGGCATTGGATCGGTGATTATGCTGGATAACATTCATCATGTAACAGTCATAACCTAGGGCGACACAGAACTAGCTCCAATTCATCAATATAATGTAGGCATGTATTCCGTATATAGTCATACGTGCTTGCGATAAGAACTTGCATGACATCTTTTGTCCTACCCTCCCGTGGCAGCGGGGTCCATAAGGAAACTAAGGGATATTAAAGCCTCCTTTTAATAGAGAACCGAAACAAAGCATTAACACTTAGTGAATACATGAACTCCTCAAACTATGGCAATCACCGGAAAGAATCCCAATTATTGTCACCTTGGGGTATGCGGATCATAACACATAGCAGGTGCGTATAACTTGCAAGATCGGATCAAGAACACAAATATATTCATGAAAACATAAAGGGTTCAGATCTGCAATCATGGCACTCAGGCCCTAGTGACAAGCATTAAGCATAGCAAAGTCATAGCAACATCAATCTCAGAACATAGTGGATACTAGGGATCAAGCCCTAACAAAACTAACTCGATTACATGATAAATCTCATCCAACTCATCACCGTCCAGCAAGCCTACGAAGGAATTACTCACTCCCGGCGGTGAGCATCATGAAATTGGTGATGAAGGATGATTGATGATGATGATGCCGGAAGATCCCCCACTCCGGAGCCCCAAACGGACTCCAGATCTGGCCTCCCAATGAAGAATAGGAGGTGGCGGCGGCTCCGTATCGTGAAACGCAATAAAACTTCCTCCCTGATTTTTTTCTCTGGAAATAGGATTTTATAGCATTGGAATTAGGTCAGACGGAGCCACGTGGGCCCCCCTTCTATTGATTCTTGCGCCAATATTTTTTATATATTCCATAAAAAATCTCCAAAAAGTTTCATCCAATTCCAAGAACTTTGATTTTTGCGCAAAAACAACACCATGGCAATTATGCTAAAAACAACATCAGTCTGGGTTAGTTCCATTCAAATCATGCAAATTAGGGGCCAAAACAAGAGCAAAAGTGTTTGGAAAAGTAGATACGACAGAGACGTATCAACTCTCCCAAGCTTAACTCATTGCTTGTCCTCAAGCAATTCAGTTGACAAACTGAAAGTGATAAAGAAAAACTTTTACAAACTCTTTTGTTCTTGTATCTATATATATGCTTAAATAGCACCCAAGTTTTCAGCAAAGATTATAACTAACCATGCAAATGATAACTCTTAGAACTTATATTCACTCATATCAATGGCATAATCAACTAGCGAGCAATAATAAGATATATCAAATGCCAACACTTTGTCAAAACGATCATGATATAATATGACAACATGGTATCTCGCTAGCCCTTTCTGAGACCGCAAAACATAAATGCAGAGCACCTCCAAAGTTCAAGCAGCGACTAAACATTGTAATTCATGGTAGAAGAGATCCAGTCATGATGCACACAACATTAACTATTCACAATGCATGAGAATGACAATAATGCTCTCAGAACTGGTGCTTATTTGAGAAGGTGATGACTCAACAATAAAAGTAAAATAACATAAAAGTAAATAGATAGGCCCTTCGCAGAGGGAAGCATGGATTTGCAGAGGTGCCAGAGCTCGAAGCTTAAATCAGAGATAGATATAATTTTGGGAGGTATGCCTTTCCTGTCAACATCACGACCGAGAGTTTTCAATATCTTCCATGCTAAACACATTAGCGGCGGTTCCCAAGCGGTAAAGTAAAGTTTACTCCCCCTCCACCAACAATCACAAGCCATGGCTAGCCGAATCCTCGGGTGCCCTCCATACCAACAACTTTCCGGGGGAGTTTGTTTTATTATTTTGCAATTTTAATAATGGGACTGGGCATCCCGATTACCAGCCCCTCTCGTGCAAGGACAAGTGAATCAACACTTATCATGAGAATAACCCGCTTAGCATGAAAGATACTGACCGCCCCCTGTCGCTCCATGAGCGGTACGGGCACACAAAACAGATGTTCATTTGAATATTTAGAGGTGGCACATGCAAATTTACATAGAGCGGCAGAGTAATACCGCATATAGGTAGATATAGTGGACTCATCTGGAATAACTTTGGTTTAAGGGTTTTGATGCACAAGCAGCATTCCCGCTTAGTACAGGTGAAGGCTAGCAAATAGGTTGAGAAGCGACCAGCTAGAGAGCGAAAACGGTCATAATCATGCATTATGAATAATCAACATTGAATACTAGCATGAGTAGGATATAAACACCATGAACATAAATATCGTGGAGGTTATGTTGGTTTTGAATCAACTACATGCGTGAACATGTGCCAAGTTAAGCCACTCGAAACATTCAGAGGAGGATACCATATCATCATACTACATCACAATAATTTTAATGCATGTTGACACTCAAGATAAATCATTATCCACTCCTAGCTACTTAAGCATGGCATGAGCAACTATAATCTCTAATTGTCATCATAAACATGTTTAATCATAATATGCTGAATCATGGATACTGAGTTAAACATATTTACAAAAACAAAGAACAAGTTGAGTTCATACCCGCTTTTCCTTGCCACAGTCACTTCATCAAATCATCGTCATTATTGCCTTTCACTTGCATGACCGAATGATATGAAAATAATAATAGTGCAAGAGTGTCGTGGACTAAGCTGGAATCTGCGAGCATTTTATTCAAAGGAGAAGACAAGGTAAAATGGGCTCTTTACTAGATCAACAATAATGCATATGAGAGCCACTCAACATTTTCATCGTGGTCATCTCCTTACAATGACTCAACAAAAGAAAATAATTTCAGAGAAACATACTGAAATATTTTTGGAGTTTTTGGTTTTTCTGAAGGAAGCGAAATAAAAAAGAAAACGAAAAACGAGAAAAACTATTTACACGGGAAAACTCCCAACAAGCAAAAGAAGAAACGGGAAATCTTTTTGGATTTTCTCAAAGTTTTTCAAACACACAAGAAGAAAGCGAGAAAATAAAAATTAACATAGATTATACAATGAAAAAGTATGAACACCGACAACTGGAATGAATGTGTGAACATGAATGTAATGTCGGTGAGAAATACGTACTCCCCCAAGCTTAGGCTTTTGGCCTAGCTTGGTTTACTGCCATGGCTGTCCTGGATAATAATCGAAATGGTAACTCGTAGAGGCGTTCTGAGCCGCCTCCTCCTCAAAGAACTTCTCCGAAAAATATTCATTTCCCTATGGACAATTTTCTGAAAAAATTTAGGCCACAATATGATATCAATAAAACTTCACAAGATTGATAGCAACTAATCATATGGATGTCTAGAGGCTATATCAAGCATTCAAACTACTTGAAACTCAAAGAATTCAACATGCAAGCTCATTTTCAGTAGCACCAAGAGCAGCTAATTATGCAAAATATAATCCACTAAAACAAGAACTAATTGGAGCAATGGAGGAGTTACATACCAAGGAGCAATCTCCCAAAACAGTTTCGGAAACGGAGCTCCGGGCAAAGAGATCGAAAATTTCAGGTTTGTGAGCAAGAACGCGCGAGAGAGAGCTACCAGGAATTTTTGCTAGAGGTAAGAGACGAAGTGAGCTGAAGGAATAAGTGAGGGGGTCCCTGTGGGGCCCACGAGGTACCTGGGCGCGCTAGGGGGGTGGCGCGCCCTGGTGCCTCGTGGGCACCTGGGGAACCCCCCCCCCTGGTATGTGTCCAGTGCCAAAAATTCTTAAATATTATATAAAAAATCATGTCAAAATTTTATTACATTCTGAGCACTTTCATTTCTGGACATTTTTTTATTGCATGGATAATTCAGAAAACAGGGTAATCATGGCATTTTATTGCATTTAACTAAAAATAACAGAAAACAAAAAGTGAGTACAGAAGGTTGTGCTTACTAAATTCATCGACCACATGCTTCTCAAAAAGAATCCATTAATAAGGTTGATCAGGTCTTATCAACAAACCATTTCCGAGTGACATGAAACCGAAGAACTTTCGTATAACACTAAGTTACCTCAATGGGGATATGCATCTCCCCGATAATAAGAGTTTCATATTTCTTTTAAACAGTACGTAGAGGGATTTGAAAACTTCCAATAGTAATTGTCGGAGTCTTTTCAATAATATGAATACCATTTACTTGAAATTGTTTCTTCGGGAAGTGCACCGTATGCTCATTACCATTGATATGAAAAGTGACCTTGCTTTTGTTGCAATCAATAACAGCCCCTGCAGTATTCAAGAAGGGTCTACCAAGGATAATTTACATGTTGTCATCCTCGGGCATATCAAGTATAACAAAGTCTGTTAGGATAGTAACATTTGCAACTACAACGGGCACATCCTCACAAACACCGATAGGTATGGCAGTTGATTTGTCAGCCATTTGCAATGATATTTCAGTGGGAGTGAGTTTATTCAAATCAAGTCTTCTGTATAAAGAGAAATGCATAACACTAACACCGGTTCCTAAATCACACAAAGCGGTTTTGACATAATTTCGTTTAATGGAGCATGGTATAGTTGGTATTCCTAGATCTCCTAGTTTCTTAGGTACTCCATCCTTAAAAGAATAATTTGCAAGCATGGTAGAAATTTTAGCTTCAGGTATCTTTCTTTTATTTGTGACAATGTCTTTCATGTATTTAGCATAAGGAGACATCTTTATAATATCAGTCAAATGAGTGCGCAAAAAGACTGGTATTCAGCAAAACGTTCAAATTCTTCCTCATCCTTTTTCTTAGATGGTTTAGGAGGAAAAGGCATGGGTTTTTGAACCCATGGTACTCTTCTTTACCATGTTTTCTAGCAACGAAGTCTCTTTTATCATAACGTTTATTTTTAGACGGTGGGTTATCAAGATCAACAGCAGGTTCTATTTCAACATCATTATCAGGTTCTTTATCATTATCTGGTTGGGTATCCATACAAGCATCATCATTATTATTATCATTGAGTGGTTGTTCATTACCAGATTGTGTTTCAGCATCAGAAATAGAAACATCATTACTATCCTCCAAGGGTTTTTCTACCTCGGGTTCACTAGAAGTATGCAAAATCCTATCATTTTTCTTTTTCTTTTTAGATGGACTAGGTGCATCAACATTAATTCTTTGAGAGTCTTGTTCAATTCTTTTTGGGTGACCTTCAGGATAAAGTGGCTCCTGAGTCATTCTACCTCCTCTAATCATTACTCTAACAACATGATCATTCATATTGTTATTCATTTCATTGAGCAATTCACTTTGAGATTTAGCAACTTGTTCTAATTGAGTTTGAACCATAGATGCATGTTTACTCACACCTTTAACATCATTGGCAATTCTAAATAACAAGTCACTCAAGCGATCAATCATGTAGGCATTTCGTTTCAATTGTTTCATAACATTGGCATTGAAATGATCTTGCTTAATAATATAATTGTCAAATTCATACAAGCATTGACTAGGAGGTTTGTTATAAGGAATATCACCTTCATCAAATTTTATAAGAGAATTTACCTCTACTACCTGTGTCGGCTTGTCAAGACCATGAATCTCTTCAATAGGTGGTAAATTCTTAACATCTTCAGCTTTAATACCTTTTTCCTTCTGGCGTTTCTTTGCTTCTTGCATATCTTTAGGACTGAGATATAAAATACCCATCTTCTTCGGAGTGGGTTTGGGCGGTGGTTCAGGAGGTGTCCAATCATTATCATTCTTCAATATATTATTCAATAATTCCTTAGCTTGTTCAATAGTCCTTTCCCTGAAAACACAACTCGCACAACTATCTAGGTAGTCCCTAGAAGCATCGGTTAGTCCATTATAGAAGATATCAAGTATTTCATTTTTCTTAAAAGAATGATCAGGCAAAGCATTAAGTAATTGGAGAAGCCTCCCCCAAGCTTGAGGGAGATTCTCTTCTTCGATTTGCACAAAGTTAAATATTTCCTGTAAGGCAGCTTGTTTCTTATGAGCAGGAAAATATTTTTCAGAGAAGTAATAAATCATATCCTGGGGGCTACGCACACATCCAGGAGCAAGAGTATTATACCATTCCTTAGCATCACCCTTTAATGAGAAAGGAAACAACTTAAGAATATAGTAATAGCGATTTTTTCCTCGTGAGCAAATAGGGTGGCTATATCATTTAATTTAGTAAGATGTGCCACAACTGTTTCAGTTTCATAACCATGGAAAGGATCAGATTCAACCAAAGTAATTAACTCAGGATCGACAGAGAATTCATAATCCTTATCAGTAACAAATATGGGAGAGGTAGCAAACTTAGGATCACATTTCATTTTCTCCCGCGTAGATTTTTCTTTCATTGCAACAAACAGTTTTATAACTTCATGTCTATCATTACAAGCAAGAATAGCTCTAGCTGTCTCCCTATCAAAGCAATGTTCATCAGGTGTTTCAACTCTAGTAGGGGAGCTAGGCATAATAGGTGAATCATAATTCTCAAGAGTTTCAACATTTTCAATTTCTTTAGCTTTAGCAATTTGTTCAGTAAGAAATTCACCAAGTGGCACAACATTATCAAGCATAGTACTAGCATCATCATGAGTATCATTCATAGCAGAAGTGGTATCATCAATAACTTGTGACATATCAGAATTAATAGCATGTGGTGGTGTTGCAAGTTTACTCAAAACAGAAGGTGAATCAAGTGCAGAGCTAGATGGCAGTTCCTTACCTCCCCTCATCTTAGAGGGAACGATCTTGGTCTTAGCGTCTTTCAGATTCTTCAGAGTGATCAACAGATATAAATCCCAAGTGACTTAGCAAACAAAGCTATGCTCCCCGGCAACAGCGCCAGAAAAAGGTCTTGATAACCCACAAGTATAGGGGATCGCAACAGTTTTCGAGGGTAGAGTATTGAACCCAAATTTATTGATTCGACACAAGGGGAGCCAAAGAATATTTGCAAGTATTAGCAGTTGTGTTGTCAATTCAACCACACCTGGAAACTAAATATCTGCAGCAGAGTGATCAGTAGCACAGTAGTATGATAGTTTGATAGCAGTAGCAATAATAGTAACAGTAGCAGTAACGGTAGCAGCAGTAGTTTGGTAGCAATTGTAACAGTAGTAACTTAGCAAAGAACAATATGTGAAAAACTCGTAGGCATTGGATCGGTGATTATGCTGGATAACATTCATCATATAACAGTCATAACCTAGGGCGACACAGAACTAGCTCCAATTCATCAATATAATGTAGGCATGTATTCCGTATATAGTCATACGTGCTTGCGATAAGAACTTGCATGACATCTTTTGTCCTACCCTCCCGTGGCAGCGGGGTCCATAAGGAAACTAAGGGATATTAAAGCCTCCTTTTAATAGAGAACCGAAACAAAGCATTAACACTTAGTGAATACATGAACTCCTCAAACTATGGCAATCACCGGAAAGAATCCCAATTATTGTCACCTTGGGGTATGCGGATCATAACACATAGCAGGTGCGTATAACTTGCAAGATCGGATCAAGAACACAAATATATTCATGAAAACATAAAGGGTTCAGATCTGCAATCATGGCACTCGGGCCCTAGTGACAAGCATTAAGCATAGCAAAGTCATAGCAACATCAATCTCAGAACATAGTGGATACTAGGGATCAAGCCCTAACAAAACTAACTCGATTACATGATAAATCTCATCCAACTCATCACCGTCCAGCAAGCCTATGAAGGAATTACTCACTCCCGGTGGTGAGCATCATGAAATTGGTGATGAAGGATGGTTGATGATGACGATGCCGGAAGATCTCCCTCTCCGGAGCCCCAAACGGACTCCAGATCTGGCCTCCCGATGAAGAACAGGAGGTGGCGGCGGCTCCGTATCGTGAAACGCAATAAAACTTCCTCCCTGATTTTTTTCTCTGGAAATAGAATTTTATAGCGTTGGAATTAGGTCAGACGGAGCCACGTGGGCCCCCCTTCTGTTGATTCTTGCGCCAATACTTTTTATATATTCCATAAAAATTCTCCAAAAAGTTTCATCCAATTCCAAGAACTTTGATTTCTGCATAAAAACAACACCATGGCAATTCTGCTGAAAACAACGTCAGTCCGGGTTAGTCCCATTCAAATCATGCAAATTAGGGGCCAAAACAAGAGCAAAAGTGTTTGGAAAAGTAGATACGACGGAGACGTATCAAATACCAACGCAAGCTACATGTAGCAATTCACATATATACAAGGCCATGTCCACACAAAATATGAATTTTGTGAAAGCATGAAAACACGAGGATATACAAAGATACACACAGACCTGAAGTTGTCAGATCCGTTGGACAAAGACTATACCACAAGCGATGCATATTTTACACCGGTATGCCATAGGTGTATAGTGCATTAGCATTGACTAGATTATTGACTCTAGTGCAAGTGGGAGTCTGTAGGAGATATACCCTGGAGGCAATAATAAATGTTATTATTTATCTACATGTTCATAATTATGTTTATGTTCCATGCTATAACTGCTATGGTTCCTGAGCCTGTATATCCATAAAGGCTCTGAGGAAAACCCATGTGCAAGTGTGGAATAATAAATGGTAAATTGTATTCCTAGTCGAGCCTCTAAGACTAGCTCAAGTGTTGCATGATGATTATGTTTTCCTGATCATGCGCATGTCTATGCCGGTAACTTTGAGGACACAATGCTAGAAGAACACTTGTGTTGAATCGACCCGAATTGATGTTATGCTATGAGATACATTCATCACAAGTTAATGGTTAATAACACAGAGAAAGTTAACATTTGCATAATTCCTTAGACCATGAGAGTATCGAGTTTCTTCATGCTTACTTCATGAACTTTGGGGTTTGTTAAACGTCATCCGTAAAAGGGTGACTATTACGGCGGCTTACGGGTTCATGGAAAAGTATGACAAGGGACTTGATAGCTCAAGATTGAGATCTGCTCCTCCAACGAAGGAGAGATATTCTTGGGGTCCTCTCGGTGTTACAGTATCCATCATCATCTGGCCAGACACAGCGTGATTTGATCACAGGGATGCTGGAACACGGGAACGAGAAAAGAGAACAAAACTGGTAACAAGGAAACTGGCATAGTGGACAAAGTTGTTGATCCACGGGGATGCCGATAAGTCTCACCTCGGGTGTTTGTAACATATCGCGAAGCAACAGGAATAGCACACGGCAACTACAGGTTCACTCGAATATTCATTCGTGTGGGTATAGGGATCAATATGGATGTCCACGGTTTCGCTATTGATCATTGATCGGAAAGTGTTCCGGTCATGTCTATACTTCACCGAACCTATAGGGTCACACGCTTAAGGGTCATCTATCTGCTGAATACTAGACAGGGAGTCTGAGAGAAAGTCACCAGAAAAGTTTCGGAGACGACGGAAAAGTTCCGGAGAGAAAACCGGAAATGTTTCGGAGTTACCGGAAATGTTTCGGAGATGAAAATCATTAATCCGGAAATGTTTCGGAACTCGTCCAGAATTATTTTAGGGGGTACTGGAAATGTTCTGGACCTTCACAAATATTTTCGGATTAAACGGTCGCGGAAAAATATTTTCATGAATAGTGGAAACACTATTTGGTTGCTTTTTGGAAAGCCACCTTTTTGGGATTTTCCCAAAGGGTCTAGAGGGGATGACATGGAAAGGTGGGAGCCCCTTTTGAGGGGGCCCCACTAGGGGTGGCCGGCCAAGGAGGGCTCCTCCTTGGAGCCCCACTTGCCTCCCCCTTTTGCCCTTGTGAAGGCCACTTTCCATGGGCATTTTTGATATTTCAAGTCCCCTCTACCCTTTGGGCTTGGCCTATAAATAGAGGTGGAGATGGGCTCTCCACACTCACTCAATCTCTCATACACAATGCCATGCAATGATCTGGCTTCTTCTCTCCCTCACACGAAATAGTTTCATAGAGCCGAAAGGCTGTCTGGGTTCCGATGGGAACTAGTTCTGGACGGCGAAGCCCTGCCGAATAGCTGACACCGTATGTGTGCAACCTGGTAGAGAGGTCGTAGTTTTGATCTTAGTTCGAGAGTGCCTCCCGAAGGGCTGTCCAAGTGACCGTCCAAGATTCTGAGAGTCCCTCCCGAAGGGCTGTCCGGGGGACTGTCCGAGGTTCTGTCCGAGAGCCTCCCGAAGGGCTGTCCGAGGGACCGCCTGAGGGGCTGTCCGAGGGAGTACATCCTCGCGGTTGGGAGGTTGTAAAATCCTAGCTGCGGGGATCGGCACCAACGATCTTCACCAACTCTACTTCCGTTGTGCGATGAGTTGGTAACGATCAGATCAAAACCTTGTTTGCATCTTCATAGTAGTCCTGGGCTGGTGCGTAGGTCAGAATTTTTTTTGTTTTCTGTCACGTTACCCTACAGTGGCATCAAGAGCCGTGCTATGAGTAGATGCAGGTTATGATCTAGAATACATGAGATGTATGGGTGTTGCACAATATAATTTTATAGTAGATGAGTTCTATTGCTGAAAATTATTTGTGCGGGTAGCAAATGAAATCTATTACCCGATGTTCTTGTTGCTTCCCTTGAATTTGCGTAGTCCTGATCTTGTCGGCATGGTGGAATCTTACAAAGTTTGGGCAATCCGCGATCCTTCCATGCTGCTCCTGAGTATGCTGGTTGACAGATCAATGAAGTGCTAACAGTTCTTCGGGTTCTACCATAGTTAAAGAAAGATGGATGTTTCGCAGACTAAAGGGCAATGCAGATATGATCTGCACGGGGTTCTTGCGTATGACGAAGTTCAGTATGGGGCTCAAGATTTTTTATCTCGTGTTTCATACGCCCCACAAAGTTAATCTAGCGGCTTGAATAATCATACTTGATGATAAACATTGGTAGCTTCGGTTTGTCTCGAAACCTTAGAAGCCACGTAAAATAAAATTTTGCATGAACCGATTAGAGGCGTCTAACTTGGTTTTGCAGGATGGCATGTGATGTGGTATAGCAATTCTCATATTAATTTGATTATGTATGAGATGACTATATGATGTAAATTAATTAACATGACCTGCGTGTCATGATTCGGCATGATGGCTGGAGCCATATGATTGTCACTTTAAATGACCTGCATGTCAACCTTGTTGTAATGCATCATTTTATTAGCTATAGAGATAGCAGTATTATTTGATGCATCGACAAGGCTGTGACAAGATTTGCGAAGGTGGACACCGACGCAAAAAGGCGAAGACGGAGAAAAAGAAAGAAACAGGCCTTGGCAGAAAAGTTCTGCCATGGCCGCAGTTTTTGAAACTGCTGCCACGGCAATGTTTTTTTTTTATTTTCGCGAAGACGATGAATCCTTCTCTGACAGAAAGGGCTATACCATGTCATGCTATTTATGAATTGCCTGAGATGTTTATCCCTTATGTTGCACCCTTTTTGATTACGCGGTAGTCGCTTTTTATTAGGGTGATCTCTCACAAAATATCAAGTAGTTACTGTTCTCCCAAGTGTAGCACCGTCACGGCACCTATCTCTTCGGGGTACCACATGGATGCATGGGTACGAACGATTTGAGAAGTGTGAGGCGGGTGAGTTGAGACCTCGCAGCAAGATCACTTGGTTGTCTAGACATTCCGGAGGATCGTCCTGAGCTCGGAACACGCCCATCGAAAGATGAACAAGAGTCACATAGAGATGTGATTGGCAAGTTGGCCTACCAATTGAAATTCTCGTCACTTGAGATGGATGCATCCTTGGCGTTGAATTTCAATATGGGTCTTGTATCAATCAAAATCAATTATGAGAGATATTGATTTGAGTGGGAGCGCACTTTAGAATTAATTTATTTAATTCTTAGTGCAATTAGTTATGGACATAGTCCCAGTGTGGTTTGTATAATACTTGTAGAATAATGGCTCGCGTTTCCACCTTCCCTATTAAAATTGAATAGCTATTATATATCTGGTTATAACTTTATGGTTGGTAATGTAATGTGAGGATTGTCCTCAAGAGTGTCGAGAAGGACTTTGTCCTATCGCATGCTTTCGGTATTCTCCTGCTAATGCTATGGATGATTTGACTCTCGTCCTTCGATCCAAAAGCTAGAATTCCGTTACGGTCAAGTGCAATATGTTTGCTTCCATGAGACCCGAACTTTAAAAGTTTGAGATAATTATGTGATATTCATGGAACTGAAAATTAGTTTCAGATACAAACAAAGGCTAAAAGATATGAGATATCCAAAGCAATGTTTGTTTGCAAAGTATTAGTAAAGTGTTTACTGTGCATTAGACTAATAAGAGAGGGATCCAGAAGAACGCCTGTCATGTGATGAAGGTGAATAAAACAACAACTTAAAGAGAAAGGAAATGTCCAAAGGTGATACGTCTCCAACGTATCTATATTTTTTTATTGTTCCATGCTGTTATATTATCAATCTTGGATGTTTTTATATACATTTACAGCAATTATATATCATTTTTGGAGACTAACCTATTAACTTAGTGCCCAGTGCCAGTTGCTGTTTTCTGCCCTGTTTTTGTTTCACAGAATATCAATACCAAACGAAGTCCAAATACCACGAAACTTTTTGGAGATTTTTTTCTGGACATATACAACACTAGAAGCTTCGGGAGGAGGCCAGAAGCCCCAGGAGGTGCCCACGAGGCACCAGAGCTCCGTTTGACCTAATTCCTCCACTATAAATTCGCAAAAAATCAGAAACCCTCAAGAGAGTCCACGAAATACTTTTTCCGCCGCCGCAAGCTTCTGTTCTCGAGAGATCCCATCTGGGGACCTTCTCCGGTAATCTGCCGGAGGGGGAATCGATCACGGAGGGGCTCTACATCAACCTTGTAGCCCTTCCGATGATGCGTGAGTAGTTTACCACAGACCTTCGGGTCCATAGTTAGTAGCTAGATGGCTTCTTCTCTCTTTTTGATCTTCAATACAATGTTCTCCTCGATGTTCTTGGAGTTCTATCCGATGTAATCACTTTTTGCGGTGTGTTTGTTGGGATCCGATGAATTGTGAGTTTATGATCAGATTATCCATGAATATATTTGAGTCTTTGCTGCACTCTTTTATGCATGATTATTATAGCCACGTATTTCTTCTCCAATCTATTGATTTGGTTTGGCCAACTAGATTGATTTATCTTGCCATGGGAAGAGGTGCTTTGTAATGGGTTCGATCTTGCGGTGCTCAATCCCAGTGACAGAAAGGGACATGACACGTATGTATCGTTGCTATTAAGGGTAAAAAGATGGGTTTATTCATACGTGAGTTTATCTTGTCTACATCATGCCATCGTTCTTAAGGCGTTACTCCGTTCTTTTACGGACTTAATACACTAGATGCATGCTGGATAGCGGTCGATATGTGGAGTAATAGTAGTAGATGCATGCAGAAGTCGGTCTACTTGTATTGGACGTGATGCCTATATACATGATCATTGCCTTGGATATCGTCATGATTATTTGCTTTTCTATCAATTGCCCAACAGTAATTTGTCTATCCACCGTATGCTATTTTCTTGAGAGAAGCCTCTAGTGAAAACTATGGCCCCCGGGTCTATCTTTATCATTTACTAAAACCCTAAAAATACTTGCTGCAATTTTATTTTATTTATTTTATTTTGTATTTTTGTTTCAATCTATCTATCTATCATATACAATTTAATCTTGCAACTTACCGCCGAGGGATTGACAACCCCTTGATTGCGTTGGGTGCAAGGATTTGTTGTTTGTGTGCAGGTGCTGCTAACGAGGTGTTGCGTGATTCTCCTACTGGATTGATAACCTTGGTTTCATAACTAAGGGAAATACTTACTCTACTGTGTTGCATCATCCCTTCCTCTTCCGGGAAAATACCAACGCAAGCTACAAGTATCAGGAAGAATTTCTGGCGCCGTTGTCGGGGAGACATCATCAACATCTATCAAGTACATTTGCATAAACTCTCATCTCCTTGCATTTACATTATTTGCCATTTGCCTCTCATTTTAATCTCCCCCACTTCTAAAAAGTTTTTACAAAAATACAAAAATATTTTCCGTTTGCCTTTTTCTTGTTTGCTTGTTTGCTTGCTTGTTATCTTGTTTGCGTAGTCACGATTTCTCAAGAAAATACAAAATTGTGTGATTTTTTCTATACTAATGATAATGATTTTATTAGTACTCCAATTGCTCCTCCCGCCGCTAGTGCGGAGACTTGTGATATTAATGCCGCTTTGCTTAATCTTGTGATGAAAGATCAATTTTCTGGTAGTCCTAATGAAGATGATGCGTCCCATCTTAACACTTTCGTAGAATTGTGTGATATGCAAAAAAAAAGATGTGGATAATGATATTGTGAAATTAAAATTATTCCCATTCTCATTGCGTGATCGTGCAAAAAATTGGTTTTAATCTTTACCACGAAATAGTATCGATTCTTGGGATAGGTCTAAAGATGCTTTTATTACTAAGTATTTTCCTCCTGCGAAAATTATTTCTCTTAGAAATCAAATTATGAATTTTAAGCAATTTGATCATGAACATGTTGCCCAATCTTGGGAGAGGATGAAATTAATGATAAGAAATTGCCCTACTCATGGTTTAAATTTATGGATGATCATACAAAAAATTTATGCGGGATTGAATTTTGTTTCTAGAAATCTTTTAGATTGCGCCGCGGGTGGTACTTTTCTGGAAATTACTTTGGGAGAAGCTACTAAATTGCTTGATAATATTATGGCAAATTATTCACAATGGCATACTGAAAGAGTTCTTACTACTAAAAAGGTGAATTCTATTGAAGAAATTAATACTTTGAGTGATAAAGTTGATGCGCTTATGAAATTGGTTGCTAGAAAAAATGCTCCTATTGATCCTAATGATGTGCCTTTATCCATTTTGATTGAGCAAAATAATGATCCCGTAGATGTGAATTTTGTCTCGCGCAACAATTTTAATAATAATGCTTATAGAGGTAATTTCAACGCTAGACCGTTCCCTGGAAATTCCTCTAATAATTATGGCAATCCGTATGGTAATTCTTATAGTAATAATAATAGGATGCCCTCTGATCTTGAAAGTAATATTAAAGAATTTATTAATGCTCAAAAAGTTTTCAACACTACGGTAGAAGAAAAATTGAGTAAAATTGATGATATGTCTAGGAGCATTGATAGAATTATTCATGATGTGGAAAATCTTAAGACTAAAATTTTGCCACCTAAAATTGATATTAATGAATCAATTAAAGCTTTATATGTCTCCATGGATGAGAGTAAGAAAAGAACCGCCATGCTAAAAGCTAAACGAGAATTTTTAGAAAGAGCGATTCATCCCGGTTTTTATCGTAGTAATGATGAGGATATTAAAATGATTGGTGTTTCATCTATTGATTCTTTGTTTAGCAATATAAAACTTGATGAGAAGGGGACTGAAGAAGAGTCAACTTTAGCTAAAGAGCGTCCCCATAATTCGGAGGGTGAAAATCTTGATGAGAAAATTGCTAAAAGTGGGTTTGGAGAGGTAAAAACTTTAAATAGCGATGTGCCCACTCTCTTGGATTACAAAGATTTTAATTATGATAATTGTTCTTTGATTGAGTGCATTTCTTTGTTACAATCCATGCTAAATTCACCCAATGCTTATGAGCAAAACAAGGCTTTTACTAAACACATCGTAGAAGCAATGATGAAAGCGTTAGAAGAAAAGCTAGAACTAGAAGTTTCAATTCCTAGAAAATTATATGATGAATGGGAACCCACCATTAAAGTTAAAATTAAAAATTATGAGTGCAATGCTTTATGTGATTTGGGTGCTAGCGTTTCCACAATTCCAAAATCTCTATGTGATGTGCTAGGTTTTACCAATATAGATGAATGCTCTCTGAATTTGCATCTTGCGGATTCTACTATTAAAAAGCCTTTGGGTAGAATTAATGATGTTCTTATTCTTGCAAATAGGAACTATGTGCCCGTTGATTTTATTGTACTTGACATTGAATGCAATCCTTCATGCCTCATAATACTTGGTAGACCGTTCTTACGAACTATAAGTGTCGTTATTGATATGAAAGAAGGGAATATAAAATTTCAATTTCCATTTAAAAAGTGTATGGAACATTTCCCTAGGAAGAAAATTCAAACACCATATGAATCCATTATGAGGGCCACTTATGGAATCAACTTGAAAGATGACAATAGTTGAAACTATGCATTTTGCCTAGCTAGGGGCATAAAACAATAGCGCTTGTTGGGAGGCAACCCAATGAATAAAATAATTTTTTATTATATGTTTCTGTTATTGTGTGTTTTCACTGTTATTCTACTGTTATGATTGAGTTTTTGTGTTTTTAATTAGTGTTTGTTCCAAGTAAAACCTTTAGGATGATTTGGAAGATAGTATAATTGATGCTGTTTGGAAAACAGAAAGTTTTGCGTCTAGTGCTGGAATTTTGTTTATTTACTGTAGCGTCAAAAAAATCTGAAATTTTTACACAGTATTGGTATATGAATTTTCCACGTTGTCCTAATTTTTCAGAATTTTTGGAGTTACAGAAGTATGGCTTTTAAATAGAATTCTACAGACTGTTCTGTTTTTGACAGATTCTGTTTTTGATGTGTTGCTTGCTTGTTTTGATGGAACTATGGATTGTATCGGGGGGGATAAGCCATGGAGAAGTTAGAATACAGTAGGTATAATGCAAAAATAAAATATGAATGGGTTTTCAACAGTACTTAAAGTAGTGATTTATTTTGTTATACTAATGGATCTCACGAAGGTTTTGTTGAGTTTTGTGTGATTGAAGTTTTCAAGTTTTGGGTGAGATCACGATGGATGAAGGAATAAGGAGTAGCAAAATCCTAAGCTTGGGGATGCCCGAGGCACCCCAAGGTAATATTCAAGGAAGACTCAAGCGTCTAAGCTTGGGGATGCTCCGGAAGGCATCCCCTCTTTCTTCTACCAACCATCGGTAATTTTACTTGAGGCTATATTTTTATTCGTCACATGATATGTGTTTTGCTTGGAGCATCGTGTATTATATGAGTCTTTGCTTTGTTTGCTTTTTAGTTTGTCATAATCATCCCTACTGGACACACCTATTTTGAGAGAGCCACACGTTCATCATAATTTGTTAGAATACTCTATGTGCTTCACTTAAATTTTTTTGAGCTAGGCAGTTGCTCTAGTACTTCACTTAAATCTTTTTGAGCACGGCGGTGGCTATATTTTGAAGAAATGAACTCTCATACTTCACTTATATTATTTTGAGAGTTAACAAGATTAAAATTTTGAAGAAATAAACTCTCATCACTACAGGAATCAGGCACTTTGCCGTCTGCCATGGCAGACGGCAAAGGCATGTCTGGCGGACGGCAAAGCCATTTGCCGTCAGCCAGCAGACGGCCCCACGCCCGGCTGAATAAACTACGGCAGAGGGCTTCTTTGCCGTCTGCTTAAATAAAGCGGACGGCAAAGAAGTTTGCCGTCAGCCATACTAAGCAAGCAGACGGCAAATGCCTTGGACGGCAGAGGGATAAGGTTAGGCCCGTTAGGTGGCTAACGGCGTACTTTGCCGTCTGCTGGCAGACGGCAAACGCGCAAAGTTCTTTGCCGTCTGCCAGATGACGTCAGCTGACGTCAGGCGTCAGCTGGGGATAATGCATGCCCTTTGTCGTCCCCCTGCCGTCCAAGGCATTTGCTGTCTGGGGATAATGCATGCTCAGGTGACCTAGCCAGCGCCAAGCCCCCCTGGGGCCCACGGGCCTCTTTGCCGTCTGCCATTGTCCTCTTTGCCGTCAGCTGGCAGACGGCAAAGAGCCAGCTGACGGCAAAGACTCTCTTTGCGACGGCAAAGAGCCTCTTTGCCGTCAGTTGGCAGACGGCAAAGAGGGGACAGATGGCAAATTGCCAGATTCCAGTAGTGCATGCTTCACTTATATTATTTTGAGAGTTGATAAGATTGAAATTTTGAAGAAATATTTGCACTCTCATGCTTCACTTAAATCATTTTGAGAGTTGATGAAAGTAACGGTAATTTGCACAAGATATGAATTTGGTCCCAAAGTGATGAATATTCAAGAGGGATATAATAAAAACTTTCATATAGATCATTGGATATGATAAGTGTGATTCCTTGCAATAGTTTTGCGATATGGAGATGATAATATGTGAGCCATGTTAGTGAGTAATTGTGATTTAGTAAGAATATTCGTGTTAAGGTTTGTGATTCCCTGTGCATGCACGTTAAGTCAATAGTTATGCAACGAAATTATATCCTACTTATGGTGCATTATTCGGTGTTAGTTATGTTCAATGCATGTTTATGACCGTTTTCGTTTTTTGGTTGGTTGCTTCTCAATCTTTTGCTAGCCTTCATTTGTACTAAGCGGAAATACTGCTTGTGCATCCAAACTCCTTAAACCCAAGTTGTGCCAAATGAGTCCACTATATCTACCTATATGCGGTATTTCAATGCCGTTCCAAGTAAATTTGTGTGTGCCAACTCTAATTTTCAAAATAATTTTTCTGTTTTGTGTGCCCGTACCGCTCATGAAACGGCAGGGGGTGGCCAATATTTTCCATGCTAGGTGTGTTATTCTCACGATGAGTGTTTATTCACTTGTCATTGCACGAGAGAGTGGCTGCTAATAGGGATGCTCAGTCCCACAATGAAATCAAAAATTAATAACAACAAAATTCCTTGGAAAGTGATGGTATGGAGGGCACCCGTGGATACGGCTAGCCATGGATTGTGAAAGAATGGTGGAAAGGAAATAAACTTTACTTTCTGCTTGGGAACCGCCTATGATGTGTCTATCATGGAAAATATTGGGAATTCTCGGTCGTTTTCGTTAACAGGAAAAGCATGCCTCTCAAAATATTTTTATCTCTTTAATTTCAGCTTTGAGCTCTGGCACATTTGACAAATCTCTGCTTCCCTCTGCGAAGGGCCTATCTATTTACTTTTATGCAATTTTTATTTTTATTTGAGTCTCCATCTTCTCTTATAAAGCACCAACTAGAGAGCACGATTGTCATACTTGTGCATTGTGTGTAGCTAATATTTGAGTGTGTTTCATGAATGGATCAATGATTGAGCATAATGGGCTAGGGATGACTTTCTTTAGCGTTGATATTTTGAAAGACATCGTTGCTTGTTAATATGTTTGAGTATTTATATCTTCATGTCAAATTATAGACTATTGCTTTGAATCATTCAAGTCCAATGTCCATGCTATAAAAGAAAATAATATGTGATGAATATGATAGGCAGCATTCCACATCAAAAATTCTGTTTTTATCATTTACCTACTCGAGGACGAGTAGGAATTAAGCTTGGGGATGCTGATACGTCTCCAACGTATCTATAATTTTTTTTTGTTCCATGCTGTTATATTATCAATCTTGGATGTTTTTATATACATTTACAGCAATTATATATCATTTTTGGAGACTAACCTATTAACTTAGTGCCCAGTGCCAGTTGCTGTTTTCTGCCCTGTTTTTGTTTTACAGAATATCAATACCAAACGAAGTCCAAATGCCACGAAAATTTTTGGAGATTTTTTTCTGCACATATACAACACTAGAAGCTTCGGGAGGAGGCCAGAAGCCCCAGGAGGTGCCCACGAGGCACCAAGGCGCGCCTGGGAGGGGGGGCAGGCGCGCCCTGGTACCTCGTGGGGCCCACAAAGCTTCGTTTGACCTAATTCCTCCAGTATAAATTCGCAAAAAATCAGAAACCCTCAAGAGAGTCCACGAAATACTTTTTTCGCCACCGCAAGCTTCTGTTCTCGAGAGATCCCATCTGGGGTCCTTCTCCGGTAATCTGCCGGAGGGGGAATCGATCACGGAGGGGCTCTACATCAACCTTGCTGCCCTTCCGATGATGCGTGAGTAGTTTACCACAGACCTTCGGGTCCATAGTTAGTAGCTAGATGGCTTCTTCTCTCTTTTTGATCTTCAATATAATGTTCTCCTCGATGTTCTTGGAGTTCTATCCGATGTAATCACTTTTTGCGGTGTGTTTGTTGGGATCCGATGAATTGTGAGTTTATGATCAGATTATCCATGAATATATTTGAGTCTTTGCTGCACTCTTTTATGCATGATTATTATAGCCTCGTATTTCTTTTTCGATCTATTGATTTGGTTTGGCCAACTAGATTGATTTATCTTGCCATGGGAAGAGGTGCTTTGTAATGGGTTCGATCTTGCGGTGCTCAATCCCAGTGACAGAAAGGGACATGACACGTATGTATCGTTGCTATTAAGGGTAAAAAGATGGGGTTTATTCATACGTGAGTTTATCTTGTCTACATCATGTCATCGTTCTTAAGGCGTTACTCCGTTCTTTTACGGACTTAATACACTAGATGCATGCTGGATAGCGGTCGATGTGTGGAGTAATAGTAGTAGATGTAGGCAAGAGTCGGTCTACTTGTATTGGACGTGATGTCTATATACATGATCATTGCCTTGGATATCGTCATGATTATTTGCTTTTCTATCAATTGCCCAACAGTAATTTGTCTACCCACCGTATGCTATTTTCTTGAGAGAAGCCTCTAGTGAAAACTATGGCCCCCGGGTCTATCTTTATCATTTACTAAAACCCTAAAAACACTTGCTGCAATTTTCTTTTATTTATTTTATTTTGTATTTTTGTTTCAATCTATCTATCTATCATATACAATTTAATCTTGCAACTTACCGCCAAGGGATTGACAACCCCTTGATTGCGTTGGGTGCAAGGATTTGTTGTTTGTGTGCAGGTGCTGCTAACGAGGTGTTGCGTGATTCTCCTACTGGATTGATAACCTTGGTTTCATAACTGAGGGAAATACCTACTCTACTGTGCTGCATCATCCCTTCCTCTTCGGGGAAAATACCAACGCAAACTACAAGTAGCAGGTGTCAGTGAGACTTACACGCCTAGGAAGTTCGGGGCTGACGCCACTCTTAAAGTTGGGTGCTTCTTCTGAGAGTAGGAGAAATTTTGGAAGTAAAACTGTTAGAAGTATAAAGGCAAAAAGGGAGAAGACTGGAATATCCAGCTCATGTATGAAAGTCATACAGGTTATTGATGTATAGAAGGCTGGTCAAAGAAATAGTTCTTGGGAATTGTGATTAAACTGTTAGTCACTGATTCTTGGGCATTGTGATTAAAAGTTGATCACAGGGATACCCGTTCGATTGCATTCTGTTGCAACTCAATGCAAGAACTACTACGGCCTAAAAGACTTGCCAGAAATGAGGTTTAGATATGCGCTCGGAACATAGTAAAAGTTAGTATACCTTCCATCGGTGTATTACCTCTGTATTTATTTTCATAATTCATTTTTGGAGTTTCATACACTCTACCCCATTGCATAATGTTTGTTGCAAGAAGGTTGTTCATGATAGAACAAATTGTTGTTCTGTGTTATGAATAACATAAGGGTCATGCTTCCATCATGGATGGAATGTATGTTATGAACATTGAAAATGATATGATACATCCATGACATTGACCCTAAATGTCACAAGACTAAAAGAATACCACATATGTGTGGCACTGCATTTGGTCACGTTGGAGAAACCCGCATGGAGAAATGCCATAATGATGGATTTTGAACTCATTTGATTATGAATCATCTGACACTTGCAACTTTCATCCGGAAAGTAAAGTGACTGAAATACCATTCACAGGCCATAAGGAACGAGCAACGAACCTATTGGTGATCATACATTTTGATGTGTGTAGTCCAATAAATGTTGTTGCTAGCAGTGGATTTGTCTATCTTCAGCAATGACTCAAGTAGATATGTGGATATTTGCTTAATGAGACATAAAACTGAATCCTTTTGAAATCATTCAAAAGGTTTTCAAAATGAAGTAGAAATTATTGTAACAAGAAAACTATGTTTCTGCAATTAGATTGCGGAAAGGCATATTTGAGTTACAAGTTTAGCGAATGTCTGATGAGTTGTGAAAAGATTTTCATAACTTACACCTCCCGAAGGGCTGTCCGAGTGACCGTCCAAGATTCTGAGAGTCCCTCCCGAAGGGCTGTCCGGAGGACTGTCCGAGGTTCTGTCTGAGAGCCTCCCGAAGGGCTATCCGAGGGACCGCCTGAGGGGCTGTCCGAGGGAGTACATCCTCGCAGTTGGGAGGTTGTAAAATCCTAGCTACGGGGATCTGCACCGACGATCTTCGTCAACTCTACTTCCGCTGCGCGACGAGTTGGTAACGATCAGATCAAAACCTTGTATGCATCTTCATAGTGGTCCTGGGCTGGTGCGTAGGTCGGAATTTTTTTATTTTTTCTATCGCGTTACCCTAAACTAGGCTGTAGAATTGTTGCGTCGATATTATTTGTTGTCGTCGTGGATTTCTAGAATATTTGATTTTTTTTTCTTTCTATATAATCATCCAATTATAATCAAACATTGTACAAATTTTGTTTTGATGCATATACTAATGTTGCTATGCAATTCCATAGTTTGCCATCCGAACAAGATTCTGTATTGAAACCTCATTAAAATTCCATGAGCCAATTCATTTAACATCCAAACAACCCAATTCGTATTCATGTCCATTACAGTTTCCTTGCTGAATCGGAATTGAAATCAATTCAATACGGAGGCCTCCAATACAGACATCCACACACAGCGTTAGTGAAAATACTAGTGCGTGTGGAGCAATTGTTCGTGATCATTGAGGGAGCTCTATTACAACTTCTACGGCCAAAGCTGAACATGTAGGGCGTGTTTGGTTCTCATAGCAAAAGTTGCTTGCATAGCATACACTTCCCAGTTGGGCCTGGCTGAGGGAAAATAGGCAAAAAACCTACATCCACACCTAGTTTGATTGCGTGCATACCTTCTAGCCTGCATGGGGCGTAACGAAAGGTGATCTGTTTGGTTGGCCGCTTGTTTAGGCGGAAACACAAGGCATGGTGTTTGGTTTCATGCAACGCATGTTATCTAGTAACCTCTTCGGCGAGGTGGTGAGGTTACCAACACACATGGGTGTGTAGAACAACCCAAAGACACACAAAAGATAGCAAGCAGTAAACAGTTTAACATACTACCACACTTAAACATAGTTCTAAACCATAGCAAGCAGTTTTAAACATAGTACGACACTTAATCCAAGGCTCCAGCGAGGCAATGAGATAAATACGCTCAATACGATCACTATATACATTTTACGGTGATTATATGGTCACTGGCTCACCGTAGAGCTTCGTATTTTGATTTATTGACCAGTCAACTAGTCTAGTAGCACCTACCACATCCTCTGACTTGAGGGTCCCACATGTCAGTGAGAGAAGAAAGAAAGAAATTCTAATAAAACAAGGGCGGATGGGGGATCGAACCAGAGATCTCTCGGTGGCAACTCTCGCGCTATAACCACCACGGCGAACGTGAACTTCGGTTCACTTCAACACTCATTACTATATTATACTAAGGACCGTATACATTTCCTATTCCTCCGATGCGAGCTCGCACAGATACAAGGCATTTCAGGTTTTCGCGTGCTATTCTTCGACCGTTTTTTCTTTTTTTTTTACGTATTTTGTCTTTCGGTTTTGTTTTTTTACTTTCTTTTTTTCTTATTATTTTTCCTATTTTAAAATTCTAAATCTTTTTTGAAATTCGGGGACTTTTTTTAGGTTCACGATCATTTTTAAAATTCGTGAATATGTTTTCAGGAATAATTTTTGAATTTCACTATTATTTTTTGAATTTGTGTGCAATGCGTGTACATGTCTTCCTGGTTTGAAATTTGGGAATATTTAAATTGGAAAATATTTTGTGCAATTCGTGTGCATGTCTTCCTGGTTTTGAATTTCGCTTATATTTTTGGGAATAATTTTTCAAATTCATTAAAAAATAAAATTTGATAACATTTTTTGAAATTTTGGGAAAACAATTTGACAACCAGACGGCACAAATAAAACACACACACACACACACTAACACGCATGCACTCACACAGCTACACAGAACAAATAAAAAAAAAAAACTTTAAAAACAAGCCGCACACAACACGTAGTGACAAGTATAATATGCATGACAATTATGAACATCACACAACGGTGCCAGGCGAGGTGGTTAGCGCTCGAAGACTATCCACGCGAACCCGAGGTCCCAGGTTACGGAGCTCTACCGACCGTAATGTGCTTTGGACTCTGGCTCCTCAAAGTAGTGGGGATTAAAAAATTGGGGAATAAACAAAGGGATTGAACCTTACATGGTAGACAGGGTTGAGATCCTCCCGTGCTTTGGACTCTGGCTCCTTAAAGTAGTGAGCACTCATAGCTAGGGACAGAGATCAGGTAACTTGCCCACGGGCAGTCACGCGGTAACATGCGGCCTCACATCTGCCGTGCATTCCTGATCCAAGGGACACCAGCGATTCAAGGCGGAGCAGACGAGTAGAAAAGCGAGCGCGAAGGATCTCGAAGGAAAAAGGGGAATAGGCGGGCTCGTTAGTTTTCTCCCGCGCTCGCTGCAGAGAGGGAGTCGGCGCCGCTACCGCCGCTGAGGCAATCCGCTACATCACCAACGCCGTCCGCCACCGCGCCGCCGAGATCCACCAGCAGGCCGCCGCAAGGGAGTGGATGAGGGGCTGGGGTGGAGGGGCACCGCAAAGATGGCGACGGAGTCGGGGATGAGCCGCCGCGGAGGTGAGCGAGGGGGCCGGGGCTGAGCCGCCGCGGAGGAGCTCGAGGAGGCCAGCGCTGAGCCGCCGTGAAGGTGCTCGAGGGGATTTGGGCTGCGCCACGCCGACGCATCGGACCACTCCGCTTCCCGATTTTGGGGCTTCTCCGCTCCAGATTGTGGAGCTTCTCCATCTAAACAGGGGCAACATACAGGCACTTAATCAGAAAATCAAAGGTACGAAGGCACAGCCCCTTGATTGTTTTGTGTGTTCTGTCTAAGGATATTTAGGCTATAATTTAGCAGAACTATTTGTGTTGCTTGAGGAGTTAATCTGTATTAAAAAAAAAAGCTACAGGAAACATATAGCATTTGTTCTGAATATTTATAGCCTTGTTCTGAAAACAAATAGTAAGAGTTCTGATATGTGAGCCTCCTTTGACATTGTTGAATTTAGGAAAAGTTACATGCAACCTATAGCCTTGTTCCACTAAATTGGATATTTTTATATGTGTTTTCCTTTTATTGTTGCTTGGAATTTGTTTGTATATGTTCTGTTATGTGAGCCTCCATTGTACAACCTCCATTGGGTGTTATGCAATTGTGAGTAATGTACAATGGCAGAAATTGATAAGAGGATGATACCTAAAGTTGGTATGAGGTTCAGAGATTCGGATGAGGCTTGGGAGTTTTGGGTAGAATATGGGGGTCACATAGGCTTTGATGTGAGGAAAAGATGCACAAACTTAAGCAAATGTGATGGAAAAGTGACTTCGCGTAGATTTGTTTGTTCCAATGAGGGCATTCAAAGGAAAAGCCAAACAGACCATGTGCCTAAGCGTTTTAGAGCTGAAACAAGAACCAACTGTCAAGTTCGGATGACTATTACATTGGATCGAGTGGCAGAAAATTATGAAATCACTGACGTTGTTTTGGAACACAATCACTACCTTCAGTTACCACAAACCTACCACTTGTTGGCCTCACAAAGGAAGATTTCAGAACGACAAGCCTTCGAGATAGAAACCGCCGATGATTCTGGAATTATGCCAAAAGCTTCACATGAGCTTGCTTGTCGCCAAGTTGGTGGGCCGCTGAACCTTGTTTACACTTGTCGTGACCAAAAGAACAAAGGAATTGGATTCGGAATTCGAGGCAAGGAAGAAGTTGCCAAGGATTAAGATGTGCACGCCTATGTTGGTGCAAGCAAGCAAAGTGTACACTCCAATTATTTTCGAAGCTTTCCAAGGTGAGTATGAAAGATCCATGGCTGCATGTTGCCATTGGGAGTTTGCACGGTGGTTTGCAATTTGAGGAGGAGCGCACAGTGATAGGTGATCCTTCGACCCAAACGGTTTCTTGTAGTTGTGGAATGTTCAATAGGACAGGGATATTGTGTGGGCATGGTCTAAAAGTTCTTGACTTGATGAATATAAAGACACTGCCAAAACATTATATCTTAAAGAGATGGACTAGAGAAGCACGCAATGGAAGTATACAAGATAGGCAAGGAAGGAATGTGATAGAAAATCCAAAATTGGAAGCTCAACTTCGATACAAGGACCTGTCTCATAAGTTTCACAATATGGCACATAAATCAGCCAACTCTCCGAAATGTTGTGTGCTGCTGGAAAGTGCACTTGATTCCGTTGCTCCACACATAGAGGATTTACTCAATGCAGCCACTAGTGCTATGAGTAAACCATATAAAGACAAAGAAAATGTTGACCCAAAAGTGCAACAAATAGATGAGTTGCTTAGTTCTGCACGGCTGAAGAAAAAAGAGGTTCAATCATCAAACTTGAGGAGAAAGAAAACTTGGCTCGATAAGTTACTCAAGGGGAAGCACAAACCAACTAAAGCAACTGCACCAACAAAAAAAGGAGCAAAGGTATGTTGCAAGCGGTGCATGATATTTTGTATTGTTCATTTGTAAACTAATTACTATACTTTTCATTGGCAGCAACAAAAGAAAAAGGATGGTGTGAAACAAAAGAAAAAAGATGATGTGGAGCCTCAAGTACAAGTGAAGAACAACAAAGGAGCAAATTTGGAGCTTCAAGAGTGGAATAGCATCATCAGTTTCACCCAGCAGCTCTTGTCGGCTCCACCATAGTATTTTGGGGCAAGTACAAGTGAAGAAGTATGATGTTGATCTGTTCTAGCATGCAAGTTCGTTAGATCATATTTTGGACATGGTTAACTATAGTATTTTGGGGCTAACATAGTATTTTGTGGCCTAATTGTACAAGTGAATAGGCCAAATTTCTACACTTGAATCATTATTTCGGTAGTAGTATTTGGTTCTGAAATTGTGCAAGAGCTTCCGAATTTCAATGACAAGTGGCTTGTTGTCTCTTAAGAAATCTGAAGAAAAGTGTATTGTGTGGAAGGATAGCAATATATTGTTTATCTCTGTAGCTTATCTCTACTAATTAGCAGAGAGTCACCTATTTTATATCTCTGCTTATTTATGTTAATTTTTTGATTCATTCTTTTGCATAAACTGTAGCTTATCTCTGCTTATTTTTATGCATTGGAGGTATAGATGAAAGCTGCTGCTGTTTGTTAACTGACTATTGTTTGTACACTGAAAACTGCTGCTTATCTCAGTAGTAAATCTGCTGCTGTTTGTTATTTGTACACTGAAAAACTGCTGCTTATCTCAGTAGTAAAACTGCTACTGTTTGTTCACTGATTGAAAAACTGCTGCTGTTTGAACCTAGTCTGCAGCTTAAATATCTCATTAGTAAAAAAGCTTCCACACTCCGCTGTTTGTACACGGGTAAACTGCTTGTTAACTGACTGAAAAAATGCTAATCACTTGCATTCAGTACGTACACAGTTGAAATGTTGAACATTTTTTTAAAAATGTGTTTTTTTAAATGTGAGAAGTTTTTGAAATTTCAAACATTTTTTTAAAAGCGGACAGTGTTTGAATATATGAATAAAATTTAAAAACAAAACATTTATTGAAATGGTGAATACAATTTTGAAACCACGAACATTTCTTGAAATTCCTGAATATTATTTGAAACACGAGCATTCTTTCCAATTGCGAACGAAATTTGGAAACAAGATCATTTTTTGAAATTCCAAACAATATTTGAAATTCTCAAACACGTTGGAAAAGAAAAATAAACTTGAAATGGAAAAACCAAAAAAAAAGAATATTTGTAAAAAGAAACAGAAAGAAAAAAAGTGAAAGAAAAAAAAGAAAAAATACGGTTTCAGAAACCTTCTAGAAGGTTCCCAAAACTGGTGAAACCGGACTGAACCTGCTAGGAGGTTTCCAAACCGAACGAAAGAGATCACCTAACTGGGCCAGCCCATGCGCTCGACCCGATGCGTTTGCTCGAAATTATGATGCAACGAGCGTCAAATAGGGATTTCTTGCAAATTCTCCAGATTTTTGATTTTAGTCAACAGCTAACCCCGCGGTGCTCGTGGGCTAGCCCACTGTAATGGCGCCAATTTTCTTTTCTTTTCTCATTCTTTTTCTTTTCTTACTTTTTCCTTATTTTTTTCTTTCTATCTTATCCCATTTCTTCGTTTCACATGTTTAATTTTGAAAAATTAATGATTTTTTTTAAAATTCATGAATTTTCTAAAAAATACTGGTACATTTAAAATTCTTGAATATTTATTTAAATTCGCAAAAATTTCAAAACTATTAACAATTTTTATAAATTGACAAAAAAAATCAAAAAAATGCTTCCTTTCCCTGACAGCTGGGACCCATTATCTACATGGTCGCACGCAAGGAAGTGCCTCCTTATGACAGGCAAAAAAAATGATTCCCCTGACAGCTGGGACCACCAGGCCGAAGCGTACGTATATACTGGTCGGTCTCTCTGCAACGATGAACTGTGGCCGAGTAAGGAGCTACACTGTCGTAGTAGAGCCCCCGACGTAGCTTCTCATGCAGTCCCGTGTAAATCGTGTACATGTACGTACAGCCACGCTGCAAAAAATACGGCCACGTATGTACATATGGGCGGGGTCTCGAACGCGTACTCGCGCATAAGGCCAGGGCTCGTGTACATCGAGAGGCAATGTGGCAGCGGTAATGGTCGACTGCAATGGACGGTGGGGGTACGCAACAACGGCGTCCTGTTCATCGACAACCAACCGGCTGGGTCGGAACGGAGGAAACAACGTCGTGTCCATCGGGAGCCAACCCACTGGTTCAGAATGCGTCCTTTTCATCGGGAGCCAACCGGCTTGGACGGAACAGCCGAAACGGGGTCCTGTTCATCGACCCCCACCGGCTGGGGGTGTGGCATACCGCAAAATGGACGAAACAGAGTTTTGTTCAACCGCATACGTTCGAAACGGGTCCTGTTCATCGGGAGCGGTGTGGCGTACCGCAAAACAAACTCCACGGGCTACTGTTCATCATCCGTCAACTTCCTACAGCCTCCACGGGCTACTGTTCATCCACCGCCAACTGCCTACGGCCTCCACGGGGTCATGTTCTTCCAACCCCAACCGGCACGGCCTCCTCGATCGATCGGGGTCCTGTTCATCCAGCATCAACAGCCTACACACGGCCAAAGTACTATTCATCCAACTCCCACCGGGTGGGGTGTACGCGTGGGCAGCAGCAACAACGGGGACTGTTCATCCACAGCCAACCAACCGACTAGGCCAACACGTCTCGCGCAAGGGGTTGGATCGATGCAACCGGCTGGTGGTCTCGACTCGACCTACGTATCGCGCGCGGCAGCAACGGGGACTGTTCATCGAGAGGCAACCAACCGGCTAGGTCAACTCACGTCTCGCGCGGGGGCTCAATGCAACGCATCGAACGACCGGGCCAGTAAACTACGTACACGCATGAGTCTCTCTTGCATTGATCGGGTTCAGTAAGCAGCGAAGGGATAGCTCGGGTTCAGTACGTAGTGCGAGGGATCGCTCGGGTTTAGTAAGCAGCGAAGGAATCGCACGGGTTCAGTAGTAGTGCGAGGTATCACTCGGATTCAGTGTAGTGCGAGGGATAGATCGCTCGGGTTCGGTAAGGCGAGCTATCGATCGATCGGGCTCAGTAAGCGAACAACTCGCTCGGGTTCAGTTAGTGAAGGGCTCGCACACGCGTGCGTATGAAAGAAACGCGCAAACCACTTCATCGCTCGAGCCCGACCACCCACCGATTGCCCACCGTATACCTGAAAATCCCCGAAAAAATTCTCGCCCTCACTTCTACCACGAGTTTTTACGTCATGGACGGCCAAAAGAATGTCATGCAGGTGCGCCTCCGGCCCGCCCATGATGAAAAGCCCATTCTCTGTCATAATTTTTTTATCATAGAAGTAGGAGCCCACCACATCTATGATGATACGTGTTTTTGTCACAATTATCGTCATGGATGTGTCACATCCATGACATAAAAAGTTTTCATTCGGGCCATAATGTCACGGATGTGTCTTTTTTTGTAGTGATAGGGAGACTGCCATCTTGTTCAGGGTGTCGAGGAAGATGATGTTAAGACCACTGCTCCCGTCCATCAGGATGCGTGGGAGGCGGTAGGCCCCGACGATTGGATCTACCACGAAGGCATGCTTGTGTGAGGTCAGCGGTGTTTTTGGTGTGGTTGCTAATGCTGAACGCCACCATTTCTTCCGACCAGACGAGGAGCTCGCTGGTTGTTTTCTCCATTGCGTAAACTGCGCGGCGTGTGAGCCTTTGGTTTCGGCATGTTTCGGCCGCCGGGAAGATCATGTTCATAGTGGTCTCGTGGGAGGGCTGGTGGGTCGAAGGAGTCCCAGCCCCCCGAGTTGTCGACGGCTAGCTCGAAAGAGCCTAAAGTAAAGGACTGGCCGGGCGTAAATTTGTCGGCTTTCTCTGGATCTCCGCACCGGGTTAGATCTCCGACCAGCGTCGCCGTGCCTGGCGCGCCAACTGACGGTGCAAAATACCGCCAGATCCCTCGGTAGGGTTCCTGGTGTGGTTGGAAGTACGGGGACGGAGCCCGCACACACAAGTTACTCAGGTTCGGGCCTCCGGAGAGTAATACCCTACATCGTGCTTCTTCTTCTTATTCATGGTGATGGGATACCTCGTGCGATTACAATGGAGTTGGGGATTGCTACCGAGAGTTGTTCTCCTCTAGATTGGATGCCCTGGGGGCTTCCCTACCTCCCCTTATATAGACGACGGAGGTTAGGGTTTTACAGGGAGGAGATGCGATTTAGGTCGCCGCCCTTCTTGTCTTGGAGGACAAGTCGCCTCAAGGTCGGCTCCTGTCTTTGCTGGGCCCCCAGGCCATGATGCTCCCCTGGGCTTGGTTCCTAGCCAGATTCCCCTGCACGACTTTTTTTTCCTTCTTTTTTGGGAAGTGAAAGTTCAATCCCCACCCTCACCCCTAAACACAACCTCACCCCAACCCCCTCCCCCCAACACACACACACACGAACATTCTCTTTTTCAGATTAACCGTCTCGCAAGTATTATTCCTATAAATAAAAGATGCTGGAGAATATCCTCCGCGACGTCTGTTTGGCCCGCGCACAGTGCCGCGGCCCCGCGCGAGCGCCGTCCGATCAGCCCGGACGGTGCGCACCCGGCCTGATTGCCTCGTGGTCCACACCACCTCATAGTCTTTTCGCCCATGCGCGCGTGTATGCCTTCTCGCGCGCGACGGGCGAGCCCGGGCCGCCTGTCATCGTCCGCAAGCACCAGACGGTGTGCTTGCCCACGTCGTTCGTGTCGGCCGTTAGTCCTGGCCGGACGCGAAGGGGGCTTGCCTGCCCAGACGCGGAGGGGGTTGGCCTGCTCAGCCGCAGAGGGTCTTGGCCTCCTGGACCCTTGTCGTCGCGGGCTCCGGCCAGATAGCGTGGGATAGGTGGCCTGCCTGGCCGCGGAGGGTCTTGGCCTGCCCGGACCCTTGCCGTCGTGGGCCCTAGCCAGATGGCGTGGGATTGGTGGCCTGCCAGGCCGCAGAGGGTCTTGGCCTACCCATAGCCTTGCCGTCGCGGGCTCTGGTCGGATGGTGCGGGATGGGTGGCCTACCTGGCCGCAGAGGTGCTTGGCCTGCCCAGACCCTTACCGTTGCGGGCCCTGGCCAGATGGCATGGGATTGGTGGCCTGCCCAGCCGTAGAGAGGCTTGGCCTACCCATAGCCTTGCCGTCGCAGGCCCTGGCAGGCTGGCATGGGATGGGACGCGTAATATCGGTTGCCCTGCCCAGGCGATAAAAGAAGCAGTGGTTGACCAAAAATAGTATTCTTCTACGCTTCTTTTACAAAGAATTTACGTCAATAGGGAATGACCTTCTTGACGAGTTTGTGGGAAGAGGTTTGCCACACCTGTGGGCATATTTGATGAGTTCCTTTAGTTAATACGGGAAAGGAGCAGAAAGAATTCTCGTCTTTCTCCCCAGAGGTGACTTGAGTTACCGAACCCACGAGAGGAAGCGTACCTTTAAGACAAATGTTTTTAACAAGCTTTGCAAGAGAATTAAATTCCAGTTTTTGGACCAGATCAAATCAAGTTGCACAGTTGAACACTTGTAAATAAAAATAGGCATGGGTATGAGGTCTTATTCTTACAACCATATATTTGCGAACGGGGTCATCATGATAGTCGTTTGTGCTCTGAAAGTCATCATCAAGATGTGCTTGCAACGTAGCAAAATGGGGGATGTGTCCAAATTACGTCTTGAGCGGCACGCGTCCTGCATTAAGAGTCAGTTGTCCAACCAAAGGCCCTATCTATCGCGTAGGGTTGCCTGGTAATTAAGATAAATCAGACAAAAGCATTGGACGTTTTAATGACTACACCTCTTGTATCCCTAGAGATAGGATCCACGCTACCGTACCAAACATTTCTATCACTTGCGTTCAGAATAGTGTTTCACGGTCTCTCTGTTCTTAGCCTCTCCGTGGCTCGATCTCTGATCATGGGTACCTGCACGAACAAAGATCGCTGAAACGATCGGTATGGTCGACTAGAGGCGGGTGAATAGGCAACTAACAATTTTAGCTTCTTTTAACAAATTAAGGCTCAGCAACAAAGTATGTTGTCTAGATATGCAACTACGTGGACAACCTATATGACAAGCACAACAACAACAACAAATGCAAGCACAAGATAAGCACATAATAAAAGCTTGCACAAAGTAAAGACACGAAGTAACCGCAAGTGGAGTCGATGGAGATGAGGATGTGTTGCCGAAGTTCCCTCCTTTGGGGGAGGTACGTCTCCGTTGGAGAGGTGTGGAGGCACAATGCTCCCCAAGATGTCACTAGGACCACCTTATTCTCCTCACGCCCTCGCACAATGCAAGATGCTGTGATTCCACTAACGGTGCCCTTGAAGGCGGCGACCGGACCTTTACAAACAAGGTTGGGGCTCTCTCCACAACTTAATTGAAGGCTCCCAACACCACCACGAAGCTTCACCACAATGGAATGAGGCTCCGAGGTGACCTCTTCCGTCTAGGGTGCCCAAACACCCAAGAGTAACAAGATCCACAGGAAATCTAAGGGGGGGGGGTTCAAATCTCCTTTGGTGGAAGTGTAGATCTAGGTCTCATCTCTCAATCCCTAGCAAATCAACAAGTTTGGTTGGCTAGAAAAGGAGATCGGGCAAATATGAGATTGAGCAACAATGGAGCAAAACGAGGAGGAAGAAGGTTATCTTCGTGGAGAAGAAGACTCCCTTTATATAGTGGGTATAAGAATCCAACCGTTATGTTCTAGAACAGCCTTAAGCGGTACTACCGCTCCCCAAGCGGTACTCCAGTGAAAGTACCACACAAGCGACACTGCCGCTAGTAGCAAGCGGTACTACCGCGAATTCCCGATGGGTAATAGAGAAATCCACAATAGTGCGCGCGGTACTCCAGCGGAAGTACCGCACAAGTAGTACTACCGCTAGGAGCAAGCGGTACTACCGCGAATTGCCGAATGGTAACAAAGACCCTCCCGGTAGTAACCGTGGCACACCAACGGAAGTGCCGCACAGGCGGTACTACCGTGGTAGCCAGCAGTATTACCGCTAATTACCATCAGGAAGGCCAGAACACAACAGGGGGAACGCTCCGAAGGCGGGGAAGGTGTCAAGGGTGCAAATAGGTTGTGTACGTGTTGAATCCATCCATCCATACTTCTTGTCCTCCTCCTTCGAGACGCCATTGCCACATTCCTCATGACCATGCCCCATCAGCCCGTAGATTTGACAGAAAAAAGGGATGTTCTCGTATTTAACAATTAACATGCGTCGCCCCTCTCCTTCCTCTGGCAGAGATGTAAAACGGGTAAGCGGTTTTGCAGTGAGGATTCGTGCTCGGACCCTAACATAACCGTCTTCAAAGTACAAGTTTGGTCGGAGCTGAACCTCCCTCACCTTGCCAATCCGAGCAGCCAACTGGTCCACCACTTCAACATGGAGATATAGACCAGGAACTTTATGGATTTGCGCCCACACATACAGTCCATCAAGAACAAACGACGCTGGATCCGTCTCGCCATCATAATCTTCGATAATCACACCGAAAACCCCTGAAGAGCCAGGGCCCTCCATGAACCACTTTTTTCCAATCTCCGAGCCAGTACGTCTAAAAGATGAAGAGGTTTTCTTCCGCCTCATGGAACTTCGAGGTTTGTGCTAAGCCCTAGATGAACTTCATCGTGTCAAAGAACGAAGAGGAACTAAAGGGCCGATCAGTGTTAACTCGTGCAATCACCAACCACCTGGCCTCCGATTTGAATCTCTTTGTTTGCTCCTTTCCGATCACGACGTCGTCAAGCAGGTCCATACTCTTGAGCATCTCTTCCAGATCAACTTCGCTTTTCTCCCCAGCACTAGATGAGGAGCCTTCTTCCGCCGCCATCGATGGGATTCTGACGACCGCAGCTTCACCATGGTACCCCAGACACCACTCGTCCCCACCCGAGAGCGTGGTTTCGAGTTCTAGTGACAGTGTAGATAGATTTCCCGCCGGCAATGGGAGTCGCGAGCAGAGCAAGAAAAACCCTAAACCTAGGGGTCTCACTATAAGCGAGACATAGGGCTCCTATATGCCGCTCACCGCATCCAACGGCAGCGAGGCACATAGGGGTGACCCAATTGGACCGGCCCAGCTGTGTGTATTCAACGAATGAAAATTCCTAAAAAGAAGAAATGGACGAGAGAAGGATCAAACTGAGGACCTCCCGCTGGAGAAAGTATAAGAGCTATTAACAGCAACAGATCTAAAACATGTTTTGAAATTTGAAACATGATTTTGTTTTAAAGGAAGTGATTTTTTTTGGACGCAAACATTTTCAAATTTGTGAACAGTTTTTTAAACTCAAACATTTTTTTGAAAACATAAATAGTTTTTAATCTGTGAACTTCTTTTAAAATGGAAAACCTTTTGGAACTCCGGTTTTTTTTTAAAGCTAAAAAAAATCTCGATCTGTGAACAGTTTTTGGAAACTCTGAACAAAATTTGAAACCGTTAACATTTTCTAAAATTCTCAACATTTTTATGTAATCAGATGATTTCTTTTAAAGTAAGTGAAAATTTCGGAAAAAATTAGAAAATGAAACTTTCTGAAATTCCAAACATTTTTTGAACACTTTTTGAAATGTTGAACATTTTTTTAAAAATGTGTTTTTTTAAATGTGAGAAGTTTTTGAAATTTCAAACATTTTTTTAAAAGCGGACAGTGTTTGAATATACGAATAAAATTTAAAAACTTAACATTTATTGAAATGGTGAATACAATTTTGAAACCACGAACATTTCTTGAAATTCCTGAATATTTTTTGAAACACGAGCATTCTTTCAAATTGTGAACGAAATTTGGAAACAAGATCATTTTTTGAAATTCCAAACAATATTTGAAATTCTCAAACACGTTGGAAAAGAAAAATAAACTTGAAAAGGAAAAACAACAAAAGAAAAGAATATTTGTAAAAAGAAACAGAAAGAAAAAAGTGAAAGAAAAAAAAGAAAAAATACGGGTTCGGAGAACCTTCTAGAATGTTCCCAAAACCGGTGAAACCGGACAGAAACTGGTAGAAGGTTTCCAAACCGAACGAAAGAGATCACCTAACTGGGACAGCCCATGCGCTCAACCCGATGCGTTTGCTCGAAATTATGATGCAACGAGCGTCAAATAGGGAATTCTTGCAAATTCTCCAGAATTTTTATTTTAGTCAACAGCTAACCCCGCGGTGCTCGTGGGCCAGCCCACTGTAATGGCGCCAGTTTTCTTTTCTTTTTTCGTTTCTTACTTTTTCCTTATTTTTTTCTTTTTCTTTCTATCTTATCCCATTTCTTCGTTTCACATGTTTAATTTTAAAAAATTAATGATTTTTTTAAAATTCATGAATTTTCTAAAAAATACTGGTACATTTAAAATTCTTGAATATTTATTTAAATTCGCAAAAAATTCAAAACTATTAACAATTTTTATAAATTGACAAAAAATTCAAAAAAATGCTTCCTTTCCCTGACAGCTGGGACCCACTATCTACATGGTCGCACGCAAGGAAGTGCCTCCTTATTACGGGCAAAAAAAATGATTCCCCTGACAGCTGGGACCCACCAGGCCGAAGCGTACGTATATACTGGTCGGTCTGTCTGCAACGATGAACCGTGGCCGAGTAAGGAGCTACACTGTCGTAGTAGAGCCCCCGACGTAGCTTCTCATGCAGTCCCGTCTAAATCGTGTACATGTACGTATAGCCACGCTGTAAAAAATACGGCCACGTACGTACATATGGGCGGGGTCTCGAACGCGTACTCGCGCATAAGGCCAGGGCTCGTGTACATCGAGAGGCAACGTGGCAGCGGTAATGGTCGGCTGCACTGGACGGTGGGGGTACGCAGCAACGGCGTCCTGTTTATCGACAACCAACCGTCTGGGTCGGAACGGAGGAAACAACGTCGTGTCCATCGGGAGCCAACCCACTGGGTCAGAATGCGTCCTTTTCATCGGGAGCCAACCGGCTTGGACGGAACAGCCGAAACGGGGTCCTGTTCATCGACCCCCACCGGCTGGGGGTGTGGCATACCGCAAAATGGACGAAACAGAGTTTTGTTCAACCGCATACGTTCGAAACGGGGTCCTGTTCATCAGGAGCGGTGTGGCGTACCGCAAAACGGACTCCACGGGCTACTGTTCATCATCCGTCAACTTCCTACAGCCTCCATGGGCTACTGTTCATCCACTGCCAACTGCCTACGGCCTTCACGGGGTCATGTTCTTCCAACCCCAACCGGCACGGCCTCCTCGATCGATCGGGTCCTGTTCATCCAGCATCAACAGCCTACACACGGCCAAAGTACTATTCATCCAACTCCCACCGGGTGGGGCGTACGCGTGGGCAGCAGCAACAACGGGGACTGTTCATCCACAGCCAACCAACCGACTAGGCCAACACGTCTCGCGCAAGGGGTTGGATCGATGCAACCGGCTGGTGGTCTCGACTCGACCTACGTATCGCGCGCGGCAGCAACGGGGACTGTTCATCGAGAGGCAACCAACCGGCTAGGTCAACTCACGTCTCGCGCGGGGGCTCAATGCAACGCATCGAACGACCGGGCCAGTAAACTACGTACACGCATGAGTCTCTCTCGCATTGATCGGGTTCAGTAAGCAGCGAAGGGATAGCTCGGGTTCAGTACGTAGTGCGAGGGATCGCTCGGGTTTAGTAAGCAGCGAAGGAATCGCACGGGTTCAGTAGTAGTGCGAGGTATCACTCGGATTCAGTGTAGTGCGAGGGATAGATCGCTCGGGTTCGGTAAGGCGAGCTATCGATCGATCGGGCTCAGTAAGCGAACAGCTCGCTCGGGTTCAGTTAGTGAAGGGCTCGCACACGCGTGCGTATGAAAGAAACGCGCAAACCACTTCATCGCTCGAGCCCGACCACCCACCGATTGCCCACCGTATACCTGAAAATCCCCGAAAAAATTCTCGCCCTCACTTCTACCACGAGTTTTTACGTCATGGACGACCAAAAGAATGTCATTCAGGTGCGCCTCCGGCCCGCCCATGATGAAAAGCCCATTCTCTGTCATAATTTTTTATCATAGAAGTAGGAGCCCACCACATCTATGATGATACGTGTTTTTGTCACAATTATCGTCATGGATGTGTCACATCCATGACATAAAAAGTTTTCATTCGGGCCATAATGTCACGGATGTGTCTTTTTTTGTAGTGATAGGGAGACTCCCATCTTGTTCAGGGTGTCGAGGAAGATGATGTTAAGACCACTGCTCCCATCCATCAGGACGCGTGGGAGGCGGTAGGCCCCGACGATTGGATCTACCACGAAGGCATGCTTGTGTGAGGTCAGCGGTGTTTTCGGTGTGGTTGCTAATGCTGAACGCCACCATTTCTTCCGACCAGGCGAGGAGCTCGCTGGTTGTTTTCTCCGTTGCGTAAACTGCGCGGCGTGTGAGCCTTTGGTTTCGGCATGTTTCGGCCGCCGGGAAGATCATGTTCATAGTGGTCTCGTGGGAGGGCTGGTGGGTCGAAGGAGTCCCAGCCCCCCGAGTTGTCGACGGCTAGCTCGAAAGAGCCTAAAGTAAAGGTCTGGCCCGGCGTAAATTTGTCGGCTTTCTCTGGATCTCCGCACCGGGTTAGATCTCCGACCAGCGTCGCCGTGCCTGGCGCGCCAACTGACGGTGCAAAATACCGCCAGATCCCTCGGTAGGGTTCCTGGTGTGGTTGGAAGTACGGGGACGGAGCCCGCACACACAAGTTACTCAGGTTCGGGCCTCCGGAGAGTAATACCCTACATCGTGCTTCTTCTTATTATTCATGGTGATGGGATACCTCGTGCGATTACAATGGAGTTGGGGATTGCTACCGAGAGTTGTTCTCCTCTAGATTGGATGCCCTGGGGGCTTCCCTACCTCCCCTTATATAGACGACGGAGGTTAGGGTTTTACAGGGAGGAGATGCGATCTAGGTCGCCGCCCTTCTTGTCTTGGAGGACAAGTCGCCTCAAGGTCGGCTCCCGTCTTTGCTGGGCCCCCAGGCCGTGATGCTCCCCTGGGCTTGGTCCGGCCTGGTGAGCCACCCCCGGGTCATGGCCCCGTCAGTATTGTCATGCAGAAAATTTTAGGAAAAATAGATGAGAAACATGATATAATGAATTAAATAAATCTACCGTAAATGAAAAACTAAGTTTGAATGAACCAAAAAATATATTTACTATCTGGGGCAAAATCAAGCACGCACAAGATTATGATGAACAAAATCTACCTTATATGAAGGAAACTGGAAAAAAGAATGACAACCATTTAAAAAAATGAAGAAACGTAACGTTTTGAAGAAGACGACATGAAAATGAAATAATTCGCAACGTCAGAAATATCACTGAAGCTCGACAAAAAAAAAAAGAGGCTGTTCTGTACTTACATTTTTTGTTTTGAGTAACTTCTCAGGTACAAATGTGCTAGGCTACGGGCCTGGCGAGAAACATGAAACGAACACGAGGCCTGACGAGTACATTCGTGATGAACACGAACCCTGACCATCCTGACCCTCCCGTATCCCATTCGTGTTGGAGTCCATTCGTGATAACACGAACCCAGACCCGCCTGACCCTCCCGTATCCCATTCGTGTTGGAGTCCATTCGTGATGAACACGAACCCTGACCCTCCTGACCCTCCCGTACCCCATTCGTGTTGACCGTACAACCGTGAAATGACGCGCCATATATACCGCCCCTTTGAGCTCACATTTAGTCATCACCTTCCCAGAGACTCACACAGCGCAGAAGCCGTAGTAGAGCAAAGCTAGCTAGCCATGGATGTGGAGGGCAACGCGGTGCAGGCGATCGTGGCGGCCAACCGCAACGAGGAGAAGCTGCCGTGGGCGCTGATGCTGTGCGGCGTCATGATTGCTGCGGCCGCGCTGGGGCTGGTCGTGAAGCCTCCTCCTGCTGGCATCTTCCTCGACAACGGCAAGGTGGTCTTCTACTCCTACCACGGCATTCTGGTCGCCGTGCTCCTCTTCGGCTTGGTGGAGGCGTGGGTCGGCTATGGCGCGTCCTGCGACCTGGAGCGCTGGCGAGCGGTCGGCAAGAAGATCATGTGGTTCTCCATCCTCCCTCTCGTGTTGGTGCTTGGAATTGGAGGAGGCATAGCGTTTGCTGCTCCAAAGTAGTAGTGGGCCCTAGTAGCGATTCATGCCTCTGTTTCCTGAAGGTCTCCGACTGTTTTCATATTTGTTATGTAGTAGTGGGCCCTAGTAGCGATTCATGCCTCTGTTTCCTGAAATTACGACAAAGTAGTAGTATGCCTGCAGATCTGTGTGTGTTGTCGTAATTTTCCATTCTCAAGGATATCGATGTAATGTAGTTTTCCTAAATGCACTAATTTATTCATGAATTGCCTGTTAAGTGAAACTGTCCGAACAATTTCCATCTTCCCGGCCTGCACTCTCTCTGTCAGACTGTCACTGCTCATGCCTGACGCGAGTTGGGCGAGGCTTTTGCCTCTCCGCGCAGATCAGACCCGTAGCGTTCGTGTCCCTGTTCGTGTTGGTGTTGCTTCCTAGCCAGATTCCCCTGCACGACTTTTTTTTTTCTTTTTTCGGAAGGGAAAGTTCAATCCCCACCCTCACCCCTAAATACAACCCCTGAAACCCCCCCCCCCCCCCCCACCACCACACACACACACACACACGAACATTCTTAACCGGCTCGCAACTATTATTCCTATAAATAAAAGATGCTGGAGAATAGCCTCCGCGACGTCTGGCGCGCGCACAGTGCCGCGGCCCCGCGCGGGCGCCGTCTGATCAGCCCGGACGGTGCGCACCCGGCCTGATTGCCTAGTGGTCCACACCACCTCATAGTCTTTTCGCCCACGCATGTATGCCTTCTCTCGCGCAACGGGCGAGCCCGGGCCGCTTGTCATCGTCCGCAAGCACCAGACAATGTGCTTACCCACCTCGTTCGTGTCGGCCGTTAGTCCTGGCCGGACGCGAAGGGGGCTTGCCTGCCCAGACGCGGAGGGGGATTGGCCTGCTCAGCCGCAGAGGGTCTTGGCCTCCTGGACCCTTGTCGTCGCGGGCTCTGGCCAGATAGCGTGGGATGGGTGGCCTGCCTGGCCGCGGAGGGTCTTGGCCTGCCTGGACCCTTGCCGTCGCGGGCTCTAGTCGGATGGTGCGAGATGGGTGGCCTGCCTAGCCGCAGAGGTGCTTGGCCTGCCCGAACCCTTACCGTTGCGGGCCCTGGCCAGATGGCGTGGGATTGGTGGCCTGCCCGGCCGCAGAGAGGCTTGGCCTACCCATAGCCTTGCCGTCGCAGGCCCTGGCAGGCTGGCATGGGATGGGACGTGTAATGTCGGTTGCCCTGCCCAGGCGATAAAAGAAGCAGTGGTTGACCAAAAATAGTATTCTTCTACGCTTCTTTTACAAAGAATTTATGTCTGTAGGGAATGACCTTCTTGACGAGTTTGTGGGAAGAGGTTTGCCACACCTGTGGGCATATTTGATGAGTTCCTTTAGTTGATCCGGGAAAGGAGCAGAACGAATTCTCGTCTTTCTCCCAAGAGGTGACCTGAGTTATCGAACCCACAAGAGGAAGCGTACCTTTAAGACAAATGTTTCTAACAAGCTTTGCAAGAGAATTAAATTCCAGTTTTTGGACCAGATCAAATCAAGTTGCACAGTTGAACACTTATAAATAAAAATAGCATGGGTATGAGGTTTTATTCTTACAACCATATATTTGCGAATGGGGTCATCATGATAGTCGTTTGTGCTCCGAAAGTCATCATCAAGATGTGCTTGCAACGTAGCAAAATGGGGGATGTGTTCAGATTACGTCTTGACCGGCACGCGTCCTGCATCAAGAGTTAGTTGTCCAACCAAATGCCCTATCTGTCGCGTAGGGTTGCCTGGTAATTAAGATAAATCAGACAAAAGCATTAGGCGTTTTAATGACTACACCTCTTATATCCCCAGAGATAGGATCTACACTACCGTACCAAACCTTTCTGTCACTTGTGTTCAGAATAGCGTTTCATGGTCTCTCTGTTCTTAGCCTCTCCGTGGCTCGATCTCTGATCCTGGGTGCCTGCAGGGACAAAGATCGCTGAAAAGGTCGGTATGATCGACTAGAGGGGGGTGAATAGGCGACTAACAGTTTTTAGCTTCTTTTAACAAATTAAGGCTCAACAACAAAGTAGGTTGTCTAGACATGCAACTAGGTGGACAACCTATATGACAAGCACAACAACAACAAATGCAAGCACAAGATAAGCACATAATAAAAGCTTGCACAAAGTAAAGACACGAAGTAACCGCAAGTGGAGTCGATGGAGACGAGGATGTGTTGCCGAAGTTCCCTCCTTTGGGGGAGGTACGTCTCCGTTGGAGAGGTGTGGAGGCACAATGCTCCCCAAGATGTCACTAGGACCACCTTATTCTCCTCACGCCCTCGCACAATGCAAGATGTCGTGATTCCACTAGCGGTGCCCTTGAAGGCGGCGACCAGACCTTTACAAACAAGGTTGGGGCTCTCTCCACAACTTAATTGGAGGCTCTCAACACCACCACGAAGCTTCACCACAATGGAATGTGGCTCCGAGGTGACCTCTTCCGTCCAGGGTGTCCAAACACCCAAGAGTAACAAGATCCACAAGAAATGTAAGGGGGATTCAAATCTCCTTTGGTGAAAGTGTAGATCTAGGTCTCATCTCTCGATCCCTAGCAAATCAATAAGTTTGGTTGGCTAGAAAAGGAGATCGGGCAAGTATGAGCTTGAGCTTGAGCAACAGTGGAGCAAAACGTGGAGGAAGAAGGTTATCTTCGTGGAGAAGAAGACTCCCTTTATATAGTGGGTACAAGAATCCAACCGTTATGTTCTGGAATAGCCTTAAGCGGTACTATCGCTCGGGGGAGCGGTACTACCGCTAAGCACAGGGTAGTCATCGAGACCCACCGAGGACCAGCGCGGAACTGGCGCAGTAGTACTGCCGGAGCGGTACTACCGCCTTAGATAAGCGGTACTACCGCGAATTAGCCGGTGGGTAAAAGAGCTTCCACGGTAGTGCGGACGGTACTCCAGTGGAAGTACCGCACAAGTGGTACTACCGCTAGGAGCAAGCGGTACTACCGCAAATTCCCGATGGGTAACAGAGAAATCCACGGTAGTGCACGCGGTACTCCAGCGAAAGTACCGCACAAGCAGTACTACCGCTAGGAGCAGGCGGTACTACCGTGAATTCCCGAATGGTAACAGAGACCTTCCCGGTAGTAACCGCGGCACACCAACGGAAGTACCGCACAGGCGGTACTACCGTGGTAGCCAGCGGTACTACCGCCAATTACCATCAGGAAGGCCAGAACACAACAGGAGGAAAGCTCCAAAGGCGGGGAAGGTGTCGTGGGTGCAAATAGGTTGTGTACTTGTTGAATCCATCCATCCATACTTCTTGTCCTCCTCCCTCTAAATGCCATTGCCACATTCCTCATGACCATGCCCCATCAGCTCGTAGATTTGACAGAAAAAGGGATCTTCTCGTATTTAACAATTAACATGCGTCGCCCCTCTCCTTCCTCTGGCAGAGGTGTAAAACGGGTCAACGGTTTTGTAGTGAGGATTCGTGCTCGGACCCTAACATAACCGTCTTCAAAGTACAGGTTTGGTCGGAGCTGAACCTCCCTCACCTTGCCAATCTGAGCAGCCAACTGGTCCACCACTTCAACATGGAGATATAGCCCAGGAACTTTATGGATTTGCGCCCACACATATAGTCCATCAAGAACAACCGACGCTGGATCCATCTCGCCATCATAATCTTCGATAATCACACCGAAACCCTTGAAGAGCCAGGGCCCTCCATGAACCAATTTTTTTCCAATCTCTGAGGCAGTACATCTAAAAGATGAAGAGGTTTTCTCCCGCCTCATGGAACTTCGAGGTTTGTGCTAAGCTCCAGATGAACTTCATCTTGTCAAAGAACTAAGAGGAACTAAAGGGCCGATCAGTGTTAACTCATGCAATCACCAACCACCTGGCCTTCGATTTGAATCTCTTTGTTTGCTCCTTTCCGATCACGACGCCGTCAAGCTCCTCGTCAAGCAGGTCCATACTCTTGAGCATCTCTTCCAGATCAACTTCGCTTTTCTCCCCAGCACTAGATGAGGAGTCTCCTTCCGCCGCCATCGATGGGATTCTGACGACCGCAGCTTCACCATGGTACCCTAGACACCACTCGTCCCCACCCGAGAGTGTGGTTTCGAGTTCTAGTGACAGAGTAGATAGATTTCTCGCCGGCAATGGGAGTCGCGAGTAGAGCAAGAAAAACCCTAAACCTAGAGGTCTCGCTATAAGCGAGACATAGGGCTCCTATACGCCGCTCACCGCGTCCAACAGCTGCGGGGAACATAGGGGCGACCCAATTGGGCCGGCCCAGCAGCGTGTATTCAATCAGTGAAAATTCTTAAAGAAGAAATGCGCGAGAGAAGGATCAAAGTGAGGACCTCCCGCTGGAGAAAGAGCGCGGCTAGCCACGGGAGTACGTGAGCATTTTGCATACATAGGCAGGGAGAAAGTATAAGAGCTATTAACAACAACAGATCTAAAACATGTTTCAAAATTTGAAACATGATCTTTTTTTAAAGAAAGTGATTTTTTTGGACGCAAACATTTTCAAATTTGTGAACAGTTTTTTAAACTCAAACATTTTTTGAAAACATAAACAGTTTTTAATCTGTGAACATCTTTTAAAATGAGAAACTTTTTGGAACTCTGGTTTTTTTGAAAAAGCTAAAAAATTTGCGATCTATGAACAATTTTTGGAAACTCTGAACAAAATTTGAAACCGTGAACATTTTTTAAAATTGTGAACATTTTTATGTAATCATGATTTCTATTAAAATATGTGAAAATTTTGGGAAAATAGAAAATGAAACTTTTTGAAATTCCAAAAAAAAATTGAACACCTTTTGAAATTGTGATTTTTTTTTTAAAAATGATTTTTTTAAAATGGTTTTTGAAATTCCAAATAAAAGAGGACAGTTTTGAATTTATGAATAAAATTTTAAAATAAAAAATTTATTGAAATTATGAATAAAATTATGAAACCATGAACATTTCTTGAAATTCCTGAATATTTTTTGAAACACGAGCATTCTTTCAAATTGTGAACAAAATTTGAAAACAAGATCATTTTTTGAAATTCCAAACAATATTTGAAATTCTCAAACACATTGGAAAAGAAAAATAAACTTAAAAAGGAAAAAAACAAAAAAGAAACGAATATTTGTAAAAAGAAACAGGAAACACAAAAAAAGATAAATGAAAAAGATAAAAAAGAAACAGAAAGAAAAAAGAAAAAGAAAAAATACGGGTGCAGAGAGCCTTCTAGAATATTCCCAAAACCGGTGAAACCGGACAGAACCTGCTAAGAACCTGCTAGGAGGTTTCCAAAACCGAAGGAAAGAGATCGCCTAAATGGGCCAGCCCATGCGCTCGACCCGATGCGTTTGCTCGAAATTATGATGCAACGAGCGTCAAATAGGGATTTTTCGGAAATTCTCCAGATTTTTGATTTTAGTCCACAGCTAACCCCGCGGTGCTCGTGAGCTAGCCCACTTTAGTGGCGCCAGCTTTATTTTCTTTTCCCATTCTTTTTCTTATTTTTTCCTTCTTTTTTTTCTTTTTTCTTTCTATCTTATCCCTTTTATTGCTTTGTCATTTCTTCGTTTCACCTGTTTAATTTTGAAAAATTAATGAAGCTTTTTTAAAATTCATGAATTTTCTAAAAAATACTGGTACATATAGAATTCTTGAACATTTATTTAAATTCGCGGAAATTTCGAAACTATTAACAATTTTTATAAATTGACGAAAAATTCAAAAAATGATTTTTTGAAGAATTCATGAACATTATTTTAATTCAAGTAATTTATATGAATCATGGATTGTTTAAATAAAAATACCTAACATTGTTTATAATTCAGGAAATGTTATCAAAATTATATCATTATTATAAATTCATGAACATTTTTTAGATTCGAACAAATATTCATTCTTATAGATTATTTTATTTTGCGGTGTACTTTTTTGAGGCTTTTTGGGGATACTTTTTATATTAGCATAATATGGTTATCGTTTAAATCGCAAATACACACGATTTTCTATTACTTAAACTTTCCTTTCACATTTGTTTTCTTTCAAATTTGTTAAATAAAATGAAGCCTACATGGCCTACGGGACACGAAGCATGTGGGTGCGCGCCACCTATCCTATTATGCGCGCAAGCCCCATAAGAGCAAGTACAATAGTTGGCTTATAGCCCACAGACATGACACTTTTGCCTATGTAAAAGAGAGAGACATGAAAAAAAAAGAGGAGTGGGCTCTCGTGCAAGAGTCAGTCTCTACACGTGCTCCAAATACAATAAATATGAAGAAACAAGAAAGAGAGAAGGTGATTTTTTTACTAGTCTTATAGTCAACCTTATAGCCAACCTTATTATATAAGTGATTATAAATGATAGCTTTATTTGACATGACATCTTATAGCGAGCAACTGGCTATATTAGTAGTCATGCTCTGAAGAAACCGTAGCTAGCAACCACCATCAGTGGCTGCGCAGGAGCACCATCAATGATCGGGAGTTTCCATGCCAAATGTGCAAATTGGTCCCAGTGTATAGATTTTCACAACTTGATGCTCCTCTTTCATAGTGAGACACATACATAACAACTGCTACAACACGGTTTTTCCACGCCCAACTTGTCGACGGCGTAGAAGGCCCTCCCTAGAGTCAGAAATAGTGTTCCCAAAATGGAGAGCATATTGGATGAGCACGGCGACAAGTCTATTTCCAATGGTAGAGTTTTGGAATGGAAGAATGTTACGACTTCACATGAAGTTGAGCAGTGGTATGGTGGTGGCGAGACATGAGATCACCAGGAAGCCCAACAAAAATTTGGAAGTTCAAACCAGTCGCCTCATGGATGAGGAGTTGGAAGCGGACAAATTGCTTTGCATGTCAAGGCAACCACATATGTCGAATGAGCTTTGGGTTGCAGTGGACTAGAGAAGATTGGAGGTTCAAGGAGCAGGAACATATGAGGCAAAAGATGACCTAGGCTTAATGCCGTGGCTCGAAGGCTGAAGGACGGGAGCCCGAGTGATGAGAGAGACAATAGGAGGCCTAAGGATGGCAGTGGCGGGCAAGATGTCGGGAGGCGCATGGTAGGTCTCCAGCTGGGTGGTGACGAGTGGGCACCCACCGATGTTCAGCGTGGTTTGGGTTCTCTCATCTAATCTATGGTATTTTGAGAGACTTTCGAACATATTTGTGTGAACTTGCAAACACGATGATAAATTCCAACATTTTTGTGTGAACTTTCAAAAAATTCGATGAACATGTAGAAAGTTCAGGAATGAACTTTCTACATTCTCGGGTAAAATTGAAGAAAGCAGTCTTCAGAAAACGCAGCAATTCCAACATTTCCATTCATAATCATTTGCTCCCCAAGACAAGCCTGAAAAATAAATATAAATAGCATAATAGAGTGAAATTATCATGCATGTTTGCATGTTGTGGTGGGCTTTTTTCTATGCATAGTTGTATGTTGAGATGGACCTTTACCATGCATGTTGCATGACGAGTTGACATGCTTGCATACTGAAAGAAATATGTTAATGGAGCTAACAATTCAGACATAGAAGATTCACCGACGTCCATGTCCAAGAGGAAAGGAGTTTGTATTTCTCGCCTTGCAATCCAAGTGAGGAAGAATTGGAAATTTTCTTACGAAATGACTTTATGGCCTGAATTGGAGGCCCACTGTGAAATCGAGGACATATTAATTTAAAAATCACATAATATGATTTGTTTAATTGTACATTGAGGAAATAATGATAGAATATATGTAAACCAAGTCCACATAACAATTTTTTCCTAAAAAAAGTATGTTTAACATTTCAGTAATGTTAAAAATCTAACATGGCATGCTTACTAATGTCAAATTTTTAACCATGGCATAACATTTCAGTAATGTTAAAAATCTAACGTCAAATTTTTAACCATGGTTTCCCCGCAAAAAATAAATAAATAAATTAACCATGGCATAACATTTCAGCAATGTTAAAAATCTAACGTCAAAATTTTAACCATGGTTTCCCCGCAAAAATAAGTAAATAACCATGGCATAACATTTCAGTAATATTAAAAACCTAACGTCAAATTTTTAACCATGGCATAACATTTCAGTGACGCTAAAGAAAATTGCTACCCTCTCGGCAACTAAATTTAACGTAAAAAAAGTTTGATTTGTCATGCTAAAAAAACCTGACGAGCGAAACCCACATTTTCCGTGAGTCCGGCGTCACGCAGCTGAAGTGATAGAGGTTGTAAGAACCCAAACAAACCCAGTGACACCGGAGCTTTCCTCGTCGGATGTGGACGCAACAACCCGAGGGCTCTATCGCAATCTCACCTCCGTCGGCCACGGACGCGCTCTGGTCGTCGTGACGCGGCGGCAGCACGGCGGCGCACCGGCCCGCTCGCAGTTTTCGTTGGAGTACGGGAGAATTCCTGTCGATGCGGGCCACGTGAGTCAAAACGGCGGCAGCGCGTGTCAATGGGAAAAGGCCACCACAGCGCGGCGTCCCATTCGCACGGTCGGTCACCGGCCCCGCCCGGAGCTTTCCCGTCATCCCATTCCCATACCCCACGCGCTCCCCGCCAACCCCACTTCCACCAACCTCCTCTTCTACCTCTCTCCACGGAGTACATCCAGCCAGCCTCGCTCTCTCCTCCTTCGAGTGCCGACAGATCCCTGCCTGACGCTTTGAGTGCGCGGATGGCGTCGACGACGGCGTACTCGCGGCCGTCCAAGCTGCCGGGCGGCGGCCCCGGCGAGAGGAGGCCGCCGCCGCCGCGGCTCATCAGGGCCTTCTTCGCCTCCGGCTCCAAGATCGAGCCCAAGAAGCTCGGCGCCGGCCTCCTCGCCGGGTGCTGCCTCGCGCTCCTCACCTACGTCTCCCTCGCCAAGCTCTACGCCGTCTACTCCCCCGTCTTCGGTGCGTGCCCTGCTCCCTCCATCCCGATCCAGCAATTAATCAGCTGTACTGTACTACATTCAATTGATCCCTCCCACCCTGATCTAACAATTCGTGCTGCGCTGCTGATTCCGCCTCCAGCCACCACCTCGGCCCTGCTACAGAACTACCCGACGTCCTCGTCGTCGGCGCCGGAGGCGGTGGCCGCCCCGCGTCCGCCCAAAGAACCCGCATTTACTGGCGGCAACAACGACAGCGCCATGGATCGCGTCGATCTGACAGAGAAGGGCCCGGCGGTGGCCGGCTCTCGAGAGCCCGGCGTGCCGGAGGCGGTCTCCAGAAAGGAGCACACCGAGAAGGCACCGGCGCCGGCCAACACCTCGGCACCAATGCCATGTAAGGGAATCTCTTCTTGAGCTCTTTTTTCTTGGCACCTTAATTAATAAATGGAAGGAAAGCAGAGCAAAATTATCACTCCCAGGCAGGCAGGCAGGCAAGCAACCTCTTTCACAGATTTAATGCTCTGTACTCTGCAGTCTGGGCAAAAATTGGTTGAGCCCATCACAATGCCCACTTCAGTTAAATGTTCCCCCAGATTACTAGTTGTTACAAATGTGATAGATCTTTGTATAGAAAAAGAAATGTGCTTGCTAGATCTGCTGAGTTCTAATGCAACTTTTGATGGTGAATTCAGCTGGGGGAGAGAGGAAGACCAGCAGCAGCAACATCACTGCCGGTCCGATGAGTTGCGACGAAAATGGCGTGGACGAGGGGTTCCCCTATGCACGGCCGGCGGTCTGCGAGCTGTCTGGCGACATCCGTGTCAGCCCCAGCCAGAAGACAATGTACCTCGTCAACCCGTCCGGCGGCGGCGGCTTCGACGAGAAGGGCGAGAAGCGGCTCCGGCCCTACCCCCGAAACGATGACTTCCTCCTGCCTGCCGTGGTGGAGGTGACTGTCAAGTCTGTCGCCTCCCCTGAGGCCGCGCCACAGTGCACGAAGCAGCATCGCGTCCCCGCGGTGGTGTTCTCTGTCGCCGGCTACACGGACAACTTCTTCCATGACAACACAGACGTGCTGATCCCGTTGTTCCTCACAACGGCGCACCTGAAAGGCGAGGTGCAGCTGCTGATCACCAACTACAAGCCGTGGTGGGTGCAGAAGTACACGCCGGTGCTGCGCAAGCTCTCCAACTATGACGTGATCAACTTCGACGACGATGCCGACGTGCACTGCTTCTCCCGCGGGTACCTCGGCCTGTACCGCGACCGCGACCTCATCATCTCCCCTCACCCGACCCACAACCTGCGCAACCACACCATGGTGGACTACACCCGCTTCCTCCGAGCCGCGTACGGGCTCCGCCGTGACCAACCGGCGGTGCTCGGGGCGGAGCCCGGAATGCAGCCCCGGATGCTGATCATCTCCCGCAGCGGCACGCGCAAGCTGCTGAACCAGGACGAGGTGGCAGCCGCCGCGTCGGAGCTCGGGTTCAATGTGACCGTGGCCGAGGCTGGCGATGACGTGCCGGCGTTCGCGGCCCTGGTGAACTCCGCCGACGTGCTTCTGGCCGTGCACGGCGCCGGGCTGACCAACCAGATCTTCCTGCCGACGAACGGAGTGGTGCTGCAGATCTTGCCGTGGGGAAACATGGACTGGATGGCGACCAACTTCTACGGGCAGCCGGCGCGGGACATGCAACTCCGGTACGTGGAATACTACATCGACGAGGAGGAGACGAGCCTCAAGGACAAGTACCCGAGGGATCACGTGGTGTTCAAGGACCCCAAGGCCCTCCACACGCAGGGGTGGCAGGCGCTCGCCGACACCATCATGAAGCAGGACGTCAAGGTGAACATCACCAGGTTCCAGCCCTTCTTGCTCCAGGCCATGGACGAGCTACAGGAGTAGCAGCATCGTCTCCCCAGCCCCAGGTAAACTCACATCACAGCCACCGAAGACTGTACACACAACAAGATGAAATGCGGAACAATGTAATGCTAGTGCTAGTCACTGCTCACTACTAACTACTGCTGCTACTGGAAAGGGTGATGATCTGAATCTGATCAAAAGAGGAGGCTTCAAAGTAGATGGTTGTTTCTGTCATGCCGCGGATTCAGGGAACCTGCACTAGTGTGGTTTGATGTGTCGTCTTATTGTGCAATCTGTAGTAGGAGCATCATGTTTGAGACGCGCGCGATCAATTTTGAGAATCACTGTTGTGTCGAAGGCGGAGAAGTTTGACTGAAATTTGCAGTGTAAGGAAAGAACCGCTGTGGAATCGGTGAAATCTGTACACTGGAACCATTTGCGAATGTGGCGACTGGCGAGAATGATGATGGTTGCTGGTAGGCTGGACAGTTGTGCCTTCTGTTGATCCCCATATGGTTATTTTCATGTGAGCTTAACCTTATCTTAGTATTGAAGAATTATTGCTGTTGTTCAACTTTGTGGCTGTTTAATATATATACCTTCTTCTCAGAAGGCTTGATGGCTTGTTATACATGTGGTTTCTATGCACATATGTTCTATCACATTACATTACATGCTGTTAAAAGGGATGAAAAAACTGACCACTATTTTCAGTCACTATGAAAACTGGAAAGATTTCCAGATTTCATATCTAACGGCACTAGCGTTTTCTTTGTTACTACAACCATCAAAACCATGTTTTTTGGGGGGATACAACTGTCTTTATCTAGTGTTGTCTATGTTGTTACTTATTAAATACCTAAGTTTGATGAAATTGCACCTTTGTGAATCTGCAATTGTGCCCTAACTATATTGCGCTTTCTTATGCGTTTGTAATATTATCTGTTCCTTTCAATGTATTTTTTTTGGGTGATGCATCTTACTAGCAGTCATATCTTTTCATATAACATCATCGGTAAATTGCAGTGATTGCATAAATTTATTCATGCAATCCCAGCAGCAATGGTGTGCAAATTGCAAATATTCTTAGTCATGCCAGTAGCAGGTCATTTGTTCTGTCGTTTTTGCTACTGGTGTTAGTTTTTCTTTTCTGCTGGTTATCTTGCTTGCTAGGTACAATTTGCACCCACGGTAATAACTTTTATGCGCATGCACAGTCATGCAAATCTAGCTTGGGCACCATGCAATTCTTTTTGCAAGTTTCTGTTTTCAGGATTTTCCTTTTCTCCGTGACGTGTTTCTGCAAAAAGTGCCACGTGTAATCGCAAGAGACCTTTGCTTCTGAATTCTGATGATTGGTAGGCACTAAAGTATACGTGACAAGTTTTTGCCACAAATCCTTCTCTTCAGAAAACCACTGAAACTTTGATGCATATGCCCAAAAGAGAGCTAATTTTTTTTAAATAATACATTTTTTTTTATAAATTACAGAAATAATATACGAATTTGAAAATTTTCAAAAATAGAATCCAGTCGGCTGGAGCTAAGCCGACTGGATTCAGTCGTCTGCGGCTAAGCCGACTGGGCCCACCATAGCCGACTGCATGCCCCCCCGCCGACTGCATGCCCCCCCAGCCGACTGGGGCTCCTGTCGGCTACGGCTAAGCCGACTGGCCAGTCGGCTGGGGCTAAGCCGACTGGAATTTTTTTTTTTTACCCCCCTTTCGGTGATGCCGGTGATGCCCGCCGCCGCCATCCGGCTCATCTGACCTTCTACGGCCACCATCCACAATGCTTTCGGTGGTGAGTGTGACTGGCAGTGCTACTTTCGGTGGTGAGTTTGACTGGCAGTGTTGCTTTCGGTGGTGAGTTTGACTGGAAGTGTTGCTTTCGGTGGTGAGTGTGACTGGAAAACAGCAGCGCACTGAGCCTCGACGGTTATTTAAAAAGAGCTCTTCTCTGCCTCTTGTCCTCACAATACTTCTCCTCACTTCCTCTTCTCCTCACTACTTGTTGTGGTAGCATTAACAAATCCGCAGTGATGGGTGATCCTCGTCCATTTTCACGAGAGGCATCTTGTGATGTCTTGATGGGTGCGGTTTCCATGAAGTCCGGGCTTCATGGAACTCCAGGTGTATCTTTCGATGAATTAGTTAGCAGTGAGAGTAACTTGCGGAGGTTTAGACAAACAGCTTGTCATAGTAGAAACACAGCGGACATTCGACTAGAACTTTTTCGGTTGCGTGCAAGGTGGGAAAGACTTTGTGAACTAATATATGAATCAGCGCGATTCACACGATCATTTGATGATTTAGATCATCATGTGATAGATTTGCCAGTTGATGAATATATTGCGTTTCAAAAGGTAATTTAAATTTCGTATTTGATTTACATATTTAATATGTTTGTCGTTTTAATTCATTTTTGTTCATTTTGGTAATTGTAGAGATACAATGTGGACGCTAAAGAAATGAACCACGATGTCAGTATGTTGGCATGGTTCAAGCTTTTATTTGGGTCCGTTCCGCCGCCGAAATATGTATCAACTCATGATGGCTCAAGCTCGAAGAAGAAGAAATGCAGCGATGCATCACCAAAGCCCGGTGATGATGGTTACTCTTCCAGCGATGAGTTTATGTCAGCCAATAAAAAATCTAAGTCGAAGAAACATGTTAGTGAGAATAGTGATGATGACTTTATGTAGTGTTAGCGAGAAGCACGATGATGTCTTCATGTAGTTTGTATGCAGTATTATTTATGGTCAGTCGTACCGTTTAATTCAGATGTACTTGTATCTTAATTATCTGCAGCAGTCTCTCCGGAAATGTAACTCGATTAACAAAGCGAATGAACAGAAATATGTCTCTCGCATACATAGGTAGAATATGTCTCTGGCATACATAGGCAGATATATGTCTATCGCATACATAGCTAGATATAAGTGACACACAATCATCAGCCACCTCGTCCGCCACGTCGTTGAGGTGGTGTCTCCGGCGTCGGCCACATATACCTTTGGGGTGGCCGGATGATACGGGGAGGAAGCTCGGACCCGTCCAGGTCATACTGTGTTTCCTGTGTGGGAGGTGGTGCAGGAGTCGAATACATGTCCACCCACTCGTTGTGCTGCGACAAGTATTCCTGTGTGTTATGCCCATCGTCAGGCTCACTCTCCCACCTGGATTCGGACATAGACGCGTCATGTCCGGACATAGACGCCATATATCCGTAGCCTGCTGCGGGAGGGATGGAACATAAGTACTGACGAAATACGTAGTCGCAATCGATATTGGAAAGAATTAATATGAAGAAACATACCTGTAGGGGGGGGTTGCATCACGTAGCCTGGCGTGGGACCCTGCTGCTGTGGTCCTGGCCGAAACACGTAGCCTGACGTGGGATCCTGCTGCTGATGCCACGCCGAACTACCAGCCTGGTCAGGACGTGGTGGCCTGGGCGTCCACTGCTCTGCTAGACGTGGACGCGGGTCATGTCGGTGATGCGTGGGGTCTACCTGACCAGTCGAGTGACGCGGGGGGCGTTGTACGGGCTGCTGATGAAGAACGTCCGAAGTGCGTCTGCACGTGATAGCCCGATACACAGCTCGTAGCCTCCCCTCAATGCGCGCCATAAAGTTCTGCACCTGAGGCCGAGCAACGAGTAGTGGTGCATCCGAAAGTGAACGCCGATAGTTGGACACCTCCTCGCCAAGTCCGATAGTCAACTCAGCCTGAAATTGTCACGACGATTATTAAGTATGCACGGCAAAGTATGTAACAACTAGATGCATTACACAAAGAGAATATATCTTACCGCCAATTGTCTAGAGCCCGAAATATCATAGCTCGGGTACATATCGGACACACTAGGGGCAGGTAACTCATCTGGGTGAGTGTGTTGAACGATGCATAACCGTGTTCTGCTCATGTACCGCTGCAAATAGAGATCGAATTCATCGAGATCAAACTCGACATTCTCCTGCCACACAAGTGTGTTCGCGGTCTCCCATTGTGTAACGTACGGCTGAACACGTTGTAGCCACTCAGCAGCAGTCCTGTGAATCCCCTTCCTTGTGATCCTAAAATTATGGTGTTAAACAATTAAGTAATGCTTCACTATGGACAATTGTGAAAGAAAATTCAATATTGAATAACAAGACAATACCTGTGGATGTGTGCTGGCACCGGGTGCTCTGTAGGGGGAGGCACCTCCAACTGTTGAAGACCAAATTGCCTCATAACCCTCTGCTGGGCCATCTCCTCGACGAAGACGTCGAATATGATCTTCGCTTTCGTCATCCAGTAATCACTATCTCTGAAGCATAGCTCAGACATACCGCCGGGGTATCTTGCATTCATGACTCCTTGCGTGTACGGTTGCCAGATCACCCCAGTGTACAAATCAAACTGCTCGTTTAATGCCCTGTATGCTCGCCTAGTCTGATCACTAGCATAGCGTCTCTGCGGCAAACACAAGTTAGTTTAAGCCATAGTGTACACAAAGAAGAAAATTATAACACGGGACATACCTTGCGACGTGTCCAACACAGACCGAAAGTAGGCATATCGATGCCTTCAGCATCGAACATTACGGGCATAGGCTCTTGAATACGTACGTCCGGTCGTCCTATAGAGAACCTCTCCCACGACCACAGTTGTAGAAATAGAGGGCATCCAAGAAGAGCTGACGTGGGTGCCGTCAGCTGGCAGGCGTTGCACATACCTCGATATGTAGCCGCTAAGACCGCCGAACCCCAACTCCTCTGTGTGATCTGAGCCAGCGTCTGAGCTCTCGCGATCTCTAGTGCAATAGGGATGTAGAGCGCGCTTATAGTGGTGACATGGTTCTCTGTGAACATCACCTTACCGAGAAGCCACAGTATATATGCCTCCAGGCTGCGAGTGATCTGTGTCGCATTCAACGGGACCTGCGGATACCCCGGGAACTTCTGGATCTGTATTGAGCAAAGATAAAGCATTAGTACATAGCGACAACTGAAAGATATGAGGCAGGGGAACTAACCTGGAAATGGAGCAACCAATCATACTTAGGTCCGTGATGCTCCGATGCCAGAGCCGGAGCACCGTCATAAAGACCCGCGAAACGTTGTGCAAAATCTTCCTGCCAACGAGCCGGTGCCTCCAACGGTCCGATGGCATGACCTGCCAACGGTAGTCCCAGCAAAAGTGACACATCCTGCAGAGTAGGAGCCATCTCTCCCCAGCGGAAGTGAAACGTGTGGGTCTCAGGCCTCCACCGGTCCACTAAGCACGTGAGCAAAGAGGTGTCGATGGCGACGCGTCTGGAGGTATCCGTGCGCTCAACCAGCCGCGCGAAAGGTAATAGGCCAGCCCATTTCAACCTGCATGTTAGGGCAATTCAGTTAGTGCGTCCCATCAATATACGTGATTGAAACAAATAAATAAAGCACGTACCGTTCAACCCATCCCTCGTGTATCATCCAGTCTTCCCTTTGTGTGCGAGTGCACAGGGGCTCAAGCTGGCGCTCATAACCTATCGCCGCACGATGTTTACTATCAATTTCCGGATTAAGCAACGGCATTTCTGTCATTCCTGCACATACAAATTTCAAACATATTGCCACAATTAATACAAATTTCAAACTTAGTGGCATATTTAATACAAAGTTCAACATAGTTCCACACTGAATACAAATTTAGAACTTAGTGTCACACTTAATACAAATTTAGAAGTTAATGCCACACTGAATACAAATTTAGAACTTAGTGCAGCCTAGGTTCTTCCTCTCCCTCTTCCTCCTCTTCCTCCTCTTCCTCCTCTGCTTCCTCGTCCCCGGTTGCCTCGTCCACGCCCAGTACCACTGGCAGTGCCGAAAGTGGGACAATTAGTGTCCCTATGGCCAATTTCATTGCATAAAATGCATTGCATAGTGGGGCCTCCCGCTTCAGATTCATCCATATCATTCCGGATGCGATGACATTGTCGTCTGCCTCTACTTGTTCGCATATTCTCTGGGTCTGGAATGTACCGCCTTTCATCAGGATTAACGGTGCTGAAGTTACCCATTGAGCGAAATCCCAGCAACTCACCTGTCCAGGTATTGAGGACGGACTCTTTCAGAAAATATGGAGTCACAAACGAGATTGCGTCCATTCCAAGCTGCCCGCAAGCAGCAAGTACATGGGAGCATGGTAGGTGAAGCAACTTCGGTTTGTTGCATGTGCACTCACATGTTGGCCAGACTTCATTTCCAATTTTCACCTCATGCGTCCTCAGCTCATTTGCACAGCCGAATTTGTTGTTAGCTAAGCGGACCTCAAACCTTCTTTCTTGATTACCAATGGGGACTACAGTGTGTGACCTGGCTTTTTCCATCTTTTCTTCCATGTACTTCATAATCCTTTCACAGTAACGTGTGTTTGGGTTGTTCAACATATGTTGCTCTGCCTTTTGACGTCTATCTCTGAAGTACTTCACGGTGCCATAGAAAATACCCTCAACGATGGCTGTAAGTGGCAATGCCCGGTTTCCTCTGAGGACAAAGTTGTATGTTTCTGCGAGGTTGGTAGTCATGACACCGTACCTTGCTCCATGTGTGTCATGCAGCAAAGACCACCTCTCCAGAGGCTCATGCTCTATCCACTGCTCGAAGGTTTTAATCGACCTCCCGAGCCTTCTCCTAGTACCAGGTGGGTCAAATCCTGGCAAGTCACAAAGCCCAACGGACTCCTCCTCCACGGCAGCTGGTCCTGTTGCTAACTGTGCTGCTACTGCTTCAACATGTGCCCTGACCGCTGCATCTCTTGCAGCTTTCCTGTCCCTAACGTGTCTCCGCGTGCACACATTAAGTCTGTCACGTATCAAATTGTACTTCCATAGCTGGTTCTGCTTGCATAGTTTTTTGAATAGATTCATCAGGCTCTTATTTCTGAACTGCGAGAAGAAATTAGCCCCCAGATGGCGCATGCACCAACGGCTCTGCAAGTCCTGCCATGGAGTTTGTTCCTCAGGGCCAGGGTTTGTCAGTGTCTTTATCGCACTGAGTATACCTGCATGTCTGTCATGAAGGATGCACACATTGGGCTTATCCTTCACAACTGATATTTTCAGTTGCCTGAAGAACCATGTCCAACTTCCAATGTTCTCACTCTCAACAAAAGCAAATGCCAGTGGGACTATTTGATTTTGGCCGTCTTGACCAATGGCTGTCAGGATCTGACCCTTGTACTTGCCAGTCAGAAAAGTGCCATCTACACATATCACCGGTCGACAGTGCCTGAAAGCTTCGATGCATACACCGAAAGAGAAGAACAGTCGATGCAGCACCCTCACAGTTGGGAACTCTGGCATGAAGAGGTCTTCGATGTCGACATAGGTGCCCGGATTCCTGTCCTTCAGCGTCTGGAGGAGCCGGACAACTGAGTCATATGCATCGAAATAAGAACCAAATCTGCTCTCAAGCGCCTTTTGCTTAGCCCTCCAAGCCTTGCCGTAAGAAATTCTGTACCTGAACCTGACGAATACTTTTGTCTGGATAGCCTTAACTTCCATCGCTTTGCTCTCCACTATCTCACTGTAAAACAACCTCGCAATAAGCGTGGATGAAAGGTTGGGATGATCTTGAGGGATGCAGGGAATAAGACATGTGTGATGAACTAGGTCACTGATCACCCAACTTGTGCCATACTTAGGGAGATAGCCGTGCACCCTGGCAGGACAACCTGCATTCTTGCATACCATTGTCAAGTATTGCTGACTGGACACCTCAGCTATGAAAACCCTTTGCGTGGACATTGCCCAATTTATTATTGCGTCCTTCAGAGCTTCTTTGTTGGGATACATAGCACCGGTCGCAATGTTGTTTTGGTGATATTGCCAGGCAGAATCATGACCATCGTTCACGGTCATTGCAGATGAGAAGTCATGATTCCAAGAAGCAGGAATCGGGACCTCCTCTGCATTTTCTTCTTCATCTGACTCGTCAGAATTATCTGCATGACCACTTTCAATATCGGTGTCTTCTTCTTCCATGATGTTCTGCATGTGCCCATCTACCTCGTCCGCGTCCGCCTCGCCACTGTAATAACCATCGCCATTTCCTCCTTCTACCTGACTACTCTGCCCTTGTTCATAACCATCATCTCCATCATTTGACACAGATAACATCATCCCGTCACTGCTTTGCCCAGGATCGTTACCACCCTGGCCTTCAGGCGCAATTACCTCCTTCAGAACGGGAAGCACTAAGGCACAAGGATTGCATCCCCTTGTTTCGCAACCTTGTAACCAGCGCACCCACTGAGAATCCCTCTCTACTGGCCTCAAATAGAAGAAGACATTCGAACTTGACCGGGTCCACAATGCATGAACACCCACGGTCTGTGTTTCAGTATTCAGCCCTAAACATGCTGTCACCCATTCTTTCAACTGACTAAGAGACCATGTTTGAGGGTCGGTCAGTGCCACCTCTATGTGCTCAAATTCACTCAGATCAACCCCAATCTCATTTGTTTGGACATTACCAGGACCGTAGAAAAATATGAACTTCACTATATCAGACATCTCGGCTCACCTATAAATTTTTTTAACATGGACAGACAACTGTTAAACAACATGACAAACTACATATATTCACACTCCTAAATATTTGACAAGTACATAGATTAGGGAATATTAACGAAGCTAAATATTGAAACAACTTAATATATTATGGATATTACCGGAGCAACTAAAAATACTGACATACCTAAATATTTGACAGACCTAAATATTTGACATGCACATATAACACGGGATATTACCGGAGCAACTAAAAATACTGACAGACCTAAATATTTGACATGCACATATAACACGGGATATTACCGGAGCAACTAAAAATATTGACTGACCTAAATATTTGACATGCACATATAACACGGAATATTACCGGAGCAACTAAAAATACTAACAGACCTAAATATTTGACATGCACATATAACACGAAATATTACCGGAGCAACTAAAAATACTAACAGACCTAAATATTTGACATGCACATATAACACGAAATATTACCCGGAGCAACTAAAAATACTGACATTAATTTTTCAAAATATGTACAACTCAGAGAAATTTTTTGACGACATAGGTATACCTTCGACGCGTGTGCCACTGCTTCTTGCTTCTCTCTTCAACTCAGCCGCACCTCCTCCTCCTGCTCACCACCTCTTCCTCCCCAGCAGCAACTCCTCCTCACCACCACCTCTACCATGGTTCAACCACCTCAACCATGCCTCCTCCTCACCTCACTTGAACGAGAAAAAAAACTATCCTATTGGAAAAAAAAATACCGTAGGCCACCGGAGTTGGCTATGATCTACTCTTTCTGTGGGTTGGATGCAAAAATGGATGGACCAGCGAGGAGATCGATGGGGGGTTACGAGAGACTGAGAGAGAGAGCAAGAAGAGGAAGAACGAGAGCTCACGGGCGCAAGAGGAAGGAGATAAGGAGAAGAAGGGAAGGAGAAAAGGAGGAGGGAAGGAGAGAAGGCGCGGGTGGGCAGCCAGGCCCCTGTCGGCCACGCCCCGGCCGATTGGACGGCCTGTCGGCTGCGCCGGGGCCGACTGGAACCCTGTCGTCTGGGCCGCAGCCGACTGCAGCGCCCCAGGCCGACTGGCGAATCCAACGCGACGGTCGACGTGTTCGGGCAAATCAGAAGCTGCCACGTGTCCTGTCGGCTTAGCCGTAGCCGACTGAACCTGCCACGTGGCCTATCGTCTTAGCTCCAGCCGACTGGATTCTATTTTTGAAAATTTTCAAATTCGTGTATTATTTCTGTAATTTTTTTTAAAAAATGTATTATTTTAAAAAAATGAGCCAAAAGAGAAGGGTTGTTTGACGATCCTTCGCAAAGTTCTGGAGTGACATGCTCTGTTTCAGAGGTACTATATGATTAAGAAGAATAAGATGACCTTTTGGTGGTTGCACTATGTATGCTCAGGGAGATGTGTTCAGATAAATATTTAACTGTTCTTTGTGGTAGTTTTTTTTTTTTCTGAAATAAGTCGGATTTATAATAGATCAAGATAACATTGGATACAACCAAATAATGAGGCGACTAAACCCACAAACATAAAAAGAACTCTAAAAAAAAATGGAAGAGTACAACAATACCATGTGCCTCAAAATTCTTGCTGAAGCCATAGTCAAACTTGTCATTGTTACACCACCCTAGCTCTCATCGATGATAGAAAACGTCAAGAAGCTTAGCAATTGAAGCATCTGCAAAGAAGAAGACAACATATTTAAAAGTATACATTTTAGAGCACTACTATAGGGACGACAACCTTCTGCCCGATCTTTGCACGCTGGCTCGAATCTGCCATTAGATTGCCTCATTTTGCAAATCACCGCCGTTAATCGTCTGTGGACTATAGTGCACAGAGCACTTCCGTACATTTTATTCTTATGCTTGAGTCCTAGAAAGTTGTACTATTAAGAGGGGTACGCGAAGGATGTAAGGGTGGGAATCAACTACCTATAAGATCTTTGATACACATAAATATTTCAATAGAGAAATCTCAAAACAAAGCCCCTGTAAATGTAAATCTGGTGTGTTGTGCCCCTGAATGTGTCTGCAACCTCCGGACTACTTCTAAACGAGTCAAGGAGCCCTCTGGGATCGCCTGAAAAGTCTTTAAAGTGAGCGAACCCCAGGGTGCTCACTCCGAATGAATTCCAAATGAGTTGAAACTCACCTAGAGAGCACCCAGAGCAGGCCCGGAACTCCGAACACTCGGACTTACAGATGAAGTCCAGAGCCTAAACAACGCGTAGGAAGTGGGTAACGGGCAATTTGAGGGGCCCCAATACCACAGTCACCGTCAGAGCAACCTCGCCTCAGTATAAAAATCTAATAATAACATAAAGTAAACTAACTATGCAACGGAAGAAGACGAGAATTCCCTCACACCTGCTTCAGGGCACCGGAGCAACGGTAGATGGTAGGCGGCAGAGTGACAGGACGATTGATGTGGCGGTGGCTAGGGTTTCTTTGTAGGGTTATAGGGTTAGCATATTCACCTTTTTGTTTTGAGGGGTTAGCATATTCACCTCCTCGTGGTAGGTTCACCGGGAGCGGAAACCGCCCCGCACCCGCTGGCCCGGCCCATACCCAGCCCACCCACCCTTCCTCTCACACCGCACCTCCGTCGCTCCACCCTTCCGCCGCCGTCGTCTCGCCGTCGCCTCCTCCTCCCCCCCTGCTCTCCTCGGGCTCGGATCAGAGCGCGCTAGGGCCCAGTCGACAAGGGAGCAGCGGCCTTCCCCATCCCCTTCTCCCCCTCCGGAGGAGCAGTCCAGGCGAGGCGTCGACCTCGTCGCAGATGGCGCCGCCACCAGGAGACCACGACCCCGAGAACGGCCATGGTGACTAGTTCTGGCAGCGGGTAAACCTCGGGCCGGGACGACGACAAGTATCTCAGGTACCGCTACATTCCATCCCACGGGAACAATAAATTTCTCCCCTTTTACTGCTTCTTTGCTAGGTTGTACTGCTCGCAATATGCATCGTCCTCTGCTCTCTGCTGAACTGATCAAGAAGCTGGCAGACGCACTGAACAGATCTCACCCTGTGTGTGCTCTCTGCTCTCTTTATTGTTGCTTTTCCATTGCTAGTTTAGGAGAAACACATGAAGCCATTGTCACTTCAGTGACTCTTATTATCAGTATACGCTGTGAAACAGGGGAATGGATTGGTGACGCTGTGTTTGATCGGTAGGTGTGGAGCTCTGTTGCGCGTGCAATTGTAATATCAAGCAAGGTAGTACTGGTAACTTGAGCTTGGGTGGCGATGGATGCTGGTACCTCTAGCAAGAGACGAGTAGAAGCCCCGGGAGAGGGGGAGAGCAGCGGCAAGAGGCAGAATGTCAGCATGGGGATGGACGCCCTCGATTGCCCCGTCTGCTTTCATCCCCTCAGATCTCCGATATATCAGGTACATGTGCATATATTTACTTGTCTCTGGTAGAGCCTGAATCTCAGATAAAATTTAAAAGGAAAATTGGTTATGTATAGTTGGATATAATGCTTTACTTGCTAAGAACGGTTCCTTTTGACAGCATGGAATGGAGTAGCTATGGTCGCTGTTTTTTTTTTGTACAGAATTAGGACACCGGTATTTTGACCGATACTGAAACTTCCAGCAACAATGTACACCGTTTTCTAGTCCACAGTTGTTCCCTAGGTAGGGTATATGGATCAGGGGTGGATGATATACCTCTCTAATAGCATTATGTTCGCATAATTTTTGTGTGGTAGTAACTTGTCATGTTGCTGTGTAGTACTTCAACTTTTATTCCTGTTAAAAGTTATTCTAACACGAGGACCCGGTTAATCCTTCCTATTCCACAGTGTTCTGTGGGGCATTTCATATGCTCGTCTTGCCGTCCCAAGCTCGTGCGCAACAATTGTCACTTATGCTCTGCTGAAACTACCTTCAAGCGCTGTTTAGGGATGGAACGTCTCATGGAATCAGTCATGGTCCCTTGCTCCAATGCCAAATATGGATGCGCAGAGAAGCTCACCTACTACCAGAAAGAAGGACACGAGAAGGAATGCCCGAACGCCCCATGCTTCTGCCCGGAGTTGAACTGCGGCTTTGCGGGGCCAGCGGCCGCCCTTCTTGACCATTTCACCTCCGTGCACAACCGGCCGCCTACGACCATCAGATACTCCAGGAAGCTTGAGTTCCACGTACAACCAGGCTTTCACATTCTCTGTACGAAAGACAAGCAGATTTTGTTGCTCAATGTTGTAGTAGAGCCATTTGGGCATGGCATCTCCGTCGTCTGCGTCCAACCTAAAGATACAAACTCCAAGTTCAAATGTCAAATGTCCTACCATTGCTCTATGACCGAGTATTTTCAGAGTTCAATTTACAAGATAATTGGCTCGTCACTCTCTGATGGGTTACCAAAGAGATACAACTTAATCGTGCCCAAGGATGAGGTATCTGATGATGGAAAGGGTATCTTGCTTACAATCTCCATTGAAGATCCTAAAGAAAAGCTGCGTCAGCCCATATGTCTGAAGCCAGTACACGGTGCATGAAGGCAAGGTTCAGTGCGGACTTCTCGTTCTTCGCGGCTTCCACTGTTTGGGTTTCAGGACATATATGTCTTAAGAGGCTTTATGACCTCGGACTCTTCTAGTATCGTAGTAGTTCTGATGAAGTGCATTCTGTTGTAGTACGTCAGTTCATGCTTCAATGCGTGAGTTTGGAGGGGAGAAGGAACATTTTCCTGGTTCGGGAGGCGCTGGACCAGATGTTTGACGTTGTGGAAATGATGAAATCGTGTTGAAAATGAATGTGAATTTCTAAATGAGCATCTTGTTTGCTGAATGATGAAACCTCTGTTGTTTGATGCTCGGTCATTTGGGCATGACGAAAGACAGGCAGATTTTGTTGCTCAATGTTGTAGTAGAGCCATTTGGGCATGGCATCTCTGTCGTCTGCGTCGAACCTGAAGCTACAAACTCCAAGTTCAAATGTCAAATGTCCTACCATTGCTCTACGGCCGACTATTATCAGAGTTCGATTTACAAGATAATTGGCTCGTCACTCTTTGATGGGTTACCAAAGAGATACTACTTAATCGTGCCCAAGGACGAGGTATCTGATAATGGAAAGGGTATCTTGCTTACAATCTCCATTGAAGATCCTAAAGAAAAGCTGCGTCAGCCGATATGTCTGAAGCCAGTACACGGTGCATGAAGGCGCAAGGTTCAGTGTGGACTTCTCGTTGTTCGCGGCTTTCACTGTTTGGGTCTCAGGACATTAAGTATGTTAAGAGGCTTTACGATCTCACACTCTTTTGGTATCGTAGTAGTTCTGATGTAGTGCATTCTATTTTCGTTTGTCAGTTAATGCTTCAATATGTGAGGTTGGAGGGGAGAAGGAAAGTTATCCTGGTTTGGGAGGCGCCGAATCAGATGTTTGATGTTGTGAAAACTGTGACATCATGTTGAAATTGCATGTGAAGTACTAAATGACCATTTTGCTTTGCTGAATGATGAAACCTCTGTTGTTTAGTGCGCTTTTTAGTTTTTTACACTTAAAGAGCAAGCTATACATAAGCAAAAGCATAATATATGTGTACCTCATCTGTGGGTCATTTTGGTGGAGAGATGTCTTTCCTCTGATTGACATATATAGAGGTATTACCATTTGTTTGCCTAATGCTGGAGATACCGTCCTGCTTTGGAAAGATGTTTGGAATGAGCATGGTACCCTCCAGGACACCTTACCTCATCTGTTTTCTTTCACTACTGAGGAGGATATCTCTGTGGCTCAATTTATGGACAATTTTCATTTACCTCTATCCATGCAGGCCAGAGAGGAGTTGGATAGATTGAATAATATGGCTAATGATCTGGTCCTTGATCCACTAGTTCCTGATGATTGGATTATATACTGGTTGGGGAGATGTTCACATCAAGACTAGAAGATTCTATGCTTTCTGTTTCAGAGAGATCATAGCTCTTGCTTATATCACCAGTATTTGGAAGTCCAAGTGCATGATGAGACATAAGGTTTTTGCCTGGTTGATGCTGGTTGACAGATTAAATACCAGAGACATGCTGTGCAGAAGGCAGTTTGACATTGCAGAGGATCACTCATATCTCTTGTGCCCCACTGATATTGCTTGAAACCTCCTTTCGTTTGTTCTTTACCTGCACTTTTAGTGTCTCCTGTTCGAGTATCATTCATATCTCCTGGAACACCAATCTGCAGCTGCAAGCAATGTTTGATGACGCTTCTAGGAATTGGCCACATGCACTCTTGAAAGAAATTACCATCTTGGCTGTTTGGAACATATGGAAGATCAGAAATAGACGCCCTTGGTGGACTAGCTGAGACTAATCCAATCTGATCTCAATATCTTGAAGCTGAGGGTGCAACCTACTCTAGCTGACTTCTTGACTAGCTTTAGTGATAGTCTATCTGTTTAACTATTCATTCCTTTTATGGTTTTTGTATGATTCTGGACTTTGGTCCCTGACTCTGTAAATGTTGTTTATTTGATTTAATATAGCAGTAGGAGCCTCTCTCCTGCTGCTCCAATGGTTCAAAAAAAAAAAAAAAAAAAAAAAAAAAAGAGCGACAGCATAATATATGTGATGGCAAATACTACAATTGTAACAGGTGGCAAACACTTTTAGCAGGTTGGTTTTTTCCTGTTACTGTTTCAAGTTTGAAAGAAGCGAAATGTGTTACAATGTCAGTACAGGTGTATAACTGGAACTGGGCATAGATTGTACTTGCTCTATTTTCAAATGTTCTTTATTGGACATGGTGTCATTTTTTTTTTCTTCTGTTGGTGTGTAATGTAATGATAAAAGGTGTAACTTTAAGTCTATATGAAGGAAGAGCAAGGAAACATGAAGCGCAAAAACGACTTGATTGCAAAATTTTAACTGACCTGAAAAAGGGTCAAATTAGGCACAATTTATCCAAAACCCAGGCACATATCGAGCCCACTCTCTTCATTACGCACTTCAAGCTAGCAGGATGGTCAGTTGCTTCTCAGGTCTCAGCTCTGCCTCCTGCAAAACCCTAGCTCCTTCTGTGGGACTGGCAGGTGGCAGCTCCTTGTACCAACTATGGGCCAACAGTCGACCACTTGAGGCCGGAAGGCATCCACGAGCACCGTAGCTCCTTCATGAGTGCTAGTGAGGATGAGCTCCGGCAGAGACCGAATCTTTCCCGCTCAACAACCCCCTTCCCTCCACCATGGCGACTTCAAGAGAATACAAGGAGCAAAGATCTCCCCACGAAAAATCCATCGCGGGTGCAACGTATTCTGCGAACCAACGAGCTTAGGGCACAAAAGCATGGCGGAGTAAAAATTTTTGAGCATGAAAACGTGTTTTTTTGGGCACGAGCTAGCGCTGTCTCCAACAACAACAGCCCTCCCTAAAATAGGGAACCCACATCAATAAAATCATTTTCTTTAACTAACATTTGTACTACTTTGACCATATTTCATATTTCAAACAAAGTTCGACCGAAGTTTAAACATGCAAACTACAAACATATAGTTAAAATACTACATGCCATTTAAACTACGACAAGCACTACTACGTACACTACAGATTGTCCCAGTCGATATCATCGGACCCATCACTCTCGACGTCGACCACACCGGAGCCTCCTGCATTCTTCTTCTTCTTGCCCTGTGAGAAAGAAGGCCCTGCCTTGTCATCGTTCTTGCGCTTCTCGACGTCTTTCTTCCAGTACAATTCCGTCTTCATGTTGATCATATCTACTATATGACTCATGTTCGACCTTTCGGTCTCTTGTGTTCCGAGGCCATGTCTGTACATGCTAGGCTCGTCAAGTTTAACCCGAGTGTTCCGCATGTGCAACACTGGCTTGCACCCGTTGTATGTGAACGTAAAGTCTATCACACCCGATCATCACATGGTGTCTCGAAACGACGAACTTTCGCAACGGTGCACACTCGGGGAGAACACAATTTTATCTTGAAATTTAAGTGAGGGATCACCTTATAATGCTACCGTCGTCCTAAGCAAAATAAGATGCATAAAAGGATTAACATCACATGCAAATCATAAGTGACATGATATGGCCATGAACTCGTGCTTTTGATCTCCATCTCCAAAGCACCGGCATGATCTCCATCGTCACCGGCATGACACCATGATCTCCATCATCTTGATCTCCATCAACGTGTCGCCATGAGGTTGTCGCGCCGACTGTTGCTTTCACGACTATTGCTAACTCATAGCGATAAAGTAAAGCAAAACGGCGAAAATAATTAAAGACAACTCTATGGCTCCTGCCAGTTGCCGTACTCATCGACATGCAAGTCGTGATATTCTATACAACACATGATCATCTCATACATCACATATATCTCATCATGTAATTGGTCATATCACATCACAACATACCCTGCAAAAACAAGTTAGACGTCCTCTAATTGTTGTTGCAAATTTTACGTGGCTGCTACGGGTTTGCAAGAACCGTTCTTACCTACGCAAAACCACAACGTGGTGTAGTGATTGCTTTTTGATCTTCTAAAAGAACCCTCTTCATTGAAATCGATTCAACTAAAGTGAGAGAGACAGACACCCGCTAGCTATCTTTATGCAACGAAGTTACATGTCAGTTGAAGGAACCGGTCTCTCGTAAGCGTACGAGTAATGTTGGTCCGGGCCGCTTCATCTCACAATACCGCCGAATCAAGTATCAACTAGTAACGGCAAGCAATATGTATACACCCACGCCCACAACTCGTTTGTGTTCTACTCGAGATCTCATCTACGCATAGACCTAGCTCTGATACCACTGTTGGGGAACGTTGCAAGGGAAACAAAAAATTTCCTACGCACACACAAGATCTATCCATGGTGATGAGCATCTACGAGAGGGAGAGTGAATCTACATACCCTTGTAGATCGCTAAGCGGAAGCGTTAAGAAACGCGGTTGATGTAGTCGAACGTCTCCGCGATCCAAATCGCAAGTCGTCCCTCGATCCGATCACGAACTAGTGCCGAACGGACGGCACCTCCGCGTTCAACACACGTACGGCTTGATGACGCCTTCACCTCCTCGATCCAGCGAGCGATGGTGAAGTAGTAGATGAGTTCCGGCAGCACGACGGCGTGGTGATGGTGGTGAGGAACAATCTCTGCAGGGCTTCGCCAAGCACTACGGAGATTATGACGGGAGAACTAGAGGGTTAGGGTTGCCGGCACACGGCTTGGGAAATCTTGATGTGTCCCGTGTGCTAGCCCTGCCCCTCTATTTATATGTTGAGCCCTGGGATCTAAACTTGGAGAGAAAACCTCCACAAGGTCGGTTTTGCCCGCACAAGGTCGGTTTGGCCCGCACAAAAAGAGTCCAACTCGGATTCCAGCAGTACCGCGTACAAGCGGTAGTACCGCTCACGAGCGGTAGTACCGCTTGAGCGGTAGTACCGCTTCACACAAGCGGTAGTACCGCTTACACGGTAGTACTGCCTTACCAGCGGTAGTACCGCTTAAGGCAGCAGCAAAACTTCCTTTTGCACTTTCCAATACCTCGTGGGCTTTACCCCTTTGGCTCATATAAAGTGTTGCTGCACCCGAACACTTCGGTAAACACCCGGAACCCCTTCCGGTGAATTCCGGAACCCGTTCCGGAGATCAAAACACTATTATCACATATATCAATCTTTACCTCCAGACTCTTCCGGAGATCCTCGTCATGTCCGGGATCTTATCCGGGACTCCGAACAACCTTCGGTCACCAACAAAATAACTCAACTATACTAATCGTCACCAAACGTTAAGTGTGTAGACCCTGCGGGTTCGAGAACTATGTAGACATGACCGAGACACTTCTACGATCAATAACCAATAGCGGGACCTGGATGCCCATATTGGCTCCTACATATTCTACGAAGATCTTTATCGGTCGAACCTCTATGTCAAGGATTCAGTTAATCCCGTATACTGTTCCCTTTGTTCTTCGGTATGTTACTTGCCCGAGATTCGATCGTCGGTATCTCTATACCTAGTTCAATCTCGTTACTGGCAAGTCTCTTTACTCGTTCCGTAATACAAGATCTCGTGGCTAACACTTTAGTCACATTGCTTGCAAGGCTCATTGTGATGTTGTATTACCGAGTGGGCCCTGAGATACCTCTCCGTCACACGGAGTAACAAATCCCAGTCTTGATCCATGCCAACCCAACAGACACCCTCGGAGATACCTGTAGAGCACCTTTATAGTCAACTAGTAACGGCAAGCAATATGTATACACCCACGCCCACAACTCGTTTGTGTTCTACTCGAGATCTCATCTACGCATAGACCTAGCTCTGATACCACTGTTGGGGAACGTTGCAAGGGAAACAAAAAATTTCCTACGCACACACAAGATCTATCCATGGTGATGAGCATCTACGAGAGGGAGAGTGAATCTACATACCCTTGTAGATCGCTAAGCGGAAGCGTTAAGAAACGCGGTTGATGTAGTCGAACGTCTCCGCGATCCAAATCGCAAGTCGTCCCTCGATCCGATCACGAACTAGTGCCGAACGGACGGCACCTCCGCGTTCAACACACGTACGGCTTGATGACGCCTTCACCTCCTCGATCCAGCGAGCGATGGTGAAGTAGTAGATGAGTTCCGGCAGCACGACGGCGTGGTGATGGTGGTGAGGAACAATCTCTGCAGGGCTTCGCCAAGCACTACGGAGATTATGACGGGAGAACTAGAGGGTTAGGGTTGCCGGCACACGGCTTGGGAAATCTTGATGTGTCCCGTGTGCTAGCCCTGCCCCTCTATTTATATGTTGAGCCCTGGGATCTAAACTTGGAGAGAAAACCTCCACAAGGTCGGTTTTGCCCGCACAAGGTCGGTTTGGCCCGCACAAAAAGAGTCCAACTCGGATTCCAGCAGTACCGCGTACAAGCGGTAGTACCGCTCACGAGCGGTAGTACCGCTTGAGCGGTAGTACCGCTTCACACAAGCGGTAGTACCGCTTACACGGTAGTACTGCCTTACCAGCGGTAGTACCGCTTAAGGCAGCAGCAAAACTTCCTTTTGCACTTTCCAATACCTCGTGGGCTTTACCCCTTTGGCTCATATAAAGTGTTGCTGCACCCGAACACTTCGGTAAACACCCGGAACCCCTTCCGGTGAATTCCGGAACCCGTTCCGGAGATCAAAACACTATTATCACATATATCAATCTTTACCTCCAGACTCTTCCGGAGATCCTCGTCATGTCCGGGATCTTATCCGGGACTCCGAACAACCTTCGGTCACCAACAAAATAACTCAACTATACTAATCGTCACCAAACGTTAAGTGTGTAGACCCTGCGGGTTCGAGAACTATGTAGACATGACCGAGACACTTCTACGATCAATAACCAATAGCGGGACCTGGATGCCCATATTGGCTCCTACATATTCTACGAAGATCTTTATCGGTCGAACCTCTATGTCAAGGATTCAGTTAATCCCGTATACTGTTCCCCTTGTTCTTCGGTATGTTACTTGCCCGAGATTCGATCGTCGGTATCTCTATACCTAGTTCAATCTCGTTACTGGCAAGTCTCTTTACTCGTTCCGTAATACAAGATCTCGTGGCTAACACTTTAGTCACATTGCTTGCAAGGCTCATTGTGATGTTGTATTACCGAGTGGGCCCTGAGATACCTCTCCGTCACACGGAGTAACAAATCCCAGTCTTGATCCATGCCAACCCAACAGACACCCTCGGAGATACCTGTAGAGCACCTTTATAGTCACCCAGTTACGTTGCGACGTTTGATACACACAAGGTACTCCTCCGATGTCAGGGAGTTGCATGATCTCATGGTCATAGGAACAGATACTTGACATGCAGAAAACAATAGCAATAAACTAACACGATCATATGCTACGTTTACAGTTTGAGTCTTGTCCATCACATCATTCTCCTAATGATGTGATCCCGTTATCAAATGACATCTCATGTCCATGGCCAGGAAACCTTCACCATCTTTTGATCAACGAGCTAGTCAACTAGAGACTTACTAGGGACACAGTGTTGTCTATGTACCCACACATGTATTTGAGTTTCCAATCAATACAATTATAGCATGGATAATAAACGATTATCATGAACAAGGAAATATAATAATAAACAATTTATTATTGCCTCTAGGGCATATTTCCAACAGTTCATTGACTTAGAGAAGGCCTATGATAAGATACCACGGAATGTTATGTGGTGGGCCTTGGAAAAACACAAAGTCCCGGCGAAGTACATTACCCTCATCAAGGACATGTACGATAATGTTGTGACACGTGTTCGAACAAGTGATATCGACATTGATGACTTCCCGATTAAGATAGGACTGCATCAGGGATCTGCTTTGAGCCCTTATCTTTTTTGCTTTGGTGATGGATGAGGTCACAAGGGATATACAAGGAGATATCCCATGGTGTATGCTCTTTGCGGATGATGTGGTACTAGTTGACGATAGTCAGACGGGGTTCAATAGGAAGTTAGAGTTATGAAGACAAACCTTGAAATCAAAAGGTCTTAGTCTTAGTACAAGTAAAACCGAGTACATGAGGTGCGGTTTCAGTACTACTAGGCGCGAGGAGGAGGAGGTTAGACTTGATGGGCATGTGGTGCCTCAGAAGGACACCTTTCGATATGTAGGGTCAATGCTGCAGAAGAATGGGGGTATTGATGAAGATGTGAACCATCGAATCAAAGCCGGATGGATGAAGTGGCGCCAAGCTTCTGGCATTCTTTATGACAAGAGAGTGCCACAAAAGCTAAAAAACAAGTTCTATAGGACGGCGGTTTGACCCGCAATGTTGTATGGCGCTGAGTGTTGGCCGACTTAAAGGTGACATGTTAAACAATTACGTGTGGCGGAGATGCGCATGTTGAGATGGATGTGTGACCACACGAGGAAGGATCGAGTCCGGAATGATAATATACGAGATAGGGTTGGGGTAGCACCAATTGAAGAGAAGCTGGTCCAACATCGTCCGAGATGATTTGGGCATATTCAGCGCAGGCCTCCAGAAGCTGATAATGTCAAGAGAGGGCGGGGTAGACCAAATTTGACATGGGAGAAGTCCGTAAAGAGAGATCTGAAAGATTAAAATATCACCAAAGAACTAGCCATGAACAGGGGGTGCGTGGAAGCTTGCTATCCATGTGCCAGAATCATAAGTTGGTCGCGAGATCTTATGAGTTTCACCTCTAACCTACCCCAACTTATTTGGGACTAAAGGCTTTGTTGTCGTCGTTGTTGTTGTTTTAAAATTACTGAAATATGTCAAAAATATATATATTTCCGGGCCCATTCCGGACGGCAATCGGAACGAAACTGCCGTGTACCGTCTGCGACTCTACTCCGGTACCAGCATATGGAACTGGAGGACCGATCTTTATATACCTATATACGCCCGCCCTCCCATGGTCTACCAATTTTCCACACCCAAAGAGATCGTCGAATTCTTCCGATGACGACGACGGGCGTCCAGCTCCAGCCAGCCGCGCGCAGCTTCCGCACCATCATCGATCAATCGCTGTTGCCGCCGAAGAAGAGGGCGACGAATTCCTCAGCGGCATCTCCATCTCCAATGACGACGACGGGGACGGGGTTGCAGCTCCACCTAGCCGCCGGGTGCAGCCTCCCCATCCAGATCCAGGAATCGCTGTTGCCGCCCAAGAAGAGGCCGACGAGCACCACCACCAGCGCCTCCTCCTCCTCCTCATCTCTTCTGCTGGTTTCTCCTCCAATGAAGAGACGGATGGATTACTACGTCGTCGACGCCGGCGCGGCGAGCTGCTCTCGCATGGCGGCCGCTCTGCAGCAGGCCGGACCAGCGGGGGCGTGCGGCGCCATGATGGGATCGAAGCGCGCCAGGAAGGCCAGCTCCAGATACAGCACCGACCTGTGGACGCAGTGACCAGACTTTCATCGCCATGGCCTGACCTGACCTCGAGCTGGCGGAGGGAGTAGAGGGTTAACAATGCAGTTTTTGCCGGAACCATCAAAAGCTCTAACAGATAGATATCGACTCAGTTATTGCCAGGAGTACTCTGGAGCATGTGTGATGCATGGTATCGATTACTTGAAGCATCTTCAGACCAATCGATCGTGTTCTACGTAGTTCGTAATATTGGATTGGAAAAGAGTGCAATTCTGTTCCCATTATTAATCGTTTAGCTTCCTTGGCCAGAGTTGAGGGTGTCAATGAGCCTGGATCGGCCATGCTCTTTAGAGCGTGTGTGATCTTATTGCATCAAAACGTTGTAAATTCTTGTGACATTGAATGAATCACCAGACATTGTAAAGGCTGTGATTGATATCCGTTGTTTCGAGTTGTACTTTTCTCTACTCTAGTGTAATTAATTTGTGAGGGGTGTGAAGTTCAAAAAAAAATAAAAAATTGTGAGGGATGTGGGAGGAAATTTGGGGGAAGAAATAGACAGTTGCTCTATTTTTTCTTCTCGAATACAGACAGTTGCTCTGCTTAAATAAGGTTACACATGTACTGGAAATTAATTGAATATGTTCAGCCCCGAATTAAGCTTACAAATACAGGTGCTGAACTTCTAAACAACGAGTAATATGTTACTCCCTCCGTTTTTATTTAGTCCGCATATTAGCTTTGATCAAAGTCAAGCTTTGTAAAATTTGACAAAGTTTATAAAAAAAAATGTTAACATATACAATAACAAATCAATACCATTAGATTCATTATTGAATGTACTTTCACATCATATAGATTTGTTATGGTAAATGTTTATATTGTTTTCTAGAAACTTGGTCAAACTTTACGAAGTTTGACTTCAGTCAAATCTAATATGCAGAGTAAATAAAAACGGAGGGAGTACATCGAAGTGAAATAGCCAAAATGCAAGGAAGCAACACCGACAAACTAGCTGGTTTTACTTTTTAGCTAACTATATATTCTCTCAAATCTCAACTAAGTCAAAGTAGATGTATAATGATTTGCTAGTGACTTTCAGGATAAAAAGAATCACATCCACAATATTGATTAGAAAAAATAAATCAAAACATGGTACTCGAATCTCATTAATATAGAAAGCACTCTCATTCTAAGGGGATATAAGCCATGTCATTTTTAAGGGATGATAGTATAGATTGCACACTTGTGGGATAAAAGTTGCCATATAAAAGATATAACTATAGAAAGGAAAATATAAGCAAAACTACAGAAAATATTAAAATTTCTGCCCCAAGCTTGGAACATGCTAGGAGATTATCGGATACCAAGATCTGAATCTTCAATAACCATTGTGGCTCTGCTTAAATAAGGTGACACCATCAGTCCATCACATTACTGTACTGGAAATTATCTGAAGAGAGCGACCCTGCGAAGCAGGCAACTATATACTATATGTTAAGCTTACAGGCTCAGGTAGTGAAGTTCTGAACAAAAGCAGTGTCTAGCAAAACATAGTACATACTACATCAAAGTGCAAAAGAGAGAAATGCAAGGAAGCAACGCTGACAAATCGAGATACAGAACTATGCTACTAGCTAATGACTGGCTTTACTCTGCTTTTTAGCATTTTTTTTTGCCTCGGTTATGGGCTGTGGCACCAGGACCCTCTGCTCCTCTGAAGCTTGTGATGTTTCCATGATACACGTGTGGTTTCCATGATAGACGACTTGGAAGAGCAGCGGGTCATCGTCTGTGCGCTGCACCTGCTTGGTTGCTGAGCATCCCTGCGACTTTTGGTATGTGCAACGGTAGTAACCTCTGCAAAAGAACAATTTAGCAAGAAACCAGGGGAAAAATGGGAGTTTCAGATTAGTTCAGAAGAAGCCTTTGCTAACCTTGGGTGCTTGGCGTCAAGGATATCTTTCTGGCCATACTTCCTCCAGCTGAAGTCGTCATTGGAGAGGCCCCGATAGAACAGTGAATTGTCAACACACTTAATGTTAGCTGTAGGACGACTTGAGCGCATATCAATGGCATCCCTTAACGCTGACAGTGCAGCTCTTGTACTGGATCCCTCGGCACCATATCCCCCAACAATTACAAGGATTTCCTTGAGGCCTAATAGGTGCTCGATGCCCGTAGGTGCAGCGCCGTAGAGCGAATTGATTCTTACCTCGAGCTTTTCAAGACTGGGCATAGCCGCTGCCTCAAAAGTCAGTTGTGATATCCTGATGCAGGATAGCCTTAAATGCTTGAGAACAGGGAATCCCGTTCCATGGATGACTACTTTCTCTTCAGATTCAGGAGTCCCTTCGATGTGCAATTTGAGGTGGTTCAAAGATTGCAACTGTGCAAGAATTCTAATATCATCCTCCAGCATCTCAATTCTAAGATCAAGGTCAAAGAGGTTATGGAGCTCTCCAATCCACTTAGGAACCCTCGGAAACATGCACAACATATGAAGCCAACGAAGAAGGTAAGGAGAAGCAGACGAACTCAACGCATATATACTGTTGATGCTAGAATCCGTGTGCAGATATCTGAGGTTGCAAAGTTTTTCAAGGGAACATCTCAAAACATCCAAACGTTGTGTTTTTTCCATGTCATGCAATCCATACATGTTGGTAAAATTATAACATATTCGAAGATCCCTCAAATTGGTCAGATCTCCAAGGTCTCTGATGTTGTCTATAGAATTCAAGCCCACATCAAACTCTTGCAGTGTACATAAAGATTTCATGTTGCCAATCCCGTTGGGCAAATTTGTCCCACTAGGTATGATCAGGTGCTGCAACCGGCGCAAAAGAATAACATCTGACGGAACTTCGAGAGAATATGCTCCTAACTCCAAAGTCTCCAGTTGCTCTAGTCCCCGAATTTTCTTTGCTAACACTATTTCACAATCTGCTTTTATTTTCAGATACCTCAGTTGGAACAAATGAGATATTCCAGTGAGGTCAGGTATCTCCGACCCATGGTTTCCACTTGTAAATTCAAGAGTTAAAACTCGGAGATGATTGAACTTCAAGAGAGGAGGTGCATATGCAGAGGTACCAAATCTTGCCAGTGCTCTTACTTGTGAGAGCTGGGTGGTTTCCAATATCACGCCATCTATTATACCGTCCAGATAGAGGGAGAGTCGGCGGACCTTGCCAGACAAACCTATCATGGCTTGGATGTCATCTGTCGCAGTTATAAAATTTTCTTCTCTGCACTTATGTATAATAAGGTCAAGCATCATATCATGTACTCTGCAAGACAACACTTCATTGTTATGGTCTGTATCAAGTATCAACTGGTTGAATGATGCCCCTGTTAACAAGCTCGTTAAAATAGCCCTCTGCAACGTCCTCTGGATATTGCCCATGTGCTTTACTTACAAAACCTTGGGCTACCCATTGCCTGACCAAATCATTTTTCTTGATTGTATAGTCCTCTGGATACATTCCCAAATATAGCATGCATGTCTTCAAATAATGAGGAAGATTTATGTAACTAAGACCCAGTATTTGCCTCATTCCTTCCAATGTTGGATTCACCTCAAAATTGGGGCCCAAAGAATTCATTACGTGCACCCAATGCTCCTTCAATTTGTTCCGCTCACTAGCCAAAAGGCTAGATATAGTCACAATTGCAAGAGGCAAGCCGCCGCATCTTTTTAAAATTTGAGCTGAAACTTCTTCCAAGTACAAAGGACAAGCATCCTCTGAACCAAATACTCTTTTGAGAAATAGCTTTCTTGACTTCATCTTATAAACATAGTCATGTTGCTTGCAGCAGCAAGCTCTAGCCACAGTATTAATTCGGGTAGTTGTTATTATCATGCTACCGCCCAAGTTTTCTGGAAGAGCGCATCTAATAACATTCCATGTAGTTTCATCCCAAATGTCATCAATTACAATGAAGTACCTGCAAAGTTATTCCATATAAACTAAAATAAGTACCAGGCAATAGTAAACTATAGGCAAAAGTAAAATATACATGAAAGCATACTCAGTCTCAAACAGCCAAAACACCAAAAAAGAACCGCGAACATTGAAAATGCAAATGTACTTGTCTATGTGATGAAGTAACTGTGGTTAAAGTTGAATCTTCTGTCTGCAATTGTGAGAAACGAGTTGATTTGAGAAACTTTATTTTCAGAATAGATGAAAATAAATTATCGGATTCTAGCATTTCAAACGAGTGTTTAGCTAGTTTCTCTAGTGAACCACGTGCATAGAACCTCTACAGAGGGGTACACAAATTTCGCCAAAAGAGTACTAGCAAGATAAAAAAGAACAGTTACAATACCAAACAATCAAATTACTTTGGATTACAGTCAATTCTGAACAGGCGTACCTCTTATCCATAAGGAATTCTCTGAGTGCACTGATCAGTTCATCCTCAGCCCATATTTCCATGTTGGTTCCGTCCGGCCCTACATAGCCAACTTGAGAGAGCATTCTTCTCAAAATCATTCTTATGTTTGGTTTCTGGGACACGGAGACGAAAGCATGACACTGGTAGTGCCACTTTAGCCTGTGGTAAATCTGGTTCGCAAGTGGTCTTACCAAGCCCTCCAAATCCCACTATAGAGAGGACCTTCATCTGCTGTCCAGAAACAACCCCTTCACCCGCCAACAGGTCAATTAATTCATCCCTCGGCGCATCGATACCCACAAGGCCCGCTGTGTCTGCATAGAGTGCCAGCAATCGAATGTCTATGGATGTCTTGTTTGGCTTGGAGACAACATCATCAATCTTGTACCTCATGCGTCGCTCGCTGACCTCCACGACACGGCTCTTGAGGCCTCGGAACTCCTTGGCGACCCTATGCCGAGTGTTCATCGTCGTCAGCAAGTTCATGCTCCTATGAATAAATCCCTTAAATCCATGCGGCTCGCAGTCGGACTCACATTCCACCAGGAGTATGAACTCGTCGACGCTGTCCTCGATGTCGTAGGACAAATCACACACCTCCTTCGCCCATAACTTGGCCTGCTTGTCCGGCTCCTCCTCCGACATCTTCTCCAGGAATGCTTGCATACTCTCGAGCTCAGCTTTAAGGAACATGATCTCTCCTTTGGCTCCCTTCAGCAGCCTGTACTTGCCAGCAAGCAGACCGCCAAGCTTCCCAATCACGAAGCCTATGGCGCCCCGCGACACGCTCACCACTGCTGCCTCCATGCAACCAGCAGCAGCACAACCAGAACTGGTTTTCCTTTTTTTTTTTCTATCTCTAGAGGAAAGAACTTAAATCATATTTTCAATTCTGAAGTTGCACCCCTTACTCTAGACGCGCGTCTGTTGATTGCATCTGCCATGTTGAAATCACTCAAATCAGGCCCTTGAATCGATTTAATACATGGCAGCCGTGCTTGAAAAAGGAAAAAGGAAGTGGAATCGAACCTGTATCATGAATCGATGCAAGCGACTAGCCAAAGTCAATGGGGTCCCAACTGTCTGATACTCGGATGCAAATCCTCTTTCACCGCCGCTGCTCGCCAGATGGAGCTCGTCGTCGCTGCAGCCGAATGAAGAGATATTCGACCCGACCACAGGCGAGGAGCTCAGGGCACGGGCAGCTCTAGATCTGGGGGGTTGCCTTTCCCCTCGTCTCTCGTCGTCAGTGGTTCTTGTGCTCCAGATCTGGAGATGACTAGTGAGGACTGAGGACTGTGTGCTACCAATGTTTGAGTACCTGATTCTTCAACTGTAAAGCGTAGGACTACATGGGACCCCATGATTTTTTTCCTAGAAAAGTCGTCGTGGCGCATATCTGTTGAGAAAATAGGCAATTTTTCGATTAATCCAGGAAATAATCATGAACATGGCATTAACAGAATTAATGACATACTGATTACGATCTAGACATGCACGTACTACGCAAACAATAGACACATCTACATATAATGCTAGTACGGCTAACACAGAAATAAACAGGAGCGGGATCCACGAGTTATATCCTCCAGTAGGCCAAGCAGAGGCCGCGGCAGCGGCGGCAGCAGCGGCGTCCTCGGCGGCCTTCTTCTCGGCCTCGAGCTTTTTAGCGGCGAGACGGTCGGCGTCGGTTGGCTGCGACATGGTGATGACGAAGACGTAGGGGAAGCAGTGGATCGGTGGCGAGCAGTCGCGTAATCGCTTCCCAAAAACCTAATCGCCCCTCTCCCGTACAGGATCCGGAGAGGCGGGGTTTCGGAGGCCTGCTCTCCCGTCAACCGTGTGCGCGGTAAACGGGATGGAGTCGCCGGCGGCAGCAGCAGCAATGGAACGGCAGTGGGCGTGGAGGCAGAGATGCGATCTGTTTCGCATGACGGCTAGGGTTCGCAGCGCCTCAGATATATAGGCGCGGCCGCGTGGAGAGACGTGGGCTGAACCCACGTCCAAGTCGGTGACAGCCCACGATTTGACGTCTCAGATCGTGGCCCCATCTGTCAAAGACTCTCCGTTCCTGACCGGCAAAAAGAAGCGCATAGGTGTGAGCTCGGCTCGGCTCATTCCCGCAACCCGCGGCGCGGCGCGGCGTGACGAGGCGTGGCGTGGCGGGCGGCGGAGGAGGAGCGCGCGGGAACCACTTCTCTTCTCAAGCTCCAATAGCATGTGAAAGAGAATCCCTTATAAGGAGGTCCAACTCATTCTCCACTAGCGGTATGGGACTAAACTTCCCACCACACCTAGTGCCATATACCCACATGGGCCCTTAGAGATTTTTTTGAAATTGTTAGATGGGCCCTAGGCCCAACTCATATTTCAACAATCCCCCACCAGATCTCAAGGGCCCATTTTGTCCTTTTGTTCCAAACACTGTTTTGATATACCAGTATTTCAGTGAAGACCGGTTAAGGTTGAACTTCACCTAGAGCAGGTAGTTACACTCCTTCACAATTGAACAATGGATCATGCCTTGAATTGTCAGTTTGGCGTAAAGAAGTTTCACCACATGTCTTACTAGTACGAGACTGCCGAAGGCTGACCCCTCGGGTGGAGCATATTACTCACACTCCTGGCCTATTCATGAGCTTGCTAGAGATCACCCCAATCTCATAGACTGTGACCAGCAGTCGGGCTCATATAGGTGTGTTCCTCCAAAGATCGCTCTGTAGGACAGCATCTTGCTTATATATAGAAGCATTGGAACACATTAAGACAGTAGTCATCCTACCATACAGTTTTCCGAGAGTATTGCATCTTCAACGGAGTGGGTTAGTAAAATTACTCTCCTCAGTTCACCACTGACTTGTTTTCCCAGGTCCTACTTCACGGGATCTCCGATCACATAGGTTGGGTTACTACCATGGCAACTCATGTGCGTCTCATACCCATCTCCCTCGATGCACTATCTATCACAACACGTGATAGCCCTTTAGTAAAGGGATCTGCCAGATTCTTAGCCGTTTGGATATAATCCAACGCTATCACTTCGGAGTTTCTTAATTTTCTGACAGCTTTCAATCTCATTCTTATGTGTTTGTTGGACTTCATGTTGTCCTTTGAACTCTTCACCTTGACAATAACTGTTTGATTGTCACAGTTCATAAGGATGGCCGGAACCGGCTTCTCAACCACTGGCAAGTCCATCAAAAGATCTCGAAGCCATTCTGCTTCGCCACCAGATGTGTCTAACGCTGTTAATTCTGCTTCCATTGTCGATCTCGTTAAGATCGTTTGCTTGCAAGACTTCCAGGAAACAGCACCACCTCCAAGAGTAAACACATACCCAGTTGTGGCCTTCATCTCATCAGCATCAGAGATCCAATTCGCATCACTATACCCTTCAAGTACCGACGGGTATCCGGTATAGTGAAGTCCATAGTTCATAGTACCTTTCAGATAACGCATAACTCTTTCAATAGCATGCCAATGTACATCACCCGGTTTGGAAACAAACCGGCTCAGTTTGCTCACAGCAAACGCGATGTCAGGCCTCGTTGCGCTCGCTAGATACATGAGTGAACCAATAATTTGAGAGTATCTCAATTGATCTTTAGGTATGCCTTTGAAATTTCGAATCAGCACACTAGGATCATATGGTGTCTGAGATGGTTTGCAGTCCGAATATCCAAAACGACTCAACACCTTCTCAACATAATGGGATTGCAGACGTGTAATCCCACCCTCATCATCTCTCAATAGCTTGATGTTCAAGATAACATCAGCTACTCCAAGGTCCTTCATCTCAAAATTCTGAGATAAAAATGACTTAACTTACTCAATCACTTTGAGGCTAGTTCCAAATATCAGTATGTCATCAACATACAAGCACAGTATAACTCCTTCGCCCCCACCATAGCGATAGTATACACATGTGTCAGCTTCATTAACAAAGAAGCCAACAGATGTCAAAGTTGTATTAAATTTCTCATACCACTGTTTAGGTGCTTGTCTCAGGCCATATAGAGATTTCAACAACTTACACACCTTTCCTTCCTGACCATCTATTATGAAGCCATCAGGCTGTTGCATATAGATTTCCTCCTCTAGCTCTCCGTTCAGGAAAGCCGTCTTAACATCCATCTGGTGGATGAGAATACCATGCGAGGCCGCCAACGAGAGTAATACTCGAATAGTGGTCAGTCTGGCCACAGGTGAATAAGTATCGAAGAAATCTTCTTCTTCTTTCTGGGCATAACCCTTGGCCACAAGCCTAACCTTGTACTTTTCAATAGTACCGTCGGGCCTAAGCTTCTTCTTGAACACCCACTTACATCCCAATGGTTTGCAACCATAGGGACGTTCAGTAATCTCCCAAGTCCCGTTAGCCATGATGGAATCCATCTCGCTACGGACCGCATCCTTCCAGTAGTCAGCTTCTGGAGATGCATACGCTTCTGAAATAGAAGTGGGAGTATCATCCACGAGGTACACAAGGAAATCATCACCAAAGGTCTTTACAGTCCTTTGTCTCTTGCCCCTACCAAGGGTTTCCTCATCATCCTTCTCAAGATTTTCATCATGTGTTTGTTCATAATATTCCATCGGAATGGCAGGTTCAGGAGTCTCTTCAGATTCCTGTCTATAAGTGCTTTGCATATCTCTCATAGGAAAAATATCCTCAAAGAATGTAGCATCCTTAGACTCCATAATTGTACCGACCTTCTGGTCAGGTACCTCAGATTTCACTACTAGAAATCTATAGCCAACGCTATTCTTAGCGTAGCCCAAATTAACGCAATCCACGGTCTTTGGTACAAGCTTACGCTTTTTGGGGATCGGCACGTTGACTTTCGCCAAACAGCCCCAAGTACGCAAGTACGAGAGTGTTGTCCTTCTCTTCGCCCATTTCTCATAGGGAGTGATCTCATTATCCTTTGTCGGAACTTTATTCAGGACATGACATGATGTCAATATAGCCTCCCCCACCATGCCTTGGATAAACCCGATGTATCTAACATGGCGTTAACCAAATCAGTTAGAGTACGGTTTTTCCGTTCGGCAACCCCGTTTGACTGGGGTGAATAGGGAGGCGTCCTCTCATGAATAATACCATGTTCCGCACAAAAGGAATCAAACTCACTCGAGAAGTACTCTCCACCACGATCTGACCGGACTCGTTTAATTTTCTTTTCAAGTTGATTCTCAACTTCTGCCTTATAGATTTTAAAGTAGTGTAGAGCCTCATCTTTAGTATTTAACAGATACACATAGCAATATCTAGTGGAATCATCTATCAATATCATGAAGTATTTCTTTTCACCCTTAGTCAACACACCATTCATCTCACAAAGATCAGAATGTATGAGTTTTAATGGCGCCAAGTGTCTCTCCTCCGCAGCCTTGTGAGGCTTGCGAGGTTGCTTAGCTTGCACACACGTAAGGCACTTAGAACCTTTGGCTAAAGTGAAACTCGGGATTAAGTTCAGTTTTGCTAGCCGCATCATAACACCGAAACTAATGTGATAAAGACGTGAATGCCAAACTTCAGATTCATTAACACTCGAATGAATATTGTTCACGACTTTATTACAAAAATCAGCGAGAGAAAGGCGGAACATTCCTCCGCATTCATAACCCTTTCCAACAAATAGTCCATGTTTCATAACAACTACTTTATTAGACTCGAAGACCAACTTAAACCCTTCTCTACACAGAAGGGAGCCACTAACAAGGTTCTTCTTGATGGCGGGGACATGCTGCACGTTCTTCAGCTGCACGATCCTTCCCGAAGTAAACTTTAGATCGACCGTGCCAACACCATTAACAGAAGCACTCGTGCCATTCCCCATCAATACGGACCCGTGACCTGTGGCCTGGTAAGAAGAAAATAATGAAATGTCAGCACACACATGAACACCTGCACCTGTGTCCACCCACCAATCAGTGGACTAACAAACTGAAAATACAGCAAATAAATTACCGTACCCAGATGCACCACTTTCATTGTTGCCCACAATCATATTGGCAGACTTGGAGTCCTGCCCTGGCTTCTTGTACTTGTTTGGGCAGTTGTTGGACCAATGTTCCTCCGAACCACAAGTAAAGCAGCCATCTCCCTTCTTGTTCTTCTTGAAGGTCTTCTTACCTTTCTTCTTAAAGTCGGTATTCTGCTGGACACCGTTCTTTCCCTTGGGCTTGTGGGAATTGAAGTTCTTCTGACGCACCATATTGGCCACAGAAGTTCCTTCGACCCCTTTTCCATGCGAGTCTTTTGCTCTCGAGTTCTGCTCAACACTCAGATGGCCGATGACATCCTCTACTGAGAATTCACGCCTCTGATGTTTCAGAGTGGTAGCAAAATTCCTCTAGGAATTAGGGAGCTTAGCGATTATACAACCCGCGACAAATTTGCCCGGTAAATCGCACTTCAGAAGCTCAAGCTCCTTAGCGATGCATATTATCTCATGAGCATGTTCCAATACAGAACTGTTCTCAACCATTTTGTAATCGTGGAACTGCTCTATAACATACATCTCGCTCCCAGCATCGGTGGCCCCGAATTTAGATTCAAGCGCCTCCCACAAGTCCTTGGCAACCCGCACATGTAAATATGCGTCAACCAACTTATCTCCGATCACGCTCAGAACTGCTCCGAGGAATACGACGGTGGCCTCCCTGAACGCCTTCTCCTGTTCAGGAGCAATCGTTCCCGTGGAAGGGACACCGGCAACCCAGAACACGTTCATGGCCTTGAGCCATAAGGTGGTTTTGGTCTGCCAACGCTTAAAATACGTACCGGTGAACTTATCCGGTTTCAGTGCAGCGGCAAAACCACTAGCCGAAAAATGCCTACACAAATTAGGTTTTTGGATTGTTGAGAAAATAGGCAATTTTTCGATTAATTTAATCCTGGAAATAATCATGAACATGGCATTGACAGAATTAATGACATACTGATTACGATCTAGACATGCACACATCTACACATAATGCTAGTACGGCTAACACAGAAATAAACAGGTGCGGGATAAACGAGTTATACCCTCCAGTAGGCCAGGCAGAGGCCGCGGCCGCGGCGGTGTCCTCGGCGGCCTTCTTCTCGGCCTCGAGCTTTTCGGCGGCGAGACGGTCGACGTCGGTTGGCTGCGACATGGTGATGACGAAGACGTAGGGGAAGCAGTGGATCGGTGGCGAGCAGTCGCGTAATCGCTCCCCAAAAACCTAATCGCCCCTCTCCCGTACAGGATCCGGAGGGGCGGGGTTTCGGAGGCCTGCTCTCCCGTCAACCGTGACGTGGGCTGAACCCACGTCCAAGTCGGTGACAGCCCACGATCTGACGTCTCAGATCGTGGCCCCATCTGTCAAAGACTCTCCGTTCCTGACCGGCAAAAAGAAGCGCATAGGTGTGAGCTCGGCTCGGCTCAATCCCGCAACCCGCGGCGCGTCGTGACGTGGCGGGCGGCGGAGGAGCGCGTGGGAACCACTTCTCTTCTCAAGCTCCAATAGCATGTGGAAGAGAATCCCTTATAAGGAGATCCAACTCCTTCTCCACTAGCGGTATGGGACTAAACTTCCCACCACACCTAGTGCCATATACCCACATGGGCCCTTAGAGATTTTTCTGAAATTGTTAGATGGGCCCTAGGCCCAACTCATATTTCAACAATATCCTTCACAAGAAAATTCAAAACAAAACTAAAGATTCATCGACCTAATTGCAATTGATTTGCTCAATAAAAACTCTTCCAACAAGTTCGTGAGCCACACGATTTGCTCCCCTGAGACAATGCGAGAATTCAATCATTCCAATCTCAGTGTCTAACTGCATATGTTAATCATTCCAATTTGCTGTTCCTGAGGGTGTAGGGACACCCGAGAGCTAAAAAACCAATCTCTTTATTTAACCGTGTGCCGTGCAAGTTTCTTTGGGGTTGCGTGAGGGAGAGCTTCTAGTGCAACTGGGAACCTAGCTCTTCTCAGAAAGTGCTTCAACTTCCCGTGTGCCTCCATGGTCAAAATCATAGAATTGCTTTGAAGGCGTCTGCGGCGTTAGCTTGGGCGCTTTGGAATTGTCGTAACAAGCTCACGATTGAAGGTGTCATCCGTAACCACCCAGTTGACTACATTCTTGAATGGTCAATTTCTTTCGGTTGTGGTTGCCCCTCGAAAAGAGGAAGGACAGGGTGGCGGCGAGTGTTTGACTTCAATGGTGAATATTTTTTTTCTATAAAGTTGGTCAAACTTTGCAAAGTTTGACTTCAGACAAACTTTATATGCAGACTAAAAAGAAACGGAGGGAGTATGTTGACACTTTTTTTTTCCTATAAGAACCTTGTGTTGATGCTTGTTTACGGTATAAAGCCGTGCGCTTCTTGTGCCTTTTTTCTTGAGTTAAATACATCGGTGGTGCCTAAACTTGTCCTTTTTTTTTTAACACAGTACAGACGCAAGCGCTCATATACACGCGCATACACTCACCCCTATGAACGCACACACGCACATCCTACCCCTATGAGCACCTCCGAAAGACTGGGCCGGCATATCATCTTGAAATTTACGAAGTAACCGTAGGCACCTCGTCGTCGACGGGAACGTCTCCTCCCACTGAATGCGCATCGCCGGAAATCCTGAAATAAATCCAGGAATAAATGCGAGCACCAGGATTTGAACCCTGGTGGGCTGGGGATACCACAGTCCCTCTAACCATCCAACCACAGGTTGGTTCGCGCCTAAACTTGTCCTGCGCGGTCAGTTTGGTTCCTAAAGTTGTAAAATACACGAAATTGGTGCACAAACTTGTCTGGCCGTGCAAATACGGTGTCTACTTCCGTATTCAGACGTACGCCCTGCCCACGTGGCGTGCCAGCTTGACGATGGCCCACATGTCACTGGCTGCGTGTGGGAATGCGCTGGGTGCCCTGCTCGTGAGGAATTATTTTATAGAAACCCCCTTCATATTTTATTTAATCATATAGGAAAGCCCTCAAATACAGTGTATGAAATAACATGAAAAAAAAATGGAGGAGTTTTGAAACTGACACGTCCTGGTTAACAACCAGCACGATCTGGCCATGCGGCCGAAATATGCTTTGCATACAGGAATTAGCTAGAAAGATATGTAGACCAATTCCACGTATTGCTCTGCAATTTTTCTGATGCGTTATCCACCGTTTTTTTTTCAAGTTCCTGTTTAGTCTTATGACACGTAAACTTTCCCATATAAAAATACAATAATTATCAATATGCAATCACTGTGTATTGTTAAATCTTTTAATAGTTCAACCTATATTAAAAATTATTGTGTAAATTTATATATATCTCCATTCAGGACCAGAAGCACACACAATTATTGTGTATCTTCATTGTATTTCTAAAATATCCAATTATTAAAAATTTGACAACATTGTATTTGTAAACTATTCAATATGTATTAAAAATAATTGTGTAATAATATTAAATTCTAGAAATGTATCAAAACATGTCAACCGTGTTTGTAGAAATGTAAGGATAATTTCACACAACATTTTTTTAATACGCGTTGAACATGCTGGTTTTTGCATGTATGTCATTTTTGTATCTGTCACATAGAAACACAGATTTTGATGGAAATTCGCACGATATATTACACTTCTATGTGTGCATGTAGAAAAAAAATTCGGAGTTTTTTGAGCTGTAAAAATCCGTTTGTTTGAACTTTGATAAAACGGGCACAGTTAACTTTTGCATAGCAACACCGTATATATAATTCGACCTCATGGAAGTCTACTGAGTAGAGTTAGGCATAGTGTACAGCTTGTGCGTACAATGCATTCCTCGAGTCGAGGTCCCAGAATCGACTCTACATCAGGCAATTTATTTTTATTGTTGTTGTTTATCTCTGTCATACACTCATACTGACATAGGGCTTGCCTACACGATTAAATAAAATATGAGGGGGTTTCTGCAAAAAAAAAATCCTCATGCGTAGACAACCCAGCGTCTTCCTCGCTCTCAGTCACTGACATGTGGGCCAGCGCCACGCTGCCACACCACACCACGCGGGCGGAACGTACGCCCGAATACGGTAGGAGGCACCGCATTTGCACAGCCGGACAAGTTCGAGCATCAGTTTTGTGTATCACTAGTAGAAAACAAGGCATTAGTCCCGGTTCCTAAGGGCCTTTAGTCCCAGTTCTGCAATCGGGACCAAGCAATCGGGACTAAAGGCCCCCGCTTTTAGTCCCGGTTGTGTTACGAACCGGGACTAAAGGAGCTCCACATGGCCGCTGTGGGGCGCCCAGGCAGGAGGACCTTTAGTCCCGGTTGGTAACACCGACCGGGACTAAAAGGGCTCCACGTGGCCGCTGTGGGGCGCCCAGGCAGGAGGACCTTTAGTCCCGGTTGGTAACACCGACCGGGACTAAAAGGCAGCCACGCGTCAGCCCCTGCCAAGCGCTGTTTTTTTTTTTTTTTTTTGAAATGAGGGGTTTAGGGGTTTCATATTGTGTTTTCCCCTTTTCTTTTTGTGTTTACCATTCAATTCTTTTACATTTAGGGTTTTTATTTTTATTTTACGTTTTCCATTCAACTCGACGCTAGCTACTACATATAGCAATGAAGGAACCATTACACAAATTGTGTTTCCCCCTTTCCTTTTTGTGTTTACCATTCAATTCTTTTACATTTGTGAATATATATATATGAATGAAAGTCAACACAATTGATGGTAATAAAATAAATTTGTGAATATTGTTTACGTACTTCAAGTTTTTCAAAAAATCTGCCCGTCTCAGAGGTCGTCTGGCGAATGAACTCGCAAACGTAGTATCCACATAAGTTATTCCCAGATCCCTGCCTCGAGCACTTTACGAGAATAGAGTTCAATCAAAATAATAATCAAACATGATAGTGGTATTGAAACTAGAATCAAAGAGATGCGCGGACCTAGCTAGTACTACTTACACTGAGAAGGAACTCACATGTCTAATGCTTGTTTTCATATCTTTGTATCTGGTTGCATTCTATAGATTCTGAGTTCCTCCAATTGTTCATCTTTGAATATGTGCATTTGTTTTCACTCACATTTTGTGATATGCACACATCAAGGAGGAACTCATACTATATTGGTCTTCTAGATGTTTTGTCTTCCATTTTGGCATTTGTTGCCAATGGGGGAGAAATTTAGAGGGTTTAAGATAAATATCTTTTGAGAGAAAACTTCACCTAGTTTATGTCAACCAATATATGCAATGACATTCAAAGTTCATTCACACATGCATATATTGTGGGGGAGTTTGCTCTATATATTGTGGGTGTACTATCATCAAATGCTTGTGTAGTGTTTTGATGATAGTACAACCGGTTTTGATAACCTCGAGTATCTTTGTGACACTTGATGCTGTCAAAACCATCTCAAGTATTCAATTTATCCTCGGATAAATTGCATGCTTGTTTTAAAAATTCATTATATAAACCCTATTGTTGAGATTGTCATCAATTACCAAAATGGGGGAGATTGAAAGTACATGTAGTCCCCATGTGTGGTTTTCGTAATTAATGACAATCCTAATGGACTAATGTATTCATTGAGTTATATATTTGAAGGAAAAGTTTCATTGACAATGCATGAAGAATAGTGGATGGATTGAATGGATTCGGAATGAATGCCATCTACATATAGTTGTGCATCAAGATAGATTTGCTCAAGTCAACATCTTCTATTTCTACTTCCTCACATCATATTCCAACATAGGCATATTTCACTCCTATCCAATACAAATACAAAATGCCTATACATCTACCAAAGAAAATCCAAAGCCAAATAGGTTAGCCAAATACATGATAAAACCTTTGCATAATTTGCATCCTCCATTTTTGTTGATCTTGGGTGGTTCTCTATGTGAGGACCTGGGCTTTTTCCATAGCTTCAAAACGAGCCCAAGATCATCAAAATCGGAGTCCGGATGTGAAAGTTATGCATGTTTCAATTTTGGGGTTCCTGCTGTTTTTATTGGTCGGATATCCGGGACTTGGCCGGATGTCCGGGCTCCTCCCGGATATCCGGCTCGCTATGTCCAGAACCTATGTTGAAATGCTGGCTGTGCCCTCTGGATGTCCGGCACTTGGCCGGATGTCCGGCGCCTCGTATCGCCCCGGATGTTCGGGACTGTCCCAGAAATCCGGCCGTCCATGTCCAGAATGCATGTTGAAATGTTGGTTGTGCCCGCCGGATGTCCGGGGCCCCATGTTTGGCCAGATGTCCAGGCTTCGGCCAGATATCCGGGGCCTGTACATTTGCTCTGTTCTTCTCTAGCTCGTGTGCTTTCCTACAGCCGCCGGATGTCCGGCCCTTGGCTGTCACTTACACATTCAAACGGCTAGTATTGGGCTTTGCTATATATACCCCTCTACCAATCCGATAGAGGGTTGACCACTCCACTAAATAGAACCCTAGAACACCCAAGTGGCTCCCTCTCACTCTTCCACACCAAATCCTAGATCCCGGAAGCATTTGTGAGAGTTCTTGAGAGGTGTTCCAATCAAAAGATAGATCCACTCCCTCTCCCTCTTGTGACCAAAGGAATTTTTGATTTGAGCAAGTCTTGAGCATTTCCACTTTGTTCTTGTTACTCTTGGAGGTTGGAGACTCCTAGGCGGTAGGAGTGCTCCGGTGAGGAATCAACTTGTGATTTGTCCCCCGGAAAGTTTGTGAAGGTTTGGAGGCCGCCTCAAGGTCTACCACTAGTGGTTGGGAATCGCCTTCGTGGTGATATCTCATGGGGGGAATAGGGTGAGCCTTCGTGGTAACACCCATCCCTCCAACGGTGACTAGCTTCCCTCCAAGGAAGTGAACATCAGGATACATCCTCGTCTCCGTGTCTTCGGTTATTTCTAACCCTAGCCACTACTTGTGGTTTACTTTGGTCACTTGACCTTGCATTCACAATATATATTGTTGTCCTCATTATATTGTGTTGGTTACCATATCGTAGAGATTGTTTAGGCCAACACTTTATAGTCCGCAATTCATACGTATTACTATTGATATATCTTGTGCTTAATGTGCATTGCTAGCGTGTAACATTCATTTCCATATCTTGTGACATAACTTGTGTAATCTTGTAGTGCTTACTTGAGTTTGCTTGTATCATTCAATTCCATATATTGTGATACAATTTGTGTGAGCTTGTATTGCTTACTTGTGGTTGTGTGTATTATTCATTTCCATATCTTGTGATATACATTGAGTAAGTTTGTGTAACTTACTTGTGCTTAATCATATCGTCGTTGTGCTCATCTTGTTTATCCTAAGTTGTTGGTGCACTTAGTTGAGCCTAGTATATTTAGGATTTGTGCTTGAAAAGTATCCGTTTAGTATATTTCCGCATTAGGATATAGCCAAATCCGTAAAAGATTTTAAAACGCCTATTCACCCCCCTCTAGGCAACATCGTGGTCCTTTCAATTGGTATCAGAGCTAGGTCTCTCCTCATTAGGCTTCACCGCCTAGAGTGTATCGATGTCGACTAAAGGATTAGTGCACAACGACACCTTTGATTTTGATGGCACAAATTATCACCTGTGGAGGATTCACATGCTTTGTCAATTTTGGGCCATGGGTCCAAATGTTCCGCGAATTGTTGTTGTAGGGATTTCTATTGCAAAGGATGGCCTATCTCCATCTCTTGATGATATGCTTCTTGATTGTGAAGCTTCTCTTGTCATTCATCAAACTATAACCTTTGAAGTGTTTAAGTCAATCTCGACTTGCAAGTCGGCTCATGAGGTTTGGACCAAACTTGAAGATATGTACGGTGGGTCCAACCTTGATGAAGACAATATTCTTTGGGAGGAGTTAATGGAGGAGTTCTCCGCATTTTTATATCATGAAGAGCTCTCTATTACTTCCACCTTTGATTGCCTAGACACTTCAACATCTTCCACTTCACCAAAATGTGGCTTGTCACAAGGTAATGACAAGGTGAGTGGAGAAATTTTGTGTGATGATGATGTTGACACAATCATTGATGATCCTTTATGTATAAATGCTAGTATTGTAGATATTGGGGAACGTTGCAAGGGAAACAAAAATTTTCCTACGCACACACAAGATCTATCCATGGTGATGAGCATCTACGAGAGGGAGAGTGAATCTACATACCCTTGTAGATCGCTAAGCGGAAGCGTTAAGAAACGCGGTTGATGTAGTCGAACGTCTCCGCGATCCAAATCGCAAGTCGTCCCTCGATCCGATCACGAACTAGTGCCGAACGGACGGCACCTCCGCGTTCAACACACGTACGGTTTGATGACGCCTTCACCTCCTCGATCCAGCGAGCGATGGTGAAGTAGTAGATGAGTTCCGGCAGCACGACGGCGTGGTGATGGTGGTGAGGAACAATCTCTGCAGGGCTTCGCCAAGCACTACGGAGATTATGACGGGAGAACTAGAGGGTTAGGGTTGCCGGCACACGGCTTGGGAAATCTTGATGTGTCCCGTGTGCTAGCCTTGCCCCTCTATTTATATGTTGAGCCCTGAGGTCTAAACTTGGAGAGAAAACCTCCACAAGGTCGGTTTTGCCCGCACAAGGTCGGTTTGGCCCGCACGGAAAGAGTCCAACTCGGATTCCAGCAGTACCGCGTACAAGCGGTAGTACCGCTCACGAGCGGTAGTACCGCTTGAGCGGTAGTACCGCTTCACACAAGCGGTAGTACCGCTTACACGGTAGTACTGCCTTACCAGCGGTAGTACCGCTTAAGGCAGCAGCAAAACTTCCTTTTGCACTTTCCAATACCTCGTGGGCTTTACCCCTTTGGCTCATATAAAGTGTTGCTGCACCCGAACACTTCGGTAAACACCCGGAACCTCTTCCGGTGAATTCCGGAACCCTTCCGGAGATCAAAACACTATTATCACATATATCAATCTTTATCTCCAGACTCTTCCGGAGATCCTCGTCATGTCCGGGATCTTATCCGGGACTCCGAACAACCTTCGGTCACCAACAAAATAACTCAACTATACTAATCGTCACCAAACGTTAAGTGTGTAGACCCTGCGGGTTCGAGAACTATGTAGACATGACCGAGACACTTCTATGATCAATAACCAATAGCGGGACCTGGATGCCCATATTGGCTCCTACATATTCTACGAAGATCTTTATCGGTCGAACCTCTATGTCAAGGATTCAGTTAATCCCGTATACTGTTCCCTTTGTTCTTCGGTATGTTACTTGCCCGAGATTCGATCGTCGGTATCTCTATACCTAGTTCAATCTCGTTACTGGCAAGTCTCTTTACTCGTTCCGTAATACAAGATCTCGTGGCTAACACTTTAGTCACATTGCTTGCAAGGCTCATTGTGATGTTGTATTACCGAGTGGGCCCTGAGATACCTCTCCGTCACACGGAGTAACAAATCCCAGTCTTGATCCATGCCAACCCAACAGACACCCTCGGAGATACCTGTAGAGCACCTTTATAGTCACCCAGTTACGTTGCGACGTTTGATACACACAAGGTACTCCTCCGATGTCAGGGAGTTGCATGATCTCATGGTCATAGGAACAGATACTTGACATGCAGAAAACAATAGCAATAAACTGACACGATCATATGCTACGTTTACAGTTTGAGTCTTGTCCATCACATCATTCTCCTAATGATGTGATCCCGTTATCAAATGACATCTCATGTCCATGGCCAGGAAACCTTCACCATCTTTTGATCAACGAGCTAGTCAACTAGAGGCTTACTAGGGACACAGTGTTGTCTATGTACCCACACATGTATTTGAGTTTCCAATCAATACAATTATAGCAAGGATAATAAACGATTATCATGAACAAGGAAATATAATAATAACCAATTTATTATTGCCTCTAGGGCATATTTCCAACTGTAGATTCCATGGACTTGAGCATATATAGCACCAAAAATGTCATACATTCTTGTGTTGATATTCCATGCATATCATCTAAAGATTCATTGACAAACTCTTGTGATGATATGAGTGCTCTTTCATGTTGCCATGATCAAAATTCCTTGATTCCCTCTAGTTCTCTTGTTGATACTAACCATGTAGAGGAAATCAAGAAAAATGAGGCACGCTTGATTAATGAAGAACCCTCTTCTCCAAAAGAATCATCATCAACCCCCTTTGTTCACATGTGCCTCATGGCAAGAGGTAATGACGAGGTATCATCTTCTCTTAGTGATAATGATGATAGTTGTAATGAGGAAGATGATGATGACTTGACTCAAAATCTCTATGAGATTGGGAAAACTCTTCTTAGAGCTAAAAATAACACTTATAAAAGGTTCCAAGATGTTCTTGCTTGCTTTGAAAAACGTAATGATTTATTTCTTAACGAGCAAGCGAAAAGTGAACAACTTGAACATGAACTTGCTAAGGCTCATCAATCTCTTAGTGACTTGAGGTCTTTAAAAGAAGAGATTGAAGTTACTCATTGTAAACTTAAAGAGGATTTTGAGCACCTTGACCTTGGCTACAAGAATGTCAAAGGAGAGCTCACCAGACTCTCTAAGTCTCATGAGGAACTTCAATCTACTCATGCAAAGTCTCTAGTTTCTACATGCTCCTCTCATATTGATAATGATGCTTGTGCTACTAACTCTATCTTGTGTGAAGCATCGATATTGAAAGAAAATGTTGAGCTAAGGACTCAACTTGATTTGCTAACTAGCAATTATGGGAAATTGGAAGAAAGTCATGAAAAGCTCTCGGGCACTCATGAGGATCTTCTAATCTCTCATGATGGGCTAAAGTTAGCTCATGGGGCTATGGTCACCAAGGTAAAATTGTGTGAGTCTCATGTGGATATTGGCACATCTTCTACTCGAAATGCCTTATTGCCATGTGCTAGTCCTTGCAATTCCTCTCTACATGATATTGCTACATCTTGCGATGAATTGCTCACCATGCCTTGTTGCTCTAATAATGAAACCGCCACTTCCTCTAGTTCTTTTGTGGATACTAACCTTGTAGAGGAAAATGAAGATCTCAAGGCCCAAGTCACTAGCTTGAAGAAAGACTTGGAAAAATGTTGTGATGTTATCTTGAGTGTGCAAAAGGACCCTCAAGACAAAATAGGACTTGATTTCATCTCCAACAAGAAGAAGTCCAAGAACAAGAAGAAGGGACAAGACCAAGTCAAGAATGAGGCCAACATTACTTGCTTCAAGTGCAAAATTGTTGGACACCATGTGAGATCTTGTCCACTAAAGAAGAAGGCTTCGAATAAGAAGCAACATGGGAAGTGGCCTCAAGTTCAATCTCAAGATGAAGAAAGGCCTCCACCCATGATGAACCTTGATGATGCTTCTCAAGTCGAGAAAATAAAGAAGAAGAGAAAGGGGAGCACATGTTGCTATGTTTGTCGTGAGAAGGGACACATAGCTTCATCTTGCCCCAACGGTAACATATCTAAGCCTCCTATAATCAATAATCATTATTCGCTAAGGAAGGATATTGTTGGCAATGTGTTTGCCAAGTTTATCGGTTCCCAAAGTGGTTTGGAAGTGGATAAGACCATTTGGGTTGCCAAGCCTATTGTGACTAACTTCTTAGGACCCAACTTGGTTGGGGACCATCAAGCTCAAACTTGATCAATAGGTGTGTGGAGGGCATTGGAGACTTGGCTAGTTCACGAAGAAAAATGATTCTCACCATTCATTATGGTTCAAACCAAGTCAAGTGAATTATCATCATATTTGTCATTCCAATGCTCCTTGTGGCGATAACTTGTATTTATATTGTCTACATTGAAAGTTACTAGCCCCATGCATGTTTAGGTTTTATACCTAGCATGTGTTTGTATATGTTGTGCCTCCTAATATGCTTGATTTGTGTTATCTAGCATGTGTAGGTTGCAATGCACGTCATATATTTGTGTGTGTAGTCTCGAACCTTCATTGCATCTTAGTTGCATCTTATTGGGCTCTATTGAGATATTAATGGATCATCACATTATGGGGGAGTGTTATGCTCTACGCACATCACAAACCTAAAATGTGTATATATACATATGGGATACCACCTAGTATTTATTGTGCAAGATTATCTAGTTACTATGTGGTATGTCAAGTTCATTTGAAATTCAAATTCTCTTCCATTGATTATTTTTAGTTGGATTTCACTTGCCTCTTGTGGATAATACACGGATTATCACATTATGGGGGAGTGATATGCTTTGTGCATATCACAATCCTTGTTAATGTGAACAATTGAGGGATGCCACTTAGAATTTATATTTGAGATTATCTTATATCTCTGTGGCATGCAATGCCTTGTTTGCTTTATTTGATCCAATATATATATGGTAAATCCATCAAATTCTTAATAGCTAAGATGTGCATGAAATTCAAATTCATATCGATATGCACATATTTAAGTGGTTTTACCCTATGTTTTGTGGTTATGCTAACTACTTCGGACCCAATAAGTTTGGGGACCATATTGTACTTAAATTGGTTTAGGTACATTTGAGAAGCATTGGGTGCTTGGCTTATTCATGAAGGTGGTGGCACTATGAGGAAATTAGAGCCAAGCTTGGAAATTTTATTGATCTACGACTTCATACCAATGCTATCTCGGTAACAAGTATTTACTTCATGCATATATATAGAAATGGGGTCAACCTTGTGTAGGTTGCATCATGGCATGATTAGTACTTGTTAAAAGTTGTGCTTCTTGCATGTTCTTAAAAAGTCACTTTATTGCAATTGTGGGTCATTTGAGAAGAAGCATATAGTGGGGATCTATAAAATCATATTCATGATTCACTTATCCCAAAATATGCCAATTAAGCAATTTATTGCATATCAATTCCTCAAATGCTCTCTCATGTGTAATTTTGATAAAATTGCAAAAACAGTATATTTTCTTGTGGTATGTGCTATCTTACTTAGTAATTCATTGTTATGCAAATGAGATCAATTTGTGCCATGTGCCTTGCTCTTATGTTAGGATCACAGTTGTATAATAATGGATTCACTTGTGGATATCATGTTCTTATCAATTGCGTCTATTTTGTGTATGCAAAGTTTCTTTGTGGATACATATCATGATTATTATTGGCCACTTAGAAACTTTTATACATGAGAAAGTTCATATCTTTCCTTGATATCATTTGTTCCTTGCCGACCACCTTGTTTGTTTCCTTTTATTCTTATGGTGGCTTTGGTAAGAGGTTGTGACATGAGTGCTTGTATGTTTTGCATATAATCTTGCGCACTCATGTGTTTTGAATGTATTTTGGACCCATGCTTGACATGATGATCTCATTGGATATTCCTATTATATCTTGTCCAAAATATGTTCTTTGGATCTTTTGAATGTTTTCCTCACATGTCTTGTTTTCATATCTTTGTATCTGGTTGCATTCTATAGATTCTGAGTTCCTCCAATTGTTCATCGTTGAATATGTGCATTTGTTTTCACTCACATTTTGTGATATGCACACATCAAGGAGGAACTCATACTATATTGGTCTTCTAGATGTTTTGTCTTCCATTTTGGCATTTGTTGCCAATGGGGGAGAAGTTTAGAGGGTTTAAGATAAATATCTTTTGAGAGAAAACTTCACCTAGTTTATGTCAACCAATATATGCAATTACATTGAAAGTTCATTCACACATGCATATATTGTGGGGGAGTTTGCTCTATATATTGTGGGTGTACTATCATCAAATGCTTGTGTAGTGTTTTGATGATAGTACAACCGGTTTTGATAACCTCAAGTATCTTTGTGACACTTGATGCTGTCAAAACCATCTCAAGTATTCAATTTATCCTCGGATAAATTGCATGCTTGTTTCAAAAATTCATTATATAAACCCTCTTGTTGAGATTGTCATCAATTACCAAAATGGGGGAGATTGAAAGTACATGTAGTCCCCATGTGTGGTTTTGGTAATTAATGACAATCCTAATGGACTAATGTATTCATTGAGTTATATATTTGAAGGAAAAGTTTCATTGACAATGCATGAAGAATAGTGAATGGATCGAATGGATTCGGAATGAATGGCATCTACATATAGTTGTGCATCAAGATTGAGCTCAATGATTGAATCAAATATGATCAAGATGAAGTCCATGTGACGAACAAGATGTGATCTATATGAAGTTCATTGGAGGATCTCAAAGGTTATCATGCTTAGGCTTATGGGTTGAGCCATGATGGATCAAGATCTTGAGAGAATGATTAAAGAGAAGAATTCTACATATGGCTTGAAGATAGGATCATGATGAGCTCATATGTTGAGTCATGTATGATTAGGTCTTGAAGCAAGTAATTCAAGTGAAGAATTCGTTATGCCTCTCAAGAGATTGTGATGGAGCATGAAGAAGAACAAATGATGACTAATATGGTATTGATGGATAAACTCCATATGGTCATATGATGATTGAGATATTGGTAATCATGTCTTGAAGAAATGAAGCATACACTACAAGAAAACCGTTAATCCATGACGGATTTCTGATGATGTTCTCAGGAACCGTCACGATCGATGACTGATTTCTCTGTTTTGTCACAAAAACCGTCACGGATCAATGAGATGAGAACAAGCCGAATAACGATGGCGCCCATATGACGGACCGTCACGGATACCGTCACGAATCGACCAACTGTACACCATCTAGACCGTCACGGATGGCTCGTGCTGACATGTCATGCGTGCCCTAACCACACATGTCAGGCTTAGCTTTCTTTTTTAATGTTGTTCGAACCGTCACGGCCTTCTGCTGCTGGAAACGGACTGCTACTGCTGCAGCTGCTGCGTGGATGACGTTGGGCCGCTTCATCGAAGTGACACGAGCCCAACTCAGATTGGAGACGGGTGTACACGTATGTTTATTTTATTTTATTTTTTATAATAAAAAGGATTGGAGACAGGTGTACACGTATGTTTTTTTATTCTTTATAATAAAAAGGAGAACGTGCGAGAGGGGATCGAACTAGGGACCTCTCGCTTATATGCTTGGGTCGTTACCATTGGGCAATGTCTATGTTGTGTTACACGACTTTCCTTTTATGTTCTTACATACAACCAGCCCAGATTTTAGTTTTTAAAAAAGAGATCGAACGGGGAATCGAACCATGTAGCACTAACCTCTATGTTCCTTGCCAGCTCGGCTACAGTTCGCAGACAGACCATACCTGAGCGTAATTGTTTTAGTAATTTGCACGTGTAGACAACAATAGTTATGTACTCCGTACTACTTAACGCCAATGTATAGCAAATATTCACGAAATCTCCTAAAAAAATTATGCCAATCTTATGAATCAACAATATTGTTCCATGCCCAGTTGTAAGAATTTTCTCCCATATTTTGATATTATTATCATTTTTTCCAATAGGTTGCAAATAGAAGTTTGAGTTATCCCTAACTATCTTTTGATATTTTCATCTATTTTTAGGATATGAGCTAAAATAAAACATAATTCCTTAAATATATTTTTAAAAATGTTTAAACATTATTTGACATACATATACATCAAAATGGAATTACCTCCAATAAGCACACATAAATTCATTTAAACTATAGAAATATTAAATCATCTCTAAAATTATCGAAACTCCTACAAAACAAAATATATGTATTATAGTACACGTAACAATTCTATAGGGGTACGCCGCGTGTTTTAATAAAAAAAAAAAGAACCACGCATGAGGGGAACTCGAACCCGAGACATGCATTTTAAACGGCTAGCTCCTTCCCACTGGGCAAGTATGTTGTTGTGATATGAATGGGCTTTTTTTAATTAGTAAATTATATACAGTCACACTTTTAAGGCCGCGGATCGAACCAGGGACCTGTAGCTTTGAGAAATCATATTTGTGTTAAAATATGTTTCGTACGATTCAAAAAAACTCTCCAACCCGTATTTTAAAAATGTTTAACATTTGTTCAAAAATTATTCAAACATGTTTTTTTAAATGTTCATCACATATTTGAAAAATGTTGAACGTGTATCAAAAAATGTTACGTGTGTATACGAAAAATGTAGAATGTGTATTGGATAAAGTTGCCATGTATTTGAAAAAAAGAAAAAGAAAAAAAAAAGAAAAAACTAGAAAAGAAAAAGGAAAAAACGAACAGGAAAAAAAACCGAAAAATTCGATTAAACCGTAAAGAAAAACACATAAAACCAATAAAAGAAAAAGCAAAGAGAATTGTGAGCTTGGGCCTGGAAATTTCAGCCCAATTGAATTGGAAATTTTTTTCAGGAGTACTTAAATTATACATCATATATTAAAAAATGTTCACCGTGTATTAAAAATGTTCACCGTGTGTTTTAAAAATGTTCATCGTGTTTATGAAAATGCTCATCGTGTACCAAAAATGTACATTGTATATTTAAAAAAATTCACCATGTATTAAAAAAAGTTCATCGTGTTTTTTAAAAATGTTTATCGTGTACCAAAAATGTACATTGTATATTTTAAAATTGTTCATCACATATTAAAAAATGTTCATCGTGTGTTAAAAAATATTCATTGTGTACACGTATATTAAAAAAAGTTTCAGGAGTACTTAAAATATGATTTTGCTTGCATTTCCAAACAAGAGGGTGCCAAGACTCGACCTCGAACATGGAGTTTATTGATTTTTTAATTCCGAAAAATACAAACGAAGCCGGAATACACATGAAACTTGGCAAAATAAAAAGATAAATAGTTCAACATGTTTTTTTTGTAAAATTACGTATCTTCATTCAGGACCAAAAGCACGCAATTATTTTATATCTTCATTGTATTTTTTTAAAATACACAATTATTATAAAGTTGACAACATGTAGTTTGAAATCTGTTGAACTTGTATTAAAATTTATTGTGTAATAATAATAAATTTTAGAAATGTATTAAAAATGTTAAACGTGTTTGTAAAAATGTAAGAATAATTTAAAGTTTGAATTATCCCGAACAAACCATTGATCTATATTGGTTGCCAATAGGTGAGCAGTTCTTTCTCTCTCTCTCTTTTTCTTTTATGTTTCCTGTTTGAAATTTGAACTGCGAGTGCATAAAAAAGTTGGTAAAAATGGGTTGAAAAATCCTATTTGTGTTAACGAGTCTATGTGTAGGTCTTATTCAAGAAAAGAAAAGAAATTTCAAAGATGAGGGTGCCAAGACTCGACCCCGAACATGGAGTTTATTGTTTTTTAATTCCGAAAGATGCAAACGAAGTCTGAAAAACATGAAACTTGGCATGGTGCCCTCATATGACACATAGAGGCTGTGGTAAAATTTTGAGAAGGTTTCATATAAGTTGTGGCGTACGCTGCTTAGAAACCGGACCATCTCCGAGGAAGAATGTAGGTTTCGAGAGGGAACGTGTCAGATTTGAAGTCAAAGCGACCGCTGCTTTATCCATTGACCTTGAAATTTTGTCTACACTCAACATACACCATTACATGATGCATGTTAAAATTTGACATTTTTCGGGGTCCGTTTGCTATATTGAAGTCATTTAGTGCATTTCTAGGCATTTAATGAATATAATTCAATTTTAAACTGCAAGTGCATGAAAAAGTTGGCAAAATTGGTTTGAAAAATCATATTTGTGTTCTTGAGTCTATGTTTAGGTCTTATCCAAGAAAAGAAAAGAAATTCCAAATATGAGGGTGCCAAGACTCGATCCCGAACATGGAGTTTATTGTTTTTTAATTCCAAAAAATGCAAGCAAAGTCTGAAAAACATGAAACTTGGCATGGAGCCCTCATATCACACCTAGAGGTTGTGGTAAAAATTTGAGAAGGTTTGACAAAAGTTGTGATGTACGCTGCTTAGAAACCGGACCATCTCTAAGGAAGAATCTTGGTTTCGAGAGGGAACGGGTCAGGTTTGAAGGCGAAGCGACCGCTGCTTTATCGTTTGACTTTGAAACTTTCTCTACACTTAAAATACACCATCAAATGTTCCATGTCAAAATTTGGCACTTATCGGAATTCGTTTGCTATATTTAAGCCATTAAGTGCATTTATAGGTATTTAATGGATATAATTCAAATTTGAACTGCAAGTGCATGAAAAAGTTGGCAAAAATGGGTTCAAAAATTTGAACATATATAAGATTTTTCATACCATTTTTGTCAACTTTTCCATGCACTTGCAGTTCACATTTGAATTATATCCTTTAAATGCATATAAATGCATTTAATGACTTAAATATAGAGAATTAACCTCCAAAATACCAAATTTTGACATGTGACATATAGTGGGGTATGTTGAGTGTATAAAAAGTTTGAAGACACTTGGGAAAAGGTTCTGTTTACTGAGTGTCTGAAAAAAAGACACTCGATGAAAAGGTCGACACTTGGCAAAGAACACGATTCCAGTAGTGTACTGGAAAACATACTTGCATGTTTTTCCTCACATATACCAAAAATTATTCGCGGATCTGAATTTTTAAACAAAGGATGAACAGAAAAATGAATTCGTAAATAATAAGAAGTGTTGAAAATAAAAATAACAACTGAAAAAAGAAATCAAAAAACAAAAAAAAAGTTCGCATTCTGAGCCGGCCCACTAGGGTTTTCCCAGCCTGAGAGGGATGCATCCCGCGTGACACGAATTGGCCATCCTGATTGGTTGGTCGAATCCTCTCACGGATCACGCTCCACCACCGCACGATTCTTGCAGATCGAACGGCCAGCACACGCCCCCTCCCCCCTCTCTGTCTCTCTCTCTCGATTCTTCCCCCACCCCTGAGCCGGCGGCTCCTTTTCCACCTAGCAACGACTCACATCCCCGGGCCAGGGTAGTCCCACTTCCCCTGTTTCTTCCTCCTTCCTCTGCGCTCAGGTAGTCCCACTCACCAGGTCCCTCAGCCATCGCGTGGCGGTGGCGAGGCTCCGTCGCAGCCAAGGGGCCACGCCGGAGACGATGCAGGCGCGGGCAGGGGATGCGCACGCGGGGGCGACTGTAGGGGCGCGGGCGGGGCCCCTGGTCCGTCCTCTGCCGCCGTCGCAGGGCCGCTGGGCCGCCTGGCTCCCGAGCTGCGCCAAGCAATGGAAGGGCCTCTGCGTTCCTCGCCGCAAGCGGCTGCGGCTCCGCCTGTCGAGCGAGTGGCCGTGCAAGCTGCAGAGGCTGACGCCACGGGCCAGGACGCGATCCCGTCGTCGAGCAAGGCGATCCGATTTCCGCTGCCGCCGGGCAAGGGCAGCGTCGGCGCCAGGTGCCTGGTCAAGGCCAACCATTTCATTGCCCAGCTGCCCGACGAGGACCTCCACCACTACGATGTGAGTCCTTGCTGTTCTTCTATTACCCCCATAATTGATAGCATTTTGTTGTTCCGCAGGAAATTATGTGCTCTCATCTGATCTGATTTTGCGTGCTCGTGATCCCGTCCCATGCGTGCTCGAGGAGCTAGAATCCAGGGGCACCATACGTGGCGAGATCCCCTTCTAGGCGTGATGCTGTACTCTGCTTTTAGATGGTGGTGGATCTGGTGGATCCTAGCCTAATAAGCTCGGCGCCGTGATGCTGTACTCTGCTTTTAGATGAATACGACTACACTTTCTCAAGAAAAAATAAAAATCAACGAGCTTGACTTGGCTGTAATTTCTGTTTACGTAATTTTTTAGTGGGTTTCATTTTCCTTTTAGTTTTGGCTGTAATTTATGTTTGTGTAATTTTTTTAATTTAATGATATGAGCAGAAATCTTAAAAAAAAGTATGTACTCGAAATGTTAACGGACACAAAATAATAGGTATTGGTCTAGAATATAATTAGTGGGCTAAAGATGCTTCTAATGGAAATTAGTGGGGCAAAATTCTAATTGGGCCACAACTGTGGGCTGAGATTTTAACTGGGATGAGGATCACATGGGCCAGAACTGAAGACAGTGGGCCAAAATCTTATATGGGTTGATTACTAGATGGGCCGCCATGTCGGATTCATGTTGCCTGCCATGTCGGATGATGACGTGGCATGCGCGTTAACGTCGTTGTTAGCATGTCAGTTAACTGCCATCTATGACGGTCAAGAGCCATCATGGATCCATGACGGTATTGGAAGATCTGTCATGGAGCGCATGGTGGTCAAATTATGACGCGATATACATGACGGATTTCAAATCCGTCACGCATGGCCATCCATGATGGTTTTGTGCCCATCCATGACGGTTTGAATCCGTCATGTATTAACAGATTTCTTGTAGTGATAGTGAAGAATTCTATATGGCCTTTGAGACATCAAGATCAAGCATGGAGTAAAGATAAATGTTGACCAAGATAAAGATCAAAGAATCGAACTCTAAATGGTCAATACACAAGCGCAAATGATGCACCACATAGGATCTTGTGGTATGATGAGAAATTGTCAATTGCACTTTGTGTACTAACCCATACTATGTGTTGTCTATGTTTTTGAGAGTTAGGTGATTCTCATGGGCTCGCATCGAGAGAGAGATTTCAAGTGTCTATGGGAGGATGACATCAAGTGTTGATGATCATGGTTGACAAGGGCAAGTTCAAGATAACCATCCTGAAGGATTACATGCTTGAAGCTTGTGGATGTTCACATGATGGACAAGTGAAGATGAATACAAAGCAAAGTTTCCCACATTGTGTATGGGGGAACTACTTGAAGACTCCACCAATGTCTTGCCTTCAACTTGAGCCAAGAAGAAACATCAACATCAAGCTCAAGTGAAAGGCTCGAGTCAAAGGTATTAGTTCCTTTGGCGTTAGTGTTGTGGAGTGATGACCACCGAAGAAACATATACACTCAAGAATGGATTCTCGATAGCTATGTAGTGTAGCTCTTTTATGATTCTTGAGTTATAGGGATCCCGCACTATTAAGAGGGGATCAAAGGGGTTAGTGATAGATTTGCTCAAGTCAACATCTTCTATTTCTACTTCCTCACATCATATTCCAACATAGGCATATTTCACTCCTATCCAATACAAATACAAAATGCCTATACATCTACCAAAGAAAATCCAAAGCCAAATAGGTTACCCAAATACATGATAAAACCTTTGCATAATTTGCATCCTCCATTTTTGTTGATCTTGGGTGGTTCTCTATGTGAGGACCTGGGCTTTTTTCCATAGCATCAAAACGAGCCCAAGATCTTCAAAATCGGAGTCCGGATGTGAAAGTTATGCATGTTTCAATTTTGGGGTTCCTGCTGTTTTTATTGGCCGGATATCCGGGACTTGGCCGGATGTCCGGGCTCCTCCCGGATATCCGGCTCGCTATGTCCAGAACCTATGTTGAAATGCTGGCTGTGCCCTCCGGATGTCCGGCACTTGGCCGGATGTCCGGCGCCTCGTATCGCCCCGGATGTCCGGGACCGTCCCGGAAATCCGGCCGTCCATGTCCAGAATGCATGTTAAAATGTTGGTTGTGCCCGCCGGATGTCCGGCACTTGGCCGGATGTCCGGGGCCCCAAGTTTGGCCAGATGTCCGGGCTTCGGCCAGATATCCGGGGCCTGTACATTTGCTCTGTTCTTCTCTAGCTCGTGTGCTTTCCTACAGCCGCCGGATGTCCGTCCCCAGGCCGGATGTCCGGCCCTTGGCTGTCACTTACACATTCAAACAGCTAGTATTGGGCTTTGCTATATATACCCCTCTACCAATCTGGTAGAGGGTTGACCACTCCACTAAATAGAACCCTAGAACACCCAAGTCACTACTGGAATCAGGGACTTTGCCATCTGCCAGCTCTTTGCCGTCTGCTGGCAGACGGCAAAGAGATTGTTTGCCGTCTGCTTTGGGAAAGCAGACGGCAAAGATCTGGCTGATGGGAAAGACACTGTTTGCCATCAGCCACCTCTTTGCCGTCTGCCAGCGGACGGCAACGTTTTTTTGCCGTCCGCTAGCAGACGGCAAAGAGGTGGGGTGTGGCCCAGTGGAGGCCAGTTAACTGCAACGGCCCACCCCACCTCTTTGCCGTCTGCTAGCGGACGGCAAAGAATCTTTGCCGTCTGCTAGCAGACGGCAAAGAAAATACCAACTAACGGCCCTAACGGCCCACCCCCCTCCACTCTCTCCACTCTCTCTGCCTCTCCCCTCCCGACCCCGACCCGACGCCGCCGCCGCACCCGCCGCCGCCCCCCGACCCGCCCCGGCCCGCCGCCCGCCGCTCGCCACCGCCGCACCCGCGACCGCCGACGCCGCCCACTGCCCCGCCCCACTGCCCCGCCCCGTGCCCGCGCGGCCGCGCCCAGGCCTGCCCCTCGCCGCCCCGTCGCGGCCCGGCCGCCCCCTCACCGCCCCGTCGCGGCCCGGACGCCGGCCAGCCCCGTCGCCGCCCCCTCGTCGGCCAACCCCTCTGCCCCCCTCTGGTGAGCTCCCCCTCCTGCCCCTTTTTTTTCTGTTTTTTTTTATTTTTTCTGTTTAGGTTTTAGATATTTAGACATTTAGGAGTTTAGATACTTAGATGTTTAGGTTTTTAGATATTTAGAAAGTAGATAGAGAGGAGAGGAGGAGAAGAAGAAGAAAAAAGAGGAGAGGAGGAGAAGAAGAAGAGGAAAAAGGAAAAAGGAAGAAGAAGAAGAAGAAGAAGAAGGAAAAAAGGAAGAAAAGGAAGAAAAGGAAGAAGAGGAAGAAGAAGAAAAGGAAAAAGAGGAAAAAAAGACCCCGACACCCGGACCCCGACCCCGACACGACACCCCGACACCCCGACCCTGACATGACACCTCGACACGACATCCGACACACCCCGACACCCCGACACGACACCCCGACACCCCGACACCACGACACCCCGACACCCCGACCCGACACCCCGACACCCCGACACCACGACAGCCCGACACCACGACACCCTCGACCCCGACACCTCTTCGGCCTCCTGTTAACCGAAAAGGTGCTCTTCGGCCTTCCAGAGGCCGACGAGGTCATATATTTCCCTATTTTGTTATGAAAAACATCATATATATTTGTGTTGATCGGGTGGATTTAAATGTGCAGTTCTTTCGTTGCTGCGAGGGTCTGGTGTTCGACGACCTCCCCGTGCGTACGACGAGCTCCACCCCTGCGTTCGTGGGTGAGCACAAATGACATCTCCTCCTCCCCCCTTCATTTGCTCTATTCCGGTCTTCGTGCCGATGAAACTTGCTAGCTATAGGTGTCAATCATCAGTATGCGTGACCACTATGTGTCTCCTGTTCGAAAGGGTTACATCTATAAATATGCATGCATTTGCATATTTATAACCGTGATTCTTTCGAATTGTCCAACGTTATCCATGGACAGCCCGAGTATGTGTAGATTGGGTTCATTTTCCCATATGCTCTACTCCGAATCCGATGCAGAATTTCGTCAGTGCCTCCCTGTTGTTCTCCGGGTACACATCCTCTCTGCTTATTGCCGAGACGTGTATCAGGAGAACAGCGGGGAGGTGCTGCCGAAATTTTGCGTCGGATCCGGAGCCGAGCATGGGAAAACGAACCCAATCTAAACATACTCGGGTGGGATTAGGACCTATCTTTACCTACTAGCGTCTAGGTTGCATGGACGTAATAAAACTGACAAACTCTATTAACTGATGAATATGGTTTGCTGAATTATGTATATATTTCTTGTGTGTCCAGTAGCTAGGCAAGATGAGTGATCGTGCGTGGATGTACACCGGTCACACTAGTCAGAAAGACATGACCCATGAATGGATAAGAAAAACCAAGGGGTTTGTGAGAGCCACATTTGCAAATGGACAGGAAACAACCTGGTGCCCCTGTGTCGAGTGCGACAACTTTCATAAGAAGTCAGAGTTTGAAATGATCAAACACCTGCCGAAGTTGGGTTTTACGCCTAATTATACGGTCTGGACATTTCATGGTGAGTCTGCCCAACGTGCCAGAGCTGAGGAGGGCCATCGTCGCACCGACGAGCATGGTACCGGGATGGAAGACATGGTGAAAGACTTTGATGATGCTCGGGATTCGGACGATGAGATGGAGGAATCTGCAAAGGCCTTCAATGATATGTTGGAGTCTTCAAAACGTCCTCTCCACGAGCACACTGAGCTTTGTCAGCTGGATGCCATCGCACAAGTAATGGCTCTGAAGGCTCAATTCAACTTGGGCAGAGAATGCTACGACGCGATGAGCACGAATGGGTTCAATGTGTTTGGTATGATGGCAGCCCAATGCAGTTGTTGGCCTGTATTTGTCATTCCACTCAATCTCCCCCCCGGACAGATTATGCAAAGAAAGAACATTTTCCTGACGTTGATAATTCCGGGGTCCAACTATCCGGGGAAGAGTATGAATGTGTACATGCAACCGCTTAAGGATGAACTGCAAGAAGCTTGGGATAATGGGATCAAGACATACGACGCCGCTACAAAAAAAAACTTCCTAATGCGTGTGTGGTACATGTACTCGATGCATGACTTGCCGGCGTATGCGCTATTCGTTGGCTGGTGTGTGCATGGAAGGTTCCCGTGCCCCACATGCAAGGCAGCTCTTGAGTTTCGTCGGCTGCAGGCGGGTGGCAAGTTTTCTTGCTTCGACATGCATAGACAGTTCCTGGATCCTCGCCATAAGTTCAGAAAAGACAAGAAGAACTTCATCAAAGGTAGAGTTGTCAAAAACTCTGCACCACCTGCGTTGACAGGCCAACAGACCCTGGATCAGTTAAACTCTCTCGAGCCGGATCCAGAGCGTCCAGGGTATTTCAAGGGGTATAATTCGGAACACGCCTGGACTCACAAGACATGCTTGTGGGATCTGCCTTACTTTAAAGACCTCCTTTGCCCACACAACATCGACGTGATGCACACTGAAAAGAATGTCGGCGAGGCCCTCTTTGGTACATTGTTCGGCATAGAGGGGAAAACAAAGGATAATCCTAAGGCTAGAGTCGATCAGCAGGCTCTATGTGATAGACCGCTACAAAACATGCGACAACCGAAAGGAAAGAAGAACTGGACGAAGCCAAAGGCATGGTTCAATCTTGGAAGGCCAGTTATGAGGGAAATACTCCTGTGGGTGAAAAATGAGTTGATGTTCCCTGATGGTATGCAGCGAATCTAAAGAGGGGAGCGAGCCTTGAAAAACTGAAAATATTTGGTCTCAAGAGTCATGATTGGCACATATGGCTTGAGCGGGTAATGCCGGTGATGTTGCGTGGCTTTATCCCTGAGGATGAATGGCTAGTACTGGCAGAGTTGAGCTATTTCTTCCGTGTTCTTTGTGCGAAAGAACTATCGCCTGGCTTGCTAGAAGAACTGGAAGAGTTGGCGCCGGAGTTGATCTGCAAGTTAGAGAAGATCTTTCCACCGGGCTTCTTTAATCCAATGCAGCATTTGATTTTGCATCTCCCGACCGAGGCACGATTGGGGGGGCCCGAGCAGAATCGTTGGTGCTACGCAACTGAGAGGATGCAGAAGACGCTTCGAGAAAAATGTAAAAATAAACGTCGAATTGAAGCATCGATGGCCGAGGCATTCATTACTGAGGAGGCGGCAAACTTCGTGACAGCACACTACGAAGCCAAAAATCATCATTTGCATAATCCGAAGCCTCGGTACAATGCTGGCGACCCTAAAAAGGGTGGATCCAACCTCAGCCTATTCAAAGGGAAGCTCGCACCAGCCGATGCTTATACTTCCTTACCGTTGGATGTCGACGAATGGCGGACCATTACGTTGTATATCTTGAACAACCTAACAGAAGTGCGGCCGTACATCGAGTAAGTTCTCGGTACATTGTTTCGCAACCTCTAATTCCTTTGAACTGCTCTTATTCCCGGATATTTGATACAGTCGATACGTCGCCGAATTCTCGTATGGAGCGGTGATCCAAAAGGATTCCGTCGAAGAGTATGAGCTTCTGGCAATGCATGGAGGCGGCTATCCCGGTTTCATCTCTTGGTTCAAACAAACGGTAATTTCCATTAGACCATTTCATTTCTTCGTCTAATTTCCGGCTAATGCAACAATCCTTTCGTATTAAACTTGTAGGCTAGTTCAGAGTCTATGGATGCCGAATTGAGACAAGTCGCAAATGGTTTTGACTATAAGGTCCGTTCATTTGACAAATACGACATCAACGGGTATCGCTTTCGTACCTATGGCAAAGAGCTATCTATGGCCGACCGAAAGTCTACAAATTGTTGTGTCTCTGCTATCGGCGAAGGAGGTACCGAGTATTATGGAAGAGTTGAAGCAATTTATGAACTTCTATTCTATGGTGCAAACCCACCGAACGTCGTAGTCTTCAAATGTTATTGGTTCCAGCCGAAGGAGACTAGAAGGACTCATGAACATCTAGGGCTAGTCGAAATCAAACAAAGCACCCATTTGGATGTTCCCGATGTCTATATTACGGCTCAACAGGCGACCCAAGTTTTCTATCTACCGTGGGCCTGCCAAACTGATCCAAATCTGAATGGTTGGGATGTCGTTTATGAAGTGCCGCCACGTGTTAGACCACCTCCCCCCAATGAAGAGGATTATGAACCTCACATTAACCCAGACACATATGAAGGAGAATTCTTCCAAGAAACACGTCTTTCCAAAAAACGTTTCAAGAACCGCTCTACTTCACACCAGAACATTGAAGTAGACAGCGGCAGTGAATCCGAGCCTGAGCCGGAACAAGAAGAGCCGGAACAAGAAGAGGTTACTGCTGCGGATGACCTGTCAATGCTTGACCGATTACGTACAGGAGGCCTTCCACATGTTGATGCATTTATTGATGATGATGATGAGCACGTCATTACTGATAGTGATGATGATGATGATGCATTTATTGACCCCGAAGCATATATAGACGATGATGATGCATTTATTAATGATGACGATGAAGATTAATATTATAGTTCATGCCAGGTATTCAATTATTATTATGTAAATATATATTATTAATTAGTTCATGTTAGGTATTCAATTTTTTATTATGTTCATGATGATGATACACGTAAATTATATACATATTATTCATGTCACGTATTCATTCTTTAACCTAGGATAGCTCTAAAATGACCTATACTTAGCATTTATTCCTCCAAAATGAATTTATATGCTTAGCTAGCTCAAAAATTACATAACAACCTTCATTAGCTCCAAAATGACCTATTTAACCTAGGATAGCTCTAAAATGACCTATACTTAGCATTTATTCCTCCAAAATGACTTAATATGCTTAGGTAGCATAAAAATGACATAATAACCTTAATTAGCTCCAAAATGACCTATTTAACCTAGGATAGCTCTAAAATGACCTATACTTAGCATTTATTCCTCCAAAATGAATTTATGTTAGCACAAAAATGACCTATACTTAGCTTTTTTAGTTCATTTATGATATACTTAGCATATTTAGGTCAAAAATGGCCTATTTACCTAGGTTAGCTCTAAAATGACACAAGTAAGCAATAAGAAGAAGAACAAGAAGAGGAGAAAAATTCTAGTCTTCTTCTTCTTCTTCTAGTCTTCTTCTTCTAACTTTCTTCTTTCTCATTTTGCAGATTTGATTCACTTCACGGAAGCTTGCGTTCATGGAGTCCTTGTCCTTCCATTTTGTTTTGATTTTGTAGGATCAACAATGTGACACTTGCATATGTATGTATAGATGAATGAAACTTGCATATGTATGGATGAGACTTGCATATGTTTTGATTTGGTATGTGTTGGATGATCATATCCATATGGCTTGCATATTATTTGCATATGTGTTGTTTATTATGTGGTGGATGAGACATATTATGTGGTGGATAAGACATAATGTTTTGCCTTATTATGTGATTCTGAATATATATATATATATATGTGTGTGTTTGAATTTCTATGAAAATGAATTGATATAAGAAAAAACTGAAAAAATAGTTGCTATATAGCCACTTTGCTGTCTGCTAGCAGACGGCAAAGAGGTTTGCCGTCTGTTAGCAGACGGCAAAGTGGGCACGTGGCAGCAGCCTGTGCAACCTGGACTGGCGTATTTGGCCTCTTTGCCGTCTGCTGGCAGACGGCAAAGACCTTTGCTTCTTTGCCGTCTGCTGGCAGACGGCAAAGAGCGCCGTTAGCCCACTAACGGGGCTGGCACCTTTTGTCTGCCGTCCAGGTGCTTTGTCGTCTGCCAGCAGACGGCAAAGAGCTTTGCTTCTTTGCCGTCTGCCAGCAGACGGCAAAGCGGCCTTTGCCGACAGCCGTTCAGCCGGAGTGTTGGCCGTCTGCTGGCAGACGGCAAAGGCTTTGCCGTCCGTAAAGTATGCCTTGGCCGTCTGCTATGGTAGACGGCAAAGCAGCTGATTCCTGTAGTGAGTGGCTCCCTCTCACTCTTCCACACCAAATCCTAGATCCCGGAAGCATTTGTGAGAGTTCTTGAGAGGTGTTCCAATCAAAAGATAGATCCACTCCCTCTCCCTCTTGTGACCAAAGGAATTTTTGATTTGAGCAAGTCTTGAGCATTTCCCGTTTGTTCTTGTTACTCTTAGAGGTTGGAGACTCCTAGGCGGTAGGAGTGCTCCGGTGAGGAATCAACTTGTGATTTGTCCCCCGGAAAGTTTGTGAAGGTTTGGAGGCCGCCTCAAGGTCTACCACTAGTGGTTGGGAATCGCCTTCGTGGTGATATCTCAAGGGGAGAATAGGGTGAGCCTTCGTGGTGTTGGTGTGCCTTCGTGGTAACACCCATCCCTCCAACGGTGACTAGCTTCCCTCCAAGGAAGTGAACATCGGGATACATCCTCGTCTCCGTGTCTTCGGTTATTTCTAACCCTAGCCACTACTTGTGGTTTACTTTGGTCACTTGACCTTGCATTCATAATATATATTGTTGTCCTCATTATATTGTGTTGGTTACCATATCGTAGAGATTGTTTAGGCCAACACTTTATAGTCCGCAATTCATACGTATTACTATTGATATATCTTGTGCTTAGTGTGCATTGCTAGTGTGTAACATTCATTTCCATATCTTGTGACATAACTTGTGTAATCTTGTAGTGCTTACTTGAGTTTGCTTGTATCATTCAATTCCATATATTGTGATACAATTTGTGTGAGCTTGTATTGCTTACTTGTGGTTGTGTGTATTATTCATTTCCATATCTTGTGATATACATTGAGTAAGTTTGTGTAACTTACTTGTGCTTACTCATATCCTCGTTGTGCTCATCTTGTTTATCCCGAGTTGTTGGTGCACTTAGTTGAGCCTAGTATATTTAGGATTTGTGCTTGAAAAGTATCCGTTTAGTATATTTCCACATTAGGATATAGCCAAATCCGTAAAAGATTTTAAAACGCCTATTCACCCCCCCTCTAGGCGACATCGTGGTCCTTTCACCATGGACCTGGTGGGTCCCGACTGTTAGCCTCTCCACGTACAGTCCTCTCCCGATTCCTCTCGTTTGTTGACCATGTTGACAATGCCAGACGGTGGCGCCGCGACGAGCACACCAAGGCGGAGGACGACGTCGAGGCCTCGGACGGGAATGAACCGGAGCCGGGGAAGACGCGGCAGTGTAGACGCAGACGGAGGGGAGTACGAGGGTTGACTGGTTTGGGTGCAGGATGGGCCGGTGGGGTTGCCGTCGCCGGAGAATAAAAGGAGATGTCAATCCAACGTTTGTGGCTGGCAGAATCGTTTGTGGACTAAGTTGACAACTTGTGTAGGGTCGAACCTCGTGGGTCCTGTAACGCCCCAATGTAATGATGCCACTGTTGCTCTACTGATCAATGCCAAGTCATCATAATTAATCTTGCTAATTGCCACTTAGTTCCAAATAATATTCAAATTCAAATTCAAAATGAAAGTAAAATTATTTCCACAAACAATGAAACAAAAATGTTTGCATCATGCCATAAAATGCCTAAGTAATTTTCATGGAGAAACCAACTTCATTTGGTTAGCCCATTTAATCCCAACAACATTTAAACGGGTCCAAATAGCGTCTTGTTTGGCCATTTTAAATCCTAAAAATAAATGAGATTTCCAAATAATGTGAGACTTGTCGTGTTGTCTCAGAATATTGCCTAGTATTTGTGTGTCAAGTTTCGTGCATGACTAAATTCATTTAGTATCGAAATTGAGAGGAAAACAGTAAGCAAAAACTAAAACAGAAAAAAAAGAAATGAAAAAAGAAAAACCTACACTATGCACTTGTAGCCCAGTGCTACAGTGAGAAGCCCAAGCCCACCACAGGCCTTTCTTCCTCCTCTGTACAGAGGAGGAGGCAGAGCAGGTGCGTGGCGCACATCCAGCCGCCATGGCTGCCGCTGGCGCTGTGTCGATCATCTAGCGACCCCTCGAGATGGATAAGACCCTCCCCGACGCTGGTGACAAACCCTAGGCCACCCATTCTTCCTCCCTCGCTCGTCCCCTTCGGTTTCTTTGTCGCCCGAGCGTGTGGTCGCCGCCACCTCGTCGATCCCGCAGCCATCGGCCTCCCCTCGTCGCGCCAAGATGTCCAGGAGCCTCCCCACCCTCGTCTCCTTCGCCTACACCCGTTAAATCAACCCGGGCCGCACCGTACGCTCGGCATCGAGCCGGTTTCCCGCCACGGCCGCCGCTTCTCGACGACGAGCTCATCGCGTCCGGCCACCCCCGCGCCTCCTCACCTCATCCACGAGCTTCGCGGTGAGTTCCTCTGCCGATTCCCCCCGTTCCCCACCTCGATCTGCTCCGTTGCCATTGCCCCCGTGCTCGTCCATGGCCGCACATGTGCTGCACGAGCGCGCGCCTGCTCCCGGCCATGTCCGTGCCCACCTGCTGCTGCTCTCGTCGGCGACCGCCGTTGCCACCTGCTGCTGCACGTGCCCGGGCTCCCCCCCAGCAGTCGCTGCCCCCGTGCGTGCCCGTTGCTGCTGCGCTGCTCTGCTGCTACTGCCCTTTGCTGCCGCTGCTGCCCTTTGCTGCCGCCTAGCGCCGCTACCGCGCTCGCCCAACCGCCCGCTCGCTGCCGACCCGTCTCCAAGCGCCGGCTGGATCTGGCCGCCGCGCCTATGTGCTGTGTGTGCGTGTGTGAGCACAGCCTGGTGGCTGGCTGTGTCCCTGCCATGTGGGGCCGACCCTTGTTTAGATTAGGACTAATTTTAGTTAGGTTAGTTTAGTGCCTAATTAACATAAGTGGCCCCATGACATGTGGGCCACACTGTCCCTGTTGACTAGTCAAAAGTTGACTGAGTTGACTGCACTTTAGAATTTAATATTCAAATTAAAAATATTCCAGAAAATCTATAAAACTTTGAAAATTCATATAAAATAAACCGTATCTCAGATGAAAATAATTTATATATGATAATTGATCAGAAAAATATAACGAATCCGAATATATCATCCACTTGCATGACAAACCCCTCTAACATACTGAACCTTGAACATTTGCTACCAGATTAGTAAACGAATATTGTTTGAACGCTGGGAAAATATTCTGAAATATTTTCCCGCTTCAACTAAAATGCTTAGTAATGCACTAGGTCACGTCACCAATACTTTTAGCCATGCCATGCATTGTGTTGCATTTGTTTGCTTTGTTATTTATCTGTTTCTTCCCACGTTGCTTCTTTTCCTGTAGACCTCAATACTACCGTAGACCCTGAGTGCGGCTACGCCCTGACAATCAGATCTTCTCAGCAGAGCAACCAGGCAAGCAACCCCCCCTTGATCATTCTGATATCGCCCATTCCTCTCCCTCTTATTCTTGCATTAGGTGTTGATGCAGTTCTGTTTTATCGATAGCTCCTATTCTGATGCATGGCCTATTTTTGTAACCTGCTATTGATACTTTACTTGCTTTCCTATGATACTTAGTACAGTTATGCTTATGTCACATCAGTGGCCCTACACCCTTGTCCGTTTGCCATGCTATACTATCGGGCCGTGATCCCTCTGGGCCATGATCACGGATATACTTTACATTATTACACTATACATGTTACTTTAAAGTCGGGTCAGCCGAGAGGGCACCCGCGAGTGATTCACTGTGGCGGAACGACAGGGCAGGCGGAGACCATCCGGGATGGGCCTGGCCCTAGGCATGTCCGCGGTTACTTATCAATAATACGCTACCGAGTTTTGGGTATTTGATCTGAGTTGGCCACTGGCCTATACGCACTAACTACCACGCGAGACAATGGTTTATGGGGCCCTCGGCGTCGTCAGTTCCTCCCGAAAGCTCTGTCAGATGTCCAGTTCAGAGAGGCGGCGGAGGCCGGGCAGGTGCCATCCAGGACAGAGGTGGTGCTTGGACCCGACCCTGCTCGCAACGTGCAGTAGTGCTTAGGGTGATCGGCCGATGACCCCTTCGCGCTTAGGATGTAGATCGACGTGTGACCTCCCTGGAGAGCCTAGATAGGCCTTCGGCATGTCGATCATCCGAGGCCGGGCATGACCCAGGAAAGTGTGTCCGGCCAGAGGTAATCGAGCGTGTCGGGTTATGTGGTGCACCCCTGCAGGGAAGTTAATCTATTCGAATAGCCGTGTCCACGGTAACAGGACGCTTGGAGTTGTATCCCGATCTTCTACAACTATAACCGGATACTTAATAAAATTCGACAACTTAACTGTTAGAAATGCCCCGAAATTGCTTTCTCGCGGGAAGTCGAGGAAGGATCTCAGGGTATGATGTTGCTACATGATACTACTTTATGATTCTGGTATCAACTACGCTACTCTCTTCTACTGCTGCAAGATGAAGATAGTCTTCGTTAAGTTGAGCTTCTCCCCCTTATTCTGGCATTTCTGCAGTATAGTCCAAAGATATAGTCCCATTCCTTTGATACCGATGCATAATTAGTTTAGATCTGATGTAAGTCTTGCGAGTACTTCAGATGAGTACTCACCGTTGCTTTGCACTTCTTTTCCTTCTATCCGGTTGCTGCTATCAGATAGTAGCCCCTCGGATGCAGGTATCCCCTACGATGGTTACTACATGGATCTCAATGCTGCCGAGTAGTTCGGAGGTCCCAGGCAGGAGGCCTTGCCTTTTCGATCTAGAGTCCCTGTTATGTTTTCTGCCTTCTTAAGGCAACCTTGTATTTGTCTGTAGTCAGACCTAACTCTTGATGTAATATCGGATCTTACGATCCCTGTTTGTAATATAATGGTTTATGTTCAAATTTGTGTCTTAGAGTTGTGTTGTGATATCATACCATGAGTCACCGATCTTGATCGTGCATGCTGCGTGTATGATTAGTGCACGATTAATTTCGGGGGCGTCACAAGTTGGTATCAGAGCCGACTGCCTGTAGGAAGCCCCAAACCTCTTGGTCGATGTTGAGTCTAGTCTTGAAAAACTATTTTCGAAAAATGTGTTCTATGGCTTACGGGCCCACAACACTCGTGGATGGGATTAGGACTCTTTTATTCCGCATCCTTACTCTGGGCTCTAAACTTCTTATCCTTTCGGGTTAACGATTTTCACTAACTCTAGGTTCTCGTAATCACTTCCTTCTGGAGAGCCATTCATCCTAGATGTTCACCTGATGCCTCAAGATATTCTGAAGTACCCTCCGATGTGCCAAGAACCATTTGAACCTACCGCACTTCAACCCTTGTTGCCATATACACTTATGGATAATCCCATACACCTGCCACTCATATTTCGTACATTGCCATTAATAACATGACCCTGTTGATTTACACAGAATGGCGGGTCCTGAAGAACCTCCACCACCACCCTATATTGCCACTATGATGCAACAGTTTGAACTAAACCGTCAGCTCAACGAGAGTCTGGTGAATCGCTTGGAACGCAACGATGCTCGTCAGGAACCTGGCCCGATCTCACTTCAGGAGTTCGTGCGCCTCAACCCCTCCACTTTCCGCAACTCATCTGATCCTTTGGATGCTGATGATTGGCTCCGTGACATCATCTTTGAGATGGAGTCAGCTAATGTTGCCCCTGCTAGTTACGTCACCTTTGCAACGTATCACCTGAAGGGTTCAGCTGCCCAATGGTGGGAAAGCCACAGGCATATGTTTCCTGCCAGAACAGTCACCACATGGATAGAATTTCAGACTGCCTTCCGTGCACGTCACATTCCTCAAGGTCTGATGGACCAGAAGAAGAAGGAATTCCGCAACCTCACCCAGGGCAAAATGACAGTGGATGCATATCAGAGGAAATTTCTCGATTTGTCTCGCTATGCTGAAGATGACTTCTCCACTGACGCACGTAAGCAGGAGAAGTTCCGTGAAGGACTGCATCATGATCTGAAGCATGACCTTAGTCTCCATAATTTCACCGACTTTGCAGCACTTGTCAGCTACGCTTTCCAGGCTGAAACTGGTCGAGCTGAGTACCAAGAGTCGCTCAAGCGTACCCGAGATGTTGGCTCATCGTCGGTTCAGCCTGCTCACAAACGTCTAGTGTGTATCCCGCACAATGTCTATCACCAACCTGCCCCAGCACCGAGGCCATCTTATGTTGCACCTTGTTTGCCTGCACCGCCGAGTCAGCTCAGAATCCCCAATGATGGGAATTGCTTCAAGTGTGGACAGCCAGGACACCTTGCTACCAACTGTCGCCCGAATCAGCCTCGGAATGCACCACGTCCTCCTATTGATCGTGGGAATGGTCGTCGAAAAGCTCATCCCAGAAACTATAATGCCAGTCCGCCTGCAATCGGTCGTGGTCAGGTTACCCACGTCAATATTGGTGAAGCGCAGCGGGCCCACAACCTCGTGATGGGTACCCTTCCTATAAATTCAGTCGCATCATCTATTCTTTTTTATTCAGGAGCATCGCATTCCTTTGTGCCCCAACAGTTTGCACAGTTGCATGGATTAACTATGGACTCATTACCTACTCCCTTATCTGTTCGGTCCCAAGGAGCCCAGTGGCAAACCAAAATGGTAAGCCATAATAACAAAATCATGATCGGTGGTTTACTATTCCATGCTTCCCTCATTGTCCTCGGGCCTTCCAACATAGATGTCATTCTGGGCATGAATTGGTTAGGTCCTCATCAAGCTTTGATCGACTATGCCGCTGAGACAGTCCAGCTCACACACCCTTCCGGCCAGATTATCAACTACTCAGCCCAGACAATCTACAATGCAGAAACCCAGATATATGCTCTGAATGCGTTGAACGCTTCACCTCTTGAAGGCATCGAGAACATTCCGGTCGTTCATGACTTCCAAGATGTCTTTCCAGAAGAACTTCCAGGAATACCCCCTGTTAGAGCTGTTGAATTCGTCATCGACTTGAAACCAGGCACCACTCCTATCGCCAAACGCCCATATAAGATGCCACCACATGAACTTCTCGAGCTCAAGGAGGAAATCGACAAATCGCTTCGCAAGGGCTTCATCCGCGCAAGCTCATCTGCTTGGGGTTCCCCTTCGCTCTTTGTTAAGAAGAAGGATGGAACGAATCGTTTGGTTGTTGACTATCGTCCTGTTAATCAGGCAACGATCCAGAACAAGTATCCCCTTCCTAGAATCAATGACCTATATGATCAGCTTGCTGGATCATCTGTCTTCTCTAAACTTGATTTGAGGGTAGGATACCATCAGATCAGGGTTCGCGAATAGGACATTCCGAAAACAGCTTTCGTTACTCGCTATGGTTCATACGAGTACACCGTCATGTCCTTTGGCTTAACCAATGCTCCAGCCACCTTCTCTCGATTGATGAATTACATCTTCATGGAATACCTTGACAAATTCGTCGTGGTTTATCTTGACGACATTATGGTTTATTCAAAGAATGAAGAAGAACATGCTGAACATCTTCGGCTTGTACTAGAGAAGCTGCGTGAACATCAGCTATATGCCAAATATTCCAAGTGTGAATTCTGGTTATCTGAGGTGACCTATCTTGGTCACGTGATTTCCGCTGAAGGCGTTGCTGTTAATCCAGAATGAGTCGAGTCTATTCTAAAATGGACTCCCCCGAAGACTGTCAAGCAAAGTCAGAAGTTTCCTCGGACTCGCCAGCTATTGCCACCGTTTTGTCGAGAACTTGTCGGGGATATTACCCGCACACCAAACCCAGCAACTTGGGCTGGATCGTCAAGAGCCGGCATATGACAGCCGGCCCATGAAGATCATGAAGGCCCAGGAGTAGGGTCAAGTGAATAACAGATAAGCCGGCCTAAGTAAGAATCGGCTCATGGAAGGAACCTGGCAAGGGAAGCAAGACCCGGCCAGAGGAGGAGGACGGACTCGACCTGGGTTGATCGGTCCGTAAGAGAAGACCTGGCATGCTATTGCCGGCTCACGAATCATGCACAAGACGGATACCTCATAACTTGGAAGGCACAGAAGGTCTACATAACTTAGAGTAGGGCTCCTACTACGGGTAGAACCCGGAATCTATTGTAAAACCAGGGACCCGACCTATTATAAAAAGGGGGTTCCTGGGTCGTTCAGAAGGACAGACAAATTAGAATCTCTCGAGACCTCGGTAGCGAAACAGTGCCCTTGTAATCGAGATCATCATCAATAGCAATCAAGCAGGAGTAGGCTTTTACCTCCATCGAGAGGGGCCGAACCTGGGTAAACTCGTGACTCTCGTATTCCGATCAACCCCACCAAGCCTTCACCTAGCAGCAATGGCCTCACAATGTAGTTCTCCTTTGAGGACATCTGCCGTGACAAAACCACGACAGTTGGCGCCTGTTGACACACGAACACGTCACCGTGTACCCTCGACGCCGGGGGTGATGCACCGCAGCTCACGTCAAAGGAGGACCGTCCGGCAGCGCGATACGCAAGACAGCCGGCGGACGCTTTTGCAGACCCGAAACCCCACACGCCCGGGAGGGACCCCGTCAGGGAGTGCGGCGGCTATGGGTTGCCCTAGGTCGGTTCGCCCGCCCCTAGAGCCTCGAGGATCGCTGCTCTTAAACACGAAGAACGAACGAAGAACGAGAGAGAAAGAACAAGGGAGAGATGTAAAAGCTAGGGTAAAAAGTAGTAGATTGATTTGTTCGATTGTGTGTTGTTTTAATCGGCCGTCACCCCCAACATATATAAGAGGCGGCTGGACTTCCCGTACAAGCAAAGGATTCATCTAGGCTTTCCTTACAAGAAAATTACATCAATTCACGTCCTAGAGTCCTAGTTCTGGTCCCACTCGGATTCAGCCCGAATCTGGTCCAATCTTCTGTCTTGCTCCTTGCGTGGGCCGTGGAATCTGCATATGACTTCCGATGGAGACGGTGCAAATACCAATTTTGTGCGCTTCGACGAGGCCGACAATCCGTATGTTGATCACTTTTCCAAATAAGGCCATCTTGAATACTCCACGGGGTCATCTTTAATTTCGAGTCGGACTCGGTCATGTAGCTGACTGTACCGTCCGACTCTTGTAGCGTCTCTGCAGGTCGTATATTACGTTGGATGATGATGACTCCAAAATCAAAGTTGACCGTTTCGACGTTACGAACAACTTTCATGTTGAACATTTTTTCATCCGAAGCCATCTAGATAATTATTTGAGCCCATCTTCAGCTTCGGGTCGGATTTGAGAGTTTCCACCCCGGCAAGCTTTTCCCGGCAAGCTTTCCACCCCGGCAAGCTTCACCCCGGCAAGGTTTCCATCCCGGCAAGCTTTCACACCCCGGCAAGATTTCCCCGGCAAGGTTTCCATCCCGGCAAGCTTTCTGGCTGTACCTTGCGGGTCTTTTTTGTGGCAGTAAACGACCTCGGATTAAAATGTGCCCAAAAGCAAAGTTGACCGTTTCGACGTTACGAACAACTTTCATGTTGAACGTTTTTCGATTAGAGGCCATCTTGAATGGATAATTGCTCACGCATTGCATCAGACACTCGCCAAGACGTGTCTGGTCTCCCGCGTCTTATTTTGCCTCTTGACATGGCTGCATTCAGACAGCTCTAACTTTTGCATACGAACTCGGATTGAGACGATTTTTATATCAAAATCAACCGTTTCGACAAGACGAAGAAAATCCGTGTAGAAACTTTTCCCATATGAGGCCGTCTTGGGGGCATAATCAGCCAAATAATGTTCTGGATACAAAATCTCAGTACTTCGAACACAACTTCGGCCTTAGAGATGAGATCGGATGGCTATGGCCCAGATATCAAAGTTTCTCCTTTCGACGATATGGAACTTTCTCACTTTGAGCACTTTTCCATTTGAGGCCTTCTTAATTATGTTTTTGACCATGCCAAAATCTGGTGTCAACACATGCCCCCCTATTTTTCGGCGAAGCTTGCGTGCCGAAAAATAACTTGTTTAGAGTTTGTTCTAAGGACGATGTCAACACTCCATCGGCCATTTATATGCTTAGGGCGATAATTCTATATCGGCCATTGACTTCAAATTTTTGTTTACATCATACCTTGGAACCGATTACCACCAATCGGCTTTAAAGAGATGGGAATGAACCCGTTCCTTGTAGCACTAAGGAAATCAAACTCTGAGAGGTCATGCCCTGTTAAGCAGGTAACATCGGGATGATTCCAATCCACTGATGCATCGGCCAAAGCAATACAAGCCGAAATATCCGCGTGAACGACTTCTTGCACCTCAGCGATGAAGAATGTGGTGGCCAAAGTTTTGCTTCCCACAGTGAGTTCCATGCACATCACACCTTTGGCCTCTGTCTTTTCTTTACCCTCAAATCCGTTAAGTACCATATTGGTCTTCATCAATGCATCATCATGTAACCCCAACTTCTTGAAGACCGAATAGGGCATATGATTTACCACAGCACCACCATCTACGAGCATCCTAGCAACCGGTGATCCGTTAATATGACCCTTGAGGTACAATGGCTTCAAATGTTTCACCGGTTCTTTTGGCTTCTCGAAGATAGCGTTCTTAGGACCAAAATCTAGCCGGGCCACCTCCCCTTCTTCACCTATAGCACGAAACTCGGCAGGTAAGTAATACACCATATTAATATCCATACCTTCCCGAACTGGCATAGATTCATAATCCACCATCTCATCTTCATCTCCCAATGTGAATATTGGACTTGAAGTTTCCTCAATTGAAGGGAATGCTTCTGGTGGTGCGGACGATGCAATAGGGGTAGCATCACCCTCTTTTGGTGGTGTAGGTGTGGTTGTAGCTAATGTAGAAGCATCTGCGTTTTGTTTCTGTTTAGGCCTCCACACTTGTTTTGTGAGTGGCATGGGCCGAATTTTATTGAACAATTCGTCCCTTTGCTTCTCTTCTTTGCTCTCTACCTTCTCGCGATTCCTCATGCGCTGTAATCTCCTTTTCATGGTCTTAGTTAATCCCGGAGGACACCACCTAGGTTGAGCATATTTGGGATCCCTATGTTTGGCCTTGCTTGTGCTAGCCTCATGATCATTAGCCATGGAACCCTGCTGAACAATAACAGTTTCACCATTAGAACTAGCCAGATTACCAACAATCGGCTCTTTTATCTCCTTTTGCTTGTCGTATTCTGAAATTTCTGCATTAGATGACTTAATACGCCACACTTTTTTATTGACCTTGGTTGGAGAAATTTTCGTTGGCCGATTAGCACCATAGCTCAAACGGCCTTTTGTGGGATAATAAAGTCTCTCGCGAGTAGGCCTTCTAGGCGCTGCCCACCCCATATGAAAAGCACAAGGAGGCATTGGGGGCTGCCCCCATCCTCCATTGAAGTCTTCTTTGTAATATGGCGCATAGGGGGGTGGTGACATCCACGGTGTTGATGCCCATGACCCATATGGCCTTGCATAGCGTCGAAATTCTTGCTTCGGAGGTGATCTTGAATGCTTTAAATGTGATGGCCGATTAGAGCTAGAACCGGCCGCTTGATTGGCATATTTGGACATCAACATATCAAAAGTTGGCTTGACTTGCTTGCCCTCAGCTTCATTATTTTTACACTTGCCAACTTCTGAATTCATGGGCTCGATAGTTTTAGCATGAGTATACTCTTGTACTTGCGGTTGCCCCCCGAGTGCAGGATTTTTCATGGTGATCTTCAATACTTCCTTGCCATCGGGTCGCTTCTCAAGCACAACCTCTCTTCCCAAGACTTTGCCACCCTCCTTGCCTTTCCTGGGTTCACCAATAACAATATTATCTTTATTAGCAGATTCGGCTATGTTAGGCCGAATTAACATTTTCTTCCCTTCCAAATCCATGGTGTTTATCGGGAAGGGTTGTTTATCAACTTTCATCTCTGAAAAATTCAATCGTCCATCATTAATGGCCGATTGTATCTGTCGTCGAAAAACATTGCAATCGTTAGTAGCATGAGAAAATGAATTATGGTACTTGCAATAAGCACGCCGTTTTAGCTCCTCAAACGGCGGAATGGTGTGTGATATTCTGATCATCTTATCTTGCAATAGAGCATCAAATATTTTATCACACTTAGATATATCAAAAGTAAACTTCATCTCCTCATCACGATGCTTGCGAATCGGCTTAAGAGCATTCCAGGTATAGGGTTTGGCCTTTGAGGACCAAACAAATTCAGTAGTATAGACATCAACATCATCGTCCGAGTTATCATCACCATACTCAACCATATGCATTCTAGGACGATCGGCTGTAGACATATGAACCTCTTTACTTCGACTCTCTTGAGCCAAAGCCTTTTGTAGGACTTGATTAATACTTAAAAACTCATAACTTTCTAGCCTCTCTTTAATGTGAGTTTTCAAACCATTGAGAACAAGATCCGCCAAGTCTCTTTCGCTTATCACTAAGCTATAACATCGGTTTTTTATATCTCTAAATCTCTTGACATAATCGGTGACCGATTCATCATGTTTTTGCCTAACCGATGTAAGATGTGACAACTTAAGCTCATTATCGCCGCTATAAAAGTGATCATGAAACTTTTGCTCTAATTGCGACCATAAGAGAATTGAGCCATGTCGTAAAGCAGCAAACCATGAAAATGCGGTGCCGGTTAAAGATAAGGGAAATAAACGCACTTTCAATTCCTCCGTGGAACCTGCTTCACCCAACTGTGCTAGATATTGAATGACATGCTCCCAAGTTGTTTTCGTGCCCTCTCCACTAAATTTAACAAAATCAGGAACCTTGTAACCTTGAGGGTACAAAACTGCATCGAAGTGTTCAGGATAAGGCTTTTGGTACACACGATTCTTTACTTTCGGCTCGTTTCCGAAAGTTTCTTGAAACATCTTATGCAAATCCTCCCTCAATTTGGCTAAAATTGGATCCGAGGTGGATGAAGATGCCTGTGGCAATGACATAGGAGCAACTTGGGTACTAGCTAGTGGTGCAACTTGTGGGATGGGTGCCGAACCATAATTCGGCGGAAGACCAAACATGCTTGTGCCTATGGGTGGTGTGACAAAGTGATTCGGCGTTGACGCCGAATTGGGCACACTCATAATAGGATTAGGATATGTAGGTGCAGCCACAAGCTGGTTGGTTTGACTAGGGTAAAAATTCAACGGCATATTATATTTTTGTTGCAGAGGAGGTGCCGATGAAATAGGTAAAGTTGGACTAGGGTTTTCAGATATACTAACAGTACCAATAGATGACGGAGGCATATTTTTCTTAGCATTAGTATTTGCCACAAAAGAATTGTACGTCATCTCATTACCCTTACTAACAAGACTTTCAATCACAGCCACTTGCTCTGGAGAAAAAACTTTACTCACAGTGATTTCATCTTGTTCGTCAATAAGAGGAGGGAAACTAACGTTTCCAACCGGAGTGATGTTGCCTTGACGGTCCTTCTTGAAACTTGCAAGAAACGCCTGCAAATCCTCCTCCTCGCGCTTCTTCTTGAGCACCTCAAAAGCCTCTTCGCGCCTTTTCTTGTGTGCTTCATAGGCTTGACGATGTTCATACGATAGTTCATCAAGACTGGGCTTAATGATGTTATCGGCGTTAACTTCTGAGGGCTGGGGGAGATTAGACATGGTTGATGATGATTCTTGATCTTTCTTCCCCAGCGGAGTCGCCAAAAAGTGTGTTGACACACGAACACGTCACCGTGTACCCTCGACGCCGGGGGTGATGCACCGCAGCTCACGTCAAAGGAGGACCGTCCGGCAGCGCGATACGCAAGACAGCCGGCGGACGCTTTTGCAGACCCGAAACCCCACACGCCCGGGAGGGACCCCGTCAGGGAGTGCAGCGGCTATGGGTTGCCCTAGGTCGGTTCGCCCACCCCTAGAGCCTCGAGGATCGCTGCCCTTCAACACGAAGAACGAACGAAGAACGAGAGAGAAAGAACAAGGGAGAGATGTAAAAGCTAGGGTAAAAAGTAGTAGATTGATTTGTTCGATTGTGTGTTGTTTTAATCGGCCATCACCCCCAACATATATAAGAGGCGGCTGGACTTCCCGTACAAGCAAAGGATTCATCTAGGCTTTCCTTACAAGAAAATTACATCAACTCACGTCCTAGAGTCCTAGTTCTGGTCCCACTCGGATTCAGCCCGAATCTGGTCCAATCTTCTGTCTTGCTCCTTGCGTGGGCCGTGGAATCTGCATATGACTTCCGATGGAGACGGTTCAAATACCAATTTTGTGCGCTTCGACGAGGCCGACAATCCGTATGTTGATCACTTTTCCAAATAAGGCCATCTTGAATACTCCACGGGGTCATCTTTAATTTCGAGTCGGACTCGGTCATGTAGCTGACTGTACCGTCCGACTCTTGTAGCGTCTCTGCAGGTCGTATATTACGTTGGATGATGATGACTCCAAAAGCAAAGTTGACCGTTTCGACGTTACGAACAACTTTCATGTTGAACATTTTTTCATCCGAAGCCATCTAGATAATTATTTGAGCCCATCTTCAGCTTCGGGTCGGATTTGACAGTTTCCACCCCGGCAAGCTTTTCCCGGCAAGCTTTCCACCCCGGCAAGCTTCACCCCGGCAAGGTTTCCATCCCGGCAAGCTTTCACACCCCGGCAAGATTTCCCCGGCAAGGTTTCCATCCCGGCAAGCTTTCTGGCTGTACCTTGCGGGTCTTTTTTGTGGCAGTAAACGACCTCGGATGAAAATGTGCCCAAAAGCAAAGTTGACCGTTTCGACGTTACGAACAACTTTCATGTTGAATGTTTTTCGATTCGAGGCCATCTTGAATGGCTAATTGCTCACGCATTGCATCAGACACTCGCCAAGACGTGTCTGGTCTCCCGCGTCTTATTTTGCCTCTTGACATGGCTGCATTCAGATAGCTCTAACTTTTGCATACGAACTCGAATTGAGACGATTTTTATATCAAAATCGACCGTTTCAACAAGACGAAGACAATCCGTGTAGAAACGTTTCCCATATGAGGCCGTCTTGGGGGCGTAATCAGCCAAATAATGTTCTGGATACAAAATCTCAGTACTTCGAACACAACTTCGGCCTTAGAGATGAGATCGGATGGCTATGGCCCAAATATCAAAGTTTCTCCTTTCGACGATACGGAACTTTCTCACTTTGAGCACTTTTCCATTTGAGGCCTTCTTAATTATGTTTTTGACCATGCCAAAATCTGGTGTCAACAGCGCCCACCGTGGGGCCCGCGCACGGTGGTGTTGTGTTCTTGGAGGGAGCTCTTCGAGGGATCGAGAAGTTCGCGATCGGCCGGATGACGAAGAGCCGGCGTGGGTAGCTCTACATCGACGATGCCGGCTGTGGTCCCGAGGCCGACTCTATCGAATCAGCATTCCGGGTCCCCTTTGGCAAGATCCACATCTTCATCGGGGTCATCGACGAGTCTGTCCAGGAGCCGGAAACTGCCGCCGTCCCCGTCGAATCTGGAATTCGGGTCTCCCACGACAGGGTCAACGCTTTCGTTGGCTTCATTGGAGGAACCATGCAGGAGCCAGAAACCGCTGCAGACTCCGTCTCAGGAGGAGCCACGCTTGTCTACTCAGATGGCAAATCATTGGTTGGTGAGAACGACCGGGACGAAACCGAGTCCATATTCCCGCTCTTTGATGAGAAGTTGGGTGGGTACTCAGACGGTGAAGAGTACCCGGCATCTTACGGGCCGCCCCGTTACGCAGCAGTTTACATGGCGGGAAATCAGAACCAGAATCAGCCTCGCTATGATGACCAAGGAAATCTGATCACGGCTCCGCCAAACCCGGCCTCAAGCCAGAACCCGGTTTTCGGCACGCCGGATCAGGGAGCGACGATCAGGGGAGCCGGCACAGGAATCTCGGGTGCACAGAGGCTAGCAGCCACAACAACACCACTCGGCACGCTCCTCGCATACCCGGTTACTGCGGAGAACACTGAAGCACGAAGGGTGGAGATCGACAAGTGTCGTGAACAACTCGCCCAAGTTCAATAGAGCATTGAAGAGGAAAACGCTCGTCTCATCCAAGCTCAGAAAGAGGTTCTTCAGGAGGCCCAGTGTCTAGAAAACGAGGGGATTCATCTTGGCTTTCGTCAAAGGGAGTTGTCCACGGTGCAGCAAAGGAGGAACCAGAACCGGCTTCCAGTTGGAACTGGCCGGCTAGAACCACGGGCGCGTTTTCAGACACCGCAGGACGCTCGTTGCCAGGCAACGCCGGGAGCAAATCTAGAAGCTGGCGCGGGTGTGACAGCAAGAACACCGGCTGCGGGAATTGCCATGCCTCAGTCGGGAGGGAGTATTGTGCAGCAGCCGGCTCTGCAACAGCAGCATCCGGCTCATCAGTAGCTAATCCAGCAGTAGCCGGCTCATCAGCACCCAATCCAGCAGTAGTCGGCACGTTTTCACACACCGGCAGACCACTTTTCCAATCCGCTGGATAATGTGTGGGCAGCAACACACAACCTCTCTTCGATCCCGATCAATGGGAATAATCCATTCGAAGTCGAGGCAAGGAAGGCAATTGAGATGTTGCAAACAACGGTCACACAACAGGCGAATTATTCAAATATGTCTGGCATGCTGCACTCCAGACCTTACAACAGTCAGAGGAGTTCAAGCCGGCATGGAAACTCACCTGTTCCCGCGAGTTCGAGCAGTGCGCGGCGCCAGAGGGAACGTCAAGCAAATAATCAGCAGCTCAGGCCAGCGGTTTCAGACGCACAAGCTATTGTCGATGCTGGGCGTACAACACGTGTAGGAGGCAATGTGGTCACTGAGCACGCAGGAAACGTGCCAAACCCACCCATCATAACCCAACCGGCTCCATCAAGAACCGGGTTCGTTGGAAGGACTATTGGGACCCAGTGCTTGGGACCGGCTTTGAGACACGAGCGTCTGCCACAGGATTTCAAGGGACCTCGCAAAGTTCCTAACTACACAGTAGATATGGAACCGGCAGCCTGGATTGAAAGTTATGAGTTAGCTATGGATATGCTGGAAGCAAGTGATGGAGTGTGTGCTAGGTACCTGACCATGATGTTAGAAGGACCGGCACGGACATGGTTGAAAAATTTGCCTCCAAATTCAATTCATACCTGGCAGGAACTGAAGGATCGTTTCATCAAGAATTTCCAGGGAACCTGCAAGCGCCCAACCACAATTATTGACTTGGAGCATTGCGTCCAGAAGGAGGGTGAGTCGGCTCACCATTGGGCACGCCGGGTTGCAGAAATTATTCACTCCTCAGAGAGCATCACGGCACAGACAACTGTCCTGGTTTTGGAGAAAAATTGAAGGTTTGATCCTTTGATCCATAGACTCGGGCGTATTAAGCGAACCGTGAAGGACATGAGTGAGCTTATGGACGCAATGACCAAGTATGCTGAGTCTGATAAAACCATGGATCCAGATTCCGATGACGAGAAGTCTGGGAAAGGCAAGAAGAATGGTGGTAAGGGCTATCAGAATAACAACAATGGGAATAACAACAACAACAACAACAACAACAACAACGATAACAACAACAACAACAACAACAACAACAACAAGTGGAAGAATGCAGAAGGGAGTTCCGACTTGGTTGCCAACACTAATTCAGGATACAAGAATCAGCGGCCGAATAACAACTTCAAAGGACAGTCGCAGGGATTTCGTCCACGGAACTACCAGGAGGTTCTTAAGGGCCCATGTCCCAAACACAGAAGGCTGATCGACCAACAAGTCACTCTTGGGAGGACTGTTATATCATCCAGGAATTCAAAAACGGAGGCCTTGGTGGCAACAATAATAATGGAGGTAACAACGGCGGCCACCCTGGAAACCCAGGAGCCGACAACTCAGGAGCCAGCTTTCAGGGAGCTGGCAACCAAGGAGCCGGCGGACAGGGAGCCGGCCAGGGGACTCAGCAGCAGGGCGGTATGTCCGGCTTCCAGAGCAACCCGAAACAGCTGAACAGTGGGCAATATCATGTTTTTACCACCAACACCTGCAAGAGAGATCAGAAGTTGCGCAAGCGAGCTGTTAATGCAGTAGCGCCGACAGTTCCACAGTGGTTGAATTGGTCAGAACAGCCTATCACTTGGAGTCGAGTAGATCATCCTCCGTGGGTTGATAATCCCGGGAGTCTGGCTTTGGTTGTTGCTCCTCAGGTTGGTGGCTATAAGTTGACAAAGGTGCTCATGGACGGCGGCAGTAGTATCAACATATTGTACTACGATACTTTCAGAAGGATGAATCTCTCCGAGAAACAGCTACAACCATCATCAACTATCTTTCATGGCATTGTTCCTGGGAAGTCGGCTCAGCCCATTGGCAAGATTTATTTGGAAGTTGCTATTGGCAATGAGAAAAATTTCAGGTTCGAGATTCTTCCGTTTGAAGTGGTAAAGTTCAAGAGCCCATATCATGCTCTGTTTGGACGGCCGGCTTATGCAAGGTTCATGGCACGTCCTTGTTATGTCTACCTCAAGCTAAAAATGCCGGGTCCTGGAGGAACTATTACCGTCAACGGAGACAGAGACATCGCGCTGGAATGTGAGGAAGGTGATGCCATTTATGCAGAGATAGCTTGTGCAGAGGAAGAGTTGAAATTCTACAAGCAACAGGTTGATCCTGAGGATATGACCTCACTGAAAAAGCCGGCTGATTCAGAGTCCAAGCTAAAGTTTACATCTGCCAGAGACACCAAGCAAGTTGATTTCACCCCTGGTGACTCCTCCAAGCAGTTCACTATTGGGGCTCACATGGATTATAAATAGGAAAGCGCGCTCATCGAGTTCATCCATGAGAATCGGGACATCTTTGCATGGAAACCCTCTGACATGCCTGGTGTACCGAGAGAACTCGCTGAACACTGCCTAAATGTGGACCCCAAAATGAAACCTGTCTGACAGTACCTCCGTCGTTTTAACGAGGAGAGACGAAAAGCTATTGGAGAAGAGATAGCCCGGCTCCTGGCAGTTTGGTTCATCGTTGAAGTATTTCACCCTGAGTGGTTGGCTAACCCAGTCCTTGTACTGAAGAAGAACGGAACTTGGAGAATGTGTGTTGACTACACCGACCTGAACAAGGCTTGTCCAAAGGACCCGTTCGCTCTACCTCGCATCGACCAGATCATTGACTCCACAGCTGGCTGCGAGCTCCTATGTTTTCTGGACGCTTATTCTGGTTATCATCAGATTAAGATGAAAGTGGAGGACCAGGAGAAAACTTCGTTCATCACACCCTTTGGAGCTTTCTATTATACATCGATGCCCTTTGGGTTGAAAAGTGCAGGGGCCACCTATCAGCGGTGTGTCCAGAACTACCTGCACAAACAGATTGGACGCAATGTGCACGCTTATGTCAACGACATTGTAGTTAAATCACAGAAGAGCGACTCCTTGATCGCAGACTTAAAGGAGACGTTTGATAATCTTCGCACGTATCAGATGAAGCCGAACCCGACCAAGTGTACCTTTGGGGTTCCAGCAGGGAAATTACTGGGTTTCCTTGTCTCTGAGCGCGGAATTGAGGCAAACCCGAAAAAAATCCAGGCCATCATCAACCTGAAAAAGCCGGCTTGCCTCAACCACGTTCAGAAGCTCACTGGCTGTGTCGCAGCTCTGAGTCGGTTTGTAAGCCGGCTCGGAGAAAAAGCAATACCTCTTTACCGGCTCCTGAAGAAAACAAACAATTTCAACTGGACCGACAAGGCCAATGATGCTTTTGAGGCGCTCAAGAAGCAGTTATCTGAAGCGCCTATCCTTGCAGCTCCTCAGAAAAAGGAGCCTATGTTGTTATACATTGCAGCCAACAATAAAGCCGTCAGCGCAGCTATTGTGGTTGAACGCAAAGAGGAAGGCAAGGAGCATCCAGTACAACGACCTGTCTACTACGTCAGCGAAGTTCTTACAGAGTCCAAGCAGCGATACCCACATTGGCAGAAGCTGGTTTTCTGTATTTTCATGGCGAGTCGCAAACTGAAGCATTATTTCCAGGAGCACCCCATTACCGTCGTCAGTTCAGCCCCTATAGCTGACATTATTCAAGACAGAGAGGCAACAGGAAGAATTGCAAAGTGGGCTATCGAGCTTGGACCATATCATCTGAAGTATGTGCCACGTACTTCTATCAAGTCCCAGGCCCTGGTTGATTTCATTAACGACTGGACAGAATTGCAAGCACCTCCAGAGAAGCCAGACACCAACTATTGGATAATGCACTTTGATGGGTCCAGGCAATTGGAGGGCTCGGGGGCTGGAGTAGTCTTAACTTCCCCTAGAGGCGACAAGTTCAGCTACGTACTGCGGATCCTGTTTACCTGTACTAATAATGTAGCAGAATATGAGGCTTTGCTTCATGGATTGCGCGTTGCCAAGGAGATGAATATCAGTCGAATCAGGTGCCTCGGCGATTCTGACCTTGTTTCTCAGCAAGTCTCAGGGACTTGGGATTCAAAGGACCCGGTTATGGCAGCGTATAGGCGTGCAGTTGAAACCGTTGCAGGTCACTTCAAAGGATATCAGGTTGATCATATAGATCGCCGGCTCAATGAGGCGGCTGATGCACTGTCTCATTTGGGTTCTCAGAGAAAACCAGTTCCACCCAATGTTTTTCTGGATGTGTTGCATAACCCATCGGTCAAGTTACCAACGGAGGAGGACATCGCAAATCCAGACCCAGAATCAGAGTTGGTTGCAGCGCTTCATGCGACACCAGAGTGGACAGAGCCTTATCTGGCTTATCTGACACGAGGCGAGCTCCCTGAGGAGGAAATCATCGCCCGGCAGATTATACGACGTTCGAAAGCATTCACAATCATCAACGCAGAACTTCACAAACGGAGTACCACAGGCGTTTTTCAGCGATGTGTTTCTCCAGAAGAAGGCCAAGAAATCCTCAATGAGATCCATTCTGGTGATTGTGGTCATCATGCAAGTTCCAGGTCTTTGGTTGCAAAAGCTTTCAGGCATGGATTTTTCTGGCTTACAGCTCATGCTGACGCGGAACACATTGTTCGCAAGTGCGATGGATGCCAAAAATATGCAAGACAGGACCATGTGTTGGCTCAAGAGCTTCGGATGATTCCAATTACTTGGTCGTTTGCAGTCTGGGGGCTTGACATGGTTGGACCTTTCAAGCCGTCATCTTGTAAGAAGACCCACCTCTTGGTCGCTGTTGACCAATTCACCAAGTGGATAGAGGCAGAACCCGTCAGCAGTTGCGACGCGGAGAACAGTAAAATTCCTGAAAAAGATCATCTATCATTTCGGATATCCTCATAGCATCATCACATATAATGGCAGCAACCTATCTGAAGAAGCGATGGAAAAATTCTGCCAGAAGGAACACATCCGGCTTGATCTGGCTTCCGTGGCACATCCACAGTCCAACAGGCAAGCAGAGTGTGCAAATCATGAGTTGATGCGTGGTATCAAACCCAACCTCCAGGTTCCTCTCGAGCGCACCACGGGCTGCTGGGTTGAAGAACTTCCTGCTGTATTATGGAGCATACGAACTACTCCCAACAGGTCAATAGGCTAAACGCCGTTCTTCCTGGTCTATGGTGCAGAAGCCGTATTGCCAAGTGATATTCGTCATGATTCACCAAGGGTCGCTGCGTACGTCGAGGGAGACAACGAAGCAGCTCGTCAAGACTCCCTTGATGCCTTGGAAGAAGAACGCGATCTTGCAGCATCAAGATCAGCGATATATCAGCAAGACCTACGTCGCTATCATAGCCGTCGAGTCAGAAGTCGCACTTTCCAGGAGGGTGACTTAGTGCTTCGTCTGATTCAGAAGCAGACAAGAATGCACAAGCTCTCCCCACCCTAGGAGGGCCCTTTTGTCATCAGCAAAAATCTGCATAATGGGTCCTACTACCTCATTGACATATGTGAGGAGAATAAATCACGTGCATCAGAGGAAGAAACTTCCAGGCCATGGAACATTGCTCATCTACGCCTCTATTACACATAAATTTATTATTATAGTTCGTGTTCTATGTAAGTTAGACCTCATCATTCTGTATATATTATGATCAATGGAATAAAGCCGGCACCTCTGGATCCCGGAGTTGTGTCGTTTCGCCTCATATCAATGTGCGTTGAGTCTTTATTTTTTATCATTGATGATGGGTTACTTGGGGGCTTGTAACTCACCGAGTTCAGCTAATCACCCTTGAACCTAGCCTATGACAAAAACTATCATCGGTTATACCTGCCTATCAGCTTGATGCCACTCGCAATTATGTGACCCGATTGTACGTTTGATAAGTCAATCAAGTCTGATGCCTATTATGGACTTAGTTGACCCTGAACTTCTCAAAGTTAAAACATCGGTATATGTCATGCAAAAGCCGGCTTTCAGTATAGCAAGGATAAACCACAAGGCTATCAAAGCCTACTTCATCATGAAGCCAAGTTAAAGACATCAGGCTACGAAAGCCGGGTTTACACCATGATGTGACATTACGATTTATAAAAACCGGCTTGCAGCAAAGTAGCCAGGTCTTCTACATAGTTTATCATAATCAATACTCAAAGCATAAGGCTCTCAAAAGCCGGCTTCGTCACAAAGTGAGGCGACTACTCTGTCATATCCATGACCGGCTTACATATAGGTGCCGGGTTTGCTCCATGAGCAATATCAAAGTTCAAAGCCAATTTTATCAAAGAAAGGAGCTCTACAAGTTGGCTCTATCGGCAAATAAAGGATATATATTAAAGGCTATCATAAGCCGGATTTCATGATGGGTCTAGCAAACAAGTTCAACACAAAAACAGCAGCCACATCATCCAGACAAAAGTTTTTCTAGCCCTATTACAGACCACAAGGGCCAAATGATAAGTGTTTTTTGCAACAGAAGATTACTTCTACTGCGAGGGACCAGTGGTGACAGCAGCTGCCGGGTCTTCTCCCTTATCCGCTACGGAAGTGGCTGGGTCTTCCATGATCTTCTCCGTCGACTTGCCTTGATCCACTTCTTGTGCCTTGGGGTCTGCACTTGCACTGGCTTCTTCAACGCCACCTCCGCCGACTCCTGCATCACCAGCACTATCTTCATAGCCTGGTCTGAAGATATTATACAAGGGCTCCATTGGCGTTTCATCATCGTCCTCACCTTCTGTTGCTCGAGGAGGAGCCGGCATTGTTGGAGTAGCCGAGCCGGAAGGTGTTGTTGAAGCCGGGTTTGGCAGAGGAAATGGGCCTTTGTTCTTTGAGGTCAGAGCAAACGGTTGAGGCTTTGGTACATCTATCTCTTGACAGTGATCATCATATTCAACCTGGAAAGATTTTAAGTCTATATCCCGGGCAATAGGTGAAGCATGTTGCCGGGTCTGCCTAAAAACTGCCCGAAAATCTTTGGAGGAGAACTTAGTATTATCAGCTTTGAACTCCGGATATCCACCAACGAACAAAGCCGGATCCATCTCAGGATGGTATGCTTTGGCCAAAGTCATGGCACGCATAAGCCCTTTTCGGCAAGCTGAGCGCTTCAAATGTCAATCCACTCCGGAAGTGTGGATAACTCGGCCAATATGACTGATAGTTACTGTGGCGGTTTTTCCCAGCTTCTCACAACGTTCACAGTGGCTGCCCCTCCAATGAATAGCTGTTTTATCAGCGTATACAAAGCCCTCAGTTTTTCTTCAGGCACTTTGAGATTTTGGCCACTTTTTTTGCCTGCAGATCAACAAGATTGGTTAAGCATAAACGTAAGCCGGCATTTTATGACTCGTTTTTGAATACAAGATTTTTGCTGGCATCTAAGCAACAGAGGAAAAGCCGACTTACCGAATACAAGTAAACAGATCTCATTCAACATTTTCTTCAGGCTTCCAAAGCCGGCTTCAGATTCACTGAGTTTCAATTCTGCCGTCTCTGCCCTTTGTGTTCACATTTCTTCATGCTGAGACATTTCTGACTTGAGATTTTCAAGCTCCTGGGCGGTTTGTTGAGCAGTTTCTTGAGATTCACGAGCTTGTTGTTCAGCTTTTTCTCGTTTCTCAATTTCCGCGGCCAGTTCTTGCCTCAGTCGGGTAATCTCATCATGCGATTCAGAGTGTGATTTCTACAAGCATATAATGGGAGGTAGTAGGATATGCAAAACCCCGGGTCATCGCAGGCAACATAACCCGGTGGTTGGGGGCTACAGCATGTCAATTTAAAAGCACAAGATTGCAAAGAAGTAAGTCCCAGGTTGCTGCAGGCAAGACAACCCGGCACTTGGGGGCTACACTATTTGAAGTTTCAAAAGTGAGAAATCACAAGTCCCAGGTTGCTGCAGGCAAGACAACCCGACACTTGGGGGCTACACTATTTGAAGTCTCAAAAGTGAGAAATTACAAGTCCCAGGTTGCTGCAGGCAAGACAACCCGGCACTTGGGGGCTACACTGTTTGAAGCTCAAGTTAAAGTTAACTAAATCACAAGTCCCGGACTGTTGCAAGCATTCAGCCGGTACTTGGGGGCTACATGAGCAAATACCCCTCTTTTACACAACCTCCAAGTCATCTCTCCGAGAAAACTTGAAGTTTGAGAGCTACATGTGAATATGGAGATAAGGAAAATAAAATGAGTTATACCTCATATTTTTCCTTCATAAGTGCTACCAGCACACTTTCATGAGCTCGGTTCTGAGAAAGCCGGGTCTCGTATTGTTGGTGGAGAGCAGCAACACTCATTTCTTCATATTTTTCCATATCAAATGCAGAAGCCGGTTTTTGATGCAAAGGCGGTTTCTCCTCAACAAACACCTTTGAAAGAACAGTGGAAATAGTAGGTGGAGTATGCCTCTCACCAGTAATTTCCACATCCATGTCAGTGCCAGCCGGCTTATCATCAGACGATCTCTTTTCCCCTCTTCCACGGCTATAATCTCTAGGGGGGGTTGGATCCTGAAAAACCGGCTCATCCGGAGCCGGGTTCTCATCATGTGACCGTGGAGGGATCTCATCATCTAAAGCCGGCTCACTCCTAACCTGGTCCTGGATGAGGGCAGTTGGGGTGCTTGAATTTATTTCTGCGTCAGTCGCAGCCACAGAAGACAAAGCCGGTTGTTTCTTCATCTTTGCCTTGGCCCTGTTGAAATAAGGAAATAGTAAATAAGACAAAAGTAATTGATGAGATATGACAGTTTTTATTTCAACTTACCCAACGTTTATAGTAAAGCCGGGTATTTGGCTTGCGTTGGAAGAGCCAGAAGAAGGCGATGAAGTATGATAAGCCGGGTCTGAGGGATCCAGGGGAACCTTCATTTTGCCGGCTCTCAGGCAGGAAGATGTTGGGCTTAGTTGCTCTTGCCTACGAACCCGCCGAGGATACGGTTCATTAGAAATACCTTCATGAAGATCGTCTGAACCAGAGCTCCGGGTTTTTCTCTTCTTGCTCTCAGCGTGCTGTTGCATCTTCAAGGGTAAGAATGGATCCAAGTGAGCTAACGGATGTGAGAATGGTACCTTTTTCACAGCCAGCCAGGTTCTCCTTGGGGCAACAGTGTTAGAATCAGAAGCATTAGGAGTTACCTCCTGTTCTGCCGGTTTGCTGGTTCCCGTGTTATCCTGCGAAGAATTGGCATCAACAAGTTCATTATGCAGTTGGCCAAGGGAGTCAAGTTCTTCTACCTCGTCAGCTTCTTCTTCCTCATCTTCTTCTGCTGTCTCCTCTTCTGGAGTAGTAGGAGCTTGGAAGTCGGTTTTCCACCACTCGCTTTCTTGCTGAAAGAACATAAGCCGGCATCATAATAAGCAAATACAGGAGGAGAGATATATGAAGTTTGTGGGACGGGTCAAAGATACGTACCGCGGGAGGCGGGTTATTGGCCTCAAAAGGAGCAAGACCTACAATCGCGATCTTCTCACGAGACTCGCCCACGATTTTCTTGACGGCTTTCACCAGATTACTTGGGGTCAGCTGTTCGCGGCTATAGTGCATGTCATCATCTGGCTGACTTGTATATTGATATAACAGACGGGTCCTGACACTGAGAGGTTGGATATGCCAATCAATCCAGCACCGGGTTAGGTCTTTCGCCTGGAGTCCATGAGCTATTAAAGCATTGATCCTCTGATAGATGGGCTCCAGTGCCTTTCGTTCTGCTACTGGTGCAAAAGAGGTCAGCAGATTGGAGTACTCGAGCTGGCTGAAACGATAACCCGGCAATGGATTCTGGCCTGCTGGAGATGTGTCCTTGCAGTAGAAGAAAGTTTTTTGCCATCCTTTGGGGTGATTCGCCAATTTCATATTTGGGAAGATGCAATCCCTATGTTTTTGGATTGTCACTCCACCGCATTCCAGAGCCGGTCCACCACTACACTCGGTTTGTTTATTGCAGTAAAAGAATTCTTGGAACAAACTCATTGTTGGTTCCATTTGAAGATAGACATCACAAAAGACCTGGAGGTTGCTCAGGTTAAGAATGGAATTTGGTGCTAGATCTTGAGGCCTCAAATTGTAATATTGGAGCACATTGCGGAAATATCGAGAACCCGGCGGCCTAAACCCTCTGTTGAGATGATCAGCAAAGATGATGACCTCATTTTGTTCTGGTTGGGGCTGGGTCTCTTCTTCAGGTGCACGCCACCCACTCTCTTCTTTGGGAGGCAGCAAACCGGAATTTACTAACTCTGCGAGCTAGAGCTCAGCCATTGAGGACTTCGCCCAGTTGGCGAATTTGGTTTGCTTGAAAGCCGGCTCTGGAACCGGCTCTGTACTTTTCTTCGCTTTGATTTTGGGAGCCATCGTCTTGACGTGCACAAGACAGTAATGAGCTATAAGCTGGCAAGTGGAGATATGAGCCGGTGGGAAGCATTAAGTTATAAATGATAGCTAACGGAGATTCGATGTTCTATAAGCCGGCAGGTAAAGAAGCCGTAAGTCGGCAAGTTGGCTACGAACAGTTACTGTTGCAATCAACAAAAGTTGTGGATCTAAATAGTACCGAAGAAAAAGAAAATAAAGCATAGCAAGACGTAATTAAGGATGAACTGTGGATGAACTACGAAGAACTACGTTGGATTAAGGCGATAAAGCATAATGGAGATGAAGGGAAAGAACTTACAGATCTGTGACGGCGGTGGCTAAAGTCCTCGAGTTCGCAGAACAAGGCCGGAGCAGGTGAGCTCCGGTGGTGATGGCGGAGGCGTCAAGAACTCCGGTGTTAATGGAGGTATTGAACTCGAGCGGGCCCCAGGCCGACTGAGGCGAGAGGAAGAAGAAGAGATCAAGCAGGCACAGGGTAAAAATGGATCTAGGACCCCTGCGGCACTATTTATAAGGGAAGGGTAAAAACCGAAACGTCGTGGTGAAACCCTAAAGCGCCGCAGTAACTTTTATCTAAAAGGGAGCTCTTCGATTTTCGCAACTGACAGGATTTGACCTAGGTCAGAAATGGCAGGCTTGACGCGTGTCGGTTAAAAGAAGAATTTGCGAGACATGCAGAGATTGCCGTTAAGTGTGTGAAAAATATCTATAACTCGGCTGCTCATGTGGAAAAGAGGACCGAAACCCGGGAAAAATAGTTATGAGACACATGAGCCGGCATTATGAGATACATGGGCAAAAACTGGCTTGTGAAGGCAGGGCCTGGAATCTGGTCCTTAACATTTCTTGTTTATTTTCATTTTCAGGGAAAGCTTAGCATGAATAAATTCAGGCTAACCTGAGGGTTAATGTCGGGGATATTACCCTCACACCAGACCCGGCAACTTGGGCTGGATCATCAAGAGCCGGCATATGAAAGCCGGCCCATGAGGATCATGAAGGCCCAGGAGTAGGGTCAAGTGAATAACAGATAAGCCGGCCTAAGTAAGAACCGGCTCACGGAAGGAACCCGACAAGGGAAGCAAGACCCGGCCAGAGGAGGAGGACGGACTCGACCTGGGTTGATCGGTCCGTAAGAGAAGACCCGACATGCTATTGCCGGCTCACGAATCGTGCACAAGATGGATACCTCATAACTTGGAAGGCACAGAAGGTCTACATAACTTAGAGTAGGACTCCTACTACGGGTAGAACCCGGAATCTATTGTAAAACCAGGGACCCGACCTATTATATAAAGGGGGTTCCTGGGTCGTTCACAAGGACATACAAGTTAGAATCTCTCGAGACCTAGGTAGCGAAACAGCGCCCTTGTAATCGAGATCATCATCAATAGTAATCAAGCATGAGTAGGCTTTTACCTCCATCGAGAGGGGCCGAACCTGGGTAAACTCGTGACTCTCATATTCTGATCAACCCCACCAAGCCTTCACCTAGCAGCAATGGCCTCACAACGTAGTTCTCCTATGAGGACATCTGCCATGACAAAACCACGACAGAACTTCTCCAAGAGTGCTAAGCCACTGACTGATCTGCTCCACAAAGACAAGAAGTTCGAGTGGACACCTAAATGTCAAGAAAGTTTCCAGACTCTGAAGGACAAATTGACTTCTGCCCCAGTGCTTGCTCCCCTGGATACTCACAAGGATTTCGTGATCTATTGCGACGCATCCCATCAAGGATTAGGATGTGTCCTGATGCAAGAACGCAAAGTGATCGCTTATGGCTCTCGACAGTTATGTCCGCACGAAGAGAACTATCCAACGCATGATCTTGAACTTGCTGTTGTTATTTATGCACTGAGGTTATGGTGACATTACCTCCTTGGTAATCGTTGCGAGATCTACACTGATCACCAAAGTCTGAAATATTTGTTCACTCAGCCAGATCTGAACCTCCGTCAGCAAAGATGGATGGAAGCAATTTCAGACTATGACTTGAACATTTCATATACCCCTGGCAAAGCTAATGTGATGGCTGATGCCTTGAGCCGCAAGTCCTATTGCAACAACCTTATGGTACAGCAAGAACAGCCACTTCTTTATGAAGAGCTCCGCAAGCTGAACCTCAAGATTGTTCCTCAGGGTTCTCTGAGTACCCTAGTTGTTGAACCGGATCTCGAACGCGACATCAAGACTATGCAGAAGTATGACTGTGAAGTCTAGAAGATTAAGCGCTATCTCGCTACGGGAAAGCCCTTGTGCTTCACTGTTGATGAGCAGGACACCTTGTTCTTTCAAGGTTGCCTTGTGGTACCTAAGTTCAGTAATATGAAAGAGGATGTTATGAAAGAAGCACATGATACGCCTCTGTCAATTCATCCTGGTAGCACCAAAATGTACCAAGACATTCGTCAGAGATTCTGGTGGTCTAACATGAAGCAAGACATTGCTCGATATGTTGCTGAGTGTAACGTTTGCCGTCGCATCAAAGCAGAACATCAGAGGCCTGCTGGAACTCTGCAGCCCCTTGCTTTTCCTGAATGGAAATGAGACAAAGTCGAAATGGACTTCATCACTGGATTTCCCAGATTGCAGAAGGGTCATGATGCTATATTTGTTGTCATTGACCGATTCTCCAAGGTTGCTCATTTTCTGCCTGCCCAGGAAACTATTACTGCTAGTCAGTTAGCAGACTTGTATGTTTCCATAATTGTTTCACTCCATGGTATTCCGTTGGAGATCAACTCAGATCGTGGCAGCCTTTTCACCTCAAGGTTCTGGGAAAGCTTTCAAGAAGCTATGGGAACTCATCTATCCTTTAACACAGCTTATCACCCCCAGTCCAGTGGTCAAGTTGAACGAGTCAACCAAATTCTCGAAGATATGCTCCGAGCTTGTGTCATCTCATTTGGCAAGAACTGGGAGCAATCTCTTCCGTATGCTGAATTCTCATATAACAATAGCTATCAAGCTAGTCTGAAGATGGCACCATTCGAAGTATTGTATGGACGTAAATGCCGAACTCCTCTGAATTGGTCAGAAACTGGGGAACGACCACTCTTTGGTCCAGACATTAACCAACACGCTGAAGAGCAAGTTCGTATTGTTCGTGAACATCTGAAGACTGCTCAATCTCGACAGAAGAGCAATTATGACCGTCATCATCAAGAAATGGTTTATCAACTCGGTGATCAAGCTTACCTTCGAGTCACACCGATGAAGGGCACTCACTGTTTTGGAATCAAGGACAAGCTAGCTCCGTGCTACATTGGTCCTTTCCGCATTCTCGAAAGACGTGGAAAAGTGGCATGTCAGTTGGAACTGCCGTCGAACCTTTCAGGGGTTCACGATGTCTTCCATGTGTCACAACTCCGCCGCTGCTTCAAGGATCCTATCCGCGCAGTGGATCATGAAGTGCTTGATTTGCAAGAGGACCTCTCTTATCAAGAACATCCGGTCCACATTCTTGATCAAGTTGAACGTCGCACCCATCAGAAGTTAATCAAGTTCCTTAAAGTTCAGTGGTCGAATCATTCTGAAGATGAAGCCACTTGGGAACGCGAAGACCGTCTTCGTGATGAATACCCCGCTCTCTTTCAGTCTACCTCTTAATTCTCGGGACGAGAATTTCTTTTAGAGGAGGAGAGTTGTAACGCCCCCAATGTAATGATGCCACTGTTGCTCTACTAATCAATGCCAAGTCATCATAATTAATCTTGCTAACTGCCACTTAGTTCCAAATAATATTCAAATTCAAATTCAAAATGAAAGTCAGAAAATTATTTCTGCAAACAATGAAACAAAAATGTTTGCATCATGCCATAAAATTCCTAAGTAATTTTCATGGAGAAACCAACTTCATTTGGTTAGCCCATTTAATCCCAACAACATTTAAACGGGTCCAAATAGCGTCTAGTTTGGCCATTTTAAATCCTAAAAATATATGAGATTTCCAAATAATGTGAGACTTGTCGTGTGGTCTCAGAATATTGCCTAGTATTTGTGTGTCAAGTTTCGTGCATGACTAAATTCATTTAGTATCGAAATTGAAAGGAAAACAGTAAGCAAAAACTAAAACAGAAAAAAAAAGAAATGGAAAAAGAAAAACCTACACTATGCACTTGTAGCCCAGTGCTACAGTGCGAAGCCCAAGCCCACCACAGGCCTTTCTTCCTCCTTTGTACAGAGGAGGAGGCAGAGCAGGTGCGTGGCGCACATCCAGCCGCCATGGCTGCCGCTGGCGCTGTGTCGATCATCAAGCGACCCCTCGAGATGGATAAGTCTCTCCCCGACGCTGGTGACAAACCCTAGGCCACCCATTCTTCCTCCCTCACTCGTCCTCTTCAGTTTCTTCGTCGCCCGAGCATGTGGTCGCCGCCACCTCATCGATCCCGCGGCCATCGGCCTCCCCTCGTCGCGCCAAGATGTCCAGGAGCCTCCCCACCCTCGTCTCCTTCGCCTACACCCGTTGAATCAACCCGGGCCGCACCGTACGCTCGGCATCGAGCCGGTTTCCCGCCACAGCCGCCGCTTCTCGACGATGAGCTCGTCGCGTCCGGCCACCCCCGCACCTCCTCACCTCGTCCACTAGCTTCGCGGTGAGCTCCTCTACCGATTCCCCCCGTTCCCACCTCGATCCGCTCCGTTGCCATTGCCCCCGTGCTCGTCCATGGCCGCACATGTGCTGCACAAGCGCGCCTCCTTCCGGTCATGTCCGTGCCCACCTGCTGCTGCTCTCGCCGGTGACCGCCGTTGCCACCTGCTGCTGCCCGCGCCCGGGCTCCCCCCCACCAGCAGCCGCTGCCCCCGCGCGTGCCCATTGCTACCGCGCTGCTCTGCTGCTGCTGCCCTTTGCTGCTGCTTGCTGTCGCTGCTGCTCTGCTGCTGCCCTTCGCTGCTGCCTAGCGCCGCTGCCGCGCTCGCCCAGCCACCCGCTCGCTGCCGCCCCCGCCTCCCAGCACCGGCTGGCTCTGGCCGCCGCGCCTGTGTGCGTGTGTGAGCACAGCCTGGTGGCTGGCTGTGTCCCTGCCATGTGGGACCGGCCCTTGTTTAGATTAGGACTAATTTTAGTTAGGTTAGTATAGTGCCTAATTAACCTAAGTGGCCCTATGACATGTGGGCCACACAGTCCCTGTTGACTAGTCAAAAGTTGACTGAGTTGACTGCACTTTAGAATTTAATATTCGAATTAAAAATATTCCAGAAAATTACAGAAAATCTATAAAACTTTGAAAATTCATATAAAATAAACCGTAACTCGGATGAAAATAATTTATATATGAAAATTGATCAGAAAAATATAACAAATCTGAATATGTCATCCACTTGCATGACAAACCACTCTAACATACTAAACATTGAACATTTGCTACCAGATCAGTAAACAAATAGTGTTTGAACGCTGGGAAAATATTCCGAAATATTTTCCCGCTTCAACTAAAATGCTTAGTAATGCACTAGATTACATCACCAATACTTTTAGCCATGCCAGGCATTGTGTTGCATTTGTTTGCTCTGTTATTTATCTATTTCTTCCCACGTTGCTTCTTTTTCGGTAGACCTCGATACTGCCGTATACCCTGAGTGCGACTACGCCCTGACGATCAGATCTTCTCAGCAGAGCAACCAGGCAAGCAACCCCCCCTTGATCATTCTGATATTGCCCATTCCTCTCCCTCTTATTCTTGCATTAGGTGTTGATGCAGTTACTGTTTTATCGGTAGCTCCTATTCTGATGCATGGCCTATTTTTGTAACCTGCTGTTGATACTTTACCTGCTTTCCTATGATGCTTAGTACATTTATGCTTAGGTCACATCAGTGGCCCTACACCCATGTCCGTTTGCCATGCTATACTATCGGGCCGTGATCCCTCTAGGCGATGATCACGGATATACTTTACATTATTACACTATACATGTTACTTTAAAGTCGGGTCGGCCGAGAGGGCACCCGCGAGTGATTCACTGTGGCGGAACGACAGGGCAGGCAGAGACCATCCGGGATAGCCCTGGCCCTGGGCGTAGTCCGCGGTTACTTATCAATAATTCACTACCGAGTTTTGGGTATTTGATCTGAGTTGGCCACTGGCCTATACGCACTAACCGCTACGCGGGACTATGGTTTATGGGGCCGTCGGCGTCATCAGTTCCTCCCGAAAGCTCTGTCAGATATCCAGTTCAGAGAGGCGGCGGAGGCCGGGTAGGTGCCATCCAGGACAGAGGTGGTGCTTGGACCCGACCCTGCTCGCAACGTGCAGGAGAGCTTAGGGTGATCGGCCGATGACCCCTTCGCGCTTAGGATGTAGACCGACGTGTGACCACTCTGGAGAGCCTAGGTAGGACTTCGGCGTGTCGATCATCCAAGGCCAGGCATGACCTAGGAAAGTGTGTCCGGCCAGAGGTAATCGAGCGTGTCGGGTTATGTGGTGCACCCCTGCAGGGAAGTTAATCTATTCGAATAGCCGTGTCCACGGTAACAGGACGCTTGGAGTTGTATCCCGATCTTCTACAACTATAACCGGATACTTTATAAAATTCGACAACTTAAATGTTATAAATGCCCCGAAATCGCTTTCTCGCGGGAAGTCGAGGAGGGATCTCAGGGTATGATGTTGCTACATGATACTACTTTATGATTCTGGTATCAACTACGCTACTCTCTTCTACTGCTGCAAGATGAAGATAGTCTTCGTTAAGTTGAGCTTCTCCCCCTTATTCTGGCATTTCTGTAGTATAGTCCAAAGATATAGTCCCATTCCTTTGATACCGATGCATAATTAGTTTAGATCTGATGTAAGTCTTGCGAGTATTTCGGATGAGTACTCACCGTTGCTTTGCACTTCTTTTCCATCTATCCGGTTGCTGCTATTAGATAGTAGCCCCTCGGATGCAGGTATCCCCTACGATGGTTACTACATGGATCTCAACGCTGCCGAGTAGTTCGGAGGTCCCAGGCAGGAGGCCTTGCCTTTTCGATCTAGAGTCGCTGTTATGTTTTCTGCCTTCTTAAGGCAACCTTGTATTTGTCTGTAGTCAGACCTAACTCTTGATGTAATATGGGATCTTACGATCCCTGTTTGTAATATAATGGTTTATGTTCAAATTTGTGTCTTAGAGTTGTCTTGTGATATTATATCGTGAGTCACCGATCTTGATCGTGCATGCTGCGTGTATGTTAGTGCATGATTAATGTCGGGGGCGTCACAGGTCCCAAATGTCAACCTCCAAATCTTTGGCGGACATGGAGCTCTTTTAAAAAAAAATCATCCCAATTGCTTGGCGGGCTAAAAATAAGTCTAAACTTACTTGAAGGCCCAGATCTATCCCTCCAGTCGAAAGATTTGGAGCTGTGCTGGCTGAAAAAAATGTTGATTTGGGCCGCGCATTTTTCTCGAGAAAATAAAGCTTGGCTGTGCCTTTCTCTCAGAAAACAAAAAAAAAAAACAAAAGCTGGGCTAGGCATGCTCTAGTAGTCAATAAATTAACCATTTTTTTGCGGGATGTCAATAAATTAACCTGGGCTGGGCGTGCCTACCTGCTCGATGTATATAGAAATAAAAGTTGTCTCAAAAGAAATATAAAAGATTAAAAGTTGCTAAAAAAATAATGAAATACAAATGGATAGCTGCTCGGTCCCAGATGTCTGTCTAGGAAACCTGCTGGGTCCACCTGACAAGGAGAATATGTTGGGAGGAAAAAGACGGAGATTGAAAGCACACCAGCCGTTGGATTTCAATCTAACGGCTGCCAGAAGGACTGACGCGAGAGGTAGCGAACTTAAGTAAAGCAATGTGCATCCTAACTTGTTCTCGTCGTTCGTGATCAAAGATGACCACCCTGAGTGAAGTTCTCTGATAATCTCGGCACAACAAATTAATCAACACATTTCTGGACTGGGCAGCCTACAGAAAACCGCACTAAACTAACAATTTGCAGCTGGGCTTGGCATGCCACAGCCCAGCCCAGACATGCTGCGTCCAAATGTTAGCCTGTGAAACCTGATGGATCCCCTGCGTACTGGAATATGTTAAAAATTTGGAGAACTGAGGATTCGAACGCGCAAATGACTGGCGTGTCAGAGAAGGGAGTATTATGTATAAGGGATTTGTTACAGTACAAGGGCCAGAAAGGACTGTTACATCCTTGCCCAGCCACCACAACCAGCCAGAATTAAACTATATTACTGCTCTACTAACTCTCCTTGTCCGCGCGAGCACCGCTATCGCTAACTCCTCACGAATTTTGTTCACTACAATTTGCACACTCTCTATAGATTGCATTTGTTTCAAGCCATTCTGAACCTTACACCATATTGTGATCGATTATACATTTCTTTTGTGATGGCTCTTATTCATTGACCAAGATGACAATGCATTACATAGGCATCATCCTGCTGGGTCCGGATGTCAACCTGGCAGAAAAAAAATTGGGCGAGTGCTTTTGCTACTTATCAGGTGCGTGAAAATCATTTCGCAACAATTGATTCAGCGTTATATCCACGTCGACCCGCGACATGATGGTTGGAAGCAAATACCAAGTTCATAGCAAAAGATCCTTAACAACAACACCAACTTGCAGACGACCAGGTAGAACTAGTACCAAACTAACTTATAATATTTTTAGTCCTGGCCCTCGTGTTCGTCTGGTAGAAGATCTTGCAGACGACCAGCTCCCGCTCCTTCTCTTGCTCGAGGTCCCCGAGGTGGTACTGGTGCATCACTCAGTTGGTCTTCTGCTGGTCGAAGTTCTTGTTGGTGTGTAGCACCAGAACCTTCTTCCAGCCCTTCTGCCGGCCGTTGACCATTACTGGCATGGTATTGCTGGTCTTGTGCCACATCACATGCATGCTGCACTCCGGTTGTATTTTGCGACGCGTCCGTGTGCCCCTTTTGAACGCCCTGCAGTTGCGCTGGAAGAAATGCTTGCTTAGGCCACTCAGTGTGATACCTGCAGTATAGGCGAAATACAATCACAGGGTAGCATACATTAGAAGTTTGCAAAAAGAAAGGAATATATTTGTGCAAGTAGACGGTCGATCGGTGTCTCTCACCTGAAGTTTCTCAGGATGGGTGTAGCATATGCCGTGCTCGCTGTCGATGGTGGGTATGAACACATCGATGAGAGGGTGAGATCTCACGCTGTCTGCACTCACTTTGGCGTCAAGGTGCTCGATCAGCTCCTGATCCGTGGGATCGAACTTGACGCCGGCCGGCAGCCCCGGCAATCCTTCTTGGACTTGCAGCGGTTAATTCCAGTAAAATCATACTCAATGTATGATCAATCAACTGTTTAAGTAAATGCTGAAAGATCTCGAAAGATAACTGCTACTCCAAATTTAAAATCCATGAAACCCGAACAAACTGGGGTCTCGGCTTCATTACTACATGCATACTCTAAAGATTTGAAAACCCCCATAAAGATCGAAATCATCATATAGGGCGACGAGACGAATACTCACAGGAGCGGCCTCGCTGGTTCCTTCCTTCATGCGACTAGCTTGAAGAGCTTCCTTGTTGAGATCAAATTTCTTAGCGCCTTCCTTTTGACTATTTGCAATGAAGTATAGCAACTCCACTAGCTCATCGCCCATCATACCCACTGGATCGGAACAACGCGGCGGCTGGGAGGCGGGAAGACCGGGAGAATTGGGAGAGAGTGGGAGAGAATGGGAGAGAGTGATGCGGGACTACCAGAGGGGTGAGGCTCACTTTGGTGAACCGAACACGCCGCCGGGACTCTAGTGTCACCTCACGCGCAACGTGTTGTCACCTCAATTCAATGTGAGGACATGATGAATAATTTGACCGATGTGTACTAGTACTACTAGTTGTACTAGTACTACTGGTACTAGTACTTACTAGTACGAGTAGCGCAATACGGTAGAGGACTACTAGTACTACAAATTTATTAATGGAGTACATTCATCCAATCTCCAGGTTGCTTCCATATTGCGAGCAGACCAAAACTCTCATGCGAGTGGAAGGGCGAAGAAGGCCCCCTCTCGTAGCGCACATGCACTTTGTATTGTCCCAAAAGAATGTCTCGGGAAATATACCAAATTGTACGTGGAAAATGCAAAACTGTTGTGTACTGCAGTACTCCGCTATACTCCGGAAATACTGCTATAAGCAGTAGTGCTTGTACAGTTGCTTGCACATATTTTTCTAAGCATGCATCCTTTAACTAATATTAGAGGGGCGTTGCTAAAGGCTTAGTTTTTAAGGAATTATGCAAGAGTGTTTAGAACGAGCTTATAAACAGGTGCTTACAAAGTTACAAGGCTGTGCGACATACTTTGTAGGCCACATGAGTAATACAAAATATAATTCCCATTGGACAACACTTTCACCAACAAGTACGCACTTGAAGCCTAATTCCTATATATGGCTTCTGCACAGCATCTCGATCATTATCAAATCACAAGATGCTGACTGGAGTAAGCTTGTTATGCACTGGTCTCGTTCCCAGCGTCAGGTACTGTCTATGATATCAAATCACAATTTGAACTCCTACATTTCTGCATGTGCCTTACCATCTCTCTTGTATGAAAACTACTTGCAGATGAATATCCATTCTCAAGGGATCACAGGATCTCGCAACAATACTGCGCACTGCATTGTTCTTGTTAGTACCTCTTGCCCTTTATCATCATACTTACACTCATAGCTATTTGATTATGTAGCATTACTGCCCATGTTAGCTTCTTTATCCACCATTTGCTCGAAATTATAAGATCTATATTTACTCTTACATAAATGTAGAATAAACCCAATGGGTATGAAGAAGTTCTGCATTGCTCTTGTAAGTACCTGTTGTCATGTACTCCCTCCGTATCGAATTACTTGTCGCTCAATTGGATGTATTTAGAACTAAAATAGTGCTAGATACATCCATTTGAGCGACAAGTAATTCCGGACGGAGGTAGTATTACTGTACTTATATTGACAGATAGTTGATTGTGTAGCATTACTCTGCATCTTATCTTCCCCGCGCTCCATTTTCTCCAAATTATCAGATCTATATTTACTCTTACCAAAATATTGCATAAAGCCAATGCCACTGCAGAAGTTGAGCTCTGCATTGCTCTTGTCAGTACCTTTTGCCTTGTAACACTGTACTTAATTGATAGCTATTTGATTATGTATCATCACTTTATATCTTAGCTTCATTATCCTCTATTTCTTCCAATATTATTAGATCTATATTTACTCTATACAAAATGTAGAATAAAGACAACGCTTATGAAGAAGTTTCCGTGGTGAATTTCTTGAATTATCCTTCCATAGACATGGAGAAGGGCTTTGTAGAGTCGGTGTTAACTTGTAATGTAAGTCCATACTTCTCAAGCCTTCAAACTTTGTTCTAGTATAGATTTGGATAGGCATCATTTCCTCAACTGCTGTTTAATTTGGTGTTTGCATTAGATTGCATGTTTGCAACAACTGCCAGTTTCAAATTTTAGTTGTAAAACCATGTTCCTTATTCATACCATCCACATTAATCAGAACAGATCCAATGATTTTCTTTAGCCCTGCATGTATGCCTGTGTTCTAGATCTGTAATCCGGTGGTGTGGTGAAGCTGCCCACGCTTGCACCATGTCATTTTTTCTTTGTCTTAAGTGATTTGGCCGATGATACGGACAATGCCATATTATGTTAATGCTATTTTAAATTGTATCTCTGAATTTGCCAATATGAAATGGGATGGAATTGATAGCACACTGACCATCGTTGCTTATATATGTGTGAAACCTGTTATCTGTCTCCTTGTTTCCCTTTCAGAGTAATATCTCTGATGCCAGGCAGAACTCCAAGGAAGATAGTGAGTCAAACCCATTGCTGGTACCTATAACTTATATTGCAGTGAAGAAGGCAAAACATGTTGAAGATAGTGAGACAACCCCAAAGTCATGTCTTGATGTAGAGTTCATGATACTCGCCAGTAGCTGTGACACAAGCTCGGTGAAGTTGCTGCCTGAATTAGTTCGACTTCTTCAGTCTCAACTTCAAGTGGAAAGGCATGGTTCAGCTTAGCTCCGACTCGAAGTCCAATCTCTAAGGAAGATCACAGAGAACTCCAGTGCGTACCTTATTGCTAAGCGGCTAGAGCTGGAGGATATAAGCGTCAAACAAGGTCGGGCTAATCAGCTTGCTCAGCTGCTTGCACAGCAGCATCGGGGCTAGGCTAACCTTTCTTAAGCTGTGTTGAAGTGCTCTCGGTTCTGTATATTGTTTTGTTGGCGCGTTTATTTGCACTGGTGGCTACCTTTGATGCCCAGTGTATGTAATCTGCTATTTGGTTGCGCTTTATTATCACTGGTGGCGAACTTTGATGCCCAGTGGATGTAATATGCCGTAATTTCTTTATTGTATAGTCTAGGTTTATTCTTAGTTACTATGCCATAATTTATTTATTGTATAGTGTAGGTTAATTCATGGTTACTGTATATGCTATCGTCGCTCTCCGAAAAGGCCAAAAGCTTCGACGGAGGCCAACGGGCCAAAACATTATTGGTCCATCAGCGGAACAAAAAATAATATGCGACGCAAACGGGCTGACCCACAACTTCCTGTAGATGGGCCGAAACGAGTACCGGGCCCATCATGGATGCATGGGCCCCCGGCCCTCACATGGGCCCATAATCCTCACGGGCCATTAGCAGGCCGAGTAAACCGTGGGCCTTAATTGGGCCAGAAGATACCATGGGCTTTTAACAGGCTGAAAAGTAGATTGGGCCTGAATTGTGCCGAAGAGTTCACGGGCCGATAGCAGGCCGAAATATACCTCGACCTATAATTGGCCCAATTACATGACGGGCAGTTAACAGGCCAAAATATATCTCGGACCTTGGTTGGCCCAATCACATAATGGGCTGTCAGCAGGCTGAAAGCAAAGTCGGGCCATAAATGGGCCCAATTATACCACGGGCCTTTAACAGGCCGATAGTCAGGTTGGGATGAAATTTATCCACGAAGACCACGGGCCGTTAATAGGCCGAAAGTCACTTCGGACCAGAAATGAGCCCAAATGTAGGACGGGCCGTTAAAAGGCCGAAAGTGACACCGGGCAAAAAACGGCCCAATTCCACCAAGGGCCGCTAACAGGCCAAAATAAACATCGGGCCGAAATGGGTCAAACTGTACGATGGGCCTTTAACAGGCCGAAAGACACACCATGACTTAATTGGGCCCAAAGACATAGTGGACTGTTAACGGGCCGGATCTGCTTGTGGGCCGTAATTTGGCCCAAAGACATGGCAGACTGTTAACGGGCCGGCCCACTAGTTTCTAAACAAATCTTGTGGGCCTTTGACTGGGCCAGCCTTTTTACCTAAATGGGCCACTGTAGGGCCATATCACGTGTCGACGTTTCATAGGCGCGTCTCGGCCATTGGATGGGCGACATCTGTCGCAACGTAGAGCCGACGCGTGGCTCCGTTGGCGAATGATAATTTGACATGTGGAACATTCTCATTGGCCGGGACTGTTAATGGGTATCGGATCCGAAACCAACACCTGATAGCTTAATGGCGACCCGTTACGGTGGCTGCCACGTGTCGGTTACCCTTGACAAAAACACTTCCATGACGCACCATTTATCATCACGGAAGTGAACACTTCCGTGATGATAAATGGATTATTGTCATGGAACACTGCGGCGACAACACAGGTATGACTATCTTGATTCCGTCATAAAATCATCACTGATGTACATGCGTGATAGAAAACGTGACCTACTGTGACAAACACGTATCATTACGGATGTGTTTTTTTTGTAGTGTATGGTCACAGGTCAAAAAAAGAAAGAAAGACTAGATGTCACGGTTGTTTGCACACCAAACAAGAGGTCAGTTTTGTCAAAATTTGAACATTGTAATCGCCACGCGTCCCGCTCTCGAATGGTCGCCGCGCATTCATGCCGGTCTGCCGCTCCAGAGCGGACGCAAGTGGACGATGTCGGTCAGCCCGACGTGACCGGACGGGAGGGCGGTGCCGCTTCAATGCGGACGTGGCGGCCGAGAAGCCTACTCCGACCGCTGCGCCGCATTGAAGCGGCGTCGGTCCGCATGCTCTGGTTGTCCCTCTGCCGCCGCGGACACGGATATGGGAGCCGGCCGTCGAACCACATGCACCATACATTCACCCATTTCAAACGGAAATGACGGACGGAATCCATGCAAAGTTTGACATATTTCATTAAAATCGGACGATATTTGATCAGGCACTGCGCCTGGCGGAGGAAGCCAATCGGCTGCGTCGCGAGCGCCAGACGGACCGGTCAGGGCTGCCGTGGCCCCTACGACGACGACGACTCCGACGGCGATGACGACGTACCGGACGAAGACGGAGGTGCTGCCGGCCAGGGCGGCCATGCGTACGAGGTCACCGTCCGGTACCTCGCGTAGTTTTATTTCTTTTTATTTTATTTTAGTTGAACTTGTCAAATATCGTCCGATCTTAATGGAATATGTCAAACTTTGCATGAATTCCGTCCGCAATTTATCCAGTGATGTTTTGTTAATGGGTCAAAACAGTAAAAAAGTCCTCGAGTCTGCAACTCTATACACCGGTACAAACTGAAGAAAAGAAAAATGAGTAAATTGCATGTCACTGAATACATAAACTGCATGCTCTCGGAAAAGAAAAACACGTACATTCATGCAGTCAATGGCACAGTCAGACGGCGTAACCAGTGCTTTCTCCGATGTGAAAGCGAACCAGCTTCCTCCGCGTCGGCTCCTCGGTACCATCCCCCCCATTATTATCTCGCACGCGGGCCATATATTTTTGTTTATATATAATCGGGCATTGCAGCTATCTCCTGCTCCAACTACAGAACCAAGGGAGTGAAGCTAACTAGACAAGCATGGAGTTCTTAGACTGCCGTGGTTGCTCTCAGCCCCTAAGGCCTCCGGTTTTCCAGGTAACTGCGCTTCGTTTTACTTTGTTTGATTACATGGTCAGATCGATCAACCGAAACCTCCGTAATCCTGGTTACATTGTTTGGTTTTCCCCCAGTGCAACATGGGGCACCCGCACTTCCTCTGCGAGTCGTGCTGCGTCGACAACCTCCCGGCGGAGAGCAAGTGCGGCACCTGCTCGGGGACCGACTTCCAACGCTGCCCGGCCATGGAGGACGCCGTTAGCACCATTTTTCTCCCCTGCAAGCACGGATGCGATCAGAAGATCACCTACTACGGCAAGGAAGAGCACGAGAAGACGTGCAAGGAGGGGCCGTGCTTCTGCCCGGAACCCGGCTGCGGCTTCCACGGGCAGACGATGGCGCTGTACGACCACTTCACCACCCACCACAAGTGGCCAGCGACGTTCTTCATTTACTACAGGCCATTTGAGCTTGCCGCAGGTCCTGGTGTGCAGATCCTCCGTGGGGAAGAGGGACACCTCTTCCTGCTCAAAGTGTCGCCCATGGAGTGCCATGATCTCATGGTCTCTCTCGTCTGTGTGCAGCCTAACCCTCCTAAATCAGTATTCGACTGCTCTTTCAGTTACAACTGGCGTAGCAACCATTCTCAGAATGTGTGGTTGGATAGGATCCCAAACTCATCGCTGTCTGATGGGTTACCAGAGGATTGCTTCTGTATTCTGCCCAATGTTATCGAAGGAGACACTGCATTGCTCAAGGGCATCTTTATTAATAAGAGGGTTGACTATGACGATGAGATGGAGGCGGAGGACGATGATGACAGTAGCTATGACGAGATGGAGGTGGAGAACGATGATGACAGTAGCTATGACGAGGACGAGGATGATGAGGCAGATGATAACAGCGATGGTTGATTTGTTGATCCCAATGCCAGATGAGCGGCTGGAGTATTTTGGTTCCCTTTTGGCGTTTGGAGACTGCACCGTATGTGGGACTTCATGCAGTCTCAGGCTTTTAGTATGGTAGTAGCAGTTATTTCTCTTATATATTTATATGTCGATTTATCTTTAAAGTCAGCTGAAATATTTTGTTGATATACTTGATCGATGATCAGAGAATGATGTATCTGTTAACTTGTGGTACATTATAAATTGTCCGTGTTGATGCAAAGGGCCCGATATGGCTTTTTTTCACATCCTCAGTCAGTTTTTTCTTTACTGTACCACCGTGTGTCCCCACGTATTTCATCTCAATGCACGTATGCAATTCATGCGCTTTGCCATACTACTCCCTCGTCCCATAACGTAAGACGTTGGGACGGAGGGAGTAGTACATGGCACGTGCCATGCACGTGTAGATTTAAGGATCATTGTGAAATGTTGTGTGGTGGGAGGAATTGCAGGCTTTTTTATTCAGTATACAATCAGATTGTCGATATTTTTTAACTTCTTTTTTCAAGTAAAAAAAGCATTGGTGAAAATAAAGGAAAAACTCTCTCATAATATTTGTAAAATGAATTTATAAGAGAAAGTAGCAAAGCAGCCTTTTGGTTCTCGGGGACCCTGGTGAGCAATTTTTTTTTCAAATATGCTACTAATACAAAAAAAATCATCGGAAAAATAATGCATGCAAATTGGGGTGTTCTTTAGCATCAAAGAAGTTTTAAAAAAACACTATACTGAGATTTGCATGTTGTACAAAAACGACAAGTACGAGGGGTCGAAAAAGTTATTCAAATCCATACAAACATGAGCAGTTATTTTTGCACAGGCCGTATTCTTCATAGTTATTCTATAAAAAATATGAGTTCAGCAAACATGTAGATCACTACATGTGTGAATTTTTTGATGATTTTTTGACAAACCAAAAAAATGAGAAAATATTTTTTGGCACGAAAAGTACTGGTGCCCGAGAACCTAAGTGAGTTTTGGAAAGTAATATAGCTATTTAGTTACAACTAAGCTATTTTACTTGTTATTTCTAATCTGATAAATGCACCCTTCCTAGGCTGCATGCTGCATGCGTTCTTTTCTTCACCCTCACCACGTTACCTAGTTGAACTACCAAAACGTCATATATTTAGGAACGGAGGAAGTAGTACTTGCCTGGTACGTAGTAGCTTGCACGTAGGGCAGCACTTCTTTTATCATGAGAGCCTGCCACAGATTTCTAGGGCAGTGGCCAGTAGAAGAATCGCGAGCCGCTCATGGTGTCAGTTTGGCAGCACAAGCATGGCCACCTACCGCGAATCCCTGCATGGTGGGCCGTTAGATTAGCCTATCCTACAGTCTGTATGTGGCCATGCAGTCCTCTATCTAAAGCAATTGAATGTGAGACGTTGGATTACAAAGATCCAATGGTCCATATACCTTGATATTCGTATACTATATAGGAGTATAGATATAGAGAACATGTGGCCAGCTTAGACTAGGCTATGGTTGTGATCCGATTCTTATGGTAAAGCCTTATATATCTTCCCTTCTGTCCCTTGTTTTAATCTCCCACTCTAAATTTTAATCACTTCACAGAGTAATATAAGCTGCATATTGTACCACTAACACTCAGTAAGCAAAACTAAGAACTAAAGTAAATACAAAGCAAAAAAACAAGGAAGTGTATCTAACGAAGAATGAATTAAGAGCATTTATATTACCCTAAAGGAAGAAAGAAAACAAAATAAATGAAATAAATGCGGACAAAACATGCACATAATTTGCACTGTTTCAAAATTTGAAAAGTAAAAAAGTGTAGCACTGTATCCTCCTTCTGGTAATGACAATGTCAATTGTCTGCCTCGTGTTGTTGTGCATCCTTCTGTCAGTTTATTTATTGGGTTTTGGGGCAGTACATTTTGGTCAGCTAAGATGAAGATTTAAGTGCCTAGAGGTGTCACTTTTATTTTGTTATACATACAGGTTTTGGTATAAGTACAGGGTAAATGTGAGTTTAGATAATGCGTGTATGTTGTAGATATTGGCTTTTATTAATGTTCCTTAATTCGGACTCAGAAACTTCCGCGTATGTTTTGTCTTGGAGTTGAGGTCCATGCTTGAAGATGCAATTTCGTACTGTGCAAGTGCTATTTCACTATGCAACTCACATACACAGCGGCTGAAAAGTTCACATACGCATAGGCAGAAGCTGGAACATGCTCTGCAAGCTTTGTCTGTTGGTAATGATGCATCTTCTGCTCAAGGAGGCTCTGAAAAATCTGCTAGAGAAAATGAGATAAAGTTCTTTACTCACATATTGGATGAACTCATGGAGAAGGTAATGAAGTAGGATATGATGCATGTTAACAGCTTGGTCTTTCTCATCAATCTAGTGCTCTGTGACAAAGAACACGATTTTTCCTTGATTATAAGGAAAAATAATGACATGTCTGAATTTTCTTTATACAGCTTGTAGAACTGGTGTAAGCGATGAGAACCACAAGCTCCGTCGTTGATGGGACTGTGAAGGGAGAGTTGCCTCGCAGGCATGTTAGTGCAGACTTGGCGATGCTGTGCCAAGAGCTGCAACTATATTTATCGACTTGCGGCCGCTGTTTCGCTATCCGTGAGAGGTGCGATGGCGGCTAATAAAAGTCGTCAAATTGCCATCATGTGCTTGGAATGGTTATCTGTTGTTGTGATCTGTAGTGTTATAAGTAGCTGGTTGGTTCCCGATCTGTAGTGTTATAAGTAGCTGATTTTTCCCTGTCTCCACCAACCCGATCTCAATGGTAGACATAATTACCTTATGAGCTATCATCGATTGAGATCATCCTAAAAAGTTAAGCACTAGGAGTTGCTTTTGGATTCTGATTCGGAAGATAAGAAATGCTAGTGATACAAGGATAGCATAGACATGCGGCCTGACAAGTTTCACGTCCTCAAATTCACCGTGTGTAAAAATCAAGAATGTAAACAGACAACAATTTCACACGACCATGGATACTAAATAGGCAAAGTATTGAGAGAAACACAACCTCGGATTTCAGACCCATGAGAACATTGCAGAAGAAAAATATATACATAACTGAAAGTGAATACTATTGGTTGGTGGCTTCTTTACATGCATGCTTTACCTTCTCACTCTCTGGTTTACAAGGTAAATTATGCGAGACGGAATTTTAGTTGTGTCATCTAGAGATGTAGATATTCTTTCAAGAGTTCTCTTCTGTTATTATTAGGAAAAGGTAATGGCTGACAATAGTAAAATTAACTTCAACCAAGAGCTAAGTTAGAGCAAAAAGATGTATACTCTTGTCAATGCCACACGACAGATGATCCTTCTAGTTAATCCCATTTCGTAACTGACATATAGTATTGAGTGCCGTTGCTGGCCTGCTTCTGTCTACCTAACTCTTTATTTATCACGCCTTCAAATACTCCAACCAGTTCACAATACAGAAAGAGGATTCAGGGCATTATTTATTGGCAGAGATGAAATCCCCCAAATCCAAGTTACAAAAATGAAATCTACCGCCATGCTGGTCGAGAGTCTTACCTGCATCTATGCACGTTCCGTCAAGGGGATGATAGACTTTCAGTCTCGTTGTTGTTGTTAGAGTACATAAGCAGTAAAACAACAACTTGCCACCATGCATCACCGTCAATGGCATCGGAATATATTTGAATAGAAACGCCATTGGGATAGTGTATGCTTTGCCCCAGATGCTCTTGTCGGAGTCGTTCAGGAGCCATACGTTGGCGTATCCATGATAATTGCTCACCGCCTCCGACTGAACCAGGCATAACATGCCAGTGAGCTCGCCTATATGGTCGAACCACCCCAGCTCTAATCCAACTTTTGGGCGGCTTTTGATCACTTTGTTCCACGCCTCGCTCTCAAGGTCAAAGCAGATAACCATGTCTGGGTATTTTCTTGTTGATTGTTTTGATGAGTCCAGAGCATATAAAACGCCAGCAATCACCACGGGACTATCATACTGCTTAACACAAATTGGGGGCGACTGCCTCACCCTCCACCCTGCGCCATCTTCTAAAGTGAGGATTTCACAAGTCTTGGGTCCGATGCAAACCGCCTTGTGTGCACCCGACAGGGTGGCGGCACCGAAGCCGAGGATAGAATACCCTGTCGTGGCTGGTTTGAGGCAGGTGAAGACCACCACCTTCCCCGTGGCAAGGTCCATCAATTTAGCATCATTGTACCTGAAGTTGATCGTGAAGACTAGGTGTCGCTGCTCGGGAAAACACGGGAAAACCGATCTGTCTTGAGCTCCCTTACCACGTTTCGACCCATGTCGACCCGCTACACACGCTGGTCTTGGCTGGTGATGGGTAGCGGCTGAGACCGGGACTTGTGCAGGGCGAGGAACTCCTGGCTGCAGATGAGGGAATCATACCCTCTGGACACGCACCGTAACCGGCAAACGTTCTTGATGGGCAACCTCAAGAGGATGTCGAAGATGACATCGTTTGGTACGGAGACACTGGCGTCCCCTTCATCCGGTGTAGGGGCCATGGGGGAAGCAGAGCCGGAGGGGATTGAGGGAGGCGGCGTCATGACCTGGTTGTGCATGGCGGCTGGCGTGACCTGGTGGAGATATACTTGCACTACCGGAATAACTGGCTATACCGACGGCCTAATGTATGCCGCCGGCTTTGTTGGAGATATGCCGACGGCCGGTTGCAGGCCGTAGGCATAGAAAGGCCGTCGGCATATCACAAACTATGCCGACCGCAGCCGTAGGCATAGGCAGGCCGTTGGCATACCTTGGACTAGCCGTCGGCATATAGGTGGCCCTGGCGACCCGGCCTCAGACGGCCAGCTGACGCCGTCAAATATTTGCCGACGGCCCAGACGGCGGCCGTCAGCATATATTATATCTTTTTATTATTATTTTAAGTCATTTTTTTGTTAAAATTTGATTAATTTAAATCTGACTTATCTAAACTTAAACGTACACAAATTATATATCGATTTGGGGTAGAATTTTCCATAGATTAAGAATATCTAGTTTGTTTTGGTTTTTGGGTATGTTAGAAATGTGACCTCATGTACTTTTGAATATAGGCCCTTACACTTTTTTAAAATCACAAGTAATTGATAGTTGCATCGATTTGGGAAAGTTTTATATAGTTTTTTATCAGAATCTTGAAAGGATTCTGTTGCTATACTATGTTTTCAAATTTGAACAAACTAAAATCATATTTTCTTCATAGTTACAGAAAACACCCTTTTGTTTTGACTTTTTGTATATTTTTCATTCCTTGGTCAAACGAAGTGGATTTCGTGGTGGGTTAGGCCCAGACCTTGTTCTGACATGCTCCCATGGGCTGACGTCCATCGATCAAAGCCCGTCCAGCAAAAGTCAAAGGGGTAGATCTCTGGGTCAATGGGACCAGGGTTAGGCCGGCCGGGGGCCTTGGGGGTAGCAATGCCACCAAAACATCGCGCCGGGTCCTCACACATGTCTTCAGGTGTGGTGGGATGGTTAAAGAGGCCATACGCATCTCGGTAGTGTGGCCCCCCTCACGGACGGCGATTACACCGAAGTAACGCCGTGCGGTTTCGGTGCTGCGTGAATATTCCTGAACACCCGGAGGGTGATAAAATCATGAATTTTTTACACGGTGAACACACATGTGATATAGGATGTGTGTTAATTTTTCATATTTTTTTGAGATGAAGAAGTATCTGAACAAATCCGTCTGCGCGGATTGTTCTTCGCATGTCTACGAATGTGGTCGGGGGCCTTCGGGGGCTAGCTATGCCACCAAATTTTGCGCTGGGTCCTCTTATATGTCTGGAAGTGTGGTGGCAGGTGCAAAGACCCGGCACGCGGCTCCGGAGTGTGACCCTCTTCACGGACGGCGCTGCCGCCGGCACTTGGAGGGGGACTTGTGCAAGGCGAGGAACTCCGGGCCGCAGATGAGGGAATCCCACCCTGTGGACACACACCGGAACCGCCAAACGTTCTTGATGGGCAACCTCGAGAGGATGTCGAAGATGACATCGTTTGGTACGGAGACACCGGCGTCGCCTTCATCCGGTGCAGGGGCCATGGCGGAAGCAGAGCCAGAGGGGATTCAGGGAGGCGGCGTCGTGACCTGGTTGTGCATGGCGGCTGGCGTGACCTTGTGGAGATATACTTGGATCGATGAATTTTTTGAAAACCCTTGGATCGATGAAATTTACCTCACGTACGGCTGCAGGCTGCACACTAGATGGGCCGGAGCGGGCTCAACTCTACGCATGGACAGAAGAGGCCTGCGAACGGATGTCAAACTTGATAATAAATGCGATTCAACTAAACGAAAGATAATAAATGTGATGTTTCTCAAAGAATTTTTTTAAGAAATGTGCTTTTCTCAAGAAGGAGCAAAATGTACGTATTGATTACAGCAGCCGGCGGTCTCCTCGATTGCTGACTCCCATTAATGAAGTGTCGCGTGTACGAGACGGAACAATGGAGCTTATTCCTTGGATTTTTGGGATGCGTATTCATAGGAATGGAGGGAGTACGTACGTTATGAGACAACTTGGCGGTAACGGAGCTTCATCGGTTTGTTTTTGACATGTCTAGTTCCGTCTCGAGTTGGGCAAGTACCTCGCCGGCGTGAAAGGGCATAGCCGACTACAATGGCCGGATTGTTGTGAGATCACTCACTTTTGTTGGCAACCGGCGTAGTTTCGGACTTTATGTGACGGAGGAAGACACACCGTCTGAGCTCCCTGTAGTTGGCGGCGAAATCGTCGGCTTCTATGGGCGCCGTTGATGCGTTTGGTACCTACGCAAGATGTCAAGATGGATGCCTAACCCTTAACCACTAGGTCATATATAGATCCTACCAGGGATCCTAATGCAGCAACAAACGAAGACCCACTCAGAACAATGTAGCCAGACCTATGGTTCTTGTGTTGATGATTTCATCATGTAGTTAATTTTTGCAAATCAAGTAGCCTATGGCTAAATGTGCAATGGCCTATACACCCTATCTTTGGCCGACCCAGGCTGACTCCAGCTGGCCATTGAAAAATATTCTGCTAGCTCCACTTAATTACGCAAAATAGTTTACCGCAACCAGCAGCCCTTCTATCTGTCGAAATATAGAAAGGCCATGCATGTCTCAAATGAAAGCTCCGTTAAGGTGTTCAATGATTGCTCGATTGATTGATGCCTGTGTTCATTTTACTGATAAATGGCATTTCATTCAATCATCTCTGTCAAGCTGTGATCGTCACATCTTTAGTTGTGGTGCCTTCTATATGTCTATCAATGAAAAAACATGATGTTTTGGACATCGAGTGTTATATCAAACACACAACTTTAGAATCATTTTGTGTTCAAGGCCTTACTTCTCTACTCAACAGTTCTGGTGGTGCGTATTTGGAATTTTGGATTGAGCCACAGAGTGTGCACTCTCCATGGATTAATGTTAGTGTCTTGCTAGGTTAGTCTGGCTTGCGAGTCGTGAACCGAAAGAGGATTTTGTGCAATAATTCACTCTTTTTATTGTCCACACACTGGCTTAATGGTCACTCTTTTTTTTTTCCGACTGCTAAAAAAAGTGAAATAATTCAGAGATGTCAGTAATGCTATGTCATGTGCACTTGTAAAGATTCATCCAATAATAACCATTTGTGACCTAAAAAAAATGACAATATTCATAGGAATAGTGCTCAGTTAAATACCATGCACATGATATCAAATTGTCTTATTTGTACAAGTCAGAGGGTGCTATATGTTGATATGACTTTTTGCAGATGCACATTATGTAGCATGACTTAGGGCATCTCCAACACCGACCCTCAAACCGCCCGCATGACCGCGTTGTCCGGATCGCGAAAGCCATCCAACGCGGTCCTGTATCGGTCTGTGGTGCGGTCCGGACGTACTTTCTCTCGCAAACCGGAGACAAACGTGGGGTTGCTTTGCGGGCGTCCGGACACCACCCACGCCCGCTTCTGACCGCCATGGCCCACCCAAACCCCCTCCTCCCTCGCCCGCGCGCCTTCCCGGCCGGCGCTAGCTGCCCGCATTCATGCCGCTGTAGAGCGCGCCGCTCCACATTGAAGCCGGCCCAGGACGGACGCGACTTCTCACTAGCTCCGCCATAGAAGTGGCGCGCCGGACGAGGGCGCCGCCCGCGATGCGTCTTCGGTGTCCGCGCCTATTCAGTGCCGGAGATGCGTTACAGGACGGGACGGGACGGATGTCTACCACGCCTGTTGAATGCCCCGTCCGTCTGTATGCCGCCATTAAGCAGGCTCGCTGGTTGAGAAATCTACTCCGGCGCTGCGCATTTGCGCACCCGGACGCCTGGCCTCACCGGAATCCACTATTTTAATGTGGCCACACCCGGCTAACTCCACGCCACAACACAAGCCGCTCCCCATCCTCCTCCCTTGCACTGCATCCGCCATGACCGCAGGCTGCGAAGCGCATTTGGGAGACCATTTCCACGGAGATGAAGCATGAGGTGGCCGCCCTTGCCGCCACCTGGCAAAGCCGCCGTGCCAGCGGATCGAGGCCTGCTTGCCGGCCAGCTCGCCAGAGGTTTGAATTTCCCCAAGAGTCCGTGTATATACACTGGCTGCACCATTGTTGATGTTTTTAATGACCTCAAGGTAATCTGAAGCAATGACCAGCATTGATAGATGAACATCCGCATCAAGCACCAGTTGTTCCTTGCAGGCTTGAGCTTCAAGTAGCTGGAGCGTGGGGGGCAGGGGGGAGGTCGATAAAGTCGTTAAAAATGACAGATGCATCTCATCGGCAGTCGAAAGGGAAAAATGGAAAATGAACCAAAGAAAAAAAGAAAATAAGCCAAAGAAAAATGAAAAGGCAATGAAAACCAAACAAAAGACATAGAATCAAAAGAAGAAGAAAAACCGCACTGAATCTTCTGTGGCGGGTCTGAACTGGTCATATAAGCCTCCCGAAACTGCTCCATGAAGCTATAGTATTGAAACTGCTCCCCAATTTCTGTTCCTTGGTCGTTATCTTGACTTATGTTAATTTGGTCTGATTATTTTTATGGTTATAAGTATATGCCTAAGTCAGTTTCAGTTGCCACTTGTGACATACGGACTCAAGCTATGCACTGCCTCAACCTGAATTCCGTTTATATTTCAGTGGATACCTGAACTGAAGCATTATGCGCCAGGTGTGCCTATTATCCTTGTGGGAACAAAGCTTGGTAAGAACGTGACATGCCCACATTTCTTATTCAGAAATCTGACATCCTGTTGTGTTTACGATGGAAGTGACGTTGGGTTTCATGATAAGTTACATTCACCGAGGATGACAAGGTTAGTTGGCGAGCATGACAAATTCACCTTAGTTTATCTTTTGTCAAGAAACTGCCGTGCTTCCAAACTAAATTTGCCATCCTTGCACTAATATAAATTGCCATGAAAAACGATCGAATTCGATTTGCCATACCTAAAAACCTGACGTCAGATTTTTAGCATTTCTGAATGTATTTAGATGGAAACTGGTACTGGTCGGTACCCTGACCCCGTACCCCTTCGCTCCTTCCTCCCACGGGCGCCCAATTAGGATTTCCCTGTCTCTTGCCGTCGATGGCGTTGGTCTGCATCATCTCCTATGGTCATTGGATCATGGAGGCGCGGTGGATCCCGGCCCTTACCGGCGCGAGCGCCCCGTATTTATTTTTTTAGTTTTGTTAGAGTTTGTGCCATGCTTAGGAAGTCGAGACGGTGACATCTTCTTGAAGATGGAATAAGGTTCTCCCCACATAATGAGTCATGCGGGCCCCTGTGAAGATGCGTCGGTTCCTCTCCTTCCAAACATTCCATAGCGCGTAAATAAGTCTGCCACTCCGACGCCTACGTCCCTGTTTTGATTCCCTCGCGATCAACTCGTCCCACCAGTCTGAAACGTTTCCTTCACTTGGAAGGTAACCTGAGAAGGGAAGGTCTTCTTGAGTCCAGGTGGTATGTGATTCCAAATGGCGACTGTGAAAGGACAGTCTTTGCAAAGATGCAATGCCGTTTCCGGAGCCTGAAGGCAAAGTTGACATGTCGGGTTGTGTGGCCATCCACGAATAGCGAGCCTATCAGCCGTGAGGGCTCTGTTGTGAAGAACGAGCCAGGCGAAGAACTTGCACTTGGGCTCCGTGTGGGCAGACCAGATCTTCTCGGTGTTAAACCTGGGGTGTGACCCATGGAATTGGGCCGCATAAGCCGACGCTGAAGAGTACACTCCATTGGGGGTAAGGTTCCAAACAATGGAGTCCTCCTGATCAGGCGGGAGGTGCACCTGGCTAATCCAAGCCCAAATGGCGACGAATTCCTCAATTTGGGGGACAGAGCATATCTTGGCCAGTGACCGAATCCAGTTCTCATCACGCAGCTCGTGGCACACCGTTCGGTTCTTTCTAGTCGCAATTCTGTAGAGCTCTGGAGCTAATGACCTCAAGGGACCTCTACCACTCCAGTTGTCATGCCAAAACAAAGCTTTGCGTCCATTCCCGATGATGATGGTGGTCCAGGCCCGGAATAGGGCCATGTCAGTCTGGTCACATGGGAGCTGAGATCCTACCCATGGCCGGTCAGGATCAGACCACTGGAGCCATGGCCAACGCAATCTCAAAGCCCTTCCAAACCTCTCGATATCCGCCAGTCCAAGGCCACCAAGCTGCTTTGGCCGGCAGACCGTCTTCCAGTTTACCAGAGAGTGTCCACCGGACGGTTGGCCCTGGTCCTACTTTTGCCACACGAAGCCACGGGATATCTTGTCTAGACGACGTTGAATCCACCCCGGTGGGGCCAGAGCCGTTAAGTGAAAAGTGGCAATGGCGGCGAGCACGGATTTTGTGAGGGCAACCCTGCCGGGTCTAGTGAGGTGCTTTCCGATCCAACCCGGCAGCTTTCCCGCAGTCTTATCAATGAGAGGTTGGAACTCAATCTTGCGTAGTCGGCGAAAGTGGAGCGGCAATCCCAGGTATCGCCCAGGGAAGGAGGCGATCTTTGCGGGGAATGCGGAGAGAATCTCCTGCAGGTCGAGGTCAGCACATCTGATGGGGAAAACCTCTGTCTTCTCAAGGTTTGTGATGAGTCCACTCGTCTCGCCAAAGGCTGCAAGGATTTCTGCAATGGCACGTAGCTCATCTTTGTCGGGGCTGGCGAAGATGCCAGCGTCGTCCGCATATAGGGAGACTCTGCATGCAGCAGTGCGCGAACGGATGGGCTTGAGAATGCCTTGCTGCGAGGCCAAACTGAGGATCTGTTGAAGTGGATCCAGCGCCAGGATGAACAACATTGGCGAAATGGGGTCGCCCTGCCGCAGCCCGCAAGCATGCCAGAAAGGCAGGCCAGGGCTACCGTTGAGCATAATCCTGGAGGAGGATGAAGCCAGGGAGAGGCAGATCCAATCTCTCCATCGTTGTCCGAAGCCCAAATGTTGTAGGACCTCGATCAGATAGCTCCAGTTGACGGAATCGAAAGCCTTTGAGATGTCCAACTTGAGGAAGAGGCTCGGTATGTTTCTGCGGTGAAGATCCTTGATGAGGTTTTGGACATGAAGGAAATTATCATGAATACATCTCTTCTGGACGAAGGCGCTCTGACACTTGGAGACCAAGGATGGCAGGACAGGGGCCAGTCTGTTAGCCAGCAACTTGGAAAAGATCTTTGAGAGGCTATGGATCAAGCTAATTGGCCTGTAATCTCCCACCCTCGCCGCATCTGCCCTCTTCGGCAGCAGGATGATGTTGGCAGAATTGATGAGAGAGGCACAATCTCCCCGTAGGTGAGAGAGATGCATAATGGCCCGGACGACATCAAGGCCAATGATCTCCCAACAGGATTTGAAGAATGCTCCGATGAAACCATCCGGTCCCGGGGCTTTAACCGATGGCAACGAGAACACCGCGGTCTTGATTTCCGACTCTTCGAAAGGGGCATCCAGCCCCGAGAGGTCCTGCGTAGGCCGCGGGATGTTATCCCAGTTCAAGCAAGACGTCCGCGCTCCTGGGGTTCCCAGTCGCCCCATGAAATGTGATAGCAGGGTCTCCTCCTTGTCCACTTTTGTAATGGCAATCCCGTGGTCGGACTGAAGAGTCTGAATAAAGTTCTTGCGTCTGCGGCCGTTGACTCTCGCATGGAAGAATTTGGAGTTTACATCTCCGAGTCGGATCGAAGTCAGGCGAGCACGTTGGCGAAGCTTAATTTTCTGGACGGCCAGCAGGCCAAGGTAGGACCATTTTAGGTAGCATCGAAGCCCCCGCTCGGCGTCAGAGAGCGGCCTGCCCTCCTCCGCTTTATCAAGGCGTCCAATCACATCCTTTGCGATTGCAATCTGGCTCCTCAGGACCCCCACTTGTGCACGCTGCCACTTTTTGAGCGCCTTGGCCGTGCGGCATAACTTGATGTGTATGTGACGGATGGGGTCAGCGGCATGTACCGTCTTGTTCCACGCAGCCTGTACAACTTCTTTGAAACCTGGCATGCGCAACCAGAATTCTTCAAACTTGAAGGAGGGCTTTGGTCGCTCGTCGACATCTCCTTGCATGAAGAGAGGGGCATGGTCCGAGCATTCGGATGAGATGGCTTGAAGATGCGAGTTTGGAAATAGAAGATCCCAAGCATCCGAGTGGAAGAAATGATCAATCTTGGTGAGCACTGGGGATGCTTGGGCGTTCGACCACGTGAATTTTCTCCCTGTGAGCCTCAACTCCTTTAACTGCAGATGGTCTCGTGCCGCCTGAAAGCGACCAAGGAGGCGCCTATTTGTGTTCTGGTTGTTTTTGTCGGACGCCTTGGTTATCAAGTTGAAATCGCCAAGTAGAAGCCAACAAGGCCGAGCCATAGTCTTCAGTCCACGCAGCTCGTCGATGAAGAGCATTTTGTCAGGTTCCCCCTGGGGGCCGTAAACGGTCGAAAGTGTCCACTCCCTGCCTTCAGAAAGCATGGTGACAGTGGCAGAGAGCGTGCCCGGCGTAGCATGGAAGTCGGAGAGCCGGAAGTAACTATCGGAAACAGCCAGAATCATGCCACCACTCGTGCCATTGACTGGGTGGACAAAATAATTTGCGACGAAGGTAGGTCCGAGCATGCACGAAATCATGGCATCATCAATGGCTGCAAGCTTCGTTTCTTGCACGCACACTATGGTGGCCTTGGAGTCACGGATGACGTCCCTTAAGGCCTCACGACGTGCAGGAGAGTTGAGCCCCCTCACGTTCCAACAAATGATTCTGACGTTAGCTTGCGACATGAAGGAAACTGCTAAACTCTTGTGGGCGGGACCAGGAAGAGAGCCACTCTCTTAAGCAAATGAAGCACAGACTCGAACGATGAAGACTCGACGAACGGGGGCAAGGAGCAGACCGCGGGCTCCCACCTTTGGATGGAAACACTAACATGATGATGATAACTACGACAGTCGGCCGCACAGTCCCAGGGACGACCACAGACGTTATTCTACTCATCGGCAAGCTCCCTTGCTCCCTTTGCTGTCTTCTTTGGCATGCCTTCCTTCTCGGATGCGATCTTGATGTGCCTAGCAAGTGCTTCAATCGCCTGGATCACCGGTGCAGCCAGTGGAGTATTGAACAGCGGTGCATACGCAGTCTTCACATTCTTGTCAAGGACGGCCGCCAGCTCCAGCAGTCCGCACGCCCGTGCTAGCAGCTCCTGAACAGCATCATCGCATCCCTCCACCCTCTTCTTGATCTTCTTCATGGCAAGCCTGCCACTGCGCCTTGGGGAGGAGACGGAGATCCCCTTGGCCCTGCCAGCCCGGGCGGCTGGAGTCGGCAGCAGCGGCTGCGTTGGAGCGACGGTGATGGAGGCGATGAAACGCTCCACCGGGTCTCCCGCCTTCTCCAGCAGGGGACACGGGTCCGCCGTCCCCGCCACCTCGAAACCAGGAGGGCCAGGAAACGCCGGCGTCTCGAAGGTAAGCGCGATGGCCCCCACAGGCGCGGCCGTGTCGGGGGCATCCGGCAGGAGCGCCTGCCGTGGGAGCGGCGTTGCGTACGGCGTCGTAGGGGTGTCGGGGGTGGAAGCCAGAGCCGTCGACTTGGGCGTAGTTGGAGGAGTCGGCACCCCCTGAGGCGAAGAAGTCGCAGTCTGGGGTGCCGGAGGCGCGTCGCGAATGTTCAGCACCCCAAAGCCGAGCCGGACGTCCTCCATGTCGGGCCAGACTTCATTCTCCAGGAGGCATGTTAGCGAATCAGCGATGGGTGGCCTGGCCACCTGCACGGCCTGAGGAGGACTCGGGAGGGCGATGAGCCGCCGGAGCTCCGCCGCGTCGCGCAACATCTCAGCGCGAAGAGCCTCGCGCTCTTGCACCGCGCGCGAGCCGAAGACGCGGCCAACCTGGGCACTGGCCAGGGCAACTATGCCCATCTGACGGAAGCAGCTAGCACCCTTCCCAAACTGCTGGGAGTGATCAGCATCATGGCGTCAGCCACCCGCAGTGCGGGAGCCACCATCCCGACGTCGTGGGGAGCGCGAGCGGCGGTGCTGTCCCTGGCCCGTCTCATCGACGCGACCGCGACTCGCACGGCGCCCCTCCAGGCCATCTCGATGGCCCCGGTAGTCGTCGTCGCCGTCGTCCTCGCGACGCCACGGCCGAAGGTCGCGTGGGTGGTCGTCTGGCTCCTGCCGCGAGCGCCGGGTTCCGTCCCGCGTGGAGCCACGGGAGTCGAAGTCGCCTGGGATGGAAACATCGCTTCGGACCGGCACTCGGCCGTCGATCGTGTCGTGGACCCAAGGGGCGAAGACGGTGGTCGGGGGAGAGAAGGCCGCAGGGTTGCCGTCGTGCGTGGCCATCTCCAGAGGCGCGGAGGTGAAGTCCTCCACCCGCTCGAGATGAAGGAGGACGCGGAAAGTCGCGCCCCGCAGGCACCGCGTCGGCCGCCGCTCTGCGACGGCGACACCGTCCGGCGCGCGCGAGGTGAAGGTGAGCCAGACCACCTTGGCAATGTTGCTAGGATTGTTAGTCCACGCCCACAGCCCGATGGCCCTGGTGTCCGCATCAGCACCGAGCGCGCGTCCATCTCCTCGAGAGCGCAGTTGCGGCCGATTACACGCTCGACGATGGCCGGCGTCCAGACATGAGCCGGCACCCCCTCCAAAGCCAGCCGCGCCCGGAACGGCATGGCAGCGCCGAGGGCATGCGCCAGCGGGCGCCAGGGGCGGACGAAGACCTGAGTGCCGTCGTCCATCTTGAAACACCCCTTCTTGAGTGCCTTGTCACACTTTTCTTTGCGCTCAAACTTGAGGAGGAATTCCTCCGGGTAATGGCAGCTGACGGAGATGTCGCTTCTCCGCAGGCGGAGGCGGTCCAGCAACAGGCGCTCCACCACGTCAGGAGCCAGCCTGCGCGGCGCGTTGGTCGCCCACGCAATGGCCGCCGTGGCCTCCCAGGACCTGCGGTCCCTGTCGATGTCGAAGGTGGCGGGGATGATGATGGTGTCTTCCTCGGGCCGCGACGCCGGCGCACCCAGGCCGTGCTGGGCCATGTCGCAAGCAGGGACGGGGTCGGCGAAGCCGGGAGGAGACGTAGCAGCGACGATCTCCGCCCAGGAACGCCCGTCACCCAGCCGGCTTGACGAAGAGGGGCGAACAGGGGGCGTCGGAGTCGGGGCGGATGGACGGACCCGCAGCGGACAGAAACGCGCCCGGTGACCTGAGCAATCGCAGTCGAGACAGCGCAGTGGGTCGCGGCAGTCCCGAGCCCGGTGGTGCTTGCTAAGACAGCGGAAACACCTCCCCCTCGTCCTCCTTTTGAACTCCCGAGCACGCTCCTCGGCCAGCCTGTCGGTGCGCCCGGCCGGACGCCTGTCTTGTCGCGGTAATGGCGAGTCCCGTCGTGGACGGCGCCTCGAGACCACCGTCTCCCACGGAGCGGCGCGGCCATGCCCTGCAGCAGGAGGCGCAGACTCGTCTTGAAGTGCTCCGTCGTCTTGAATGCGCGGGGAAGGCGCAACCACCAGGGAACGGAGGCGAGGAGGAATAACTGCTGGCGCAGCAAGGACCTCAGATGAGGGCGTGGCAGAGCCCGCCATCCCGGGCCGCGCCTCGGGGTCGCAGGCGAGCGCCGAGGGTGCAGTCGACGGCGCCTGGATCTGGATCGGGGCATCCCCCACATGAAGAGGCACGGATGCGAGACGGGAGGATGCCAAGGCTCCCCGCAGCCTGGGTGAGAGGAACCACGGGGCCTGCGGCGCGAGGACCGTGGGTCGGAACGGCGGTGGAGGCAGGTGGGGAGGGGGGAGGGGGAGGGGAGGCGGCGGCGGGAGGGCCGCCATCGGCGTCGCCAGAGGGGAGAGCTCACCTAACGGCTCCATTTCACCTAAAAAAAAAAACTCTTGGAGGCTCATAGTTTAGCTAGATCAGCTGTTACTCCTAATTTGGGGCGCCATTTGTGGCTGCTTAATCCACCGGATTTCATTTGTATTGAACCTTTTATAGAACTTGAATAAAGACGAGTAACACCACCTCACAAGAAGAAAACACTTAGAAGTCGCTGGCCACCGCAGCGCTGCTCACCGTCTGGCAGCACGCACGCACGCACGCACAGACAGATAGAGAGAGAGAGAGAGTACAACCATCTCTTCATAATAGCTATTATTTAGTATCAATATGTAAATAAATATATTATCAAAGAAAATATACTATTAAATTTGTGTTAAAAACTAAGTTACAATTTTCTTTTAGTTTCTTAGCAGCAAATTCATATGCAAAGCATTAGTTAAAGTTGGATCACTGAGACTATCCATATCTAAATTGTCAAGTACAAGTATATTTTTTGGACCATATCAAAAATTCAAAATTGCCAGGTTTTAATAATAGAGGAATATTTCTCATATTTAAGACGACCCTAGGAAATGAGATGGAAAAGTTGTAAAAGGTAAAATAAAAATTCTTTCTACTTAGGTTTTCTCTACCTATTGACAAGAATAGCTTAATACAATAATATATAATATATGTTTTTTTTGTGGGAATATATATAATATATGTTTACCTATTCCATTCGATGGAACGTCTAAACCATTGCCCAGGAGCAGAAATTTTATCAACGCCAGAACTGATAGATTTTTTTTTTGAGAGAATTTTTTTGATCTATTCATCAACTGTTAATTTAGTACGAAGAAACGAGAAGTAAAAATTATATTTAGGTCTGTAGACCACCTAACGATGACTACAAGCACTGGAACGAGTTTTTAAGTATATATTTATAATACCAACTGATAGATTTTGAACTATATATTTATAATACCAATTAGTGTGAAACTGAATGTTAACCTGGTCACATAATGATACAACCTCATAAGAATACTAGAAAACAGCTCGCACGTAATTGTCATTCTACGTATGGGTTTATTATCATTTATAAACGACGTATATGATCACTAATAAAATATTTTTGGGAATGTCATAACAATCATCCCCAATGAAAATGATTAAAAGGGTTTTCCATCTCGAAGGTGATATTTTATTTGCTGTAGAACAATATTATTTACTATCACATAATGTGGACATGGATAAGACCATCAATTTATTTCGTTGTCACTTTCAACACACTAAAGGGTTGCCCTCGCATTTGTGAGAGCCACCATACTAGTACTAGTACTAATGACAAGATAGCTCAGCTAGATATTATTTTTGTGGTGATTCTGACATATCCGTTTCAGCTCCTCAAATTATATAGCACAATGCCCACACGAATGATCGGCACGTGCGCTTAGCTGCCTAGCTTGTTCCTCGACACTCTAGCTAGTAAACTCGCCATGAATCAAGAAATCCTAATGACCAAGCAATCATCACCGACACAGAGTCAGGAACAACAAGAACATCCTCAACTGCATGGCACCGTCGCGCAACAAGGCGGTGGCCCGACGCCGTCCGAGTCCGACCACCAGCGCAGGATCACCATGATGCCGCTCGTGTTCCTGATCTATTTCGAGGTGGCAGGCGGCCCGTACGGCTCCGAGCAGGCAGTCTGCGCCGCCGGGCCGCTGTTCACTCTACTCGGCTTCCTCGTGTTCCCCTTGGCGTGGGGCGTCCCGGAATCGCTCGTCACCGCCGAGCTCGCCCCCGCATTCCCGGGGAACGGCGGCTTCGTCCTGTGGGCAGACCACGCCTTGGGCCCGCTGGCGGGCTCGCTCCTCGGCACCTGGAAGTACCTCAGCATCGTCATCAACCGCTTTGATCGGCTTGACACTGCTCCTCTCGCTGTTGAACTTCGCCGGCCTGAGCGTCGTCGGGTGGGGCGCGACGGCTCTGGGGATAGCCTCGCTGGCCCCGTTCGTGCTGATGACGGCCATGGCGGTGCCAAAGGTACGGCCGGGGCGGTGGGTGACGCGGGTGGAGGGGAGGAAGAAAGACTGGAGGCTGTTCTTCAACACGCTGTTCTGGAACCTCAACTACTGGGACAGCGCGAGCACCATGGCCGGCGAGGTGGAGCGGCCGGAAGGGACGTTCCCGCGGGCACTTGCGGCAGCGGTCGTTCTGATTGCCGTCAGTTACCTTCTGCCGCTCATGGCCTTGACCGGCGCCACGGACGCGTCGCCAGATGCATGGGTGAACGGCTACTTGGCTGATGCCGCAGGTACATACAGACGCTTACGACCTTACATACAATTATCACAATAATTAAGATACCACGTGGTAACCTAGGAAATCAAATCAAAACGACCTAGCAAATCAGGTGGTGTCATGATGATGATAGATCTTGACTTGACTGACTAATTGTGTGGTGGCAATCAGAGAGACGGTGGGCGGTAGGCCTCTCCACTCCGGTTGTTCAGTCCTCTTCACTCCGTACAGTAGGCCCTATTGTACAGAGACAATAGTTGTTAACGAAATTAAGACATGTATATCATCTTGTCCTCACTGACAAAGAAAATTCACTGTAGAACATAGAGTGGTATCATTAGTTCTAAAATTTAGGACACATCACCATCATGCCTATGTCTTCATATTGCATTTTGACTCCACAAAGCTAGATGGAAATCCTAAATACTAGTTCATCCTCATAACCCTTCTATTAATTATCTTAACATGCAAATATGCCCCCTCAACAAAGGTCCACCACATCATGCATGAGAAAAAAGTTTTCATTATTACCATATCCCATGCACGCATGCCACCTCATCAAAGGTCCATTCAACATGCTTGAGAATTTTCTTCCATTGTATTATGCCATTTATATTCAAAATATTTTTGACTACACAATAATAATCAAATATAATGTATAGGAGTACTATTTATTTTTAGTTTTAGTTCATATATTATTAATTCAACTATGCATGTAATGAATTTACATCCCTTCGTCTCTCCTCCAAGAAAAGGCGGCTAGGGTTTCTGCCTCCCGTCGGCGGCGCCGCCGATCTGCCACGTCTCCTGTGGCCTTAGGGCCATGGGTGCGTGGTGGATCTCGGCCCTTGCCGATGGGAGGGCTCCGTTTTTTTGTACTTCTTCAAGTTTTGTTAGGGTTTGTGTCCGGCTCAAGAAGACGAGACGGCGGCGGCTTCTTGAAGATGGAATAAGGTCCTCCCCGTCTAGCCCCCGCCCCGGTGGTGCGTCTAGCATCGTCGGAGGGCGTGTGAAGGTGTGTCTCCGGCGGATCTCACGGGATTCGGTCGGTGGTTGTCTTTGGTGGATCTGCTCGGATCCAGTCTTTGTTCGTCTTTGTTCTTGTGTCTTCAGGTTGGATCCTTCCGATCTAAACTTACCTTCATCGGCGACGGTTGCTGTTCTGGTGTGTTGGTCCCATGGGGCCTTAGCACGACGACTTCCCGACTGTCTACTACAACAAGTTGTGTCCGGCTCCGGCGATGGAGGGGCGATGAAGGCGGCGCGCCTTCGGCTCGCTTCAGTGCTTGTAGTCGTCGCTAGGTGGTCTATGAATATGGATGTAATTTTAATTATTTCTAGTGTTCGCTGTACTGTCATGATTGAAGATGAATAGATTGGAAGTTTCTCGCAAAAAAAAAAAAAATCAACTATGCATGTTTCATACAATCAAATCACTGTAATATATTGCAATCGATTCCCACAGCAACGCACGTGGTATTCTCTAGTATATCATCATATTACGCTCACCTGATCTTGAATATGGTTGGAAGATTAGTGGTGGACGACAGTGATGGGCATATGATTATATCACAAGCCGGTGAGAAAGGGAATCAACAAAGGTGTGGGCATCCCAAGGAATAATTAGATGCACCGGTGGACTAGGTGATGTTAGAAGACGATAAAGATGAGATTATGACTTGACTATGGGCCATGTAGCTGCTAGAGCTGCACTAGTGAAGTGGACGGCAGCACTAGTGAAGTGGACGGCAGCAGACCACTGTCTAGACTAAAGTTACGATCCACTGTCCATTCCGAGGGAAGGCCCTATAGCTATCAAGTGCACATATGAAAAACTGTTGTAAAGCCAACAAAAAGAACAAAATAGACACAGGATGCTCTCTACTGTGGTCAATACTCAGGAAAAAAGTCGTAGGCATGGCATGCTTGTGCTACAAGCAAGTTGGGCAAAATCCAGTGAGTGCATGTTACAATCAGCCTTTTAACTTATTTCATTATTTTATTGTATCTAAACAGGCATCATCGGGGGTCCATGGCTCAAGTACTGGACGGGGGCAGGCGTGGTAGTCTCCTCCATTGGCATGTTTGAGGCCCAGATGAGCAGTGTCGTGTTCCAGCTCCACGGCATGGCGGACCTAGGCCTCCTCCCCGTCCGTCTTGTCCAGCCACACCACTTGCACCGGAACCCCATGGGTTGCCATCACTGCGTCAACCGCTGTCACCATCACCGTCTCGTTTCTTGGTTTCGACGACATCGTCGCGACAACTAACTTCCTCTATAGCCTCGGTACGCTGCTCGAGTTCTCCTCCTTCCTCTGGCTCCGGGCCAAGTACCCAACACTAAAGCGTCCCTACCATGTGCCTCTGCCTCTGCCCACGCTCGTGGCCATGTGCGTTGTGCCATCGGTATTCCTAGCCTATGTGTGCGTGGTTGCTGGGTGGAGGGTATTCGCCATTGCTGCAGGGCTGACCACACTTGGGGTCGGGTGGCACGCCCTAATGAGGGTGTGCAGAGCCAATAAGTTGCTCAGGTTTAATGTGCCTGAATCATCAGGTTAATTCATTCCCTGCAAGTTCCATTGTCCACAATACTCACATAATATATCTAAAAAGGAGTATTAATACCCGGTAGAACTAGCTGGGTGATTCGCGCATTTGTGTGACAAGATTTAAATGTATCATATATTTGATATTATTCTCTCTTCAATATATAGGTCCCATTGTAACTTGTAGAATATAGCTAAAATATATGTCTTGCAAAAGGATGAATGCATTTTGGATTTTCTGTTTCACCCACATGTACACTTTGGAATTTTTTCATCAAGTGTATTGGATTGTTGGTTTGTATAAATAATAACACAAGACTAATTGTACTCAAATAGTTGGCTTTGTTGTGTAAAATGCATTATACATATCTATGGGATTCCCTTGGTGCCATCTTCCCACCAATAATCTTTTGAGAAAAAATCACCAAAAATCAAATTCGAATATTGATAGCTTATATATGGGATAACATATCTCTGTATCCACCTGCATTTCCTTGGATGTAGTGCATTATTGTTTCCTGATTGGTACAATGCTATTCATCCAGATCTTGGCTGCCGGTTGTGTTCAACGGACGAAATGCATTCGGCAAAGACGCTGATACTAGGCAAAAATGAATTTTTCCAGTAGTGAAGGCTGTGTGCTTTGTCAATTTACCCCGTGCAAACTGCAAAGAATATTGACCTCCTAATTTTATGAGGCAAAACATTCATGCCCATTAGGAGGCCATCAAATTCTCATAATAGATAGGACACGGGAAGACCTTGAAAGAAATAGTATAAGCAATTAGCATTGCACTTCATGGCAGAAACAGTGTCCGGCTAGCTTTACATTTTACTGAGTGATGACTCTAGGCAATTTCACTTGCATATTTGTACATGAGTAGTGGCTCAACCATTTATAGGAGCCCACCATAGAATTGTCAGATCACTGGAGACTGATATGTGCAGCTAGCTTGGGGGCCATGGCATATGTATATATGTGGACATGCACGATGGACCACATGGTGATTGCCTTCAACTGGAACGATTGTTCACCATGAGCCTATGCCAAAAACTTGGTGTGCTCTCCTGAGCTTGCCACGCTTAGTAAGTCAGTATTGACCAACGTGTTTCATTCTCATGCCGGACTATGCAGAAGTCGGAGGATGCAAGAGTCTTAGTATTGTGCTACATATATGCTCTGAATTTTATGAATCATTTCATTCGCGGCTAACAAGGCCAGGATTTATTCCGAAGTCTCATTATCCATTTATCTCCTTGACCGACGAGGCTGAGAGACCATTTTTTTCGTGACCAACGAGGCCGGAAACCCCTCATTTATCCTGACCGACGAGGTTGGACACACTTTGTTCATGATCGACGAGGCCGAACACTCATTTGAGACCATGCAGTGAGCCCGGTGCCGACGAGGCCGGACATCCTACGCCAAAGTTCGACGAGGCTTTGGCATGTCACCATATGGCCACATCGGCCACATATATCCTTGAGAATATTTCATGTTACAAAACGACGACCATCAGCGCAGCTTAATCAGAGGTGTTCCACAGATTGCCCTGCGGATGTAATTAACCGGATTGTCTTAAGAGGCTCCGGGAACATGCAACTACACAATCGCCAATTCAAGTCAGATTTCATTAAAGGCACAATATTTGTAATCAGTGGGAAACTGTACTTTGTAATTCAATAAACAATTAATAAAGCAATGTTTCCCTATGTTCGTCTCCTTTATTTTTTATACTATTGTACACTGGCACACTGGCAGCTTTATTTATCGTTACGCCATTTGGAAATACCCCTACCCGGGGATGTTTGTTTTTCACAAAACAGGTGGGATGGAACGTACACATGCCTTCCATACTGTCCTCTTTCTTGCATTCTCACTCAATCGGTCACTCCCGCCCCTCTCTCCTATCTCAAAAAATTCATCGATGTCGCCTCTAGTTTCAGTGATCTCTACTGCTAATCCGTTCCCTACTGTCTCCTGACCTTCCACCTCTCAGCACGTGCCCCCGTGGTGAACCCAACTCGCACCTCAGTTCGCATGTGTGTCGTTTCAAAGGCCATTGGCATCACGTTCCTTGACTCGTCTGATCTGTAGTCTCACGCGGTGTCATTCCACACTTCAGCGGTCTCTTGGTGTATTCGTTAGGGACGACAAAATAACTTAAATATTTTTTTTTGTAAAAATCAATGCATAAATTTTGATGTATCAACTTTATCTGAAAACTGAGTTGTATCCACTTTTTAAAATAACAAAAATGTATGCCCCTCTTTTGCTAATCAACTATCAAGTTAATCAATTCATTTTTAATTATATTAGAGTATAATTATATTAGATTCAAATTAGGACTCGATACTGTGAATTAAAAAAAGGTTCTATTTCCTAAAAGAAATCACTCTATCATGTCTTAGGTATAAAGGAAATGTTGTTAGGTCAAACGAAGTATATTTACAGAAAACACCCTTTTGTTTTGACTTTTTGTATATTTTTCATTCCTTGGTCAAACGAAGTGGATTTCGTGGTGGGTTAGGCCCAGACCTTGTTCTGACATGCTCCCATGGGCTGACGTCCATCGATCAAAGCCCGTCCAGCGAAAGTCAAAGGGGTAGATCTCCGGGTCAACGGGACCAGGGTTAGGCCGGCTGGGGGCCTTGGGGGTAGCAATGCCACCAAAACATCGCGCCGGGTCCTCACACATGTCTTCAGGTGTGGTGGGATGGTTAAAGAGGCCATATGCATCTCGGTAGTGTGGCCCCCCTCACGGACGGCGATTACACCGAAGTAACGCCGTGCGGTTTCGGTGCTGCGTGAATATTCCTGAACACCCGGAGGGTGCTAAAATCATGAATTTTTTACACGGTGAACACACATGTGATATAGGATGTGTGTTAATTTTTCATATTTTTTTGAGATGAAGAAGTATCTGAACAAATCCGTCTGCGCGGATTGTTCTTCGCATGTCTACGAATGTGGTCGGGGGCCTTCGGGGGCTAGCTATGCCACCAAATTTTGCGCTGGGTCCTCTTATATGTCTGGAAGTGTGGTGGCAGGTGCAAATACTCGGCACGCGGCTCCGGAGTGTGACCCTCTTCACGGCCGGCGCTGCCGCCGGCACTTGGAGGGGGACTTGTGCAAGGCGAGGAACTCCGGGCCGCAGATGAGGGAATCCCACCCTGTGGACACACACCGGAACCGCCAAACGTTCTTGATGGGCAACCTCGAGAGGATGTCGAAGATGACATCGTTTGGTACGGAGACACCGGCGTCGCCTTCATCCGGTGCAGGGGCCATGGCGGAAGCAGAGCCAGAGGGGATTGAGGGAGGCGGCGTCGTGACCTGGTTGTGCATGGCGGCTGGCGTGACCTGGTGGAGATATACTTGGATCGATGAATTTTTTTGAGAACCCTTGGATCGATGAAATTTACCTCACGTACGGCTGCAGGCCGCACACTAGATGGGCCGAAGCGGGCTCAACTCTACGCATGGACAGAAGAGGCCTGCGAACGGATGTCAAACTTGATAATAAATGCGATTCAACTAAACAAAAGATAATAAATGTGATGTTTCTCAAAGATTTTTTTTAATAAATGTGCTTTTCTCAAGAAGGAGCAAAATGTACGTATTGATTACAGCAGCCGGCGGTCTCCTCGATTGCTGACTCCCATTAATGAAGTGTCGCGTGTACGAGACGGAACAATGGAGCTTATTCCTTGGATTTTTGGGATGCGTATTCATAGGAATGGAGGGAGTACGTACGTTATGAGACAACTTGGCGGTAACGGAGCTTCATCGGTTTGTTTTTGACATGTCTAGTTCCGTCTCGAGTTGGGCAAGTACCTCGCCGGCGTGAAAGGGCATAGCCGACTACAATGGCCGGATTGTTGTGAGATCACTCACTTTTGTTGGCAACCGGCGTACTTTCGGACTTTATGTGACGGAGGAAGACACACCGTCTGAGCTCCCTGTAGTTGGCGGCGAAATCGTCGGCTTCTATGGGCGCCGTTGATGCGTTTGGTACCTACGCAAGATGTCAAGATGGATGCCTAACCCTTAACCACTAGGTCATATATAGATCCTACCAGGGATCCTAATGCAGCAACAAACGAAGACCCACTCAGAACAATGTAGCCAGACCTATGGTTCTTGTGTTGATGATTTCATCATGTAGTTAATTTTTGCAAATCAAGTAGCCTATGGCTAAATGTGCAATGGCCTATACACCCTATCTTTGGCCGACCCAGGCTGACTCCAGCTGGCCATTGAAAAATATTCTGCTAGCTCCACTTAATTACGCAAAATAGTTTACCGCAACCAGCAGCCCTTCTATCTGTCGAAATATAGAAAGGCCATGCATGTCTCAAATGAAAGCTCCGTTAAGGTGTTCAATGATTGCTCGATTGATTGATGCCTGTGTTCATTTTACTGATAAATGCCATTTCATTCAATCATCTCTGTCAAGCTGTGATCGTCACATCTTTAGTTGTGGTGCCTTCTATATGTCTATCAATGAAAAAACATGATGTTTTGGACATCGAGTGTTATATCAAACACACAACTTTAGAATCATTTTGTGTTCAAGGCCTTACTTCTCTACTCAACAGTTCTGGTGGTGCGTATTTGGAATTTTGGATTGAGCCACAGAGTGTGCACTCTCCATGGATTAATGTTAGTGTCTTGCTAGGTTAGTCTGGCTTGCGAGTCGTGAACCGAAAGAGGATTTTGTGCAATAATTCACTCTTTTTATTGTCCACACACTGGCTTAATGGTCACTCTCTTTTTTTCCGACTGCTAAAAAAAGTGAAATAATTCAGAGATGTCAGTAATGCTATGTCATGTGCACTTGTAAAGATTCATCCAATAATAACCATTTGTGACCTAAAAAAAATGACAAGATTCATAGGAATAGTGCTCAGTTAAATACCATGCACATGATATCAAATTGTCTTATTTGTACAAGTCAGAGGGTGCTATAGGTTGATATGACTTTTTGCAGATGCACATTATGTAGCATGACTTAGGGCATCTCCAACACCGACCCTCAAACCGCCCGCATGACCGCGCTGTCCGGATCGCGAAAGCCATCCAACGCGGTCCTGTATCGGTCTGCGGTGCGGTCCGGACGTACTTTCTCTCGCAAACCGGAGACAAACATGGGGTTGCTTTGCGGGCGTCCGGACACCACCCACGCCCGCTTCTGACCGCCATGGCCCACCCAAACCCCCTCCTCCCTCGCCCGCGCGCCTTCCCGGCCGGCGCTAGCTGCCCGCATTCATGCCGCTGTAGAGCGCGCCGCTCCACATTGAAGCCGGCCTAGAACCAAAGAAAAAAAGAAAATAAGCCAAAGAAAAATGAAAAGGCAATGAAAACCAAACAAAAGACATAGAATCAAAAGAAGAAGAAAAATCGCACTGAATCTTCTGTGGCCGGTCTGAACTGGTCATATAAGCCTCCCGAAACTGCTCCATGAAGCTATAGTATTGAAACTGCTCCCCAATTTCTGTTCCTTGGTCGTTATCTTGACTTATGTTAATTTGGTCTGATTATTTTTATGGTTATAAGTATATGCCTAAGTCAGTTTCAGTTGCCACTTGTGACATACAGACTCAAGCTATGCACTGCCTCAACCTGAATTCCGTTTATATTTCAGTGGATACCTGAACTGAAGCATTATGCGCCAGGTGTGCCTATTATCCTTGTGGGAACAAAGCTTGGTAAGAACGTGACATGCCCACATTTCTTATTCAGAAATCTGACATCCTGTTGTGTTTACGATGGAAGTGACGTTGAGTTTCATGATAAGTTACATTCACCGAGGATGACAAGGTTAGTTGGCGAGCATGACAAATTCACCTTAGTTTATCTTTTGTCAAGAAACTGCCATTCTTCCAAACTAAATTTGCCATCCTTGCACTAATATAAATTGCCATGAAAAACGATCGAATTCGATTTGCCATACCTAAAAACCTGACGTCAGATTTTTAGCATTTCTGAATATATTTAGATGGAAACTGGTATTGCTCGGTACCCTGACCCCGTACCCCTTCGCTCCTTCCTCCCACGGGCGCCCAATTAGGATTTCCCTGTCTCTTGCCGTCGATGGCGTTGGTCTGCATCATCTCCTATGGTCATTGGATCATGGAGGCGCGGTGGATCCCGGCCCTTACCGGCGCGAGCGCCCCGTATTTATTTTTTTAGTTTTGTTAGAGTTTGTGCCATGCTTAGGAAGTCGAGACGGTGACATCTTCTTGAAGATGGAATAAGGTTCTCCCCACCTAGCCCCCATCCCGTCGATGCTTCTAGCTTCATTGGAGGGTGTGTGGAGGTGTGTCTGCGGTAGATCTCGTGGGATCCGGTCAGTGTTTGTCTTCGGTGGATCTGCTTGACTCCGGCCTTCTTTCATTTACGTGTGTGTGTCTATAGGTTGGATCCTTCCGATCTACACTTCTCTTCATCGGCGGCGGTTGCTGTTCTGGTGCGCTAGTCCTATGGGCCTTAGCACGACGAGTTCCCGACTGTCTACCACAACAATGTTTGTTCGGCTCCGATGTGGGAGGGGCGATGACGGCGGCGCGCCTTCGGCTCACTCCAGTGCTTGTAGTCATCGCTAGGTGGTCTACGGATCTAGATGTAATTTTTACTTCTTGTGTTCTTTGTAGTACATTGACAGTTGATGAATAGATCGGAAGTTTTCTTCCAAAAAAATATATTTAGATGGGTAGTATTTTTCATGTTTATAAGGCTTTTTTTTGCGAGGTATAAGACTGTTTTTTAAGGGTATTTGCTACTTAATATATGGCTTTTGGCCTCTTCCAAAAAAAAGATATAATTACATTTCTCCTACTTTTTTATATTAATGAAATAGCAATATAATTATTTATTGATGCGCACATACAGAGGCATTTCACCAGGTTTAGACCATGGCAGCGTTCGATCTTGGAAGCTATGATTATCAGAAGATGGAGTTGCACGTGTACCTTTCCCACAACACGTACATAAAGGATGTAAAAGCGGGAACATATATTTCTTATTTCTTACCATTTTTAAATTTCATAACTACCAGTGTTCCTTTCCCAATAAAAAATGGTTAACATTGATGCGTTTCTTACTTGGAATAGGAGTACGACGCGGAAACTAATTAACAGCGCCACGCGTATTAGTAGCAAGCTACTATACCTGTCCGAGAGAAACCGTGAGAGCCGCCCACTGGCTACAAAAGCGAGCCTAACCCGCCTAGGATCGCCAGACTAGTTGGAGTTGAGTTGCGAAAGATGGGATGGTCGGATGGATGGGATGGATGGGACCAAAGAGCCACGGCCACTCGTGGCGACTCCTCAAACTCGGCAACAGGCGACTCCTCAAACTCCGCAATGTGTTGCCGCTTCCAGCGACTCGACCTGATCGGTTCAGGAGGCTTCGGTGTCGTTTACCGGGCGAGGGACCGCCGCACCGGCGAGATCGTTGCTATCAAGTGCGTCCGCACAAACAAGTACGCCCACGACGACAGCGGCGACCACTACCTCTCCGCCTTCGCGCGCGAGGTCAGCGCCTTGGAGAAGTGCAGCGGCCACCCATCCATCGTGCAGCTGCGCGCCACGGGCCACCTTGACGGCGAGGCCTTCATCGCCATGGAGTTCGTGGGGCCGACCCTCAGGCACGTAATGAAGCACGACCGCTTCGGGAGGAGACACACCGAGCTGGAGGTCTGCCTGATGATGAGGCAGCTCCTCACCGGCGTGAGGGGGATGAAGCGTCTAGGTCTCATGCATCGTGACCTTAAGCCGGGGAACGTGCTCATCGACGGGCGAGGGAACCTCAAGATATGTGACCTTGGCATATCATGCAGCATGGCCGATGGGCCGCCCTACGCAAACCCCATTAGAACACGGGGATACCGCGCGCCAGAGCTCCTCCTAGGGTCCACGAACTACGATGAGCGCGTCGACTCTTGGGCTCTTGGCGTCATGATGGGTGAGCTACTTGCAGGCCATCACCCTGTCTATGGGAGGTCCGACATGGACCACCTCAGTGAGATCTTGGATCTTCTTGGTACGGCAGACATCAAGGAGTGGCCAGGCTATGATGGGCGGCGGCTGCTGGGCGGATGGGCATTGCATAGCAGTTTGCGCTGCATTTTCCCATGTCCTGCCGAGGCTAGGATAAGACGTCGGCCCCAACTGTCAGAACCTGGTTTCGAGGTCTTGAGCGGCCTTCTGCGATGCAACCCTGAAAAGAGACTCACGGCAAGGGACGCACTGCGTCATAGGTGGTTTAAAGAGACCAATTTTAGGGCTGCAAGGAGCTAATTGGTTAATTTGCACAATCCATCATGTAGCTTCCTGTGTGGAATGAATGTATGCACAAGCAGGCATTCGTAATTCACCTCATATGTAATACGTTAGAAATGTACGGGCCTGCTCACATATCAGTTATTTGGAAAAATAATTTGCATGAATGGATTTCCACCAAAGTCTTCCTTTGCCCGCTCGACCCTACCTCCGGCATCAGCCTAACCATCAGTCCCGTCACTCGGGGTCGATGACATTGTCATGTGTCGCCTCCTCACACAATGCTTGCCTGATGCACCTCCTATGTCAAGCCACTTCCACTTCTTTGACGCCAGCCACTACGGGCACCCATCAACCTCCACGTCATTCCCGTATCCACCTCGGAGCTCTATACCCCGCCTTCTTTCTGGACGAAATCAAATGCCGTGAATCACGCTACGCATCATATATGAATAAAATTAGCAAATAAGTATGGTGTCTCCCACACAACAGTACTAGAATTTTGGGTTGCATCGAGTATAACCCAGAATTTGTTCAAACTACGCCCATGCACACATGGATATTTCTTGGGGATCAGAAGAGACAACGATGTTTCTACTTGATGCTACTGCGCTGCACTATCCCCCTAACATCTTATTGCACTTAAAGTATGTACCTACATATGGTCCACTCTACAAACTCTTGCAGTTTAGTCCAGTTCGACCTAAGCGAGACGATCTTTCGGTCCTTCGAGGCCAACTGGCGGGCAGAACCCCAAGATTTTATGTATGAGGCCTCACATCCTTCAACTAATAAACTGCCGTCAAGCTAGCACCAAAACAACCAAAGTAACCCTTGACCCAATCACCATTGTAACCATTCATCCCATCATCCTCTTCGTTCTCACCTTGAGGCAGGTGCATCCCCTATCCAGGCCATCCGTTCGCTTTCATCGTCCTCATCATTGTCCTTCACGCTGTCAATTTCGGCATCCCCTGTGTCCCTATCGATACTGATGGTGATAGTGAGCACGACACGCTCGCCACCTTGGCGGCGAACCTAGGGGACAATACATAGGCAACATTTCGGCAGCCCGTTGAACAGCGACGAGCGGAGGATAATGGCCAGCGTCACGACCTGGGACTGGCCCTGAACCAAGAGAAACCCACGGAGCATCCGGTAACGTACTCCTGCGCGTGTGTCTGGACACGGACCAGCGAGACCCCCGGCGGTGTCCAGTGACCCTACGTGAAGCAAGAAGAGGTCGATGTCACTGTCTTCGTCTTTTTCGTGGTCGTATCTTTTTTTTAGAATAATCCCACTCCACTTTATTCCATGTTCAAAGGGGTCATTACAATATCATGGGGAACTCCTAGCCATAGGTGGCGTCCCACCCCAGGAGAAAGCTAAAAATTTGCAAGATAATGAGCTTCAAAATTAAAATTTCTACTTTCATGGCTAAAATGACATTCATCAAATTCGGTTCTCCTTGTATGGATCTCGCAAACAATAGCTGCATTGTCTCCTCCACTACCATCTTCGATATCCTTTACTGCTGATAAACAGTATGAAGCAACAAATAATCGCCGAATAAGAAGATCATTGGCTAATGCTTGCGCTTCCCTACATGCCAGAGTCTCCAGAATCAAAGGATCAACAATATGCGAAAAGACCATAGCCGAAGAGACCAAAAACTCTACCGTTTCAGTGCGGCAAACCACTCCAACTGAGCCCACATGACCATTTCTCGAAACTGTACCATCAACATTAAATTTGCTCAAGCCTGCCGGTGGTGCTAATCATGCACCCCGTGTATTTCTGGTGATCCGAATCTGGAGTGTTTGTCGCTTCGTGTCTAAGCTGCTCAGCTCTTCAATGAATCTCTTGATAAACAGATGGGTCAAGAGAGGAGATTTGAATTCAGATTCGTAGATTGTCTTCCTTCTCATGGACCAAATCGCCCATAGAGAGACAGCTACCCGAACAAACTCAGCTTGCAATAATGAACTCAGCAGCTCGAACAACTAGTTTCTTGCGCTTGCTTCATTTGTGCATATCAAATGTTCAACCAGGCCCTCGTCATCCATCGCCCAAATGCATTTTGACATCGAACACTCCACTACAGATCTGGTCATCCCTCTAACCTTCTCCCCCCTTCTCAAATGCCGGCCACCACAGGCACCCGTCAACCTCCACCTCGTTCCATTTCCGCCCCGGAGCTCTCTGCCTCGCCTTCTTTTCGGACGAAATCAAATGCCGCAAATCACGTTTCTAGGCAACTGACCATCAACAAATGGGAAATGTACGCATCATATATATGAATAAATTTAACAAATGAGTGTGGTCTCTCCCACACGACAATACAAGAATCTCAAGCACCGAGTATAACCCAGAATATGTTCAAACTACGTCCATGCACCCATGGATATTCTTAGAATAAGATATGACAGCCATGTTTGTACTTGATGCTACTGCGCTGACCTGTCCTATCAACATCTTATTGCACTTAAAGTATGTACCTGCATATGGTCCACTCTACAAACTCTTGTGGCTTAGCTCCAGCTCGACCTGACTGAGACGATCGCGACACGGCGGGTGGCATCAAGATGGACCTACTTGGTGTGTGCGGAAGGCATGATCGGCGCTCCAGTGTCCGGAGCGAGAAGGCGGGTTGCTCTCTCCGGAGATAGCTTGGTGTGTGCAGTGCAATGATCTTCGATGGTTTCCCTAGGTGTTGTGGTCTCGTTCCTAGTTGGTAGTCACAAGTGCTTCTTGGTGTGGTGGGGCTACTCACATACTCTTGCTTAACTCTGAGTTGAGGTACTCCTCCCGTCCTGTGTGTGGACGGATGTCTGCATGTATAATTTTTAAATATAGGTCACACGCGTCCCAAATATCATGTTCCATGTTCATTCACGTAGACACACACATGGTAGAAACACTATTCAAAAGGACTAGAGATGCAAATCGATTAACACCTTGGAGCACTATTAGATAGATCTGACATGGAGAACAGAGTAAAGAGTATAGAAACCACTTAATCGAATAAAAGAAACATCGTAGAAGCAGGAGATTAACGATCTTACAAATCTAGCAACCGAAATCTCATGCGCAAACACTTTTGCGTAGATATAAGACAACACATCAGTCATTCTCCTTTTAGTAGTCTTCGATTCGTCATTGTCATCCCGCTCCAGTCTCCCGTTGTAACATGGGGCGTCAGGGCACTCCATCTCATGCTTTTCCTTCTGGTATGAGGCCATCTTTAAGCTGTATGCGTTCTTGCAGGGAATGGAGACGTTATCAACGACGCGCTGCCTAGAAAATGGGAATAACCAGTGTTTGCAGCAGACAGACGTCGCAGTTGAGTAGCTTCGATGGGATAGTGGCATGCTGACTCTTGCCAACACTATTTATTCCATCTTTCTCAATATATTGTTTCCTCTTGGTAGTGTTGCTTGATCCCTCCTTCGTAGTCCGGCCACAGTAGTCGAAATCAATGGTCATCTCGAGCATGGCATTAGCTTCACAATGAGAAACCTTGGGCACGACAGAAGTATTGCATCTGCCTCGCCAGACGGGCTTTCAATGTTCAACGATTAGATTTGGTGATGGCGTTTGAATTAAAGCTAGTGATTTTTTGCCGTGATATGCCATGTGGGCTTGCCTTGTATTCATAATGTGATGCTTGATCGCCAAGATACATAGGATTACAACAAATCAATCAACAGAGCACGATCAACCGGTGATCGTTAATGATCCTAAAAATAAGTGCCTAGGGTATGTAAAATCGATTCTTAACACACCCCCTCAATCGGAACCATTACACACAAGGTTCTTGTTGCGACCGAATCGGTCTAGCATCTGTTCATGTGACATGTTTCATGAAGGCATAGACCAGCTGGTCCTCGGAAGAAATAAACCGAACATCAAGTGCGCCCATACACTAGTAGAAAACAGGGCTTTGGTTCTAGCCGGATGGGAGCAATAGTCCCGGTCGCATTACGAACCGGGACTAATGTGAACATCAGTCCCGGTTCGAGCAGCTAGGAAGCCGGCCGGGGCTCGGCAGGCATCAGTCCCGGTTCGAATGGGACCTTTAGTCCCGGTTGGTGTCTTCAACCAGGACTAAAAGGTCTGTCTTCAGTCCCGGTTCTAGACACCAACCGGGACTAAAAAAATTCCTATATATATCCTCGCCCCTGCCAGCCCTCTCCTCTGTTTTTGGCTCATAGAAGGTGCGAGGTGTGTGCTACTTTGCTCTCCCTTCCTATGCACATGAGGTGTTCGATGAAATGCCTGAGAGCATGATGCCACTTGAGTTCACACAAAACAAACATGATATGAGGTGCCCGAGCCACACTTAAGCTTTCTCCTCTTTCTTCTCCTCTGTTCTTCCTCCAAGCGCGTCCCCGTCTCCGTCCTCACCGCCGTCGATCGCTCGCGCCGATCTCGTCGCCGGCACCACCGTGGTGAGCCTCTTGTTCTTATCTTTTTTTAAAAAGAAAAAATTCTTACTTGTATGATTTAGATAGCTACTTGTATAATTTTCTTCCTTGTATTATTGTTTGTTATTATATAGTGCCATGGTTTTGATATCCGCCCCCGTCGGCTCTTGTCCGGTCTATGATTCGGATGTGGTATATTATCTTTTATAACTATTTGTTTCATTTAGTGTTTATGACAATTATGCCGACCAACTTGACATAGATGTTTTTATCTAGGAGGTATGTGAACCGGAAATTCCAACCGACCCTCTTGTCGAATGGTTAAATTTAGTTGAAAAAGAAAACAATTATTTGAAAGAAAAATTGAAAAGAATTGAAGAAGAGAAGATGAAATTGGAGTTGCATGTTGCCGATGTCGTCGATCTACACAAGATCTAGATGGATGCAATGCGCTTGAAGATTAGAAAGATTAGAAAATATGACATTGATAAAGAGGCTTGGTATCATTATGTTGTTGGATCAATTGCTACCTTAGTTGCGATTTTGATCGCATTTATTGTTGCATTTAAATGTTTTACATAGTTGTATGTTGTTTTATGAGAACTATGTATGAACTTTATGTATTTATTTTTGCAGTAATAACATTTGATCACTACTGTACTTTGGTTTTAATGTGATGATGAACTTGTATTAATTTGGTCATTTCTCTATTCATGATGTTCTGTAATGGTTTTTGTTATACTTAATTATGTAATGCAGATGAACCGGCAATGGATGTACGATGACTGACGCACTTCCGAGTACATTACGGGCCTGCATAATTTTATCGATGTGGCTGAGGCAAACAGTCAGAATGGTTTTATGTATTGTCCATATATTGTCTGTGAGAATACGAAGGATTACTCTTCCTCGAAAACCCTTCACTTCCACCTGCTTAAGAAGGGTTTCATGCCCCACTATAATTGTTGGACCAAGCACGGAGAAAGAGGGGTTATGATGGAAGACAATGAAGAAGAAGAGGATGATGACAACTATCCTATATTCCCTGAATACGGTGATACTGCAACGGGGGAAGTTGAAGATCAAGAGGCACCAGATGTGCCCGCTGATGATCTTCGCCGGGTCATTGTTGATGCACAGAGAGAATGCGAAAGTGAAAGGGAGAAGTTAAAGTTCGATCGCATGTTAGAGGATCACAAAAAACGGTTGTACCCAAATTGCGAAGATGGCAACACAAAGCTCGGTACCACACTGGAATTGCTGCAATGGAAGCAGAGAATGGTTTATCTGACAAGGCATTTGACAAGTTACTGAAAATAATGAAGAAGAATCTTCCAAAGGATAACGAATTGCCTGACAGTACGTACGAAGCAAAGAAGGTTCTCTGTCCTCTAGGATTAGAGGTGCAGAAGATACATGCATGCCCTAATGACTGCATCCTCTATCGCGGTGAGGAGTACGAGAATTTGAATGCATGCCCGGTATGCGGTGCATTGCGGTATAAGATCAGACGAGATGACCCTGATGATGTTGAGGGCGTGCGCCCCAGGAAGAGGGTTCCTGCCAAGGTGATGTGGTATGCTCCTATAATACCACGGTTGAAACGTCTGTTCAGAAACAAAGAGCATGCCAAGTTGTTGCGATGGCACAAAGAAGACCGTAAGAAAGACGGGATGTTGAGAGTACCCGCTGATGGGTCGCAGTGGAGAAAAATCGAGAGAAAGTGGCCGGAGTTTGCAGATGACGCAAGAAACTTATGATTTGGTATAAGTGCATATGGCATTAATCCTTTTGGGGAGCAGAGCAGCAATCATAGCACCTGGCCTGTGACTCTATGTATCTATAACCTTCCTCCTTGGTTATGCATGAAGCGGAAGTTCATTATGATGCCAGTGCTCATCCAAGGCCCTAAGCAACCCGGCAACGACATTGATGTGTACCTAAGGCCATTAGTTGAAGAACTTTTACAGCTGTGGGATATCAAAGGTGTACGTGTGTGGGATGAGCACAAACAGCAGGAATTTGACCTACGAGCGTTGCTGTTTGTAACCATCAATGATTGGCCTGCTCTTAGTAACCTTTCAGGACAGACAAACAAGGGATACAATGCATGCACACACTGTTTAGATGAGACTAAAAGTATATATTTGGACAAATGTAAGAAGAATGTGTACCTGGGACATCGTCGATTTCTTCCGACCAAGCATGCCTTAAGAAAGAAAGGCAAGCATTTCAAAGGTGAGGCAGATCACCGGAAGAAGCCTGTCCCCCGTACTGGTGATGATATATTTGATATGGTCAAGGATTTAAAAGCAATCTTTGGAAAGGGTCCTGGCGGACAATCTGTTCCGAATGACGCTGACGGACACGCACCCATGTGGAAGAAGAAATCAATATTTTGGGAGCTACCCTATTGGAAAGTCCTAGAGGTCCGCTCTGCAATCGACGTGATGCACGTGACGAAGAATTTTTGTGTGAACCTGCTAGGCTTTTTGGGCGTGTATGGGAAGACAAAAGATACACCGGAGGCACGGGAGGACCAGCAACGTATGAACGAAAAAGACGGCATGCCTCCAAAGCAATATCAAGGTCCTGCCAGCTACGCTCTTACCAAAGCAGAGAAGGAAATCTTTTTTGAATGCCTGCTCAGTATCAAGGTCCCGTTTGGCTTCTCGTCGAATATAAAGGGAATAATAAATATGGCAGAGAAAAAATTCCAGAACCTAAAGTCTCATGACTGCCACGTGATTATGACGCAATTGCTTCCAGTTGCATTGAGGGGCTTCTACCAGAAAATATTTGATTAGCCATTGTGAAGCTATGTGCATTCCTCAATGTAATTTCTCAGAAGGTAATCGATCCAGAAATCCTACCAAGATTACAGAATGATTTGGTCCAATGTCTTGTCAGTTTCGAGTTGGTGTTCCCACCATCCTTCTTCAATATTATGACGCACGTCCTAGTTCACCTAGTCGACGAGATTGCCATTCTGGGTCCTGCATTTCTACACAATATGTTCCCCTTTGAGAGGTTCATGGGAGTCTTAAAAAAATATGTTCATAACCGTGCCAGGCTAGAAGGAAGCATCTCCAAGGGCCATGAAACAGAGGAGGTTATTGAGTTTTGTGTTGACTTTATTCCTGACCTTAAGCCGATTGGTGTTCCTCAATCGCGGCATGAGGGGAGACTGAGTGGAAAAGGCACGCTAGCACCGAAAGCAATAATATGTAGGGACGGGCATTCTTGGGCGCAAGCACACTACACAGTTCTACAAAATTCTATCTTGGTGGCCCCATATATCAATGAACACAAGAATATTGTACGCTCCCAACACCCGGGGCAGTCTGACGACTGGATTACATGTGCACACATGTCGACTTTCGGTGGTTGGTTGCAAACACATCTCATGAGTAACAACACTGTTGGAGATGAGCTGTACTTGTTGGCCACGACACCATCTTCGACTGTATTGACTTTTCAAGGGTACGAGATAAATGAGAATACATTTTACACGATTGCCCAAGATAAAAAGAGCACCAACCAAAACAGAGGTGTCCGCTTTGATGCAGCAAACACCAATAGGGCAAAGGACACATATTATGGTTACATAGAGGAGATATGGGAACTTGACTATGGACGTGATTTTAAGGTCCCTTTGTTTCGGTGCAAATGGGTCAATCTGACAGGAGGCGGGGTACAGGTAGACCCGCAGTACGGAATGACAACGGTGGATCTCAACAATCTTGGGTACACAGACGAACCATTCGTCCTAGCCAATGATGTGGCGCAGGTTTTCTATGTGAAGGACATGTCTACCAAACCGAGAAAAAGAAAAGATAAGGAAGCGAATACATCATACGATGAGCCAAAGCGCCACATAGTTCTTTCAGGGAAAAGAAACATCGTGGGAGTGGAGGACAAGGCAGACATGTCAGAAGATTATGAAAAGTTTCATGAAATTCCTCCCTTCACAGTGAAGACTGACCCAAGCATCCTATTAAATGATGAAGATTATCCATGGTTACGGCGCAATAAGCAAGGGACACACGCGTAGAAAAAGTTTTAGCTGGAAAGTGCCACTTCGGACAAACTGGAGGGAATCTTTGTAAGAGCTAGCTATGGCATTTTGGCATTTGAAAAATGATTTTAGAATAATTATTTATTAAGCTATGAAATTTCAATTATTCCTATCCTTTTAGTATTTTAATTATACAGAGGAGTTAATCAATGCAATTATGTCCAAACAAAATATGAATGTCTTCTGAGCATTCCAGATAAGTCGCTTGAGGTTGACAGGCATAGGCCATACACACCCTCACCAGTTGTAGTGATTTCAGTCCCAAGTTTTGCAAGGTTGATCATACGCGGTTAGTCCCGGTTGGTGGCTCCATATAAAATAACAAGGTTAATATAGACATGGCTTAAACGTCTTGACATAGATGAATACAGCAGAAGCATCGGAGATGATAAGAGAGAAACGTTGTATGACATAAAGTTGGAGGTCCAGATGAGGAGTTCTCTGGTTGCTTTCTGGTGAAACTGAGGACAACATATCAGATGGCCATTCTCGAGAATAGTCTATTGTTTTGGCATATCTCATGAACATCCAGGCACCTTTATATTTATCTCACATCAGGAGTACAACACCACATCATGAGTATGTTGGGTTATACTCAAAGGGCTTTAGATTCCGGAAGAAAGATTTTGACAGCATTGATCGCCTTGTGTCATATTTTCAAAAACATATTGACAAACCTGATGCTGGCCCTTCAATGCGAAATGTTGCGGCAATGGTACCTATGAAAAATAACTTGATAGAACTATTTGTCACTATCTGATGAAAATCTATATCATCAAATAAAGTTATATAAAATTCTAGTTATGATCAACTAAAACAAAACTATAATATTCTTCAATAGCAAAAAGAATTAAATCAAAACTAGGCATGTATGCTACTGTTTTTGAATCTGTTTAAAAGAAAACTAAAACTAAAATATCCTAAAAAGGTCTAAAACCAAAAATAGGAAAAGCAGATTTAGTCCCGGTTGGTGCCGCCAACCGGGACTAAAGTCCTACCTTTAGTCCCTGTCCGAGCCACCAACCGGGACTAAAGGCCTGGGTTTCGCGCCCTTTGGGCTGCTGAAATTTAGCTTTAGTCCCGGTTGGTGGCTCGGACCGGGACTAAAGGTAGGACTTTAGTCCCGGTTGGGGGCACCAACCGGGACTAAAGTTGTGGGTATTTAACCGCGCCTTCTCCCTCCCCCCCAATCTTCCTCTCCACTCCAACCCCCGATGCCGAACCACACCACGACGCCTCCAGGCTGCCGGAGATCGCCGTCGCCTCCGAGCCGTCCCCGAGCCCGCTGACCATCGCCGGACCTCCTCGCCCTCCTCCTCGAGCATCGCCGCCCCCGAGCCCATCCTCGTCGTCGCCGGCCCCGCTCGCCGGACCGACCTCCTCGATCGCCCTCCTCCCCAAGCCTCCCGCCCCCGCTCGCCGGCAACGCCGCCCCCGCTGTGTGAGCCGCCGCCGTTCAATTCCCCTCGATCGGGCTTATATATTTTTGTGACATACATTTTTTTGTAACATGTACGTACGTATGTGTTTGCATTGATCACCACGGGATTATATAGTTGATTGCACTTTGGAGTACTTAGTTGAGTCCAACATCAATATTAGTGAATGATTTCAGATTGTTGGGCACCGCAGAGAAATTGCGGAATTATTATTACCGATCGCCGGAGAAATTGCGGAATTATTATCACCATGAAGAAATATGTCTAAGTCATAAGTTTAGCAAACAATTGAGTAATTGCGGAATTATCATTACCGATCGCCGGAGGAGGCCCCGACGATCGCCGGAGGAGTAGTCCCCGACGATCGCCGGAGGAGTCGTCCCCGACGATCGCCGGAGGAGGCCCCGACGATCGCCGGTGAGGAGTCCCCGACGATCGCCGGAGGAGTCCCCGACGATTGCCGGTGACGAGTCCCCGACGATCGCCGGAGGAGTCCCCGACGTTCGCCGGAGGGTTACCTAACATGCAACTGATAAAACTTGCCATTTTGTTATTTTTGTGTGATTTAATGCATGCATCATATGAATAAACTTTGTACATGTGTTTGGTGCATTTTCATGTCTATTTGCTGCTGGTATTTTTCCCATGCCATGGTAAACATGTTTAGGCACTGTAACAAGCTTGCAAACATGCTATGATACTCTTGCTGTTTTACACTTGCTGAAAAACTGTTAAGTCTGAAACTGACTGTTATAAAACTTGTCAACTTTGCATGATGTTTGCCACTAATCCATTGCTCATATGCATATGATTCCTTCTTGTGATTTGGTCTATGTAATGTGTACTTTGATGCCATGCCCTTGGTTGCCATGTAAAGTTGCTGTAGCATGACTCAATCTTGCTCTCAAGTTGTCATCATAATGTTACTGTTTTGCCATGTTGTAATATTTGCAGAAACTATGGAACACGACAGAGACTTGGAATAAGAAGAGATGTTGGGGGAAATAATCCACGATGGAGATGATGATATCACCTCACAGTTTCTCAATGACTACTCCGATGGTGAGGGAAGAGAAGATGACGGCTCCGGTGATCGAATGGAGGGAGAAGATGACGGCTCCGGCGGTGTTGGAGCCTTAACTGTTGCAAAGTCCGGCGAGGTATATTAATTAAGCCTCTGCTGACTAGATGCATTAATTGATTTGTATGTACATATATTAACGCTTCTTTCTTCTTTTAGCCCTCCGGATCGAGCCAAACTTCTATAAAGAGACGAGGCCCGAAGAAAAGGTTGGGCGAGAATGAAAGGTTCACGATCGAAGAACTCGCTGCAGATGGCAAACCGACTGCTCCCAAGCGGACCGCAGACCGATTTATAAGTCAGTGCGGAGTTGTTGTTAGGGACAGCATCCCGATCCGCATTCAAGAATGGAATAAGCTAAAGGCGGATGGAGTTTCTTATGTCGACGATAGATCCAAAGATGAGCTTTGGAATACGCTCATGACAAATTTCACCCTACCGCCAGAGGTGGAGCAAAAAGTCAAGGCGTGGGCTCTTAAGAAGATGGCCTAACAATTCAACAACTGGAAGAAAAGATTGCACGAAAAGTATGTCCTGAAAGGGAAGACTCCAACATTCACCGGAGCAGATGAGAAGTTAAAAGATCACTGGACCGCATTTGTGGAGTACAAGACATCGGAGGCATGTAAGAAAAGGTCAAATATAAATAAGCAAAATGCTGCAAAGAAGGAATATCACCACGTTACGGGGTCAGGTGGCTACAAGGCTGCCCGGCCTAAGTGGGAGAAAGTTGAGAACGACCTGCTTGATAAAGGGATCCATCCAGAGACATTGGACTGGACCGAACGGGCAAGGACTTGGTTCTTCGGGCATGGGGGAACTTTGAACCCAGAAACAGGGAAGTGTGTTTATACGAAAGCTCAACTTGCAACACCCGTCAAAGCCATTCAAGCTGCAATGAAGGACGTGCAGGAGGGGAAGTTCCATCCCGACAGAGAGAAGGACGAGCTGACACGCGCCCTCGGGAATCCTGAACACCCTGGACGAACACGAGGCACATCAGGCTCCGTTCCGTGGAAGGTTGGGTTTCCCGACAGCAGTGACACTTACAGAAGCCGAGGGAGAAAGAAGAAACAGGATGCAGACCGGCTGCGGAAGGTAGAAGAAATAGTAGCGTTGCAGCAGAAGCAAATAGAGGCACTTACTAGCCAGCGAGCTACCGGCCCATCATCTCAGCGGAAAGGCAGCGTGGCTTCCACGGAGCTCGTTCGGCCTGATATCACGGCTCCTCGCTACCCCGTGGATGATATCACGCAGAGGGAACATTGTGGTCTACATGTGAAATGCATGAACATATCCTTGAAGGTGGCGGTCGGCTATGCCTTACGTCGTGTACCTGATGGAACTTACCATTGCTCTCCGATTCCAGATGGCTATGCTGTTATCGGGGTGGATGAAGTTATCAACAGATTTGAGCAGCTGGAGCTTGAGTACCCTACAGGTGAAGGGGAGACTCATCTGGGAGATGCCAGAAGGACTACCGTTCTATGGAGAAAGGAACACATCGTGCTTCCACATTGGACGCCGCGTCAGCAGACTCCGCCGGAGGAGGCCCCTCAGCAGACTCCTCACAGTCCAGCTCTATCTCCGCTGCCTCAGCCGTCTCTACCGCGTCAGCACACTCCGCCGCCTCAGCTGTCTCCGCCGCGTCAGCACACTCCGCCGGAGGAGGCCCCTCAACAGAATCCGCCGCGTCAGCTGACTCCGCCTCCTCCGCCGCCTCAGCACCGGCGGAAGAGAGCCGCCGCTCCGGCGGCTAGTAGTACAACTGCGAAGAAATCCAGAGCAGATACAAGCGTCAAGAAGGCTCCTGCCAAGTTACCATACGATATGACTGATGAGGAACTCAAGAATGTCGTGGATGCCGATGTGAAACGCCAGCTTGCACCGAAATGGCCCGATCCAAAGGAGAAATTAGATCCGGCAATAGCGGAGCACTGTATAGAAATCCTTACGCGACCACCACCGCCTCCGCTGCTATCAGACTATGACCGGTCTATTGTAAAGTTATATAGAGAACATGTGAAGCGGCCGGGAAGTAGCAGTAGTGCAAGTGGGAAAACAATTCCCCAGCTCGGCGAACAGAAAAACCAATCATGCCCCCCGCTCAAGGTGTTTACCGATATCGATTATGATCCGGGAGTAGCGGCCGATGATGTTCGTTTCACTCTTGGTCAATTGTTAGGCGAGGAGGTAGAGTTCCCCATGGCTGAGTTAGCATACAGATACCAGCACGGGAAGCCTCTCGTCAAACCTGAGGAGGTCCGGCTACTACCAACACAAATGCGAAAATTGCATGAGTGGTACATGGAAGCCTCAAAGGAAGGGACCAACTATATCATTGCGGGAGTTAAAGATGAGCATTACTTCAATGGAGACGAGGAGATTTACGTTGAATTTGATGAATTATTTCAGTTTTACAATCAAGACGCCGTCGACAAATCTATCGTCAGTTGCTATTGTCTGTAAGTATCATTTCTGTAATTAAGTCTCTAGCTCAGCTCGTTCATTGCATGTATAATTATCCTCACTATATTATGCAGAATGAAGATCCTCGAATGCAAAAGAGGACAAATCTATGACATTGGGTTCATTAACCCAAATACTATTCATGAAGTTACGGTACAAATGTACGCCAAGGATACAGAGAAGATCTTGCTAAGGGCGTTAATTGAACAACAAAACAAAAGGGAAATACTATTTCCTTACAACTTCAAGTGAGTGTTATCCAGTCTTGTACACATTCTGTTTCGCTTACTCGATGTTAAGTGTAATTGATGAGTTATGCTGCGTGCGTTGGTTCCACTTTATTCTGCTAGGCATTTGGGTTGACTCAGGAAGCGTACTTATCATGGACTCGCTACGTAAAGACCCTAAGATGTGGGCAGACCTGCGTGATATGCTCCAGAGGTAATTTCAATCATTATCGCACTATATCGGCAACTTTCGTTCATTTTCTGATATCAAGTAATTAATAAGTCCTTTATTTATTTTCTTTGCCGGGCAGAGTTTGGAAACGGTTCACCAAGAAGGCTAGGGGTGAATGGAAAGAGGAGCTGCAATTTCGACAACTCACTGTAAGTAGTACTAGCTAGGTCCGCGCATCTCTTTGATTCTAGTTAATTTCAATACCATTATCATGCTTGATTATTATTTTGATTGAACTCTACTCTCGTAAAGTGCTTGAGGCAGGAAAGGGGGACTAATTTATGTGGATACTACGTTTGCGAGTTCATTCGCATGACGACTAGTGAGACTGGCAGAAATTTACAACAACTTGAAGTACGTAAACAATATTCACAATTTTATTGTATTACCATCAATTGTGTTGAGTTTCATTCATATATATTGACCCCCTTCTTTAAATTAGATCCAACGGATGCGGGACGATCTCCTACCAAAAGATCGCGTAAAGGTAATTCAAGAGAATTGGCGGGATTCTTCCTTAAAGAGGTCATAGTTACAACCGGAGAATACCATCGGAAATTGGTAGTGAATGTTGGTAATTAGATATTAGGGATCGTAAGAGATGTTATTTTGTATATATGCATGAACGTGTACTATATGTAGTAGCGTCGAACATATATACGAAAACTTGTTGTTCGACCAAGCACGGAGAAGGAGGTCACTTCTCTATATTCATGACGATGTTGTGTAACGGTTCCTTCATTGCTATTAGTAGCTAGCGTCGAGTTGAATGGAAAACATAAAATAAAAATGAAACCCTTAAACCCTCCAAAACCCCTAAACCCCTAAACCCTCCAAAACCCTAAACCCCCCCTTTCAAAAAAAAAAAACAGCACTTGGCAGGGGCTGACGCGTGGCGGCCTTTTAGTCCCGGTTGGTGTTACCAACCGGGACTAAAGGTCCTCCTGGCTGAGCGCTGCGCAGCGGCCACGTGTAGCCCCTTTAGTCCCGGTTCGTAACGCGACCGGGACTAAAAGTGGGGGCCTTTAGTCCCGATTCCTTAGTCCCGGTTGCAGAACCGGGACTAAAGGCCCTTACGAACCGGGACTAATGCCCTGTTTTCTACTAGTGATAGCAACCTTCTCGCATACAAAATGGAAGTCTATCTCGATATGGTGAGTTTTTTATTATTGGCAGGGATAGTAATTATGGAAGCTGGAGAGTCCTTTTGTTTTGATTTGCATTAGCCATAACTTAGCGAGCAGCAACGAGGAAGAAGCTGTTTTGAGAAAACAAGAATTTAAACGGTTGTCAGCCCAGCAAAGCATGCATGCAATCTATGTACTCCTTCCGTGTTGTGAGCGGACGGGACGAAGTGCACATGTAGTGTGCATGGGCGGAGCTTCGTTGGGGCCCAACTGGGCCATGGGCCATGGCCCGCCCAGGATTTCTACCCATTTGCTAGTATGCTTCGGTTGCCAGCCCATCTACAGTCCACTAACAACCAGCCATCTCGTATATTATTTTATCGAAAGCCTGAAAGCCTCCAAGGTCTCGCTCTCGCACGAGCATGTAGTAGCTCCCTAGCAGCGCCGCAACTACTAGCTAGTCATGCCTATGCTTTATTAATTTTCTAATCAGATGACAAAATCGCACCGTGCCACTCCGAGAAGAATTGATTGGCGCTTCAAATGCGTCATGCATATATATGCTTCAGAATTTCAAATATTTTGTGCTCTCCTTTAGTCTGGCCCGCCCAGCTTTTTCTTTCAAGCTCCGCCACTGGTAGTGTGGACTATGGACGCGTACACTGTAGACTACCACTAGTAGTCCGTAGTAGAAATATGCATAGATCCATCATCCATGCCCATGCATGGATTTTTTGTACGAAGAAGAGATGACCATGTCTCTCCATGCTGCTCGTTAAACTAAAAACATTGCACTAGAGGATGCTACATGAATTAGTGGATGTAAAGACTGAGGATATGCCCTCCTTTAACAAACATTTTTGAAATACAATAATTTGGGCACATTATACAAGTAGAGACTGAGAGATACCACTCACTGAGGCCTAACCCACTTCCTCGGGGATTGTTAAATGGCTGTAACAAATTCACACAGCAGCCATCACCCAGGAGCCCATGCCTTACAGAACGCAACACTCAGAAGTCGCTGGCCATATTTGGGTGAAAGTTCCAGTGTTATTGATATCAAAGAGAAGATGAAAGATCTTGAAATTTGTCTTTTTGATCATGAGAAAAGGGAGAAGAATTGGGAGGCTCATAGTTTAGCTAGATCAGCTGTTACTCCTAATTTGGGGCGCCATTTGTGGCTGCTTAATCCACCGGATTTCATTTGTATTGAACCTTTTATAGAACTTGAATAAAGACGAGTAACACCACCTCACAAGAAGAAAACACTTAGAAGTCGCTGGCCACCGCAGCGCTGCTCACCGTCTGGCAGCACGCACGCACGCACGCACAGACAGATAGAGAGAGAGAGAGAGTACAACCATCTCTTCATAATAGCTATTATTTAGTATCAATATGTAAATAAATATATTATCAAAGAAAATATACTATTAAATTTGTGTTAAAAACTAAGTTACAATTTTCTTTTAGTTTCTTAGCAGCAAATTCATATGCAAAGCATTAGTTAAAGTTGGATCACTGAGACTATCCATATCTAAATTGTCAAGTACAAGTATATTTTTTGGACCATATCAAAAATTCAAAATTGCCAGGTTTTAATAATAGAGGAATATTTCTCATATTCGAGACGGAACAATGGAGCTTATTCCTTGGATTTTTGGGATGCGTATTCATAGGAATGGAGGGAGTACGTACGTTATGAGACAACTTGGCGGTAACGGAGCTTCATCGGTTTGTTTTTGACATGTCTAGTAAAGTCTCGAGTTGGGCAAGTACCTCGCCGGCGTGAAAGGGCATAGCCGACTACAATGGCCGGATTGTTGTGAGATCACTCACTTTTGTTGGCAACCGGCGTAGTTTCGGACTTTATGTGACGGAGGAAGACACACCGTCTGAGCTCCCTGTAGTTGGCGGCGAAATCGTCGGCTTCTATGGGCGCCGTTGATGCGTTTGGTACCTACGCAAGATGTCAAGATGGATGCCTAACCCTTAACCACTAGGTCATATATAGATCCTACCAGGGATCCTAATGCAGCAACAAACGAAGACCCACTCAGAACAATGTAGCCAGACCTATGGTTCTTGTGTTGATGATTTCATCATGTAGTTAATTTTTGCAAATCAAGTAGCCTATGGCTAAATGTGCAATGGCCTATACACCCTATCTTTGGCCGACCCAGGCTGACTCCAGCTGGCCATTGAAAAATATTCTGCTAGCTCCACTTAATTACGCAAAATAGTTTACCGCAACCAGCAGCCCTTCTATCTGTCGAAATATAGAAAGGCCATGCATGTCTCAAATGAAAGCTCCGTTAAGGTGTTCAATGATTGCTCGATTGATTGATGCCTGTGTTCATTTTACTGATAAATGGCATTTCATTCAATCATCTCTGTCAAGCTGTGATCGTCACATCTTTAGTTGTGGTGCCTTCTATATGTCTATCAATGAAAAAACATGATGTTTTGGACATCGAGTGTTATATCAAACACACAACTTTAGAATCATTTTGTGTTCAAGGCCTTACTTCTCTACTCAACAGTTCTGGTGGTGCGTATTTGGAATTTTGGATTGAGCCACAGAGTGTGCACTCTCCATGGATTAATGTTAGTGTCTTGCTAGGTTAGTCTGGCTTGCGAGTCGTGAACCGAAAGAGGATTTTGTGCAATAATTCACTCTTTTTATTGTCCACACACTGGCTTAATGGTCACTCTTTTTTTTTTCCGACTGCTAAAAAAAGTGAAATAATTCAGAGATGTCAGTAATGCTATGTCATGTGCACTTGTAAAGATTCATCCAATAATAACCATTTGTGACCTAAAAAAAATGACAATATTCATAGGAATAGTGCTCAGTTAAATACCATGCACATGATATCAAATTGTCTTATTTGTACAAGTCAGAGGGTGCTATATGTTGATATGACTTTTTGCAGATGCACATTATGTAGCATGACTTAGGGCATCTCCAACACCGACCCTCAAACCGCCCGCATGACCGCGTTGTCCGGATCGCGAAAGCCATCCAACGCGGTCCTGTATCGGTCTGTGGTGCGGTCCGGACGTACTTTCTCTCGCAAACCGGAGACAAACGTGGGGTTGCTTTGCGGGCGTCCGGACACCACCCACGCCCGCTTCTGACCGCCATGGCCCACCCAAACCCCCTCCTCCCTCGCCCGCGCGCCTTCCCGGCCGGCGCTAGCTGCCCGCATTCATGCCGCTGTAGAGCGCGCCGCTCCACATTGAAGCCGGCCCAGGACGGACGCGACTTCTCACTAGCTCCGCCATAGAAGTGGCGCGCCGGACGAGGGCGCCGCCCGCGATGCGTCTTCGGTGTCCGCGCCTATTCAGTGCCGGAGATGCGTTACAGGACGGGACGGGACGGATGTCTACCACGCCTGTTGAATGCCCCGTCCGTCTGTATGCCGCCATTAAGCAGGCTCGCTGGTTGAGAAATCTACTCCGGCGCTGCGCATTTGCGCACCCGGACGCCTGGCCTCACCGGAATCCACTATTTTAATGTGGCCACACCCGGCTAACTCCACGCCACAACACAAGCCGCTCCCCATCCTCCTCCCTTGCACTGCATCCGCCATGACCGCAGGCTGCGAAGCGCATTTGGGAGACCATTTCCACGGAGATGAAGCATGAGGTGGCCGCCCTTGCCGCCACCTGGCAAAGCCGCCGTGCCAGCGGATCGAGGCCTGCTTGCCGGCCAGCTCGCCAGAGGTTTGAATTTCCCCAAGAGTCCGTGTATATACACTGGCTGCACCATTGTTGATGTTTTTAATGACCTCAAGGTAATCTGAAGCAATGACCAGCATTGATAGATGAACATCCGCATCAAGCACCAGTTGTTCCTTGCAGGCTTGAGCTTCAAGTAGCTGGAGCGTGGGGGGCAGGGGGGAGGTCGATAAAGTCGTTAAAAATGACAGATGCATCTCATCGGCAGTCGAAAGGGAAAAATGGAAAATGAACCAAAGAAAAAAAGAAAATAAGCCAAAGAAAAATGAAAAGGCAATGAAAACCAAACAAAAGACATAGAATCAAAAGAAGAAGAAAAACCGCACTGAATCTTCTGTGGCGGGTCTGAACTGGTCATATAAGCCTCCCGAAACTGCTCCATGAAGCTATAGTATTGAAACTGCTCCCCAATTTCTGTTCCTTGGTCGTTATCTTGACTTATGTTAATTTGGTCTGATTATTTTTATGGTTATAAGTATATGCCTAAGTCAGTTTCAGTTGCCACTTGTGACATACGGACTCAAGCTATGCACTGCCTCAACCTGAATTCCGTTTATATTTCAGTGGATACCTGAACTGAAGCATTATGCGCCAGGTGTGCCTATTATCCTTGTGGGAACAAAGCTTGGTAAGAACGTGACATGCCCACATTTCTTATTCAGAAATCTGACATCCTGTTGTGTTTACGATGGAAGTGACGTTGGGTTTCATGATAAGTTACATTCACCGAGGATGACAAGGTTAGTTGGCGAGCATGACAAATTCACCTTAGTTTATCTTTTGTCAAGAAACTGCCGTGCTTCCAAACTAAATTTGCCATCCTTGCACTAATATAAATTGCCATGAAAAACGATCGAATTCGATTTGCCATACCTAAAAACCTGACGTCAGATTTTTAGCATTTCTGAATGTATTTAGATGGAAACTGGTACTGGTCGGTACCCTGACCCCGTACCCCTTCGCTCCTTCCTCCCACGGGCGCCCAATTAGGATTTCCCTGTCTCTTGCCGTCGATGGCGTTGGTCTGCATCATCTCCTATGGTCATTGGATCATGGAGGCGCGGTGGATCCCGGCCCTTACCGGCGCGAGCGCCCCGTATTTATTTTTTTAGTTTTGTTAGAGTTTGTGCCATGCTTAGGAAGTCGAGACGGTGACATCTTCTTGAAGATGGAATAAGGTTCTCCCCACATAATGAGTCATGCGGGCCCCTGTGAAGATGCGTCGGTTCCTCTCCTTCCAAACATTCCATAGCGCGTAAATAAGTCTGCCACTCCGACGCCTACGTCCCTGTTTTGATTCCCTCGCGATCAACTCGTCCCACCAGTCTGAAACGTTTCCTTCACTTGGAAGGTAACCTGAGAAGGGAAGGTCTTCTTGAGTCCAGGTGGTATGTGATTCCAAATGGCGACTGTGAAAGGACAGTCTTTGCAAAGATGCAATGCCGTTTCCGGAGCCTGAAGGCAAAGTTGACATGTCGGGTTGTGTGGCCATCCACGAATAGCGAGCCTATCAGCCGTGAGGGCTCTGTTGTGAAGAACGAGCCAGGCGAAGAACTTGCACTTGGGCTCCGTGTGGGCAGACCAGATCTTCTCGGTGTTAAACCTGGGGTGTGACCCATGGAATTGGGCCGCATAAGCCGACGCTGAAGAGTACACTCCATTGGGGGTAAGGTTCCAAACAATGGAGTCCTCCTGATCAGGCGGGAGGTGCACCTGGCTAATCCAAGCCCAAATGGCGACGAATTCCTCAATTTGGGGGACAGAGCATATCTTGGCCAGTGACCGAATCCAGTTCTCATCACGCAGCTCGTGGCACACCGTTCGGTTCTTTCTAGTCGCAATTCTGTAGAGCTCTGGAGCTAATGACCTCAAGGGACCTCTACCACTCCAGTTGTCATGCCAAAACAAAGCTTTGCGTCCATTCCCGATGATGATGGTGGTCCAGGCCCGGAATAGGGCCATGTCAGTCTGGTCACATGGGAGCTGAGATCCTACCCATGGCCGGTCAGGATCAGACCACTGGAGCCATGGCCAACGCAATCTCAAAGCCCTTCCAAACCTCTCGATATCCGCCAGTCCAAGGCCACCAAGCTGCTTTGGCCGGCAGACCGTCTTCCAGTTTACCAGAGAGTGTCCACCGGACGGTTGGCCCTGGTCCTACTTTTGCCACACGAAGCCACGGGATATCTTGTCTAGACGACGTTGAATCCACCCCGGTGGGGCCAGAGCCGTTAAGTGAAAAGTGGCAATGGCGGCGAGCACGGATTTTGTGAGGGCAACCCTGCCGGGTCTAGTGAGGTGCTTTCCGATCCAACCCGGCAGCTTTCCCGCAGTCTTATCAATGAGAGGTTGGAACTCAATCTTGCGTAGTCGGCGAAAGTGGAGCGGCAATCCCAGGTATCGCCCAGGGAAGGAGGCGATCTTTGCGGGGAATGCGGAGAGAATCTCCTGCAGGTCGAGGTCAGCACATCTGATGGGGAAAACCTCTGTCTTCTCAAGGTTTGTGATGAGTCCACTCGTCTCGCCAAAGGCTGCAAGGATTTCTGCAATGGCACGTAGCTCATCTTTGTCGGGGCTGGCGAAGATGCCAGCGTCGTCCGCATATAGGGAGACTCTGCATGCAGCAGTGCGCGAACGGATGGGCTTGAGAATGCCTTGCTGCGAGGCCAAACTGAGGATCTGTTGAAGTGGATCCAGCGCCAGGATGAACAACATTGGCGAAATGGGGTCGCCCTGCCGCAGCCCGCAAGCATGCCAGAAAGGCAGGCCAGGGCTACCGTTGAGCATAATCCTGGAGGAGGATGAAGCCAGGGAGAGGCAGATCTAATCTCTCCATCGTTGTCCGAAGCCCAAATGTTGTAGGACCTCGATCAGATAGCTCCAGTTGACGGAATCGAAAGCCTTTGAGATGTCCAACTTGAGGAAGAGGCTCGGTATGTTTCTGCGGTGAAGATCCTTGATGAGGTTTTGGACATGAAGGAAATTATCATGAATACATCTCTTCTGGACGAAGGCGCTCTGACACTTGGAGACCAAGGATGGCAGGACAGGGGCCAGTCTGTTAGCCAGCAACTTGGAAAAGATCTTTGAGAGGCTATGGATCAAGCTAATTGGCCTGTAATCTCCCACCCTCGCCGCATCTGCCCTCTTCGGCAGCAGGATGATGTTGGCAGAATTGATGAGAGAGGCACAATCTCCCCGTAGGTGAGAGAGATGCATAATGGCCCGGACGACATCAAGGCCAATGATCTCCCAACAGGATTTGAAGAATGCTCCGATGAAACCATCCGGTCCCGGGGCTTTAACCGATGGCAACGAGAACACCGCGGTCTTGATTTCCGACTCTTCGAAAGGGGCATCCAGCCCCGAGAGGTCCTGCGTAGGCCGCGGGATGTTATCCCAGTTCAAGCAAGACGTCCGCGCTCCTGGGGTTCCCAGTCGCCCCATGAAATGTGATAGCAGGGTCTCCTCCTTGTCCACTTTTGTAATGGCAATCCCGTGGTCGGACTGAAGAGTCTGAATAAAGTTCTTGCGTCTGCGGCCGTTGACTCTCGCATGGAAGAATTTGGAGTTTACATCTCCGAGTCGGATCGAAGTCAGGCGAGCACGTTGGCGAAGCTTAATTTTCTGGACGGCCAGCAGGCCAAGGTAGGACCATTTTAGGTAGCATCGAAGCCCCCGCTCGGCGTCAGAGAGCGGCCTGCCCTCCTCCGCTTTATCAAGGCGTCCAATCACATCCTTTGCGATTGCAATCTGGCTCCTCAGGACCCCCACTTGTGCACGCTGCCACTTTTTGAGCGCCTTGGCCGTGCGGCATAACTTGATGTGTATGTGACGGATGGGGTCAGCGGCATGTACCGTCTTGTTCCACGCAGCCTGTACAACTTCTTTGAAACCTGGCATGCGCAACCAGAATTCTTCAAACTTGAAGGAGGGCTTTGGTCGCTCGTCGACATCTCCTTGCATGAAGAGAGGGGCATGGTCCGAGCATTCGGATGAGATGGCTTGAAGATGCGAGTTTGGAAATAGAAGATCCCAAGCATCCGAGTGGAAGAAATGATCAATCTTGGTGCACTGGGGATGCTTGGGCGTTCGACCACGTGAATTTTCTCCCTGTGAGCCTCAACTCCTTTAACTGCAGATGGTCTCGTGCCGCCTGAAAGCGACCAAGGAGGCGCCTATTTGTGTTCTGGTTGTTTTTGTCGGACGCCTTGGTTATCAAGTTGAAATCGCCAAGTAGAAGCCAACAAGGCCGAGCCATAGTCTTCAGTCCACGCAGCTCGTCGATGAAGAGCATTTTGTCAGGTTCCCCCTGGGGGCCGTAAACGGTCGAAAGTGTCCACTCCCTGCCTTCAGAAAGCATGGTGACAGTGGCAGAGAGCGTGCCCGGCGTAGCATGGAAGTCGGAGAGCCGGAAGTAACTATCGGAAACAGCCAGAATCATGCCACCACTCGTGCCATTGACTGGGTGGACAAAATAATTTGCGACGAAGGTAGGTCCGAGCATGCACGAAATCATGGCATCATCAATGGCTGCAAGCTTCGTTTCTTGCACGCACACTATGGTGGCCTTGGAGTCACGGATGACGTCCCTTAAGGCCTCACGACGTGCAGGAGAGTTGAGCCCCCTCACGTTCCAACAAATGATTCTGACGTTAGCTTGCGACATGAAGGAAACTGCTAAACTCTTGTGGGCGGGACCAGGAAGAGAGCCACTCTCTTAAGCAAATGAAGCACAGACTCGAACGATGAAGACTCGACGAACGGGGGCAAGGAGCAGACCGCGGGCTCCCACCTTTGGACGGAAACACTAACATGATGATGATAACTACGACAGTCGGCCGCACAGTCCCAGGGACGACCACAGACGTTATTCTACTCATCGGCAAGCTCCCTTGCTCCCTTTGCTGTCTTCTTTGGCATGCCTTCCTTCTCGGATGCGATCTTGATGTGCCTAGCAAGTGCTTCAATCGCCTGGATCACCGGTGCAGCCAGTGGAGTATTGAACAGCGGTGCATACGCAGTCTTCACATTCTTGTCAAGGACGGCCGCCAGCTCCAGCAGTCCGCACGCCCGTGCTAGCAGCTCCTGAACAGCATCATCGCATCCCTCCACCCTCTTCTTGATCTTCTTCATGGCAAGCCTGCCACTGCGCCTTGGGGAGGAGACGGAGATCCCCTTGGCCCTGCCAGCCCGGGCGGCTGGAGTCGGCAGCAGCGGCTGCGTTGGAGCGACGGTGATGGAGGCGATGAAACGCTCCACCGGGTCTCCCGCCTTCTCCAGCAGGGGACACGGGTCCGCCGTCCCCGCCACCTCGAAACCAGGAGGGCCAGGAAACGCCGGCGTCTCGAAGGTAAGCGCGATGGCCCCCACAGGCGCGGCCGTGTCGGGGGCATCCGGCAGGAGCGCCTGCCGTGGGAGCGGCGTTGCGTACGGCGTCGTAGGGGTGTCGGGGGTGGAAGCCAGAGCCGTCGACTTGGGCGTAGTTGGAGGAGTCGGCACCCCCTGAGGCGAAGAAGTCGCAGTCTGGGGTGCCGGAGGCGCGTCGCGAATGTTCAGCACCCCAAAGCCGAGCCGGACGTCCTCCATGTCGGGCCAGACTTCATTCTCCAGGAGGCATGTTGGCGAATCAGCGATGGGTGGCCTGGCCACCTGCACGGCCTGAGGAGGACTCGGGAGGGCGATGAGCCGCCGGAGCTCCGCCGCGTCGCGCAACATCTCAGCGCGAAGAGCCTCGCGCTCTTGCACCGCGCGCGAGCCGAAGACGCGGCCAACCTGGGCACTGGCCAGGGCAACTATGCCCATCTGACGGAAGCAGCTAGCACCCTTCCCAAACTGCTGGGAGTGATCAGCATCATGGCGTCAGCCACCCGCAGTGCGGGAGCCACCATCCCGACGTCGTGGGGAGCGCGAGCGGCGGTGCTGTCCCTGGCCCGTCTCATCGACGCGACCGCGACTCGCACGGCGCCCCTCCAGGCCATCTCGATGGCCCCGGTAGTCGTCGTCGCCGTCGTCCTCGCGACGCCACGGCCGAAGGTCGCGTGGGTGGTCGTCTGGCTCCTGCCGCGAGCGCCGGGTTCCGTCCCGCGTGGAGCCACGGGAGTCGAAGTCGCCTGGGATGGAAACATCGCTTCGGACCGGCACTCGGCCGTCGATCGTGTCGTGGACCCAAGGGGCGAAGACGGTGGTCGGGGGAGAGAAGGCCGCAGGGTTGCCGTCGTGCGTGGCCATCTCCAGAGGCGCGGAGGTGAAGTCCTCCACCCGCTCGAGATGAAGGAGGACGCGGAAAGTCGCGCCCCGCAGGCACCGCGTCGGCCGCCGCTCTGCGACGGCGACACCGTCCGGCGCGCGCGAGGTGAAGGTGAGCCAGACCACCTTGGCAATGTTGCTAGGATTGTTAGTCCACGCCCACAGCCCGATGGCCCTGGTGTCCGCATCAGCACCGAGCGCGCGTCCATCTCCTCGAGAGCGCAGTTGCGGCCGATTACACGCTCGACGATGGCCGGCGTCCAGACATGAGCCGGCACCCCCTCCAAAGCCAGCCGCGCCCGGAACGGCATGGCAGCGCCGAGGGCATGCGCCAGCGGGCGCCAGGGGCGGACGAAGACCTGAGTGCCGTCGTCCATCTTGAAACACCCCTTCTTGAGTGCCTTGTCACACTTTTCTTTGCGCTCAAACTTGAGGAGGAATTCCTCCGGGTAATGGCAGCTGACGGAGATGTCGCTTCTCCGCAGGCGGAGGCGGTCCAGCAACAGGCGCTCCACCACGTCAGGAGCCAGCCTGCGCGGCGCGTTGGTCGCCCACGCAATGGCCGCCGTGGCCTCCCAGGACCTGCGGTCCCTGTCGATGTCGAAGGTGGCGGGGATGATGATGGTGTCTTCCTCGGGCCGCGACGCCGGCGCACCCAGGCCGTGCTGGGCCATGTCGCAAGCAGGGACGGGGTCGGCGAAGCCGGGAGGAGACGTAGCAGCGACGATCTCCGCCCAGGAACGCCCGTCACCCAGCCGGCTTGACGAAGAGGGGCGAACAGGGGGCGTCGGAGTCGGGGCGGATGGACGGACCCGCAGCGGACAGAAACGCGCCCGGTGACCTGAGCAATCGCAGTCGAGACAGCGCAGTGGGTCGCGGCAGTCCCGAGCCCGGTGGTGCTTGCTAAGACAGCGGAAACACCTCCCCCTCGTCCTCCTTTTGAACTCCCGAGCACGCTCCTCGGCCAGCCTGTCGGTGCGCCCGGCCGGACGCCTGTCTTGTCGCGGTAATGGCGAGTCCCGTCGTGGACGGCGCCTCGAGACCACCGTCTCCCACGGAGCGGCGCGGCCATGCCCTGCAGCAGGAGGCGCAGACTCGTCTTGAAGTGCTCCGTCGTCTTGAATGCGCGGGGAAGGCGCAACCACCAGGGAACGGAGGCGAGGAGGAATAACTGCTGGCGCAGCAAGGACCTCAGATGAGGGCGTGGCAGAGCCCGCCATCCCGGGCCGCGCCTCGGGGTCGCAGGCGAGCGCCGAGGGTGCAGTCGACGGCGCCTGGATCTGGATCGGGGCATCCCCCACATGAAGAGGCACGGATGCGAGACGGGAGGATGCCAAGGCTCCCCGCAGCCTGGGTGAGAGGAACCACGGGGCCTGCGGCGCGAGGACCGTGGGTCGGAACGGCGGTGGAGGCAGGTGGGGAGGGGGGAGGGGGAGGGGAGGCGGCGGCGGGAGGGCCGCCATCGGCGTCGCCAGAGGGGAGAGCTCACCTAACGGCTCCATTTCACCTAAAAAAAAAAACTCTTGGAGGCTCATAGTTTAGCTAGATCAGCTGTTACTCCTAATTTGGGGCGCCATTTGTGGCTGCTTAATCCACCGGATTTCATTTGTATTGAACCTTTTATAGAACTTGAATAAAGACGAGTAACACCACCTCACAAGAAGAAAACACTTAGAAGTCGCTGGCCACCGCAGCGCTGCTCACCGTCTGGCAGCACGCACGCACGCACGCACAGACAGATAGAGAGAGAGAGAGAGTACAACCATCTCTTCATAATAGCTATTATTTAGTATCAATATGTAAATAAATATATTATCAAAGAAAATATACTATTAAATTTGTGTTAAAAACTAAGTTACAATTTTCTTTTAGTTTCTTAGCAGCAAATTCATATGCAAAGCATTAGTTAAAGTTGGATCACTGAGACTATCCATATCTAAATTGTCAAGTACAAGTATATTTTTTGGACCATATCAAAAATTCAAAATTGCCAGGTTTTAATAATAGAGGAATATTTCTCATATTTAAGACGACCCTAGGAAATGAGATGGAAAAGTTGTAAAAGGTAAAATAAAAATTCTTTCTACTTAGGTTTTCTCTACCTATTGACAAGAATAGCTTAATACAATAATATATAATATATGTTTTTTTTGTGGGAATATATATAATATATGTTTACCTATTCCATTCGATGGAACGTCTAAACCATTGCCCAGGAGCAGAAATTTTATCAACGCCAGAACTGATAGATTTTTTTTTTGAGAGAATTTTTTTGATCTATTCATCAACTGTTAATTTAGTACGAAGAAACGAGAAGTAAAAATTATATTTAGGTCTGTAGACCACCTAACGATGACTACAAGCACTGGAACGAGTTTTTAAGTATATATTTATAATACCAACTGATAGATTTTGAACTATATATTTATAATACCAATTAGTGTGAAACTGAATGTTAACCTGGTCACATAATGATACAACCTCATAAGAATACTAGAAAACAGCTCGCACGTAATTGTCATTCTACGTATGGGTTTATTATCATTTATAAACGACGTATATGATCACTAATAAAATATTTTTGGGAATGTCATAACAATCATCCCCAATGAAAATGATTAAAAGGGTTTTCCATCTCGAAGGTGATATTTTATTTGCTGTAGAACAGTATTATTTACTATCACATAATGTGGACATGGATAAGACCATCAATTTATTTCGTTGTCACTTTCAACACACTAAAGGGTTGCCCTCGCATTTGTGAGAGCCACCATACTAGTACTAGTACTAATGACAAGATAGCTCAGCTAGATATTATTTTTGTGGTGATTCTGACATATCCGTTTCAGCTCCTCAAATTATATAGCACAATGCCCACACGAATGATCGGCACGTGCGCTTAGCTGCCTAGCTTGTTCCTCGACACTCTAGCTAGTAAACTCGCCATGAATCAAGAAATCCTAATGACCAAGCAATCATCACCGACACAGAGTCAGGAACAACAAGAACATCCTCAACTGCATGGCACCGTCGCGCAACAAGGCGGTGGCCCGACGCCGTCCGAGTCCGACCACCAGCGCAGGATCACCATGATGCCGCTCGTGTTCCTGATCTATTTCGAGGTGGCAGGCGGCCCGTACGGCTCCGAGCAGGCAGTCTGCGCCGCCGGGCCGCTGTTCACTCTACTCGGCTTCCTCGTGTTCCCCTTGGCGTGGGGCGTCCCGGAATCGCTCGTCACCGCCGAGCTCGCCCCCGCATTCCCGGGGAACGGCGGCTTCGTCCTGTGGGCAGACCACGCCTTGGGCCCGCTGGCGGGCTCGCTCCTCGGCACCTGGAAGTACCTCAGCATCGTCATCAACCGCTTTGATCGGCTTGACACTGCTCCTCTCGCTGTTGAACTTCGCCGGCCTGAGCGTCGTCGGGTGGGGCGCGACGGCTCTGGGGATAGCCTCGCTGGCCCCGTTCGTGCTGATGACGGCCATGGCGGTGCCAAAGGTACGGCCGGGGCGGTGGGTGACGCGGGTGGAGGGGAGGAAGAAAGACTGGAGGCTGTTCTTCAACACGCTGTTCTGGAACCTCAACTACTGGGACAGCGCGAGCACCATGGCCGGCGAGGTGGAGCGGCCGGAAGGGACGTTCCCGCGGGCACTTGCGGCAGCGGTCGTTCTGATTGCCGTCAGTTACCTTCTGCCGCTCATGGCCTTGACCGGCGCCACGGACGCGTCGCCAGATGCATGGGTGAACGGCTACTTGGCTGATGCCGCAGGTACATACAGACGCTTACGACCTTACATACAATTATCACAATAATTAAGATACCACGTGGTAACCTAGGAAATCAAATCAAAACGACCTAGCAAATCAGGTGGTGTCATGATGATGATAGATCTTGACTTGACTGACTAATTGTGTGGTGGCAATCAGAGAGACGGTGGGCGGTAGGCCTCTCCACTCCGGTTGTTCAGTCCTCTTCACTCCGTACAGTAGGCCCTATTGTACAGAGACAATAGTTGTTAACGAAATTAAGACATGTATATCATCTTGTCCTCACTGACAAAGAAAATTCACTGTAGAACATAGAGTGGTATCATTAGTTCTAAAATTTAGGACACATCACCATCATGCCTATGTCTTCATATTGCATTTTGACTCCACAAAGCTAGATGGAAATCCTAAATACTAGTTCATCCTCATAACCCTTCTATTAATTATCTTAACATGCAAATATGCCCCCTCAACAAAGGTCCACCACATCATGCATGAGAAAAAAGTTTTCATTATTACCATATCCCATGCACGCATGCCACCTCATCAAAGGTCCATTCAACATGCTTGAGAATTTTCTTCCATTGTATTATGCCATTTATATTCAAAATATTTTTGACTACACAATAATAATCAAATATAATGTATAGGAGTACTATTTATTTTTAGTTTTAGTTCATATATTATTAATTCAACTATGCATGTAATGAATTTACATCCCTTCGTCTCTCCTCCAAGAAAAGGCGGCTAGGGTTTCTGCCTCCCGTCGGCGGCGCCGCCGATCTGCCACGTCTCCTGTGGCCTTAGGGCCATGGGTGCGTGGTGGATCTCGGCCCTTGCCGATGGGAGGGCTCCGTTTTTTTGTACTTCTTCAAGTTTTGTTAGGGTTTGTGTCCGGCTCAAGAAGACGAGACGGCGGCGGCTTCTTGAAGATGGAATAAGGTCCTCCCCGTCTAGCCCCCGCCCCGGTGGTGCGTCTAGCATCGTCGGAGGGCGTGTGAAGGTGTGTCTCCGGCGGATCTCACGGGATTCGGTCGGTGGTTGTCTTTGGTGGATCTGCTCGGATCCAGTCTTTGTTCGTCTTTGTTCTTGTGTCTTCAGGTTGGATCCTTCCGATCTAAACTTACCTTCATCGGCGACGGTTGCTGTTCTGGTGTGTTGGTCCCATGGGGCCTTAGCACGACGACTTCCCGACTGTCTACTACAACAAGTTGTGTCCGGCTCCGGCGATGGAGGGGCGATGAAGGCGGCGCGCCTTCGGCTCGCTTCAGTGCTTGTAGTCGTCGCTAGGTGGTCTATGAATATGGATGTAATTTTAATTATTTCTAGTGTTCGCTGTACTGTCATGATTGAAGATGAATAGATTGGAAGTTTCTCGCAAAAAAAAAAAAATCAACTATGCATGTTTCATACAATCAAATCACTGTAATATATTGCAATCGATTCCCACAGCAACGCACGTGGTATTCTCTAGTATATCATCATATTACGCTCACCTGATCTTGAATATGGTTGGAAGATTAGTGGTGGACGACAGTGATGGGCATATGATTATATCACAAGCCGGTGAGAAAGGGAATCAACAAAGGTGTGGGCATCCCAAGGAATAATTAGATGCACCGGTGGACTAGGTGATGTTAGAAGACGATAAAGATGAGATTATGACTTGACTATGGGCCATGTAGCTGCTAGAGCTGCACTAGTGAAGTGGACGGCAGCACTAGTGAAGTGGACGGCAGCAGACCACTGTCTAGACTAAAGTTACGATCCACTGTCCATTCCGAGGGAAGGCCCTATAGCTATCAAGTGCACATATGAAAAACTGTTGTAAAGCCAACAAAAAGAACAAAATAGACACAGGATGCTCTCTACTGTGGTCAATACTCAGGAAAAAAGTCGTAGGCATGGCATGCTTGTGCTACAAGCAAGTTGGGCAAAATCCAGTGAGTGCATGTTACAATCAGCCTTTTAACTTATTTCATTATTTTATTGTATCTAAACAGGCATCATCGGGGGTCCATGGCTCAAGTACTGGACGGGGGCAGGCGTGGTAGTCTCCTCCATTGGCATGTTTGAGGCCCAGATGAGCAGTGTCGTGTTCCAGCTCCACGGCATGGCGGACCTAGGCCTCCTCCCCGTCCGTCTTGTCCAGCCACACCACTTGCACCGGAACCCCATGGGTTGCCATCACTGCGTCAACCGCTGTCACCATCACCGTCTCGTTTCTTGGTTTCGACGACATCGTCGCGACAACTAACTTCCTCTATAGCCTCGGTACGCTGCTCGAGTTCTCCTCCTTCCTCTGGCTCCGGGCCAAGTACCCAACACTAAAGCGTCCCTACCATGTGCCTCTGCCTCTGCCCACGCTCGTGGCCATGTGCGTTGTGCCATCGGTATTCCTAGCCTATGTGTGCGTGGTTGCTGGGTGGAGGGTATTCGCCATTGCTGCAGGGCTGACCACACTTGGGGTCGGGTGGCACGCCCTAATGAGGGTGTGCAGAGCCAATAAGTTGCTCAGGTTTAATGTGCCTGAATCATCAGGTTAATTCATTCCCTGCAAGTTCCATTGTCCACAATACTCACATAATATATCTAAAAAGGAGTATTAATACCCGGTAGAACTAGCTGGGTGATTCGCGCATTTGTGTGACAAGATTTAAATGTATCATATATTTGATATTATTCTCTCTTCAATATATAGGTCCCATTGTAACTTGTAGAATATAGCTAAAATATATGTCTTGCAAAAGGATGAATGCATTTTGGATTTTCTGTTTCACCCACATGTACACTTTGGAATTTTTTCATCAAGTGTATTGGATTGTTGGTTTGTATAAATAATAACACAAGACTAATTGTACTCAAATAGTTGGCTTTGTTGTGTAAAATGCATTATACATATCTATGGGATTCCCTTGGTGCCATCTTCCCACCAATAATCTTTTGAGAAAAAATCACCAAAAATCAAATTCGAATATTGATAGCTTATATATGGGATAACATATCTCTGTATCCACCTGCATTTCCTTGGATGTAGTGCATTATTGTTTCCTGATTGGTACAATGCTATTCATCCAGATCTTGGCTGCCGGTTGTGTTCAACGGACGAAATGCATTCGGCAAAGACGCTGATACTAGGCAAAAATGAATTTTTCCAGTAGTGAAGGCTGTGTGCTTTGTCAATTTACCCCGTGCAAACTGCAAAGAATATTGACCTCCTAATTTTATGAGGCAAAACATTCATGCCCATTAGGAGGCCATCAAATTCTCATAATAGATAGGACACGGGAAGACCTTGAAAGAAATAGTATAAGCAATTAGCATTGCACTTCATGGCAGAAACAGTGTCCGGCTAGCTTTACATTTTACTGAGTGATGACTCTAGGCAATTTCACTTGCATATTTGTACATGAGTAGTGGCTCAACCATTTATAGGAGCCCACCATAGAATTGTCAGATCACTGGAGACTGATATGTGCAGCTAGCTTGGGGGCCATGGCATATGTATATATGTGGACATGCACGATGGACCACATGGTGATTGCCTTCAACTGGAACGATTGTTCACCATGAGCCTATGCCAAAAACTTGGTGTGCTCTCCTGAGCTTGCCACGCTTAGTAAGTCAGTATTGACCAACGTGTTTCATTCTCATGCCGGACTATGCAGAAGTCGGAGGATGCAAGAGTCTTAGTATTGTGCTACATATATGCTCTGAATTTTATGAATCATTTCATTCGCGGCTAACAAGGCCAGGATTTATTCCGAAGTCTCATTATCCATTTATCTCCTTGACCGACGAGGCTGAGAGACCATTTTTTTCGTGACCAACGAGGCCGGAAACCCCTCATTTATCCTGACCGACGAGGTTGGACACACTTTGTTCATGATCGACGAGGCCGAACACTCATTTGAGACCATGCAGTGAGCCCGGTGCCGACGAGGCCGGACATCCTACGCCAAAGTTCGACGAGGCTTTGGCATGTCACCATATGGCCACATCGGCCACATATATCCTTGAGAATATTTCATGTTACAAAACGACGACCATCAGCGCAGCTTAATCAGAGGTGTTCCACAGATTGCCCTGCGGATGTAATTAACCGGATTGTCTTAAGAGGCTCCGGGAACATGCAACTACACAATCGCCAATTCAAGTCAGATTTCATTAAAGGCACAATATTTGTAATCAGTGGGAAACTGTACTTTGTAATTCAATAAACAATTAATAAAGCAATGTTTCCCTATGTTCGTCTCCTTTATTTTTTATACTATTGTACACTGGCACACTGGCAGCTTTATTTATCGTTACGCCATTTGGAAATACCCCTACCCGGGGATGTTTGTTTTTCACAAAACAGGTGGGATGGAACGTACACATGCCTTCCATACTGTCCTCTTTCTTGCATTCTCACTCAATCGGTCACTCCCGCCCCTCTCTCCTATCTCAAAAAATTCATCGATGTCGCCTCTAGTTTCAGTGATCTCTACTGCTAATCCGTTCCCTACTGTCTCCTGACCTTCCACCTCTCAGCACGTGCCCCCGTGGTGAACCCAACTCGCACCTCAGTTCGCATGTGTGTCGTTTCAAAGGCCATTGGCATCACGTTCCTTGACTCGTCTGATCTGTAGTCTCACGCGGTGTCATTCCACACTTCAGCGGTCTCTTGGTGTATTCGTTAGGGACGACAAAATAACTTAAATATTTTTTTTTGTAAAAATCAATGCATAAATTTTGATGTATCAACTTTATCTGAAAACTGAGTTGTATCCACTTTTTAAAATAACAAAAATGTATGCCCCTCTTTTGCTAATCAACTATCAAGTTAATCAATTCATTTTTAATTATATTAGAGTATAATTATATTAGATTCAAATTAGGACTCGATACTGTGAATTAAAAAAAGGTTCTATTTCCTAAAAGAAATCACTCTATCATGTCTTAGGTATAAAGGAAATGTTGTTAGGTCAAACGAAGTATATTTACAGAAAACACCCTTTTGTTTTGACTTTTTGTATATTTTTCATTCCTTGGTCAAACGAAGTGGATTTCGTGGTGGGTTAGGCCCAGACCTTGTTCTGACATGCTCCCATGGGCTGACGTCCATCGATCAAAGCCCGTCCAGCGAAAGTCAAAGGGGTAGATCTCCGGGTCAACGGGACCAGGGTTAGGCCGGCTGGGGGCCTTGGGGGTAGCAATGCCACCAAAACATCGCGCCGGGTCCTCACACATGTCTTCAGGTGTGGTGGGATGGTTAAAGAGGCCATATGCATCTCGGTAGTGTGGCCCCCCTCACGGACGGCGATTACACCGAAGTAACGCCGTGCGGTTTCGGTGCTGCGTGAATATTCCTGAACACCCGGAGGGTGCTAAAATCATGAATTTTTTACACGGTGAACACACATGTGATATAGGATGTGTGTTAATTTTTCATATTTTTTTGAGATGAAGAAGTATCTGAACAAATCCGTCTGCGCGGATTGTTCTTCGCATGTCTACGAATGTGGTCGGGGGCCTTCGGGGGCTAGCTATGCCACCAAATTTTGCGCTGGGTCCTCTTATATGTCTGGAAGTGTGGTGGCAGGTGCAAATACTCGGCACGCGGCTCCGGAGTGTGACCCTCTTCACGGCCGGCGCTGCCGCCGGCACTTGGAGGGGGACTTGTGCAAGGCGAGGAACTCCGGGCCGCAGATGAGGGAATCCCACCCTGTGGACACACACCGGAACCGCCAAACGTTCTTGATGGGCAACCTCGAGAGGATGTCGAAGATGACATCGTTTGGTACGGAGACACCGGCGTCGCCTTCATCCGGTGCAGGGGCCATGGCGGAAGCAGAGCCAGAGGGGATTGAGGGAGGCGGCGTCGTGACCTGGTTGTGCATGGCGGCTGGCGTGACCTGGTGGAGATATACTTGGATCGATGAATTTTTTTGAGAACCCTTGGATCGATGAAATTTACCTCACGTACGGCTGCAGGCCGCACACTAGATGGGCCGAAGCGGGCTCAACTCTACGCATGGACAGAAGAGGCCTGCGAACGGATGTCAAACTTGATAATAAATGCGATTCAACTAAACAAAAGATAATAAATGTGATGTTTCTCAAAGATTTTTTTTAATAAATGTGCTTTTCTCAAGAAGGAGCAAAATGTACGTATTGATTACAGCAGCCGGCGGTCTCCTCGATTGCTGACTCCCATTAATGAAGTGTCGCGTGTACGAGACGGAACAATGGAGCTTATTCCTTGGATTTTTGGGATGCGTATTCATAGGAATGGAGGGAGTACGTACGTTATGAGACAACTTGGCGGTAACGGAGCTTCATCGGTTTGTTTTTGACATGTCTAGTTCCGTCTCGAGTTGGGCAAGTACCTCGCCGGCGTGAAAGGGCATAGCCGACTACAATGGCCGGATTGTTGTGAGATCACTCACTTTTGTTGGCAACCGGCGTACTTTCGGACTTTATGTGACGGAGGAAGACACACCGTCTGAGCTCCCTGTAGTTGGCGGCGAAATCGTCGGCTTCTATGGGCGCCGTTGATGCGTTTGGTACCTACGCAAGATGTCAAGATGGATGCCTAACCCTTAACCACTAGGTCATATATAGATCCTACCAGGGATCCTAATGCAGCAACAAACGAAGACCCACTCAGAACAATGTAGCCAGACCTATGGTTCTTGTGTTGATGATTTCATCATGTAGTTAATTTTTGCAAATCAAGTAGCCTATGGCTAAATGTGCAATGGCCTATACACCCTATCTTTGGCCGACCCAGGCTGACTCCAGCTGGCCATTGAAAAATATTCTGCTAGCTCCACTTAATTACGCAAAATAGTTTACCGCAACCAGCAGCCCTTCTATCTGTCGAAATATAGAAAGGCCATGCATGTCTCAAATGAAAGCTCCGTTAAGGTGTTCAATGATTGCTCGATTGATTGATGCCTGTGTTCATTTTACTGATAAATGCCATTTCATTCAATCATCTCTGTCAAGCTGTGATCGTCACATCTTTAGTTGTGGTGCCTTCTATATGTCTATCAATGAAAAAACATGATGTTTTGGACATCGAGTGTTATATCAAACACACAACTTTAGAATCATTTTGTGTTCAAGGCCTTACTTCTCTACTCAACAGTTCTGGTGGTGCGTATTTGGAATTTTGGATTGAGCCACAGAGTGTGCACTCTCCATGGATTAATGTTAGTGTCTTGCTAGGTTAGTCTGGCTTGCGAGTCGTGAACCGAAAGAGGATTTTGTGCAATAATTCACTCTTTTTATTGTCCACACACTGGCTTAATGGTCACTCTCTTTTTTTCCGACTGCTAAAAAAAGTGAAATAATTCAGAGATGTCAGTAATGCTATGTCATGTGCACTTGTAAAGATTCATCCAATAATAACCATTTGTGACCTAAAAAAAATGACAAGATTCATAGGAATAGTGCTCAGTTAAATACCATGCACATGATATCAAATTGTCTTATTTGTACAAGTCAGAGGGTGCTATAGGTTGATATGACTTTTTGCAGATGCACATTATGTAGCATGACTTAGGGCATCTCCAACACCGACCCTCAAACCGCCCGCATGACCGCGCTGTCCGGATCGCGAAAGCCATCCAACGCGGTCCTGTATCGGTCTGCGGTGCGGTCCGGACGTACTTTCTCTCGCAAACCGGAGACAAACATGGGGTTGCTTTGCGGGCGTCCGGACACCACCCACGCCCGCTTCTGACCGCCATGGCCCACCCAAACCCCCTCCTCCCTCGCCCGCGCGCCTTCCCGGCCGGCGCTAGCTGCCCGCATTCATGCCGCTGTAGAGCGCGCCGCTCCACATTGAAGCCGGCCTAGAACCAAAGAAAAAAAGAAAATAAGCCAAAGAAAAATGAAAAGGCAATGAAAACCAAACAAAAGACATAGAATCAAAAGAAGAAGAAAAATCGCACTGAATCTTCTGTGGCCGGTCTGAACTGGTCATATAAGCCTCCCGAAACTGCTCCATGAAGCTATAGTATTGAAACTGCTCCCCAATTTCTGTTCCTTGGTCGTTATCTTGACTTATGTTAATTTGGTCTGATTATTTTTATGGTTATAAGTATATGCCTAAGTCAGTTTCAGTTGCCACTTGTGACATACAGACTCAAGCTATGCACTGCCTCAACCTGAATTCCGTTTATATTTCAGTGGATACCTGAACTGAAGCATTATGCGCCAGGTGTGCCTATTATCCTTGTGGGAACAAAGCTTGGTAAGAACGTGACATGCCCACATTTCTTATTCAGAAATCTGACATCCTGTTGTGTTTACGATGGAAGTGACGTTGAGTTTCATGATAAGTTACATTCACCGAGGATGACAAGGTTAGTTGGCGAGCATGACAAATTCACCTTAGTTTATCTTTTGTCAAGAAACTGCCATTCTTCCAAACTAAATTTGCCATCCTTGCACTAATATAAATTGCCATGAAAAACGATCGAATTCGATTTGCCATACCTAAAAACCTGACGTCAGATTTTTAGCATTTCTGAATATATTTAGATGGAAACTGGTATTGCTCGGTACCCTGACCCCGTACCCCTTCGCTCCTTCCTCCCACGGGCGCCCAATTAGGATTTCCCTGTCTCTTGCCGTCGATGGCGTTGGTCTGCATCATCTCCTATGGTCATTGGATCATGGAGGCGCGGTGGATCCCGGCCCTTACCGGCGCGAGCGCCCCGTATTTATTTTTTTAGTTTTGTTAGAGTTTGTGCCATGCTTAGGAAGTCGAGACGGTGACATCTTCTTGAAGATGGAATAAGGTTCTCCCCACCTAGCCCCCATCCCGTCGATGCTTCTAGCTTCATTGGAGGGTGTGTGGAGGTGTGTCTGCGGTAGATCTCGTGGGATCCGGTCAGTGTTTGTCTTCGGTGGATCTGCTTGACTCCGGCCTTCTTTCATTTACGTGTGTGTGTCTATAGGTTGGATCCTTCCGATCTACACTTCTCTTCATCGGCGGCGGTTGCTGTTCTGGTGCGCTAGTCCTATGGGCCTTAGCACGACGAGTTCCCGACTGTCTACCACAACAATGTTTGTTCGGCTCCGATGTGGGAGGGGCGATGACGGCGGCGCGCCTTCGGCTCACTCCAGTGCTTGTAGTCATCGCTAGGTGGTCTACGGATCTAGATGTAATTTTTACTTCTTGTGTTCTTTGTAGTACATTGACAGTTGATGAATAGATCGGAAGTTTTCTTCCAAAAAAATATATTTAGATGGGTAGTATTTTTCATGTTTATAAGGCTTTTTTTTGCGAGGTATAAGACTGTTTTTTAAGGGTATTTGCTACTTAATATATGGCTTTTGGCCTCTTCCAAAAAAAAGATATAATTACATTTCTCCTACTTTTTTATATTAATGAAATAGCAATATAATTATTTATTGATGCGCACATACAGAGGCATTTCACCAGGTTTAGACCATGGCAGCGTTCGATCTTGGAAGCTATGATTATCAGAAGATGGAGTTGCACGTGTACCTTTCCCACAACACGTACATAAAGGATGTAAAAGCGGGAACATATATTTCTTATTTCTTACCATTTTTAAATTTCATAACTACCAGTGTTCCTTTCCCAATAAAAAATGGTTAACATTGATGCGTTTCTTACTTGGAATAGGAGTACGACGCGGAAACTAATTAACAGCGCCACGCGTATTAGTAGCAAGCTACTATACCTGTCCGAGAGAAACCGTGAGAGCCGCCCACTGGCTACAAAAGCGAGCCTAACCCGCCTAGGATCGCCAGACTAGTTGGAGTTGAGTTGCGAAAGATGGGATGGTCGGATGGATGGGATGGATGGGACCAAAGAGCCACGGCCACTCGTGGCGACTCCTCAAACTCGGCAACAGGCGACTCCTCAAACTCCGCAATGTGTTGCCGCTTCCAGCGACTCGACCTGATCGGTTCAGGAGGCTTCGGTGTCGTTTACCGGGCGAGGGACCGCCGCACCGGCGAGATCGTTGCTATCAAGTGCGTCCGCACAAACAAGTACGCCCACGACGACAGCGGCGACCACTACCTCTCCGCCTTCGCGCGCGAGGTCAGCGCCTTGGAGAAGTGCAGCGGCCACCCATCCATCGTGCAGCTGCGCGCCACGGGCCACCTTGACGGCGAGGCCTTCATCGCCATGGAGTTCGTGGGGCCGACCCTCAGGCACGTAATGAAGCACGACCGCTTCGGGAGGAGACACACCGAGCTGGAGGTCTGCCTGATGATGAGGCAGCTCCTCACCGGCGTGAGGGGGATGAAGCGTCTAGGTCTCATGCATCGTGACCTTAAGCCGGGGAACGTGCTCATCGACGGGCGAGGGAACCTCAAGATATGTGACCTTGGCATATCATGCAGCATGGCCGATGGGCCGCCCTACGCAAACCCCATTAGAACACGGGGATACCGCGCGCCAGAGCTCCTCCTAGGGTCCACGAACTACGATGAGCGCGTCGACTCTTGGGCTCTTGGCGTCATGATGGGTGAGCTACTTGCAGGCCATCACCCTGTCTATGGGAGGTCCGACATGGACCACCTCAGTGAGATCTTGGATCTTCTTGGTACGGCAGACATCAAGGAGTGGCCAGGCTATGATGGGCGGCGGCTGCTGGGCGGATGGGCATTGCATAGCAGTTTGCGCTGCATTTTCCCATGTCCTGCCGAGGCTAGGATAAGACGTCGGCCCCAACTGTCAGAACCTGGTTTCGAGGTCTTGAGCGGCCTTCTGCGATGCAACCCTGAAAAGAGACTCACGGCAAGGGACGCACTGCGTCATAGGTGGTTTAAAGAGACCAATTTTAGGGCTGCAAGGAGCTAATTGGTTAATTTGCACAATCCATCATGTAGCTTCCTGTGTGGAATGAATGTATGCACAAGCAGGCATTCGTAATTCACCTCATATGTAATACGTTAGAAATGTACGGGCCTGCTCACATATCAGTTATTTGGAAAAATAATTTGCATGAATGGATTTCCACCAAAGTCTTCCTTTGCCCGCTCGACCCTACCTCCGGCATCAGCCTAACCATCAGTCCCGTCACTCGGGGTCGATGACATTGTCATGTGTCGCCTCCTCACACAATGCTTGCCTGATGCACCTCCTATGTCAAGCCACTTCCACTTCTTTGACGCCAGCCACTACGGGCACCCATCAACCTCCACGTCATTCCCGTATCCACCTCGGAGCTCTATACCCCGCCTTCTTTCTGGACGAAATCAAATGCCGTGAATCACGCTACGCATCATATATGAATAAAATTAGCAAATAAGTATGGTGTCTCCCACACAACAGTACTAGAATTTTGGGTTGCATCGAGTATAACCCAGAATTTGTTCAAACTACGCCCATGCACACATGGATATTTCTTGGGGATCAGAAGAGACAACGATGTTTCTACTTGATGCTACTGCGCTGCACTATCCCCCTAACATCTTATTGCACTTAAAGTATGTACCTACATATGGTCCACTCTACAAACTCTTGCAGTTTAGTCCAGTTCGACCTAAGCGAGACGATCTTTCGGTCCTTCGAGGCCAACTGGCGGGCAGAACCCCAAGATTTTATGTATGAGGCCTCACATCCTTCAACTAATAAACTGCCGTCAAGCTAGCACCAAAACAACCAAAGTAACCCTTGACCCAATCACCATTGTAACCATTCATCCCATCATCCTCTTCGTTCTCACCTTGAGGCAGGTGCATCCCCTATCCAGGCCATCCGTTCGCTTTCATCGTCCTCATCATTGTCCTTCACGCTGTCAATTTCGGCATCCCCTGTGTCCCTATCGATACTGATGGTGATAGTGAGCACGACACGCTCGCCACCTTGGCGGCGAACCTAGGGGACAATACATAGGCAACATTTCGGCAGCCCGTTGAACAGCGACGAGCGGAGGATAATGGCCAGCGTCACGACCTGGGACTGGCCCTGAACCAAGAGAAACCCACGGAGCATCCGGTAACGTACTCCTGCGCGTGTGTCTGGACACGGACCAGCGAGACCCCCGGCGGTGTCCAGTGACCCTACGTGAAGCAAGAAGAGGTCGATGTCACTGTCTTCGTCTTTTTCGTGGTCGTATCTTTTTTTTAGAATAATCCCACTCCACTTTATTCCATGTTCAAAGGGGTCATTACAATATCATGGGGAACTCCTAGCCATAGGTGGCGTCCCACCCCAGGAGAAAGCTAAAAATTTGCAAGATAATGAGCTTCAAAATTAAAATTTCTACTTTCATGGCTAAAATGACATTCATCAAATTCGGTTCTCCTTGTATGGATCTCGCAAACAATAGCTGCATTGTCTCCTCCACTACCATCTTCGATATCCTTTACTGCTGATAAACAGTATGAAGCAACAAATAATCGCCGAATAAGAAGATCATTGGCTAATGCTTGCGCTTCCCTACATGCCAGAGTCTCCAGAATCAAAGGATCAACAATATGCGAAAAGACCATAGCCGAAGAGACCAAAAACTCTACCGTTTCAGTGCGGCAAACCACTCCAACTGAGCCCACATGACCATTTCTCGAAACTGTACCATCAACATTAAATTTGCTCAAGCCTGCCGGTGGTGCTAATCATGCACCCCGTGTATTTCTGGTGATCCGAATCTGGAGTGTTTGTCGCTTCGTGTCTAAGCTGCTCAGCTCTTCAATGAATCTCTTGATAAACAGATGGGTCAAGAGAGGAGATTTGAATTCAGATTCGTAGATTGTCTTCCTTCTCATGGACCAAATCGCCCATAGAGAGACAGCTACCCGAACAAACTCAGCTTGCAATAATGAACTCAGCAGCTCGAACAACTAGTTTCTTGCGCTTGCTTCATTTGTGCATATCAAATGTTCAACCAGGCCCTCGTCATCCATCGCCCAAATGCATTTTGACATCGAACACTCCACTACAGATCTGGTCATCCCTCTAACCTTCTCCCCCCTTCTCAAATGCCGGCCACCACAGGCACCCGTCAACCTCCACCTCGTTCCATTTCCGCCCCGGAGCTCTCTGCCTCGCCTTCTTTTCGGACGAAATCAAATGCCGCAAATCACGTTTCTAGGCAACTGACCATCAACAAATGGGAAATGTACGCATCATATATATGAATAAATTTAACAAATGAGTGTGGTCTCTCCCACACGACAATACAAGAATCTCAAGCACCGAGTATAACCCAGAATATGTTCAAACTACGTCCATGCACCCATGGATATTCTTAGAATAAGATATGACAGCCATGTTTGTACTTGATGCTACTGCGCTGACCTGTCCTATCAACATCTTATTGCACTTAAAGTATGTACCTGCATATGGTCCACTCTACAAACTCTTGTGGCTTAGCTCCAGCTCGACCTGACTGAGACGATCGCGACACGGCGGGTGGCATCAAGATGGACCTACTTGGTGTGTGCGGAAGGCATGATCGGCGCTCCAGTGTCCGGAGCGAGAAGGCGGGTTGCTCTCTCCGGAGATAGCTTGGTGTGTGCAGTGCAATGATCTTCGATGGTTTCCCTAGGTGTTGTGGTCTCGTTCCTAGTTGGTAGTCACAAGTGCTTCTTGGTGTGGTGGGGCTACTCACATACTCTTGCTTAACTCTGAGTTGAGGTACTCCTCCCGTCCTGTGTGTGGACGGATGTCTGCATGTATAATTTTTAAATATAGGTCACACGCGTCCCAAATATCATGTTCCATGTTCATTCACGTAGACACACACATGGTAGAAACACTATTCAAAAGGACTAGAGATGCAAATCGATTAACACCTTGGAGCACTATTAGATAGATCTGACATGGAGAACAGAGTAAAGAGTATAGAAACCACTTAATCGAATAAAAGAAACATCGTAGAAGCAGGAGATTAACGATCTTACAAATCTAGCAACCGAAATCTCATGCGCAAACACTTTTGCGTAGATATAAGACAACACATCAGTCATTCTCCTTTTAGTAGTCTTCGATTCGTCATTGTCATCCCGCTCCAGTCTCCCGTTGTAACATGGGGCGTCAGGGCACTCCATCTCATGCTTTTCCTTCTGGTATGAGGCCATCTTTAAGCTGTATGCGTTCTTGCAGGGAATGGAGACGTTATCAACGACGCGCTGCCTAGAAAATGGGAATAACCAGTGTTTGCAGCAGACAGACGTCGCAGTTGAGTAGCTTCGATGGGATAGTGGCATGCTGACTCTTGCCAACACTATTTATTCCATCTTTCTCAATATATTGTTTCCTCTTGGTAGTGTTGCTTGATCCCTCCTTCGTAGTCCGGCCACAGTAGTCGAAATCAATGGTCATCTCGAGCATGGCATTAGCTTCACAATGAGAAACCTTGGGCACGACAGAAGTATTGCATCTGCCTCGCCAGACGGGCTTTCAATGTTCAACGATTAGATTTGGTGATGGCGTTTGAATTAAAGCTAGTGATTTTTTGCCGTGATATGCCATGTGGGCTTGCCTTGTATTCATAATGTGATGCTTGATCGCCAAGATACATAGGATTACAACAAATCAATCAACAGAGCACGATCAACCGGTGATCGTTAATGATCCTAAAAATAAGTGCCTAGGGTATGTAAAATCGATTCTTAACACACCCCCTCAATCGGAACCATTACACACAAGGTTCTTGTTGCGACCGAATCGGTCTAGCATCTGTTCATGTGACATGTTTCATGAAGGCATAGACCAGCTGGTCCTCGGAAGAAATAAACCGAACATCAAGTGCGCCCATACACTAGTAGAAAACAGGGCTTTGGTTCTAGCCGGATGGGAGCAATAGTCCCGGTCGCATTACGAACCGGGACTAATGTGAACATCAGTCCCGGTTCGAGCAGCTAGGAAGCCGGCCGGGGCTCGGCAGGCATCAGTCCCGGTTCGAATGGGACCTTTAGTCCCGGTTGGTGTCTTCAACCAGGACTAAAAGGTCTGTCTTCAGTCCCGGTTCTAGACACCAACCGGGACTAAAAAAATTCCTATATATATCCTCGCCCCTGCCAGCCCTCTCCTCTGTTTTTGGCTCATAGAAGGTGCGAGGTGTGTGCTACTTTGCTCTCCCTTCCTATGCACATGAGGTGTTCGATGAAATGCCTGAGAGCATGATGCCACTTGAGTTCACACAAAACAAACATGATATGAGGTGCCCGAGCCACACTTAAGCTTTCTCCTCTTTCTTCTCCTCTGTTCTTCCTCCAAGCGCGTCCCCGTCTCCGTCCTCACCGCCGTCGATCGCTCGCGCCGATCTCGTCGCCGGCACCACCGTGGTGAGCCTCTTGTTCTTATCTTTTTTTAAAAAGAAAAAATTCTTACTTGTATGATTTAGATAGCTACTTGTATAATTTTCTTCCTTGTATTATTGTTTGTTATTATATAGTGCCATGGTTTTGATATCCGCCCCCGTCGGCTCTTGTCCGGTCTATGATTCGGATGTGGTATATTATCTTTTATAACTATTTGTTTCATTTAGTGTTTATGACAATTATGCCGACCAACTTGACATAGATGTTTTTATCTAGGAGGTATGTGAACCGGAAATTCCAACCGACCCTCTTGTCGAATGGTTAAATTTAGTTGAAAAAGAAAACAATTATTTGAAAGAAAAATTGAAAAGAATTGAAGAAGAGAAGATGAAATTGGAGTTGCATGTTGCCGATGTCGTCGATCTACACAAGATCTAGATGGATGCAATGCGCTTGAAGATTAGAAAGATTAGAAAATATGACATTGATAAAGAGGCTTGGTATCATTATGTTGTTGGATCAATTGCTACCTTAGTTGCGATTTTGATCGCATTTATTGTTGCATTTAAATGTTTTACATAGTTGTATGTTGTTTTATGAGAACTATGTATGAACTTTATGTATTTATTTTTGCAGTAATAACATTTGATCACTACTGTACTTTGGTTTTAATGTGATGATGAACTTGTATTAATTTGGTCATTTCTCTATTCATGATGTTCTGTAATGGTTTTTGTTATACTTAATTATGTAATGCAGATGAACCGGCAATGGATGTACGATGACTGACGCACTTCCGAGTACATTACGGGCCTGCATAATTTTATCGATGTGGCTGAGGCAAACAGTCAGAATGGTTTTATGTATTGTCCATATATTGTCTGTGAGAATACGAAGGATTACTCTTCCTCGAAAACCCTTCACTTCCACCTGCTTAAGAAGGGTTTCATGCCCCACTATAATTGTTGGACCAAGCACGGAGAAAGAGGGGTTATGATGGAAGACAATGAAGAAGAAGAGGATGATGACAACTATCCTATATTCCCTGAATACGGTGATACTGCAACGGGGGAAGTTGAAGATCAAGAGGCACCAGATGTGCCCGCTGATGATCTTCGCCGGGTCATTGTTGATGCACAGAGAGAATGCGAAAGTGAAAGGGAGAAGTTAAAGTTCGATCGCATGTTAGAGGATCACAAAAAACGGTTGTACCCAAATTGCGAAGATGGCAACACAAAGCTCGGTACCACACTGGAATTGCTGCAATGGAAGCAGAGAATGGTTTATCTGACAAGGCATTTGACAAGTTACTGAAAATAATGAAGAAGAATCTTCCAAAGGATAACGAATTGCCTGACAGTACGTACGAAGCAAAGAAGGTTCTCTGTCCTCTAGGATTAGAGGTGCAGAAGATACATGCATGCCCTAATGACTGCATCCTCTATCGCGGTGAGGAGTACGAGAATTTGAATGCATGCCCGGTATGCGGTGCATTGCGGTATAAGATCAGACGAGATGACCCTGATGATGTTGAGGGCGTGCGCCCCAGGAAGAGGGTTCCTGCCAAGGTGATGTGGTATGCTCCTATAATACCACGGTTGAAACGTCTGTTCAGAAACAAAGAGCATGCCAAGTTGTTGCGATGGCACAAAGAAGACCGTAAGAAAGACGGGATGTTGAGAGTACCCGCTGATGGGTCGCAGTGGAGAAAAATCGAGAGAAAGTGGCCGGAGTTTGCAGATGACGCAAGAAACTTATGATTTGGTATAAGTGCATATGGCATTAATCCTTTTGGGGAGCAGAGCAGCAATCATAGCACCTGGCCTGTGACTCTATGTATCTATAACCTTCCTCCTTGGTTATGCATGAAGCGGAAGTTCATTATGATGCCAGTGCTCATCCAAGGCCCTAAGCAACCCGGCAACGACATTGATGTGTACCTAAGGCCATTAGTTGAAGAACTTTTACAGCTGTGGGATATCAAAGGTGTACGTGTGTGGGATGAGCACAAACAGCAGGAATTTGACCTACGAGCGTTGCTGTTTGTAACCATCAATGATTGGCCTGCTCTTAGTAACCTTTCAGGACAGACAAACAAGGGATACAATGCATGCACACACTGTTTAGATGAGACTAAAAGTATATATTTGGACAAATGTAAGAAGAATGTGTACCTGGGACATCGTCGATTTCTTCCGACCAAGCATGCCTTAAGAAAGAAAGGCAAGCATTTCAAAGGTGAGGCAGATCACCGGAAGAAGCCTGTCCCCCGTACTGGTGATGATATATTTGATATGGTCAAGGATTTAAAAGCAATCTTTGGAAAGGGTCCTGGCGGACAATCTGTTCCGAATGACGCTGACGGACACGCACCCATGTGGAAGAAGAAATCAATATTTTGGGAGCTACCCTATTGGAAAGTCCTAGAGGTCCGCTCTGCAATCGACGTGATGCACGTGACGAAGAATTTTTGTGTGAACCTGCTAGGCTTTTTGGGCGTGTATGGGAAGACAAAAGATACACCGGAGGCACGGGAGGACCAGCAACGTATGAACGAAAAAGACGGCATGCCTCCAAAGCAATATCAAGGTCCTGCCAGCTACGCTCTTACCAAAGCAGAGAAGGAAATCTTTTTTGAATGCCTGCTCAGTATCAAGGTCCCGTTTGGCTTCTCGTCGAATATAAAGGGAATAATAAATATGGCAGAGAAAAAATTCCAGAACCTAAAGTCTCATGACTGCCACGTGATTATGACGCAATTGCTTCCAGTTGCATTGAGGGGCTTCTACCAGAAAATATTTGATTAGCCATTGTGAAGCTATGTGCATTCCTCAATGTAATTTCTCAGAAGGTAATCGATCCAGAAATCCTACCAAGATTACAGAATGATTTGGTCCAATGTCTTGTCAGTTTCGAGTTGGTGTTCCCACCATCCTTCTTCAATATTATGACGCACGTCCTAGTTCACCTAGTCGACGAGATTGCCATTCTGGGTCCTGCATTTCTACACAATATGTTCCCCTTTGAGAGGTTCATGGGAGTCTTAAAAAAATATGTTCATAACCGTGCCAGGCTAGAAGGAAGCATCTCCAAGGGCCATGAAACAGAGGAGGTTATTGAGTTTTGTGTTGACTTTATTCCTGACCTTAAGCCGATTGGTGTTCCTCAATCGCGGCATGAGGGGAGACTGAGTGGAAAAGGCACGCTAGCACCGAAAGCAATAATATGTAGGGACGGGCATTCTTGGGCGCAAGCACACTACACAGTTCTACAAAATTCTATCTTGGTGGCCCCATATATCAATGAACACAAGAATATTGTACGCTCCCAACACCCGGGGCAGTCTGACGACTGGATTACATGTGCACACATGTCGACTTTCGGTGGTTGGTTGCAAACACATCTCATGAGTAACAACACTGTTGGAGATGAGCTGTACTTGTTGGCCACGACACCATCTTCGACTGTATTGACTTTTCAAGGGTACGAGATAAATGAGAATACATTTTACACGATTGCCCAAGATAAAAAGAGCACCAACCAAAACAGAGGTGTCCGCTTTGATGCAGCAAACACCAATAGGGCAAAGGACACATATTATGGTTACATAGAGGAGATATGGGAACTTGACTATGGACGTGATTTTAAGGTCCCTTTGTTTCGGTGCAAATGGGTCAATCTGACAGGAGGCGGGGTACAGGTAGACCCGCAGTACGGAATGACAACGGTGGATCTCAACAATCTTGGGTACACAGACGAACCATTCGTCCTAGCCAATGATGTGGCGCAGGTTTTCTATGTGAAGGACATGTCTACCAAACCGAGAAAAAGAAAAGATAAGGAAGCGAATACATCATACGATGAGCCAAAGCGCCACATAGTTCTTTCAGGGAAAAGAAACATCGTGGGAGTGGAGGACAAGGCAGACATGTCAGAAGATTATGAAAAGTTTCATGAAATTCCTCCCTTCACAGTGAAGACTGACCCAAGCATCCTATTAAATGATGAAGATTATCCATGGTTACGGCGCAATAAGCAAGGGACACACGCGTAGAAAAAGTTTTAGCTGGAAAGTGCCACTTCGGACAAACTGGAGGGAATCTTTGTAAGAGCTAGCTATGGCATTTTGGCATTTGAAAAATGATTTTAGAATAATTATTTATTAAGCTATGAAATTTCAATTATTCCTATCCTTTTAGTATTTTAATTATACAGAGGAGTTAATCAATGCAATTATGTCCAAACAAAATATGAATGTCTTCTGAGCATTCCAGATAAGTCGCTTGAGGTTGACAGGCATAGGCCATACACACCCTCACCAGTTGTAGTGATTTCAGTCCCAAGTTTTGCAAGGTTGATCATACGCGGTTAGTCCCGGTTGGTGGCTCCATATAAAATAACAAGGTTAATATAGACATGGCTTAAACGTCTTGACATAGATGAATACAGCAGAAGCATCGGAGATGATAAGAGAGAAACGTTGTATGACATAAAGTTGGAGGTCCAGATGAGGAGTTCTCTGGTTGCTTTCTGGTGAAACTGAGGACAACATATCAGATGGCCATTCTCGAGAATAGTCTATTGTTTTGGCATATCTCATGAACATCCAGGCACCTTTATATTTATCTCACATCAGGAGTACAACACCACATCATGAGTATGTTGGGTTATACTCAAAGGGCTTTAGATTCCGGAAGAAAGATTTTGACAGCATTGATCGCCTTGTGTCATATTTTCAAAAACATATTGACAAACCTGATGCTGGCCCTTCAATGCGAAATGTTGCGGCAATGGTACCTATGAAAAATAACTTGATAGAACTATTTGTCACTATCTGATGAAAATCTATATCATCAAATAAAGTTATATAAAATTCTAGTTATGATCAACTAAAACAAAACTATAATATTCTTCAATAGCAAAAAGAATTAAATCAAAACTAGGCATGTATGCTACTGTTTTTGAATCTGTTTAAAAGAAAACTAAAACTAAAATATCCTAAAAAGGTCTAAAACCAAAAATAGGAAAAGCAGATTTAGTCCCGGTTGGTGCCGCCAACCGGGACTAAAGTCCTACCTTTAGTCCCTGTCCGAGCCACCAACCGGGACTAAAGGCCTGGGTTTCGCGCCCTTTGGGCTGCTGAAATTTAGCTTTAGTCCCGGTTGGTGGCTCGGACCGGGACTAAAGGTAGGACTTTAGTCCCGGTTGGGGGCACCAACCGGGACTAAAGTTGTGGGTATTTAACCGCGCCTTCTCCCTCCCCCCCAATCTTCCTCTCCACTCCAACCCCCGATGCCGAACCACACCACGACGCCTCCAGGCTGCCGGAGATCGCCGTCGCCTCCGAGCCGTCCCCGAGCCCGCTGACCATCGCCGGACCTCCTCGCCCTCCTCCTCGAGCATCGCCGCCCCCGAGCCCATCCTCGTCGTCGCCGGCCCCGCTCGCCGGACCGACCTCCTCGATCGCCCTCCTCCCCAAGCCTCCCGCCCCCGCTCGCCGGCAACGCCGCCCCCGCTGTGTGAGCCGCCGCCGTTCAATTCCCCTCGATCGGGCTTATATATTTTTGTGACATACATTTTTTTGTAACATGTACGTACGTATGTGTTTGCATTGATCACCACGGGATTATATAGTTGATTGCACTTTGGAGTACTTAGTTGAGTCCAACATCAATATTAGTGAATGATTTCAGATTGTTGGGCACCGCAGAGAAATTGCGGAATTATTATTACCGATCGCCGGAGAAATTGCGGAATTATTATCACCATGAAGAAATATGTCTAAGTCATAAGTTTAGCAAACAATTGAGTAATTGCGGAATTATCATTACCGATCGCCGGAGGAGGCCCCGACGATCGCCGGAGGAGTAGTCCCCGACGATCGCCGGAGGAGTCGTCCCCGACGATCGCCGGAGGAGGCCCCGACGATCGCCGGTGAGGAGTCCCCGACGATCGCCGGAGGAGTCCCCGACGATTGCCGGTGACGAGTCCCCGACGATCGCCGGAGGAGTCCCCGACGTTCGCCGGAGGGTTACCTAACATGCAACTGATAAAACTTGCCATTTTGTTATTTTTGTGTGATTTAATGCATGCATCATATGAATAAACTTTGTACATGTGTTTGGTGCATTTTCATGTCTATTTGCTGCTGGTATTTTTCCCATGCCATGGTAAACATGTTTAGGCACTGTAACAAGCTTGCAAACATGCTATGATACTCTTGCTGTTTTACACTTGCTGAAAAACTGTTAAGTCTGAAACTGACTGTTATAAAACTTGTCAACTTTGCATGATGTTTGCCACTAATCCATTGCTCATATGCATATGATTCCTTCTTGTGATTTGGTCTATGTAATGTGTACTTTGATGCCATGCCCTTGGTTGCCATGTAAAGTTGCTGTAGCATGACTCAATCTTGCTCTCAAGTTGTCATCATAATGTTACTGTTTTGCCATGTTGTAATATTTGCAGAAACTATGGAACACGACAGAGACTTGGAATAAGAAGAGATGTTGGGGGAAATAATCCACGATGGAGATGATGATATCACCTCACAGTTTCTCAATGACTACTCCGATGGTGAGGGAAGAGAAGATGACGGCTCCGGTGATCGAATGGAGGGAGAAGATGACGGCTCCGGCGGTGTTGGAGCCTTAACTGTTGCAAAGTCCGGCGAGGTATATTAATTAAGCCTCTGCTGACTAGATGCATTAATTGATTTGTATGTACATATATTAACGCTTCTTTCTTCTTTTAGCCCTCCGGATCGAGCCAAACTTCTATAAAGAGACGAGGCCCGAAGAAAAGGTTGGGCGAGAATGAAAGGTTCACGATCGAAGAACTCGCTGCAGATGGCAAACCGACTGCTCCCAAGCGGACCGCAGACCGATTTATAAGTCAGTGCGGAGTTGTTGTTAGGGACAGCATCCCGATCCGCATTCAAGAATGGAATAAGCTAAAGGCGGATGGAGTTTCTTATGTCGACGATAGATCCAAAGATGAGCTTTGGAATACGCTCATGACAAATTTCACCCTACCGCCAGAGGTGGAGCAAAAAGTCAAGGCGTGGGCTCTTAAGAAGATGGCCTAACAATTCAACAACTGGAAGAAAAGATTGCACGAAAAGTATGTCCTGAAAGGGAAGACTCCAACATTCACCGGAGCAGATGAGAAGTTAAAAGATCACTGGACCGCATTTGTGGAGTACAAGACATCGGAGGCATGTAAGAAAAGGTCAAATATAAATAAGCAAAATGCTGCAAAGAAGGAATATCACCACGTTACGGGGTCAGGTGGCTACAAGGCTGCCCGGCCTAAGTGGGAGAAAGTTGAGAACGACCTGCTTGATAAAGGGATCCATCCAGAGACATTGGACTGGACCGAACGGGCAAGGACTTGGTTCTTCGGGCATGGGGGAACTTTGAACCCAGAAACAGGGAAGTGTGTTTATACGAAAGCTCAACTTGCAACACCCGTCAAAGCCATTCAAGCTGCAATGAAGGACGTGCAGGAGGGGAAGTTCCATCCCGACAGAGAGAAGGACGAGCTGACACGCGCCCTCGGGAATCCTGAACACCCTGGACGAACACGAGGCACATCAGGCTCCGTTCCGTGGAAGGTTGGGTTTCCCGACAGCAGTGACACTTACAGAAGCCGAGGGAGAAAGAAGAAACAGGATGCAGACCGGCTGCGGAAGGTAGAAGAAATAGTAGCGTTGCAGCAGAAGCAAATAGAGGCACTTACTAGCCAGCGAGCTACCGGCCCATCATCTCAGCGGAAAGGCAGCGTGGCTTCCACGGAGCTCGTTCGGCCTGATATCACGGCTCCTCGCTACCCCGTGGATGATATCACGCAGAGGGAACATTGTGGTCTACATGTGAAATGCATGAACATATCCTTGAAGGTGGCGGTCGGCTATGCCTTACGTCGTGTACCTGATGGAACTTACCATTGCTCTCCGATTCCAGATGGCTATGCTGTTATCGGGGTGGATGAAGTTATCAACAGATTTGAGCAGCTGGAGCTTGAGTACCCTACAGGTGAAGGGGAGACTCATCTGGGAGATGCCAGAAGGACTACCGTTCTATGGAGAAAGGAACACATCGTGCTTCCACATTGGACGCCGCGTCAGCAGACTCCGCCGGAGGAGGCCCCTCAGCAGACTCCTCACAGTCCAGCTCTATCTCCGCTGCCTCAGCCGTCTCTACCGCGTCAGCACACTCCGCCGCCTCAGCTGTCTCCGCCGCGTCAGCACACTCCGCCGGAGGAGGCCCCTCAACAGAATCCGCCGCGTCAGCTGACTCCGCCTCCTCCGCCGCCTCAGCACCGGCGGAAGAGAGCCGCCGCTCCGGCGGCTAGTAGTACAACTGCGAAGAAATCCAGAGCAGATACAAGCGTCAAGAAGGCTCCTGCCAAGTTACCATACGATATGACTGATGAGGAACTCAAGAATGTCGTGGATGCCGATGTGAAACGCCAGCTTGCACCGAAATGGCCCGATCCAAAGGAGAAATTAGATCCGGCAATAGCGGAGCACTGTATAGAAATCCTTACGCGACCACCACCGCCTCCGCTGCTATCAGACTATGACCGGTCTATTGTAAAGTTATATAGAGAACATGTGAAGCGGCCGGGAAGTAGCAGTAGTGCAAGTGGGAAAACAATTCCCCAGCTCGGCGAACAGAAAAACCAATCATGCCCCCCGCTCAAGGTGTTTACCGATATCGATTATGATCCGGGAGTAGCGGCCGATGATGTTCGTTTCACTCTTGGTCAATTGTTAGGCGAGGAGGTAGAGTTCCCCATGGCTGAGTTAGCATACAGATACCAGCACGGGAAGCCTCTCGTCAAACCTGAGGAGGTCCGGCTACTACCAACACAAATGCGAAAATTGCATGAGTGGTACATGGAAGCCTCAAAGGAAGGGACCAACTATATCATTGCGGGAGTTAAAGATGAGCATTACTTCAATGGAGACGAGGAGATTTACGTTGAATTTGATGAATTATTTCAGTTTTACAATCAAGACGCCGTCGACAAATCTATCGTCAGTTGCTATTGTCTGTAAGTATCATTTCTGTAATTAAGTCTCTAGCTCAGCTCGTTCATTGCATGTATAATTATCCTCACTATATTATGCAGAATGAAGATCCTCGAATGCAAAAGAGGACAAATCTATGACATTGGGTTCATTAACCCAAATACTATTCATGAAGTTACGGTACAAATGTACGCCAAGGATACAGAGAAGATCTTGCTAAGGGCGTTAATTGAACAACAAAACAAAAGGGAAATACTATTTCCTTACAACTTCAAGTGAGTGTTATCCAGTCTTGTACACATTCTGTTTCGCTTACTCGATGTTAAGTGTAATTGATGAGTTATGCTGCGTGCGTTGGTTCCACTTTATTCTGCTAGGCATTTGGGTTGACTCAGGAAGCGTACTTATCATGGACTCGCTACGTAAAGACCCTAAGATGTGGGCAGACCTGCGTGATATGCTCCAGAGGTAATTTCAATCATTATCGCACTATATCGGCAACTTTCGTTCATTTTCTGATATCAAGTAATTAATAAGTCCTTTATTTATTTTCTTTGCCGGGCAGAGTTTGGAAACGGTTCACCAAGAAGGCTAGGGGTGAATGGAAAGAGGAGCTGCAATTTCGACAACTCACTGTAAGTAGTACTAGCTAGGTCCGCGCATCTCTTTGATTCTAGTTAATTTCAATACCATTATCATGCTTGATTATTATTTTGATTGAACTCTACTCTCGTAAAGTGCTTGAGGCAGGAAAGGGGGACTAATTTATGTGGATACTACGTTTGCGAGTTCATTCGCATGACGACTAGTGAGACTGGCAGAAATTTACAACAACTTGAAGTACGTAAACAATATTCACAATTTTATTGTATTACCATCAATTGTGTTGAGTTTCATTCATATATATTGACCCCCTTCTTTAAATTAGATCCAACGGATGCGGGACGATCTCCTACCAAAAGATCGCGTAAAGGTAATTCAAGAGAATTGGCGGGATTCTTCCTTAAAGAGGTCATAGTTACAACCGGAGAATACCATCGGAAATTGGTAGTGAATGTTGGTAATTAGATATTAGGGATCGTAAGAGATGTTATTTTGTATATATGCATGAACGTGTACTATATGTAGTAGCGTCGAACATATATACGAAAACTTGTTGTTCGACCAAGCACGGAGAAGGAGGTCACTTCTCTATATTCATGACGATGTTGTGTAACGGTTCCTTCATTGCTATTAGTAGCTAGCGTCGAGTTGAATGGAAAACATAAAATAAAAATGAAACCCTTAAACCCTCCAAAACCCCTAAACCCCTAAACCCTCCAAAACCCTAAACCCCCCCTTTCAAAAAAAAAAAACAGCACTTGGCAGGGGCTGACGCGTGGCGGCCTTTTAGTCCCGGTTGGTGTTACCAACCGGGACTAAAGGTCCTCCTGGCTGAGCGCTGCGCAGCGGCCACGTGTAGCCCCTTTAGTCCCGGTTCGTAACGCGACCGGGACTAAAAGTGGGGGCCTTTAGTCCCGATTCCTTAGTCCCGGTTGCAGAACCGGGACTAAAGGCCCTTACGAACCGGGACTAATGCCCTGTTTTCTACTAGTGATAGCAACCTTCTCGCATACAAAATGGAAGTCTATCTCGATATGGTGAGTTTTTTATTATTGGCAGGGATAGTAATTATGGAAGCTGGAGAGTCCTTTTGTTTTGATTTGCATTAGCCATAACTTAGCGAGCAGCAACGAGGAAGAAGCTGTTTTGAGAAAACAAGAATTTAAACGGTTGTCAGCCCAGCAAAGCATGCATGCAATCTATGTACTCCTTCCGTGTTGTGAGCGGACGGGACGAAGTGCACATGTAGTGTGCATGGGCGGAGCTTCGTTGGGGCCCAACTGGGCCATGGGCCATGGCCCGCCCAGGATTTCTACCCATTTGCTAGTATGCTTCGGTTGCCAGCCCATCTACAGTCCACTAACAACCAGCCATCTCGTATATTATTTTATCGAAAGCCTGAAAGCCTCCAAGGTCTCGCTCTCGCACGAGCATGTAGTAGCTCCCTAGCAGCGCCGCAACTACTAGCTAGTCATGCCTATGCTTTATTAATTTTCTAATCAGATGACAAAATCGCACCGTGCCACTCCGAGAAGAATTGATTGGCGCTTCAAATGCGTCATGCATATATATGCTTCAGAATTTCAAATATTTTGTGCTCTCCTTTAGTCTGGCCCGCCCAGCTTTTTCTTTCAAGCTCCGCCACTGGTAGTGTGGACTATGGACGCGTACACTGTAGACTACCACTAGTAGTCCGTAGTAGAAATATGCATAGATCCATCATCCATGCCCATGCATGGATTTTTTGTACGAAGAAGAGATGACCATGTCTCTCCATGCTGCTCGTTAAACTAAAAACATTGCACTAGAGGATGCTACATGAATTAGTGGATGTAAAGACTGAGGATATGCCCTCCTTTAACAAACATTTTTGAAATACAATAATTTGGGCACATTATACAAGTAGAGACTGAGAGATACCACTCACTGAGGCCTAACCCACTTCCTCGGGGATTGTTAAATGGCTGTAACAAATTCACACAGCAGCCATCACCCAGGAGCCCATGCCTTACAGAACGCAACACTCAGAAGTCGCTGGCCATATTTGGGTGAAAGTTCCAGTGTTATTGATATCAAAGAGAAGATGAAAGATCTTGAAATTTGTCTTTTTGATCATGAGAAAAGGGAGAAGAATTGGGAGGCTCATAGTTTAGCTAGATCAGCTGTTACTCCTAATTTGGGGCGCCATTTGTGGCTGCTTAATCCACCGGATTTCATTTGTATTGAACCTTTTATAGAACTTGAATAAAGACGAGTAACACCACCTCACAAGAAGAAAACACTTAGAAGTCGCTGGCCACCGCAGCGCTGCTCACCGTCTGGCAGCACGCACGCACGCACGCACAGACAGATAGAGAGAGAGAGAGAGTACAACCATCTCTTCATAATAGCTATTATTTAGTATCAATATGTAAATAAATATATTATCAAAGAAAATATACTATTAAATTTGTGTTAAAAACTAAGTTACAATTTTCTTTTAGTTTCTTAGCAGCAAATTCATATGCAAAGCATTAGTTAAAGTTGGATCACTGAGACTATCCATATCTAAATTGTCAAGTACAAGTATATTTTTTGGACCATATCAAAAATTCAAAATTGCCAGGTTTTAATAATAGAGGAATATTTCTCATATTCGAGACGGAACAATGGAGCTTATTCCTTGGATTTTTGGGATGCGTATTCATAGGAATGGAGGGAGTACGTACGTTATGAGACAACTTGGCGGTAACGGAGCTTCATCGGTTTGTTTTTGACATGTCTAGTAAAGTCTCGAGTTGGGCAAGTACCTCGCCGGCGTGAAAGGGCATAGCCGACTACAATGGCCGGATTGTTGTGAGATCACTCACTTTTGTTGGCAACCGGCGTAGTTTCGGACTTTATGTGACGGAGGAAGACACACCGTCTGAGCTCCCTGTAGTTGGCGGCGAAATCGTCGGCTTCTATGGGCGCCGTTGATGCGTTTGGTACCTACGCAAGATGTCAAGATGGATGCCTAACCCTTAACCACTAGGTCATATATAGATCCTACCAGGGATCCTAATGCAGCAACAAACGAAGACCCACTCAGAACAATGTAGCCAGACCTATGGTTCTTGTGTTGATGATTTCATCATGTAGTTAATTTTTGCAAATCAAGTAGCCTATGGCTAAATGTGCAATGGCCTATACACCCTATCTTTGGCCGACCCAGGCTGACTCCAGCTGGCCATTGAAAAATATTCTGCTAGCTCCACTTAATTACGCAAAATAGTTTACCGCAACCAGCAGCCCTTCTATCTGTCGAAATATAGAAAGGCCATGCATGTCTCAAATGAAAGCTCCGTTAAGGTGTTCAATGATTGCTCGATTGATTGATGCCTGTGTTCATTTTACTGATAAATGGCATTTCATTCAATCATCTCTGTCAAGCTGTGATCGTCACATCTTTAGTTGTGGTGCCTTCTATATGTCTATCAATGAAAAAACATGATGTTTTGGACATCGAGTGTTATATCAAACACACAACTTTAGAATCATTTTGTGTTCAAGGCCTTACTTCTCTACTCAACAGTTCTGGTGGTGCGTATTTGGAATTTTGGATTGAGCCACAGAGTGTGCACTCTCCATGGATTAATGTTAGTGTCTTGCTAGGTTAGTCTGGCTTGCGAGTCGTGAACCGAAAGAGGATTTTGTGCAATAATTCACTCTTTTTATTGTCCACACACTGGCTTAATGGTCACTCTTTTTTTTTTCCGACTGCTAAAAAAAGTGAAATAATTCAGAGATGTCAGTAATGCTATGTCATGTGCACTTGTAAAGATTCATCCAATAATAACCATTTGTGACCTAAAAAAAATGACAATATTCATAGGAATAGTGCTCAGTTAAATACCATGCACATGATATCAAATTGTCTTATTTGTACAAGTCAGAGGGTGCTATATGTTGATATGACTTTTTGCAGATGCACATTATGTAGCATGACTTAGGGCATCTCCAACACCGACCCTCAAACCGCCCGCATGACCGCGTTGTCCGGATCGCGAAAGCCATCCAACGCGGTCCTGTATCGGTCTGTGGTGCGGTCCGGACGTACTTTCTCTCGCAAACCGGAGACAAACGTGGGGTTGCTTTGCGGGCGTCCGGACACCACCCACGCCCGCTTCTGACCGCCATGGCCCACCCAAACCCCCTCCTCCCTCGCCCGCGCGCCTTCCCGGCCGGCGCTAGCTGCCCGCATTCATGCCGCTGTAGAGCGCGCCGCTCCACATTGAAGCCGGCCCAGGACGGACGCGACTTCTCACTAGCTCCGCCATAGAAGTGGCGCGCCGGACGAGGGCGCCGCCCGCGATGCGTCTTCGGTGTCCGCGCCTATTCAGTGCCGGAGATGCGTTACAGGACGGGACGGGACGGATGTCTACCACGCCTGTTGAATGCCCCGTCCGTCTGTATGCCGCCATTAAGCAGGCTCGCTGGTTGAGAAATCTACTCCGGCGCTGCGCATTTGCGCACCCGGACGCCTGGCCTCACCGGAATCCACTATTTTAATGTGGCCACACCCGGCTAACTCCACGCCACAACACAAGCCGCTCCCCATCCTCCTCCCTTGCACTGCATCCGCCATGACCGCAGGCTGCGAAGCGCATTTGGGAGACCATTTCCACGGAGATGAAGCATGAGGTGGCCGCCCTTGCCGCCACCTGGCAAAGCCGCCGTGCCAGCGGATCGAGGCCTGCTTGCCGGCCAGCTCGCCAGAGGTTTGAATTTCCCCAAGAGTCCGTGTATATACACTGGCTGCACCATTGTTGATGTTTTTAATGACCTCAAGGTAATCTGAAGCAATGACCAGCATTGATAGATGAACATCCGCATCAAGCACCAGTTGTTCCTTGCAGGCTTGAGCTTCAAGTAGCTGGAGCGTGGGGGGCAGGGGGGAGGTCGATAAAGTCGTTAAAAATGACAGATGCATCTCATCGGCAGTCGAAAGGGAAAAATGGAAAATGAACCAAAGAAAAAAAGAAAATAAGCCAAAGAAAAATGAAAAGGCAATGAAAACCAAACAAAAGACATAGAATCAAAAGAAGAAGAAAAACCGCACTGAATCTTCTGTGGCGGGTCTGAACTGGTCATATAAGCCTCCCGAAACTGCTCCATGAAGCTATAGTATTGAAACTGCTCCCCAATTTCTGTTCCTTGGTCGTTATCTTGACTTATGTTAATTTGGTCTGATTATTTTTATGGTTATAAGTATATGCCTAAGTCAGTTTCAGTTGCCACTTGTGACATACGGACTCAAGCTATGCACTGCCTCAACCTGAATTCCGTTTATATTTCAGTGGATACCTGAACTGAAGCATTATGCGCCAGGTGTGCCTATTATCCTTGTGGGAACAAAGCTTGGTAAGAACGTGACATGCCCACATTTCTTATTCAGAAATCTGACATCCTGTTGTGTTTACGATGGAAGTGACGTTGGGTTTCATGATAAGTTACATTCACCGAGGATGACAAGGTTAGTTGGCGAGCATGACAAATTCACCTTAGTTTATCTTTTGTCAAGAAACTGCCGTGCTTCCAAACTAAATTTGCCATCCTTGCACTAATATAAATTGCCATGAAAAACGATCGAATTCGATTTGCCATACCTAAAAACCTGACGTCAGATTTTTAGCATTTCTGAATGTATTTAGATGGAAACTGGTACTGGTCGGTACCCTGACCCCGTACCCCTTCGCTCCTTCCTCCCACGGGCGCCCAATTAGGATTTCCCTGTCTCTTGCCGTCGATGGCGTTGGTCTGCATCATCTCCTATGGTCATTGGATCATGGAGGCGCGGTGGATCCCGGCCCTTACCGGCGCGAGCGCCCCGTATTTATTTTTTTAGTTTTGTTAGAGTTTGTGCCATGCTTAGGAAGTCGAGACGGTGACATCTTCTTGAAGATGGAATAAGGTTCTCCCCACATAATGAGTCATGCGGGCCCCTGTGAAGATGCGTCGGTTCCTCTCCTTCCAAACATTCCATAGCGCGTAAATAAGTCTGCCACTCCGACGCCTACGTCCCTGTTTTGATTCCCTCGCGATCAACTCGTCCCACCAGTCTGAAACGTTTCCTTCACTTGGAAGGTAACCTGAGAAGGGAAGGTCTTCTTGAGTCCAGGTGGTATGTGATTCCAAATGGCGACTGTGAAAGGACAGTCTTTGCAAAGATGCAATGCCGTTTCCGGAGCCTGAAGGCAAAGTTGACATGTCGGGTTGTGTGGCCATCCACGAATAGCGAGCCTATCAGCCGTGAGGGCTCTGTTGTGAAGAACGAGCCAGGCGAAGAACTTGCACTTGGGCTCCGTGTGGGCAGACCAGATCTTCTCGGTGTTAAACCTGGGGTGTGACCCATGGAATTGGGCCGCATAAGCCGACGCTGAAGAGTACACTCCATTGGGGGTAAGGTTCCAAACAATGGAGTCCTCCTGATCAGGCGGGAGGTGCACCTGGCTAATCCAAGCCCAAATGGCGACGAATTCCTCAATTTGGGGGACAGAGCATATCTTGGCCAGTGACCGAATCCAGTTCTCATCACGCAGCTCGTGGCACACCGTTCGGTTCTTTCTAGTCGCAATTCTGTAGAGCTCTGGAGCTAATGACCTCAAGGGACCTCTACCACTCCAGTTGTCATGCCAAAACAAAGCTTTGCGTCCATTCCCGATGATGATGGTGGTCCAGGCCCGGAATAGGGCCATGTCAGTCTGGTCACATGGGAGCTGAGATCCTACCCATGGCCGGTCAGGATCAGACCACTGGAGCCATGGCCAACGCAATCTCAAAGCCCTTCCAAACCTCTCGATATCCGCCAGTCCAAGGCCACCAAGCTGCTTTGGCCGGCAGACCGTCTTCCAGTTTACCAGAGAGTGTCCACCGGACGGTTGGCCCTGGTCCTACTTTTGCCACACGAAGCCACGGGATATCTTGTCTAGACGACGTTGAATCCACCCCGGTGGGGCCAGAGCCGTTAAGTGAAAAGTGGCAATGGCGGCGAGCACGGATTTTGTGAGGGCAACCCTGCCGGGTCTAGTGAGGTGCTTTCCGATCCAACCCGGCAGCTTTCCCGCAGTCTTATCAATGAGAGGTTGGAACTCAATCTTGCGTAGTCGGCGAAAGTGGAGCGGCAATCCCAGGTATCGCCCAGGGAAGGAGGCGATCTTTGCGGGGAATGCGGAGAGAATCTCCTGCAGGTCGAGGTCAGCACATCTGATGGGGAAAACCTCTGTCTTCTCAAGGTTTGTGATGAGTCCACTCGTCTCGCCAAAGGCTGCAAGGATTTCTGCAATGGCACGTAGCTCATCTTTGTCGGGGCTGGCGAAGATGCCAGCGTCGTCCGCATATAGGGAGACTCTGCATGCAGCAGTGCGCGAACGGATGGGCTTGAGAATGCCTTGCTGCGAGGCCAAACTGAGGATCTGTTGAAGTGGATCCAGCGCCAGGATGAACAACATTGGCGAAATGGGGTCGCCCTGCCGCAGCCCGCAAGCATGCCAGAAAGGCAGGCCAGGGCTACCGTTGAGCATAATCCTGGAGGAGGATGAAGCCAGGGAGAGGCAGATCTAATCTCTCCATCGTTGTCCGAAGCCCAAATGTTGTAGGACCTCGATCAGATAGCTCCAGTTGACGGAATCGAAAGCCTTTGAGATGTCCAACTTGAGGAAGAGGCTCGGTATGTTTCTGCGGTGAAGATCCTTGATGAGGTTTTGGACATGAAGGAAATTATCATGAATACATCTCTTCTGGACGAAGGCGCTCTGACACTTGGAGACCAAGGATGGCAGGACAGGGGCCAGTCTGTTAGCCAGCAACTTGGAAAAGATCTTTGAGAGGCTATGGATCAAGCTAATTGGCCTGTAATCTCCCACCCTCGCCGCATCTGCCCTCTTCGGCAGCAGGATGATGTTGGCAGAATTGATGAGAGAGGCACAATCTCCCCGTAGGTGAGAGAGATGCATAATGGCCCGGACGACATCAAGGCCAATGATCTCCCAACAGGATTTGAAGAATGCTCCGATGAAACCATCCGGTCCCGGGGCTTTAACCGATGGCAACGAGAACACCGCGGTCTTGATTTCCGACTCTTCGAAAGGGGCATCCAGCCCCGAGAGGTCCTGCGTAGGCCGCGGGATGTTATCCCAGTTCAAGCAAGACGTCCGCGCTCCTGGGGTTCCCAGTCGCCCCATGAAATGTGATAGCAGGGTCTCCTCCTTGTCCACTTTTGTAATGGCAATCCCGTGGTCGGACTGAAGAGTCTGAATAAAGTTCTTGCGTCTGCGGCCGTTGACTCTCGCATGGAAGAATTTGGAGTTTACATCTCCGAGTCGGATCGAAGTCAGGCGAGCACGTTGGCGAAGCTTAATTTTCTGGACGGCCAGCAGGCCAAGGTAGGACCATTTTAGGTAGCATCGAAGCCCCCGCTCGGCGTCAGAGAGCGGCCTGCCCTCCTCCGCTTTATCAAGGCGTCCAATCACATCCTTTGCGATTGCAATCTGGCTCCTCAGGACCCCCACTTGTGCACGCTGCCACTTTTTGAGCGCCTTGGCCGTGCGGCATAACTTGATGTGTATGTGACGGATGGGGTCAGCGGCATGTACCGTCTTGTTCCACGCAGCCTGTACAACTTCTTTGAAACCTGGCATGCGCAACCAGAATTCTTCAAACTTGAAGGAGGGCTTTGGTCGCTCGTCGACATCTCCTTGCATGAAGAGAGGGGCATGGTCCGAGCATTCGGATGAGATGGCTTGAAGATGCGAGTTTGGAAATAGAAGATCCCAAGCATCCGAGTGGAAGAAATGATCAATCTTGGTGCACTGGGGATGCTTGGGCGTTCGACCACGTGAATTTTCTCCCTGTGAGCCTCAACTCCTTTAACTGCAGATGGTCTCGTGCCGCCTGAAAGCGACCAAGGAGGCGCCTATTTGTGTTCTGGTTGTTTTTGTCGGACGCCTTGGTTATCAAGTTGAAATCGCCAAGTAGAAGCCAACAAGGCCGAGCCATAGTCTTCAGTCCACGCAGCTCGTCGATGAAGAGCATTTTGTCAGGTTCCCCCTGGGGGCCGTAAACGGTCGAAAGTGTCCACTCCCTGCCTTCAGAAAGCATGGTGACAGTGGCAGAGAGCGTGCCCGGCGTAGCATGGAAGTCGGAGAGCCGGAAGTAACTATCGGAAACAGCCAGAATCATGCCACCACTCGTGCCATTGACTGGGTGGACAAAATAATTTGCGACGAAGGTAGGTCCGAGCATGCACGAAATCATGGCATCATCAATGGCTGCAAGCTTCGTTTCTTGCACGCACACTATGGTGGCCTTGGAGTCACGGATGACGTCCCTTAAGGCCTCACGACGTGCAGGAGAGTTGAGCCCCCTCACGTTCCAACAAATGATTCTGACGTTAGCTTGCGACATGAAGGAAACTGCTAAACTCTTGTGGGCGGGACCAGGAAGAGAGCCACTCTCTTAAGCAAATGAAGCACAGACTCGAACGATGAAGACTCGACGAACGGGGGCAAGGAGCAGACCGCGGGCTCCCACCTTTGGACGGAAACACTAACATGATGATGATAACTACGACAGTCGGCCGCACAGTCCCAGGGACGACCACAGACGTTATTCTACTCATCGGCAAGCTCCCTTGCTCCCTTTGCTGTCTTCTTTGGCATGCCTTCCTTCTCGGATGCGATCTTGATGTGCCTAGCAAGTGCTTCAATCGCCTGGATCACCGGTGCAGCCAGTGGAGTATTGAACAGCGGTGCATACGCAGTCTTCACATTCTTGTCAAGGACGGCCGCCAGCTCCAGCAGTCCGCACGCCCGTGCTAGCAGCTCCTGAACAGCATCATCGCATCCCTCCACCCTCTTCTTGATCTTCTTCATGGCAAGCCTGCCACTGCGCCTTGGGGAGGAGACGGAGATCCCCTTGGCCCTGCCAGCCCGGGCGGCTGGAGTCGGCAGCAGCGGCTGCGTTGGAGCGACGGTGATGGAGGCGATGAAACGCTCCACCGGGTCTCCCGCCTTCTCCAGCAGGGGACACGGGTCCGCCGTCCCCGCCACCTCGAAACCAGGAGGGCCAGGAAACGCCGGCGTCTCGAAGGTAAGCGCGATGGCCCCCACAGGCGCGGCCGTGTCGGGGGCATCCGGCAGGAGCGCCTGCCGTGGGAGCGGCGTTGCGTACGGCGTCGTAGGGGTGTCGGGGGTGGAAGCCAGAGCCGTCGACTTGGGCGTAGTTGGAGGAGTCGGCACCCCCTGAGGCGAAGAAGTCGCAGTCTGGGGTGCCGGAGGCGCGTCGCGAATGTTCAGCACCCCAAAGCCGAGCCGGACGTCCTCCATGTCGGGCCAGACTTCATTCTCCAGGAGGCATGTTGGCGAATCAGCGATGGGTGGCCTGGCCACCTGCACGGCCTGAGGAGGACTCGGGAGGGCGATGAGCCGCCGGAGCTCCGCCGCGTCGCGCAACATCTCAGCGCGAAGAGCCTCGCGCTCTTGCACCGCGCGCGAGCCGAAGACGCGGCCAACCTGGGCACTGGCCAGGGCAACTATGCCCATCTGACGGAAGCAGCTAGCACCCTTCCCAAACTGCTGGGAGTGATCAGCATCATGGCGTCAGCCACCCGCAGTGCGGGAGCCACCATCCCGACGTCGTGGGGAGCGCGAGCGGCGGTGCTGTCCCTGGCCCGTCTCATCGACGCGACCGCGACTCGCACGGCGCCCCTCCAGGCCATCTCGATGGCCCCGGTAGTCGTCGTCGCCGTCGTCCTCGCGACGCCACGGCCGAAGGTCGCGTGGGTGGTCGTCTGGCTCCTGCCGCGAGCGCCGGGTTCCGTCCCGCGTGGAGCCACGGGAGTCGAAGTCGCCTGGGATGGAAACATCGCTTCGGACCGGCACTCGGCCGTCGATCGTGTCGTGGACCCAAGGGGCGAAGACGGTGGTCGGGGGAGAGAAGGCCGCAGGGTTGCCGTCGTGCGTGGCCATCTCCAGAGGCGCGGAGGTGAAGTCCTCCACCCGCTCGAGATGAAGGAGGACGCGGAAAGTCGCGCCCCGCAGGCACCGCGTCGGCCGCCGCTCTGCGACGGCGACACCGTCCGGCGCGCGCGAGGTGAAGGTGAGCCAGACCACCTTGGCAATGTTGCTAGGATTGTTAGTCCACGCCCACAGCCCGATGGCCCTGGTGTCCGCATCAGCACCGAGCGCGCGTCCATCTCCTCGAGAGCGCAGTTGCGGCCGATTACACGCTCGACGATGGCCGGCGTCCAGACATGAGCCGGCACCCCCTCCAAAGCCAGCCGCGCCCGGAACGGCATGGCAGCGCCGAGGGCATGCGCCAGCGGGCGCCAGGGGCGGACGAAGACCTGAGTGCCGTCGTCCATCTTGAAACACCCCTTCTTGAGTGCCTTGTCACACTTTTCTTTGCGCTCAAACTTGAGGAGGAATTCCTCCGGGTAATGGCAGCTGACGGAGATGTCGCTTCTCCGCAGGCGGAGGCGGTCCAGCAACAGGCGCTCCACCACGTCAGGAGCCAGCCTGCGCGGCGCGTTGGTCGCCCACGCAATGGCCGCCGTGGCCTCCCAGGACCTGCGGTCCCTGTCGATGTCGAAGGTGGCGGGGATGATGATGGTGTCTTCCTCGGGCCGCGACGCCGGCGCACCCAGGCCGTGCTGGGCCATGTCGCAAGCAGGGACGGGGTCGGCGAAGCCGGGAGGAGACGTAGCAGCGACGATCTCCGCCCAGGAACGCCCGTCACCCAGCCGGCTTGACGAAGAGGGGCGAACAGGGGGCGTCGGAGTCGGGGCGGATGGACGGACCCGCAGCGGACAGAAACGCGCCCGGTGACCTGAGCAATCGCAGTCGAGACAGCGCAGTGGGTCGCGGCAGTCCCGAGCCCGGTGGTGCTTGCTAAGACAGCGGAAACACCTCCCCCTCGTCCTCCTTTTGAACTCCCGAGCACGCTCCTCGGCCAGCCTGTCGGTGCGCCCGGCCGGACGCCTGTCTTGTCGCGGTAATGGCGAGTCCCGTCGTGGACGGCGCCTCGAGACCACCGTCTCCCACGGAGCGGCGCGGCCATGCCCTGCAGCAGGAGGCGCAGACTCGTCTTGAAGTGCTCCGTCGTCTTGAATGCGCGGGGAAGGCGCAACCACCAGGGAACGGAGGCGAGGAGGAATAACTGCTGGCGCAGCAAGGACCTCAGATGAGGGCGTGGCAGAGCCCGCCATCCCGGGCCGCGCCTCGGGGTCGCAGGCGAGCGCCGAGGGTGCAGTCGACGGCGCCTGGATCTGGATCGGGGCATCCCCCACATGAAGAGGCACGGATGCGAGACGGGAGGATGCCAAGGCTCCCCGCAGCCTGGGTGAGAGGAACCACGGGGCCTGCGGCGCGAGGACCGTGGGTCGGAACGGCGGTGGAGGCAGGTGGGGAGGGGGGAGGGGGAGGGGAGGCGGCGGCGGGAGGGCCGCCATCGGCGTCGCCAGAGGGGAGAGCTCACCTAACGGCTCCATTTCACCTAAAAAAAAAAACTCTTGGAGGCTCATAGTTTAGCTAGATCAGCTGTTACTCCTAATTTGGGGCGCCATTTGTGGCTGCTTAATCCACCGGATTTCATTTGTATTGAACCTTTTATAGAACTTGAATAAAGACGAGTAACACCACCTCACAAGAAGAAAACACTTAGAAGTCGCTGGCCACCGCAGCGCTGCTCACCGTCTGGCAGCACGCACGCACGCACGCACAGACAGATAGAGAGAGAGAGAGAGTACAACCATCTCTTCATAATAGCTATTATTTAGTATCAATATGTAAATAAATATATTATCAAAGAAAATATACTATTAAATTTGTGTTAAAAACTAAGTTACAATTTTCTTTTAGTTTCTTAGCAGCAAATTCATATGCAAAGCATTAGTTAAAGTTGGATCACTGAGACTATCCATATCTAAATTGTCAAGTACAAGTATATTTTTTGGACCATATCAAAAATTCAAAATTGCCAGGTTTTAATAATAGAGGAATATTTCTCATATTTAAGACGACCCTAGGAAATGAGATGGAAAAGTTGTAAAAGGTAAAATAAAAATTCTTTCTACTTAGGTTTTCTCTACCTATTGACAAGAATAGCTTAATACAATAATATATAATATATGTTTTTTTTGTGGGAATATATATAATATATGTTTACCTATTCCATTCGATGGAACGTCTAAACCATTGCCCAGGAGCAGAAATTTTATCAACGCCAGAACTGATAGATTTTTTTTTTGAGAGAATTTTTTTGATCTATTCATCAACTGTTAATTTAGTACGAAGAAACGAGAAGTAAAAATTATATTTAGGTCTGTAGACCACCTAACGATGACTACAAGCACTGGAACGAGTTTTTAAGTATATATTTATAATACCAACTGATAGATTTTGAACTATATATTTATAATACCAATTAGTGTGAAACTGAATGTTAACCTGGTCACATAATGATACAACCTCATAAGAATACTAGAAAACAGCTCGCACGTAATTGTCATTCTACGTATGGGTTTATTATCATTTATAAACGACGTATATGATCACTAATAAAATATTTTTGGGAATGTCATAACAATCATCCCCAATGAAAATGATTAAAAGGGTTTTCCATCTCGAAGGTGATATTTTATTTGCTGTAGAACAGTATTATTTACTATCACATAATGTGGACATGGATAAGACCATCAATTTATTTCGTTGTCACTTTCAACACACTAAAGGGTTGCCCTCGCATTTGTGAGAGCCACCATACTAGTACTAGTACTAATGACAAGATAGCTCAGCTAGATATTATTTTTGTGGTGATTCTGACATATCCGTTTCAGCTCCTCAAATTATATAGCACAATGCCCACACGAATGATCGGCACGTGCGCTTAGCTGCCTAGCTTGTTCCTCGACACTCTAGCTAGTAAACTCGCCATGAATCAAGAAATCCTAATGACCAAGCAATCATCACCGACACAGAGTCAGGAACAACAAGAACATCCTCAACTGCATGGCACCGTCGCGCAACAAGGCGGTGGCCCGACGCCGTCCGAGTCCGACCACCAGCGCAGGATCACCATGATGCCGCTCGTGTTCCTGATCTATTTCGAGGTGGCAGGCGGCCCGTACGGCTCCGAGCAGGCAGTCTGCGCCGCCGGGCCGCTGTTCACTCTACTCGGCTTCCTCGTGTTCCCCTTGGCGTGGGGCGTCCCGGAATCGCTCGTCACCGCCGAGCTCGCCCCCGCATTCCCGGGGAACGGCGGCTTCGTCCTGTGGGCAGACCACGCCTTGGGCCCGCTGGCGGGCTCGCTCCTCGGCACCTGGAAGTACCTCAGCATCGTCATCAACCGCTTTGATCGGCTTGACACTGCTCCTCTCGCTGTTGAACTTCGCCGGCCTGAGCGCCGTCGGGTGGGGCGCGACGGCTCTGGGGATAGCCTCGCTGGCCCCGTTCGTGCTGATGACGGCCATGGCGGTGCCAAAGGTACGGCCGGGGCGGTGGGTGACGCGGGTGGAGGGGAGGAAGAAAGACTGGAGGCTGTTCTTCAACACGCTGTTCTGGAACCTCAACTACTGGGACAGCGCGAGCACCATGGCCGGCGAGGTGGAGCGGCCGGAAGGGACGTTCCCGCGGGCACTTGCGGCAGCGGTCGTTCTGATTGCCGTCAGTTACCTTCTGCCGCTCATGGCCTTGACCGGCGCCACGGACGCGTCGCCAGATGCATGGGTGAACGGCTACTTGGCTGATGCCGCAGGTACATACAGACGCTTACGACCTTACATACAATTATCACAATAATTAAGATACCACGTGGTAACCTAGGAAATCAAATCAAAACGACCTAGCAAATCAGGTGGTGTCATGATGATGATAGATCTTGACTTGACTGACTAATTGTGTGGTGGCAATCAGAGAGACGGTGGGCGGTAGGCCTCTCCACTCCGGTTGTTCAGTCCTCTTCACTCCGTACAGTAGGCCCTATTGTACAGAGACAATAGTTGTTAACGAAATTAAGACATGTATATCATCTTGTCCTCACTGACAAAGAAAATTCACTGTAGAACATAGAGTGGTATCATTAGTTCTAAAATTTAGGACACATCACCATCATGCCTATGTCTTCATATTGCATTTTGACTCCACAAAGCTAGATGGAAATCCTAAATACTAGTTCATCCTCATAACCCTTCTATTAATTATCTTAACATGCAAATATGCCCCCTCAACAAAGGTCCACCACATCATGCATGAGAAAAAAGTTTTCATTATTACCATATCCCATGCACGCATGCCACCTCATCAAAGGTCCATTCAACATGCTTGAGAATTTTCTTCCATTGTATTATGCCATTTATATTCAAAATATTTTTGACTACACAATAATAATCAAATATAATGTATAGGAGTACTATTTATTTTTAGTTTTAGTTCATATATTATTAATTCAACTATGCATGTAATGAATTTACATCCCTTCGTCTCTCCTCCAAGAAAAGGCGGCTAGGGTTTCTGCCTCCCGTCGGCGGCGCCGCCGATCTGCCACGTCTCCTGTGGCCTTAGGGCCATGGGTGCGTGGTGGATCTCGGCCCTTGCCGATGGGAGGGCTCCGTTTTTTTGTACTTCTTCAAGTTTTGTTAGGGTTTGTGTCCGGCTCAAGAAGACGAGACGGCGGCGGCTTCTTGAAGATGGAATAAGGTCCTCCCCGTCTAGCCCCCGCCCCGGTGGTGCGTCTAGCATCGTCGGAGGGCGTGTGAAGGTGTGTCTCCGGCGGATCTCACGGGATTCGGTCGGTGGTTGTCTTTGGTGGATCTGCTCGGATCCAGTCTTTGTTCGTCTTTGTTCTTGTGTCTTCAGGTTGGATCCTTCCGATCTAAACTTACCTTCATCGGCGACGGTTGCTGTTCTGGTGTGTTGGTCCCATGGGGCCTTAGCACGACGACTTCCCGACTGTCTACTACAACAAGTTGTGTCCGGCTCCGGCGATGGAGGGGCGATGAAGGCGGCGCGCCTTCGGCTCGCTTCAGTGCTTGTAGTCGTCGCTAGGTGGTCTATGAATATGGATGTAATTTTAATTATTTCTAGTGTTCGCTGTACTGTCATGATTGAAGATGAATAGATTGGAAGTTTCTCGCAAAAAAAAAAAAAATCAACTATGCATGTTTCATACAATCAAATCACTGTAATATATTGCAATCGATTCCCACAGCAACGCACGTGGTATTCTCTAGTATATCATCATATTACGCTCACCTGATCTTGAATATGGTTGGAAGATTAGTGGTGGACGACAGTGATGGGCATATGATTATATCACAAGCCGGTGAGAAAGGGAATCAACAAAGGTGTGGGCATCCCAAGGAATAATTAGATGCACCGGTGGACTAGGTGATGTTAGAAGACGATAAAGATGAGATTATGACTTGACTATGGGCCATGTAGCTGCTAGAGCTGCACTAGTGAAGTGGACGGCAGCACTAGTGAAGTGGACGGCAGCAGACCACTGTCTAGACTAAAGTTACGATCCACTGTCCATTCCGAGGGAAGGCCCTATAGCTATCAAGTGCACATATGAAAAACTGTTGTAAAGCCAACAAAAAGAACAAAATAGACACAGGATGCTCTCTACTGTGGTCAATACTCAGGAAAAAAGTCGTAGGCATGGCATGCTTGTGCTACAAGCAAGTTGGGCAAAATCCAGTGAGTGCATGTTACAATCAGCCTTTTAACTTATTTCATTATTTTATTGTATCTAAACAGGCATCATCGGGGGTCCATGGCTCAAGTACTGGACGGGGGCAGGCGTGGTAGTCTCCTCCATTGGCATGTTTGAGGCCCAGATGAGCAGTGTCGTGTTCCAGCTCCACGGCATGGCGGACCTAGGCCTCCTCCCCGTCCGTCTTGTCCAGCCACACCACTTGCACCGGAACCCCATGGGTTGCCATCACTGCGTCAACCGCTGTCACCATCACCGTCTCGTTTCTTGGTTTCGACGACATCGTCGCGACAACTAACTTCCTCTATAGCCTCGGTACGCTGCTCGAGTTCTCCTCCTTCCTCTGGCTCCGGGCCAAGTACCCAACACTAAAGCGTCCCTACCATGTGCCTCTGCCTCTGCCCACGCTCGTGGCCATGTGCGTTGTGCCATCGGTATTCCTAGCCTATGTGTGCGTGGTTGCTGGGTGGAGGGTATTCGCCATTGCTGCAGGGCTGACCACACTTGGGGTCGGGTGGCACGCCCTAATGAGGGTGTGCAGAGCCAATAAGTTGCTCAGGTTTAATGTGCCTGAATCATCAGGTTAATTCATTCCCTGCAAGTTCCATTGTCCACAATACTCACATAATATATCTAAAAAGGAGTATTAATACCCGGTAGAACTAGCTGGGTGATTCGCGCATTTGTGTGACAAGATTTAAATGTATCATATATTTGATATTATTCTCTCTTCAATATATAGGTCCCATTGTAACTTGTAGAATATAGCTAAAATATATGTCTTGCAAAAGGATGAATGCATTTTGGATTTTCTGTTTCACCCACATGTACACTTTGGAATTTTTTCATCAAGTGTATTGGATTGTTGGTTTGTATAAATAATAACACAAGACTAATTGTACTCAAATAGTTGGCTTTGTTGTGTAAAATGCATTATACATATCTATGGGATTCCCTTGGTGCCATCTTCCCACCAATAATCTTTTGAGAAAAAATCACCAAAAATCAAATTCGAATATTGATAGCTTATATATGGGATAACATATCTCTGTATCCACCTGCATTTCCTTGGATGTAGTGCATTATTGTTTCCTGATTGGTACAATGCTATTCATCCAGATCTTGGCTGCCGGTTGTGTTCAACGGACGAAATGCATTCGGCAAAGACGCTGATACTAGGCAAAAATGAATTTTTCCAGTAGTGAAGGCTGTGTGCTTTGTCAATTTACCCCGTGCAAACTGCAAAGAATATTGACCTCCTAATTTTATGAGGCAAAACATTCATGCCCATTAGGAGGCCATCAAATTCTCATAATAGATAGGACACGGGAAGACCTTGAAAGAAATAGTATAAGCAATTAGCATTGCACTTCATGGCAGAAACAGTGTCCGGCTAGCTTTACATTTTACTGAGTGATGACTCTAGGCAATTTCACTTGCATATTTGTACATGAGTAGTGGCTCAACCATTTATAGGAGCCCACCATAGAATTGTCAGATCACTGGAGACTGATATGTGCAGCTAGCTTGGGGGCCATGGCATATGTATATATGTGGACATGCACGATGGACCACATGGTGATTGCCTTCAACTGGAACGATTGTTCACCATGAGCCTATGCCAAAAACTTGGTGTGCTCTCCTGAGCTTGCCACGCTTAGTAAGTCAGTATTGACCAACGTGTTTCATTCTCATGCCGGACTATGCAGAAGTCGGAGGATGCAAGAGTCTTAGTATTGTGCTACATATATGCTCTGAATTTTATGAATCATTTCATTCGCGGCTAACAAGGCCAGGATTTATTCCGAAGTCTCATTATCCATTTATCTCCTTGACCGACGAGGCTGAGAGACCATTTTTTTCGTGACCAACGAGGCCGGAAACCCCTCATTTATCCTGACCGACGAGGTTGGACACACTTTGTTCATGATCGACGAGGCCGAACACTCATTTGAGACCATGCAGTGAGCCCGGTGCCGACGAGGCCGGACATCCTACGCCAAAGTTCGACGAGGCTTTGGCATGTCACCATATGGCCACATCGGCCACATATATCCTTGAGAATATTTCATGTTACAAAACGACGACCATCAGCGCAGCTTAATCAGAGGTGTTCCACAGATTGCCCTGCGGATGTAATTAACCGGATTGTCTTAAGAGGCTCCGGGAACATGCAACTACACAATCGCCAATTCAAGTCAGATTTCATTAAAGGCACAATATTTGTAATCAGTGGGAAACTGTACTTTGTAATTCAATAAACAATTAATAAAGCAATGTTTCCCTATGTTCGTCTCCTTTATTTTTTATACTATTGTACACTGGCACACTGGCAGCTTTATTTATCGTTACGCCATTTGGAAATACCCCTACCCGGGGATGTTTGTTTTTCACAAAACAGGTGGGATGGAACGTACACATGCCTTCCATACTGTCCTCTTTCTTGCATTCTCACTCAATCGGTCACTCCCGCCCCTCTCTCCTATCTCAAAAAATTCATCGATGTCGCCTCTAGTTTCAGTGATCTCTACTGCTAATCCGTTCCCTACTGTCTCCTGACCTTCCACCTCTCAGCACGTGCCCCCGTGGTGAACCCAACTCGCACCTCAGTTCGCATGTGTGTCGTTTCAAAGGCCATTGGCATCACGTTCCTTGACTCGTCTGATCTGTAGTCTCACGCGGTGTCATTCCACACTTCAGCGGTCTCTTGGTGTATTCGTTAGGGACGACAAAATAACTTAAATATTTTTTTTTGTAAAAATCAATGCATAAATTTTGATGTATCAACTTTATCTGAAAACTGAGTTGTATCCACTTTTTAAAATAACAAAAATGTATGCCCCTCTTTTGCTAATCAACTATCAAGTTAATCAATTCATTTTTAATTATATTAGAGTATAATTATATTAGATTCAAATTAGGACTCGATACTGTGAATTAAAAAAAGGTTCTATTTCCTAAAAGAAATCACTCTATCATGTCTTAGGTATAAAGGAAATGTTGTTAGGTCAAACGAAGTATATTTACAGAAAACACCCTTTTGTTTTGACTTTTTGTATATTTTTCATTCCTTGGTCAAACGAAGTGGATTTCGTGGTGGGTTAGGCCCAGACCTTGTTCTGACATGCTCCCATGGGCTGACGTCCATCGATCAAAGCCCGTCCAGCGAAAGTCAAAGGGGTAGATCTCCGGGTCAACGGGACCAGGGTTAGGCCGGCTGGGGGCCTTGGGGGTAGCAATGCCACCAAAACATCGCGCCGGGTCCTCACACATGTCTTCAGGTGTGGTGGGATGGTTAAAGAGGCCATATGCATCTCGGTAGTGTGGCCCCCCTCACGGACGGCGATTACACCGAAGTAACGCCGTGCGGTTTCGGTGCTGCGTGAATATTCCTGAACACCCGGAGGGTGCTAAAATCATGAATTTTTTACACGGTGAACACACATGTGATATAGGATGTGTGTTAATTTTTCATATTTTTTTGAGATGAAGAAGTATCTGAACAAATCCGTCTGCGCGGATTGTTCTTCGCATGTCTACGAATGTGGTCGGGGGCCTTCGGGGGCTAGCTATGCCACCAAATTTTGCGCTGGGTCCTCTTATATGTCTGGAAGTGTGGTGGCAGGTGCAAATACTCGGCACGCGGCTCCGGAGTGTGACCCTCTTCACGGCCGGCGCTGCCGCCGGCACTTGGAGGGGGACTTGTGCAAGGCGAGGAACTCCGGGCCGCAGATGAGGGAATCCCACCCTGTGGACACACACCGGAACCGCCAAACGTTCTTGATGGGCAACCTCGAGAGGATGTCGAAGATGACATCGTTTGGTACGGAGACACCGGCGTCGCCTTCATCCGGTGCAGGGGCCATGGCGGAAGCAGAGCCAGAGGGGATTGAGGGAGGCGGCGTCGTGACCTGGTTGTGCATGGCGGCTGGCGTGACCTGGTGGAGATATACTTGGATCGATGAATTTTTTTGAGAACCCTTGGATCGATGAAATTTACCTCACGTACGGCTGCAGGCCGCACACTAGATGGGCCGAAGCGGGCTCAACTCTACGCATGGACAGAAGAGGCCTGCGAACGGATGTCAAACTTGATAATAAATGCGATTCAACTAAACAAAAGATAATAAATGTGATGTTTCTCAAAGAATTTTTTTAATAAATGTGCTTTTCTCAAGAAGGAGCAAAATGTACGTATTGATTACAGCAGCCGGCGGTCTCCTCGATTGCTGACTCCCATTAATGAAGTGTCGCGTGTACGAGACGGAACAATGGAGCTTATTCCTTGGATTTTTGGGATGCGTATTCATAGGAATGGAGGGAGTACGTACGTTATGAGACAACTTGGCGGTAACGGAGCTTCATCGGTTTGTTTTTGACATGTCTAGTTCCGTCTCGAGTTGGGCAAGTACCTCGCCGGCGTGAAAGGGCATAGCCGACTACAATGGCCGGATTGTTGTGAGATCACTCACTTTTGTTGGCAACCGGCGTACTTTCGGACTTTATGTGACGGAGGAAGACACACCGTCTGAGCTCCCTGTAGTTGGCGGCGAAATCGTCGGCTTCTATGGGCGCCGTTGATGCGTTTGGTACCTACGCAAGATGTCAAGATGGATGCCTAACCCTTAACCACTAGGTCATATATAGATCCTACCAGGGATCCTAATGCAGCAACAAACGAAGACCCACTCAGAACAATGTAGCCAGACCTATGGTTCTTGTGTTGATGATTTCATCATGTAGTTAATTTTTGCAAATCAAGTAGCCTATGGCTAAATGTGCAATGGCCTATACACCCTATCTTTGGCCGACCCAGGCTGACTCCAGCTGGCCATTGAAAAATATTCTGCTAGCTCCACTTAATTACGCAAAATAGTTTACCGCAACCAGCAGCCCTTCTATCTGTCGAAATATAGAAAGGCCATGCATGTCTCAAATGAAAGCTCCGTTAAGGTGTTCAATGATTGCTCGATTGATTGATGCCTGTGTTCATTTTACTGATAAATGGCATTTCATTCAATCATCTCTGTCAAGCTGTGATCGTCACATCTTTAGTTGTGGTGCCTTCTATATGTCTATCAATGAAAAAACATGATGTTTTGGACATCGAGTGTTATATCAAACACACAACTTTAGAATCATTTTGTGTTCAAGGCCTTACTTCTCTACTCAACAGTTCTGGTGGTGCGTATTTGGAATTTTGGATTGAGCCACAGAGTGTGCACTCTCCATGGATTAATGTTAGTGTCTTGCTAGGTTAGTCTGGCTTGCGAGTCGTGAACCGAAAGAGGATTTTGTGCAATAATTCACTCTTTTTATTGTCCACACACTGGCTTAATGGTCACTCTCTTTTTTTCCGACTGCTAAAAAAAGTGAAATAATTCAGAGATGTCAGTAATGCTATGTCATGTGCACTTGTAAAGATTCATCCAATAATAACCATTTGTGACCTAAAAAAAATGACAAGATTCATAGGAATAGTGCTCAGTTAAATACCATGCACATGATATCAAATTGTCTTATTTGTACAAGTCAGAGGGTGCTATAGGTTGATATGACTTTTTGCAGATGCACATTATGTAGCATGACTTAGGGCATCTCCAACACCGACCCTCAAACCGCCCGCATGACCGCGCTGTCCGGATCGCGAAAGCCATCCAACGCGGTCCTGTATCGGTCTGCGGCGCGGTCCGGACGTACTTTCTCTCGCAAACCGGAGACAAACATGGGGTTGCTTTGCGGGCGTCCGGACACCACCCACGCCTGCTTCTGACCGCCATGGCCCACCCAAACCCCCTCCTCCCTCGCCCGCGCGCCTTCCCGGCCGGCGCTAGCTGCCCGCATTCATGCCGCCGTAGAGCGCGCCGCTCCACATTGAAGCCGGCCTAGAACCAAAGAAAAAAAGAAAATAAGCCAAAGAAAAATGAAAAGGCAATGAAAACCAAACAAAAGACATAGAATCAAAAGAAGAAGAAAAATCGCACTGAATCTTCTGTGGCCGGTCTGAACTGGTCATATAAGCCTCCCGAAACTGCTCCATGAAGCTATAGTATTGAAACTGCTCCCCAATTTCTGTTCCTTGGTCGTTATCTTGACTTATGTTAATTTGGTCTGATTATTTTTATGGTTATAAGTATATGCCTAAGTCAGTTTCAGTTGCCACTTGTGACATACAGACTCAAGCTATGCACTGCCTCAACCTGAATTCCGTTTATATTTCAGTGGATACCTGAACTGAAGCATTATGCGCCAGGTGTGCCTATTATCCTTGTGGGAACAAAGCTTGGTAAGAACGTGACATGCCCACATTTCTTATTCAGAAATCTGACATCCTGTTGTGTTTACGATGGAAGTGACGTTGAGTTTCATGATAAGTTACATTCACCGAGGATGACAAGGTTAGTTGGCGAGCATGACAAATTCACCTTAGTTTATCTTTTGTCAAGAAACTGCCATTCTTCCAAACTAAATTTGCCATCCTTGCACTAATATAAATTGCCATGAAAAACGATCGAATTCGATTTGCCATACCTAAAAACCTGACGTCAGATTTTTAGCATTTCTGAATATATTTAGATGGAAACTGGTATTGCTCGGTACCCTGACCCCGTACCCCTTCGCTCCTTCCTCCCACGGGCGCCCAATTAGGATTTCCCTGTCTCTTGCCGTCGATGGCGTTGGTCTGCATCATCTCCTATGGTCATTGGATCATGGAGGCGCGGTGGATCCCGGCCCTTACCGGCGCGAGCGCCCCGTATTTATTTTTTTAGTTTTGTTAGAGTTTGTGCCATGCTTAGGAAGTCGAGACGGTGACATCTTCTTGAAGATGGAATAAGGTTCTCCCCACCTAGCCCCCATCCCGTCGATGCTTCTAGCTTCATTGGAGGGTGTGTGGAGGTGTGTCTGCGGTAGATCTCGTGGGATCCGGTCAGTGTTTGTCTTCGGTGGATCTGCTTGACTCCGGCCTTCTTTCATTTACGTGTGTGTGTCTATAGGTTGGATCCTTCCGATCTACACTTCTCTTCATCGGCGGCGGTTGCTGTTCTGGTGCGCTAGTCCTATGGGCCTTAGCACGACGAGTTCCCGACTGTCTACCACAACAATGTTTGTTCGGCTCCGATGTGGGAGGGGCGATGACGGCGGCGCGCCTTCGGCTCACTCCAGTGCTTGTAGTCATCGCTAGGTGGTCTACGGATCTAGATGTAATTTTTACTTCTTGTGTTCTTTGTAGTACATTGACAGTTGATGAATAGATCGGAAGTTTTCTTCCAAAAAAATATATTTAGATGGGTAGTATTTTTCATGTTTATAAGGCTTTTTTTTGCGAGGTATAAGACTGTTTTTTAAGGGTATTTGCTACTTAATATATGGCTTTTGGCCTCTTCCAAAAAAAAGATATAATTACATTTCTCCTACTTTTTTATATTAATGAAATAGCAATATAATTATTTATTGATGCGCACATACAGAGGCATTTCACCAGGTTTAGACCATGGCAGCGTTCGATCTTGGAAGCTATGATTATCAGAAGATGGAGTTGCACGTGTACCTTTCCCACAACACGTACATAAAGGATGTAAAAGCGGGAACATATATTTCTTATTTCTTACCATTTTTAAATTTCATAACTACCAGTGTTCCTTTCCCAATAAAAAATGGTTAACATTGATGCGTTTCTTACTTGGAATAGGAGTACGACGCGGAAACTAATTAACAGCGCCACGCGTATTAGTAGCAAGCTACTATACCTGTCCGAGAGAAACCGTGAGAGCCGCCCACTGGCTACAAAAGCGAGCCTAACCCGCCTAGGATCGCCAGACTAGTTGGAGTTGAGTTGCGAAAGATGGGATGGTCGGATGGATGGGATGGATGGGACCAAAGAGCCACGGCCACTCGTGGCGACTCCTCAAACTCGGCAACAGGCGACTCCTCAAACTCCGCAATGTGTTGCCGCTTCCAGCGACTCGACCTGATCGGTTCAGGAGGCTTCGGTGTCGTTTACCGGGCGAGGGACCGCCGCACCGGCGAGATCGTTGCTATCAAGTGCGTCCGCACAAACAAGTACGCCCACGACGACAGCGGCGACCACTACCTCTCCGCCTTCGCGCGCGAGGTCAGCGCCTTGGAGAAGTGCAGCGGCCACCCATCCATCATGCAGCTGCGCGCCACGGGCCACCTTGACGGCGAGGCCTTCATCGCCATGGAGTTCGTGGGGCCGACCCTCAGGCACGTAATGAAGCACGACCGCTTCGGGAGGAGACACACCGAGCTGGAGGTCTGCCTGATGATGAGGCAGCTCCTCACCGGCGTGAGGGGGATGAAGCGTCTAGGTCTCATGCATCGTGACCTTAAGCCGGGGAACGTGCTCATCGACGGGCGAGGGAACCTCAAGATATGTGACCTTGGCATATCATGCAGCATGGCCGATGGGCCGCCCTACGCAAACCCCATTAGAACACGGGGATACCGCGCGCCAGAGCTCCTCCTAGGGTCCACGAACTACGATGAGCGCGTCGACTCTTGGGCTCTTGGCGTCATGATGGGTGAGCTACTTGCAGGCCATCACCCTGTCTATGGGAGGTCCGACATGGACCACCTCAGTGAGATCTTGGATCTTCTTGGTACGGCAGACATCAAGGAGTGGCCAGGCTATGATGGGCGGCGGCTGCTGGGCGGATGGGCATTGCATAGCAGTTTGCGCTGCATTTTCCCATGTCCTGCCGAGGCTAGGATAAGACGTCGGCCCCAACTGTCAGAACCTGGTTTCGAGGTCTTGAGCGGCCTTCTGCGATGCAACCCTGAAAAGAGACTCACGGCAAGGGACGCACTGCGTCATAGGTGGTTTAAAGAGACCAATTTTAGGGCTGCAAGGAGCTAATTGGTTAATTTGCACAATCCATCATGTAGCTTCCTGTGTGGAATGAATGTATGCACAAGCAGGCATTCGTAATTCACCTCATATGTAATACGTTAGAAATGTACGGGCCTGCTCACATATCAGTTATTTGGAAAAATAATTTGCATGAATGGATTTCCACCAAAGTCTTCCTTTGCCCGCTCGACCCTACCTCCGGCATCAGCCTAACCATCAGTCCCGTCACTCGGGGTCGATGACATTGTCATGTGTCGCCTCCTCACACAATGCTTGCCTGATGCACCTCCTATGTCAAGCCACTTCCACTTCTTTGACGCCAGCCACTACGGGCACCCATCAACCTCCACGTCATTCCCGTATCCACCTCGGAGCTCTATACCCCGCCTTCTTTCTGGACGAAATCAAATGCCGTGAATCACGCTACGCATCATATATGAATAAAATTAGCAAATAAGTATGGTGTCTCCCACACAACAGTACTAGAATTTTGGGTTGCATCGAGTATAACCCAGAATTTGTTCAAACTACGCCCATGCACACATGGATATTTCTTGGGGATCAGAAGAGACAACGATGTTTCTACTTGATGCTACTGCGCTGCACTATCCCCCTAACATCTTATTGCACTTAAAGTATGTACCTACATATGGTCCACTCTACAAACTCTTGCAGTTTAGTCCAGTTCGACCTAAGCGAGACGATCTTTCGGTCCTTCGAGGCCGACTGGCGGGCAGAACCCCAAGATTTTATGTATGAGGCCTCACATCCTTCAACTAATAAACTGCCGTCAAGCTAGCACCAAAACAACCAAAGTAACCCTTGACCCAATCACCATTGTAACCATTCATCCCATCATCCTCTTCGTTCTCACCTTGAGGCAGGTGCATCCCCTATCCAGGCCATCCGTTCGCTTTCATCGTCCTCATCATTGTCCTTCACGCTGTCAATTTCGGCATCCCCTGTGTCCCTATCGATACTGATGGTGATAGTGAGCACGACACGCTCGCCACCTTGGCGGCGAACCTAGGGGACAATACATAGGCAACATTTCGGCAGCCCGTTGAACAGCGACGAGCGGAGGATAATGGCCAGCGTCACGACCTGGGACTGGCCCTGAACCAAGAGAAACCCACGGAGCATCCGGTAACGTACTCCTGCGCGTGTGTCTGGACACGGACCAGCGAGACCCCCGGCGGTGTCCAGTGACCCTACGTGAAGCAAGAAGAGGTCGATGTCACTGTCTTCGTCTTTTTCGTGGTCGTATCTTTTTTTTAGAATAATCCCACTCCACTTTATTCCATGTTCAAAGGGGTCATTACAATATCATGGGGAACTCCTAGCCATAGGTGGCGTCCCACCCCAGGAGAAAGCTAAAAATTTGCAAGATAATGAGCTTCAAAATTAAAATTTCTACTTTCATGGCTAAAATGACATTCATCAAATTCGGTTCTCCTTGTATGGATCTCGCAAACAATAGCTGCATTGTCTCCTCCACTACCATCTTCGATATCCTTTACTGCTGATAAACAGTATGAAGCAACAAATAATCGCCGAATAAGAAGATCATTGGCTAATGCTTGCGCTTCCCTACATGCCAGAGTCTCCAGAATCAAAGGATCAACAATATGCGAAAAGACCATAGCCGAAGAGACCAAAAACTCTACCGTTTCAGTGCGGCAAACCACTCCAACTGAGCCCACATGACCATTTCTCGAAACTGTACCATCAACATTAAATTTGCTCAAGCCTGCCGGTGGTGCTAATCATGCACCCCGTGTATTTCTGGTGATCCGAATCTGGAGTGTTTGTCGCTTCGTGTCTAAGCTGCTCAGCTCTTCAATGAATCTCTTGATAAACAGATGGGTCAAGAGAGGAGATTTGAATTCAGATTCGTAGATTGTCTTCCTTCTCATGGACCAAATCGCCCATAGAGAGACAGCTACCCGAACAAACTCAGCTTGCAATAATGAACTCAGCAGCTCGAACAACTAGTTTCTTGCGCTTGCTTCATTTGTGCATATCAAATGTTCAACCAGGCCCTCGTCATCCATCGCCCAAATGCATCTTGACATCGAACACTCCACTACAGATCTGGTCATCCCTCTAACCTTCTCCCCCCTTCTCAAATGCCGGCCACCACAGGCACCCGTCAACCTCCACCTCGTTCCATTTCCGCCCCGGAGCTCTCTGCCTCGCCTTCTTTTCGGACGAAATCAAATGCCGCAAATCACGTTTCTAGGCAACTGACCATCAACAAATGGGAAATGTACGCATCATATATATGAATAAATTTAACAAATGAGTGTGGTCTCTCCCACACGACAATACAAGAATCTCAAGCACCGAGTATAACCCAGAATATGTTCAAACTACGTCCATGCACCCATGGATATTCTTAGAATAAGATATGACAGCCATGTTTGTACTTGATGCTACTGCGCTGACCTATCCTATCAACATCTTATTGCACTTAAAGTATGTACCTGCATATGGTCCACTCTACAAACTCTTGTGGCTTAGCTCCAGCTCGACCTGACTGAGACGATCGCGACACGGCGGGTGGCATCAAGATGGACCTACTTGGTGTGTGCGGAAGGCATGATCGGCGCTCCAGTGTCCGGAGCGAGAAGGCGGGTTGCTCTCTCCGGAGATAGCTTGGTGTGTGCAGTGCAACGATCTTCGATGGTTTCCCTAGGTGTTGTGGTCTCGTTCCTAGTTGGTAGTCACAAGTGCTTCTTGGTGTGGTGGGGCTACTCACATACTCTTGCTTAACTCTGAGTTGAGGTACTCCTCCCGTCCTGTGTGTGGACGGATGTCTGCATGTATAATTTTTAAATATAGGTCACACGCGTCCCAAATATCATGTTCCATGTTCATTCACGTAGACACACACATGGTAGAAACACTATTCAAAAGGACTAGAGATGCAAATCGATTAACACCTTGGAGCACTATTAGATAGATCTGACATGGAGAACAGAGTAAAGAGTATAGAAACCACTTAATCGAATAAAAGAAACATCGTAGAAGCAGGAGATTAACGATCTTACAAATCTAGCAACCGAAATCTCATGCGCAAACACTTTTGCGTAGATATAAGACAACACATCAGTCATTCTCCTTTTAGTAGTCTTCGATTCGTCATTGTCATCCCGCTCCAGTCTCCCGTTGTAACATGGGGCGTCAGGGCACTCCATCTCATGCTTTTCCTTCTGGTATGAGGCCATCTTTAAGCTGTATGCGTTCTTGCAGGGAATGGAGACGTTATCAACGACGCGCTGCCTAGAAAATGGGAATAACCAGTGTTTGCAGCAGACAGACGTCGCAGTTGAGTAGCTTCGATGGGATAGTGGCATGCTGACTCTTGCCAACACTATTTATTCCATCTTTCTCAATATATTGTTTCCTCTTGGTAGTGTTGCTTGATCCCTCCTTCGTAGTCCGGCCACAGTAGTCGAAATCAATGGTCATCTCGAGCATGGCATTAGCTTCACAATGAGAAACCTTGGGCACGACAGAAGTATTGCATCTGCCTCGCCAGACGGGCTTTCAATGTTCAACGATTAGATTTGGTGATGGCGTTTGAATTAAAGCTAGTGATTTTTTGCCGTGATATGCCATGTGGGCTTGCCTTGTATTCATAATGTGATGCTTGATCGCCAAGATACATAGGATTACAACAAATCAATCAACAGAGCACGATCAACCGGTGATCGTTAATGATCCTAAAAATAAGTGCCTAGGGTATGTAAAATCGATTCTTAACACACCCCCTCAATCGGAACCATTACACACAAGGTTCTTGTTGCGACCGAATCGGTCTAGCATCTGTTCATGTGACATGTTTCATGAAGGCATAGACCAGCTGGTCCTCGGAAGAAATAAACCGAACATCAAGTGCGCCCATACACTAGTAGAAAACAGGGCTTTGGTTCTAGCCGGATGGGAGCAATAGTCCCGGTCGCATTACGAACCGGGACTAATGTGAACATCAGTCCCGGTTCGAGCAGCTAGGAAGCCGGCCGGGGCTCGGCAGGCATCAGTCCCGGTTCGAATGGGACCTTTAGTCCCGGTTGGTGTCTTCAACCAGGACTAAAAGGTCTGTCTTCAGTCCCGGTTCTAGACACCAACCGGGACTAAAAAAATTCCTATATATATCCTCGCCCCTGCCAGCCCTCTCCTCTGTTTTTGGCTCATAGAAGGTGCGAGGTGTGTGCTACTTTGCTCTCCCTTCCTATGCACATGAGGTGTTCGATGAAATGCCTGAGAGCATGATGCCACTTGAGTTCACACAAAACAAACATGATATGAGGTGCCCGAGCCACACTTAAGCTTTCTCCTCTTTCTTCTCCTCTGTTCTTCCTCCAAGCGCGTCCCCGTCTCCGTCCTCACCGCCGTCGATCGCTCGCGCCGATCTCGTCGCCGGCACCACCGTGGTGAGCCTCTTGTTCTTATCTTTTTTTAAAAAGAAAAAATTCTTACTTGTATGATTTAGATAGCTACTTGTATAATTTTCTTCCTTGTATTATTGTTTGTTATTATATAGTGCCATGGTTTTGATATCCGCCCCCGTCGGCTCTTGTCCGGTCTATGATTCGGATGTGGTATATTATCTTTTATAACTATTTGTTTCATTTAGTGTTTATGACAATTATGCCGACCAACTTGACATAGATGTTTTTATCTAGGAGGTATGTGAACCGGAAATTCCAACCGACCCTCTTGTCGAATGGTTAAATTTAGTTGAAAAAGAAAACAATTATTTGAAAGAAAAATTGAAAAGAATTGAAGAAGAGAAGATGAAATTGGAGTTGCATGTTGCCGATGTCGTCGATCTACACAAGATCTAGATGGATGCAATGCGCTTGAAGATTAGAAAGATTAGAAAATATGACATTGATAAAGAGGCTTGGTATCATTATGTTGTTGGATCAATTGCTACCTTAGTTGCGATTTTGATCGCATTTATTGTTGCATTTAAATGTTTTACATAGTTGTATGTTGTTTTATGAGAACTATGTATGAACTTTATGTATTTATTTTTGCAGTAATAACATTTGATCACTACTGTACTTTGGTTTTAATGTGATGATGAACTTGTATTAATTTGGTCATTTCTCTATTCATGATGTTCTGTAATGGTTTTTGTTATACTTAATTATGTAATGCAGATGAACCGGCAATGGATGTACGATGACCGACGCACTTCCGAGTACATTACGGGCCTGCATAATTTTATCGATGTGGCTGAGGCAAACAGTCAGAATGGTTTTATGTATTGTCCATATATTGTCTGTGAGAATACGAAGGATTACTCTTCCTCGAAAACCCTTCACTTCCACCTGCTTAAGAAGGGTTTCATGCCCCACTATAATTGTTGGACCAAGCACGGAGAAAGAGGGGTTATGATGGAAGACAATGAAGAAGAAGAGGATGATGACAACTATCCTATATTCCCTGAATACGGTGATACTGCAACGGGGGAAGTTGAAGATCAAGAGGCACCAGATGTGCCCGCTGATGATCTTCGCCGGGTCATTGTTGATGCACAGAGAGAATGCGAAAGTGAAAGGGAGAAGTTAAAGTTCGATCGCATGTTAGAGGATCACAAAAAACGGTTGTACCCAAATTGCGAAGATGGCAACACAAAGCTCGGTACCACACTGGAATTGCTGCAATGGAAGCAGAGAATGGTTTATCTGACAAGGCATTTGACAAGTTACTGAAAATAATGAAGAAGAATCTTCCAAAGGATAACGAATTGCCTGACAGTACGTACGAAGCAAAGAAGGTTCTCTGTCCTCTAGGATTAGAGGTGCAGAAGATACATGCATGCCCTAATGACTGCATCCTCTATCGCGGTGAGGAGTACGAGAATTTGAATGCATGCCCGGTATGCGGTGCATTGCGGTATAAGATCAGACGAGATGACCCTGATGATGTTGAGGGCGTGCGCCCCAGGAAGAGGGTTCCTGCCAAGGTGATGTGGTATGCTCCTATAATACCACGGTTGAAACGTCTGTTCAGAAACAAAGAGCATGCCAAGTTGTTGCGATGGCACAAAGAAGACCGTAAGAAAGACGGGATGTTGAGAGTACCCGCTGATGGGTCGCAGTGGAGAAAAATCGAGAGAAAGTGGCCGGAGTTTGCAGATGACGCAAGAAACTTATGATTTGGTATAAGTGCATATGGCATTAATCCTTTTGGGAAGCAGAGCAGCAATCATAGCACCTGGCCTGTGACTCTATGTATCTATAACCTTCCTCCTTGGTTATGCATGAAGCGGAAGTTCATTATGATGCCAGTGCTCATCCAAGGCCCTAAGCAACCCGGCAACGACATTGATGTGTACCTAAGGCCATTAGTTGAAGAACTTTTACAGCTGTGGGATATCAAAGGTGTACGTGTGTGGGATGAGCACAAACAGCAGGAATTTGACCTACGAGCGTTGCTGTTTGTAACCATCAATGATTGGCCTGCTCTTAGTAACCTTTCAGGACAGACAAACAAGGGATACAATGCATGCACATACTGTTTAGATGAGACTAAAAGTATATATTTGGACAAATGTAAGAAGAATGTGTACCTGGGACATCGTCGATTTCTTCCGACCAAGCATGCCTTAAGAAAGAAAGGCAAGCATTTCAAAGGTGAGGCAGATCACCGGAAGAAGCCTGTCCCCCGTACTGGTGATGATATATTTGATATGGTCAAGGATTTAAAAGCAATCTTTGGAAAGGGTCCTGGCGGACAATCTGTTCCGAATGACGCTGACGGACACGCACCCATGTGGAAGAAGAAATCAATATTTTGGGAGCTACCCTATTGGAAAGTCCTAGAGGTCCGCTCTGCAATCGACGTGATGCACGTGACGAAGAATTTTTGTGTGAACCTGCTAGGCTTTTTGGGCGTGTATGGGAAGACAAAAGATACACCGGAGGCACGGGAGGACCAGCAACGTATGAACGAAAAAGACGGCATGCCTCCAAAGCAATATCAAGGTCCTGCCAGCTACGCTCTTACCAAAGCAGAGAAGGAAATCTTTTTTGAATGCCTGCTCAGTATCAAGGTCCCGTTTGGCTTCTCGTCGAATATAAAGGGAATAATAAATATGGCAGAGAAAAAATTCCAGAACCTAAAGTCTCATGACTGCCACGTGATTATGACGCAATTGCTTCCAGTTGCATTGAGGGGCTTCTACCAGAAAATATTTGATTAGCCATTGTGAAGCTATGTGCATTCCTCAATGTAATTTCTCAGAAGGTAATCGATCCAGAAATCCTACCAAGATTACAGAATGATTTGGTCCAATGTCTTGTCAGTTTCGAGTTGGTGTTCCCACCATCCTTCTTCAATATTATGACGCACGTCCTAGTTCACCTAGTCGACGAGATTGCCATTCTGGGTCCTGCATTTCTACACAATATGTTCCCCTTTGAGAGGTTCATGGGAGTCTTAAAAAAATATGTTCATAACCGTGCCAGGCTAGAAGGAAGCATCTCCAAGGGCCATGAAACAGAGGAGGTTATTGAGTTTTGTGTTGACTTTATTCCTGACCTTAAGCCGATTGGTGTTCCTCAATCGCGGCATGAGGGGAGACTGAGTGGAAAAGGCACGCTAGCACCGAAAGCAATAATATGTAGGGACGGGCATTCTTGGGCGCAAGCACACTACACAGTTCTACAAAATTCTATCTTGGTGGCCCCATATATCAATGAACACAAGAATATTGTACGCTCCCAACACCCGGGGCAGTCTGACGACTGGATTACATGTGCACACATGTCGACTTTCGGTGGTTGGTTGCAAACACATCTCATGAGTAACAACACTGTTGGAGATGAGCTGTACTTGTTGGCCACGACACCATCTTCGACTGTATTGACTTTTCAAGGGTACGAGATAAATGAGAATACATTTTACACGATTGCCCAAGATAAAAAGAGCACCAACCAAAACAGAGGTGTCCGCTTTGATGCAGCAAACACCAATAGGGCAAAGGACACATATTATGGTTACATAGAGGAGATATGGGAACTTGACTATGGACGTGATTTTAAGGTCCCTTTGTTTCGGTGCAAATGGGTCAATCTGACAGGAGGCGGGGTACAGGTAGACCCGCAGTACGGAATGACAACGGTGGATCTCAACAATCTTGGGTACACAGACGAACCATTCGTCCTAGCCAATGATGTGGCGCAGGTTTTCTATGTGAAGGACATGTCTACCAAACCGAGAAAAAGAAAAGATAAGGAAGCGAATACATCATACGATGAGCCAAAGCGCCACATAGTTCTTTCAGGGAAAAGAAACATCGTGGGAGTGGAGGACAAGGCAGACATGTCAGAAGATTATGAAAAGTTTCATGAAATTCCTCCCTTCACAGTGAAGACTGACCCAAGCATCCTATTAAATGATGAAGATTATCCATGGTTACGGCGCAATAAGCAAGGGACACACGCGTAGAAAAAGTTTTAGCTGGAAAGTGCCACTTCGGACAAACTGGAGGGAATCTTTGTAAGAGCTAGCTAGGGCATTTTGGCATTTGAAAAATGATTTTAGAATAATTATTTATTAAGCTATGAAATTTCAATTATTCCTATCCTTTTAGTATTTTAATTATACAGAGGAGTTAATCAATGCAATTATGTCCAAACAAAATATGAATGTCTTCTGAGCATTCCAGATAAGTCGCTTGAGGTTGACAGGCATAGGCCATACACACCCTCACCAGTTGTAGTGATTTCAGTCCCAAGTTTTGCAAGGTTGATCATACGCGGTTAGTCCCGGTTGGTGGCTCCATATAAAATAACAAGGTTAATATAGACATGGCTTAAACGTCTTGACATAGATGAATACAGCAGAAGCATCGGAGATGATAAGAGAGAAACGTTGTATGACATAAAGTTGGAGGTCCAGATGAGGAGTTCTCTGGTTGCTTTCTGGTGAAACTGAGGACAACATATCAGATGGCCATTCTCGAGAATAGTCTATTGTTTTGGCATATCTCATGAACATCCAGGCACCTTTATATTTATCTCACATCAGGAGTACAACACCACATCATGAGTATGTTGGGTTATACTCAAAGGGCTTTAGATTCCGGAAGAAAGATTTTGACAGCATTGATCGCCTTGTGTCATATTTTCAAAAACATATTGACAAACCTGATGCTGGCCCTTCAATGCGAAATGTTGCGGCAATGGTACCTATGAAAAATAACTTGATAGAACTATTTGTCACTATCTGATGAAAATCTATATCATCAAATAAAGTTATATAAAATTCTAGTTATGATCAACTAAAACAAAACTATAATATTCTTCAATAGCAAAAAGAATTAAATCAAAACTAGGCATGTATGCTACTGTTTTTGAATCTGTTTAAAAGAAAACTAAAACTAAAATATCCTAAAAAGGTCTAAAACCAAAAATAGGAAAAGCAGATTTAGTCCCGGTTGGTGCCGCCAACCGGGACTAAAGTCCTACCTTTAGTCCCTGTCCGAGCCACCAACCGGGACTAAAGGCCTGGGTTTCGCGCCCTTTGGGCTGCTGAAATTTAGCTTTAGTCCCGGTTGGTGGCTCGGACCGGGACTAAAGGTAGGACTTTAGTCCCGGTTGGGGGCACCAACCGGGACTAAAGTTGTGGGTATTTAACCGCGCCTTCTCCCTCCCCCCCAATCTTCCTCTCCACTCCAACCCCCGATGCCGAACCACACCACGACGCCTCCAGGCTGCCGGAGATCGCCGTCGCCTCCGAGCCGTCCCCGAGCCCGCTGACCATCGCCGGACCTCCTCGCCCTCCTCCTCGAGCATCGCCGCCCCCGAGCCCATCCTCGTCGTCGCCGGCCCCGCTCGCCGGACCGACCTCCTCGATCGCCCTCCTCCCCAAGCCTCCCGCCCCCGCTCGCCGGCAACGCCGCCCCCGCTGTGTGAGCCGCCGCCGTTCAATTCCCCTCGATCGGGCTTATATATTTTTGTGACATACATTTTTTTGTAACATGTACGTACGTATGTGTTTGCATTGATCACCACGGGATTATATAGTTGATTGCACTTTGGAGTACTTAGTTGAGTCCAACATCAATATTAGTGAATGATTTCAGATTGTTGGGCACCGCAGAGAAATTGCGGAATTATTATTACCGATCGCCGGAGAAATTGCGGAATTATTATCACCATGAAGAAATATGTCTAAGTCATAAGTTTAGCAAACAATTGAGTAATTGCGGAATTATCATTACCGATCGCCGGAGGAGGCCCCGACGATCGCCGGAGGAGTAGTCCCCGACGATCGCCGGAGGAGTCGTCCCCGACGATCGCCGGAGGAGGCCCCGACGATCGCCGGTGAGGAGTCCCCGACGATCGCCGGAGGAGTCCCCGACGATTGCCGGTGACGAGTCCCCGACGATCGCCGGAGGAGTCCCCGACGTTCGCCGGAGGGTTACCTAACATGCAACTGATAAAACTTGCCATTTTGTTATTTTTGTGTGATTTAATGCATGCATCATATGAATAAACTTTGTACATGTGTTTGGTGCATTTTCATGTCTATTTGCTGCTGGTATTTTTCCCATGCCATGGTAAACATGTTTAGGCACTGTAACAAGCTTGCAAACATGCTATGATACTCTTGCTGTTTTACACTTGCTGAAAAACTGTTAAGTCTGAAACTGACTGTTATAAAACTTGTCAACTTTGCATGATGTTTGCCACTAATCCATTGCTCATATGCATATGATTCCTTCTTGTGATTTGGTCTATGTAATGTGTACTTTGATGCCATGCCCTTGGTTGCCATGTAAAGTTGCTGTAGCATGACTCAATCTTGCTCTCAAGTTGTCATCATAATGTTACTGTTTTGCCATGTTGTAATATTTGCAGAAACTATGGAACACGACAGAGACTTGGAATAAGAAGAGATGTTGGGGGAAATAATCCACGACGGAGATGATGATATCACCTCACAGTTTCTCAATGACTACTCCGATGGTGAGGGAAGAGAAGATGACGGCTCCGGTGATCGAATGGAGGGAGAAGATGACGGCTCCGGCGGTGTTGGAGCCTTAACTGTTGCAAAGTCCGGCGAGGTATATTAATTAAGCCTCTGCTGACTAGATGCATTAATTGATTTGTATGTACATATATTAACGCTTCTTTCTTCTTTTAGCCCTCCGGATCGAGCCAAACTTCTATAAAGAGACGAGGCCCGAAGAAAAGGTTGGGCGAGAATGAAAGGTTCACGATCGAAGAACTCGCTGCAGATGGCAAACCGACTGCTCCCAAGCGGACCGCAGACCGATTTATAAGTCAGTGCGGAGTTGTTGTTAGGGACAGCATCCCGATCCGCATTCAAGAATGGAATAAGCTAAAGGCGGATGGAGTTTCTTATGTCGACGATAGATCCAAAGATGAGCTTTGGAATACGCTCATGACAAATTTCACCCTACCGCCAGAGGTGGAGCAAAAAGTCAAGGCGTGGGCTCTTAAGAAGATGGCCTAACAATTCAACAACTGGAAGAAAAGATTGCACGAAAAGTATGTCCTGAAAGGGAAGACTCCAACATTCACCGGAGCAGATGAGAAGTTAAAAGATCACTGGCCCGCATTTGTGGAGTACAAGACATCGGAGGCATGTAAGAAAAGGTCAAATATAAATAAGCAAAATGCTGCAAAGAAGGAATATCACCACGTTACGGGGTCAGGTGGCTACAAGGCTGCCCGGCCTAAGTGGGAGAAAGTTGAGAATGACCTGCTTGATAAAGGGATCCATCCAGAGACATTGGACTGGACCGAACGGGCAAGGACTTGGTTCTTCGGGCATGGGGGAACTTTGAACCCAGAAACAGGGAAGTGTGTTTATACGAAAGCTCAACTTGCAACACCCGTCAAAGCCATTCAAGCTGCAATGAAGGACGTGCAGGAGGGGAAGTTCCATCCCGACAGAGAGAAGGACGAGCTGACACGCGCCCTCGGGAATCCTGAACACCCTGGACGAACACGAGGCACATCAGGCTCCGTTCCGTGGAAGGTTGGGTTTCCCGACAGCAGTGACACTTACAGAAGCCGAGGGAGAAAGAAGAAACAGGATGCAGACCGGCTGCGGAAGGTAGAAGAAATAGTAGCGTTGCAGCAGAAGCAAATAGAGGCACTTACTAGCCAGCGAGCTACCGGCCCATCATCTCAGCGGAAAGGCAGCGTGGCTTCCACGGAGCTCGTTCGGCCTGATATCACGGCTCCTCGCTACCCCGTGGATGATATCACGCAGAGGGAACATTGTGGTCTACATGTGAAATGCATGAACATATCCTTGAAGGTGGCGGTCGGCTATGCCTTACGTCGTGTACCTGATGGAACTTACCATTGCTCTCCGATTCCAGATGGCTATGCTGTTATCGGGGTGGATGAAGTTATCAACAGATTTGAGCAGCTGGAGCTTGAGTACCCTACAGGTGAAGGGGAGACTCATCTGGGAGATGCCAGAAGGACTACCGTTCTATGGAGAAAGGAACACATCGTGCTTCCACATTGGACGCCGCGTCAGCAGACTCCGCCGGAGGAGGCCCCTCAGCAGACTCCTCACAGTCCAGCTCTATCTCCGCTGCCTCAGCCGTCTCTACCGCGTCAGCACACTCCGCCGCCTCAGCTGTCTCCGCCGGAGGAGGCCCCTCAACAGAATCCGCCGCGTCAGCTGACTCCGCCTCCTCCGCCGCCTCAGCACCGGCGGAAGAGAGCCGCCGCTCCGGCGGCTAGTAGTACAACTGCGAAGAAATCCAGAGCAGATACAAGCGTCAAGAAGGCTCCTGCCAAGTTACCATACGATATGACTGATGAGGAACTCAAGAATGTCGTGGATGCCGATGTGAAACGCCAGCTTGCACCGAAACGGCCCGATCCAAAGGAGAAATTAGATCCGGCAATAGCGGAGCACTGTATAGAAATCCTTACGCGACCACCACCGCCTTCGCTGCTATCAGACTATGACCGGTCTATTGTAAAGTTATATAGAGAACATGTGAAGCGGCCGGGAAGTAGCAGTAGTGCAAGTGGGAAAACAATTCCCCAGCTCGGCGAACAGAAAAACCAATCGTGCCCCCCGCTCAAGGTGTTTACCGATATCATTTCTGTAATTAAGTCTCTAGCTCAGCTCGTTCATTGCATGTATAATTATCCTCACTATATTATGCAGAATGAAGATCCTCGAATGCAAAAGAGGACAAATCTATGACATTGGGTTCATTAACCCAAATACTATTCATGAAGTTACGGTACAAATGTACGCCAAGGATACAGAGAAGATCTTGCTAAGGGCGTTAATTGAACAACAAAACAAAAGGGAAATACTATTTCCTTACAACTTCAAGTGAGTGTTATCCAGTCTTGTACACATTCTGTTTCGCTTACTCGATGTTAAGTGTAATTGATGAGTTATGCTGCGTGCGAGTTGGTTCCACTTTATTCTGCTAGGCATTTGGGTTGACTCAGGAAGCGTACTTATCATGGACTCGCTACGTAAAGACCCTAAGATGTGGGCAGACCTGCGTGATATGCTCCAGAGGTAATTTCAATCATTATCGCACTATATCGGCAACTTTCGTTCATTTTCTGATATCAAGTAATTAATAAGTCCTTTATTTATTTTCTTTGCCGGGCAGAGTTTGGAAACGGTTCACCAAGAAGGCTAGGGGTGAATGGAAAGAGGAGCTGCAATTTCGACAACTCACTGTAAGTAGTACTAGCTAGGTCCGCGCATCTCTTTGATTCTAGTTAATTTCAATACCATTATCATGCTTGATTATTATTTTGATTGAACTCTACTCTCGTAAAGTGCTTGAGGCAGGAAAGGGGGACTAATTTATGTGGATACTACGTTTGCGAGTTCATTCGCATGACGACTAGTGAGACTGGCAGAAATTTACAACAACTTGAAGTACGTAAACAATATTCACAATTTTATTGTATTACCATCAATTGTGTTGAGTTTCATTCATATATATTGACCCCCTTCTTTAAATTAGATCCAACGGATGCGGGACGATCTCCTACCAAAAGATCGCGTAAAGGTAATTCAAGAGAATTGGCGGGATTCTTCCTTAAAGAGGTCATAGTTACAACCGGAGAATACCATCGGAAATTGGTAGTGAATGTTGGTAATTAGATATTAGGGATCGTAAGAGATGTTATTTTGTATATATGCATGAACGTGTACTATATGTAGTAGCGTCGAACATATATACGAAAACTTGTTGTTCGACCAAGCACGGAGAAGGAGGTCACTTCTCTATATTCATGACGATGTTGTGTAACGGTTCCTTCATTGCTATTAGTAGCTAGCGTCGAGTTGAATGGAAAACATAAAATAAAAATGAAACCCTTAAACCCTCCAAAACCCCTAAACCCCTAAACCCTCCAAAACCCTAAACCCCCCTTTCAAAAAAAAAAACAGCACTTGGCAGGGGCTGACGCGTGGCGGCCTTTTAGTCCCGGTTGGTGTTACCAACCGGGACTAAAGGTCCTCCTGGCTGAGCGCTGCGCAGCGGCCACGTGTAGCCCCTTTAGTCCCGGTTCGTAACGCGACCGGGACTAAAAGTGGGGGCCTTTAGTCCCGATTCCTTAGTCCCGGTTGCAGAACCGGGACTAAAGGCCCTTACGAACCGGGACTAATGCCCTGTTTTCTACTAGTGATAGCAACCTTCTCGCATACAAAATGGAAGTCTATCTCGATATGGTGAGTTTTTTATTATTGGCAGGGATAGTAATTATGGAAGCTGGAGAGTCCTTTTGTTTTGATTTGCATTAGCCATAACTTAGCGAGCAGCAACGAGGAAGAAGCTGTTTTGAGAAAACAAGAATTTAAACGGTTGTCAGCCCAGCAAAGCATGCATGCAATCTATGTACTCCTTCCGTGTTGTGAGCGGACGGGACGAAGTGCACATGTAGTGTGCATGGGCGGAGCTTCGTTGGGGCCCAACTGGGCCATGGGCCATGGCCCGCCCAGGATTTCTACCCATTTGCTAGTATGCTTCGGTTGCCAGCCCATCTACAGTCCACTAACAACCAGCCATCTCGTATATTATTTTATCGAAAGCCTGAAAGCCTCCAAGGTCTCGCTCTCGCACGAGCATGTAGTAGCTCCCTAGCAGCGCCGCAACTACTAGCTAGTCATGCCTATGCTTTATTAATTTTCTAATCAGATGACAAAATCGCACCGTGCCACTCCGAGAAGAATTGATTGGCGCTTCAAATGCGTCATGCATATATATGCTTCAGAATTTCAAATATTTTGTGCTCTCCTTTAGTCTGGCCCGCCCAGCTTTTTCTTTCAAGCTCCGCCACTGGTAGTGTGGACTATGGACGCGTACACTGTAGACTACCACTAGTAGTCCGTAGTAGAAATATGCATAGATCCATCATCCATGCCCATGCATGGATTTTTTGTACGAAGAAGAGATGACCATGTCTCTCCATGCTGCTCGTTAAACTAAAAACATTGCACTAGAGGATGCTACATGAATTAGTGGATGTAAAGACTGAGGATATGCCCTCCTTTAACAAACATTTTTGAAATACAATAATTTGGGCACATTATACAAGTAGAGACTGAGAGATACCACTCACTGAGGCCTAACCCACTTCCTCGGGGATTGTTAAATGGCTGTAACAAATTCACACAGCAGCCATCACCCAGGAGCCCATGCCTTACAGAACGCAACACTCAGAAGTCGCTGGCCATATTTGGGTGAAAGTTCCAGTGTTATTGATATCAAAGAGAAGATGAAAGATCTTGAAATTTGTCTTTTTGATCATGAGAAAAGGGAGAAGAATTGGGAGGCTCATAGTTTAGCTAGATCAGCTGTTACTCCTAATTTGGGGCGCCATTTGTGGCTGCTTAATCCACCGGATTTCATTTGTATTGAACCTTTTATAGAACTTGAATAAAGACGAGTAACACCACCTCAAAAGAAGAAAACACTTAGAAGTCGCTGGCCAACGCAGCGCTGCTCACCGTCCGGCAGCGCGCACGCACGCACACGCAGAGAGAGAGAGAGAGAGAGAGAGAGAGAGAGAGAGAGAGAGAGAGAGAGAGAGAGAGAGAGAGAGAGAGAGAGAGAGAGAGAGAGAGAGAGAGAGAGAGAGAGAGAGAGAGAGAGAGAGAGAGAGAGAGAGAGAGAGAGAGAGAGAGAGAGAGAGAGAGAGAGAGAGAGAGAGAGAGAGAGAGAGAGAGAGAGAGAGAGAGAGAGAGAGAGAGAGAGAGAGAGAGAGAGAGAGAGAGAGAGAGAGAGAGAGAGAGAGAGAGAGAGAGAGAGAGAGAGAGAGAGTACAACCATCTCTTCATAATAGCCATTATTTAGTATCAATATGTAAATAAATATATTATAAAAACACTCAAAGAAAATATACTATTAAATTTGTGTTAAAAAGTAAGTTACAATTTTCTTTAATTTCTTCGCAGCAAATTCATATGCAAAGTATTAGTTAAAGTTGGATCACTGAGACTATCCATATCTAAATTGTCAAGTATATATTTTGGACCATATCAAAAATTCAAAATTGCCAGGTTTTAATAATAGAGGAATATTTCACATATTTAAGACGACCCTAGGAAATGAGATGGAAAAGTTGTAAAAGGTAAAATAAAAATTCTTTCTACTTAGGTTTTCTCTACCTATTGACAAGAATAGATCAATACAATAATATATAATATATGTTTTTTTGCGGGAATATATATAATATATGTTTACCTATTCCATTCGATGGAACGTCTAAACCATTGCCCAGGAGCAGAAATTTTATCAACGCTACAACTGATAGATTTTTTTTGAGAGATTTTTTTTTTATCTATTCATCAACTGTTAATTTAGTACGAAGAAACGAGAAGTAAAAATTAAATTTATGTCTGTAGACCACCTAACGATGACTACAAGCACTGAAACGAGTTTTTAAGTATATATTTATAATACCAACTGATAGATTTTGAACTATATATTTATAATACCAATTAGTGTGAAACTGAATGTTAACCTGGTCACATAATGATACAACCTCATAACAATACTAGAAAACAGCTCGCACGTAATTGTAATTCTACGTATGGGTTTATTATCATTTATAAACGACGCATATGATCACTAATAAAATATTTTTGGGAATGTCATAACAATCATCCCCAAAATGAAAATGATTAAAAGGGTTTTCCAACTCGAAGGTGATATTTTATTTGCTGTAGAACAGTATTATTTACTACTCCTTCTTTTTACTTCGCATATAAGATTTGTCTTAAGTCAAACTTCATAAAGTTTGACCAAATTTATATACAAAGTTATCAACATCTACAATACTAGAGATATACAACATGAAAGTTAATTCAATAATTCATCTAATGATGTCAATTTTATATTTTGAATGTTGATATTTTTTACTACAATCTTAGTCAAACTTTAGTACGTTTGACTTCAGACAAATCTTATATGCGAACTAAAAAGAGTATCACATAATGTGGACATGGATAAGACCATCAATTTATTTCGTTGTCACTTTCAACACTCTAAAGGGTTGCCCTCGCATTTGTGAGAGCCACCATACTAGTACTAGTACTAATGACAAGATAGCTCAGCTAGATATTATTTTTGTGGTGATTCTGACATATCCGTTTCAGCTCCTCAAATTATATAGCACAATGCCCACACGAATGATCGGCACGTGCGCTTAGCTGCCTAGCTTGTTCCTCGACACTCTAGCTAGTAAACTCGCCATGAATCAAGAAATCCTAATGACCAAGCAATCATCACCGACACAGAGTCAGGAACAACAAGAACATCCTCAACTGCATGGCACCGTCGCGCAACAAGGCGGTGGCCCGACGCCGTCCGAGTCCGACCACCAGCGCAGGATCACCATGATTCCGCTCGTGTTCCTGATCTATTTCGAGGTGGCAGGCGGCCCGTACGGCTCCGAGCAGGCAGTCCGCGCCGCCGGGCCGCTGTTCACTCTACTCGGCTTCCTCGTGTTCCCCTTGGCGTGGGGCGTCCCGGAATCGCTCGTCACCGCCGAGCTCGCCGCCGCGTTCCCGGGGAACGGCGGCTTCGTCCTGTGGGCAGACCACGCCTTCGGCCCGCTGGCGGGCTCGCTCCTCGGCACCTGGAAGTACCTCAGCATCGTCATCAACATCGCCGCATACCCGGCTCTCGTGGCCGACTACCTCGGCGGCGTGGTGCCGGCAGTCGCGAGACCCGGCAGGGCACGCTCAGCCGCTTTGATCGGCTTGACACTGCTCCTCTCGCTGTTGAACTTCGCCGGCCTGAGCGTCGTCGGGTGGGGCGCGACGGCTCTGGGGATAGCCTCGCTGGCCCCGTTCGTGCTGATGACGGCCATGGCGGTGCCCAAGGTACGGCCCCGTCGGTGGGCGTCGCAGGTGAAGGGGAGGAAGAAAGACTGGAGGCTGTTCTTCAACACGCTGTTCTGGAACCTCAACTACTGGGACAGTGCGAGCACCATGGCCGGCGAGGTGGAGGTGCCGGAGCGGACGTTCCCACGGGCGCTTGCGGCCGCAGTCATTCTGATTGCCGTGAGCTACCTGCTGCCGCTCATGGCCGCCACTGGCGCCACGGACGCGTCGCCGGATGCATGGGTGAACGGCTACTTGGCTGACGCCGCAGGTACCTAGAGGCGCTTACAACCTTACATACAATTATCACAATAATTCAGATACCACGTCATCACCTCGGAAAACAAATCAAAGAGGAAAGGACGTACTAGCAAATCAGGTGGTGTCATGATGATGATAGATCTTGACATGGCTGACTAATTGTGTGGTGGCCTCTCCACTACGGTTGTTCAGTCCTCTTCGCTCCGTACAGTAGGCCCTATTGACAAAGACAACTCACCATCATGCCTATGTCTTCATATTGCATTTTGGCTCCACAAAGCTAGATGGAAATCCTAAATACTAGTTCATCCTCATAACCCTTCTATTAATTATCTTAACATGCAAATATGCCCCCTCAACAAAGGTCCACCACATCATGCATGAGAAAAAGGTTTTCATTATTACCTTATCCCATGCATCGCATGCCACCTCATCAAAGGTCCATTCAACATGCTTGAGAATTTTCTTCCATTGTATTATGCCATTTATATTCAAAATATTTTTGACTACACAATAATAATCAAATATAATGTATAGGAGTATTATTTATTTTTAGTTTTAGTTCATATATTATTAATTCAACTATGCATGTTTCATAAAATCAAATCACTGTAATATATTGCAATTGATTCCCACAGCAACACACGAGTGGTATTCCCTAGTATATCATCATGTTACGGTCACCTGATCTTGAATACGGTTGACAGTGATGGGCATATGATTATATCACAAGCCGGTGAGAAGGAGAATCAACAAAGGTGTGGGCATCCTGAGGAATAATTAGATGCATGGGTGGACTAGGAGATGTTAGAAGACGATAAAGATGAGATTATGACTTGACTATGGGCCATGTAGCTGCTAGAGCTGCACTAGTGAAGTGGACGGCAGCAGACCACTGTCTAGACTAAAGTTACGATCCACTGTCCATTCCGAGGGAAGGTCCTATAGCTATCAAGTGCACATATGAAAAACTGTTGTAAAGCCAACAAAAAGAACAAAATAGACACAGGATGCTCTCTACTGTGGTCAATACTCAGGAAAAAATTCTTAGGCATGGCATGCTTGTGCTAAAATCAAGTTGGGCAAAATCCAGTGAGTGCATGTTACAATCAGCCTTTTAACTTATTTCATAATTTTATTGTATCTAAACAGGCATCATCGGGGGTCCATGGCTCAAGTACTGGACGGGGGCAGGCGCGGTAATCTCCTCCATTGGCATGTTTGAGGCCCAGATGAGCAGTGGCGTGTTCCAGCTCCACGGCATGGCGGACCTAGGCCTCCTCCCGTCCGTCTTCTCCAGCCGCGCCACTTGCACCGGAACCCCATGGGTTGCCATCACTGCGTCAACCGCTGTCACCATCACCGTCTCGTTTCTCGGTTTCGATGACATCGTTGCGACAGCTAACTTCCTCTATAGCCTCGGTACGCTGCTCGAGTTCTCCTCCTTCCTCTGGCTCCGGGCCAAGTACCCAACACTAAAGCGCCCCTACCATGTGCCTCTGCCACTGCCCGTGCTCGTGGCCATGTGCGTTGTGCCATCGGTGTTCCTAGCCTATGTGTGCGTGGTTGCTGGGTGGAGGGTATTCGCCATTGCTGCAGGGCTGACCACACTTGGGGTCGGGTGGCACGCCCTCATGAGGGTGTGCAGAGCCAATAAGTTGCTCAGATTTAATGTGCCTGAATCATCAGGTTGATTCATTCCCTGCAAGTTCCATTGTCCACAATACTCACATAATATATCTAAAAAGGAGTATTAATACCCGGTAGAACTAGCAGGGTGATTCGCGCATTTGCGTGACAAGATTTAAACGTATTATATATTTGATATTATCCTCTCTTCAATATATAGGTCCCATCGTAACTTGTAGAATATAGCTAAAATATATGTCTTGCAAAAGGATGAATGCATTTTGGATTTTCTGTTTCACCCACACTTTGGAATTTTTTCATCAAGTGTATTGGATTGTTGGTTTGTATAAACAATAACATAAGACTAATTGTACTCAAATAGTTGGCTTTGTTGTGTAAAATGCATTATACATATCTATGGGATTCCCTTGGTGCCATCTTCCCACCCATAATCTTTTGAGAAAAAATCACCAAAAATCAAATTCGAATATTGATAGCTTATATATGGGATAACATATCTCTGTATCCACCTGCGTTTCCTTGGATGTAGTGCATTATTGTTTCTTGATTGGTACAATGCTATTCATCCAGATCTTGGCTGCTGGCTGTGTTCAACCGACGAAATGCATTCGGCAAAGACGCTGACACTAGGCAAAAATGAATTTTTCCAGTAGTAAAGGCAGTGTGCTTTGTCAATTTACCCCGTGCAAACTGCAAAGAATATTGACCTCCTAATTTTATGAGGCAAAACATTCATGCCCATTAGGAGGCCATCAAATTCTCATAATAGATAGGACACGGGAAGACCTTCAAAGAAATAGTATAAGCAATTAGCATTGCACTTCATGGCAGAAACAGTGTCCGGCTAGCTTTACATTTTACTGAGTGATGACTCTAGGCAATTTCACTTGCATATTTGTACATGAGTAGTGGCTCAACCGTTTATAGGAGCCCACCATAGATTTGTCAGATCACTGGAGACTGATATGTGCAGCTAGCTTGGGGGCCATGGCATATGTATATATGTGGACATGCACGATGCACCACATGGTGATTGCCTTCAACTGGAACGATTGTTCACCATGAGCCTATGCCATGAACTTGGTGTGCTCTCCTGAGCTTGCCACGCTTAGTAAGTCAGTATTGACCAACGTATTTCATTCTCATGCCGGACTATGCAGAAGTCGGAGGATGCAAGAGTCTTAGTATTGTGCTACATATATGCTCTGAATTTTATGAATCATTTCATTCGCGGCTAACAAGGCCAGGATTTATTGCGAAGTCTCATTATCCATTTATCTCCTTGACCGACGAGGCTGAGAGACCATTTTTTTCTTGACCGACGAGGCCGGAAACCCCTCATTTATCCTGACCGACGAGGTTGGACACACTTTGTTCGTGATCGACGAGGCCGAACACTCATTTGAGACCATGCAGTGAGTCCGGTGCCGACGAGGCCGGACATCCTACGCCAAAGTTCGACGAGGCTTTGGCATGTCACCGTATGGCCGCATCGGCCACATATATCCTTGAGAATATTTCATGTTACAAAACGACGACCATTAGCGCAGCTTAATCAAAGGTGTTCCACAGATTGCCCTGCGGATGTAATTAACCGGATTGTCTTAAGAGGCTCCGGGAACATGAAACTACACAATCGCCAATTCAAGTCAGATTTCATTAAAGGCACAATATTTGTAATCAGTGGGAAACTGTACTTTGTAATTCGATAAACAATTAATAAAGCAATGTTTCCCTATGTTCGTCTCCTTTATTTTTTATACTATTGTACACTGGCACACTGGCAGCTTTATTTATCGTTACGCCATTTGGAAATACCCCTACCCGGGGATGTTTGTTTTTCACAAAACAGGTGGGATGGAACGTACACATGCCTTCCATACTGTCCTCTTTCTTGCATTCTCACTCAATCGGTCACTCCCGCCCCTCTCTCCTATCTCAAAAAATTCATCGATGTCGCCTCTAGTTTCAGTGATCTCTACTGCTAATCCGTTCATCGTCTGGGCCCCGTCTCAATGTCCTTCGAATATTCCCTACTGTCTCCTGACCTTCCACCTCTCAGCACGTGCCCCCGTGGTGAACCCAACTCGCACCTCAGTTCGCATGTGTGTCGTTTCAAAGGCCATTGGCATCACGTTCCTTGACTCGTCTGATCTGTAGTCTCACGCGGTGTCATTCCACACTTCAGCGGTCTCTTGGTGTATTCGTTAGGGACGACAAAATAAATTAAATATTTTTTTTTGTAAAAATCAATGCATAAATTTTGATGTATCAACTTTATCTGAAAACTGAGTTGTATCCACTTTTTAAAATAACAAAAATGTATGCCCCTCTTTTGCTAATCAACTATCAAGTTAATCAATTCATTTTTAATTATATTAGAGTATAATTATATTAGATTCAAATTAGGACTCGACACTGTGAATTAAAAAAAGGTTCTATTTCCTAAAAGAAATCACTCTATCATTACTTAGGTATAAAGGAAATGTTGTCCCTTTGTTCATAAATCTTGCTATGAACGCTATTGAATTCGTATTAGGATGTGAATTTAGCACGTTAAAGCTAACATATGTTTTTTTTTTCCTTTTTAATATCATGGCTTAAGAAATTGCAACATATCAGGGCTATATTATTTACGCGTCGCCATAACTTTTTTAAGCCCTTTAGTGCGTTCTTCGACCTCAGGGTCAAGAGTTGCAACATCAGGCTAGCCCCTTAAGGGCATGTAACGTGTACCGATATCTAGTAGAAGATAATACCATGTTATTATAGGAAAAAATATTTACGGAAAATTAAACAAATAAATGATATATATGATTCAATTAAATTATTCATAGACTAAATGTTAACAAAAATATCATATTGGAATCTATTTTATGTAAATAACTTCTTTTACAAACTTTCGCCACTTAATCTTGTAAAGGATTCCCATAATGCAGAAAGAATGCTTAGCATAATATAAAATGGTATTATTGTATTATAAGAAAAGAATCAACTAGCTCATGCAAATGTATTGCTATCGCTATGTTGAGCAAAATAGCATAAAATGTCTCACTTGTTTAGAATTATTATCATGTCTTTTTTGTTGAGAAAATAGTTCACTAGTTGAAAAAAATGTTGTATAGCACACAAAATGAACATGACATTTTTACCTTTGTTGCTCTTATATATATTTTCGATATTAACAATACAAAACCACTCTGAAAATACTATTACCATTTGATGAAAATGAAATGCTATTATAAAAAAATATAAACTAGATCAAAAAATAACTTTAGGTATAACTTCTTCGTAAGGGTAGAAAATGCAAGTCATGTGTCTTAGGGAGTTAAATTTGTTAGCAAATAATATACCGGTATTTTTCCAGTGAACGTTTGCAAGGATGAGCCTCAAGATTGTCTGGTTTTCGCGGTATCCTCATTTCCATGTTCAATTAAGCTACACTGAGTTTGAAATAAAAAATTATTGATAAATTGGAAAAAATTGGGACCCCAAAAAGTAACTATAATAAACACATACATCAGAGTCTCTCATGGCCACCTGGGTCGTGGGCTTCTTGGGACATCAAAAGCGGACGAATGATGATTCCATCTTTGTGACAAGTTCTTTTCAATCTTGTTATACTCACCATTTTTCTATCGATAAATATACCTTTAATCAATTGATGGTACGATTGGATTATATCCTCTTATCTCTTAGAAGCTAAGCAAGAGTGTCTTACAATTTCTCATAACAGTTGTACCAGAACTAAAGATGGAAACACCCCTCTAAAGGATTAGAGATAGAAACTGATTGAGACCTCGTAGCACTACTCAAATGAGATGGTTATCAGCTTCGAGCTACACCGGCATCGAATCAAAGATGGGGACTGACTGGCAAATGTATAAAATATGACATGGGAAATTCTAAATAAAATAAAATATGTTTATAGAGAGAAAGATATCTTCCTTATAAAAAGAAGAAGCAAAAGGTACATTTATTGTTAACGAATATATTTGGCGCGTTGATATTTTTTAGATTAATGTAAAATATAAAGACACAAGGGTGTTGGTTCGAACTAAAATTGACGCACGGCTACCTCAGCCACGGCTACACCACCCTACGCTCTCGGCTACCTCGACATCGGCACAAAGGGCTACCGCCTTGCTTGAGCAACCTCGTCGGTTTTCACTCCAGCCCCAACTTCCGTGATGCATCAACCGTTTCGACTGGGGGGGATGTCTGTCAGCTTACCTTTGGATTCTTCTACAGTCTCACCGTCTGTGTCGCTACCGTTGTGACTGCGGGGGGATGTTGAGTATCTTGATTAGATTGGAAACATATGATAGACTAGTAAGTATTCTGGCTTGTCTTGTACTCCAAGAATTTCATGTACTCCTATATATATGCCCACGAGGCTCAAGCAATAAACATCAATTCCACCAATCCCTCTCAATTCCCTCTAACAAGATCGCACGGCCACCATCCGTCAGATCGGATGGCTCGCTAGGCGGCTTAATTTTGTAACAAATCAATCGGCTGATTTGTAGCAGTTGCCTAATAAAAGTGATGTTTCTAAAAGAAAGATAATAAATCTGATTTTCTCAAGAAGGAGCAAGATGTACGTATTGATCTAAGCAGCCGGTGGTCTCCTCGATGGGTGACTCCCATTAATGAAGTGACACGTGTAAGGTAGCAGACGGAACAACGGAGCTTATTCATTTGATTTTGGGATGCGTATTCATTGGCCAGATGAGTATTTACATTATGAGATGACTTCGCGGTAACGGAGCTTCACCAGTTTGTTTTTGACATGTCTAGTTCGGTCTGGAGTTGGACGAGTACCTCGCTGGCATGAAAGGGCACATAGCCGACTACAATGGCCAGATGGTTGTGAGATCGCTCACTTTTGTTGGCAACCGGCATACTTTCGGACCTTATGGGACGGAGGAAGGCACACCGATTGAGCTCCATACAGTTGGCGGCGAAATCTTCGGCTTCCATTGGCTCTCTGAGTACGTTGTTGATGCGTTTGGTACCTACGTCAAGATTGACGCCTAACCCTTAACCACTAGGTCATATATATATATCCTACCAGGGATCCCTACTGCAGAAACAAATGAAGACCCACTCCGAACAAATGCAGCCAGACCTATGGTTCTTTTTTTTTTTTTTGCGAAAAACTTCCAATCTATTCATCTTCAATCATGGCAGTACAACGAACACCAGAAATAATAAAAATTACATCCAGATCCGTAGACCACCTAGCGACGACTACAAGCACTGAAGCGAGCCGAAGGCGCGCCGCCATCATCGCCCCTCCACCGCCGGAGTCGGGCACAACTTGTTGTAGTAGACAGTCGGGAAGTCGTCGTGCTAAGGCCCCATAGGACCAGCGCACCAGAACAGCAACCGCCGCCGATGAAGAATAACGTAGATCGAAAGGATCCAACCCGAAAACACACGAACGTAGACAAACAACGACTAGATCCGAGCAAATCCACCAAAGATAGATCCGCCGGAGACACACCTCCACACGCCCACCAACGATGCTAGACGCACCACCGGAACGGGGGCTAGGCGGGGAGACCTTTATTCCATCTTCAGGGAGCCGCCGCCGTCTCGCCTTCCTGAGCAGGACACAAACCCTAACAAAACTCAAAGGAACGACTAAAAACGGAGCCCTCTCGCCGGCCCTTACCAGGATCCACCACGTCCCCATGGCCCTAGGGCCACCGGAGACGAGGCGGGCCGGCGGCGGCGCCGGCGAGAGGCAAAAACCCTAGCTTTTTTTTGGAGGAGAGGAGACGCCTCCTGTCCGGCTCCCAGACCTATGGTTCTTGTGTTGATGATTTCATCATGTAGTTAATTTTTGCAAATCAAGTAGCCTATGGCCAAATGTGCATTCGCCTATTCACCCTATCTTTGGCCGACCCAGGCTGACTCTAGCTGGCCATTGGAAAATATTCTCCTAGCTCCACTTAATTACGCAACATAGTTTACTGCAACCAGCAGCCCTTGTATCTGTCGAAATATAGAAAGGCCATGCATGTCTCAAATGAAAGCTCCGTTAAGGTATTCAATGATTGCTCAATTATTGATGCTTGTGCTTATTTCACTTATAAATGGCATTTCATTCAATCATCTCTGTTAAGCTGTGATCGTCACATCTTTAGTTGTGGTGCCTTCTATATGTCTATCAATGAAAAAGCATGATATTTTGGACATCTAGTGTTATATCAAACATACAACTTTAGAATCATTTTGGGTTCAAGGCCTTACTTCTCTACTCAACAATTATGGTGGTGTGTATTTGGATTGAGCCACAGAGTGTGCACTCTCCATGGATTAATCATTTATTGTCCACACACGATGGCTTAATGTTAGTATCTTGCTAGGTTACTCCGGCTTGCGAGTCATGAACCGAAAGAGGATTTTGTGCAATAATTCACTCTTTTACGATGGCTTAATGGTCACTCTTTTTATTTTATTTTCTGATTGCTAAAAAATGTGAAATAATTCAGAGATGTTAGTAATGCTATGTCATGTGCACTTGTAAAGATTCATCCAATAATAACCATTTGTGACCTAAAAAATGACAAGATTCATAGGAATAGTGCTCAGTTAAATACCATGCACATGATATCAAATTGTCTTATTTGTACAAGTCAGAGGGTGTTATATGTTGATACGAGTTTTTGCAGATGCACATTATGTAGCATGACTTAGGGCATCTCCAACACCGACCCACAAACCGCTCGCATCCGTCCGGACCGCGCTGTCCGGATCGCCAAAGCCATCCAACGCGGTCATGTATCGGTCCGCGGCACGGCCCGGACATACTTTCTCGCGCAACCAAACCCCCTCCTCCATCGTTCGCGCACCTTCGCGGCCGGCGCTAGCTGCCCGCATTCATGCCGCTGTAGAACGCGCCGCTCCACATTGAAACGGGCCCAGAACGGACGCGACCTCTCACTGGCTCCACCATTGAAGCGGCACGCCGGCCAAGGGTGCCGCCCGCGATGCGTCTTCGGAGTCCGCGCATGTTCAATGCCGGAGACGCGTTACTGGACGGGACAGGACGGATATCTACCACGGCTGTTGAATGCCCCGTCCGTCTGTATGCCGCCATTAAGCAGGCTCGCTGGCTGAGAAACCTACTCCGGTGCTGCGCATTTGCGCACCTGAACGCCTGGCCTCATCGGAATCCGCTATTTAAAGGCAGCCACACCCGGCTAACTCCACGCCACAACACAAGCCGCTCCTCATCCTCCTCCCTTGCACTGCATCCGCCATGACTGCAGGCTGCGAAGCTCTTTGGGAGACCATTTCCACGGAGATGAAGCATGAGGTGACCGCCCTTGCCACCACCTGGCAGAGCCGCCGTGGCAGGCGGATCGAGGCCGGCTTGTCGGCCAGCTCATCAGAGGTCTCCGACGAAGAGGACGAAGCCACATGGGGCGTCCAACATTAAGAGCGGAGGAAGCCTTGGCCAAAGAAAGAGCCTCAGAATTTGCTCACCGTTGTTGAAACGAAAGACGAGTCCTTCAAAAGAATCTTCAACTTTGAATCTCCCCAAGAGTCCATGTATACACACTAGCTGCACCATTGTTGATGTTTTTAATGACCTCAAGGCAATCTCAAGCAATGACCAGCATTGATAGATGAAGATCCGCATCAAGCGCCAGTTGTTCTTTGCAGGCTTGAGCTTCAAGTAGCTGGAGCGTGGGGGGCAGGGGGGTCGATAAGGTCGTTAAAAACGACAGATGCATCTCATCGGTAGTCGAAAGGGAAAAAGGGGAAATGAACCAAAGAAAATAAGCAAAAGAAAAATGAAAAGGCAATGAAAACCAAACAAAAGACATAGAATCAAAAGAAGAAGAAAACCCGCACTGAATCTTCTGTGGCCGGTCTGAACTGGTCATATAACCCTCCTGAAACTGCTCCATGAAGCTACAATATTGAAACTGCTCCCTAATTTCTGTTCCTTGGTCGTTATCTTGACTTATGTTAATTTTGTCTGATTATTTTTGTTGTTATAAGTATATGCTTAAGTCAGTTTCAGTTGCCACTTGTGACATACAGACTCAAGCTATGCATTGCCTGAACCTGAATTCCATTTATATTTCAGTGGATACCTGAACTGAAGCATTATGTGCCAGGTGTGCCTATTATCCTCGTGGGAACAAAGCTTGGTAAGAACGTGACATGCCCCCGTGAGAGCCGCCCCCTCCTGGCTACAAAAGCGAGCCTAACCCGCCTAGGATCGCCAGAGTAGTTGGAGTTGAGTTGCTGCCTAGTTGTGAAAGATGGGATGGTCGGATGGATGGGATGGATGGGACCAAAGAGCCACGGCCACTGGTGGCGACTCCTCAAACTCTGCAATGTGCGGCCGCTTGCAACGACTCGACCTGATCGGTTCAGGAGGCTTCGGTGTTGTTTACCGGGCGAGGGACTGCCGCACCGGCGAGATCGTCGCTATCAAGTTCCTCCGCACAAACAAGTACGCCCACGACGACAGCGGCGACCGCTACCTCTCCGCCTTTGCGGGCGAGGTCAGCGCCTTGGAGAAGTGCAGCGGCCACCCGTCCATCGTGCAGCTGCGTGCCTCGGGCCACGTCGATGGCGAGGCCTTCATCGCCATGGAGTTCGTGGGGCCGACCCTCAGGCACGTCATGAAGCACGACCGCTTCGGGAGGAGACACACCGAGCTGGAGGTCCGTCTGATGATGAGGCAACTCCTCACCGGCGTGAGGAGGATGAACCGTCTAGGTCTCATGCATCGTGACCTTAAGCCGGGGAACGTGCTCGTCGACGGCCGTGGGAACCTCAAAATATGTGACCTTGGGATATCATGCAGCATGGCCGATGGGCCGCCCTACTCAAACCCCATTGGAACACGGGGATACCGCGCGCCAGAGCTCCTCCTAGGGTCCACAGATTACGACGAGCGCATCGACTCTTGGGCTCTTGGCGTCATGATGGCTGAGCTACTTGCTGGCCATCACCCTTTCTATGGGAAGTCCGACATGGACCACCTTAGTGAGATCTTAGACCTTCTTGGTACGGCAGACATCAAGGAGTGGCCAGGCTATGATGGGCGGCGGCTGCCCGGCGGATGGGCATTGCAAAGCAGTTTGCGCTGCATGTTCCCATGTCCTGCCGATTCTAGGATAAGACGCCGGCCCCAACTGTCAGAAGCTGGTTTCGAAGTCTTGAGCGGCCTTCTGCGATGCAACCCTGAAAAGAGACTCACGGCGAGGGACGCACTGCGGCATAGGTGGTTTAAAGAGACCAACTTTAGGGCTGCAAGGAGCTGATTGGTTAACTTGCACAATCCATAATGTAGCTACCTGTGTGGAATGAATGTATGCGGAGGCCGACAGTCGTAATTCATCTCATATGTAAGTTTGAAATGTATGGGCCTGCCCACGTATCAGTCTCTTGGAAAAATAATTAGCATGAGTGGATTTCCAGCAACGTCTTCCTTCGCCCGCTCGACCCTACCTCCGGCATCAGCCTAACCATCAGTCCCGTCACTCATGGTCGATGACGTTGTCGTGTGTCGCCTCGTCACCCGGCTCTTGCATGAGGCGCTTCCTACGCCGAGCTACTGCCGCCTTGGTCATCCCTCTAACCTTCTTCACCCATCAACCTCCACCTCGGAGCTCTACGCCTTGCCTTATTTCCGGGCGAAATGAAATGCCGCAGATCACGTTTGTAGGCGACTGACCATTAACAAATGGGAACTGTACGCATCATATATTAATAAAATTAACAAACTAGTATGGTGTCCCCCACACAACAGTACAAGAATCTCGGTTTGCAGTGAGTTTAACCCAGAATATGTTCAAACTGCGTCCATGCACACATGGATATCTCTTAAGAATAAGACATGATAGCCATGTTTCTACTTGATGCTACTGCGCTGCACTATCCTCTTAACATCTTATTGAACTTAAAGTATGTACCGACATATGGTCCACTATACAAACTCTTGCAGTTTATCTCCAGCCCGACCTAACTGAGATGATCTTCCACTCCTTGGAGGCCGACGACCGGGCTGACCCTTATGTGAATTATCCTCCGCAAAACAGAAAGTGGGGTATTTTGATCATCAAGTTAGCACTATATAGAAGTACACGGTTTCTATCCAACCGTACACAGGTACACCACACGACATCTTCTATCGCCATCTTGTTAGAATAATCTGAGGGAGTCGTCGATCTACCAATGACCAAGAACTCACACGAGACACGACACCCAGATTTGTTAACGAGTTCACGAAAAACTGGGTATATTTGCGGCTCCTAGCTATGGCACTCCTCCTCATGATACTACTACAATACCGCACACCGTCTACCTTGGCGCCGGCACATGTCACATGAAATTCTTGTTACATGAAATCACACAAGAAGGCCTCATGGATAGTTCTCTAGTGCTTCATGGGCAAGCCTACAAAAAATATTTACCTTGTCTGATTTCTTTTCATCTAGATGCCCGACCCCTGGTCTTGGTGTACAAAATCTTGCAGGTGAAGGGTGTAGGTGACACCCTTGGTGCATGTCATTGCTAACCCCGATCAGTATATGTATGTGTTACTGACCAGGTGGTGAGCTTGGGGTGCCTGCCGCAGTACATTGAGACGAGCAAACGATGTGCTGGGAGTCGCGATGCGATGCAAGACACAATAGGCCAGCAACAAACCATATTAGTAGGGGTTAGGAATTTTACTATTTAATGTTTGTTTGAAAAGTATAATATTGATCTCATTTGAAAGATATCATCAGGTTGATCTCATACATCGAACGGTTCATGTATGGCCGATGTACGAGACAAAATGTACATTATTACATGTCTAGTCCCCTTGATAAACACTGTTCTAGTACAGTTTCATCCTCAGTCATATGATTATCTTACAGTCTTCATTATTTTTGGGATTTAATTATCATATTATTTTAATTATAATATGTGAAGTGGAAAGTTATAGATCACTTCAAACAATATGGTATTTTTAGTTATAGGGGCAGAACTTGCAGATCATTTATTGTAAATTGTTATTTTATGTGATAGGAGAGTTTATACCTTTTTTAAAGGCGCCTGAAATTGCCTCACATGTCAATCAGTCGATTCAGTGATGCGTAGACGGTGAGACCGATGAATGAGGTCGGGTTTAGGTTTGGGTCCCCGGTGCTGGGAAAAGATTGTAGTTTGGGAGGTTTCCCTTTAGCATGTTATGACTGGGGCGATGGCTCGTCTCTTGGGCCATTACAGTTGGTCTAGATAGTAACAAAACACCAAATAAGACATCCTCTTGTGGCATAGCTGATGTGGATTGAGGGTTTCAATTGCCTCCATTGTCGATGACGACAGGCACAGTGTCCGCTGGTGATGGCATAGGTGCCAGAGGCAAAGACCCTTGGTAGAGATGAGCACTTTCTCCACAAGAGACGAGGCACTGCTCCTAACAACTCCTAACTAATGAGACCTAGCCATTAACTTAACTAGAGGATGCCCCGCACGTTGTTGCGGGAATTGGTTGATGAAAATTTGGGTTTATAACATGAAACCAAAATTTAAAAACACATATGACTTCGTATTCGCAGAAAAAAAAACACATATGACTTCATATATTTGATTGTGTATAATTGTAACAATATTTATTAACTTCATATGACTTCACAAGCGACTCGACATGAATCGTGCAGGAGGTTTCGGTGTCGTTTACCGGGAGAGGGAGCGCCGCCTGAACCTGAATTCCGTTTATATTTCAATGGATACCTGAACTGAAGCATTATGCGCCAGGTGTGACTATTATCCTTCTGGGAACAAAGCTTGGTAAGAACGTGACACATGGATTATGAGTCCAAGGACTAGTCAAGACTAGTCTATAGACTAGTCTATGAGTCTCAACTCCAGGGCCGGCTACACTTAAGTGTCGACTAGTCTATGAGTTGCAACTTTAGTGTCGACTAGTGTCGATTAGTTATGCTTAATCTATGAGTCTCAACCTCGGAACGACTCGTCGACTCGTAAACCTTGACGTGACATGCCCACATTTCTTCTTCGGAAATCTGACATCCTGTTGTGTTTATGATGGAAGTGATGTTGGGTTACATTGGTCTCTGTAGAATTATTCACAGTACCATGCAATGGCAGTCACACTCTACAAAGCAGGGGATGCTATCCAAATGAAAATAAATGAGAAAAAACCTTGAACGTTGAATCTAAGCTTCTGTGAACCTCGTAGTATTTGACCACTGCTTTATGTGCTTGAGGATATTGTTGTATAGCTAGATGAATTGCTTGTTTTGTTTAGTCTTGGTGCTGCCTGTGTTCTTACCCTTGAACCTTTGATGCTTTAGACTCAGTTGTAGTCCATTTTCACATTGTACATATTGCTCTGGCAGATCTCCGAGATGACATAACGTATTATTCTTTCTTCTATTTTTTTCCTACTTAAGGCTGATGCATTCCAGTGAGGAGCCGCTAACTCAGGGCCGCCTCTTTGATTTGCAGGATTCTAAAAATGCAACGATAGAAAAAGTATAGTATTAAAGTGACATATCCACTTAAATCCAATAGGAATAGCAAGTAGTGTTTGATGCCACAGAAAAAACAAAAAAATTGTAAAAAGAGGTTGAAGTCGATGTTAGATTTCCAATGAAATGTAGTACAAAAGATTCCATAGAAAAAATTCGTATGGAATCCAGTCCTATGAATCAAAGGACCTATGTTGGAAACAATCCTAAGAATTTCAATCCTCCAAAAATTCTATAGAATTCCTTGGAATCAAAGGAGCCCTATTAGCTGTGGTTTACGAACCTGAACCCTGACCGGCACTAGCTTGCTTCTTACAACCATGGTCTTCCAAATGCAAACCAATATGCAAGTGCAAGACACATTTGAGATGACCTGACTTCTCACTTTAAGCCATGCAAATAAATGCCATGGAACTAAACTTTGAAACACAAATCATTTCCAGTTCAGTTAGTATTTTGCCTTCTTTTACTAAGACAGCAGAAAGAATACATGGTACATGATACGTCTCCAACGTATCTATAATTTATGAAGTATTCATGCCATGTTTACAACAATTTTATATGGTTTTGGTATGATTTGAATAGAACTAACCCGGACTGACGCTGTTTTCAACAGAACTACCGTGGTGTTGTTTTTTGTGCAGAAATAAAAGTTCTCGAATTGGGCTGAAAATTGACGGTGATTTTTTTTGGATCAAAAGAGACCACCGAAGCTTCGAGGAAGGACCAGAAGACTCACGAGGAAGGACCAGAAGCCTCACGAGGAAGCGACAAGCTCAAGGGGCGCGGGTCCCCTCCTAGGGAGCGCCTACCGAGCTTGTCGCTCCCTCGTGGGCCCCCCTGGCGTGAATCCAACGCTGAAAATCCTATAAATATAGAAAACCCCAGAAAAAAACTTAGAACTTCCACGCCGCCGCCGCCGCCACAAGCTCAAGGGGTTTATTTCAGCATGGTTATTTATTTAAATTGTACTGATGCATCTATATTATTGCTTTAATTTTTTTAGGGATAACTTTTTGTCTATTCATCAACTGTGTCAAGGCAGCACAAGTAACCAAAATTACATCCAAATTTGTAGACCGTCTAGCGACGACTACTAGCACTGATCATTGCAAAGTTTTTTTTAACCTTACATTGCAAAGTATGTTACTATTTTTTTCCTTTGAACTAGTTCGTGCATCTATACTAATAGCTTTATTTTACCTCACTTGCACGTTTTTTTAGTATGCTTGATTTATTTATTTACATCAATTTGTATCATTCGTACTTATTGGTTTATTCTTTCTCATAGCATGTGAGTGGGAGAGGGCCTTAGCCAAGCTTAAAAGAGTATATAAAAAACAGAAAAGGAGAAAGGCGTGGAGTAGGTGAAGGATCCACAAAGAGAGGTCGGTCAAGACAACCAACATGAGGAAGGTCAACGTGCACAGGCAGGGGTACATGAAGTGGTCGGTCTTCCTTGGATGGAGAAGCGTCGGTGTTTACGAATCCGGAGGTGAAGTAGTACCCGGATGGGGACGAGGAGAAGGTGGGTACCTCTAGACCTACTTCTGGCAAAATGTGATTGCATGGTCCTTCAAGCCTCCCCAAGCGACTAGTGGCATATGATAGAAGGCCTATCATTCGACCACATGGAGACAAGTAAATGGCTCTCTGGACTCTTATAAATTACTAGCTTCCGTACATTCAATACTTCAACACATACAAATGGCATGGTTTTCTATGCATGCAGTGGATTAAGGTTGGACATACCGGTCTATTGTAAAGTTATATAGAGAACATGTGAAGCGGCCGGGAAGTAGCAGTAGTGCAAGTGGGAAAACAATTCCCCAGCTCGGCGAACAGAAAAACCAATCGTGCCCCCCGCTCAAGGTGTTTACCGATATCATTTCTGTAATTAAGTCTCTAGCTCAGCTCGTTCATTGCATGTATAATTATCCTCACTATATTATGCAGAATGAAGATCCTCGAATGCAAAAGAGGACAAATCTATGACATTGGGTTCATTAACCCAAATACTATTCATGAAGTTACGGTACAAATGTACGCCAAGGATACAGAGAAGATCTTGCTAAGGGCGTTAATTGAACAACAAAACAAAAGGGAAATACTATTTCCTTACAACTTCAAGTGAGTGTTATCCAGTCTTGTACACATTCTGTTTCGCTTACTCGATGTTAAGTGTAATTGATGAGTTATGCTGCGTGCGAGTTGGTTCCACTTTATTCTGCTAGGCATTTGGGTTGACTCAGGAAGCGTACTTATCATGGACTCGCTACGTAAAGACCCTAAGATGTGGGCAGACCTGCGTGATATGCTCCAGAGGTAATTTCAATCATTATCGCACTATATCGGCAACTTTCGTTCATTTTCTGATATCAAGTAATTAATAAGTCCTTTATTTATTTTCTTTGCCGGGCAGAGTTTGGAAACGGTTCACCAAGAAGGCTAGGGGTGAATGGAAAGAGGAGCTGCAATTTCGACAACTCACTGTAAGTAGTACTAGCTAGGTCCGCGCATCTCTTTGATTCTAGTTAATTTCAATACCATTATCATGCTTGATTATTATTTTGATTGAACTCTACTCTCGTAAAGTGCTTGAGGCAGGAAAGGGGGACTAATTTATGTGGATACTACGTTTGCGAGTTCATTCGCATGACGACTAGTGAGACTGGCAGAAATTTACAACAACTTGAAGTACGTAAACAATATTCACAATTTTATTGTATTACCATCAATTGTGTTGAGTTTCATTCATATATATTGACCCCCTTCTTTAAATTAGATCCAACGGATGCGGGACGATCTCCTACCAAAAGATCGCGTAAAGGTAATTCAAGAGAATTGGCGGGATTCTTCCTTAAAGAGGTCATAGTTACAACCGGAGAATACCATCGGAAATTGGTAGTGAATGTTGGTAATTAGATATTAGGGATCGTAAGAGATGTTATTTTGTATATATGCATGAACGTGTACTATATGTAGTAGCGTCGAACATATATACGAAAACTTGTTGTTCGACCAAGCACGGAGAAGGAGGTCACTTCTCTATATTCATGACGATGTTGTGTAACGGTTCCTTCATTGCTATTAGTAGCTAGCGTCGAGTTGAATGGAAAACATAAAATAAAAATGAAACCCTTAAACCCTCCAAAACCCCTAAACCCCTAAACCCTCCAAAACCCTAAACCCCCCTTTCAAAAAAAAAAACAGCACTTGGCAGGGGCTGACGCGTGGCGGCCTTTTAGTCCCGGTTGGTGTTACCAACCGGGACTAAAGGTCCTCCTGGCTGAGCGCTGCGCAGCGGCCACGTGTAGCCCCTTTAGTCCCGGTTCGTAACGCGACCGGGACTAAAAGTGGGGGCCTTTAGTCCCGATTCCTTAGTCCCGGTTGCAGAACCGGGACTAAAGGCCCTTACGAACCGGGACTAATGCCCTGTTTTCTACTAGTGATAGCAACCTTCTCGCATACAAAATGGAAGTCTATCTCGATATGGTGAGTTTTTTATTATTGGCAGGGATAGTAATTATGGAAGCTGGAGAGTCCTTTTGTTTTGATTTGCATTAGCCATAACTTAGCGAGCAGCAACGAGGAAGAAGCTGTTTTGAGAAAACAAGAATTTAAACGGTTGTCAGCCCAGCAAAGCATGCATGCAATCTATGTACTCCTTCCGTGTTGTGAGCGGACGGGACGAAGTGCACATGTAGTGTGCATGGGCGGAGCTTCGTTGGGGCCCAACTGGGCCATGGGCCATGGCCCGCCCAGGATTTCTACCCATTTGCTAGTATGCTTCGGTTGCCAGCCCATCTACAGTCCACTAACAACCAGCCATCTCGTATATTATTTTATCGAAAGCCTGAAAGCCTCCAAGGTCTCGCTCTCGCACGAGCATGTAGTAGCTCCCTAGCAGCGCCGCAACTACTAGCTAGTCATGCCTATGCTTTATTAATTTTCTAATCAGATGACAAAATCGCACCGTGCCACTCCGAGAAGAATTGATTGGCGCTTCAAATGCGTCATGCATATATATGCTTCAGAATTTCAAATATTTTGTGCTCTCCTTTAGTCTGGCCCGCCCAGCTTTTTCTTTCAAGCTCCGCCACTGGTAGTGTGGACTATGGACGCGTACACTGTAGACTACCACTAGTAGTCCGTAGTAGAAATATGCATAGATCCATCATCCATGCCCATGCATGGATTTTTTGTACGAAGAAGAGATGACCATGTCTCTCCATGCTGCTCGTTAAACTAAAAACATTGCACTAGAGGATGCTACATGAATTAGTGGATGTAAAGACTGAGGATATGCCCTCCTTTAACAAACATTTTTGAAATACAATAATTTGGGCACATTATACAAGTAGAGACTGAGAGATACCACTCACTGAGGCCTAACCCACTTCCTCGGGGATTGTTAAATGGCTGTAACAAATTCACACAGCAGCCATCACCCAGGAGCCCATGCCTTACAGAACGCAACACTCAGAAGTCGCTGGCCATATTTGGGTGAAAGTTCCAGTGTTATTGATATCAAAGAGAAGATGAAAGATCTTGAAATTTGTCTTTTTGATCATGAGAAAAGGGAGAAGAATTGGGAGGCTCATAGTTTAGCTAGATCAGCTGTTACTCCTAATTTGGGGCGCCATTTGTGGCTGCTTAATCCACCGGATTTCATTTGTATTGAACCTTTTATAGAACTTGAATAAAGACGAGTAACACCACCTCAAAAGAAGAAAACACTTAGAAGTCGCTGGCCAACGCAGCGCTGCTCACCGTCCGGCAGCGCGCACGCACGCACACGCAGAGAGAGAGAGAGAGAGAGAGAGAGAGAGAGAGAGAGAGAGAGAGAGAGAGAGAGAGAGAGAGAGAGAGAGAGAGAGAGAGAGAGAGAGAGAGAGAGAGAGAGAGAGAGAGAGAGAGAGAGAGAGAGAGAGAGAGAGAGAGAGAGAGAGAGAGAGAGAGAGAGAGAGAGAGAGAGAGAGAGAGAGTACAACCATCTCTTCATAATAGCCATTATTTAGTATCAATATGTAAATAAATATATTATAAAAACACTCAAAGAAAATATACTATTAAATTTGTGTTAAAAAGTAAGTTACAATTTTCTTTAATTTCTTCGCAGCAAATTCATATGCAAAGTATTAGTTAAAGTTGGATCACTGAGACTATCCATATCTAAATTGTCAAGTATATATTTTGGACCATATCAAAAATTCAAAATTGCCAGGTTTTAATAATAGAGGAATATTTCACATATTTAAGACGACCCTAGGAAATGAGATGGAAAAGTTGTAAAAGGTAAAATAAAAATTCTTTCTACTTAGGTTTTCTCTACCTATTGACAAGAATAGATCAATACAATAATATATAATATATGTTTTTTTGCGGGAATATATATAATATATGTTTACCTATTCCATTCGATGGAACGTCTAAACCATTGCCCAGGAGCAGAAATTTTATCAACGCTACAACTGATAGATTTTTTTTGAGAGATTTTTTTTTTATCTATTCATCAACTGTTAATTTAGTACGAAGAAACGAGAAGTAAAAATTAAATTTATGTCTGTAGACCACCTAACGATGACTACAAGCACTGAAACGAGTTTTTAAGTATATATTTATAATACCAACTGATAGATTTTGAACTATATATTTATAATACCAATTAGTGTGAAACTGAATGTTAACCTGGTCACATAATGATACAACCTCATAACAATACTAGAAAACAGCTCGCACGTAATTGTAATTCTACGTATGGGTTTATTATCATTTATAAACGACGCATATGATCACTAATAAAATATTTTTGGGAATGTCATAACAATCATCCCCAAAATGAAAATGATTAAAAGGGTTTTCCAACTCGAAGGTGATATTTTATTTGCTGTAGAACAGTATTATTTACTACTCCTTCTTTTTACTTCGCATATAAGATTTGTCTTAAGTCAAACTTCATAAAGTTTGACCAAATTTATATACAAAGTTATCAACATCTACAATACTAGAGATATACAACATGAAAGTTAATTCAATAATTCATCTAATGATGTCAATTTTATATTTTGAATGTTGATATTTTTTACTACAATCTTAGTCAAACTTTAGTACGTTTGACTTCAGACAAATCTTATATGCGAACTAAAAAGAGTATCACATAATGTGGACATGGATAAGACCATCAATTTATTTCGTTGTCACTTTCAACACTCTAAAGGGTTGCCCTCGCATTTGTGAGAGCCACCATACTAGTACTAGTACTAATGACAAGATAGCTCAGCTAGATATTATTTTTGTGGTGATTCTGACATATCCGTTTCAGCTCCTCAAATTATATAGCACAATGCCCACACGAATGATCGGCACGTGCGCTTAGCTGCCTAGCTTGTTCCTCGACACTCTAGCTAGTAAACTCGCCATGAATCAAGAAATCCTAATGACCAAGCAATCATCACCGACACAGAGTCAGGAACAACAAGAACATCCTCAACTGCATGGCACCGTCGCGCAACAAGGCGGTGGCCCGACGCCGTCCGAGTCCGACCACCAGCGCAGGATCACCATGATTCCGCTCGTGTTCCTGATCTATTTCGAGGTGGCAGGCGGCCCGTACGGCTCCGAGCAGGCAGTCCGCGCCGCCGGGCCGCTGTTCACTCTACTCGGCTTCCTCGTGTTCCCCTTGGCGTGGGGCGTCCCGGAATCGCTCGTCACCGCCGAGCTCGCCGCCGCGTTCCCGGGGAACGGCGGCTTCGTCCTGTGGGCAGACCACGCCTTCGGCCCGCTGGCGGGCTCGCTCCTCGGCACCTGGAAGTACCTCAGCATCGTCATCAACATCGCCGCATACCCGGCTCTCGTGGCCGACTACCTCGGCGGCGTGGTGCCGGCAGTCGCGAGACCCGGCAGGGCACGCTCAGCCGCTTTGATCGGCTTGACACTGCTCCTCTCGCTGTTGAACTTCGCCGGCCTGAGCGTCGTCGGGTGGGGCGCGACGGCTCTGGGGATAGCCTCGCTGGCCCCGTTCGTGCTGATGACGGCCATGGCGGTGCCCAAGGTACGGCCCCGTCGGTGGGCGTCGCAGGTGAAGGGGAGGAAGAAAGACTGGAGGCTGTTCTTCAACACGCTGTTCTGGAACCTCAACTACTGGGACAGTGCGAGCACCATGGCCGGCGAGGTGGAGGTGCCGGAGCGGACGTTCCCACGGGCGCTTGCGGCCGCAGTCATTCTGATTGCCGTGAGCTACCTGCTGCCGCTCATGGCCGCCACTGGCGCCACGGACGCGTCGCCGGATGCATGGGTGAACGGCTACTTGGCTGACGCCGCAGGTACCTAGAGGCGCTTACAACCTTACATACAATTATCACAATAATTCAGATACCACGTCATCACCTCGGAAAACAAATCAAAGAGGAAAGGACGTACTAGCAAATCAGGTGGTGTCATGATGATGATAGATCTTGACATGGCTGACTAATTGTGTGGTGGCCTCTCCACTACGGTTGTTCAGTCCTCTTCGCTCCGTACAGTAGGCCCTATTGACAAAGACAACTCACCATCATGCCTATGTCTTCATATTGCATTTTGGCTCCACAAAGCTAGATGGAAATCCTAAATACTAGTTCATCCTCATAACCCTTCTATTAATTATCTTAACATGCAAATATGCCCCCTCAACAAAGGTCCACCACATCATGCATGAGAAAAAGGTTTTCATTATTACCTTATCCCATGCATCGCATGCCACCTCATCAAAGGTCCATTCAACATGCTTGAGAATTTTCTTCCATTGTATTATGCCATTTATATTCAAAATATTTTTGACTACACAATAATAATCAAATATAATGTATAGGAGTATTATTTATTTTTAGTTTTAGTTCATATATTATTAATTCAACTATGCATGTTTCATAAAATCAAATCACTGTAATATATTGCAATTGATTCCCACAGCAACACACGAGTGGTATTCCCTAGTATATCATCATGTTACGGTCACCTGATCTTGAATACGGTTGACAGTGATGGGCATATGATTATATCACAAGCCGGTGAGAAGGAGAATCAACAAAGGTGTGGGCATCCTGAGGAATAATTAGATGCATGGGTGGACTAGGAGATGTTAGAAGACGATAAAGATGAGATTATGACTTGACTATGGGCCATGTAGCTGCTAGAGCTGCACTAGTGAAGTGGACGGCAGCAGACCACTGTCTAGACTAAAGTTACGATCCACTGTCCATTCCGAGGGAAGGTCCTATAGCTATCAAGTGCACATATGAAAAACTGTTGTAAAGCCAACAAAAAGAACAAAATAGACACAGGATGCTCTCTACTGTGGTCAATACTCAGGAAAAAATTCTTAGGCATGGCATGCTTGTGCTAAAATCAAGTTGGGCAAAATCCAGTGAGTGCATGTTACAATCAGCCTTTTAACTTATTTCATAATTTTATTGTATCTAAACAGGCATCATCGGGGGTCCATGGCTCAAGTACTGGACGGGGGCAGGCGCGGTAATCTCCTCCATTGGCATGTTTGAGGCCCAGATGAGCAGTGGCGTGTTCCAGCTCCACGGCATGGCGGACCTAGGCCTCCTCCCGTCCGTCTTCTCCAGCCGCGCCACTTGCACCGGAACCCCATGGGTTGCCATCACTGCGTCAACCGCTGTCACCATCACCGTCTCGTTTCTCGGTTTCGATGACATCGTTGCGACAGCTAACTTCCTCTATAGCCTCGGTACGCTGCTCGAGTTCTCCTCCTTCCTCTGGCTCCGGGCCAAGTACCCAACACTAAAGCGCCCCTACCATGTGCCTCTGCCACTGCCCGTGCTCGTGGCCATGTGCGTTGTGCCATCGGTGTTCCTAGCCTATGTGTGCGTGGTTGCTGGGTGGAGGGTATTCGCCATTGCTGCAGGGCTGACCACACTTGGGGTCGGGTGGCACGCCCTCATGAGGGTGTGCAGAGCCAATAAGTTGCTCAGATTTAATGTGCCTGAATCATCAGGTTGATTCATTCCCTGCAAGTTCCATTGTCCACAATACTCACATAATATATCTAAAAAGGAGTATTAATACCCGGTAGAACTAGCAGGGTGATTCGCGCATTTGCGTGACAAGATTTAAACGTATTATATATTTGATATTATCCTCTCTTCAATATATAGGTCCCATCGTAACTTGTAGAATATAGCTAAAATATATGTCTTGCAAAAGGATGAATGCATTTTGGATTTTCTGTTTCACCCACACTTTGGAATTTTTTCATCAAGTGTATTGGATTGTTGGTTTGTATAAACAATAACATAAGACTAATTGTACTCAAATAGTTGGCTTTGTTGTGTAAAATGCATTATACATATCTATGGGATTCCCTTGGTGCCATCTTCCCACCCATAATCTTTTGAGAAAAAATCACCAAAAATCAAATTCGAATATTGATAGCTTATATATGGGATAACATATCTCTGTATCCACCTGCGTTTCCTTGGATGTAGTGCATTATTGTTTCTTGATTGGTACAATGCTATTCATCCAGATCTTGGCTGCTGGCTGTGTTCAACCGACGAAATGCATTCGGCAAAGACGCTGACACTAGGCAAAAATGAATTTTTCCAGTAGTAAAGGCAGTGTGCTTTGTCAATTTACCCCGTGCAAACTGCAAAGAATATTGACCTCCTAATTTTATGAGGCAAAACATTCATGCCCATTAGGAGGCCATCAAATTCTCATAATAGATAGGACACGGGAAGACCTTCAAAGAAATAGTATAAGCAATTAGCATTGCACTTCATGGCAGAAACAGTGTCCGGCTAGCTTTACATTTTACTGAGTGATGACTCTAGGCAATTTCACTTGCATATTTGTACATGAGTAGTGGCTCAACCGTTTATAGGAGCCCACCATAGATTTGTCAGATCACTGGAGACTGATATGTGCAGCTAGCTTGGGGGCCATGGCATATGTATATATGTGGACATGCACGATGCACCACATGGTGATTGCCTTCAACTGGAACGATTGTTCACCATGAGCCTATGCCATGAACTTGGTGTGCTCTCCTGAGCTTGCCACGCTTAGTAAGTCAGTATTGACCAACGTATTTCATTCTCATGCCGGACTATGCAGAAGTCGGAGGATGCAAGAGTCTTAGTATTGTGCTACATATATGCTCTGAATTTTATGAATCATTTCATTCGCGGCTAACAAGGCCAGGATTTATTGCGAAGTCTCATTATCCATTTATCTCCTTGACCGACGAGGCTGAGAGACCATTTTTTTCTTGACCGACGAGGCCGGAAACCCCTCATTTATCCTGACCGACGAGGTTGGACACACTTTGTTCGTGATCGACGAGGCCGAACACTCATTTGAGACCATGCAGTGAGTCCGGTGCCGACGAGGCCGGACATCCTACGCCAAAGTTCGACGAGGCTTTGGCATGTCACCGTATGGCCGCATCGGCCACATATATCCTTGAGAATATTTCATGTTACAAAACGACGACCATTAGCGCAGCTTAATCAAAGGTGTTCCACAGATTGCCCTGCGGATGTAATTAACCGGATTGTCTTAAGAGGCTCCGGGAACATGAAACTACACAATCGCCAATTCAAGTCAGATTTCATTAAAGGCACAATATTTGTAATCAGTGGGAAACTGTACTTTGTAATTCGATAAACAATTAATAAAGCAATGTTTCCCTATGTTCGTCTCCTTTATTTTTTATACTATTGTACACTGGCACACTGGCAGCTTTATTTATCGTTACGCCATTTGGAAATACCCCTACCCGGGGATGTTTGTTTTTCACAAAACAGGTGGGATGGAACGTACACATGCCTTCCATACTGTCCTCTTTCTTGCATTCTCACTCAATCGGTCACTCCCGCCCCTCTCTCCTATCTCAAAAAATTCATCGATGTCGCCTCTAGTTTCAGTGATCTCTACTGCTAATCCGTTCATCGTCTGGGCCCCGTCTCAATGTCCTTCGAATATTCCCTACTGTCTCCTGACCTTCCACCTCTCAGCACGTGCCCCCGTGGTGAACCCAACTCGCACCTCAGTTCGCATGTGTGTCGTTTCAAAGGCCATTGGCATCACGTTCCTTGACTCGTCTGATCTGTAGTCTCACGCGGTGTCATTCCACACTTCAGCGGTCTCTTGGTGTATTCGTTAGGGACGACAAAATAAATTAAATATTTTTTTTTGTAAAAATCAATGCATAAATTTTGATGTATCAACTTTATCTGAAAACTGAGTTGTATCCACTTTTTAAAATAACAAAAATGTATGCCCCTCTTTTGCTAATCAACTATCAAGTTAATCAATTCATTTTTAATTATATTAGAGTATAATTATATTAGATTCAAATTAGGACTCGACACTGTGAATTAAAAAAAGGTTCTATTTCCTAAAAGAAATCACTCTATCATTACTTAGGTATAAAGGAAATGTTGTCCCTTTGTTCATAAATCTTGCTATGAACGCTATTGAATTCGTATTAGGATGTGAATTTAGCACGTTAAAGCTAACATATGTTTTTTTTTTCCTTTTTAATATCATGGCTTAAGAAATTGCAACATATCAGGGCTATATTATTTACGCGTCGCCATAACTTTTTTAAGCCCTTTAGTGCGTTCTTCGACCTCAGGGTCAAGAGTTGCAACATCAGGCTAGCCCCTTAAGGGCATGTAACGTGTACCGATATCTAGTAGAAGATAATACCATGTTATTATAGGAAAAAATATTTACGGAAAATTAAACAAATAAATGATATATATGATTCAATTAAATTATTCATAGACTAAATGTTAACAAAAATATCATATTGGAATCTATTTTATGTAAATAACTTCTTTTACAAACTTTCGCCACTTAATCTTGTAAAGGATTCCCATAATGCAGAAAGAATGCTTAGCATAATATAAAATGGTATTATTGTATTATAAGAAAAGAATCAACTAGCTCATGCAAATGTATTGCTATCGCTATGTTGAGCAAAATAGCATAAAATGTCTCACTTGTTTAGAATTATTATCATGTCTTTTTTGTTGAGAAAATAGTTCACTAGTTGAAAAAAATGTTGTATAGCACACAAAATGAACATGACATTTTTACCTTTGTTGCTCTTATATATATTTTCGATATTAACAATACAAAACCACTCTGAAAATACTATTACCATTTGATGAAAATGAAATGCTATTATAAAAAAATATAAACTAGATCAAAAAATAACTTTAGGTATAACTTCTTCGTAAGGGTAGAAAATGCAAGTCATGTGTCTTAGGGAGTTAAATTTGTTAGCAAATAATATACCGGTATTTTTCCAGTGAACGTTTGCAAGGATGAGCCTCAAGATTGTCTGGTTTTCGCGGTATCCTCATTTCCATGTTCAATTAAGCTACACTGAGTTTGAAATAAAAAATTATTGATAAATTGGAAAAAATTGGGACCCCAAAAAGTAACTATAATAAACACATACATCAGAGTCTCTCATGGCCACCTGGGTCGTGGGCTTCTTGGGACATCAAAAGCGGACGAATGATGATTCCATCTTTGTGACAAGTTCTTTTCAATCTTGTTATACTCACCATTTTTCTATCGATAAATATACCTTTAATCAATTGATGGTACGATTGGATTATATCCTCTTATCTCTTAGAAGCTAAGCAAGAGTGTCTTACAATTTCTCATAACAGTTGTACCAGAACTAAAGATGGAAACACCCCTCTAAAGGATTAGAGATAGAAACTGATTGAGACCTCGTAGCACTACTCAAATGAGATGGTTATCAGCTTCGAGCTACACCGGCATCGAATCAAAGATGGGGACTGACTGGCAAATGTATAAAATATGACATGGGAAATTCTAAATAAAATAAAATATGTTTATAGAGAGAAAGATATCTTCCTTATAAAAAGAAGAAGCAAAAGGTACATTTATTGTTAACGAATATATTTGGCGCGTTGATATTTTTTAGATTAATGTAAAATATAAAGACACAAGGGTGTTGGTTCGAACTAAAATTGACGCACGGCTACCTCAGCCACGGCTACACCACCCTACGCTCTCGGCTACCTCGACATCGGCACAAAGGGCTACCGCCTTGCTTGAGCAACCTCGTCGGTTTTCACTCCAGCCCCAACTTCCGTGATGCATCAACCGTTTCGACTGGGGGGGATGTCTGTCAGCTTACCTTTGGATTCTTCTACAGTCTCACCGTCTGTGTCGCTACCGTTGTGACTGCGGGGGGATGTTGAGTATCTTGATTAGATTGGAAACATATGATAGACTAGTAAGTATTCTGGCTTGTCTTGTACTCCAAGAATTTCATGTACTCCTATATATATGCCCACGAGGCTCAAGCAATAAACATCAATTCCACCAATCCCTCTCAATTCCCTCTAACAAGATCGCACGGCCACCATCCGTCAGATCGGATGGCTCGCTAGGCGGCTTAATTTTGTAACAAATCAATCGGCTGATTTGTAGCAGTTGCCTAATAAAAGTGATGTTTCTAAAAGAAAGATAATAAATCTGATTTTCTCAAGAAGGAGCAAGATGTACGTATTGATCTAAGCAGCCGGTGGTCTCCTCGATGGGTGACTCCCATTAATGAAGTGACACGTGTAAGGTAGCAGACGGAACAACGGAGCTTATTCATTTGATTTTGGGATGCGTATTCATTGGCCAGATGAGTATTTACATTATGAGATGACTTCGCGGTAACGGAGCTTCACCAGTTTGTTTTTGACATGTCTAGTTCGGTCTGGAGTTGGACGAGTACCTCGCTGGCATGAAAGGGCACATAGCCGACTACAATGGCCAGATGGTTGTGAGATCGCTCACTTTTGTTGGCAACCGGCATACTTTCGGACCTTATGGGACGGAGGAAGGCACACCGATTGAGCTCCATACAGTTGGCGGCGAAATCTTCGGCTTCCATTGGCTCTCTGAGTACGTTGTTGATGCGTTTGGTACCTACGTCAAGATTGACGCCTAACCCTTAACCACTAGGTCATATATATATATCCTACCAGGGATCCCTACTGCAGAAACAAATGAAGACCCACTCCGAACAAATGCAGCCAGACCTATGGTTCTTTTTTTTTTTTTGCGAAAAACTTCCAATCTATTCATCTTCAATCATGGCAGTACAACGAACACCAGAAATAATAAAAATTACATCCAGATCCGTAGACCACCTAGCGACGACTACAAGCACTGAAGCGAGCCGAAGGCGCGCCGCCATCATCGCCCCTCCACCGCCGGAGTCGGGCACAACTTGTTGTAGTAGACAGTCGGGAAGTCGTCGTGCTAAGGCCCCATAGGACCAGCGCACCAGAACAGCAACCGCCGCCGATGAAGAATAACGTAGATCGAAAGGATCCAACCCGAAAACACACGAACGTAGACAAACAACGACTAGATCCGAGCAAATCCACCAAAGATAGATCCGCCGGAGACACACCTCCACACGCCCACCAACGATGCTAGACGCACCACCGGAACGGGGGCTAGGCGGGGAGACCTTTATTCCATCTTCAGGGAGCCGCCGCCGTCTCGCCTTCCTGAGCAGGACACAAACCCTAACAAAACTCAAAGGAACGACTAAAAACGGAGCCCTCTCGCCGGCCCTTACCAGGATCCACCACGTCCCCATGGCCCTAGGGCCACCGGAGACGAGGCGGGCCGGCGGCGGCGCCGGCGAGAGGCAAAAACCCTAGCTTTTTTTTGGAGGAGAGGAGACGCCTCCTGTCCGGCTCCCAGACCTATGGTTCTTGTGTTGATGATTTCATCATGTAGTTAATTTTTGCAAATCAAGTAGCCTATGGCCAAATGTGCATTCGCCTATTCACCCTATCTTTGGCCGACCCAGGCTGACTCTAGCTGGCCATTGGAAAATATTCTCCTAGCTCCACTTAATTACGCAACATAGTTTACTGCAACCAGCAGCCCTTGTATCTGTCGAAATATAGAAAGGCCATGCATGTCTCAAATGAAAGCTCCGTTAAGGTATTCAATGATTGCTCAATTATTGATGCTTGTGCTTATTTCACTTATAAATGGCATTTCATTCAATCATCTCTGTTAAGCTGTGATCGTCACATCTTTAGTTGTGGTGCCTTCTATATGTCTATCAATGAAAAAGCATGATATTTTGGACATCTAGTGTTATATCAAACATACAACTTTAGAATCATTTTGGGTTCAAGGCCTTACTTCTCTACTCAACAATTATGGTGGTGTGTATTTGGATTGAGCCACAGAGTGTGCACTCTCCATGGATTAATCATTTATTGTCCACACACGATGGCTTAATGTTAGTATCTTGCTAGGTTACTCCGGCTTGCGAGTCATGAACCGAAAGAGGATTTTGTGCAATAATTCACTCTTTTACGATGGCTTAATGGTCACTCTTTTTATTTTATTTTCTGATTGCTAAAAAATGTGAAATAATTCAGAGATGTTAGTAATGCTATGTCATGTGCACTTGTAAAGATTCATCCAATAATAACCATTTGTGACCTAAAAAATGACAAGATTCATAGGAATAGTGCTCAGTTAAATACCATGCACATGATATCAAATTGTCTTATTTGTACAAGTCAGAGGGTGTTATATGTTGATACGAGTTTTTGCAGATGCACATTATGTAGCATGACTTAGGGCATCTCCAACACCGACCCACAAACCGCTCGCATCCGTCCGGACCGCGCTGTCCGGATCGCCAAAGCCATCCAACGCGGTCATGTATCGGTCCGCGGCACGGCCCGGACATACTTTCTCGCGCAACCAAACCCCCTCCTCCATCGTTCGCGCACCTTCGCGGCCGGCGCTAGCTGCCCGCATTCATGCCGCTGTAGAACGCGCCGCTCCACATTGAAACGGGCCCAGAACGGACGCGACCTCTCACTGGCTCCACCATTGAAGCGGCACGCCGGCCAAGGGTGCCGCCCGCGATGCGTCTTCGGAGTCCGCGCATGTTCAATGCCGGAGACGCGTTACTGGACGGGACAGGACGGATATCTACCACGGCTGTTGAATGCCCCGTCCGTCTGTATGCCGCCATTAAGCAGGCTCGCTGGCTGAGAAACCTACTCCGGTGCTGCGCATTTGCGCACCTGAACGCCTGGCCTCATCGGAATCCGCTATTTAAAGGCAGCCACACCCGGCTAACTCCACGCCACAACACAAGCCGCTCCTCATCCTCCTCCCTTGCACTGCATCCGCCATGACTGCAGGCTGCGAAGCTCTTTGGGAGACCATTTCCACGGAGATGAAGCATGAGGTGACCGCCCTTGCCACCACCTGGCAGAGCCGCCGTGGCAGGCGGATCGAGGCCGGCTTGTCGGCCAGCTCATCAGAGGTCTCCGACGAAGAGGACGAAGCCACATGGGGCGTCCAACATTAAGAGCGGAGGAAGCCTTGGCCAAAGAAAGAGCCTCAGAATTTGCTCACCGTTGTTGAAACGAAAGACGAGTCCTTCAAAAGAATCTTCAACTTTGAATCTCCCCAAGAGTCCATGTATACACACTAGCTGCACCATTGTTGATGTTTTTAATGACCTCAAGGCAATCTCAAGCAATGACCAGCATTGATAGATGAAGATCCGCATCAAGCGCCAGTTGTTCTTTGCAGGCTTGAGCTTCAAGTAGCTGGAGCGTGGGGGGCAGGGGGGTCGATAAGGTCGTTAAAAACGACAGATGCATCTCATCGGTAGTCGAAAGGGAAAAAGGGGAAATGAACCAAAGAAAATAAGCAAAAGAAAAATGAAAAGGCAATGAAAACCAAACAAAAGACATAGAATCAAAAGAAGAAGAAAACCCGCACTGAATCTTCTGTGGCCGGTCTGAACTGGTCATATAACCCTCCTGAAACTGCTCCATGAAGCTACAATATTGAAACTGCTCCCTAATTTCTGTTCCTTGGTCGTTATCTTGACTTATGTTAATTTTGTCTGATTATTTTTGTTGTTATAAGTATATGCTTAAGTCAGTTTCAGTTGCCACTTGTGACATACAGACTCAAGCTATGCATTGCCTGAACCTGAATTCCATTTATATTTCAGTGGATACCTGAACTGAAGCATTATGTGCCAGGTGTGCCTATTATCCTCGTGGGAACAAAGCTTGGTAAGAACGTGACATGCCCCCGTGAGAGCCGCCCCCTCCTGGCTACAAAAGCGAGCCTAACCCGCCTAGGATCGCCAGAGTAGTTGGAGTTGAGTTGCTGCCTAGTTGTGAAAGATGGGATGGTCGGATGGATGGGATGGATGGGACCAAAGAGCCACGGCCACTGGTGGCGACTCCTCAAACTCTGCAATGTGCGGCCGCTTGCAACGACTCGACCTGATCGGTTCAGGAGGCTTCGGTGTTGTTTACCGGGCGAGGGACTGCCGCACCGGCGAGATCGTCGCTATCAAGTTCCTCCGCACAAACAAGTACGCCCACGACGACAGCGGCGACCGCTACCTCTCCGCCTTTGCGGGCGAGGTCAGCGCCTTGGAGAAGTGCAGCGGCCACCCGTCCATCGTGCAGCTGCGTGCCTCGGGCCACGTCGATGGCGAGGCCTTCATCGCCATGGAGTTCGTGGGGCCGACCCTCAGGCACGTCATGAAGCACGACCGCTTCGGGAGGAGACACACCGAGCTGGAGGTCCGTCTGATGATGAGGCAACTCCTCACCGGCGTGAGGAGGATGAACCGTCTAGGTCTCATGCATCGTGACCTTAAGCCGGGGAACGTGCTCGTCGACGGCCGTGGGAACCTCAAAATATGTGACCTTGGGATATCATGCAGCATGGCCGATGGGCCGCCCTACTCAAACCCCATTGGAACACGGGGATACCGCGCGCCAGAGCTCCTCCTAGGGTCCACAGATTACGACGAGCGCATCGACTCTTGGGCTCTTGGCGTCATGATGGCTGAGCTACTTGCTGGCCATCACCCTTTCTATGGGAAGTCCGACATGGACCACCTTAGTGAGATCTTAGACCTTCTTGGTACGGCAGACATCAAGGAGTGGCCAGGCTATGATGGGCGGCGGCTGCCCGGCGGATGGGCATTGCAAAGCAGTTTGCGCTGCATGTTCCCATGTCCTGCCGATTCTAGGATAAGACGCCGGCCCCAACTGTCAGAAGCTGGTTTCGAAGTCTTGAGCGGCCTTCTGCGATGCAACCCTGAAAAGAGACTCACGGCGAGGGACGCACTGCGGCATAGGTGGTTTAAAGAGACCAACTTTAGGGCTGCAAGGAGCTGATTGGTTAACTTGCACAATCCATAATGTAGCTACCTGTGTGGAATGAATGTATGCGGAGGCCGACAGTCGTAATTCATCTCATATGTAAGTTTGAAATGTATGGGCCTGCCCACGTATCAGTCTCTTGGAAAAATAATTAGCATGAGTGGATTTCCAGCAACGTCTTCCTTCGCCCGCTCGACCCTACCTCCGGCATCAGCCTAACCATCAGTCCCGTCACTCATGGTCGATGACGTTGTCGTGTGTCGCCTCGTCACCCGGCTCTTGCATGAGGCGCTTCCTACGCCGAGCTACTGCCGCCTTGGTCATCCCTCTAACCTTCTTCACCCATCAACCTCCACCTCGGAGCTCTACGCCTTGCCTTATTTCCGGGCGAAATGAAATGCCGCAGATCACGTTTGTAGGCGACTGACCATTAACAAATGGGAACTGTACGCATCATATATTAATAAAATTAACAAACTAGTATGGTGTCCCCCACACAACAGTACAAGAATCTCGGTTTGCAGTGAGTTTAACCCAGAATATGTTCAAACTGCGTCCATGCACACATGGATATCTCTTAAGAATAAGACATGATAGCCATGTTTCTACTTGATGCTACTGCGCTGCACTATCCTCTTAACATCTTATTGAACTTAAAGTATGTACCGACATATGGTCCACTATACAAACTCTTGCAGTTTATCTCCAGCCCGACCTAACTGAGATGATCTTCCACTCCTTGGAGGCCGACGACCGGGCTGACCCTTATGTGAATTATCCTCCGCAAAACAGAAAGTGGGGTATTTTGATCATCAAGTTAGCACTATATAGAAGTACACGGTTTCTATCCAACCGTACACAGGTACACCACACGACATCTTCTATCGCCATCTTGTTAGAATAATCTGAGGGAGTCGTCGATCTACCAATGACCAAGAACTCACACGAGACACGACACCCAGATTTGTTAACGAGTTCACGAAAAACTGGGTATATTTGCGGCTCCTAGCTATGGCACTCCTCCTCATGATACTACTACAATACCGCACACCGTCTACCTTGGCGCCGGCACATGTCACATGAAATTCTTGTTACATGAAATCACACAAGAAGGCCTCATGGATAGTTCTCTAGTGCTTCATGGGCAAGCCTACAAAAAATATTTACCTTGTCTGATTTCTTTTCATCTAGATGCCCGACCCCTGGTCTTGGTGTACAAAATCTTGCAGGTGAAGGGTGTAGGTGACACCCTTGGTGCATGTCATTGCTAACCCCGATCAGTATATGTATGTGTTACTGACCAGGTGGTGAGCTTGGGGTGCCTGCCGCAGTACATTGAGACGAGCAAACGATGTGCTGGGAGTCGCGATGCGATGCAAGACACAATAGGCCAGCAACAAACCATATTAGTAGGGGTTAGGAATTTTACTATTTAATGTTTGTTTGAAAAGTATAATATTGATCTCATTTGAAAGATATCATCAGGTTGATCTCATACATCGAACGGTTCATGTATGGCCGATGTACGAGACAAAATGTACATTATTACATGTCTAGTCCCCTTGATAAACACTGTTCTAGTACAGTTTCATCCTCAGTCATATGATTATCTTACAGTCTTCATTATTTTTGGGATTTAATTATCATATTATTTTAATTATAATATGTGAAGTGGAAAGTTATAGATCACTTCAAACAATATGGTATTTTTAGTTATAGGGGCAGAACTTGCAGATCATTTATTGTAAATTGTTATTTTATGTGATAGGAGAGTTTATACCTTTTTTAAAGGCGCCTGAAATTGCCTCACATGTCAATCAGTCGATTCAGTGATGCGTAGACGGTGAGACCGATGAATGAGGTCGGGTTTAGGTTTGGGTCCCCGGTGCTGGGAAAAGATTGTAGTTTGGGAGGTTTCCCTTTAGCATGTTATGACTGGGGCGATGGCTCGTCTCTTGGGCCATTACAGTTGGTCTAGATAGTAACAAAACACCAAATAAGACATCCTCTTGTGGCATAGCTGATGTGGATTGAGGGTTTCAATTGCCTCCATTGTCGATGACGACAGGCACAGTGTCCGCTGGTGATGGCATAGGTGCCAGAGGCAAAGACCCTTGGTAGAGATGAGCACTTTCTCCACAAGAGACGAGGCACTGCTCCTAACAACTCCTAACTAATGAGACCTAGCCATTAACTTAACTAGAGGATGCCCCGCACGTTGTTGCGGGAATTGGTTGATGAAAATTTGGGTTTATAACATGAAACCAAAATTTAAAAACACATATGACTTCGTATTCGCAGAAAAAAAAACACATATGACTTCATATATTTGATTGTGTATAATTGTAACAATATTTATTAACTTCATATGACTTCACAAGCGACTCGACATGAATCGTGCAGGAGGTTTCGGTGTCGTTTACCGGGAGAGGGAGCGCCGCCTGAACCTGAATTCCGTTTATATTTCAATGGATACCTGAACTGAAGCATTATGCGCCAGGTGTGACTATTATCCTTCTGGGAACAAAGCTTGGTAAGAACGTGACACATGGATTATGAGTCCAAGGACTAGTCAAGACTAGTCTATAGACTAGTCTATGAGTCTCAACTCCAGGGCCGGCTACACTTAAGTGTCGACTAGTCTATGAGTTGCAACTTTAGTGTCGACTAGTGTCGATTAGTTATGCTTAATCTATGAGTCTCAACCTCGGAACGACTCGTCGACTCGTAAACCTTGACGTGACATGCCCACATTTCTTCTTCGGAAATCTGACATCCTGTTGTGTTTATGATGGAAGTGATGTTGGGTTACATTGGTCTCTGTAGAATTATTCACAGTACCATGCAATGGCAGTCACACTCTACAAAGCAGGGGATGCTATCCAAATGAAAATAAATGAGAAAAAACCTTGAACGTTGAATCTAAGCTTCTGTGAACCTCGTAGTATTTGACCACTGCTTTATGTGCTTGAGGATATTGTTGTATAGCTAGATGAATTGCTTGTTTTGTTTAGTCTTGGTGCTGCCTGTGTTCTTACCCTTGAACCTTTGATGCTTTAGACTCAGTTGTAGTCCATTTTCACATTGTACATATTGCTCTGGCAGATCTCCGAGATGACATAACGTATTATTCTTTCTTCTATTTTTTTCCTACTTAAGGCTGATGCATTCCAGTGAGGAGCCGCTAACTCAGGGCCGCCTCTTTGATTTGCAGGATTCTAAAAATGCAACGATAGAAAAAGTATAGTATTAAAGTGACATATCCACTTAAATCCAATAGGAATAGCAAGTAGTGTTTGATGCCACAGAAAAAACAAAAAAATTGTAAAAAGAGGTTGAAGTCGATGTTAGATTTCCAATGAAATGTAGTACAAAAGATTCCATAGAAAAAATTCGTATGGAATCCAGTCCTATGAATCAAAGGACCTATGTTGGAAACAATCCTAAGAATTTCAATCCTCCAAAAATTCTATAGAATTCCTTGGAATCAAAGGAGCCCTATTAGCTGTGGTTTACGAACCTGAACCCTGACCGGCACTAGCTTGCTTCTTACAACCATGGTCTTCCAAATGCAAACCAATATGCAAGTGCAAGACACATTTGAGATGACCTGACTTCTCACTTTAAGCCATGCAAATAAATGCCATGGAACTAAACTTTGAAACACAAATCATTTCCAGTTCAGTTAGTATTTTGCCTTCTTTTACTAAGACAGCAGAAAGAATACATGGTACATGATACGTCTCCAACGTTCTATAATTTATGAAGTATTCATGCCATGTTTACAACAATTTTATATGGTTTTGGTATGATTTGAATAGAACTAACCCGGACTGACGCTGTTTTCAACAGAACTACCGTGGTGTTGTTTTTTGTGCAGAAATAAAAGTTCTCGAATTGGGCTGAAAATTGACGGTGATTTTTTTTGGATCAAAAGAGACCACCGAAGCTTCGAGGAAGGACCAGAAGACTCACGAGGAAGGACCAGAAGCCTCACGAGGAAGCGACAAGCTCAAGGGGCGCGGGTCCCCTCCTAGGGAGCGCCTACCGAGCTTGTCGCTCCCTCGTGGGCCCCCCTGGCGTGAATCCAACGCTGAAAATCCTATAAATATAGAAAACCCCAGAAAAAAACTTAGAACTTCCACGCCGCCGCCGCCGCCACAAGCTCAAGGGGTTTATTTCAGCATGGTTATTTATTTAAATTGTACTGATGCATCTATATTATTGCTTTAATTTTTTTAGGGATAACTTTTTGTCTATTCATCAACTGTGTCAAGGCAGCACAAGTAACCAAAATTACATCCAAATTTGTAGACCGTCTAGCGACGACTACTAGCACTGATCATTGCAAAGTTTTTTTTAACCTTACATTGCAAAGTATGTTACTATTTTTTTCCTTTGAACTAGTTCGTGCATCTATACTAATAGCTTTATTTTACCTCACTTGCACGTTTTTTTAGTATGCTTGATTTATTTATTTACATCAATTTGTATCATTCGTACTTATTGGTTTATTCTTTCTCATAGCATGTGAGTGGGAGAGGGCCTTAGCCAAGCTTAAAAGAGTATATAAAAAACAGAAAAGGAGAAAGGCGTGGAGTAGGTGAAGGATCCACAAAGAGAGGTCGGTCAAGACAACCAACATGAGGAAGGTCAACGTGCACAGGCAGGGGTACATGAAGTGGTCGGTCTTCCTTGGATGGAGAAGCGTCGGTGTTTACGAATCCGGAGGTGAAGTAGTACCCGGATGGGGACGAGGAGAAGGTGGGTACCTCTAGACCTACTTCTGGCAAAATGTGATTGCATGGTCCTTCAAGCCTCCCCAAGCGACTAGTGGCATATGATAGAAGGCCTATCATTCGACCACATGGAGACAAGTAAATGGCTCTCTGGACTCTTATAAATTACTAGCTTCCGTACATTCAATACTTCAACACATACAAATGGCATGGTTTTCTATGCATGCAGTGGATTAAGGTTGGACATACCGGTGGGCACTCATGACATGTAAAAGGCATGACTTCTGGTTAAGGAAACATTCACTGGCTTGGTTACTTTTAACGGAATACATGGGCCATCATGGTCATGGGTCTACTATTAAGACACGACTGCCTTGTATTGGCAGCAAAGGGTGTTTCCCTACAAGCCAAGTGGGTGAAGGGCGAACTGTGGATAAGTTTCGTTCACACTACATTAGTCAATACTACAAAAAGTTCAACTAAATATTACTACAATTAATACATCACACAAAAGCACCACAACCCACCCTATTCAATTTTTCATTGCCAAAGCTAAACAAGTTCTTCTTTTCTTGAGAAAAGAAACCCAATGGCATCTCATATCCAATAGTTTTTACGCGACACATCGTACATTTTTGAACCAGATTATGCACGTAATACGTATATATTTTACATCATGATAAATATTACTTCACATTTTTACGAAATTTTTCTTTTGATCATTCATTCCTTTTTCCCTTTTCTCTGATTTCTATATATTTTTAAAAATATTCCAAATACATATATTGCAAAACTTAATTTTACATTTTTAAAAAAAATGTGAATTTGAAAAATGTTAACGCAGTGTCAAAACATTGTTGGGGTACTTTTAAAAAATGTTGATATTATTGAAAAAAATCTAGTGACATTTTTGTAAAAACGTAGTCAATTTGTTTTTCAAAAATATGTATTTGGAAAAAATCTCAATCATGTATTTAAAAAATGTTAAACATGTGTAAAACAATGTTCATCATGTATATGAAAAATATACATCGTGTATGAACAAAGTAGACATAAAAGCATATATTTTTAACATATTAATCATTTATTTGAAAATGTTAACCGTGTATAAAATAATCTTTGAGATGTGTTAAAAAAAGTAGAATATGCATGAAAAATAGGCATAAAAACATATATTTGGAAAAATGTTAGTCATGTATTTCACAAAAATTAATTTACATTTTAAAATGTTAATCATGTATTTAACAGTGTCCAACGTGTACAAACAATGTTTCAGATGTATAGAAAAAATGAGTATTGTATATGAAAAAACATACACATCATAACCTAAATTTGACAAAAAATTGTTAATCATGTATTTCGAAAATGTCAAACGTATAAAAAATTATTTAGGTGTATAAAAAATGTAAAACATGTATTTAAAAAATAGACATGTGTTGCAAAAAGAAAAAGGAAAAAAGAATACCAATGACAACCGTAAAGAGAAAACATAAAAACAAGAACAAAAATGAAAAGTGACAAAAACATTAAAGAAAACACATTGTAATTTAAGACAGTAAAACCGAAGCTAAAACCAGCCCTCTCACGACCTAGCAGCTTCTGGCCGTCTGTTGCTTTATTCGGCTGATCTGAGCACCCTAGGAGCTCTCTCGCACATTAACAATTCCGGTTATCAGATTTGTGGCCTAATAATTCTCGGGCGCAGATATGTCTCGCCTAAAGCGAGACGAGAGGATGTCTCGTATAGGCGAGCCCCATATTGGGTCGGTCCATCGCGCAGCTGACAACAGGCCACAAGCTATATTCTCGTTTCTTTTTTTATGTTTTTTGTTTTCTTTTACTTTATTTATTTCCAGATATTCTATATTACAAAAAAATACTTTACTAAGAAATTTCAAAAAATGTTAATCAAGCATTTAAAAAAATGTTAAATGTATATAGAAAAAATGTTTAAAATGCATACAGAAAATATACAACGTGAAATGTGTATAGAAAAAATGTTGACCATGTATTTTTTATAATCCAAGCATTTAAAACAATGTTGAACAAGTGTTTGTAAAATGTTAAAATTTTATTTGAAAAATGTTAAATATGTATATAGAAAATGTTGACCAAATTAAAAAAAATGTTAAACAAATTTAAAAATGTTAAATGCGTCTAGAAAATATGTTGACCATGTATTCAAAAAATGTTAAACTTGTCCTTGAATTTTTTTTAAATGAGTATTGAAAAAAAGTTGACCGTGTATTCAAAGAATGTTAAACTTGTCTTTGAAAAATGTTAAATGTGTATAGAAAAATGTTGACCATGTATTTAAAAAAAAATTGATTTTTTTTAAATGTTAATCCATCATTTGAAAAAAAATGTGTATAGAAAAAAGTTGACCATGTATTAAAAAAAATATGCTTATTTGCTGTTTGGAAAATGTTAATCAAGCATTTGAAGAATGTTAAAATCTGTGTAGAAAAAATGTGGACCATGTATCCGATAAATGTTAATCTTGTATTTGAAAAATGTTAAATGTGTATAGAAAAATGTTGACCATGTGTTAATCCATGATTTGAAAAAAAAAATGTGTATAGAAAAAAGTTGACCATGTATTAAAAAAAATATGCTAATTTTCTATTTGGAAAATGTTAATCAAGCATTTGAAGAATGTTAAAATCTGTGTAGAAAAAATTTGGACCATGTATTCGATAAATGTTAATCTTGTATTTGAAAAAAAATTAATGTGTATCTGAAAAATGTATTATATCTATACCAAAAATGTGTATGGAAAACAGTGAAACCCAGAGAAAACAAAATAAAACCGATGAAAAATGAGAAAGGAGGCAAACAAAACAGAGAAAAGATGAAGAAAAGAGAAAGAAAAGAAAAAAAAACTAGTGAAAACGGAGAAAGAAACAAAGAAAACCGAAGAAAAATAAAGAAACACGCAAAAGGCCAATGAAAACTGAGAAAGAAAGAAAGGGAAAAAAAACCAGTATAAACAAAGAAGAAACGAAGAAAAACCGGTGGAAAAAAAAGAGAGGAAAAAACCCCCGGAAAAACCAGTAGAAAACCACCTGATGTACAAAACACGAACATGCTAGGTGACACAATGGCTAGCCTGTTACGTAGTATGCAGTCAATCCTAAGATCGATACCCTTTCGCTCCCTTTTTTCTACATTTAACTATGCTATAGCGGGCCGGCCTGATTACTGTAGACGTTCGCAGCGAGAGATCCTTCCACCTTGCCTAATGTGAGATATAGCTCCCGCGATCGTTCTCGGTCATCCGACGTGTTTGCCCTCAAGTGTGGGCTGCTCCTGGGCAGATGCCCTAGGTGCCGCGGATAGACGGTCATGTATGTGAGATATGCCGACCATCTGATTTTGTGAAATATGGCAGAGTTACTTGGTTCAGATTGAAGGGAAAAAAGTGATATTAGTACATATTTGTTATTTGTAAATATGTTTCGAAAGTGATTTATGTAAAATGTGAAATATGATTTGTGAAATTCATATGTGAAACCGATTAATTCTAATATGTGAAATTGCTTATTTCTAAATTTAATTATGCTAAATTGAAATGCAGTTTTTGATTTGTGTTTCACATTAATATGAGTTGTGAAATGCATGTTCTGAAATTTAAACGAGTGAAATTTGTATTTAAAAATGAGTCATCAGTTTATTAAAATTATTGAAATCTATTTTCCGTAAGAATTGAAATCAGTTTATTGAAAAACAGTGAAATTAGCCTTTTGAAATTACTGAAATCTGTTTGTTGAAATAATTGAAACAACTTTTGGAATGGTTGAAATTAGTTTTTGAAATAAATGGAATCAATTTATTGAAAAGATTTGAAATTAGTTTTTAAAATTAATGAAAGATTTGAAATTAGTTTTTAAAATTACTGAAACTCCGCCTACGTTGTCTCAACATAGCCGGTCCCAAGCCCGGGTAAAGGAGGAGGGTTGTGATAGGCTTGGCGAGCCAATGTAAAAACTCAGCCACTCTTATGGAGATGAAACCCAAAAGATTTTCGTTGGAGTGTAACCCTCTCAGCGACGCGCCACATCGGAACCTGGGTGTGGTGTCAAATGGGCAAGGGCCGGGCCGTCACCCCCCCAGGTGGCGCGCCGTATCTTGATCTGGATACGGTGGCAAGTGAGCGAGGATCGGGTCGTCGCATCCGTAGTGGCGCGCTACATCGACGCCCGGATGTAGTGGAAAATGAGCAAGGGTCTTCGCATTTGACTCGACGAGTGCGAAGGGTAAGGAAACTAGCCGAACCTAGGAGGATTCGCTTAGGTAGCTGGAACGTAGGGTCTCTGACAGGGAAGCTTCGGGAGCTAGTTGATGCAGCGGTGAGGAGAGGTGTTGATATCCTTTGCGTCCATGAAACCAAATGGAGGGGACAGAAGGCGAAGGAGGTGGAGGATACCGGCTTCAAGTTGTGGTACACGGGGACAGAAATGGCGTAGGCATGTTGATCAACAAGAGCCTTAAGTATGGAGTGGTAGACGTCAAGAGACGTGGGGACTGGATTATCCTGGTCAAGCTGGTAGTTGGGGACTTAGTTCTCAATGTTATCAGCGCGTATGCCCCGCAAGTAGACCATAATGAGAACACCAAGAGGGAGTTCTGGGAAGGCCTGGAGGACATGGTTAGGAGCGTACCGATTGACGAGAAGCTCTTCATAGGAGGAGACCTCAATGGCCACATGGGTACATCTAACACAGGTTTTGAAGGGGTGCATGGGGGCTTTGGCTATGGCATCAGGAATCAAGAAGGAGAAGATGTCTTAAGCTTTGCTCTAGCCTACGACATGATCGTAGCTAACACTCTCTTTAAAAAGAGAGAATCACATCTAGTGACATTTAGTAGTGGTCAACACTCTAGCCAGATTGATTTCATCCTTTCGAGAGAGAAGATAGGCGTGCGTGCCTAGATTGTAAGGTGATACCTGGAGAGAGTGTTGTCCCTCAGCATAAACTAGTGGTTGCTGACTTCCGCTTCCGGATTCGTGTCCAGCGGGATAAGCGTGCCAAAGTCGCTAGAATGAAGTGGTGGAAGCTCAAGGGGGAGGTACCTTAGGCGTTCAAGGAGAGGGTCATTAAGGAGGGCCCTTGGGAGGAAGGAGGGGATGCAGACAGTGTGTGGATGAGGATGGCAACTTGCATTCGTAAGGTGGCCTCGGAGGAGTTTGGAGTGTCTAGGGGAAGGAGAAGCGGAGTTAAGGATACCTGGTGGTGGAACGATGATGTCCAAAAGGCTATTAAAGAGAAGAAAGATTGTTTCAGACGCCTATACCTGGATAGGAGTGCAGACAACATGGAGAAGTACAAGATGATGAAGAAGGCCGCAAAGTGAGCTGTCAGTGAAGCAAGGGGTCGGGCGTATGAGGACCTCTACCAGCGGTTAGGCACGAAGAAAGGCGAAAGGGACATCTATAAGATGGCCAAGATCCGAGAGAGGAAGACGAGGGATGTTGGCCAAGTCAAATGAATCAAGGACGGAGCAGACCAACTCCTGGTGAAGGATGAGGAGATTAAGCATAGATGGCGGGAGTACTTTGACAAGTTGTTCAATGGGGAGAATGAGAGTTCGACCATTGAACTAGACGACTCCTTTGATGATACCAGCAGGCGTTTTGTGCGGCGAATCCAGGAGTCTGAGGTCAAGGAGGCTTTGAAAAGGATGAAAGGAGGCAAGGCGATGGGCCCTGAATGTATCCCATTGAGGTGTGGAAAGGCCTCGGGGACATGGCGGTAGTATGGCTAACCAAGCTTTTCAACCTCATATTTCGGGCAAACAAGATGCCAGAAGAATGGAGACGGAGTATATTAGTACCAATCTTCAAGAACAAGTGGGATGTTCAGAGTTGTACTAATTACCATGGAATTAAGCTGATGAGCCATACAATGAAGCTATGGGAGAGAGTCATTAAGCACCGCTTAAGAAGAATGACAAGCGTGACCAAAAATCAGTTTGGTTTCATGCCTGGGAGGTCGACCATGGAAGCCATTTTCTTGGTACAACAACTTATGGAGAGATATAGGGAGCAAAAGAAGGACCTGCATATGGTGTTCATTAACTTGGAGAAGGCCTATGATAAGATACCGCGGAATGTCATGTGATGGGCCTTGGAAAAACACAAAGTCCCGGCGAAGTACATTACCCTCATCAAGGACATGTACGATAATGTTGTGACACGTGTTCGAACAAGTGATATCGACACTGATGACTTCCCGATTAAGATAGGACTGCATCAGGGGTCTGCTTTGAGCCCTTATCTTTTTGCTTTGGTGATGGATGAGGTCACAAGGGATATACAAGGAGATATCCCACGGTGTATGCTCTTTGCGGATGATGTGGTACTAGTTGACGATAGTCGGACGGGGGTCAATAGGAAGTTAGAGTTATGGAGACAAACCTTGGAATCAAAAGGTTTTAGGCTTAGTAGAACTAAAACCGAGTACATGAGGTGCGGTTTCAATACTACTAGGCGCGAGGAGGAGGAGGTTAGACTTGATGGGCAGGTGGTGCCTCAGAAGGACACCTTTCGATATTTGGGGTCAATGCTGCAGAAGGATGGGGGTATTGATGAAGATGTGAACCATCGAATCAAAACCGGATGGATGAAGTGGCGCCAAGCTTTTGGCATTCTCTGTGACAAGAGAGTGTCACAAAAGATAAAAGGCAAGTTCTATAGGACGGCGGTTTGACCCGCAATGTTGTATGGCGCTGAGTGTTGGCCGACTTAAAGGCGACATGTTCAACAGTTAGGTGTGGCGGAGATGCGCATGTTGAGATGGATGTGTGGCCACACGAGGAAGGATCGAGTCCGGAATGATGATATACGAGATAGGGTTGGGGTAGCACCAATCGAATAGAAGTTGGTCCAACATCGTCCGAGATGGTTTGGGCATATTCAGCGCAGGCCTCCAGAAGTTCCAGTGCACAGCGGATGGCTAAAGCGTGCGGATAATGTCAAGAGAGGGCGGGGTAGACCGAATTTGACATGGGAGGAGTCCGTAAAGAGAGATCTGAAGGATTGGAGTATCACCAAAGAACTAGTCATAAACAGGGGTGCGTGGAAGCTTGCTATCCATGTGCCAGAACCATAAGTTGGTCGCGAGATCTTATGGGTTTCATCTCTAGCCTACCCCAACTTGTTTGGGACTAAAGGCTTTGTTGTTGTTGTTGTTGTTGTTGTTTTAAAATTACTGAAATATGTCAAAAATATATATATTTCCGGGCCCAGCTCACCAGAGAGAGGAGAAATGCAGCGATTCAGGTTCAGAAATGAACTCTGGTTCAGTATAGGAACAAATACAAAGAAGATTCAGTTAAGTACAGGCACACGTATAGGCAGAATTTAGTTTTGGCACTGCAGTACAGTACAATCATAATTAAACAAACATTTCACTTGAGTATTTTGGACAGTCTATATATCCAAAATAATACCTACCAAAAGCCATCAATCAGCACAGATTTTCTTTAACAAGTGCTCAACACATTCACCCAAAAAGAACAAAACATTTCACTTGAGTTTCTGCAGCACTGCAATTCTCTTGTTTCTAGAGCCCTAAAGAAGATCTTGAAAGGACATATCATCAATTTCACTAAAACCCTGCAAAGAGAAAGACATGCTTAAAACATGGCAATATTGAAACTAGTTCAGAGAAGATGAAACAAAGAAATATGGAAATACCATCAGCAAATTTGTGTAGCTGGTGAAGGCATTGCCGTCCTTATGAGAAACACCACCACCATTCTCATGTTGCTGCACAAAGCAATCACCGTAGTTATTTAGCGTACAGTAATGAACAAGAACTCACAATTACAAGGATTTTCAAATATTGTGGGAGTGTAAAGTTTGCTTGCTTGCAATAGCATGGTTGTCTTCATGCTTATTCTAGGTAACTTTTTCCTAGCTTCAAATTCTGCATCTAGTTCCTTGTTTCTTTTTCCTTGCACCGCCCTTTCGAAATGCTTCAAGAACCGAATGATGTCAAAATCTGATTTTAGATGTTTTTTCAAGTCACTATTGAAACTCTCACTTAATTGTGTGCTTCTCATACCCAATGTGAAGACATCTCTCATGTAACATTCAGCCCATTTTTCCTTGAACTTGTAGATGCTATCCAGCCATGACATCTTCTTTTCGTCCACCTTATTCCTCATGATGTCAAATGCTTCTTCAAAGGCCGTCGTGTCCTCAATGTTATACATGCAAGCACTAAAATCTGAGAGAATGTGTGGTTTTTCTTCTTCTTCTTCTTCATCTGCCTCATTTTTATCTTTTGGGGAATGTGAGTCATCGGCCTTGCTATTGCATAAGTGCTTCACAGCATTCTGCATAATGTGAAAGGTACATAACCCATGCCATGCTTCTCTGAATACCTCCCCAACGGCATTTCCCATTGCAGTGTCTTGGTCAGTAAATATAGCTCTAGGTTGTTTTCCATTGTGTGCAGCTAGAAAAGCCTCAAATAGCCATTGGAAAGCGGCAAATGTTTCATCAAACATAAGAGCAGCACCAAAAATAACGGTCTCCCTGAATTGATTGAATCCAACAAAAACACCAAAAGGCCTATATTCTTTGTTGGTGCCAAAAGTAGTATCGAATGTGACAACATCGCCAAAGTGTGCATAATCAATGACCATCTTAGCATCAGCCCAAAATATATTGCTTATATTCTCCTCACAATCCAATTGCAAAGCATATTGGTAAGAAGGATTCTCGGCGATCTTGTCTTGAAAATACTTCAACATGCTTCCTGCCTGTCCATATGCCAACTCTCTTTGGCGCCTGCCCTGCAAGTGATTCTTTAGATCATGAGGAGTGTAGGTGAGATTCATTGGTCCTCCAACTCGACGACTAGCTAGCTCATGTGAAGCTTTAGGCCTAATTCCAGAATCATCGGCTGTCTCAATTTCAAAAGCTTGAACTTCTGAAATCTTCCTTTGTGATAACATCAAATGGAATGTTTGTGGCAAGTAAAGACCATGATTGTGTACAAGCATTACATCAACCACTTCATAAGTCCCTGCCACTCGATCCAATGAAAGTGTCATCCGAACTTCACAATTTGTTCTTGTTTGAGCTCGAGGATTTTTTGTGATATGATCCCTCTTGTCGTGTGCTCGAAGACCCTCTTTGGCACACACATATCTACATGATGTTGCCTTCCCGTCAAATTTACTCTTATTTTTATACCTTTTTCTGACCTCAAAACCTGCACAACCTCCATAGTTTACCCAGAACAACCAAGCATCATCTAAGTTTCTGAATTTCAGACCAACTTGAGGTAACCAGATAGGATTCTCATTCTCCCTACACAAAAATTAATTAATCTTTGTTGCTACATATCTGGTTGCAAGCAAATACATTTTTTTCGAATGGAAAGTCTAACTTACTTGTTGTTGGATTGTGCCATTGAATCTTAACTGGAAGGCAAGAAGTCGATGTATACTGCACATATTATGAACAAATAGACTGAATATTTCAGACAATTACAAGTGAAAGTGTGTAGATTTCTTTAGCATAACTGAACAAATAAATCAATCATACTAGGCAGTGAAAGAGTGAATACTAAAAACGTGTCAATGCCATCAACTAACAGACATACATCTCTTTTTTTTCACATCACAAATGCCTGAACCACTTTGTACCGAACAACAGGGAGCCAACTTCAGAGTTACTACTAAACCTTTATCTTGAGAATTAACTATCCTAATAATTGTTGAACAGTCTAGGGATTTCCTGTGTAACTGAAACTGTTCACATGGTACAGTACAGAATACAAAGCTGAACCACATTGGCCATGTTACCGAATCCTAGTTTGTGCTAATTGTTGATAGGCAAACGATTACTCATCTGAGTGCTTGGCTTCTTGCCCTCGGCCGCTTCGACACCGCTGCCCCTTGCTTCTCCAAGTCGAAGAAGACACGAACCCTTGAGCAACTCTGCTCAGCACCCCACGAGCAAGGCGCCGCCGGACGCAGCCGGCGAGCTGTCGATGGGTCGAGGACTCCACGAACACGGCGCAGCCGGCGAGCTGTCAACGAGTCCAACGATCGCCCCGATCGCCAACCGGATCGAGACCCCGCCCTGGACGCCCGCTTCCCCGCCAAAAATCACGTCTGGCGGCTGCTTCACCCGCCAAAATCCTCTGTTTTCCCTCCCCTGTATCTGAGCTGGGCCTTCTGTACGTAATATGGGCTTGCGTTGCTTCTGTTTGGGCTGGCTGATATGCACGGACGGAGCTTAAAGGTACATCAGCCGTGGGATGTAAAATGGATGGCATCCACGAGGGGTAAGGTAGCCTCTAACTTGCTGAAGTGAAGTCAGAGAATCTGCGCCCCTCCGGTACCCGCATATGGAACTGGAGGACCGATCTTTTATATACCTATACGCCCGCCCTCCCATGGTCTACCAATTTTCCCATACCCGAAGGAGAGATCGTCGAATTCTTCCGATGACGACGACGGGCGTCCACCTCCAGCCGGCCGGGCGCAGCTTCCGCGCCATCATCGATGAATCGCTGTTGCCGCCGAAGAAGAGGGCCGCAGCGGCATCTCCAACGACGGCGACGGGCTTGCAGCTCCACTTAGCCGCTGGGTGCAGCCTCCCCACCACCATCCAGATCCAGGAATCGCTGTTGCCGCCCAAGAAGAGGCCGACGAGCACCACCAGCAGCGCCTCCTCCTCCTCATCTCTTCTGCTGGTTCTTCCAATGAAGAGACGGATGGATTACCACGTCGTCGACGCCAGCGCGGCGAGCTGCGCTCGCATGGCGGCCGCTCTGCAGCAGGCCGGACCGGCGGGGTCGTGCGGCGCCATGATGGGATCGAAGCGCGCCAGGAAGGCCAGCTCCAGATACAGCGCCGACCTGTGGACACAGTGAGCAAACTTTCATCGCCATGACCTCGAGCAGGCTGACAGATTACAAGGCTAACAGCGCAGTTACTGCCGGGGCCATCAGGAGCTCTAACGCTGTATTTGGGGAGGCTCTGGACTGGAGCATGTAGCATCTTTAGACCAAGTGTGTAATTAGTAAGATCGTAAGAGAGTGCGATCAATTCTATAGCCCAATATTAATTGTTTAGCTTCCTTGGCCAGAGTTCAGGGTTGCATCAAGACATTGTAAATTCTTGGACAAATAATCACTAGTATACAGTAATGGACTAGTAGTAATGTGTCGGATCCGACTTCACCATATCGTTGTATGCTTTCTCATTATCACCATCTGAGTATTTGCAACCCAAGTTATATTGGGCTCAATTCTTTTTTTTTCTTTTTTTTTTTTGCGGATATATTGGGCTCAATTCGAATCTACGAGGATATCTTTTTTCGATTCAAGTGGTTCCACACCAGTTTCATTGATTTGAAACTGATAAAACACAAAATGAGTTCAGGATAATGCCATCAGGGGGCAAAGCCTCCAGCATGATCACAGGCACCATACTACAGTACAAGCTGCAGCATATAAAAGTAGGCAAAACATACACCAGCAGCAGCAGCAGCAAAACACCAGGTTTACTCAAGATGGTTCCACTTTAAGATTCCCCCTCACCTTCAAGAGGAGATCCATGGTCAACCCCGCACTCACACACCAAAATGGAACCAGAGTACCTGACCTGATCACAATTGGATTTGTCTCTACAAATAAACTTACTAGAACAATTTATACTGTAGTTTTGTACTAATAAACTGCAGTAAGAATCAATGTATTCTATGACAGGGGAGGTTCATTCAGAAGCTACACCATTGATGCTGTAATCGAACAGGTGTGCCTTCCTAAATGAAAGCACAAGTGCAATCAGGACGGCGCAATAACACGAGCACGCAGCAGTTTGCCACAGATGAAAGATGCAGGGATTAAAATCTATGGGAAAGAGCTATGAGCCAACTGAGCCAAAAGGAAAGGAACGTCATTACGTGCCTGGCACACGTGCTGGATGGTCTGCTCCTGTCCAGACTGTGTGCTTTCCTTTATACACAACATGGAAGAGCTCATCGCAATCGTCTGTGCGCTGCACCTGCTTGGTCGCTCGGCATCCCTGCGATTTCCGGTGTGAGCATTGGTAGTAACCTCTGCAAGAGTTCAATTTAACAAGAACACAGGTCAGCCACCCTCATACACGTGCAACGGTGCAACCAGGAAAAGAAATGCTAGTTTCAGGTGAGTACAGAAGAAGACTTTGGTAACCTTGGGTGCTTGGTGCCAAGGATATCTTTCTGGGCGTACTTCTTCCAGCTATCGCGGAGGCGTCCAAGGAACAGCGAATTGTCAACACACATAATGTTAGCCGTAGGACGACTTGAGCGTGTATCAATGGCCTTCCTTAACGCCGACAGTGCAGCTCTTGTACTGGATCCATCGGCACCATATCCCCCAATAATTACAAGGATTTCCTTGAGGCCTAGTAGGTGCTCGATGCCCGTAGGTGCAGCGCCGTACGGCGAATTGATTCTTACCTCAAGCTTTTCGAGACTGGGCATTGTCCCTGCCTCAAAAGTAAGTTGTGACATCCTGGTGCAAAACAGCCAGAAATGCTTCAGAAGAGGGAATCCCTGTCTACAAATGACTACCTTCTCTTCAGTTTCAGGTTTCCCTTCGATGTGCAATTTAAGGCGGTTAAGAGATCGCAACTTTGCAAGAATTGCAATATCATCCTCCAACACCTCAATTGTGAGATCAAGGTCAAAGAGGTTACGAAGCTGTCCAATCGTATTAGGAACCCTCGGAAACGGACACAACATATGAAGCCTCCAAAGAAATAGCGAACTCAACGCATAACTAATTTTGATGTTAGAATCCATGTGCAGATATCTGAGGTTGCAAAGTTTTTCAAGGGAACATTTCAAAACATCCAAACGCTGTCTTCTTTCCATGTCATGCAATGCATCCATGTTGGAAAGACCATCACATATTCGAAATTCCCTCGAAAGACCATCACATATCCGAAGATCCCTCAAATTGATGAGATCCCCGAGGTCTCTGATGTTGTCTATAGAATTCAAGCCCACATCAAACTCTTGCAGTGTACATAAAGATTTCATGTTGCCAATTCCATTGGGCAAATTTGTCCTACTAGGGACGATCAGGTGCTGCAACCGGCGCAAATGAATAACATCAGACGGAACTTCAAGAGAGTATGTTCCTAACTCCAAAGTCTCCAATTGCTCTAGTCCCCGAATCCTTGGTAACACTATTTTACCATCTGCTTTAATTTTCAGATACCTCAGTTGGAACAAATGAGATATTCCAGTGAGGTCAGGTACCTCCCACCGAAATTCAAGACTTAAAACTCGGAGATGCTTGAACTTGAAGAGAGGAGGTGCATATGCAGAGGTACCAAAACTCGCCAACGCCCTTACTTGTGAGAGCTGGGCGGTCTCCAATATGGTGCCATCAATTATACCGTCCAGATAGAGGGAGAGTCGTCGGACCTTGTAAGACAAACCTAGCATGCCTTGGATGTCATCTGTTGCAGTGATAAAATTTTCTTCTCTGCACTTGTGTATAATAAGGTCAAGACAGCACCTCATTATCATGATCTGTATCAACTGGTTGAATGATGCCCCTGTTAACAAGCTCGTTAAAATAGCCCTCTGCAACAACCTCTGGATATTGCCCATGTGCTTTACTTACAAAACCTTGGGCTATCCATTGACTGACCAAATCATTTTTCTTGATTGTATAGTCCTCTGGATACATACCCAAATATAGCATGCATGTCTTCAAATAATGAGGAAGATTTATGTAACTAAGGTTCAATATTTGCCTCATTCCTTCCAGTGTTGGATTCACCTCAAAATTGGGGCCCATAGAATTCATTATGTCCACCCAACGCTCTTTCAATTTGTTTCGCTCACTAGCCAAAAGACTAGATATAGTCGCAATTGCAAGAGGCAAGCCAGCACATCTTTTTAAAATTTGAGCTGAAACCTCTTCCAAATACAGAGGGCAGGCATCCTCTGAACCAAATACTCTCTTGAAAAATAGCTTTCTTGAGTCTTCGTTGCTTAGTGACTTCATCTTATAAACATAGTCATGTTGATTGCAGCAGCAAGCTCTAGCCACAGAATTAATTCTGGTAGTTGTTATTATCATGCTACCGTACATATTTTCTGGAAGAGCACATCTAATAACATTCCACGTAGTTTCATCCCAAATGTCATCAATTACAATCAAGTACCTGCAAAATTATTTCATATAAACTATGATAAGTACCAGGCAAAAGTAAAATATACATGAAAGAATACTCAGTCTCTGCAACTGCGTCTCAAAGAGCAAAAACACCAAAAGGAACCTTTATGACTCGAACTTTAAAAATGCAACTGTACTTGTCTATGCATTGAACTAATAGTGGTTAAAGTTGAATCTTCTGTCTGCATTTGTGAGAACGAGTTGATTTGAGGAACTTTATTTTCAGAATAGATGAAATCAATTATCGGATTCTATCTATTCAAACTGGTATTTAACTAGTTTCTCCAAAGAGCATAGAACATCTACAGAAGGGTACAGAACTTCCACCAAAAGAGTACTAGCAAGATAAAAAATAACAGTTACAATACCAAACACAACGAATTGCCTTGGGTCACAGTCAATTCCGAACAGGTGTACCTCTTATCCATAAGGAATTCTCTGAGTGCACTGATCAGTTCATCCTCAGCCCATATTTCCATGTTGGTTCCCTCTGGTGCTACATAGCCAACTTGAGAGAGCATTCTTCTCAAAATCATTCTTATGTTTGGTTTCTGGGACACGGAAACGAAAGCTTGACACTGGTACTCCCACTTTAGCTTGTGGTAAATCTGTTTGGCAAGTGTAGTCTTACCAAGCCCTCCAAATCCCACTATGGAGAGGACCTTCATCGGTTGCGCAGAACCACCCTCTTCACTCGCCATCAGTCGAATTAATTCATCCCTCGGCCCGTCGATACCCACAAGGCCCGCTGCATCCGCATAGAGTGCCAGTAGGCGAATGTCTATGGTTGTCTTGTTTGGCTTGGAGACAGCATCATCAATCTTGTACCTCATGCGTCGCTGGCTCACCTCCACGACACGGCTCTTGAGGCCTCTGAACTCCTTGGCGACCCTATGCCGAGTGTTCATCGTCGTCAGCAAGTTCATGCTCCTATGAATAAACCCCTTAAATCCATGCGGCTCGCAGTCGGACTCACATTCCACCAGGAGTATGAACTCGTCGACACTGTCCTCGATGTCGTAGGACAAATCACACACCTCCTTCGCCCATAACTTGGCTTGTTTGTCCGGCTCCTCCTCCGCCTCCGACATCCTCTCCAGGAATGCTCGCATGCTCTCGAGCTCAGCTTTAAGGAACATGATCTCTCCTTTGGCTCCCTTGAGCAGCTTGTACTTGCCAGCGAGCAGATCGCCAAGCTTCGCAATCACGAAGCCTATGGCGCCCCGCGACACGCTCACCACTGCTGCCTCCATGCAACCAGCAGCAGCACAACCAGGACAAAATTTCCTTTTTTTTTTCTAACTCGAGAGGAAAGAACTTAAATCACATTTTTCAATTTTGAAGCTGCTAGCGACACCCAGGACTGATTTCCCTTTCTGGTTGCAGCCCTTACTCTAGACGTGCGTCTGTTGACTGCATCTGCCATGTGGAAATCACTCAAATCAGCCCCTTGAATCTCATGATAGCTGTGCTTGAAAAAGGAGAAGGTAGTGGAATCGAACCTGAATCATGAACCGAGGCAAGCGACTAGCCAAAATCAATCGGATGCCGACTGTCGGATCCTCGGATGCAAATCCTCTTTCACCGCCGCCGCTCGACAGACGGAGCTCGTCGGAGCCCCCGCCGTCCCAACCTCCGGGGCGGGCTCGTCGTCGCTGCAGCCGAAAGAAGATATTCGACCCCACCACCGGCGAGGAGCTCAGGGCACGGGCAGCATCTGGGGGATTGATTGCCTTTCCCGGTTTCCCCTCGTCGTCTCTCGTCGTGGGTGGGCTCTTGTGCTCCAGATCTGGAGATGACTAGTGAGACTGAGAACTGATGATGACTGTGTGCACATGGGATGACTAGTCGTGGCGCATATCCTCCACAAGAAAATTCAGAGTAAAACTAAAGATTCATCGACCAAATTGTAATTAAATTGCTCAATAAAACGCCTTCTAACAAGCTTGTGCGTCACGCCATTTGCTCTCCGGAGACAATGAGAACTTAGGGCTAGTTCTTTTGGGCGGCTTAAAAAATAAGCTGCCTCTCCCTAGCTTAAAAAATAAGCCGCTCTCAAAATTTGTTGAGGCTTCTAAATTAGTAATCCCATAACTAGTTCAAAAGCCACAATGAATGAGGGAGACGGCTTATGGAAAAAGCTGGGGAGGAGGCGGCTTAAATTTGAAGCCGCCAAAAGAACTGACCGAAGTACTCTCGAAAAAAAAAAAGGGCTATTGTGAAAGCTCAAGTTGAAAGATAATAAGCTCTTCCCTCTCTCTGATGGGCTACCGACGGGCGGTGACTTAACTGCCCAAGCGAAAGATTTCTGATGATCGAAATGGTATCATGCTCAGAACCACCATTCAACGGCAAGCTTGTTCTGGTGATTATTATTATTCTCACGATGATGACGATGAAGATGATGCTGCTGATGATCACGCAAGGCTTCTGATGATACATCATGCTCTTGAAGCACAGAAGTGAGAAGTCCCTATGTCCTCATGGTTCTGACGATGATGATGATATACCTTTAAGATTCGACCGGGCTCTTCAACTGAACTCCCTGTTTGACTATTGGGCCGTTGATTATGTTTAAGATTTGATTGTGCCCGTGTATTCTGGAGGTTTAGCGTGGCGCATGGACTTGCCGTCTGCTTTTCACCGTTCTTGTTCCAAGGACATATGTGTGTCGAGACTGTGTACGATCTTAGGTATTGCAGTTGTTATTCAACAATGCGACTCCTTTTTATGTTTTGTTGTCCCAAACTCGTGTTGCAATGTGTGAAGCTGTTCATGTCCTACTGAAAAAGAAAACATCATGTTATGTTTACATTTCTCTGCATTACGTGGCTAGAGTATGAACCGCTAACTTGCAGTTACCCCGTTTTTGACTCTTTGCAAAATAACATGAATGCCTTCTCTTTGCAGTTTTGTGTGCATACATGGTTGTAGATATCGGCGATATTGGGACGATGGTAAGATGAAATGTTTTCGTGAATCATAAGAAAAAATTTATGTACCATTGCGCACAAAGACTACGCTATACACAGTGGTAATACTCTTATGTAACTATACGTTGACAGGTTGCCATGTCTACACTTTTTAACAAGTTGGTCACTAGATGTTCCATTTCATGTTCAAAACAACTGAAAAATGTGTCCATGTATCCCTATAGGTATAGCCGGTTGAAGATCTTATAACTTTGTTTTAAAGTCTTGTTTATTGGAGACAAGTACCATCTTTTTGTTGCATATCCCTATAGGATAAAAAATTAAAAATGCTGCAACTTTCGGAACCACATTTCAAGATTACATTTCAAGTGACAATGTTTTTCTGGTTGACATGTTTATGGAGGACGAGGTGAGGGATGCACTCTTTTCTATGGAGAGTCACAGAGCCCCCGGCCAGGATAATATTCCGACAGAATTCAATAAATGTTGCTGGGATTTTGTGAAACCTGACATTATGTGTTTGTTTCATGCTTTTCGCCTCGCATGTGGATCTCAATTATGGGCTGATTACCTTGATTTCTAAGCTCAATGGGGCTAATAAAATTACCCAGTTCCGCCCCATCTGCTTACTTAGATGCCTGTATAAGCTAATCATTAAGGTGTTGAGTAATCGCACGGCCTTGTTTGCGGATAAACTAATTAGTCGTCACCAAAATGCTTTTATTAACCATCAAAATATAATGGATGGTATCTTATCTCTTCATGAGATTCTTCATCACACTAGGTTAAGAAAAAGGTGGATATAGTTCTTAAGCTCAACTTTGAAAAGGCTTACGACAAAAATAATTGGAACTTTTTCCTTGAGTGTCATGAGATGCATGGTTTTAATGCAACCTGGTGCAGCTGGATTAAAAAAATCTTATACAATGGCACTTTTTCCGTGTAGATGCTCAATTTTTCTTTTTCGTGTCCTAAAAAACAATTTTTTGTGCCCTAAATTTTACTCCAGAGCTTTTTGGTGCGCTATTTTAGGGCAGCTATTGGAGATGTTCTTACTCATGGTTAACCTAGGCATACATTGTACTCCTACATGCTCATTTTCAGTTCTTCTTTATTGGATACGATTTCACCTTTTGGTGTTTAAATAGAAGTTGCATACTTTTTGAACCAAAATTTCAGTATATACTGTACGAAGAAGAGTACTCGAGCGATGAATCGCAACCAATTTGAGTGTATGCAAGAATGTATTTTTTTAGACAAGTGTATGAAAGAATGTGAAAGCGCTCAAAAAGTAATCAAAATTTTCAATTAGGGCAAAATCTACACAGCCAGCCCATATCCAGCCCACTCTCTCTTCCTATGCATAGGACGAGCATAGGATGTACCCCAAGCTGGGCTGTGTGGGCTGGTCAGTCCCCTCACACTCTCACTCTCCCCCTCTCGGCCGGCGCTGCCTCGGTGGCTCCTGCGAAGCCCCGTCGGCCGCCGCCGTCTCGCTCGCCTCCTCTCCCCCGCTCCCGTGCTGTGGCTCGCGCATCCGTTGGAGATCTCGCCGGCAAGGGAGCGGCAGTCTTCTCCCCTCTCTCCTCGGAGGCGAGGGTTGCCGGAGGCAGCGACCAAATATCCGACCGCGCCGCCATCCGGAAACGGCAAACCTCGAGGCCGGCCATGGGGACTAGGTCCTGCAGTTGACAGACCCCGAGGGCGACAAGGTACTAGTTCAGGTACGGCTGCATTCCTCTCGATTCGGGGTTACACTGCTTTGCCATTGCCCATCTTTGAATCGGAATAAATCTCTTGTTTTTTAGTCGCATATATGCATATGAAAGCAAAACGGCTCAACATTCTGTTTCGCGAAGCAAGAAAAATAAGAGATGCGAAATCTTAGTAAACAAGAAAGACTCTCGCTCTCGGTTGATTAGGGCGTCTGTAAATGTTTGCTTGTTTGGTTGCTTTTCCTCTTGCTGTTTTGCCCAAAAACAATGGCCTTTCTAGCTTGTTATGCTTACCACACCAGTGTCGCTTCCATTTCCATGACTTTTATCTTGTTGAACAGGAGAACGGAGCGGTGAGATTGTGCTGATTAATAGTTTTGGATCTCGGTTCCTGTCTGAAAGACCAGCAGCACACAGCAAGCAAGTTTGTGCTGGTACACTTGAGTTTTGTTGGTCATGGACGCTAGTGAATCCGACAAGAGAGATTGGCTAGAGAAAGAACCTTGGATGAATGTTAGAATATTGAAGGACACCCTTAAGTGCCCTGTCTGCTTTGTGCCCCTCAACAATGCGATATATCAGGTAAATGTGCCAAGTATATGTACATATTGACTTGTCTTTAACCTCAAGATTTCATTTCATTTCATTTATTTATTATATTAAGCTCAAGATAAAAGAAGAGCTTCGATGAATCTACCGTTGGATGTATTTCTACTTGGAACGAAACTGTTTCTTCTGCAACGACATAATAGCTATGGTAGCTGAAGTATTGGAATGTGTAGCAGTAACCTATCTTCTTCTTGTGTAGTACAGTAGTAGTACTATTTTCCTTTTGTATTTATGTTAAATGGTATTCTCACGGGGACCCAATTAATTGTTTTGTTTCCGCAGTGTTCTGAGGGGCACATCCTATGCTGGTCTTGCCATAACAAGATACTGGACAAGAAGTGCCACGAATGCTCTATTGAAACTTCCTTCAAGCGCTGCGCTATAATGGAACATGTCGTCCAGTCAGTCGCAGTTCCTTGCTGCAATGCCAAGTATGGATGCAGAGAGGGTCTCGCCTACTATCAGAAAGAAAGACACGAGCAAGTATGCCCGACTGCCCCATGCTTCTGCCCAGTTCCCGGCTGCAGCTATCTTGGGCTGATACCCCTGCTCCTGGACCATCTCACCTTCAAGCACAACTGTCCATCTACAGTCCTCCAAGATTCTGACACGTTGTCTCTCCGCTTCGAACCAGGCTTACATGTTCTGCGACGCCGCAGTAGGAGGACCAACTATATTTTCCTGCTCAACATGGACTCAGAGCCTTTTGGATATGCTATCTCAGTCGTCTGCGTCCAACCGAAAGTTACGGAACCCAAGTTCACATGTAGTTTGAATTATGACTGCTCTATGACAGGCTATTGTGAAAGTTCAAGTTTCCAAGTAAGAAGCTCTTCACTCTCTGATGGGCTACTGACGGGCCCTGACTTAATTCTACCCAAGGGAAAGATTTCTGATGATCGAAACGGTATCATGCTCAAAACCACCATTCAGCGGGAAGCTTGTTCTGGTGATTCTTATTATTCTGACGACGACGATTATGATGATGACGATGAAGATGATGCTGATGATGATCACGCAAGGCTTCTGATGATACGTCGTGCTCTTGAAGCTCAGAAGTGAGAAGTCCCTATGTCCTCATGGTTCTGACGATGATGATGATATACTTTTAAGATTCGACCGGGCTCTTCAACTGAAGTCCCTGTTTGACTAATGGGCCGATTTATTATCTTTAAGATTTGATCATGCTTGTGTATTCTGGAGGTTTAGCGTGGCGCATGGACTTGCCGTTATTATGCCTGTTTTTCACCATTCTTGTTCCCAGAACATGTGTATGTCGAGACTGTGTATGATCTGAAGTATTGCAGCTGTTATTCAACAAAGCGGCTCCTTTTTATTCAACAACTCGTGCTGCAATGTGTGAAGCTGTTCATGTTCTACTGAAAAAAAAAACAGTATGTTATGTTTACATTTCTCTGCATTACGTGGCTAGGGTATGAACCACTAATTTGCATTTATCCCGTTTCAGACTCTTGCACAGAAACATGAATGCATTCTCTTGCAGTTTTGTGTGCACTTGATTGCAGATATCGGCGATATTGGGACGATGGTAAGATGATATGTTTCGTGAATCATAAGAATATTTTTATGTATCTTTGTGCGCAAAGACCACGCTATACACAGTGGTAATACTGTATATAATATGAGAGGTTGCCGTGTCTACACTTTTTAACAAGTTGGTCACTACATGTTCGGTCTCATGTTCAAAACAACTGAAAAATGTTTCATGTATCCGACGTATCCCTATAGGTATAGCCGGCTGTTGATGATATCCCTATACTGTTTATCGGAGACAATGCCATCATTTTTTGTTGTCTATCCCTATAGGATAAAAATATTATAACTTTTGGAACCACTTTTCAAGTTTACAAAGAGGAAGAGTAATCAGGTTGTGAGGTTCGGCTGTAACGCTCAGATACACTTGATTTGAAATCAGTTGTGAACCACTTCAAAATGTATGATGTGGAAATATTTTGAACTTTATTAAAATCTCAAATACACTTGATTTGAAATTTTAAACTAATTTAAATTTCCAAGAAATAGGCAAATATTCTGAAAATTAAGCGACCCATGCGGCCAGGCCCATTGTCCAGCCCACTATCTTCAGCTCGTACGCGAAGCTGGCTGGTCAGTCCCCTCTCGCGCTGCCAATCCCTGCCGCCGCCGTCGCGCTCGCCTCCTCCTCCACACCCCCACTCCATCGGGCTCAGGCCGAAGCACACGGGCGACGGGGCCAGTGAAGAACTCACCGGAGGCGGCAACCACATCCCAGGTGGCGCTGCCATCAAGAAACGACCTCGACGCCCGCCATGGCGTCTAGTTCCAGTAGTGGATATTCCACGGGAGGAGACGGTAGTTCAGGTACGGCTGTATCCCCTCTCGATTCGGAACCTTCCTCCGGCGCCAGTGTGGCACTCCCAGGTGGCGCCGCCACGCCGTCTAGTTCCAGTAGTTCAGGTACGGCTACATCTCTCGGTTCATTAGCTTTTCTGTAAATGCTCGCCTGTTTCGTTGCTCGCGCGTTGCTAGTTTTGCACCACACAAATAAAATCACAACATATGCCTACCTTTCCTTTTCAATATACATTGTGGACAATGAAAATCGAAAGGTGAGATTGTGTTGATCAACAGGTTTGGATCGATCTCGGCTGCTTTTGGATCCAGTTATATTGGTTAAGGGCGGTAGTAACTCCACGAACAGATCAGTGGAAGCTCAGCTAGAGGAACAGATCAGTGCCAAGAGGCAGAATGTCAGCATGGGGATGGCGACCCTCGACTGCCCCATCTGCTTTAAGCCCCTCAGGCCTCCGATATTCTTGGTAAATTCTCTGTGTTACGTATTTTACTTGTCTCTGAGCTCAAGCTTTTATTTCATTTCTGATAAAGGCCAAGATAAAATCTTTGATAAATTTATCAGTGTGGGCGGTGCTACGTTGAAAGAAAGTCGTTACGGTGGCTTCAATACTGAAATGTCTAGTACTAACCTATCATGTTGTATTGTATCTCAAAAAAATCATTTCTGTAAATTTTTCTCATGGCGAACCAATCAATCGGGTTCTTTTCGCACAGTGTTCTGTAGGGTATTTCATATGCTCGGCATGCCGTGGCAAGCAACTGGGCAACAAGTGCCAGTCATGCTCTATCAAAACTTCCTTCCAGCGTTGCTTTGGGATGGAACATGTCGTCCAGTCTATAGTTCCTTGCTCCAATACCAAGTATGGATGCGCCGAGAAGGTGCCCTACTACCAGAAAGAACAACATGAGAAGGTGTGCCCAAATGCCCCATGCCCCTGTCCAGCTCCCAGCTGCCGCTTCGCCGGCCAACAGCGGTACTACTGGACCATTTGACTACCCAGCACAAGTGTCTGTCTACAACCGTCACATATTGTGACATGGTGTCTCTCCGCTTACTACCGGGCTTACATGTTCTGCGATTGAGCGGGGCCACCTGCTTCTTCTTGGTCAGCATGGCATCGAAGCCATTTGGACATGCTATATCGGTCGTCTGCATCCAACCTAACGTTACGGAACCCAAGTTCACGTGCCATATGAGTTACACCTGCTCCATGACCGGCTATTGTGAAAATTCATGCTGCATGATAAAAAGGTCTTCACCGTCTGATGGGCCACAGAAGGGCTACGACTTTATTCTGCCCAGGGGCAATGTTTCTGATGATAGAAATGGTATCATGCTCAGAATCGCCATTCATCAACATTTTAGTATGAGCAGATCGCATCTTCGAGAAAAAGATACATGTTTCGGTCTTACCACAGCTTTTGGTTATCCAGATGATGATGGTGTGGACGACAACAACAATGGTGATCAACCTACATGTTTCGATGGCACTTGTTCATGAATGCTGATTGTTTCTGACCGATCTGGTTCCAGGACATATGCATGTTGATAGTCCTTATGATCCCCAACTCCATGCATTGCGGCTGTTTCAGCAAAGTAGCTTCTTTTTGTGTTCTGGTGCTTGAAACTCATGCCGCAGTGTGTAAGGCTCTATATCATCTAATTCTAAACAGTATGTTATGTTAGTACATTTCTCTGCATTCTAAGGAGTATGAACCACCACCTTGCAGTTGCAGCTAGTCTTCTTAGATTCTCACACATTAGCTTGTTTCTTTTTTCTGGGCACGTGAGATGCAAGGTAGAAGGTCTTCATCGGTATTAGGAGGCAAATCAGTTCTGTGTGTATAAATGAGATTAAAGTTTCTCTATTTTCAAATGTTGTTTATTGGATGCCATGCCATATTTTGTTTGTGGTGTTTTAAGATAAAGGTTTTAAACTTGTTGAATCAATTTTTAAGTAAAAGAATAAGAGTAATTAAATTGTTAATTAGGTTTGGCCGAAAAGCACAAGCACTTCAATTGTATGCTGTGGAAATATTGGAAACTTAAAAAGCTCGAATACTACATGATTGGGAATTTTGAAGCTAATTGTGTTCTCTCAAATTGCCAAAAAAGAGAGGTGAAATTAAGCAAAATATTTACCCAAAACCTAGACGGCTGAGGAGAGATGTGAGAGTTGTTGGAACGTGGGGCCCATGGGTTGACTTAGATTGTGGTCAAAAGTGGCTTGGTCAAAGCGCCATCAAGTGGTTACTATGCTATTTGCAATCCTCAGACATGGTGTTTTTCTTTCTTGAATTTGTTTGCAGAACTGGTGGCTATGTTTAAACACCACTCTGGGTGTGGTGGTTTTCTGTACTTTAATGCCATATATCCTACTGCAACTCTTTTTTCATTGGCCAGTGATAGGCGCCGGTCGGCCGGCCGAATTTTCGGCCGGTCGGCCCGCAACCGTTCGATTGGGCCACCTCCTGCCGTTGATTTCCCTACGTCACGCATCTCATTCGCATCTTGTCTCGCGTTGACCAGCATATGGTCGAGTGGATTGAAGAACTTGATAATCCTCTTTCAGTTCGTCCTAATTGTGGTGTTGGTTTTATCATGTGGTCGCATGTAGACATGCATTGACCACTTTGTTGTTTAGTAAGTAGGCACTTGTGCTAAAGAACTACTTTGTGACTTCATATGAAGCTTGTGTGAACTATATATATAATGCCTTCGTGTGTTTGTTGTTAAGCTTGGGTGGACCATATATAAGCTCTTTCTGAGTTTGTTGTTAAGAATGTGACTTCATATGAAGCTTGTGTATTGTATATCTGTTTTTGCTACATGTTTAGATGAAAAAGAGGTAGAAATAATGTTGCCAATGAATCTTTGACGAGAGCAGCACTCGGCAGAACAACTCTCGGCAGGTGGGACACGTGGCATGCGCTAGCAGTTTGGTTGTGACTTTGCCGAGCGACAAACAATCATACTCGGTAAAGGAGAGTTGCTGGAACTGTTTTGTTTCAGTTAAGCCGAGTAGAGCCTCTCGGCAATGTGTACCACTTTGCCGAGTGCAAGCTCTCGGCAAAGACCTGAAGGAACCAGCGGCCGTGAAGTCACTTTATTTTGCCGAGTGGCTCTGTTTGGCAGTGCCCGATCATTGGTACTCGGCAAAGTTCTGTTTGCCTGAGAGGTGTACGCCGGGTGGTCTTTGCTGAGAACAATTCTCGAAAAAGGCTTTACCGAGTGTATTTGGCCCTTTGCCGAGTATTTCCGGCACTCGGCGTAGGGTGTAATTCCAGTAGTGATTAACCCTTTCCCTAGACAGTTATATATACACATTGAGTGGCATAACTATCCTCTATATATAAGTATGAGTATCATTAGTGTTGGTAGGACTTAGTTGTAAAGATAGGATAGTAGAGGGTGAACATTGTAAAAAGGGCATGTGTATACATTGTGTAGAAGGGGAATGGATAAGGGTGAGTTCTCCAGAAAAATCTGCCTCTTCTCTCTCGTCGGTGACCTCGCTTCCACCCCAAAATCAACATGGCATCAGAGTTGGTTACGGCGCTGGGCCCTCGCCGGTGGTGAATCGGCTGCTCGCAGTGGTGCTTACTGCAAGGTGGAGTGCCCTAGGCTGGGGCAGAGCAAGTTCTAGGAGGACGAGTGGATTAGAGTGGAGAAAGAAGGGGGTGCTGCTGCTGCTGGTAGCTTGGAGCGGAGAAGAAGGTGACACTGCTGCCGCCGCTGCCGCTGCTCTTTGGCTAGAGGATAGAAGAAGGGGGCGCTGCTGCTGCTGTTTGGCTGGAGCAGAGAAGAAGGGGGCGCTGCTGCTGCTGCTGCTGTTCTGCTGGAGAGCAGAGAAGAAGGGGGAGCTGCTGCTGTTGCTGCTGACTGGAAGAGGTGTTGTGTTGTGTGGAAGAACAGTACGTGGAGCTACTCAGAGGCATTGTAGGTGACTTGCTGTGAAAAGAAGAAAAGGGAGGTCTGCTTGTTGTGAGGTTTGTTGGTTAAGCCCAGAATAACTGTGGAATGGGAGATAAAAGTGATGCTCCGGCAGCTGTTACAGCCTGAGAACTCGCAGCCGTTTTACAAGCGATGGATGAGAGATACCAGGCTTTGTTCAACGCAATCAGCAGGCAAGCTGGAAGTCCTAGACCAGAGGCTGAAGTCAAGGGGGAAATTCAGCCTTTGCATATGCCACATGTGAAGCTTGAAGGTCCAGGAAGCTATTCCAGCTGGGCAGAACATGCCGAAACCATTTTGGTTTCAAGGAATTTGGAAGGATATATACTTGGAACAGTGGAGAAACCCACAGAGGAAAATTCGAAGGAGGGACAGAAGTGGAAGGTGATGAATGCTTTTGTGAGGGCGTGGCTTCTAAGCTCATTGTCATCTCAGATTGCAAAACAGGTGGAGCGGATTAAGGAGGCTTCAGAGATCTGGAGACTCTTGAATGGTACATATTCAGGAGTGGGAAATGAAATGTTGGCATGTAGGATTCAGAAAGAACTACATGAGCTGAGTCAAGGTGAGAAGACTGTGGTGGAGTACGTGTCAGAATTGAAAAGGTTGTGGAGTGACCTGGACTACTACGATCCAGTTGAGATGGAATGTGGGAAATGTGTTGAAAAATACAGCAAGTGGACTGAAAGAGGGCGTGTTAGGGACTTCTTAAATGGTCTTCATTCTAAGTTCGAAAATAGGAGAGCAACACTCTATGGTACTGGAAAGTTGCCTAGTCTAGAACAAGCCATCTCTGCTATTATAAGTGAGGAGACTCGGTTGAGATTGGAGGCAGGAGGAGCTGTCCCAGAGGGTGTGGTGCATACACGTTCAACTCTCCTTACTGCAGAGAGCGGGAATTATCCAAGAACCGGAACAAATACATATAATCAGGCGTGCTTCGAATGTGGTCTAACAGGACACGTGAAGGCAGCATGCCCACAGTTGATGGGAGGAGGCCGTGGTAGAGGCCTGGACTGGCATGCCAGAGGTCGTGGTCGAGGGTTTGATGGACGTGGTGGTGGTTGTGGAAGAGGTATGCGTCCAGTAGGAAGGGCAAATACCTCGGCCGTTGTTGAGGAAGCATCTAGAACTGTAAGCATTGAGATGACAACTGATGAGTTAGAGAAGTGGCATCAGTTTAAAGGTTTGAGCCTTGGTGATAAGCAATCCTCAGAGCCATCTCCATCATCTGCATCAGCTAATTTTTTCTGGTAATAGCTCTTTTACTGGGAAGTGTAATGATAATTATAAGAGTGCACAATGGTTAATTGACTCAGGGGCATCCAGGCATATGGCCGGCTCAAGTAGAGGTTTTTATAACTATGTCTCTGATCTAAACAAGGAGAGTGTGAGACTAGCCGATGGCTCTACTCAAACTGTTAGTGGGTCTGGGGATGTCAAGTGTATCCCAAATATATCATTACCTTCTGTGTTGCATGTTCCTGCATTCCCAATTAATCTTCTGTCAATAAGCTGCATCACTAAAGACCTAAATTGTGTTGCTATATTCTTCCCTCACTGGTGCAAATTTCAGGAACTTGGGACTGGAAGAAAGCTTGGGATGGGGAGCATGCATAATGGGCTATATTATTTGGATAATGATATATCCCCTGTCATGGCTGCTGCTGTGTCTTCGTCACCACTAGAAGAATTCCTACTTCAACATCGTCGGTTAGGACATCTGTCTTTTGCTACATTGGGTCAACTGTACCCTATTCTTTATAGCAAGATCAACAAGGAGAGACTATTGTGTGATCCTTGTTAGTATGGAAAGCAGACTAGAAGCTCTTATGTGTCATCCGATAATAGAAGTGATGTACCACTCCAAGCTATTCATTCAGATGTGTGGGGTCCTAGTGGAGTAGTGTCTTTAAATGGGTATCGTTATTTTGTTACGTTCATTGACTGTTGCTCTAGAACTACTTGGGTCTATGTTTTGCATAATAAGAGTGATGTGTTTGAATGCTTTAGGGATTTTCATAATTTGATCAGGACCCAATATAGTGCATGTGTGAAGATACTACGTACTGATAACGGTACTGAGTATGTGAACCACGAACTTGATGAATATCTTTCAAGTTATGGAATTGTTCATCAGACTACCTATCCAGGTACCTCTGAACAAAATGGCCTAGCAGAGAGGAAAAATAGGCATCTCCTGGAGATTGCACGGTGTATAATGTTTGCTATGAATGTCCCTAAATTTTTATACAGTGAAGTAGTGATGACTGCAGCCTATTTGATGAATAGGATGCCTTCCAGGGTGCTTGGTTACAAGACACCAATAGAATGTCTTACTGGGAAGACTACATACGTGGTTCCACCAAAGGTATTTGGATGTACATGTTTCGTGAAGGATTACAGGCCTTCGGTTGGTAAGCTAGACTCAAGGGCAGTAAAGTGTATATTGGTGGGCTATTCCAATAAGCAGAAGGGTTATAAATGTTGGTGTCCATCTGAGAAGAGAATATTTGTGAGCATGGATGTGGTATTTAGAGAACATGAACCGTTTTATGGTGAACCAGCTGACTTAACCGATGTGTTTCCTGATTTTCCTGCTAATGATATCTCAGATACAGATTGCGAGGTAGGGGAGATAAAGAAGAGGAAAACAATGATGCAACATTAAGAAAGGTGATAGTCGGAGCAATACCAAATGAAGACATGAGTACATCAGAAACAGAACAAGAACATATAGAAGAAGACCACCAAGATACCTCAAATGAAGCACTACGGTGGCCGAAACCGAATGAGGAACAAAATCTTCGAGTGTAGACACGAAGGCACCGGACTGAGGAGGAACAACTGCAGGGGGAGGAAACTACTCAGTCGAGCCAAGAACAACCTGAAGCACAAGAACAACCTGAGACACATCCTTCAACTTCAACCCAGGATCCATTGTTATCCTCAAGAAATGGTAACACTTCTCCTCACTATAATGACTTAGATGTTCCTATTGCATATAGGAAGCAGCCCCGTTCTACCGCACGGAAACTACCTTCAAAATTGGCTCCTTATAATGTCTCCAACTATATATCTTACACATCGATTGGGGCTTCATATAATTCTTTTATTGCAGCACTAGATGCTGTCGGGCATGTCCCACATAATTGGCAAGAAGCAAAATTGCATCCACGATGGAGAGAAGCAATGCTAGAGGAAATGGCTGCTCTCGATAAGAATAATACGTGGGTAATAACCACACTCCCTGCTAATAAGAAAGTTGTAGGCTGCAAATGGGTGTTTACCATAAAACAAACTCCTGATGGGAAGGTAGAAAGATATAAGGCCAGACTTGTGGCAAAGGGTTATAGCCAGACATATGGCGTAGATTATGATGAGACATTTGCTCCTGTGGAGAAAATGAATACCATTAGAGCTTTAGTGTCAATTGCAGCAAATAATAAATGGAACTTGTGCCAAATGGATGTTAAAAATGCATTTCTTCATGGAGATTTGCAAGAAGAGGTATATATGGAGGTTCCACCGGGATTTCATAGTCCTGAAACAGAGGGTAAGGTTTGTAAACTGAGAAAATCACTATATGGGTTAAAGCAATCGCCCAGGGCCTGGTTCGGAAGATTACGAAAGGAGATTTGCTCCTTGGGGTATCAGCAAAGCAATGCTGATCACACACTCTTTTTTAAACATAATCATGATAAAATTGCAATTCTTGCAGTCTATGTTGATGATATCATAATTACAGGAAGTGATGAGGAGGAGATAAGGTGTTTGAAGAAAATGTTGTCAAGGACATTTGAAGTGAAGGATTTGGGGCATCTACACTACTTCCTTGGAATTGAGGTGGCCTATGGAGCACAAGGTATTTATCTCTCACAGCGAAAATATGTGATGGATTTACTTGCTGAAACTGGGATGCTGGAATGCAAACCTGCTATAACACCAATTGAGCAAAATCATAGAATCACATCAAATGCTGGTGATCCAATTGATAGAGGCCAATATCAAAGACTGGTGGGAAGATTGATCAATCTCTCTCATACTAGACCGGATATAGCATATGCTGTGAGCATTGTTAGTAGATACATGCATGATCCACGGACAGATCACCTAAATGTTGTGAATCGAATCTTGCGGTATCTCAAAGGATGTCCTGGGAAGGGAATTTTATTTTCAAATTATGGGCATCTAACATTAGAGGGGTATATTGATGCTGACTGGGCTGGGTGTTTAGATGATAGAAGATCTACATCAGGCCACTGTATATTTCTCGGGGGTAATTTAATTAGTTGGAGAAGTAAGAAACAAAGTGTGGTGGCCAGGTCCACAGCAGAAGCTGAACTGCGGTCTATGGCTTTAGGGTTATGTGAGCTGATGTGGTTGAGATTTTTGTTAACTGAACTCCGGTTGTATAAAGGGGCACCACCTCAGCTGTACTGTGATAATCAGGCCACTATAAATGTAGTGAACAATCCAGTGCAACATGATAGGACTAAACATATTGGAATTGATCGACACTTCCTGAGGGAGAAGTTAGATGAAGGAACACTTCAAATTAGTTTTGTGAAATCTGGTGAACAACTTGCTGATGTATTAACTAAAGGTGTTTGTGTTGTATCTTTTGCAAGAACATGTAACAAGATGGGGCCTATTGACATCTTTGCCCCATCTTGAGGGGGAGTGTTGGTAGGACTTAGTTGTAAGGATAGGATAGTAGAGGGTGAACATTGTAAAAAGGGCATGTGTATACATTGTGTAGAAGGGGAATGGATAAGGGTGAGTTCTCCAGAAAAATCTGCCTCTTCTCTCTCGTCGGTGACCTCGCTTCCACCCCAAAATCAACAATTAGTAATTAAACTGCTGATTATTTATATACTCCTTCATTTGTGAAATTTGTCCCATGGTGGTCCTTGGACTGTTTTGCGGATTTAGTGCTGGAATTCCCATAGTCAGTCTATTTGGGACCATTTGATTTATGTGGTTTTGCTAATTGTTCTTAAGGTGCAATTCAGTCTTATTTTTAATGATACTAGATGATGCCGCAGACTCGCAGGAAGCAGAAAAATGATTTTATTGCTTACAAAAAACTTGTTTTAAGGTTGACCATATTCTGAAGTTGTGCCAGGTGCCATATTTCACATGTTTGCCTTCTTTATTTTTGTCAATTTCTTTTCTTGTACGCTTGGAATTGAAATGCCACATCAAACATATATAGATCTAGGAGGCAGTGGTTTTCCCTGTTTTTACCATAAGTTTGCATGACTACCTAGCTTTTTATACATATAGATGGTTCTTCTTAGAGATTATGTGTTACAGAAGTTATGCAATCCTATCAATAATTAATATCCCATTTCCATCACAAGTATAACTACTTGCTTTAAATGGGGCAGTGCACTTTTATGATCACTTTATACCAATTTAAATTGGGTCATTTCTTTTATTTTTGCTATTAAAGTTGTACGCTTGGCATTTCTAAGCATCTGCTTTCTGATGTTGGTGATTTTCTTTTTATGAGCAGTCGAATCTTTTTACTCCCTCCTTTCCTTGATGTTAGTTGTATTTCATTTATTTTCATTGATGAATTGCGGATTCAACCCCTAAAAAGACCCGTCCTATTAATTTTTGGAAGGCCTGCTATGGTCATGCTGTGGTCCAAGTAATCTTGAAAAGATAACTAATTTGTCCCCCTATGCCTCTAATCACCGAACTAAGCAGGGGTAATTTCGTCCAAAATCCTCCATTCTTTGCCTTGGTTACCATGTCGAAAAAGATGCAGCTAACGTCAAGGAGCAAATGGAGTATAATTGATGGTCCTTCTCAATGAGCTTTTTTACCCCATGGTGAATATTGGTAAAGCCATTCATTAGGGCAAAACATAAGTGGAAAATATTAGGAGGATGAAATCGGTGATTTTAAAGTGTAATATCTTTAACTTGGCAGGTGGTAAAGTCGATTCTGATTTGGATCTGGCCATGGAAATGTTCGGTTTTGCAAAAGCAATAGTCGAGAAGGGCCCAGAAAATACTATGGAGAAAGTTAAAATCCTTTTTGGTCTGGCTGATGTTTCCCTGGAAAGAGGTGTGCTCTATTTTGTTAGTTACTCACGCATTTAACTGTTGGATAGTTTTTATACTCATGCCCCGATATTTGATTTGCAGATGACTTGGACAACTTGCCTGGTTATTACTTCAAAACTTCAACCATCCTGGAGAATTTGGTTGAGCCTGACCATCGTCAAATGGTCGAACTGTATCCTCCTTGGGTGTAATGACTATGTCAATTGTCTGCCTCGTGTTGTTGCGCATCCTTCTCTCAGTGTATTTATTGGGTTTTAGGGCAGTACATTTTGGTCAGCTAAGCTGAAGATTTAAGTACCTAGAGGTGTCACTTTTATTTTGTTATACATACATGTTTTGGTATAAGTACAGGGAAAATGTGAGTTTAGATAATGCGTGTATGTTGTAGATATTGGCTTTTAAAATTTTCCTTAGCTCGGCCTCAGAAACTTCTGCATATGTTTTGTCTTGGAGTTCAGGTCCATGCTTGAAGTTGCGATTTCGTACTGTGCAAGGGCTATTTCACTATGCAACTCACATTCACAGCGGCTGAAAAATTCATATACACATACGCAGAAGCTGAAATACGCTCTGCAAGCTTTGTCTGTTGGTAATGATGCATCTTCTGCTCAAGGAGGCTCTGAAAAATCTGCTCCAGAAAATGAGATAGAGTTCCTTACTCGCATATCGGATGAACTCATGGAGAAGGTAATGAAGTAGAATATGATGCATGTTAACAGCTTGGTCTTTCTCATGAATCTAGTGCCACTACTGGAATCGACACCTACGCCGAGTGCCAGAAATGGATCCTTGTAGATGCTCAAATGGAGGAGCTAAAAGCCCTCATCAAGACCGGCAAGAGGTCTTCCTCATCTTCGAGAAGACGCTCAAGTGCACATGCTTCCGAGCTACCATTTCCGGCAAGATCACATCGGCATCGACAACATCAACGACAAGAACGTGAAGGTCAAGAGCTCAACACCAACCACCGCTCTACGACTTCACCATCTACCTTGGCATCTTCGTCAAGCGACTTCAAGGCATCTTCACCTTTGGACATGCGGCATGTTCGCCGACAAGCACCTCAAGATTGCGCTCAAGAGAAGCTCCCCAAGCTCAAGTCCGCGACTTCCACGAGCTACTACGACTTCGACATCGACCATGAGATTCCTTTCTATGGGAGTCAAGACCCCGAGGAGTATCTCGAGTGGAAGCGTAAGATGGACGACTACCTCAAGCTACATCAAGTCCCCTCCGAAGATCAAGTGAAGTGCGCCACAAGTAACTTCCACGACTACGCATCGACATGGTGGCTTCACACACCTTCAAAGAGCTTCAACATGAGTTGGCCCAAGACGAAGAAAGTGATGCGGCGAGAATTTGTGCCTTTCACCTACACGGAACATCTTCAACGCCAATTGGAGAACACCATCCAAGGATCCAAGTCCCTCGACGAGTACTTCAAGGAGATGAAGAAAGCCTTGCGATGAGCCGGTGTGGACGACCCCATTTGGATGAAGTTCTACTTCATGATGAGATTGAACAACGACATCTCCAAGACTATCTTCCTCAACAACTACGAGTCCCTTGACGACATCTACTTTGGTGCTCTCAAGGCGGAACAAGAACACATGAAGGCCAAGACTTCTCCACTCCAAGCACACTTCGAGAAGGCCAAGCTCCAAGACGGCGAGCATGAGGATAGTACCACCACGATGTTCAAGCCCAACGAGCTCCAAGACGACGCTCCCAAGTTTGACTTCACCGCCATCCCTCTTTGTGGCATTGATGATGCCGAGTCTACCACGACTCTTTTTGAAGACGACGCGACGACGACTATGACTACGGAGCCTCTCAAGGAACAAGATTTGGAGGCGAACGACACGGTGGCGAGCAAGGATGATGCTTCCATATTTAGAGGCGAGAGTGAGATGATCGAGCATGGGATTTTCCCTTCGGTCATGGAGGAGAGTGATGATGTGCCATCTTCAGCCTTCATCCACGGCGACGGTGACGAGATGGTTGAGCATGGGATTTTCCCTTCGACCACGGCGGCGTATGATGATGAGTTGAGTGACATGAGCCACCATATTGAGAGTGAGAGCGAGTTCACCACTAGCCCCATATATGATGAGTTGCCCCAATTCCCATGTGAGGAGAGCCACAACCCCCACTACTTGAGTGAGATGAGTGACTCCACCATATGTGAGATTGAGTGCACCTATTTTGAGGGAGTGAGTGAGCCACCTCATAGAGAGAGTGAGGTAGTTGATAGGGCATGTGAGGCCATTTTGAACTCTAACGACATAACCTCTACCTCTATTGTGTCTTCACATTTGGTGCTAGGTCCCATATATGATGACGCGCCGATCCTCGATGACTTCGTCCCTCCTATGGACAAGACGATGGCCATGGTGGAATATGATGCACCCCCACATGGTTCCATCAAGTTGAAGATGACGACCACGATTTGGTCTTTGCCACCTCACCTACACCACATGTGTGGAATGAACAAATTAACATAGGTGAAGGTGATGAGCTAGTCCCACTAGTGGACATTGATTGCTTGCATGATGTTGATCCTCCTATTGACACGCTTCTTACTAGTATGATTTCCCCATGCGATGATTTACCCATTTATGATGAGTTTGATGATTGCCATGAGGAGTCTATTAGTTGTGATGCCATGTTGCATAGGTTTTCTTGTGTGAATTCTCTTGGTCACATCATGTTTGACAATCTGCTTGACTTGTCATATGCTATGAATGAGATCAACCATATCGCATCTTTGCAATCTCATCGTAGTAACTATGCATATGCCATTAAAATAAACCCAATTTGCACATATGGCATAGATGACAAGCCCATGGTTATTGGCATTTGTTTTTCTTGTGATGATATTGATATGCTCCCTTTGCATCATTGCCATCATATGCCATGCCATGACCACCTAGCTTCGAACATGCATTGTTTTGGATGTTGTTCGTTTTCTCCATATTATGCTTCCGCTATTGCTCATGAGGAGACCCCCATAGTTTCCTCATACATGTTAGGAGATTTTGATCACTCCCATCCATTGCATGATCCTCATAATTATGTGCACAATATGCTCCCCATGAATAAAAATGATATCGATGTGCCATATACTTGCATGCTCAATTGGTGTCCCCATCGTGTCATACATAACAACTATTCTTTCATGATGGATGACATGTTCTTATATCGTGCTTCAAATTTCTTTGAGCGATGCTTGTTTTGTACTAACTCTAACGTGCACATACACATCATGATGGATGATGCGTACATTTACCATGCACATATTTTCTTTCGCTTGTGCCTTTCTTGTGTAGGTCATCACACTTATTCGTCAACCTCGCAAGCGCACGAGTTGACGAAACGAGCTCTAGAGAGCAATGAAGATGTGCGCCACCGTGGAGTGCTTACCCTCCACCCGCCCTCTACGCAACGAGCCTTCGCGTATTTCTTCTACATGGCCCTCACATGGTTATGGGCTATTGTCCATTACATATTCTATGCCCATCTTGCCATGTTCACATTGCATGATATGCTCATTTCCATTTGGATGACATGCTTTGGTGACCCATGCTTTGCATTACACATGATTCATGATTCTAGTACTTGTATGTGTATTTGCATGTTTGGTGGAGATATCACTTGTTATTGCCATGTTTGCTTTGTACCCCATGCCTATGATGATACTTTGATATTGCTTTGTGTTCGTTCTTACGATATGTCATGTGCATTGCCTATATCTATTATTTGCTCACATGACATGATTGCTCTGATTTCCTCTAGTGTGTTGCATTTTCGCTCCACTAGTTTGCACGACACGATTACTATGATTGCTTGCCTTGTTGCATCACCGATGATTCATACTTGCTCGTTTCATGCGGTTGATGGCATCCATTCACATGCTTTGCACATGATTGATATTGCTTCTTGTCATATATCTCCATATGTTGCATCTCTCATGCTAGATGATTTGCCATGTCTTGAGTGCAACAATGCTTTTAGTCTTGCTAATGAGATCGCCCCCATAGCTTTCTCCCATATTATTGGAGCTTTTGACATCTTTCATGTGAAGCATGCGTGTCTTCCTTCTTTGCACCATATGCCTAGTGCCATGAATATTGCCATTATTGCATCATATTATTCATGCACTTTTGCTACTAATGGTTATGTGCAAGAGAAGAGAACCATCATGATGGATGATGTGTTTATCTACCATGCACATGCGTTCTTTGCTTTGTTGTGTGCATGTGTAGGATCGTTCGACCCTGTGTCAACTTCAACTTCACGTGAGTTGACCATTCGAGCTCTTGAGAGTGAGCCACTTTCGACCGACGGGCTTCTAAAACGCATTTGCTACCATTTCGGCATTGTGAAGGACGCACAAGGACATGCTTTTAAGGTGATATCCTTCTCTTTTGAGAATCCCAACACCATGAGCATCACTACAGGAATCAGCTGCTTTGCCGTCTGCCATAGCAGACGGCAAAGGCATGAATGCCGGACAGCAAAGCCTTTGTCGTCCGCCAGCAGACGGCCAACACTCCGGCTGAACGGCTGCCGGCAAAGGCCGCTTTGCCGTCTGCTAGCGGACGGCAAAGAAGCAAGCTCTTTGCCGTCTGCCGGCGGACGGCAAAGAGATTGCTTCTTTACCGTCCGCCAGCAGACGGCAAAGAGGCCAAATAGGCCAAAGTGGATATATAGCCCCTGTTTTTTCTTATATCAATTCATTTTCACAGAAAATTATATATATGACCAATATAGCATATCCAACACATATTGCCAATAGTCATGAACACATGTAAATTAAAAACTTTATTAATAATTGGAATAGGTAATACAAAGTCATATTATAAAGAATCAGAAATGATTAAGTAATTAAATTTACATTTCGGAAATTACAAGAAATGACCTAAAACTAAATATCTATTTCCCTAAAAACTATCTTATTACTAAGATCTTCTCTGGATCTTCTTCTTTTCTTCCAACCTGCATAACAAAAACACTAAGAAAGAGAGAATGGGTTAGGAGTAGAAATGTAGCATTTCACTTGGTGAAATGCAATGCTGTAGGAGCCAGCACCAGGATGACCGCGCCCCCAAGCCTAAACTGCAAGGTGAGCTCATCCCCTTCTCTTCTTCCCTATGGATCGGTGTCCTGGCTCATGTCCTCTATTCTGTGCATGTGTGCAGTTTATTTTCAGACTTGTAGTCGTTGTGTGCAAATTCCTACCCTGGCGCATGTTGTTTGTTGTGCAGTCATATTACAAATTCCTAATTTGTAGTATATGTGTGCAATTCTGGAATCATAAGTGAAATCATATTGCTATGTGGGTACTGCCATGAGTGCTAATGTGTTACAATTTCAGAAAAGTGAAATACAAATTTGGCTACGCAGAAAATGTACTGCTATATGTTTGCAATTTATTATCATAAGTCTAGTGGTATATGTGTGCAAATGTACTGCTAGTTCAAATATTACATGCCGTTGGCTGTGCAGGAAAGTATAATTTCCATATTTATCATAAGTCTAGTGGTATATGTGTGCAAATGTACATGCATTTGGTACACAGCTGCCAAAAGAAAATTAAATTAGCCATAATGAGTGTAGTGAATTGATATGAGAACAGCGTCGCTATTATACTGATGTACACCAGAATACAAAAAACTGTGGACAAAAAAAATTCAAAGTCTTCCATTTAAAGCACATATTTGTGGGCTGGTGTTGCGGTTCATTCAGTTTCAAGGGAAAATTCAAAGTCTTCCGTTTAAAGCACATATTTGTGGGCTGGTTTTGGGCTGGTGTTGCGGTTCATACAGTTTCAAGGGAAAATACATATGTGTGGTTTCTTTTCTTTACTAATACTAGCAAAAAGCCGTGCGTTGCAACGGGAGAAAAAATATTAATGTCTTGGTTTGCTACAGAGTAAACACCAGTCTCTATGAACCAGAGATATCACCAAGGAAATATTGTACATTATTCAGGCATGTTAGTATAATGCATGAAACACAGGGAAAACTAAGATAGAGTCATGAACTTACTGGAATTAGAGTAATGGAAGGGACTGTTTGTCATTACAATAACAATGCCAAGAGAAACATGCAAAAAAGATCATAAGTATTCTACACGAACACCAACAAACAATTTGGTAGTTTGGCGTTGTTGAAAATAAAAAGAGATTACCAGTACAGAGATGCAAGTAAATGGATATAATCCATGCAGATCAAGCGAGCAAAGTACAAACCAGATGACAGTGAATTTAAACAATGTTTTTTATGTATCAATAAGAAATAAGACTGGGACCATTTGTAATAAGAAGCCAACCCTAAATTTTACAACTCAACTGAATGCATAGTAAATAAAAATAATTAATTGAAGTTCAATGCAAAAGAGACGGATGTCTTAAGAGACATAGGCATTTTCCAAGTTACTTATGTTCACATTTAGCACACCCTTTATATCATTTTTGTGAAAAAACACCCCCTTTAATAAGCAATTCTTTTTAGACTCATATTAAGAAACACATGTATTCACAACCTTGGGAACAAGCTTTGGGTTATAAAAGAACAGACATTATTTGACAGTTCAGTAAAACTAAAATGATGCTCTCAGTCAATAGCTGCATGCATATAAATCAGTCTGAAGTGTAAAAGAAAATCAGGTATACCTACCATGAATGTTTTGGTCAATAGCTGCATCCATATAAATCATTCTAAAGCATATAACTCATACAGGTATGCATGCCATGAATGTTTCGATAAAGAAGCTTATTTTGCCTACAACAAATATGACTTGAAATTCCTTAACAAAATGCGGCAGAACAAAAGAAACTCCTTAACTAATATACCTACCAGAAGTGGCTAAAGAAATCCTAGTTAAGTCCTAAATAGGCTCACTTTAAGATTGTGCTGAACCACTCTATTCCATGAATAAGCACTTGGAAAGAGACAAATGTTTAACTATGGCATAAGAAACTCGGGATTCATACAGTCAAAGCAAGATATAACCTTGATGAGATTTGAACCATTGCTTGATAGTATGACGAGAGCAAGCAGCCACAAAGCACCATGTGCACTCGATTAAAGTATTTCTCGGATCGGCTCCTACACCACCAACATTACTGACCGGCGATGGGTGTGACCTGCGTGACGGAACTCCTCCTCAGCAGTTCATATAGGCGATTTTTTTGACTGATCCTGAAGAATTTTTATCTGCTTTGCCCAGTTAAAGAGTGCAGATACTCCAATTACAATCGAGATAACTGCGGTCTTGCACTCCAATATGGGCAGATTCTGAATTCTTGTGTGGTTGGAAACCAGACTCACCTACAGTCATATGGCACATCAATTTGTCAGATAACCTTTTTATCCAACGAACAAATACACCTGAAGCACCAAAAGCGAAATATCAAACTGTAAAACGCACAGCCTCACCTACATGTATTTCTTGAGACCTTGAACAACTTCTCCATCTCCTAGTAGCTCCTACCAAAACGAGCCCGAGTCACCGGAGCAACGCCGGAGCCACGCCAGCGACGTGGTGGCCGAAACCCTAGCCGCAGGGGAGGGTCGCGCGTGGTCGCAGGAGGACGCGCGCGTCGGATCTGGCCGGAGGGGATGGAGGAGCGGGGCGAGGGGGTCACGTGGGTGTTCTGGGCGCTGTCGAATCCCGCTGGAGCTCGCCGGAATCGGCCGCCATAGCTGCTCGCGCGGGGGAGAGGGAGAGACGAGCGGGAGAGAGAGAGAGCAGCGGAGCTTGGGGGAGTGTTGCGCGCGGCCGGTGCTCGCCGGAACCGGCCGGCATGGGGGACCGAGGGGTGGGGGTGAGTTTGTGAGAGTTTAGGGATGAGAGAGAGAGAGGTGGGGTGGGAGTGGATCGGGCCGGTGTGGTGGGGCTGGGGAGAGAGAGAGGGGGTGGCTACGATGGGGCATCTCTTTGCCGTCTGCTGGGCGATTCTTTGCCGTCCGCTGGCAGACGGCAAAGAGGTGGGGCTGGCAGACGGCAAAGAGGTGGGGCTGGTGGGCTGGACCTACCCATCTCTTTGCCGTCTGCCAGCGGACGGCAAAGATTCTTTGCCATCTGCTGGCAGACGGCAAAGAGCTGACTGATGGCAACCAGGTTCTTTGCCGTCTGTCAGTTCTTTGCCGTCTGTTTTTTGTAAGCAGACGGCAAAGACCTTCTTTGCCGTCCGCTGGCAGACGGCAAAGAGCTGGCAGATGGCAAAGTCCCTGATTCCAGTAGTGCATGAATATTGTGGAGCATGCTTCATGTGTTGCTTGCACCATGACACTTTGCACACATGTTAGAGCTATTACTTTCACTCACGATTGCCACATTGCCATGCCTCATGACATATATCCCTTATGTGTTGCATCCGACTTGTGCATTACTTGCTCCTATCATATGCTTGGTTGCAACAATGTCATTTCTTCACATATGCCATGTCACATTGATTGCTACATGCTTGACTTGATTGCCTCACACATGATGAACATTTGCTCTTTCTATTGTGTTGAGTGCCACACTATCTTCACTACACCATATGCACATTATGCTTGGATTGTCTTGCATCTCATCTTCTCTGGTGTTGTGAATGATTCATATGCCTACCATCGACCGTTTATTGAGTGCTTTGTGCATGCTTGCTATGACCTTGAGGTAGATGCTTGCTCACTTGTCACACATATTTGCATCTCTACCTCACATTTGCATGCTTGGTCCTCTAGATTGCTATTGCTTCTTGCCTTTGCGCATGATGAATTTGATTGTGCTCAATTGATATGCCTACATGACATGCCACTATCCTTTGTCACACCATATGATATGCATGATGACAACACTTGTTGGGTCAATCAACTCTTGAATGCTTGGTTTTGCACTAACGCTAACCATATTTGTTTTTCCAAGTGCTTGTTGTCCTTGTTCCTTTTGAAGGAATCACAAGACGGTGCGACATTGGAGAGTGCCCATTTCGAGCTTCAAGATGAAGAGTACTTGGTGATCATCCACTTCTACACGGCGACGACATCTCTTTCCCATGGTGATTTGGTTTTCGATCCGGGGACGGATCTTTTCCAAGGGGGAGGGGATGATGCGGAGCATCCTACGGACATCACCATGTCAAGAGTCCGTTTGGTAAGTGACACGTGCGACATCTACTTCACATACACAAAGGTGAATCCTCTCCTTTACACGTGTTCACTTGACCCCTTCGAGGATGGTATACTACTTGACACTCCACTCGTGTGCATGCATAGGTATTGTCGGAGCTTCACGGATGTCGAGGAGGAGTGCAAGTGCCAAGGAACGGCTACACCATCCGCGAGGGACGCGTGGAAGCGAAGACGGAAGAAACGGAGCTGCAGGAAGCTACAGTGGCCGGACATCCGGGCCAGAGGCCGGACATCCGGCGTCACACCAGCAGCCGGACATCCGGCGACTGGCAACAGAAGGTCGGGCATCTCCAGGCCGGACATCCGGCCAGTGCCCCGGACATCTGGCGCCTCCCGAGAGGCCGGACATCCGGGCCCCAGCCCGGACATCCGGCGCCGCCTACGCGCGTGGACAGGGCCCGAGGCCCATGTATCTCTCTTTCCCCCTCCCAGGTCGTGGCTAGATTATAAATACCCCTTCCCCTCCTCATTCTAGGGTTAGCTAAGATTAGAACTACACATTAGAGCTTACCTCCTGTACCTCCCTTTGTGGGATTCCTCTTGAGAGAGAGAAGACTCCATTGGAGTACAAGACCTCCTAAGGGAGAAGGATTCCCCAAGTGAATCATCAAGACCTCATCTCCTCTTGGATTTGGGATGAACCCTACCATGTATCTTTCACTTTGTTGTTCTTGTACCTTGTGATCTTGTGTGTTTGTGAGTCTAGTGGATGTGTGATTGGACTTGTTCTTGAGTGTTCCTCTCGTGATTTCCCTCGTGTTCTTCGTGTTCTTCGTAGGACCCCCTCCAATTCGTGAAATATTGTCAATTAGGGTTCCACCTTACATCACCCGGCTAAATCCACGCCACAACACAAGCCGCTCCTCATCCTCCTTCCTTGCACTGCATCCGCCATGACTGCAGGCTGCGAAGCTCTTTGGGAGACCATTTCCACGGAGATGAAGCATGAGGTGACCGCCCTTGCCGCCACTTGGCAGAGCCGCCGTGCCAGGCGGATCGAGGCCGGCATGTCGGCCAGCTTACCAGAGGTCTCCGACGAAGAGGACGAAGCCGCATGGGGCGTCCAACATTAAGAGCGGAGGAAGCCTTGGCCAAAGAAAGAGCCTCAGAATTTGCTCACCGTTGTTGAAACGAAAGACGAGTCCTTCAAAAGAATCTTCAACTTTGAATCTCCCCAAGAGTCCGTGTATACACACTAGCTGCACCATTGTTGATGTTTTTAGTGACCTCAAGGCAATCTCAAGCAATGACCAGCATTGATAGATGAAGATCCGCATCAAGCGCCAGTTGTTCTTTGCAGGCTTGATAGATGAAGATCCGCATCAAGTGTGGGGGGCAGGGGGGTCGATAAGGTCGTTAAAAACGACAGATGCATCTCATCGGTAGTCGAAAGGGAAAAAGGGAAAATGAACCAAAGAAAACAAGAAAATAAGCAAAATAAAAATGAAAAGGCAATGAAAACCAAACAAAAGACATAGAATCAAAAGAAGAAGAAAAACCGCACTGAATCTTCTGTGGCCGGTTTGAACTGGTCATATAACCCTCCTGAAACTGCTCCATGAAGGTACAATATTGAAACTGCTCCCTAATTTCTGTTCCTTCGTCGTTATCTTGACTTATGTTAATTTGGTCTGATTATTTTTGTTGTTATAAGTATATGCTTAAGTCAGTTTCAATTGCCACTTGTGACATACGGACTCAAGCTATGCACTGCCTGAACCTGAATTCCGTTTATATTTCAGTGGATATCTGAACATAAGCATTATGCGCCAGGTGTGCCTATTATCCTCGTGGGAACAAAGCTTGGTAAGAACGTGACATGCCCACATTTCTTCTTCAGAAATCTGACATCCTGTTGTGTTCATGATGGAAGTGACGTTGGGTTTCATGATAAGTTACATTCACCGAAGATGACAAGGTTAGTTGGCGAGCATGACAAATTCACCTTAGTTTATTTTTTGTCAAGAAACTGCCATGCATCCAAACTTAATCTGCCATCCACGCACTAATATAAATTGCCATGAAAAATGTTCGAATTCGATTTGCCATACCTAAAAACCTGACGTCAGATTTTTAGCATTTCTGAATATATTTAGATGGAACCTGGTACTGCTTGGTACCCTGACCCCGTACCCCTTCGCTCGTTCCTCCCACGGGCGCCCAATTAGTATTTCACTGCCTCTTGCCGTCGCTGGCGTTGGTCTGCATCATCTCCTATGGTCATTTGATCATGGAGGCGCGGTGGATCCCGGCCCTTACCGGCGGGAGGGCCCCGTGTTTAGTTTTTTTAGTTTTGTTAGGGTTTGTGCCATGCCCAGAAAGACGAGGCGGTGACATCTTCTTGAAGATGGAATAAGGTTCTCCCCACCTAGCCCCCATCCCGTCGATGCTTCTAGCTCCATTGGAGGGCGTGTGGAGGTGTGTCTGCGGTAGATCTCGTGGGATCCAGTCAGTGTTTGTCTTCGGTGGATCAGCTTGACTCCGGTTCTTTCATCTACGTGTGTGTCTACAGGTTGGATCCTTCCAATCTATGCTTCTCTTCATCGGCGGCGGTTGTTGTTCTGGTGCGCTAGTCCCATGGGCCTTAGCACGACGACTTCTCGACAGACTACCACAACAATGTTTGTCCGGCTCCGATGTGGGAGGGGCGTTGACGGCGGCGCGCCTTCGGCTCACTCCAGTGCTTGTAGTCGTCGCTAGGTGGTCCACGGATCTTGATGTAATTTTTACTTCTTGTGTTCCTTGTACTACCTTGACAGTTGATGAATAGATCGGAAGTTTTCTTCCAAAAAATATATTTAGATGGGTAGTATTTTTCATGTTTATAAGGCTTTTTTTGGGTGAGGTATAAGACTGTTTTTAAGGGTATTTGCTACTTAATATATGGCTTTTGGCCTCTTGCAAAAAAAGATATGATTACATTTCTCCTACTTTTTTATATTAATGGAATAGCAATATAATTACTTGTTGATGTGCACATACAGAGGCATTTCACCAGGTTTAGACCGTGGCAGCGTTCGATCTTGGAAGCTATGATTATCAGAAGATGGAGTTGCACGTGTACCTTTCCCACAATACGTACATAAAGGATGTAAAAGCGGGAACATATATTTCTTATTTCTTACCATTTTTAAATTTCATAACTACCAGTGTTCCTTTCCCAATAAAAAATGGTTAACATTGATGCGTTTCTTACTTGGAATAGGAGTACGACGCGGAAACTAATTAACAGCGCCACGCGTATTAGTAGCAAGCTACTATACCTGTCCGAGAGAAACCGTGAGAGCCGCCCACTGGCTACAAAAGCGAGCCTAACCCGCCTAGGATCGCCAGACTAGTTGGAGTTGAGTTGCTGCCTAGTTGCGAAAGATGGGATGGTCGGATGGATGGGACCAAAGAGCCACGGCCACTCGTGGCGACTCCTCAAACTCCGCAATGTGTGGCCGCTTCCAGCGACTCGACCTGATCGGTTCAGGAGGCTTCGGTGTCGTTTACCGGGCGAGGGACCGCCGCACCGGCGAGATCGTTGCTATCAAGTGCCTCCGCACAAACAAGTACGCCCACGACGACAGCGGCGACCGCTACCTCTCCGCCTTCGCGCCCGAGGTCAGCGCCTTGGAGAAGTGCAGCGGCCACCCATCCATCGTGCAGCTGCGCGCCACGGGCCACCTTGACGGCGAGGCCTTCATCGCCATGGAGTTCGTCGGGCCGACCCTCAGGCACGTCATGAAGCACGACCGCTTCGGGAGGAGACACCGAGCTGGAGGTCCGCCTGATGATGAGGCAGCTCCTCGCCGGCGTGAGGAGGATGAACCGTCTAGGTCTCATGCATCATGATCTTAAGCCGGGGAACGTCCTGGTCGATCGTCGTGGGAACCTCAAGATCTGCGACCTGGGGATATCGTGCAGCATGGCTGCATGGCTGATGGGCCGCCCTACTCAAACCCCATTGGGACACGGGGATACCGCGCGCCAGAGCTCCTCCTAGGGTCCACGAACTACAACGAGCGCATCGACTCTTGGGCTCTTGGTGTCATGATGGCTGAGCTACTTGCTGGCCATCACCCTTTCTATGGGAAGTCCGACATGAACCACCTCAGTGAGATCTTGGACCTTCTTGGTACGGCAGACATCAAGGAGTGGCCAGGCTATGATGGGCGGCGGCTGCCGGGCGGATGGGCATTGCACAGCAGTTTGCGCTGCATGTTCCCATGTCCTGCCGAGGCTAGGATAAGACGTCGGCCCCAACTGTCAAAAGCTGGTTTCGAGGTCTTGAGCGGCCTTCTGCGATGCAACCCTGAAAAGAGACTCACGGCAAGGGACGCACTGCGGCATAGGTGGTTTAAAGAGACCAACTTTAGGGCTGCAAGGAGCTGATTGGTTAATTTGCACAATCCATCATGTAGCTTCCTGTGTGGAATGAATGTATGCAGAAGCAGGCATTCGTAATTCACCTCATATGTAATACGTTAGAAATGTACGGGCCTGCTCACATATCAGTTATTTGGAAAAATAATTTGCATGAATGGATTTCCACCAAAGTCTTCCTTTGCCCGCTCGACCCTACCTCCGGCATCAGCCTAACCATCAGTCCCGTCACTCGTGGTCGATGACATTGTCGTGTGTCGCCTCCTCACACAATGCTTGTCTGATGCGCCTCCTATGTCAAGCCACTTCCACTTCTTTGACGCCAGCCACTACGGGCACCCATCAACCTCCACCTCATTCCCGTATCCACCTCGGAGCTCTACACCCCGCCTTCTTTCTGGACGAAATCAAATGCCGTGAATCACGTTTCTAGGCGACTGACCATCAACAAATGAGAAATCTACGCATCATATATGAATAAAATTAGCAAATAAGTATGGTGTCTCCCACACAACAGTACTAGAATTTTGGGTTGCATCGAGTATAACCCAGAATTTGTTCAAACTACGCCCATGCACACATGGATATTTCTTGGGGATCAGAAAAGACAACGATGTTTCTACTTGATGCTACTGCGCTGCACTATCCTCCTAACATCTTATTGCACTTAAAGTATGTACCTACATATGGTCCACTCTACAAACTCTTGCAGTTTAGTCCAGTTCGACCTGAGCGAGACGATCTTTCGCTCCTTCGAGGCCGACGGGAGGGCAGAACCCCAAGATTTTATATATGAAGCCTCACATCCTTCAACTAATAAACTGCCGTCAAGCTAGCACCAAAACAACCAAGGTAACCCTTGCCCCAATCACCATTGTAACCATTCATCCCATCATCCTCTTCGTTCTCACCTTGAGGCAGGTGCATGCATCCCCTATCCAGGCCATCCGTTCGCTTTCATCGTCCTCGTCATTGTCCTTCTTGCTGTCAATTTCGGCATCCCCTGTGTCCCTATCGATACTGATGGTGATAGTGAGCACGACACGCTCGCCACCTTGGCGGCGAACCTAGGGGACAATACATAGGCAACATTTCGGCAGCCCGTTGAACAGCGACGAGCGGAGGATAATGGCCAGCGTCATGACCTGGGACTGGCCCCTGAACCAAGAGAAACCCACGGAGCATCCGGTAACGTACTCCTGCGCGTGTGTCTGGACACGGACCAGCGAGACCCCCGGCGGAGTCCAGTGACCCTACGTGAAGCAAGAAGAGGTCGATGTCACTGTCTTCGTCTTTTTCGTGGTCGTATCTTTTTTTAGAATAATCCCACTCCACTTTATTCAATGTTCAAAGGGGTCATTACAATATCATGGGGAACTCCTAGCCATAGGTGGCGTCCCACCCCAGGAGAAAGCGAAAATTTTGCAAGATAATGAGCTTCAAAATTACAATTTCTACTTTCATGGCTAAAATGACATTCATCAAGTTCGGTTCTCCTTGTATGGATCTCGCAAACAATAGCTGCATTGTCTCCTCCACTACCATCTTCGATATCCTTTACTGCTGATAAACAGTCTGAAGCAACAAATAATCGCCGAATAAGAAGATCATTGGCTAATGCTTGCGCTTCCCTACATGCCAGAGTCTCCAGAATCAAAGGATCAACAATATGCGAAAAGACCATAGCTGAAGAGACCAAAAACTCTACCGTTTCACTACGGCAAACCACTCCAACTGAGCCCACATGACCATTTCTCGAAACTGTACCATCAACATTAAATTTGCTCAAGCCTGCCGGTGGTGCTAATCATGCACCCCGTGTATTTCTGGTGATCCGAATCTGGGGTGTTTGTGGCTTCGTGTCTAAGCTGCTCAGCTCTTCAATGAATCTCTTGATAAACAGATGGGTCAAGAGAGGAGATTTGAATTCAGATTCGTGGATTGTCTTCCTTCTCGAGGACCAAATCGCCCATAGAGAGACAGCTACCCGAACAAACTCAGCTTGCAATAATGAACTCAGCAGCTCGAACAACTAGTTTCTTGCGCTTGCTTCATTTGTGCATATCAAATGTTCAACCAGGCCCTCGTCATCCATCGCCCAAATGCATATTGACATCGAACACTCCACTACAGATCTGGTCATCCCTCTAACCTTCTCCCCCCTTCTCAAATGCCGGCCACCATATAGGCACCCGTCAACCTCCACCTCATTCCATTTCCGCCCCGGAGCTCTCTGCCTCGCCTTCTTTTCGGACGAAATCAAATGCCGCAAATCACGTTTCTAGGCAACTGACCATCAACAAATGGGAAATGTACGCATCATATATATGAATAAATTTAACAAATGAGTGTGGTCTCTCCCACACGACAATACAAGAATCTCAAGCACCGTGTATAACCCAGAATATGTTCAAACTACGTCCATGCACCCATGGATATTCTTAGAATAAGATATGACAGCCATGTTTGTACTTGATGCTACTGCGCTGACCTATCCTATCAACATCTTATTGCACTTAAAGTATGTACCTACATATGGTCCACTCTACAAACTCTTGTAGCTTAGCTCCAGCTCGACCTGACTGAGACGATCGCGACACGGCGGGTGGCATCAAGATGGACCTACTTGGTGTGTGCGGAAGGCATGATCGGCGCTCCAGTGTCCGGAGCGAGAAGGCGGGTTGCTCTCTCCGGAGATAGCTTGGTGTGTGCGGTGCAACGATCTTCGATGGTTTCCCTAGGTGTTGTGGTCTCGTTCCTAGTCGGTAGTCGCAAGTGCTTCTTGGTGTGGTGGGGCTACTCACGTACTCTTGCTTGACTCTGAGTTGAGGTACTCCTCCCGCCCTGTGTGTGGACGGATATCTGCATGTATAATTTTTAAATATAGGTCACACGCGTCCCAAATATCATGTTCCATGTTCATTCACGTAGACACACACATGGTAGAAACACTATTCAAAAGGACTAGAGATGCAAATCGATTAACACCTTGGAGCACTATTAGATAGATCTGACATGGAGAACAGAGTAAAGAGTATAGAAACCACTTAATCGAACAAAAGAAACATCGTAGAAGCAGGAGATTAACGGTCTTACAAATCTAGCAACCGAAATCTCATGCGCAAACACTTTTGCGTAGATATAAGACAACACATCAGTCATTCTCCTTTTAATAGTCTTCGATTCGTCATTGTCATCCCGCTCCAGTCTCCCGTCGTAACATGGGGCGTCAGGGCACTCTATCTCATGCTTTTCCTTCTGGTATGAGGCCATCTTCATGCTGTATGCGTTCTTGCAGGGAATGGAGACGTTATCAACGATGCGCTGCATAGAAAATGGGAATAACCAGTGTTTGCAGCAGACAGACGTCGCAGTTGAGTAGCTTCGATGGGATAGTGGCATGCTGACTCTTGCCACCACTATTTATTCCATCTTTCTCAATATATTGTTTCCTCTTGCTAGTGTTGCTTGATCCCTCCTTCGCAGTCCGGCCACAGTAGTCGAAACCAATGGTCATCTCGAGCATGGCATCAGCTTCACAATGAGAAACCTTGGGCACGACAGAAGTATTGCATCTGCCTCGCCAGACGGGCTTTCAATGTTCAACGATTAGATTTGGTGATGGCGTTTGAATTAAAGCTAGTGATTTTTTGCCGTGATATGCCATGTGGGCTTGCCTTGTATTCATAATGTGATGCTTGATCGCCAAGATACATAGGATTACAACAAATCAATCAACAGAGCACGATCAACCGGTGATCGTTAATGATCCTAAAAATAAGTGCCTAGGATATCTAAAATCGATTCTTAACTCACCCCCTCAATCGGAACCATTACACACAAGGTTCTTATTGCGACCGAATCGGTCTAGCATCTGTTCGTGTGACATGTTTCATGAAGGCATAGACCACCCGGTCCTCGGAAGAAATAAACCGAACATCAAGTGCACCCATAGCAACCTTCTCGCATACAAAATGGAAGTCTATCTCGATATGGTGAGTTTTTTATTATTGGCAGGGATAGTAATTATGGAAGCTGGAGAGTCCTTTTGTTTTCATTTGCATTAGACATAACTTTTTTTTTTTGAGAACATGCATTAGCCATAACTTAGCGAGCAGCAACGAGGGAGAAGCTGTTTTGAGAAAACAAGAATTTAAACGGTTGTCAGCCCAGAAAAGCATGCATGCAGTCTATGTACTGTTAGGTTGATCTCCTCCCGTGTGGGCCCAACGGCCCACCGGGCCCTTAGATCCGCGCCCTCATCGGGGGCGCCCAACCCACTATGGTTGACGGGCCCCTGTCACCTGCGCAATATAAAGAGGTGGGGGCCGGCGGCTCACAACACGAGGTTCGTCGCGAGCCGTACACCCCACCGACACACCTACCGATCTAGGTTTCGCGCAGTGCTGACGGGAAGCGCCGCCACCACTTCACCCACTCACCGTTGCCACCGTCGCCCTCCGCCATGGCCACCAGCTCGAGCTCATCGAGCCAAGGAGAAGGTATCCTCCTCCCATCTCTCTGCTCTCTCTCTCACATGCAAAGACAGATCAAGGAACAGAGATGCTACCGATCTGATCTAGCCTAGATGATTCTAGGGTGCTATCAATGGTGTCAGAGCGACTAGGATCTAGATGGTTTTCGGTAGAAAAGAAAAACAGAGAAAGAAAGATCCCCTCCCGAGAGAATCTCTAACCCTAAACAAAAAAAAAAGAGGGGAGAAGGGAAAAAGCAACAGCTCGCCGGCAAAGAGAGCAACCGCAAGGCCGCGCCGTTCCTCTCGATCCGGATGAGCATCGGCAAGCCGAGGCGTTCGGGAAGAAGAACAAACCCCAGCAGGGGCAAAGGGCACCGCGGCCAGACCGTTCGACGGCGACGCGCTCACCGCAAGGCGAACGCGCGACCGGCGAAGGGGCAGGCAACGGTGCACGCCGGCAGAGGGGAAGCAGCCGCACCTCTCTTCCTCTCTCTCTCTCTCTCGCGAGCAGGCGGAGTGCTTGGAGGAAAGGAGGGGGAAGGGAAGAAGAGGAGGTGAACGTGGCGCGGTGGCTTTCGACGCCGTCGCCGGTGGCCGGACGGAGCCTCGCCGGTGGCCGGGCGCTGCCGTCTGCGGGAGAGCTACGAAGAGAGGCGAGAGAAGAGGAAATGTGGCTAGGGTTTTCGGGAGGATCGGCCAGAGACTGGTTTTGTTCCAGCAAGGAGTGCGGGTGACCGTCCGATCAAAATGAACGGCCCTGATCGAAAACCTAACGCGGCGCGGGCCTTTTTGGGCCGAAAGTGGAAGAGGCCGGCAGCGGCGGCGCGCGCACAGGCGCTGGGCCGAGGCTGGCTGAGCTGCCGTTTTCTTTTGTTTTTTCTGTACAGTTTTAGAGAATTTTGCTGAGATTTTTTCTATTCAAACTGATCCAACGAAATGTTTGTTTTAGAAAAATAGAAAAGTAAAAGAAATGCTTCTGAAAAGAATAAAGTTCATGAATTTTTTATTCATGTTTTTCCGCTGCAAATAAATAAAAGTGCTCTTTTAAAAATATAAATAGAACAAAAGTGCAATTAAAATTTAAAAGAGCATGTTAAAGTAATTATTGAAACAATTATGATCCTGTTATTTTTATGACCAACGTTGTTAATAACATGATCATGATTTGTTATTGTTATAAAAGGTGCATTTATTTCTACTTTTGCCCAACGGTGATATAGATTTAATTGCATAAACAATTGTATGTTTAATTTTGACCAACGTTGGATTAATGCATGCAATTGTTGTTATGATCTCACCTCATTGTGGTTTCAGGAGGTTTCCACTTGATGAGTTGCCTCAAGGATGTTCCAAACCTCAGAGGTGATAACTACACTGAATGGAGAAAGAAAGTTGACTTGACTTTTGTTTGTGCTGAGGTGGACTGGGTTGTGGACACCCCACAGCCGGTCAAACCACCAGAGCCAGTCAGAGGTGCAAAAGATGATGATGCTGCTTGGGCGAAAAGGCAAAGGGAACATGCTCCAGTGGAGATGTCATATACCCTCGAAAACCAAAAGTGGATCACCGCCAATAAAAAGTGCATGGCTTTCATAAAGAACACAATTGAGAACGCTATTGTGGGCTCAATTGTAGAGTGTACTTTCGTAGGGGAGTTTCTTGAAAAGATAAAGAGCCAGTTCACTGGTTCTTCAAAGATATATGCTACCCAGTTGCTAAAGCAGCTGGTGACAGAAAAGTACACAGGCGGTGGACATGGCATAAGAGAGCACATCCTCAGGATGAGCAACATGGCAGCTAAGCTTAAACCCATGGATGCGGATTTGGAGCTCAAGCCTGCACTCCTCGTTCACCTGGTTATGGCTTCACTGCCAAAAGAGTTTGACACATTTGTTGTCAACTACAACATGTCGCCTGAAAAATGGGACATTGAAAAGACTATAGCCATGTGTGTGCAAGAAGAGGAAAGACTTAAAACCTCACATGGTGGTTCTCTGAACTATGTGAAGGATAATAAGAAAAAGAACTACAATCAGAATGGCAAAGGTTCCCCTTCAAAGCCACATGGAAAAGCTCAATATCAGCATCAGCAGAAGTCTTTCCCAGTGGACAAAGATACATATCTCCATTGTAAGCAGACTGGGCACTACAAGAAAGACTGCCCTGCTTGCCTAAAGTCAATAATGGCAAAGAGAGGTAACAACGTTGTTTCCTTTGTAAATGAATCCTTGTATACACAGTTTTCGAAATCTACTTGGTGGATTGACTCAGGAGCAACTGTTCATGTTGCAAATTCATTACAGGGATTCCATTCGACGCGGACTACGCAAAGAAGCGAAAGATGCATTGAAGTTGCAAATGGAGTTGAAGCAGAAGTTGAAGCTGTCGGCGACATCTCTCTGGAGTTAGCTGATGGATTCACGCTTCTGCTTAGAGATGTTTTATATGTTCCTTCATGTCACAGAAACTTAATTAGTGTTTCGTGTTTGGATAAAGATCATTATGAATGTCACTTTGGACATGGCAAGTGTGCCATATGGTTTAATAATACTCATGTGGGTGTTGCTTTCCTACACGATGAGCTTTATTTATTATCACTACGTGAAAAAATGCATTCTGTGTGTAATGTGAATGAGCATGTTTCCGCGTCGGATAAAGAACAAAAGAAAAGAAAGAGAACTCATGACTCATCAAAATTATGGCACTGTCGCTTGGGCCATATTTCGAGGGGGAGAATAGAAAGACTAGTTAAAAATCAAATTCTTCCTCCATTAGAGTTCTCAGACATAGAGAAATGCATAGATTGCATTAAAGGAAAGTATGTAAAACAAATAAAAAATGGTGCAAACCGTAGCACAGGAACACTAGCACTGGTACAAAACAGGGCTTTTGTCCCGGTTCCAGAGGGCCTTTAGTCCCGGTTCTGGAACCGGGACAAAACGATCGAGACTAATGCCTAAAACCTTTAGTCCCGGTTGGCCTACGAACCGGGACCAAAGGTGCTCCACGTGGCCGCTGTGGGGCGCCCAGGCAGGAGGACCTTTAGTCCCGGTTGGTAACACCAACCGTGACTAAAGGGTCTCCACGTGGCCGCTGCGCAGCACTCAGGCAGGAGGACCTTTAGTCCCGGTTGGTAACACCAACCGGGACCAAAAGGCAGTCACGCGTCAGCAGCTCGCAGGCGCTGGGGTTTTTGTTTTTGTTTTTGAAAGGGGGGGGGGGGTTAGGGGTTTTGGAGGGTTTAGGGGTTTCATATTGTGTTAGCTAGCTAATAGAGAGAAGTGACCTCTCTTTCTCCGTGCTTGGTCGACGCTAGCTACTACATATAGAGAGAACTCGACGCTAACTAGTAAGCAATGAAGGAACCATTAATTACACAACATCGTCATGCATGATCAATATATAGAGAGAAGTGACCTCTCTTTCTCCGTGCTTGTTGGTCGAACAACAAGTTTTCGTATATCTATTCGACGCTACTACAGATAGTACACGTTGATGCATATATCTATTCAACAGGTTTGCAATTCCCGATGGCATTTTCCGTCTTTAGGAATGACGTGGTCAACAAAGAATCCCGCCAACTCCTCTTGAATTGCGCGTAGGCGATCAGCTGGTAGGAGTACGTTCCACTTCTGCATGGTCTAATTTAAAGAAGGGGGGTCAATATATATATATATATATACATATATATATATATATATATATGAATGAAATAAACACAATTGATGGTGATAAAATAAAATTATGAATATTGTTTACGTACTTCAAATTGTTGTTTAGTGAAGCCCCTCTCGGTGGTCTTTTGGTGAATGAACTCGCAAACGTAGTATCCACATAACTCAGTTCCGGTTCCTGCCACATGCACTTTACGAGAATAGAGTTCAATCAAAATGATAATCAACCATGATAATGGTATTGAAACTAGAATCAATGAGAGATGCGCGGAACTAGCTAGTACTACTTACTCTGGGTTGTTTAAATCGTAGCTCCGGTCTCCATTCACCCTTAACCCGCGTGATGAACTTTTTCCAAACCCTGCCCGGCAAAGAAAATGATTACTTGATATCAGGAAATGAACGAAAGTTGCCAATATAGTGCGATAATGATTGAACTTACTTCTGGAGCATTTCAATCATGACCGCATACTCCGTAGCCTCTTTACGTCACGAGTCCAAGACAGTTACTGCTCCCTCGTCAAGCTGAATGGCTAGCAGAATAAAGTGGAACCTGTGCGCGCATAACTCATCAATTACACTTAACCTCGAGTCAGCGAAACAGAATATGCAGAAGACAGTAACACTCACTTGAAGTTGTAAGGAAAGAGTATTTCCCTTTTGTTTTGGTGTCGAAGGAACGAGCTGAGCAAGATTTTCTCAATCTCCTCGGGGATCTTCTGTACCGACCATTTATTTACGATATTTGGGTTAATGAACCCAATGTCATAGATTTGTCCTTTTTTAAATTCGACGATCTTCAATCTGCATAATATAGTGAGGATAATTATATACATGCAATGAATGAGCTGAGCTAGAGACTTAATTACAGAAATAATACTTACAGACAATAACAAGCCACGAGACTTTTGTCGAGGGCGGCTTGATTGTATAACTGAAAGAGTTCGTCAAATTCAACGAAGATCGAGTCGACTCCAACGAAGTCGTGCTCATCCTTAATTCCCACCAAGATACTGCCCGTCCCATCCTTGCAGGTTTCCATGTACCATTTATGTAATGTTCGCATCATCGTTGGTAGATCTCGTTCCAGATCATCACTTCTGACGAGACGCTTCCCGTGCTGGTATTTAAAGGTGTCTACCGGCTTAGCGATTTCAAAATGTACATCATCGCCTAGGTAATCACCTGGATTGAAACCAAGAGCAACGGCCGCTACCCCCGGGGTATCGGTAAACACCTTGAGCGGGGGGCACGATTGATTTTCCTGTTCGCCGAGCTAGGGAATTGTTTTCCCACTTCTTGCACTAGTACTGCTACTTCTCGACCGACTCATAACTTTGTCATATGTCTTTGCAATAATGCGGTCATAGTTTGATAGCGGCGGAGGCGAAGGTGGTCGCGTAAGGGCATCCAGAGTGCGATTCGCCTTTACCGGATCTATTTTTTCCTTCGGAGGTGGAACTTTCCGTGCAAATTGGGCATGCACTTCGGCAGCACTGATGTCCTTGTTTTCCTCGTCAGTCCTCTCATATGGTAACTTTGGAGGAACCCTGAGGCTTGGACCAAATTTGAATTTCTTCCCACTACCTATTGTACTGCTAGCCGCCGGAGCGGCGGCGGCTCTCTTCTGCCGTTGCTGACGAGGCGAAGTTCGCTGACGCGGCGGAGGAGGCGAAGATTCCTGACGCGGCGCAGGAGGCGGAGTCCGCTGATGCCGCGGAGGAGGCGAAGGAGGATTCTGCTGAGGGGCCTCCTCCGCCAGAGTCGGCTGACGGGACGAAGACAGCTGAGGCGGCGGAGACAGCTGACGCGCCGGAGACGAATGAGGCAGCGGAGTCTGCTGAGGGGCCTCCTCCGGCTGAGTCTGCTGAGGCGGCGTCCAGATTGGAAGCTTGATGTTCTCCTTTCTCCATAGGCAGGTACTCCTTAAGGCATTTTCCAGAAGATTATCCCCTTCACCTGTAGGGTAGTCAAGCTCCAGCCCCTCAAATCCCTCCATTATTTCATCGACCGTGACAATAGCATAGCCATGTGGAATCGGACGGCAATGGAAAGTTCCCTCAGGTCGAGGAGGAAAAACAGAGCCGACCGCCGCCTTCAAGGGCAGGTTATGGCATTTTGCCATTAGCACACAATGTTCAGCCTCCGTGATACTATCCACGGGGTAGCGAGGAGCCGTGATATCAGGCTGAAGGAGCTCCGTGGAAGCCACGCTGCTTCTCCGCTGAGATGGTGGGGTAGCTTTGTAGGGTAACGCAGTAGAAAACAAAAAATTTCCGACCTACGCACCAGCCCAGGACCACTATGGAGACTGCATACAAGGTTTGATCATTTTTCGTTACCGACTCGTAGCGCAGCGGAAGTAGAGTCGATGACGAACGGCGGTGCAGATCCCCGCAACTAGGATTTTACAACCTCCCAACCGCGAGGATGTATACCCTCATCTGCCCCGCGGACAGCTCTCCGGGAGGCGGTCGCACAGTCCCCCGGACGGTGTCGCGGACAGCCCTTCGGGAGGACCTCCGAAACTCGGACTGTCACTCGGACAGCCCTTCGGGAGGACCTCCAAAACTCGGACGGTCACACGGACAGCCCTTCGGGAGGCACTCTCGAACTAAGACCGAAACTACGATCTCTCTACAGAGTTGCACACATACGGTATCATCTATCCGGCAGGGCTTCGCCGTCCAGAACTAGTTCCCACCGGAACCCAGACAGCCTTTCGGCTCTACGAAACTATTTCGTGGGAGGGAGAGAAGAAAGGCAGATCATGCATGCCATGTGTGTGAGAGTTGGAGTGAGGATGGAGAGCTCCTCTCCACCTCCTTATATAGTGGTGGAAGGGGTGAGGGGGGGGGGGCTGAAATTCAGCCCACTAAACATGCACCCACCAAACAAGGAAAACATGTTCCCACCAAACATGGAGAAAACATGTTCCCTTGTCCATGGTGTTCCCCCATGGGGCCCCACCTTCCTCCCAACACTCTCCACCATTTGTGGGGGCTGCCCCCCACCATGGGGGCCCCACCCAACACTTTGTCCAGCCACAAGGGGGCTGTCCCCTAAAGGGGGCGCCCCCAAAAACAGCCCAAAAACAGCCCCCACGATCCGTGGGATCTTGTCCCCTCTCGCTGGGACAAGATGTTTTCCGAAACTATTTCTTCTGAAAATTCCAGAAGGTCCCAGAACATTTCCGGCACCCTCTAAAATTATCTGGACGCGCTCCGGAACATTTCCGGTATGGTGGTTTAATTTAAAACCATCTTCGTTTACCCGGTAAACAATTCCGGCAGCTCCGAAAACCTTTTTCGGTTTTTTCTCCAGAAAAATTCCAGAAATTACCAGACCAATCTGGCAACCTCCAAAACATTCCCGGTGCTTGCCGAAACCTTTTTGGATCAATGGTTTTATCCGAAACAACTTTTCGGTTTTACCGAAACTTTTCCGGTGTTCTCTCCAGAACTTTTCCATCGTCTCTAAAACCTTTCCAGTGACTTTCTCTCGGACTCCTCGTCTAGTATTCAGCAGATAGATGACCCTTAAGCGTGTGAACCTATAGGTTCGGTGAAGTATAGACATGACCCGGAACCCCTTCCGATCAATGATCAACATCGGAGCCGTGGACACCCATATTGACCCCTATACCCACACGAATGAATATTCGAGTGAACCTCCAGTTGCCGTGTGCTATTCCTGTTGCTTCGCGATATGTTACAAATACCCAAGGTGAGACATGTAGGCATCCCCGTGGATCAACACTTGTCCACAATGCCAGTTACCTCGTTGCCGGTATTGTTCTCTTTTCTCGTTCCCGTGTTCCGGCATCCCTGTGATCAAATCACCCTGTGTCTGGCCAGACGATGATGGACACCGTAACACCGAGATGGCCCAAAGATATCTCTCCATCGTCGGAGGAGCAAATCCCAATCTCGAGCTATCAAGTTACTTGACACACTTTTCCATGAACCCGTAAGCCGCCGTAATAGCCACCCATTTACGGATGACGTTTAACAAACCCCAAAGTTCATGAAGCAAGCATGAAGAAACTCGATACTCTCATGGTCTAAGGAATTATGCAAACATTAACTTCTCTGTGTTATTAACCATAAACTTATGACGAATGTATCTCATAGCATAACATCAATCGGGTCGATTCAACACAAGTGTTCTACCAACAATTGTGCCCTCAAAATTGCCGGCATAGTCATGCCCATGATCAGGAAAACAGGATCATCATGCAATACTTGAGCCAGTCATAGAGGCTTGACTTGGAATAATTTTACCGTTTATTATCCCACACGTGCACATGAGTTTCCCTCCAAGCCTCGTTTTATTTGTAGACTCGAGAATCATTGCAGTTATAGCATGGAACATAAACATAATTATGAACAGGGAGATAATCAATAACATTTATTATTGCCTCTAGGGCATATCTCCTACAAGCTTCTGGGGCCCCCTCCTCCGTTCGGTCACCGGAGCCGTCATGATCTCCTTCCTCCTCCATTCGGTCACCGGAGCCGTCATGATCTCCTTCCACCACTCGATCACTGGAGCCGTCATGATCTCCTTCCTGACCATCGATGTCGTTGAGAAACGACAAGGTGATATCACCTTCGTTGCGGATTATATCCCCCAACAACTCTTCTTTTTCTAAGTCTCTGTCCATAGTTTATGCAAATATTACAACATGGCAATATACAACCATGAGAGATGGATTCGTGGCAAACATAGACCTAGCTAATCACAACAAGGAATCATATGCATATATGAGCAATGGATTAGTCGCAAACATCATGCAAAGTTATCGGGGGTTATACTTTCGAGAGAGGATACTTTGCGGACCGCCTCTCTCATGCATGTCCGACGTCCCCCCTCATGAAGAAGTTATCGGGGTTATGTTTTAACTACCCCCCCCCCCTCATGTTGAAGTTATCGGGGTTATGTTTTAATGGAATAGAATTTGTTAACTTGACATTAGACGTCAATAGTATTATACATAACAACAGTGCTATATGATATTATTGTTGTAGCGTTATATATAAGACCCCACCTGCCACCTTCGACAAACGGGTAGGCGAGCGGACCGGGAGTAAATTTTGAATATATGAGTTGTTACTCCCTCTCTCCCATAATTAACCTTAGTAAATTTCATTATCATCATGCCCATTTAGTAAAGTTGCCTCTCCCCGATTTAGGCAAAGTAAAACTTAGTAAGATCATCATGCCCATTTAGTAAAGTTGCCTCTCCCCGATATAGAAAAACAATATGCATACATCCATGGATCATCCATACATCATTGCTCATATATTCAAACTTAATATGAGTTTTAGCAAGATCATCATGAACAAAAATTTCTTTGAACAAAAAAAAATTCTATGTACAATTTTTTTTTGTATGAACAAAAAAAATCATGAACATTTAGTAAAGTTGCCTCTCCCCGATTTAGGCAAAGTAAAACTCAGTAAACTTAATATGAGTTTTAGCAAGATCATCATGAACTTAGTAAACTTAATATGAACAAAAAAAAGCATACATCAATGGACACAAAAAATTCTATGAACAAAAAAAAGCATACATCAATGCATACATCCATGGATCATCCATACATCTGCATATACATACATACACCATCCATACATACATCAATGGACAAAAAAAAATTCTATGAACAAAAAAAAAGCAGAGCAGGGGCGGCGGCGCGGCAAGCAGAGCAGCTGGGACGGCGGCGGCGGCGGCGGCGTCAGGGCAGGACAGGGGCGGGGGGAAGGGGGGGCTCACTGGGGGCGGCGTCGGGGCAGGGGCAGGGGCGCGGCGGCGTCGGGGCAGGGCAGGGGCGCGGGGAGCGGCGCCGGCGTCGGGGTAGGGCGCGCGTCGGGGCAGAGGGTGTCGAGGGCGTCGGCGAGGGCGTCGACGGCGAGGTGGAGCAGCCTGACGGCGAGGGCGTCGACGGCGAGCTCGGGCAGCCTGGCGGCGTCATCGGGGGAACTGCAGATGGAGATTGGAAATTTCCTAAGTGTGCGCTTATATAGCCCCCCCTTTAGTCCCGGTTGGTGCCACCAACCGGGACTAAAGGTACCCCTTTAGTCCCGGTTCGAGCCACCAACCGGGACCAAAGGTAAATTTCAGCAGCCCAAAGGGCGGGAAGCATAGACCTTTGGTCCCGGTTCGTGGCTCCAACCGGGACAAAAGGGGGGCCTTTAGTCCCGGTTGGAGCCACGAACCGGGACCAAAGGCCTGTGGCTGGCACGGCGTCGGGCGGGTGGATGTTTAGTCCCACCTCGCTAGCTGAGAGGCGTCGAGAGTGGTTTATAAGCGCGGCTGCGCCAACCCTCTCGAGCTCCTCTCTTATGCAGGCCTACGGGCCTAATCGCACTCTCTCTGCCTGTGGGCCTACTGGTCCTGCTGCGGGCCTGCATCCTGGCCCAACTAGCGGGTTGGGTTTCTAATCGTATGCAGGCCGTGGTAGCCCAGTAGGCGGCATTTTTTTTAATTTTTGTTTTTTTTTGCTTTATTTATTTTCTTTTGTTTCTAGTCATATGCAGGCCGTGGTGGCTAGTAGGTGGGCCTTTTTTTATTTTTTGCATATGTTATGTTTTTAAATTTTTAATGTTATTTTTTGCATATGTTATTTTAGTTATATAATTTTAGTTGCATAAATTTTATATAATTTTAGTTGCATAAATTTTATATAATTTTAGTTGCATAAGTTTTATTTTTTATTGATTCTTTTTAGTTGATTCCTTTTGCTATTAGAGTTTTATAAAAGCTTTTTAGTTTTCTATTAAAGTTTGTAACAAAAAATACTTTATGAAAATTCTTTTTACTATTAAATTTTTTAACAAATAAATACTTTGATAATTTTAGTTAATATTATTTTGATTATTTTTAGTTGATTCTTTTTGCTATTGAAAAATATTATATTTAATTGATTCTTTTTAGTTCATTCTTTTTGCTATTAGAATTTTATGAAAGCTTTTTAGTTCATTCTTTTTGCTATTAGAGTTTTATAAAAGCTTTTTGATTCATTTTTTTTATATTAATTTATTCTTTGAGCTAAATGAACCTGGAATTGAAAAGCAGTACAAATGAACTCTGAAAAGGTTGAAAGTTGGCATGGTATCATCATTTCACCCACATAGCATGTGCTCAAAAGTTGAGAGGGTTACGGCAAAAACTGGATGCACTTCGTGTACAAAATGGACAATCTCTTTCGAAGTATCACGGTTTCGGACGAAAACTCATATGTTACAAAGGCATTTCATTTCTTGACATGTAACTGCAGTGATATTCTAGATCAAAGCCATCATCAGAATAGTTGTGGAGAGAAACTCTTCACTTTTTCTTCGCGTGTGTCCCTTGCTTATTGCGCCGTAACCATGGATAATCTTCATCGTTTAACAGGGTGCTTGGGTCAGCCTTCACTTTGAAGGGAGGAATTTCATGAAACTTTTCATAATCTTCAGACATGTCTGTCTTGCCCTCCACTCCCACGATGTCTCTTTTCCCTGAAAGAACTATGTGGCGCTTTGGCTCATCGTATGATGTATTCGCTTCCTTATCTTTTCTTTTTCTCGGTTTGGTAGACATGTCCTTCACATAGAAAACCTGCGCCACATCATTGGCTAGGACGAATGGTTCGTCTGTGTACCCAAGATTGTTGAGATCCACTGTTGTCATTCCGTACTGCGGGTCTACCTGTACCCCGCCTCCTGACCGATTGACCCATTTGCACCGAAACAAAGGGACCTTAAAATCATGTCCATAGTCAAGTTCCCATATGTCCACTATGTAACCATAATATGTGTCTTTTCCCCTGTTGGTTGCTGCATCAAAGCGGACACCACTGTTTTGGTTGGTGCTCTTTTGATCTTGGGCGATCGTGTAAAATGTATTCCCATTTATCTCGTACCCTTGGTAAGTCAATACAGTCGAAGATGGTGTCCTGGCCAACGAGTACAGCTCATCTCCAACAATGTTGTCACCCATGAGATGTGTTTGCAACCAACTGCCGAAAGTCCTGATGTGTTCACATGTAATCCAGTCGTCACACTGCTCCGGGTGTTTGGAGCGCAGAATATTCTTGTGTTCATTGACATACGGGGTCACCAAGGTAGAATTTTGTAGAACTGTGTAGTGTGCTTGAGCCCAAGAATGCCCGTCCCTACATATTATTGAATCCGCTCCTAGCGTGCCTTTTCCAGTCAGTCTCCCCTCATACCGCGATTGAGGGAGACCAATTGGCTTAAGGTCAGAAATGAAGTCAACACAAAACCCAATGACCTCCTCTGTTTGCCGGCCCATGGAGATGCTTCCTTCTGGCCTAGCACGGTTACGAACATATTTCTTTAAGACTCCCATGAACCTCTCAAAGGGAAACATATTGTGTAGAAATACAGGACCCAGAATGGCAATCTCGTCGACTAGATGAACTAGGACGTGCGTCATGATATTGAAGAAGGATGGTGGGAACACCAGCTCGAAACTGACAAGACATTGCACCAAATCATTCTTTAACCTTGGTAGGATTTCTGGATCGATTACCTTTTGAGAGATTGCATTGAGGAATGCACATAGCTTCACAATGGCTAATCGAACGTTTTCCGGTAGAAGCCCCCTCAATGCAACCGGAAGCAGTTGCGTCATAATCACGTGGCAGTCATGAGACTTTAGGTTCTGGAACTTTTTCTCTGCCATATTTATTATTCCCTTTATATTCGACGAGAAGCCAGACGAGACCTTCATACTGAGCAGGCATTCAAAGAAGATTTCCTTCTCTTCTTTGGTAAGAGCGTAGCTGGCAGGACCTTTATACTGCTTTGGATGCATGCCGTCTTTTTCGTGCACACGTTGCTGGTCCTCCCGTGCCTCCGGTGTATCTTTTGTTTTCCCATACACGCCCAAGAAGCCTAGCAGGTTCACGCAAAGATTGTTTGTCACGTGCATCACGTCGATTGCAGAGCGGACCTCTAGGTCTTTCCAATAGGGTAGGTCCCAAAATATAGATTTCTTCTTTCACATGGGTGCGCGTCCCTCAGCGTCATTCGGAACAGATTGTCCGCCAGGACCCTTTGCAAAGATTACTTGTAAATCCTTGACCATATCAAGTATGTGATCACCAGTACGGAGGGCGGGCTTCTTCCGGTGATCTGCCTCACCTTTGAAATGCTTGCCTTTCTTTCGACATTGATGGTTGGTCGGAAGAAATCGACGATGTCCCAGGTACACATTCTTCCTGCATTTCTCCAAATATATAATTTCGGTGTCATCTAAACAGTGCGTGCATGCGTGGTATCCCTTGTTTGTCTGTCCTGAAAGGTTACTGAGAGCAGGCCAATCATTGATGGTTACAAACAGCAACGCATGTAGGTCAAATTCCTGCTGTTTGTGCTCATCCCACATACGTACACCTTTTCCATTCCACAGCTGTAAAAGTTCTTCAACTAGTGGCCTTAGGTACACATCAATGTCGTTGCCGGGTTGCTTAGGGCCTTGGATGAGCACTGGCATCATAATGAACTTCCGCTTCATGCACAACCAAGGAGGAAGGTTATAGATACATAGAGTCACGGGCCAGGTGCTATGATTGCTGCTCTGCTCCCCAAAAGGATTAATGCCATCTGTGCTTAACCCAAACCATTCGTTCCTTGCGTCACCTGCAAAGTCCCCCCACCTTCTCTCGATTTTTCTCCACTGCGACCCGTCAGCGGGTGCTCTCAACTTCCCGTCTTTCTTACGGTCTTCTTTGTGCCATCACATCAACTTGGCATGCTCTTCGTTTCTGAACAGACGTTTCAGCCGTGGTATTATAGGAGCATACCACATCACCTTGGCAGGAACCCTCTTCCTAGGGCGCTCGCCCTCAACATCATCAGGGTCATCTCGTCTGATCTTATACCGCAATGCACCGCATACCGGCCATGCGTTCAAATCCTCGTACTCACCGCGGTAGAGGATGCAGTCATTAGGGCATGCATGTATCTTCTGCACCTCCAATCCTAGAGGGCATAGAACCTTCTTTGCTTCGTACGTACTGTCGGGCAATTCGTTATCCTTTGGAAGCTTCTTCTTCATTATTTTCAGTAGCTTCCCAAATCCGTTGTCAGATACACCATTGTCTGCCTTCCATTGCAGCAATTCCGGTGTGGTACCGAGCTTTGTGTTGTCATCTTCGCAATTTGGGTACAACCCTTTTTTGTGATCCTCTAACATGCGATCGAACTTCAACTTCTCCCTTTCACTTTGGCATTGTCTCTTTGCATCAACAATGACCCGGCGAAGATCATCATCGGGCACATCGTCTGGTTCCTCTTGATCTTCAGCTTCCCCCGTTGCAGTATCACCGTATTCAGGGGGATAGTTGTTATCATCCTCTTCTTCTTCGTTGTCTTCCATCATAACCCTCTTTCTCCGTGCTTGGTCCAAACATTATAGTGTGGCATGAAACCCTTCTCAAGCAGGTGGACGTGAAGGGTTTTCAAGTTAGAGTAATCCTTCGTATTCTCACAGACAGGGCATGGACAATACATAAAACCATTCTGCTTGTTTGCCTCAGCCACTTCAAGAAATTTATGCAGGCCCTCAAGATACTCGGAGGTGCGTCGGTCACCGTACATCCATTGCCGGTTCATCTGCGTGCATTATATAATTAAGTGTATCAAAAACCATTACAGAACATCATGAATAGAGAAGTGACCAAATTAATACAAGTTCATCATCACATTAAAACCAAAGTACAGTAGTGATCAAATGTTATTACTGAAAAAATAAATACATAAAGTTCATACATATATAGTTTTCATAGAACAACATATAGCTCTCTAGAGCATCTAATTAAAACATACATTGAAACTATGAAAAATATTTAAATGCGATCATAATCGCAACTAAGGTAACAATTGATCCAACGGCATAATGATACCAAGCCTCATTATGAATGACATATTTTCTAATCTTTCTAATCTTCAAGTGCATTGCATCCATCTTGATCTTGTGATCATCAACGACATCGGCAACATGCAACTCCAATTCCATCTTCTACTCCTCAATTCTTTTCAATTTTTTCTTCAAGTAATTGTTTTCTTTTTCAACTAAATTTAACCTCTCGACAAGAGGGTCGGTTGGAATTTCCGATTCACATACCTCCTAGATAAAAACATCTATGTCACGTTGGTCGGCATAATTGTCATAAACACTACATGAAACAAATCATAATAAAAGATAATATACCACATCCGAATCATAGACAGGACGAGGGCCGACGGGGGCGGATACCAAAGTCATGGCACTATATAATAACAAACAATAATAAAAGTAAGAAAATTTTACAAGTATCTATCTAAATCATACAAGTAAGAATTTTTTTCTTTTAAAAAGAAGATAAGAACAAGAGGCTCACCACGGTGGTGCCGGCGACGAGATCGGCGCGGGCGATCGACGGCGGTGAGGACGGGGACGGCACCCTACACATGTGCAGACTCTAAGAAGTTAATTTCAGCTCAAATTGTGCATCTACATCAAAAGAACTCCCACATACACTCCTCCACTAAAACCCACAAACCACTCTACTTCTACAACATTTGAAATGAGCTAAACTAGCAGTGAGAGATGAAACGATGAAGTTGCTAACCTTTTAGAACACTTGTGTAGTTGGTGCACCGCCAAACCTAGACAAATCTTGGAGAAAATGGAGCTTGGAGGTCGAGCTTGGAGAGGAGAAAGCTTAAGTGTGGCTCGTGCATTTCATCGAATACCTCATGTGAATAGGAGGTGAGAGCAGAGCAGCACACGCCTCCCACACCGGCCGGCTAAAAAACAGAGGAGTGAGCGGGCAGGGGAGAGCATATATATAGGCATCTCTTTAGTCCCGGTTCGTGGCTAGAACCGGGACAGAAGACTGACCTTTAGTCCCGGTTACAGTCACCAACCGGGACTAAAGGGGTTGCGCCAGGAGCGAGGCCCTTTAGTCCCGGTTGGTGGCCGGAACCGGGACTAAAGGTCCCAGCCGAACCGGGACTGGTTCCTGCCGAGGCCCGGCCGGCGTCCTGGCCGCTCGAACCGGGACTGATGCACGCATTAGTCCCGGTTCGTAACAGAACCGGGACTGTTGCTCTGATCTGGCCTGGACCAATGCCCTGTTTTGTACTAGTGTAGAAATCATTCACACTGACATTTGTGGACCGTTTCCTGTGAAAAGTGTGGATGGCTATGACTCGTTCATAACATTCACAGATGATTACTTCCGATATGGTTATATTTATCCAATCAAAGAAATATCTGAAGCGTTGGATAAATTTAAAATATTCAAAGCTGAAGTTGAAAATCAGTATGATAAAATAATAAAGATAGTAAGATCTAACCGTGGGGGAGAGTACTATGGTCGGCACACTCCATATGGCCAGGTCCCTGGACCTTTTCATTTGCATTAGCCATAACTTTTTTTTTTTTTTTGAGAACATGCATTAGCCATAACTTAGCGAGCAGCAACGAGGAAGAAGCTGTTTTGAGAAAACAAGAATTTAAACGGTTGTCAGCCCAGCAAAGCATGCATGCAGTCTATGTACTCCTTCCGTGTTGTGTGCGGACGGGACGAAGTGCACATGTAGTGTGGACTATGGACGCATACACTGTTGACTACCATTACTAGTCCGTAGTAGAAATATGCATAGATCCATCATCCATGCCCATGCATGGATTTTTTGTACGAAGAAGAGATGACCATGTCTCTCCATGCTGCTCGTTAAACTAAAAACATTACACTAGAGGATGCTACATGAATTAGTGGATGTAAAGACTGAGGATATGCCCTCCTTTAACAAACATTTTTGAAATACAATAATTTGGGCACATTATACAAGTAGAGACTGAGAGATACCACTCACTGAGGCCTAACCCACTTCCTTGGGGATTGTTAAATGGCTGTAACAAATTCACACAGCAGCCATCACCCAGGAGCCCATGCCTTACAGAACGCAACACTCAGAAGTCGCTGGCCATATTTTGGTGAAAGTTCCAGTGTTATTGATATCAAAGAGAAGATGAAAGATCTTGAAATTTGTCTTTTTGATCATGAGAAAAGGGAGAAGAATTGGGAGGCTCATAGTTTAGCTAGATCAGCTGTTACTCCTAATTTGGGGCGCCATTTGTGGCTGCTTAATCCACCGGATTTCATTTGTATTGAACCTTTATAGAACTTGAATAAAGACGAGTAACACCACCTCACAAGAAGAAAACACTTAGAAGTCGCTGGCCACCGCAGCGCTGCTCACCGTCCAGCAGCACGCACGCACAGACACACACAGAGAGAGAGAGAGAGAGAGTACAACCATCTCTTCATAATAGCTATTATTTAGTATCAATATGTAAATAAATATATTATAAAAACACTCAAAGAAAATATACTATTAAATTTGTGTTAAAAAGTAAGTTACAATTTTCTTTTAGTTTCTTAGCAAAAAATTCATATGCAAAGTATTAGTTAAAGTTGGATCACTGAGACTATCCATATCTAAATTGTCAAGTACAAGTATATTTTTTGGACCATATGAAAAATTCAAAATTGCCAGGTTTTAATAATAGAGGAATATTTCTCATATTTAAGACGACCCTTGGAAATGAGATGGAAAAGTTGTAAAAGGTAAAATAAAAATTCTTTCTACTTAGGTTCTCTACCTATTGACAAGAATAGCTTAATACAATAATATATAATATATGTTTTTTTGCGGGAATATATATAATATATGTTTACCTATTCCATTCGATGGAACGTCTAAACCATTGCCCAGGAGCAGAAATTTTATCAACGCCACAACTGATAGATTTTTTTTTGAGAGAATTTTTTTTTATCTGTTCAGCAACTGTTAATTTAGTACGAAGAAACGAGAAGTAAAAATTACATTTAGGTCTGTAGACCACCTAACGATGACTACAAGCACTGTAACGAGTTTTTAAGTATATATTTATAATACCAACTGATAGATTTTGAACTATATATTTATAATACCAATTAGTGTGAAACTGAACGTTAACCTGGTCACATAATGATACAACCTCATAACAATACTAGAAAACAGCTCGCACGTAATTGTAATTCTACGTATGGGTTTATTATCATTTGTAAACGACGCATATGATCACTAATAAAATATTTTTGGGAATGTCATAACAATCATCCCCAAAATGAAAATGATTAAAAGGGTTTTCCATCTCGAAGGTGATATTTTATTTGCCGTAGAACAGTATTATTTACTACTCCCTCCGTTTCTTTTTACTTCGCATATAAGATTTGTCTTAAGTCAAACTTCATAAAGTTTGACCAAATTTATATACAAAGTTATCAACATCTACAATACTAGAGATATACAACATGAAAGTTAATTCAATAATTCATCTAATGATGTCAATTTTATATTTTGAATGTTGATATTTCTCAGTCAAACTTAACTACGTTTGACTTCAGACAAATCTTATATGCGAACTAAAAAGAAACGGAGGGAGTATCACATAATGTGGACATGCATGGATAAAACCATCAATTTATTTCGTTGTCACTTTCAACACACTAAAGGGTTGCCCTCGCATTTGTGAGAGCCACCATACTAGTACTAGTCCTAATGACAAGATAGCTCAGCTAGATATTATTTTTGTGGTGATTCTGACATATCCGTTTCAGCTCCTCAATTATATAATATAGCACAATGCCCACACGAATGATCGGCACGTGCGCTTAGCTGCCTAGCTTCTTCCTTGACACTCTAGCGAGTAAACTCGCCATGAATCAAGAAATCCTAATGACCAAGCAATCATCACCGACACAGAGTCAGGAACAACAAGAACATCCTCAACTGCATGGCACCGTCGCGCAACATGGCGGTGGCCCGACGACGTCCGAGTCCGACCACCAGCGCAGGATCACCATGAGTCCGCTCGTGTTCCTGATCTATTTCGAGGTGGCAGGCGGCCCGTACGGCTCCGAGCAGGCAGTCCGCGCCGCCGGGCCGCTGTTCACTCTACTCGGCTTCCTCGTGTTCCCCTTGGCGTGGGGCGTCCCGGAATCGCTCGTCACCGCCGAGCTCGCTGCCGCGTTCCCGGGGAACGGCGGCTTCGTCCTGTGGGCAGACCACGCCTTCGGCCCGCTGGCGGGCTCGCTCCTCGGCACCTGGAAGTACCTCAGCATCGTCATCAACATCGCCGCATACCCGGCTCTCGTGGCCGACTACCTCGGCAGCATGGTGCCGGCAGTCGCGAGACCCGGCAGGGCACGCTCAGCCGCTTTGATCGGCTTGACACTGCTCCTCTCGCTGTTGAACTTCGCCGGCCTGAGCGTCATCGGGTGGGGCGCGACGGCTCTGGGGATAGCCTCGCTGGCCCCATTCGTGCTGATGACGGCCATGGCGGTGCCCAAGGTACGGCCCCGTCGGTGGGCGTCGCAGGTGAAGGGGGGGAAGAATGACTGGAGGCTGTTCTTCAACACGCTGTTCTGGAACCTCAACTACCGGGACAGTGCGAGCACCATGGCCGGCGAGGTGGAGCTGCCGGAGCGGACGTTCCCGCGGGCGCTTGCGGCCGCAGTCATTCTGATTGCCGTGAGCTACCTGCTGCCGCTCATGGCCGCCACCGGCGCCACGGACGCGTCGCCGGATGCATGGGTGAACGGCTACTTGGCTGACGCCGCAGGTACCTAGAGGCGCTTACAACCTTACATACAATTATCACAATAATTCAGATACCACGTCATCACCTCGGAAAACAAATCAAAGAGGAAAGGACGTACTAGCAAATCAGGTGGTGTCATGATGATGATAGATCTTGACATGGCTGACTAATTGTGTGGTGGCAATGGATGATCCACAAAGCTAGATGGAAATCTTAAATACTAGTTCATCCTCATAACCCTTCTATTATTATCTTAACATGCAAATATGCCCCCTCAACAAAGGTCCACCACATCATGCATGAGAAAAAGGTTTTCATTATTACCTTATCCCATGCACGCATGCCACCTCATCAAAGGTCCATTCAACATGCTTGAGAATTTTCTTCCATTGTATTATGCCATTTATATTCAAAATATTTTTGACTACACAATAATAATCAAATATAATGTATAGGAGTACTATTTATTTTTAGTTTTAGTTCATATATTATTAATTCAACTATGCATGTTTCATACAATCAAATCACTGTAATATATTGCAATCGATTCCCACAGCAACGCACGTGGTATTCTCTAGTATATCATCATATTACGCTCACCTGATCTTGAATATGGTTGGTAGATTAGTGGTGGACGACAGTGATGGGCATATGATTATATCACAAGCCGGTGAGAAAGAGAATCAACAAAGGTGTGGGCATCCCGAGGAATAATTAGATGCACCGGTGGACTAGGAGATGTTAGAAGACGATAAAGATGACATTATGACTTGACTATGGGCCATGTAGCTGCTAGAGCTGCACTAGTGAAGTGGACGGCAGCAGACCACTGTCTAGACTAAAGTTACGATCCACTGTCCATTCCGAGGGAAGGTCCTATAGCTATCAAGTGCACATATGAAAAACTGTTGTAAAGCCAACAAAAAGAACAAAATAGACACAGGATGCTCTCTACTGTGGTCAATACTCAGGAAAAAAGTCGTAGGCATGGCATGCTTGTGCTACAAGCAAGTTGGGCAAAATCCAGTGAGTGCATGTTACAATCAGCCTGTTAACTTATTTCATAATTTTATTGTATCTAAACAGGCATCATCGGGGGTCCATGGCTCAAGTACTGGATGGGGGCAGGCGCGGTAATCTCCTCCATTGGCATGTTTGAGGCCCAGATGAGCAGTGGCGTGTTCCAGCTCCACGGCATGGCAGACCTAGGCCTCCTCCCGTCCGTCTTCTCCAGCCACGCCACTTGCACCGGAACCCCATGGGTTGCCATCACTGCATCAACCGCTGTCACCATCACCGTCTCGTTTCTCGGTTTCGACGACATCGTTGCGACAGCTAACTTCCTCTATAGCCTCGGTACGCTACTCGAGTTCTCCTCCTTCCTCTGGCTCCGGGCCAAGTACCCAACACTAAAGCGCCCCTACCATGTGCCTCTGCCTCTGCCCGCGCTCGTGGCCATGTGCGTTGTGCCATCGGTGTTCCTAGCCTATGTGTGCGTGGTTGCTGGGTGGAGGGTATTCGCCATTGCTGCAGGGCTGACCACACTTGGGGTCGGGTGGCACGCCCTAATGAGGGTGTGCAGAGCCAATAAGTTGCTCAGGTTTAATGTACCTGAATCATCAGGTTGATTCATTCCCTGCAAGTTCCATTGTCCACAATACTCACATAGTATATCTAAAAAGGAGTATTAATACCCGGTAGAACTAGCAGGGTGATTCGCGCATTTGCGTGACAAGATTTAAATGTATCATATATTTGATATTATTCTCTCTTCAATATATAGGTCCCATTGTAACTTGTAGAATATAGCTAAAATATATGTCTTGCAAAAGGATGAATGCATTTTGGATTTTCTGTTTCACCCACATGTACACTTTGGAATTTTTTCATCAAGTGTATTGGATTGTTGGTTTGTATAAATAATAACATAAGACTAATTGTACTCAAATAGTTGGCTTTGTTGTGTAAAATGCATTATACATATCTATGGGATTCCCTTGGTGCCATCTTCCCACCAATAATCTTTTGAGAAAAAATCACCAAAAATCAAATTCGAATATTGATAGCTTATATATGGGATAACATATCTCTGTATCCACCTGCATTTCCTTGGATGTAGTGCATTATTGTTTCCTGATTGGTACAATGCTATTCATCCAGATCTTGGCTGCCGGCTGTGTTCAACGGACGAAATGCATTCGGCAAAGACGCTGACACTAGGCAAAAATGATTTTTTCCAGTAGTGAAGGCAGTGTGCTTTGTCAATTTACCCCGTGCAAACTGCAAAGAATATTGACCTCCTAATTTTATAATAGATAGGACACGGGAAGACCTTCAAAGAAATAGTATAAGCAATTAGCATTGCACTTCATGGCAGAAACAGTGTCCGGCTAGCTTTACATTTTACTGAGTGATGACTCTAGGCAATTTCACTTGCATATTTGTACATGAGTAGTGGCTCAACCATTTATATAGGAGCCCACCATAGAATTGTCAGATCACTGGAGACTGATATGTGCAGCTAGCATGGGGGCCATGGCATATGTATATATGTGGACATGCACGATGCACCACATGGTGATTGCCTTCAACTGGAACGATTGTTCACCATGAGCCTATGCCATGAACTTGGTGTGCTCTCCTGAGCTTGCCACGCTTAGTAAGTCAGTATTGACCAACGTGTTTCATTCTCATGCCGGACTATGCAGAAGTCGGAGGATGCAAGAGTCTTAGTATTGTGCTACATATATGCACTGCATTTTATGAATCATTTCATTCGCGGCTCACAAGGCCAGGATTTATTGCGAAGTCTCATTATCCATTTATCTCCTTGACCGATGAGGCTGAGAGACCATTTTTTCGTGACCGACGAGGCCGGAAACCCCTCATTTATCCTGACCGACGAGGTTGGACACACTTTGTTCGTGATCGACGAGGCCGAACACTCATTTGTGACCATGCAGTGAGCCCGGTGCCGACGAGGCCGGACATCCTACCCCAAAGTTCGACGAGGCTTTGGCATGTCACCGTATGGCCACATCGGCCACATATATCTTTGAGAATATTTCATGTTACAAAACGACGACCATCAGCGCAGCTTAATCGGAGGTGTTCCACAGATTGCCCTGCGGATGTAATTAACCGGACTGTCTTAAGACGCTCCGGGAACATGCAACTACACAATCGCCAATTCAAGTCAGATTTCATTAAAGGCACAATATTTGTAATCAGTGGGAAACTGTACTTTGTAATTTGATAAACAATTAATAAAGCAATGTTCCCCTTTGTTCGTCTCGTTTATTTTTTGTATACTATTGTACACTGGCACGCTGGCAGCTTTATTTATCGTTACGCCATTAGGAAATACCCCTACCCGGGGATATTTGTTTTTTCACAAAACAGGTGGGATGGAACGTACACATGCCTTCCATACTGTCCTCTTTCTTGCATTCTCACTCATTCGGCCACTCCCGCCCCTCTCTCCTATCTCCAAAAATTCATCGATGTCGCCTCTAGTTTCAGTGATCTCCGCTGCTAATCCGTTCATCGTCTGGGCCCCGTCTCAATGTACTTCGGATATTCCCTACTGTCTCCTGACCTTCCACCTCTCGGCACGTGCCCCTGTGGTGAACCCAACTCGCACCTCAGTTCGCATGTGTGGCGTTTCAAAGGCCATGGCATCACGTTCCTTGACTCGTCTGATCTGTAGTCTCGCGCGGTGTCATTCCACACTTCAGCGGTGTCTTGTTGTATTCGTTAGGGACGACAAAATAAATTAGATATTTTTTTTGTAAAAATCAATGCATAAATTTTGATGTATCAACTTTTTCTGAAAACTGAGTTGTATCCACTTTTTGAAATAACAAAAATGAATGCCCCTGTTTTGCTAATCAACTATCAAGTTAATCAATTCAATTTTAATTATATTAGAGTATAATTATATTAGATTCAAATTAGGACTCGACACTGTGAATTAAAAAAAGGTTCTATTTTTTAAAAGAAATCGCTCTATCATGTCTTAGCTATAAAGGAAATGTTGTCCCTTTGTTCATAAATCTTGCTATGAAAGTTATTAAATTCGTATTAGGATATGAATTTAGCACGTTAAAGCTAACATATGTTTTTTCCTTTTTAATATCATGGCTTAAGAAATTGCAACATATCAGGGCTATATTATTTACGTGTCGCCATAACTTTTTTAAGCCCTTTAGTGCGTTCTTCGACCTCGGGGTCAAGAGTTGCAACATCAGGCTAGCCCCTTAAGGGCATGTAATGTGTACCGATATCTAGTAGAAGATAATACCATGTTATTATAGGAAAAAATATTTACTGAAAATTAAACAAATAAATGATATAAATGATTCAATTAAATTATTCATAGACTAAATGTTAACAAAAATATCATATTGGAATCTATTTTACATAAATAACTTCTTTTACAAACTTTCGCCACTTAATCTTGTAAACGATTCCCATAATGCAGAAAGAATGCTTAGCATAATATAAAATGGTATAATTGTATTATAAGAAAAGAATCAACTAGCTCATGCAAATGTCTTGCTATCCCATGGAAGAGGATCGTTATGTTGAGCAAAATAGCATAAAATGTCTCACTTGTTTAGAATTATTATCATGCCTTTTTTGTTGAGAAAATAGTTCACTAGTTGAAAAAAATGTTGTAGAGCACACAAAATGAACATGACATTTTTACCTTTGTTGCTCTTATATTTTCGAGATTAACAATACAAAACCACTCTGGAAATACTATACCATTTGATGAAAATGAAATGCTATTATCAAAAAAAAATTAAACTAGATCAAAAAATAACTTTAGGTATAACTTCTTCGTAAGGGTAGAAAATGCAAGTTATGTGTCTTAGGGAGTTAAATTTGTTAGCACACAACATACCGGTATTTTTCCAGTGAACGTTTGCGAGGATGAGCCTCATGATTGTCTGGTTTTCGCGGTATCCTCATTTCCATGTTCGATTAAGCTACACTAAGTTTGGAATAAAAAATTATTGATAAATTGGAAAAAATTGGTACCCCAAAAAGTAACTATAATAAACACATACATCAGAGTCTCTCATGGCCACCTGGGTTGTGGGCTTCTTGGGACATCAAAAATGGACGAATGATGATTCCATCTTTGTGACAAGTTCTTTTTAATCTTGTTATACTCACCATTTTTCTATCGATAAATATACCTTTAATAAATTGATGGTACGATTGGATTATAAACTCTTATCTCTTACAAGGTAAGCAAGAGTGTCTTACAATTTCTTATAACAGTTGTACCAGAACTAAAGATGGAAACACTCCTCTAAAGGATTAGAGATAGAAACTGATTGAGACCTCGTAGCACTACTCAAATGAGCTGGTTATCAGCTTCGAGCTATACCGGCATCGAATCAAAGATGGAGACTGACTGGCAAATGTATAAAATATGACATGGGAAACCGTGACGGCCGCCGCGGTGTCGACGTATAACCCTGGACAAAAGATCGAGGCTGGTAGAGGAGTAGCGGCTTGGTTTTTATTCCCTGTGTAATTTTTTATACATAGATAAAAACAAGTGGAACGGGTGTGGTGGGAGGTGGGATGAAAACAAACCGGACGAAAAAAAACGGACGAAAAAAACCCGGTATACCAGGCTACCAACTGCTCCATTAGGAGTAGAGATGATCTGCAACTGCACGCCGTGCTCCACTCCTATGTGCACGTTGTGCATGCCCGTACATAGCTAGCTTTCTGTTATGATGTACTCTGTATAAATCCCCTTCGTGGGCTGATTGAATAGACAAGCCAAGTATTCTATTCTCCATCTGTTTCTTTGTCTTTGTTTTTTTCTTGACACAGGAAAAAATGTTCAACAAGAGAAGTAAATAAAACAACATTTTTCTGTCGCCAGTCTAGCTCATCGTTCAGTCCTTCTCTTCGTGCGTCATCTTGCTTCTCTTTTTTATTTTTCATTTTTATAATTTATTTCAAAAAACATTTTTTATATTAGGACAAAAATCAATCTTTAATGTAACAAAGAAACAAAATGAAAACAAGACAAACTAAATAGTGTGGCACTGTTTTTCAAAAGAAAAGAATATTAAGTTGCATACAAATGGAGGACATGCAAATGTGTGTATCCGACGTGGGTTGCGTAGTTTTTCTTAACAAAAAAAAAAGAAAAGAAGAATACAAATTAAAAACACGACGGTAAAAATAAAAATAAAAAAAGAAAGTAGAAAAAGAAAAAGAAAAGGTCAATAATAAGCCCGCATAGCAGGCCGCCCAAGCCGGGTGTGCAGTTGCAAAAAAGAAGTCAGTTGCAGCCGGGGGCGAGACTTGCAATTGCAAGCCTACTGTCGGACATCTAGTTGCAGTCGAAGGCGACACTTGCAGTTGCAAGCCTAGTGTCGGACATGCAACTCCCCCCCCCCAACATGACAAAAAGTCCAGTTGCAACCATGTTGAAAGACATGCAATTGCAGTCGGGGGTGGCTGTTGCAGTTGCATGTCTAGTACTGGACATGCAACTGCCCCCACCCCCTTCCGGACATGCAACTACCACACCCCTCCCGCCGCCCTCTGACAAAAACACAAGACCAGTTGCATTCGGGGGCAACACTTGCAGTTGCATGCCTAGTATTGGACATGTAGCTGCTCCCCCACCCACCTCTCCCGCCACTCTTACAAAACAAAGGTTAGTTGTGGTAGCGCTGTGTGGACATGTAGTTGCATTAGGTGGCAACACTTGCAGTTGCAAAGCCTAGTGTCGGACATGCAACTACCCCCTCTCCCGACGCCCACTTACAAAACAAAAATGTCAGCTGCATTGGGTGTGTAGGCATACAATTGCAGTCGAGGGCGACACTTGCAGTTGCAAGCCTAGAATCGGACATGCAACTCCCTCCCTCCATGTCGCTCCCTTATAAAACGAAAAAAGGCCAGTAGCAGTCGAGTGTGTAGGCATGTAGTTGCAGTCAAGGGCGACACTTGTAGTTGCAAGCCTATTGTCGGACATGCAACTCCCCTCCTCTCCTGCCTCCCATTTACAAAAAAAGGTCAGTTGCAGCCGGGTGTTTAGGAATGCAGTTGCAATCGAGGGCAACACTTGAAGTTGCAACCTACTGTCAGACATGCAATTGTAGTCGAGAGCGACCCTTGTAGTTGCAAGTCTATTCTCGGACATGCAATTCAACCCCTCTCCGACAAAAACACAAGGCTAGTTGTAGTCGGTAGGGGACATGCTGTTGCATTCGAGATGCGTTACTAGACGGGACGGGACGGATATCTACCACACCTGTTGAATGCCCCGTCCGTCTGTATGCTGCCATTAAGCAGGCTCGCTGGCTGAGAAACCTACTCCGGCGCTGCGCATTTGCGCACCCGGACGCCTGGCCTCACCGGAATCCGCTATTTAAAGGCGGCCACACCCGGCTAACTCCACGCCACAACACAAGCCGCTCCCCATCCTCCTCCCTTGCACTGCATCCGCTATGACTGCAGGCTGCGAAGCTCTTTGGGAGACCATTTCCACGGAGATGAAGCATGAGGTGGCCGCCCTTGCCGCCACCTGGCAGAGCCCCCGTGCCAGGCGGATCGAGGCCGGCTTGCCGGCCAGCTCGCCAGAGGTCTCCGACGAAGAGGACGAAGCCACATGGGGCGTCCAACATCAAGAGCAGAGGAAGCCTTTGCCAAAGAATGAGCCTCATAATTTGCTCACCGTTGTTGCAACGAAAGACGAGTCCTTCAAAAGAATCTTTGAATTTGAATTTCCCCAAGAGCCCGTGTATACACACTGGCTGCACCATTGTTGATGTTTGTAATGACCTCAAGCCAATCTGAAGCAATGACCAGCATTGATAGATGAAGATCAGCATCAAGCGCCAGTTGTTCCCTGCAGGCTTGAGCTTCAAGTAGCTGGAGCATGGGGGGCAGGGGGGTCGATAAGGTCGTTAAAAACGACAGATGCATCTCATCGGTAGTCGAAGGGGAAAAAGGGAAAATGAACCAAAGAAAAAAAGAAAATAAGCAAAAGAAAAATGAAAAGGCAATGAAAACCAAACAAAAGACATAGAATCAAAAGAAGAAGAAAAATCGCGCTGAATCTTCTGTGGCCGGTCTGAACTGGTCATATAAGCCTCCCGAAACAGCTCCATGAAGCTACAGTATTGAAACTGCTCCCTAATTTCTGTTCCTTGGTCGTTATCTTGACTTATGTTAATTTGGTTTGATTATTTTTATGGTTATAAGTATATGCTTAAGTCAGTTTCATTTGCCACTTGTGACATACGTACGGACTCAAGCTAGGCCCTGCCTGAACCTGAATTCCGTTTATATTTCTGTGGATACCTGAACTGAAGCATTATGCGCCAGGTGTGCCTATTATCCTCGTGGGAACAAAGCTTGGTAAGAACGTGACATGCCCACATTTCTTCTTCAGAAATCTGACATCCTGTTGTGTTTACGATTGAAGTGACGTTGGGTTTCATGATAAGTTACATTCACCGAGGATGACAAGGTTGGTTGGCGAGCATGAAAAACACACCTTAGTTTATTTTTTGTCAAGAAACTGCCGTGCTTCCAAATTGAATTTGCCATCCTCGCACTAATATAAATTGCCATGAAAAACGTTTGAATTCGATTTGCCATACCTAAAAACCTGACGTTAGATTTTTAACATTTCTGAATATATTTAGATGGAAACTGGTACTGCTCGGTACCCTGACCCCGTACCCCTTCGCTCCTTCCTCCCACGGGCGCCCAATTAGGATTTCCCTGCCTCTTGCCGTCGCTGGCAATGGTCTGCATCATCTCCTATGGTCATTGGATCATGGAGGCACGGTGGATCCCAGCCCTTACCGGTCGGAGGGCCCCGTGTTTAGTTTTTTTAGTTTTGTTATGGTCTGTGCCATGCTCAGGAAGACGAGGCGGTGACATCTTCTTGAAGATGGAATAAGGTTCTCCCCACCTAGCCCCCATCCCGTCGATGCTTCTAGCTTCATTGGAGGGTGTGTGGAGGTGTGTCCGCGGTAGATCTCGTGGGATCCGGTCAGTGTTTGTCTTCGGTGGATCTGCTTGACTCCGTCCTTCTTTCATCTACGTATGTGTCTACAGGTTGGATCCTTTCGATCTACGCTTCTCTTCATCGGGCGGCGGTTGCTGTTCTGGTGCGCTAGTCCTATGGGCCTTAGCACGACGACTTCCCGACTGTCTACCACAATAATGTTTGTCCGGCTCCGATGTGGGAGGGGCGATGACGGCGGCGCGCCTTCGGCTCACTCCAGTGCTTGTAGTCGTCGCTAGGTGGTCTACAGATCTAGATGTAATTTTTACTTCTTGTGTTCTTTGTACTACCTTGACAGTTGATGAATAGATCGAAAGTTTTCTTCCAAAAAATATATTTAGATGGGTATTATTTTTCATGTTTATAAGGCTTTTTTTTGCGAGGTATAAGACTGTTTTTAAGGGTATTTGCTACTTAATATATGGCTTTTGGCCTCTTGAAAAAAAAAGATATAATTACATTTCTCCTACTTATTTATATTAATGAAATAGCAATATAATTACTTATTGATGTGCACATACAGAGGCATTTCACCAGGTTTAGACCATGGCAGCGTTCGATCTTGGAAGCTATGATTATCAGAAGATGGAGTTGCACGTGTACCTTTCCCACAACACGTACATAAAGGATGTAAAAGCGGGAACATATATTTCTTATTTCTTACCATTTTTAAATTTCATAACTACCAGTGTTCCTTTCCCAATAAAAAATGGTTAACATTGATGCGTTTCTTACTTGGAATAGGAGTACCCTGGTGCGTTTCTTACCGGAATGGGACTACGACGCGGAAACTAATTAATAGAGAAACCGTGAGAGCCGCCCACTGGCTACAAAAGAGCCACGGCCACTGGTGGCGACTCCTCAAACTCTGTAATGTTTGGCCGCTTCCAGCGACTCGACCTGATCGGTTCAGGAGGCTTCGGTGTCGTTTACCGGGCGAGGGACCGCCGCACCGGCGAGATCGTCGCTATCAAGTGCCTCCGCACAAACAAGTACGCCCACGATGACAGCGGCGACCGCTACTTCTCTGCCTTTGCGGGCGAGGTCAGCGCCTTGGAGAAGTGCAGCGGCCACCCGTCCATCGTGCAGCTGCGCACCTCGGGCCAGCACGACGGCGAGGCCTTCATCGCCATGGAGTTCGTGGGGCCGACCCTCAGGCACGTCATGAAGCACGACCGCTTCGGGAGGTCCGCCCGATGATGAGGCAGCTCCTCGCCGGCGTGAGGAGGATGAACCGTCTAGGTCTCATGCATCGTGACCTTAAGCCGGGGAACGTGCTCATCAACGGCCGTGGGAACCTCAAGATCTGTGACCTTGGGATATCATGCAGCATGGCCGATGGGCCGCCCTACGCAAACCCCATTGGAACACGGGGATACCGCGCGCCAGAGCTCCTCCTAGGGTCCACGAACTATGACGAGCGCGTCGACTCTTGGGCTCTTGGCGTCATGATGGCTGAGCTACTTGCAGGCCATCACCCTTTCTTTGGGAGGTCCGACATGGACCACCTCAGTGAGATCTTGGACCTTCTTGGTACGGCAGACATCAAGGAGTGGCCAGGCTATGATGGGCGGCGGCTGCCGGGCGGATGGGCATTGCACAGCAGTTTGCGCTGCATGTTCCCATGTCCTGCCGAGGCTAGGATAAGACGTCGGCCCCAACTGTCAAAAGCTGGTTTCGAGGTCTTGAGCGGCCTTCTGCGATGCAACCCTGAAAAGAGACTCACGGCAAGGGACGCATTGCGGCATAGGTGGTTTAAAGAGACCAACTTTAGGGCTGCAAGGAGCTGATTGGTTAATTTGCACAATCCATCATGTAGCTTCCTGTGTGGAATGAATGTATGCAGAAGCAGGCATTCGTAATTCACCTCATATGTAATACGTTAGAAATGTACGGGCCTGCTCACATATCAGTTATTTGGAAAAATAATTTGCATGAATGGATTTTCACCAAAGTCTTCCTTTGCCCGCTCGACCCTACCTCCGGCATTAGCCTAACCATCAGTCCCGTCACTCGTGGTCGATGACATTGTCGTGTGTCGCCTCCTCACACAATGCTTGCCTGATGCGCCTCCTATGTCAAGCCACTTCCACTTCTTTGACGCCAGCCACTACGGGCACCCATCAACCTCCACCTCATTCCCGTATCCACCTCGGAGCTCTACACCCCGCCTTCTTTCTGGACGAAATCAAATGCCGTGAATCACGTTTCTAGGCGATTGACCATCAACAAATGAGAAATCTACGCATCATATATGAATAAAATTAGCAAATAAGTATGGTGTCTCCCACACAACAGTACTAGAATTTTGGGTTGCATCGAGTATAACCCAGAATTTGTTCAAACTACGCCCATGCACACATGGATATTTCTTGGGGATCAGAAAAGACAACGATGTTTCTACTTGATGCTACTGCGCTGCACTATCCTCCTAACATCTTATTGCACTTAAAGTATGTACCTACATATGGTCCACTCTACAAACTCTTGCAGTTTAGTCCAGTTCGACCTGAGCGAGACGATCTTTCGCTCCTTCGAGGCCGACGGGAGGGCAGAACCCCAAGATTTTATGTATGAAGCCTCACATCCTTCAACTAATAAACTGCCGTCAAGCTAGCACCAAAACAACCAAGGTAACCCTTGCCCCAATCACCATTGTAACCATTCATCCCATCATCCTCTTCGTTCTCACCTTGAGGCAGGTGCATGCATCCCCTATCCAGGCCATCCGTTCGCTTTCATCGTCCTCGTCATTGTCCTTCTTGCTGTCAATTTCGGCATCCCCTGTGTCCCTATCGATACTGATGGTGATAGTGAGCACGACACGCTCGCCACCTTGGCGGCGAACCTAGGGGACAATACATAGGCAACATTTCGGCAGCCCGTTGAAAAGCGACGAGCGGAGGATAATGGCCAGCGTCACGACCTGGGACTGGCCCCTGAACCAAGAGAAACCCACGGAGCATCCGGTAACGTACTCCTGCGCGTGTGTCTGGATACGGACCAGCGAGACCCCCGGCGGAGTCCAGTGACCCTATGTGAAGCAAGAAGAGGTCGATGTCACTGTCTTCGTCTTTTTCGTGGTCGTATCTTTTTTTTAGAATAATCCCACTCCACTTTATTCAATGTTCAAAGGGGTCATTACAATATCATGGGGAACTCCTAGCCATAGGTGGCGTCCCACCCCAGGAGAAAGCGAAAATTTTGCAAGATAATGAGCTTCAAAATTACAATTTCTACTTTCATGGCTAAAATGACATTCATCAAGTTCGGTTCTCCTTGTATGGATCTCGCAAACAATAGCTGCATTGTCTCCTCCACTACCATCTTCGATATCCTTTACTGCTGATAAACAGTCTGAAGCAACAAATAATCGCCGAATAAGAAGATCATTGGCTAATGCTTGCGCTTCCCTACATGCCAGAGTCTCCAGAATCAAAGGATCAACAATATGCGAAAAGACCATGCTGAAGAGACCAAAAACTCTACCGTTTCACTGCGGCAAACCACTCCAACTGAGCCCACATGACCATTTCTCAAAACTGTACCATCAACATTAAATTTGCTCAAGCCTGCCGGTGGTGCTAATCATGCACCCCGTGTATTTCTGGTGATCCGAATCTGGGGTGTTTGTGGCTTCGTGTCTAAGCTGCTCAGCTCTTCAATGAATCTCTTGATAAACAGATGGGTCAAGAGAGGAGATTTGAATTCAGATTCGTGGATTGTCTTCCTTCTCGAGGACCAAATCGCCCATAGAGAGACAGCTACCCGAACAAACTCAGCTTGCAATAATGAACTCAGCAGCTCGAACAACTAGTTTCTTGCGCTTGCTTCATTTGTGCATATCAAATGTTCAACCAGGCCCTCGTCATCCATCGCCCAAATGCATCTTGACATCGAACACTCCACTACAGATCTGGTCATCCCTCTAACCTTCTCCCCCCTTCTCAAATGCCGGCCACCATATAGGCACCCGTCAACCTCCACCTCATTCCATTTCCGCCCCGGAGCTCTCTGCCTCGCCTTCTTTTCGGACGAAATCAAATGCCGCAAATCACGTTTCTAGGCAACTGACCATCAACAAATGGGAAATGTACGCATCATATATATGAATAAATTTAACAAATGAGTGTGGTCTCTCCCACACGACAATACAAGAATCTCAAGCACCGTGTATAACCCAGAATATGTTCAAACTACGTCCATGCACCCATGGATATTCTTAGAATAAGATATGACAGCCATGTTTGTACTTGATGCTACTGCGCTGACCTATCCTATCAACATCTTATTGCACTTAAAGTATGTACCTACATATGGTCCACTCTACAAACTCTTGTAGCTTAGCTCCAGCTCGACCTGACTGAGACGATCGCGACACGGCGGGTGGCATCAAGATGGACCTACTTGGTGTGTGCGGAAGGCATGATCGGCGCTCCAGTGTCCGGAGCGAGAAGGCGGGTTGCTCTCTCCGGAGATAGCTTGGTGTGTGCGGTGCAACGATCTTCGATGGTTTCCCTAGGTGTTGTGGTCTCGTTCCTAGTCGGTAGTCGCAAGTGCTTCTTGGTGTGGTGGGGCTACTCACGTACTCTTGCTTGACTCTGAGTTGAGGTACTCCTCCCGCCCTGTGTGTGGACGGATATCTGCATGTATAATTTTTAAATATAGGTCACACGCGTCCCAAATATCATGTTCCATGTTCATTCACGTAGACACACACATGGTAGAAACACTATTCAAAAGGACTAGAGATGCAAATCGATTAACACCTTGGAGCACTATTAGATAGATCTGACATGGAGAACAGAGTAAAGAGTATAGAAACCACTTAATCGAACAAAAGAAACATCGTAGAAGCAGGAGATTAACGGTCTTACAAATCTAGCAACCGAAATCTCATGCGCAAACACTTTTGCGTAGATATAAGACAACACATCAGTCATTCTCCTTTTAATAGTCTTCGATTCGTCATTGTCATCCCGCTCCAGTCTCCCGTCGTAACATGGGGCGTCAGGGCACTCCATCTCATGCTTTTCCTTCTGGTATGAGGCCATCTTCATGCTGTATGCGTTCTTGCAGGGAATGGAGACGTTATCAACGACGCGCTGCATAGAAAATGGGAATAACCAGTGTTTGCAGCAGACAGACGTCGCAGTTGAGTAGCTTCGATGGGATAGTGGCATGCTGACTCTTGCCACCACTATTTATTCCATCTTTCTCAATATATTGTTTCCTCTTGCTAGTGTTGCTTGATCCCTCCTTCGCAGTCCGGCCACAGTAGTCGAAATCAATGGTCATCTCGAGCATGGCATCAGCTTCACAATGAGAAACCTTGGGCACGACAGAAGTATTGCATCTGCCTCGCCAGACGGGCTTTCAATGTTCAACGATTAGATTTGGTGATGGCGTTTGAATTAAAGCTAGTGATTTTTTGCCGTGATATGCCATGTGGGCTTGCCTTGTATTCATAATGTGATGCTTGATCGCCAAGATACATAGGATTACAACAAATCAATTAACAGAGCACGATCAACCGGTGATCGTTAATGATCCTAAAAATAAGTGCCTAGGATATCTAAAATCGATTCTTAACTCACCCCCTCAATCGGAACCATTACACACAAGGTTCTTATTGCGACCGAATCGGTCTAGCATCTGTTCGTGTGACATGTTTCATGAAGGCATAGACCACCCGGTCCTCGGAAGAAATAAACCGAACATCAAGTGCACCCATAGCAACCTTCTCGCATACAAAATGGAAGTCTATCTCGATATGGTGAGTTTTTTTATTATTGGCAGGGATAGTAATTATGGAAGCTGGAGAGTCCTTTTGTTTTCATTTGCATTAGCCATAACTTTTTTTTTTTTGAGAACATGCATTAGCCATAACTTAGCGAGCAGCAACGAGGAAGAAGCTGTTTTGAGAAAACAAGAATTTAAACGGTTGTCAGCCCAGCAAAGCATGCATGCAGTCTATGTACTCCTTCCGTGTTGTGTGCGGACGGGACGAAGTGCACATGTAGTGTGGACTATGGACGCGTACACTGTTGACTACCATTACTAGTCCGTAGTAGAAATATGCATAGATCCATCATCCATGCCCATGCATGGATTTTTTGTACGAAGAAGAGATGACCATGTCTCTCCATGCTGCTCGTTAAACTAAAAACATTGCACTAGAGGATGCTACATGAATTAGTGGATGTAAAGACTGAGGATATGCCCTCCTTTAACAAACATTTTTGAAATACAATAATTTGGGCACATTATACAAGTAGAGACTGAGAGATACCACTCACTGAGGCCTAACCCACTTCCTCGGGGATTGTTAAATGGCTGTAACAAATTCACACAGCAGCCATCACCCAGGAGCCCATGCCTTACAGAACGCAACACTCAGAAGTCGCTGGCCATATTTTGGTGAAAGTTCCAGTGTTATTGATATCAAAGAGAAGATGAAAGATCTTGAAATTTGTCTTTTTGATCATGAGAAAAGGGAGAAGAATTGGGAGGCTCATAGTTTAGCTAGATCAGCTGTTACTCCTAATTTGGGGCGCCATTTGTGGCTGCTTAATCCACCGGATTTCATTTGTATTGAACCTTTATAGAACTTGAATAAAGACGAGTAACACCACCTCACAAGAAGAAAACACTTAGAAGTCGCTGGCCACCGCAGCGCTGCTCACCGTCCAGCAGCACGCACGCACAGACACACACACACAGAGAGAGAGAGAGAGTACAACCATCTCTTCATAATAGCTATTATTTAGTATCAATATGTAAATAAATATATTATAAAAACACTCAAAGAAAATATACTATTAAATTTGTGTTAAAAAGTAAGTTACAATTTTCTTTTAGTTTCTTAGCAAAAAATTCATATGCAAAGTATTAGTTAAAGTTGGATCACTGAGACTATCCATATCTAAATTGTCAAGTACAAGTATATTTTTTGGACCATATCAAAAATTCAAAATTGCCAGGTTTTAATAATAGAGGAATATTTCTCATATTTAAGACGACCCTTGGAAATGAGATGGAAAAGTTGTAAAAGGTAAAATAAAAATTCTTTCTACTTAGGTTCTCTACCTATTGACAAGAATAGCTTAATACAATAATATATAATATATGTTTTTTTGCGGGAATATATATAATATATGTTTACCTATTCCATTCGATGGAACGTCTAAACCATTGCCCAGGAGCAGAAATTTTATCAACGCCACAACTGATAGATTTTTTTTTGAGAGAATTTTTTTTTATCTGTTCATCAACTGTTAATTTAGTACGAAGAAACGAGAAGTAAAAATTACATTTAGGTCTGTAGACCACCTAACGATGACTACAAGCACTGTAACGAGTTTTTAAGTATATATTTATAATACCAACTGATAGATTTTGAACTATATATTTATAATACCAATTAGTGTGAAACTGAACGTTAACCTGGTCACATAATGATACAACCTCATAACAATACTAGAAAACAGCTCGCACGTAATTGTAATTCTACGTATGGGTTTATTATCATTTGTAAACGACGCATATGATCACTAATAAAATATTTTTGGGAATGTCATAACAATCATCCCCAAAATGAAAATGATTAAAAGGGTTTTCCATCTCGAAGGTGATATTTTATTTGCCGTAGAACAGTATTATTTACTACTCCCTCCGTTTCTTTTTACTTCGCATATAAGATTTGTCTTAAGTCAAACTTCATAAAGTTTGACCAAATTTATATACAAAGTTATCAACATCTACAATACTAGAGATATACAACATGAAAGTTAATTCAATAATTCATCTAATGATGTCAATTTTATATTTTGAATGTTGATATTTCTCAGTCAAACTTAACTACGTTTGACTTCAGACAAATCTTATATGCGAACTAAAAAGAAACGGAGGGAGTATCACATAATGTGGACATGCATGGATAAGACCATCAATTTATTTCGTTGTCACTTTCAACACACTAAAGGGTTGCCCTCGCATTTGTGAGAGCCACCATACTAGTACTAGTCCTAATGACAAGATAGCTCAGCTAGATATTATTTTTGTGGTGATTCTGACATATCCGTTTCAGCTCCTCAATTATATAATATAGCACAATGCCCACACGAATGATCGGCACGTGCGCTTAGCTGCCTAGCTTCTTCCTCGACACTCTAGAGAGTAAACTCGCCATGAATCAAGAAATCCTAATGACCAAGCAATCATCACCGACACAGAGTCAGGAACAACAAGAACATCCTCAACTGCATGGCACCGTCGCGCAACATGGCGGTGGCCCGACGACGTCCGAGTCCGACCACCAGCGCAGGATCACCATGATTCCGCTCGTGTTCCTGATCTATTTCGAGGTGGCAGGCGGCCCGTACGGCTCCGAGCAGGCAGTCCGCGCCGCCGGGCCGCTGTTCACTCTACTCGGCTTCCTCGTGTTCCCCTTGGCGTGGGGCGTCCCGGAATCGCTCGTCACCGCCGAGCTCGCTGCCGCGTTCCCGGGGAACGGCGGCTTCGTCCTGTGGGCAGACCACGCCTTCGGCCCGCTGGCGGGCTCGCTCCTCGGCACCTGGAAGTACCTCAGCATCGTCATCAACATCGCCGCATACCCGGCTCTCGTGGCCGACTACCTCGGCAGCATGGTGCCGGCAGTCGCGAGACCCGGCAGGGCACGCTCAGCCGCTTTGATCGGCTTGACACTGCTCCTCTCGCTGTTGAACTTCGCCGGCCTGAGCGTCATCGGGTGGGGCGCGACGGCTCTGGGGATAGCCTCGCTGGCCCCATTCGTGCTGATGACGGCCATGGCGGTGCCCAAGGTACGGCCCCGTCGGTGGGCGTCGCAGGTGAAGGGGGGGAAGAAAGACTGGAGGCTGTTCTTCAACACGCTGTTCTGGAACCTCAACTACTGGGACAGTGCGAGCACCATGGCCGGCGAGGTGGAGCTGCCGGAGCGGACGTTCCCGCGGGCGCTTGCGGCCGCAGTCATTCTGATTGCCGTGAGCTACCTGCTGCCGCTCATGGCCGCCACCGGCGCCACGGACGCGTCGCCGGATGCATGGGTGAACGGCTACTTGGCTGACGCCGCAGGTACCTAGAGGCGCTTACAACCTTACATACAATTATCACAATAATTCAGATACCACGTCATCACCTCGGAAAACAAATCAAAGAGGAAAGGACGTACTAGCAAATCAGGTGGTGTCATGATGATGATAGATCTTGACATGGCTGACTAATTGTGTGGTGGCAATGGATGATCCACAAAGCTAGATGGAAATCTTAAATACTAGTTCATCCTCATAACCCTTCTATTATTATCTTAACATGCAAATATGCCCCCTCAACAAAGGTCCACCACATCATGCATGAGAAAAAGGTTTTCATTATTACCTTATCCCATGCACGCATGCCACCTCATCAAAGGTCCATTCAACATGCTTGAGAATTTTCTTCCATTGTATTATGCCATTTATATTCAAAATATTTTTGACTACACAATAATAATCAAATATAATGTATAGGAGTACTATTTATTTTTAGTTTTAGTTCATATATTATTAATTCAACTATGCATGTTTCATACAATCAAATCACTGTAATATATTGCAATCGATTCCCACAGCAACGCACGTGGTATTCTCTAGTATATCATCATATTACGCTCACCTGATCTTGAATATGGTTGGTAGATTAGTGGTGGACGACAGTGATGGGCATATGATTATATCACAAGCCGGTGAGAAAGAGAATCAACAAAGGTGTGGGCATCCCGAGGAATAATTAGATGCACCGGTGGACTAGGAGATGTTAGAAGACGATAAAGATGACATTATGACTTGACTATGGGCCATGTAGCTGCTAGAGCTGCACTAGTGAAGTGGACGGCAGCAGACCACTGTCTAGACTAAAGTTACGATCCACTGTCCATTCCGAGGGAAGGTCCTATAGCTATCAAGTGCACATATGAAAAACTGTTGTAAAGCCAACAAAAAGAACAAAATAGACACAGGATGCTCTCTACTGTGGTCAATACTCAGGAAAAAAGTCGTAGGCATGGCATGCTTGTGCTACAAGCAAGTTGGGCAAAATCCAGTGAGTGCATGTTACAATCAGCCTGTTAACTTATTTCATAATTTTATTGTATCTAAACAGGCATCATCGGGGGTCCATGGCTCAAGTACTGGATGGGGGCAGGCGCGGTAATCTCCTCCATTGGCATGTTTGAGGCCCAGATGAGCAGTGGCGTGTTCCAGCTCCACGGCATGGCAGACCTAGGCCTCCTCCCGTCCGTCTTCTCCAGCCACGCCACTTGCACCGGAACCCCATGGGTTGCCATCACTGCATCAACCGCTGTCACCATCACCGTCTCGTTTCTCGGTTTCGACGACATCGTTGCGACAGCTAACTTCCTCTATAGCCTCGGTACGCTACTCGAGTTCTCCTCCTTCCTCTGGCTCCGGGCCAAGTACCCAACACTAAAGCGCCCCTACCATGTGCCTCTGCCTCTGCCCGCGCTCGTGGCCATGTGCGTTGTGCCATCGGTGTTCCTAGCCTATGTGTGCGTGGTTGCTGGGTGGAGGGTATTCGCCATTGCTGCAGGGCTGACCACACTTGGGGTCGGGTGGCACGCCCTAATGAGGGTGTGCAGAGCCAATAAGTTGCTCAGGTTTAATGTACCTGAATCATCAGGTTGATTCATTCCCTGCAAGTTCCATTGTCCACAATACTCACATAGTATATCTAAAAAGGAGTATTAATACCCGGTAGAACTAGCAGGGTGATTCGCGCATTTGCGTGACAAGATTTAAATGTATCATATATTTGATATTATTCTCTCTTCAATATATAGGTCCCATTGTAACTTGTAGAATATAGCTAAAATATATGTCTTGCAAAAGGATGAATGCATTTTGGATTTTCTGTTTCACCCACATGTACACTTTGGAATTTTTTCATCAAGTGTATTGGATTGTTGGTTTGTATAAATAATAACATAAGACTAATTGTACTCAAATAGTTGGCTTTGTTGTGTAAAATGCATTATACATATCTATGGGATTCCCTTGGTGCCATCTTCCCACCAATAATCTTTTGAGAAAAAATCACCAAAAATCAAATTCGAATATTGATAGCTTATATATGGGATAACATATCTCTGTATCCACCTGCATTTCCTTGGATGTAGTGCATTATTGTTTCCTGATTGGTACAATGCTATTCATCCAGATCTTGGCTGCCGGCTGTGTTCAACGGACGAAATGCATTCGGCAAAGACGCTGACACTAGGCAAAAATGATTTTTTCCAGTAGTGAAGGCAGTGTGCTTTGTCAATTTACCCCGTGCAAACTGCAAAGAATATTGACCTCCTAATTTTATAATAGATAGGACACGGGAAGACCTTCAAAGAAATAGTATAAGCAATTAGCATTGCACTTCATGGCAGAAACAGTGTCCGGCTAGCTTTACATTTTACTGAGTGATGACTCTAGGCAATTTCACTTGCATATTTGTACATGAGTAGTGGCTCAACCATTTATATAGGAGCCCACCATAGAATTGTCAGATCACTGGAGACTGATATGTGCAGCTAGCATGGGGGCCATGGCATATGTATATATGTGGACATGCACGATGCACCACATGGTGATTGCCTTCAACTGGAACGATTGTTCACCATGAGCCTATGCCATGAACTTGGTGTGCTCTCCTGAGCTTGCCACGCTTAGTAAGTCAGTATTGACCAACGTGTTTCATTCTCATGCCGGACTATGCAGAAGTCGGAGGATGCAAGAGTCTTAGTATTGTGCTACATATATGCACTGCATTTTATGAATCATTTCATTCACGGCTCACAAGGCCAGGATTTATTGCGAAGTCTCATTATCCATTTATCTCCTTGACCGATGAGGCTGAGAGACCATTTTTTCGTGACCGACGAGGCCGGAAACCCCTCATTTATCCTGACCGACGAGGTTGGACACACTTTGTTCGTGATCGACGAGGCCGAACACTCATTTGTGACCATGCAGTGAGCCCGGTGCCGACGAGGCCGGACATCCTACCCCAAAGTTCGACGAGGCTTTGGCATGTCACCGTATGGCCACATCGGCCACATATATCTTTGAGAATATTTCATGTTACAAAACGACGACCATCAGCGCAGCTTAATCGGAGGTGTTCCACAGATTGCCCTGCGGATGTAATTAACCGGACTGTCTTAAGACGCTCCGGGAACATGCAACTACACAATCGCCAATTCAAGTCAGATTTCATTAAAGGCACAATATTTGTAATCAGTGGGAAACTGTACTTTGTAATTTGATAAACAATTAATAAAGCAATGTTCCCCTTTGTTCGTCTCGTTTATTTTTTGTATACTATTGTACACTGGCACGCTGGCAGCTTTATTTATCGTTACGCCATTAGGAAATACCCCTACCCGGGGATATTTGTTTTTTCACAAAACAGGTGGGATGGAACGTACACATGCCTTCCATACTGTCCTCTTTCTTGCATTCTCACTCATTCGGCCACTCCCGCCCCTCTCTCCTATCTCCAAAAATTCATCGATGTCGCCTCTAGTTTCAGTGATCTCCGCTGCTAATCCGTTCATCGTCTGGGCCCCGTCTCAATGTACTTCGGATATTCCCTACTGTCTCCTGACCTTCCACCTCTCGGCACGTGCCCCTGTGGTGAACCCAACTCGCACCTCAGTTCGCATGTGTGGCGTTTCAAAGGCCATGGCATCACGTTCCTTGACTCGTCTGATCTGTAGTCTCGCGCGGTGTCATTCCACACTTCAGCGGTCTCTTGTTGTATTCGTTAGGGACGACAAAATAAATTAGATATTTTTTTTGTAAAAATCAATGCATAAATTTTGATGTATCAACTTTTTCTGAAAACTGAGTTGTATCCACTTTTTGAAATAACAAAAATGAATGCCTCTGTTTTGCTAATCAACTATCAAGTTAATCAATTCAATTTTAATTATATTAGAGTATAATTATATTAGATTCAAATTAGGACTCGACACTGTGAATTAAAAAAAGGTTCTATTTTTTAAAAGAAATCGCTCTATCATGTCTTAGCTATAAAGGAAATGTTGTCCCTTTGTTCATAAATCTTGCTATGAAAGTTATTAAATTCGTATTAGGATATGAATTTAGCACGTTAAAGCTAACATATGTTTTTTCCTTTTTAATATCATGGCTTAAGAAATTGCAACATATCAGGGCTATATTATTTACGTGTCGCCATAACTTTTTTAAGCCCTTTAGTGCGTTCTTCGACCTCGGGGTCAAGAGTTGCAACATCAGGCTAGCCCCTTAAGGGCATGTAATGTGTACCGATATCTAGTAGAAGATAATACCATGTTATTATAGGAAAAAATATTTACTGAAAATTAAACAAATAAATGATATAAATGATTCAATTAAATTATTCATAGACTAAATGTTAACAAAAATATCATATTGGAATCTATTTTACATAAATAACTTCTTTTACAAACTTTCGCCACTTAATCTTGTAAACGATTCCCATAATGCAGAAAGAATGCTTAGCATAATATAAAATGGTATAATTGTATTATAAGAAAAGAATCAACTAGCTCATGCAAATGTCTTGCTATCCCATGGAAGAGGATCGTTATGTTGAGCAAAATAGCATAAAATGTCTCACTTGTTTAGAATTATTATCATGCCTTTTTTGTTGAGAAAATAGTTCACTAGTTGAAAAAAATGTTGTAGAGCACACAAAATGAACATGACATTTTTACCTTTGTTGCTCTTATATTTTCGAGATTAACAATACAAAACCACTCTGGAAATACTATACCATTTGATGAAAATGAAATGCTATTATCAAAAAAAAATTAAACTAGATCAAAAAATAACTTTAGGTATAACTTCTTCGTAAGGGTAGAAAATGCAAGTTATGTGTCTTAGGGAGTTAAATTTGTTAGCACACAACATACCGGTATTTTTCCAGTGAACGTTTGCGAGGATGAGCCTCATGATTGTCTGGTTTTCGCGGTATCCTCATTTCCATGTTCGATTAAGCTACACTAAGTTTGGAATAAAAAATTATTGATAAATTGGAAAAAATTGGTACCCCAAAAAGTAACTATAATAAACACATACATCAGAGTCTCTCATGGCCACCTGGGTTGTGGGCTTCTTGGGACATCAAAAATGGACGAATGATGATTCCATCTTTGTGACAAGTTCTTTTTAATCTTGTTATACTCACCATTTTTCTATCGATAAATATACCTTTAATAAATTGATGGTACGATTGGATTATAAACTCTTATCTCTTACAAGGTAAGCAAGAGTGTCTTACAATTTCTTATAACAGTTGTACCAGAACTAAAGATGGAAACACTCCTCTAAAGGATTAGAGATAGAAACTGATTGAGACCTCGTAGCACTACTCAAATGAGCTGGTTATCAGCTTCGAGCTATACCGGCATCGAATCAAAGATGGAGACTGACTGGCAAATGTATAAAATATGACATGGGAAACCGTGACGGCCGCCGCGGTGTCGACGTATAACCCTGGACAAAAGATCGAGGCTGGTAGAGGAGTAGCGGCTTGGTTTTTATTCCCTGTGTAATTTTTTATACATAGATAAAAACAAGTGGAACGGGTGTGGTGGGAGGTGGGATGAAAACAAACCGGACGAAAAAAAACGGACGAAAAAAACCCGGTATACCAGGCTACCAACTGCTCCATTAGGAGTAGAGATGATCTGCAACTGCACGCCGTGCTCCACTCCTATGTGCACGTTGTGCATGCCCGTACATAGCTAGCTTTCTGTTATGATGTACTCTGTATAAATCCCCTTCGTGGGCTGATTGAATAGACAAGCCAAGTATTCTATTCTCCATCTGTTTCTTTGTCTTTGTTTTTTTCTTGACACAGGAAAAAATGTTCAACAAGAGAAGTAAATAAAACAACATTTTTCTGTCGCCAGTCTAGCTCATCGTTCAGTCCTTCTCTTCGTGCGTCATCTTGCTTCTCTTTTTTATTTTTCATTTTTATAATTTATTTCAAAAAACATTTTTTATATTAGGACAAAAATCAATCTTTAATGTAACAAAGAAACAAAATGAAAACAAGACAAACTAAATAGTGTGGCACTGTTTTTCAAAAGAAAAGAATATTAAGTTGCATACAAATGGAGGACATGCAAATGTGTGTATCCGACGTGGGTTGCGTAGTTTTTCTTAACAAAAAAAAAAGAAAAGAAGAATACAAATTAAAAACACGACGGTAAAAATAAAAATAAAAAAAGAAAGTAGAAAAAGAAAAAGAAAAGGTCAATAATAAGCCCGCATAGCAGGCCGCCCAAGCCGGGTGTGCAGTTGCAAAAAAGAAGTCAGTTGCAGCCGGGGGCGAGACTTGCAATTGCAAGCCTACTGTCGGACATCTAGTTGCAGTCGAAGGCGACACTTGCAGTTGCAAGCCTAGTGTCGGACATGCAACTCCCCCCTCCCCCAACATGACAAAAAGTCCAGTTGCAACCATGTTGAAAGACATGCAATTGCAGTCGGGGGTGGCTGTTGCAGTTGCATGTCTAGTACTGGACATGCAACTGCCCCCACCCCCTTCCGGACATGCAACTACCACACCCCTCCCGCCGCCCTCTGACAAAAACACAAGACCAGTTGCATTCGGGGGCAACACTTGCAGTTGCATGCCTAGTATTGGACATGTAGCTGCTCCCCCACCCACCTCTCCCGCCACTCTTACAAAACAAAGGTTAGTTGTGGTAGCGCTGTGTGGACATGTAGTTGCATTAGGTGGCAACACTTGCAGTTGCAAAGCCTAGTGTCGGACATGCAACTACCCCCTCTCCCGACGCCCACTTACAAAAAAAAAATGTCAGCTGCATTGGGTGTGTAGGCATACAATTGCAGTCGAGGGCGACACTTGCAGTTGCAAGCCTAGAATCGGACATGCAACTCCCTCCCTCCATGTCGCTCCCTTATAAAACGAAAAAAGGCCAGTAGCAGTCGAGTGTGTAGGCATGTAGTTGCAGTCAAGGGCGACACTTGTAGTTGCAAGCCTATTGTCGGACATGCAACTCCCCTCCTCTCCTGCCTCCCATTTACAAAAAAAGGTCAGTTGCAGCCGGGTGTTTAGGAATGCAGTTGCAATCGAGGGCAACACTTGAAGTTGCAACCTACTGTCAGACATGCAATTGTAGTCGAGAGCGACCCTTGTAGTTGCAAGTCTATTCTCGGACATGCAATTCAACCCCTCTCCGACAAAAACACAAGGCTAGTTGTAGTCGGTAGGGGACATGCTGTTGCATTCGAGATGCGTTACTAGACGGGACGGGACGGATATCTACCACACCTGTTGAATGCCCCGTCCGTCTGTATGCTGCCATTAAGCAGGCTCGCTGGCTGAGAAACCTACTCCGGCGCTGCGCATTTGCGCACCTGGACGCCTGGCCTCACCGGAATCCGCTATTTAAAGGCGGCCACACCCGGCTAACTCCACGCCACAACACAAGCCGCTCCCCATCCTCCTCCCTTGCACTGCATCCGCTATGACTGCAGGCTGCGAAGCTCTTTGGGAGACCATTTCCACGGAGATGAAGCATGAGGTGGCCGCCCTTGCCGCCACCTGGCAGAGCCCCCGTGCCAGGCGGATCGAGGCCGGCTTGCCGGCCAGCTCGCCAGAGGTCTCCGACGAAGAGGACGAAGCCACATGGGGCGTCCAACATCAAGAGCAGAGGAAGCCTTTGCCAAAGAATGAGCCTCATAATTTGCTCACCGTTGTTGCAACGAAAGACGAGTCCTTCAAAAGAATCTTTGAATTTGAATTTCCCCAAGAGCCCGTGTATACACACTGGCTGCACCATTGTTGATGTTTGTAATGACCTCAAGCCAATCTGAAGCAATGACCAGCATTGATAGATGAAGATCAGCATCAAGCGCCAGTTGTTCCCTGCAGGCTTGAGCTTCAAGTAGCTGGAGCATGGGGGGCAGGGGGGTCGATAAGGTCGTTAAAAATGACAGATGCATCTCATCGGTAGTCGAAGGGGAAAAAGGGAAAATGAACCAAAGAAAAAAAGAAAATAAGCAAAAGAAAAATGAAAAGGCAATGAAAACCAAACAAAAGACATAGAATCAAAAGAAGAAGAAAAATCGCGCTGAATCTTCTGTGGCCGGTCTGAACTGGTCATATAAGCCTCCCGAAACAGCTCCATGAAGCTACAGTATTGAAACTGCTCCCTAATTTCTGTTCCTTGGTCGTTATCTTGACTTATGTTAATTTGGTTTGATTATTTTTATGGTTATAAGTATATGCTTAAGTCAGTTTCATTTGCCACTTGTGACATACGTACGGACTCAAGCTAGGCCCTGCCTGAACCTGAATTCCGTTTATATTTCTGTGGATACCTGAACTGAAGCATTATGCGCCAGGTGTGCCTATTATCCTCGTGGGAACAAAGCTTGGTAAGAACGTGACATGCCCACATTTCTTCTTCAGAAATCTGACATCCTGTTGTGTTTACGATTGAAGTGACGTTGGGTTTCATGATAAGTTACATTCACCGAGGATGACAAGGTTGGTTGGCGAGCATGAAAAACACACCTTAGTTTATTTTTTGTCAAGAAACTGCCGTGCTTCCAAATTGAATTTGCCATCCTCGCACTAATATAAATTGCCATGAAAAACGTTTGAATTCGATTTGCCATACCTAAAAACCTGACGTTAGATTTTTAACATTTCTGAATATATTTAGATGGAAACTGGTACTGCTCGGTACCCTGACCCCGTACCCCTTCGCTCCTTCCTCCCACGGGCGCCCAATTAGGATTTCCCTGCCTCTTGCCGTCGCTGGCAATGGTCTGCATCATCTCCTATGGTCATTGGATCATGGAGGCACGGTGGATCCCAGCCCTTACCGGTCGGAGGGCCCCGTGTTTAGTTTTTTTAGTTTTGTTATGGTCTGTGCCATGCTCAGGAAGACGAGGCGGTGACATCTTCTTGAAGATGGAATAAGGTTCTCCCCACCTAGCCCCCATCCCGTCGATGCTTCTAGCTTCATTGGAGGGTGTGTGGAGGTGTGTCCGCGGTAGATCTCGTGGGATCCGGTCAGTGTTTGTCTTCGGTGGATCTGCTTGACTCCGTCCTTCTTTCATCTACGTATGTGTCTACAGGTTGGATCCTTTCGATCTACGCTTCTCTTCATCGGGCGGCGGTTGCTGTTCTGGTGCGCTAGTCCTATGGGCCTTAGCACGACGACTTCCCGACTGTCTACCACAATAATGTTTGTCCGGCTCCGATGTGGGAGGGGCGATGACGGCGGCGCGCCTTCGGCTCACTCCAGTGCTTGTAGTCGTCGCTAGGTGGTCTACAGATCTAGATGTAATTTTTACTTCTTGTGTTCTTTGTACTACCTTGACAGTTGATGAATAGATCGAAAGTTTTCTTCCAAAAAATATATTTAGATGGGTATTATTTTTCATGTTTATAAGGCTTTTTTTGCGAGGTATAAGACTGTTTTTAAGGGTATTTGCTACTTAATATATGGCTTTTGGCCTCTTGAAAAAAAAAGATATAATTACATTTCTCCTACTTATTTATATTAATGAAATAGCAATATAATTACTTATTGATGTGCACATACAGAGGCATTTCACCAGGTTTAGACCATGGCAGCGTTCGATCTTGGAAGCTATGATTATCAGAAGATGGAGTTGCACGTGTACCTTTCCCACAACACGTACATAAAGGATGTAAAAGCGGGAACATATATTTCTTATTTCTTACCATTTTTAAATTTCATAACTACCAGTGTTCCTTTCCCAATAAAAAATGGTTAACATTGATGCGTTTCTTACTTGGAATAGGAGTACCCTGGTGCGTTTCTTACCGGAATGGGACTACGACGCGGAAACTAATTAATAGAGAAACCGTGAGAGCCGCCCACTGGCTACAAAAGAGCCACGGCCACTGGTGGCGACTCCTCAAACTCTGTAATGTTTGGCCGCTTCCAGCGACTCGACCTGATCGGTTCAGGAGGCTTCGGTGTCGTTTACCGGGCGAGGGACCGCCGCACCGGCGAGATCGTCGCTATCAAGTGCCTCCGCACAAACAAGTACGCCCACGATGACAGCGGCGACCGCTACTTCTCTGCCTTTGCGGGCGAGGTCAGCGCCTTGGAGAAGTGCAGCGGCCACCCGTCCATCGTGCAGCTGCGCACCTCGGGCCAGCACGACGGCGAGGCCTTCATCGCCATGGAGTTCGTGGGGCCGACCCTCAGGCACGTCATGAAGCACGACCGCTTCGGGAGGTCCGCCCGATGATGAGGCAGCTCCTCGCCGGCGTGAGGAGGATGAACCGTCTAGGTCTCATGCATCGTGACCTTAAGCCGGGGAACGTGCTCATCAACGGCCGTGGGAACCTCAAGATCTGTGACCTTGGGATATCATGCAGCATGGCCGATGGGCCGCCCTACGCAAACCCCATTGGAACACGGGGATACCGCGCGCCAGAGCTCCTCCTAGGGTCCACGAACTATGACGAGCGCGTCGACTCTTGGGCTCTTGGCGTCATGATGGCTGAGCTACTTGCAGGCCATCACCCTTTCTTTGGGAGGTCCGACATGGACCACCTCAGTGAGATCTTGGACCTTCTTGGTACGGCAGACATCAAGGAGTGGCCAGGCTATGATGGGCGGCGGCTGCCGGGCGGATGGGCATTGCACAGCAGTTTGCGCTGCATGTTCCCATGTCCTGCCGAGGCTAGGATAAGACGTCGGCCCCAACTGTCAAAAGCTGGTTTCGAGGTCTTGAGCGGCCTTCTGCGATGCAACCCTGAAAAGAGACTCACGGCAAGGGACGCATTGCGGCATAGGTGGTTTAAAGAGACCAACTTTAGGGCTGCAAGGAGCTGATTGGTTAATTTGCACAATCCATCATGTAGCTTCCTGTGTGGAATGAATGTATGCAGAAGCAGGCATTCGTAATTCACCTCATATGTAATACGTTAGAAATGTACGGGCCTGCTCACATATCAGTTATTTGGAAAAATAATTTGCATGAATGGATTTTCACCAAAGTCTTCCTTTGCCCGCTCGACCCTACCTCCGGCATTAGCCTAACCATCAGTCCCGTCACTCGTGGTCGATGACATTGTCGTGTGTCGCCTCCTCACACAATGCTTGCCTGATGCGCCTCCTATGTCAAGCCACTTCCACTTCTTTGACGCCAGCCACTACGGGCACCCATCAACCTCCACCTCATTCCCGTATCCACCTCGGAGCTCTACACCCCGCCTTCTTTCTGGACGAAATCAAATGCCGTGAATCACGTTTCTAGGCGACTGACCATCAACAAATGAGAAATCTACGCATCATATATGAATAAAATTAGCAAATAAGTATGGTGTCTCCCACACAACAGTACTAGAATTTTGGGTTGCATCGAGTATAACCCAGAATTTGTTCAAACTACGCCCATGCACACATGGATATTTCTTGGGGATCAGAAAAGACAACGATGTTTCTACTTGATGCTACTGCGCTGCACTATCCTCCTAACATCTTATTGCACTTAAAGTATGTACCTACATATGGTCCACTCTACAAACTCTTGTAGTTTAGTCCAGTTCGACCTGAGCGAGACGATCTTTCGCTCCTTCGAGGCCGACGGGAGGGCAGAACCCCAAGATTTTATGTATGAAGCCTCACATCCTTCAACTAATAAACTGCCGTCAAGCTAGCACCAAAACAACCAAGGTAACCCTTGCCCCAATCACCATTGTAACCATTCATCCCATCATCCTCTTCGTTCTCACCTTGAGGCAGGTGCATGCATCCCCTATCCAGGCCATCCGTTCGCTTTCATCGTCCTCGTCATTGTCCTTCTTGCTGTCAATTTCGGCATCCCCTGTGTCCCTATCGATACTGATGGTGATAGTGAGCACGACACGCTCGCCACCTTGGCGGCGAACCTAGGGGACAATACATAGGCAACATTTCGGCAGCCCGTTGAAAAGCGACGAGCGGAGGATAATGGCCAGCGTCACGACCTGGGACTGGCCCCTGAACCAAGAGAAACCCACGGAGCATCCGGTAACGTACTCCTGCGCGTGTGTCTGGATACGGACCAGCGAGACCCCCGGCGGAGTCCAGTGACCCTATGTGAAGCAAGAAGAGGTCGATGTCACTGTCTTCGTCTTTTTCGTGGTCGTATCTTTTTTTTAGAATAATCCCACTCCACTTTATTCAATGTTCAAAGGGGTCATTACAATATCATGGGGAACTCCTAGCCATAGGTGGCGTCCCACCCCAGGAGAAAGCGAAAATTTTGCAAGATAATGAGCTTCAAAATTACAATTTCTACTTTCATGGCTAAAATGACATTCATCAAGTTCGATTCTCCTTGTATGGATCTCGCAAACAATAGCTGCATTGTCTCCTCCACTACCATCTTCGATATCCTTTACTGCTGATAAACAGTCTGAAGCAACAAATAATCGCCGAATAAGAAGATCATTGGCTAATGCTTGCGCTTCCCTACATGCCAGAGTCTCCAGAATCAAAGGATCAACAATATGCGAAAAGACCATGCTGAAGAGACCAAAAACTCTACCGTTTCACTGCGGCAAACCACTCCAACTGAGCCCACATGACCATTTCTCAAAACTGTACCATCAACATTAAATTTGCTCAAGCCTGCCGGTGGTGCTAATCATGCACCCCGTGTATTTCTGGTGATCCGAATCTGGGGTGTTTGTGGCTTCGTGTCTAAGCTGCTCAGCTCTTCAATGAATCTCTTGATAAACAGATGGGTCAAGAGAGGAGATTTGAATTCAGATTCGTGGATTGTCTTCCTTCTCGAGGACCAAATCGCCCATAGAGAGACAGCTACCCGAACAAACTCAGCTTGCAATAATGAACTCAGCAGCTCGAACAACTAGTTTCTTGCGCTTGCTTCATTTGTGCATATCAAATGTTCAACCAGGCCCTCGTCATCCATCGCCCAAATGCATCTTGACATCGAACACTCCACTACAGATCTGGTCATCCCTCTAACCTTCTCCCCCCTTCTCAAATGCCGGCCACCATATAGGCACCCGTCAACCTCCACCTCATTCCATTTCCGCCCCGGAGCTCTCTGCCTCGCCTTCTTTTCGGACGAAATCAAATGCCGCAAATCACGTTTCTAGGCAACTGACCATCAACAAATGGGAAATGTACGCATCATATATATGAATAAATTTAACAAATGAGTGTGGTCTCTCCCACACGACAATACAAGAATCTCAAGCACCGTGTATAACCCAGAATATGTTCAAACTACGTCCATGCACCCATGGATATTCTTAGAATAAGATATGACAGCCATGTTTGTACTTGATGCTACTGCGCTGACCTATCCTATCAACATCTTATTGCACTTAAAGTATGTACCTACATATGGTCCACTCTACAAACTCTTGTAGCTTAGCTCCAGCTCGACCTGACTGAGACGATCGCGACACGGCGGGTGGCATCAAGATGGACCTACTTGGTGTGTGCGGAAGGCATGATCGGCGCTCCAGTGTCCGGAGCGAGAAGGCGGGTTGCTCTCTCCGGAGATAGCTTGGTGTGTGCGGTGCAACGATCTTCGATGGTTTCCCTAGGTGTTGTGGTCTCGTTCCTAGTCGGTAGTCGCAAGTGCTTCTTGGTGTGGTGGGGCTACTCACGTACTCTTGCTTGACTCTGAGTTGAGGTACTCCTCCCGCCCTGTGTGTGGACGGATATCTGCATGTATAATTTTTAAATATAGGTCACACGCGTCCCAAATATCATGTTCCATGTTCATTCACGTAGACACACACATGGTAGAAACACTATTCAAAAGGACTAGAGATGCAAATCGATTAACACCTTGGAGCACTATTAGATAGATCTGACATGGAGAACAGAGTAAAGAGTATAGAAACCACTTAATCGAACAAAAGAAACATCGTAGAAGCAGGAGATTAACGGTCTTACAAATCTAGCAACCGAAATCTCATGCGCAAACACTTTTGCGTAGATATAAGACAACACATCAGTCATTCTCCTTTTAATAGTCTTCGATTCGTCATTGTCATCCCGCTCCAGTCTCCCGTCGTAACATGGGGCGTCAGGGCACTCCATCTCATGCTTTTCCTTCTGGTATGAGGCCATCTTCATGCTGTATGCGTTCTTGCAGGGAATGGAGACGTTATCAACGATGCGCTGCATAGAAAATGGGAATAACCAGTGTTTGCAGCAGACAGACGTCGCAGTTGAGTAGCTTCGATGGGATAGTGGCATGCTGACTCTTGCCACCACTATTTATTCCATCTTTCTCAATATATTGTTTCCTCTTGCTAGTGTTGCTTGATCCCTCCTTCGCAGTCCGGCCACAGTAGTCGAAATCAATGGTCATCTCGAGCATGGCATCAGCTTCACAATGAGAAACCTTGGGCACGACAGAAGTATTGCATCTGCCTCGCCAGACGGGCTTTCAATGTTCAACGATTAGATTTGGTGATGGCGTTTGAATTAAAGCTAGTGATTTTTTGCCGTGATATGCCATGTGGGCTTGCCTTGTATTCATAATGTGATGCTTGATCGCCAAGATACATAGGATTACAACAAATCAATTAACAGAGCACGATCAACCGGTGATCGTTAATGATCCTAAAAATAAGTGCCTAGGATATCTAAAATCGATTCTTAACTCACCCCCTCAATCGGAACCATTACACACAAGGTTCTTATTGCGACCGAATCGGTCTAGCATCTGTTCGTGTGACATGTTTCATGAAGGCATAGACCACCCGGTCCTCGGAAGAAATAAACCGAACATCAAGTGCACCCATAGCAACCTTCTCGCATACAAAATGGAAGTCTATCTCGATATGGTGAGTTTTTTTATTATTGGCAGGGATAGTAATTATGGAAGCTGGAGAGTCCTTTTGTTTTCATTTGCATTAGCCATAACTTTTTTTTTTTTGAGAACATGCATTAGCCATAACTTAGCGAGCAGCAACGAGGAAGAAGCTGTTTTGAGAAAACAAGAATTTAAACGGTTGTCAGCCCAGCAAAGCATGCATGCAGTCTATGTACTCCTTCCGTGTTGTGTGCGGACGGGACGAAGTGCACATGTAGTGTGGACTATGGACGCGTACACTGTTGACTACCATTACTAGTCCGTAGTAGAAATATGCATAGATCCATCATCCATGCCCATGCATGGATTTTTTGTACGAAGAAGAGATGACCATGTCTCTCCATGCTGCTCGTTAAACTAAAAACATTGCACTAGAGGATGCTACATGAATTAGTGGATGTAAAGACTGAGGATATGCCCTCCTTTAACAAACATTTTTGAAATACAATAATTTGGGCACATTATACAAGTAGAGACTGAGAGATACCACTCACTGAGGCCTAACCCACTTCCTCGGGGATTGTTAAATGGCTGTAACAAATTCACACAGCAGCCATCACCCAGGAGCCCATGCCTTACAGAACGCAACACTCAGAAGTCGCTGGCCATATTTTGGTGAAAGTTCCAGTGTTATTGATATCAAAGAGAAGATGAAAGATCTTGAAATTTGTCTTTTTGATCATGAGAAAAGGGAGAAGAATTGGGAGGCTCATAGTTTAGCTAGATCAGCTGTTACTCCTAATTTGGGGCGCCATTTGTGGCTGCTTAATCCACCGGATTTCATTTGTATTGAACCTTTATAGAACTTGAATAAAGACGAGTAACACCACCTCACAAGAAGAAAACACTTAGAAGTCGCTGGCCACCGCAGCGCTGCTCACCGTCCAGCAGCACGCACGCACAGACACACACACACACAGAGAGAGAGAGTACAACCATCTCTTCATAATAGCTATTATTTAGTATCAATATGTAAATAAATATATTATAAAAACACTCAAAGAAAATATACTATTAAATTTGTGTTAAAAAGTAAGTTACAATTTTCTTTTAGTTTCTTAGCAAAAAATTCATATGCAAAGTATTAGTTAAAGTTGGATCACTGAGACTATCCATATCTAAATTGTCAAGTACAAGTATATTTTTTGGACCATATCAAAAATTCAAAATTGCCAGGTTTTAATAATAGAGGAATATTTCTCATATTTAAGACGACCCTTGGAAATGAGATGGAAAAGTTGTAAAAGGTAAAATAAAAATTCTTTCTACTTAGGTTCTCTACCTATTGACAAAAATAGCTTAATACAATAATATATAATATATGTTTTTTTGCGGGAATATATATAATATATGTTTACCTATTCCATTCGATGGAACGTCTAAACCATTGCCCAGGAGCAGAAATTTTATCAACGCCACAACTGATAGATTTTTTTTTGAGAGAATTTTTTTGATCTGTTCATCAACTGTTAATTTAGTACGAAGAAACGAGAAGTAAAAATTACATTTAGGTCTGTAGACCACCTAACGATGACTACAAGCACTGTAACGAGTTTTTAAGTATATATTTATAATACCAACTGATAGATTTTGAACTATATATTTATAATACCAATTAGTGTGAAACTGAACGTTAACCTGGTCACATAATAATACAACCTCATAACAATACTAGAAAACAGCTCGCACGTAATTGTAATTCTACATATGGGTTTATTATCATTTGTAAACGACGCATATGATCACTAATAAAATATTTTTGGGAATGTCATAACAATCATCCCCAAAATGAAAATGATTAAAAGGGTTTTCCATCTCGAAGGTGATATTTTATTTGCCGTAGAACAGTATTATTTACTACTCCCTCCGTTTCTTTTTACTTCGCATATAAGATTTGTCTTAAGTCAAACTTCATAAAGTTTGACCAAATTTATATACAAAGTTATCAACATCTACAATACTAGAGATATACAACATGAAAGTTAATTCAATAATTCATCTAATGATGTCAATTTTATATTTTGAATGTTGATATTTCTCAGTCAAACTTAACTACGTTTGACTTCAGACAAATCTTATATGCGAACTAAAAAGAAACGGAGGGAGTATCACATAATGTGGACATGCATGGATAAGACCATCAATTTATTTCGTTGTCACTTTCAACACACTAAAGGGTTGCCCTCGCATTTGTGAGAGCCACCATACTAGTACTAGTCCTAATGACAAGATAGCTCAGCTAGATATTATTTTTGTGGTGATTCTGACATATCCGTTTCAGCTCCTCAATTATATAATATAGCACAATGCCCACACGAATGATCGGCACGTGCGCTTAGCTGCCTAGCTTCTTCCTCGACACTCTAGAGAGTAAACTCGCCATGAATCAAGAAATCCTAATGACCAAGCAATCATCACCGACACAGAGTCAGGAACAACAAGAACATCCTCAACTGCATGGCACCGTCGCGCAACATGGCGGTGGCCCGACGACGTCCGAGTCCGACCACCAGCGCAGGATCACCATGATTCCGCTCGTGTTCCTGATCTATTTCGAGGTGGCAGGCGGCCCGTACGGCTCCGAGCAGGCAGTCCGCGCCGCCGGGCCGCTGTTCACTCTACTCGGCTTCCTTGTGTTCCCCTTGGCGTGGGGCGTCCCGGAATCGCTCGTCACCGCCGAGCTCGCTGCCGCGTTCCCGGGGAACGGCGGCTTCGTCCTGTGGGCAGACCACGCCTTCGGCCCGCTGGCGGGCTCGCTCCTCGGCACCTGGAAGTACCTCAGCATCGTCATCAACATCGCCGCATACCCGGCTCTCGTGGCCGACTACCTCGGCAGCATGGTGCCGGCAGTCGCGAGACCCGGCAGGGCACGCTCAGCCGCTTTGATCGGCTTGACACTGCTCCTCTCGCTGTTGAACTTCGCCGGCCTGAGCGTCATCGGGTGGGGCGCGACGGCTCTGGGGATAGCCTCGCTGGCCCCATTCGTGCTGATGACGGCCATGGCGGTGCCCAAGGTACGGCCCCGTCGGTGGGCGTCGCAGGTGAAGGGGGGGAAGAAAGACTGGAGGCTGTTCTTCAACACGCTGTTCTGGAACCTCAACTACTGGGACAGTGCGAGCACCATGGCCGGCGAGGTGGAGCTGCCGGAGCGGACGTTCCCGCGGGCGCTTGCGGCCGCAGTCATTCTGATTGCCGTGAGCTACCTGCTGCCGCTCATGGCCGCCACCGGCGCCACGGACGCGTCGCCGGATGCATGGGTGAACGGCTACTTGGCTGACGCCGCAGGTACCTAGAGGCGCTTACAACCTTACATACAATTATCACAATAATTCAGATACCACGTCATCACCTCGGAAAACAAATCAAAGAGGAAAGGACGTACTAGCAAATCAGGTGGTGTCATGATGATGATAGATCTTGACATGGCTGACTAATTGTGTGGTGGCAATGGATGATCCACAAAGCTAGATGGAAATCTTAAATACTAGTTCATCCTCATAACCCTTCTATTATTATCTTAACATGCAAATATGCCCCCTCAACAAAGGTCCACCACATCATGCATGAGAAAAAGGTTTTCATTATTACCTTATCCCATGCACGCATGCCACCTCATCAAAGGTCCATTCAACATGCTTGAGAATTTTCTTCCATTGTATTGTGCCATTTATATTCAAAATATTTTTGACTACACAATAATAATCAAATATAATGTATAGGAGTACTATTTATTTTTAGTTTTAGTTCATATATTATTAATTCAACTATGCATGTTTCATACAATCAAATCACTGTAATATATTGCAATCGATTCCCACAGCAACGCACGTGGTATTCTCTAGTATATCATCATATTACGCTCACCTGATCTTGAATATGGTTGGTAGATTAGTGGTGGACGACAGTGATGGGCATATGATTATATCACAAGCCGGTGAGAAAGAGAATCAACAAAGGTGTGGGCATCCCGAGGAATAATTAGATGCACCGGTGGACTAGGAGATGTTAGAAGACGATAAAGATGACATTATGACTTGACTATGGGCCATGTAGCTGCTAGAGCTGCACTAGTGAAGTGGACGGCAGCAGACCACTGTCTAGACTAAAGTTACGATCCACTGTCCATTCCGAGGGAAGGTCCTATAGCTATCAAGTGCACATATGAAAAACTGTTGTAAAGCCAACAAAAAGAACAAAATAGACACAGGATGCTCTCTACTGTGGTCAATACTCAGGAAAAAAGTCGTAGGCATGGCATGCTTGTGCTACAAGCAAGTTGGGCAAAATCCAGTGAGTGCATGTTACAATCAGCCTGTTAACTTATTTCATAATTTTATTGTATCTAAACAGGCATCATCGGGGGTCCATGGCTCAAGTACTGGATGGGGGCAGGCGCGGTAATCTCCTCCATTGGCATGTTTGAGGCCCAGATGAGCAGTGGCGTGTTCCAGCTCCACGGCATGGCAGACCTAGGCCTCCTCCCGTCCGTCTTCTCCAGCCACGCCACTTGCACCGGAACCCCATGGGTTGCCATCACTGCATCAACCGCTGTCACCATCACCGTCTCGTTTCTCGGTTTCGACGACATCGTTGCGACAGCTAACTTCCTCTATAGCCTCGGTACGCTACTCGAGTTCTCCTCCTTCCTCTGGCTCCGGGCCAAGTACCCAACACTAAAGCGCCCCTACCATGTGCCTCTGCCTCTGCCCGCGCTCGTGGCCATGTGCGTTGTGCCATCGGTGTTCCTAGCCTATGTGTGCGTGGTTGCTGGGTGGAGGGTATTCGCCATTGCTGCAGGGCTGACCACACTTGGGGTCGGGTGGCACGCCCTAATGAGGGTGTGCAGAGCCAATAAGTTGCTCAGGTTTAATGTACCTGAATCATCAGGTTGATTCATTCCCTGCAAGTTCCATTGTCCACAATACTCACATAGTATATCTAAAAAGGAGTATTAATACCCGGTAGAACTAGCAGGGTGATTCGCGCATTTGCGTGACAAGATTTAAATGTATCATATATTTGATATTATTCTCTCTTCAATATATAGGTCCCATTGTAACTTGTAGAATATAGCTAAAATATATGTCTTGCAAAAGGATGAATGCATTTTGGATTTTCTGTTTCACCCACATGTACACTTTGGAATTTTTTCATCAAGTGTATTGGATTGTTGGTTTGTATAAATAATAACATAAGACTAATTGTACTCAAATAGTTGGCTTTGTTGTGTAAAATGCATTATACATATCTATGGGATTCCCTTGGTGCCATCTTCCCACCAATAATCTTTTGAGAAAAAATCACCAAAAATCAAATTCGAATATTGATAGCTTATATATGGGATAACATATCTCTGTATCCACCTGCATTTCCTTGGATGTAGTGCATTATTGTTTCCTGATTGGTACAATGCTATTCATCCAGATCTTGGCTGCCGGCTGTGTTCAACGGACGAAATGCATTCGGCAAAGACGCTGACACTAGGCAAAAATGATTTTTTCCAGTAGTGAAGGCAGTGTGCTTTGTCAATTTACCCCGTGCAAACTGCAAAGAATATTGACCTCCTAATTTTATAATAGATAGGACACGGGAAGACCTTCAAAGAAATAGTATAAGCAATTAGCATTGCACTTCATGGCAGAAACAGTGTCCGGCTAGCTTTACATTTTACTGAGTGATGACTCTAGGCAATTTCACTTGCATATTTGTACATGAGTAGTGGCTCAACCATTTATATAGGAGCCCACCATAGAATTGTCAGATCACTGGAGACTGATATGTGCAGCTAGCATGGGGGCCATGGCATATGTATATATGTGGACATGCACGATGCACCACATGGTGATTGCCTTCAACTGGAACGATTGTTCACCATGAGCCTATGCCATGAACTTGGTGTGCTCTCCTGAGCTTGCCACGCTTAGTAAGTCAGTATTGACCAACGTGTTTCATTCTCATGCCGGACTATGCAGAAGTCGGAGGATGCAAGAGTCTTAGTATTGTGCTACATATATGCACTGCATTTTATGAATCATTTCATTCGCGGCTCACAAGGCCAGGATTTATTGCGAAGTCTCATTATCCATTTATCTCCTTGACCGATGAGGCTGAGAGACCATTTTTTCGTGACCGACGAGGCCGGAAACCCCTCATTTATCCTGACCGACGAGGTTGGACACACTTTGTTCGTGATCGACGAGGCCGAACACTCATTTGTGACCATGCAGTGAGCCCGGTGCCGACGAGGCCGGACATCCTACCCCAAAGTTCGACGAGGCTTTGGCATGTCACCGTATGGCCACATCGGCCACATATATCTTTGAGAATATTTCATGTTACAAAACGACGACCATCAGCGCAGCTTAATCGGAGGTGTTCCACAGATTGCCCTGCGGATGTAATTAACCGGACTGTCTTAAGACGCTCCGGGAACATGCAACTACACAATCGCCAATTCAAGTCAGATTTCATTAAAGGCACAATATTTGTAATCAGTGGGAAACTGTACTTTGTAATTTGATAAACAATTAATAAAGCAATGTTCCCCTTTGTTCGTCTCGTTTATTTTTTGTATACTATTGTAGACTGGCACGCTGGCAGCTTTATTTATCGTTACGCCATTAGGAAATACCCCTACCCGGGGATATTTGTTTTTTCACAAAACAGGTGGGATGGAACGTACACATGCCTTCCATACTGTCCTCTTTCTTGCATTCTCACTCATTCGGCCACTCCCGCCCCTCTCTCCTATCTCCAAAAATTCATCGATGTTGCCTCTAGTTTCAGTGATCTCCGCTGCTAATCCGTTCATCGTCTGGGCCCCGTCTCAATGTCCTTCGGATATTCCCTACTGTCTCCTGACCTTCCACCTCTTGGCACGTGCCCCTGTGGTGAACCCAACTCGCACCTCAGTTCGCATGTGTGGCGTTTCAAAGGCCATGGCATCACGTTCCTTGACTCGTCTGATCTGTAGTCTCGCGCGGTGTCATTCCACACTTCAGCGGTCTCTTGTTGTATTCGTTAGGGACGACAAAATAAATTAGATATTTTTTTTGTAAAAATCAATGCATAAATTTTGATGTATCAACTTTTTCTGAAAACTGAGTTGTATCCACTTTTTCAAATAACAAAAATGAATGCCCCTGTTTTGCTAATCAACTATCAAGTTAATCAATTCATTTTTAATTATATTAGAGTATAATTATATTAGATTCAAATTAGGACTCGACACTGTGAATTAAAAAAAGGTTCTATTTTTTAAAAGAAATCGCTCTATCATGTCTTAGCTATAAAGGAAATGTTGTCCCTTTGTTCATAAATCTTGCTATGAAAGTTATTAAATTCGTATTAGGATATGAATTTAGCACGTTAAAGCTAACATATGTTTTTTCCTTTTTAATATCATGGCTTAAGAAATTGCAACATATCAGGGCTATATTATTTACGTGTCGCCATAACTTTTTTAAGCCCTTTAGTGCGTTCTTCGACCTCGGGGTCAAGAGTTGCAACATCAGGCTAGCCCCTTAAGGGCATGTAATGTGTACCGATATCTAGTAGAAGATAATACCATGTTATTATAGGAAAAAATATTTACTGAAAATTAAACAAATAAATGATATAAATGATTCAATTAAATTATTCATAGACTAAATGTTAACAAAAATATCATATTGGAATCTATTTTACATAAATAACTTCTTTTACAAACTTTCGCCACTTAATCTTGTAAACAATTCCCATAATGCAGAAAGAATGCTTAGCATAATATAAAATGGTATAATTGTATTATAAGAAAAGAATCAACTAGCTCATGCAAATGTCTTGCTATCCCATGGAAGAGGATCGCTATGTTGAGCAAAATAGCATTAAATGTCTCACTTGTTTAGAATTATTATCATGCCTTTTTTGTTGAGAAAATAGTTCACTAGTTGAAAAAAAAGTTGTAGAGCACACAAAATGAACATGACATTTTTACCTTTGTTGCTCTTATATTTTCGAGATTAACAATACAAAACCACTCTGGAAATACTATACCATTTGATGAAAATGAAATGCTATTATCAAAAAAAAATTAAACTAGATCAAAAAATAACTTTAGGTATAACTTCTTCGTAAGGGTAGAAAATGCAAGTTATGTGTCTTAGGGAGTTAAATTTGTTAGCACACAACATACCGGTATTTTTCCAGTGAACGTTTGCGAGGATGAGCCTCATGATTGTCTGGTTTTTGCGGTATCCTCATTTCCATGTTCGATTAAGCTACACTAAGTTTGGAATAAAAAATTATTGATAAATTGGAAAAAATTGGTACCCCAAAAAGTAACTATAATAAACACATACATCAGAGTCTCTCATGGCCACCTGGGTTATGGGCTTCTTGGGACATCAAAAATGGACGAATGATGATTCCATCTTTGTGACAAGTTCTTTTTAAGCTTGTTATACTCACCATTTTTCTATCGATAAATATACCTTTAATAAATTGATGGTACGATTGGATTATAAACTCTTATCTCTTACAAGGTAAGCAAGAGTGTCTTACAATTTCTTATAATAGTTGTACCAGAACTAAAGATGGAAACACTCCTCTAAAGGATTAGAGATAGAAACTGATTGAGACCTCGTAGCACTACTCAAATGAGCTGGTTATCAGCTTCGAGCTATACCGGCATCGAATCAAAGATGGAGACTGACTGGCAAATGTATAAAATATGACATGGGAAACCGTGGCGGCCGCCGCGGTGTCGACGTATAACCCTGGACAAAAGATCGAGGCTGGTAGAGGAGTAGCGGCTTGGTTTTTATTCCCTGTGTAATTTTTTATACATAGATAAAAACAAGTGGAACGGGTGTGGTGGGAGGTGGGATGAAAAAAAAACCGGACGAAAAAAAACGGACGAAAAAAACCCGGTATACCAGGCTACCAACTGCTCCATTAGGAGTAGAGATGATCTGCAACTGCACGCCGTGCTCCACTCCTATGTGCACGTTGTGCATGCCCGTACATAGCTAGCTTTCTGTTATGATGTACTCTGTATAAATCCCCTTCGTGGGCTGATTGAATAGACAAGCCAAGTATTCTATTCTCCATCTGTTTCTTTGTCTTTGTTTTTTTCTTGACACAGGAAAAAATGTTCAACAAGAGAAGTAAATAAAACAACATTTTTCTGTCACCAGTCTAGCTCATCGTTCAGTCCTTCTCTTCGTGCGTCATCTTGCTTCTCTTTTTTATTTTTCATTTTTATAATTTATTTCAAAAAACATTTTTTATATTAGGACAAAAATCAATCTTTAATGTAACAAAGAAACAAAATGAAAACAAGACAAACTAAATAGTGTGGCACTGTTTTTCAAAAGAAAAGAATATTAAGTTGCATACAAATGGAGGACATGCAAATGTGTGCATCCGACGTGGGTTGCGTAGTTTTTCTTAACAAAAAAGAAAAGAAAAGAAGAATACAAATTAAAAACACGACGGTAAAAATAAAAATAAAAAAATAAAGTAGAAAAAGAAAAAGAAAAGGTCAATAATAAGCCCGCATAGCAGGCCGCCCAAGCCGGGTGTGCAGTTGCAAAAAAGAAGTCAGTTGCAGCCGGGGGCGAGACTTGCAATTGCAAGCCTACTGTCGGACATCTAGTTGCAGTCGAAGGCGACACTTGCAGTTGCAAGCCTAGTGTCGGACATGCAACTCCCCCCTCCCCCAACATGACAAAAAGTCCAGTTGCAACCATGTTGAAAGACATGCAATTGCAGTCGGGGGTGGCAGTTGCAGTTGCATGTCTAGTACTGGACATGCAACTGCCCCCACCCCCTCCCGGACATGCAACTACCACACCCCCTCCCGCCGCCCTCTGACAAAAACACAAGACCAGTTGCATTCGGGGGCAACACTTGCAGTTGCATGCCTAGTATTGGACATGCAGCTGCTCCCCCACCCACCTCTCCCGCCACTCTTACAAAACAAAGGTTAGTTGTGGTAGCGCTGTGTGGACATGTAGTTGCATTAGGTGGCAACACTTGCAGTTGCAAAGCCTAGTGTCGGACATGCAACTACCCCCTCTCCCGACGCCCACTTACAAAACAAAAATGTCAGCTGCATTGGGTGTGTAGGCATACAATTGCAGTCGAGGGCGACACTTGCAGTTGCAAGCCTAGAATCGGACATGCAACTCCCTCCCTCCATGTTGCTCCCTTACAAAACGAAGAAAGGCCAGTAGCAGTCGAGTGTGTAGGCATGTAGTTGCAGTCAAGGGCGATACTTGTAGTTGCAAGCCTATTGTCGGACATGCAACTCCCCTCCTCTCCTGCCGCCCATTTACAAAAAAAGGTCAGTTGCAGCCGGGTGTTTAGGAATGCAGTTGCAATCGAGGGCAACACTTGAAGTTGCAAGCCTACTGTCAGACATGCAATTGTAGTCGAGAGCGACCCTTGTAGTTGCAAGTCTATTCTCGGACATGCAATTCACCCCCTCTCCGACAAAAACACAAGGCTAGTTGTAGTCGGTAGGGGACATGTTGTTGCATTCGAGATGCGTTACTAGACGGGACGGGACGGATATCTACCACACCTGTTGAATGCCCCGTCCGTCTGTATGCTGCCATTAAGCAGGCTCGCTGGCTGAGAAACCTACTCTGGCGCTGCGCATTTCCGCACCCGGACGCCTGGCCTCACCGGAATCCGCTATTTAAAGGCGGCCACACCCGGCTAACTCCACGCCACAACACAAGCCGCTCCCCATCCTCCTCCCTTGCACTACATCCGCTATGACTGCAGGCTGCGAAGCTCTTTGGGAGACCATTTCCACGGAGATGAAGCATGAGGTGGCCGCCCTTGCCGCCACCTGGCAGAGCCCCCGTGCCAGGCGGATCGAGGCCGGCTTGCCGGCCAGCTCGCCAGAGGTCTCCGACGAAGAGGACGAAGCCACATGGGGCGTCCAACATCAAGAGCGGAGGAAGCCTTTGCCAAAGAATGAGCCTCATAATTTGCTCACCGTTGTTGCAACGAAAGACGAGTCCTTCAAAAGAATCTTTGACTTTGAATTTCCCCAAGAGCCCGTGTATACACACTGGCTGCACCATTGTTGATGTTTTTAATGACCTCAAGCCAATCTGAAGCAATGACCAGCATTGATAGATGAAGATCCGCATCAAGCGCCAGTTGTTCCTTGCAGGCTTGAGCTTCAAGTAGCTGGAGCATGGGGGGCAGGGGGGGTCGATAAGGTCGTTAAAAACGACAGATGCATCTCATCGGTAGTCGAAAGGGAAAAAGGGAAAATGAACCAAAGAAAAAAAGAAAAAAAGCAAAAGAAAAATGAAAAGGCAATGAAAACCAAACAAAAGACATAGAATCAAAAGAAGAAGAAAAATCGCACTGAATCTTCTGTGGCCGGTCTGAACTGGTCATATAAGCCTCCCGAAACAGCTCCATGAAGCTACAGTATTGAAACTGCTCCCTAATTTCTGTTCCTTGGTCGTTATCTTGACTTATGTTAATTTGGTTTGATTATTTTTATGGTTATAAGTATATGCTTAAGTCTGTTTCATTTGCCACTTGTGACATACGTACGGACTCAAGCTAGGCCCTGCCTGAACCTGAATTCCGTTTATATTTCTGTGGATACCTGAACTGAAGCATTATGCGCCAGGTGTGCCTATTATCCTCGTGGGAACAAAGCTTGGTAAGAATGTGACATGCCCACATTTCTTCTTCAGAAATCTGACATCCTGTTGTGTTTACGATTGAAGTGACGTTGGGTTTCATGATAAGTTACATTCACCGAGGATGACAAGGTTAGTTGGCGAGCATGAAAAACACACCTTAGTTTATTTTTTGTCAAGAAACTGCCGTGCTTCCAAATTAAATTTGCCATCCTCGCACTAATATAAATTGCCATGAAAAACGTTTGAATTCGATTTGCCATACCTAAAAACCTGACGTTAGATTTTTAACATTTCTGAATATATTTAGATGGAAACTGGTACTGCTCGGTACCCTGACCCCGTACCCCTTCGCTCCTTCCTCCCACGGGCGCCCAATTAGGATTTCCCTGCCTCTTGCCGTCGCTGGCAATGGTCTGCATCATCTCCTATGGTCATTGGATCATGGAGGCACGGTGGATCCCAGCCCTTACCGGTCGGAGGGCCCCGTGTTTAGTTTTTTTAGTTTTGTTATGGTCTGTGCCATGCTCAGGAAGACGAGGCGGTGACATCTTCTTGAAGATGGAATAAGGTTCTCCCCACCTAGCCCCCATCCCGTCGATGCTTCTAGCTTCATTGGAGGGTGTGTGGAGGTGTGTCCGCGGTAGATCTCGTGGGATCCGGTCAGTGTTTGTCTTCGATGGATCTGCTTGACTCCGTCCTTCTTTCATCTACGTATGTGTCTACAGGTTGGATCCTTTCGATCTACGCTTCTCTTCATCGGGCGGCGGTTGCTGTTCTGGTGCGCTAGTCCTATGGGCCTTAGCACGACGACTTCCCGACTGTCTACCACAATAATGTTTGTCCGGCTCCGATGTGGGAAGGGCGATGACGGCGGCGCGCCTTCGGCTCACTCCAGTGCTTGTAGTCGTTGCTAGGTGGTCTACAGATCTAGATGTAATTTTTACTTCTTGTGTTCTTTGTACTACCTTGACAGTTGATGAATAGATCGAAAGTTTTCTTCCAAAAAATATATTTAGATGGGTATTATTTTTCATGTTTATAAGGCTTTTTTTTGCGAGGTATAAGACTGTTTTTAAGGGTATTTGCTACTTAATATATGGCTTTTGGCCTCTTGAAAAAAAAAGATATAATTACATTTCTCCTACTTATTTATATTAATGAAATAGCAATATAATTACTTATTGATGTGCACATACAGAGGCATTTCACCAGGTTTAGACCATGGCAGCGTTCGATCTTGGAAGCTATGATTATCAGAAGATGGAGTTGCACGTGTACCTTTCCCACAACACGTACATAAATAAAGGATGTAAAAGCGGGAACATATATTTCTTATTTCTTACCATTTTTAAATTTCATAACTACCAGTGTTCCTTTCCCAATAAAAAATGGTTAACATTGATGCGTTTCTTACTTGGAATAGGAGTACCCTGGTGCGTTTCTTACCGGAATGGGAGTACTAATTAATAGCGCCACGCGTATTAGAGAAACCGTGAGAGCCGCCCACTGGCTACAAAAGAGCCACGGCCACTGGTGGCGACTCCTCAAACTCTGTAAATGTGTGGCCGCTTCCAGCGACTCGACCTGATCGGTTCAGGAGGCTTCGGTGTCGTTTACCGGGCGAGGGACCGCCGTACCGGCGAGATCGTCGCTATCAAGTGCCTCCGCACAAACAAGTACGCCCACGATGACAGCGGCGACCGCTACTTCTCCGCCTTTGCGGGCGAGGTCAGCGCCTTGGAGAAGTGCAGCGGCCACCCGTCCATCGTGCAGCTGCGCACCTCGGGCCAGCACGACGGCGAGGCCTTCATCGCCATGGAGTTCGTGGGGCCGACCCTCAGGCACGTCATGAAGCACGACCGCTTCGGGAGGAGACACACCGAGCTGGAGCTCCGCCTGATGATGAGGCAGCTCCTCGCCGGCGTGAGGAGGATGAACCGTCTAGGTCTCATGCATCGTGACCTTAAGCCGGGGAACGTGCTCATCAACGGCTGTGGGAACCTCAAGATCTGTGACATTGGGATATCATGCAGCATGGCCGATGGGCCGCCCTACGCAAACCCCATTGGAACACGGGGATACCGCGCGCCAGAGCTCCTCCTAGGGTCCACGAACTATGACGAGCGCGTCGACTCTTGGGCTCTTGGCGTCATGATGGCTGAGCTACTTGCAGGCCATCACCCTTTCTATGGGAGGTCCGACATGGACCACCTCAGTGAGATCTTGGACCTTCTTGGTACGGCAGACATCAAGGAGTGGCCAGGCTATGATGGGCAGCGGCTGCCGGGCGGATGGGCATTGCACAGCAGTTTGCGCTGCATGTTCCCATGTCCTGCCGAGGCTAGGATAAGACGTCGGCCCCAACTGTCAGAAGCTGGTTTCGATGTCTTGAGCGGCCTTCTGCGTTGCAACCCTGAAAAGAGACTCACGGGCAAGGAACGCACTGCGGCATAGGTGGTTTAAAGAGACCAATTTTAGGGCTGCAAGGAGCTGATTGGTTAATTTGCACAATCCATCATGTAGCTTCCTGTGTGGAATGAATGTATGCAGAAGCAGGCATTCGTAATTCACCTCATATGTAATACGTTAGAAATGTACGGGCCTGCTCACATATCTGTTATTTGGAAAAATAATTTGCATGAATGGATTTCCACCAAAGTCTTCCTTTGCCCGCTCGACCCTACCTCCGGCATCAGCCTAACCATCAATCCCGTCACTCGTGGTCGATGACATTGTCGTGTGTCGCCTCCTCACACAATGCTTGCCTGATGCGCCTCCTATGTCAAGCCACTTCCACTTCTTTGACGCCAGCCACTACGGGCACCCATCAATCTCCACCTCATTCCCGTATCCACCTCGGAGCTCTACACCCCGCCTTCTACGGGTATGAGTACCTGGTTGCGGGAGATGATCCCGGGCGGTTTGAATGAGCTTTGACGACGACGTGCGTGAGGAAGACGAGGGCTTGGGGACGCCGGCGAGCTTGAGGGCGAGCGGCGGCGGAGCTCCAGGCGCACGCGTGGCGAGAGGAAGAAGAAGAAGAGTCGAGGCGGTAAAGTGAAAATGAGGACCCCTCGGGAGCATTTATAAGGAAAGGAGAAGCGGAACGACAAGTGCGGGAATCAAGGCGACGCAGTATTAATGGGCACCTCGATTATCGCAACAGTCAGATCCACTCAAAGATTTGAGATGATGTCACACGAGATTCGCGGGGATCAGTTGAATGACGTCACGAAGATCAAGAAGGAATATATGACAAGTGTAGAACATGTTATAAGCCGGCACACATAAGCCGGCCATAGCATGGAGGACAAGTTTAAAAGATTGTTTCTGTCCTTAAGGTTGACATGAAAAAATTCAAATCAACCCAGGAGCTAATGTCGGGGATATAACCCCAGGATATGACCCGCCCATCCAGGGCCGGGTCATTACGTGGCGACTCAAGAGGAAGGCTTTGGCTAGGTGGGCCGTGATGACCCAGAAGACATAATCCAGAGGATGAGCCGCCCTTAGTGGGCCGACTTACGGTCAACCGCCTTGAGCACTTTCCTTGTAAGGCGCCACGAAGAAGTTCCCTTACTTGTGTAATAAGATGAGTAGGAGTAAGAGTAGGTCACGGGTCATGTTACGACCCGTACTCTGTTGTAAACCCAGGGCCTCGACCTGTATATAAAGTAGAGCCCCTGAGGCGGAAAAGGTTAAGTTACAAGCTCTCGAGTACTAGGTTAGCCAAGTCGCACCCTTGTAATCGAGATCAACATCAATACAACCAAAGCAGGACGTAGGCTATTACCTCCTTCGAGAGGGGCCGAACCTAGGTAAACCCTTGTCTCTCGATTCCAATCAACCCCGTTCGAGTTACCACCTAGCTGCGATGGCCTCACGACTAAGTCCTTTCACGAGGACATCTGCCGTGACAAAACCACGACATAACCCTTGCCCCAATCACCATTGTAACCATTCATCCCAGCATCCTCTTCGTTCTCACCTTGAGGCAGGTGCATCCCCTATCCAGGCCATCCGTTCGCTTTCATCGTCCTCGTCATTGTCCTTCTTGCTGTCAATTTCGGCATCCCCTATGTCCCTATCAATACTGATGGTGATAGTGAGCACGACACGCTCGCCACCTTGGCGGCGAACCTAGGGGACAATACATAGGCAACATTTCGGCAGCCCGTTGAACAGCGACGAGCGGAGGATAATGGCCAGCGTCACGACCTGGGACTGGCCCCTGAACCAAGAGAAACCCACGGAGCATCCGGTAACGTACTCCTGCGCGTGTGTCTGGACACGGACCAGCGAGACCCCCGGCGGAGTCCAGTGACCCTACGTGAAGCAAGAAGAGGTCGATGTCACTGCCTTCGTCTTTTTCGTGGTAGTAGCTTTTTTTTAGAATAATCCCACTCCACTTTATTCAATGTTCAAAGGGGTCATTACAATATCATGGGGAACTCCTAGCCATAGGTGGCGTCCCACCCCAGGAGAAAGCGAAAATTTTGCAAGATAATGAGCTTCAAAATTATAATTTCTACTTTCATGGCTAAAATGACATTCATCAAGTTCGGTTCTCCTTGTATGGATCTCGCAAACAATAGTTGCATTGTCTCCTCCACTACCATCTTCGATATCCTTTACTGCTGATAAACAGTCTGAAGCAACAAATAATCGCCGAATAAGAAGATCATTGGCTAATGCTTGCGCTTCCCTACATGCCAGAGTCTCCAGAATCAAAGGATCAACAATATGCGGAAAGACCATAGCTGAAGAGACCAAAAACTCTACCGTTTCACTGCGGCAAACCACTCCAACTGAGCCCACATGACCATTTCTCGAAACTGTACCATCAACATTAAATTTGCTCAAGCCTGCCGGTGGTGCTAATCATGCACCCCGTGTATTTCTGGTGATCCGAATCTGGGATGTTTGTGGCTTCGTGTCTAAGCTGCTCAGCTCTTCAATGAATCTCTTGATAAACAGATGGGTCAAGAGAGGAGATTTGAATTCAGATTCGTGGATTGTCTTCCTTCTTGAGGACCAAATCGCCCATAGAGAGACAGCTACCCAAACAAACTCAGCTTGCAATAATGAACTCAGCAGCTCGAACAACTAGTTTCTTGCGCTTGCTTCATTTGTGCATATCAAATGTTCAACCAGGCCCTCGTCATCCATCGCCCAAATGCATCTTGACATCGAACACTCCACTACAGATCTGGTCATCCCTCTAACCTTCTCCCCCCTTCTCAAATGCCGGCCACCACAGGCACCCGTCAACCTCCACCTTGTTCCATTTCCGCCCCGGAGCTCTCTGCCTCGCCTTCTTTTCGGACGAAATCAAATGCCGCAAATCACGTTTCTCAACTGACCATCAACAAATGGGAAATGAACGCATCATATATATGAATAAATTTAACAAATGAGTGTGGTCTCTCCCACACGACAATACAAGAATCTCAAGCACCGAGTATAACCCAGAATATGTTCAAACTACGTCCATGCACCCATGGATATTCTTAGAATACGATATGACAGCCATGTTTGTACTTGATGCTACTGCGCTGACCTATCCTATCAACATCTTATTGCACTTAAAGTATGTACCTACATATGGTCCACTCTACAAACTCTTGTAGCTTAGCTCCAGCTCGACCTGACTGAGACGATCGCGACACGGCGGGTGGCATCAAGATGGACCTACTTGGTGTGTGCGGAAGGCATGATCGGCGCTCCAGTGTCCGGAGCGAGAAGGCGGGTTGCTCTCTCCGGAGATAGCTTGGTGTGTGCGGTGCAACGATCTTCGATGGTTTCCCTAGGTGTTGTGGTCTCGTTCCTAGTCGGTAGTCGCAAGTGCTTCTTGGTGTGGTGGGCTACTCACGTACTCTTGCTTGACTCTGAGTTGAGGTACTCCTCCCGCCCTGTGTGTGGATGGATATCTACATGTATAATTTTTAAATATAGGTCACACGCGTCCCAAATATCATGTTCCATGTTCATTCACGTAGACACACACATGGTAGAAACACTATTCAAAAGGACTAGAGATGCAAATCGATTAACACCTTGGAGCACTATTAGATAGATCTGACATGGTGAACAGAGTAAAGAGTATAAAAACCACTTAATCGAACAAAAGAAACATCGTAGAAGCAGGAGATTAACGATCTTACAAATCTAGCAACCGAAATCTCATGCGCAAACACTTTTGCGTAGATATAAGACAACACATTAGTCATTCTCCTTTTAATAGTCTTCGATTCGTCATTGTCATCCCGCTCCAGTCTCCCGTCGTAACATGGGCGTCAGGGCACTCCATCTCATGCTTTTCCTTCTGGTATGAGGCCATCTTCATGCTGCACTACCGGAATTAACCCCTATGCCGACGGCCTTTTGCCGTCGGCATAGGCCGTTTACCGTCGGTATACCCTATGCCGACGGCTGCCATCGGCATAACCCCGTCGGCGTCGATCACGACGGCGTAGTCTTGTCAGACCGTCGGCATAGAAATACCGTCGGCATAGCAGCCTATGCCGACGGCTTCCGTATAGCCGTCAGCATAGTTTCGCCGTCAGCAAAAAAAAGGACCAGACGGCAGCTGACGGCACCGTCGCGAAGTCCGGCCAACCAAGAGCTCCCACATGGCAACACTATGCCTACGGCAAAGCCGTCGGCATAGTTTTGCATCTATGCCTACAGCAAAGCCGTAGGCATAGTCCTGCCACGTGGTAGCTTCAGGTAGCTCCTGGCTGAGGTCTATGCCTATAGCAAAACCGTAGGCATAGATGCAAACTATGCCGACGGCTTTGCCGTAGGCTTAGTTCTGGTCAGTTTTTTTTTACATTTTCTTTTGTTTTTCTGTTCAAATTAACAGATAGCAACACAACATCATCATCATCATCATCTACACAACATCGTCATCGTCATCATCTACACAACATCATCATCGTCATAGACAAGATCATAGCGCCCAAAGTTGCAAGATCATCGTCATCATCTAAACAATGCGGTGATTAAGTGAAATTGTAAATTACACAATCTGAATAAAAAATAATAAGCTTTATTGATATAAATACAGATACAAAGTTCTTATGATTTACATTGGATCAAAGAAGTAAGAAGAAAATAAAATAAAAGTCTAAGCTAGTTAGATCTTCATCTTGATGATCATCTGATCCTCTTCTGGAATAAAACCTGCAAAACAAACAATAAAGGAAAAGGAAATTTGGTGATGATTTAAATGTTGCATTTCCCTTAGGGAAATGCATTGCTGTTTGAGCTGGCACCTAGGATCACTGGAACTGGTCCAAAAACCCGTAATCAGAGAGTTTGCAATAGAAACCAATAAAACCAACAACTAGAACAGTAAGGGATCAAATGTACAGGACAAGAAACCAAAAGTACAGGAAGTAGTCCACAAGCAGGAAAGAACAATAGTAGTAGATCAAGTCCTTCATCAGATCATGTCAAATGCAAGAGTAGGCCAGAACTGAAGCCATTTTAGAAGCAAGAAAGTCATAGCTCACAAAACCAGCAAAGCATAGCACCAGCTCATTGACAAAGTCCCAAACATAGGAGGCCAACCTTCACATGAAATCCAGCTGGCCAAAATAGATAAACAAATATGTAAATAAAGCACTCCAAGTCAGCAAAGGCAGTTCTATAAAAGAAATTAAAGCCAAATGATTAAGTAGTCATTTCCTGTGAGGAAATAAAGTTCAGTAGGAAGATAAGCACCACACAGCTAAATGGAGCAAGTCCCAAGTCAAATAGACACACAGCCAGAAGAACAAGCAATAGAACACCCCAAGGTAGGATTTTGGGGGAGATGTCCTCAGATAGCCTAGAAGTGCTAGGACTAGATCATCGTAGGATCATGAGAAGTGTAGCATCTGTAGTATCAAATCCCAGAGAGGAGCCTCAGAGCGACATCATCGGCTGGCATAAAATCAAGTCACATATGTTCTTATCAGTGAGAGATTTACGCGAGAAAGAGATAAGGAAGTGTAGCGTCTGTTCAAATCAGATTTAGGAGAGAGGGAAAATTGGGTAGATGAGATACTATCCATAACCTGGCAAGGAAAGAACTACAGACAGGATAAATCATTATAATCTATGCAATTACAAGCACTGTAACTATATAAATAAAAGAATTATATCCTTTATAATCTACCAAAAGAACAGTTGCATGTATGAGCAATACCAATAGAAGAGGAACTAGTTCATGTTGTTTAATACAGAAGAAAGTAAGCAGGCCATGACCAATTTATAGAAATTACCTATATATATATATATATATATATATATATATATACCATCATCCTAACTGCTATAATGTAGAGAACCAGTCATTCATGGGTACTAGAACAGTATATGACCCCCTCTACTTGAGACAGAACAATAGCAGGCACTATAACTTATATATGAACAGCATAGGCAAGTGCCAGTAGAACTCTATAGAGTAGCAGATTTAGGTAATACAATGGTGAGCTAGTTCAAATAGAAATAAAGGCCGGCTTATATCAGTGAGCTATAGTATGTATATATGTGTAGCATGGCAACAACCTAATACGCTTCTCTCTCAAAAAGAAAAAAACAACTTAAAATGTTGAGTGCAGCAGTAACATCTACTTGTTACTGGAGTTCGAGTACAAGATGGCCAGAGGCCACTTGGCACCATGGAACCTGCACAATTTCCACCATATAGGAAGGAAGCAGCCATTGTTTATTCTGTAACGGACATTATATTAGTAGTGTCAAGGAACACAACAGAGTGACACATCCGTTGATTGATCCAGTAGCAAAACAAGCTACTTATAGGAATAGCAAAACAAGCTAGTAGGTGATCGTCCATGATACAGCAGCAGTAACAAATATCAAAGGATATGAATGAGTTAGAAAGAAAACTAGAGTTGAACCAACCCAAAACAAAACATGGGACAACAGCAATTCTTGTACATAGCAAGTGACATAACCTTGGGCTCGACGGCCACGGCTCAGTGAGGAGAGGAAGTCAACATTGAGGTTTCGCAAAACAAGAATTCATTAATTTGCGAGTGGGTTTTAGTAGCTGAAGCTTAGAAGTTAAGTTAAGCACTTTGTCCACTAACTAAACTAGGGACCAACACAATCAGCAGCAGTTATATAGCTACCAAACCATTTACTAAACAGCAGCAAAACTTGAACCGTAACATGTCCAGAAAGGAAACAAAACATGAGATAAGTATTGGTAGCAACAAAACATGTCCAGGAAGGCCATCCAATGGTTTCAGCCACGTCCTAATAAACCTGCAGCATTCTCTAATACCTAATTAGCATCAACAAATCAGTGGCCAGATGAGCACCACCACAACAAATCGGCACTAACACTTGGTCATCGACGCGATGCCCAAGCAAGGAATCAGCTCGTACACGCAAGATGATGGTTGCATACATACAAATCATGTGCTGGCAGAAAAATTACCCAAGCGAGCTCATCTTCTCTCTCTGTTTGGTAACTAACAACCTAAAGAATAGTAGAAGCTATCGCTGACTGACCGTAGCCCCCGCGTCGCTCCCGCAGGGGCGACTTGGGCGGCGCTAAACCTAGTCCGCCGCCGGCCGCTCCTCCCTCTCTCCTCTCCCTCGCCGCCATCGGAGGGGGTCGCCGGAACGCCGCGCAGCCGTCGGGGAAGATGGCGGCGAGGATCTGTCCGCCCTGCCGCGCGCGGGGGACTGGGAACCGAGGCGGCGGCCTCATGAGGTGGCCCTTGGCCGGCGGCTGTTGCAGGTGCTGGCCGCCCCCCTTGGCCGCACGGGCGGCAAGATGGCGGCGGGTGGTGCCTGCGGGGCGTGGTAGCCTCGGGGGCACCCGTCCCGGATCCGACGCCGTCCCAATCCAAGCCTCACGATCTGGTCTCCGGCCGCCCTTGGTCGCCGGTGCCGCGTCTGAGGAAAGGGATGGGGAAGTGTGGAGCCCGAAGAAATCCAAGGCCGGATCTTCCGGCCACGACGACGGCGACGCCTGCGGGCGCCGTTCCCTACATATAGGCGCCGTCAAGGTTCTCCATTCCGCCTCTGCCTACCTCCTTTGCTCGTGTACCGGGGTGAAAACCCAAATCCCTCCGGATTGGGCGGCAGCGACGCTCGCGGTGTTGTCATCTTCATGGAGGTGTCGCCTTCGGTGAGCATGGGAAGGTGGTGGGCCCGTCTTGGTTGGGTGGTGTTCAGCGGCAGTCTCATTCGGGATGCTCCGAGGGAAACCCTAGATCTGGGTCTACCGGATCGGACGATGACGACGCCTGCGGTGTCGTTCTCCCTCCTGGGGGCATCGTTTTGGAGTAACCGCAGGCTGGGAGGGACAAGAGGACGAGCGGTGTTACATCTACCTCATGGCCAGCGGCGGATCTCGGTGGCATGGCGCCGCGGAGTTTCGGCGACGGGCGTGTGTGGATGGATACGTGCAGGGTGGTGGCGCTGTGTGGCGCCGTGGTGGCGTCGATGGCAGCCCTGGCCATGGTGATGCGTCAGTTCTTGCTCTGGAGAGGGATCGGTGGAAGACGGCTGCGGTGACCTCTGAGAGTGCACCGGACCGGTGTGTGACCCAGTCCCGGTGTGTGGCTGGGCTGGGGCATCCGGCTTTAGATGTTAGGGTTTGGTGCGATGTCTGTTTGGTATTTGGCCCGGATATTCGGCACACCTTCATCGAAGGGATAGGAATAGCAAGGTGTTGCCTAGATGGTGGCTTCAGGCTTACTGATGTATTACTTTGTATGGTCTTTGTGAATAATTAATAAAATGGCTGCATGCATCGTCCAGATGCAGAGGCCAGGGGTATATCCTCCTTTTCAAAAAAAAAACTAACAACCTAAATAAAAAAAAAACATGACTTGTTCATACAAATCCCTCTAGAATTCCTTGGCACAAGCAGGATTTGTATCACATATTCATCAACTTAGCAGCAGAAGTAGTGAGCAGAGGAAGAGGGGGAGGGAGATGGAGGAGCTACCTGCCGCGGTCACGATGGAAGCAGAGGAGCAGACCCCTCCTGCCCCTCCCCCTCGAGCAGGACAGGGCTGCCGGCTGGGCGCGCCCCTACTCCTTCGCCTCCTCGAGCAGGACATGGCCGGCGCCCTCCTGCCGCCGTCGCCGTCCCATCCGCGCCATGGTTACCTGTAGCAAAGGGAAGGAAAGGAGGAGATGGTGAGGTGAGGTGGGGAGGGAGAATCCGTGCGAGGAATGAGTGGAAGTACCAACCTGGGACACGCCGGTGCCGGATCCGCCGCCCGTAGGCCTCGCCGTCGCCGGAGGTGAGGTGGCGGCCGAAACCCTAGCTAGCCACGGGGGACGATGGAGGGCGGGAGCGCCGATTCTGGACAGAGGGAAAGGAGGCGTGGAGCTTCGGGAGCTCGGGGGAGTGCTTCCCGTCGCCGGAGCTCGCCGGAATAGGCCGGCGTGGGTGGTGGCGGCGGCGAGGGAGAGGAGTTCGTGGGGGAGAGAGGAGCGAGGTCACGAGACAGAGGGAGGAGGCGTTCGGTGGAGTTGGGTGGGCTCTCTCTCTCTCGTGGGCTCTTTTCTTTCTTTTTTTCTCCTTTCTCTAGATGGATGGATGGACGTGGGGTGGAGAGCTAGATGGATGGATATGAGCCACGTCATCCATCCGTGGCACAAATGTTTCCACCAATAGAAATCAAACTCATGCAATTGTGTTCTCCCTTTTGTTTTTCTTCTAACTTTTTCTACCCTCTTGGACCGACGAAGGAGGACAAGTATTAACCGCATCCACACCGGTGAAGGATCTGACGGCCTTTGGCCTCGCCACCATCGGAGCAACGCTCGAGGTGGAGGCCACCGAAACCCTAGCCACGAGGTAGGGCTGTGGGTGGATGGGAGGAGCGGATCCTGATGGATGGATGGACGCGGCAGCGCGAGGTGCGGCGGATCCAACCGCCGGCGATCTGTGAGGGGAGAGGAGGGCGACGAGAAGGAGATAGTGATGGTTACAGTAGATTGGTTGTCTGACGGTTGCACGGAACATCTCTCCGGCTTGCCCCATCGCCCTCGATGACGGTACGTGCGGCGTCCCTCACCATCGAACGGCGGCACCAAAGGAGGGGCAGGCCCCACAACCGGGGGGCGAATGTACCTTGGCGGCATGCTGGATCCAGCCGTAAAAATCCACGGAAAATCATACGATGCCGGAAATCCTCGGGACCTGGCATGGTGTCGTCATATGGCCCTTGTAGGGTGTGGTAAAAGTTTGAGCGCGTTTCGCAGAAGCCTGACTGGAGGTCGCTTGTAAACTGCACCATCTCCGAGGTAGGATCTGCCTATCGAGAGGGAACGTGTCCGGTTTGTGAAGGAAGTGCGCTGCCCGTTGCTCCGTTAACCTCGAAACTTTTCATGCTCTCAAAGGGGGCACTGCATGACACGTGCCAGGACATGGCATTTTTCGGGCCCGCATGCAATATTTGAGACATTTATTGCATCCGTAGGGTTTCAATGCGGGAAATTGCAGATCTGCATGGTGGCCACCCGAAATGATGTCCAGAAGTAGTTTATAAAATCATATATGATGTCTTCGCGGTATGTGTAGGCCTAGTGCAACCAAAGGAGGGGCAGGCCCCGGCAAGCCGGATCCAGCCGTAAAAATCCACGAAAAATCATATGATGCCGGAAATCCTCGGGACCTGGCATGGTGTCATCATATGGCCCTTGTAGGGTGTGGTAAAAGTTCGAGCGCGTTTCGCAGAAGCCTGACCGGAGGTCGCTTGTAAACTGCACCATCTCCGAGGTAGTATCTCCCTATCGAGAGTGAACGTGTCCGGTTTGTGAAGGAAGTGCGCTGCCCGTTGCTCTGTTAACCTCGAAACTTCTCGTGCTCTCAAAGGGGGCCATTGCATGACACGTGCTAGGACATGGCATTTTTCAGGCCCGCATGCAATATTTGAGACATTTATTGCATCCGTAGGGTTTCAATGCGGGAAATTACAGATCTGCATGGCGGCCACCCGAAATGATGTCTAGAAGTGGTTTGTAAAATCATATATGATGTCTTTGCGGTATGTTAGTGCAACCAAAGGAGGGGTAGGCCCCACCACCGGGGGGCGAATGTACCTCGGCGGCATGCCGGATCCAGCCATAAAAATCCAAGGAAAATCATACGGTGCCGGAAATCCTCGGGACCTGGCACGTTGTCGTCGTATGGCCCTTGTAGGGTGTGGTAAAAGTTTGAGCGCGTTTCACGGAAGCCTGACCGGAGTCCTCTTGTAAACTGCATTATCTCTGAGGTAGTATCTGGCTATCGAGAGAGAACATGTCCGGTTTGTGAAGGAAGTGCGCTGCCCGTTGCTCCGTTAACCTCGAAACTTCTCGTGCACTCAAAGGAGGCCATTGCATGACACGTGTCAATACATGACATTTTTCGGGCGCGCATGCAATATTTGAGACATTTATTGCATCCGTAGGGTTTTAATGCGGGAAATTGTAGATCTACACGGCAGCCACGCGAAATGATGTCCAAAAGTGGTTTGTAAAATCATATATGAGGGGGCCACACTACGGAGATGTGTATTGCCGTTTAAACATCCCACCACACTTTAAGACATGTGTGAGGACCTGGTGCGATGTTTTGGTTGCATTGCTACCCCCTTAAGGCCCCGACCGGCCTAACCCTGGCCCCGTTGACCCGGAGATCTACCCCTTTGACTTTCGCCGGACGGGCTTGGACCAATGGACTTCTCCACCTGGTTGTGATAGGTCAGCCCATGGGAAAACTTCAGAACAAGGTCTGGGCCCAACCCACCACAAAATCCCCTTCGTTTGGCCAAGGAATGAAAATATACAAAAAGTTAAACAAAAGGGTGTTTTCTGTAAATATGAAGCAGACATGATTTTAGTTTGTTCAAATTTGAAAACATAGTATAGCAATAGAATCCTTTCAAGATTCTGAGAAAAACCATATAAAATGTGTCAAAATCGATGCAAGTATCAATTACTTGTGATTTTAACAAAGTGTAAGAGCCTATATGTAGAAGTACATGAGCTCACATTTCTAACATACTCAAAAACAAAAACAAACTGGATATCCATAATCTATGGAAAATTCTACCCCAAATCGATATATAATTTGTGTACGTTTAAGTTTAGATAAGTCAGATTTAAATTAATCAAATTTTAACTTTAAAGAAATAAAAATAATTTAAAATTAAAACACAGATAATATCTATGCCTACGGCATGGCCGTAGGCATAGTCCTCGACCAGGAGCTACCAGTAGGTGCCACGTGGCGGGACCGTAGGCATAGATGGAAAACTATGCCTACGGCTTTTTGCCGTCGGCATAGTTCTGCCACGTGGCAGCTCCTGATAAAAAAAATAGATAATATCTATGCCGACGGCCGCCGTCAGGGCCGTCAGCATAGATTTGACGGCGTTAGCCCGCCGTCTATCCCCGGGCCGCCAGGGCCACCTCTATGCCGACGGCCTAACTATGCCTACGGCCACCGTAGGCATATATCGATGTATGCCGACGGCCAAACTATGCCTACGGCTGCCGTAGGCATAGATGGAGGTATGCCGACGGCTTTTCCATGCCGACGGTTTTTACCAGGCCGTCGACATAGCTCCAGCTATGCCGACGGCGCCGACAAAAAGCCGTCGGTATAGATAAGGCCGTAGGCATATAGAGTTATTCCGGTAGTGCTGTATGCGTTCTTGCAGGGAATGGAGACGTTATCAACGATGCGCTGCCTAGAAAATGGGAATAACCAGTGTTTGCAGCAGACAGACGTCGCAGTTGAGTAGCTTCGATGGGATAGTGGCATGCTGACTCTTGCCACCACTATTTATTCCATCTTTCTCAATATATTGTTTCCTCTTGCACTACAAGAAATATGGCAACTTGCGACCATCAATATTGGTCACTGAATCACTAGTAGAAAACAGGGCTTTAGTCCCGGTTCTAGAGGGCCTTTAGTCCCGGTTCTGCAACCGGGACTGAACAATCGGGACTAAAGGCCCCCACTTTTAGTCCCGGTTGGGTTACGAACCGGGACTAAAGGAGCTCCACGTGGCCGCTGTGGGACGCCCAGGCAGGAGGACCTTTAGTCCCGGTTGGTAACACCGACCGGGACTAAAGGGTCTCCACGTGGCCGCTGCGCAGTGCTCAGGCAGGAGGACCTTTAGTCCCGGTTGGTAACACCAACCGGGACTAAAAGGCCGCCACGCGTCAGCCCCTGCCAAGCGCTGTTTTTTTTGAAAGGAGGGGTTTAGGGTTTAGGGGTTTTGGAGGGTTTAGAGGTTTCATATTGTGTTTCCCCCTTTTCTTTTTGTGTTTACCATTCAATTCTTTTACATTTAGGGTTTTCGTTTTTATTTTACGTTTTCCATTCAACTCGACGCTAGCTACTACATATAGCAATGAAGGAACCATTACACGAATCGTCATGAATATAGAGAGAAGTGACCTCTCTTTCTCCGTGCTTGGTCGAACAACAAGTTTTCGTATATCTATTCGACGCTACTACGTATAGTACACGTTCATGCATATATACAATGTAACATCTCTTACGATTCCTAATATCTAATTACCAAAATCGCATTGCCACTCCCGATGGAATTCTGCGTCTGTAGGTCTGACATGGTCAACAAAGAATCCCGCCAATTCCTCTTGAATTGCTCGTATGCGATCAGTTGTTAGGAGTTCGTCCCGCTTCCGCTTGATCTAATTTAAAGAAGGGGATCAATATATATATATATATGAATGAAACTCAACACAATTGATGGTAATAAAATAAAAATGTGAATATTGTTTACATACTTCAAATTGTTCTTCAGATCTGCCCCGCTCAGAGGTCTTGTGGCGAATGTACTCGCAAACGTAGTATCCACATAAATTATTCCCGGGTTCTGCCACAAGAACTTTACGAGAATAGAGTTCAATCAAAATGATAATCAAGCATGATAATTGTATTGAAACTAGAATCAATGAGAGATGTGCGGAACTAGCTAGTAGTACTTACTTTGGGGTGTGAAAATCGCAGCTCCTTTTTCCATTCACCCCTAACCTGGTTGGTGAACTTTTTCCAAACCCTGCCCGGCAAAGAAAATGATTACTTGATATCAGGAAATGAACGAAAGTTGCCGATATGGTGCGATAATGATTGAACTTACTTCTGGAGCATTTGACTCATGTCCGCCCACTCCTTAGCCTCTTTACGTCTCGAGTCCAAGACAACTACTAGTCCCGCGTCAAGCTGAATGGCTAGCAGAATAAAGTGGAACTTGCGCACGCATAACTCATCAATTACACTTAACCTCGAGTAAGCGAAATATAATTTGCACAAGACAGTAACACTCACTTGAAGTTGTAAGGAAATAGTATTTCCCTTTTGTTTTGTTGTCCAAGTAACGCCTTTAGCAAGTAATTCTCTGTATCATCGGGGCTTTTTTGTATCGTATATTCATTTACGGTATTTGGGTTAATGAACCCAATGTCATAGATTTTTCCTCTGCATTCGCGGATCTTCAATCTGCATAATATAGTGTGAGGATAATTATACATGCAATGAACGAGCTGAGCTAGAGACTTAATTACAGAAAAAATACTTATAGACAATAGCAACTGATGATAGCTTTGTCGAGGGCGGCTTGATTGTATAACTGAAATAATTCTTCAAATTCAATGTACAACGCCTCGACTCCATTGAAGTAGTGCTCATCTTTAATTCCCACTAAGATACTGTTGGTCCCTTCCTTGCAGGCTTTCAAGTACCAGTTATGCAATGTTCGCATCATCGTTGATAGACGCGGGAGCTGCTCAGGTCTGACGAGAGGCTTCCCGTGCTCGTATCTAAAGGCTACCTCAGCCATTTCAAACTGTACCTCATCGCCTAAGTAATCAACAAGAGTGTAACCAGGATGAGCGGCCGCTACCCTCGGATCATTAGCGATATCGGGAAACACCTTGAGCGGGGGGCACGATTGTTTTTCCTGTTCGCCGAGATGGGGAATTGTTTTCCCACGTCTTGCAGCACTGCTAGTACTTCCCGACCTTTTCGCTTCATGAAATGTCTTTACAATACAGCGGTCATAGTGTGAGAGTGGCGGAGGAGATGGTGGGCGCTGAAGGGCATCCAGACAGCGCTTCGCTTTTACCGGATCTATTTTCTCCTTTGGATCTGGACGTTTCGGGGCAAGCTGGCGTTTCACATCGGCAGCCACGAACTCGTCGGTTTCCTCCTCAGTCATGTCGTATGGTAACTTGGGAGGAGCCTTCTTGACGCTTGGACCTGCTCTGGATTTCTTCGTTGTTGTACTGCTAGCCGCCGGAGCGGCGGCGGGTCTCTTCTGCCGTTGTTGGGAGGAGCCTTCTTGACGCGGCGGAGGAGGCGGAGTCCGCTGACGCGGCGGAGACAGCTGAGGCGGCGGAGGATTCTGCTGAGGGGCCTCCTCCGGCGGAGTCCGCTGACACGGCAGAGACAGCTGAGCCGGCGGAGGATTCTGACGTGGCGGAGACGACTGAGGCAGCGGAGATAGAGCTGGACAGTGAGGAGTCTGCTGAGGGGCCTCCTCCGGCTGAGTCTGCTGACGCGGCGTCCATTGTGGAAGCACGATGTATTCCTTTCTCCATAGAATGGTAGTCCTTACGGCATCTACCAGATGAGTCTCCCCTTCACCTGTAGGGTACTCAAGCTCCAGCCCCTCGAATCCATTGGTAACTTCATCCACCCCGACAATAGCAAAGCCATCTGGAATCGGATTGCAATGGAAAGTTCCATCAGGTCTAGGAGGTAAGACATAGCCGACCGCCACCTTCAAGGGTAGGTTGATGCATTTCGCCATTAGCTCACAATGTTCCCTCTCCGTGATATAATCCACGGGGTAGCGAGGAGCCGTGATATCAGGCCGAACGAGGTCCGTGGAAGCCACGCTGCTTTTCTGCTGAGATGGTGGGGTAGCTTCGTGGGCAGTATCGAATGAAGGATCTTCGTGCTGTTGAGATGGTGAGCCGGTAGTTCGCTGACTGCTAAGTGCCTCTAGTTTCTTCTCCTGCAACGCTAATCTTTCTTCTACCTTCTACATCCGGTCTGCTTCCTCTTTCTTCTTTCTCCCTCGGCTTCTATAACCAGCGCTGTCGGGAAACCCATGCACCCACGGAACGGAGCCTGCTGTGCCTCGTGTTCGTCCAGGGTGTTCAGGATTCCCGAGGGCGCGTGACATCACGTCCTTCTCTCTGTCGGGATCGAACCTCCCTTCCTGCACGTCCTTGATTGCTTCCTGAATCTTTGTGACGGGTGTTTCAAGTTGTTCTTTCGTGTAAACACACTTCCCTGTTTCATGGTCCAAAGTTCCCCCATGCCCGAAGAACCAAGTCCTTGCCCGTTCGGGCCAGTTCAATGTCGCTGGTTGGATCCCTTTAGCAAGCAGGTCATTCTTAGCTTTGTCCCACGTAGGCCGGGCAACCTTGTAGCCACCTGACCCCGTACCATGGTGATACTGCTTCTTTGAAGCATTTAGCTTATTTGTCTGTGACCTGTTCTTAGCTTTCTCCGATTTCTTGTACGCCACAAATGCGGGCCAGTGATCTTTTATCTTCGCATATTGACCGGTGAATTCTGGAGTCTCATCTTTCTCGACAAACTGTTCGTTCAATCTTTAATTCCAGTTCTTTAATTGTTCTGCCATCTTCTTAAGAGCCCATTTTTTGACTTTTCGCTGTATAACTGGGTTATTTGGATCCTCTTCTAGCGGTAGGCTGAAATTTATCATGAGCGAGTTCCAAAGCTGATCTTTGCATCTATCGTCGACATAAGAAACTCCATCGTCCTTCTTCTTATTCCATTCTTGGATGCTGATCGGGACGCTGTCCCTAACAACAACTCTGCACTGATGTATAAATCGGTCTTGGGTCCGCTTGGGAACAGTCGGTTTGCCATCTGGATCGACTTGTTCGATCGTGAACCTTTCATTCTCGCCCAACCTTTTCTTCGGGCCTCGTCTCCTTATAGAAGTTTGGCTCGATCCGGAGGGCTAAAAGAAGAAAGAAGTGTTAATATATGTACATACAAAACAATTAATGCATCTAGTCAGCAGAGGCTTAATTAATATATATACCTCGCCGGACTTTGCAACAGTTAAGGCTCCAACACTGGCGGAGCCATCATCTTCTCTTCCCTCACCACCGGAGTTGTTGAGAAACTGTGAGGTCATGATATCATCATCTCCCTCGCGGATTATTTCCTCCAACGCCTTTTGTTGTTCTAAGTCTCTGTCGTGTTCCATAGTTTCTGCAAATATTACAACATGGCAATATACAACCATGAGAGATGGATTAGTGGCAAACATAGACCTAATCACAACAAGGAATCATATGCATATGAGCAATGGATTAGTGGATTATCGGGGTTATGTTTTAACGACCCCCTCCCCCCTCATATCGAAGTTATACCGAAATTATCGGGGTTATGTTTTTACACGACCCCCCCCCCCCCCTCATGTCGAAGTCAATGAACAACATGAAAATTTGTAAGTGATTGCTAAACTTTTATGCTTCATTTATATGAAGATCAATTATCCAGTATAACTATGTTCGCGATATGAGGCATTGGACATTATCTAGAATCATATCTGATGAGTAGTCCTATCTTTCGGGAGAGGATACTTTGCGGACCGCCTCTCTCATGCCTGTCCGACGTGCAAATCAGGTTTTCATATGCCTCAAAATCAAAGTTATCGGGGTTATGTTTTAACGACCCCCCCTCTCATGTCGAAGTTACGACGATATTTGTACAAGATGAATACAAGATTTATACACAAGTTGAATACAAAATGAATACAAGATTTATACACAAGATGAATACACAACTCAACAAATGAACCAACCATCATCCTATGAACAAAACTCAACATACGACAAATGGACACCTTTTGTCGAACAGCGGGGGGACGATCAGGGACCAACTCCACGGAGATGCAACACCACAACCTGTAATTCCACCGAGTGGAAAAAAATTAGGCAAACCCAAGTATGCCACTGGATAGAATGGAAGATTTTAGTTGAAATGGACTTATAAAGATCATGGCAAACGGATGCACGGAACTCAAATGGTGATCAAAGCAATATGCAATGCAAATATGTCCATTATAGCCAGATACCAATTTGAAACCAAGATTTGAACATGCTACAGAATTTCTACATGGCAACAAATGGCATGACACATGGCAAAACATGCTTAATTACTGAACTAATTCAAATGAGTGGCAGAAAACAGATTCATGATGCAACCTTTTAGGCAAGTAAAATATATGCTACAACAGTTTTTCATGGCAACAAAGAGCATGGCAAGCATGTACTAATTACCCTCAACAAAACACCCTTACTGATCATGATCCAAAGATGCACAGATTTGTTGCAAACCTCAAGGCAAAATGCAAAGTATTAATACTGCCAGTTTCGGACTTAGAGAAAAATAGCAGGACATGGCAGAAATGACTAGATAGCAAGTTTACAAGCTTGTAGCACTCACTACAGGTCCTAACATGGCATGAACTAAAATCTACCAGCAAGATGACATCAAAATGCTCCTACTTCATGTTCAAAGATTGCCCAAAAGATGCTTGCATTAAAACATACAAAAAAGACAAAATGAACTCTAATGCAAAAAAATTGTTCTTTGATTTGCAAAGGAGCTATATTCTCCCCAATTCTTTTGCACCCACAAAAATTACTCCATCTATTTGACAGTACCCACAACCCATTCCACCAAAAACATTTGGTTCCATAGTTCAAAATTTTCAAATTTCATTCAGTTCAAATTTGGACCAGATTCAAACTCCATGGTCAAAGCCCAATTTAAATTGCTCCAAAAATTCTGAAACTTTGCCAGACTCTCTTTTATGCATCAACACCTCACCAAAAAAATTCTCAAAAATTACTAAAATTCCTAGAGCCCTCTGGCATTTCATCATACACTTGATGTGCACTGTCAAAAAATTCAGAAAATTCAGAAAATTCCTAGAGCCCTCTGGCATTTCATCATCCATGAATCCATCCATCCATCCATCCATGGAAGAGGGGGAGGAGGGGGAAAGGGTGCTCACCGTGGGGCGGCGACGACGAGGAGGGCTCGATCGGGGGCGGCGACGAGGAGCGGGCTCGGGGGCGGCGATGCTCGGGGAGGACGGCGAGGAGGTCCGGCGATGGTCAGCGGGCTCGGGGACGGCTCGGGGCAGGGCGTCGCGGCAGCCTGGCGGCGGCCTGCGGTGGTTCGGCGTCGGGGTAGAGGAGCGATCGAGAGAGAAAGAAGATTGGGGAGGAAGAAGGCAGCGCGCGGTTTATATAGCCCGAGCTTTAGTCCCGGTTGGTGGCACGGACCGGGACTAAAGGGGGGCCTTTAGTCCCGGTTGGTGGCTCCAACCGGGACTAAAGGGTTGGTCCTGGCATGGTGGAAGTTTAGTCCCACCTCGCCAAGCGAGAGGCGCTCGCACCTGTTTATAAGCCCCACTGCGATAGCCGTCTCGAGCTCCTCTCTAAAGCAGGCACTACATGCCTACCGTTCCCTCTGCCCTGTGGGGCCTACTTGCCCTGCGGGCCTGCATCCTGGCCCATATATAGTTGGGTTTCTAGTCGTATGCAGGCCGTGGTGGCCTAGTAGGCGGGCATTTTTTTATTTTTTGCATATACTTTTTAGTCCCGGTTGGTGGCTCCAACCGGGACTAAAGGTCTTTTCCAGTTTTTTTTGTTTTTTGCTTTATTTTTTTTCTTTTGTTTCTACTTACAGCCAAATATTTAGAGTTTTTGAGTGAATCTTTTTGGTTTAGGTCACAAAAATTATAAACTTTCTGTTAGTGCCAGTAGTTTTCAAATTTGAATAGTTTAAATTTGAATTCTTTGAAATTTGTGTGAATCACTAGTTTGTGAATAACTTTACTTTAAAAATAGATTTTTGAGTGATTCTTTTTCCTGCTGTTTAATATTAGTTGATTTTATCAGTATGTTCAATTTGGTAATTTTTAGGTTATTTAAATAGGTGTTTTAATCAAAAACTGATTCTGTTTAGCTCTTTTAGTTTTATAGCTCAAAAAAATCATTAAATGCATGAAAAATAACGAATGAAGTCAGAAAGGGTTGAAAATTTATGATGTGGCTTTGAATGGTGCATGTTGAATGCACAAAAAGTCTGGAGTTAAAATAAGTTAAAAAAAATGAAATGCATTTGTAACAGATGAGTTTTCGTCCGAAACCCTGATACTTCGAAAGAGATTGTCCAGTTTGTACACGAAGTGCATCCAGTTTTTGCCGTAACCCTCTCAACTTTTTAGCACATGCTATGTGGGTGAAATGATGATACCATGCCAAGTTTCAACCTTTTCAGAGTTCATTTGTAGTGCTTTTCAATTTCAGGGTCATTTAGCTAAAAAAATCAATAAATGCATGAAAAATAGCAAATGAAGTCAGAAAGGGTTGAAAATTGATGACGTGGCTTTGAATGGTGCATATTGAATGCACAAAAAGTCTGGAGTTAAAATAAGTTTTAAAAAATAAAATACCTTTGCAACAGATGAGTTTTCGTCCGAAACCCTGATACTTCGAAAGAGATTGTCCAGTTTGTACACGAAGTGCATCCAGTTTTTGCCGTAACCCTCTCAACTTTTTAGCACATGCTATGTGGGTGAAATGATGATACCATGCCAAGTTTCAACCTTTTCAGAGTTCATTTGTAGGGCTTTTCAATTTCAGGGTCATTTAGCTCAAAAAAATCAATAAATGCATGAAAAATAGCGTTCCTTCACGTTTCAAATGCCAAAACACATATATATATATATACCCTAACTATTACAAAGATTCCCTCCGGTTTGTCCGAAGTGGCACTTTCCAGCTATAAGTCCGGAAACTCAAACTAGAGAGAAAGTGATGGCTGTGAAGCCGGTCACATCCCAGAGTGGGATTTTGGGGTATAAAACTATTTCTTCGCGTGTGTCCCTTGCTTATTGCGCCGTAACCATGGATAATCTTCATCATTTAACAGGATGCTTAGGTCAGTTTTCACTCTGAAGGGAGAAATTTCATGAAACTTTTCATAATCTTCTGACATGTCTGTCTTGTCCTCCACTCCCACGATGTTTGTTTTCCCTGAAAGAACTATGTGGCGCTTTGGCTCATTGTATGATGTATTCGCTTCCTTATCTTTTCTTTTTCTCGGTTTGGTAGACATGTCCTTCACATAGAAAACCTGCGCCACATCATTGGCTAGGACGAATGGTTCGTCTGTGTACCCAAGATTGTTGAGATCCACTGTTGTCATTCCGTACTGCGGGTCTACCTGTACCCCGCCTCCTGACAGATTGACCCATTTGCTCCGAAACAAAGGGACCTTAAAATCACGTCCATAGTCAAGTTCCCATATGTCCTGTATGTAACCATAATATGTGTCCTTTGCCCTATTGGTGTTTGCTGCATCAAAGCGGACACCACTGTTTTGGTTGGTGCTCTTTTTATCTTGGGCGATCATGTAAAATGTATTCCCATTTATCTCGTACCCTTGGAAAGTCAATACAGTCAAAGATGGTGTCCTGGCCAACAAGTACATCTCATCTCCAACAGTGGTGTTACCCATGAGATGTGTTTGCAACCAACCGCCGAAAGTCCCCATGTGTTCACGTGTAATCCAGTCGTCAGACTGCTCCGGGTGTTTGGAGCGTAGAATATTCTTGTGTTCATTGATATACGGGGCCACCAAGGTAGAATTCTGTAGAACTGTGTAGTGTGCTTGCGCCCAAGAATGCCCATCCCTACATATTATTGAGTTCGGTCCTAGCGTGCCTTTTCCACCCAGTCTCCCCTCATGCCGCGATTCAGGAACACCAATCGGCTTAAGGTTAGGAATAAAGTCAACACAAAACTCAATGACCTCTGTTTGATGGCCCGTGAAGATGATTCCTTCTGGCCTAGCACGGTTACGAACATATTTCTTTAAGACTCCCATGAACCTCTCAAAGGGGAACATATTGTGTAGAAATACAGGACCCAGAATTGCAATCTCGTCGACTAGGTGAACTAGGACGTGCGTCATAATATTGAAGAAGGATGGTGGGAACACCAACTCGAAACTGACAAGACATTGGACCAAATCATTCTGTAACCTTGGTAGGATTTCTGGATCGATTACCTTCTGAGAAATTGCATTGAGGAATGCACATAGCTTCACAATGGCTAATCGAACATTTTCTGGTAGAAGCCCCCTCAATGCAACCGGAAGCAGTTGTGTCATAATCATGTGGCAGTCATGAGACTTTAGGTTCTGGAATTTTTTCTCTGCCATATTTATTATTCCCTTTATATTCGACGAGAAGCCAGACGGGACCTTGATACTGAGCAGGCATTCAGAAAAGATTTCCTTCTCTGCTTTGGTAAGAGCGTAGCTGGCAGGACCTTCATACTGCTTTGGATGCATGCCGTCTTTTTCGTTCATACGTTGCTGGTCCTCCCGTGCCTGCGGTGTATCTTTGGTCTTCCCATACACACCCAAGAAGCCTAGCAGGTTCACGCAAAGATTCTTCGTCACGTGCATCACGTCGATTGCAGAGCGGACCTCTAGGTCTTTCCAATAGGGTAGGTCCCAAAATATAGATTTCTTCTTCCACATGGGTGCGTGTCCGTCAGCGTCATTCTGAACAGATTGTCCGCCAGGACCCTTTCCAAAGATTACTTGTAAATCCTTGACCATATCAAGTATATCATCACCAGTACGGAGGACAGGCTTCTTCCGGTGATCTGCCTCACCTTTGAAATGCTTGCCTTTCTTTCTTAAGGCATGCTTGGTCGGAAGAAATCGACGATGTCCCAGGTACACATTCTTCTTACATTTATCCAAATATATACTTTCGGTCTCATCTAAACAGTGCGTGCATGCGTGGTATCCCTTGTTTGTCTGTCCTGAAATGTTACTAAGAGCAGGCCAAACATTGATGGTTACAAACAGCAACGCTCGTAGGTCAAATTCGTGCTGTTTGTGCTCATCCCAAACACGTACACCTTTATGTCCCACAACTGTAAAAGTTCTTCAACTAATGGCCTTAGGTACACATCAATGGCGTTGCCGGGTTGCTTAGGGCCTTGGATGAGCACTGGCATCATAATGAACTTCCGCTTCATGCACAACCAAGGAGGAAGGTTATAGATACATAGAGTCACAGGCCAGCGCTATGATTGCTGCTCTGCTCCCCAAAAGGATTAATGTCATCTGCACCTAAACCAAACCATAAGTTCCTTGCATCACCTGCAAAGTCCGGCCACTTTCTCTCAATTTTTCTCCACTGCGACCCATCAGCGGGTACTCTCAACTTCCCGTCTTTCTTACGGTCTTCTTTGTGCCATCGCAACAACTTGGCATGCTCTTTGTTTCTGAACAGACGTTTCGACCGTGGTATTATAGGAGCATACCACATCACCTTGGCAGGAACCTTCTTCCTGGGGAGCTCGCCCTCAACATCACCAAGGTCATCTTGTCTGATCTTATACCGCAATGCACCGCATACCGGGCATGCATTCAAATTCTCGTACTCCTCACCGCGATAGAGGATGCAGTCATTAGGGCATGCATGTATCTTATGCACCTCTAATACTAGAGGGCAGAGAACCTTCTTTGCTTTGTACGTACTGTCAGGCAATTCGTTATCCTTTGGAAGCTTCTTCTTCATTATTTTCAGTAGCTTCCCAAATCCCTTGTCAGATACACCATTCTCTGCCTTCCATTGCAGCAATTCCAGTGCGGTACCGAGCTTTGTGTTGCCATCTTCGCAATTAGGGTACAACCCTTTTTTGTGATCCTCTAACATGCGATCGAACTTCAACTTCTCCCTTTCACTTTCGCATCCTCTCTGTGCATCAACAATGACCCGGCGAAGATCATCATCGGGCACATCTGGTGCCTCTTGATCTTCAGCTTCCCCCGTTGCAGTATCACCGTATTCAGGGAACATAGGATAGTTGTCATCATCCTCTTCTTCTTCGTTGTCTTCCCTCATAACCCCTCTTTCTCCGTGCTTGGTCCAAACATTATAGTGTGGCATGAAACCGTTCTTAAGCAGGTGGAAGTGAAGGGTTTTCGAGTCAGAGTAATCCTTCGTATTCTCACAGACAGTACATGGACAATACATAAAACCATTCTGCTTGTTTGCCTCAGCCACATCGAGAAAATTATGCAGGCCCGTAATGTAGTCGGAGGTGCATCGGTCACCGTACATCCATTGCCGGTTCATCTGCGTGCATTATATAATTAAGTATATCAAAAACCATTACAGAACATCATGAATAGAGAAATGAACAAATTAATACAAGTTCATCATCACATTAAAACCAAAGTACAGTAGTGATCAAATGTTATTACTGAAAAAAAAATACGTAAAGTTCATACATAGTTCTCATAGAACAACATACAGCTCTCTACACATGTGCAAACTAAGAAGTTAATTTGAGCTCACCACGGTGGTGCCGGCGACGAGATCGGCGCGGGCGATCGACGGCGGTGAGGACGGGGACGGGGACGGGACGGCACCCTATACATGTGCAAACTAAGAAGTTAATTTGAGCTCAAATTGTGCATCTAAATCAAATAAACTCACACATACACTCCTCCACTAAAACCCACAAACCACACTACTTCAAGAGCATTTGAAATGAGCTAAACTAGCAGTGAGAGATGAAAGGATGAAGTTGCTAACCTTTTTAGAACACTTGGATAGTTGGTGCACCGCCAAACCTAGACAAATCTTGGGGAAAATGGAGCTTGGAGGTCGAGCTTGGAGAAAGAACAGAAGAGAAAGCTTAAGTGTGGCTCCGGCATTTCATCGAACACCTCATGTGCATATATAGGCAAAACACATAGTAGCCCACACCTCCACCCTTCCACGGCCAAAAAACAGAGGAGATTGGGGGGGGGGGGGGGGCGTCGATATATATAGACAAAACTTTAGTCCCGGTTTGTGTCTAAAACCGGGACTAATGGCCTACCCTTTAGTCCCGGTTCCAGACACCAACCGGGAATAAAGGGGTTGCGCCAGGAGCGAGGCCCTTTAGTCCCGGTTGGTGGCTGCAACCGGGACTAAAGGTCCCAGCCGAACCGAGACTGGTGCCTGCCGAGGCCCGGCCGGCGTCCTGGCCGCTCGAACCGGGACTGATGCACGCATTAGTCCCGGTTCGTAAGTCGACCGGGACTGTTGGTCTGATTTGGCAAAAACCAATGCCCTGTTTTCTACTAGTGAATGGTCATTGTTTTTCATTTGCGACCATCTTGTGACCAAAAACAGTTGGTCAAAAGCTGGCCGTCTTTAATGAAACTTAACGACCTTTTTTGTGAAATGGTCGTAGAAGGTAACGACCAAAATAAAAGGTCGTTGGTTCTACGACCAATTATTTTGGTCACTGGCTACATGCCCACACCACGTCGGATCCGACGTGGCAAGCTGACGTGGTAAAATTATGACCAAATGAATTGGTCGTTGATTAGAATCAGCCCGGTCCAGTTCAGCAGTCTATATGGGCCGAGGCCAATAATTCAGCCCATTTAATATATTTTTTCCTGTTAATTCCGATCGGCTACATGGGCCTGGGCCAATAATTCAGCCTTTCATTTTCTGGGTCGTGGCCTTTTACATGCCATTTCCTTTTTGGGCCTCGGTCATTTTACAGTCCAATTTCTTTTTAATTTTCAGCCTTTGTTCCCACTAATATATTTTGGGCCATAGCCTTTTCAAAGCCCAAATAGATTTGGTCCAATAGACATTTCATCCACTTCTTGATTTGGGTTGTGCCTCTTCATGTCAAATAATATTTACATCATAGATATACATTCAGCCCAGATTCAATGCCAATATATCTTCCAATCCAGAAATAAATTTCAAGTAAACATAGTGGCAAGCAAATATACACTAAATTCTCAGCAAAATCACCAGTACATCAAAATTCCTAGAAAAATCAGCATTACAACAAAGTCCTGCACCTCCCTAGCTAGGTGCGGAAGCAGGGATACTAGAGCATGCATGTGTGCCTAGATCCGGCATGCCTTGCTTCTTCCAACTTCTTCATCCTGGAGCTCACGACGAAATGTGAATAGAGGCCACCATCTGCATGTTGTGAAACAAAATGGTTAGGAACAAAATAAATTCGAACATGTTAACTTTTAGGCATAAATAACAATAGAACAATCAAAACGAGGCATAGTTATCAGTGAATACTAGTGACTACCAATAATTAGTAAATATTATATTAGTGAGGAACAACATCATAAAGATAATAGTGGGGATGCCACAACTAGAAGGAGCAAGCTATTTTGTATTTGAGAAACTGAAAAAAAATGCATCAACAATTTCTCAGAAGGTAATTGAACTTATGTGCACGCATTTAGACAAAACCATGAGCTTGCACTATACACATTAATTAGAACAGGATCGCAAGACCCCAACACAAGCTAGAAGGACTCTCTTTCAATTTCAAAAAAGAGGACATTTGAAACTTTTAACAGGCGTAATCTTGAGTTTGACAAGTACACATTAATTTTAGCATAGCATCACTAGCTCTGTTGTTGTTTGCATATTATACGAGTAGTTGTCTGCCTAAACAAACACAAATGTGCAATGCTTGAGATATAGGTATGCAGCAACATCAGGCAATGCGATGACAGTCTGAGAGCACTATAGCTCTGGAAGTAAAAAGAACATAAATAATACATACAACAATATCTGGAACACATAAGTAGTAACTAGTATTGTTGCTTGTTGTTCATGAGTGACAATCATTTGTGTGCGTACATCAAAAAGAAAATAGCAGGATTCAATTCATCTTGCCCATATATAGCAACCAGCAGACATCTAATATCATTATATTACCGCAAAAGAAAAGTCCAGAATTCCCAAAAGGTTGCATTCTCACAAAATTCCAGATTCGCCTAATTGAGATTAATGGATGTAACCTCCAAGCAAAGCAGTGGCAAGGTACCTAGTTTCTTGTTGCCATGCCTCCTCCTTATCCCTCTCCATCTTCTTCTTCTTCTACCTAGCCCGCCTAAGTAAAAAAATGTGTTTCAATCATATTTTCTTTTACCATAAAACAGAACAAAGAACCGTTACTTGACATCGTATGATCTGATAGAATTACAGTTTACAAAACAAGGAAGGGGATATAATGGTTTCCCTTGCTCAGTTTCTTAAGCCTACATATAGCATTAGTTTTTGAAAGCACACATCACACATATTTCTAATCTGGACAAAATAGTACATAGAAATCAAATTTTCTACGACACAACAGTAACATCTTTAAGTAAAGTAAATTATTCCTATAGCTAATTAGGCTCTAGCACACGACCATAGCAACCGCTGAAATGCAAATAGAATATTAGTAAACTTATTTAAGAGAGGCATTCAACTCCTAATGGGTGTCCTGGTTCACCAAGTACACATGCATAATGATGATGACACAAATCAGTAGCAAAAACCTGAATCTTCCATCATGCCACGCTGACAACATGTCATCTAACTAGTCTAGACACGTGTGTGATTACCACGTGAGTCATGACACAAGCTAAGAGGCATTCCAGTTGGAGCATCTGCCACATGACAAGGAGTGAGTTGCAGCGGAGGAAGCATCTAATTTGACTACCATAATAGTTGAGTGAAAACAAACAACAGAGAATTCAGAAATTTTCTGAACTGAATGCAAGCAAGTTTGCACATCACAGGGCAAGTATGCAGTCACTAATTAGATTAGATGTTCTTACTTATGATCTGCATACATAGACACTTACTGGAATCTGCTAATGCTTAAACTAGAAAGAGAACAAAAGAAAACAGAACCTATCTATGCAGCAGAGAGCGATACCAGGGGAGGCGGACCTATGGATCAACTTGTCATTCAGCAGATTGTTCAAGGGGAGCACAACAGCAGCAGTAGATCGGCCTTGCTTGTTCCCCTTCAAACAACCAGATCGGAGCAACCTGCAAAAAATCGCATGGATCAGATGCATAGATGGAGAAGAAGAAGAGAATAAAAGGGGAGGAGCAAGTGACGAACCTGAGCTGGTGGTGCTCCTCCTAGGCCGCCGTGGATGATCTAATGCCCGCGAGATCTTCTCCATGGACGGCCCCTTCCTTCACAAAACCAGATCGACTCTCTTCACGAACATGCAAAAAAACGGGCGCACGCATCAGATTTGGGGAGGGGGGAGGGGGGCGAGATGAAGCAGAAGAGAAGGGGAGGAGCAGGGATGCGTACCTTGCTGTGCTGCGGATCCTGAGCTCGCTTGCCCGCCATGATCTCGGCGCCGCCACGGCCACGGCCTCCTCCGCCTCCGGCAATCCAGCCCCTGCCAGAAGCCCATAGTCAGAGCCGCCGCCATGCACCATCTGGCGTCGTCGTGCTGCACGGCCCGGCGGCGAGCATAGGCCTTGTCCTTCCATAGGGCCACGGACAGGCAGAGGCCCATGGAAGCAGCCGAGCAGGAGCTGCCAAAAGCTTTGTCTGTGTGTGCGTCTGGATCGGGATGCGGAGCGAGGTGGGAGGGAGGGAGTTCCTGCCGGATCTGGCCACGGCATGAGCAGCTCGAGTCGTTCTTGGAGGAGAGGGGAGGGGCTGCCGGCGATGAGGTTGGGGGGGAGTAGGAGGTCGCCGGTGCGACTGGAGCAGAGGACGTCGCCGGTGAATCCCCGCTGCGTCCATTGCGAGCCTCGACCTCAGTCTACAGTAAGGGTTAGGGTTGTGCTACGTGGGGGTAGGGATAGGGGCGGCGGCGGATTGAGATCTGAGGGAGGGAGAGGGTTAGGGTCGGCAGCCGTGGGTGCGTGGGAGAGAAGGGGCTATGGGTTGGGCTACGTGGGGTGAGAGGGTCAAGCCGTGAGGGGGGTGAGGGCTGCCGTCGGATCCGGGAGTATCCGACGGTGTTTTATCCGGGATCCGTGTGAGATGCCTATGGACCAATCAAAACGCGGTAAATGCTTTGACAATCTTATGACCATCTAAATTGGTCTTAATTGATTGAAATAAGTATTTTTTGCACGAAAAAAGCATTTTCCATTTCGAATTTGGTGTGAAGAACCTACCAACTCTTTGTTGCAAAATTGAACCGCCTCAATTTTCAAAAATATTAGACCATATTTAATGTCCAATTGACCAAACGGTTGGTTCTCAAAAGCTTTCCATCCACCTCTCGTCAAATTGACAAATTTCTGCCGATTCAGCTGGAAGCGGGTCAAATTTGAACTAGAGCTGCCTCATAGTCTGCTCTTTATTTTCTGCAAAAATCATTTTTAGGTACACAAGTATCTATTTCATCATAGAAACACCAAAAGTTTCACAAGATTCCACCCCTACATAAGAACGGTCATACAGGCAAATTTGACCGCATTTTGAAATCGGCATAAGAAATTAAAAAAATCAAAAAAATGGAAAACCTTCGCATTGTGTCATTATATGTGACCTAGATTCTAGGGGAAATTAAAACCTTGAAATACAACAATTATTTAAAAAAAAGTGTTTTCATAAATGAGGTATCATCTATGAAGATTCATGGGTTTCAAGCCAAATGACCGGTGTTATGGCCACTTTCATGGCATAGTTTGTTAAAATGATCTCATACTATGCAAAAGTGTGCATATTGGAATGGCAAACAATGTTGCCGAAGGGATTTTTCATTTTCTTTGCACCAAAAAATATTTTCCATTTTCCGAGTGCGAAAAACGGGTTTTTTGTGAAGGACCTACCCACTCTTTGTTGCAAAATGGCATTTAAAAAAATATTAGACCATATTTAATGTACAATTGACCAAACGGTTGGGTGTCAAAAGCTTTCCACCCACCTCTCGTCAAATTTCTGCCGAATCAGGTGGAAGCGGGTCAAATCTGAACTAGAGCTGCATCATACTTTGCTCTTTATATTTTGCAAAAATCATTTTTAGGTACACAAGTATCTATTTCATCACAGAAACACCAAAAGTTTCACAAGATTCCACACCTAGATAAGAACGGTCATACCGGCAAATTTGACCGCATTTTGAAATCGGCATAAGAAATTAAAAAAAAACAGAAAAATGGAAACCTTCGCGTTGTGTCATTATATGTGACCTAGATTCCAGGGGAAATAAAAAACTTGAAATACAACAATTATTTTAAAAAAGTGCTCTCATAAATGAGCTATCATCTATGAAGATTCATGGGTTTCAAGCCAAATGACAGGTGTTATGGCCACTTTCATGGCATAGTTTGTTAAAATGATCTCATACTATGCAAAAGTGTGCATATTGGAATGGCAAACAATGTTGCCGAAGGGAGTTTTCATTTTCTTTGCACAAAAAAATCATTTTCCATTTTCCGAGTGCGAAAAACGGGGGTTTTTGTGAAGGACCTACCCACTCTTTGTTGCAAAATGGAACCAATCCATTTTTCAAAAATATTATACCATATTTAATGTACAATTGACCAAACGGTTGGGTGTCAAAAGCTTTTCACCCACCTCTCGTAAAATTGACAAATTTTTGCCGAATCAGTTGGAAGCGGGTCAAATTTGAACTAGAGCTGCATCATAGTTTGCTCTTTATTTTTTGCAAAAATCATTTTTAGGTACACAAGTATCTATTTCATCACAGAAACACCAAAAGTTTCACAAGATTCCACGCCTAGATAAGAACGATCATACCGGCAAATTTGACCGCATTTTGAAATCGGCATAAGAAATTAAAAAAAATCAAAAAATTGGAAAACCTTCGCATTGTGTCATTATATGTGACCAAGTTACCAGGAAAAATAATAAACTTGTAATATGGCAATTATTTTAAAAAAGTGTTCTCAGAAATGAGCTATCATGTGTGAAGATTCATGACTTTCAAGCTAAATGATCAATCTTATGGCCACATTCATGGCATAGTTTGTTCAAATGATCTCATATTGTGCAAAAGTTTACATCTTGGAATGGCAAACAATGTTGCCTAAGGAAGTTTTCATTTTCTTTGGACGAAAAATTCATTTTCCATTTTTCGAGTGCCCAAAATGAGTTTTTTTGTGAAGGACCTACTATATATTTGTTGCAAAATTGGACGAAATCAATTTTCTAAAAATTATGCCATATTTAATGTACAGTTGACCAAATGGTTGGGTATCAAAAGCTTTGATCCACCTCTCGTGAAAAACACAAATTTCCGCCGATTTAGATGGAAGCGGGTCAAATTTGAACTGCAGCTCTCTTATAGTTTGCTCTTTATTTTTTCCAAAAATCATTTCTAGGTACATAAGTATCTATTCAATCAGATATACATGGTGTGGTGGCGATACGTCAAGGTTTGGACGGTGGCCGAGGGCCCCAACTCTAGAGCGCGTAAATTGGCATGCCAGCCGCGTGGTCACCGCGTGACCGTGGCGTTGCCACGCGTTCTGGGCGGCCTAGGCGTGTCTGGTGGGTTGGGAACACCCCCGGTAGGTGTTAGGAAGAAGAATACAACAGAAGAATCTCACGAGGAGACCGAACTAAGCTCAAACATGAATTAGCAGCCAAGTGTTTGATTAGCGGTGGGGGAAATGCACATGGCCAATGGACCTGAGTTTTGGCTGAGGATGATCATGTACTAAGGAGACTGTCTTGGCAAATTTGCAGCTCAAATGGAGGAGCCTAGGTGGCACTTGCTTTGCAAAGTATGACACTGGACAGAAATATGGATGTTGAAGCTGGTCTCAAATGAATAAATGGATTGAGCTGAAATTTGGTGTAGGATGGTCATTTGGTCATAGGAAAGCACTGTAAAAATTTGATACCATTTGGACATGCCAAAGTGGTACTTCCTTCACAAAGCTCTTCTCTGGACAGAAACTTGGGAAAATTATTGAGAGAAATTGGCTAAATGAAATGAGCTCAAATTTGGTGGAGGGAAGTTATATAGGTAGGAACATGCCCTGGTGAAGGTTCAGCAATAATTAAGCAATATAAAATATAGTTGCTTCACAAACTGAAAATATGACCAGAATAAAAGATTGGACGATGAGCTCTCATGAATTGCTGGATAAAGCTCAAATTCTGTGGAGAGTGATTATTTGAGCATATGGAAGATTTGGAAAAATCTCAGATCATTTGGATAATCCTAGGTAGTACTTCCTGAGGGTGTCCCGGACTAGGGGGTACTCGGGCTGCCGGCCTATCTCTCGTAGGCCGGGCTGGTGGGCCGCTCTCTATATGTCGATGGAAGGCCGGATTGTGGGCGACCCCGTGTGTCAGAAGGAAACCTTCGAAGACTTGGCGTCTCCTCCAAGGAATAATTGGCGTGACCGACATGTTTATCCCCTGATGGTAACCGACCATATGTAACCTCTGGTGTCTATATAAACCAGAGTGCTTAGTCCGTAGTGGATCATCATATTCATTGCCTAGGGTTTAGACCATCCGATCTCGAGGTAGATCAACTCTGTAACCTTCATACAATCACATCAATACAATCTAGCAGGACGTAGGGTATTACCTCTTCGAGAGGGCCCGAACCTGGGTAAATCGCTGTCTCTACATTCTCTGTTACCCATTGAGTCCTAGACCCACAGTTCGGATCCCCTACCTGAGATCTGCCGGTTTTGGTACCGACATTGGTGCTTTCATTGAGAGTTCCGCCGTGGGTCACCAAGGATCAATGGCTCGCCTTCTCATCAGCGATGGAATCCGCAGCGGGGACATCTTCGTCCCCGGACAGCTCTTCGCGTTCGGCAGCATTGTGCTGCACGCCGATCCGACCGGTCACCTTGACCAGGTCGGTAGCTTCGCCCCTGAGCATGAAATCATGTTCGGCGGCCTTGAGTACGTCGCCGATGCTCGAGGCGATCTAGTCCTCACTGGGTTCTCGGCTTTACCCGAGGAGCCTACCAATCCCGAGGCCTTGACCTCGGATTCCCTTCCCGTCCCTGTCCCCGGGCCGGTCCTCAGTTCGGATCTGGCCTGGAGCTCAGATCCAACCCCAGCGCCAGAAAACCAAGGGTCACCCTTGGCCGAACACATTCACAGTATTGGCGCGCCGGAGCTCAACTCTGACGGATGCCCGAACACGAATCCGGTTGACCTCTCGTTTTTAAGCGAGATGTTAGATCGGATCCAGAGGATGAATATCGCGGATGGCCCGTCCTCGGATCAGGAGCAGGTCGGACAGGAGGCCAGCCGCGGGGAATTTTGCGTCCCTCCCACCACCCACTTAGTAGCCACTGTCGAAGATTTAACCGACATGCTGGACTACGCCTCTGAGGAGGCTGATGACATGGATGAGGATACCGACGTCCCACCCTATACGGCTCCCTCCCTTGCCACTTCCAACACCGGAAAGTGGACCGCCACCTCCACCTATGACGTTTACATGGTCGACACCCCCATGAAGGACGGCGACACAACCAAAAAGGACGGCGACGATCCCGCCGAAGAACCGCCCAGACGCCGACGACGGCGAGCTAGAGGGCGAGGAAACGGCAAGGAAAATCACATAGACACGAACGGCACCGGAGATAACGAGACTCCGGACAACTTGGGGGAGCTCGGCGACAACACACCCGAGCAGCGCCCCGACGCCCCTGAAGGGCACGAGGACCAGGGTGACCCCGAGGACCTTGAGGATTCCGAGGACAGCAATTACCTCCCTCCGTCCGAAGAGGAAGATAGCCTCGGACCCGAAGACTTTATCGTCCTTGAGGATCCCCTGGAACAAGAGAAATTCAAGCGGCAACTCATCGCCACTGCCCGAAGCTTGAAGAAAAAACAACAACAGCTAAAAGCCGAGCAGGATACGCTCAACGACAGATGGACGATGGTCTTAGCTGCCGAAGAAGGCCTTGACGATCAACGTCAGGGTCAATACAAGAGTTACCCACGGTGGCGCCTACTCCCAGAATTCGAGGATGAGGCCCTTGAGCCCATGCCTCCCAGATGAACTTACGCAAACCAACCCGACCGCCCCCCTCGAGGACGGGATAGGCCGGCTGTGGAAACCGAACTGCCACCTGCGCTCCCTCGAGGACAGGATAGGGCGGCTAGGGAAGCCGAATATCCACCCGCGCCCCCTCGCCGAGCAGGTAAAGACCCGGTTCAACCGGATGACCAATACGATCTGTGCCATGACCTGAACGCCAGAGGGGTCCAGTCGAGATCCATCTATGGATCCACAGGTTATGCACCCGCCGGACGGGACGGATACCAAGCCTGGCGCGATAGAAACGACAGAGCTCAGGAGCAGCACCGTGCCCGGATGATGACCGGTCTCCGGCGCGATGTGGCCCGGGCCAGGGGCGCCGCACACCCAATGTGTTTCACTGATGAGGTGATGCAACATCAGTTCCCCGAGGGGTTCAAACCCGTCAATAAAGAATCCTACCATGGAACCACTGACCCAGCCGTGTGGATTGAGGATTTTCTCCTCCACATTGATATGGCCCGAGGAGATGATCTCCACGCTATTAAGTATTTACCGTTGAAACTCAAGGGGCCAGCAAGGCATTGGCTGAACTGCCTACCCGAAAACTCCATCGGGAGCTGGGAAGAGCTCGAGGATGCATTCCGAGCTAACTTCCAAGGCACCTACGTTCGGCCACCGGACGCCGATGACCTGAGCCATGTCATTCAGCAGCCCGGAGAGTCAGCCTGGCAATTCTGGAACCGGTTCTTAACCAAGAAGAACCAGATCGTCGACTGTCCGGATGCCGAAGCGATTGCGGCATTCAAACACAGTATTCGGGACGAGTGGCTCGCCCGCCAGCTCGGCCAGGACAAACCGAGAACAATGTCCGCCCTTACCTCCCTAATGACCTGCTTTTGCGCGGGAGAGGATAGGTGGTTAGCTCGTCGAAGCAACCACCCCGAAGACCCCGGTGCTTCAGAGACCCGGGACGGGAATGGGAAACCCCGGCGCAATAGGAACAATAAGCACGGCGGTGAAGCCGATGATGCAGCAGTAAACGCTGGGTTCAGCGGCTCGAAATCGGGACTGCGGAAAAAACCCTCTAAAGGGAACCGGGACGGCCCGTTTGCACTGGATAAAATATTGGATAGGCCCTGCCAGATTCACGGCACCTGTGACAAGCCCGCTAACCATACCAACCGTAACTGTTGGGTGATCAAACATGCCGGGAAGGTCACAGCTGAAGAACAGGGCAAGGGTCCCCGCAGCGAGGATGACGACGAACCTCGCAGGCCAAACAATGGAGGCCAAAAGCAGTTCCGTCTAGATGTTAAAACCATGAACATGATCTACGTCACGCATATACCGAAGAAGGAGCGGAAACGCGCACTTCGGGATGTCTACGTCTTAGAGCCGGTAGCCCCGAAATTCAACCCGTGGTCGGCTTGCCCAATCACTTTCGACCGTCGAGACCATCCGACCAGTATACGCCATGGAGGAACGGCGGCTCTGGTGCTCGACCCCATCATGGACGGATTTCACCTCACCAGGGTCCTTATGGATGGAGGTAGCAGCCTCAACCTGATTTACTCAGATACAGTGAGAAAAATGGGGATCGACCCGTCAAGAATCAAACCCAGCAACACCACCTTTAAAGGTGTAATCCCAGGTGTCGAGGCACGCTGCTCGGGATCTGTGACATTGGAAGTCGTCTTCGGCTCGCCCGATAACTTCTGCAGTGAGGACTTGATCTTCGATATTGTCCCCTTCCGCAGCGGTTATCACGCACTCCTCGGCCGGACTGCATTCGCCCGTTTCAACGCCGTCCCGCACTATGCATACTTGAAGCTCAAGATGCCAGAACCAAAGGGCGTTATTACCATCAACGGTAATACCGAGCGCTCGCTACGAACAGAGGAACACACGGCGGCTTTAGCCGCCGAAGAAGCATCACAAGCCCAGTCTACTGCCAAGACACTGGACGCACGCAAGCGCTCCCGAGCCGCAGCCTCGGTCCCGGAGCAATCCCATGCTCACTCCGAATAGGGGTACGCGCCCCACCGCACGGCCCATCTAGTCGCGAAACACGTACCTCGAGTGCACAATTTCGCACTCAAAATTCCATGGGCAGTTGTGGGGACACATGAAACAAAGGCTGAGAACTCGGTTCGACCGAGCAACGGCCATCAGATGTCTTCGAATCAACATCGACAACGGGCACCATCTAGGGCCTTATCAGCATCAAACTAATATACCACGGCGACTTCTCAACACCCTTACCCAAGGGCTCGTCTGCCGAACATTACTACTTCCGCCGAACATACGGTCGACAGCTCCGCTCATACGGAAGCTTCTTAAAGAGCAAAGACGCAGACGTGCAGCAGGGCGTAGTAGGGACGTCAAACCACTCATGAAGGCCCTGCGTCAACCTTTACTCTACTGTATCTCATCCAATAATAACCATTTGTGACCTAAAAAAAATGACAAGATTCATAGGAATAGTGCTCAGTTAAATACCATGCACATGATATCAAATTGTCTTATTTGTACAAGTCAGAGGGTGTTATATGTTGATACGAGTTTTTGCAGATGCACATTATGTAGCATGACTTAGGGCATCTCCAACACCGACCCTCAAACCGCTCGCATCCGTCCGGACCGCGCTGTCCGGATCGCCAAAGCCATCCAACGCGGTCCTGTATCGGTCCGCGGCGCGGCCCGGACATACTTTCTCGCGCAACCAAACCCCCTCCTCCATCGTTCGCGCACCTTCCCGGCCGGCGCCAGCTGCCCGCATTCATGCCGCTGTAGAACACGCCGCTCCACATTGAAACCGGCCCAGAACGGACGCGACCTCTCACTGGCTCCACCATTGAAGCGGCACGCCGGCCAATGGTGCCGCCCGCGATGCGTCTTCGGAGTCCGCGCATGTTCAATGCCGGAGACGCGTTACTAGACGGGACAGGACGGATATCTACCACGGCTGTTGAATGCCCCGTCCGTCTATATGCCGCCATTAAGCAGGCTCGCTGGCTGAGAAACCTACTCCGGTGCTGCGCATTTGCGCACCTGAACGCCTGGCCTCACCAGAATCCGCTATTTAAAGGCATCCACACCCGGCTAAGTCCACGCCACAACACAAGCCGCTCCTCATCCTCCTCCCTTGCACTACATCCGCCATGACTGCAGGCTGCGAAGCTCTTTGGGAGACCATTTCCACGGAGATGAAGCATGAGGTGACCGCCCTTGCCACCACCTGGCAGAGCCGCCGTGGCAGGCGGATCGAGGCCGGCTTGTCGGCCAGCTCATCAGAGGTCTCCGACGAAGAGGACGAAGCCACATGGGGCGTACAACATTAAGAGCGGAGGAAGCCTTGGCCAAAGAAAGAGCCTCAGAATTTGCTCACCGTTGTTGAAATGAAGGACGAGTCCTTCAAAAGAATCTTCAACTTTGAATCTCCCCAAGAGTCCGTGTATACACACTAGCTGCACCATTGTTGATGTTTTTAATGACCTCAAGGCAATCTCAAGCAATGACCAGCATTGATAGATGAAGATCCGCATCAAGCGCCAGTTGTTCTTTGCAGGCTTGAGCTTGAAGTAGCTAGAGCGTGGGGGGCAGGGGGGTTGATAAGGTCGTTAAAAACGACAGATGCATCCCATTGGTAGTCGAAAGGGAAAAAGGGGAAATGAACCAAAGAAAACAAGAAAATAAGCAAAAGAAAAATGAAAAGGCAATGAAAACCAAACAAAAGACATAGAATTAAAAGAAGAAGAAAAACCGCACTGAATCTTCTGTGGCCGGTCTGAACTGGTCATATAACCCTCCTTAAACTGCTCCATGAAGCTACAATATTGAAACTGCTCCCTAATTTCTGTTCCTTGGTCGTTATCTTGACTTATGTTAATTTTGTCTGATTATTTTTGTTGTTATAAGTATATGCTTAAGTCAGTTTCAGTTGCCACTTGTGACATACGGACTCAAGCTATGCACTGCCTGAACCTGAATTCCGTTTATATTTCAGTGGATACCTGAACTGAAGCATTATGTGCCAGGTGTGCCTATTATCCTCGTGGGAACAAAGCTTGGTAAGAACGTGACATGCCCACATTTCTTCTTCAGAAATCTGACATCCTATTGTGTTTATGATGGAAGTGACGTTGGGTTTCATGATAAGTTACATTCACCGAAGATGACAAGGTTAGTTGGCGAGCATGACAAATTCACCTTAGTTTATTTTTTGTCAAGAAACTGCCATGCTTCCAAACTTAATTTGTCATCCACGCACTAATATAAATTGCCATGAAAAACGTTAGAATTCGATTTTCCATACCTAAAAACCTGACGTCAGATTTTAGCATTTCTGAATATATTTAGATGGAAACTGGTACTGCTTGGTACCCTGATCCCGTACCCCTTCGCTCCTTCCTCCCACGGGCGCCCAATTAGTATTTCACTGCCTCTTGCCGTCGCTAGCGTTGGTTTGCATCATCTCCTATGGTCACTGGATCATGGAGGCGCGGTGGATCCCGGCCCTTACCGGCGGGAGGGCCCCGTGTTTAGTTTTTTTAGTTTTGTTAGGGTTTGTGCCATGCTCAGAAAGACGAGGCGGTGACATATTCTTTAAGATGGAATAAGGTTCTCCCCACCTAGCCCCCATCCCGTCGATGCTTCTAGCTCCATTGGATGGTGTGTGGAGGTGTGTCTGCGGTAGATCTCATGGGATCCGGTCAGTGTTTGTCTTCGGTGGATCTGCTTGACTCCGGCCTTCTTTCATCTGCGTGTGTGTGTATCTACAGGTTGGATCCTTCCGATCTACGCTTCTCTTCATCGGCGGCGGTTGCTATTCTGGTGCGCTAGTCCTATGGGCCTTAGCACGACGAATTCCCGACTGTCTACCACAACATTGTTTGTCTGGCTCCGATGTGGGAGGGGCGATTACGGCGGCGCGCCTTCGGCTCATTCCAGTGCTTGTAGTCGTCGCTAGGTGGTCTACGGATCTAGATGTAATTTTTACTTCTTATGTTCTTTGTACTACCTTGACAGTTGATGAATAGATCGAAAGTTTTCTTTCAAAAAAAAATTTTAGATGGGTAGTATTTTTCATGTTTATAAGGCTTTTTTTTTAGGTATAAGACTCTTTTTTTTAAGGGTATTTGCTACTTAATATATGGCTTTTGGCCTCTTGCAAACAAAAAGATATAATTACATTTCTCATACTTTTTTATATTAATGAAATAGCAATATAATTACTTATTGATGTGCACATACAGAGGCATTTCACCAGGTCAAGACCATGGCAGCATTCGATCTTGGAAGCTATGATCGATTATCAGAAGATGGAGTTGCACGTGTACATAAAGGATGTAAAAGCGGGAACATATATTTCTTGTTTCTTACCATTTTTTAATTTCATAACTACCAGTGTTCCTCTCCCAATAAAAAATGGTTAACACCGGTGCGTTTCTTACTTGGAATAGGTGTACACTGGTGCGTTTCTTACTTGGAATAGGTGTACACCGACCCTCAGGCACATCATGAAGCACGACCGCTTCGGGAGGAGACACACAGAGCTGGAGGTCCGCCTGATGATGAGGCAGCTCCTCGCCGGCGTGAGGAGGATGAACCGTCTAGGTCTCATGCATCGTGATCTTAAGCCGTGGAACGTCCTGGTCGATCGTCGTGGGAACCTCAAGATCTGCGACCTGGGGATATCGTGCAGCATGGCTGATGGGCCGCCCTACTCAAACCCCATTGGGACACGGGGATACCGCGCGCCAGAGCTCCTCCTAGGGTCCACGAATTACGACAAGCGCATCGACTCTTGGGCTCTTGGCGTGATGATGGCTGAGCTACTTGCTGGCCATCACCCTTTCTATGGGAAGTCCAACATGGACCACCTCAGTGAGATCTTGGACCTTCTTGGTACGGCAGACATTAAGGAGTGGCCAGGCTATGATGGGCGGCGGCTGCCCGGCGGATGGGCATTGCACAACAGTTTGCGCTGCATGTTCCCATGTCCTGCCGAGGCTAGGATAAGGCGCCGGCCCCAACTGTCAGAAGCTGGTTTCGAGGTCTTGAGCGGCCTTCTGCGATGCAACCCTGAAAAGAGACTCACGGCAAGGGACGCACTACGGCATAGGTGGTTTAAAGAGACCAACTTTAGGGCTGCAAGGAGCTGATTGGTTAATTTGCACAATCCATCATGTAGCTTCCTGTGTGGAACGAATGTATGCAGAAGTAGGCATTCGTAATTCACCTCATATGTAATACGTTAGAAATGTACAGGCCTGCTCACAGCCATTCAGCCGTAGTTCACCTGATTTATGGGCCTGCCCTCATATCGGTTTCTTGGAAAAATAATTAGCATGAGTTGATTTCCACCAACGTCTTCCTTCGCCCGCTCAACCCTCCCTCCTGCATCAGCCTAACCATTGGTCCCGTCACTCGTAAGTGATGACGTTGTCACGTGTCGCCTTATCACCAGGCGCTTGCCTGAGGCGCCTCCTATGCCATGACACTACAGATCTGGTCATCCCTCTAACCTTCTCCCCCCCTTCTCAAATGCCGGCCACTACAGGCACCCGTCAACCTCCACCTCGTTCCATCTCTGCCTCGGAGCTCTATGTCTCGCCTTCTTTCAGACGAAATCTAATGCGGCAAATCACGTTTCTAGGCGATTGATGTGGCGCCCCTGCTCGAGCGTGCACTAATCATACACGCAAATGCACACGATCGAGATCAGAGACTCACGGGAAGATATCACAACACAACTCTAAACTCAAATAAAAGTCATACAAGCTTTATATTACAAGCCAGGGGCCTCGAGGGCTCGAATACATAAGCTCGAGTCATACAAGCCTCAGCGGAAGCAACATAACATCTGAGTACAGAGATAAAAGGGAAACAAGTTACCTTAAGAAGGCTAGCATAACAACGACACTGATCGAAAAGGCGCAGGCCTCCTGCCTGGGAGCCTCCGAAACTACTCCTGGTCGTCGGTCTCCACGTAGTACTAGGCTCCATCGGGAATGTAGTAGCAGCAGTCGTCGGCGGGAGCAGCTGGCTCCTGGGATCCATCATCTGATCGCAGCAATCGGGTATGGGGAAAAAGAGATAGCAAAGCAACCGTGAGTACTCATTCAAAGTACTTGCAAGACTGACATCAGATCTATACTAATTATGCATTGGTATCAAAGGAATGGGGCTATATCTTTGGACTAAACTGCAGAAATGCCAGAATAGAGGGGAAGGCCTAGCCTATCAAAGACTAGCATCTTCAGCGCCTTGCAGCATTAAGAGAGTGCAGATTAGCATATTATAAAGTAACAAGCATGTAGAAGCAAAGCCCAGAGATCCTTCCTCGACTCCCTGCGAGAAAGCGATCCCGGAGCTTACAGTTAAAGTAACATGTATTCAGTTCAAGTTGTAGTAGATCGGGATACAACACTGAGCGTCCTGTTACCGTGGACACGGCTATTCGAATAGATAACTTCCCTGCATGGGCGCACTACTGTTACCCAACACGCTCAATCACATCTGGCCGGACACACTTGCTGGGTAATGCCCGGCCTCGGGTAATCGACACGACGCAGTCCTACCTAGGCTCAGCAGAGAGGTCAGCACGCCGGTCTAAATCCTAAGTGCGAAGGGGTCTTGGGCCATCGCCCTTTGCACTCCTGCACGTTACGTGGCTGGTCGGGGCCCAGGCGCGACACTGTATACACAAGTGACGTAACCAGCCCACCCCAACGATCAGCCCGCATCTCTGAGCTGTGACATCTGAAAAGCTTTCGGCTGATACATACGACGTCGAGGGCCCCATTAAACCATTATCCCACATGGTGGTAGTGCGTATAGGCACGTAGCCAACTCAGATCAAATACCCAAATCCGTTAGTGCGTCGGGAACTCGCGGTGATGATCAGTACTCCTGTCGTCCCGTCTCGAGGAAGTGCAACAAGGGTCAGGCCCATCCCTCTCTAGGGCGGTCTCTGCCTGCCCGGCCGCGCCTCGTAATTATCTCGCGGGTACCCTCCAGGTCAACCCGACTCCACATTTCCCGCGGGTACCCCTCGGGGTCGACCCGCCTGCAACAGAGGTCTGAGATAATAGTCATGGTAACCGTGTGTCCAAAACATCAAGTGAACCCGAGGAATCACCCTCGATGGATTCCTACTCGATGTAATCTGTCAAGGAGAACCAGGAGGAATCACCCTCGATGGTCCACTTGAGGGGTTGCACGACAGAGTCATCATCGGGAAGGGGAGAGCGAGGAATCACCCTCTGCAATCACCATCGATGTGCTATACTACAGGGATATCATCAGGAGTGCAGTACGAGGTATCACCCTCGGCACTCGATAGTAGCCCTGCAGAGTCGTACAACTAAGGGGGTGTGCGGTGATGTGACGATCTCTGCACATCGATCCCAAAGATCGAGGCACTAGTAACAAAGCGGGGCAACAGGGACAAGGGTGAGGGGTCACTGGTGGATCACTAACCAACCTATTCTAAGCAGTTTAGGATGACAGGTAAAGTAACAATAGCAGGTTACAAAATCAGGCTATGCATCAGAATAGGAGCCAGCAATTACAGTAGCAAAATTTAATGCAAGCATGAGGGAGAAGGAATAGGCGATATAGGAATGATCAAGGGGGTTTTGCTTGCCTGGAAGCTCTGCTAAAAGGGGCTGGTCGTCGACGACGTAGTTGTACTCAGTAGGGTCGACGGCAGTCTCGGGGTCTATCGGAGAGAAGAGGGGGAAGAAACAATAAATAAAAAGCAGACAATTCCAACACAGATGCATGGCATGGCAGCATGTTATTCGTGGGGTGCCCTAATACAGTACTACGTAAGTTAGTCGGAGCGGAAAACATCTGGAGGTGTTTTACCAGCTCCGGGCAATTATCGGACAGATGAATCGGAGGTGAAAGTTCCATGTTCATCATGTTAGAGAGTTGTGGCAGGTATGTGGGTGGCATATTCGGATTCGTCATATTTTTCTGATCGTTTTTCATATATAAATTATTTTCATCCGAGTTACGGTTTATTTTATATAATTTTTCAAAGTTTAATTGAATTTTTGGAATTATTTTAATTATTAATTCCGAATTATCCAAAACAGTGTATTGTGACGTCTGGATGACGTCAGCAGTCAACCCAGCCGGTTGACTGGTCAACCTGACCAGTGGGTCCCACCAGTCTGTGACACAGTAGCTAATTAGGGATTAGACAAACTAATTACAGATTAATTAGGGGAGTGGGCCCCATTAGTCAGTGACTGATTAGTTAACTGATTTAATTAATAGAATAATTAGCATTTTATTTATTTATAAAAATGTTTAAATAGCGCGGGGGCCCACCTGTCAGTGACTGGTCAAACCCAGCCAGCAGGTTTGACCAGGTCAATGGCCCCACTGGGCCCACAGGTTAGTGGCGCAGGGTAGTGCCACGTCGGCGCCAGGTCAGCGCCGGCCGCCGGAGTTGCTACGGCGAGCTCGAACGCGGCGCAGCGCGGCGGGCGACGTCGGGATTTCGCTGTGGTGGGTCAAATCGGACGCGGCCGGTGCCATTCGAACGGGCGTCGAGCGCCGCGTCCAACGGTGGCGGTCTCATGACCTGGGACGGCCGGAGTCGACCGCGGCGACGACGGCGGGCGGCGGCCGGAGTTCGGTTCGGTTGGGGTTAGAAGCAGCAGCACGCGGGCGAGCTTTCTAAGCGGACAGGGGTGCTCTACGCGTTGTGGCGAAGCAGCAGGGCACGAGTGCAGGACCATTTGGTCACCGGAGCTACGCCGGCGACCAAATGAGGCGGCGGAGCATTTCGGTCTTCGTGGAATCCGGCGCTGGAGCGAGCAACCAACGCGGGGGAGTGAGGGGAAAGAGAGAGGAGCTCACGGGGAGCCTGCAGAGGTGCAACCTGGGCTCGGGGGAGGCTCGCAACAGACCGGACGGCGGCGGCGATCTTGGGGCAGAGGCGGCGAAGATGGCAGCGATGACGACGAGCGAGGGCCTCCCGGCTCGTTCCAGTAGGCGTAGTCGATGAGGTCGAGCACGGGGGGGCAGCCGGACACGCCGGCGAGGCGGACGGGGTTCGGTGGCTGCGAGCTCAGCGGGGCGCATCCATGGCGGCACTCGGACGAGCGAGGCAGAGAGGGAGGGAGGAAGAAAGAAGCGGCTAGGGTTTGTCCAGAGGTTCGCGGGCGTCCTTATCCAGCGCGGGGCGCCGCTGGATGATCGACAGCGAAGCAATCGGTGGGTGGACGGCGCGTGCGCGTTCGGCCAGCGCCATGGCTTCGGCCTGGCGAGAGGAAGGAGAAGGCTTCGCTGGGCCGGGCCGATTTGCACTGTGCATTGGAAGCCCAAGGGCACAGTAGCCCGTTGTTCTTTTCCTTTTTTTTCTATTTCTTCTGTTTTATTCCTTTTCTCTTTTTTGCAAAATGTTTAGCCAACACTTCACTTTTGTAAAATATGTGACTTGGCCATAATAATACAATGCAATATTTGGTACTGTCTTAAAAAGGTTTGGTGGCATAATAATTTCATTTGAATTTTATTTAAATGGAATGGGTTTAATTAGTGCTGTTTTGGTACTGTTTCATGATGTTATAGTCATTTAAATAATTCAATTAATGTTGACTTTATTTTTATAATTGCCTTGGGAATATTTGTAATATTATGAACTATTTAGTTCCTGGATTTGAACAACTTTTAAATTCACTTTAAATTTGAATTTTCAATTTGAATTTGGAATTTGAAATGAGATATGACTCAAATGTGATCAAGCACTGTTAAGCATGGTGACTTGGCATGATTAAGAGGTGATCACTGTAGCTAACCCCTGGGGGTGTTACAATTCTCCTCCTCTAAAAGAAATTTTCGTCCCGAGAATTTAGGAGGTAGAAGGGAGTAGGTCGGGGTATTCATACCAAGGAGGCTTGGCATGGGCTCGCGGGAGAATTTCCCATTAACGGATTGTGCAACGTTTCACATCTAATGTCATGCGTGAATGCAAAGAATTCTAGCGCAAATTGAATGCGATGCTCCTGAATCAATTAAAACAGGAAGTGGTACTGAGTGAACAAGGATAGTACCGATCACAGTAGCAAGCTGATCTTGAGCTTCATTCAGATCAACATGGTAAGCTTGACCACGACCATAAGAAGGCCTGGCATTATTGTTGCGGGGTTGGTTGTTACCACGGTCATTACCACGGCCATCAGAGGGAAGTGCAAGCTGATTCTGATTCTGAGGGCATTCTCTGGAACGGTGACCTGGACGGCCACACTTGACGCAGAGCCCATTATCGGGATGGGGAGCAGGAGCTCAAAGCAGTGGAACGTGAGATCTTGTCTGCCCCGGCGATGGAGGAGGTGCAGCTGGATGGTACATGCCATGAGGAATCCAGATACAGCGCTTCTGCGATGACGAGCCCGAAGATGAGCCAACGTCATGGTGGCGCTTGATGGCATTATGGTGTTCCTTCTGAGCGGTCTCAACCTGGATAGCCTTGTTCACGAGGGTGGCAAAGTCGGTGAAGTCATGAACAGCAAGTGCAAGCTTGAGGTCTGGGTGAAGTCCGTCACGAAACTTCTCCTGTCTGCGGGCATCAGTAGCAATGTCTTCCTCAGCATAGCGAGATAATTCAATGAATTCCCGCTGATAAGCTTCGACAGTTTTATTGCCCTGAGTGAGGTTGCGAAACTCTCTTTTCTTCCGGTCCATGATTCCCTAAGGAATGTAACGGGCACGGAAAGTAGTCTGAAACTCGATCCAGGTAACGACTATCCCAGCAGGTAGTGAACGCCTGTGGGTGTCCCACCATTGAGCAGCGGGACCCTCCAAGAAGTAGGACGCAAAGGTGACGAGGTTGTCAAGGGCGACATTGGCAGATTCCATCTCGAAGGAGATGTCGCGTAGCCAGTCATCAGCATCCAGTGGCTGTTCAGAGTTGCGGAAAACAGTAGGGCTGAGACGCACAAACTCCTGCAGAGTTATTGGGGCAGGTTGCTGATTCTGAGCATTCTGGTTCTGGTTTGGGAACTGAGCCATGATTCCAGTCATGAACTGACGGTTCAGCTCGAATTGCTGCATCATAGCTGCCATATAGTCTGGCGGTGGTGGCTGTTGGGCAGCACGGCCATGACCACGACCACCTAGTCTAACCATCCTGCTAAAGATTTAACAGGGGAGGTAGTTTAGTAAAAACAACTACAAGTGTTTAAAGACTAGCATGGTGTAACACAACCATGAACAACTAGTGCAATAGATTCATAACAGTAGTCAATTAAGACATACAGATCCACACACAAAGTCGGTTACATGCGGATAGCATAAGTTCGGAAATCCAAACAGCTAAACATACTAGGCGGCACGCAGGCACGCGATAGGGAATAGAACAACAGGACATAGCAAAGGCTACCTTAACGTCGGGGAATACCACTGAAACCAGGTAACTGCAGGTGCTGACGATGAGTGCCCACGGCAGAAAGGTCCTGCACTCCGGGATTACTCTGATGCAGAACCCGATTTCGAACTGGGAGGAGAGCTCCACGTGTGGGTGTGCGACCTCCAACAGCAGGCCAATCGATACCTGCAAGCATTTGAGTCTTGCGCGGGTAAAGGATGTACAGGAGAGTCAGGTTTTGATCCTGTGGAACTGTGGTGAGTGTGGATTTAAGAGTAGGAAGGGCGGTGACACCTTGCACGGCCATGATAGTAAGGCACGTCAGAGGATAGTTTGTCAGCTATGTTGGCAACAATGTCGGTACCAAGGGCAAGGGACGAAGAGAACAATTTTCCCGCTCGTTAAAACGAGGCGGAACAATTGGCAAAGTTCTCATCCACCGTCGGTTACCTGAATGCCAACAACAATAGCAACATGGTGTTACCAACTGAGTGGTACACCGAGGTGTTTGCATAAGTAGGGAATCATTACTGCTTAGACAAAAGCTAGACTACAAGAAAGGTTAAACAGACCAATGGAAAGGAAAAATGTGATGATCTGATTCAACAGACCAATGGAAAGGAATAGTTGTAGACAATCCAGCTCTCCGGGTGAATGTGAATACGAGAACCTATTGTTAGTGTTAGCAAAACTTTAACCCGAATAGAGGAGAGATCAGAATCCCAGAGTAAATAAGAGGAATAAAAGATCCTAATACTACCCATTTGCGATGTGGGCCCGTAAGCCAGACAACCATGTTAGTAAAATCATTTTTCAAAGACTAGACTCAACTTTGGCCAAGAAGTTGGAAAGGGGCTTCCTACAGGCAGTCGGCTATGATACCAACTTGTGGCGCCCCTGCTCGAGCGTGCACTAATCATACACGCAAATGCACATGATCGAGATCAGAGACTCACGGGAAGATATCACAACACAACTCTAAACTCAAATAAAACTCATACAAGCTTTATATTACAAGTCAGGGACCTCGAGGGCTCGAATACATAAGCTCGAGTCATACAAGCCTCAGCGGAAGCAACATAATATCTGAGTACAGACATAAAAGGGAGACAAGTTGCCTTAAGAAGGCTAGCATAACAACGACACTGATCGAAAAGGCGCAGGCCTCCTGCCTGGGAGCCTCCAAAACTACTCCTGGTCGTCGGTCTCCACGTAGTAGTAAGCTCCACCGGGAATGTAGTAGCAGTCGTCGGCGGGAGCAGCTGGCTCCTGGGATCCATCATCTAATCGCAGCAATCGGGTATGGGGAAAAAGAGGTAGCAAAGCAACCGTGAGTACTCATCCAAAGTACTCGCAAGACTGACATCATATCTATACTAATTATGCATTGGTATCAAAGGAATGGGGCTATATCTTTGGACTAAACTGCAGAAATGCCAGAATAGAGGGGAAGGCCTAGCCTATGGAAGACTAGCATCTTCAGCGTCTTGCAGCATTAGAAGAGTGCAGATTAGCATATTATAAAGTAACAAGCATGTAGAAGCAAAGCCCAGAGATCCTTCCTCGACTCCCTGCGAGAAAGCGATCCCAGAGCTTACAGTTAAAGTAACATGTATTCAGTTCAAGTTGTAGTAGATCGGCATACAACACTGATCGTCCTGTTACCGTGGACACGGCTATTCGAATAGATAACTTCCCTGCAGGAGCGCACTACTGTTACCCAACACGCTCGATCACATCTGGCCGGACACACTTGCTGGGTAATGCCCGGCCTCGGGTAATCGACACGACGCAGTCCTACCTAGGCTCAGCAGAGAGGTCAGCACGCTGGTCTAAATCCTAAGTGCGAAGGGGTCTTGGGCCATCGCCCTTTGCACTCCTGCACATTACGTGGCTGGTCGGGGCCCATGCGCGACACTGTATACACAAGTGACGTAACCAGCCCACCCCAACGATCAGCCCGCATCTCTGAGCTGTGACATCTGAAGAGCTTTCGACTAATACATACGACGTAGACGGCCCCATTAAACCATTATCCCACGTGGTGGTAGTGCGTATAGGCACGTAGCCAACTCAGATCAAATACCCAAATCCGTTAGTGCGTTGGGAGCTCGCGGTGACGATCAGTACTCCAGTCGTCCCGTCTCGAGGAAGTGCAACAAGGGTCAGGCCCATCCCTCTCTAGGGCGGTCTCTGCCTGCCCGGCCGCGCCTCGTAATTATCTCGCGGGTACCCTCCAGGTCAACCCGACTCCACATTTCCCGCGGGTACCCCTCGGGGTCGACCCGCCTGCAACAAAGGTCTGAGGTAATAGTCATGGTAACCGTGTGTCCAAAACATCAAGGGAACCCGAGGAATCACACTCGATGGATTCCTACTCGATGTAATCTGTCAAGGAGAATCAGGAGGAATCACCCTCGATGGTCCACTTGAGGGGTTGCACGACAGAGTCATCATCGGGAAGGGGAGAGTGAGGAATCACCCTCTGCAATCACCATCGATGTGCTATACTACAGGGATATCATCAGGAGTGCAGTACAAGGTATCACCCTTGGCACTCGATAGTAGCCCTGCAGAGTCGTACAACTAAGGGGGTGTGCGGTGATGTGACAATCTCTGCACATCGATCACAAAGATCGAGACACTGGTAACAAAGCGGGGCAACAGGGACAAGGGTGAGGGGTCACTGGTGGATCACTAACCAACCTATTCTAAGTAGTTTAGGATGACAGGTAAAGTAACAATAGCAGGTTACAAAATCAGGCTATGCATCAGAATAGGAGCAAGCAATTACAGTAGCAAAATCTAATGCAAGCATGAGGGAGAAGGAATAGGCGATATAGGAATGATCAAGGGGGTTTTGCTTGCCTGGAAGCTCTGCTGAAAGGGGCTGGTCGTTGACGACGTAGTTGTACTCAGTAGGGTCGACGGCAGTCTCGGTGTCTATCGGAGAGAAGAGGGGGAAGAAACAATAAATAAAAAGCAAACAATTGCAACACAGATGCATGGCATGGCAGCACGTTATTCGAGAGGTGCCCTAATGCAGTACTACGTAAGTTAGTCGGAGCGTAAAACATCTGGAGGTGTTTTACCAGCTCCGGGCAATTATCGGACAGATGAATCGGAGGGGAAAGTTCCATGTTCATCATGTTAGGGAGTTATGGCAGGTATGTGGGTGGCATATTCGGATTCGTCATATTTTTCTGATCGTTTTTCATATATAAATTATTTTCATCCGAGTTACGGTTTACTTTGTATGATTTTTCAAAGTTTTATTGAATTTCTGAAATTATTTTAATTATTAATTTCGAATTATCCAAAACAGTGTATTGTGATGTCAGCATGACGTCTGGATGACATCAGCAGTCAACCCAGCCGGTTGACTGGTCAACCTGACCAGTGAGTCCCACGAGTCAGTGACACAGTAGCTAATTAGGGATTAGATAAACTAATTACAGATTAATTAGGGTGGTGGGCCCCATTAGTCAGTGACTGATTAGTTAACTGATTTAATTAACAGAATAATTAGCATTTTATTTATTTATAAAAATGTTTAAACAGTGCGGGGGCCCACCTGTCAGTGACTGGTCAAACCCAGCCAGCAGGTTTGACCAGGTCAACCAGGTCAACGGCCCCACTGGGCCCACAGGTCAGTGGCCCAGGGTGGTGCCACGTCGGCGCCAGGTCAGCGCCGGCCGCCGGAGTTGCTCCGGCGAGCTCGAACGCGGCGGAGCACGGCGGGCGACGTCGGGATTTCGCTGTGGTGGGTCAAATCGGACGCGGCCGGTGCCATTCGAACGGGCGTCGAGCGCCGCGTCCAACGGTGGCGGTCTCGCGACCTGGGACGGCCGGAGTCGACCGCGGCGACGACGGCGGGTGGCGGCCGGAGTTCGGTTTGGTTGGGGTTAGAAGCAGCAGCACGCGGGCGAGCTTTCTAAGCGGACAGGGGTGCTCTACGCATTGCGGCGAAGCAGTAGGGCACGAGTGCAGGACCATTTGGTCATCGGATCCACGCCGGTGACAAAATGAGGCGGCGGAGCATTTCGGTCTTCGTGGAATCCGGCGCTGGAGCGAGCAACCAACGCGGGGGAGTGAGGGAAAAGAGAGAGGAGCTCACGGGGAGCCTGCAGAGGTGCAACCTGGGCTCGGGGGAGGCTCGCAGCAGACCGGACGGCGGTGGCGATCTCCGGGCGGAGGCGGCGAAGATGGCAGCGATGACAACGAGCGAGGGCCTCCCGGCTCGTTCCAGTAGCCGTAGTCGATGAGGTCGAGCACTAGGAGGCGGCCGGACATGTCGGCAAGGCGGACGGGGTTCGGTGGTTGCGAGTTCAGCGGGGCGCATCCATGGCGGCGCTCGCACGAGCGAGGCAGAGAGGGAGGGAGGAAGAAAGAGGCGGCTAGGGTTTGTCCAGAGGTTCGCAGGCGTCCTTATCCAGCGCGGGGCGCCGCTGGATGATCGACAGCGAGGCAATCGGCCGGTGGACGGCGTGCGCGCGTTCAGCCAGCGCCATGGCTTCGGCCTGGCGAGAGGAAGGAGAAGGCTTCGCTGGGCCGGGCCGATTTGCATTGTGCACTGGAAGCCCAAGTGCACAGTAACCCGTTGTTCTTTTCCTTTTTCTTTTTTTTCTTTTTCTTCTGTTTTATTCCTTTTCTCTTTTTTGCAAAATGTTTAGCCAACACTTCACTTTTGTAAAAATATGTGACTTGGCCATAATAATACAATGCAATATTTGGTACTGTCTTAAAAAGGTTTGGAGGCCTAATAATTTCATTTGAATTTTATTTAAATGGAATGGGTTTAATTAGTGCTGTTTTGCTACTATTTGATGATGTTAGAGTCATTTAAATAATTCAATTAATGTTGACTTTATTTTTTAATTGCCTTGGGAATATTTGCAATATTATGAACTATTTAGTTCCGGGATTTGAACAACTTTTAAATTCACTTTAAATTTGAATTTTCAATTTGAATTTGGAATTTGAAATGAGATATGACTCAAATGTGATCAAGCACTGTTATGCATGGTGACTTGGCATGATTAAGAGGTGATCACTGTAGCTAACCCCTGGGGGTGTTACAATTGACCATCAACAAATGGGAAATGTAAGCATCATATATGAATAAATTTAACAAATGAGTATGGTCTCTGCCACACGACAGTACAAGAATCTCGAGCACCGAGTATAGCCCAGAATATGTTCAAACTAGGTCCATGCACACATGGATATTCTTAAGAATAAGATATGACAGCCATGTTTCTACTTGATGCTACTGCGCTGACCTATCCTATTAACATCTTATTGCACTTAAAGTATGTACATACATATAATCCACTCTACAAACTCTTGTAGTTTAGCTCCAGCTCGACCTGACTGAGACGATCGCGACAAGGCGGGTGGCATCAAGATGGACCTACTTGGTGTATGCGGAAGGCATGATCGGTGCTCCAGTGTCCGGAGCGAGAGGGTGGGTGGCTCTGTCCGGAGATAGCTTGGTGTGTGCGGTGCAACAATCTTCGATGGTTTCTCTAGGTGTCGTGGTCTCGTTCCTAGTCGGTAGTCGCAAGTGCTTCTTGGCGTGGTGGGGCTACTCACGAACTCTTGCTCGACTGACTTGGTGGTGTTTGGTACTCTCTCGGCTGTCTTTGTATTTTCTTTGACCTGCTTTGTAAAAAGGATTTTCTCGTCACCTTGTATTGGTTCGGATGTTCGACTTTATCTACAAAACGGGGGCCCGAGCCTATTTTCAGAGTAATAGGGGACCTTGTTGTAACAACATCTGTGGCACTTGCAGGGAACAGAGATGGTATGGACGACGTGATCCATAATGTAGCAGCGGAGGGTGGCGGCCCGATCGCTTTCCGTGGTCTTGGTTCGGCAAAGCGGGCAGTTGGAATTCCCCTTGGCATCACACTGAAATATATCGATCTTTTAATTATTTAGGGTTTAGGGTGAGTTGGCGATACACGCATACATCCAACAGCTAGCCGAGGTATCTAAAAAAACAGCTGCCAAGGAGTTAGATACTCCTCCCGCCCTGTGTGTGGACGGATATCAACATGTACAATGATTTTTAAATATAGGTCACACGCGTCCCAAACATCATGTTCCATGTTCATTCACGGAGACACACATGGTAGAAACACTATTCGAAAGGACTAGAGATGCAAATCGATTAACACATTGGAGCACTACTAGATAGTTCTGACATGGAGAACAGAGTAAAGAGTATAGAAACCACTTAATCAAACAAATGAAACATCGTAGAAGCAGGAGATTAACAAATCTAGCAACCGAAATCTCATGCGCACACACTTTCCCATAGATATAAGACAACACATCAGTCATTCTCCTTTTAATAGTCTTCGATTCATCGTTGTCCTCCCGCTCCAGTCTCCCATCGTAACATGGGGCGTCAGGGCACGCCATCTCATGCTTTTCCTTCTCGTATGAGGCCATCTTCATGAAGTTTGCATTCTTGCAGGAAATGGAGACGTTATCAACGATGTGCTGCCTAGTCGCCCGAAGTAGAAATATGCATAGATCCATCATCCATGCCCATGCATGGATTTATTGTACGAAGAAGAGATGACCATGTCTCTCCATGTTGCTCGTTAAACTAAAAACATTGCACTAGAGGATGCTACATGAATTAGTGGATGTAGAGACTGAGGATAAGCCCTCCTTTAACAAATATTTTTGAAGTACAATAATTTTGGGCACATTATACAAGTAGAGACTGAGAGGTACCACTCACTGAGGCCCAACCCACTTCCTCTGGGATTGTTAAATGGCTGTAACAAATTCACACAGCAGCCCATCACCCAGGAGCCCATGCCTTACAGCACGCAATACTTAGAAGTCGCTGGCCATTTGGGTGAAAGTTCTAGTGTTATTGATGATATCAAAGAGAAGATGAAAGATCTTGAAATTTGTCTTTTTGATCAAGAGAAAAGGGAGAAGAATTGGGAGGCTCATAGTTTAGGTAGATCAGATGTTACTCCTAATTTGGAGCGCCATTTGTGGCTGCTTAATCCACCGGATTTCATTTGTATTGAACCTTTTATAGAACTAGAATAAGGACGAGAAACACTCTCTCACAAGAAAAAAAACACTTAGAAGTCAGTGGCCACCGCAGCGCTGCTCACCGTCCGGCAGCATTCGTCAGCCACCTCGCACGGCTGGACAGCCCACCAGCACACTGCACACAACAGCACTGCGAGTTGGAGTTGGTCGACTCACTACCCCACGTGCCCACATAAGTGCACACAGCTAGCAGCGGTAGCCCAGGCAACACCCAGATGAGCTCTTTCATCTCACGTCTCTTAAGCCTCAATGCCTTCAATTTTCATGATCGAATCCGTACAAGCTGTCATGTAATTGTCTTCGAATCAATCTCAATTTCCTTCCCCTAAACATCACTTAGGTCATTGTCTATTCATCTCATTACCAATTTGTAGCATAAATAACTTGCTCAATTGTTGTTTACATATTGCAAATTGTAGTAAAGATAGCCATGGGCAAGGCCAGACACATTATAGTGCATATTTGGTTGAATACCAGAACACGCCACGCAGATGGTCCAGCTATGCCGCGAGTGATGAGGCGAACGTATTCAATGTCAGACTTTTTGCATGATGTTAGTGACGCCTAAACAAGGTGCTGCAGCGCCACAACTCTTGTTATGAAGCAAACACTGGCTAAGGTTAAGTGTTGGGAGGTGTGGCGAGCTATGGCATGTTGTGGTAACAAATCAAACAGGCCCATAGTGCCTAGTAGATTTTGGTGTAGATTATTTTGCCTGCTCACTTGAATTTGTAAGTTGAAACAAATTAGAACATGAGGTACTGATTAATGCCAATGATGTAAAATTTGATTAAGAATGTCATTTAGCTTGCCCTGTCCAACAATTTGTAACTCCGCCACTGCACTGACACACACACACATACACACAGTGGTACATGACTAGAGATAGAAACATTATTTAAAAGGACTAGAGATAGAAATCGATTATGACGGTCAACTTGAGCAAGGTGTCCCCAAGGAAAAGGGCTTGGTTCGAGAAGAAGCAAAAGGAGATGTGCGAGATAGATGCATGAGCTATGGTCGAGATGCGATCATTTTGCATGTCGGCATGTGTGCCGGCATGAACTACGGCCGAGATGCATGAACTATGACCGAGAGAGGCGATTTTTTTAGTGCTTGCATGTATGACGGCCACTGGCACGTATGCTGGCATGAACTATGGCTGAGAGAGGCAAATTTTGTGTGTGTTGGCATCTATGCCGGCCGTTGGCACGTATGCCGGCATGAGCGATGGTGGCTGGCCATGAATTCTACATTTATTTGCGTAAAATATGTTTATTGGAATTCGTCTAGGCGGACCAAATGGGTCTGCCGGTTGGGCGCACCAGCCTGATTTGGGCGGACGGGGCCGGACGCCGTGCCTCTAGCCGACCCAAACTGACAAAAAGTGGACCAAATCCGCATCCGTTACGTCGGCCGGTTGGAGTTGGCCTAATATTTATAGGGAAGCATGCGGAAATTCGCAGGGGCAACAGAGGTGCGGTAGCACGCACCTGACATGTCCTGCCCGGCCACTCAATTGCCTCGCGATCTGCAAACTAATTGGATCCCGCATGAGGGCACAATAAGTTTGAAGTTTTAATCTTTGAAACTTATGATTTTGCATCTGAAAATTACGATTTTCTCGATCGCTCATATCAAGTTTGAGCGTTAAAACTTAAAAAAAAAATCTATCGGTCACAGGTACTAAAGTTGTGATTTTGTCGGTTGCTCATACTAAGTTTTAAAAGTCAAAACTTAACAATTTTCTTAAAAATCATCACAATGTATTTAAAATGGATCTTATTTGAAAGCCCTCGTCATGAGAAATACAAATATGAAAGCAGAACCTAATTTAAACTTTTTATTCAAAAAGTACGAAAGTTTAAATTTCGGAAGCAAAAAAGAAAAAGCATGCGCGAGTGGTAATGTGTCCCCGCACCTCTGTGCTACAAATGATCTCCCGGGAAGCAAAGATAACATGAATGTCAAAGCAAATAGACGGTGGATAGATACGTGATAGAAAATTCACTCTCAGCACTCGCACACTACTCTAGTACTCACTACTCCCTTCGGATCTAAAACGTTTTATATTTGTTTACACAGAGAGTAGCATACAGTAACCTCTACTAGATATTACTACCGGGTCCGACGACCAACTTGAGTAAAGCATGCATAACCTACTTCATGGAAACAGGCAACATGCAAATGAAAAATCGGAGATTTGCATAAAATCCATATTTCAACACAACATTCCTCTAAACAAAATACTGCGCGTACGGTGATCGTTCCTCCCATAAATTTTGAAGGATGAATCAATCACCCTCATCCTCATTCTCATCATCCTCGTAGTGGTTGTCCTCATCGTCCTCCTCATACAGCTCATCATCGTCAATAGGGAAAATTGTATCCATTGTGATCCAAAGCATGACGTCGTCAGTTTTGTCACCAGCAACCTTGGGCAAGACACAGAAGCACTGTGTCGGCAGCCCATCGGCCAGGGACGAGGTGTCGACATCCAGCAAAGAGACCTGATAATGGCCATCGAAGCACGAGAAGCACACCGAGCATCCGACCCGGAACTCCAGCGTGTTCGGCCGGACCCAGACAAGGGACACCGCGCAGCCGAGGGGCTCCACCAGTGGCGCCACCGTGAGCAGGAAGAGGCGCTCGTCTCCGCAGCTGAGGACGTGAGATCCCGGCCGCACTACTCGGAGGAAGAATGGCACGAAGTACTTGAAACTCTTCATCGGCCACTTGTGGAGGCCGGTGAAATGGTCCTGGAGGGCGGCCGTCGGCCCTGAGAAGCCACAGCCAGGGACCGGGCAGAAGCACGGGCCGGCGGGGCACTCCCTCTCGTGCTCCTCCTGCTGGTGGTAGTTGATCTCCTTGGCGCATCCGTGCTTGCAGGGGACGAAGACGCTGTCGACGACCCGCTCCATGGTGCCACATGTCTTGGAGGCGTCGCCGGAGCACACGCTGCACTTACTCTCCGGGAGCCCTTGGCGGCAGGACCAGCAGACCACATGCCCGAACGAGCACTGAAACATTTTGATGAAAACTTTATTTCTGATGGTGTACATGTATGTGTGCACATATAGAATTATAGATCTAAATCTAATGGATGCATTTACCTGGTAAATGGGAGGACTGAGGGGCTTGAAACAGACGGGGCAGTCCAGGACCTCCATGGTCATGGTGACATTCTTCTTCTGCCTCCTCTTGGCGCCGGCGGCGACTCCGGCGCCGGCGCCGCTCGCTTCTCCTTTCCCCTTGCTGCTGCCATTGCAGCTCGTGATCTCCTCCTTGCTCATGTTAGGGTCGATCTTAATCACTCACCTGCCACCAATTCGTGAGATCGATGCGCTGCTGAGTGTTAACGTTGATATTTCATGTACCGTTGGGTTGTAACGTTCTCTTGTAAAGATCTGTTGTACCGATCCCTATTTTCTTGGATCACGCGATCTCAACTCCTCGTACGGGCCTGCGTGCCCAGCTTTACGGGAGTCGTTGGGAGCTCGGACTATTTGTACCTTGTAACTCTGTTGAGTAATGCAATCAATACAGTGCGGCAAATCTTCTCCTCTAACTTGGTATCAGTCGCCCGGCCATGGCCTTTGAGGACATCTTCGGCGAACCACCATCTCCGGCCACCCACTCCTCCTCGCCTCAGTCCTCCCCGCCTGGGACTTCTCCTTCCCTTACCTCCTCCAACCCCGCCGTCACTTATGCCCTAGCCACCGCGCTGGCTTCCTCCTTCCCGCCGCCTCCCGATCCTCTTCTCCAGAACTTTCACAACGATCACATCTCCAACCATATCAAATTCAAGCTCGACCCTGCCAAGAACAACTACATTAAGTGGCGCACTTTCTTCACCTGTGTCCTCACCCAGTATCGCGTCCAGGACCATATCGCGTCTAGGACCATATCACCCAGTAATACGTTAGAAATGTACGGGCCTGCTCACATATCAGTTATTTGGAAAAATAATTTGCATGAGTGGATTTCCTCCAAAGTCTTCCTTTGCCCGCTCGACCCTCCCTCCTGCATCAGTCTAACCATAGGTCCCGTCACTCGTGGTAGATGACATTGTCATGTGTCGCCTCGTCACCCAGGCTTACCTGCGGTGCGTTTTCAAGGTCTTGAGCGGCCTTCTGCGATGCAACCCTGAAAAAAGGCTCACGGCCAGGGGCGCGCTGCGGTATAGGTTTTTTAAGGAGGCCAACTTTAGGGCTGCAAGGAGCTGATTTCTTAACTCTTGCACAATCCGTAATGTAGTTGCCTGTGGAGAATGAATGAATGCACAGCCATTCAGCCGTAGTTCACCTGATTTATGGGCCTGCCCTCATATCGGTTTCTTGGAAAAATAATTAGCATGTATTGATTTCCACCAACGTCTTCCTTCGCCCGCTCATCCCTCCATCCTGCATCAGCCTAACCGTTGGTCCCGTCACTCGTAGTCGATGACGTTGTCACGTGTCGCCTTATCACCCGGCGCTTGCCTGAGGCGCCCCCTACGCCATGCCACTACAGATCTGGTCATCCCTCTAACCTTCTCCCCCCTTCTCAAATGCCAGCCACCACAGGCACCCATAAACCTCCACCTCGTTCCATCTCTGCCTCGGAGCTCTATGCCTCGCCTTCTTTTCAGACGAAATCAAATGCCGCAAATCACATTTCTAGGCGATTGACCATCAACAAATGGGAAATGTACGCATCATATATGAATAAATTTAACAAATGAGTATGGTCTCTCCCACACGACAGTACAAGAATCTCGAGCACCGAGTATAGACCAGAATATGTTCAAACTACGTCCATGCACACATGGATATTCTTAAGAATAAGATATGACAGCCATGTTTCTACTTGATGCTACTGCGCTGACCTATCCTATTAACATCTTATTGCACTTAAAGTATGTACATACATATAATCCACTCTACAAACTCTTGTAGTTTAGCTCCAGCTCGACCTGACTAAGACGATCGCGACAGGGCGGGTGGCATCAAGATGGACCAACTTGGTGTATGCGGAAGGCATGATAGGCGCTCCAGTGTCCGGAGCGAGAGGGTGGGTGGCTCTGTCCGGAGATAGCTTGGTGTGTGCGGTGCAACAATCTTCGGTGGTTTCTCTAGGTGTCGTGGTCTCGTTCCTAGTCGGTAGTCGCAAGTGCTTCTTGGTGAGGTGGGGCTAATTCTCACGAACTCTTGCTCGACTCTGACTTGGTGGTGTTTGGTACTCTTTCGGCTGTCTTTGTATTTTCTTTGACCTGCTTTGTAAAAAGGATTTTCTCGTCACCTTGTATTGGTTCGGATGTTCGACTTTATCTACAAAACGGGGGCCCGAGCCTATTTTCAGAGTAATAGGGGACCTTGTTGTAACAACATCTGTGGCACTTGCAGGGAACAGAGATGGTATGGACGACGTGATCCATAATGTAGCAGCGGAGGGTGGCGGCCCGATCGCTTTCCGTGGTCTTGGTTCGGCAAAGCGGGCAGTTGGAATTCCCCTTGGCATCACACTGAAATATATCGATCTTTTAATTATTTAGGGTTTAGGGTGAGTTGGCGATACACGCATACATCCAACAGCTAGCCGAGGTATCTAAAAAAACAGCTGCCAAGGAGTTAGATACTCCTCCCGCCCTGTGTGTGGACGGATATCAACATGTACAATGATTTTTAAATATAGGTCACACGTGTCCCAAACATCATGTTCCATGTTCATTCACGGAGACACACATGGTAGAAACACTATTCGAAAGGACTAGAGATGCAAATCGATTAGCACACTGGAGCACTACTAGATAGTTCTGGCATGGAGAACAGAGTAAAGAGTATAGAAACCACTTAATCAAACAAATGAAACATCGTAGAAGCAGGAGATTAACAAATCTAGCAACCGAAATCTCATGCGCACACACTTTCCCGTAGATATAAGACAACACATCAGTCATTCTCCTTTTAATAGTCTTCGATTCGTCGTTGTCCTCCCGCTCCAGTCTCTCGTCGTAACATGGGGCGTCAGGGCACACCATCTCATTCTTTTCCTTCTCGTATGAGGCCATCTTCATGAAGTATGCATTCTTGCAGGAAATGGAGACGTTATCAACGATGCGCTGCCTAGTCGTTCGTAGTTGAAATATGCATAGATCCATCATCATCCATGCCCATGCATGGATTTATTGTACGAAGAAGAGATGACCATGTCTCTCCATGCTGCTCGTTAAACTAAAAACATTACACTAGAGGATGCTACATGAATTAGTGGATGTAGAGACTGAGGATATGCCCTCCTTTAACAAATATTTTTGAAATACAATAATTTTGGGCACATTATACAAGTAGAGACTGAGAGGTACCACTCACTGAGGCCCAACCCACTTCCTCGGGGATTGTGAAATGGCTGTAACAAATTCACACAGCAGCCCATCACCCAGGAACCCATGCCTTACAGCACGCAACACTTAGAAGTCGCTGGCCATTTGGGCGAAAGTTCCAGTGTTATTGATGATATCAAAGAGAAGATGAAAGATCTTGAAATTTGTCTTTTTCCTGTACATCCTACGCAACCATGTCTGTGTTCTCTCCGACTGCCATTTAGCAGTGAACGCTGCCCATCTCTCCTCAAAGACTTTATGCGAAGTGGCATAATAAAGTGGAGACCTGAACTCTTTTAGGGACCTATGGTGAAGGTGTTTCTGCATGTTCTTCTCGATATGCCACGAACAAAGACGATGCCAAACGCACGAAAAGACCTTTCTGATGGCCTTTATCATAGCTGCATCTCCATCAGTAATTACAGACCTGGGCTTCTTCTGACAGTGAGCTCTCAAGAACGTCTGAAGCAGCCAAACATATGTATCTTCCCTCTCGTCAGACACAATAGCACAACCAAACACCGTGGTGCAACGGTGGTTGTTCAGACCGACAAAAGGTATAAATGGCATGCCATACCTATTCATCTTGTATGTGCTATCAAAAATGGTCACATCACCATAGTCAACATAGTCTCGCCGTGATTGGGAATCACACCCGAATAGGTTTTTCAGCCTTCCTTCATCATCGACAGTGTGCTCAAAGAAAAAAATCTGGATCCCTGTCCTTTCTGGTCATCATGATCCCAATGGCAGTGTCAGCATCACCCTGTGCAAGCAGTTTCATTTTCTCTCTATAGCACATATTATAAAGCTTCCTCCTCCCAAAACCAGCCTTAGCATATGACCCGTACCTGCTGACGAAGTTATCAAAAATGATATGTTTCCTGATCCCAGCACCTGTCATAGTTAAGATCTCAGCATTCTGAAATTCTTTCATCTGATTATGAGACCGGAGAAACGTGACTTCGTCCGGTCTAACTAGAACGTGATTGTAATCATCAGTGAAACTGCTGACATACCGAACTCTACGCTCTTTATCAAGCTTCACAGTTAAATGGGCATCGCAGAAGCATCGACTCTCCGGTCTGAGCCTACGGGTCCTGCCGTCCATTGTACAAAATTTGGCCTGTCGTTTTCCAGCCCTCAAACACAGATACCTCCTCAAGCGCATACCTCCCTCAGGACCTTTCCCAAATTTCAGCAAGTCCCTTCTAATGTTGAAACCACGTTCCTTCACGTACTGGTTATACAACGTAACAAGTAAGCCTCTCCTTCTGACCTGAACGTCTTCGACATCACCTTCCAATGCCTGTCCAATGAGTCTTGCTGATATTCATCAAATCCGATGTCAAAATTAAACTCATCATCAACAACATGCTCATCCTTCCCGCTAGGACCATCAACATCTCCGTGCAAAATAAGGCATATAACCATGTATGTCAGTCAGTTATTATATTAATATTTAATATTTTCATATATAATTTTCAAAACTTACTTTGCTCGAGCTCTCATCATGAGATGCTTCAACGTCGCATTGGTCACTTTCATCATCGACAATATTCCTCTCATAGTCCCCATCTGCATCCATCTGCGCACATTTAAAAAAAGACATGTAAGTGGTCATGCAGTTATTATATCATTTCTTGCCCTACATATTTTTAAACGTACCTGGAATGCGCTTTCAGCACATGAATCATCTATATCCATATCATCATCGTCATCATCGTCATGTACATGCATGATTTCAAAAAAAAATACATGTAAGTGTCCGTGCGGTTGTTCGTTTTTCATGTTTTTGTCAACGTTCACCACACTTACGTTGCCACTATAAGATTCATCCAAACTCATATAGTTCTCCTCAGCAGGTTGGTCCATATTCAATGACGAGGATCCATTCTCGTCGCAATAATCATCGCCGTCATAATCGGTCTCGTCCTCCATCTATACACGTTTAAACAAATTCTATGATCAATCCGAACACCATATAATATCATCCCTAAAATAATCAGTTCATCGATGAGAGTATTTACTCTAAATTATCTGCGAAATGAAATTGCTTAACAGTACGTCGTACCAATTTATGCATTAAATTAGCACCTACTTACTGAGTCAATAGATATTTTTTTTCATCTCATTTCAACGAGTAACCTAATGTAACATTTGCAAACCGACCTCTTCGACGCCGACAAAGAGGGGAGATGGATCCATTTCGGCCGGGGACGAAGGCGCCCACGGCGTGATGATGATGGCCGGCGGAGGCAGGCGTCCACAGCCACGTTTATGTTGCCCGTAGAACGCCGCCTTGAAGATTCATGGCTGGGCGGCGGTCCGGGCGACAGCAAAGGAATGCGGCGGCTGCAGCGATAATCGCAACTAGGGTTTCGCCTGTGGGCGGCGGCAGGTCACGCGCGGCGTGTTGTTTGGGCGGCGACCAGGGCGACGGCAACTGCCGAGGAGGAATGCGGCGACTGGAACGACTACCGCCTCTAGGGTTTCAACGGGGGGCGTCGGCAGGTCACGCGTCGGGCTGTTTTTTTTCACACGTATCGACGCAGGTGTACAGCAACGCGGGCGGGCATACGGCGACGGCGTAGGGCGTACGCGGGCTAGAGTACGGGTGACAGGGACGGCGTACGCGGGTGGGCATACGGCGGCGGGCGGGTATGCTATACGCCGTGTGGAATGACCATACTACCCAATATATGTTTTAGGGGGGGGGGGGGGGGCGCTTTGTACCGAAGCGGGGCTCTTGAATTGACACACTCAAGCACTAATTCTAACACTGATCTACTTGTCTAGTGCGACACTTACTCTAGTTCAGATCATAACAGTAAAACAGACCATACATCATAGATTGCAGAAGCCTCAGCTCTCCACAGGTCCGTCCTACAACCGAGTAAGGTAAAAGCAGCAAAATACACCAAAATGTTCCGCATTCTTCCATGAGACTATTCTTCAATCAACCACTACTCATCATCGCCGTCCTCCTCCTCGTAGCTGTCATCATCGTCGTCGTCATCTGTCTCCTCCTCCTCCAGCTCGTCTTTGTCACGACTCCTTCACCTGCTACTGCAACTACTGAAGCTGATGGACTCGCTGGGCCGTCCCGGCCCAAGAGAAGAAGCAAGCCCAGCTCCAGATTCGACCCAGCGACCTGGGAGCTAGGACCAATACTTAAGGTGTAGCCCAGAGGCGTAGAGGGGCACCGCGATGTAATAGGCACTTGGCTCTTACCCCTTCCCCAATCCTTCCTCCTCTCCCGATCCCCTTGTTGTTCTTCCTCCCCAGCCTCAATCCCCTCTCCGGCTTGTGCCAGTAACTGATGAATTGAGTGAATTAGATCGGGGGCCGTAACATATGGTATCAGATTTGCTAGATTACCTCCAAAAACCCACCTATTCCACTCGCCAAAAGCAACAATCGACCGCGATGGAGCAGCAATTGACCGATTTGGCGGCGGCGATGGCGGCGATCAAGTAGCAGACGGCCTCGATCCAGCAAGCGGTTGCCGCGTCGAGCACCCTCTTAGAGGAAATCAAGCCGGCGGTGCTGGATCTCGCCGCGTGGCGGCCTGTGGTGGAGAAGTCCGTGGAGGAGCTCAGGACCGATCTGGGCAGCTTGCGCACCCAGATCGCGCAGGTGGCGCGCAACCCAGTGCTCTCAGTCCGACCAGGGGATCTTCTGTAACATCCCCAGATCTCAACCCTGTCATTAAGCTAATTAATTAGCCATGTCATCATGATCATCTTCATTAAGTTGCATTAGGAAATAATTCAACTTCAATTCAAAATTCAAAATGCAAGTCAAATAATTATTTCTTCAAACAGCAAAACAAAAATGTTCATAATATTGCAAAAATTCCCAAAGCAATTATAAAAAAAAAAAACATTATTTGGATTCCCAAATTGACCCTAGCAACTAAAACAGACAGCCCCATTTAATCCATTTTCATTTATGCAAAATTCAAATGAAATCATCTTGGCTCCAAACCTTTTTATGGCAGTGCTAGATATTGACTGTATTTATGTGGCTAAGTCACATATTTTACAAAAGTGAAATGGTAGCCAAACATTTTGCAAAACAGAAAAGAAAAAGAAAAAGGAGAAGAACCCACTGTGCCTATGGGCTATAGTGCTACAGCGCCCACGGCCCAGCCCGCGCCTGTCCCCTCCTTCCTCCTGCTCACCCATGCACGCCCGCGCTCGAGCCGGCTCGCCGTCGCAGCCGCGCCCACTCGCCTCCTCGCGTCGCTACAGCGCGCCGGGTGGATAAGAAAGCCACCGCGGCCACCCTGGCCTGCCCCCAGATCTTTTCCCCCCTCTCCCCTCGCTCGCGCGCTTTCTCTCTCGCCATGGCCGACGCGGCCGACGCCGATGCGAGCTCCCCCGCGTAGCCACTGTCGCCGCCTCGCCTCATCACCGTGCCAGATCGTCTCGCCGTCCTCGACTCCTTCCTTTGCAACGACCAGCGCGAGCCGGGAGCCACCGCAACGCCGGATCGGACGCCGCCTTCTTCCTCGGCCCCGACGAGCTTCGGCGACGTTTCCGGCCACCCCGAGCCTCCCCGCGCCCGCTTAGCTCGCCTACCGGACCCCTGTGAGCCTCCCTCTCTTCCCCCTCACTCCGTGCGCTCGTCTGCGAGCTCTGCCTCCCGATTCCACCGTGGCCGAGCCCGCCACCGCGCAAGCTCGTCGCCGGCGACCATCCGGTGACCAAATGGTCCCGCGCCGCTGCCCGTTGTGCTCGACCGCGCGCGTAGATGCCTCCTAGCCCATCCGTTTGACTTGAGCGCGCCCGCATCGCCGTTCGCCATCGCGCCCGAGCGCCGCCGTCCGCCTCCGTGCTCGCCGTCGTCGCTCCGGTGCATCTCCGGTGACGCCACCACCCCCATTAGATGCGGCTCGTCGCCCTCACGTAGGTGCTCGCGGATGTCCAAATGGTCGACCGTAGCCGAAATCTGGCCACCTCCCGAGCGCGCCACCGTGTTTCTGCCTCGCCGGCACAACTCCGGCGATGGCGCTGACCTGGCGCCGACGTGGCACCGCCTAGGCCCCTGGCCAGTGGGCCCAGTAGGTCCCGCTGGCCCGGTTGACCAAGTCAACCCACTGACTGGGATTGACCAGTCACTGACAGGTGGACCCCGCGCAAATTAAACATTTTTATAAATAATAAAGTGCTAATTAATCCGTTAATTAATCGGTTAATTAGTCTGTGTCACTGACAGGTGGGGTCCCACTTGTTAATTAACCAATTAGCTAAATTAAACCCCTGTTTAATTAAAACAGTCACTGACCAGTGGGACCCACTGGTCAGGTTTGACCCTGGCCAGCTGGGTTTGACCGATGACGTCACCCTGACGTCATGATGACGTCACATATTACTGTTTTTGATAATTTGGATTTAATAATTAAATTAATTCCAGAAAATTCAGAAAATGTTTAAAACTTTGAAAAATCATAGAAAATAAACCGTAGCTCAGATGAAAATAATTTATATATGAAAAATGATCAGAAAAATATGACGAATCCGAATATGTGGTCAAAATGCTTGACCATCACTCCTAACTAGATGAACATGGAACTTTCCCCTCCGGTTCAATATAGCGATAACTGCCCGGAGCTGGGAAAATATCGCCACGCTCCGTCTACAACGTGTAGCACTGCGTTAGGGCACCCCTAGCACAGCCTATTGCCATGCCAAGCATCTATGTGCATTGTTTGCTTTATATTTACTGTTTCTTCCCCCTCTTCTCTCCGGTAGACTCCGAGACCGACGCTGCCCCTGTGATCGACTACGTCACCGACGACCCTTCTTCCTTTTCAGCAGAGCTTCCAGGCAAGCAAAACCCCCTTGATCATTCCTATATCGCCCATTCTTTCTCTCCCATGCTTGCAATAGATTTTGCTACTGTAATTGATTGCTCCTATTCTGATGCATAGCCTGATTTTGTAACCAAGTGTTGATACTTTACCTATTGTCCTAAATGCTTAGTATAGGCTGGTTCGTGATCCATCAAAGGCCCCACACCCTTGTCCTTGTTGCCATGCTTTACCACCGGTGACTCGATCAGTGTGATCGATGTACATACACCGAACACAGCACCGCACACCCCCTTAGTTGTACGACTCTGCAGAGTTACCATCGAGTGCTGAGGGTGATACCTCCTACCTCACTCCTGATGATATCTCTGTAGCATAGCTAGTCGGTTGTGGGTTACCGAGGGTGATTCCTCTTTCACCACCTCCGATGACGCCGCTGTCGTGCAACCCATCAAGTGTGAATCCATCGAGGGTGATTCCTCCGGGTTCAACTTGACGATAGTATCGAGTGGGAATCCATCGAGGGTGATTCCTCGGATTACCCTCTTGATGTTACGGACACACGGTTACCTTTAACTATTGCCCCTTTGAACTGTTACTGCGGGACTGAAGGGACAGGCGGTACCACCCCGGTAGAGGTGGACCTGAGATCCCGATAGTTTCCTGAGAGTCGGGTTGACCTGGAGGGTACCCGCGAGATAATTACGAGGCGCGGCCGGGCAGGCAGAGACCGCCCTAGAGAGGGATGGGCCTGACCCTTGTTGCACTTCCTCGAGACGGGGCGACAGGAGTACTGATCGTCACCGCGAGCTCCCAATAATTCACTAACGGATTTGGGTGTTTGATCTGAGTTGGCCACTGGCCTATACGCACTACCACCACGCGGGATAATGGTTTAATGGGGCCCTCGGCGCCGTAGGTATCAGCTGAAAGCTCTGTCAAACGTCCAGTTCAGTATTGCGGCACGGCTGGGCCGGCGCCATCCAGGAGAGAGGTGGTGCCTAGATTCGCCCTGCTCGCAACCACCCGGAGTGCAAAGGGCGATGGGCCCAAGACCCCTGAGCACTTAGGATTTAGACCGGCGCGGACCTCTCTGCTAAGCCTAGGTAGGACTACGTCGTGTCGATCAGCCGAGGCCGGGCATGACTCGGAAAAGTGTGTCTGGCCAGAGTTAATCGAGCGTGTTGGGTAACAGTAGTGCACCCCTGCAGGGAAGTTATCTATTCGAATAGCCGTGTCCACGGTGACAGGACACTCTGTGTTGTATCCCGATCTACTACAACTTGAACTGGATATATGTTAATTAATTGTAAGCTCCGGGATTTCTTTCTCGCAGCGAGTCGAGAAAGGATCTCTAGGCTTTGCTACTACATGCTTGTTACTTTATGTTATGCTACTAATCTGCACTCTTCTAATGCTGCAAGTCGCTGAAGATGCTAGTCTTCGATAGGCTAGGCCTTCTCTCTATTCTGGCATTTCTGCAGTCTAGTCCACAGATACAGCCCTTCATTTGATACCGATGCATAAGTAGAATAGTTCTGATGTAAGTCTTGTGAGTACTTTGGATGAGTACTCACGGTTGCTTTGCTACCTTCTTTTCCCCATACCCGATTGCTGCGACCAGGTGACGGAGCCCCGGAGCCAGCTGATCCCGCCGTCGGCTACTACTACCCCACCGGTGGACCTTATTACTACGTGGAGTCCGACGACCTGGAGTAGATAGGAGGCTCCCAGGCAGGAGGCCTGCGCCTTTTCGATCTATTTGTCGTTGTTTTGCTCGGCCTTCTTAAGGCATGCTTGTTTAGTTATGTATGTACTCAGATGTTGTTGCTTCCGCTGACACTTGTGTAACTCGAACTTATGTATTCGAGCCCTCGAGGCCCCTGGCTTGTAATATAAGGATTGTATTATTTTATTTTGTGTCTAGAGTTGTGTTGTGATATCTTCCCGTGAGTCCCTGGGCTTGATCGTGTGCATTTGCGTGTATGATTAGTGCACGGTCGAGTTGGGGGCGTCACAAGCTGGTATCAGAGCCGACTGCCTGTAGAAATCCCCCTTTCCAACTCCTTGGCCGAAGTTGAGTCTAGTCCTTGCAAAACTGTTTTACTAACATGGCTGTGTGGCTTACGGGCCCACGTCGCCAATGGGTGGGATTAGGATCTTTTATTCCTCTTCCTTACTCTGGGACTCTGATCTCTCCTCCTTTCGGGTTAAATGAATTTGCTAACTCTAACATTAGGTTCTCGTGATCATATTCACCCGGAGAGCTGGATTGTCTGCAATTTTTCCTTTCCATTGGTCTGTTTAACCTTTCTTGTAATCTAGTTTTTATCTAAGCAGTAATGATTCCCTACTTATGCAAACACCTCGGTGTACCACTCTGTCGGTAACACCATGTTACTATTGTTGTTGGCATTCAGGTAACCGACGGTGGATGAGAACTTTCCCTATTGTTCCGCCTCGTCTTAACGAGCGGGAGAATTGTTCTCTTTGTCCCTCGCCCTTGGTACCGACGTTGTTGCCAACATAGCTGACAAACTATCCTCTGACGTGCCTTACTATCATGGCCGTGCAAGATGTCACCGCCCTTCCTACTTTTAACCCACACTAACCACAGTTCCACAGGATCGAAACCTGACTCTCCTGTACATCCTTGATCCCGAAGGTACCCCCACTAGTAGAAAACAGGGAATCAGTCCCGGTTCCAGAGGGCCTTTAGTCGCGGTTCTGGAACCGGGACTAAGCATCCGGGACTAAAGGTCCTCACTTTTAGTCCCGGTTCTGTTACGAACCGGGACTAAAGTGCCTCCACGTGGCCGCTGTGGGGCGCCCAGGCAGAAGGAACTTTAGTCCCGGTCGGTAACACCAACCGGGACTAAAAGACTGCCACGCGTCAGCAGCTCGAGGCGCCCAGGCAGGAGGAACTTTAGTCCCGGTTGGTAACACCAACCGGGACTAAAAGACTGCCAAGCGTCAGCAGCTCGAGGCGCTGGGGTTTTTTTTTTTTTGAAAGGAGGGGTTTAGGGGTTTAGGGGTTTCATATTGTGTTTCCCCCTTTTCTTTTTTCTGTAGACGATTCAACTCGACGTTTGCTACTACATAAAGCAATGAAGAAACCATTACACAAATCGTCATGAATTAATATAGAGAGAAGTGACCTCTCTTTCTCCGTGCTTGGTCGAACAACATGTTTTCGTATATCTATTCGACGCTACGTACTATGTCTAGTGCACGTTCATGCATATATACAATGAATAACATCTCTTACGATCTCTAATATCTAATTACCAACATTCATCCTAATTTCTTCATGGTATTCTCCATTTTTAGCTATGACGTGATCAAGGAGGAATCCCGCCAATTCCTCTTGAATTGCTCGTAGGCGATACTCTGGTAGGAGTCCATCCCTCTTCCGGTCGATCTAATTTAAAGAAGGGGGTCAATATATATATATATATATATATATATATATATATATATATATATATATATATATATATATATATATATATATATATATATATATATATATATATATGAATGAAACTCAACACAGTTGATGGTAATAAAATAAATTTGTGAATATTGTTTACGTACATCAAGTTTTTCTAATATTCTGCCCTTGTCACAGGTCCTCTGGCGCATGAACTCGCAGACGTAGTATCCACAGAAGTTATTCCCGGATCCCTGATGAGGGCACTTTACGAGAATAGAGTTCAATCAAAATAATAATCAAGCATGATAGTGGTATTGAAACTAGAATCAAAGAGATGCGCGGGCCTAGCTAGTACTACTTACCGGGAGCAATTCATATCGCAACTCCTTTTTCCAGGGACCCCTAACCGCCTTGGTGAACCTTGTCCAAACCCTGCCCGGCAAACAAACTGAATTAAAGAGTTATTAATTACTTGATATCAGGAAATGAACGATAGTTGCCGATATAGTGCGATAATGATTGAAATTACTTCTGGAGAATTTTTTGCAGGGGCGCCCACTTCGAAAGGTCTTTACGTAACGAGTCCATGACTTGTATTCGACTTTGGTCAAACTCTATGATGAGCAGAATAAAGTGGAAGCTGCACACATGTAGCTCATCAATTACACTTAACATCGAGTAAGCGAAACAAAATGATGTGTATGTACAAGACAGTATATAACACTCACTCGAAGTTGTAAGGAAGTAGTATTTCTCTTTTGGTTTGTTGTTTGATAAACGCCCTTAGCAAGTAATCCTCTACATCCTTTTTGTTGTGTTGGACAGTAACTTCATGAACAATATTTGGGCTAACGAACCCAATGTCATAGATTTGGATTGGTCCTTTGTTGCATTCGAGGATCTTCTTTCTGCATAATATACATATGGTGAGGATAATTATATACATGCAATAATGAACGAGCCGAGCTAGAGACTTAATTACAGAAATGATACTTACAAACAATAGCAAGTGATGATAGTTTTGTCGATCACTTTTAGATTGTATAACTGGAATAATTCTGAAAATTCAATGTAAACCGACTCGTTTCCATTGAAGAAATGCTCATCTTTAACTCCTGCAGTGATATAGTTCTCCCCTCGCTCACAGGCTTCCAAGTACCATTTATGCAATGCTCGCATCCTCGTTGGTAGATTCGGGAGCTCCTCAGGTCTGACGAGAGGCTTCCCGTGCTCGAATCTAAAGTCTACTACATCAGCCATTTCGGGTAACGGTGCATGATCGGGTAAGTAATCACCAGGATTAGTACCGGGCGCTACCCCCTCCGGAACATCAGGGATATCGCTAGACACCATGATCGGGGGGCACGATTGGTTCTCCTGCTCGCCCAGTTGGGGAATTGTTTTTTTCCCTTGATATGCACTACCGCTGCTTCCCGACCGCTTCTGTGGATCTGCAAATGACTTTACAATCTCACGGTCATAGTCTGATAGCAACTTAGGCGGTGGTTTTTCAAGGTTTTTCAGCATATGCCTCGCTATTTCCGGATCAATTCTCTCCTTTGGAGGTGGACGTTTCGGTGCAAAATGGGCCTTCACTTCGCCCATTGAGATTGCCTTGCTTTCCTCTTCAGACCTATCATATGGTCTCTGTGGAAGAAGCTTGAGGCTTGGACCATATTGAAACATCTTCCCTCCTGTTGTTGTACTGCTGGCCGCCGGAGCGGCGGCGGCTCTCTTCCGCCGCTGTTACTGAAGCGGCGGAGACGACTGACGCGGCGGAGGAGGCGCAGTCCGCTGACGCGCCGGAGACGACTGAGGCAGCGGAGACGGCTGACGCCCCGGAGATGGCGGAGACGGCAGACGCGTCGGAGACGGCTGAGTCTGCTGATGAGGGGCCTCCTCCGGCTCATGAGTATGCTGAGGCGGCGTGAAGTAAGGAAGCTTGATGTGTGACTTTCTCCATAGACAGGTAGTCCTTAAGGCATTTTCCAGAGAATAAACCTCGCCTTCACCTGTAGGATGATCAAGCTGCAGGCTCCCAAATCTGGGCGTTATTTCATCCACCATGACAACAGCATAGCCATCTGGAATCGGAGCGCAATGGAAAGTTGCATCAGGTCGAGGATGGTGGACAGAGCCTTTCGCCACCTCCAAGCTCAGGTTTCCGCAATCCGCCAACAGCAGACAATGTTCATTCTCCGTGATACCATCCACGGGGTAGCGGCGAGCCGTGATATCAGGCTGAACGTGCTCCGTGGAAGCCACGCTGCTTCTCCGCTGAGATGGTGGAGTAGCTTCCAATGAAGGATCGTGCTGCTGAGATGGTGGGCCGAGGGCTCGCTGGCTAACTGATGCCGCCTCTAGTGCCGCTAATCTTTGTTCCATCTGCTGTAGTTTGCTTGCTTCCTCTTTCTTCTTTCGCCCTCGGCTTCTATAAGTGTCTCTGCTGTCGCGAAACCCATGCACCCACCGAACGGAGCCTGGTGTGCCTCGTGTTCGTCCAGGGTGTTCAGGATTACCGAGGGCCTTTGTCAGCACGTCCTTCTCTCTGTCGGGATGGAACGTCCCTTCCTCCACTTCCTTGATTGCTTTCTCAATCTTTTTCATGGGTATTGCAAGTTTAGTATCCGCGTAAACAACCTCCCCTGTTTCTGGGTCTAAAGCTCCCCCATTCCCGAATACCCAAGTCCTTACCCGATCTGGCCAGTTCCGTGACACTGGTTCGACCCCTTTAGCAAGTAGGTCATTCTCCATTTTTTCCCACTTAGGCTCGGCTTGGCTGTAGCCACCTGACCCCGTAACATGGTGATACTGCTTCTTTGCAGCATTCATCTTATTTTGCTGTGACGTTTTCCGCGCCTTCTCGGATTTCTTGTAGGCCACAAATGCGGGCCACTGATCTCTTATCTTCTCATATATACCGGTGAAATCTGGAGTCTTGTTTTTCTCGACAAACTGTGTGTTCAAATTCTTCTTCCAGTTCTTGAACAGTTCTGCCATCTTCTTTAGAGCGTACGCCTTGACCTTTGGCTCTATAACTGGTGGGGTTGTCGGATCCTCCTCTGGCGGTAGGATGAAATTTGTCAGCAGCAAGCTCCAAAGAACTTCTTTTTGTCTATCCTGGACAAAAGTAACTGAAGGGTTGTCCTTCTTCTTATTCCATTGCTCGATGGTGATCGGGATGCTATCCCTAACCAGTACTCCGCACTGATATGTAAAGGCGTGTTTGGTCCGCTTGGGAAGAATCGGTTGGCCAGCTGGAGAGATTACATCGATCTTGTACCTTTCCTCCTTGTCCAACCTTTTCTTCGCGCCTCGTCTCCTTGTTGATGAAGTTTGGCTCGTTCCGGAAGGCTAAAAGAAGAAAGAAGCGTTAATATATGTACATACAAAACAATTAATGCATCTAGTCAGCAGAGGCTTAATTAATATATATATATATATATATATATATATATATATATACACCTCGCCGGACTCTGCATTAGTTAAGGCTCCCTTCTCCATATCACCAGAGCCGTCATGATCTTGTTCCTCCTCCATTCTTCCATCATCGGAGCCGTGATGATCTCCTTCCTCCTCCATTCCACCATCGTTGTCGTTGAGAAACGACAAGGTGTCCTCCTCCATTGGATTTTCTCCGGCGCGGATTATATTCTCCAACGCCTCTTCTTTTTCTAAGTCTCTGTGATCCATAGTTTCTGCAAATATTACAACATGGCAAAATACAAACCATGAGAGATGGATAGTGGCAAACATAGACCTAACCAGAAAAAGGAATCATATGCATATGAGCAATGGATTAGTGGCAAACATCATGCAAAGTTCACAAGTTATATATATATAGGGGCAAAAATTTAGATTAAGAATACAAGATATCTCGAATAGTATCATATATATAACATCACTAATACAGCTAGAACCCTAGCGAACGACGGGTATCGGCGCGGGCGGTGAACACCCAAAGAGAAGGAACCATCACAGGATCATAGCTCCAGTGAGATCCCTGAAGAACCTGCCAGGTATTGTCGGACCTGGCCTCCAACGCAACCATGTAGCGACGGACGTGCTCGTCCTCCTCCCTGACACGATGACGTACCACCTCCGCGGGGGACTCAAGCCTCCGCACCATCACTGGCCCACGCGACTGCCACCAAAGAAGCTCCGGGTCGACGACGGGCTGCCTCCTCACCAAGCTGTGCGCCCCGGAAGGTAGCACCTCCCAGTCCCAGCCCGACGGAGCCTAGTCCCGGACATGGCCCCTCTGATCAAGCAGGCCTCCTCCGCCGAGTCGACGACTAGGATGCATGCCAGGCATCGTCGACGTCGAGAACAAATGCTTAATTATGAAAACAAATTTAATAAACACTTAGCAAAATTAGCTTATACACTTAGCATCTATCCATCTCTACACTTAGCAAAATTAGCATCTACACTTAGCAAAGTTATATACGTAAGAGATATCTTGTATTCTGAATCTAAATTGTTGCCCTATGTTTCTCCATCACTGGAAGGATCCTCTTCTGGCTAGTAACAGGATTCAGAATCATAACAGATTCTCTTAACCTTTAAAGGATTTAACAAAATGGCACCATTCTGGATGTGCAGAAAATGGTCCATTTTTTTCCTGATCTACCATTTTATATGTCACATTGTCTAGTGTCAAAGGATTCAAGAAATACATGGCTTCATCATTAGCCGGAAGTAACAGGCGCATGATGGTACGAAGCTCTTCAAAGTTGTTTTGGAACGGAGTCCCGGATAGGATAATTAGCTTTTTGGTACGAAGTTCAGCAAAGGCCTTCCGAAGTTGCCGAACTTCGTACCAAAAAGCTAATTATCCTATCCGGGACTCCGTTCCAAAACAACTTTGAAGAGCTTCGTACCATCATGCGCCTGTTACTTCCGGCTAATGATGAAGCCATGTATTTCTTCAACCCTTTGACACTAGACAACGTGACATATAGAAGGGTAGATGAGATCAGAAAAAAATTGGATCAACTTGTGCACATCCATAATGGGGGCATATTCTTGATAAATCCCTTAAAGGACTAAGAGAATCAGTTGTGATTCTGAATCCTGTTCCTAGCCAGAAGAGGGTCCCTGCAGTGATGGAGACTCGTCCGGCGATCGTCGAGGACTCGCCCGGCGATCGTCGGGGACTCGTCCGGCGATCGTCGGGGCAAAGCCAAACATTTTTTTTAATCTATTTCTACTAAATTCATCTAAACTACACTTAGCAAAATTAACGTGCTTCTTCATGCAATTTTCATTTAACCATACTACACTTAGCAAAATACAAGATTTATACACAAGATGAATACACAACTCAAAAAATGAACCATATTAACCATACTACACTTAGCAACAATATGTGCTCCTAATCCTCCATTTCTCAAACAAAACTAGCAAGATTTAGATGATTTGGCCCCTGTCTAACTACAACATATCCATACAATCTGTCCATACATTCATCAACACACCTCTATTAATTTCTGCCATACATTCATCAACACATATCCACACAATTTATTCATCCATACAAAATTTCAAAAAAAGTGATGAACTAGGGTTCCTGCCATGAATCCATCCATCCATCCATGAATCCATCCATCCATCCATTTGGAGAAGAGGGGGAGGAGGGGGGTGCTACCGTGGGGCGGCGACGACGAGGAGGGCTCGATCGGGGGCGCGCGGCGACGAGGAGCGGGCTCGGGGGCGACGATGCTCGGGAAGGACGGCGAGGAGGTCCGGCGACGGTCAGCGGGCTAGGGGCCGGCTCGGGCCAGGGCGTCGCGGCAGCCTGGCGGCGGCGTGCGGTGGTTCGCGGCGTCGGGACAGAGGAGCGAGAGAGAAAGAAGATTGGGGAGGAAGAAGAACTAAGTCGTGCTTATATACTAGCCCCTTTAGTCCCGGTTGGTGCCACCAACCGGGACTAAAGGCCACCCTTTAGTCCCAGTTGGAGCCACCAACCGGGACTAAAGCCCTTTGCTTCCCACCCTTTCGGCTGCTGAAAAGGAGATTTAGTCCCGGTTGGTGGATCCAACCGGGACTAAAGGGGGGACTTTAGTCCCGGTTGGTGGCACCAACCGGGACTAAATGTCTGGTCGCGCGGTGCAGGACAAGTTTAGTCCCACCTCGCTTGGCGAGAGGTGCGAACACCAGTTTATAAGCCCCGCCGCGGCAACTGCTTCGAGCTCCTCTCTTTAGCAGGCCTATTGGGCCTATCATACCTGTCCTGCCCTGTGGTCCCTACTGGACCGTGCGGGCCTGCATCCTGGCCCAACTAGTTGCTGGGTTTCTAGTCGTATGCAGGCCATGTCGGCCCAGTAGGGGGGCTTTTTTTTAATTTATTTATTTTCCATTTTTTTGTTTTCTGCTTTATTTATTTTCTTTTGTTTCTGAGTTGTTTTTTGCTTTATTAGAGTTTTTGAGTGAATCTTTTTTGCTTTAGGTCACAAAAATTCTAAACTTTCTGTTAGTGCTAGTAGTTTTCAAATTTCAATAGTTTAAATTTGTATTATTTGAAATTTGTGTGAATCACTAGTCTGTGAATTACTTTACTTTAAAAATAGATTTTTGAGTGATTCTTTTTCCTGCTGTTTAATATTAGCGTGTTTTATCATTATATTCAATTTGCTATTTTTCATGCATTTAATGATGCCTTTTGAGCTAAATGACCCTGAAATTGAAAAGCACTACAAATGAAGTCTGAAAAGGTTGAAACTTGGCATGGTATCATAATTTCACCCACATAGCAAGTGCTAAAAAGTTGAGAGGGTTACGGCAAAAACTGGATGCACTTCGTGTACAAACTGGACATTTAATTTATTTATTTTCCATTTTTTTTTGTTTTCTGCTTTATTTATTTTCTTTTGTTTCTGAGTTGTTTTTTGCTTTATTAGAGTTTTTGAGTGAATCTTTTTTGCTTTAGGTCACAAAAATTCTAAACTTTCTGTTAGTGCCAGTAGTTTTCAAATTTCAATAGTTTAAATTTGAATTATTTGAAATTTGTGTGAATCACTAGTCTATGAATTACTTTACTTTAAAAATAGATTTTTGAGTGATTCCTTTTCCTGCTGTTTAATATTAGCGTGTTTTATCATTATATTCAATTTGCTATTTTTCATGCATTTAATGATGCCTTTTGAGCTAAATGGCCCTGAAATTGAAAAGCACTACAAATGAAGTCTGAAAAGGTTGAAACTTGGCATGGTATCATAATTTCACCCAGATAGCAAGTGCTAAAAAGTTGAGAGGGTTACGGCAAAAACTGGATGCACTTCGTGTACAAACTGGACATTCTCTTTCGAAGTATCAGGGTTTCGGACGAAAACTCATCTATTACAAAAGGGATTTCATTTGTTGACATGTAACTGCAGTGATATTCCAGAACAAAGCCATCATCAGAATAGGTGTGGAGAGAAAGTCTTCACATTTTCTTCGCGTGTGTCCCTTGCTTATTGCGCCGTAACCATGGATAATCTTCATTGTTTAACAGGATGCTTGGGTCAGCCTTCACTTTGAAGGGAGGAATTTCATGAAACTTTTCATAATCTGCAGACATGTCTGTCTTGTCCTCCACTCCCACGATGTTTCTTTTCCCTAAAATAACTATGTTGCGCTTTGGCTCATCGTATGATGTATTCGCTTCCTTATCTTTTCTTTTTCTCGGTTTGGTAGACATGTCCTTCACATAGAAAACCTGCGCCACATCATTGGCTAGGACGAATGGTTCGTCTGTGTACCCAAGATTGTTCAGATCCACTGTTGTCATTCCGTACTGTGGGTCTACCTGTACCCCGCCTCCTGACCGATTGACCCATTTGCACCGAAACAAAGGGACCTTAAAATCATGTCCATAGTCAAGTTCCCATATGTCCACTATGTAACCATAATATGTGTCCTTTCCCCTGTTGGTTGCTGCATCAAAGCGGACACCACCATTTTGGTTGGTGGTCTTTTGATCTTGGGCGATCGTGTAAAATGTATTCCCATTTATCTCGTACCCTGGCCAACGAGTACAGCTCATCTCCAACAATGTTGTCACCCATGAGATGTGTTTGCAACCAACTGCCGAAAGTCCTGATGTGTTCACATGTAATCCAGTCGTCACACTGCTCCGGGTGTTTGGAGCGCAGAATATTCTTGTGTTCATTGACATACGGGGTCACCAAGGTAGAATTCTGTAGAACTGTGTAGTGTGCTTGAGCCCAAGAATGCCCGTCCCTACATATTATTGAATCCGCTCCTAGCGTGCCTTTTCCAGTCAGTCTCCCCTCATACCGCGATTGAGGGAGACCAATCGGCTTAAGGTCAGGAATGAAGTCAACACAAAACCCAATGACCTCCTCTGTTTGCCGGCCCATGGAGATGCTTCCTTCTGGCCTAGCACGGTTACGAACATATTTCTTTAAGACTCCCATGAACCTCTCAAAGGGAAACATATTGTGTAGAAATACAGGACCCAGAATGGCAATCTCGTCGACTAGATGAACTAGGACGTGCGTCATGATATTGAAGAAGGATGCTGGGAACACCAGCTCAAAACTGACAAGACATTGCACCAAATCATTCCTTAACCTTGGTAGGATTTCTGGATCGATTACCTTCTGAGAGATTGCATTGAGGAATGCACATAGCTTCACAATGGCTAATCGAACGTTTTCCGGTAGAAGCCCCCTCAATGCAACCAGAAGCAGTTGCGTCATAATCACGTGGCAGTCATGAGACTTTAGGTTCTGGAACTTTTTCTCTGCCATATTTATTATTCCCTTTATATTCGACGAGAAGCCAAACAGGACCTTCATACTGAGCAGGCATTCAAAGAAGATTTCCTTCTCTTCTTTGGTAAGAGCGTAGCTGGCAGGACCTTCATACTGCTTTGGATGCATGCCGTCTTTTTCGTGCACACGTTGCTGGTCCTCCCGTGCCTCCGGTGTATCTTTTGTCTTCCCATACACGCCCAAGAAACCTAGCAGGTTCACGCAAAGATTCTTCGTCACGTGCATCACGTCGATTGCAGAGCGGACCTCTAGGTATTTCCAATAGGGTAGGTCCCAAAATATAGATTTCTTCTTCCACATGGGTGCGCGTCCCTCAGCGTCATTCGGAACAGATTGTCCACCAGGACCCTTTCCATAGATTACTTGTAAATCCTTGACCATATCAAGTATGGCATCACCAGTACGGAGGGCGGGCTTCTTCCGGTGATCTGCCTCACCTTTGAAATGCTTGCCTTTCTTTCTTAAGAGATGGTTGGTCGAAAGAAATCGACGATGTCCCAGGTACACATTCTTCCTGCATTTGTCCAAATATATACTTTCGGTATCATCTAAACAGTGCGTGCATGCGTGGTATCCCTTGTTTGTCTTTCCTGAAAGGTTACTAAGAGCAGGCCAATCATTGATGGTTACAAACAACAACGCATCTAGGTCAAATTCCTCCTGTTTGTGCTCATCCCACACACGTACACCTTTTCCATTCCACAGCTGTAAAAGTTCTTCAACTAATGGCCTTAGGTACACATCAATGTCGTTGCCGGGTTGCTTAGGGCCTTGGATGAGCACTGGCATCATAATGAACTTCCGCTTCATGCACAACCAAGGAGGAAGGTTATAGATACATAGAGTCACGGGCCAGGTGCTATGATTGCTGCTCTGCTCCCCAAAAGGATTAATGCCATCTGCACTTAAACCAAACCATACGTTCCTTGCGTCACCTGCAAAGTCCCCCCACCTTCTCTCGATTTTTCTCCACTGCGACCCGTCAGCGGGTGCTCTCAACTTCCCGTCTTTCTTACGGTCTTCCTTGTGCCATCGCATCAACTTGGCATGCTCTTTGTTTCTGAACAGACGTTTCAGCCGTGGTATTATAGGAGCATACCACATCACCTTGGCAGGAACCCTCTTCCTGGGGCGCTCGCCCTCAACATCACCAGGGTCATCTCGTCTGATCTTATACCGCAATGCATCGCATACCGGGCATGCGTTCAAATCCTCGTACTCACCGCGGTAGAGGATGCAGTCATTAGGGCATGCATGTATCTTCTGCACCTCCAATCCTAGAGGGCAGAGAACCTTCTTGGCTTCGTACGTACTGTCGGGCAATTCGTTATCCTTTGGAAGCTTCTTCTTCATTATTTTCAGTAGCGTTCCAAATCCCTTGTCAGATACACCATTGTCTGCCTTCCATTGCAGCAATTCCAGTGTGGTACCGACCTTTGTGTTGTCATCTTCGCAATTTGGGTACAACCCTTTTTTATGATCCTCTAACATGCGCTCGAACTTCAACTTCTCCCTTTCACTTTCGCATCCTCTCTGTGCATCAATAATGACCCGACGAAGATCATCATCGGGCACATCGTCTGGTGCCTCTTGATCTTCAGCTTCCCCCGTTGCAGTATCACCGTATTCAGGGGGATAGTTGTCATTATCCTCCTCTTCTTCGTTGTCTTCCATCATAACCCCTCTTTCTCCGTGCTTGGTCCAAACATTATAGTGTGGCATGAAACCCTTCTCAATCAGGTGGATGTGAAGGGTTCTCGAGTCAGAGTGAGACTTCGTATTCCCACAGACAGTACATGGACAATACATAAAACCATTCTGCTTGTTTGCCTCAGCCACTTCGAGAAAATTATGCATGCCATCAATGTACTCGGAGGTGCGTCGGTCACCGTACATCCATTGCCGGTTCATTTGCGTGCATTATATAATTAAGTGTATCAAAAACCATTACAGAACATCATGAATAGAGAAGTGACCAAATTAATACAAGTTCATCATCACATTAAAACCAAAGTACAGTAGTGATCAAATGTTATTACTGAAAAAATAAATACATAAAGTTCATACATATATAGTTCTCATAAAACAACATATAGCTCTCTAGAGCATCTAATTAAAACATACATTGAAACTATGAAAAACAACAACAAATGCGATCATAATCGCAACTAAGGTAACAATTGATCCAACGGCATAATGATACCAAGCCTCATTATGAATGGCATATTTTCTAATCTTTCTAATCTTCAAGCGCATTGCATCCATCTTGATCTTGTGATCATCGACGACATCGGCAACATGCAACTCCAATTCCAGCTTCTCCTCCTCAATTCTTTTCAATTTTTTCTTCAAGTAATTGTTTTCTTTTTCAACTAAATTTAACCTCTCGACAAGAGGGTCGGTTGGAATTTCCGGTTCACATACCTCCTAGATAAAAACATCTATGTCACGTTGGTCGGCATAATTGTCATAAACACTAAATGAAACAAATCATAATAAAAGATAATATACCACATCCGAATCATAGACAGGACGAGGGCCGACGGGGGCGGATACCAAAGTCATGGCACTATATAATAACAAACAATAATAAAAGTAAGAAAAATATACAAGTATCTATCTAAATCATACAAGTAAGAATTTTTTTCTTTTAAAAAGAAGATAAGAACAAGAGGCTCACCACGGTGGTGCCTGCGACGAGATCGGCGCGGGCGATCGACGGCGGTGAGGACGGGGACGGGGACGGCACCCTACACATGTGCAGACTCTAAGAAGTTGATTTCAGCTCAAATTGTGCATCTAAATCAAAAGAACTCCCACATACACTCCTCCACTAAAACCCACAAACCACTCTACTTCTACATCATTTGAAATGAGCTAAACAAGCAGTGAGAGATGAAACGATGAATTTGCTAACCTTTTAGAACACTTGTGTAGTTGGTGCACCGCCAAACCTAGACAAATCTTGGGGAAAATGTAGCTTCGAGGTCGAGCTTGGAGAGGACAAAGCTTACGTGTGGCTCGGGCATTTCATCAAACACCTCATGTGCATAGGAGGTGAGAACAGAGCAGCACAAACCTCCCACCCTTCGAAAGGGGCTGCGCCAGGAGCGAGGCCCTTTAGTCCCGGTTCGTGTCTGGAACCGGGACCAAAGGGGTCCTGCCGAGGCCCGGCCGGCGTCCTGGCCTCAAGAACCGGGACTGATGCACCCATTTATCCCGGTTCGTAGCAGAACCGGGACTAATGCTCTTATCTGGCCTGGACCAAAGCCCTGTTTTCTACTAGTGCCCTTACCCCACCTCTTAAATCTCGGGACGAGATTTCTTGTAGTGGGGGAGATTTGTAACATCCCCGGATCTCAACCCTGTCATTAAGCTAATTAATTAGCCATTTCATCATGATCATCTTCATTAAGTTGCATTAGGAAATAATTCAACTTCAATTCAAAATTCAAAATGCAAGTCAAATAATTATTTCTTCAAACAGCAAAACAAAAATGTTCATAATATTGCAAAAATTCCCAAAGCAATTATAAAAATAAAAACAACATTATTTGGATTCCCAAATTGACCCTAGCAACTAAAACAGTACCCAAAACAGCCCCATTTAATCCATTTTCATTTATGTCAAATTCAAATGAAATCATCTGGGCTCCAAACCTTTTTATGGCAGTGCTATATATTGCACTGTATTTATGTGTCTAAGTCGCATATTTTACAAAAGTGAAATGGTAGCCAAACATTTTGCAAAACAGAAAAGCAAAAAAAAAAAACAAAATAGAAAAGAAAAGAAAAAGAAAAAGGAGAAGAACACAGTGTGCCTATGGGCTCTAGTGCTATAGCGCCCACGGCCCAGCCCGCGCCTGTCCCCTCCTTCCTCCTGCTCACCCGCGCACGCCCGCGCCCGAGCCGGCTCGCCGTCGCAGCCGCGCCCACTCGCCTCCTTGCGTCGCTACAGGGCGCCGGGTGGATAAGAAGGCCACCGCGGCCACGCTGGCCCGCCCCCAGATCTTTTCCCCCCTCTCCCCTCGCTCGCGCGCTTTCTCTCTCGCCATGGCCGACGCGGCCGTCGCCGATGCAAGCTCCCCCGCGTAGCCACTATCGTCGCCTCGCCTCGTCACCGTGCCAGATCGTCTCGCCGTCCTCGACTCCTTCCTCTGCAACGACCAGCGCGAGCCAGGAGCCACCGCAACGCCGGATCGGACGTCGCCTTCTTCCTCGGCCCCGATGAGCTCCGGCGACGTTTCCGGCCACCCCGAGCCTCCCCCGCACCCGCTTAGCTCGCCTACCGGACCCCTATGAGCCTTCCTCTCTTCCCCCTCACTCCGTGCGCTCATCTGCAAGCTCTGCCGCCTGATTCCACCGTGGCCGAGCCCGCCACTGCGCGAGCTCGTCGCCGGCGACCATCCGGTGACCAAATGGTCCCGCACCGCAGCCCGTTGTGCTCGCCCACGCGCGTAGATGCCCCCTAGCCCATCCGTTTGACTTGAGCGCGCCCGCATCGCCATTCACCATCGCGCCCGAGCGGCTCCGTGCGCCTCCGTGCTCGCCGTCGTCGCTCCGGTGCATCTCCGGTGACGCCACCACCCCCATTAGATGCGGCTCGTCGCCCTCGTCACATAGGTGCTCGTGGATGTCCAAACGGTCGACCGTAGCCAAAATGCGGCCACCTCCTGAGCGCGCCGCCGTATTTCTGCCTCGCCGGCACAACTCCGACGACGGCGCTGACCTGGCGCCGTCGTGGCACCGCCTGGGCCACTGGCCAGTGGGTCCCGCTGGCCCGGTTGACCAAGTCAACCCCTGACTGGGATTGACCAGTCACTGACAGGTGGACCCCGTGCAAATTAAACATTTTTATAAATAATAAAGTGCTAATTAATCCGTTAATTAATCGGTTAATTAGTCTGTGTCACTGACAGGTGGGGTCCCACTTGTTAATTAACCAATTAGCTAAATTAAACCCCTGTTTAATTAAAACAGTCACTGACCAGTGGGACCCACTGGTCAGGTTTGACCCTCGCCAGCTGGGTTTGACCGATGACGTCACCCTGACGTCATGATGACATCACATATTACTGTTTTTCATAATTTGGATTTAATAATTAAATTAATTCCAGAAAATTCAGAAAATGTTTAAAACTTTGAAAAATCATAGAAAATAAACCGTAGCTCAGATGAAAATAATTTATATATGAAAAATGATCAGAAAAATATGACGAATCCGAATATGTGGTTAAAATGCTTGACCATCACTCCTAACTAGATGAACATGGAACTTTCCCCTCCGGTTCAATATACCGATAACTGCCCGGAGCTGGGAAAATATCGCCACGCTCCATCTACAACGTCTAGCACTGCGTTAGGGCACCCCTAGCACAGCCTATTGCCATGCCAAGCATTTGTGTGCATTGTTTGCTTTATATTTACTGTTTCTTCCCCCTCTTCTCTCCGGTAGACTCCGAGACCGACGCTGCCCCTGTGATCGACTACGTCACCGACGACCCTTCTTCCTTTTCAGCAGAGCTTCCAGGCAAGCAAAACCCCCTTGATCATTCCTATATCGCCCATTCTTTCTCTCCCATGCTTGCAATAGATTTTGCTACTGTAATTGATTGCTCCTATTCTGATGCATAGCCTGATTTTGTAACCAAGTGTTGATACTTTACCTGTTGTCCTAAATGCTTAGTATAGGCTGGTTCGTGATCCATCAAAGGCCCCACACCCTTGTCCTTGTTGCCATGCTTTACCACCGGTGACTCGATCAGTGTGATCGATGTACATAGACCGAACACAGCACCGCACACCCCCTTAGTTGTACGACTTTGCAGAGTTACCATCGAGTGCCGAGGGTGATACCTCCTACCTCACTCCTGATGATATCTCTATAGCATAGCTAGTCGGTTGTGGGTTACCGAGGTTGATTCCTCTTTCACCACCTCCGATGACGCCGCTGTCGTGCAACCCATCAAGTGTGAATCCATCGAGGGTGATTCTTCCAGGTTCACCTTGACGGTAGTATCGAGTGGGAATCCATCAAGGGTGATTCCTCGGATTACCCTCTTGATGTTACGGACACACGGTTACCTTTAACTATTGCCCCTTTGAACTGTTACTGCGGGACTGAAGGGACAGGCGGTACCACCCCGGTAGAGGTGGACCTGAGATCCCGACAGTTTCCTGAGAGTCGTGTTGACTTGGAGGGTACCCGCGAGATAATTACGAGGCGCGGCCGGGAAAGCAGAGACCGCCCTAGAGAGGGATGTGCCTGACCCTTGTTGCACTTCCTCGAGACGGGGCGACAGGAGTACTGATCGTCACCGCGAGCTCCTAATAATTCACTAACGGATTTGGGTGTTTGATCTGAGTTGGCCACTGGCCTATACGCACTACCACCACGCGGGATAATGGTTTAATGGGGCCCTCGGCGCCGTAGGTATCAGCTGAAAGCTCTGTCAGACGTCCAGTTCAGGAAAGAGGTGGTGCCGGGATTCACCCTGCTCGCAACGACCCAGAGTGTAAAGGGCGATGGGCCCAAGACCCCTGAGCACTTAGGATGTAGACCGGCGGGGACCTCTCTGCTGAGCCATGGTAGGACTACGTCGTGTCGATCAGCCGAGGCCGGGCATGACCCGAAAAAGTGTGTCCAGCCAGAGTTAATCGAGCATGTTGGGTAACAGTAGTGCACCCCTGCAGGGAAGTTATCTATTCAAATAGCCGTGTCCACGGTAAGAGGACGCTCAGTGTTGTATCCCGATCTACTACAACTTGAACTGGATATATGTTAATTAATTGTAAGCTCCGGGATTGCTTTCTCGCAGGGAGTCGAGGATGGATCTCTAGGCTTTGCTACTACATGCTTGTTACTTTATGTTATGCTACTAATCTGCACTCTTCTAATGCTGCAAGTCGCTGAAGATGCTAGTCTTCGATAGGCTAGGCCTTCTCTCTATTATGGCATTTCTATAGTCTAGTCCACAGATACAGCCCTTCATTTGATACCGATGCATAAGTAGAATAGTTCTGATGTAAGTCTTGCGAGTACTTTGGATGAGTACTCACGGTTGCTTTGCTACCTTCTTTTCCCCATACCCGATTGCTACGACCAGGTGACGGAGCCCCGGAGCCAGCTGATCCCGCCGTCGGCTACTACTACCCCACCGGTGGACCTTATTACTACGTGGAGTCCGACGACCAGGAGTAGATAGGAGGCTCCCAGGCAGGAGGCCTGCGCCTTTTCGATTTAGTTGGCGTTGTTTTGCTCGGCCTTCTTAAGGCATGCTTGTTTAGTTATGTCTGTACTCAGACGTTGTTGCTTCCGCTGACTCTTGTGTAACTCGAGCTTATGTATTCGAGCCCTCGAGGCCCTTGGCTTGTAATATAAGGCTTGTATTATTTTATTTTGTGTCTAGAGTTGTGTTGTGATATCTTCCCGTGAGTCCCTGGGCTTGATCGTGTGCATTTGCGTGTATGATTAGTGCACGGTCAAGTCGGGGGCGTCACATCTTCCACCGCTGATTTCGCGCCCTCCTGGTGCGGATCGCGACTCCGGTGGTGACTCTGGTCACGGGCCACAAGGCCACCACGACATCACGACAACTCGGGGGTCTTGCTCTGGAGTGGTCACGACCCTCCTGCCACCTCCGGCCATGGGTACGTGCCATCAACTTCCCGCACCCCCCTCTCGATCCATTGTTCACTCTGAGTCGCTTTCTCGTAGCCCGCAGCGCCGTTCCTCTGTTCTGCCTCGTCCCCAAATGGATTTTCCACCATTTTGGGGAGAGCGACCTCATAGTTGGAAACGCAATTGCGAGTCTTATTTTCGCGTGTTCCATATTGATCCGGCGTTATGGGTGGACACCGCATCCATTCATTTCACCGGCGCTGCCATGTTATGGCTCGAGAATGGGGGGTTTAACATTGATACTATGCCATGGGAAGAGTTTTGCGCACTGGTTTGTGACCAGTTTGGGCACAATGAGTTCACTGCTCTTCTGCGTCAACTGTTTTGTCTTCGTCAGACTGATTCCGTGTCTGAATACACGACCCAATTCAATGAAACTATGCATGCCCTATTGGCTCACAGTAGCACTTGGGATCCAGCTCTGTTTCCATCTCGTTTTGTCGATGGTCTTAAGGATGAAATTAGAGTTGTTGTACTTGTCCACAACCCAAAAGATTTGGATACTGCTGTTTCGCTTGCTTATATGCAGGAAGAGGCAATGGAAATTCTCAAGCGGTGGGAGCCACGCTGTGGAGATAGTGGGAAAGGCTCTCGCTATCACTTGCGGGGAGCCAGGCCACTGCCGCCGCCCCTAGGTCGTCCTCCGCCCCCGATTACATCGCCGGAGACGCAACGGGGTGACACGGTGATACGTCTCCAACGTATCTATAATTTTTTTATTGTTCCTTGCTATTATAATATCAATCTTGGATGTTTTTATATACATTTACAACAATTATATATCATTTTTTGGGACTAACCTATTAACTTAGTGCCCAGTGCCAGTTGCTGTTTTCTGCCTGTTTTTGGTTTTACAGAATATCAATACCAAACGAAGTCCAAATGCTACTAAACTTTTTGGAGATTTTTTTCTGGACATAACCAACACTAGAAGCTTCGGGAGAAGGCCAGAAGCCCCAGGAGGTGGCCACGAGCCACCAGGGCGTGCCTGGGGGGGCAGGCGCGCCCTGGTGCCTCATGGGCCCACCTCTGCCTCTTTTGACCTAATTCGACCACTATAAATTTCCAAAAATCGGGAAACCAACAGAGGAGTCCACGAAATACTTTTTCCGCCGCCGCAAGCTTTTGTTCTCGAGAGATCCCATCTGGGGGGCCTTTTCCGCCACTCCGTCGGAGGGGCAATCGATCACGGAGGGGCTCTACATCAACCTTGCTGCCCTTCCGATGATGCGTGAGTAGTTTACCACAGACCTTCGGGTCCATAGTTAGTAGCTAGATGGATTCTTCTCTCTTTTTGATTTTCAATACAATGTTCTCCTCGATGTTCTTGGAGTTCTATCCGATGTAATCACTTTTTGCGGTGTGTTTGTTGGGATCCGATGAATTGTGAGTTTATGATCAAATTATCCATGAATATTATTTGAGTCTTCTCCGATCTCTTTTATGCATGATTATTATAGCTTCGTATTTCTTCTCCGATCTATTGATTTGGTCTGGCCAACTAGATTGATTTATCTTGCCATGAGAAGAGGTGCTTTGTAATGGGTTCGATCTTGCGGTGCTCAATCCCAGTGACAGAAAGGGACATGACACGTATGTATCGTTGCTATTAAGGGTAAAAAGATAGGGTTTATTCATGCGTGAGTTTACTTTCTCTACATCATGTCATCTTGCTTAAGGCGTTACTTCGTTCTTTATAGACTTAATACACTAGATGCATGCTGGATAGCGGTCGATGTGTGGAGTAATAGTAGTAGGTGCAGGCAGGAGTCGGTCTACTTGTCTCGGACGTGATGCCTATATACATGATCATTGCCTTGGATATCGTCATGATTATTTGCTTTTCTAGCAATTGCCCAACAGTAATTTGTTTGCCCACCGTATGCTATTTTCTTGAGAGAAGCATCTAGTGAAAACTATGGCCCCAGGGTCTATCTAAATCATATATTAAAACCCCTAAAAATACCTTGCTGCACTTTTCTTTTATTTATTTTATTTTGTATTTTTTTAATCTATCTATCTATCACCATACAATTTAATCTTGCAATTGACCGCCGAGGGATTGACAACCCCTCGTTTACGTTGGGTGCAAGGATTTGTTGTTTGTGTGCAGGTACTGCTAACGAGGTGTTGCGTGATTCTTCTACTGGATTGATAACCTTGGTTTCATAACTGAGAGAAATACTTACGTCTACTGTGCTGCATCATCCCTTCCTCTTCGGAAAAAATACCAACGCAAGTTACAAGTAGCAGGAAGAATTTCTGGCGCCGTTGCCGGGGGGACATCATCAACATCTATCAAGTATACCTTTGCATAAACTCTCATCTCCTTGCATTTATTTTATTTTCCTCTCATTTTCATCTCCCCCATGTCTAAAAAGTTTTTACAAAAATATAAAAATATTTTCCATTTGCCTTTTTCTTGTTTGCTTGTTTGCTTGCTTGTTATCTTGTTTGCGTAGTCACGATGTCTCAAGAAAATACAAAATTGTGTGATTTCTCCAATACTAATAATAATGATTTTAGTAGTAGTCCAATTGCTCCTCCCGCCGCTAGTGCGGAGACTTGTGATATTAATGCCGCTTTGCTTAATCTTGTGATGAAAGATCAATTTTCTGGTAGTCCTAATGAAGATGCTGCATCTCATCTTAACACTTTCGTAGAATTGTGTGATATACAAAAGAAAAAAGATGTGGATAATGATATTATGAAATTAAAATTATTCCCATTCTCATTGCGGGATCGTGCAAACATTTGGTTTTCATCTTTACCACGAAATAGTATCGATTCTTGGGATATGTGTAAAGATGCTTTTATTACTAAGTATTTTCCTCCCGCGAAAATTATTTCTCTTAGAAATCAAATTATGAATTTTAAGCAACTTGATCATGAACATGTTGTCCAATCTTGGGAAAGGATGAAATTAATGATAAGAAATTGCCCTACTCATGGTTTAAATTTATGGATGATCATACAAAAAATTTATGCGGGATTAAATTTCGTTTCTAGAAATCTTTTAGATTCCGCCGCGGGTGGTACTATTATGGAAATTACATTGGGAGAAGCTACTAAATTGCTTGATAATATTATGGAAAATTATTCACAATGGCATACTGAAAGAGTTCCCTCTAGTAAAAAGGTGAATTCGGTTGAAGAAATTAATACTTTGAGTGATAAAGTTGATGCGCTTATGAAATTGGTTGCTAGCAAAAATGCTCCTATTGATACTAATGATGTGCCTTTATCCACTTTGATTGAGCAAAATAATGATCCCGTAGATGTGAATTTTGTCTCGTGAAACAATTTTAATAATAATGCTTATAGAGGTAATTTCAATGCTAGACCGTTTCCTGGAAATTCCTCTAATAATTATGGCAATTCCTATGGTAATCCTTATAATAATAATAATAGGATGCCCTCTGATCTTGAAAGAAATATTAAAGAATTTATTAATGCTCAAAAAGTTTTCAACACTACGATAAAAGAAAAATTGAGTAAACTTGATGATATGTCTAGGAGCATTGATAGAATTATTCATAATGTGGAAAATCTTAAGACTAAAATTTTGCCACCCAAATTTGATATTAACGAATCAATTAAAGATTTATAGGTCTCCATGCATGAGAGTAAGAAAAGAACCGCTATGCTAAAAGCTAAACGAGAATTTTTAGAAAAAGAGATTCCTCCCGGTTTCTATCGTAGTAATGATGAGGATATTAAAATGATTGGTGTTTCATCTATTGATTCTTTGTTTAGCAAAATTAAACTTGATGAAAAGGGGACTGAAGAAGAGTCAACTTTAGCTAAAGAGCGTCCCCATAATTCGGAGGGTGAAAATCTTGATAAGAAAATTGCTAAAAGTGGGTTTGGAGAGGTAAAAACTTTAAATAGCGATGTGCCCACTCTCTTGGATTACAAAGATTTTAATTATGATAATTGTTCCTTGATTGAGTGCATTTCTTTGTTACAATCCATGTTAAATTCACCCAACGCTTATGAGCAAAATAAGGCTTTTACTAAACACATCGTAGAAGCAATAATGAAAGAGTTAGAAGAAAAGCTAGAACTAAAAATTTCAATTCCTAGAAAATTATATGATGAATGGGAACCCACCATTAAAGTTAAAATTAAAAATTATGAATGCAATGTTTTATGTGATTTGGGTGCTAGCGTTTCCACAATTCCAAAATCTCTATGTGATGTGCTAGGTTTTACCAATATAGATGAATGTTCTCTTAATTTGCATCTTGCGGATTCTACTATTAAAAAGCCTTTGGGTAGAATTAATGATGTTCTTATTCTTGCAAATAGGAACTATGTGCCCGTTGATTTTATTGTACTTGACATTGAATGCAATTCTTCTTGGCCCATAATACTTGGTAGACCGTTCTTACGAACTATAGGTGCTGTTATTGACATGAAAGAAGGGAATATAAAATTTCAATTTCCATTAAAAAAGGGTATGGAGCATTTCCCTAGGAAAAGAATTAAAGCACCATATGAATCCATTATGAGGGCCACTTATGGAATCAACTTGAAAGATGACAATACTTGAAACTATGCATGATGCCTAGCTAGGGGCATAAAACAATAGCGCTTGTTGGGAGGCAACCCAATGAATAAAATAAAATTTTCTTTTTGTTTCTGTTATTGTGTGTTTTCACAATTATTCTACTGTTATGATTGTGTTTTTGTGTTTTTAATTAGTGTTTGTGCCAAGTAAAGCCTTTAGGATGATTTGGAAGATAGTATAATTGATGCTGTTTGAAAAACAGAAAGTTTTGCGTCCAGTGCTGGAATTTTGGTTCTATACTGGAGCGTCATAAAAATCTGAAATTTTTACACAGAATTGGTATATGAATTTCCCACATTTTCCTGATTTTTCAGAATTTTTGGAGTTACATAAGTATGGCTTTTAAATAGATTTCTATAGACTGTTCTGTTTTTGACAGATTCTGTTTTTGATGCACTACTTGCTTGTTTTGATGAAACTATGGATTGTATCGGGGGATATAAGCCATGGAGAAGTTAGAATACAGTAGGTATAATGCAAAAAATAAAATATGAATGGGTTTGCAACATTACTTAAAGTAGTGATTTATTTTCTTATACTAACGGATCTCACGAAGGTTTTGTTGAGTTTTGTGTGATTGAAGTTTTCAAGTTTTGGGTGAGATCACGATGGATGAAGGAATAAGGAGTGGCAAGAGCCTAAGCTTGGGGATGCCCGAGGCACCCCAAGGTAATATTCAAGGAATACTCAAGCGTCTAAGCTTGGGGATGCCCCGGAAGGCATCCCCTCTTTCTTCTACCAACCATCGGTAATTTTACTTTGAGCTATATTTTTATTCGTCACATGATATGAGTTTTGCTTGGAGCGTCTTGTATTATATGAGTCTTTGCTTTGTTTGCTTTTTAGTTTGTCACAATCATCCTTGCTGAACACACCCATTTTTAGAGAGCCACATGTTCATCATAATTTGTTAGAATACTCTATGTGCTTCACTTAAATTTTTTGAGCTAGGCAGTTGCTCTAGTGCTTCACTTAAATCTTTTTGAGCACGGTGGTGGCTATATTTTGAAGAAATGAACTCTCATGCTTCACTTATATTATTTTGAGAGTTGACAAGATTAAAAGTTTGAAGAAATAAACTCTCATGCTTCACTTATATTATTTTGAGAGTTGATAAGATTGAAATTTTGAGGAAATATTTGCACTCTCATACTTCACTTAAATCTTTTTGAGGGTTGATGATAGTAATGGTAATTTGCACAAGATATGAATTTGATCCCAAAGTGATGAATATTCAAGAGGGATATAATAAAAACTTTCATATAGATCATTGGATATGATAAGTGTGATTCCTTGCAATAGTTTTGCGATATGGAGATGATGATATCTGAGTCATGTTAGTGAGTAATTGTGATTTAGTAAGAATATTAGTGTTAAGGTTTATGATTCCCTATGCATGCACATCAAGTAAATAGTTATGCAACGAAATTATATCCTACTTATGGTATATTATTCGGTGTTAGTTATGTTCAATGCATGTTTATGACCGTTTTCGCTTTTTGGTTGGTTGCTTCTCAATCTATTTGCTAGCCTTCATTTGTACTAAGCGGAAATACTGCTTGTGCATCCAAACTCTTTAAACCCAAGTTGTGCCAGATGAGTCCACCATACCTACCTATATGCGGTATTTTCATGCCGTTCCAAGTAAATTTGCGTCTGCCAACTCTAATTTTCAAAATAATTTTTCTGTTTTGTGTGCCCGTACCGCTCATGAGGCGGAAGGGGGTGGCCAATATTTTCCATGCTAGGTGGGTTATTCTCACGATGAGTGTTTATTTACTTGTCATTGCACGAGAGTGTGGCAGGTAATAGGGATGCCCAGTCCTGAAATGAAATGAAATGAAAAATCTTATATGATGATAATAATAAATTTCTTGAAAAGTGTTGGTATGGAGGGCACCCGTGGATACGGCTAGCCATGGATTGTGAAAGAAAGGTGGAAAAGGAATAAACTTTATTTTCTGTTTGGGAACTGCCTATAATGTATCTAGCATGGAAGATATTGGGAATTCTCGTTCGTTTTCGTTGACAGGAAAAGCATGCCTCCCAAAAATTTTATCTCTCTAATTTAAGCCTTGAGCTCTGGCACATTAGCAAATCTCTGCTTCCCTCTGTGAAGGGCCTGTCTATTTACTTTTATGCAATTTTTATTTTTATTTGAGTTTCCATCTTCTCTTATAAAGCACCAACTAGAGAGCACTATTGTCATACTTGTGCATTGTGTGTAGCTAATATTTGAGTGTGTTTCATGAATGGATTAATGATTCAGCAAAATGGGCTAGGGATAACTTTCTTTAGCATTGATATTTTGAAAGATATGGTTGCTTGTTAGCATGCTTGAGTATTTATATCTTCATGTCAAATTATAGACTATTGCTTTGAATCATTCAAGTCCAATGTCCATGCTACAAAAGAAAAGAATATCTGATGAATATGATAGGCAGCATTCCACATCAAAAATTCTGTTTTTATCATTTACCTACTCGAGGACGAGCAGAAATTAAGCTTGGGGATGCTGATACGTCTCCAACGTATCTATAATTTTTTATTGTTCCATGCTGTTATATTATCAATCTTGGATGTTTTTATATACATTTACAACAATTATATATCATTTTTTAGGACTAACCTATTAACTTAGTGCCAAGTGCCAGTTGTTGTTTTCTGCCTGTTCTTGGTTTTATAGAATATCGATACCAAGCGAAGTCCAAATGCCACGAAACTTTTTGGAGATTTTTTTCTGGACATAACCAACACTAGAAGCTTCGGGAGAAGGCCAGAAGCCCTAGGAGGTGGCCACGAGCCACCAGAGCGCGCCTGGGGGGGCAGGCGTGCCCTGGTGCCTCGTGGGCCCACCTCTGCCTCTTTTGACCTAATTCCACCACTATAAATTTCCAAAAATCGGGAAACCAACAGAGGAGTCCACGAAATACTTTTTCCGCCGCCGCAAGCTTCTGTTCTCGAGAGATCCCATCTGGGGGCCTTTTCCGGCACTCCGCCGGTGGGGGAATCGATCACGGAGGGGCTCTACATCAATCTTGCTGCCCTTCCAATGATGCGTGAGTAGTTTACCACAGACCTTCGGGTCCATAGTTAGTAGCTAGATGGCTTCTTCTCTCTTTTTGATCTTCAATACAATGTTCTCCTCGATGTTCTTGGAGTTCTATCCGATGTAATCACTTTTTACGGTGTGTTTGTTGGGATCCGATGAATTGTGAGTTTATGATCAGATTATCCATGAATATTATTTGAGTCTTCTCTGATCTCTTTTATGCATGATTATTATAGCTTCATATTTCTTCTCCGATCTATTGATTTGGTCTGGCCAACTAGATTGATTTATCTTGCCATGGGAAGAGGTGCTTTGTAATGGGTTCGATCTTGAGGTGCTCAATCCCAGTGACAAAAAGGGACATGACACGTATGTATCGTTGCTATTAAGGGTAAAAGGATAAGGTTTATTCATGCGTGAGTTTACTTTCTCTACATCATGTCATCTTGCTTAAGGCGTTACTCCGTTCTTTATGGACTTAATACACTAGATGCATGCTGGATAGCGCTCGATGAGTGGAGTAATAGTAGTAGATGCAGGCAGGAGTCGGTCTACTTGTCTCGGGCGTGATGCCTATATACATGATCATTGCCTTGGATATCGTCATGATTATTTGATTTTCTATCAATTGCCCAACAGTAATTTGTTTACCCACCGTATGCTATTTTCTTGAAAGAAGGCTCTAGTGAAAACTATAGCCCCCGGGTCTATCTAAATCATATATTAAAAACCCTAAAAATGACTTGCTGCACTTTTATTTATTTTATTTTATATTTTTGTTTAATCTATCTATCTATCTATCACCATACAATTTAATCTTGCAATTGACCGCCGAGGGATTGACAACCCCTCGTTTGCGTTGGGTGCAAGGATTTGTTGTTTGTTTGCAGGTACCGCTAACGAGGTGTTGCGTGATTCTCCTACTGGATTGATAACCTTGGTTTCATAACTGAGGGAAATACTTACCTCTACTGTGCTGCATCATCCCTTCCTCTTCAGGGAAAATACCAACGCAAGCTACAAGTAGCACACGTCACCGCAGGCAGTGCCATCTCCGGACGAGCGGCTCTCGACCCTGCGTGCCTATCGGCGGGCGCGAGGGATCTGCTACATGTGTGGCGAACGCTGGGCCCGTGACCACAAGTGTGCCACGGCAGTTCAGCTACACGTCGTCCAAGAGATGTTTGATGTTCTGGGTCTGGCCAGCGGAGATCCGAAGTCCACCCCATCTGAGATCGCCAGTGAAGTGCATACCATTTCGAGAGCTGCTGTTGATGGAGAAAACCCTCCTCAAACCATCCAATTGCAAGGGCGAATTCAGCAACATCAAGTGCTCATTCTCATTGACAGTGGCAGTTCCCACAGTTTTGTCAGTGCGGCGCTGGCAGCGCGGCTACAAGGAGTGGCGCCAGCGGTGCGTCCCCTTTCAGTTAAGATTGCCGATGGGGAAAAATGCATTGTACTCAGGAACTTGTCAATGGCGAGTGGACAGTGCAAGGCCACAAATTCTACTCTTCACTTAAGGTTTTGTCGCTTGGTTGCTATGACATGATTATTGGGATGGACTGGCTCAAAGAGCACAGCCCCATGAATGTGCATTGGGCGCGCAAGGAACTATCCTTCCTGCATCACGGCAGTCAGATTCTTCTTCGTGGTGTCCAACCAAAACTTTCTGATTGCTTCCAGATTTCCAGCCATCAATTGGAAACTATGTGGGCAGAGAATTCCATTCAACATGTGATTCAGTTATGTGCAGTGGATGACATTTCTGGCCAAGAGGCTCTTCCGGCTAGCGTGGAAGCAATGTTGGTTCAGTTCACACATTTGTTTGAAGAACCACAGGGGTTGCCACCCTCCCGGATCTTCGATCATGCAATTCCGTTGATCAGGCGCTCAACCGGTCAATCTTCGACCATACCGTTACAGTCCACGACAGAAGGATGAGATCGAAGCGCAAGTGGCAGAAATGTTGAAGCAAGGGGTGATTCAAAACAGCTACAGTCCGTATGCGTCTCCGGTTCTGCTAGTTCAAAAGAAGGATGGCTCGTGGCGTTTCTGTGTAGACTACCGGCATCTGAATGCAATTACAATCAAGAACAGATTTCCGCTACCCATCATCGAGGAGTTGTTGGATGAGTTGGCAGGGTCGTGTTGGTTTACCAGTTTGGATCTGCGCGCTGGATACCACCAGATCCGTATGGTGCCCGCGGATGAGCACAAAACCGCGTTCAAAACTCGCCACGGCCACTACCAATTCAAAGTGATGCCGTATGGGGTCACCGGTGGACCGAGCACCTTCCAGGGGACAATGCACACAGTGCTATCTCCTCTCCTGCGCAAAGGGGTCCTTGTGTTCATCGATGACATCTTGGTGCACAACAGCACTATGGAGAAACATGTTGAGCTCTTGCGACAAGTGTTCTCGCTATTGGATCAGCACAGTGTCCATCTCAAGAGCAGCAAGTGCAAGTTTGCTCAGAAACAATTGACTTACCTGGGATATGTTGTGAGTGAGCATGGTGTCTCGACAGATAACAAGAACATAGTGGCCGTGCAGCAATGGCCGACACCCACTTGTGCCAAGGAGGTGAGGGGTTTCCTTGGCCTAGCTGGGTACTATCGGCGTTTCGTTCGCAACTTTGGTGTGATCAGCAAGCCGCTTACCAATTTGCTCAAGAAAAATGCAGTTTTTGTATGGAGCCAAGAGGCCGATGCCGCGTTCACTCATCTGAAGCAATCCCTTGTCACCGCACCTGTGCTCGCATTGCCATGTTTTGACACTCCTTTTGAGGTGGAAACAGATGCGTCGAACAAAGGCATCGGGGCAGTTTTGATGCAGGCCGGACATCCCATTGGTTTTCTCAGTCGAGCATTGGGGCCGCGCAACCAAGGCCTGTCCACCTATGAGAAGGAGTTCATGGCCATCCTGCTGGCTGTGGAACATTAGAGACCATACCTCCAAGCCAGTGAGTTCGTCATCCGCACTGATCAACGCAGTCTCGCAAGTTTGGATGAGCAGCGCCTATCTACACCTTGGCGGCAAAAATCACTGTTCTGACCTGTGGACGAAACAATATCACAAAATGAACCGTTAGCGAAAAAATTTCACCTGGCTGACTCTTTTGTGTAGCGCCCGACAGCTAGGCGCCACACTACACTGTGCAGCACCTGACTGACAGGCGCTACACGCCTAGCCATCGTCGCACCCCGGGCTGCCTGAAAAATGCTAAGTCAGTATGTAACGCCTGAGATATACAGTGTAGCGCCTAGCGTATAGGCGTCTAGGCGGCCACTAGAGGCGCGTCTAGGCATCTAGGCGGCCACTAGTGCAACGCCTAGACGCTAGGCGCTACACTGTATTGTGTAGCGCCTAGCTCTCAGGCGTTACACACTGACTTAGCATTTTTCAGGCAGCCTGGAGTGCGACGCTGGCTAGGCATGTAGCGCCTGAGAGCCAGGCGCTGCACAGTGTAGTGTGGCGCCTAGCTGTCGGGCGCTACACAAAAGGGTCAGCCGGGTGAAAAAATTTCGCCAACGGTTCATTTTGTGATATTGTTTCGTCCACAGGTCAAATTTGTCGTTTTTGCCCACCTTGGCAGAAGAAGGCCTTGACCAAACTATTAGGGCTGCAATAGAAAATTGTATACCGTAAGGGCGTGGAGAACCGGGCAGCCGACGCGCTCTCGAGGGTGCAACACAGTGAGCTGCTAGCTATCTCTATGGCGCAGCCATCTTGGCCAATGTTGAGGATATCGCTTATCGTTAGCGTCTCGGTCAGCCCAGGATTAGAGATTAATCGGAAATCGGCCGATTAGTCGATTTTATCGGTCGACTATTAATCGGCCATTTTTTGCAAATCCCAAGTTTCCAACACTAAAATATGCTATATTCAACACCAAAAAAATATTGGACAGAAGTGTTACCTTGATTCCTAGCCTCTGAATCCTCATATAATGACAAACAAAATAGGACAATAGTACATATTGCTTAACAAGGTCCACAAAACACAAATAAACATAGTTTCTGCAAAAATAGTGCTAGGAATAGGCTCGATTTATCAGTAGATTCTTGATAAATCGCTTGTTAGAGCGATAAATCGGCCCAAATGATAAACGGTGAAGATAAGTCATAATCTTATCGGTCACCCCAGGAGTAGCGATAAATCGGACGATAAATCGCTGAATCGGAAGATTATTTGAACAGTGATCTTGGCTGGAAGACGTGGTTCAAGGGTACCGTGCGAACTCTCTGTTGAGCAATCAAGGCCGTCAATTTGACTTGTCGTGGTGCGAGCAGATGAGTCGACAAGGGATGATCTACAACGAGTCAAGACCGGAGAAGCACAGAAGACAAAGAGTCAAGATTAGGAAGAGATTGTTAGCGATAATCTTGAGTTGGTAGTGCATGTACTAATGGTGTATTAGTGTGTGCATGTAAGAGTTGTGCTAGGGCGTGTGTACGTCTTGGCTAGGTTGTGTCTGGTTAGGACACCGGTGATCAAGTTGGCCGGTGATTAGTCTATTTAGGACTTGTACGTGTCTAGGTAGGCTTGTACTAGTCCGGTCAGGAATTAGCGTTCGTGTCCGGCTAGGTTAGCTAGTCTGAGTCGGTTAGCAAGGCATTGTTCGTGTATATATATACACGACTGGCCGTGAGGTTTTTGTACCGAGAAAAGGAGAAAATAAAAAGAGAGGAAAAGAGGGCACGACAAGGGCCCTTGGCTATCAGTTTTTTGTGTGCGTGTTCATTGTGTTTTGATGTGATCGATCCTGTGGGCGAAGTTCCAACAATTGGTATCTGAGCTAGGTCGATTTGAAGCCGTGCTTGCCCCGGGGTGGCGATCTGCTAGCGCCTCGGGGCGGGCCATGAAGTCGCTGGGTGGTGCAGCGACGAGAAGGATCGTGAGATTGTCGTTCGGCGGAGTGACATGGAGGGAGACGGCAGGCTGTCGTCGAGAAGGCGGTGGAAGAAGATCGTTGACGGGAGAGGTGGTGCCGTGGTGCCGTGCCGGAAAGTTGTCAAGATCATCGTCCGGAGAGTTAGAGTCAAGAGTCGTGCGGATTAGCACGGTCGGTCGGTCGGTCGGTCGTCGTCGTCGTCATGTCCAAGTGCTCGTCTCTGTAAGGAGGCGTTGAAGATGAAGTACCCAGGTCGTCTATGTGTCTCGACGGGAGGATCAAGTTCAACTATGTGGGGGCGGTAAACCAGTGAAGGTGAGTCTCTTCAATGAGGCCATGTCTCTACATGAGGCTGGAGTGCATGGTGTAGTGCACGGGGTGGTGTGATCCACAAGGAGTCGGCATGTATCTCGCTAGGGTGGATGGTGAAGTCCACCGGGTGGTGTATTCCACAGGTTACTAGCGAGGCTGGGTAGTCCAAGGCATATTTGAGGTGGTCCGTAAATTCGCCAAGTCAAGATTGGGGAGAGATTGTTGAGCAATCAAGGCCGTCAATTTGACTTGTCGTGATGCGAGCAGATGAGTCGACAAGGGATGATCTACAACGAGTCAAAACCGGAGAAGCACAGAAGACAAAGAGTCAAGATTAGGAAGAGATTGTTAGCGATAATCTTGAGTTGGTAGTGCATGTACTAATGGTGTATTAGTGTGTGCATGTAAGAGTTGTGCTAGGGCGTGTGTACGTCTTGGCTAGGTCGTGTCTGGTTAGGACACCGGTGATCAAGTTGGCCGGTGATTAGTCTAGGCTAATATTAGAAGGACATTCAAGAGTCCTACTAGGAGTCCCGTTTAGGACTTGTACGTGTCTAGGTAGGCTTGTACTAGTCCGGTCAGGAATTAGCGTTCGTGTCCGGCTAGGTTAGCTAGTCTGAGTCGGTTAGCAAGGCATTGTTCGTGTATATATATACACGACTGGCCGTGAGGTTTTTGTACCGAGAAAAGGAGAAAATAAAAAGAGAGGAAAAGAGGGCACGACAAGGGCCCTTGGCTATCAGTTTTTTGTGTGCGTGTTCATTGTGTTTTGATGTGATCGATCCTGTGGGCGAAGTTTCAACACTCTCATGCTCGAGAAATCTTGTAGCGTTGCACCGGGGATGACAGCAACTCCAGTTCATATTCTGTGGTTGATGCAGTGATCAAGTACAAGGGTAGGATATGGTTGGGCTCTGACCCGACGGTCCGCCAACAGATCCTCAAAGCACTTCACTCCAGTCCTACAGGGGGGCATTCTGGTATCCATGCTACTTATGATCGCGCTCGGAAGCTGTTTGCTTGGCCAAAGATGAATCAGGATATTGTCCAGTATATATCTGACTGTAGCACGTGCAAGCAAGCTAAAACAGAGCATGTGCGCTCACCTGGCCTTCTGGAGCCACTGGCCATTCCCCCTCATGCTTGGCACACGGTTACTCTGGACTTCGTGGAAGGGCTGCCACAGTCGAAAGGATATTCATGCATCTTGGTGGTGGTCGATAAACTTACCAGGTATGCTCACTTTGTGCCCCTGTCGCACCCATTCACAGCCATCCAAGTCGCCACGGCGTACATGACTCACATTTACAAGCTGCATGGACTACCATATGCCATTGTCTCTGACCGTGATCGAGTTTTTACAAGCCAACTTTGGAAGGAGTTGTTCCGACAAGCAGGGACGGAACTGAGGATGTCTTCCGCATACCACCCTCAGACCGACGGCACAACCGAGCGGGTGAATCAGTGTATGGAGGCCTATCTTCTATGCTTTGTGCATAACTGTCCACACAAGTGGTGCTTCTGGCTGCATCAAGCCGAGTTCTGGTACAACACGGCCTTTGATTCCGCGCTCAATTCTTCACTATTTGAGGTTCTTTATGGGCACCCACCAAGGCACTTTGGGATTGTGGATTCGTCTGCTTTGGCACCGTTTGATCTCACAACTTCGATGCAAGAAAGACAATTGATCACTGCCATCCTTAAACAGCAGTTGGAGCGTGCCCGCCAGCGGATGAAGACACAAGCAGATGCGAAGCGGTCCGAGCGGGTGTTTGCAGTGGATGACTGGGTCTATGTCAAGCTGCAGCCGTATGTGCAGACATCCGTCGCGGTGCGAGCTAACCATAAACTTGCTTTTCGCTACTTTGGTCCCTTTCAGGTGCTTGCCAAAGTGGGTTCGGTTGCTTACAAGCTGGCTCTTCCTCCAGACAGTCGAGTGCATCCAGTGTTCCATGTGTCCCTCCTCCGTGGGGTGCTGCCACCAACGATCACGGCGCAGCCGGAGCTACCGGTTCTGCCGGCTCCTCACACCGCGCCGGCCGTGCCAGAAGCCGTGCTCCAGCGACGGGTCGTGCAACATGGAGCAGCCAAGATCCCTGAAGTTCTTATCAAGTGGACCGGCCAGCCGGCGACACTCGCCACCTGGGAGGATTTCTTCGAGCTCCGTAGCCGTTTCCCGGGTGCCGCGGCTTGGGGTCAAGCCGGCGCTGAAGGGGGAGGCGATGTCACGACTCCTTCACCTGCTACTGCAACTACTGAAGCTGATGGACTCGCTGGGCCGTCCCGGCCCAAGAGAAGAAGCAAGCACAGCTCCAGATTCGACCCGGCGACCTGGGAGCTGGGACCAATACTTAAGGTGTAGCCCAGAGGCGTAGAGGGGCACGGCGATGTAATAGGCACTTGGCTCTTACCCCTTCCCCAATCCTTTCTCCTCTCCCGATCCCCTTGCTGTTCTTCCTCCCCAGCCTCCATCCCCTCTCCGGCTTGTACCAGTAACTGATGAATTGAGTGAATTAGATCGGGGCCGTAACAGTCTTCATCGTCATACATCAGCTCGGTATCTATGGTGATGTTGAGCATGGACATGGGCACAAAGCAGAAACAGGTCTTGGGCAGCCCATCGGACAGCAACGAGCTTGTGATCGCATCCAACCACGAGAGCTGGTAAAGCCCCTTCCAGCACGAGACACCCACAGAACATCCGAACCTACATGACTCCAAGGCCCTTGGCTGGATGTGTACGAGCGAGATGGTGTGCAGGGGCGTCGGCAAGACCACGTTGAGCAGGATGGGACTTGGGCATGGAGGACTGTAGTAATTAACCTGGTTGTAGTCTAAACGTCACGTAGAGTCCTAGATAGAGTTGTAAACTGGACTGGTGGTTGTACGAGTCCGGGTCGCATCGTGTTGGTTGCCGAGCCGGCAGCGTGCCCATTATATACTAGAGAAAATAAACGAAAAGGTGCAAGTTGTCCGCACCGCAAAATATTTCCTCTATTCTAGTTTCGATCGCAAGTTACGAGCGAGTTTACGCCGAGAGAAACGATCGAATCGATCGCGGGACGTAGTTGAAGCTAGCCCAGGCGTGTACTGTGTGCTACTGCTAATCAATCCAGCAGCTTGCCTGCTTGGTTGCTAGCTAGCGAGCTTTGCACGTCGTACGTGTAGCTCCGGGGTGAGTTGATCTACAGTTCAAAAACCAACAAGGACATGCAACGATGCGCTCCGTCCCATAGCAGCTGCTCTTCAGGACAACTCCTGAGCAGGTATTTGCTGTCCGGGAGCTTGTACCGACAAGGGGAGCAGAGGAAATGCCCAAGGGTACACTGCAAAGTGCAAAGGACTCACCAAACAAGCTCAGATTAATTTACTCATAAATAAGGCAACACGACATGGAAATGAACAAACCAACACAAGAATCTCGATAGGATTTGGATGTCTGCATTCGATTACCTGGAAAATGGGGGGCCTGAGAGCGGTAGAGCAAACGGGGCAATCAAAGACCTCCATCGCCACGGCCACATTCTGCTTCTTGACAACCCTCTCTGCCACCTGCAGAGCTTCTCCTTCCTTCTTGATGCTGCTACTCTTCACCTCCATGAGAGCCAAGGCCTCAAGTACTGGAGATTGAAAACCAATTGGTCAAAACATAAACATTTCTCCACAATTTGTAGGCAATAATGTAAAAGTAAGGTCCGCAGATGTGGCATGTAAAGGAGGAATGGCCATTTATATTGGAAGTTACATATACTTTCACACGAATTTGGGGACTCCTTGGCGTTGTCCCGTCACAATGAGAGGGTGAATATGAATGTAGTTCGAGCTCTACATGTTCTACTCCACAGTTGGCACAAGATCCTCTAGAAGGGACACAAAATGGAAGCAATATTAGAATAGACAAGTAGATAGGGTGGTCACAAATCAGGGTGGCAAATCAGCTAACACATAGACTGCAAACTATGCAAGCAGCGAACGAACTCCTCAAGGAGAAAATTGCACATTTGCCACTTTCGATATGGGGCTTCTCAAAATTGCCACTTTCGAGATTGGCTTCGCAAAATTGCCACTCATGACATTGACTCCTTGATTGTCATGCCATTTGCCTCCTTTTATTGATTTCCTTTTTCTTTTATCATTTATAGGCACTGGAAAACACCAAACTATCCCTCATGCTAAGTACACGTGCTGAGTATTCGTATCTGGCTATCGATCTAGTTCGACAGGGTGAAAGGAGCAACAAAATTTCTCGTCACCGGAAAGAGCGCCCGCTGACGCCTCCGGTCGCCGCTCGTGCCACTCGGCCGCACACTGCTCGCTCCACCCGACCACCATCTGTAATGGCCGCTGCTCTCGCCGCCCGTCCTGGTCGTCGTTCGCTCGCCTGGGATGAGGAGGTAGTTTGTGTCCTGGAAGGATGGGAGGATGCAGAGGGGGGTGGTCATGTGGCCGCGGAGGAGCTGCCATCGGCCGATAAGAGTTCTCTGGACAACTGCCTGGGGCAGAGTTTGTGGTGTTTATGTCGCCGTTACTGTACACTAGTAGAAAACAGGGCTTTCGTCCCAGCCGGATCGGAGCATTAGTCCCGGTTGCGTTACGAACCGGGACTAATGTGAGCATTAGTCCCGGTTCGAGCGGCGCAGGCATCAGTCCCGGTTCGAACGGGACCTTTAGTCCCGGTTGGAGACACCAACCGGGACTAAAGGGTTTGCGACCGGCTTTGAACGGTGCCAGCCCCTTTAGTCCCGGTTGGAGATACCAACCGGGACTGGAAAAAAAAAATCAAATTTTTTTTTTCAAATTTTTTTTCCAGCCCTTTAGTCCCGGTTGGTGTCTTCAACTGGGACTAAAGGTCTATCTTTAGTCCCGGTTGGAGATACCAACCGGGACTAAATTTTTTTTTTTCAAATGCGGCCGTCCACCCCCCCCCCCCCCCCCCCCCCCCCGTGGATCGCCTTTTTCAGTGTTCAAAAAATCAAAGAAAATTATAAAAACTTCAAAACATAAAATCCTTTGAACTGTACTTATATTAAGTGATATAGTTGTGTTGAAAATTAACAAATATAAATTTTGACTTATTTTGCAAAAAACGGTCAAGAAAAATTCAAATGGCCGCCATTTCTGCATACGATGTCGGAAAAAAACGTATAATATATCAAAATGTTCAGCACGAGAAGCCGGTTGCGATGCCGACCGCCTTCGGCCGTTTTGCAATTTTTAGAATGCTCAAATTCCGAAAGGAAAAAAGTTATCCTCAAATTTAAGTTTTTTCAATTTTATGCATGAAAAATAGCAAATGAAGTCAGAAAGTGTTGAAATTTGAGGATGTGGCTTTGAATGGTTCATATTGAACACACAAAAAGTCTGGAGTTGAAATAAATTTAAAAAAATGAAATGTCTTTGTAACAGCTGAGTTTTCGTCCGAAACCCTGATACTTCGAAAGAGATGGTCCAGTTTGTACACGAAGTGCATCCAATTTTTGCCATAACCCTCTCAACTTTTTAGCACATGCTATGTGGGTGAAATGATGATACCATGCCAAGTTTCAACCTTTTCAGAGTTCATTTGTAATGCTTTTTAATTTCAGGCTAATTTAGCTCAAAAAATCAGTAAATGCATGAAAAAATAGCAAATGAAGTCAAAAAGGGTTGAAATTTGAGGATGCGGCTTTGAATTGTTCATATTCAACACACAAAAATTCTGGAGTTGAATTAAGTTTAAAAAAAATGAAATGTCTTTGTAACAGCTGAGTTTTCGTCCGAAACCCTGATACTTCGAAAGAGATGGTCCAGTTTGTACACGAACTGCATCCAATTTTTTCCATAACCCTCTCAACTTTTTAGCACATGCTATGTGGGTGAAATGATGATACCATGCCAAGTTTCAACCTTTTCAGAGTTCATTTGTAGTGCTTTTCAATTTCAGGCTAATTTAGCTCAAAAATCAGTAAATGCATGAAAAAATAGCCAAATGAAGTCAAAAAGGGTTGAAATTTGAGGATGTGGCTTTGAATTGTTCATATTGAACACACAAAAATTCTTGAGTTTAAATAAGTTTAAAAAATAAAATGTGGTCAAACAGTGGTCAAACTACTTATTCAATAAATATTAGTGTTACTAAATAAAAAAAAATTAGAATAATAGTTTCAAACTCAAACGGTGAAACGTGTGACATCATGCTCACATTTTTCTGATAATAATGGATATATTATCTGTCGAATTTCGATTTACAGATTTAAAGATATTAATTATGCCATATTAAATGAATAAATGGCAAAATAATAATAATATTATTATTATTTATATTTGTTAATCATTGTTGTTTATTTTAATAATTGTTTGCAATTCAAAAAATTAAATCATGTGACATCAAGACCTAAGGGTTAATAGGATTGATAGCTTACTATTGTGAGGAAAACAACAAGTGCAGACTTGGAAACTAGGGGAGATAGAACCTGAAAGTTAAGCGTGCTGGGGCTGGAGTAGTGAGAGGATGGGTGACCGGCCAGGAAGTTAGACGATTTGGAATGAGTGCTCCACGCTGGAGCAGTGAGGAGGGGTGATTAGAGATTAAATTGGAAAAAAATTTAAAAACAAATCAAAAAATTTCAAAAAAAAAAATTTTAAAAAAATTTGAAAAAAAATTTCGAAAAAATTTCTTTAGTCCCGGTTGGTGTTACCAACCGGGACTAAAGGTCTTCCAGCCCCCGCCCAGCCAGCGGCCACGTGGAGGGCCTTTAGTCCCGGTTCGTAACAGAACCGGGACTAAAGGGGGGGACCTTTAGTCCCGGATGCTTAGTCCTGGTTCCAGAACCGGGACTAAAGGCCCTCTGGAACCGGGACTAATTCCCTGTTTTCTACTAGTGGTACCAAACGATCCACGGTGCGCAGCCTGCAGGCAATCGGCAGCGCAAGACGTCCAGCCGGCGGCACGAGGCGTCCAGGCGATCGGCCTACGACATCCAGGCAACAGACGGTATGGCACACGCGATATTATCGGCATGCAGCGCGCGCTTGATGGTTCAAGTGCTGATTCGATGCCAGATGTGTACGATAGCCAGAGGGGTAAGTTAGTCTTTCACTAGCCTGATAATGTGAAAAAATAATTAAAATGTGTAAAGAGGAGCTAATGGCAAACTAATCAAGGACTCCACGACTTAAGTGGCAATTATGTGAATCAATTCTCCAAAGTGGCAAATCTGCGAAGCCCCATGAACAAAGTGGCAAAAATCCAGCTGAAGAGAGCTCCAAATCCCTCTACGAGGGCAAATGCAAGAGATGCAGATAACCGGCCCTGCAACCTCTATCTACCGGACAAATGAGATCATCGGATCGGTCGACGGAGCAACCACCCGACTGCCGGTGGCTCGGGTTGACGAGGAGGAGGAAGCGAGACTCACCCACTCACCGTGACGCGACCTGCAAATGAAGCGGTGACGGGGTTGCGGCGGGACGGCTGCGAGTGGGCCGCAGGGGGGGGGGGGGACCAACGCCTAGTTGAGTGGGTAGAGTGAGGAACAGTTCGCTAGCTTAGCCTCTGCCGCGTGAGGAATGGCCGAAACCAAATAAAGCCATTGATTTCGTAGGGTGAGGCGGTGAGTGAGTTTGAACTTCGACCACTGATTTAAATATAATTTGGAAATCAAATGAATTACAAAAAACCATTGTTGTATTCTTCTTATGCGATTTACACTACTCTTTAGAACTTTTTTCATGAAATCACAATGTGCTTCTCTACTCTAATTTGTCACAAATTTTTCAAAGTGTTGTCTTGGAACATGGCACATTTTTTTGAGTAGTTGGAACATGGCACATGATCTGGGGTCATGAGCCCCCTCCGACATGGGCCCTAGGTGGTCGCCCCGCCCGGCAAGGCCCAGAGTAGGCCATGTAGCCAACGAACATTGCCAAAGCCGGTTTTGTCTTGCCCATGGGCCAGAACGAGGCCCTTGTGGGCGATTTCATCTAGAGGGGGAGGCTGCTAGGCGCTACCATGATGTGCAAGACAATCATCAACGAGACGATGATACGGTAGTGGTGGTTAGGCGTAATTACCTTTATGTGTTCTCTCCTATCGCTCGCTAGTTCGATGTTAGCAAGCCGATAGAGATGACTATTATGACGGCAGACATAGTAGGTTTATTCTCTCCCTATGGAAACTCATGATCTACCATTCTGGATTGATCAGGCAACATCGACGTGTTTGCTTAATTACCTTGTTGAAGGTGTCCGTTCGAGGATCTGCTTCATGGGTGATAACTTCTGATCCGTTGTCAACCAGCATTTATGTGTGAGCGGTGATTCCTTCTTGAAGAAATTGTCTTCGGGCGTACACTGTAAGCTAAGATTCGCTTGTAGGTTTTGTTGTGGGATTTTGGAGATGCTGCTGCGTGGCATATGTCCTATATGGATGCCCTCGGGTTTTTCTTTATTTATTTTGTAAGTTGATTTGTCTGGCATCAATGCTATGATATGCAATAACCAGGGCACATCCTGATGTGCCCTACATAGACCCATTAATAATGTTTGTATGTGCATCAATTGATGTAGAGGCTGGGGGATTTATCTTCTTTTTTGAAAAGAAAAGAAATATCGGAGATAGATAGCGATTCGAGAGTAAGCATTAATCCAATCTCTGATCAAACGGTTGCATGGCAGATTAGAACAGACCCACTTCAATGAAACGGGAGATCCAATGTGCTGAACTCCCAAGATTTTATGTATGATGAAGTGTAGCACCTTGAAGTACCAAAACAACCAAAGTACCCCTTTGCCGCAATCACCATCGTGACCATCCACCTCATCATCCTTTATGTCATCGTCCACTTCGCTCTCACCTTGGGGCAGGTGCATCCCCTATCCAGGCCATCCTTTCGCCTTCATCATCCTCATCCTCGTCCTTCTCGCTGTCAATTTCGACATTCCCTATGCCGTTATCGATACCGATCAAGATAGTGAGCACGACACGCTCGCCATCTCGCCGGCGAACCTGGTGTAAAATAGGGTCTAGTTTATATGCAGCAGCCCCCCTGGTGATACTTTCAGCCCAGTGGTGAAGCCTGCCACAGTCCGCCTGGTTCTTTCTCTTGCTGTGTCTTGTGGGTGGAGTCTTCGACAGATTGATGTGAGTAACGCCTTCCTGCATGGTTACTTGACTGAAGATGTCTATATGCAGCAGCCCCCCGGTTTTGAGGATGCCACTTATCCCTCTCATGTCTGCAAACTTCAGAGGTCCATCTATGGGCTCAGGCAGTCGCCTCGTGCCTGGTATGCTCGTTTGAGTCAGCGTCTCTCACAGCTTGGTTTTGTGGCCTCCAAAGCAGACACGTCTTTGTTCATCTTTTCCCATGGTGCTATCCAGATATACATGTTGGTGTATGTTGATGATATTGTGATTGCTGGCTCTACCCCCGCTGTGGTGGATCGCCTTGTGCAGTCGTTGTCTGCAAGTTTTCCCATCAAAGACTTGGGACGGCTGGAGTACTTCCTTGGATTGGAAGCGTCCTTTCATTCCGGGGGCATGACATTGACGCAGAGAAAGTATGCGCTTGATCTTCTTCATCGAGTTAACATGGAGAACTGCAAGTCCACTTCCACTCCTCTTGTTACGTCCGAGAGCCTCTCACGTGACAGTGGTGCACTACTGGGTACTGATGACTCTTTCAGGTATCGCAGTGTGGTTGGAGCACTTCAGTATTTGACACTCACTCGTCCTGATATCTCTTTTGCTGTGAACAAAGTGTGTCAGTTCTTGTCTCAGCCTACGGAGGTTCATTGGGAAGCAGTTAAGCGTATTCTGAGGTATGTCAAAGGTACGCTAGACACGGGACTACGGATTCGTAAGTCCAGGTTTACTAGTGTCAGTATATTCACAGATGCTGACTGGGCAGGCTGTGTTGATGACAGGCGTTCTACTGGTGGCTTTGCTGTGTTTGTTGGACCCAATCTTATATCTTGGAGTTCAAAGAAGCAGCCTACAGTCTCGAGGTCTAGCACCGAGGCAGAGTATAAGGCATTGGCCAATGGCGCGGCTGAAGCCATATGGATAGACTCAGTTCTCACAGAACTTGGAGTTACACAGCAGCGCACGCCCATATTGTGGTGTGATAATTTAGGGGCAACTTACCTGACGGCGAATCCAGTGTTTCATGCTCGGACCAAACACATTGAGATTGATTTCCATTTTGTGAGGGAACGAGTAGCTGCAGGTGCATTGGAGGTCAGGTTCATTTCGACAGATGATCAGTTGGCGGATGTATTTACTAAACCCGCCACTCGACAGATGCTAGACCGCTTCAGAACCAATCTAAATCTTATATGTAGTTCAGATTGAGGGGGCATGTAAAATAGGGTCTAGTTTATATATTGTACTTGTACACGTACACGTATACGTATACGTATGTAATTGTAATCTGATCATCTATATATTAAGACCTGAGGTGGATGTCAACCTCCACGCAAAACCCTAAACCCTCTCTTTCAACTCCTGGGGGACAGTACAAAGGCAACATTTTGGCAGCCCATTGAACAGCGACGAGCGGCGGATAATGTCCAGCATCGCGACCTGGGACTGGCCCCTGAACCAAGAGAAACCCACGGAGCATCCGATAACGTACTCCTGCGCGTGTGCCTGGACGCGAACCAGCGAGACGCCTGCGGAGTGCAGTGACCCCACGTGAAGCAAGAAGAGGTTGCTGTCATTGTCTTCATCTTCTTGGTGCTCGTAGCTGCCGTGGAGGACGTGCACCCCGGCCTCCACAGGCAAGTCGAACGGCTCGAAGTATTTGAAGGCCGTGACGGGCCACTCGTGCTCGGTGGCAAAGTGGTCCAGCAGCGCCTCGGTTGTGCCGGCATAGCCGCAGCACTGGTCCGGGCAGAAGCACGGGGCGTGCCGGCATGACTTCTCGTGCCTCGCCTTCTCATGGTAGGCAATCGTGGCGGCGCACCCGTGGGCGGCGTAGGAGCACGGCACCGCGATGGAGTCAATGACACGCTCCATGCGGCGGCAGCGTTCGAGATCGTCCTGGAGCATACGCCACAGGCCTTCTTCGTTCCCGGCGGTAACGATCACACGGGCGAGTATCAATATATGAAGGGCCGAAGTTGTGTGTGTCCAAGTAGCATACGTGTAGTCCCTGTTGGAGTCAGATAAGGTTGGTGCTCGGAGTAGTCGTACAGTGTTTGAGTCTGACTCGTGTAGCAGTCTGACTCTGTGTAGTCAGAGAAAAGGTTCATGTAGGAGCCCAGCGTCAGTCAATCCACTACAAGAACGATCGCCCACGACTCGTTATACGTTGAGGATACTGAATCCGACTCCGACGACTTTTATTTGCTCTATTCTCATCTATAATACGTTGAATCATCAGCCATGGACGAGTAGCATCTAGAACCATCAAATCAGCTGCTCATATGATCGAGGCACGGAACTGGCTAGGCAAGTTGCAACAGATCGATCTATCTGCTCGGCCATGGACGACGAGATAGCCGCGCCGGCAACCAAGATGAGCAAGACGGCGCCGCACCTGCCTCCCGAGCTCGAGCTGGAGATCGTGGCCTGGCTGCCCGTCAAGTCGCTGTTGCGGTTCAGGTGCGTCTGCAAGGCGTGGCGCGACACCATCTCCGACGACGCAGCGTTCCACCGCGCCCACCTCCGTGTTCAGCCGCCATGCTTGCTCATCTCGACCAGTGCGGAAGAAGACCGGATGAACAAGGTCACCACCATCGGCTTGTACGTGTCGGAGGAGAGCGCTGCCCTCGCGGACACCATAGACTTGCCTGAAGACGACATGTATTACTTCTCGCACTGCAACGGGCTGGTGCAGATGCCGACAAAGACCGTGGTCCTCGTGCTCAACCCTGCCACACGGCGCGTCCTTCCACTGCCTTGGAGCCCCAACGGTGTATCACTAGCACGGACCGAGGGCTTGTACAGCATTTTCCACCAATTGTTTGGCATCGGATACGACCTTCGCAGCGACACCTACAAGGTTGCCCGCTTCTTCTTCCGCCCTAAAGAACCCGCCCCGACCGGCGGTTTCCACCACAACTTTGGCATGAGGTTTACACCATCGGGGTAGACGAGCATTGGCGTGAGACGGTGGTGCGGCCACCCTACGCCGTTGACATTGCAGGAGCCTCGGCCTTCTCGAGGGGTTCACTGTTTTGGACCATCGACCATACCAAACTTGTGGGTGGAGAATCCCCATCAGGGTTGGTTTCTCCGCTTCAGGCTAAAGGACGAATCGTTCAGTGTCACGCCGCCACCTCCTTGTTGCGAAGGGCTCGTATACAAGATGTCCTACTTGGCCGAGCTGCGCGGGGAGCTGAGCGTGGCTCATCCTGGGCCCATGTAACATCCCCAAATCCTAATCACTTTGTTAACCTAGCTAATGTGCTAGGTCAGCATATTTTTCATAATTAAAATGCAATTAAAGAAATAATCCAACTCAAATTCAAATTCAAAACACAAGTCAAATTATTATTTCTGCAGACATAGAAACTAAAGTGTTCATAATTTCGCAATTAATCACTAAGTAATTTTTTTGGAGAAACCAACATTATTTGAATTAGTGAAATACCCCTAACCTATTTAAAACAGAGCCAAAATAACAACATTTAACCCATTTATATTTGAACCAAATTCAAATGAATTCAAATAACCCTCAAACTTTTTGTGGCAGTGCCAGATATTGCAAAATAATTATTGTGGCAAGCTGCACATTTTAAAAAAGTCTTCTTGTGCAAAAACTAAATACGAAACAGTAGATAAATAAAAGAGTAAAAGAAAAGAAAATGCATTATTGTGCACTGGAGGCCTAGTGCTACAGTAGCACAACCCAAGCCCACCAGAGGCCTTTCTTCCTTCTCTGTACAGAGGAGGCAGAGCCTGTGCGTGTCGGGCATCCGCGCCGCCATGGCCACTGTGGCCGCCGTGTCGACCATCCGACGAGCCCCCGAGGCGTATAAGACCCTGCCCGACGCGTGAGACAAACCCTAGACTACTCTTTCCTCCTCCCTCGCTCGTCCCCTTCCGTTTTCTTCGTTCCCCAGCTCGAGGTCGCCGCACCACTGTCGTTCACGCGCTCCGGAGCCTCCCCTCGTCACGCCGAGATGTCCAGGCGCTCCCTCGTCGTCAACTCCTTCGCCTACGCGCATCAGTTCGTGTAGGGGCGCACCAGAAGCTCGCCATCGCCGCCATCTTCGCCCACGGCCGCCACATCTCGCCGTCGAGCCCGTCGCATTCCGGCCGCCCCACGCCTCCTAACCATGTCTACAAGCTCCGGGGTGAGCTTCTCCCCTGATTCCCCTGCTTTGCCCCCTTGATCCACTCTGTTAGACGCCGTTTCCGTGCTCGCCGTGGTCGCGCCCGAGATCCCGTGTACACGCTGCTCTGCTACTGGACCACTGCTGCTCCTCGCACTAGGTGCTGCTCCTGCCACTGCTCGTTGACACTCTGCTGCTCTGCTGCCGCTGCGCTGCTGCCTTGCTGGCCGCTGCTGCTGCCGCTGGCTGCCTGCTGCCGCTGCTATGCTCTTGCTGCTGCCACTGCTTCCTGCTAGTGCCGCTGCTCGCCGTGACCCGTGCCTGCTGGCCGTGCACGTCCAGCCGCGCCCCACTCGCCTGCCCCCGCTTCCCCCCTCCCCCCCCCCCCCCCCGCGCAGTGCCTCCCCTGGGCAACGCCATGGTTATGGCCATGGCCGCCGCACACATGCGTGCGTGTGTGCCATCCGCGTGAGGCCGGCTGGCTCACAGCCTGTGGGCTAGCCCAATTAGTTTAGGCACTAATTAGTATTAGTTAGGTTAATTAATTGTTAGGTTAGCCTAGTGGCCCAATGACAGAGGGGGCCCTCTCGTAATTAAACAAAAATTAACTAATCTAATAAAGCTAGAGACAATGACAGCCAGGACCTGCCTACACTATTCATCCTTTGACCATTCAACCTTTGACTGGGTTAACCCAGCCCCACTGGCCCCACAGTCATACTCATAGGCTAGAGAACACTAGGTGACAAAAGTATTTACTGTTTTATTTTCGAATTAAATTAAATCCAGTGATTTCAGAAAATGAATAAAATTTTGAAAAATCATAGAAAATAATCCGTAGCTCGGATGAAAAAGTTTTCTACATGAAAGTTGATCAGAAAAACGAGACGAATACGAATATGCCCTCCATGTAGCTGTCACATGCGCATAACACTGCAAACATGGAACCTTCCCCTCCGGATCCATATACCGATAATCACCTAAAGCCGGAAAATATTTCTAGATATTTTCCCGCTCCGTCTATAACACTTAGCACTGCGTTAGGTCACAACGTAGCATATTGCCATGCCATGCATCTGTGTTGTATTTATTTGCCGTGTATTTATTTGTTTCCTACCCCTCTTCTCTCCGGTAGCCCCCGAGTCTGACGTGACCCCTGAGGACTGCTACATCACCGACGACCCTTATTTCACCGCAGAGCTTCCAGGCAAGCAAAACCCCCTTGATCATTCCTATATCGCCCATTCTTTCTCTCCCATTCTTGCATTAGATTTTGCTATTGTAATTGATTGCTCCTATTCTGATGCATAGCCTGATTTTTGTAACCTGCTGTTGATACTTTACCTGTTGACCTAAATGCTTAGTATAGGCTGGTTAGTGATCCATCAATGGCCCCACACCCTTGTCCTTGTTGCCATGCTTTACCACCGATGACTCGATCAACGTGATCGATATACAGAGACCGACACATCACTGCACACCCCCCCCCCCCTTAGTTGTACGACTCTGCAGAGCTACTATCGAGTGCCGAGGGTGATACCTCCTACCTCACTCCTGATGATATCTCTGTAGCGTAGCTAGTCGGTTGTGGGTTACCAAGGGTGATTCCTCTTTCATCACCTCCGATGATGCCTCCGTCGTGCAGCCCCTCAAGTGTGAACTTATCGAGGGTGATTCCTTCAAGTTCTCCTTGACGGTTACATCGAGTGGGAATCCATCGAGGGTGATTCCTCGGATTCCCCACGATGTTGTGGACACATGGTTACTGTTGGGGATATTCCCAACGGTTATGACCCGGCCATAGTTTGACCCGGCCAAGAGTCAGGAGGCTCTATGGGTCATGTCATAGTCCGGATTACGGCGCGACAACAAGGAAAGACCAAGGGCCCAGGGCGAGACCCGGCAGGAGGCCGGTTTACGGGGAGCCCAATGGGCCGGCTCACGGAGAAGGTCCAAGAGGAAAGTTCCCTGACAAGGGAAGCAAGACCCGGATTAGGATCCAACTTGTAGTATAAAAGAGACTGTTTGTAGTCCTACTAGGACTCTACATGTAAGCCGGCCCCTTCAACTTATATAAGGAGGGGCAAGTCAAGATAGATAGACAAATCAGTAGCTCTCGAGATAGAGGTAGCGAAAGAGCACCCTTGTAATCGAGATCATCATCAATAGCAATCAAGCAGGATGTTGGCTTTTACCTCTGCCGCGAGAGGCCGAACCTGGGTAAAACTCGTGTCTCTCGATTCCGACCAACCCCTTCAAGCTTCCACCTAGTTGCAATGGCCTCACCAATAAGTCCTTTCACGAGTATATCTGCCGTGACAAAACCACAACAGTTGGCGCCACCGTGGGGCACAAGCGCACGGTGGTGTTGTGTTCTTGGAGGGAACTCTCACAGTGATCGAGAAGCTCGCAATTGGCCGGATGAAGAAGAGACGGCACAGAACAATCGCGCAGGATAACCCGGCATGGGCAACCTTGGGCAGAGTCGGCGAATTCATCGTTTTGTGATCAGAATCGTGATTAAAGTTTAGAGTTGGCAGTATGAGATTTAAGTTCAGGAGAGATTAGGGTTACGACTTGTGCGCCGCCACAGGCGTCTCTGACGATCCGTCAATCCAAGGACAGATTGATTGTTTTCTCCTGTAGCAACCGACGCGATCGGCCAAAACGGACAAGAGTTCGTCCGTACGCGCGCAGATTCCCCGAAGCTACAGCCGCATAGAAATTCTGTTGTGGCAGTTTGGAAACACTGGAGAAAGTTGTTTTCGCCTGTGTGGAGTACTAGCAATCCGATCATCAGAAGTTTTGAGCACGAGTCGGCAGCAGTCTGCACGCGTGTAGCACGTCAGCAGATCGGTCAGTCGAAGGAGCAGACATCATCATCATATCTCAGGCTGTTTGAGTCGGAATCGGTGTTGAAGTGCCGCTGCTGCTAAAAGCACCACCGGGAATCGGATAAGACTTGGCAGACTATCACGTGGTGGTCTCATGCTTCGGAGAAAAATAGTCTGTGCCCAGATCAGTCCCGATTAGAAAAAGGAACAGAGCAAGCATGCCACCAAGCTTTCATGTGCAACAACCGATCCAAAAAAAAAAGAGCAGCCACTTGTTGATTCCCTGGCGCTGAGGCCACCAGGAGCAGAAAAACAAGACGCCGATGGGGTCAACCTAGGAGGCCACGTGAGAAGGAAAAAGAGGCCGTGTCACGGCATTGGGACCCGTGAGCTATCTCAAACATATTACTAGTACAATTATTGTACGCCTGGCACAATCTCCAGAAAGGACCATCATACTACACGTACTAGGACATTTACGGAGCAGTATTTCATCCATTTTTCGTCCGACTACGTCCAGCATTATCCAGCATCAGTATCCGCATTCATCCGATAAAAATATCAGGTGATATCCATTCCATCTATTTTATTAGCACATATTAATTTCTTTGAAGAACAATTATTTTGGTCTGTAATATTTTTACGCAGAACAATTGTTTATTACAAAAGTGGCGTGGCGTTATACCACGAATACGGAGCTCGCGCCAATATCATCATGCAAGCGGCGTCCGTCCATGCCGCACGGTCCGACGGGCACGCGTGCAAGTCACCGCCCCTGCGGTTCGATCTACATCAACATGCCGTGGCCGACTCTCGCGTCCGCGCCGGCCTCCAACGCCGTGTCTGACTCGCGCATCCGCACCGGCCTCCAACGCCGCGACCGACTCTCGCGTCCGCGCCGGCTTCCAACGCCGCGGCCGACTTGCGCTTCTGTGCCGGCGTCCAACGCCACGGCCGACTCGCGCGTCCGCGCCGGCTTCGAACGCCGCGGCCGACTCCCGAGTCCACGCTGGTCTACCGGTCAACTCCCATGTCTACATCAACGTGCCGGGGCCACGCATGCCTGTACGAGCTGCCCAACGGACGCGCATAGATCGCCGCCCCCGCTGTCCGGTAAAAAAAAAGGCCCTGGAGGTGCCAGGAGAGCCAGACTAAGTGAGAATAGCAAGGAATGGGAGGACATACGATGAGCATCGCAAAGATCATCAACTCGCCACATCGCCTCCGGTTTCAATAGATTCCAGCTTTCAGCTGTCAGCTTTACTCTGGCTTATACCACAGGAAAGTATAAAGATTCTCAAGCCAACTCCTCGAGTGGACTTAAGACTCGGGGGCTACACAGATATAACTCGGCGGATTTGGCCGGTTTTAACAAATACAAGAACCCCGGGTCATTGAGGGAAGACAACCTGGTCCCGGGGACTGCTGCTTTATTTGCGAAAAGGTAAAGGTTGCCAAAGAGGACTAGCTGCCATGATGCGCAGTTCAAACATAGGTATCCTGCCTTATTGGCGAAAAAGTAAAGATTGCCCAAGAGAACTAGCTGCCACGATGCGCAGTTCAAACATGGGTACCCTGCCATATTGGTGAAAAGAAAGGTTACCAAAGAAGACTAGTTGCCATGATGCGCAGTCTAAACATGGGTATCCTACTCAATAATGATCAATGGAATAAAGCCGGCTTATCTGGACCCCAGATACTTTGCAGTAGTAGCATTGTCTCCTGTATATCCTATGCTGAGTTTTTCCATGATCATATGGTTACTTGGGTGCTTCCAACTCATCGAGTTTAGCTTACAAAACCCTTTAACCCGGCGAGATGCCATAAGTTGGTTAAACCTGCCTGTTAGCAAGATGCTACTCCCCAAAAAATGACCCGGCGTACGCCTGATGAGTCAATCACAAAGGTGACCCTGAATTCATCGGAGTTAAAACGCTCGATTGATTGTGTGAGAGTCGGCTTTCAGAAAGCGAGGATAAACCAACGAGCCAAAATATACTTGGTTAAACCTGCCTGTTAGCAAGATGCTACTCGGAAAAGGTGACCCGGCGTACGCCTGATGAGTCAATCACAAAGGTGACCCTGAATTCATCAGAGTTAAAACGTCAGTTGGTCACGTGAGAGCCGGTTTTCAGAGAGTTAGGACAAACCAAAAGAGGCCAAAAAGCCTGCTTCCACAGGAAGCGAAACCAAGACTCGAGCCTCGAAAGCCGGTCTTATGTCGTGCCTCGAAAGCCGGCATTTTTATACTCTGTTATCATACATATACATCATCATACATTCCATCATCATACATTGCATCATCATACAATGCATCATATATACATGTCTATATTTGTTTATGTCGCAGGAGCCGGTTTTCAAACCGGGTTACATTGTAACTCTGCAGGAACAAACAAATCTTTGATAGCCAAAATGGCTGGGTCTTATATGGTTTATCAAAGCCAGTTTCAAATAACATGGCTATCACTGCCGATTTTGAAAAAATTGCAGAGAGATGGATATTCTTTTTAAATCCAAAATGCTGGCTTACAGTAAGGAGCAGGGTTTAATAAATTACCAGTAGCAATTCACAATTTGGATTATTCTGATGCTGCAAAGGAGAACAAAATTCAAACAAGGATATCATGGCAACTGGATTTATTAAAGACAATGGAATATGAAGTGTTATGCAAGGCAGCACTCTTGATTGATTTAGCAACAAATTCAGCGTTGATATGCAAAGTACCCAGCAACATCATCCAGACAAACTGTCCCTCAGACTCAGGCAAGTTTTTCTCCACAATTGTCGAACGCCGGGACTTCAAGACTTGTTTTGGCCGGCTTTGCTTGGTTTTCTCCTTGAGTCCTGGGGGCTACAGTGGATCTGATTTTATTCTACAATGGAAGGAATAGTCCCGAGTCGCCGCAGGCACACGTCCCGGCACTTGGGGGCGACATTATTCAAATCAAGATTACATCAAGTATGAAAGTCCCATGTCACTGCAAGCATACACCACGGCACTTGGGGGCTAATGCATTGTCATTTTAAAAGTACTTTCATTGAAGACCCGGTTCACTATTAATAGTAACCCGGCGCTTAGGGGCTATAGTCATTGACTCTACAGATAGTTCAAGTTCCAGATTGATGAGGAGAGCTAACCCGGCCCTTGGGGGCTACATTATTTTCAGCTATACATCTACAAACATCAAAATCTAAGTTAAAGTCTCAGGTTGCTGCAGGCAAGACAACCCGGCACTTGGGGGCTACAGCGTTCAGTTGTTTAAACAGATCATAAGGTCCAAATTGAAGACCCGGTCCATCACATACTAATGAGCCGGCCCTTGGGGGCTACACATGTGAAATGCAAAACATTCAGTTTATCACTGGTGACTCAGATGAACAACCTGGATTTTCTCCAAAATTGTAACATTCGCAAGTCTTAAGCTATCACTGCGTTTCTACTCTTAAGACTTGGGGGCTACATGTAATATGGATATCAGGGAGGAACACCTTCAAGTTCTCAAATTTGAGCAAACCGAGTCTCATATTCTTGGTGGAGAAATTTGCAAAGTTTATCTCCTCTAAGCTATTCCTAGAAAGGCCCGGAAAGCCGGCTCAACATCATATGGTTTTCTTATTCCCAAAAAAATTTCATGAAGCTAAAGCATTGAAGGCCGATTCAATGGCAGATGGGCGTTTTATTTCCCAATATTTTTCTTTAAGGAGCCCGCGTTAACAAGTTGATTCTGAAGCAGGCTTGTTAATATGACAAAGAAAAACCCGGATTTTTCAGGAGCCGGTTCATTGGATAAGCTGGCCGTTTGATATATACACTCGAAAGATTTGTTATGAGGTCATATACACGTGTGAAAGCAGTTGAGATGTCATGAAGCAACAAAATCGCTAAAGTATGGAAGAATCATAAGACCCGGCAAACATTTTGACCCGGTCAGGTGATTTGGCAGAAGAAAAATGACAAGGACCAGAAAGACAGAACAGGTGCCGGCTCAAGAAAAATCTAGACCCGGAGAATCACCCTTCACATATTTTCCCTATTCTTATTTTCAGGATGGAGTTTACCATGGATAAATCCAAGCTAAACTGGGGGCTAATGTTGGGGATATTCCCCACGGTTATGACCCGGCCAAGAGTAAGGAGGCTCTATGGGTCACCTCATAGTCCGGGTTACAGCGAGACAACAAGGAGAGACCAAGGGCCCAGGGCGAGACCCGACAGGAGGCCGGTTTAAGGGGAGCCCAATGGGCCGGCTCATGGAGAAGGTCCAAGAGGAAAGTTCCCTGACAAGGGACGCAAGACCCGGACTAGGATCCAACTTGTAATAGAAAAGAGACTAGTTGTAGTCCTACTAGGACTCTACACATAAGCCGGCCCCTTCAACTTATATAAAGAGGGGCAAGTCAAGATAGATAGATAAATCAGTAGCTCTCGAGATAGAGGTAGCGAAAGAGCACCCTTGTAATCGAGATCATCATCAATAGCAATCAAGCAGGATGTAGGCTTTTACCTCTACCGCGAGGGGCCAAACCTGGGTAAAACTCGTGTTTCTCGATTCCGACCAACCCCTTCAAGCTTCCACCTAGTTGCAATGGCCTCACCAATAAGTCGTTTCACGAGGATATGTGCCGTGACAAAACCACGACAGTTACTTTGACCTTCACCTTAGACCATTGTTAAAGACGGTTCGGCTCCAAGAGCACCCGCGAGATAATGTTGAATTCGGGCCGACCCCAAGGGTACCCGCGAGAGAGTCCGGTGGAAGCTGGCTGTTAGCGGTACCACCCAGGATGTGGTCGTAGCTCGGGACTTGTCCCGACAGCCAACACGGAACTTACACTGTAGTCGGAGCGACAGGGCAGGCGGAGACTACCTAGGAGAGAGGTGGGCCTAGTCCCTGGTCGTGGTCCGCGAGATACCTAGTCGGAACGGCCGAAGCACTGGTCGTCTCCGCGAGCTCCTAATAATTCACTAACGGATTTGGGTATTTGATCTGAGTTGGCCACTGGCCTATACGCACTACCACCACACGGGATAATGGTTTAATGGGGCCCTCGGCGCCGTATGTATCAGCCGAAAGCTCTGTCAGATGTCCAGTTCAGCATTGTGAGACGGTCGGGACAAGGCCATCCAGGACTGAGGTGGTGCTTGGACTCCGATCCGCGACACAACGACCCGGAGTGCAAAGGGCGATGGGCCCAAGACCCCTGAGCGCTTAGGATGTAGACCGGCGGGGACCTCTCTGTGGAGCCTAGGTAGGACTACGTCGTGTCGATCAGCCGAGGCCAAGCATGATCGAGAAAAGTGTGTCCGGCCAGAGTTAATCGAGCGTGTTGGGTAACAGTATAGCAAACCTGCAGGGAAGTTATCTATTCGAATAGTCGTGTCCATGGTAACAAGACGCTCAGTGTTGTATCCCGATCTACTACAACTTGAACTGGATACTTGTGATACTAAACTGAAGTGATAGCTCCGGGGTCGCTTTCTCGCAGGGAGTCGAGGAAGGATCTTTGGGCTTTGCTACTACATACTTATTACTTTGTTATATGCTAATCTACACTCTTCTAATGCTGCAAGACGCTGCAAGATGCTAGTCTTCGATGGGCTAGGCCTTCCACTCTATTCTGGCATTTCTGCAGTATAGTTCACAGATACAGCCCCTTCCCCTTTGATACAGATGCATACTTAGCATAGATCTGATGTAAGTCTTGCGAATACTTTGGATGAGTACTCACGGTTGCTTTGCTACCTTTTTTTCCCCTACCCGATTGCTGCGATCAGATGACGGAGCCCCAGAGCCAGCTGACCCCGTCGACGACTACTACTACCACGGTGGAGCCTACTACTATGTGGAGACCGAGGACCAGGTGTAGATAGGAGGCTCCCAGGCAGGAGGCCTGCGCCTTTTCGATCTAGATGTCGTTGTTTTGCTCAGCCTTCTTCAGGCAGACTTGTCCAATTATGTCTGTACTCAGATACTAACGCTTTCGCTGACTCTTGTATAACTCGAGCTTATGTATTCGAGCCCTCGAGGCCCCTGGCTTGTAATATAAAGCTTGTATCATTTTATTTTGTGTCTAGAGTTGTGTTGTGATATCTTTCCGTGAGTCCCTGGGCTTGATCGTGCGCATTTGCGTGTATGATTAGTGCACGATTGAGTCGGGGACGTCACAAGCTGGTATCAGAGCCGACTGCCTGTAGGAAGCCCCTTTCCAACTCCTTGGCCGAAGTTGAGTCTAGTCTCTGAAAAAAAACTGTTTTACTAACATGGCTGTGTGGCTTACGGGCCCACGTCGCCAACGGATGGTTTAGGATCTTTTATTCCTCTCATTTATTCTGGGATTCTGATCTCTCCTCTATTTGGGTTAAAGTTTTGCTAACACTAACATTAGGTTCTCGTATTCACATCCACCCGTAGAGCTGGATTATCTGCAATTGTTCCTTTCAATGTATATCATGCTCTGCTTTTCCTTGGAAAGGATATACACCTAATACTTGTGTATAATCACATTTTGCTTTCCATTGGTCTGTTTAACCTTTCTTGTAATCTAGCTTTTATCCGAGCAGTGATAATTCCCTGCTTAAGTCAACACCCCCAAATAAAACCTTTGTTACTATTGTTGATGACATTCCGGTAACCACCGATGGACGAGAACCTTGCCTATTGGTCCGCCTCGTTTTAACGAGCAGGAAAATGGTTCTCTTCGTTCCCCGCCCATGGTACCGACGTGTTGCCGACATAGCTGACTGACTTTCCTCTGACACGTCTTGTTGTCGTGACGACGCAAGATGTCACTGCCCTTCCTACTTTTAATCCACACTCACTGCAATTCCACAGGATCGAAACCTGACTCTTCTGTACAACCTTGATTCCGAAGTATCCTTTGCACATGGCTTCGTATGTAATTCACGATCCACCTTCCTAGAGATGATCTATTCTGGTATCAAACGCAATATTTATTTTTGTTGCTCTGAACCCCTTTCACCTTCTGATTAGGCATCGAACGATTGCCTATCTGCTTGAAACTTCTTATTGTACCTCCTTACTTTGTTCTCGATGTTTTCTTAATCTTCAATTCGAGAGATACTTCCTGTCACATTCCCTGAGTTATCTACCAGATAGTCAACCTTGTAAAGGTCCATTCTTTCGAATTTACTCCTTATCCTTTTCGTAAGTACGATGAAGATCCCGGAGAAAGGATGACGACTTCATCATGATGACCTGCAACAGAGAAATAAAGACATCAAACGAAAAGGATCAACTACTTCGAGAAGAGCAACCAAGATCGAGAAGACTCGTTAGAATTTCGTAACCAAACCTTTTCCCCCTTACTCTACCTCTTAAATCTCGGGACGAGATTTCTTGTAGTGGATGAGATTTGTAACATCCCCAAATCCTAATCACTTTGTTAACCTAGCTAATGTGCTAGGTCAGCATATTTTTCATAATTAAAATGCAATTAAAGAAATAATCCAACTCAAATGCAAATTCAAAACACAAGTCAAATTATTATTTCTGCAGACATAGAAACTAAAGTGTTCATAATTTTGCAATTAATCACTAAGTAATTTTCATGGAGAAACCAACATTATTTGAATTGGTGAAATGCCCCTAACCGATTTAAAACATAGCCAAAAGAACAACATTTAGCCCATTTATATTTGAACCAAATTCAAATAACCCTCAAACTTTTTGTGGCAGTGCCAGATATTGCAACGTAATTATTGTGGCAAGCTGCACATTTTACAAAAACTTTTTTGTGCAAAAACTAAATACGAAACAGTAGATAAAAGAGTAAAAGAAAAGAAAATGCATTACTGTGCACTGGAGACCTAGTGCTACAGTAGCACAACCCAAGCCCACCACAGGCCTTTCTTCCTTCTCTGTACAGAGAGGAAGCAGAGCCTGTGCGTGTCGGGCATCCGCGCCGCCATGGCCACTGTGGCCGCCGTGTCGACCATCCGACGAGCCCCCGAGGCGTATAAGACCCTGCCCGACGCGTGAGACAAACCCTAGACCACTCTTTCCTCCTCCCTCGCTCGTCCCCTTCCGTTTTCTTCGTTCCCGAACTCGAGGTCGCCGCACCACCGTCGTCCACGCGCTCCGGAGCCTCCCCTCGTCACGCCAAGATGTCCAGGCGCTCCCTCGTCGTCAACTCCTTCGCCTACGCGCATCAGTTCGTGTAGGGGCGCACCAGAAGCTCGCCATCGCCGCCATCTTCGCCCACGACCGCCACATCTCGCCGTCGAGCCCGTCGCATTCCGGCCGCCCCGCGCCTCCTAACCCTGTCTACAAGCTCCGGGTGAGATTCTCCCCCGACTCCCCTGCTTCGCCCCCTCGATCCACTCTGTTAGCCGCCGTTTCCGTGCTCGCCGTGGTCGCCGTGGTCGCGCTCGAGATCCCGTGTACACGCTGCTCTGCTACTGGACCACTGCTGCTCCTCGCACTAGGTGCTGCTCCTGCCACTGCTCGTTGATGCTCTGCTGCTCTGCTACCGCTACCGCTGCGCTGCTGCCTTGCTGGCCGCTGTTGCTGGCGACTGCTATGCTCTTGCTGCTGCCGCTGCTTCCTGCTAGCGCCGCTGCTCGCCGCGGCCCGTGCCTGTTGGCCGTGCACGCCCAGCCGCGCCCCGCTCGCCTGCCCCCACTTCCTCCCCCCCCCCCCCCCGTGCAGTGCATCCCCTGGCCAATGCCATGGCCATGGCCATGGCCACCGCATACATGCGTGCGTGTGTGCCATCCGCGTGAGGCCGGCTGGCTCACAGCCTGTGGGCTAGCCCAATTAGTTTAGGCACTAATTAGTATTAGTTAGGTTAATTAATTGTTAGGTTAGCCTAGTGGCCCAATGACAGAGGGGGCCCTCTGATAATTAAACAAAAATTAACTAATCTAATAAAGCTAGAGACAATGACAGCCAGGACCTGCCTACACTATTCATCCTTTGACCATTCAACCTTTGACTGGGTCAACCCAGCCCCACTGGCCCCATAGTCATACTCATAGGCTAGAGTAACACTAGGTGACAAAAGTATTTACTGTTTTATTTTCGAATTAAATTAAATCCAGTGATTTCAGAAAATGAATAAAATTTTGAAAAATCATAGAAAATAAACCGTAGCTCGGATGAAAAAGTTTTCTACATGAAAGTTGATCAGAAAAATGAGACGAATCCGAATATGCCCTCCATGTAGCTGTCACATGCGCATAACACTGCAAACATGGAACCTTCCCCTCCGGATCCATATACCGATAATCACCTAAAGCCGGGAAAATATTCTCAGATATTTTCCCGCTCCGTCTATAACACTTAGCACTGCGTTAGGTCACCCCCAGCGTAGCATATTGCCATGCCATGCATCTGTGTTGCATTTATTTGCCGTGTATTTATTTGTTTCCTCCCCCTCTTCTCTCCGGTAGCCCCCGAGTCTGACGTGACCCCTGAGGACTGCTACACCGCCGACGACCCTTCTTTCACCGCAGAGCTTCCAGGCAAGCAAAACCCCCTTGATCATTCCTATATCGCCCATTCTTTCTCTCCCATGCTTGCATTAGCTTTTGCTTTTGTAATTGATTGCTCCTATTCTGATGCATAGCCTGATTTTTGTAATCTGCTGTTGATACTTTACCTGTTGACCTAAATGCTTAGTATAGGCTGGTTAGTGATCCATCAGTGGCCCCGCACCCTTGTCCTTGTTGCCATGCTTTACCACCGATGACTCGATCAACGTTGATCGATATACAGAGACCGACACTGTGGCACCCCGGCTCAGAGGACCGGTATACCCAGTGTTTCCAACCCAGAGATCATGTCTTCTGGAAACACACAACAACTTGGAACATAACTGAACTGAACTTTATTAATATATCTCAAGTACAAGCTCATAATTTACATTGATAGCGAGGCCTGAAGCACTGCACATGCTATGACAATATCTACATCATTTATGGAACATAACAGGGCCTCGATACTACTAGAAGGTTCTACGGCGTAGCGGAACATAGCGCGGGAAACTCCCTCCACAGGGACACTGCTGGGACACGGCCTAGTTAGCGTAGCACGAACCATCGGGACCTCCGTCCTCGGCTTCTCCTGCATCTGGCATGATACGCCAGGTGAGTACTTGGAATGTACTCGCAAGCTCATGGCAACCAAAGCAATGCAGCAAACAATAGCATGGCAATAATCACATTAAATGCTTAAAGTGCTTACTGTTACCGAGTACCAACTTACTCTCTTTCGGGTTGTCCCACAACCCTCGAGATACTCATGATCCATTGATACTTCCGATCATAAGACAAGTTCTTCCATCATTATTATCATTATCACGGTTGACCATCCTAGTGAGGCCTAAGCGGACTGTCCAATACCGTGGACGCGGCTATTCGAATAGGTTTTTACACTCTGCAGAGGTTGCGCACTTTACCCACACTATGGAGCTCCTGGCCTCGTACTTTAGTACATGTTCCCATTCGGGTGGACCAGTGCTGCTCCAACGAAACTTGCCTAGCCCGTGACTCCTCTATCGTACCACCGACAATCATACCCTCCCAGGGACATGTCCTGGGTGGCCCCTGTGTCACCCCGTGACACCTGCCACCGTCGTGGCCAAACAAACTGTCCCAAACGGGGACGCCGGCAAAATAACTCAACTGGGCTCACAGGATTATCGTCGTCTACCTGATCAGGGCAGCACGCACGCATAACCCTCCCTAGTTTGGTGGTACCGATAAAAGAGCACAAAGCCAGAGCAAGTCAAGGCCGTCCCATACCGGCAAATGTGGCTGCACGGGTATGTCCGGGTAGGTGGCTCTTGATCAACCAACTAAGTAGGTTATCAAGCATTTAACCAGCATAGATACTCAACATAATTAACTTAACATGGCAGTAGCTATAAAAGTAAATTACTATGAATTTATCATGTATTAAAATAATGCCTAGAATTCAATTAAATAACCAACACTATTGAAATGCTTCATGAAATGGATGACATGGCTTGCCTTGCTCTGTTGGGTTGTCCACAAACTCCTGGGCTTCAAAACCAAAAGAATCTCCTTCTGAAAATATTTTAAAATTGCAAAGGAAAATGTCACATACTACTGTTCTGTCCACCAGAAATTCTGTGAGCATGGGAAAAATACCAAATTTAACCAGAAAATAAAGGAGCTCAAGAAAAACCCAGAGCAAAAAGAATCAATTGATTTGGACTTATAGATAAAACGTTATGGAGGGTCAAAGTTTCTGGTCAACTCTGGAATTAAAACAGAAATTAGAAAAACTGACAAGGGGCCACGTCGAAGACGTAAAGTGGAGAGGCGCCTCCACTTACCGCTTCGGCGTGCCACTGACATGCGGGCCCCTTCGTCAGATTTAAATGGGGAACAGGGAACAGAGAGAGGTGCGGGGCTCCGGCGACGGTCGCCGGCGATGCAGTCGGCGGCGAGGTCCGGCGACTACGGGAATCGATCGAGCGCACTGAGACGAACACGCACGTACCAGTGGCTTCACGAGAGATGGCCGGACGACGTCGTCCCCTTCCTCTCCAGCGGCGGCGGCGCTCGGGTGTCGTCGGAGACGGCGATTCCGGCAGCAATTCGGTCGAGCAGGAGGTCGTGCGTGGTCAGTGAAGTGAGTTGAGCTCGATGGTGTAGTCGGTGGAGGCAGGGGTAGAGTGGAACGGTGAGGTGGCTGAGCTCGGGTGGCGGCGAATCTCCGGCAAGGTGTGAGGCCAGAGGGCCTCTCGGCCTTGGCTCGCTACTCGGGCGGGCGATTTGGAGGTGGAGAAGTGGGGTGAGGAGCTCGGGAGGGCTGGGCATGGCCTTTTATAGCCGGAGCCGAGCTCTCTGGAAGAGGCGGATCTCGGGCCACGTCGCCGGCGCCAGTACGCCGCGCTGGCTGGCCGGGAGCGGGCGACGAGACGGGAGAGGGCAGGGAGGAGTTAAGGCGCGGGTGGCAGCTAGCGGAGGGAGAAGACGGGCCGCAGGCCACAGTGCAGCCACGGGCGGCACAGTGCCCGGGTGGCGTGGCGGCCGTCGAGGGCGATTTCGGCGAGGAGAAGCTGCGGGAACGGGGTACGTGGACGGCAGCAGCGAAGTCGGCACCTCCGGCACGAAATGGCAGCGAGAGGTCACTGGAATGACCTCGGCCGTCACCGGCGAGATGCAGAGCATGCATACTGGCATGCCAGTACCGTGCTCACCACGGTGTCCGGCATCTAGAGACCGACCAAGTCCAGCGCACCATGTCTAGGGTGTTCTCCTTTGATCATTTAGCCCCTCTGCACTCTTGGTTTGGCTAGGTTCACTCTGAACCGAAGTGTAGCTTCAGCTACAGTTTCTGACAGAAACTTTGAGAGGAATCTGGAGGAGAGATGAGCTGGAGATGGAGCCAGTGGAGATGTCTGGAGTGATCTGCTATGGAAGGACTCCAAACTGGCAAGGTTTGAGAAGATTTCATCAGAGTTTGAATATAGTTCATGTATAACTGTTATCTCTGGACCAGAAGGAAGATGATCTTGTAGCACTCATCTGGCTGATCTGCTGGAGCTGAAATTTTGTGTAGGAGAGTCATTTGGTGAGGAGAAGATGTCATAAAAATTTCAGCTCAATTGGATACCTCTAGCTGGTACTTCCTTCACAGAGGTTCCAGTTGAATAGAAACTTGGCAAAATATTGCTGATGAAAACTTGTACTGGACCAGATAATATTTTTGGATATTGTGGCAAGATAGGTTCCCTAGTATCCCAGGGAATTATTTGAGAATTTTCTGAGCGGGAAAAATATGAGTTGCTTCACAAATGGCCAGTACTGTCCAGAGAGCAAACGGAGTTTTCTGGGCAAAATTTTATACTGGACCATGAAATGTTTTTGAAGATTGTGGGAGTAGATGATGACAAGTAGATGTGGTATTAATCTGGGATTTTTCTGAGCATCAAAACTATAGGTTGCTTCATAACCCATAGTGATGACAGATTTTCCCAAATGAAGAAAATGATTAATTGGGAAAGATGAAGAATTAGAATTTGATCCAGAAGGTGTGTGGCAGGATTGTGGCAAGATGTTGAGAGCTTTGGATTATTGAAAGAAATTCATAAGTCCAAAGTCAACTGAAAAAGGTTCAAAATCCAAACAAATTGCAAATAAAGCCAGAAAGAGTTTGAAAAGAAAAAGTTGCCAAAAACCAGGGTGTCACAGACACAGCACCGCACACCCCCCCCCCTTAGTTGTACGACTCTGCAGAGCTACTATCGAGTGCCGAGGGTGATACCTCCTACCTCACTCCTGATGATATCTCTGTAGCGTAGCTAGTCGGTTGTGGGTTACCGAGGGTGATTCCTCTTTCATCACCTCCGATGATGCCTCTGTCGTGCAGCCCCTCAAGTGTGAACTTATCGAGGGTGATTCCTCCAAGTTCTCCTTGACGGTTACATCGAGTGGGAATCCATCGAGGGTGATTCCTCGGATTCCCCACGATGTTATGGACACACGGTTACTTTGACCTTCACCTCAGACCATTGTTAAAGACGGGTCGACTCCAAGAGCACCCGCGAGATAATGTTGAATTCGGGCCGACCCCAAGGGTACCCGCGAGAGAGTCCTGTGGCGGCTGGCTGTTAGCGGTACCACCCAGGATGTGGTGGTAGCTCGGGACTTGTCCCGACAGCCGACACGGAACTTACACTGTAGTCGGAGCGACAGGGCAGGCGGAGACTACCTAGGAGAGAGGTGGGCCTAGTCCCTGGTCGTGGTCCGCGAGATACCTAGTCGGAATGGCCGAAGCACTGGTCGTCTCCGCGAGCTCCTAATAATTCACTAACGGATTTGGGTATTTGATCTGAGTTGGCCACTGGCCTATACGCACTACCACCACACGAGATAATGGTTTAATGGGGCCCTTGGTGCCGTATGTATCAGCCGAAAGCTCTGTCAGATGTCCATTTCAGCATTGTGAGCCGGTCGGGACAAGGCCATCCAAGACTGAGGTGGTGCTTGGAATCCGACTAGCATAGGAAGGCAAAACAAGCATAACTTCAAAACTTTCAACACATAGAGAGGAAACTTGATATTATTGCAACACATACAAGCATATGATCCTCTCTCATAATAATTTTCAGTAGCATCATGAATGAATTCAACAATATAGCTATCACATAAATCATTCTTTTCATGATCCACAAGCATAGAAATTTTATTACTCTCCACATAAGCAAATTTCTTCTCATTCATAGTAGTGGGAGCAAACTCAAGAAAATAACTATCATGAGGTACTTGATTGACGTAATCCAATTAAAAATTAAAATCATGATGACAAGTTTCATATTTATCATTATTCATTATAGCATACATGTCATCATAATAATCATCATAGATAGGAGGCATGCAATCATCATAATAAATTTTCTCATCAAAACTTGGGGGACTAAAAATATCATCTTCATCAAACATAGCATCCCCAAGCTTGTGGCTTTGCATATCATTAGTATCATGTATACTCATAGAATTCATACTAACAACATTGCAATCATGCTCATCATTCAAAGATTTTATGCCAAACATTTTATTGAATTCGTTTTCTATTAATTGAGCACAATTTTCCGATTCATCATTTTCAAGAAAGACATTATAAAGATGAATAATATGAGGCAACCTCAATTCCATTTTTTTGTAGTTTTCTTTTATAAGCCAAACTAGTGATAAACGAGAAACTAAAAGATTCGATTGCAAGATCTAAAGATATACCTTCAAGCACTCACCTCCCCGGCAACGGCGCCAGAAAAGAGCTTGATGTCTACTACACAACTTATTCTTGTAGACTCGTGTTGGGCCTCCAAGCGCAGAGTTTTGTACGACAGTAGCAATTTTCCCTTAAGTGGATGACCTAAGGTTTATTAATCCGTGGGAGGCGTAGGTTGAAGATGGTATCTCTCAAACAACCCTGCAACCAAATACAAGAAATCTCTTGTGTCCCCAACACACCCAATACAATGGTAAATTTTATAGGTGCACTAGTTCGACGAAGAGATGATGATAAAAGTGTAGTATGGATAGTAGATATAGGTTTTTGTAATCTGAAAATATAAAAACAGTAACGTAGCAAGTAACAAAAGTGAGCACAAACGGGATTGCAATGCTTAGAAACAAGGCCTAGGGTTCATACTTTCACTAGTGCAATCTCTCAACAATGCTAACATAATTGGATCATATAACCATCCCTCAACGTGCGATAAAGAATCACTCCAAAGTTCCTATTCGCGGAGAACATAAGATAGAAATTGTTGTAGGGTACGAAACCACCTCAAAGTTATCCTTTCTGATCAATCTATTGAGCCATCCCTATAAGTGTCACGAATAGCCCTAGAGTTCGTAGTAAAATAACACCATATGAAACACATCAACCAACCCTAATGTCACCTAGATACTCAAATGTCACCACAAGTATCCGTGAGTTGATTATACGATATGCATCAAACAACTTCAGATTCATAATATTCAATCCAACACAAAGAACTTCAAAGAGTGCCCCAACATTTCTACCGGAGAAAGTAGTATGAAAACGTGCATCAACCCCTATGCATAGATTACCCCAATGTCACCTCGGGAATCCACGATTTGAGTGCCAAAACATACATCAAGTGAATCAATATAATACTCCATTGTCACCACGGGTATTCATATGCAAGACATACATCAAGTGTTCTCAAATTCATAAAAGTATTCAATCCGATAATAGTGAAACCTCAAAGGTAAAAACTCAATTCATCACAACAAGATAGAGAGGGGAAAACACCATATGATCCAACTATATTAACAAAGCTCGCGATACATTAAGATCGTGTCAAATCAAGAACACGAGAGAGAGAGAGATAAAACACATAGCTACTGGTATAAACCCTCAGCCCCGAGGGTGAACTACTCCCTCCTCGTCAGGGAGACCACCGGGATGATGAAGATGGCCTCCAGTGATGATTCCCCCCTCCGGAAGGGTGCCGGAAAAGGGCTGTAGATGAGATCGTGGAGGTACAGAGGCTTGCGGCGGCGTAAAAACTCATCTAAGTTAACTTTCGGGGGTTTCTGAATACATATGATTTTTTGGCGTTGGAATCACGCGAAGAGGTGCCATAGGGGGCCCACGAGGCACCAGGGCACGCCTGGGGGGTGGCGCGCCCTGGTGGCTCGTGGGGCCCCTGTGGGTCTTCTGGCCTCCTCCTGAAGCTTCTAGTGTCTCTTATGTTCCAGAAAAAATCGTCAAAAAGTTTCGCTGCATTTGGACTTCATTTGATATATATTTTCTGGAAAAACAAAAACAAGCAGAAAACAGCAACTGGCACTGGGCACTAGGTCAATATGTTAGTCCATAAAAATCATATAAAAGTGCACCAAAATTATACAAAACTATAATAAACATGGCATGAATACTTCATAAATTATAGATACGTTGGAGACGTATCAACAGGGCAGGCGGAGACTACCTAGGAGAGAGGTGGGCCTAGTCCCTGGTCGTGGTCCGCGAGATACCTAGTCAGAATGGCCGAAGCACTGGTCGTCTCCGTGAGCTCCTAATAATTCACTAACGGATTTGGGTATTTGATCTGAGTTGGCCACTGGCCTATACGCACTACCACCACACGGGATAATGGTTTAATGGGGCCTTCGGCGCTGTATGTATCAGCCGAAAGCTCTGTCAGATGTCCAGTTCAGCATTGTGAGCCGGTCGGGACAAGGCCATCCAGGACTGAGGTGGTGCTTGGACTCCGACCCGCAACACAACGACCCGGAGTGCAAAGGGCGATGGGCCAAAGACCCCTGAGCGCTTAGGATGTAGACCGGCGGGGACCTCTCTGCGGAGTCTAGGTAGGACTACGTCGTGTCGATCAGCCGAGGCCGGGCATGACCGAGAAAAGTGTGTCCGGCCAGAGTTAATCGAGCGTGTTGGGTAATAGTAGTGCACCCTTGCAGGAAAATTATCTATTCGAATAGCCGTGTCCACGGTAACAGGACGCTCAGTGTTATATCCCGATCTACTACAACTTGAACTGGATACTTGTGATACTAAACTGAAATGATAGCTCCGGGATCGCTTTCTCGCAGGGAGTCGAGGAAGGATCTTTGGGCTTTGCTACTACATACTTATTACTTTGTTATATGCTAATCTACACTCTTCTAATACTGCAAGACGCTGCAAGATGCTAGTCTTCGATGGCATTTCTGCAGTATAGTCCACAGATACAGCTCCTTCCCCTTTGATACCGATGCATACTTAGCATAAATCTGATGTAAGTCTTGCGAATACTTTGGATGAGTACTCACGATTGCTTTGCTACCTTTTTCTCCCCTACCCGATTGCTGCGATCAGATGACGGAGTCCCAGAGCCAGCTGACCCCGTCGACGACTACTACTACCACGGTGAGCCTACTACTACGTGGAGACCGACGACCAGGAGTAGATAGGAGGCTCACAGGCAGGAGGCCTGCGCCTTTTCGATCTAGATGTCGTTGTTTTGCTCAGCCTTCTTAAGGCAGACTTGTCCAATTATGTCTGTACTCAGATACTAACGCTTTCACTGACTCTTGTATAACTCGAGCTTATGTATTCGAGCCCTCGAGGCCCCTGGCTTTTAATATAAAGCTTGTATTATTTTATTTTGTGTCTAGAATTGTGTTGTGATATCTTCCCGTGAGTCACTAGGCTTGATCGTGCGCATTTGCGTGTATGATTAGTGCACGATTGAGTCGAAGGCGTCACAGCCCAACTATGAGTCGATTGAGATTTGGACGTGCAACGATGTGGACGCCAACCCACCACAATGGACTCCACGTTACACCTTCAGCAACTATTGTCCCCAGCCGGCTCAGGGGCTCGAAATCGCCATGTACGATCTATGCAAAGATATGTTTATCCTACAAGTTCTCAAGGATATAGTTGGACTAGATCGCTTGATACACCACGACCATGACTCAGTGATCCCCTACATTCCATCCCTAGTTCCAGTATAGTTAAAAAGCCAGTTAGCTAAATATGTACTGGCAGGGAGATATCTTCAGTATGCCAGTCCAAATCAAATCCCGTTTGTAATATACAAAAACATTTTATTTCTATTTTTTGCTCCAATAAGGGTTATGGACATGGAACTCCGTGTTCAACATCTTTTACTATTATATAACGCAGTTTTTTTTTGTGTTTTTAAGGTTCTTATATAACGCAGTTGGTACGACGTATCATCCCTACTTCCCTGCGGCTAACCCTAGCTGTCTAGTTATTGGGAGATTGCTTGTATAGGAAAGTGCAATATAGCATTGTAAACACAGAGGGTAGATTTCCACCTTCGATTTGCTTGTCGGCTTCGGGCATTTGCCTGGGTTACCAAATTCATTCAATCATCAACATGCACATATTATATAAATCATATGACATTTATCGTCGTCCAGATAAACGCGTCAGTTGTACTTTGCGCTAACTTCACCTAGCTTGCTTTGGTGTACCAGATGAGTAACAACCATTGGGTTTGGCGTAGAAGAATTAACAGGATCTGTTTTATGGATCCAAACAATTTGAGTGCAAAGCATCATGCACGTTACCACCGCACAAATGAGTACATCCATCCGGCCCCGGCGAGCGGCGATCTACACGTACGCGGCATGCATGGCCTGACCAGCACGTATAGACGCCTCCGTGTGCGACCATGCGCGTGCCACACCGCCGGTTCCTTTTTTTTTTTGACGAAATACAGCCAGATGTTGTTTTTTTTTAACACAGCCAGATGTTGTTTTTCATTCATTAAGAGGATTAATCCATCCGGGAAACACAGGAGAGCAAGGTGTACCAGAATTGTTGGCACCCTCAACCACGAACTTTACATATGTAGGAAAAGAAAAAGGAAAAGAAACGGGGGGGGGGGGGGGGGGGGGGGGGGAGTAAAACTATAGGCTACTGTGCTAGCCACTTCACACCTTTGACACCAGCCCGAAAGCAACTGTGCAACTCGTCAGTTATCATGTTACAGGTTCCCATGAAGTCGACACGGGCGACACGGGCGGCTCCCAACCCTAGCCGCCGCCGGTCCTTTCCCTCCTCCCCATCTCCCTCGTCGCCTCCGGAGGAGGCCGCCGGCAAGCCACGCAGCCACTGGTGAAGGGGGCGGCGAGGATCTACCCGAATTCGCTCATGTTGGTGACGAAGGGTCGGGCTCCGAGGCGGCGGCCTTGACGGTGAGGGCGGCTTCCTTCCTGCCGTGGGAGGCGCCCGCCGGGCGGCTGGATGTGGCCCTTGGCTGCGTGGGCAGCGAGGGCACAGAGGCGGTGATCGCGGCGTGGGGAATACCCCGTTCTTCCCCATGGCCAGATCCGAAGACGGCCACCTGATGCTTGCTGCCCATTCCACCGGCTGGTTCCATCTCCGGCGAGCTCCTCTCCGTGGGATCTGGCGATTAGCGTGGTGGGAGTTGGACTGGGAGCTCTGTCCAGGGGAAACCCTTGGTCGGCGGCGGCGACCACGACATCGGCGGTGCTGCGGGCGCCGGATCCCCCCTTGGAGGCAATGTTGAGGTACATCTCCCCCACTCCCTCCTTCCACCTTGCGCGGGTGAAAACCCCAAATCCTTGGGATTGGGCGGCTGCAGCGCAACAACGTCGTTTCCACCTTGGTGGCGTCGTCTTGGGCGGTGGGTTGGAGCGTGTGGTGCAGAGAGCTTGTGTGGTTCCTGGAGGCGGCTTGATCTTTGGCTGTGTCTTCGGTGGCGAAGTTGGGCTCATCGCTGAATCTCACAACCAATCTCAGCAACTCTCAACAAACACTGGACAAGAAGCAACACGGTCGAAAGGCCTTTACGTTTAGGCTTATGATTGTCACCAGCTGCTTGCCAAATCTGTCAACAGTGAATTACATCAAGCTACCTACCCGATGTTGATATACTAATAGTATACAAGTACTTTTGATGATACTTTTATCCAGTTGCTTTTCATGATACTAGTAATCTTACATATGGCACGTCGGACTTGATGAACACAATGTAAACGTCATAGAAGAGTTATATGTATAAGAAATTTATTGCGCATACTGACCATAGTGCAATTTTATCAAATTATCAAAACCCATTATTGGATATAAAATTAAAACATTGGACAACACATGCTGTATATTTGATAACCTAAAACGAGTAACGCATATTTAGTAACCTAACTGTTGTATGAGTATAGTGGGTGTGCTCAATCCGTTCGAGCAAGACAGTACATACGCAAGCGCTCATATATATGCGCATACACTCATCCCTATGAACGCACACGCGCACACCCAACCCTATGAGTATCTCCGAGAGACTGAGCTGGCATATCATCTTGAGATTGATGAAGTCACCATAGGCGCCTCGTAGTCGACGGGAACGTCTCCTCCCACTGAACGTGCATCAACAGAAATCCTGAAATAAATCCAGAAAAATGAGAGCATCATTACTTGAACTCTGGTGGGCTGGGGATATCACTGTCCTCCTAACCATCCAACCACAGATTGGTTTTTTTTTTCGACCAACTGAACCACAGGTTGGTTCACAATTGGCCATGTAATTGATGGCCTCTTGACCATGTAGCATCTTTGACATGGCAGGTAATGAGCCGTGTAATTGGTGGACTCTTGTGTCCAATAAGGGTGTTCATTGATATAATTTATGTCCAAGTGAAAAAGGGAAACCACACTCTGACGTGAGCGCATAACCGTAAAAGAAATAAATTATGTTTGAGGCAAGTAAATCCATTCACAACTAGCTATAACGTTCAAAATTGTTATTCTTGTACATCAGTGAATACAACATACTCCCCGCAAAAAGAAGTGAGTCCGGTATAGTTAATGAAGAGAGTCGATGAAACCATCTCTTATCATAATTCCGTGATGATACATCCATCATACGCATACATGTGTGGTGGAGAAGTCATCTTGATTTAATCCTTGTGATTTGGCTTGGTTATAGGTAGGTTGTTGAGAAGTTCATCGTGCTCGCAAGAGGCATGTGCATGGACCTCACGCGGCTTCTCTGTGAGGGCTTGGGGCTCCGCTCCCACTACTTCGAGGGGTCATAAGTGGTAGTGAAACCACCACTGGCCTTAACCACTAACCCTGTGCTCAGGCCTGGATCCGAGACTCATCCTTGGGCTGCCGCCATACTGTGACCGGAAACTCATCATGCTCCTCCTACCCGGTGTTGTCACTGGCCTCCAGGTCTCCTACAAGGGCGACTAGATCACCGTTGAGCCCGTGCCAAACACCTTCCTCATCAACTTTGGCTTACAACTTGAGTTAATAAATCATTTCTCAACATATCAAGTTGTCCATTCAAGGATTTGTGGATCGAGTCAAAACTATTTATGTTTGTTGGTTCTTGCAGGTTGTGACCAATGGGGTGCTTAAAGGCATAGAGCACCGGGTGATGACCATCCCAGCGATGCCATGGACTTTGGTGGGGTTTTCATCCAGCCGGACACGGACTGCCTCATCGGCCATTGGAGGAGTTCACCAGCGAAGGAAACCCCGACCGATATTGCACCCTCACCTTTGGTGACTTCAAGTGCATCCATAGTGTTATAAAGATGGGCTCATCACTCAATCTCGCAACCAATCTCAGCAAATCTCAACAAACACTGGAGAAAAATATTTGATGCACCACAGACAAAAGGCCTTTATGATTAGGTTTATGATTGTCACCAGTTGTTTGCCGAATCCGTCAACACTCAGTTACATCAAGCTAGCTACCCGGCGTTGATATAGTATACATGTATGTTTGATGATATTAGTAATCTTACACGTGGCATGTGAGTCTTGATGAATACAAAGTAAACGTCATAAAAGAGTTTGCACAAGAAATTTGTTGTGCATACGACGATAGAGTAATTTTATCAAATCATGAAGAACCCTTTTTGGATAAGAAAATGAAAAATTGAACAACACATATTCTACATTTGATAGCCACAAAGCAGCATATTTAGTAACCTAATTGTTGTATGAGTGCAATGAGTAATCGTACTTTGCTCCATCTCAAGAACATGACGACTTACATAACTTTATGTGGGTGCTTGCAACTGCCCAACTCACTTCTAGGCCACCGATGGAATGATCTTGCTGGGACCACACAAAAGTTAGAGGCAAGTACACAAATGTACAGATGATGACTAGACTGGTGTGCGTAAGAGGAAAGGAGGTGTCACGACATCATAGGTTAGGGCCTCACCTTCTCTTAAAAAACAGGAAGATTAGGCCTTCACCATACATTGAACACATGATTTTTTTAGCAACCGACAATAACACTGTTTTTCATTAATAAAAATAGTATGATTACCAATGACAGAAGATATTTTTATTTGGAAAAACATGCCAAAATCCCAAGAAGAGGTTCTCCTTAGCACATGCATTCACATAATCTACTTAGGGTTTATACGGTGGTGCTATCTTATAGATGATATTGTATTCTCTTAGCTAAGACATGATATTTTAGAAAGAAGATAAGATATTTCCCTCCATTGTACGAGATGTCTTCTCTTATTCACACATTTTCTTATTCTAATTTTTATCGCTCCATAATTTTTGGATCTCATGACATTATATGCTAAAGATGACACTAAGAGATAATCTATTGTATAACATGTTATATCATAACCTCAAGATGATGTGAAATACATAAGAAAATGTCGCCTTATTGACCACCGTACATGCATCTATGTTCAGCGGCTCCTCTTCTTCATGCATGCACGTGAACGGAGTGCTTATGTCAAAACAAACACTTTTCTACCGGTTTCTGGCTGTTTTGTGTCCATTATAAGATGACATAGTACACCAATGTACATGTATAGCCAGGGCTATCGCCTTTTCAAAAAACAATGTATGGCCTATACACGTGAGTGTCTCCAAATTACATGCTAGAATAATATAAATCTAGTGTGCGTGTAAATATGCACATTAGGATTTAAAGCCCCTCTGGCTTTTGCCCCCATGGCTAAGTTCTCTGAGGTCATTACCCCCTATCAGTTCTATCTTGAGGAGAATGATCAGTATATCCTTGTCAGAGAAACTTGGAGGAGCAAGGTTGAGATTGCTTTTGCTTACAAGCGTCACAAATCGTTCGTTCCCAGACCATCAAACATTTGCTGCCTACTTATGATACGCGGTGTCACATCCTTAGGTATACTCTCAATCCTAAGGTTGGTACTCAGGGCCATACCGGAAAAAATGGAGGCCCGGTGCGAAGTCAGAAAATGGGCCCTCGACATAGCAAGTGACGAGGAGGAAAACAAGATCTAATTGTTATTATTATTATTATTATATCATGTCGGTACATAGTACAATCTTCTGAATAACATCTTGGTGCAAAAGTGATTCTAGAAACTCGAAAATAATACATTATCTAGCAGAAGCGTGACATCCTTCTTGCATTCCTTGAGATAAATTCTTCAATTAGTTCTTCGTAAGATACATTCTCCAAGATGTCGTTTTCAATTGCTATCATAGCCACGAAAGGCTAGATTATGTTTTGCAAGAAATTTAACAATCAAGAGAATTCTAAGCTTATCTTTAAAGCTAGAGAATTCTAAGCTTATCTTTAAGGCTAGAGAAATTTTGCAAGAAAATCTTCTACCAAGTTTATCTTTAAGGCCCTTTTGGATAGACGCCCTCTTAGGACCCTTCTCTATCAAATTATCAATTGCTTTAGGATCAAGGCCATCCCAATTTCTCGGATCAAATATATCGGGTTGCAAAGAAACATCAGCATTAGCAGGTACGTCATCACAATGATTTGCTTCATCGGGATTATTATTCTCAACATGTACCTCATCCATGTTACTATCAACATTAGTCTGTTCTCCCTGAGTTTCAGTATGGATAGTGTCATCGTCATGTACATCATTAGTATTAGCATCTACACTCTGATTTTCAGAAGAAACATTTGATTCTTTAGCAAAAAAACCTATTAAGACCACCTTTTAGAGATTGAGCGAGTATCTCTTTTTTTTTCTTTTTCTGACGTTTTTCATATCCTGACTGGCACTTTCTAATTCTAGAGGACATTGCAGAAAGTAAACTAAGTGACAAATATCAAGAACTAAAAACTGAACATGCAGTTAAATAGGAATGAAACAACCTTCGATTGATGTGACAAGAAGAATAGCAGATCAGGGGGAGGAGGCGCGTGTTGCTTTGGCGACCAAGAAATCGTAGCATCCAACTGCAGTCCAAGGCTCCAACCTCCAAGCCTCCAGGGATCCAGGCTCCACTTGATTCCGACACACGCAGGTTGCAGGGCCGGCAAGGCGGCAACTGGAAACGAAGGGGGTCGAGTGAAAGACTGATTTGCAGGCTTGCTGTTGCTAATTTGAGAATTGAGAAGAACAGAGCACCAAATAAATAGATGGGGATTGGAAGGGAAACGTTACCTACTCCACAACTCATTGCAACGGATAATTTGGGGGAAATCGCGAAAAATTAATGGCTGGAGGATTCGGAGCGGAACGTTAGCTAAGAGTGAAGAACTGAAGATTGATTTAGTGGATCTGGGAAAGAGGAACGGCGGCCGGCGGCTGAGTTGTGAAGAAGACGAAGAGGAAAAGAGAGAGAGAGAGAGACGTGCGTGAGGAGAGGACCCAATAATTAATTCATGCAGTCCCACCATCCCATTGACTATTGTAGGGGTTAGCTGAGTTAATTCGTTGTGGGGCCCGCTGGCCTGCTGCAGCATTATCCAACATGTTTTGCACTAATATGTGCTAATTACTAAGAATACTAGTACTAAGTACATAAAAATTTGGGGGCCCCACTAATTTGGGGGCCCTGTGCAGGCGCACCTTCTGCACATGTCCACGGTACGGGCCTGTTGGTACTCACACAATTTGAGAAGCACGATGCTTGATGGGTTCGTTCTTGCTAAAGAGAAGAAGGTTGATGTTCTGGATTTCATGTTGCATGAAATGAGGTAGTGTGTCAGTGAGCAGATGTCTCCCATCTATGCTCCACTCATTCAGGCGTTGATCGAGGTTGTTTGTCCTGCCAGGTATACTTCTTTAGAAACACACACTAGTGGAGAAACGGCCTTTAGTCCCGGTTGGGAAGGGCCTTTAGTCCCGGTTCACCAACCGGGACTAATAAATCGGGACTAAAGGCCCCCACCCTTTAGTCCCGGTTGGCCACGACCCGGGACTAAATCCCTGCCATGTGGCCGGCAGCGCGCGCCGGGGGCTGGGGACCTTTAGTCCCGGTTGGTGACACCAACCGGGACTAAAGGTTTAGGGGTTTAGGGGTTTAGGGTTTATTGTTTATTTTTCCTTTTCATTTTGTGTTTTCCATTTAATTCTTTTTCATTTCAAACATATTTTACGCTACTACATACTGTACACGTTATGCATATATAATAGAATTTCTCGTAGAACCAATCATATATCATAGAATTTCTCGTACGACCATGCATACACATATATATATACAATTTGGTATATACAATTTCTCCTACAATTTGCAGATCATTACATGCAGGCATTATGTGAAATGGTATTCTCCGTCGGGAGATATGACCTGCTCAAGCAAAAATCCCGCCATTTCCTCTTGAAGTGCTCGTATGCGGTCCTTTGGTAGGAGCCTATCCCGCATCTCCACCATCTTTAAAGAAGGAGATCAATATGAATATATTAGTTGTGTGTATATATATTAGATCATGATAAAAAAAATGTGAATAGTGTTTACGTACCCAAAGATGTCTTGCATCTCCGCTCCTTTCGGTCATAAAGCGAATGTTCTCGCAAACGCAGTATGCACATAAATTAGTCCCCTTTTCCTGCCTCATACACTTTACGAGAATATAATTCAATCAGATAATAATCAAGCATGATAATGGTATTGAAACTAGAATTAAAAAGATGCGCGGACGTAGCTAGTACTACTTAATTACCTTGGGCCGTTGCCATTTCAGCTGTGGTTTCCATTCACCGACAACCTCTTTGATGAACTTTTTCCAAACCCTGCCCGGCAAAGAAAATAAATAAATGAGTTATTAATTACTTGATATCAGGAAATGAACTAAAGAGGCCGACATAGTGCGATAATGATTGAAATTACCTGTCGAGCATCAAAAACAGGCTGATGTAGTCCAGTACTTCAACAGTTTCCTCGTCAACTCTAATGATTAGCAGGATCCAGTGGAATCTGCGCACACATTTGTATAAGCGGGCATGCATAACTCATCAACTACACTTAACATCGAGTAAGCAAAAATTAAATTTGTAGTACAAGATAGTAACACTCACCTGAAGTTGTAAGGAAAAAGTATTTCTGGTCTGGTATTTAGTTCCTTCAAAAACATTAGCAAGCTATTCTCTGTGTCTTGTTTGTGGTTATTTAACACATTTTCATTAACGGTATTTGGGTCAATGAACCCAATGCCATAGACTCCATCTCTTTTCAATTCAAAAATCTTCATTCTGCATAATACCACACAAAAGAATATAGTGAGGATAATTACAGGCAATGAACGAGCTGAGCTAGAGACTTAAATTACAGAAAGAAATCACTTACAGACAATAGCAACTGACGAGAGATTTGTCGAGTGCGTCTTGATTGAATAACTGAAAAATTTCTGGAAATTCAATCCACACATCTTTTCCATGGAAGTAATGCTTTGGCTTGACTTTCACCATGAGGCTCTCTCGCCCGGCCTTTATTTCTCTCAGGTACAAGTCATGCAATCTGTACATTTGCGTTGATAGAAGCATCTCCTCGTCAGGCCTGACCAGAGGGTTCCCGGGGACATATTTCCATGCTAGTTCCTTCGGATCCATCGTGGGGACTTCCTCGATGCCTAGGAGTTGTTCAACAGTGATACCCATCTCTCCAGCCATCTCTCTATCAGCGTCGGTTACCGCCTTATCGGTACTCACCTTGAGCGGGGGGGGGGGGGGGGGGGGTCGATTGCACTGCCTGTTCTCCGAGCTGGGGAACAGTTTTCCCGCTTTTATTACTACCTGTAAGGCTCGACTGCTGATTTTTTTGTTGATAATATGACTTGCTAATAGAGCGTTCATAGTCTGATCGCCTTTTCTCCACAGCCGGTTTAGCAAGATCCACAAAGTGTTGTATGACTTTCTCAGGTATTTTCTCCTTCGGCGGCGGGGGCGGTTTCGGTGCAAAATGGGCCTTCACTTGGGCATCCACGACCCCTTTGTTTTCCTCCTCAGTCATCTCGTAAGCTAACTTCTTTTTGGCAGGAGGCTCGGGTTTCTTCTTTGGTGCTCTCTTCCGCTTTGGAGTCGGCTCACGCGGCAGAGATCGATATCGCGTACTCGCGCTGGGCTCCGTCTCGAGGTGGGGTGGATTCGGCTGACGCGGCGGAGATCAATATGGCGGACTCGCGCTGCGCTCCGTCTCGAGGTGGGTTGGAGTCGGCTGACGCGGCGGACTTGGAGGAGGAGTCGATGGCCTTGGCACCGAGTTTGGAAACACGATGCATTCCTTTCTCCATACAATGAGACCACGTATGTCTTCTCCCAGTGTCTGCTCCCCTTGACCTCCAGGAAAGTCAAGCTCTAGTGAGTCATATCCCGACAAAACTTCATCCACCCCGACAAGAGCATAGCCAGGTGGAATCGGATTGCCGTGGATGGTTGCTTCAGGTGCATTCGGTAAAGCAAAGCCGTCCGCCACCTTCATGGATATGTTCTTCATTTTCATGTGTAGCTCACAAGTTGTCGTCTCTTGGATATCATCCACGGGGTAGCGAGCCAACAGTGCATCATCGGCCGGGACCCCGTGGAACCCACGCTGCTTTTCGGCATAGATGGGATGGTACTATCCAATGCTGGATCTGGTTGCTCCTGCCGCTGAGACGCCCTTTGTTGGCTAATTGTGTCGATCTGCTCCTGCTGCTACATGAAAGCGCGTTCCAACTCCGCGTTCTTTGATTCTACCTTTTGAAGCCGGTCTGCATCCTGCTTCTTCTGGTCTGCATCCTGCTTCTTCTTTCTCGCACGGCTTCTGTAAATGTCGTTCCACTCCGTAAAACCCTCAACCAACGGAACAACGCCTTTGCCTCGTGTTCGTCCCGGGTGTTCAGGATTCTTGAGGGCGCGTGTAAGCTTGTCGTTCTCTCTCTCGGGCTGGAACGCCCCCGTTCGAGCCTCTTTTATTGCTTCAAGTAAAGCGTCCGAGGCTTCTTTAAGACTTGCCTGTTCAATAATCTCCCCTGTCTTTGGGTCCAACTTTCCCCCATGCGCATAAAACCAAGTCCTGCACCTGTCGGGCCAACCCACTATTTTTGGAGTGACCCCTGCAGCAATCATCTTTTCCTCAGATTCATCTCACTTAGGCAACACAGTCTTGTAGCCACCTGGCCCCAGAACATGGTGAAACTTTTTTTTCTCAACATTTATCTTGTTTTTCCTCGACCGTTCCTTAGCTGCTTCCGATTCCTTGAACTCCACAAATAAGTCCCAGTGATCTTTTACCTTCTCTAGTGGTCCAGTGAATTCTGGAGTCTTCTTTTCTGCGTTGACGTAGTTGGCCCATAATCTTTTCTTCCAAGTCTGGAATTGTGTGGCCATCTTCTTAAGAGCACACTTCTTGACTTTCTCCCGTTGGAGATCTGTGAAACCCTCTGATAGGGTGAAATGTGACATGAGCGTATCCCAAAGCAGATTTTTTGCTCTTTCGTCGACAAAACTAACTCCTCGATCTTCCTTTGGCTTATTCCATTCTTGAACGGTGATCGGGATTTGGTCCCTAACAATAACTCCGCATTGATGTATAAATTTGTCCGCATTCTTTTTAGGAGCAATCAGTTCGCCATCTTCTTTGATTTCATCGATGTTGTACTTTATGCCATCGGGCAACGTTTTGGCCGGGCCTCGTACTACCCTTGTAGAAGATTTGCTCGATCCAGAGGGCTAAAAGAAGAAAGATTCGTTAATATATATATATACAAATCAATTAATACATGTAATGATCACCAGAGGCCTTATATATATATAGGGTGGGTCTATTCTGCCAACCCCCTTATGACCTTATTCTACCAACATTTGGGCTTATTCTGCCAACACCCTCCCGACGCACCCCGTAGCTAGAAACTAACCACGCACCCCACTCCTCTCTTCCCTCCCAGCCCACCACACCGCCTGCCTCCCCAAGCTGCTCTCAGACCACCTCCCTCCCCGCGCTGCCGCAACGCCGCCACCCCCCGAGCCGCCGCGCCGCCTACCCTCGCGCCACCGCACCAGCCCCAACCCCACCATCTTCCTCTCCCCGCCCGCACCCACCCACCCCCAGCCCACCTCCTTCCTCCCCCGCTCCCCCAACCTTCTTCCTCCCCACTGCCTCCGCCTCCACCGGTCCCTGGCGAGGCCTCAACAACCGGATTCGGCTGCCACAAGCCCCCGGCACGGCCTCAACCACCGGATCAGGCCGCCACTAGCCCCCGCCGCGGCATCAACCACCGGATTCCGGTCGTCACCGGCCCGGACGCGCCTTTAAACCACCGGATCCCTAACCGCCGCCGCATCTGCAAACTACCACCGCGTTCGCGCCTCACCAACGCAGCGCCGCCCTACAACCTCTCTCGTAGCCCCGCCAACCCCTCCACCTTCCTCCACCTCCTTTCCCTCCCAGCGCAGACGAGACCCCTCCAGCCGCGCCCGTATTTCCCTCCAAGCGCATACTCCTCCACCCGTCTTCTCCATGGATCCATCTCATGAGCTCCGCATCGAGGATCCGCCTCCCTCCTCCATGGATCGGTCCGGTGAGCCTCCACCCCCGACTCCCACCTCTACAGATACATTAATTTTGACGCGCGTGCCCTCTCTGATGTGCGCCTCACCCAGTGGCGGGGCCCCACATCGCCGGCATCGGCCTCCAACGAGCAGTGGCCTGAGCTCGTCTTCCATTTCTCTACTCGTGCACCTCCCCTGCAGTCCCTGCTGTTCGTGGGCGCAAGGGATGCGGTCCACTATGTTGAGGTGGTGCAATGCGCTCGCCGCCATGCGTCAGTCCAGTGGCTTCAGTCGTGACCATCTCCCTCCCCTCGATGAACTGCATCGCCGCCGGTTTCGCTGGTGAGCAGTTCGCTTCTGTTGATGCTACCGAACCTCCCCGAGTGAGGTTCATTTTGTGTTCTGTTCATGCAGTTCGGTTGTAAAATTGTGCAGTTCTTTTGTGTTTCCTGAAAGAGAAAATCAAAGTGCAAATGCAGTCCGATGTGTTTGCTCTTAAGGTTCATTTTACTTATTTTTGGCAGGAAACATAAGTGGTGCAGTTCGGTTGGATGCCCTGTTACTCAATTTATGTTGTTGAAAACTACAGTTTATTGTAAGAATTGTTAAAAAAAATGGTGAGTGGGGAAGTTCATTGTAAAAACTGCAGCCCATTCAGAGTTCACTGGAGTAAATCTGCATCCATGTGATGCAGTTTCGGCTGGAGGGCTACAATGAAGTCCGTCCGTGAATTGCTGCCAGTTTTTCATTGTGTTTTGTGCGGTGCAGTTTGCTGCTGGTGGATCTCCAGTACTAATTGTGCTATGTATAGGATGTAGGTATGGCTGTATGTATGCTAATCAGTTCATTGTTACCACTCATGCCAAGTGGTGGTATGCTAATCAGTTCACTCGGGCTTGTTTGCACAAAAAAATTTCAAAGAAGTTCGCTTCTTATTAGATGTAGTTCACTCGCTCAGTCTCTGTTGTTTGGTTTACTCGCCTGGTCTACGCACGTAATTTTTTTTTGAAAAAAGACATGAAAAATTAATGCGGTCCACTTTCGGTAGTGTCGCGGTTCACTTTGGGTAGTGTTGCGGTTCACTTACTTCCAACGTGAAGTGCAGAAAAAATATTACACAAACGATAAAAAAAAGTAACGTGGTTCACTTCTCGATGATGTTTGCGGTTCACTTACGCTCGATGTGAAGCGCACTTCACTCCCTCATGCGGTTTACTTTCGGTAGTGTCGTGGTTCACTTTTGGTGGTGCCGCGGTTCACTTACTCCCAAAATACGAAGTGCAAAGAAAATTGTTATTGAAACGACAAAAAAAGTAATGCGGTTCACTTCTCGATTATTTTGCGGTTCACTTACGACCGATGATGAAGTGCGGTCCACTTCCTCGCTTTGGGAAATTTTACGTGTGACGAAAATGAAATCATGCGGTTCGCTTGCCCATCTGTTGCAGTGTGGATTTCCTTCTGAAGCAGTGCGGTCTTCTATTCAATGCGAGTGCACTGCACGATCTATATATTTTTCAAAATTGACTAATCTGCACTGCGTTACCGAGTCTAGTGAACTCCATTTTTTTTTCTCGCATTTTTCTTCTGAGTGAACTGCATTAGGATTTAATTTTTCAAAACATGAACTGAACTACATAACACAAAAAACAAAGCCAAAAATCGAAATTGAAGAACTGCTCAACGGAGCCTCACTTTTTTCAGAGATATTGTGACATTGGGGGAAGGTGCTGCAGAGAGCAGCCGGGGGTAGGGCCGTGCTGGTTGTCAGCTAGCTCCGGATCCGAGCTCAGGCGTGTGGCCATCGTGCCGCCGCTGTGGAGGGGGTGTGGGAGGGACGGCGTTACTGCTCTTCCACCAGGAGTCACCGGCAAACTGCACGGCCGCAACGCGTGGACTGCACGGCGGGCGCTGTCAGACACAGCAGTCCTCCAGCAAGCTGCATGCAAGGCTCCGGTGGATTGAAAATCATGCTCCTCCCGCGCGCATAGTGTGCCCAAGTGAACTGCAGAATTTTGGTAGGGGCGCGATGAAAATGCGAACTGCAACATACGCCGCGGTGGAGCTTCTCATCGTCTCGGCCGTCGTCGTTGGAGGGGGAGGCCGGTGCGCACCCCGGCTGCGAACTGCAACATACGCCGTCGCAGCAACATACGCCGTAAGCGGAGGTGCTGCCCACGGCGGCCTGGATCGGGCGGCGGGGCATCACGCGGGCCCGCAACGGCCAGGATTTCGGCGGCTCCAGGGATCTGGTGGCGGGCTGGCCATGGCGGCATGGGTCGGGCAGCTGGGCTCCGGGGCCGACCTGGATTTTGGCGGCTGGGAGGATGGGCGGCACGGGTAGCCCATGCCGCGTGGGAGGACAGCGGTGGCGCTGGGAGCCTGTCTGACGTGGGGATCCGGCAGCTCCGTTGGCCGGCCGCGGAGGAAGGCGGGAGGAAGGGGATCCCGGCGTGGCGCGGGGACTCGAGGCCGGCGCGGCGTGGTCCCGATGCGGTGCAGTGCTGGGACCCGAGGCAGGTCGGAGGTAGGCGGCGGGAGGGGGCGGGGATCGTGGGGTTGGTGCGGGGGTGGATCCGGGGAAGATGGTGGCTTGGTGCAGCGCGGTGCGGGGACCCGAGGCAGGCCGGGGCTGGCAGTGGGAGGCCGTGGCGGCGGAGATCCGCGGACGGCAGTGCGTGCAGTTTTTTGCGGCGAGAAGTTCACTCGTTTCAATACTGCAGTACTCTTGCTTTAGAAAGTGCAATGCCCTCGTGTTGAGCGTGCAGTCCGGAAGTGGGCAGAATAGTTATTCTGCCAATATTGGCAGAATAGACGGGCTGTATATATACCTCGCCGGACTTTGTTAATTGAAGAACATTTCCTTTGCCATCATTGTTTGTGTGCCCTTCGTCTATTGGTTCTTCCTCAGTTCCCTCACCGGACTCGTTCAGATATTGTGAGCCGTCATCTGGTTCAATCTCTGGGTTTTGGGAGTGTATCATGTCGAACATGATATCCTCTTGATCATGGTCGTCTCTGCCACTATAGTCCATAGCTTAACTAATCCAGAAGAAAGATAAAACAATTTAGTATTCAAATTAGAATGCATTCAATAAGCAAAAACTAATACATCTCGAATAATCCAGTTAATGCATCATCGAATATTATCGAATATTATCACTAATACATCTCGAATATTATCATATAACATCACTAATACAGCTCGAATATTATCGAATAATCCAGTTGACTCACGGTTCCTGAGGCGCGGGCGGTGGACACCCAAAGAGAAAGAACCATCACGGGATCATAGCTCGGGTGAGATCCCTGAAGAACCTGCCAGGTATTGGAGAACCTGACGTCCAACGCAACCATGTAGCGACGGACGTGCTCGTCCTCCTCCCTAACACGGTGACGTACCACCTCCTCAGGGGACGGCTGCCTCCGCACCGATAGTGGTCCACGCGACCGCCACAAAAGAAGCTCCGGGTCGACGACGAGAGCCCGATTCCTCACCAAGCTGCGCGCCCCGGAAGGTAGCACCTCTCAGTGCCAGCCCGGCGGAGCCCAGTCCCGGACATGGCGCCTCTCAAGCAGGTTGTCGCCGCCGAGTCGACGACGAGGATGCGGGCCGGGCATCGTCGACGTCGAGAACAAATTCTTATGAAAACAAATTCCTATGCAATAATTATCATTTTATTATGCTACTCATATTTAATAAACTTTTACAACTATAGTAGATGGGCAAATTTGAACAACATTTTATAGCACTGATCCAACCATTCTTTTTATAGAGAACCCACACTTGAACAACATTTCTATTCATCCATTTAAAATCCATCTATCTAACATTTCTATTCATCCATCATTCTAACATACATCAATATAACATCTATCCATCTACATATCCATCTAACATTCATCTACACACAAAAATACATAATAAATCCATCTAATTAACATTCATCTACACACAAAAAAATATGAACAAATTAAAAAAATGAAAAAAAAGATGAACAAAAGGAGGAGGAGAGGCTCACCAAGCGGGATCGTCGGGGCGGAGGGAGGCGGGGAGGATGCCGGAGATGGAGGGAGGCACGCCGGTGGACGGAGGGAGGCGGGGAGGACGCCGGAGACAGAGGGAGGCGCGTGGAGGAGCGGCGCCGGCGCGGGCTCGGGCCGCGGCGGCGCATGGAGGAGCGGCGACGTCGGGCAGAGGACGGCGACGCGGCCGGCGTCGGGCAGAGGGGGCGGCCCGCCGTGAGAGGCGCGCTCTGGCATCGGGCAGAGGCGGCAGAGGGGGCGGAGGCGCGCGTCGGCGAGGTGAGGCCGGCCGGGGCGCGTGGAGGAGAGCGCGCGGCGCAAGGAGGAGAGCGGCGCCGGCGGGCTCAGGCGGTGCGTGGAGGCCGGCGGCGGGAACTGACGTCGAGGGCGCGGTCGGGCAGCCTGACGGCGTCGCGTGGAGGCCGGCGGCGGGAGCGGACGCGTCGAGGAGCAGCTGGTCGATCGGGCGAGGGAGAGGAAGATTTGGGGGAGAAGGAGGCAGTTTAAATACCCAGAGGCCTTTAGTCCCGGTGCGTGGCATCAACCGGGACTAAAGGGTCTTTAGTCCCGGTTGGTGCCACGCACCGGGACTAAAGGCCTACCCTTTAGTTTTTGTTGTTAGAAAGGGTTAAAATGTTTTTCATGTTTTCTGTTTTTGTTTTTTGCTTTATTTTTTTACTTTTGTTTCTACTAATTAACAGGCAATATTTAGAGTGTTTGAGTGAATCTTTTTGCTTTAGGTCACAAAAATTATAAACTTTTCGCTAGTGCCAGTAGTTTTCAAATTTGAATAGTTTAAATTTGAATTCTTTGAAATTTGTGTGAATCACTAGTTTGTGAATAACTTTAGTTTAAACTTATTTCAACTCCAGACTTTTTGTGCATTCAATATGCACCATTCAAAGCCACATCCTCAAATTTCAACCCTTTCTAACTTCATTTGCTATTTTTCATGCATTTAATGATTTTTTGAGCTAAATGACCCTGAAATTGAAAAGCACTACAAATGAACTCTGAAAAGGTTGAAACTTGGCATGGTATCATCATTTCACCCACATAGCATGTGCTAAAAAGTTGAGAGGGTTACGGCAAAAACTGGATGCACTTCATGTACAAACTGGACCATCTCCTTCGAAGTATCAAGGTTTCGGACGAAAACTCATCTGTTACAAAGGCATTTCATTTTTTTAAACTTATTTCAACTCCAGACTTTTTGTGCATTCAATATGCACCATTCAAAGCCACATCCTCAAATTTCAACCCTTTGTAACTTCATTTGCTATTTTTCATGCATTTAATGATTTTTTTGAGCTAAATGACCCTGAAATTGAAAAGCACTACAAATGAACTCTGAAAAGGTTGATACTTGGCATGGTATCATCATTTCACCCACATAGCATGTGCTAAAAAGTTGAGAGGGTTACGGCAAAAACTGGATGCACTTCGTGTACAAACTGGACCATCTCCTTCGAAGTATCAAGGTTTCGGACGAAAACTGATCTGTTACAAAGGCATTTCATTTTTTTAAGCTTATTTCAACTCCAGACTTTTTGTGCATTCAATATGCACCATTCAAAGCCACATCCTCAAATTTCAACCCTTTCTAACTTCATTTGCTATTTTTCATGCATTTAATGATTTTTTTGAGCTAAATGACCCTGAAATTGAAAAGCACTACAAATGAACTCTGAAAAGGTTGAAACTTGGCATGGTATCATCATTTCACCCACATAGCATGTGCTACAAAGTTGAGAGGGTTACGGCAAAAAAAAGGATGCACTTCATGTACAAACTGGCCTATCTCGGCTACTCACTAGAGAAGAAAGTGATGACGGTGAAGCCGATCACATCCCAGAGTGGGATCTTGGGGTATAAAACATTTTCTTCGCGTGTGTCCCTTTGCGCCGTAACCATGGACAATCTTCATCATTTAACAGGATGCTTGGGTCAGTCTTCACTGTGAAGGGAGGAATTTCATGAAACTTTTCATAATCTTCTGACATGTCTGTCTTGTCCTCCACTCCCACGATGTTTCTTTTCCCTGAAAGAACTATGTGGCGCTTTGGCTCACCGTATGATGTATTCGCTTCCTTATCTTTCCCTTTTCTCGGTTTGGTAGACATGTCCTTCACATAGAAAACCTGCGCCACATCATTGGCTAGGACGAATGGTTCGTCTGTGTACCCAAGATTGTTGAGATCCACTGTTGTCATTCCGTACTGCGGGTCTACTTTTACCCCGCCTCCTGTCAGATTGACCCATTTGCACCGAAACAAAAGGACCTTAAACTCATGTCCATAGTCAAGTTCCCATATCTCCTCCATGTAACCATAATATGTGTCCTTTTCCCTATTGGTGTTTGTTGCATCAAAGCGGACACCACTGTTTTGGTTGGTGCTCTTTTTATCTTGGGCGATCGTGTAAAATGTATTTCCATTAATCTCGTACCCTTTGAAAGTCAATATAGTCGAAGATGGTGACTTGGCCAACAAGTACATCTCATCTCCAACACTGTCGTCATTCATGAGATGTGTTTGCAACCAACCGCCGAAAGTCGCCATGTGTGTATGTTTAATCCAGGGGTCAGACTGCTCCGGATTCTTGGAGCATACAATATCCATGTGTTCCTCGATATACGGAGCCACCAAGGTGGAATTTTGTAGAACTGTGTAGTGTGCTTGGGCCCAAGAATCCCCGTCCCTACATATTACTGAATCCTTTCCTAGCTTGCCTTTTCCACTCAGTCTCCCCTCATGCCGCGATTCAGGAACACCAATCGGCTTAAGGTCAGGAATAAAGTCAACACAAAACTCAATAACCTCCTCTGTTTCATGGCCCTTGGAGATGCTTCCTTCTGGCCTAGCACGGTTATGAACATATTTCTTTAAGACTCCCATGAACCTCTCAAAGGGGAACATATTGTGTAGAAATACAGGACCCAGAATGGCAATCTCTTCGACTAGGTGAACTAGGACGTGCGTCATGATATTGAAGAAGGATGGTGGGAACACCAACTCGAAACTGACAAGACATTGCACCAAATCATTCTGTAACCTTGGTAGGATTTCTGGATCGATTACCTTCTGGGAAATTGCATTGAGGAATGCACATAGCTTCACAATGGCTAATCAAACATTTTCCGGTAGAAGCCCCCTCAATGCAACCAGAAGTAATTGCGTCATAATCATGTGGCAGTCATGAGACTTTAGGTTTTGGAATTTTTTCTCTGCCATATTTATTATTCCCTTTATATTCGACGAGAAGCCAGACGGGACCTTCATACTGAGCAAACATTCAAAGAAGATTTCCTTCTCTTCTTTGGTAAGAGCGTAGCTGGCAGGACCTAGATACTGCTTTGGATGCATGCCGTCTTTTTCGTGCATACGTTGCTGGTCCTCCCGTGCCTCCGGTGTATCTTTTGTCTTCCCATACACGCCCAAGAAACCTAGCAGGTTCATGCAAAGATTCTTCGTCACGTGCATCACGTCGATTGCAGAGCGGACCTCTAGGACTTTCCAATAGGGTAGGTCCCAAAATATAGATTTCTTCTTCCACATGGGTGCGTGTCCGTCAGCGTCATTCGGAACAAATTGTCCGCCAGGACCCTTTCGAAAGATTACTTTTAAATCCTTGACCATATCAAGTATATCATCACCAGTACGGTGGTCAGGCTTCTTCCGGTGATCTGCCTCACCTTTGAAATGCTTGCCTTTCTTTCTTAAGAGATGCTTGATCGGAAGAAATCGACGATGTCCCAGGTACACATTCTTCTTACATTTATCCAAATATATACTTTCGGTCTCATCTAAACAGTGTGTGCATGCGTGGTATCCCTTGTTTGTCTATCCTGAAAGGTTACTAAGAGCAGAACAATCATTGATGGTTACAAACAGCAACGCTCGTAGGTCAAATTCCTGCTGTTTGTGCTCATCCCACACACATACACCTTTTATGTCCCACAGCTGTAAAAGTTCTTCAACTAATGGCCTTAGGTACACATCAATGTCGTTGCCGGGTTGCTTAGGTCCTTGGATGAGCACTGGCATCATAATGAACTTCCGCTTCATGCACAACCAAGGAGGAAGGTTATAGATACATAGAGTCACAGGCCAGGTGCTATGATTGCTGCTCTGCTCCCCAAAAGGATTAATGCCATCTGCACTTATACCAAACCATAAGTTTCTTGCGTCACCTGCAAAATCCGGCCACTTTCTCTCGATTTTTCTCCACTGCGACCCATCAGCGGGTACTCTCAACTTCCTGACTTTCTTACGGTCTTATTTGTGCCATCGCAACAACTTGGCATGCTCTTTGTTTTGGAACAAACGTTTCAACCGTGGTATTATAGGGGCATGCCACATCACCTTGGCAGGAATCCTCTTCCTGGGGCGCTCGCCCTCAACATCATCACCAGGGTCATCGCGGCTGATCTTATAACGCAATGCATCGCATACCAGGCATGCATTCAAATTCTCGTACTCCTCACCGCGGTAGAGGATGTAGTCATTAGGGCATGCATGTATCTTCTGCACCTCTAATCCTATAGGGTAGACAGCCTTCTTTGCTTTGTACGTACTGTCGGGCAATTCGTTGTCCTTTGGAAGCATCTTCTTTAACATTTTCAGCAACTTTTCAAATCCCTTGTCAGATACACCATTCTCTGCCTTCCATTGCAGCAATTCCAGTGTGGTACCCAGCTTTTTCTTGTCATCTTCGCAATTTGGGTACAACAATTTTTTGTGATCCTCTAACATGTGCTGCAACTTCAACTTCTCCTTTTCACTTTCGCAGTTTCTCTTTGCATCAGCAATGGCCCGACCAAGATCATCAGCGGGCTCATCCGATGCCTCTTCTCCAGCTTCTTCTTCTTCATTCTCTTCCCCCATTGTAGTACCATCGTATTCAAGGAACCCAGGATAGTTTTCATCATCCTCTTCTTCTTCATTCTCTTCCATTAGAACCCCTCTTTCTCCGTGCTTGGTCCAACAGTTATAGCCGGACATGAAACCGGACGTAAACAGGTGGACGTGAATGACTTTTGAGCTAGAGTAATTCCTATCATTCTTACAGACACCACATGGACAACACATAAAACCATTCCGCTTGTTTGCCTCAGCCGCACGCAGAAAACTATGCACGCCATTAATGAACTGGGGAGAGCGTCGGTCATCGTACATCCATTGCCGACTCATCTTCATTACACAACACCGAAAAGACCAAATTAATACAAGTTCATACATAAAGTTCATACACACTTATTCTCATAAACTAACATAAAACTATCTAGCTAAAGCATTTAAATGCAACAACAAATGCGATCAAAATCGCAACTAAGGTAATAATTGATCCAACAGCATAATGATACCAAGCCTCTTTATTAACGACATATTTTCTAATCTTTCTAATCTTCAAGCGCATTGCATCCATCTTGATCTTGTGATCATCGACGACATCGGCAACATACAACTCCAATTTCATCTTCTCTTCTTCAATTCTTTTCAATTTTTCTTTCAAATACTCATTTTCTTTTTCAACTAAATTTAACTTCTCAACAAGAGGGTCGGTTGCAATTTCCGGTTCACATACCTCCTAGATAAAAATATCTATGTCAACTTGATGGGCATAATTGTCATAAACACGAAATGCAACAAATAGTTATAAAAGAGAATATACCACATCCGAATCATAAACCGGACGAGGGCCGACGGGGACGGATATCAAAACCATGGCACTATGTATAACAAACAATCATACAAGTAAGAAAATTATACAAGTAACTATCTAAATCATACAAATAAGATTTTTTTTTATAAAAAGGATAAGAACAAGAGGCTCACCAAGGTGGTGCCGGCGACGGGATGGTGCGGGCGATCGACGGTGGTTAGGACGGGGACGGGAAGGCACTAAGTAAACCACACCTACACATATGCAAACTAAGAAGTTAATTTGAGCTCAAATTGCATATAAATCAAATAAACTCTCACATAATTACTCCCAAACTAAAACCCACAAATCACTATACTTATAGAGCATTGCACGAGCTAATCTAGCAATGAGAGATGAAAGGACAAAGTTGCTAACCTTTGTGAACACTTGGATAGATGGGGTGCCTCAAATCTTGACAAATCTTGGCAAAAATGGAGGATGAGCTCGAGCAAGGGGAAGTGAACAGAGGAGAGAAAGGAGAAAACAGAGAAAGGAGAGCTTGGGCTCGGGCTGGACGAAGCACTATATATAGTGATATCTTTAGTCCCGGTTGGTGATACCAACCGGGACTAAAGGTCCATCTCTAGTCCCGGTTGGTGATACCAACCGGGACTAAAGGGGCTCGCAGGGGCCCCAGCCTGACGCCAGCCTGCCACCACCCCTTTAGTCCCGGTTGGTAACACCAACCGGGAGTAGAGGTCAAAAATGAACCGGCACTAAAGCCTAGCCATTGGAACCGGGACTAGTGGTCACATTAGTCCCGGTCCAAAACCCGACCGGGACTAATGCTCCGGACGAAAGGCCTGTTTTCTACCAGTGTCTGGTCGTTGACGAAATTGGTCTGACTAAGGAGTTAGGATTTCGCCAGTGCGACATTCCTATCGTGAGGAAATTGAGTGCCCCGATGAAATTGAGAGTTCAAATTTTCGACCGTTGCTGAGCTAGCACCAGCTGTCGAGTGGATCCTTATCCGTACAACGGTCATGTCTGAAGGGGCATTTATGTCTTATCATGTCGGTTTGCCTGTGGCTATAAATAGCCGCCCCCCACAACCATTTGTTGGTTGGGTGCTCCAAGAGAGAGATTGACATTTGTCATTTGAGAGCAACCCATCCTCTGACGAACTTGTAAACCCAAGTGAGGAAAAACCCAACTAGAGCCAAAGTGATTGAGCATCACTGAAGAGATTGGCCTATGTGATCTGACGCCTGTTACCTTTGAAGACTGTCATTCTTCCAGACGGTTAGGCGTCATGTTCTGAGCACCCAAGAGGAAATTGTGGAGTGCCACTGAACAAGTCTGTGAAGATTTTGGAAGTCTACCTTGAAGACTTACCATGAGTGATTGTGCGGGGTCTCAGTGACCTTAGCTCAACAGGAATACGATGAGGACTAAGTGTCTTCTGAGTTGAATCTCAAGCCGCCTCAACCAGACGTACAGTTGATACATCAACTGGAACTGGTCTACCAAATCATCGTGTCTTCACCGAGCCAACATGGTGTCAAATTCCTCAACCCTTTACTTTCAGTACATCTGCATTTGAAGAATTTTTTATCTGCACTCTGAAGAATTTGAACTGAAGACTTTCATCATGATGCCTTTCATTTCCTCAGTGTTGGAGATATGCCCTAGAGGCAATCATGTATGATGATATTTCCTGTGTGTTTATGAATAAAGATAGTCCTTGGACATTATCAATGATGTGTATCAGGAAGTACGTGACTTGTTTGTGGGACTATGCATTGTATGATGACTGTCCTAAAAGGTCCCTAGACGAAAGGGCTGTGTGGACGCGCAGCCGACTAGACTAGCATATGACACGGTGGATGGCTCGGTCTCACTGGCCATGGAGCATTGGATGCTAACCAGATAATATGGACTCGGAAGGATCTGGTTGGATTCGACATAGTTGGATCTGAGCCGAGATAAGGTCCGAGTCAGACACAGCGATAGGTCATCTGCGAGTCTCTAGTATAACATACGTTCTATGTCCTAAGACCAGAGCTGGCGCATGTACTTGGGATGGTGACAGACCTGCTTTGGGCCAACCAAACGCTGCTCCGTAACTGGGTAGTTATAAAGCTAGGTTTCGGGCTTGTCCAGACCCATGCTGCAAGACATGGTCGAGCAAGATGGGATTTGTCCCTCCGATCAGGAGAGATATACTCTGGGCCCCTCGTGTGATCCGGTTTGTGGTCAGCATCACTGGAACGAGAAAGAGGTCGGGCTAGCACAAGGATGACAGAATCACCTTGAGCCCGACAACATATATCGTGTGGCAAAGGGAACAGAAGTGTGACACATTGTATAGGTTCGCCAACTGGCTTCATTGTCTACTTGGTGATTGGCACGCCTTGCTAGAGGCCGCTACCAACCGAACAGGTCGGAGGTGATCCGACCTGCGACCAAGTCGACTTGAACCTAATGGGTCGCACGCTTAAGGGAAAGAACCTACGAGGTCGGATCCAAGGACACTGGTTGGATGTGATCCGAGCTGGACTTGGATCATGACCGAATAGACTTGTGGGCTTTAGGATCTGTGCGAGGCCCAAGTGTTGAGCCCTCGACGGATGCCTATATATAGTGGAGGTGTGCTACTTGTGAGCCACGTTGGGATTTTCCCCGAAGAGGAAGGGTGAAGCAATATAGTAGCGATAAGTATTTCCCTCAGTGAGAACCAAGGTTTATCGAACTAGTAGGAGAATCACACAAGCACCACGTCAACAGCACCTACACACACAAGAGCAAATACTTGTACCCAACGCGAGCAAGAGGGTTGTCAATCCCCTTGAACTCATTACTTGCAAAGATCAAATCTGATAGTTGTAGATATATAAATTGCAAAGTAAAATAAAAGAAAGTAAAATTGCAGCAAGGTATTTAGGGTTTTAGTAATATGATTTAAGTAGACCCAGGGGCCATAGTTTTCACTAGAGGCTTCTCTCTCATATAGATAGCATACGGTGGGTAGACTAATTACTATTGGGCAATTGATAGAATAGCGCATAGTTATGATGTTATTCATGGCAATGATCTTGTATATAGGCATCACGTCCTTGACAAGTAGGCCGAAACGATTCTGCATCTACTACTATTACTCCACTTCGAGAGCGCTTCTATGCTTGCCTCTCTAGGTATTAAGTTCATAACAAACAGAGTAATGCATGAAGTATGATGACATGATGTAGACAAAGTAAAATCAAGCAATATGAATAGACCCCATATTTTTATCCTTAATGGCAGCAATACAAATACGTGCCTCGCTACCCCTTCTGTCACGAGGTGAGGACACCGCAAGATTGAACCCACTACAAAGCACCTCTCCCATTGCAAGATAAATCAATCTAGTTGGCCAAACCAAACGGATAGATCGGAGAGAAATACAAAGCTATAACAATCATGCATAATAAAGTTTAGAAAAGACTCAATTACTTTCAATGAATAATCTGATCATAAACCCACAATTCATCGGATCCCAACAAACACACCGCAAAAGAAGATTACATCGGATAGAACTCCGAGAAGATCAAGGAGAACATTGTATTGAAGATCGGAGAGAGAGAAGAAGACGTCTAGGTACTAGCTATGGACCCGTAGGTCTGTGGTGAACTACTCACACATCATCGGAAGGCAGCAAGGTTGATGAAGAGGCCCTCTGTGATCGATTCCCCCTCCGGCAGATTACCGGAGAAGGACTCCAGATGGGAACAGAAACTTGCGGCGGCGGAAAAGTTATTTCGGGTGGCTCTCTGTTGGTTTGGGGATATTTGAGAATATATAGAAGTGGAATTAGGGCAAACGGAGTTGCGTGGGAGTCACGAGCTCAGGGGGCGCGCCCTGTGAGCTCGTGGCTCTCCCGTAAGGCTTCTGGCCACCTCCCGAACCATCTAGGGTCTCTTCTAGTCCAAAAATAATCCCCGTAAAGTTTCATCGTGTTTGGACTTCGTTTGGTACTGATTTTCTAAAAAGCCAAAAAGAAGCAAAAAACAGGAACTGGCACTTGGCACTGAGTTAATAGGTTAGTTCCCAAAAATGATATAAAATTGCATAAAAAGTATCTAAGATTGATAATATAATAGCATGAAATAATAAAAAATTAGAGATACGTTGGAGACGTATCAAGGTGCGGCACACTCATTGAGTTGATCGCTTCGGCGCCGTCACTAGGGCTTTGCATGTGTTGCAACTAGCCACCTCCACTCGCCGCCGGCTGTGTGATCGGACCTAGAAGTCCGCCGCATGGTGTTCCTCCTGCATGCGCGGATACCTTTAAAGGTGGTGCACTTGCGCTGCTCTGGCGAACCTGTTTGTGGGATCCGATCAGCTACGTGGGAGATCGAAGAGGAGACGACTCCGGAGATGCGCTGCCCCAACACTACTTCCGCTGCACGGCACTGCGCGTCTAGTGGTAACGATCCATGATCCATCTTTGTTAGCATGTTCCTGGATGTTCTTGTTGGGAAACGTAGTAGAAAACAAAAAAATTCGCTCCTATGATCACCCAAGATCAATATGAAGATGCGTAACGGGTTGGGATCACGATCGTTACCGTCACCGAGTTGCAGCGGAAGAAGAACGTGTCGGTGTAGATCATACTTGGAGTCCCTCGAACCGTCGATGAATGATCCCTCATACCGCCCATGAACAGTCCCTTGAACTAAAGACCAAAAGCACGGCCTCTCTACTTGGTTGCAAGCGTGCAGCCTTCACGATCCGGCAGCGCTTCGCCGTCCAGAGCTAATCGTCGTCGGAGAATTAGAGGGAGGATATTAGAACCACACAGGGCTTCAAATTATGAGGACAAGAGGATTAGCCTAGCTCTAATTAGTCAACTAGGACCAACTAGAACTAGACTAGAACTAGAAGAACTAGAGGAGGCTCCAAAACTTGTGTTGTCTCAAAGGACAAAATCCCCTAGTATATATAGGTTGGAGGGGAGGGAGAGGGCAGCCACCAAGGGGGAAAGAGCCCCCTTGGTGCGCCGGCCTAGGGGAGGAGTTGGACTCCCTCCCCTAGTAGGATCCCCCCCCCCCACAAGGAAAGGGGGGCACCTCCACTTGGGCCTTTGTGGCCCAAGTTGCCTTCCACCTCTTGGCCTTTTTAGGCCCGTTGATATTTAAATTAAATATAAAATGTTCTAAATACTTTTAGACCATTTTATATATATGTTAACATCTTCGTAAACATTTTCCACCTATATATAATTTATCGGTAATACCCGGTATTACCCGATACTCACCGAAACCCTTCTGGTGACACCGAAATGCTTTCGGATCCTCTCGGAACTATTCCGAATATTCGTGAAATAATTTCACAAATATATTCTCATGACTCCCTTCCTACTAACACTTAGCAGATCATGATTGCCTTAAGATTGTGACCCCGTAGGTTCGGTAACTTATAGACATGAATGAAACCGTTCGTTCAATGACCGACAGCGGCAGCGTGGACGTCCATATCGATCCCTATGAGCACACAAATGATATTCGAGTGAACCTTTGGTTATCATGTGATGTTCCCTTTGCTTCGCGATACTTCACAAAACCCGAGATGCATCGGTATCCTCCTAAGTCATCACCATGCTCATTATACCGAAATCCTCGTTACCGGTTTTGTTCTTCTTTCTTGTTATTGTGTTCTGGCATCCCCGTGACTAAGTCACATGTGTCTGGCCAGATGATGATTGATGTCGTTACACCGAGAGGGCGCTAAGAATATCTCTCCATCGTCGGAGGAGCAAATCCCACTCTCGAGCTATCCGGCCACTTGTCAAACTTTCCGATGTGCTTGTAAGTTGTCGTTATGATCACCGTGTTACAGGTGACGTTTGAGCAACCCCAAAGTCCACCGTATGGTAAGAAGTGACCACGATACTCTCATGGTCTAAGGAGCAATATCACATGTTAACACTCCGTGTTATTTCAATTGATTAGAGACGATATTAACTCAATTCATAACAAACAAGATTTGGGTCGATTCAATATGACCGTTTTTCTAATGTCATAATCTCAATGTTGTTTTAGGATCATCGTTACACTTAATGATATCCTAAGATCCGGAAAATGTGATCACCAACAACACTTGACCTAGTCCCAGAGGCAAGACTAGGAACCTTTTATTTAACCGTTTATCATTCCACACGTGCATATGAGTTTTCCACTGAATCGCATATTCCAGGATCATAGCAGTTATAGCATGAAATATAAACTCTATAATTATGAATATGGAAATATAATAATACAAATATTATTGCATCTAGGGCATATTTCCAACAGTCTCCCACTTGCACTAGAGTCAATAATCTAGTTGCATGTTTTCTAACACACATGGCTATCTGGTGTTTCTCATGCTTTGCTAGTGGTAGAGCCTTCGTCACTGGATCTAATACTCTTTAAATCCCAATGTTATTTGTGTCGGTAATATCTGGATTTATTGTGTAATTCTTTTGTTACAATAATGGTAGCATTATATCTCCATATAGTCCATTTTATAGTAACACTATATCTCCATATAGTCCAATTGCTATATCTCCATATAGTCAATATTCATTTGGAACTACATCATAATCTATCAATAAAGTTTATTGATCCAGATTATATTCTATTGAAGACTTCTCAAGCCTCAATCTATATCATTTATAGATCCACAATTTATGTTCGTTTCTGAAAACTATTTCAAAATTATAGCCCGATAGTTAATTCATATCAGTCATGAAGTTGTCTTGTGTAACCTTTACAAGAAATATTTTGTGTAACTCTTTACAACAATCTCTTCATCTCCTCCAAGGACAAGAAGCAAAACCTTCGTCCATTTGAGGTACTTAATCTTTAAGTAATTACACTAGTAAATCTCTCTAGAGTCACCATGGTATTTACTCTTAACGATTTGTTTATATGAAACATATGGCTTTGTACATTTGATAGCATATATGATGAATTCACTCTCAAGTATATTGAACTCTATTCATCCACACATGCTCATCAACTATTGATTTCTACATGGTGTCATGCTATGTGACATTTTGAGAAAACTTTTTCTCCTTTTAATAAATCCCTTTAACTGCATCTCATCTAGCATTGCTCGGAGCTAGGTTGTCTCTGCGGGGGTCATGCGGGGGTGAGGTGAGCTCGAGGGCTTAACCCCTTGCCTTAGTTCAATCGCAAATTCCATGGATCGAGGCAGTGGCCTTGTAGGTGGTTTGTCGGCGAAGATGTCTGGAAACTCGCACACAACTGGGGTGGCATAGATTTCCATTGCTATGTCTACCCCGATGACTGCCCTTCCTTGGGGGTATTCTGACCATTGGGCATGCTGCGGTTGGTAGTAGTCTGGCTTATCGGGTGGTTGTGTCTCATTCGGTCCTCTTGCAACCTCAGGGTGACTTGAGCCTCCTATCAGTTCTAGGAGCTGGTTGGTGGTTTCTTGGAACTGGGAGGGAAATGGAGAGGTTCCTGGTTCTCTCCCCGGTGGACTATCTGTACTAAACTCTGAGGGAATTCCATGGTAGTTGAGGTTCCCCATCCTGTATCTGTTCCCATGCGAATAGCAGGTAGTTGCCCATTAGTGAGGGTGGAAGAAGAAAACTGAACAAAACCGCCCAAAACTCGAAAGAAAGACAAATAACATTGCTCAAATAAACTCACAGCCAAGTGCTCTTACACGGTTTGAGACAAGACATTCTACAAGCAAGATACTTTTTTCTACGATGATGCTATGCAGTGCTGCCTACTACTGTTCTGGTGCGGGGTTAACTGGAGGTGCGGGTGTGAGGGTGGTGTTGGGGTGGGTCTAGTGGGGGTTGTGGCTCTTGGTCTAGTTACGGTGGTTCTTGGCCTAGTTGGAGGTGGTGGTGTGGGGGTGGTACTGGTGCTGAGGGCCGAGGCCAAGGCCCTTCGGTTGAGGTTGGTGTCTCTCACCAGCCAGGTGAGTAGACTATACTCGGCAATCATGTAGTGCGACATGAGTGCTGCGGCGGCATTGTCTTCTTTGCACTACTAGAAAAAAGGCTATTAGTGGCGCACCTGTTTTTGCTATTAATGGCGCACTATAGGTGCGCCACTATTAACACGCCATTAGTAACAAATAGTAATGGCGCACCTCTGGTGCGCCATTAGTAATCCAAATACTAGTGGCGCACCACCTCGTGCGCCATTACTAACACTTCAGGTGCGCCATTACTAGCAAAACAACCACGGTGGTGTTAAAACTAGTAATGGCGCACCACAACCACGGTGCGCCATTACTAGTTTTAACTAGTAATGGCGCACCACAACACGGTGCGCCACTAGTAACAAATTTTTTTTTTCAAATTTTTTTTTTTTTGAAAAATAATTTTTTTTTCAAAAAAAAAATTTGTTAGTAGTGGCGCACCGTGGGTGTGGTGCGCCACTACTAACAAAAAAAATCAAAAAAAAAATTCGAATTTTTTTTTTCAATTTTTTTTTAATTTTTTTGCTTAATCTCACAGGAAAAATAATTTAAAAACAAAAAATGAAATAGAATCATAATTTTTATTATAGTAAGAATATTACAATGTCTTTACAAGTATCCAATAAAAGAAAAATTACAATGTCTTGTGATCTGGGGCTGGATTCCCCCAAGCCGCCGCCGCTCTCTTCCTCCTCCTCTCCCCCAAGCTAGGAGAACAGACGCTTGGTGCCTGCTCCTTCTCCCCAAGTTAGTCCTTCTCGGCTGCTCCCATCAATCGCCACTACCGAATCAGTCACCATAGTCGCCTCGGGCTCATCACGTACCTAGTCGCCGCTGTGCAGAACGATCACACAAGACAATTTGCTGGTTTCATCGGGTTGGTTTATCAGCGCACGCACATACCTTGAGGGCAAACCACTCAGATTTAAACTCATTTATTTCACATTTTGCAGAGGACCTACTTCTTAGAAAACACCAAATATAGATGCAACTAAATGCTGATTCTAGGATAATGAAACTGGCAATCACTGGGCATCATCAGAGACATACAAAAACTCAGAAACCACATTTCCCTATTATTTAGATATGAACCTACTATTTTTGAAAACAAAAGAACTATATTGGCAGGCACGCAAGTGGTAGATATATCATACTAACCTTTTCTTTTCGGCTTGCACTTCTGCCACAAACCGTAGCAGAGGACCCTGCAACAGGCAGATTCAATAAATACTGGCACTTCTAGAATGTCCTTCAGGTTCAGTTGCAAAGCTCAAACCTGAAAGCATCAAAAGATCAGATAACCTCAGTGTACATTTTTCGTCGTGGGGGAAACAAGCCAACAAATGGGCGACATAACCGAGAGTACTGCTAGCTTTTTAATTAGAATACTGTACTGCTAGCCAGCAAAGCTTCAGGATTTTAGGTTAAGGTTCAACTGGAAACACCACAAGATGAGATAAAACCCACGCCTTTCCTAGAACACCGGAAGCAAATAAATAAGCACCAAGTGCATACATGTGCCTTACTAACAATGCTACAAATTTATGACTGTCTACCCCCATGAAATCTGTGGTTGTTTCTCCGTCTACGCACTTTGTTACAACAACATTTTCTTCCAAGATGACCACACTGCTAAATTAGAATAAGTAAACTTTCCATATATAAGCGGCTGCATATAACTCTTTGTCCGATGAATGAGAACAGTAGCAAACTCAATGGCACATTCTTTGTTCTTCCTAATTAAACCTTCTTAATGACAAAATTCCAGACCATCTAAGCTGGGCTTTGTCTGAGCATTTGCTCCTAATACCAGAGCATGGCCAGGGTTATTAGACTGTGAGCTACTAAAGACATGCGGATCCGTTCAATAGTCTAACTGAGCATGAAAATCTTAACTGAGCACAAATTCACAGATAGAAGTTACATTAACATAATGGCATTCATGTGCACTGAACAAATTGTAAAAAGTTGTAGCAATACCAGTATGGCAAAAAAAACCTTCCTGATCAATTACATTCATAGATAGAACTAACTCAGTATAATTTCAAAAGCAACTCTTAACATTCTTGTCGACAACCAAAATCAGAGAACTACAACAACACAGTTCATGTAATTAACAAATTTTCAAGAAGCTAGTTCAGAGCAATATGAAGAAGAAATGCAAAGGTAGAACAACTACCTGAGCAGCTGGGAGGAGGACAGAGAGGAGGATGCCTAGGATACATCAAAATCAAAGGTTGTTCAACACTGAGGGTAGCATCTGCCGATGGAAAAAACCAACCATCAATGAATCATGCTAAGAAAGCATCCCAGCGCCGCTGTTTGCAGGTCATAGGCAGGTCTGCGTGCGCAAAGTACCAAACAAACGTACAAATCATTGAATCAATGAACTGAGGCCCCTCCTAAAATAAATAACTAATCGAATGGCAAATAGATAATTTGTGAAAACTAATTCTACTTGAGTTTAGGTTATAAATATCCAAAAGACAGAAGTGACATGCTATAACGAAAACTTGTGGAAAACAAAAAGTTCTCTTCAATTTTAGGAGCAACATACATGGCAGCTGTAGAATGATTATCTCTTTGGATTTTTTTATTCTGCTCTAAACCAAAGATATGGATTCCATTTACACCAATTAAGTGATGCAATATTCCCGTGAGGTAGGTTCCCTAGAGAAAAAGAGACCAAGGCAGCAACCTGTGGCATGATTAGCACCTCAAAATAAAAACTGGAGCAGCCGACTTAGTAAAACCATAAAGAGGAAAAAGGGGGAAAAGGAATCAGGGGAAGAAGCAAAGCAATGGGGAGGAGGATGGCGGCTAGGGTTTTCTAGCTCCAACTCTTCCTTGGACTTGCTCGTCGACAACACCATGGAACGGTGGTCTCCACCACCTGCAGCCTCTCGAAGCTGAGGGAGCCCTCGATCTGGAGCCTGCCAGAGCCCATCGACGCCTTGAGGAACATGGCCTCCTCCTTCGCCACCGAGACGAGGCCCTCGGCGACGATGGTGCTGGCTTCGTCAATCGGGAGGAGGTTCCCCACTGAAGGTAGTAAGCCACACACAGGCACAGGCACAGGCATAAACACAAACAGATGGTGAGCATGCGTACAGCGAAAGCAAACTCGAACGCGTGGAAGCGACGAGGAAGAAGGAGTGCGGCGCGTACTTGGCGTGGGCACGGCCAGGACCGGGGTGAGGACGTGGATGAGCTTGAAGAAGGCGGGAGGGGCGCCGTCCCTGGTGAAGTTGCCGAGCGCCCACCGGAGGACGCGGGCGCTGGATTTGGGCCCGTCGAGCGCCAGCCCGACCACGGTGGGGGTGGGCGCCGCGCCCGCCGCTCCGGAGTCCCGCCGCCGCGACGCACGCGGCGCCGACGACTAGGCCGAGCAGAGCTCTGGTCGGGGAAGAGCAAGAGAGAGGAGCATGGCGCCGCCGACTAGGGTGAGGCATGGCGGGCTCCTGCACGGGGAGAGAGAGGGAGGTGAGAGGAGGAGAGGAAGGAGAAGGGGCGCGGGGAGAGCCGGCGCGGGGGGTCGGCGCGGCGGCTCGGCTGCTGGCGGCGGTGGGCTGTGTGTGTGGGGGGGGGGGGCGGGGGGGTGGGGGTGGTAGCGACATGAAGTGCATATCAATGGCGCACTTCGTGTAGGTGCGCCATTGTTACCTGAAATAGCAATGGCGCATCTATACGTAGTGCGCCATTGTTACCTGAAATAGCAATGGCGCATCTATACGTAGTGCGCCATTGATATGTCTAGGGGATGGGTCAAACCTTGGTCAAACTTAGTAACTAGTAATGGCGCACCACACCACGGTGCGCCACTGGTAAGTCTGGGGAAGGGGGTGTGCCCAGGAGAAACTTAGCAGTGGCGCACCACACACAGGTGCGCCATTTGTAATATAAACATTAATGGCGCACCAATATCTGGTGCGCCACTGATATATAGCAGTGGCGCACCACATACATGGTGCGCCATTAATGTCCATATTAGCTATAGCCGTTTTTCTAGTAGTGTTGCGAATAGGCGGAAACATTACGCTTCGCCTATCTGGGGCTAGGGTAGGATAGAAGCGAAAAGCGGGATGTTCTCGCATTCGAGGCTCTTCTCGATTGAGGCCGATAATGGCTGCTTGGGCTGTGGCTTGGACGGCTAGTTCCGGAGTGGAAGTAGGCGGGCCGTGGAATTGGTACGTGTGGCTGCATCTGGTCACATTGACCACAAGCTGGACATTGGCGTGGTACTCGTAGACCTAGTCTGTTAGAGGTGTTTGGTACACGAGGTACCGAGGTGCTTCTCCCTTGGGATGGAAGCAGCGCCAAACACTATTGAGTAGGCGCGGGAAGTTGCACGGGCTAGGTTCCGGGGTGTAGGGAATGACAGAGGTAGCCATCTACAGTCAACATGATGAAATATCAAGGTTAGTGTATGAATGGTTAGCTAGGATGTTGTGCACAATCAAATGCAACTAATTACCTAGACTCTCTACCGGCTCTTGACTCTAGGTCATGTCTAGCTAGAGTGTCCTACGGTCAGCGTGGCTCTGATGCCAAGTCTTGTGACACCCCGATTCAGAGAACCGGAGGCCCTCGTGTTCCAGCCCAGAGATCAATGTCTTCTGGAACACGACTATAGCTTGGTACAGGATAACCACATTCTAATAGAGTACTCATAGGGTACACGGAGTTATAATACAATACTCTTGCTCAGCAAGGTAGTACAATCAAAGCGGTAGTGCTCGATTATTAAGCCTATGGCCTAGTGGCTAATGAAACACTAGTGGGGGGGGTTTATGACACAGCGGAAGGCGGGACTCTAGTGGGACCCCAATCCAAAGGGACACTGCTGGGACACAATCTAGCTCTCGCTCTCGACGTCCTTCTACAGGGCTTCTCCTGCACCTGGCATAATAAGCCAGGTGAGTATTTTGAATGTACTCGCAAGCTCACAAACAATCCAAAGGCAAGCAAGCAAGAAAAAGGTACACAAGTAAAGCAATAAAATAAAGACAAGTATAAGTAAAACTATCATAACTACTGCATGAAAGTAAATTACTCGTTTAACGTCCAATGGACCTCCTTCCGGCATGATCCTTGATCATCCGGCTTACTAGGGTGATTTCTAGACTATCAAAGCATTAAACTTAAAGTAAATGAAATTGGGTGCCTGGTCAAAGTAGTGTGACTTAACGCGAACGGTGTCCCATTGCCGGGGACTCGGCTATTCGAATAGTTTCAACACACTCTTCAGAGGTCATACACTTTACCCACACCATGGACTGTTAGTCCGACAAACCTCATTCATAGCATGGCCCTCTAACCGTATCTCCGACCTCCCGCGGGCTAGCCCTGGGAGAGAGGATCTGGGTCCTTGCCACCCCGTGGCACAACTTGTCTCACCTCGGGGATCCATCAACTTTCCTGTGCACATCTACCAACCCAGGCTCTCTTGACTAGATGGCAACTTCCCGGCCAGAGGAAGTCTACACATCTCAGTTTCCCTCTTTGGAGATACACGGAAGAGACATAACTACAAATGAAATAGGGCCCTCCCATTCGGGCAAATGTGGTTGTACTGAGGAAGTTCGGTTTCGTGGCACCGGGATTGACCGGTTATTAAGGTTGGAGTATGGGGGCGTGTTCTATGATACTCCTACTTTAATCTACCTATCTCAACTCATGCTACTCTGAACTTAAAGTGCCCGAAGGAGACTACTGCCTTAAGTAAAGTCTTTCCCCGAAGGGTCTCCTCGTCACTACCGTTTTAGTTGCTAGGATTTATGTGATCGAAAGGAATTACCGGTTTCAAAAATTGAATACTAGTTTCAACAGTATCATGGTGGATCTCTCTACTACTTTGCTGGTATTCTACTACCCTTTACTTACTAAGCTCTATTAAGACAAATAAATTAGAACATAAAAAAATGAAGTAAACATAAAGGTAAAATAACCAATATCAAGCAAGTTGGAACCCATGGCCTTGCAAATGCCATCAAGCAAATGGATGAAGTGGCTTGCCTTGAGCTAGTGGAGGGTCACAAAACTCCTGGTCTTCAACTCCTGAATTATTTCTCTCTGGAAATAATTTTCAAAGAATTTTCAATAAAGAGAAAATCAACAAAACTCTATCTAGAAATTCTAGACAGCTCAAATAAATCTCAAACTTTGCCAACGGAAAGGAAATTAAATAACAAAAATAATGCAAAAAGAATCAATGGATTTGGACTTATAGTTTAGGAGTTATTCATGGTCAAAGTTGAGTCGATAGAGTATTTTAAATTGAATTAAACTGAAAATAGAAAAATCCCAGGACGGGCCACGTCGAAGGCGTATTTTTGGAATACGCCACGGCCAACGTACCGCTTCGGGACTTAAGTGAGTCACTGACGGGTGGGGTCCACCCGTTAGGTTTTTCTTTTAAAAACCCGACCGAGGCACGGGGAAACTCCGGCGAGGAGAGGGGACGGTAGCTTGAGTGGGTTGGCCCACTGGAACGAGGGCTCTCCGGCGAGTCTTCTCGTACCCGTGGCGTCGCAGGAGGTGGTTGGACGGTGATGATTCCTTCCTCGCGGGCGGCGGTGGTCTTCGGTTTAGCTCGAACTCCGGCGAGGGAGCTTTGATTGAGTTGGCTCCGGGGCTGGGCTTGGCCAGGGGAGTGAGGCGAAGCTAGTGGTGGTGGTGGTGGCTGGGCTCAAGGAGCCGAGGGTGGACCAAATCGAGCTAGGCTCGCCGACGGCAGAGCTTTGCCGTGGAGAAGGGCGGAGGGCACGATAGCACGAGGCCATCGGCCAGTAATGGTAAGAGAGGGAGAGGAGAAGGTGTGAGTTGAAATGGAGGCCGGGGGTCTCCTTTTATAGGTCGGGAGGAGGAAGGGGGCCCTGGCGTCGCTGCGATCAGTGCTGACGGCCAGCCGGGCTTGCACCGGCCTACGGCTAGCTTGGCCGGGGCTCGGGCGGGCGTCAGGAGGCCAGGAGGAAGCCGCCAAGGTCCTCTGCGCCGGCCTACGCGTCACGGTGCCACGCAGGTCACGGTCAAACAGTGGCCGGAGCCACGAGCATGCTCGGCGGAGGGGGCCAGCCTGGGTGGCGTTGGCTGGAGGTTGGGGGTGGGCTGGGATGCGTGCTGGAGGGGCTGCGCGTGCCTCTGGGCGCCGGGGACGCGCTACGGTGGGGTAGCCGCGTGGCCAGTGGCTTGGCGCGGTGCAGCGCACGCGCTGTGGCATGCCAGGCCCGTGGTCACCAGGCCAGTGGGCGCCTGGGTGGCCCTGGCTGGATTTGGCCATGTCTGGTAGCTAGGGGGGTGAGTAGATGATAAGTGTGGCTGCAGTTGGGTCCAAGTGTAAGTGAGTTGCCAGCTGGCTATTCCAGAAGTTTCTGACAGCAAGGTGTTTGTGTTGTGCTGAGAGAGGATGGAGTGATGTTTAGGCCTGATTTTTGGCTGAGTGTTGTTAGTCGCTAGGGTGATCATCTTCACCAAGTTTGAACCATGACAGATCAAGCATTCGGGTACTTGCAGTTCAACCTAGGGTTTGGATCAGAAAGGTATTTGAGGAAGAGGGGCTCAAATGAAAATGTGCCACATGGTCTTGGGTTCATTTCGGGTTGTCTAAGGGTGTAAATAATCTATGAGAATTGTTTGGGCATTTTCAGAAGAGTGTGGGAGAGGGCTGCTTCATAACTAAAGATATTTGGCTAGTATTCTTTCTTTGAAAAAAGAATAATTTCACCAAGAAAATACCAAGTTAAAGGGAGGGCTACTTAGAGAGGGCTAGGTTACTGAGTTAAACATCAGAAGGGATTGGGAGTTGACTAATTATTTAGGTGGTTTAGTTTGTTAAGTCCAGAAGCAAAGATTCAGAAAACTCAAAGGCAGAAAGACAACTGAAAATTCAAATGCAGAAACCAGAAAAAGAAGGGGGTAAAATCAGGGTGTTACATTATGCATGTGAGAAATAAATCGAATTTGGTTGTACCAAATACATGAGAATATACAATTGCTATATTTCCTAGTTGTTAAGCATGCTTGGTTTGGTTAACTGTCTGATCTTCTAGTATGTTCTATTGTGCAATGTGGTTCTCAGTTAACTGTTTGGTTCATTTGTTATGGTGTTCAGTTAAATGTTTGGTTCAATTTTGCAATGCGATGTTCAATTGTTGTGGGTACAATTTTGTATTGTTATACATGTGAGAAATGAATCGAACTTGGCTGTACTCAATACATGAGAAACATATACAATTGCTATATCTCCTAGTTCTTAAGCATGCTTGGTTTGGATAACTGGCTTTTCCATGTGGCTCGAATTAATCTGTTTTATCTGCAATGTGTTTATTTTTCATCAACATATTTTACTAATAGTATGCCACCTCTCACTTAACCTGATCAATAACTATTTGTGATGATAACATGACAACTATTTGTTCCAAAATGGCATTGTTGGTTGTTAATGTGTGCGCCTTCTCTCAAATTGGACACGAAAAATACCAGAGCATATTTGTGCTATATCATGACACCATACCCATTTTCATGAATTTCGTGTGAGTTTTGGATTTACTAGAATTTAAACCAATATTCTCAATGTTGGCTCTAGAAAAAAAATCAAAAAACTTGTCTCAAATTGGAAAAAAAACCTACAATCCCTACATGCACCCAAGGACACATATATGATTTTGCAACCCATTTTGGTGCACTGGAGCATGTGCCTGTACTTCAAATTTGAATTATGCACATTAAATGCCTAGAAAACTCGGTTAATGTATAAAAATGTCCAAACGAACCCTGAATAATTCCAAATTTTAACACGACACTCCTATTAATCCATGTTGCCTCTGAAAAAACATTCAAGGCGAGAAGAGGCAACGAATGTCATTTCGTCTACAAAGGTGACATGTTCCCTACCGGAACCACGAGGCTTCTAGTGAGAAACTCTGGTTTGTAAGAAACTTATACCAAAACTTGTCCCAAATTGGACAAAAAAATTACCACAGCATGTTGGTGTCATTTCATGACACCATGCCAAGTTTCGTGAATTTCAGACGAGTTTTTGATTTACAGGAATTTAAAAACCAAGTTTCTCAGTGTTTGCGGTCGAGCCACGACGCCGAGGTGTTTGAAATTCATTCCCATTTCTTGCATGGGACCTAAACATGCACCCAAGGACACATATATGATTTTTCAACCCATTTTGGTGCACTGGAGCATGTGCATGTAGTTCAAATTGGAATTATGCACATTAAATGCCTAGAAAACTCAGTTAATGTATAAAAATGTCCAAACGAACCATAAATAATTCCAAATTTTAACATGACACTCCTATTAATCCATGTTGCCTCTAGAAAAACATTCATGGCGAGAAGAGGCAACGAATGTCGTTTCGTCCACAAAGGTGACATGTTCCCTACCGGAACCATGAGTCTTCTAGTGAGAAGCTCTGGTTTGTAAGAAGCTTATATCAAAACTTGTCCCAAATTGGACAAAATTATTACTGATATATGTCTCTTTCGAGCTCTTTTAATCAGTCCCCTTTATTTACCACATACACACCATTTCAAGAGAAAGCCGAATAATATGCGTTTGTAGTGTTGCCACTACGTACGATAACAAACTCATAGCCGAAATCCAAGCTATCGCTCTTGGTGGGTCGTTCATTGGCCAGCGGCGTCCTCGGCATAATATCAAGAAAGGTGACGAAGCCACATTTACACACGTACACGTGCATAGAGTAGCGGGCCATGGCACTAGCAAGGAGCTGAAGCACCATGTAAGAGATACAACACAGATCTTTGGCATAATCACGTTCACCCTTCAACTAAGTTCCTCTAGACAATTTAATCCACAAGTGCTATTAAGTCTATTAAAATTAACAACATGGGGTTGAGAAATTCAAACATCATTTCCACTACAATTTTTTCAACTCCCAAGTCTTGAAAGACTTTCTCTTGTGCATAGTTATTCTTGATTAATATGATTTCATTTAAAAACTGTCCCACGGCAAGTCTTGGTTGTCTAAACTAAATAAAACAAAGGCTACAAAATTATTTCAGCTACTAGAACAAAACCTTTGTCTTAACTATCAAGACTTACTCCCATCTGCACATATCACACATACTACTACTACATCTACTCTAAGTATTTCAAGTGCAAAAGACGGGGGTCGTAGGACATACCTTCACAGTTGCGAATTTACACACTTCTCTTCCTTACTCTTGCATTCCTCGTTGTCTGGCATTGATCAACTCCTTTGAAAACAAAATTCAAACGAACTCCAAAGGGCAAGATAAAGAAATAGAGCATAGCAAAGCTTATTCTATTTGTTTGGTTTTTGGGTTTTTTAAAACTAACTTGCAACCAAAAAATTGCAAAGGCAAAAGAAAATAAAAAATAAAAAGCAAAAGCAAATTAAAGCAAAGTGTTGGAACAAACCAAGACGAGTGTTTTGAAGCTCCTCGAGCTTAAGTACAACCTCATTACAAATTATTCAAATACCGCCACATCTTGATATAGAAGTGGTGATAACCTCCCCCAAGCTTAGGCTCTTGCAAGCCCAAACCGGCGAGATCATTGCGGCGGTTGGTCAGGAGCCCATCCTTGGCTCCAGTTGGAGAAGTTCATGTTCATGTAGGCGGACGTCCCTCGAAGAGACTCGGCGAGGTTGCTAATATCTTGGATAGAGCCCTGGAGGCTGTTGAGGTCCGCATAGGTGGTGTAGTCTCCTTGTTTTGGCTGCTCTTGGGGTTGCTCCTCTTCTTCGTCGGTGGCGAGTTCTTCTTCATCTACTTGTTCTAGTTCTGGGCCTTCTTGGTCAAAAGCTGCATCTTCTTCCTATGCAACATAATGCAATTGTCCATGCTCGATGGAGAAACAATTAGGCATAGGAGTAGGCAACAAGTGTGCCCCTCCAGGAATTCTAATGCAATGACGGCCATTACGAACTACTACCATTCCAGCGCTAGTAAGAACACGAATATTAACAAGGGTGTTACTGACAATGGGGCGAAGGTAGTTCAGACCAAGGGAGTTGGCCAACATGGTGATCACTCCTCCACACACGATATCTTCGTGTGCATGATTTGCTTGATGCGCGAGGTGTAGCAAAAGTATTGTTCTCATCATTCACCTTAGAAACTTCTCCTCGTGCCTGCAACGAGTTAGTGATAACATAATAGAAATAACGTATAGCAGGACTTTCAATGCAACTAGCTCTTGAGCCTGGCGTGCTCCTCAAATTAAAGGATTGCCTCAGGTACGGGTCAGTGAAATCATAAACATATCCAAGATCATCATCATTGTTGGTGAAGCCAAAATAATTACACCACTCATCAAGAGTGATGTTGAAGTCTTGGTCCAGGAGACGGAAAGTGATCCTCTCCTCCTCATATGCATTTAGCACCAAACCAATATTATGTGAGAGAGTACTGAGAAACTCAAGCGTCATGCGTTCATATGTCTCACATCCCTGATAAACAAAATGGTGCAACCCGGCATTATGACAAAGCAAATTGAAATCATTAGTAATACCTAGCTTGGCGAGTGTTGTCGCACAAGCCCACTTGGTTGCCTTGATCTTCCTTGAGCTTAGTTGCCTAAACTTTTTCCTTGCTTCACGGTCGGTGAAGACGATCCCCTGGGTGAAAACTTGTTGTGGCGGTGCTATGGATGAACTTGAAGCACCGCGTACGCGAGAAGACCTCTGTGTAAACATCTACAAAACAAATTTTTAGTCCAATACAATTAAACAATATTGATCCTACGGTAGTCACAACGTCATACTCCTCTAAAAATATCAACGAATCCAAGCCAAACTCAAATTTGGCTCAAAAATATGCAACTCCTAGTCATGGTAATGCTAGGCATGTAGAACATGGATCCGCGAAAGATAACTTGGGGATCAGAGGAGAAACATACCGTAGATCGATCACACGGAAGGATTTGAGATGAAATCGAGCGAGTAAAGAGATCGGGCGAAGTTTTGCTAGGGTTTGGAGAGGTTTGGAGGAAGAAGAAGAAGAAGAAAAGAGAGAGAGATGGGGGAGATTTACCTTCTTCCTCGGGCTTATTCTGGCCGCCAGGGTTCCAAACGACCGCTCATACGGGCGCGAGTGCCCGCATGGAACGCCGTCGTTCTCCTTGATGACTTACCTGCGTCTGTGCACATATCAAATGACCGATGAAACGGGCGGCGGCGGCCGTTTGGAACGCCATCGTTCGCCCTGTTCTTTTCTTCTTCTGGTCGAAGGTGTCAAACGACCGCTCGGACGGGCGCATGCGCCCGTTTGTAACGCCGTCGAACGCTCTGGAATTTTTCTTCGTTTCTGCAAAGAAGTGAAATGACCGCCCGAACGGGCGCTTGTGCCCGTTTGAAACGCCGTCTTTCTCCTTGTTGTCTCTGGTTGTTTTGCGTTGGAACCTCTAGCAGGTCATGCGACCGCCCATACGACCGCTGCGGTCATTTTAAAGGCCGTCTTTTGATCTGTTTCTTCTGAAACTTCTCTTTTTCTCTGCTCTCCTGCGGGGTTAGTTCCAAAACAATACATAGACATATTTCCAGGCATCCAAACATCGATACAACACATAGTTCAACTTGCACATTGCAAAGCCTTCATTAGAACAACTCTCCCAAACTTACTTCTTCATAAAAAACTTCAATCACTCTTTTATTGAAACAAAAATAAAAACTTACTTGTCTACTTTATTCGCGTGGGTTGCCTCCCACGAAGCGCTCATTTTTGGTCGGTTAGCTCAACCGTAGTGGTGATCAAGGTGGTGCAAACACACCAAGGCCATAGCTTCTGGCATTCACAATGATGCCTTCTCCTGCGTAGGTCTTCATTTTCTTTTTCCTGGGGAAATGTCTCACAAAAGGATCTTTAGCTGGTAAATCAAATCTCACATTCCCCTCAAACACATTTATCACAGCTTTGATAGTCCTTAGAAAAGGTCTACCGAGAATTATAGGAGCAATTGGATTTTCAGGCATATCTACTATGACAAAATCAATCATGACAGGGCAATCATTAATTTGAACTATAACACCATGTTTAATGCCTACTGCCTGAGTAAAAGTAGAATTAGCCATATTAAATATGATCTCAGTATTAGCATAAGGACCGAGATTGAGACTATCATAAACAGATTTGGGGATAGTGGAAACACTTGCCCCTAGATCACATAAGGCACTGAATTTATTCAATCCTATCTCAATCTCTATAGTAGGTTCAAAAGCATCCTCTTGCTTAGCTGGTAACTTACTGTAGAGCTTTTTCCTTTCATCATCAAGCTCACGTACCTTGGTTGCAACTTGTTCAACAAAGACATTATATGCTTCGTTATTCGTTACCTCCGGTAGTCGATACTTCATGGATATCATCTTCACAAAATCTGCAACGGTATAATTGTACTCCGGCACATGGCTTGTGTCAAGCACTTCAGCCTTCTCTTCGTTGCTTCTCACCATTTTAACTTCTTCAACCAGGTTAGGCTCCGGTTTACCTGCAAACTTAGCCAAAATTAGTGTTTGGCTCTCTGCTATTTTAGCCACTTGTGCTTCCCTATTCTTGGATCTTCCTTCAAGTACCTGCACATGATTTGTCAGTCCAACAACCTTACTGGTCAATTGACCATGTAAGTTATCATGATTCTTCAAGATATTCTTGAAGTTTTCATTCTGCTCAGTCTGACTAGCAATAAAACTTTTAAGTGTTTCTTCAAGAGTATTTCTATTGCTACCATTAGCTCCATTAAAATTGTTGGATGCTCCTCCATTACTAGGGTAAGGAAGTCTAGGAGCATAGCCATTATTTTTCCAATTAGGATTGTAGCTATTACGAGCAATAAAATTCACATCACTAGTTTCTTCATTAGTGATGGCATTTACGTTTACCTCTTCTTTACCTTTTATCACGGAGATACGTTCCTCAAGCTTGGCTGTCAACTCCGTGTTATTTTCTTCCATGGCATTCACCCTTTTAGTGGTGGTTCTTTCAACATGCCATTGCGCATGGTTCTCTTGCATATCATCTAGTAGTCTCTTGACATCTTCTATAGGCTTTCCCATGATTGTTCCTCCTGCAGCTGTATCAAGCATAGTTTTTGACATATGATTTAAGCCATTATAAAACATATGAAGGATTAACCATTCCTCCATTCCATGATTGGGACAGTTTCTTATAGCTTCCTTCATTCTATCCCACGCAAGCGCTAGTGGCTCACGTTCCTCTTGCTAGAAACCTGTAATCTGAGAACGTAATTGAATAATCTTTGCAGGTGGACAAAACTTAGATAAAAATTTACTTCAACAATCTGCCCAAGAAGTAATACTGCCCTTAGGTAGTGCAAGAAGCCATTCCTTAGCTTTTCCACTCAAAGAGAAAGGAAATAGACGCAATTTTAGAGCGTCAGGATCATAATCCTTTATGCATGCCATGTTGCACAATTCAGTGAAATTGTGTAAGTGCATCCCGGCATCCTCAGAAGCAGAGCCTCCAAATTGGTCCTATTGAACCATGGAAACTAAGTTCGGTTTAATCTCATACTCAGCGGCTGCTACCTCAGGTTGTGCTATAGGTTCACGCCTGAAGTTGTTGCTGGGAGTAGCAAAACTCCCAAGATTACGAGCCATAGTAATCTTTTGGTTTTTCAACTGACAATACTTGCAACAAGAATAAAACTTAAACTAAAAACAGAAAAGTAAGAACAAAAACTGAAAATTAAGTTTAACAAAAACTCTAAACACAAAGACTAGGAATACTAAACTCCTCCCCGGCAACGGCGCCAGAAAAAGGGCTTGATACCTCCTTTTATTGATCTGGTATTGGAACAGAAAAGAGTATCCCGCGCCTATTTCCCCAGAGGTGACCCTGGGTTATCGAACCCACGAGAGGAAGATTCCCTTGAAGCGATGGTCTCTAGCAAGCTTTTGTCAGAGTGTCAAATCCAGCTTTTGACCGGATCAACAAGGAAATAGTGATTCAAACACATATAATAAAAAGAGGTACGGGTATGAGGTCTTATGCTTACAACCTTGTATTTGCGCTGGGATCAAATAGGATATTAATTTGTGCGCTGGAAGTCACCCATCGAGATGTGCTTGTTACGGATCGAAGTGGGGGATGTGTCCAAATAACATCTTGACCGGCACGAGTCCTGCATCAAGAATCAGTTGTCCTACCGCAGGCCCTATCCGTCGCGCAGGGTTGCCTCGATAATTAAGATAATAAAATCAGAGAAGAGCTTTGGGCGTTTAATGACTACACTTCATTTGTCCCCAAGGATATGATCCATGTTACCCTACTGAACCTTACTGTCATCGGTGTTCAGTATAACACTTCACGGTCTCCTTGCTCCTAGCCTCACCAGTGCTCGATCTCCATGATCCTGGGTACCTACAGGGATGAAGATCGCGGACAAGACAAGAGACATCTTCACGGAACAATTTTATTTCACACATACGGGATGTTATGCCAAAGTCTTCCATTGATCCCCTCAACAAATACCTCGGGTTGCAAGGCTCATGCCTCAACCCATACCTTACCAAACTACTCACACATGGAGATCAGATCGCGGGGAGAAAACATTGAAGAACACATCTTGAGATTGATTGATTGCAATATGTCTTACAATGGATGCCTTGTGCGATGCACGATTACGAGTATGAATGAGATGGGAGAGCACTATGGTGGTGGTGGAGATGTCTATGGCGATGGAGATGGCGGCGGCTAGGGTTTGTGGATGAGCTGCCTTGAAATCCACGCCATACGGGCGCTCATACGGGCGCGTGCGCCCGTATGGAATGCCGTCTTTTGTCCTGTCTTCGCAGAAATGCCTCCTGTTGATTCTTTCTTCCTCCATTCTCCTTCCATTCCATTTCCACACATGATTTCTTTCCTTTTTAGCCCATTTCCTATGGAAACACATCAAAGAGAGGATTTGTGGAATCCTTTGCATTCATTAGTCATTAGTACCAATATCGGAGCGAATATCTCTTTTTAACTGAAATATCTCGGTTTAAACAAAGGTGAAATGAGTGTAAAAATATCACTCATCAATTACCACAGCATGTTGGTGCCATTTCATTACACCATGCCAAGTTTCATGAATTTTAGACGAGTTTTGGATTTATAGGAATTTAAAAACCAAGTTTCTCAATGTTTGCGGCCGAGCCACGACGCCGAGGTGTTTGAAATTCATTCTCATTTCTTGCATGGGACCTAAACATGCACCCAAGGACACATATATGATTTTTCAACCCATTTTGGTGCACTGGAGCATGTGCCTGTAGTTCAAATTTGAATTATGCTTATTAAATGCTTAGAAAACTCAGTTAATGTATAAAAATGTCCAAATGAACCCTGAATAATTTCAAATTTTAACACGACACTCCTATTAATCCATGTTGCCACTAGAAAAACATTCAAGGCGAGAAGAGGCAATGAATGTCGTTTCGTCCACAAAGGTGACACGTTCCCTACCGGAACCACGATGCTTCTAGTGAGAAGCTCTGGTTTGTAAGAAGCTTATACCAAAACTTGTCCCAAATTGGACAAAATTATTACCACAGCATGTTGGTGCCATTTCATGACACCATGCCAAGTTTCATGAATTTCAGACGAGTTTTGGATTTATAGGAATTTCAAAACCAAGTTTCTCAATGTTTGCGGCCGAGCCACGACACCGAGGTGTTTGAAATTCATTCGCATTTCTTCCATGGGACCTAAACATGCACCCAAGGACACATATATGATTTTTCAACCCATTTTGGTGCACTGGAGCATGTGCCTGTAGTTCAAATTTGAATTATGCTTATTAAATGCCTAGAAAATTCAGTTAATGTATAAAAATGTCCAAACGAACCCTGAATAATTTCAAATTTTAACACGACACTCCTATTAATCCATGTTGCCTCTGGAAAAACATTCAAGGCGAGAAGAGGCAACGAATGTCGTTTCGTCCATAAAGGTGACACGTTCCCTACCGGAACCACGAGGCTTCTAGTGAGAAACTCTGGTTTGTAAGAAGCTTATACCAAAACTTACCCCAAATTGGACAAAAATTTTACCACAGCATGTTGGTGCCATTTCATGACACCACGCCATGTTTCATGAATTTCAGACGAGTTTTGGATTTACAGGAATTTAAAAACTAAGTTTCTCAATGTTTGCGGCCGAGCCACGACGCCGAGGTGTTTGAAATTCATTTCCAATTCTTGCATGTGACCTAACTATGCACCCAAGGACACATATATGATTTTTAAACCCATTTTGGTGCACTGGAGCATGTGCCTGTAGTTCAAATTTGAATTATGCACATTAAATGCCTAGAAAACTCACTTAATGTATAAAAATGTCCAAACAAACTCTGAATAATTCCAAATTTTAACACGACACTCCTATAGTTGCATGTTCACTACAGATAAATGTTCTAGCAATTCAAACACCGTCCTTTGCCGCTGTGACCCCATTTTGTATTTCAAATCAAAATGAAAAATCAAGTACATCACACACAGTTTATTATCATGACTCGTGTGAGATGCAGTACAAAATATCTTGGAGCACCGTCATATATGTCTTACGCCGGAAGGTTCGTTGGCTACAGTCCACCGCCGGCGCGTCAACCACACTAAATCGTGTGAGATGCAGTATAAAATATCTTGGAGCACCCTCATATATGGCTTACGCCGGAAGCTTCGTCCGCTACAGTTAACCGCCGGCGTGTCAACCACACTAGCTCCCCCAATATCATTTTACTGTTCAATAGGCACCACACTAACAACGTTAGCAGTACCTGCACACAAACAAATAAAATTGATTGCACCCAACAAAGGTAAGGGGGTCGTCACTCCCCTTGTTCTTGCTAGTTACAAGATTAAAAGCAAATAGTGATAGGGCAAAGCGGCAAAACAGTAAAAAAAAGTAAAGAGCGATTGTAGGAGTTTTTGTATTGATGGAAAATAGACCCGGGGGCCATAGGTTCACTAGTGGCATCTCTCTCGAAAGCATGTAGTGGCATGGTAGACAAATTACTGTTGGGCAATTGACAGAATAGCGCAAATTATAACTATGATCATTCATGGCATAATCTCACATAGGCATTACGTCCGTGATAAGTAGACCGTTAATCCAACTGCATCTACTACTATTACTCCATCCCAAGACCATTATCCAGCATGCATCTCAAAGTATTAAGTTCATAAGAAACAGAGTAACGCAATAAGAAAGATGACATAATGTAGATAAGAAGAGATCAAACAATATGACCAAACCCCGTCGTTTTATCCTTAGTGGCAACAACACAATACGTGCCTTTGTCCTTTCTGTCACTGGACAAGATCACCGTAAGATGGAACCCACTACTATGCACCACTCCCTCTGAAGATCTACTCATCTATCTTGGCCAAAGAAAACTCATAGATCGGAAAGCATACATAGCTATAAAATTACACAAAAGAGAGACTTCAATAGAATCAATATAAATCAATGAACAATCTGATCATAAATCCACAATTCATCAGATCCCAACAAACATGCCACAAGAATTACATCGAATAGATCTCCGAAGAGATCGTTGTATTGAAGATCAAAAGAGAGAGAGAGAGAGAAAGCCATCTAGCTACTACTATGGACCCGTAGGTCCTGAAAGAACTACTCACACATCATCATGGAGGCAGCAAGGTTGATGAAGATGGCCTCCCCAATGATTCCCCCCTCCGGCAGAGTGCCAGGACAGGGCTCCAGATGGGATCGTGTCGGAACAAAGGCTTGCGGCGGCGATAAAATTGTTTCGGGTCTCGCTCCGAGGGTTTCAGAATACGTGGGTATTTATAGGCCAAAAATTAGGGCAAACGGAGGCTCGAGGGGCCCACAAGCCACCCCAGCGCGCCCTACCCCCGGGGGCGCACCCCCCTGGCTTGTGGGGCCCTCGTGGGTCTTCTGGCCTCTCCCCAAAGTTTCTAGGGTCTTTTATGCTCCAGAAAAAATCGTCAAAAAGTTTCGTCGTGTTTGGACTTCGGGAGGTATCGATTTTCTGAAAAACCAAAAAGATGCAAAAAAACAGAAACTGGCAGTGGGCACTAAATTAATAGATTAGTCCAGAAAAATGATATAAAATGACATATAAAGCATACAAAAGTGATAACATAATAGCATTAAACAATCAAAAATTATAGATACATTTGAGACGTATCAGGTTACATCATGCCTTGGAGTATGCACCAAGTCTTCGGAAGATTCCATCTTGAGTACATCGTGGGGCCTGACAAACGTGGCCCACTTGGTTGATAGTTGGAGGTCCTCGGCCCAGCCCATGCTTGGGGGCCGACGTGGTTAGCACCCCCTTATCCAGGACACCATCAACGAGCACCCAACGTCGCCTGGGAGGAGCAGGGGCTGGAGGTGTTGTGCGCCACCGGTAGCCCCGCTGCCTGGCCGGGGAAGGCGCAGACCACAATGTAAGGCCGCTGCCCGGCACGAAGCTGCATTTGCCCCTTCGGGCCCTCGAGCTCCCACCTTTGACCATCCGCGACCGGCGGAGGGCTATGCGAAGCGCGAGCTCCTCGTCGTCCGGAGTGGGCGAGCTGGAATCCTCCTTGACGAGCTTCACCCAGTCGATTGGGTTAGATTCGTTGTCGGATCAGGCTCACTCTGTGCATTTTAAAACCAAACCAATTTTACGGTTTTTATGGTTTCTGGTTTCGGTATGGTATGAACTTTTCATACCGTTTTGTATTTTGGTTTTTATGGTATATGTCGAACGGTTAACCGAATAAACCGAAATAAAAATATATTTATATTTCTTGACACTAACAACCATACAAGTAGTCATTTGTCTTGTGCAGTCCTGCTAAGTACGTCCATTTTTCTTGTAATGTAGTCATTTTTTTTCTTAAAAAGTGCTAAGCACGTCCATAACCATCAAGGCATGAATCTATGCATGCATATATATACTTATACTAAATTACCCATTGCGCCAAATGGCGCAAGGTCCCATTTCAAACTCAAAGTTATTTGAAAATAAATGCTTGACAATTTAGCAATATTCAAGACCCTTTTAACAACTAAAATTTAGGAAAACATCTCATTCAAAATATTTAATTGAGTTTTCAAAATGAGGGCACAAGTTGCTCTGTTAGATGACATATATACACCAAAGGAATTTTAGAATAAATAAAAAGTCAGATATGAGATCTGAAACAAAGAAATATTAATAACATGAGTAGTAGTATATTACTACAAATAGCGAGTGACAAAGAGTAGTACAATGGTATCTTGTTACAGCAGACTCATAGTATTGCAAGAAGCTATATTCAGACAACACCCAACATAGCACAAAATATACGTGGACACAATATATATGGATAAAAAGGCCATCGGCCAACATAGAGACGATGTGGTCTTCCGCAGGTGGATGGTGCCGAGCTTTCAAAATACAGATGCATCGTACAAAGCAACGGGAACAAATGCACCATTCAGGCATCATGTTCAACTATTTATGGATACACACACAAAAATAGGTGGCCACCATAGTTATCAGAAAACATCATGTTTATATCTTCCGATGTCGCTGCACTATTTGTGAAAGAATAACAAAGTTCAACATTGCTTACAACCACGAATTTTGAGTGCTCAAAGCAAGCACAAAATTTCGAGTCAGAATCCACAGAAGTTAAATAAAAAGGTCACTTCCCCGCAAAAAAAAAAAAAAAAAAAAAAAAAAAAAAAGGTCACTTGATTGGCCTATAAGTGCATGACATGTCACTCTAAATAAAGGTCCTCCGCAACCCAAAAAAGTAGTCTTCATTGTGTAAGAAAAACTTGTAGGAAAATATCCTTCCATCTTTGTTTGTTTTAACCCTCCAGATTGTGAATCTGCAATAGATACAAACACGGTATAAACTCAACCACCTCAAGTGAGAATTTCACATATCACCAATTAATAATTAAAAGCTAGCTATATAAACAAAAGGTAAAACAGAATGATCTGAAATCCTGAAGTGTTGCTCACGCATCGCCGAACCCACCAAATTAGCCATCAGGGATAAGTACAACTGTACCTGTATGATTGCAGTTTGGGGGTACCTGTGGCCGTCTGGGAACATCGATGGCGGACAGTAATAGAGCAGTCATGCTTGGCGTACGCTTTTTTTTACATTATCCTGCGTGACAGATTGGTATTTCTCTTGCAATTTTAGTACAAAGATATAGGATGCAGATGCTGAACTTATACTTAAATTGGGTTCTAGAAACAATTTTCCACGTTGTCCCATTGGTAATCACAGAAAAAATACTTGTGCTCCTACAGGTCTGACCTAACTCTCTGATTTGGTATGCAGAAATTGGTTACTGGAAAGAAATAGTATAACTAATGGCAATATCGAGTTGAAAGAGATTATTAAGAACAATGGCTAGCATTATGCCATACATAACTCAATTATTTGTTGCCCCCAAGGATACAGTACACACTTGATATTTCTCTTAGAATTTTAGTACAAAGATATACGATGCAGATGCTGAACTTATACTTAAATTGGGTTATAGAAACAATTTTCCACGTTGTCCCATTAGTAATCACAGAAAAAATACTTGCGATCCTGCAGGTCTGACTTAACTCTCCGCTTTCGTATGCAGAAATTGGTTACCGGAAAGAAATAGTATAACTAATGGCAATATTGAGTTGCAAAGAGATCACTCATAACAATGGCCAACGTTATGCCATAGAAACTCAATAATTTGTTGGCCCCAAGGATATAGTACACACTTTTCTCCGCTGGATGCACCATTCTAAGTTTTAAAAAATGACAGTTTAGTTTCCATAGAAATTCTTTTCTGAAGTAAAGGCAACTATGACAATAAAAACACACTATGATGTATGTGCAAATTACGTAATAGACAGGGAGAGATTTCTAGTCAGAGAGGAAACATTGTATGGCTTCTCTAAATATTAGGCAATTTCAAGCGGGGGTTTTCACCGAAGAGGGGATCCCATCAAATACCCTGCTGGATTTTTCTGGTTCTCCACTTTATTCTGTCATTATTTTCTGGAAAGACCACATATGTGGTCAACTACTCCAGTCTGTCTCGATGTTGTGAACTATGTTTCATTTCAAAAATGGTGATCCCTATTTTTCTAGAAAAAAGTAAAGCGTTGTGGCTTTAGAACAACATAAAGATAACATACTCTACATATATGATTACCTTACTTCAGATTTCAGTTTCACTGTCTGATAGCCGATGCTCCAATTTCTCGTTTGATTGAAGATCGAACTCAAGGTTCTCTTTCTTGTAGACACCTGGAACTGAAAATAGTTTAACATATCAATCAGCCGTGTGGAACTTTGATCTTAGGTGGCTTAAACCAAGCATTGTAATTAACTGTGTACATCTTCTCGAAGTAAATAAAATTAAGTCTCTGTTGTTCATTTGAAAGAAAGAATAACTCCAGTAGATAGTCTTCCTAGTACTGTTTACATGTGGCACACACTGTTGGCGCTTTTCAAAGAAGCTAGCATGTGAAAAGCAGCAGCACCAGTACAGTAGAAAAAGGCCATCTAATTACTGAACCGACTGTGCATGTACACAATACATAAACACTGAATGACGCAACGTTTTCTCTTCTTCTGCCTCTAATGCGCCCAGATCGATCGCTTTATCAAGATAGATAAGCAACCAACCGAGCACTACTGCCACAACCTCATCCATGAATGAGATCTATCGAGCATTTTCTGCAACAAATTAAGCAAAGTTTACCCAGAATCCTAACCCTTATGTCTCTCCCCTCTCCTGCAACTGGCACACTGTACACATAAATCACTGAAAAATGTGAAATGTTAGAGATGGAGAGAGAGAATCACTATGTTCTTCTTCAGCAAACTTTTTCACTGGATTCGTCCTCTTCTCTTTTTCCCTCAAATCTGAGACATAAACAAAATTAGGGATAAAATCATATGGATTTGAAGGGAGGAACTCCATTCTGCTAGTTCCTGCAGTTACATCCGCCACAGATCCAACTCGCGGAAGGCGGCATGGAGAACGACGATGACGATGGGGTGGAGGGACGAGGCGCGCTCGACGCCGTCTTTTGTGACCCAACGGCTCCTCCTCATCTCACCCACGGCCTCCTTTTCTCCCGGCCCGTCTCCGGCGTGGCGCTCTCCTGCGTCTTGGCCGCAACATCTCTCCATCATCCTCCTCTTTGGGAAATTTCCCTCTGCATCCACGCCCCTCAGCCTCTGTGGTCCACGAGACAAGGGAGAACGAGAGTGAGAGCATGGCGAGAGAGAGAGAGGAGGAGGAGGTAGATGCAAACCTGAACACCTCGACCTCCTTGCTCCAGCTGGTCCGGCCAGCGAGCCTCCCTCAGCCATCTACCCCGCATCCGCCGCTCCACCACCCCCCGCTGCTTCCGCCTGCAGGTGTCGGACTCTCCGTGGAATGGGGGAAGGAGGGAGGAGGAGGACGCAGAATAGGAGTATATAGCAAAAAACTACCACATTACCGGCGGGAAACCCTTTGTATCTATAGTCTGATAAGAAGCAAACATCCGACCAGTCGAACGTGGTCGATCTAATTGAAATCTGACGCTCGAGAGTTGTGGTTCATTTGTAAATATAAGGTAAAAAAAAAATCAATCGTCACAGAGCTGACCCCGCATCGGCCGCGCGTAATCATCTCCCTAATCTCCAGATTCCAATCCGCACAGCACCGAGCTCTTCCAGTCTTCCTCCGCCCCGAGCGCACCCCAAGCTCGCTCGCCTCGTCCAGATCCCCTGGCTCCGCCCACTTCTCCTCCTATCCTCTTCATCCAGCCGCGCAGTGAGCTCACCCGGCGAAACTCCAGTCCCTACTCCTCCTTCTCTCCTCGTTGTCGAGCAGCCCGGCCACCCCATCCATCCTCCACTCCACGTATGCGTCCCCCAGACGAGATCGCAGGTACGCAATCCTGGCATTAGGGGGTCGAGCCCGCATCCTCAACTATGATTCGTGCTTCGACAGGTTACAAATCGGATAGATCGGCCGCTGGAGTAGCACCAGTCCATCACCCTTGATTTGATGATTTGTTATTTTTGCAATGCAATTTTGTTGCCTAGTATTCATGAAGTTCATGTGTCACCATACCTATGTACGCATCAATTGTAGCTTTTCCATAGTTTCAATATTCGGTGCTTCCAATGGATATGAAAAATGTTGAGAAAATTTTCTTCCATTGCTTCCTATATAGAGCTTCCAAAAATATGCATCCTCAGTTAGTGGTAAATCTTTTTTTGTTTACGTTTCAAAATTTGATGCTTCCACCTAACACTAATAATGCACCCTTTTCATTATTTCCTAGCTTCATACCTGTGTGCTTCTACATTGTACTCATGTTGCTACGGTCATCTACAAATATGCTTCCCGGATCATGGTTAATCCTAGTAGAAGTTGAGTTAGGCTCAAAAAATTCCCACTTTTGTTTGATGATACTAATCATCTAATCTTTGTGGCAAGGATTCTAATATTCTGTTTTGTATTTCTATATATGCTTCCATTAGGCCACGCATGTGGTGTGCTTGCAAGATTTTTTTTTGCTACAGAGATTTGATGCTTCATATGTATCCAATATGTGCTTGTACTTGCAGATGAATTGGAAATACAACCATGCTTCTCAAGTTCAACATTTTCTTCCTGCTGTCGCCACTACCCCTTTTTTCTATTTTGAATGAATTTGATGCTCCCCAACAGACAGTATAGTGGGCACCATGGAGCTCGGCCTACATAGGAACTTTGCCCTCCCGAAATATCTGTGCTACATATGTATCATTCTTCTGCTTCTTTAGAGTTTCCAGCGTTTCAACCATGCTTCAATTTTTTAATACTCTTGTTTTATGTTAGATAGCATGAAAATTGATGTTTGAAAATATCTGTGCTTTCGAATTATTGTACTTCAGCCCATATAGATTGTCACTAGTAGAAAACAGGGCTTTGGTCCAGGCCAGATAAGAGCATCAATCCCGGTTCTGTTACGAACCGGGACCAATGGGTGCATCAGTCCCGGTTCGTGAGGTCAGGGCGCCGGCCGGGCCACGGCAGGCACCAGTCCCGGTTCGTCTGACCCCTTTGGTCCCGGTTCCAGACATGAACCGGGACTAAAGGGCCTCGCTCCTGGCGCAGCCCTTTAGTCCCGGTTGGTGGCTGGAACCGGGACTAAATGTGTGTCTTCTGTCCCGGTTCTAGCCACGAACCGGGACTAAAGAGATGCCTATATATATGCTCTCCCCTGCCCGCTCACTCCTCTGTTTTTTGGCCGGCCGGTGTGAGAGGTGTGTGCTGCTCTGCTCTCACCTCCTATGCACATGAGGTGTTTGATGAAATGCCCGAGTCACACTTAAGCTTTCTCCTCTCCAAGCTCGACCTCCAAGCTCCATTTTCCCCAAGATTTGTCTAGGTTTGGCGATGCACCAACTACACAAGTGTTCTAAAAGGTTAGCAACTTCATCGTTTCATCTCTCACTGCTAGTTTAGCTCATTTCAAATGTTGTAGAAGTAGAGTGGTTTGTGGGTTTTAGTGGAGGAGTGTATGTGGGAGTTCTTTTGATTTAGATGCACAATTTGAGCTGAAATTAACTTCATAGAGTCTGCACATGTGTAGGGTGCCGTCCCCGTCCCCATCCTCACCGCCGTCGATCGTCCGCGCCGATCTCGTCGCCGACACCACCGTGGTGAGCCTCTTGTTCTTATCTTCTTTTTAAAAGAAAAAAATTCTTACTTGTATGATTTAGATAGATACTTGTATAATTTTCTTACTTTTATTATTGTTTGTTATTATATAGTGCCATGACTTTGGTATCCGCCCCCGTCGGCTCTCGTCCTGTCTATGATTCGGATGTGGTATATTATATTTTATTATGATTTGTTTCATTTAGTGTTTATGACAATTATGCCGACCAACGTGACATAGATGTTTTTATCTAGGAGGTATGTGAACCGGAAATTCCAACCGACCCTCATGTCGAGAGGTTAAATTTAGTTGAAAAAGAAAACAATTACTTGAAGAAAAAATCGAAAAGAATTGAGGAGGAGAAGATGGAATTGGAGTTGCATGTTGCCGATGTCGTCGATGATCACAAGATCAAGATGGATGCAATGCGCTTGAAGATTAGAAAGATTAGAAAATATGCCATTCATAATGAGGCTTGGTATCATTATGCCGTTGGATCAATTGTTACCTTAGTTGCGATTATGATCGCATTTGTTGTTGCATTTAAATGTTTTTCATAGTTTCAATGTATCTTTTAATTAGATGCTCTAGAGAGCTATATGTTGTTCTATGAGAACTATATATGTATGAACTTTATGTATTTATTTTTTCAGTAATAACATTTGATCACTACTGTACTTTGGTTTTAATGTGATGATGAACTTGTATTAATTTGGTCACTTCTCTATTCATGATGTTCTGTAATGGTTTTTGATACACTTAATTATATAATGCACGCAGATGAACCGGCAATGGATGTACGGTGACCGACGCACCTCCGAGTATCTTGAGGGCCTGCATAAATTTCTCGAAGTGGCTGAGGCAAACAAGCAGAATGGTTTTATGTATTGTCCATGCCCTGTCTGTGAGAATACGAAGGATTACTCTAACTTGAAAACCCTTCACGTCCAGCTGCTTGAGAAGGGTTTCATGCCACACTATAATGTTTGGACCTAGCACGGAGAAAGAGGGGTTATGATGGAAGACAACGAAGAAGAAGAGGATGATGACAACTATGTAGGGGAACGCGACAGAAAACAAAAAAATTCGGTACAGCGAGCACGCCCAGGATCACTATGGAGACTGCATACAAGGTTTGATCTGATCCGTACCGACTCGAAGCGCAGCGGAAGAAGAGTCGGTGTAGATCGTCGGTGCAAATCCCTGCAGCTAGGATTTACAACCTCCCAACCGCAAGGATGTACTCCTACTCCGGACAGCCCTTCGGGAGGCGGTCGGACAGTCCCCCGGACGATGTCGCGGACAGCCCTTCGGGAGGACCCTCGGAACCCAAACAGTAACCCGGACAGCCCTTCGGGAGGACGCCGGAAACTCGAACGGTAACTCGAACAGCCCTTCGGGAGGACACTCGAAAACAGCTCCTCGGGCAAAAGATCGAAACTACAATCTCTCTACGGGGTTGCACACATACGGTGTCAGCTATCCGGCAGGGCTTCGCCGTCCAGAGCTAGTTCCTGCCGGAACCCAGACAGCCTTTCGGCTCTACGAAACTATTTCGTGGGAGGGAGAGAGAAGCCAGACAAGTCAAATGGCATGTGTATGAGAGCAAGGATGAAGCATATGGGGCTGCCCCCTCACCTCTATTTATAGGATAGCCAAGGGGTAAAGATGGTATTCACAAATACCAAAAGTGCCCCCACTTTATGCCTTTTCTAAAAAGAATAAAGCAAAGAAGGGTGGCAAGTGGAGCTCCATGGAGCCCCACCTCCCTTGGCCGGCCACATCTTGGGGGCCCCCCCATGGGGGTCTTCCTTGGCCACCAAGTCCATCTAGAAGCCTTTTTGGAAATATCCTAAAAGGTGCTTTCCCAAAAATATCCAAAAAGCACTTTCACTATTCACGAAGACATTTTTCTGCGTCCGTTAAATCCCAAATTATTTCTGTGTGCCTAGAACAATTCCAGTACCCACACAAACAATTTTGAACGTGTTCCGAAACAATTTTGGAACAATTTTTTCTTCAGCGAAAAGCTATCATAGCGGTTCCGGCTGCTCCGGAACATTTTCGGTTTTCTCTCCGGAAAAATTCCAGAATTTACCAGAACGATTCTGGCACCCTCCAAGAATTTCCAGACATGTGCCGGAACTAATTTGACTTAATGGAATACCCTGAAACAACTTTTCAGTTTCACCGGAACTATTCCGGTGTTCTCTCCGGAACGTTTCCGTTTCGTCCGAAACTTTTTCGGTGATTTTCTCTCAGACTCCCCGTCTAGTATTCAGCAGATAGATGACCCTTAAGTGTGTGACCCTATAGGTTCGGTGAAGTATAGACATGACCCGGAACACTTTCCGATCAATGATCAACATCGGAGCCGTGGACACCCATATTGACCCCTATACCCACACGAATGAATATTCGAGTGAACCTCTAGTTGTCGTGTGCTATTCCTGTTGCTTCATGATATATTACAAAACCCGAGGTGAGATTTATGCATCCCCGTGGATCAACAACTTGTCCACTATGCAAGTTACCTCGTTACCGGTTTTGTTCTCTTTACTCGTTTCCGTGTTCCGGCATCCCAGTGATCAAATCACAATGTGTCTGGCCAGACGATGATGGATACCGTAACACCGAGAGGGCCCGAGAATATCTCTCCATCGTCGGAGGAGCAAATCCCAATCTTGAGCTATCTTGTTTCTGTCATACTTTTCCGTGAACTCGTAAGCTACCGTAATAGCCACCCATTTACGGATGACGTTTACCAAACCCCAAAGTTCACGAAGTAACTCGATACTCTCATGGTCTAAGGAATTATGCAAACATTAACTATCTCTGTGTTATTACCATTAAGTTGTGACGAATGTATCTCATAGCATAACATCAATTTGGGTTGATTCAACACAAGTGTTCTACTAACATTGTGCCCTCAAAATTGCCGGCATTGACATGCCCATGACCAGGAAAACAGGATCATCATGCAATACTTGAGCCAGTCTTAGAGGCAAGACTAGGAATACATTTTACCGTTTATTATACCACACGTGCACATGAGTTTCCCTCCGAGCCTCGTGGTTATTGCAGACTCGAGAATCATTGCAGTTATAGCATGGAACATAAACATTCATTACAAACTCGGAGATACAAAGTAACTGATATTACTGCCTCTAGGGCATATCTCCTACAAACTATCCCCCTGAATACGGTGATACTGCAACGGGGGAAGCTGAAGATCAAGAGGAACCAGGCGATGTGCCCGATGATGATCTTCGTCGGGTCATTGTTGATGCAAAGAGACAATGCCAAAGTGAAAGGGAGAGGTTGAAGTTCGGTCGCATGTTAGAGGATCACAAAAAAGGGTTGTACCCAAATTGCGAAGATGACAACACAAAGCTCGGTACCACACTGGAATTGCTGCAATGGAAGGCAGACAATGGTGTATCTGACAACGGATTTGGGAAGCTACTGAAAATAATGAAGAAGAAGCTTCCAAAGGATAACGAATTGCTCGACAGTACGTACGAAGCAAAGAAGGTTCTATGCCCTCTAGGATTGGAGGTGCAGAAGATACATGCATGCCCTAATGACTGCATCCTCTACCACGGTGAGTACGAGGATTTGAACGCATGCCCGGTATGCGGTGCATTGCGGTATAAGATCAGACGAGATGACCCTGGTGATGTTGAGGGCGAGCGCCCCAGGAAGAGGGTTCCTGCCAAGGTGATGTGGTATGCTCCTATAATACCACGGCTGACACGTCTGTTCAGAAACAAAGAGCATGCCAAGTTGATGCGATGGCACAAAGAAGACCGTAAGAAAGACGGGAAGTTGAGAGCACCCGCTGACGGGTCGCAGTGGAGAAAAATCGAGAGAAGGTGGGGGGACTTTGCAGGTGACGCAAGGAACGTATGGTTTGGTTTAAGTGCAGATGGCATTAATCCTTTTGGGGAGTAGAGCAGCAATCATAGCACCTGGCCCGTGACTCTATGTATCTATAACCTTCCTCCTTGGTTGTGCATGAAGCGGAAGTTCATTATGATGCCAGTGCTCATCCAAGGCCCTAAGCAACCCGGCAACGACATTGATGTGTACCTAAGGCCATTAGTTGAAGAACTTTTACAGCTGTGGAATGGAGAAGGTGTACGTGTGTGGGATGAGCACAAACAGGAGGAATTTGACCTACATGCGTTGCTGATTGTAACCATCAATGATTGGCCTGCTCTTAGTAACCTTTCAGGACAGACAAACAAGGGATACCACGCATGCACGCACTGTTTAGATGATATCGAAAGTATATATTTGGACAAATGCAGGAAGAATATGTACCTGGGACATCGTCGATTTCTTTCGACCAACCATCTCTTTCAGAAAGAAAGGCAAGCATTTCAAAGGTGAGGCAGATCACCGGAAGAAGCCCGCCCTCCGTACTGGTGATGCCATACTTGATATGGGCAAGGATTTACAAGTAATCTATGGAAAGGGTCCTGGCGGACAATCTGTTCCGAATGACGCTGAGGGACGCGCACCCATGTGGAAGAAGAAATCTATATTTTGGGACCTACCCTATTGGAAAGACCTAGAGGTCCGCTCTGCAATCGACGTGATGCACGTGACGAAGAATCTTTGCGTGAACCTTCTAGGCTTCTTGGGCGTGTATGGGAAGACAAAAGATACACCGGAGGCACGGGAGGACCAGCAACGTGTGCACGAAAAAGACGGCATGCATCCAAAGCAGTATGAAGGTCCTGCCAGCTACGCTCTTACCAAAGAAGAGAAGGAAATCTTCTTTGAATGCCTGCTCAGTATGAAGGTCCCGTCTGGCTTCTCGTCGAATATAAAGGGAATAATAAATATGGCAGAGAAAAAGTTCCAGAACCTAAAGTCTCATGACTGCCACGTGATTATGACGCAACTGCTTCCGGTTGCATTGAGGGGGCTTCTACCGGAAAACGTTCGATTAGCCATTGTGAAGCTATGTGCATTCCTCAATGCAATATCTCAGAAGGTAATCGATCCAGATATCCTACCAAGGTTAAAGAATGATTTGGTGCAATGTCTTGTCAGTTTCGAGCTGGTGTTCCCACCATCCTTCTTCAATATCAAGACGCACGTCCTAGTTCATCTAGTCGACGAGATTGCCATTCTGGGTCCTGTATTTCTACACAATATGTTCCCCTTTGAGAGGTTCTTGGGAGTCTTAAAGAAATATGTTCGTAACCGTGCTAGGCCAGAAGGAAGCATCTCCATGGGCCATCAAACAGAGGAGGTCATTGGGTTTTGTGTTGACTTTATTCCTGACCTTAAGCCGATTGGTCTCCCTCAATCGCGGTATGAGGGGAGACTGACTGGAAAAGGCACGCTAGGAGCGGATGCAATAATATGTAGGGGCGGGCATTCTTGGGCTCAAGCACACTACACAGTTCTACAGAATTCTACCTTGGTGACCCCGTATGTCAATGAACACAAGAATTTTCTGCGCTCCAAACACCCGGAGTAGTCTGACGACTGGATTACATGTGAACACATCAGGACTTTCGGCAGTTGGTTGCAAACACATCTCATGGGTAACAACATTGTTGGAGATGAGCTGTACTCGTTGGCCAGGGGACCATCTTCGACTGTATTGACTTACCAAGGGTACGAGATAAATGGGAATACATTTTACACGATCGCCCAAGATCAAAAGAGCACCAACCAAAACAGTGGTGTCCGCTTTGATGCAGCAACCAACAGGGGAAAGGACACATATTATGGTTACATAGTGGACATATGGGAACTTGACTATGGACATGATTTTAAGGTCCCTTTGTTTCGGTGCAAATGGGTCAATCTGTCAGGAGGCGGGGTACAGGTAGACCCGCAGTACGGAATGACAACAATGGATCTCAACAATCTTGGGTACACAGACGAACCATTCGTCCTAGCCAATGATGTGGCGCAGGTTTTCTATGTGAAGGACATGTGTACCAAACCGAGAAAAAGAAAAGATAAGGAAGCGAATACATCATACGATGAGCCAAAGCGCCACATAGTTCTTTCAGGGAAAAGAGACATCGTGGGAGTGGAGGGCAAGACAGACATGTCTGAAGATTATGAAAAGTTTGATGAAATTCCTCCCTTCAAAGTGAAGGCTGACCCAAGCACCCTGTTAAACGATGAAGATTATCCATGGTTACGGCGCAATAAGCAAGGGACACACGCGAAGAAAAAGTGAAGACTTTCTCTCCACAACTATTCTGATGATGGCTTTGATCTAGAATATCACTGCAGTTACATGTCAAGAAATGAAATGCCTTTTGTAACATATGAGTTTTCATCTGAAACCGTGATACTTCGAAAGAGATTGTCCATTTTGTACACGAAGTGCATCCAGTTTTTTCCGTAACCCTCTCAACTTTTTAGCACATGCTATGTGGGTGAAATGATGATACCATGCCAACTTTCAACCTTTTCAGAGTTCATTTATACTGCTTTTCAATTTCAGGGTCATTTAGCTAAAATAAATCAGTAAATGCATGAAAAATAGCAAATGAAGTCAGAAAGGGTTGAAAATTGATGATGTGGCTTTGAATGGTGCATGTTGAACGCACAAAAAGTCTGGAGTTGAAATAAGTTAAAAAAAATGGAATGCCTTTGTAACATATGTGGGTGAAATGATGATACCATGCCAACTTTCAACCTTTTCAAAGTTCATTTTTACTGCTTTTCAATTTCAGGTTCATTTAGCTCAAAGAATGAATTAATAGCAAAAAGAATGAATGAAAAAGCTTTTATAAAACTCTAATAGCAAAAAGAATGAACTAAAAAGCTTTCATAAAATTCTAATAGCAAAAGGAATGAACTAAAAAGAATCAATTAAATATAATATTTTTCAATAGCAAAAAGAATCAACTAAAAATAATCAAAATAATATTAACTAAAATTATCAAAGTATTTATTTGTTAAAAACTTTAATAGTAAAAAGAATTTTCATAAAGTATTTTTTGTTACAAACTTTAATAGAAAACTAAAAACCTTTTATAAAACTCTAATAGCAAAAGGAATCAACTAAAAAGAATCAATAAAAAATAAAACTTATGCAACTAAAATTATATAAAATTTATGCAACTAAAGTTATATAACTAAAAATAACATATGCAAAAAATAACATTAAAAATTTAAAAACATAACATATGCAAAAAATAAAAAAAAAAGGCCCACCTACTAGCCACCACGGCCTGCATACGACTAGAAACCCTACAAATGGGCCAGGATGCAGGCCCGCAGTGCTAGCAGGCCCAACAGGGCGTGAGATAGGCATATATTGCCTGCAGTAGAGAGGAGCTCGAGAGGGCAGCGGCAGCAGCGCTTATAAACCACTCCGAGCCCCTCTCAACTAGCGAGGTGGGACTAAACTTTTGGCTGCGGCAGCACAGCGCTTTCGTCCCGGTTGGTGGCTCGAACCGGGACGAAAGGCCCCCCTTTCGTCCCGGTTGGAGCCACCAATCGGGACGAAAGGTCTCTGCTTCCCGCCCTTTGGGCTGCTGAAATTGACCTTTGGTCCCGGTTGGTGGCTCGAACCGGGACGAAAGGCCCCCCTTTCGTCCCGGTTCGTGCCACCAACCGGGACCAATGCTCTGGGTATATAAGCAGCACTTACAAGTTTTCCATTCAGTTTTCTTCGATCTCCTCCTCTCCCCCGACGGCGCCGACGACCACCTCGACGCCGCCAGGCTGCCGGACCGCGCCGTCACCTCCCCGAGCCCTGCCCCGACGCCCTCGCCGACCCCCTGCCCCGACACCCTCGCCGACGCGCCGGACCTCCTCGCGCGCCCTCCTCCCCGTCGCCGCGTGCCCCCTCGAGCCCGCCGTCCTCGTTGCCAGCCTCCAGCCATCGCCGCGCCCCCCCCAGTGAGCCCCCCTTTCCCATGGTCCCCTGCTCCCCGTCGCCGTGTGCCCCCGAGCCTCTTGCTCTGCCACTGCTCCATGGTCGCCGCCGGCCCCGTTGCTAAAAATGTGTTTTTTTAGATGAATAGATAGATAGATAATGTTCATGTGGAGATGAGATGAGATGTATGGTGCTCTATTTTTTTAGATAATGTTCATGTGGAGATGAGATGAGATGTATGAGATGTATGAGATGTTTTGTGGAGATGAGATGAGATGTTGTCATGTGGAATTTTTTTTTGTTCATAGAAATTAGTGTGAATTTTTTGTTCATGATGATCTTGCTAAAACTCATATTAAGTTTGTTCGATGAATGTTTTCTGTTAAAACTCATATTAAGTTTGTTCGATGAATGTTTTCTGTTAAAACTCATATTCAAAATGAGTTAAAAGACTCATATATTCAAAATTTACTCCCGGTCCGCTCGCCCGACCAACTCTCGAGGCCACCCAAACCCTAGAAGAAAGAGCGTTGTCGATCTACCCCCTCCCGCCCCTACCCGTAATTGTTATGTATAATACTATATATTGGCGTCTAATTCACCGGTCTTACCTCAGTGAACCGAAGGGACTTTATTTATTCGGTAGGCGGCCGGCATAGGTCAATGTGGTAGAATGGATAGTTCGATCTCCTGCATAGCGATTATTTTTTGTAAAGTGTCCTCTCCTGAAAGTATAACCCCGATAACTTCGACATGAGGGGGGACGTCGGACATGCATGAGAGAGGCGGTCCGCAAAGTATCCTCTCTCGAAAGTATAACCCCCGATAACTTTGCATGATGTTTGCGACTAATCCATTGCTCATATATGCATATGATTCCTTGTTGTGATTAGCTAGGTCTATGTTTGCCACTAATCCATCTCTCATGGTTGTATATTGCCATGTTGTAATATTTGCAGAAACTATGGACAGAGACTTAGAAAAAGAAGAGTTGTTGGGGGGTATAATCCTCAACGAAGGTGATATCACCTTGTCGTTTCTCAATGACATCGATGGTCAGGAAAGAGAGGATGACGGCTCCGGTGATCCAATGGAGGAGGAAGGAGATCATGACGGCTCCGGTGACCGAATGGAGGAGGAAGGAGATCATGACGGCTCCGGTGACCGAACGGAGAAGGGAGCCTTAACTGTTGCAAAGTCCGGCGAGGTATATATACATATATTAATTAAGCCTCTGCTGACTTGATGCATTAATTGTTTTGTATGTACATATATTAACGCTTCTTTCTTATTTTAATTAGCCCTCCGGATCGAGCCAAACTTCCATAAGGAGACGAGGCCCGAAGAAAAGGTTGCGCCAGGATGAAAGGTTCATGATCGAAGAAGTCGGTCGAGATGGCCAACTGATTGCTCCCAAGCGGAGCAGGGACACATTTATACATCAGTGCAGAGTTATTGTTAGGGACAGCGTCCCGATCAGCATCCAAGAATGGAATAAGAAGAAGGACCCTGAAGTTTCTTTTGTCCAGGATAGACAGAAAGATGATCTTTGGACCTCGCTGATGACAAATTTCAGCCTACCGCCAGAGGCGGATCCGAATAAGGTCAAGGCGTTTGCTCTTAAGAAGATGGCAGAACTATTCAAGAACTGGAAGAAAGATTTGAACAAAAAGTTTGTCGAGAAAGACAAGACTCCAGAATTCACCGGTCCATATGAGAAGATAAAAGATCACTGGCCCGCATTTGTGGCCTACAAGAAATCGGACAAGGGCAAGCAAAGGTCAGCGACAAATAAGCTAAATGCTGCAAAGAAGCAGTATCACCATGTTACGGGGTCAGGTGGCTATAGCAAAGCCCGGCCTACGTGGGACATAGCTGAGCAAGACCTGCTTGCTAAAGGGGTCCAACCAGCAACATTGCACTGGCCAGATCGGTCAAGGACTTGGTTCTTCGGGGTTGGGGGAACTTTGGACCCAGACACAGGGGAGTGTGTTTGGACAAAAGCTCAACTTGGAATACCCGTCAAAAAGCTTGAGGAAGCAATCCAGGCAGCGCAGGAAGGGAGGTTACATCCCGACAAAGAGAATGACGAGCTGACACAGGCCCTTGGGAATCCTGAACACCCTGGACAAACACGAGGCAGATCAGGCTCCGTTCCGTGGGTGCATGGGTTTCCCGACAGCGGTGGTTATAGAAGCCGAGAGAGAAAGAAGAAAGCGGAAGCAAGCGAAATGTAGAAGATCAATGCAAGATTAGCGAAACTAGAGGAACTTGAGAGCCAGCGAGCTACCGGCCAACCATCTCAGCGGCACGAAGATCCTTCCTTCGACACTGCCCCAGAAGCTACCCCACCATCTCAGCGGAGAAGCAGCGTGGCTTCCACAGAGCTCCTTCAGCCTGATATCATGGCTCCTCGCTACCCCGTGGATAGTATCACGGAGGCTGAACATTGTGTCCTAATGGCGAAATGCCAGAACCTGACCTTGAAGGCGGCGGTCGGCTCTGTTTTACCTCCTCGAGCTGAGGGAACTTTCCATTGCCGTCCGATTCCACATGGCTATGCTATTGTCACGGTGGATGAAATAATGGAGGGATTTGAGGGGCTGGAGCTTGACTACCCTACAGGTGAAGGGGATAATCTTCTGGAAAATGCCTTAAGGAGTACCTGCCTATGGAGAAAGGAGAACATCAAGCTTCCAAACTGGACGCCGCCTCAGCAGACTCAGCTGGAGGAGGCCCCTCAGCAGACTCCGCTGCCTCATTCGTCTCCGGCGCGTCAGCTGTCTCCGCCGCCTCAGCTGTCTCCGTCGCGTCAGCCGACTCCGACGGAGGAGGCCCCTCAGCAGAATCCTCCTTCGCCTCCTCCGCGGCGTTAGCGGACTCCGCCTCCTGCGCCGCGTCAGCGGACTCCGCCTCCACCGCAGCGTCAGTGAACTCCGCCTCGTCAGCAACGGCAGAAGAGAGCCACCGCCGCTCCGGCGGCTAGCAGTACAATAGGTGGTGGGAAGAAATTCAAATTTGGTCCAAGCCTCAAGCCTCTTGCCAAGTTACCATATGAGCTGACTGACAAGGAAACCGATGAGGTCGTGGCTGCCGATTTGAAACGCCAATTTGCACGGAAAGTTCCACCTCCAAAGGAAAAAATAGATCCGGTAAAGGCGGATCGCACTCTGGATGCCCTTACGCGACCACCTCCGCCTCCGCCGCTATCAAACTATGACCGCATTATTGCAAAGACATATGAAAAAGCTATGAGTCGGTCGAGAAGTAGCAGTACTAGTGCAAGAAGTGGGAAAACAATTCCCCAGCTCGGCGAACAGGAAAAGCAATCGTGCCCCCTACTCAAGGTGTTTACCGATACCCCGGGGGTAGCGGCCGTTGCTCCTGGTTTCAATCCTGGTGATTACCTAGGCGATGATGTACATTTTGAAATCGCTAAGCCGGTAGACACCTTTAAATACCAGCACAGGAAGCGTCTCGTCAGAAGTGATGATCTGGAACGAGATCTACCAACGATGATGCAAACATTACATAAATGGTACTTGGAAACCTGCAAGGATGGGATGGGCAGTATCTTGGTCGGAATTAAGGATGAGCACGACTTCGTTGGAGTCGACTCGATCTTCGTTGAATTTGGCGAACTCTTTCAGTTATACAATCAAGCCGCCCTCGACAAAAGTCTCGTGGCTTGTTATTGTCTGTAAGTATTATTTCTGTAATTAATTCTCTAGCTCAGTTCATTCATTGCATGTATATAATTATCCTCACTATATTATGCAGATTGAAGATTGTCGAATTTAAAAGAGGACAAATCTATGACATTGGGTTCATTAACCCAAATATCGTAAATGAATGGTCGGTACAGAAGATCCCCGAGGAGACTGAGAAAATCTTGCTAATGGCGTTCCTTCGACACCAAAACAAAAGGGAAATACTCTTTCCTTACAACTTCAAGTGAGTGTTACTGTCTTCTGCATATTCTGTTTCGCTGACTCGAGGTTAAGTGTAATTGATGAGTTATGCGCGCGCATGTTCCACTTTATTCTGCTAGCCATTCAGCTTGACGAGGGAGCAGTAACTGTCTTGGACTCGAGACGTAAAGAGGCTACAGAGTATGTGGACATGATTGAAATGCTCCAGAAGTAAGTTCAATCATTATCGCACTATATCGGCAACTTTCGTTCATTTCCTGATATCAAGTAATCATTTTCTTTGCCGGGCAGGGTTTGGAAAAAGTTCATCACGCGGGTTAAGGATGAATGGAGACCGGAGCTGCGATTTAAACAACCCAGAGTAAGTAGTACTAGCTAGTTCCGCGCATCTCTCATTGATTCTAGTTTCAATACCATTATCATGGTTGATTATCATTTTGATTGAACTCTATTCTCGTAAAGTGCATGTGGCAGGAACCCAGAACTGAGTTATGTGGATACTACGTTTGCGAGTTCATTCACCAAAAGACCACCGAGAGGGGCTTCACTAAACAACAATTTGAAGTACGTAAACAATATTCATAATTTTATTTTATCACCATCAATTGTGTTGATTTCATTCATATATATATATTGACTCCCCTTCTTTAAATTAGACCTGGCAGAAGTGGGACGTACTCCTACCAGCTGATCGCCTACGCGCAATTCAAGAGGAGTTGGCGGGATTCTTTGTTGACCACGTCATTCCTAAAGACGGAAAATGCCATCGGGAATTGCAAACCTGTTGAATAGATATATGCATCAACGTGTACTATCTGTAGTAGCGTCGAATAGATATACGAAAACTTGTTGTTCGACCAACAAGCACGGAGAAAGAGAGGTCACTTCTCTCTATATATTGATCATGCATGACGATGTTGTGTAATTAATGGTTCCTTCATTGCTTACTAGCTAGCGTCGAGTTCTCTCTATATGTAGTAGCTAGCGTCGACCAAGCACGGAGAAAGAGAGGTCACTTCTCTCTATTAGCTAGCTAACACAATATGAAACCCCTAAACCCTCCAAAACCCCTAACCCCCCCCCCCCCTCAAAAAAAAACCCCAGCGCCTGCGAGCTGCTGACGTGTGGCTGCCTTTTGGTCCCGGTTGGTGTTACCAACCGGGACTAAAGGTCCTCCTGCCTGAGTGCTGCGCAGCGGCCATGTGGAGACCCTTTAGTCCCGGTTGGTGTTACCAACCGGGACTAAAGGTCCACCTGCCTGGGCGCCCCACAGCGGCCACGTGGAGCACCTTTGGTCCCGGTTCGTAGGCCAACCGGGACTAAAGGTTTTAGGCATTAGTCCCGATCGTTTTGTCCCGGTTCCAGAACCGGGACTAAAGGCCCTCTGGAACCGGGACAGATGCCCTGTTTTCTACTAGTGTGTATCAATAGTCCACAATTAGGTTGACAAATTAGTTTTTTCCTTGGAAATAGTTCATTCTTATACATGTTTCAGGTTATATTGACTACAGACTATTTTAATAGCTAATTAATTGTATGTTCTTAACTTATTTGCGAAACACAACTTCCCGCATCCAATCATGCTAGCAACGAAAACAGCAAAATCCATGCTTCCAGTGTGTTTGATATATGTTATGATATAATGAAGCTGATGCTTCCTAGTAGACATGCTTCCTACTTTTCTTACATATGTTTCTATGGTATAGCAAATTTTTCATCAAGCATTGTAAGCTTATGCTTATTTTTATTGTAAAATCATTTTGATGGAATCATTAGCAAAAATATGTGCTTCAACCACTACTATTATGTGCTTCAACCAGTGCGAGTGCTGCTTCTATTGGTGAAACTTTATTGTACATACATTTTTGGACCTTTTACTTTATCATTAACTATCAGTGTGTGCTTCCTTCTTTCTCACTGAATGTTTCTAATGTATAGACACATGCATCCGATTCCAAATGCGCTTCTTTGTTGTCCGCAAGATGCCTTGCAATGACGTTGAGTGCGCTATAACTGAGACAAACCAGTCTCTACTCTAAGTTGTTGGTTGTACTGGAATAACGGAGAGCTCGTGGTACGCGCAGATCTTGTCCATGACCAGCTTGTAAAAAGTGTTGTTGTATTGTCTTCTGTTTAGTTGCAAAAAAGAATTGTAATATTTTTTGCATATCTTATGAATCATTTTCAAGGCTTGATCATTCTTGTCGTGATTACTGATGATTTATTTGCGAAGCAAATGTTTCCATTATACAAGAAAAATGCTTCCTTTACACCAAAACTTTATTTCCATCTCCTAAAAATATTACATAGATTAAATCATTCCGTTGAACAATATTTTTCTGATGCACCACAAAGCGTATGCTTCCATCAGTTTGGAATGTTTCCATGGCACAAAAGCAATGCCTGCTTTGCATAAAAATGAGTCTCGGAAAAACATAGGTAGTCTACTAGATCCACAGTTTCTCCTGTATGCTTCCAACGATTAAAAGGAATGTTTCCATGGCATAAACATGCACATTATCTCCAGTAAATATGGATAACAAATGATTTTTGGAAGCAATTATCGGAAGCATAATTCTCAGAAGCAGGAAACGAATCATAACCATATTTAGCATAATTTTTGGAAGCAGGAAACAAACCATCATAACAATAATTACTGGAAACTAGCTACGATCAGCCCGTCCCAAAAAAACTACCACCGGGCCCATGCATGCAAAGCAGTTGCGGTGCACCAATCACTTAATGCTACGATCCATCAATCACGCGCGGGAGTCTACGAGCTAATCTAACGACCAGCGTCCATCTGATCCAATGGCCGTCGACTGGTCTGGTAGGTGCGAAGCATCAGTAGTCTGATGCCTAGTGCTCTCGATTACGGGCTATGTCTACAAAAAACTATCACTTTTTTAATCTTTTAAAAAACCACCACTATTTTGGTTGGCTGTTCCAAAAAAGCCAAGTGACTGAACCATTAAGTTTTAAGCGAAATTATGACAGCTCGGGTCCACTCGTCAGGTTGACCGTTATCTTTGACCGTTAGGTTGAGCGTTAACAGGTTATGACAGGTGGGCCCCACATATTTTTGAAGTGCATTCAGGTCCCTATAGAAAAAATAAAAGCAATCGGGTCCCTGTAATTTTATTAAAAAAGCAATCGAGTCCCTGCGAAAAAGTATAAAAAGCAATCGGGTCCCCGCCGGCGAGCTCATCGCCGGAGCCGACGAAGGGACCATGTGCACGTCGTCCGGCCTTGGTCTGGAGGCGGAGCTCGAGGGCGTTCCGGCTGCTGCACACGGCGGAGCCGCTGCTCCTGCTGCTGCACGCGGTGGCTCCCGCTCCTCCCGCTGTTCCGCTGTTCATGGCTGACCATGGCGGGGCGGCAGCAGCAGGTGACAATGGCGCAGCAGGTGACCATGGCGGGGCGGCAGCAGCAGGTGACAATGGTGAGGCGGTGGTGGGTCAGCCACACCCTGCAACGACGCGTCCGCGTCGCCGGTGCTGGTGGAGGCCGCTGCGGCTTCGGCGGTGCCGTCGCCGATGCAATGGCATCGTCAGAAGCAGGTGGTGCACGGGGGTAATGCTAATGGCAGCAACGGCGCCGGGCCGTCTTCATCTAGCTCGGCGTCGCAGAGCTTCACGCAGTGGCGGCAGCCGGTGCACCACCCGCCGCACGTGGCCTCGTCGGCGTCAGTGGCGGGAGGTGGCGGCCACGCGGTGGCTCGTAGCGCGGAGGAGAAGTTCCCGGCGGGGGAGGTGGTGCCGGCCATGGCTGCTCCGGTCTTGGTTCTGCTCGGCCGTGGCGGCGCCGGCTGTCTCGGGAGAGAGAGAAAAAGGTAAGGAGAGGGAGAGGAGAGGAAAAAGAGATGGCTTACATGTGGGCCTCACTTGTAAGCTAACGGTCAAACAGACAGTCAACAAATGGTTTGGTTAGGAGTGGGGCCGACCTGTCATAATTTGAATTAATTCTAAACCACATGATAATTTGGGTTTTTTGGAACAGCCAACCAAAATAATGGTGGTTTTTTGAAAGATTAAAAAAAGTGGTAGTTTTTTTATAGACATAGCCCGAAATGTGATAGTTTTTTGCTATATACTCCGCAGAATAGAGAGGAGGAGAAGAGTGGGTGTGGCGCCGGACGAGGGAGAGAGGATGAGATGGGGGAAGGAGGAGGCGGCGGCTGCGGATTGGGGCTAGGATTCGTGGTGTTGTGGCGTCGTGAGCATAGGCCCACGTCGATCGCAAGACGCGCGAATGAGTCGCACGACGGGCGGCGCACGACGACAGGCTCACCCAGCCGAAGATGACCCAGCCAATCGCGCGATGCACTGAGCCCACCGGTCATGGACCTGAAAAATCAACAACGAGATGAAAACTGCAGTAAAGATCGGACGGCCAGGCTGCCCCGTTGACCAGATTCAACGGCCAAGAACGCCCTGAAGTGGGTGAGTTCTCTGAGTGTTGGCCTGGCCTTTATATTTTAAACTAGCGCCGAAAAAGCGCGGCGCACGCCGCGCCCGTGACTGATTCCATCTTTATTTTGCTAAAATAAGTAGGAAAACAACATGTGCTGGTTTATTATTTTTGTTGTTCCGGTTTATTCGGGTGTATTATTATGAGTTACAATTTAGGTAATATTTCGGTTTAATGTTTGGGTGGACTAATGTTTTTGGTTTATTTGGGTGCTGTTTCGTTTCACTGGTTTTACTGTTCCGGGTCGAGGAAGGAGGAGTCTCCGTTTTTTTGGGTTACTGTTCACGTGAACGCATAGTGTTGACTTGCTATTTTTGTTGTTCCGGTTTATTCGGGCGTATTGCTCTGGGTTACAATTCGGTAATTGTTTTCGTTTATGGGTCGGGTGGGTTAATGTTTTCGATTTGCTGTTTCGGTTTATTTGAGCTATTGTTTCGTTTAGCAGTTCTGGGTTTATTCGGATACTGTTTCGAGCAATTATTGGTGCACTATTTACCGATGGCGTGATGTAAAAATGGACATTAATCGGTCGGAAACTTATTTTTCCAATGGATACTGTTCGCACAGTATATTGTTCTGGATTATTGTTTTGTGCCTCGGTAGCAACATCACCGGAAAGGATCGGAAACGATTAAGACGATTGTGCATCGGTATGCCGATGGAGAAAAATTATTATTTTGTGCTTCGGTAGCAACATCACCGGAAAGGATCGGGAAACGATTTGAGATGGCTGTGCATCGGTATGCCGGTGGAGAGAAATTATTGTTTTCTGGAAACATTGCTCACCGAAAGTACTGTTCACAGAAGGTACTGTTCACGTCCGGAACACTGTTCGCTGAGGTACTGTTTGTGCTCGGAGGGAGGGTACTGTTCACAGTTACTGTTTATGCAGGACACATAAGTGAACAATGTACTTCCAAAAACAAAAAACAAAAAAGCAAAAGCTTCCCGCTTTAGTATAGTTGTATAGTTTCGTTTAGCAGTTCTGCGTTTATTCGGATACTGTTTCGGGCAATTATTGGTTCACTGTTTATCAATGGTGTGATGTAAAAATGGACATCAATCGGTCACGAACTTATTTTTCCAATGGGTACTGCTCGCACAGTATATTGTTCTGTATTATTGTTTTGTGTTTCGGTAGCAACATCAATGGAAAGAATCGGAAAACGATTGAGACGGTTGTGCATCGGTGTGCCGGGGGAGAGAAATTATTGTTTCGGGAACATCGTTCAAAAGCACTGTTCACAATAGGTACTGTTCATGTCCGGGACACTGTTCACTGGAGGTATTGTTTGTGCTCGGGGGTACTGTTCACAGTTACTGTGTATGCTGGACACATAATTGAACAGTACGTTTCCAAAAAAAGTTTGAAAAACAAGAAAAAGCAAAAGCTTCCCGCTTTAGTATAGTAGTATATACGGTTAGTATAAAAAAAGTATGTGTTTTGAGTCATGAATTTATAAATTATTATTATGTTATTTTCAAATCCGCGTCAACTTTGGTTTTTATGGTATATGTTAGAAACCAAACCGAAATAATTTGGTATATACCGAAACCAAACCATATCTTAATTTCATACCGTATTTACCAAAGTATTAATACCGTACAAACCGTATAAACCGAATGCATAGAGTTAGATCAGGCCATGGTGATTGGGAGGGGAGGAGACGGGCAGTGTAGACGGAGTGGTCGAGAGGAGTGAGGACTTTAACTAGTACTTGATACGGGTGAATTATTTGTGAGGATAGAATAGGGGCAGAGTGGGCAAGCATGAGCCGAATCCGATGTGATGGGGTTCATATCCGACTTGGGCGTGTCCGATCTGCTTGAATAGGCGATGTGTTTGGGCGTGTCCGATCCACCCCACTCCATATTTGCCGTAGACATGGGTTTGATATTGGGTGCCGAACAACCCGATAGTTTGGGCTGGGTATGCGTGGTCCGGTCCTGGTACTCTACTGAGTACGTACTAGTATTTTCCGGAGCTGTTGGCTACTGATGGACCTGCTGAGAAAAGGGAACAAGAGATTAAGGCAACGATTTCAACATGAATAGCAAAATCGCATCAGAAATCAAACGAATTTAACTTGCAAATTCTTCAATCCATTCATTCAATCAATCGAACATTCTCTCCCGTCTTTCATTTCCCTCTACTCGAGTCGAAAATAAAACAAAAGTACAATAAAATAGGATAGCATCTCTCTCTTCAATGGCAATGGCAGGAGACATCCGGATGAGCACAACAGCAACTGGCCTAGACGACGGTGTAGAGGATGATCTCCGTGGCGTCAACGGCGGCCCGCTGCTGCCTCTTCATCATGGCCACGGCGCCCGCCGCCGCGCCTTTTCCGGGCACCATCCTGCCGCCGTCGCCGGCGCTGGGGGCGGCCGAGGAGGCAGGAGGGTGGTAGTACATCCGGGCCGTCTGCAGGCAGTGGGAGTGGAACCGCACCGCGATGCGCACCCCCAAGTCCAGCAGCTCCACGTACTTCCTCATGGATCTTGCTCAAATCTGACCTCCTTCCTCTCTCTGCTCGACGAAGATTGACCGGGATGGACGGACGAACGGAGAAAGCAGCCGAGAACTGGAAAGGGCGGAGGGCTTGGTAGTGCTAGGCGCTACTCTAGTGGAACGGGAAGGCCCAGGAACTGGGAGCGGCCATGGGAGGGGTGGAGGAGAGCAGGGGAGCAGCTCATGCTTGGGGAAGCTAAGGAGGAAGGGGGAGGGCGTTTTATAGGGGGAAATAAATGGGGGTTTTTAATTATTTCTTTGACCTGGCTGGCCGTATTAAATGATTAATTAATATTTTTAGGTATTTGCCGTGTTTTCGTGGTCCGGTTGAGGGGCTTCCTAAAGTCCTGGTACTCTACTGAGTACGTAGTATTTTCCGGAGCTGTTGGCCACTGATGGACCTGCTCAATGACGTGGGTGCAAGTCTGATAGTAGTGTGTAGGGGTACGGATGAGAGGGCAGAGCCTAGGTACGGTGCAGGTGTTACACTCGGATTTACGAGTTCAGACCCCTCAGCGGTGGAGGTAACAGCCCTACATCTCGGTGCTCTGGAGCTTGATTGCTTGAGTGTATGAGTTACAAATGGATTGCGAACCCTTGGAATGGAGCTGGGGGGTGCCTTATATAGTGTCTGCCAGCCCTCCCATGAATGCCGCCATTACCAGGGGTTAAGAGGGGGTTTAAGGACGCCAGGTAACGGGCGCATTGATTACAATCGTCCTGACCGTTGCGCTCCTGGAGCCTCCTGGTCTTCTCTGGTCGAGTGACTGTCATTTACTCCGAGTGAAATAGCTGGTCGAGTGGACTCCCGCTTCCCGAGTGATTCATTGAACTCTGAGTGAATGTCAGTCTGCCTAACTCTTGGTTGCTGATCTTGCCCTGGAGCCCAGTATAAGGCGCGTGGAGTCCTAGGGTAGGGTCTGTAGGACAGGCCTGTTACCCTATCCCTAGTACATGCCCTCGTCATTAGCCCCCGAATCGGTCGAGGTTAGGCGAGTCGAGTCAAGGCGAATTCCCATGCGAGTTGAGCGCTACGGAGGAGCTCAAGAACTCCTACTGGTCGTTAGACGCCCTTGTCTTCGTCCGGCACCTTGACGGATTCTGGACCATATGACGTCCGAGTGAAATGAGTAGTCTCCATCCGAATGAAATGAGTAGCCTCCATCCGAGTGAAATGAGCAGTCACATGCCGTGTGTCGGAGTGGATCCGAGCGTACATGGCACGTCTTCAAAGTGAGAGCAATCGGGTTGCTGGGCTCCGGATTTCGCGGGATTTGAAACCATATTTGAGCGCGCGCGAACGGTTGCAGCGCAGCGAGTGGGGAAAGTGGGGCGTGACGCCTCGATTTTCACCCCGGTTTCCGCCACGTACCGCCGGATCTTCGACAGCGCGATTTGAGGAGATCTGCGGGCCCACGATTCAGCGGCGCGGATTGGGGAGCGGAGCGGACGGCGATATAAGGGGGCCGCCGCGTCGGAGAGGGAAAGAGAGACAGATCCCCTTTTCCCCAACTTCTCTAGTCCGCCCAATCCCTTCTCCCGCGACCCACCCCGCGCGAATCCTCCTCGGTGCTGGAGAGCTCGGCGGCGATGGCGAAGGACAAGACGGCGAAGCTTGAGAAGGCGAAGAGGGCGGCGAAGGGCAAGAAGGCGTCGAGCTCTCGGGTCGCGCCTCCGCGCGGGTGGATCCAGGGCGACTGGCTCCCACCAACCACCACGGTGGACGACATCGGTGGTCTCGTCGCGGACGGGCTGGTGCGCGACAGGACGTGGAGGCAGCCGGAGGAAGGAGAGATCGAGCCTGCGCCGCGCCCCGGGGAGCGCGTGCTCCTCACCACCCACGTGGAGCGAGGTTTCTCCATGCCACCTCACCCTTCTTCTATAGTTTTTTGAACTTCTTCGGCGCTCAGCTCCATCATTTGCCTCCGAATGCCATAGTGTACCTCGCCGCGTTCGTTTCTTTGTGTGAGAATTTCCTGGGTTGCCCGCCGCACTGGGGCTTATTCAAGCACATCTTCACATGCCGTTCTCAGTCGGTCAAAAAGGCCAACCCCAAGGGGGAGAGAACCCATGTGACCCAGCTGTGCGGCGGCTTGGGTATTCAGATGCGGGGTAGGAGCGCTTTTCCCGCGATGACTTTTCCCGACTCAGTTAGGGGTTGGCAGTCGACATGGTTTTACTGCAACGACGTCCCTTGTGCCGGCTCGTCGACTGGTCTCCCCCCTTATACATCCGAGAGAGTCAATGTGCCTCCATCTCTGACGGTGGACAAGGAGGAGAAGACCGACGTGGGAATCCTGGTCACCGCGGTAGTCAGCCTGGTCCAGGGTGGGTTGACAGGTCTGGATCTGCTGGAGGTCTTCCTCAGTCGACGAATCCAGCCGCTGCAGGAGCGAGCTCACCCGATGTGGCAGTATACCGGCACTGAGGACAAGACTCGAGTGCACCCAGAGGAGCTCGACGAGAAGACCGTGAAGGAGTGGCTCAAGTGCATCACCGGCGCGCGCGACAATCCGCGGGGGTCGAGACGGATCCCGCCCTACGACGCTAATAACTTGCCGCTGGAGGTACAACACGTATCTCCGAGTGAATTTCTCTTCCTCAGATTATCCGAGTGAATCTAATAAGCCGAGTGAACTGACTGGACTGGCTGTTTATGCTCTTCGTGTCTTGCAGGAGTTCCAGAAGATGGTTTCGTCCGTGCCGAATGGCGAACACCTCGCAGGGGGCGTGGAGAGCGAACATGGCAGCGCCGACGAAAGTTACGCGGAAGATAGCTTGGATGAAAGTGACAAATCGGGAGGGAGTGACCAGGACGAGTCTTCCCTGTCTCCAGAGTTGGGCTCTGAGCGCCGCTCCAAACAGAGCCACGATCCGAGTGTTGACTCGGGGAAGGCGGCGGCTCCGAGTACGAAGGTTCCAAAGCGCACTCGGACGCCGACACCGGACCCGGTGGAGAAGACCGCCAAGCAACTCAAGATTGCTTCTCCCAAGCCTCGGAAGGCTCTACCGAGGATCAAGGTCACCGTGCCCGTCGCCTCAACGTAAGCACCAAGCATTTCCTTTCTGTCTTCGTCGACTTTCGGGATTCTTCTGACCGAGTGAATCTTATGAATCAGTGGCGCAACCTCGACGACGTCTCCCATGCAGATTGATGGGGACCGCACCGAAGCCGAGTCAGCAGAAGCGGCCACTTCTCGTAGAGGTAACAATGACTTCACCTTTATTCCGACCCGTCGTTCGACTGAAATGTCTTCATCCGATTGAATTGTGAACTGCGACTGATTGTGTCGAGTGAACGTAATGCTTGCAGAGGTCATCCACGTCGGGGACGACGACGAAGAGCCGCCACGGAAGGACACCGAGAAGGGGACCGCAGCTCCGACTGCTTCTCAGACCACCACACGGGAGACGCCGCCGAGAAAAGCGCCTCAAGTTCTCCCTGCACCTGCCGCGACCGTCCTATGGGGCTGGGTTCTTCTCAGGCTGGGGCTGGTTCTGCCACGGCTCCGTCGACTGCTCTGGCTTCGGTTCCGACTCCTCCCGTCAATATCTTCAGTCTGTACAAGGTGCCGGAGGACCAAACTGGAGTTAGCAAGGAGGCGATGATCCAGGCGGAGCTGATGACCCAAAGGCTCAAGGAGGTGTGCGCAGCTAGCAAGCTGGCATACGATGCCAGTGCTGCCCTCCAGGAGAACGTTCGAGTAAGTACCCTTGTAAGTTGACTTCCAAGTCATTTTTCTTCAGCAGGAATTTCAGTTGGAAAATATCCGGTACACCCACTGGGTGTTTTTTTTGTGTTTGGCCATCACTCGGATCGGGCGGACCGGTCCGAGTGGATACCGTTCCAGTGGGGGCACGCCGAGTGCACCCACTGGGCGTAGTCCCCGAGACCGCCGCCGACTGCGGGCAGTCGGCGGGAGTCTTAGAACCTAGACTTTGTTCTGTTGTTGCTTCTTTTTTTTTGCTTGGCCGTCACTCGGGTCGGTCGGACCGTTCCGAGTGGATGCCATTCCAGTGGGGGCACGCTGAGTGCACCCACTGGGTGTAGTCCCCGAGACTGTCGTTGGCCGCGGGCGGTCGGCGGGAGTCTTAGAACCTTTTGTCTCCTCTTTTTTTGTGTTCGGCCATCACTCGGATCGGGCGGACCGGTCCGAGTGGATACCATTCCAGTGGGGGCACGCTGAGTGCACCCACTGGGTATAGTCCCCGAGACTGCCGTCGACTGCGGGCAGTCGGCGGGAGTCTTAGAGCTTAGAATCTGATACTGGTCAAGCTTGTTCCTCCCTGTCAAAGGGTACTTCAGGATCTGATACTGGTCAAGCTTGTTCCTTCCAGGAGCGTCGGTCTCTGGGCACTCGGAATATTTCTCAACGTTAACTGGTCTGCTCTTTCTTGTGTTTCGGAAAACTTGCGAGCTTGGGACTCAGTACGTGGCACTGGAGAAGGAGACGGCTCAGCTCCGACTGGATTTGGAGGTGGAGAGGAGGAACACAGCGCGCGCTCAAGCAGAGCTCAAGACCATGGGAGGTAAGCTTCAATTACTGAGCATTCCGCTTTCATCTCTCTCCGTTCTTTGAACTGAGTGACTTCACTCGAACAGATGTGCGTAGTGAAAACCATCGACTCCAAGTGCGACTCAGAACCTCTGTTTCTTTAGAAACTATGAAGCAGGCACTCAAGAATAAGGACAACGAGCTGGTGGGAGCACAGAAAGTGGCGAAGGAAAAGACCAAGGCCGCCGAAGAGAAGCTGGCCTCACTCGAGAAGCTTGAAGCAGAGAACACGTCGCTGAAGGCCACCGTCAAGGAGGCGAATAAGGAGGCGGCTGAGCTCAAGAAGCAGAAGGCCGAGTGGGACAGCAAGCTGAAGGCCCAGGTGGAAGTCTACGAGAAAGAGAAGAAGACTCTGAACGAGAAGAACACCCAGCTTACCGAGAAGAAGAACGCTCTGGAAAGGTACATAGAAGAGTTCACGGAGGAAATGTACACAAAGCTTGCAGGTAACCTGTAACACCCGAGTGAAATTTTATCCGAGTGAACTTTATGCATGCAGATCTTCAACTCTCCACTTTTCTTGTTCGCAGAGTTCTGCCGAGACTTCGGGCTGGAAACTGATAGAATTGAGAGGGGTCTGGATCCTTCCAGGTCACTTGTTGGTGACAAGGCTGCTCTAGGTGTCTTGCGGGTCGAATCTCGCATTGAAGATGTTCAAGGGTACATCATCCGTCTGCGGGGTGCACTCGGAAGAATTGACAAGGAGCTGTGGCCAGAAGACACGCTCGACACCGATCTGGAGGCAATGATGACTCGCCTCAATGAGATTCCCAGCCGAGTGCAGGCGTGGAAGAAATCAGCTGCTCGCTGCGGAGCCGACGTGGCCCTCTCTCTGGTCCGAGTGCATTGCAAGGACGCCAAAGAGGAGAAACTGAAGACTCTCCAAGTTGCCAACACGAAGAAACTCAAGTTTGAGGACTTCATGAAGACATTCATCGAAGCGGCCACTCGGATCGCAGACGGCATCGACCTGGATTCCTTCGTTGAGCCGGCCAGCCCCACAGGGGCGTGAGAAAAAACTTCAAGTCCTACCCATTATCCTCGGTATGCCGAGTGAAACTGTATTCGTTAAACTCTTTCGGGCTTCGGGCCCGCGTACTCATATTTGTTTTTGAACTTCCGAAGTTATTCGAATGCTTTCCTTCGAGTCTTTCGAGCCTCTGAAATGGGTTTTAACTTAGGCGAAGACTGGTTCGCAGCTAAGCCTCCGAGTGAGAGGGATGCTCTACACTCGGAGTAGTGTTTTACCTTGGGCGAAAGCTGGAACGCAGCTAAGCCCCCGGGTGAGAGGGTCGCTCTTCACACGGAGTAGGTTTTTAACTTGGGCGAAAGCTGGTTCGCAGCCAAGCCTCCTAGTGAGAGGGATGCTCATCACTCGGAGTAGGTTTTTAACTTGGGCGAAAGCTGGTTCGCAGCCAATCCCCCGAGTGAGAGGGATGCTCGTCACTCGGAGTAGGTTTTTAACTGGGGCGAAAGCTGGTTCGCAGCCAAGCCCCCGAGTGAGAGGGATGCTCGTCACTCGGAGTAGGTTTTTAACTTGGGCGAAAGATGGTTCGCAGCCAAGCCCCCGAGTGAGAGGGATGCTCGTCACTCGGAGTAGGTTTTTTGATGGAAATATGCCCTACAGGCAATAATAAAGTTGTTATTATTTTATATTTCCTTGTTCATGATAAAGGTTTATTATTCATGCTAGAATTGTATTGACCGGAAACTTAAATACATGTGTGAATACATAAACAAATACCGTGTCCCTAGTGAGCCTCTACTAGACTAGCTCGTTGATCAAAGATGGTTAAGGTTTCCTAACCATAGACATGAGTTGTCGTTTGATAACGGGATCACATCATTAGGAGAATGATGTGATGGACAAGACCCATCTGTTAGCTTAGCATATGATCGTTCTGTTTATTGCTACTGCTTTCTTGAATGTCAAATACATGTTCCTCAGACCATGAGATCATGCAACTCCCGGATACCGGAGGAATACCTTGTGTGCTATCAAACGTCACAACGTAACTGGGTGATCATAAAGATGCTCTACAGGTATCTCCGAAGGTGTCCGTTGAGTTGGCATGGATCGAGACTGGGATTTGTCACTCCGTGTTTCGGAGAGGTATCTCTGGGCCCTCTCGGTAATGCACATCATAAGAAGCTTGCAAGCAAAGTGACTAAGGAGTTAGTTACGGGATGATGTATTACGGAACGAGTAAAGAGACTTGCCGGTAACGAGATTGAACTAGGTATGGAGATACCGACGATCGAATCTCGGGCAAGTAACATACCGACGGACAAAGGGAATTACGTATGTTGTCATTGCGGTTCGACCGATAAGATCTTCATGGAATATGTAGGAACCAATATGAGCATCCAGGTTCCGCTATTGGTTATTGACCGGAGAGGCGTCTCAGTCATGTCTACATCATTCCCGAACCCGTAGGGTCCGCACGCTTAACGTTCGTTGACGATATAGTGTTATATGAGTTATGTGAATTGGTAACCGAATATTTTTCGGAGTACCGGATGAGATCCCGGACGTCACGAGGAGTCTCGGAATGGTCGAGAGGTAAATATTTATATATGGGAAGTCATATTTTGGGTTCCGGAAAAAGGTGCAGTTTTTTTTCGGTATTGTACCGGGAAGCTTCCAGAAGGTTCCGGAGGATTCCGGAGGGGTCCGGAAGTCCACAAGTGGGTCCACCACGTCCCAAGGGCTGGCATGGGCTAAGGGGAGGCGCCCTGGCCTTATTGGGCCAGGCGCACCAAGTCCTCAAAAGCCCACGCAGCTAGGGAAGGAAAAAAGGGAGAGTCCTAGTAGGAATAGGATTGGACTTTGGAGTCCAAGTCCACGTGTGTACTATTCACGGTTACTGTTCACGTGGCACTATTCCTTCTACTCCAAGCCCCTACACATATATAAATAGAGGAGAGGGGGCGCCCCAAAGAGACACAACATTGTCTTAGCCGTGTGCGGCGCCCCCCTCCACAGTTCCGTCCCTCGGTCATATTTTCGCAGTGCTTGGGCGAAGCCCTGCGGAGATAGCATCACGATCACCGTCACCACGCCATCGTGCTGCCGGAACTCATCCACTACCTCGCCGTCTTGCTGGATCAAGAAGTCGAGGACGTCACCGAGCTGAACGTGTGCTGAACGCGGAGGTGCCATACGTTCGGTACTCGGTCGGTTGGATCGTGAAGTTGTTCGACGACATCAACCGCGTTGTTCTAACGCTTCCGCTTACAGTGTACGACGATACGTAGACACACTCCCCCTCTCGTAGCTATGCATCTCCATGGATAGATCTTGCGTGTGCGTAGAAATTTTTTGTTTTCCATGCAACGTTCCCCAACAGTGGCATCATGAGCCAGGTCTATGCGTAGATGATATGCACGAGTAGAACACAAAGAGTTGTGGGCGGTGATCGTCATACTGCTTACCACCAACGTCTTATTTTGATTCGGCGGTATTATAAGATGAAGCGGCCCGGACCAACCTTACATGTCCACGTACATGAGACCGGTTCCACCGACAGACATGCAACTTGTTTTGCATAAAGGTGGCTGGCGGGTGTCTGTTTCCCCTACTTTAGTTGAATCGAATTTGACTGCGGCCGGTCCTTGTTGAAGGTTAAAACAGCAAACTTGATAAATCACTGTTGTGGTTTCGTGCCGTAGGTAAGAACGGTTCTTGCTAGAAGCCCGTAGCAGCCACGTAAAACTTGCAACAACAAAGTAGAGGACGTCTAACTTGTTTTTGCAGGGTATGCTGTGATGTGATATGGTCAAGACATGATGTGATATACGTTATTGTATGTGATGATCATGTTTTGTAATTTATCGGCAACCGGCAGGAGCCTTATGGTTGTCTCTTTATTGTATGAAATGCAAGCGCCATGTAATTGCTTTACTTTATCGCTATGCGTTAGCAATAGTTATAGAAGCAATAGTTGGCGAGACGACCACGACGCAACGATGGAGATCAAGGTGTCGAGCCAGTGACGATGGAGATCATGACGATGCTTTGGAGATGGAGATCAAAAGCACAAGATGATGGCCATATCATGTCACATATTTTGATTGCATGTGATGTTTATCCTTTATGCATCTTATTTTGCTTAGAACGACGGTAGCATTATAAGATGATCCCTTCACTAAATTTCAAGATAAAAGTGTTCTCCCCGAGTATGCACCGTTGCTAAAGTTCGTCGTTTCGAAGCACCTCGTGATGATCGGGTGTGATAGATTCTACGTTCACATACAACGGGTGTAAGCCAGTTTTACACAAGCAGAATACTTGGGTTAAACTTGACGAGCCTAGCATGTACAGACATGGTCTCGGAACACTGGAGACCGAAAGGTCGAACATGAGTCATATAGTAGATATGATCAACATGAAGATATTCACCATTGATGACTATCCCATCTCACGTGATGATCGGACATGGGCTAGTTGATTTGGATCATGTATCATTTAGTTAACTTGAGGGATGTTAATTTAAGTGGGAGTTCATTAGTAATTTGATTAATTGAACTTTATTTATCATGAACTTAGTCTTGATACTTTCTTTGCTTATCTATGTTGTAGATAAATGGCCCGTGCTACTGTTCCGTTCAATTTTAATGCGTCCCTAGAGAAAGCTAAGTTGAAAAATGATGGTAGCAACTACACGGACTGGGTCCGTAACTTGATGATTATCCTCATTGCTGCACAGAAGAATTATGTCCTTGATGCACCGCTAGGTGATGGACCTGCTGTAGGAGCTGCTGCAGACGTTGTGAACGCCTGGCAGGCTCGATCTGATGCCTACTCGATAGTTCAGTGTGCCATACTCTACGGCTTAGAACCGGGACTGCAAAAGCGTTTTGAACGCCACGGAGCATATGAGATGTTCCAAGAGCTGAAATTGATATTTCAAGCTAATGCCCGGGTTGAGAGATATGAAGTCTCCAACAAGTTCTTTAGCTGTAAGATGGAGGAGAACAGTTCTGTCAGTGAACACATACTCAGAATGTCTGGGTACCACAACCACTTGACTTAGCTGGGAATTGATCTTCCGGTTGAGAGTGTTATTGACAGAGTTCTTCAGTCACTGCCACCAAGCTATAAAGGCTTCGTGATGAACTATAATATGCAAGGGATGGAGAAGACAATTCCCGAGCTCTTCGCGATGCTGAAATCAGCGGAGGTAGAAATCAAGAAGGAGCATCAAGTGTTGATGGTTGAAAAAACCACTAGTTTCAAGAAAAAGGGCAAGGGAATGAAGGGGAACTTCAAGAAGAACGGCAAGCAAGTTGCCGCTCCCACGAAGAAACCCAAAGCTGGACCCAGGCCTGAAACAGAGTGCTTCTACTGCAAAGGGACTGGTCACTGGAAGCGGAACTGCCCCAAGTATTTGGCGGATAAGAAGGATGGCAAAGTGAGCAAAGGTATATTTGATATACATGTTATTGATGTGTTCCTCACTAATGCTCGCAGTAGCGCCTGGGTATTTGATACTGGTTCGGTTGCTCATATTTGTAACTCGAAACAGGAGCTACGGAATAAGCGAAGATTGGCTAAGGACGAGGTGACGATGCGCGTCGGGAATGGTTCCAAGGTTGATGTGATCGCCGTCGGCACGCTACCTCTACATCTACCTTTGGAATTAGTTTTAGACCTCAATAATTGTTATTTGGTGCCAGCGTTGAGCATTAACATTATATCTGGATCTTGTTTATTGCGAGACGGTTATTCATTTAAGTCAGAGAATAATGGTTGTTCTATTTATATGAGTAACATCTTTTATGGTCACGCACCTTTTGTGAATGGTCTATTCTTGTTGAATCTCGATCGTAGTGATACATATATTCATAATATTGATGCCAAAAGATGCAAAGTTGATAATGATAGTGCAACATACTTGTGGCACTGCCGTTTAGGTCATATTGGTGTAAAGCGCATGAAGAAACTCCATGCGGATGGACTTTTGGAATCTCTTGATTATGAATCATTTGATACTTGCGAACCATGCCTCATGGGCAAGATGACTAAAACTCCGTTCTCCGGAACAATGGAGCGAGCTACTGATTTGTTGGAAATAATACATACCGATGTATGCGGTCCGATGAATGTAGAAGCACGCGGCGGGTATCGTTATTTTCTAACCTTCACAGATGATTTGAGTAGATATGGGTATATCTACTTGATGAAACACAAGTCTGAAACATTTGAAAAGTTCAAAGAATTTCAGAGTGAAGTAGAGAATCATCGTAATAAGAAAATAAAGTTTCTACGATCTGATCGCGGAGGCGAATATTTGAGTTACGAGTTTGGCTTTCATTTAAGAAAATGTGGAATTGTTTCACAACTCACGCCACCTGGAACACCACAGCGTAATGGTGTGTCCGAACGTCGTAACCGTACTTTATTGGATATGGTGCGTTGTATGATGTCTCTTACCGATTTGCCACTATCGTTTTGGGGTTATGCATTAGAGACAACTGCATTCACGTTAAATAGGGCACCGTCTAAATCCGTTGAGACGACACCGTATGAACTATGGTTTGGCAAGAAACCTAAGCTGTCGTTTCTTAAAGTTTGGGGATGCGATGCTTATGTGAAAAAGCTTCAACCTGATAAGCTCGAACCCAAAGCGGAGAAGTGCGTCTTCAGAGGATACCCTAAAGAAACAATTGGGTACACCTTCTACCACAGATCCGAAGGCAAGGTCTTTGTTGCGAAGAATGGGTCCTTTCTAGAGAAGGAGTTTCTCTCGAAAGAAGTGAGTGGGAGGAAAGTAGAACTTGATGAGGTAATTGTACCTTCTCTCGAATTGGAAAGTAGCTCATCAGAGAAAACCGTTCCCGTGATGCCTACACCAATAAGAGAGGAAGATAATGATAAAGATCATGAAACTTCAGATCAAGTTACTACTGAACTTCGTAGGTCGACCAGAGTACGTTCCGCACCAGAGTGGTACGGTAATCCTGTTCTGGAAGTTATGTTGTTAGACAACGGCGAACCTACGAACTATGAAGAAGCTATGATAAGCCCGGATTCCGACAAATGGCTTGAGGCCATGAAATCTGAGATAGGATCCATGTATGAGAACAAAGTGTGGACTTTGGTGGAATTGCCCGATGATCGGCAAGCCATTGAGAATAAATGGATTTTTAAGAGGAAGACGGATGCTGATGGTAATATCACTGTCTACAAAGCTCGACTTGTCGCGAAAGGTTTTCGACAAGTTCAAGGGGTTGACTACGATGAGACTTTCTCACCCGTAGCGACGCTTAAGTCTGTCCGAATCATGTTAGCAATTTCCGCATTTTATGATTATGAAATCTGGCAAATGGATGTCAAAACTGCATTCCTTAATGGTTTTCTCAGAGAAGAGTTGTATATGATGCAACCAGAAGGTTTTGTCGATCCTAAGGGTGCTAACAAAGTGTGCAAGCTCTAGCGATCCATCTATGGGCTGGTGCAAGCATCTCGGAGTTGGAATATACGCTTTGATGAGGTGATCAAAGCATATGGTTTTGTACAGACTTACGGTGAAGCATGTATTTACAAGAAAGTGAGTGGGAGCTCTGTAGCATTTCTAATATTATTTGTGGATGACATATTGTTGATTGGAAATGATATAGAATTTTTGGATGGCATAAAGGTATACTTGAATAATAATTTTTCAATGAAAGACCTCGGTGAAGCTGCTTATATATTGGGCATCAAGATCTATAGGGATAGATAAAGACGCTTGATAGGACTTTCACAAAGCACATACCTTGACAAAGTTTTGAAGAAGTTCAAAATGGATCAGTCAAACAAAGGGTTCTTGCCTGTCTTGCAAGGTGTGAAGTTGAGTCAGACTCAATGCCCGACCACGGCAGAAGATATAAAGAAAATGAAAGTCGTTCCCTATGTCTCAGCCATAGGTTCTATTATGTATGCCATGCTGTGTACCAGACCTGATGTGTGCCTTGCCATAAGTTTGGCAGGGAGGTACCAGAGTAATCCAGGAGTGGATCACTGGACAGCGGTCAAGAATATCCTGAAGTACCTGAAAAGGACCAAGGACATGTTTCTCGTTTATGGAGGTGACGAAGAGCTCGTCGTAAAGGGTTATGTCGATGCAAGCTTCGACACTGATCCGGATGACTCTAAGTCACAAACCGGATACGTATTTATACTAAATGGTGGAGTTGTCAGTTGGTGCAGTTCCAAGCAGAGCGTCGTGGCGGGATCTACGTGTGAAGCGGAAAACATAGCTGCTTCGGAAGCAGCACATGAAGGAGTCTGGATGAAGGAGTTCATATCCGATCTAGGTGTAATACCTAGTGCATCGGGTCCAATGACAATCTTTTGTGACAACACTGGAGCAATTGCCATAGCCAAGGAGCCCAGGTTTCACAAGAAGACCAAACACATCAAGAGACGCTTCAACTCCATTCGTTAATATGTCAAGGATGGGACATAGAAATTTGCAAAGTACACACGGATCTGAATGTGGCAGACCCGTTGACTAAGCCTCTTCCACGATCAAAACATGATCAGCACCAAGACTCCATGGGTGTTAGATTCATTACTATGTAATCTAGACTATTGACTCTAGTGCAAGTGGGAGACTGATGGAAATATGCCCTAGAGGCAATAATAAAGTTGTTATTATTTTATATTTCCTTGTTCATGATAAAAGTTTATTATTCATGCTAGAATTGTATTGACCGGAAACTTAAATACATGTGTGAATACATAAACAAATACCATGTCCCTAGTGAGCCTCTACTAGACTAGCTCGTTGATCAAAGATGGTTAAGGTTTCCTAACCATAGACATGAGTTGTCATTTGATAACGGGATCACATCATTAGGAGAATGATGTGATGGACAAGACCCATCCGTTAGCTTAGCATATGATCGTTCTGTTTATTGCTACTGCTTTCTTGAATGTCAAATACATGTTCCTCAGACCATGAGATCATGCAACTCCCGGATACCGGAGGAATACCTTTTGTGCTATCAAACGTCACAACGTAACTGGGTGATCATAAAGATGCTCTACAGGTATCTCCGAAGGTGTCCGTTGAGTTGGCATGGATCGAGACTGGGATTTGTCACTCCGTGTTTCGGAGAGGTATCTCTGGGCCCTCTCGGTAATGCACATCATAAGAAGCTTGCAAACAAAGTGACTAAGGAGTTAGTTACGGGATGATGTATTACGGAACGAGTAAAGAGACTTGCCGGTAACGAGATTGAACTAGGTATGGAGATACCGACGATTGAATCTCGGACAAGTAACATACCGACGGACAAAGGGAATTACGTATGTTGTCATTGCGGTTCGACCGATAAGATCTTCGTGGAATATGTAGGAACTAATATGAGCATCTAGGTTCCGCTATTGGTTATTGACCGGAGAGGCGTCTCAGTCATGTCTACATCATTCCCGAACCCGTAGGGTCCGCACGCTTAACGTTCGTTGACGATATAGTGTTATATGAGTTATGTGAACTGGTAACCGAATATTGTTCGGAGTCCCGGATGAGATCCCGGATGTCACGAGGAGTCTCGGAATGGTCGAGACGTAAATATTTATATATGGGAAGTCATATTTTGGGTTCCGGAAAAAGGTGCAGTTTTTTTCGGTATTGTACCGGGAAGCTTCCAGAAGGTTCCGGAGGGGTCCGGAAGTCCACAAGTTGGTCCACCACATCCCAAGGGCTGGCATGGGCTAAGGGGAGGCGCCCTGGCCTTATTGGGCCAGGCGCACCAAGTCCTCAAAAGCCCACGTAGCTAGGGAAGGAAAAAAGGGAGAGTCCTAGTAGGAATAGGATTGGACTTTGGAGTCCAAGTCCACGTGTGTACTATTCATGGTTACTGTTCACGTGGCACTATTCCTTCTACTCCAAGCCCCTACACATATATAAATAGAGGAGAGGGGGTGCCCCAAAGAGACACAACATTGTCTTAGCCGTGTGCGGCGCCCCCCTCCACAGTTCCGTCCCTCGGTCATATTTTCGCAGTGCTTGGGCGAAGCCCTGCGGAGATAGCATCATGATCACCGTCACCACGCCGTCGTGCTGCCGGAACTCATCCACTACCTCGCCGTCTTGCTGGATCAAGAAGTCGAGGACGTCACCGAGCTGAACGTGTGCTGAACGCGGAGGTGCCGTACGTTCGGTACTCGGTCGGTTGGATCGTGAAGTTGTTCGATGACATCAACCGCGTTGTTCTAACGCTTCCGTTTATGGTCTACGAGGGTACGTAGACACACTCCCCCTCTTGTAGCTATGCATCTCCATGGATAGATCTTGCGTGTGCGTAGAAATTTTTTGTTTTCCATGCAACGTTCCCCAACATTTTTAACTTGGGCGAAAGCTGGTTCGCAGCCAAGCCCCCGAGTGAGAGGGATGCTCGTCACTCGGAGTAGATTTTTAACTTGGGCGAAAGCTAGTTCGCAGCCCAGCCCCCGAGTGAGAGGGATGCTCGTCACTCGGAGTAGGTTTTTAACTTGTGCGAAAGCTGGTTCGCAGCCAAGCCCCCGAGTGAGAAGGATGCTCGTCACTCGGAGTAGGTTTTTAACTTGGGCGAAAGCTAGTTCGCAGCCCAGCCCCCGAGTGAGAGGGATGCTCGTCACTCGGAGTAGGTTTTAACTTGGGCGAAAGCTGGTTCGCATCCAAGCCCCCGAGTGAGAGGGATGCTCGTCACTCGGAGTAGGTTTTTAACTTGGGCGAAAGCTGGTTCGCAGCCAAGCCCCCGAGTGAGAGGGATGCTCGTCACTCGAAGTAGTTTTTTGACTTAGGCAAAAACTGGTTTGCAGCTAAGTTGCAAAGCGTACACCCACTGGGGCTTGTAAGCTAGAGAATGCGTACGAGTGAACTCAATGTGGAACTAGAGAAGTCATGCTTTTATTCATCAAATAACACCCGAGTACTTTTATTACATCTCATCATCAAGTATAAAAACGTCGAAGCAAGTCTGCATTCCAAGCGCAGGGCTCGTCTGCTTGCTTCAGAAGGTTGTACAGGTGATATGCTCCGTTGTGTAGAACCTTTGAAATGACAAAAGGACCTTCCCACGCAGGAGCAAGCTTGTGAGGTCGCTGTTGATCCCCTCGGAGCACAAGATCTCCTTCCTGAAAGGTCCGACTTCTGACGTGCCTGCTGTGAAAACGTCTTAGATCTTGCTGATAAGTGGCCGAACGGATCAGAGCCATCTCCCTTTCCTCCTCCAATTGGTCAACGACGTCTTGCCGTGCTTGCTCTACTTCGGCTTCAGAGTACAGTTCCACTCGGGGTGAATTGTGGAGCAGGTCACTCGGCAGGACGGCTCCAGCTCCGTACACCATGAAGAAGGGAGTGCAACTGGTAGACCGATTGGGAGTCGTCCTCAAGCCCCAAAGGACTGACGGCAACTCGGTGACCCAAGCTCCAGCCGCGTGCTCCAAATCACGCATGAGTCGTGGCTTTAACCCCTGAAGAATCAGTCCGTTTGCTCTCTCAGCTTGTCCATTCGACTGCGGGTGCGCCACAAACGTATAGTCGACTCGGGTTCCTTGGGAGGCACAGAACGCCCTGAACTCTTCCGAGTCGAAGTTTGAACCGTTGTCAGTGATAATGCTGTGATGCACGCCGTATCTGAAGACTATCTCATTCATGAACTTGATCACTGTACGAGAGTCTAGCTTCTTGATGGGTTTGGCTTCGATCCACTTAGTGAACTTGTCGACTGCAACCAACAAGTGGGTGAATCCACTCGCCCCTGTCCGGAGGAGTCCCACCATGTCGACTCCCCAGACTGCAAATGGCCAGACGAGTGGAATTGTCCTCAGAGCAGACGCAGGCTTGTGCGATAAGTTTGCATAGAACTGGCATCCGGCACAGTGTTGGACTATCTCCTGCGCAGCTTCATTGGCACGTGGCCAGAAAAAACCGGCTCGGTAAGCTTTAGCCACGATTGTCCGAGAGGACGCGTGGTGTCCACAAGTTCCTGAGTGAATCTCCTCCAGGATCAATCGACCTTCCTTCGGAGCGATGCAGCGCTGAGTTACACCGGTGACGCTCTTTCTGTACAACTGATCGCCCATCACTGTAAAGGCTTTGGACCTGCGAACAATCTGGCGAGATTCAGTTTCATCTTCTGCAAGTTCCTGCCTGAGCAGGTATGCAATGTAAGGCACTGTCCACTCGGGTGTGATTGCTAGGACTTCCATGACCAAATCAATGACTGCCGGGACCTCGACTTCAGTCGGATCAGAAGGACTGACCGCTTGCGGGGGCTCTTCCATGAAGGGATCTTCTTTTACCGTCGGAGAACATAAATGCTTGAGGTACACATTGCTGGGTATGGATTTCCGAGTGGACCCGATCTTTGCCAGATCGTCTGCCTCCTGATTCTTGGCTCGGGGAACGTGAAGCAGCTCCAGACCTTCAAATTTTTTCTCCAACTTTCTCAATGCGTTGCAGTATCCTGTCATAGCGGGGCTTCTGATATCCCACTCCTTCATCACTTGGTTCACAACTAGATCCGAGTCTCCGTAGACCATCAGGCGCCGGGCGCCGAGTGAGATGGCCATACGTAGACCATAAAGGAGCGCCTCGTACTCGGCTTCATTGTTGGAGGAATCGAAGTGAATCTGCAGAACATATCTGAGACGATCGCCCTTCAGAGATACTAACACAACTCCAGCTCCTGAACCATTCAGCATCTTGGAACCGTCAAAGAACATGGTCCAGTGTTCCGGGTGGCTCTGAGTCAGTTGCTGCTGTTCAGTCCACTCGGCTAGGAAATCGGCTAATGCTTGGGACTTGATCGCCTTCTTCGCCTCGAACTTGATGTCCAGGGGCAGGAGCTCGATAGCCCACTTCGCCACTCGACCAGTCGCATCTCGATTGTTCATGATCTCAGACAGTGGGGCGTCGCTGACGACTGACACAGTGTGCTCTTGGAAGTAATGGGCTACTTTCTTCGCAGTCAGGTAGATGCCATAAACGAGCTTCTGATAATGAGGATACCTCTGCTTGGAAGGAGTTAGAACTTCAGAGATGTAATAGACTGGGCGCTGAACTTTGTAAGCCTTGCCCTGTTCTTCTCACTCGATTGTGAGGACAGTGCTGACAACTTGACCAGTGGCCGCAATGTACAAGAGCAACGGCTTGTTGCTGTTCGGAGCGGCAAGCACCGGCTGGGTGGAAAGCAGGGCTTTGAGCTCAACAAACGCTGCTTGTGCTTCAGCAGTCCACTCGAACGAATCAGATTTCTTCATTAATCGGTACAGGGGCAGTGCCTTCTCACCAAGACGGGAGATGAATCGGCTCAGAGCTGCGAGGCGACCCGTGAGCTTCTGTACATCATGAAGACGTTCTGGACGTTTCATTCGTACAATCACCCCGATCTTCTCAGGATTGGCATCTATCCCTTGTTCGGAAATGAGGAAACAGAGTAACTTGCCCCCAGGAACTCCGAAAGTGCACTTTGCATTCAGCTTGATATCATACTTCCGCAAATTTGCGAAAGTTTCAGCTAGATCAGCCAGTAGGTCGGAACCTTTTCTGGACTTGACCACTATGTCATCCATGTATTCCTCGATGTTCCGACTGATCTGTTTTTGCAAACACTTCTGCACCATGCGCATGAAAGTGGCACCAGCGTTTTTAAGACCGAAAGGCATGGTGATATAGCAGAAACACCCGAATGGGGTGATAAAAGCTGTTTTTATTTCATCTGGCCCATACAGTCGGATCTGGTGGTACCCGGAGTACGCATCCAGAAAAGACAGTCGCTCACAACCCGCGGTGGAATCTACGATTTGATCTATGCGGGGGAGCGGGAAATGATCCTTGGGGCAGACCCGATTGATGTGCTTGAAATCAATGCACATTCGGAGAGACTTGTCTTTCTTAGGGACCATGACGACGTTGGCGAGCCACTCGGAGTGGTACACCTCACGGATGAACTCGGTTGCCAGGAGCCGAGCAACTTCTTCGCCAATGGTCTTCCTCTTCTGTGTAGCAGAGCGACGGAGATGCTCCTTCACAGGTTTCGCCTTTGGGTCGACACGCAAACGGTGCTCAGCCAGCTCCCTGGATACACCCGGCATGTTGGATGGTTTCCATGCGAAGATGTCCCAGTTCTCACGGAGGAACTGGATGAGCGCTTCTTCCTATTTGCTGTCGAGTGTTGTTGATATGTTGGTGGGAGCAGCATTGGGATCTTCCGGGTGGATGTGCAGAGGCTTCGTGTCGCCGGCCGACTGAAACGGAGATTCTGCAGCCGGCTTCTTGGAGCGTAGCAGATCACTCGGATCGGCATTTTTCTTGTACTCCTCCAGTTCCACCATGGCCATCTGCTCATCAGCTATCTTGGACCCTTGCTGCAAACACTCCTCCGCGCGCTGTCGACTGCCAGTGACTGTGATCACACCTTTGGGGCCGGGCATCTTCAGCTTGAGATACACATAACATGGACGGGCCATGAAACGTTCGTAAGCTGGTCGACCAAGGATGGCATGGCAGGCGCTGTGGAAGTCGACCACTTCGAAGGTCAGCCTTTCCTTCCGGAAGTTCTTGTCGCCTCCAAAGACCACGTCCAGGACGATCTGCCCAAGTGACTTTGCTTTCTTGCCGGGGATCACTCCGTGGAACTGCATGCTGCTCTCGTTGAGTCGGGACATCAGAATGCCCATGAGGACCTTGCGCAATCGGACGCCTCCCACGACTGGATCGACCACCAGCGCCTGCCGCCCAGGGGTGGCTATGTAGGCTGGGTGGTCCGACTGATCAAAGGTGATCGGAGTCTTTGACCAGTTTAGAAACTTTGTCGTCGCTGGCATGGCCATGTTCACTTCTCGGTTGATAACCTTTAACCGGCTCCTGCTCTCTACATCTGCAAAAATCATCAGGGTTGCGTTGACACTGGGAAAAGGTTCATCTTTGTCTCCATCATCAACGTCTTCTGGGCTCTTCTCACTCGACGGGCCCTCTCGAAACTGCTGAATCAACAGTCTGCACTGTCGAGTGGTATGCTTGGGCAATATCAGATTGCCCTCTTCATCCTTTCTGGTGTGGATCTGACACGGCAAATCGAGGACATCTTGGCCCGACTGATCTCTCTTTTTCTTCAGGATCCATTTTTCCTTAGCCTTCTCCTTGTTCTTGGCTTGACCGGCCAGAGCGGCAGCCTCGGCCTGAGTCGAACTATCAGCCTTGCGCTTCGGCTTCCGATTGGGATTACTGTTTCCGGGGTTGGGCTCGCTGGTTTTCCCTTTGCCGTTACGGAGACGGCCTTCCTCTTCTCCGTTTGCATACCGAGTGGCAATCTCCATCATTTGGCTCATGGTCAAAGATCCTGACCGACCAAATTTCAGGTTGAGCTCCTGATATCTGACTCCTGCCTTGAAGGCGCAGACGGCTTGATGCTCTGTGACGTTCTCCACCACGTGATGCAAGGTTGTGCACCGCTGGATGTACTCCCTCAATGTTTCATTCGGTTTCTGCACGCAGTGCTGCAACTCAGTCAATCTAGCCGGTCGTTTGCACGTGCCCTCGAATGTTTTGATGAACACTCGGGCCAAATCTTCCCAGTAGTATATGCTGGCTGGAGTGAGCTGGTTGAGCCAGGCACCGGCGGACCCTTCCAGCATCAAAGGCAAATGCTTCATAGCCACATAGTCATTTCCTCCACCAATCTGCATAGCCACTCGGTAATCCTCTAACCAAGTTTCTGGCTTGGACTCGCCGGTGAACTTGCTTACTCCAGCTGCCAATCTGAAGATAGGCGGGATCTCAGTGGCCCGGATGGCCTTGCTGAAACACTCGGGCCCGGAGATGAATGCTTCGCTTCCACTCGGACGATCTCTGTCCAAGTTCTCTCTCAGAGCCCTGCCTTTGTCGACCAGGTTCTGAGCGAGAACGGATCTCGCGTTGAACTGCGGGTCACGGTAATCGACTGGCTCTCTCTGGCGGTAACCGTCACCATGACGGGGAGGGCTGGCCCTCCGATCGTTGCCGTAAGGACGCCTGGCGTCGTACGGCTGGGGCGCGTACGAGCCATCCCGCGGAGGGGGCGACTGCATGCGGCGACGATCATCCTGACGCCGAGGAGGTGTATTCCGACTGCGACCCTGCCCCGAGTACTGGTCTTGATGGCGGTCTTGGTCGTTTCACCGCGGAGGCGAGTGTCTGTTTCTCCTTGGGACACTGGACTGTGGGCCGACTGAACGGTGTCAGCCCTAACGGATCTGCTGTGAATCCGGTTGCGCGACTGGCATACTGCCGAATTTTGCTCCTCTGCCGCCTTGAGCAGGGCCCGGATCTGCCGAAGACCCTCCCCCGCCTCGGATCGGGACGGCTCAATGGAATCTGGAAACCCTGCTATCCAAGTGGCCGCCGCCAGATTCTGGACGGGGGTGCGGAATACCTGGAAACTCTGCTGTTGGTCATTCGAGAACAACTGCTGCTGCCGCCGACTAGAACTGGGCGATGCCGCCTACGGGCGCGATCGTCGAGTGACTTCTGGAGCGCTTCCAGACGATTGCGCTCAGCCAAGTTGGCCTGGCGTACGGCCTCCAAAGCCTGAGCCTCGGGGGTCGTCCCAACGATGGGCGTCTGGAGGGCCTGCTCGGTCCTGCGCTGCTGTTCCTCCCTCTGCTGCCGAGTGAGAGGTCGGGGGACGTACTCGTCGTCATGTCGGTCCCTGCCACCGCCAAGATCAGGGCGCGACGGATCACCATTCTCCGCGCCGCCGCGGCCGTACCCAGGCGGACTGGGCGGAGAATCGGCCATCAGCACCTCCGCAGCGGGATCGCTGCTCTGGCACTCGGATAAGCTTTCCGAGTGCTCATGCACGGAGGCGAATAGATCAAAGACAGGTTCATCGGGCTCGATTGCCGCGATCTGCGGGGCTGCAGCCTGAAGGGCCACCGCGTGCTTGATCCACCGCTGAAGCTGCGAGCGTCCGGAGCGCTTGCGACGACAGCTGGTGGAGAGCGAAGAGGTCGACTTATAAGGAGTCGACGGTTGCCGAAGAAGGACGCCGAAGGTACTCGCGCGGAAGTGCGCCGCGCCGCGGACGAGCAACGCCTCGACATCCAGCGGGGCTTCCTGGAGCCACGCCGAATCGTCGGCGATGAAGCTGAGGACGCCGAAACGGATCTCGCCGCCCAGAGTCAGCACGCCGCCGGAAACCATGGTGATGGTGGAAAAAATGCAACTACGCCGGAAGTCGCTAGACGCCTGCCCCACGGTGGGCGCCAACTGTCGTGGGTGCAAGTCTGACAGTAGTGTGTAGGGGTACGGATGAGAGGGCAGAGCCTAGCTACGGCGCAGGTGTTACACTCGGATTTACGAGTTCAGGCCCCTCAGCGGTGGAGGTAACAACCCTACGTCTCGATGCTCTAGATCTTGATTGCTTGAGTGTATGAGTTACAAATGAATTGCGAACCCTTGGAATGGAGCTGGGGGTGGCTTATATAGTGTCTGCCAGCCCTCCCATGAATGCCGCCATTACTAGGGGTTAAGAGGGGGTTTAAGGGCGCCAGGTAACGGGCGCATTGATTACAATTAACACGAGCGAGCGCACGTCCTGACCGTTGTGCTCCTGGATCCTCCTGGTCTTCTCTGGTCGAGTGACTATCATTTACTCCGAGTGAAATAGCTGGTTGAGTGGACTCCCGCTTCCCGAGTGATTCATTGAACTCCAAATGAATGTCAGTCTGCCAAACTATTGGTTGCTGATCTGGCCTTGGAGCCCAGTATAAGGCGCGTGAAGTCCTAGGGTAGGGTCTGTAGGACAGGCCTGTTATCCTGTCCCTAGTACATGCCCTCGTCACTCAGGCTACCCGCTGGGAACGTCCATGGCAGCAGCAATCGTAGTAAAGTCGAGACGACCGACCATCCACGCCGCCCCTGACTTATCTGCGCTGTTGGGTGACGAGAACCAGTGAACCTGCAAAGATGATCTGTCCACATCACCGACGCAGTAAAAAAGGGCAGCATTAAAGAACGGAGATGGGGAGCAAGCAACCAATGCTCCAACGGCTCGACTCAACCTGGCAGTCAGGTCGACCTCAACCAAACTCATGCCCGAATGCTTATCGGGTCCATCACAGACCCACGACCCTACCCATGGGTAGGAAATCAGACCCCTGCCCAAACCCATTGGGTGACCCGACCTAATCGGGCACCCATCGGGTCTGTACGTACAGCATGCATACAACGCCATTTCATAAATTTTAAGCACATCTAGCACACTACAAGCATCAAATCTGTACTGAACACATCTAACACCACATTTGATGTGAATGTGGAACACATTTTGCATCAAAAAGGCATAGTCCATCATCTATCAACACAACGTCACAACACCATTTGTGATTAATTTGAAGCACATAACCGGTGCCGAGAAGCTATCCACAGGTAACTCGACTCCATTCAAAGATTCAACTGTACAAGACAGCAAGGAATAAGTAAATGCTGCAGATAGAATTGAAAGGCTGAGAACTTGGGATTTGAGACAAAGAACTCAGACTAACCGTGGTCCTTGGATGGTTGACGATTTAGATGGCGGCAGCGGGCTGCTTCGATGGAATGGAGTTGGGGGAGAAACGGAACAGCGGCGGCGCTCTGCTTCAGCTAGACGGGGTCAGAGGACTAGGGGGATGCCAGATCGAGCACTAGACGGAGTTGGAGGCCTAGGGGAATGCCAGACCGAGCCCGGGGATAAGTGGGATGGCGGCGGTGCACTGCTTAGGGGAGAAACGGGGCGGCGGCGTCGATCTGCTTCAGCTAGACGAAGCCGGTAGTCGGGGGGAGGACTGGAGGAGCATGACCGGAGCGGCACCTTGTTGCTTCTTCGGCCGGACGGGGACGGGGGACAAGCACAACGGCGGCGGCGGCGCTGCTTGTGACGCCTGTGAGACGGGACAGGGAGGAGAATTGGGGCAAATTTGTGGTCTGTGGTGGAGACGTGGAGCGGTGGCTGGCTAGGTTTAGGTAAAAAATAGGTTGGGCCGGGGAGGGAGTGGACTGGGCCACTAGCAATTGTGCGCTGGACCTGGGCGGCTAGAGCCTGGACCCTGGAGTGGTGGACTGGATCGCTGGTTCGCTGAGATCTGGTTACACAGGGAACCACATGACAGTTAATCGGGCAACCCACGGGCAGGATCTTATGCCCATACCCTACCCACGACTAATCGGGTTACCCATCGGGCTTACCCACGAGTGAAGATGGCGACGCATACCCTACCCATTCGGGTCGGGTGCCCATGGGCGCGGCCGCCCATGGGTCGGATTGCCGGGTTGAGGCTCGACGCGCCCATGGGTCGGATTGCCGGGTCGAGGCTCGACGGCGTCCAAGAACGAAGCGACGAAGAGGTGCACGCGACGACTCACCGCCGCTCAATCTCTCTCCTCATCCTCTGCAGCTACAGATCTCTCTCGTGTGCGGGCTTCATGGCCAAACGATTGATCAGGCTAAACAAATGAACCACTTGCATGTTTTTCCAACATTTTTTTTTCAGTTGCTTGGAGATATCTATGCATGTGACTGTACGGACGTCACCAGTAGTAGTTATTTTTAGATTGATATTACCAGTAGATAGATTGTTTGGCCGCGTTTATCTTCATGTTCTACCATCACGTCCCGAGTGCGTATGCGGTTGTGTTTTTTCATCAGAAAATTCGATGTTAGAAGTGCATACATTTGGTCAAAAAGCGGAAAGGTAACGGATTCCGGAGAGGATGTCTATTCTAGAGAGCGGAGAAGTCGTAAGCAAAGAAAGGAATCGGCATCAACGTGCACGTAACGCTGTCTGTCATGGCGCCTTGTGCAACCGCACAGGGACCTGGCAAGGGGCAACCACTCTTCAGGATTCACGCGTTTATTTCAGTACGTTCTTCCCAGGACGGAAAATCGAATGAGAACTTTTCATTTATTTTTTTGAGCGGGAATGAGATCTATTTTTTTGGGCGAAGTCACTTCTCCCGATTTATTTTTTGGGCGAAGTCACTTCTCCCGATTTATTTCTTTGCTGTTTGTCTGCATCTGCAGGTCTGCCTCCCCCCGGCGCGGCGCACCCGAACCGGGTGGAGCACGGGAGAAGTGACTTCGCATGGACTCGCTGCCCGAAACGAGACGACAACTCCTCCATCGCCACCCACCGCACAAACGCCACAGCCGTTCACAGCACCGGTCCCGCGGCGACGGGAAACGTGTGGGATGGGGACAACTCGATCCTGCTCCGATGTATGCGGATCCTATGTTCGTTTGTTGATGCTGCGAAGTTAGTAGGAGGATCCGATTTCATTAAGCAAAGTGATTTGTTTTATTTATTTTCAATTGGGAAATTGCCCACCGTCCGCCTACCTCGGTGGCTCCCCCTGTTGCAGACGTAACTTTCCAAAGTACTACTCCATCGGGAGGGAGGGGGTGGGGGGTCGGTAGACCTTGCGACTTGCGGTTGCCATGCGCCCATCGAGGACGGCAGAATGGGGTTCGATCTTGTTCCACCATGCTCCACCCATCTTAACAACATGGAATAGGATTTGCTGTGTCCATTGTGCCGCTTGTGTTTCTGAACAAAATGGAATAAGATTTGGTGTGCCCAATGCGCCGGTTGTGCCTCTTTTTTTTAAAGGAAAATCTGTAGCGCTCCTAACTTCAAGTAAAAATAAAGAGAGAGGCTCTTGTTGTGAGCAGCCTCTCCCAATCACGCGTTGTCGGGGGGATCACCCTCGGATAGGCCACGGAGCCCCAAGCCCCTTTTCAAGAAACACCGGGGCGACCAGAGCCCATCAGGCCGGCTCGCCCTCCAGCCGGCTCCCCGGTGCGAGCCGGCTGGGCATGACGCCATGGCCGGGCCGGCTGGCCGCATACCGGCTAGCCGCGGGTCAGCGGCCGTCCCATCCTGCCGTACGACAAGACCGCTCTCCCACGACGGGGGCGCGTGGCTACAGCGCGGCTCTGACCGCCGTCCCAGGCGACCGATGTCAGCGCGGCTCGCCACTGTAGCCCCACGACGCCAACCACTCCGTGACGTGAGAGATGACAAGCAATAGTGTCGGCAGGGCCCCGCTGCCGGCTCCAGATGATGACACCAGGGCCCCGCGCCCGTGTAGCTTACCATTATACACTGGGGAGTCGGCCTATAAGACCCCCCAGAAGCGCCACCCAGAGCGAGACGGGTGGCTACATACCTAGAGACTCGATCGATCACACACTCCCACTCACACGCGCGGGAAAGGCAAGAATGGAGGTCTAGCCCCTTCTTCCTCCCCCGCCCAAACAGCTCCAGGAGCACCATTGTAGCCCTTGCGCTTATCATACCACTTTCGGCAGGACTAGGGGTGTTACCTCTTCGGAGGGCCCCGAACCTGGGTACGCCTTGTGTCTCGCACTCGCGTGTGCTAACCTCGCTTCCGGAACCCATCGGCGTCCTCACGCAGGCCCCCACTTTAAGCCATCTTATGGCATCTGCCGTGACCAAACCACGACAGTTGGTGCCCACCGTGGGACTGCTCGCGGCATCGACCGGAGTCAAGTTCCGGACGAGGCCCTTCACCAGCTCCGGCGAGCGCATCATGCACGGCCTGGTCCGCGCACCTGGCACGGACGCCGCCGGCCCCGCAGGCTGCTCCGTCGTCCCCTTCGGCGTGCTACGCGTCTTCATCGCGCTCGTCCTCGACGAGTACCCTAACAAGGTACACAGCTTCACCGACTCGCCCCTCCCCATCGGCTGCGCCCTCTCCCGCGACGTCGCGGACCTCTGCGCTCGCGTGGAGGTGTTGACCACCGGCTCCAGCTCCGGCGCCTCGCACAACAAGGGTAAAGCCGCCGCAGCCGCCGCAACCGCGGCCCGCACCAACCAGGCCGACCCGCTGCGTGCGACGCTGCGGAGCCTGCGCGCTCCCATCACACCCGACGCCGACCCGGCCGCCGCCGTGGCCCAACTCAATGAAGATCTCCAGCGCCTGCTGGACGAGGCCACGGCGCGGCGCCGGATGGAGTCCGTTCAGCGGGAGTACAACGCCGCCCACGGCCTCACGCCGGCTGGTGCCGAGCCCAGCCGGGTAGCTGAGCTCGCGGCATCGACCGGAGTCAAGTTCCGTACTTTGTAATAATTAAGGTTCCAACACCGGAGCCGTCATCTTCTCCCTCCATTCCCTCATCTCCATCGCGGATTATTTCCCCCAACATGTCTTCTTGTTCTTCGTCTCTGCCATGTTCCATAGTTTCTGCAAAGACTTGCAAGTTATTTCAATGCTATAAACAAATTATTAAAACAAATTCACATTTCCATGTCTATTTGCATCTTGATTAAAAAAATCACATTATTAAAACAAATTCACATAATATCACTAATACATCTCGAATAATCCAGTTGCAACAATAATATTATCATATAATATCAGTAATACATCTCGAATAATCCAGTTAATGCAACAATAATATCACATAATATCACTAATACATCTCGCCCAATCAAACTGGACGTCGACTCGCGGTTCCTGAGCCGCGGGCGGTGAACACCCAAAGAGAAGGAGCCATCACAGGATCATAGCTCGGGTGAGATCCTTGAAGAAACTGCCAGGTATTGGAGAACCTGACGTCCAACGCAACCATGTAGAGACGGACATGATCGTCCTCCTCCCTGACACGGCGACGTACCACTTCCTCGGGGGCCGGCTCCCTCTCACCGATAGTGGCCCACGCGACCGCCACCAAAGAAGCTCCGGGTCGACGACGAGACCCCGATTCCTCACCAAGCTGCGCGCCTCGGAAGGTAGCACCTCCCAGTGCCAGCCCGGCGGAGCCCAGTCCCGGACATGGCGCCTCTCAAACTGGTTGTCGCCGCCGAGTCGATGACGAGGATGCGGGCCGGGCATCGTCTCCGAGAACAAATTCCTATGAAAACAAATCAGGTCTATTTCTTGTTCATTGTGAGACGTTGCTCCGGCTCGCCTTTATTTCATTGTTTGCATCAGATTTCTTTATTTTTTCTATTTTTCTCTCACCACATGTCTATGTTTTTTATACACCTATCAAATACACAATTCACATTTTTTATAATATATGTTTTAATACCAATTTTTATTCATACACATTGTACATTTTTGTATACATCTAAAACATTTTATACACATCTAATTGATTAACTTTTTTCAAATAAATAACACCTCCCCCAATCTTAACAATAACAACATTTAACTCACTAAGCCACTATTTAAATCAAAACTTTACTTCTAAAATAGAAATAACACTACTCCAATTTATCCTAGGCAGAAACACTACAAACAAAAACACTACTCAAATTTACCCAAGGCAGACATTATAACAAACACATGAAGAGCACCGCCGATGGACGCCGGACCTGCTCAAGGAGGGGGGAATGGAGGGGTAGAGGGGGGAGCGAGGAAGTTGAGCCATACCTCTGCGCTTCTCTGGTGGGTGGCGTTGCAGACCGTTGAGGGCGACGGCATGCGCGCAGCGTTTGATGGCGGCGCAGAGCAGATAGGAGGCGCACGGCGCAGAGAGGAGCACGCGCAAGACGATGGCAGTGACTTGGACGTGTAGGACTAGACCCCGACTACGGCGACGATGGAGGAGGGAGGGGACGACGGCGGCGAGGGCGGCGCGGTCGCGAGAGCGAGTTCTCCTGGCGGCGGCGATCTGTTTTGCTTGAAAATGGAGGAAGATTGGGGGAGGGAGAAGGGGGCGGTTAAATACCGCGAGGCCTTTAGTCCCGGTTGGAGCCACCAACCGGGACGAAAGGGTGTTTAGTCCCGGTTGGTGGCTTCAACCGGGACTAAAGCTATTTTTGGCCGCGGCCGAAATCGCGCGAAGGTTAGGCCTTTAGTCCCGGTTGGAGCCACCAACCGGGACTAACCACGTATAGAAATTGATTGTCCAGTGGTTTAAAGGAATTTAATTTATAAAATTATTTTAGTTTTGTTTTAAACAGATTCAAAAACAGTAGCATACATGCCTAGTTTTGATTTAATTCTTTTTGCTATTAAAGTTTTTAACAAAAAATACTTTATGAAAATTGTAGTTGGATAAATTTTACTTTCTATTAACTTTACTTTAGATCAGAAACAATTTGTATTATTAGTTGATTTTTTTTATTTAATTCTAAGTTAATATTATTTTGATCATAACTAGAGTTTTATAAAAGATTTTTAGTTGATTCTTTTTGCTATTGAAGAATATTATAAAATACTTTTTGTTAACCTAATAATGTTATATTTTCTTTTCTGTTAAGTTATTAGTTTAGTATTTTTCTTTGTTGCTAAGTTTTATTTAGGACAAAAACTATTTTTGTTATTTGTAGTTAAGTCCTACAGTTCCCTTAGGAGTTTTTATTTGGATTTCCTTGAAGTTTTGTTTTGCTTTCTATTTGCTTTTTCCTATTGTTTTATTCATTGATTGTATTTTGATTGCTAGAATGCTTGCTAGAGTGAATGCTTATATGAATGCAATGTTTGATTATATAGATTTTTATCAAAGAGTGACAAAGGTGCAAATTATTCGGTTATCTTGTATATGCCGAACAGTTACTTGAATAATCCTACCATCTGATATGTTGTCCTCAGTTTCACTAGAAAGCAACCAGAACTCCTCATCTGGACTTGGCTCGGCATAAGGGGTCCTCCGATCAGAGAAACCACACAGTAGCTCCAACTTTATGTCATACAACGTTTCTCTCTTATCATCTCTGATGCTTCTGCTGTATTCATCTATGTCAAGACGTTTAAGCCATGTCTATATTAACCTTGTTATTTTATATGGAGCCACCAACCGGGACTAACCGCGTATGATCAACCTTGCAAAATACATAGTGAAATAATTACAAATCAGAAAATACGTGACTGTTTTTTGATTTTTTTTGAATTGTTTATGCCGATTTCAAAATGCGGTCATAACGGGGGGCATGACTGGTGATAGCTATGGGTGGAATCTTGCAAAACTTGGGACTGAAATCACTACAACTGGTGAGGGTGTATGGCCTATGCCTGTCAACCTCAAGCGGCTTATCTTGAATGCTCAGAAGACATTCATATTTTGTCTGGACATAATTGCATTGATTAACTCCTCTCTATAATTAAAATAATAAAAGGATAGGAATAATTGAAAATTCATAACTTAATAAATAATTATTTAAAAATCATGTTTCAAATGCCAAAACACATATATACCCTAACTCTTACAAAGATTCCCTCCGGTTTGTCCGAAGTGGGACTTTCCAGCTATAAGTCCAGAAACTCACTAGAGAGAAAGTGATGACGGTGAAGCCAGTCACATCCCAGAGTGGGATATTGGGGTATAAAACTTTTTCTTCACGTGTGTCCCTTGCTTACGATTGCGCTGTAATCATGGAGAATCTTCATCATTTAACAGGATGCTTGGGTCAGTCTTCACTGTGAAGGGAGGAATTTCATCAAACTTTTCATGGATAATCATTTCTTTTTCTCGGTTTGGTAGACATGTCCTTCACATAAAAAACCTGCGCCACATCATTGGCTAGGACGAATGGTTCGTCTGTGTACCCAAGATTGTTGAGATCCACTGTTGTCATTCCGCACTGCGGGTCTACCTTTACCCCGCCTCCTGTCAGATTGACCCATTTGCACCGAAACAAAGGGACCTTAAAAGAAGGTTCATAGTCAAGTTCCCATATATCCTCTATGTAACCATAATATGTGTCCTTTTCCCTATTGGTGTTTGTTGCATCAAAAGCGGACACCACTGTTTTGGTTGGTGCTCTTTTTATCTTGGGCGATCGTGTAAAATGTATTCCCATTTATCTCGTACCCTTGGAAAGTCAATACAGTCGAAGATGGTGTCCTGGCTAACAAGTACAACCGATCTCCAACAGTGGTGTTATTCGTGAGATGTGTTTGCAACCAACCGCCGAAAGTCGCCATGTGTGCACATGTAATCCAGTCGTCAGATTGCCCCGGGTGTTGGGAGCGTACAATATTCTTGTGTTCATTGATATACGGGGCCACCAAGGTAGAACTTTGTAGAACTGCGTAGTGTGCTTGAGTGAAAGAATGTCCGTCCCTACATATTACTGAATTCTTTCCTAGCGTGCCTTTTCCACACAGTCTCCCCTCATGCCGCGATTGAGGAACACCAATCGGCTTAAGGTCAGGAACAAAGTCAACACAGAACTCAATAACCTCCTCTGTTTCATGGCCCTTGGAGATGCTTCCTTCTGGCCTAGCACGGTTATGAATATATTTCTTTAAGACTCCCATGAACCTCTTAAAGGGTAACATATTGTGTAGAAATACAGGACACAAAATGGCAATCTCTTCGACTAGGTGAACTAGGACGTGCGTCATAATAATAAAGAAGGATGGTGGGAACACCAACTCGAAACTGACAAGACATTGGACCAAATCATTCTGTAACCTTGGTAGGATTTCTGGATCGATTACCTTCTGAGAAATTGCATTGAGGAATGCACATAGCTTCACAATGGCTAATCGAACATTTTCTGGTAGAAGCCCCCTCAATGCAACCGGAAGCAATTGCGTCATAATCACGTGGTAGTCATGAGACTTTAGGTTTTGGAATTTTTTCTTTGCCATATTTATTATTCCCTTTATATTCGACGAGAAGCCAGACGGGACCTTGATGCTGCTCAGGCATTCAAAAAAGATTTCCTTCTCTGCTTTGGTAAGAGCTTAGCTGGCAGGACCTTGATACTGCTTTGGATGCATGCCGTCTTTTTCGTTCATACGTTGCTGGTCCTCCCGTGCCTCCGGTGTATCTTTTGTCTTCCCATACACGCCCAAGAAGCCTAGCAGGTTCACGCAAAGATTCTTCGTCACATGCATCACGTCGATTGCAGAGCGGACCTCTGGGACTTTCCAATAGGGTAGCTCCCAAAATATAGATTTCTTCTTCCACATGGGTGCGTGTCCGTTAGCGTCATTCGGAACAGATTGTCCGCCAGGACCCTTTCCAAAGAGTACTTTTAAATCCTTGACCAAATCAAATATATCATCACCAGTACGGTGGCCAGGCTTCTTCCGGTGATCTGCCTCATCTTTGAAATGCTTGCCTTTCTTTCTTAAGGGATGCCTGATCGGAAGAAATCGACGATGTCCCGGTTACACATTCTTCTTACATTTATCCAAATATATACTTTCAGTCTCATCTAAATAGTGCGTGCATGCATTGTATCCCTTGTTTGTCTGTCCTGAAAGGTTACTAAGAGCAGGCCAATCATTGATGGTTACAAACAGCAACGCTCGTAGGTCAAATTCCTCTTGTTTGTGCTCATCCCACACACGTACACCTTTTATATCCCACAACTGTAAAAGTTCTTCAACTAATGGCCTTAGGTACACATCAATGTCGTTGCCGGGTTGCTTAGGGCCTTGGATGAGCACTGGCATCATAATGAACTTCCGTTTCATACACAACCAAGGAGGAAGGTTATAGATACATAGAGTCACAGGCCAGGTGCTATGACTGCTGCTCTGCTTCCCAAAAGGATTCATGCCATCTGTACTTATACCAAACCATAAGTTCCTTGCGTCATCTGCAAACTCCGACCACTCTCTCTCGATTTTTCTCCACTGCGACCCATCAGCAGGTACTCTCAACATCGCGTCTTTCTTACGGTCTTCTTTGTGCCATCGCAACAACTTGGCATGCTCTTTGTTTCTGAACAGACATTTCAACCGTGGTATTATAGGAGCATACCACATCACCTTGGCAGGAACCCTCTTCCTGGGGCGCTCGCCCTCAACATCACCAGGGTCAGCTCGTCTGATCTTATACCGCAATGCACCGCATACCGGGCATGCATTCAAATTCTCGTACTCCTCACCGCGGTAGAGGATGCAGCCATCAGGGCATGCACGTATCTTCTGCACCTCTAATCCTAGAGGGCAGAGAACCTTCTTTGCTTCGTACGTACTGTCAGGCAATTCGTTATCCTTTGGAAGCTTCTTTTTCATTATTTTCAGTAACTTCTCAAATCCCTTGTCAGAAAAACCATTCTCTGCCTTCCACTGCAGCAATTTCACTGTTGTCATCTTCGCAATTTGGGTACAGCAATTTTTGGTGATCATCTAACATGCGCTCCAACTTCAACTTCTCCTTTTCACTTTCGCATTCTCTCTGTGCATCAACAATGGCCCGGCGAAGATCATCAACGGGCACATCTGGTGCGTCTTGATCTTCAGCTTCCCCCGTTGAAGTATCACTGTATTCAGGGAACATAGGATAGTTGTCATGATCCTCTTCTTCTTCATTGTCTTCCATCATAACCCCTCTTTCTCCATGCTTTGTCCAACAATTATAGCTGGGCATGAAACCGGACTGAAGCAGGTGAGTGTGAAGGATTTTCGAGGAAGTGTAATCCTTCTTATTCCGACAGACAACACATGGACAACACATAAAACCATTCAGACTGTTTGCCTGAGCCACACCGATAAAATTATGCAGGCCCGTAATGTACTCGGCAGTGCGTCGGTCACCGTACATCCATTGCCGGTTCATCTACATTATATAATTAAGTATATCAAAAACCATTACAGAACATCATGAATAGAGAAATGACCAAATTAATACAAGTTCATCACATTAGAACCAAAGTACAGTAGTGATCAAATGTTATTACTGCAAAAATAAATACATAAAGTTCATACATAGTTCTCATAAAACAACATACAACTATCTAGAGCATCTAAAACATACATTGAAACTAACATACAACTATGTAAAATATTTAAATGCAACAACAAATGCGATCAAAATCGCAACTAAGGTAACAATTGATCCAACAGCATAATGATACCAAGCCTCTTTATCAATGGCATATTTTCTAATCTTTCTAATCTTCAAGCGCATTGCATCCATCTGGATCTTGTGTAGATCGACGACATCGGCAACATGCAACTCTAATTTCATCTTCTCTTCTTCAATTCTTTTCAATTTTTCTTTCAAATAATTGTTTTATTTTTCAACTAAATTTAACCTCTCGACAAGAGGGTCGGTTGGAATTTCCGGTTCACATACCTCCTAGATAAAAATATTTATGTCAAGTTGGTCGGCATAATTATCATAAACACTAAACGAAACAAATAGTTATAAAAGATAATATACCACATCCGAATCATAGACCGGACGAGAGCCGACGGGGGCGGATATCAAAACCATGTCACTATATAATAACAAACAATAATACAAGTAAAAAATTATACAAGTAACTATCTAAATCATACAAGTAAGAATTTTTTTTTTAAAAAAAGATAAGAACAAGAGGCTCACCACGGTGGTGCCGGCGACGAGATCGGCGCGGGCGATCGACGGCGGTGAGGACGGGGACGGGGACGGGATGGCACCCTAAACCACACCTACACATATGCAAACTAAGAAGTTAATTTGAGCACACACTAACACACACACAAATACTATACCACTAAGACACACCCTAGCACACACTAACACACACTAGCTAATAGTAACACTAGCTAACACACTAACTCACTAATAGTACAACTAACCACAAAATTGAGATACCTAATTAACAGTACCACACCTACACATGTGCAAACTAAGAAGTTAATTTGAGCTCCAATTGAATTTAAATCAAATAAACTCTCACATACACTCCTCCACTAAAACCCACAAATTACTCTACTTCTAGAGCATGAAATGAGCTAAACTAGCAATGAGAGATGAAAGGATGAAGTTGCTAACCTTTTAGAACACTTGGATAGTTGGTGCACCGCCAAATCTAGACAAATCTTGGGGAAAATGGAGCTTGGAGGTCGAGCTTGGAGGAAGAACAGAGGAGAAGAATGGATTGTGTGGCTCGGGCACGATGACATATATGTAGGAAACCTTTAGTCCCAATTAGTCCCGGTTAGTGTACATCGACACATGCATTGTATCAATGACAGATGAAAGGATAAAGTTGCTAACCTCGATCGAGGAGGAAAGAAAGAGGAGAAAGCTTAAGTGTGGCTCGGGCACCTCATATCATGTTTATTTTGTGCGAACTCAAGTGGCATCATGCTCTCAGGCATTTCATCGAGCACCTCTTGTGCATAGGAAGGGAAAACAAACTAGCACACGCCTCCCACCTTCTATGAGGAAAAAAAAACAGAGGAGAGGGCGGGCAGGGGCGAGGATATATATAGGCAAATTTTTAGTCCCGGTTGGGGCCTAAAACCGGGACTGAAGACAGACCTTTAGTCCCGGTTCGAGACACCAACCGGGACTAAAGGGTATCGCGCCTGCCGCAACCACTTTAGTCCCGGTTGGTGTCTGCAACCGGGACTAAAGGTCCCATTCGAACCGGGACTGATGCCTGCCGAGCCCCATCCGGCGTCCTAGCCGCTCGAACCGGGACTAATGCTCACATTAGTCCCGGTTCGTAACGCGACCGGGACTATTGCTCCGATCCGGCTAGAACGAAAGCCCTGTTTTCTACTAGTGTTTCCAAAGTTCTACTCAACCGGGTGGAGGGGGTGGGGGGTCGGTAGACTTTGCGACTTGCGGTTGCCACGCGCCCATCGAGGACGATGGAATGGGGTTCAATCTTGTTCCACCATGCTCCCACTAGTAGAAAACAGGGCATTAGTCCCGGTTCCTAAGGGCCTTTAGTCCCGGTTCTGCAACCGGGACTAAGCAATCGGGACTAAAGGCCCCCACTTTTTGTCCCGGTTGTGTTACGAACCGGGACTAAAGGAGCTCCACGTGGCCGCTGCGGGGCGCCCAAGCAGGAGGACCTTTAGTCCCGGTTGGTAACACCGACCGGGACTAAAAGGCAGTCATGCGTCAGCACTTGCCAAGCGCTGGGGTTTTTGTTTTTGTTGAAATGAGGGGTTTAGGGTTTTGGAGCGTTTAGGGGTTTCATATTGTGTTCCCCCCTTTTCTTTTTGTGTTTACCATTCGATTCTTTTACATTTAGTGTTTTCGTTTTTATTTTACGTTTTCCCATTCAACTCGAGGCTAGCTACTACATATAGCAATGAAGGAACCATTACACAAATCGTCATGAATATAGAGAGAAGTGACCTCTCTTTCTCCGTGCTTGGTCGAACAACAAGTTTTCGTATATCTATTCGACGCTACTACGTATAGTACACGTTCATGCATATATACAATGTAACATCTCTTACGATCCCTAATATCTAATTACCAACATTCACTACCAATTCTCGATAGTATTCTCCGGTTTTAGCTATGATCTCTTGAAGGAAGAATCTCGCCAATTCCTCTTGAATTGCTCGTATGCGAGCCTTTGGTACGAGTTCGTCCCGCTTCAATATATATATATATATATATATATATATATATATATATATATATATATATATATATATATATATATGAATGAAACTCAACACAATTGATGGTAATAAAATAAATTTGTGAATATTGTTTACGTACTTCAAGTTTTTCAAAAAATCTGCCCTTCTCAGAGGTCGTCTGGCGAATGAACTCGCAAACGTAGTATCCACATAAGTTATTCCCGGATCCCTGCCTCGAGCATTGTACGAGAATAGAGTTCAATCAAAATAATAATCAAGCATGATAGTGATATTGAAACTAGAATCAAAGAGATGCGCGGACCTAGCTAGTACTACTTACACTGAGTTGTTCAAATCGCAGCTCCTCTCTCCATTCACCCCTAACCTGCTTGGTGAACTCTTTCCAAACCCTGCCCGGCAAAGAAAATAAATAAATGAGTTATTAATTACTTGATATCAGGAAATGAACGATAGTTGCCGATATAGTGCGATAATGATTGAAATTACCTCTGGAGAATTTTTTTTTCAGGTCCGCCCACATCTCAGGGTCTTTACGTAACGATTCCATGACAAGTACTTTTCCTGCGTCAAACTGAATGACTAGCAGAATAAAGTGGAACCTGCACACGCATAGCTCATCAATTACACTTAACATCGAGTAAGCGAAACAGAATGATGTGTACAAGACAGTATAACACTCACTGAAAGTTGTAAGGAAATAGTATTTCCCTTTTGGTTTGTAGTTTAATTAACGCCCTTAGAAAGATCTTCTCTGTATCCTTGGCGTTCCATTTTACCGTAGCTTCATGAATAGTATTTGGGTTAATGAACCCAATGTCATAGATTTGTCCTCTTTTGCATTCGACGATCTTCTTTCTGCATAATATATATAGTGAGGATAATTATACATGCAATGAACGAGCTGAGCTAGAGACTTAATTACAGAAATGATACTTACAAACAATAGCAACTGACGATAGATTTGTCGATGGCGTCTTGATTGTATAACTGAAATAATTCTTCAAATTCAATGAAAATCTCCTCGTCTCCATTGAAGTAATGCTCATCTTTAATTCCCGCAATGATATAGTTGCTCCCTTGCTTTGAGGCTTCCAAGTACCAGTCATGCAATCTTCGCATCATCGTTGGTAGATGCGGGAGCTCCTCAGGTCTGACGAGAGGCTTCCCGTGCTCGAATTTAAAGGCTAACTCAGCCATTTTGAACTGTACCTCATCGCCTAAGTAATCACCAAGAGTGAAACCAGGATCCGCGGCCGCTACCCCCGGATCATTAGCGATATCGGTAAACACCTTGAGCGGGGGGCACGATTGGTTTTTCTGTTCGTCGAGCTGGGGAATTGTTTTCCCCCTTGCACTACTGCTACTTCCCGACCGCTGTTGTGGATCTCTATATGACTTTACAATAGAGCGGTCGTAGTTTGATAGCAGCGGAGGCGGCGGTGGTTTTGTAAGGTTTTCCAACAAGTGCCTCGCTTTTACCGGATATATTTTCTCCGTTGGATCTGGACGGGTCGGTGCAAGCTGGCGTTTCACGTCGGCAGCCACGATCTCCTTGGTTTCCTCCTCAGTCATGTCGTATGATAACTTGGCAGGAGCCTTCTTGACGCTACCTGCTCTGGATTTCTTCGCTGTTGTACTACTAGCCACCGGAGCGGCGGCGGATCTCTTCCGCCGGTGCTGAGGCAGCGTAGGAGGCGGAGTCAGCTGACGCGGCGGATTCCGCTGAGGGGCCTCCTCCGGCGGAGTCCGCTGACGCGGCGGAGACAGCTGAGGCGATGGAGTGTGCTGACGCGGTGGAGACGGCTGAGGCAGCGAAGATAGAGCTGGACTGTGAGGAGTTTGCTGAGGGGCCTCCTCCGGCCGAGTCTGCTGACGCGGAGTCCAGTATGGAAGCACGATGTGTTCCTTTCTCCATAGAATGGTAGTCCTTATGGCATCTCCCAGATGAGTCTCCCCTTCACCTGTAGGGTACTCAAGCTCCAGCTGCTCAAATCCGTTGGTAACTTCATCCACCCCGACAACAGCATAGCCATCTGGAATCGGAGAGCAATGGTAAGTTCCATCAGGTACACGAGGTAAGGCATAGCCGACGCCACCTTCAAGGTTATGTTCATGCATTTCGCATGTAGATCACAATGTTCCCTCTCCGTGATATCATCCACGGGGTAGCGATCAGGAGCCGTCATCTTCTCCCTCCATTCGATCACCGGAGCCGTCATCTTCTCTTCCCTCACCATCGGAGTCGTCGTTGAGAAACTGTGAGGTGATATCATCATCTCCGTCGCGGATTATTTCCCCCAACATCTCCTCTTGTTCTAAGTCTCTGTCGTGTTCCATAGTTTCTGCAAAGACTTGCAAGTTATTTCAATGCTATAAACAAATTATTAAAACAAATTCACATTTCCATGTCTATTTGCATCTCGATTAAAAAAATCACATTATTAAAACAAATTCACATAATATCACTAATACATCACGAATAATCCAGTTAATGCAATAATATTGTCATATAATATCACTAATACATCTCGAATAATCCAGTTAATGCAACAATAATATCACATAATATCACTAAACATCTCGCCCAATCAAACTGGACGTCGACTCCCGGTTCCTGAGCCACGGGCGGTGAACACCCAAAGAGAAGGAACCATCACAGGATCATAGCTCGGGTGAGATCCCTGAAGAAACTGCCAGGTATTGGAGAAGCTGTCGTCCAACGCAACCATGTAGCGACGGACGTGCTCGTCCTCCTCCCTGACACGGCGACGTACCACCCTCTTGAGGGCCGGCTCCCTCTGCACCGATAGTGGCCCACACGACCGCCACCAAAGAAGCTCCGGGTCGACGACGAGACCCCGATTCCTCACCAAGCTGCGCGCCCCGGAAGGTAGCACCTCCCAGTGCCAGCCCGGTGGAGCCCAGTCCCGGACATGGCGCCTCTCAAACTGGTTGTCACCGCCGAGTCGACGACGAGGATGCGGGCAGGGCATCGTCGCCGAGAACAAATTCCTATGAAAACAAATCAGGTCTAATTCTCGTTCATTGTGAGACGTTGCTCCGGCTCGCCTTTATTTCATTGTTTGCATCAGATTTCTATAATTTTTCTTTTTTTCTCTCACCACATGTCTATATTTTTTATACACCTATCAAATACACGATTCACATTTTTTATAATATATGTTTTAATACCAATTTTTATTCATACACATTGTACATTTTGTATACATCTAAAACATTTTATACACATCGAAGTGATTAACTTTTTTCAAATAAATATCATTGAATTTTTTCTTGTGACAAAAAAAAGAGGTGGTGAAGGGGGATTCGTAGCTCACCCTCGACTGTAGAGGAAGTAGTTGATCAGCGGAGGGAAGATCGGGGACCAACAGCTCCGACGTCGATAAACACTCCTCGGAGATGCAACACCACAAATCTGTAAATTGCACCGATTTAAAAATTTAGACCATCACATATCATATAGCTTTTAACAACATCTCAAATTGCAAAATAAGCTTCATCAATTATTTACTACATATTCGCATGGGAAAAATAGCTCCAAAAATATCTTCTCAAATTACAAAATGGCAAATAATGTATCTTATGAATCAACATGACCTAACACTAACTTGATCAACATCCATCCATCCATCCATCATTAACTTGACCAACATCCATTCATTAATATTTTACAAAATAAGTTTCAAAAAAATTTGACCAAACATTCCATCCATCCATCCATCTAAGAATCTAACAACATCCATGCATCCATCTAACACAAATTCATCCATGCATCCATCCACCTAACAAACAGTAGTTAACAGTAGCAAGAAACTAAAAAAAACATAAAAAAATGAAGAATGCTCACCGGCCGGGGGTCGGAAGAGGGGCGTCGTGGGCGCGGGTGCAGCGGGTCACTCCGGGGAGATGCGACACCACAAAGTCTGCAAATTCCACCGAGTGAAAAAAAATTAGATCATCACATCACATACAACATTGACACATTATCCATACTTCAAATCCTAAATTTTCTCAAGTGTTAATTTCTTTTGCATTTTTGTTACATTATCATCATACCTTCACATTGTAATCCATAGCAAGAGCATGCAAGAGCAAGATCAAGATCATCATCATACCGTCACATTATCCATACAATACCTAAATTCTAAATCCATAGCGATACATGATGCATCCATCTAATTACGTAACTATCATCATACATTTGCATTTCTTGCATTCTTGTTAAAAAAATTTTGCATTTTTTAAAATGAAACCATATGCATCAATCCATGCTGTATCCATCCATCTAATTACATAACTATCAACAACAACAAAATTAAAAAAAAAGAAAACCTATTGCTACAGAAAGATGGATAGGGGAGGGGATGTGCTCACCATGGGGGAAGGCCGGCGCGGGGGAGGGCAGGCGCCGGGGAGGGCAGGCTCGGGGAGGAGGGCGATCGAGGAGGTCCGGTGAGCGGGGGCGGCGACGACGAGGACGGGCTCGGGGGCGGCGATGCTCGGGGAGGAGGGCGAGGAGGTCCGGCGACGGTCAGCGGGCTCGGGGACGGCTCGGAGGCGACGGCGATCTCCGGCAGCCTGGCGGCATCGTGGTGTGGTTCGGCGTCGGGGGTTGGAGTGGAGAGGAAGGAGGGGTCGGCATCGGGGTTTAAATACCCACAGCTTTAGTCCCGGTTGGTGCCCCCAACCGGGACTAAAGGCCTACCTTTAGTCCCGGTCCGAGCCACCAACCGGAACTAAAGCTAAATTTCAGTAGCCCAAAGGGCGCGAAACCCAGGCCTTTAGTCGCGGTTAGTGGCTCGGACTGGGACTAAAGGTAGGCCTTTAGTCCCAGTTGGGGGCACCAATCGGGACTAAATCTGTTTTTCCTATTTTTGGTTTTAGACCTTTTTAGGATATTTTAGTTTTAGTTTTCTTTTAAACAGATTCAAAAACAGTAGCATACATGCCTAGTTTTGATTTAATTCTTTTTGCATAAATTTTATATAATTGTAAGTTAATATTATTTTGATCATAACTAGAGTTTTATAAAAGCTTTTTAGTTGATTCTTTTTGCTATTGAAGAATATTATAGTTTTGTTTTAGTTGATCATAACTAGAATTTTATATAACTTTATTTGATGATATAGATTTTCATCAGATAGTGACAAATAGTTCTATCAAGTTATTTTTCATAGGTACCATTGCCGCAATATTTCGCATTGAAGGGCCAGCATCAGGTTTGTCAATATGTTTTTGAAAATATGACACAAGGCGATCAATGCTGTCAAAATCTTTCTTCCGGAATCTAAAGCCCTTTGAGTATAACCCAACATACTCATGATGTGGGTTTGTACTCCTGATGTAAGATAATATAAAGGTGCCTGGATGTTCATGAGATATGCCAAAACAATAGACTATTATCGAGAATGGCCATCTGATATGTTGTCCTCAGTTTCACCAGAAAGCAACCAGAGAACTCCTCATCTGGACCTCCAACTTTATGTCATACAACGTTTCTCTCTTATCATCTCCGATACTTCTGCTGTATTCATCTATGTCAAGACGTTTAAGCCATGTCTATATTAACCTTGTTATTTTATATGGAGCCACCAACCGGGACTAACCACGTATGATCAACCTTGCAAAACTCGGGACTGAAATCACTACAACTGGTGAGGGTGTGTATGGCCTATGCCTGTCAACCTCAAGCGACTTATCTGGAATGCTCAGAAGACATTCATATTTTGTTTGGACATAATTGCATTGATTAACTCCTCTGTATAATTAAAATACTAAAAGGATAGGAATAATTGAAATTTCATAACTTAATAAATAATTATTCTAAAATCATGTTTCAAATGCCAAAATGCCCTAGCTAGCTCTTACAAAGATTCCCTCCGGTTTGTCCGAAGCGAGACTTTCCAGCTAAAACTTTTTCTTCGTGTGTGTCCTTTGCTTATTGCGCCGTAACCATGGATAATCTTCATCATTTAACAGGATGCTTGGGTCAGCCTTCAGTGTGAAGGGAGGAATTTCATGAAACTTTTCATAATCTTCTGACATGTCTGTCTTGTCCTCCACTCCCACGATGTTTCTTTTCCCTGAAAGAACTATGTGGCGCTTTGGCTCATCGTATGATGTATTCGCTTCCTTATCTTTTCTTTTTCTCGGTTTGGTAGACATGTCCTTCACATAGAAAACCTGCGCCACATCATTGGCTAGGACGAATGGTTCGTCTGTGTACCTAAGATTGTTGAGATCCACTGTTGTCATTCCGTGCTGCGGGTCTACCTGTACCCCGCCTCCTGTCAGATTGACCCATTTGCACCGAAACAAAGGGACCTTAAAATCACGTCCATAGTCAAGTTCCCATATCTTCTCTATGTAACCATAATATGTGTCCTTTGCCCTATTGGTGTTTGCTGCATCAAAGCGGACACCACTGTTTTGGTTGGTGCTCTTTTTATCTTGGGTGATCGTGTAAAATGTATTCCCATTTATCTCGTACCCTTGAAAAGTCAATACAGTCGAAGATGGTGTCCTGGCCAACAAGTACAGCTCATCTCCAACAGTGTTGTTACTCATGAGATGTGTTTGCAACCAACCGCCGAAAGTCGACATGTGTGCACATGTAATCCAGTCGTCAGACTGCCCCGGGTGTTGGGAGCGTACAATATTCTTGTGTTCATTGATATACGGGGCCACCAAGGTAGAATTTTGTAGAACTATGTAGTGTGCATGCGCCCAAGAATGCCCGTCCCTACATATTATTGCTTTCGGTGCTAGCGTGCCTTTTCCACTCAGTCTCCCCTCATGCCGCGATTGAGGAACACCAATCGGCTTAAGGTCAGGAATAAAGTCAACACAAAACTCAATAACCTTCTCTGTTTCATGGCCCTTGGAGATGCTTCCTTCTGGCCTGGCATGGTTATGAACATATTTCTTTAAGACTCCCATGAACCTCTCAAAGGGGAACATATTGTGTAGAAATACAGGACCCAGAATGGCAATCTCGTCAACTAGGTGAACTAGGACGTGTGTCATAATATTGAAGAAGGATGGTGGGAACACCAACTCGAAACTAACAAGACATTGGACCAAATCATTCTGTAACCTTGGTAGGATTTCTGAATCGATTACCTTCTGAGAAATTGCATTGAGGAATGCACATAGCTTCACAATGGCTAATCGACCATTTTCTGGTAGAAGCCCCCTCAATGCAACCGGAAGCAATTGCGTCATAATCACGTGGCAGTCATGAGACTTTAGGTTCTGGAATTTTTTCTCTGCCATTTTTATTATTCCCTTTATATTCGACGAGAAGCCAGATGGGACCTTGATACTGAGCAGGCATTCAAAAAAGATTTCCTTCTCTGCTTTGGTAAGAGCGTAGCTGGCAGGACCTTGATACTGCTTTGGAGGCATGCCGTCTTTTTCGTTCATACGTTGCTGGTCCTCCCGTGCCTCCGGTGTATCTTTTCTCTTCCCATACACGCCCAAAAAGCCTAGCAGGTTCACGCAAAGATTCTTCATTACGTGCATCACGTCGATTGCAGAGCGGACCTCTAGGACTTTCCAATAGGGTAGCTCCCAAAATATAGATTTCTTCTTCCACATGGGTGCGTGTCCGTCAGCGTCATTCGGAACAGATTGTCCGCCACGACCCTTTCCAAAGATTACTTTTAAATCCTTGACCATATCAAATATATCATCACCAGTACGGGGGACAGGCTTCTTCCGGTGATCTGCATCACCTTTGAAATGCTTGCCTTTCTTTCTTAAGGCATGCTTGGTCGGAAGAAATCGACGATGTCCCAGGTACACATTCTTCTTACATTTGTCCAAATATATACTTTCAGTCTCATCTAAACAGTGCGTGCATGCATTGTATCTCTTGTTTGTCTGTCCTGAAAGGTTACTAAGAGCAGGCCAATCATTGATGGTTACAAACAGCAACGCTCGTAGGTCAAATTCCTGCTATTTGTGCTCATCCCACACACGTACACCTTTGATATCCCACAGCTGTAAAAGTTCTTCAACTAATGGCCTTAGGTACACATCAATGTCGTTGCCGGGTTGCTTAGGGCCTTGGATGAGCACTGGCATCATAATGAACTTCCGGTTCATACACAACCAAGGAGGAAGATTATAGATACATAGAGTCACAGGCTAGGTGCTATGATTGTTGCTCTGCTCCCCAAAAGGATTAATGCCATCTGCACTTATACCAAACCATAAGTTTCTTGCGTCATCTGCAAACCCCTGCCACTTTCTCTCGATTTTTCTCCACTGCGACCCATCAGTGGGTACTCTCAACATCCCGTCTTTCTTACGGTCTTCTTTGTGCCATCGCAACAACTTGGCATCACTACTAGGAAATACCTTATAGGTAGAGGCTTAACAGTAGCGTGGGGTAATGGCCGGTGCTACTGCTACTTAGTAGTAGCGCACTAAAAACAGGGCGCTACTACTAGAGAATAGTAGTAGCGTGGGTCTGACATCGCCGCGCTACTACTAAGCGGTTCTCGCCATGCCCCCGGGACAGGCCATAGTTGTAGCGTGGGGTATAAAAACCGCGCTACTACTAAGTTGATAGTAGTAGCGCGGTTTTTATACCGCACGCTACTAATATGAATAGATAGGATCAGCCGGTCGGCTCACTTAGTAGTAGCGTGGGTCCTAAAGCCGCGCTACTGCTACGAACTTAGTGGTAGCGCGGCTCACGCGCATGCGCTACAACTAAGCGCACCACACCTGCCTCTCTGCCTAATCCCCCTCTCTCTCTCGTCACGTTCTCTCTCTCCCCTTCCTCCCTCGACTCCGATCCAGATCCAGGGCCCCGGCGGAGGGCTTCCCACTCCGACCTCGGTTCCATGGTGCGCCCTCTTCCCCATCGCCGCCGGCCACCATCCCCTCACTTTCTCTCACTTGGCCCGTGGATCCATCTCTTCCATGGCCGCCTCCCACACAGTCTCCTCCTTCCCCCATCTCATCACTAGGGAAGACAAGGCAAGTGGGAGGGAGATCGACCGTGTAGGTCAGATCCATCTGCCACGACCTCGACGGAGATGGCCCAGTGGATGGAGCGGACCTGCAAATCATCAAGCCAAGGTAGCCTTCCTTGATTTCCTTGACCATCTTGGATTACCTTCCCTGATTTCCTTGATTCCTCACGCACAGGGCAGCACGGCTGCATCCTTGTTCTCTTCTCCACGGGGGTCACGCACAGGGCACCACCTACAAGTGAAGAGAAGACCACCGCTCCTCCGAGTCTGCTTCTTCCTACTCTTCAAGGTCCCTCTCTCCCTCTCATGCTCTGCCTGAATTAATTACGTTAGGAACGAAAATAGTTTGGTCAGTTGCTGTTGGTTATGGACTGGTTTGGTCGGTTGGGTTGATAAACTTTGTTCTTGTTAATTATTCTGTTTTTTTGGAACGAAAATAGTAGCTTTTCTCAAAACTAGCAAACAAACAAACGGTTTATACATTTGTAATAGTACTTATTACAGATGTATATTTTAAATTAAAATTGGCCATATCTAGATTGTCTATATTAATCTGGTTTGATAAATAGATGGTTTACTTATCTGTTTTACTTGAACTTGTGAAATCCATGGTTGTTTACTTTGACCGCCTTCAGTTATGCAACAAGTAATTTGTGAACAAACAATTTAGCTGCATAGTTGTATTAACAGTAACACTGTGTGGTCACTCAGTTGGAACTGGAAAGTTTTAGCTTAATGGATGTACTTTGTTTATTCGGCTTAGAACAATAAATGTTGTAATTACTGAAATCTCATAGTGGTTATGTGACAGATTATCTAACCTTTTTCTGCCGTAAATTACGGTTCCCTAGGAAGGAGCTGGAACTTTTCTTTCATCATTGTTGGCTCGATGCTGCTGATTGACATTTTAGTTATCTATGCCTATCAGATGCCGGCCACACGACGTTGCTCTCGTCGAGCTCGAAGCATGCGCCGTCGTGGCCCGCCTCCGGCTGCTTCAGCAGGCCAAGGAACCGGAATGCGCCCGCGCCCGGCGACCTAGGCATCTCCATCGACCGTCCAACGGTGACACCAAGACCACCTCAGCAAGCGCTACCTCGCCCGGCTACCTCTATTCCACTCCGGCATAGCTGATGGTAAGCCCCTCCTCTGCTCCCTCTCATGCTCTGCTTGCTTGCTTGCGAGCCATGGTAAACTCTGAATTTGGTTGCTTGGTTTCTTTCTTCGGCAGGCCAAGAAACAGGGAGTGCCGGCAGTAGTACTTGTATGTGCAGTTTCAGTCACTGCTTGCTATTTTCAGTAGCTAAGTAAGTTCAGTTCAGTTGATTCAGTCACTGCTTATTTCTTCAGTAACTAAATAAGTTCAGTTTAGTTGTTCTGCATGTCAACTGAATCGGCCAGAAGCGAGCTTTGTTCTCGCTGCGGCCTTGCGTATTTCAGAGATCAAAATCAGAGTTTGTACTGGTAAACTCCATTTTGTAAATCAAGCATGGCAAGTTTTGTAAATCAAATTCAAAGAACTACTGGTAAAATCAAAATCAAAGAGTTTAACATGGCATGTTTTGTGTAGTTGAACTACTCCATTTTGCTTTTGTGTTGCTGGAGTAGTTGTACTGAAATTCAGCTCTGTAAAACTACTATGATGGAGCTCCTTGATCAGGAGTAGTTGGAGTAGTTGTGCAAGTCAGGAGTAGGTTGAACAAATTTGTTCACTTTCTTAATGTGATGTTGCTGCTGTACTCCCTAATTCACATTGAAATAGGAGTAGTTCAACTACACAAAACATGCCCAGGTTTAATTGTTTTCTTGTTCTGTTTGGTTCATGGGTTCAGGAGTAGGAATAAAATGATTGCATTACCTCTTTGCCTATTGTATAATGCCTGGATATATCTGTGCACGTCTTGAGAAGTAGAATCTGAGGATTATTCATGCACTGAACTTGTCTCGTCGCGGGATGTGGGCAAACAAAACAGGGATACTTAGGATATCGTAACACCACATTCCTCTCCCTCCATCGAGTTTGCACTTTAGCATATGCAACCTAACGGTGTATGACACACAACAGTGCCGGCCGGTGTTTAGCAAAGTGTTTCAGTTTCAGTTGTGCAAGTTGTAGCCTCTAATTCTGAAATTTCCTGAACCCAGGGGTTGGCCATCAAGTAACAGATATGCAGCTACATCACAGTTCCAAGTTTCTCATGCACCCTGGTCTCCAGAACGACCATGTACAACAGTTACATAGTTCATCCATCGGTCGCAACTAGCTATCTGAATTGTGCTACCTACAGCTATTTGAAGCTTCCACGGCTCCTAGCTTGGGTAAGCACCCCCATCCCCATGGCCATCTGCTTGGCAGAAAATAGCATGCATTATTATTTAAGTCATTGATGTAGTGGCTTGCATGCATCATCCTTTTTAGGAGACTCGCTGAGATTCAACTTTAGGACACTGCCATTCTTTGAAGATGATACAAGTAATTGTTTCTATTTGGGTGTCCCTATATATGTGTGTGTAACTGTGTACATTGCCACCTATACTTCTACAAGTGTCTGCACTCTGCCTATTTTCCATGCATATTTTGCAGTCAAATTTGATTACATAATTAGCAAGTTGTGTTTGATGGTATCATTAGGGTCGCTAATGACTAATTAACTGAACATAACTTCAAAATAAATACATCATATTTGCAGGTAAGGTCTCTGACTCTCGATGTCAGAGTCTGGGAGCCATCTGTAACCAATCTCTTTCAATCATTAGGCAACATGTTTGTGAATAGAGTTTGGGAAGAAACATTACCTTCATCAAACAATGGCTCTTCTGTTGATAATACAAGGTAATATGAATTTCTTTACAAAACTACTGTCTTTTTTTAGTGCTTTCAGAAATTAACTTGCAACTTTGTTGTCTTGTAGTACTAATGGATCACAGGCAGCACAATACTTCACCACCAGCAAGCCTAAACAGTCGGATCCTTTCTCTGCCAAAGAGAAGTTTATTCATGCCAAGGTGCTTGCGAGTTGTCCTTTTGCAATTGCTTCTCTGCACTTCTCCCATTATTAGCAAATAAGTGTTGAGGACAAAGTTGTCTCCAGATATCCCGATGGGAAAATGATTGGGTAAATGATTCATGGTAGTTTATAACTCGAAAATTTCTTAGGCTAAATACAGTTGTTGCCCGTCACGATTAGTTGCCAGATGGTACTTGTGCGATCCACTGATCATTTTAAGCCCTTGCAAATATTTTTGTTCTTTATAGTTGCAACCTCAGAGTTCTAGAAAAATTGTCTGTAGGTTGTATCCACATTGACAGATGCTATATGTGAACTATCGAAGTTGACTTCCGTGATGCTATCCATGTAGAATAGTAAACTCACCAGGATTTTTGTGGCTAGATTAACTCCATATATAATGAAAAGTAAAGCTTGTGGTTTCATAAATTATGAATCTGCAGATAAGTTTTTTTAATTGCATTATGAGTTCCTTAACATTGATCTTGGTTTGAGATGCTCATGAAGCTAAGTGAGCATTATAATGCATGGACTAGAATTTATATAGCTTGTCAGCTAGTTTAGAATGCATTTTGTAAAGTCAATATCTATCCTTCAGTTTCATGTATCATATTGTCATATATTGAGCTCTTCAGTAGTAAATGTATCATCTTTAGAGTGTACTGAAGCTAGATTTGGACGCTGACGCGTACTAACAAGTTTTCACTTTCCTGACGTGGGCGCAGGGGTGATCGACGTGGACTACCGCAGCCCGGTGGGCCTCGTGCTCTTCAACCACTCGGAGGCGTACTTCGCCGTGAAGCCCGGCGGCCACGTCGCACAGATGATCGTCCAGGTGATCGCGACGCCGAAGGTCGCCGAGGTGGAGGACCTCGACGCCACCGTCCGCGGGGAGGAAGGATTCGGGTCCACCGGCGTCTGAACTCCGAGCCTTGGTAGATACATCTAGAGAAGTGGTTTGTTTAGGTTGGTGGTGAACACTAGGGAAGGTACCCACGTTTCGATGATGGTTGTGTGCATCTTATGTTAAATGGATTCTTGTGATCTCTTCCAGTTGAGATGGTTCTGTGACCTTAGTTTATTTTTGCACTGGATGTGTCTCTGATTTCCATCCATGAATACTGCATCTAATTTTTATTTTTTTTTAATTCCTAATTATCTAGTAGTAGCGTGGGGGAAAAGGTGCACGCTACTAGTCCTAATTAGCTAGTAGTAGCGTGGGGGAAAAGTGCACGCTACTAGTACTTAGGATAGTAGTAGCGCGGGTTACAAAAAAGCGCTACTGCTATCTTCAGTTACCAGTAGCGCTGGGACAAACAAGCGCTACTGCTAAAAAATAGTTGTAGCGCTGTAGCAGTAGCGCGTCTGCCAGCGCTACTGGTAGCAAAAAAACCAGCGCAACTGGTAAGCATTTTCCTAGTAGTGCATGCTCTTTGTTTCTGAACAGACGTTTCAACCATGGTATTATAGGAGCATACCACATCACCTTGGCAGGAACCCTCTTCCTAGGGCGCACGCCCTCAACATCAACAGGGTCATCTCGTATGATCTTATACCGAAATGCACCGCATACCGGGCATGCATTCAAATTCTCGTACTCCTCAGCGCGATAGAGGATGCAGTCATTAGGGCATGCATGTATCTTCTGCACCTCTAATCCTAGAGGGCAGAGAACCTTCTTTGCTTCGTACGTACTGTCAGGCAATTCGTTATCCTTTGGAAGCTTCTTCTTCATTATTTTCAGTAACTTCTCAAATCCCTTGTCAGATAAACCATTCTCTGCCTTCCATTGCAGCAATTCCAGTGTGGTATCGAGCTTTGTGTTGCCATCTTCGCAATTTGGGTACAACCGTTTTTGTGATCCTCTAACATGCGATCGAACTTCAACTTCTCCCTTTCACTTTCGCATTCTCTCTGTGCATCAACAATGACCCGTAGAAGATCATCAGCGGGCACATCTGGTGCGTCTTGATCTTCAGCTTCCCCCGTTGCAGTATCACCGTATTCAGGGAACATAGGATAGTTATCATCATCCTCTTCTTCTTCATTGTCTTCCATCATAACCCCTCTTTCTCCGTGCTTGGTCCAACAATTATAGTGGGGCATGAAACCATTCTTAAGTAGGTGGAAGTGAAGGGTTTTCGAGGAAGAGTAATCCTTCGTATTCTCACAGACAACACATGGACAATACATAAAACCATTCTGACTGTTTGCCTCAGGCACATCGATAAAATTATGTAGGCCCGTAATGTACTCGGAAGTGCGTCGGTCACCGTACATCCATTGCCGGTTCATCTACATTATATAATTAAGTATATCAAAAACCATTACAGAACATCATGAATAGAGAAATGACCAAATTAATACAAGTTCATCATCACATTGAAACCAAAGTACAGTAGTGATCAAATGTTATTACTGCAAAAATAAATACATAAAGTTCATGCATAGTTCTCATAAAACAACATATAACTATGTAAAACATTTAAATGCAACAACAAATGCGATCAAAATCGCAACTAAGGTAACAATTGATCCAACAACATAATGATACCAAGCCTCTTTATCAATGGCATATTTTCTAATCTTTCTAATCTTCAAGCGCATTGCATCCATCTGGATCTTGTGTAGATCGACGACATTGGCAACATGCAACTCCAATTTCATCTTCTCTTCTTCAATTCTTTTCAATTTTTCTTTCAAATAATTGTTTTCTTTTTCAACTAAATTTAACCTCTCGACAAGAGGGTCGGTTGGAATTTCCGGTTCACATACCTCCTAGATAAAAATATCTATGTCAAGTTGGTCGGCATAATTGTCATAAACACTAAATGAAACAAATAGTTATAAAATATAATATACCACATCCGAATCATAGACCGGACGAGAGCCGACGGGGGCGGATATCAAAACCATGGCACTATATAATAACAAACAATAATAAAAGTAAGAAAATTATACAAGTAGCTATCTAAATCATACAAGTAAGAATTTTTTCTTTAAAAAAAAATAAGAACAAGAGGCTCACCACGGTGGTGCCGGCGACGAGATCGGCGCGGGCGATCGACGGCGGTGAGGACGGGGACGGGGACGAGCTTGGATTAAGAACAGAGGAGAAAGCTTAAGTGTGGCTCGGGCACCTCATATCATGTTTGTTTTGTGTGAACTCAAGTGGCATCATGCTCTCAGGCATTTCATCGAACACCTCATGTGCATAGGAAGGGAGAGCAAAGTAGCACACACCTACCACCTTCTATGAGCCAAAAACAGAGGAGAGGGCTGGCAGGGGCGAGGATATATATGGGCATTTTTTTAGTCCCGGTTGGTGTCTAGAACCGGGACTGAAGACAGACCTTTTAGTCCCGGTTGGAGACACCAACCGGGACTAAAGGGTGGCAACCCCTTTAGTCCCGGTTGGTGTCACTAACCGGGACTAAAGGTCCCATTCGAACCGGGACTGATGCCTGCCGACCCCGGCCGGCTTCCTAGCCGCTCAAACCGGGACTGATGCTCACATTAGTCCCGGTTCGTAATGCGACCGGGACTATTGCTCCCATCCGGCTAGAACCAAAGCCTTGTTTTCTACTAGTGATGATCACCTGGAAAAGCATTGGGTCTCGCACCCCAGATGATTTTTTTAACTTCATAGCAGAGATGAGTTAGAAGTGGCACATAGTGTGCCTTTTATAGGTTTTTGGTTTTGTACAGATGAATATCAATACCTTGGTTGGGAGAGAAAAGTAAGAAGTAAGAGCTAAGAGGTCTATCGTAGAAAAACCTAAGTCCTCTAGGAAAGAAGAAAATCAAGGATATATTTGTCTTATTTGGTTCATGCACTTGGCCCATGGAGAAGTGTTAATTTGCTCCATTAGGGATGAGCACTACCGGGATTTATTCTCTTTCCTGGATGTCTTATTCTTTGGGCTCCTTTTGAAATGTCCATTGATTTTATCTTTTTCTTTCTCCTTTCTTCGTATTTTGGTTGCGACAAGTAATTTGGGTCGGAGGGAGTACTAGAACATGTGCCCAATAAATTTTTTAACCGAATTTATCCCTTACAACAGAAGTTCCGTAGAAATTTTGAACCCGATGCCCCCCCCGCTCTCGCGACGCGCCCCGCGCGCGCGTCACGGGAGCCGCCGGCGCCGGCGCTTCTCCTCTCCCCCTCAACGCTCCTTCCCCCTCGCCGCCGCCAGAGGGCGTCCGCCGGGCGAAGCCCGTGCGACGCGGGCGGCGGCGGGGCCTCTCCTTCCCTCCCCTCTTCGTGGTGGCGGCGGCGCGGGTTAGCTGCTCGGCGGCAAGGGGCGCGGGGTCCGGCGGGGCTCCTGGCGGCGGGGACGGCCGGATCCGGTGGCTTCTTGGCGGCGATGCGGTGGTACGTCGCCACGGCGCGGGTGTTGGGATTCGGTCGGGAGCGTCCCGATCTGGATCTCGATCTGCGTTGGCGGCGGCGCTGATTTGCAGGTGGGGGTCTCGCCGGCGGGGTCGACTGGTTGGGCAGGCGCGGCTGGGAGGGCCGGCGCCTTGCCTTTCCTCCGCCGTGGGTCGCGCCGTGTTTGAGCCTGCTTGTACCCAGCTCGGGGTCCAGCAGGGCACTTTGACCGGGTGGGGGGTCGCAGCCATGGGGCTATGGCCGCCACCTTCTTCCGAGGTGGGCGCGAGCTGCGCCGGTATCCTCCTCGGCCGGACTTGTGCCGGTGGCTCCTGTCCGAGGACCAACTACCATGCTTCCCGGTAGTTTGGGGTCAGGTGCCGGGCGGTTGGCCGTGACCAGGGGGTCTGGGTTGCCGACATCCGCTCGTCTGGCGTGTTTCCGTCGCCAGTAGGGGCCCAGTCCGGCTTGGCCGGGTGGCTGGACAAGGACTGGTGGTGTTCTCGGGGCGTCACACGGTGGTTTCTTCCTCGTCTTGGTGTCCCTGCAGTGCCTTGGGGAGGACGGCGCAGCGAAAGCTGTGCAAGGCCTTGGCCTTTGCTGGCAACGTTGACGTCTTCAGACGCCATTCTCCTCCTCGGAGGCGTTGCTTCCCGTCCATCCTCCCCAGGCCATCTGGCATCCTCGACGTTGTTGCGTCCTCCGTCCATGGCGTTTTCTTCGGTGGTGCTCATTTGAATTCGGTACCAAGGTTCCCCTAGGTGCCTCTCTTCGCCGGCAATTTACCCCGATGTGACCGTGGCCTCTTTTAGACGTCAGTCGGCTTGGTGTGCGAGGTCATCCCAGGACCAGGGGGTTGCGGGGATCGGTGTCATACGGGTAGGCTGCCGGTGGTATTCTTTAGTCAGGTTGCATCGGGTGCGGTTGTCTGTGCAGTGATGCTCTCTCGGGTTGGTTGGTAGGGCGCCGGCGAAAGCTATGCTTGATCTTGTCAGGCCGACGACGACGACGTCTGCGGACGCCGATCCCCTCCTTGGAGGCGTCCTTTATTGGCCCTCCCGTCGTCAAACTGAGGGTTTCCTGTTCACCTGGCTCGTCGTGTATTGTGCCTTGGAGTGGTGGCTTGCTTGTTGAGGCCTGTTGTTGCGATCTGAGGAGACTTGGGCTTATTGCAAGGAACTAGCTAGCTTCCTTAGTTTTGGGCTTAGTTTAGCGTAGCTTAGTCCGTGTTTTTGGTTCTTGTTGTAGCCATTGGTGCTTCCTTGTATAGCTGGTATCCCCAGCAGGGTTGTGTGCGTTTGTATCCCTCATCTGTAATGGTCGTGGCTTTATTTATAAAGCGGGACGGAAGCCTTTTTCGGTATTTTGAACCCGATCCAATTCACCTAGAGTTGCTTTTTTGCCGCTCAGGCCATGCATGTGTATTAATCCAAGTCTCCTGATTGTCGGACATGAATAAGCCTCTCAGTTGTCGACGGCGAGGTCGCACTTCCTTGTCACGGGCGACTCGGCGAGCATCCTGTGGATGAGGTCACGGCAGCCGCGCCTATATATGTGAGGCGCTGCGAACCCTAGTCGTCACGTGAAACAGATCGCATCTCTGCCTTGCCTTCACGCCCACTGCCGCCGTTCCATTGCTGCTGCTGTCGCCGGTGATCCCATCCCGTCCGCCGCGTACACGGTCGACGGGAGAGCAGGCCTCCGAAACCCCGCCTCTCCGGATCCTGTACGGGAGAGGGGCGATTAGGTTTTTGGGGAGCGACTACGCGACTGCTCGCCTCCGTTCGTCTGTTCCCCTACTTCGTTCACGTCCGTCGCATCGATTTCGTCATCACCATGTCCACCGTCGCCGACAAAGCCGCCGCCGAAGCCGAGAAGAAGGCCGCCGAGGATGCCGCTGCTGCTGCCGCCGCCGCCGCGGCTTCTGCCTGGCCTACTGGAGGGTATAACTCGTTTATCCCGCTCCTTCTGATTTCTATTTTAGCCATGCTAGCGTTATACGTAGATGTGTCTGCTGTTAGCGTATAGTATGTGCTTGCATTCCGAATATCAGCATGTGTTTATTTCTGTCAATGCCATGCTAGTAATTTATTCGTGGATTAAATTAATCGGAAAATTGCCTATTTACTCAACAATTTTCACGGGAGCCGAAGAATATGAAGTTCACGTACACTACTCTGCGCGTGTTTCTGCGTTTGTCTACGTGACCGACAGACCCCCGCCGACGTCGATCTGACAGAGTCAAAGGGCTCCATAGCGTCACGCAGCAAGTCGGGCACGTCGACACGCGGTGGAACCACGGCTCGATGCACGGCAGCCTGACGGTCTCCTCGTCTTTCGTCCTCTCGTCCACCAAACAGATAGCACACTGCTCTCTGAGCTCGCCGTGGCAGTACACACTGCATGATGTCATGCCGGCAAGTCGGGCACGTCGAAGCGCGGTGGAACCACGGTATGATATTGCACCTACTCCCTCCGTCCTTTAAAGAGTACTTCCAACTTTGTTGGAGGATCAAACTATCTCAAAGTTTGATCGAGTTTGTGCAAAAATATATCAATGTTTGTGAAACTAAATAGGTATATGATGAAAATATATTTTATTATGAATCTAATGCTACTAATTTGATGGCATAAATGTTGATCAATTATTGTACAAATACGGTCAAACATAAAAAAGTTTGACTTTCCAATAAAGTTGGAAGTACACTCTTTAAAGGACGGAGGGAGTATCATGGAAGGTATGGGAGCATGGCAGCCTGACGGTCTCATCCTCTTCAATCTCCACATCAAACATACTCCGCTGGGCACATTAATCTCGGCCTGATCTGCCTCGATCGGCGGCCTCTTTGCAAGCGAGTAGCAGCGCCTTGGGCTCGCTGTAGATCAACCTGACCGAGAGGGCCATCTCGATGTCGAGTGCGTAGGCATAGGCATAGGCATAGGCAGGGGCAGGGACGACGCCACACGCGTCGTCGGTATCGCGGCGAACCTTGGCGACGATGGTCTTGGCGATGTCATGTGGCTGGAAGTCCTCCCAGTTGTCGGCGGCGAGGTCGCACTTCCCTGTCACGGGCGACTCGGCGAGCATCCTGTGGATGAGGTCGCGGCAGGCCACGTAGCTTCGGAAGAGCGAAAGGTCTGCGACCTCCATCCCGGTGGTCGGATTTCCGGAAGTCCTCGTGCTCCGATCTTGATCTTGCGGGACTCGAGGGAGATGGCCATGGTGCCGTGAACGCGCACGAAACACGGGGAGTGCTGCTGGTCGATCTCTACCAGCTTGATGGCCGCCTCGCGACAGGCGCGGACGCGGGTCTCCATCGCCGCCGCACGTAACGACGACCTTGCCGCCATGGCGCACCTGGCGTACGTAGCAGTAGGCTGGGTTCAAGGCGAGATGCACACCTGTCTTTGCGCAAAAAAAAAAAAGGTGCACACCTGTCGCCTATGCCCTAGCTATATGGTATGCACGCATCTGTGCGGCTGTGCGCCTTTTGTAAGCAACACACACGTGGGCTCCAAAATCCGAACTCTACTCTGGTTTGTACGCATATATGGTATGCACGCATTGTTTTGTAAGACAAGTATTCGATTGTTTGTTTATGAGGCGTAAATTGACTTGTATTTTATCAATGATAGTTACAAAATTGTATGGTTGTGAAATATCCGAGCGAGTCAATTGCATAAATTGAATGGTTAAGATAATATTGATGATGTGGATGAACTCGGGTAGTACATAAAGAAAGCCATTAATTAGGACTACAATAATGAATGGTTATCTCAGGAGCCAGGAGGGCGGCTTTGCTGTCGTTTGTACAAGTACTTTCCACCACAGGCACGATAGGCGCCTGCTGGTCGCCCTTGTACCGATAGAAGCAGGAGCACACGAGGAAATAGACGAAGTTGACCGCCCCGAACAGGGCCATGACGTAGTAGAAGTTGTCCAGCCTCCCGGCGTTGATGTCGTCGCTGACCCATCCGCCGCCGCCGCCACGCCGCCTCGTCCTAGCGTTCACCACGTTCACCACCACCGTGGCAAGGTAGTTGCCAGCGCCCTGGGCGCAGAAGAAAGCTGCGTTCCCGAGCGTGCGCATCTGGCGCGGGAACTGCGTGTTGTAGAACTCCATCTGCCCGACCATGCTGAGCGCCGCGGACAAGCCCATCACCACGAGCTGCGGCGCGACGAGGAACACGGACAGTGGCGACGTGCCCCCATGTCCTAGCGCGGAGTCCCTACGCCGGCGCTCGACCGTGGCCGCGACCACGAACGCCGGCACGCCGATCGCGAACCCGACGCCCTGCCTCTGCAGCAAGGTGAGGCCGCCCTCCGTCTTGGTGAGCCGCTGTGCGACCGGGGCGATGAGCAGCTCGTAAATGGGAACGAAGAGCGCGACGGAGAGGTAGAATATGGCGATGATTGACACCGGCGGGATGGAGAAGCTCTTGCCGATGTGGAGGTCCATGGTCAAAGCCTGGAGGAACGTGTAGTTGGCCATCTCTACCATGGCGATGAACCACAACAGGCCGGAGATCCATATGGGGACCATCTTTACGATGCACTTCACCTCCTCCACCTGCTGTACGCTGCAAAGGTTCCACGGCCGCGCCCGGAACCCGTCGGGCCGCTTCTCGTCGGCGTCGGTCACGATGGCCGCCTTGTTCAGAAAGCTGAGTTGCAGCGTGAGCGGGAGCCTGAAGACTACAGCGCGGCCGGCGGCGGGAGGGGGGTCGCTATAGAGTAGCGCCTCCTGCTGCCGCACGTCGTAGGGGTGCGGCAGCCGGAGCCTCCACTTCCGGCAAGACGCGACGGCCACCCGCGCGACGCTCGCGAAGATGCTGCCCTCGGGCGGCACGTACACGTACCACGGCGTGCCGACGAGGAACACGGCGAAGGTGGCGAGCATGAGCGCCGTCGGGATGCCAAAGCCAAGGCCCCAGCTCACCTTGTCCTGGACGTACGCTATGACGGAGAGCGCCAGGAACGTGGCCATCATGGTGAAGACGTAGTACCCGCCGTAGTAGCGCCTGAGCCCTTCCTTGTGGCGCCTCTCGTCGAACTGGTCCGCGCCGAATGGCAGGCCGGTGGGATTCGCGGAGCCCATGCCGACGACGAGCAGCCCCATGGCGACGTAGAGCACAGCGCGCTGGAGGCCCGACGGGCCGGCGCACATGCCGGCCTGGCGCGCCAGGACGCCGCATGATGGCGGCTTGAGCTGAGGGACCGTCGCCGTCAGGGTGATCAGCACCATTGCCTGCACGCACATATGAGAATGAGTATATAATTTACTACTAATTAGTGGCATATATATATATATATATATATATATATATAGACGGTCTATTTGGCACCTAGGGTGAAGAATAACTTATTCTTCACCTTGGTCATTCGACGAGCCATATTTTTTATCACAAGCAAAACATAACTTTCTAGCATGCATGTTGTAAAATTACCTCACCTTTTGTTGTAAGATTACCTCATTTCCTCTTGTAAATTTACACCAACATAGTGTGATATTGATGCGTCATATTTATCTCTCACATGTAAAACATAACTTTTTACCTGGAATGCTATAAAATTACCTCACTTCCTTTTGTACCGTGAGAGACCAATCTCCTTCCACCCAGTTGTAATATTACCTCAGGCAACTTTTTTCTTACTTTTTCAACTTATGGTCGTGGGATTAGACTAGGGTGAAGAATAAGAATTCTTCACCCAGGGTGACGAATATATATATATATATATATATATATATATATATATATATATATATATATGACAAATTTTTCCTACTACCGGGTGTAGTTACTCCCACTTTGGTTTCGTATGTTGTAGGATAGGACAAATTTTTCCTACTACCGGGTGTAGTTACTCCCACTTTGGTTTCGTATGTTGTAGGTAGTATCTATTATATTTGAGAGTACGTACGTGTAGTATGTAGTATGTAAGAATGTTTGGGTAGTATATATACTATTTTATAGGTAGTATGTACCATATTTTGAGCATACTCCTTTTTACGTATAAATATGTACGTATTTCACAAATATGATAAAAACATGGGCTTACATGCAATTTTTTCACATAACTCGTTTTGGAGTATCTTAGATATAGTATATGAACATACTAAAAATGATAAAGTAGTATATATACTACCACATGATAGTATATGAGATATGGGTGTAACTACACCCGGTAGTAGGATGCATTTTCCCTATATATATATATATATATATATATATATATATATATATATATATATATATATGCAGTCGTGGTTGCTGCTGTTCATGGTCGACCGCTTACAAGGAAGCCGGCTATGGTCCCGAACAGCAAAGTCCGGAACCTGCCGCAATATGCGTCGGCGGCGAAGGCTCCGACCACCGGCGAGAAGTTGGAGGTGCCGCTGAAGATATTAGCCAGGTCAGTCGCGGCGTTGGGCTTCATGTTGTAGTGCATGATGAGGTAGTTGGTGAGGGGCTGGGCGAAGGAGTTGAACGCCATGAACATCGCCACGAAGAACCCTGCGGTGCGGACATACAAGTGGAAGCAGAGAAGATATATATCAGGGATGCGGGCCCGGTTGAATCAAGAACTCGACGAAAATTAAGCGTCCAGTCATGCACCGATGATGAACATGACGGCCTTCCATCCTCTCGGCCGCCGCGGCGTCGTCCCGCCGCCGGCTTCTTCGGCCGCCCCAAAGTGCTCGCCGCTCGCCGCGTGAGGCATAGGCGCTTCCGGCCGGCCGCCCTCACACATCGTAAAGATATGCCTAGCTTGGAATTGGAACTGGTTAGATCGATCGCTGCCGAGTTGGAATTGGAACCCATGCATGTTCTCCAGTACTTATACCCGTACACTCCGAGAAAAGTCACCGAGCCAAAATCATTGGCTCACTGCAGTCTCACCTACGAACGCGGTCTCGTGCGTTCTAACCTTGACTGGTCACCAAGTAGGTATATATGCAACAGGTAGAACCTGCTCTTTCCTACACCTCTTTTTCCTTGTTCCACAGATGCATGGTATATCACGTCTCTTGAGAAAGTAAATTATAATAACAGTGCAAGCATGCATTCCATGATAAATTGACCGTGCGCTGAACCCGGCTGCTACCGAACTACAATAATCATATGCGTCTCCCCGGAAGGTGCAACACTGGCTAGTAGAACGATTCGCCGTAAGTACTCGATCACCATTTGGCTTCTGGGAGGCTTTACCTACGTTAGATTTATGCGTACACAGATGCCATGCTGCCACCTTGTTTGTTGCATCCTCTTTTCTTTTGGCATGGTATTTCTTGTCGTTAGAAAAAACTTTCTCTTCTTATGATGATTGCGGTGACGGCGGATCGATTAGCCCAGGTTGCATTTGTATAGCTACGTTCCAGCCGCGAACCAACGAACGAGACGAGTTATTGCAGTAGATGCATACGCGCAACAAGTGACGTCACATGGCCGATGCGAGCTAGCTCGATGCAGCGGAACGTCCCTTTTTTTTTTTTGGATCGGAGGCACATGCTTTGCTTGCTTTTGGATCGGTCAAGTCAGCTAGCTAGATTAGCTAGTGTTTTTTTTTTTTGGCGGGTAGCTAGTGTTTTTTGTTTCTCCATGTACTTGCCTAGCACAGGAGCCACTCGATCCTGCCACCTTTTTTTGGCTAGTTTTTTTTTTCCATCTAGGACTAGGAAAGCTAGATCTCCATTTGCTATACTTAGCTAGCTAGCAACTCAAGCACCAGCACAACACGCTGCTACTTCTTTATTTCTTATTACTACTGAGGTCTTCTCCGGATGTGGAGGTAACCTGGCTGGTGGGAAGAACGCAATCGACGCCGACGACGCGAGGTTATATATCCAACAAGGTAAGGTACCTGCTGCTGCTCGGGTGTAGTTTTTTTTTTCCCTTGGCTCCGTTGTCGATTCGATCACCGGCGAGCTCTTCTCCCGGCCGTCCAGCAAGCCATCGATCCATCCATCAGCCGATTGATCTGTTTTTTTTTTAAAGGGGGATTACCCCGGCCTCTGCATCAGAAGGATGCATGCAGCCCCTTTATTAAGCAAAAAATCCGAAATGTCTGAGGTTCAAAACAAGCTCACTCAGAGAGGAAACAGTAATGAAAAGGAAAATTGCCACAACCGACGAAAAAAATGACAAGGCGTCTAAACACCTAGCCTGTTACTAGACCGCCATCCAAACCGGGTTGTAGATATTCCAAGCTACCATCTCCCATCGGATAGACCCAGTAACCAAAGGCTCCCTGGCTTCTGCAGGAGTGAGTAACGACCACGTACGGATTCAAGCAGTGGCCCTGTAGATAACCTGCAAAAAAATTACACGAGTTTGTCTGTTAAAAACCATATCATTTCTGCTGTTCCATATCGCCCAAAGTAATGCGCATACTCCTATCCGAATATGTCTCGCAATATTTGGCTCTACTCCATTTAGCCACGTCCCAAATAACGTGTGGATACTATTTGGAGGGGTGATGTTAAAGGCTATCTGAACAGAACGCCATAAAAGTTTTGCTAGTGGACAATTGAGAAAGAGGTGTTTAATAGTTTCATCTTGATCACAACAGCAACATCTTTGACTACCCTCCCAATTACGCTTTACCAAATTATCCTTGGTCAGAATCACCTCCTTGTGAACGAACCACATGAAGACTTTGATTCTTAATGGCACTTTGATCTTCCAAATATGTATCGATTTCGGAATCGGACCAGAGTCAATTAGATCAATATACATAGATTTCACTGAGAAGATACCGTTCATAGTTAATCTCCAGTGAATACTATCAGGCTCATCAGAAAGGTGGACATCCATCAATCTTCTCACCAACTGAAGCCAAGCGTCCCATCGTTCACCTACTAGAGATCTCCGGAATTGAATGTTCAGAGGATTAGACTGTAATACCATAGCAACATAAGCCTCCTTACGCTGTACAATATTATAAAGAGACGGATATTATGTGGCCAAGGGCGTCTCCCCTAACCATGTATCCTCACAGAATCTAGTCGTGTTACCGTTTTCAATGATGAACTTAGTCCTATGGAAGAAAGCTGCTTTCGTTCTCATTAACCCCATCCAGAAAGGTGAGTCATTGGGTCTGACGGTAACCTGGGCCAAGGTCTTAGATTGTAGGTAATTATTACGTAGAATTTGTACCCACGTGCCTTCAGTCTCAACAGAAAGTCTGTACAACCATTTACTGAGCAGACATCTGTTCTTTACCTCTAAATTCTCAATCCCGAGACCACCCTGGTCCCTTGGCCTACAAATGATATCCCGTTTAGTAAGCCTGTATTTCCTCTTTATTTCATCACACTGCCAGAAGAATCGTGATCGATAGAAGTCCAACCTTTTCCGTACCCCAACAGGTACTTCAAAGAAAGACAAAAGGAACATCGGCATACTCGTGAGCACTGAATTTATTAGTACTAGCCGACCTCCATATGACATAAGCTTACCCTTCCAGCAGCTTAGTTTTTTTTCAAATCGATCTTCAATGCATTTCCACTCCTTGTTAGAAAGCTTGCGATGGTGAATAGGTATACCCAGATAGCTGAACGGTAGGGTACCCAGTTCACATCCGAACAATTGTTTATAAGCATCTTGTTCATCTTTGGCTCTCCCAAAACAGAACAACTCGTTTTTGTTATAGTTAATCTTCAGTCCCGACAATTGTTCGAATAGGCAAAGCACAAGCTTCATGTTTCTGGCCTTAGCCAAGTCATGTTCCATGAAAATTATAGTGTCATCCGCGTATTGTAGTATGGACACGCCACCATCTACAAGGTGTGGTACTAGTCCTCCTACTTGGCCGTCCTCTTTAGCTCTTCCTATGAGAATTGCCAACATATCAGCAACTATGTTGAACAATATAGGAGACATCGGGTCCCCCTGTCTTAGACCCTTGTGCGTCTGGAAGTAGTGCCCTATGTCATCATTCACTTTCATCCCAACGCTGCCTTTTTGTACAAAAGAGTCAATCTGCTTCCTCCAGGAAGCGTCGAATCCCTTCATACGTAAGGCTTGTTGGAGGAACGGCCATTTGACATTATCATACGCTTTTTCGAAATCCACTTTGAATACTACCCCATCCAGTTTCTTCGAGTGGATCTCATGCAGTGTTTCATGTAGGACAACCACACCCTCTAGTATGTTCCTGCCCGGCATGAATGTTGTCTGACTTGGTTGCACCACACTATGTGCAATCCGCGTTAGTCGGTTTGTACCAAGTTTAGTAAAGATTTTGAAACTCACATTGAGCAGACATATCGGCCGGAATTGCTCAATACGCACTGCCTCCTCCTTCTTTGGCAACAACGTTATTGTTCCAAAGTTTAGGTGGAAGAGCTGTAGTTGGCCATTGAACAAGTCATGGAACATTGGCACTAGGTCACCTTTAATGATATGCCAGCATTTCTTATAAAATTCTGCCGGGAAGCCATCCGGGCCCGGTGACTTATTATTCTTCATCTGTGATATGGCCTCAAACACCTCTTTCTCCGTAAATGGTGCGGATAAAATATCGTCTATCCCAAGCTGTGGAATATCTCCAACCATGTGCTCGTCCAAAGACACAAAGTTGTCCTCAGGAGCACCAAATAGCTGTTTCTAATAATTAGAGATATACAATTTTAGGTTCTCATGTCCTACAATTGTACCCTCATCTTGCTCAAGCTGGAAAATTTTCTTTTTCCTGTGTTTTCCATTTGTAATCATATGGAAAAACCGTGTATTGTCGTCCCCTTGGACAACCTGCCGCACTTTAGCCCTAAATGCCCATTTCATCTCTTCTTCTCTGAGAAGCTCTCGCAATTTCTGCTCAGCGTCCATTTTAGATGCCCGTTCGTCCGCATCTAATAAGATAGATTCGGCCTTAAGATCGAGTTCATTTATAAGGTGGATCAGCCTATCTTTTTCCACCTTATAGATCCCAATTGCATTTTTGCCCAGCCCCTCAGGAACTGCCTCAAATGCCTAATCTTATTTTGCCATCGCTCAATATTCGTCCTCCCTTCTGTAACCTTAGCCCATTCCCGGGCTATGAGATCAATGAAGCCCTCTCTCTCAAACCATGCTAGTTCGAAAGAGAAGACGTTTTAGTTTCCCACATGTGTCGCCTCCTCAGAATCAACAAGCAGTGGGGTGTGATCAGAGATTCCTCTCTGTAAAGCTTGGACCGTCACCAAAGGAAACTTCTGTTCCCATTCAATACTGGTGAGAACTCGATCCAATTTCTCGTAAGTTGGATTCGGTAAATTATTTGCCCAAGTAATCTTTCTGCCTGAGAGTTCTATCTCTCTCAGGTCTAAACTCTCAATAATGGTGTTAAACATGAATGACCATCTGTCATCAAAGTTATCTTTATTTTTTTCATCTCTTCACCTAATGATGTTGAAATCGCCTCCAACCAAGATAGGCAATCTCTCGTTCCCACAGACTCTCACAAGGTCTGCAAGAAAATCCGGCTTAAGCTCCGGTTGAGCTGCTCCATATACGGCTACTAGCGCCCATCGGAACCCATCAACCTTTGAGCGGACTCTGAATTTGACGGCAAAGTCCCCAAGCACTACATTGACCACTTCTAGCGTCTCTCACTTGACCCCAAGTAAAATCCCACCGGATCTTCCTCTTGGGGGTAGACAGTGCCAATCAAAGTCCACACCACAGGAAATAGTGCGAAGAAATTGCGACGTGAAATTATCCCTACCTATCTCAAGTAAGGCAATAAAATCTAATTTCTGTTCTAAAGATGCTTCCGCAAGGAGCCTTCTTTTAGCCAAGTCTGCCAGATCTCTGCTATTCCAAAAGATTCCTCTCATCTTTCATCATGAAATTTCTTTTTGGTCCGAATTCTCGCGCTTCTACGCACGGCGGATGTGGGATAAACCTTCCTCTTCCAGGACCGTTTTGGTTTATCCTGCACAACCTCTTGGTCCATATAACCAAGATCCCCTTGCGTGCCCATATCGGGTTGCAGGGGGGCCTTATACCCCTCTGAAACCGTGTCAGCATCCTCTTCTTGCAACACGCTAGTGAGTACTAAATCCTCACAGAGGCACTCCAGAGCCCCAACCCCTATAGCATTAATTTCTGTATCATTCATAGGTTTTATAGCTGCAATATTTCGATTCATCTCCATAGCTCTATCAGCTTCTAAGTCAAGCAAGTCGTTTATTGATTTAGCTACTTCTTTCCCAGCATTACCCAGTGAAACTCCCAGGTTATTAGCATTACGAATAATATTATCCTCAGAGAAATGTAAAATAGAGCAACTCGTATTTACTGCCAAACCTGTAGTGGCCTCGATGTCACGAAGCTTGGCCGCCCGCATGGCGCGCCCCACCTGTAGGTCGTCAGCATCCGGTTAAGCCTGAATCCGGTGGCTCACCCGTCTGTCCCCGGGCATTCGGTTGCGAGGCTCACGGGCGAGGTCACGTTAATGATGTACACTACTGTCAGTGCGCTGGTGGCTAGCGCATGACCGATTGGTCTGTTGAATCGTTGGGGTCCGCTAATAGAGTTCACGCGCGTGAACTCCATGCACCACTAGCTAGCTAGCAAGTCGCCGTGGCAGTCTAGTGTTCCCATGCATCACAAAACAATCACGATACTACATGATGCTATCCATGGATGCAGGCAATCCTAATTAGTCAATCAGGATCAGCTCCGTGTTACTCAAAAAGAAAAAAGGCTAGCTCCATAGTACGAAGCAGCTAGGCAGACCAGTTCTATCTAGCTAGATAGCTATACAAATGTAGCCCATATCTAGGTAGGAAAAAAAAAGGTCTCCAAGAACAACTAATTCACCCGGTTAATGAACCAACTAGCTATAGCACGCATCTCGATGCACGCTCGACATGAGCTCGCTCGGAGCCGGCGACGACATGTTCAGACGACACAGCGTCGGTCAACGATCACGGGGACCCTGCATCAAGCCAGGCACGGCACCTTCGAGGAAGTCCACGAAGAAAATTGGGACTGCGCACGGTGGGGGAAATCTAGCACTCGAGATGATCCACTATCGTCCGGGTCTAGAGGGATCGCCGAGGCCGATCGACCTGGAAAATTTTGCATGAAATTTATAGTAGTTTGCAGAGTAATTCGTTCAAAGTTTCCACATGAATCAACCATCTAAAAAGTAAAGACAACATGGTAAAGTGGATACGGGCATGGTAAAGTGGGTACGGACATGGTAAATTGGAAACGAACATGGTAAAGAGGAATTTATGCCATGGTAAAGTGTGTCCAGCCAATGATTAAGTGAGGAATTTAGGCCAATGATAAAGTCTCAGATTAAGTAATTTTTTCAGGTGTTCATCCCATGGTAAATTGGGATACGAACATGGTAAAGTGGAAGCGACCATGGTAAAGTGGGGTAGACAACGGATAAACGGTAAAGTCTCAGAGTAAGTAATTTTTCAGGTGTCCATCCCATGGTAAACTGGGGGTAGTCAATGGTAAAGTCTCAGAGTATCCATCCTATGGTAAATTGGGGGTGTTCATACCATTGGTAAATTGGAAACAAACATGGTCAAGTGGATACGGGCATGGTAACACTAGTAGAAAACAGGGCATTAGTCCCGGTTCCTAAGGGCCTTTAGTCCCGGTTCTGCAACCGGGACTAAGCAATCGGGACTAAAGGCCTCCAATTTTAATCTCGGTTGTGTTACGAACCGGGACTAAAGGAGCTCCACGTGGCTGCTGTGGGGCGCCCAGGCAGGAGGACCTTTAGTCCCGGTTGGTAACACCGACCGGGACTAAAAGACAGCCACGCGTCAACACCTGCCAAGCGCTGCGGTTTTTTTTTTAAATGAGGGGTTTAGGGTTTAGGGGTTTCATATTGTGTTTCCCCCTTTTCTTTTTGTGTTTACCATTCAATTCTTTTACATTTAGGGTTTTCGTTTTTATTTTACGTTTTCCATTCAACTCGACGCTAGCTACTACATATAGCAATGAAGGAACCATTACACAAATCGTCATGAATATAGAGAGAAGTGACATCTCTTTCTCCGTGCTTGGTCGAACAACAAGTTTTCGTATATCTATTCGACGCTACTACGTATAGTACACGTTCATGCATATATACAATGTAACATCTCTTACGATCCCTAATATCTAATTACCAACATTCACTACCAATTCTCGATGGTATACTCCGGTTTTAGCTATGATCTCTTGAAGGAAGAATCCCGCCAATTCCTCTTGAATTGCTCGTATGCGAGCCTTTGGTACGAGTTCGTCCCGCTTCCATTCGATCTAATTTAAACAAGGGGGTCAATATATGTATGTATGAATGAAAATCAACACAATTGATGATAATAAAATAAATTTGTGAATATTATTTACGTACTTCAAATTTTTCTAAAAATCTGCCCGTCTCAGAGGTCGTCTGGCGAATGAACACGCAAACGTAGTATCCACATAAGTTATTCCCGGATCCCTGCCTCGAGCACTTTACGAGAATAGAGTTCAATCAAAATAATAATCAAGCATGATACTGGTATTGAAACTAGAATCAAAGAGATGCGCGGACCTAGCTAGTACTACTTACACTGAGTTGTTCAAATCGCAGCTCATCTCTTCATTCACCCCTAACCTGTTTGGTGAACTCTTTCCAAACCCTGCCCGGCAAAGAAAATGAATAAAGGAGTTATTAATTACTTGATATCAGGAAATGAACGATAGTTGCCGATATAGTGCGATAATGATTGAAATTATCTCTGGAGCATGTCACGCAGGTCCGCCCACATCTTAGGGTCTTTACGTAGCGAGTCCATGACAAGTACTTTTCCTGCGTCAAACCGAATGACTAGCAGAATAAAGTGGAACCTACGCACGCATAACTCATCAATTACACTTAAAATCGAGTAAGCGAAACAGAATGATGTGTACAAGACAGTATAACACTCACTGGAAGTTGTAAGGAAATAGTATTTCCCTTTTGTTTTGTTGTTCAATTAACGCCCTTAGCAAGATCTTCTCTGTATCCTTGGGGTTCCATTTTACCGTAGCTTCATAAATAGTATTTGGGTTAATGAACCCAATGTCATAAATTTGTCCTCTTTTGCATTAGAGGATCTTCTTTCTGCATAATATATATAGTGAGGATAATTATACATGCAATGAACGAGCTGAGCTAGAGACTTAATTACATAAATGATACTTCCAAACAATAGCAACTGACGACAGATTTGTCGATGGCGTCTTGATTGTATAACTGAAATAATTCTTCAAATTCAATGAAAATCTTCTCGTCTCCATTGAAGTAATGCTCATCTTTAATTCCCGCAATGATATAGTTGCTCCCTTGCTTTGAGGTTTCCATGTACCAGTCATGCAATCTTCGCATCATCGTTGGTAGATGCGGGAGCTCCTCAGGTCTGATGAGAGGCTTCCCGTGCTCGAATTTAAAGGCTAACTCAGCCATTTAGAACTGTACCTCATCGCCTAAGTAATCACGAAGAGTGAAATCAGGATCAGCGGCCGCTACCCCCGGATCATTAGCGATATCGGTAAACACCTTGAGCGGGGGGCACGATTGGTTTTTCTGTTCGCCGAACTGGGGAATTGTTTTCCCCCTTGCACTACTGCTACTTCCCGACCACTGCTGTGGATCTCTATATGACTTTACAATAGAGCGGTCATAGTTTGATAGCAGCGGAGGCGGCGGTGGTTTTGTAAGGTTTTCCAGCAAGCGCATCGCTTTTACCGGATCTATTTTCTCCGTTGGATCTGGGCGGGTCGGTGCAAGCTGGCGTTTCACGTCGGCAGCCATGATCTCCTTGGTTTCCTCCTCAGTCATGTCGTATGGTAATTTGGCAGGAGCCTTCTTGACGCTACCTGCTGTGGATTTCTTCGTTGTTATACTACTAGCCGCCGGAGCGGCGGCGGATCTCTTCCGCCGGTGCTGAGGTGGGGGAGGAGGCGGAGTCAGCTGACGCGACGGATTCTGCTGAGGGGCCTCCTCCGGCGGAGTCCGCTGACGTGGCGGAGACAGTTGAGGCGATGGAGTGTACTGACGCGGCGGAGACGGCTGAGGCAGCGGAGATAGAGCTGGACTGTGAGGAGTCTGCTGAGGGGCCTCCTCCGGCTGAGTCTGCTGACGCGGCGTCCAGTATGGAAGCACGATGTGTTCCTTTCTCCATAGAATGGTAGTCCTTATGACATCTCCCAGATGAGTCTCCCCTTCACCTGTAGGGTACTCAAGCTCCAGCTGCTCAAATCCATTGGTAACTTCATCCACCCCGACAACAGCATAGCCATCTGGAATCGGAGAGCAATGGTAAGTTCCATCCGGTACACGAGGTAAGGCATAGCCGACCGCCACCTTCAAGGTTATGTTCATGCATTTCGCATGTAGATCATAATGTTCCCTCTCCGTGATATCATCCACGGGGTAGCGATCAGGAGCCGTGATATCATCTATGGGTGGCCGAACGAGCAAAGAGAAAGCCACGCTGCTTTTCCGCTGAGATGGTGGGGTAGCTCCGTGGGAAGTATCGAATGAAGGATCTTCGTGCCGCTGAGATGATGGGCCGGTAGCTCGCTGGCTGTTAAGTGCCTCTATTTGCTTCTCCTGCAACGCTAATCTTTCTTCTACCTTCTGCAGCCGGTCTGCACCCTCTCTCTTCTTTCTCCCTCGGCTTCTATAAGTGTCTCTGTTGTCAGGAAACCCAACCTTCCACGGAACGGAGCCTGATGTGCCTCGTGTTCGTCCAGGGTGTTGGAAATATGCCATAGAGGCAATAATAAATTGGTTATTATTATATTTCCTTGTTCATGATAATCGTTTATTATCCATGCTATAATTGTATTGATTGGAAACTAAAATACATGTGTGGGTACATAGACAACACTGTGTCCCTAGTATGCCTCTAGTTAACTAGCTCGTTTATCAAAGATGGTTAAGGTTTCCTAGCCATAGACATGAGATGTCATTTGATAACGGGATCACATCATTAGGAGAATGATGTGATGGACAAGACCCAAACTATGAACATAGCATAAGATCGTGTCAGTTTATTGCTATTGTTTTCTGCATGTCAAGTATCTGTTCCTATGACCATGAGATCATGCAACTCCCTGACATCGGAGGAATACGTTGTGTGTATCAAACGTCGCAACGTAACTGGGTGACTATAAAGGTGCTCTACAGGTATCTCCGAGGGTGTCTGTTGGGTTGTCATGGATCAAGACTGGGATTTGTTACTCCGTGTGACGGAGAGGTATCTCAGGGCCCACTCGGTAATACAACATCACAATGAGCCTTGCAAGCAATGTGACTAAAGTGTTAGCCACGGGATCTTGTATTACGGAACGAGTAAAGAGACTTGCCGGTAACGAGATTGAACTAGGTATAGAGATACCGACGATCGAATCTCGGGCAAGTAACATACCGATAAACAAAGGGAACATCATACGGGATTAACTGAATCCTTGACATAGAGGTTCAACCGATAAAGATCTTCGTAGAATATGTAGGAGCCAATATGGGCATCCAGGTCCCGCTATTGGTTATTGACCGTAGAGGTGTCTCGGTCATGTCTACATAGTTCTCGAACCCGCAGGGTCTACACACTTAACATTTGGTGACGATATAAGTATAGTTGAGTTGTTATGTTGGTGACCGAAAGTTGTTCGGAGTCCCGGATGAGATCCCGGACATGACGAGGAGCTCTGGAATAGTCCGGAGGTAAAGATTGATATATGGGATAATAGTGTTTGGTCTCCGGAAGGGTTCCGGAATTCACCGGAAGGAGTTTCGGATGTTTCCCGAAATGTTCGGGTACGAGAACACTTTATTTGGGCCAAGGGGTAAAGCTCACGAGGCTTTAGGAAGGTGCAAAAGGAAGTTTTGCGGAGGCCAGGGGCCAGACGCCAGGGACCCTGGCGTCTGGGGCCAGACGCCGAGGACCCTGGCATCTGGTCCTGGAGTCCGAGCAGGACTCTTGCCTTGCGGGCCAAACCGACTTTGAGGAGGCTCTTTCTCCAAGTTTCGACCCCAGGGCTCAACATATAAATAGAGGGGCAAGGCTAGCACCCGGTATACATCAAGATTTCCCCAAGCCGTGTGCGGCAACCCTAACCCTCTAGTTCCTACGTCATAATCTCCGTAGCGCTTGGCGAAGCCCTACAGAGATTGTTCCTCACCACCATCACCACGCCGTTGTGCTGCCGGAACTCATCAACTACTTCACCATCGCTCGCTGGATCGAGGAGGTGAAGGCGTCATCAAGCCGTACGTGTGTTGAACGCGGAGGTGTCGTCCGTTCGGCACTAGTTCGTGATCGGTTCGAGGGACGACTTGCGATTTGGATCGCGGAGACGTTCGACTACATCAACCGCGTTTCTTAAACGCTTCCGCTTAGCGATCTACAAGGGTATGTAGATTCACTCTCCCTCTCGTAGATGCTCATCACCATGGATAGATCTTGTGTGTGCGTAGGAAAATTTTTGTTTCCCATGCAACGTTCCCCAACACAGGGTGTTCAGGATTCCCGAGGGCGCGTGACAGCTCGTCCTTCTCTCTATCGGGATGGAACTTCCCTTCCTGCACGGCCTGGATTGCATCCTGAATGTTTTTGACGGGTGTTGCAAGTTGAGCTTTCGTATAAACACACTTCCCTGTTTCTGGGTGCAAAGTTCCCCCATGCCCGAAGAACCAAGTCCTTGCCCGTTCGGGCCAGTTCAATGTCTCTGGATGGATCCCTTTATCAAGCAGGTCGTTCTCAGCTTTGTCCCATGTAGGCCGGGCAACCTTGTAGCCACCTGACCCCGTAACATGGTGATATTCCTTCTTTGCAGCATTTTGCTTATTTATCAGTGACCTTTTCTTACCTTTCTCCGATGTCTTGTACGCCACAAATGCGGGCCAGTGATCTTTCATCTTCTCATATTGACCGGTGAATATTGGAGTCTTCTCTTTCAGGACAAACTTTCCGTGCAATCTTTTCTTCCAGTTCTTGAATTGTTCGGCCATCTTCTTAAGAGCCCACGCCTTGACTTTTCGCTCTACAACATTGCTATTTGGATCCACCTCTGGCGGTAAGCTGAAATTTGTCATGAGCGTATTCTAAAGCTCATCTTTGGATCTATCGTCGACATAAGAAACTCCATCGTCCGCCTTTGGCTTATTCCATTCTTGAATGCTGATTAGGATGCTGTCCCTAACAACAACTTCGCACTGACTTATAAATCGGTCTGCGGTCCGCTTGGGAGCAGTCAGTTTGCCATCTGCAGCGATTTTTTCGATCGTGAACCTTTCATTCTCGCGCAACCTTTTCTTCGGGCCTTGTCTCTTTACAGAAGGTTGGCTCGATCCGGAGGGCTAAAAGAAGAAAGAAGCGTTAATATATGTACATACAAATCAATTAATGCATCTAGTCAGCAGGCTTAATTAATATACCTCGCCGGACTTTGCAAAATTTCTAAGTCAATGAACAACTCTGAATTTTTTTACATGTACTCCTACAACATGAAAATTTCTAAGTGATTGCTAAACTTTTATGCTTCATTTATATGAAGATCAATTATCGAAAATAACTATGTTCGCAATATGAGGCATTGGACATCTATCTATCACATTGAGTATATGTATCTAAAAACCTAGTAAAACTACACAAAACAAACAAAAAAAAATCAGCCATCTCCATCTCATCTCATCCATCTCATCTCATCTCAATGAACAAAAATTTATATTACACATGAAAATCCTGTTAATGCAACAATAATATCACATAATATCACTAAACATCTCGCCCAATCAAACTGGACGTCGACTCCCGATTCCTGAGCCGCGGGCGGTGAACACCCAAAGAGAAGGAACCATCACAGGATCATACCTCGGGTGAGATCCCTGAAGAAACTGCCAGGTATTGGAGAAGCTGTCGTCCAACGCAACCATGTAGCGACGGACGTGCTCGTCCTCCTCCCTGACACGGCGACGTACCACCCTCTCGGGGGGTCGGCTCACTCTGCACCGATAGTGGCCCACGTGACTGCCACCAAAGAAGATCCGGGTCGACCACGAGACCCCGATTCCTCACCAAGTTGCGCGCCCCGGAAGGTAGCACCTCCCAGTGCCAGCCCGGCGGAGCCCAGTCCCGGGCATGGCGCCTCTCAAACTGGTTGTCGCCGCCGAGTCGACGACGAGGATGCGGGCCGGGCATCGTCGCCGAGAACAAATTCCTATGAAAACAAATCAGATCTATTTCTCGTTCATTGTGAGACGTTGCTCCGGCTCGCCTTTATTTCATTGTTTGCATCAGATTTCTTTAATTTTTTTTTCTCTCACCACATGTCTATATTTTTTATACACCTATCAAATACACGATTCACATTTTTTATAATATGTGTTTTAATACCAATTTTTATTCATACACATTGTACATTTTTGTATACATCTAAAACATTTTATACACATCTAAGTGATTAACTTTTTTCAAATAAATATCATTGATTTTTTTTAATGCTTGTTAGACATTTTTCAAATACACGTTAAATGTTTTATTCAAAAGATATAAAATATATCAACTTCTACAGTCTCAAAAAAATACTAGCTTTACATTTTCACAGCTACGCATCTACTACTACTACATTTATGAAAACATCTATGAAAACTTGCATATAACAAGACCATTTAGCACATCATCTCCATCTAGACCTAGAACTTGAATAATTTCTAGAACTTGAAAAAAACAGCACCAATAACACCAATGCACAGTAGCAAAAATCTACAAATTCATCCATACTTCCATCTAACAACATCCACAATCAATCCATCCATACATCTAACAAATTCAGGCATAAATCTATCTATCTAAGCAACATCAATCCATCCATCTAAGCAACAGGGAAGGAGGGAGGAGGGAGGAGAGAGATATACCTTGGTGGAGGAGGAGCGGGGGCGACGGCGGCAGCGGTGGGCGACGGCTGCGGCGGGCTCGGGCGGCGCGTGGAGGCAGGCGGCCGGCGGGAGCGGACGTCGAGGGCGCGCGCGCGTGGAGGAGCGTCGGCGACGGCGTCGGGGCAGGGCGTCGGTGACGGCGTCGGGGCAGGAGAGGCGATGGCGAAGTTTGGGCGTCGGCGACGGCGTCGGGGCTTGCGGTTTATATAGCCCGAGATTTAGTCCCGGTTGGAGCCTCCAACCGGAACTAAAGGCCTACATTTAGTCCCGGTTGGAGGCACCAACCGGGACTAAAGCTAAATTTCAGCAGCCCAAAGGGCGCGAAACCCAGGTCTTTAGTCCCGGTTGGTGGCACGGACCGGGACTAAAGGGAGGCCTTTAGTCCCGGTTGGTGGCACCAACCGGTACTAATTCTCGTTCGGCACCGCCCCCCGCCAGCGCATCGCAAGTTTAGTCCCACCTCGCCGAGCGACGGGCGCGCTGACCGGCTTAAATAGACGCGTCGTGCAGCCGTTCCGAACTCCTCGAAACACAATGCCGTCGCTTGCTCTGTGGTTGACCCAGCCGCTGGGCCGTTCGTGTGCCCGATTCACCGCCCGAGTCACCTGCAGGCTCGATTTGGACGGTTTATTCGCTGGTTGAATGGCAGTCCAGCAGCTGCGGTCGGGCTTCTTTTTTTATTTTATTTTTACTTTTTTTAGTACTTAATGAAAACTCGTTCAAATAATCAGTATTAAAAATCAGTAAAGTAAAATAAACAGTATAGAATATCTGTGAACTAAAATAACCTCATTCAGAAAACAACCTCATTCACATAACATCATAAAAATATGCCATAAAAATATAAATAATAATTCCGAAAGAGTGCCATTACAAAATCAAAATTGTACGAAGTACCAAGCACGGCACTTCTATTTAGTTGCCAATAATGAAAAATCATCTGCCATTACAATATCAAAATGGTACAAAGTACCGACCATGACACTTTTATTTAGTTGCCAAAAATGAAAAATCATGTGGCATTACAATAAAGAAAGAACGTAATATCCAACACCACATCCTCCCATTCATTCCTTCGGCATGATTTCAAGAATCTTTTCCTTCACCGTTTCCATTGTGTTGCACTCTGAAAATAGTATTTCAGCGAGAATGCGTCCCCTTAAAGAATTAATCCCGTTCTGGTCAAAGTCATATGTCCACTCATCTCCGTCCCAGTGTTCAACGCATTTGATCATGAATAGACCACAAGAGACTCTGAAAAAATAACGCAAGTCAAGTAATGATGGAGCACACAATTACATATGCATCTGAAACTGTATTTGCATTCTGTTTTTGGTTTTAGACCTTTTTAGAATATTTTAGTTTTAGTTTTCTTTTAAACAGATTTAAAAACAGTAGCATACATGCCTAATTTTCATTTAATTCTTTTTGCTATTAAAGTTTTTAACAAAAATACTTTATAAAAAAATTAGTAGCATAAATTTTATATAGTTTTAAGTTAATATTATTTTGATCATAACTAGAGTTTTATAAAAGCTTTTTAGTTGATTCTTTTTGCTATTGAGCTCAAACTTGGTACACCTGCTAAAATGGTCTAAATATTTGCATTGATTAACTCCTCTGTATAATTAAAATACTAAAAGGATATGAATAATTGAAATTTCATAACTTAATAAATAATTATTCTAAAATCATGTTTCAAATGCCAAAATGCCCTAGCTAGCTCTTACAAAGATTCCCTCCGGTTTGTCCGAAGTGGCACTTTCCAGCTATAAGTCCGGAAACTCACAGTAGAGAGAAAGTGATGGCGGTGAAGCCGGTCACATCCCAGAGTGGGATCTTTTGGGGTATAAAACTATTTCTTCGCGTGTGTCCCTTGCTTATTGCGCCGTAACCATGGATAATCTTCATCATTTAACAGGATGCTTGGGTCAGTCTTCACTGTGAAGGGAGGAATTTCATGAAACTTTTCATAATCTTCTGACATGTCTGTCTTGTCCTCCACTCCCACAATGTTTCTTTTCCCTGAAAGAACTATGTGGCGCTTTGGCTCATCGTTTGATGTATTCGCTTCCTTATCTTTTCTTTTTCTCGGTTTGGTAGACATGTCCTTCACATAGAAAACCTGCGCCACATCATTGGCTAGGACGAATGGTTCATCTGTGTACCCAAGATTGTTGAGATTCACTGTTGTCATTCCGTACTGCGGGTCTACCTGTACTCCGCCTCCTGTCAGATTGACCCATTTGCACCGAAACAAAGGGACCTTAAAATCACGTCCATAGTCAAGTTCCCATATCTTCTCTATGTAACCATAATATGTGTCCTTTGCCCTATTGGTGTTTGCTGCATCAAAGCGGACACCACTGTTTTGGTTGGTGCTCTTTTTATCTTGGGCGATCGTGTAAAATGTATTCCCATTTATCTCGTACCCTTGGAAAGTCAATACAGTCAAAGATGGTGTCCTGGCCAACAAGTACAGCTCATCTCCAACAGTGGTGTTACCCATGAGATGTGTTTGCAACCAACCGCCGAAAGTCCCCATGTGTTCACGTGTAATCCAGTCATCAGACTGCTCCGGGTGTTTGGAGCGTAAAATATTCTTGTGTTCATTGATATACGGGGCCACCAAGGTAGAATTTTGTAGAACTGTGTAGTGTGCTTGCGCCCAAGAATGCCCGTCCCTACATATTATTGCTTTCGGTCCTAGCGTGCCTTTTCCACCCAGTCTCCCCTCATGCCGCGATTCAGGAACACCAATCGGCTTAAGGTCAGGAATAAAGTCAACACAAAACTCAATGACCTCCTCTGTTTCGTGGCCCTTGGAGATGCTTCCTTCTGGCCTAGCACGGTTATGAAAATATTTCTTTAAGACTCCCATGAACCTCTCAAAGGGGAACATATTATGTAGAAATACAGGACCCAGAATTGCAATCTCGTCGACTAGGTGAACTAGGACGTGCATCATAATATTGAAGAAGGATGGTGGGAACACCAACTCGAAACTGACAAGACATTGGACCAAATTATTCTGTAATCTTGGTAGGATTTCTGGATCGATTACCTTCTGAGAAATTGCATTGAGAAATGCACATAGCTTCACAATGGCTAATCGAACATTTTCTGGTAGAAGCCCCCTCAATGCAACAGGAAGCAATTGCGTCATAATCACGTGGCAGTCATGAAACTTTAGGTTCTGGAATTTTTTATCTTCCATATTTATTATTCCCTTTATATTCGACGAGAAGCCAGACGGGACCTTGATACTGAGCAGGCATTCAAAAAAGATTTCCTTCTCTGCTTTGGTAAGAGCGTAGCTGGCAGGACTTTGATACTGCTTTGGATGCATGCCGTCTTTTTCGTTCATACGTTGCTGGTCCTCCCGTGCCTCCGGTGTATCTTTTGTCTTCCCATACACGCCCAAGAAGCCTAGCAGGTTCACGCAAAGATTCTTCGTCACGTGCATCACGTCGATTGCAGAACGGAGCTCTAGGACTTTCCAATAGGGTACGTCCCAAAATATAGATTTCTTCTTCCACATGGGTGCGTGTCCGTCAGCGTCATTCGGAACAGATTGTCCGCCAGGACCCTTTCCAAAGATTGATTTTAAATCCTTGACCATATCAAATATATCATCACCAGTACGGGGGACAGGCTTCTTCCGGTGATCTGCCTCACCTTTGAAATGCTTGCCTTTCTTTCTTAAGGCATGCTTGGTCGAAAGAAATCGACGATGTCCGAGGTACACATTCTTCTTACATTTGTCCAAATATATACTTTCAGACTCATCTAAACAGTGCGTGCATGCGTTGTATCCCTTATTTGACTGTCCTGAAAGGTTACTAAGAGCAGGCCAATCATTGATGGTTACAAACAGCAACGCTCGTAGGTCAAATTCCTCCTGTTTGTGCTCATCCCACACACGTACACCTTTTATATTCCACAGCTGTAAAAGTTCTTCAACTAATGGCCTTAGGTACACATCAATGTCGTTGCCAGGTTGCTTAGGGCCTTGGATGAGCACTGGCATCATAATGAACTTTCGCTTCATGCACAACCAAGGAGGAAGGTTATAGATACATAGAGTCACAGGCCAGGTGCTATGATTGTTGCTCTACTCCCCAAAAGGATTAATGCCATCTGCACTTATACCAAACCATAAGTTCCTTGCGTCACCTGCAAACTCCGGCCACTTTCTCTCGATTTTTCTCCATTGCGACCCATCAGCGGGTACTCTCAACATCCCGTCTTTCTTATGGTGTTCTTTGTGCCATCGCAACAACTTGGCATGCTCTTTGTTTCTGAACAGACGTTTCAACCGTGGTATTATAGGACCATACCACATCACCTTGGCAGGAACCCTCTTCCTGGGGCGCACGCCCTCAACATCATCAGGGTCATCTCGTCTGGTCTTATACCGCAATGCACCGCATACCGGGCATGCATTCAAATTCTCGTACTCCTCACCGCGGTAGAGGATGCATTCATTAGGGCATGCATGTATCTTCTGCACCTCTAATCCTAGAGGGCAGAGAACCTTCTTTGCTTCGTACGTACTGTCAGGCAATTCATTATCCTTTGGAAGCTTCTTCTTCATTATTTTCAGTAGCTTCCCAAATCCCTTGTCGGATAAACCATTCTCTGCCTTCCATTGCAGCAATTCCAGTGTGGTACCGAGCTTTGTGTTGCCATCTTCGTAATTTGGGTAAAACCGCTTTTTGTGATCCTCTAACATGCGATCGAACTTCAACTTCTCCCTTTCACTTTCGCATTCTCTCTATGCATCAACAATGACCCGGCGAAGATCATCAGCGGGCACATCTGGTGCCTCTTGATCTTCAGCTTCCCCCGTTGCAGTATCACCGTATTCAGGGAACATAGGATAGTTGTCATCATCCTCTTCTTCTTCACTGTTTTCCATCATAACCCCTCTTTCTCCGTGCTTGGTCCAACAATTATAGTGGGGCATGAAACCCTTCTCAAGCAGGTGGAAGTGAAGGGTTTTCGAGGAAGAGTAATCCTTCGTATTCTCACAGACAACACATGGACAGTATATAAAACCATTCTGCTTGTTTGCCTCGGCCACATCGATAAAATTATGCAGGCCCGTAATGTACTCGGAAGTGCGTCGGTCACCGTACATCCATTGCCGGTTCATCTGCATTATGTAATTAAGTATATCAAAAACCATTACAGAACATCATGAATAGAGAAATGACAAATTAATACAAGTTCATCATCACATTAAAACCAAAGTACAGTAGTGATCAAATGTTATTACTGCAAAAATAGATACATAAAGTTCATACATAGTTCTCATAAAACAACATACAACTATGTAAAACATTTAAATGCAACAACAAATGCGATCAAAATCGCAACTAAGGTAACAATTGATCCAACAGCATAATGATACCAAGCCTCTTTATCAATGGCATATTTTCTAATCTTTCTAATCTTCAAGCGCATTGCATCCATCTGGATCTTGTGTAGATCGACGACATCGGCAACATGCAACTCCAATTTCATCTTCTCTTCTTCAATTCTTTTAAATTTTTCTTTCAAATAATTGTTTTATTTTTCAACTAAATTTAACCTCTCGACAAGAGGGTCGGTTGGAATTTCCGGTTCACATACCTGCTAGATAAAAACATCTATGTCAAGTTGGTCGGCATAATTGTCATAAACACTAAATGAAACAAATAGTTATAAAAGATAATATACCACATCCGAATCATAGACCGGACGAGAGCCGACGGGGGCGGATACCAAAACCATGGCACTATATAATAACAAACAATAATACAAATAAGAAAAATATACAAGTAGATATCTAAATCATACAAGTAAGAATTTATTCTTTTAAAAAAAAGATAAGAACAAGAGGCTCACCACGGTGGTGCCGGCGACAAGATCGGCGCAGGCGATCGACGGCGGTGAGGACGAGAACGGGGACGGGACGGCACCCTACACATGTGCAAACTAAGAAGTTAATTTGATCTCAAATTGTGCATCTAAATCAAATAAACTCCCGCATACACTCCTCCACTAAAACCCACAAACCACTCTACTTCTAGAGCATATGAAATGAGCTAAACTAGCAGTGAGAGATGAAAGGATGAAGTTGCTAACCTTTTAGAACACTTGGATAGTTGGTGCATCGCCAAATCTAGACAAATCTTGGGGAAAATGAAGCTTGGAGGAAGAACATAGGAGAAAGCTTAAGTGTGGCTCGGGCATTTCATCGAACACCTCATGTGCATAAGAAGTGAGAACAGAGTAGCACACACACCTCCCACCTTCTACGGCCAAAAAACAGAGGAGAGGGCGGGCGGGGCGAGGATATATATAGGCATCTTTTTAGTGCCGGTTGGTGTCTAGAACCGGGACTGAAGACTAACCTTTAGTCCCGATTGGAGACACCAACCGGGACTAAAGGGCGCGAGGCCCTTTAGTCCCGGTTGGTGTCTGGAACCGGGACTAAATGTCCCAATCAAACCGGGACTGATGCCTGCCGAGGCCCGGCCGGCGTCCTAGCCGCTCGAACCGGGACTGATGCTCACATTAGTCCCGGTTCGTAACATGACCGGGACTATCGCTCTGATCTGGCCAAAACCAAAGCCCTGTTTTCTACTAGTGCTATCCTACCAAGAACAGCAGCATCCAGGAATAACTGCAACTTATGCCATGGAAATGTTAATACACTGGTATATTAACCACTATATTGGAAATTAAGCCCTAAATGCTACCCTGTTCAGGTTTGAGACACCAGCTTTTAAGATCCTACATAGTAAGAGACTAGCTATTTTTTTTCTTTTTTTCGAAAAGGAGGTTAGAACCCCGGGCCTTTGCATCAATCGATGCACACAGCCATCTTTACTAATTATTCAACAAAGGTCTGACAAGAACATACATCAAGCCACCCGAAGCCACCACTCACACCTACAAACTCTAAAACCGGGGTCGTCGCTGATCCGTCCGCTGACGTATCAGGAACCTACCACCGGTGCAGCAAATCTAAAGCGTACGCCGCATGCATACGTTTTAGCAGCCGCCGCCATCATCGAACCACTGACCCATCTCCAGGAAAGAGATCCGCATCATCCTTGCCAGTCTGGCCATCCGTCGACGCCGCCACGGCGGCCAGCGGCGCCACCGCCCTGCGCTCGTCCATCCAGACGCATCTGTTGCCGAGACTCAGCTGCACCATGCCGCCAAGATCCGCCGTCGTCGACGCGGTAGATACGACGCCGCTCCTCCAGCAGACCTCCACACCGTCGCCGCCGCTGGAGTTGCCACGTGGAGCCCACCAACCACAGCAACTCTCCCCCGAACACCCAAGCCTCCCAAGACGGCGCCTCCATGGAGGGTACAACGCTCAAGACGCCGCCACCGCCCAATCCAAGACGGATTTGGGACTTTTGTCCGAGAGGGGGTCGGAGGTGGATAGGAGGGACCTCGGCTTCGCCTCCAAAGAGGATAACGGCGTCGAGAGACGTCGCCGATGCCGGGCCGAACCAGCCGACCAAAGTTAACTCCGGTCCCCATCCTATACCACCAACCTCCGCCTGCTCCGGATCCGGCAGCGAGCCGTGAACCGAAACCTACAGAGAAGAAAGTGCCATGGGGCTCAACCCACCAAGAAGGAAGATCGAGGAGAACATCCGGCGCAGATCCATCCAAGGGCCGGATCCAGGAAGATCCGACCTGGCCAACGACGAACGCCACCACCCCGCGCTGGCCGACGGCGTCCAAGCCCGGATCGAGAGGGATCCGACCCGAACCCGGCGGCGCACGCGACCACCAGGTCTCGCCCACCACGCAGACGCCATACCACGCCGCGAGCACACATCCAAGCCGTCGATGCGCCACGCACGCCGCCGCCAGGAGGTGTCCGCACGCCGCGCCGCCGGACCCCACGCTAGCCCGGCGCCTCCTCACGATCGGGCCGTCCCGCGCCAGCTGTGAAGCGCGAAGGGGAGAGAAGCCCCGCCGCCGCCCCTGTCGGCCAGGCTTCGCCCGGCGGCGCTGCTGACGGCGGCGAGGAGGGAGGAGAGGCGGGGTAGGTTCGCCCGGCGGCGGCTAGGGTTTCCCCCGGGTCGCCCACGGGGGCGACACGAGGGGGAGGCGGAGGGGAGATCTATATAACAGTGTTATCCGTAAGAGACCAGCTAAAATAGCATTCCACTACTACCCACTAGATTGGAAATTCAGTCTTAAGTGCTTCATTTTTTTTAGCTTGGAGACAGCAATAGTTAATGTCCTACAAGGTCCCATTTAGGAATCCTAGCAAAATGTGCTAAACTAGCATGTCGCCAGTACAGATACAGAGTAGATTGGAAACCGATTCCTAGGTGCTACATATTCAGTTTTCACACGCAACCAATCAAGACTCTACAAGGTGGCATTTGTTCATCCTACCAAAAACAGCAGCATTCAGACAGGTAAACGGAACATCATCTTTTCCTTCGAGGAGCAAACAAGGAATGACTGCATTCAGAAAGCATAGATGGAAATGCGCAACATACGCCATGGAAATGTTGATCCAATGACATTATGCCTCTTAAATTTCAGAGCAGATGGCAGGAAACTTCGCCTGCTGTCTATATGCAGTATGTGCTAAACTAGCATGTCACTAATACACAGACTAGATTGGAAACTGGGTCTAAATGTTACATATTTAGTTTCCACACGCAACCAATCAAGACCCTACAAGGTGTCATCACTCATTTGTTCATCCTACCAAGAACAGATGAAGCATCTTTTCCTTTGATTAGCAGACAAGGCACAACTGCAATTCAAGCCATTGGAATGCCAATCCAGTCCACTGGCATCATATCACATAGTACACATTTCAGAGGAAACGGCCCATGTGCAGTAGTACGTGCTACAGCAGCCTACAGCCTACTATCATGTGAGAGAAGCAGCTACAGTTACATCTGATGTACTCTCTCCGTTTTTATTTACTTCGCATATTAGCTTTGACTGAAGTCAAACTTTATAAAGTTTGATCAAGTTTGTAGAAAACAATATGAATATTTACAATAACATATTTATATGCTGTGCAAATATATGCAATGATGAATCCAATGGTATTGATTTGGTGGTGTATATGTTAATATATTTTTATACAAACTTGTTGAAAGTATATAAAGTTTGATTTTAGACAAACATAATATGTGCAGTAAATAAAAACGGAGGGAGTACTATACTCTTCTCTTAGGCATCCATCCGGGCAAATAAAAATAAAAAATAAGAACACAGATCGAATTTGGCGGGTGGAGAATCACCTTGAAGATGGGTGGCTTGAGGGGCTCGGAGCAGATTCTGCAGCAGAGAGCTTTGGACTGTATCTTGACGGTTACCTCGCCACCCGGCCTCTCCCCTTCCACCGCCGCCGCCGCCGCGTCTGGTTCTGACCCCGCTCCAAGGTCCTCCGTCTTGGTCCTCTTTATCTACACCCTTATAGTCCGATGCTGTCATTGCACCACTCCAGCTGCCACCTAGGCCTCACCGGAGGACTGCCACACCGCACGCGCCTGCCCGCCTTGGACTACACCGTCGTGCACCCCGGATCCATCCGTTGAAAGGTATCCTCCGCCCCTGCCGACGACGTCCATGTCGGACACCACGATGAAATCACGCACATGCGGTCATAGCTCGAGTGATGGTTGTTGTCATAGATGTTTTTTTTAACATAGTACAGACCCAGACGCTGCACCACCCGAGGCGAGGACGGCCACGAAGGCAACCGCAGGGTCACGGCGTCCAGATCTAGACCGCCCGCCCCGACGGCCACAGCCCTGCCCCCGCTATGTACATGGGCTACTCGACGTCGCTGGCTCCTGCCAGACGCCCACCACGGTTCGCCGCCACACCTCGCCGCCGACGCACGCAGATCGAGCGAGGTTCGCCGGGCCGCCGCCACACGCCACAAGGTCGGGGGAACTGGCCGGGGATTGCCCAGGGAACCGCCCCGCCGCCGCCGTCCTTGGAGCCCGCCCGGGCTTCGCTGGCGGCGCCTCCGGCTGCGGCGCGACGAGAAGGAGGAGGAAGGGGACTCGGCGGCGGTGCGCGGGTATCGCCCCCTGTGTCGCCAGAGGAGCGGGCAATGCGGGGGTGTTTTTTCAGTTCACAGGTCTTGGTTACTACCTTCCCCACACCGAGGATGGACACAAGGTTTTCCTAAACGCTTCACAATCGAACGTCATGATCAACATTAATTTTTGAAGGTCATTAGAGAACGAAGTTACTTAGAGATAGGTTGTTTGATTTTATCCGATCAGGTTTGTTCGGAAGTTTGTTCTCAGATCGGACTCGTCCTTTGGTTCTCTACGTATTGAGAGAGAAAAAACAACTTACTCATTCTGGTTTCTTTCATTTATATTTGTTCTTTCAATTTTTTTTAAACGCCTGGTATTTTTTCTAAGAACAGACAAATTCAATCCAAAATCTTGAAGAGTTTCTAATGATGAAGTATGGTAGTGATCTGACGAATAAGATTACTCACACGTGGATACTAGGGATCAAGCCCTCTACATATTGAGAGAGAAAAAACAACTTACTCATTCTGGTTTCTTTCATTTATATTTATTCTTTCTTTTTTTTAAACGCCTCGTATTTTTTCTAAGAACAGACAAATTCAATCCAAAATCTTGAAGAGTTTCTAATGATGAAGTATGGTAGTGATCTGACGAATAAGATTACTCACACGTGGATACTAGGGATCAAGCCCTAACAAATCTGACAACAATTACACAAGAAATCCCATCTACTTCCATATGCCTCCAAAAGATTACTCACACGTGGATATGAGCACCATGAAATTGTTCATGGAGAAGGGTTGGTGATGACAACGGCGACGGATCCCTTTCTCCGGAGCCAGAAACGAACTACAGATTAGGGCTCCCAACGAAGAACAGGAGGTGGCAGCAGCTCCGTATCATAAAACGCGATGAAACTTTTCTGTGATTTTTTCGGAGGAGATGTGAATTTATAGTGCTGGAATCAGGTCAAGGCGGTGGCCAGGGGCCCCATACGGGCAGGTGGCGCGCCCTGGGGGTGGCTACGCCACCTGGCCGTGTTGTGGCGGCCTGGTGGCCCCCTCCGGTACTTCTTTGCTCTAGTGTTTTTTTATTTATTTCAAAATAAATCTTAAAAAATTCCCGTCCAATTCCGAGCACTTTTATTTCTGCACAAAAACAACAGCATGGTAGTTCTGCTGAAAACAGCGTCAGTCCGGGTTAATTTCATTCAAATCATGCAAATTAGAGGCCAAAACAATAGCAAAAGTGTTTGAAAAAGTAGATATATTGGAGACGTATCACGCCACCGCCGAAAACGACTCCCGCGCTGCCGCCCGCACAAAGGAAAAGGTTGGGCACAAAAAACCTACTCCGAGCCACCACAGCGGCAACCACCGCCGGCAGCAAGGTTGGTGGCAAGGTTGTTACGGCTCCAGTGACGGGAGGCCGCCCTCCCGCGGCTCAAGCTTACAATAACTTTGTGTATTATCCATTGAAAGAAAATAAAATAAAAAAGCTAAAAGTATAAGCCGAGTGTTATATATCGATTACTCAACTTACCTTCAACGGGTTTAAAAATATAAAAAGGATAAGAAAGCTGAGTATGCCATTAGAAAACACTCAAGCTTACGACACATGCCGTAATAGAGCCGTCAATTGCAGGGAGGAAGGCCACGTGGCAAATACTTTGACGACCTACAAGTGTAAGCCGAGTGTTTTTGTACTCCTATGCCGAGCACATTTTATAAGCCGGGTGTTTTTTGTGGGAGCCCTCGGCTTATACCTTCTTTACCGAGAGACCGAAAGTTGACGAGTGTTTTCTTTTTGATGCACTGGGCTTATACTGGTGCATGCCGAGTACCCGATAAATAACACTCAACTTAGGTTCAAACACTCGGCAGCGAGTGTTTTTCCTGTCGTGACCAGCCACCGGACCGGCAGGTGGAGGGTTGGTGAAACCTCGGGCTCGTCGATGAAGCCTGGAGGGGGAGTTTGCCATAGGCACCGACAGTAATGGGAGGGAACATTATGTTGTGTCCCAAAGCTAACCTCATTCAATAGCAAAGCCAAATCTATTATTATTTTTGGTCCGCAATTTTTCTTTAGAAAAAAACTACGATATAGGAAACAATGAAGCAGCGAAAAAATCCTGTTTGAGGATCAAACCAATGAAGCAGCGAAAAATTCCTGTTTGAGGATCAAACCAATCAGGGCCGGCCCTGAGGGGGGGGGCAGCAGGGGCGGCCGCCCCGGGCCCCCAAAAATCTAGGGGCCCCTCCCAGGTCGTGCAGTGTACACGAGTACGTCGTACTTCCTTTTCTTCCTCCGATCCCAGGGTATTTGGGCCTGCATCAGCTGGAGTAAATAAAACGTTCGTCCAGCCTAGCCCAAGTAGTAATATCCACGATGCGGCATACGCACACACCGGCCAGGATCTAGGATCTAGGAGCCACGCATCACACGCACACGCCGCCTTTTCGCCTCGCGTAGATCTTGACAGAAAAACTAAGAAAGCTATTAGAGGAGAAGACCTAGATTCGATGGGACACGGCTGGGCGCCGGAGCCGGCGGCGCACCAACGGCTGCGTGTGGTCTAGTATGGATTAAGCGCCGGCGGCCGATCGACGTTTTCCTACCCGTACGTATCATGTTTCTACAATTTGACCGCAATGTTATCATGTCGTAGATCTCAAATAGATTAAGAATAAAGTGATTTTCTGGATGCTAATCTTGGCGAGTAGCTTTTGCGTGAACTGTGCGACGATGACGCATAAATGGGGCAGTTGCCTCTTGATTTACTGGTTTGCACAACTCGTAAGAGCAACTTTGCACTATTTCTCAAAATCTGGAAGAATATTTCGCGTTTCAATCGTATGGAGTTGCTCATCTATCTTAATTTTTAAGATATACTGGTATTTAGACTAATAATTTTACTATTAGTTCGCCCAAGAAATACTCTGCATTTTTTATTAAATTCTTGTAGGACTATACATAGTCTCTCCTATCCCAGAACCTTTTGTACCTCAAACATACAATGTTCTCTTATAGTTTTAGTACGCGTGACATCAAACATAGCTTGTATTCATAAGGATGTATTGTGAATTGTGATATACATACACACCTTTTGTCTATTTTCTCCATAGGTCATCATATATACCTCGGTCTACCTGCGAGATCACAGTGGCGCAAATCCTAAATGCATACAGATAACATTTTCATATATAGAGAGATATGCACATTGAAGATTACTGTCATGATGTTTATATCAAGGGCCCCAAATGTTTGGTTCACCCCCACTAGTACAAAACGGGCCTTTAGTCCCGGTTGGGAAGGGCCTCTAGTCCCGGGTCACCAACCGGGACAGCCCAATCGGGACTAAAGGCCGGGCCTTTAGTCCCGGTTAGTCACAAACCGCGACTAAAGGCCCTCCACGTGGCCGCGCTCGTGCGCTGGGGCTGGGGACCTTTAGTCCCGGTTGGTGACACCAACCGGGACTAAAGGTTTAGGGGTTTAGGGTTTATTGTTTATTTTTTCCTTTTCATTTTGTGTTTTCCATTTAATTCTTTTTCATTTCAAACATATTTTACGCTACTACGTACTGTACACGTTATGCATATATAATAGAATTTCTCGTAGAACCAATCATATATCATAGAATTTCTCGTACGACCATGCATGCATACACATATATATATATATACAATTTGGTCTATACAATTTCTACTACAATTTGCAGATCATTACATGCAGGCATTAGGTGAAATGGTATACTCCGTCGGGAGATATGACCTGCTCAAGCAAAAATCCCGCCATTTCCTCTTGAAGTGCTCGTATGCGGTCCTTTGGTAGGAGCCTATCCCGCATCTCCATCATCTTTAAAGAAGGAGATCAATATGAATATATTAGTTGTGTGTATATATATTAGATCATGATAAAAAAATGTGAATAGTGTTTACGTATCCAAAGATATCTTTCATCTTTGGTCTTTTCGGTAATAGAGCGAATGAACTCGAGAACGTAGTATGCACATAAATTTGTCCCATTTTCCTGCCTCATACAGTACTTTACGAGAATAGAATTCAATCAGATAATAATCAAGCATGATAATGGTATTGAAACTAGAATTAAAGAGATGCGCGGATGTAGCTAGTACTACTTAATTACCTTGCCCCATCGCCATTTCAGCTGTGGTTTCCATTCACCGACAACCTCTTGGATGAACTTTTTCCAAACCCTGCCCGGCAAAGAAAATGAATAAAGGAGTTATTAATTACTTGATATCAGGAAATGAACTAAAGAGGCCGACATAGTGCGATAATGATTGAAATTACCTGTCGAGCATCAACTTCAGGCTTCTGTATTCTTCAGGGTCTTTAGCTAGTGAGTCCAGTACTTCAACAGTTCCCTCGTCAACTCTAATGATTAGCAGGATCCAGTGGAATCTGCGCACACGTTTGTATAAACGGGCATGCATAACTCATCAACTACACTTAACATCGAGTAAGCAAAAATAGAATTTGTAGTACAAGACAGTAACACTCACCAGAAGTTGTAAAGAAAAAAGTATTTCTGGTCTGGTATTTAGGTCCTTCAAAAACAATAGCAAGCTATTCTCTGTGTCTTGTGGGTAGTTATTTAACACAGTTTCATAAACGGTATTTGGGTCAATGAAGCCAATGCCATAGACTCCATCTCTGTTCATTTCAAAAATCTTCATTCTGCATATATAATACCACACAAAAGAATATAGTGAGGATAATTACAGGCAATGAACGAGCTGAGCTAGAGACTTAAATTACAGAAAGAAATCACTTACAGACAATAGCAACTGACGAGAGATTTGTCGAGTGCGTCTTGATTGAATAACTGAAAAAATTCTGGAATTTCAATCCACACAGCATTTCCATGGATGTAATGCTCTGGCTTGACTTTCACCATGAGGCTCTCTCGCCCGACATTTACTTCTCTCAGGTACCACTGATGCAATTTGCGCATTTGCGTTGGTAGAAGCTCCTCCTCGTCAGGCCTGACCAGAGGCTTCCCGGGGACATATTTCCATGCTAGTTCCTTCGGATCCATCGTGGGAAATTCCTCGATGCCTAGGAGTTGTTCAACAGTGACACCCATCTCTCTAGCCATCTCTCTTTCAGCGTCGGTTACCGCCTTATCGGTACTCACCTTGAGCGGGTGGATCGATTGCACTGCCTGTTCTCTGAGCTGGGGAACAGTTTTCCCGCTTTTATTACTACCTGTAAGGCTCGACTGCTGCTTTTTTTGTTGATAATATGACTTGCTAATAGAGCGTTCATAGTCTGGTTGCCTTTTCTCCACAGCCGGTTTAGCATTATCCAGAAAGTGTTGTACGACTTTCTCAGGTATTTTCTCCTTTGGCGGCGGGGGCGGTTTCGGTGCAAAATGGGCCTGCAATTCGGAAGCCACTTGGGCTTTGGTTTCGTCCTCAGTCATCTCGTAAGCCAACATCTTTTTAGCTGGATGCTCGGGTTTCTTCTTTGGTGCTCTCTTCCTCTTTGGAGTCGGCCCACGCGGCGGAGATCGATATCGCGTACTCGTGCTGGGCTCCGTCTCGAGGTGGGGTGGATTCGGCTGACGCGGCGGAGATCGATATGGTGGCGGACTCGCGCTGTGCTCCGTCTCGAGGTGGGTTGGAGTCGGCTGACGCGGCGGACTTGGAGGAGGAGGAGTCGGTGCCCTTGGTGTCGAGTTTGGAAACACGATGCAATCCTTTCTCCATACAATGATACCACGTATCACTTCTCCCAGTGTCTGCTCCCCTTGACCTCCAGGAAAGTCAAGCTGTAGTGAGTCATATGCCGACAGAACTTCATCCACCCCGACACGAGCATAACCAGGTGGAATCGGATTGCCGTGGAAGGTTGCTTCAAGGGGATTTGGTAAAGCATAGCCATCCGTCACCTTCATGGATATGTTCTTCAGTGGAAGGTGTAGCTCACAACTTGTCGTCTCTTCGATATCATCCACGGGGTAGCGAGCCAGTAGTGCATCATCGGCCGGGACCCCCGTGGAACCCACGCTGCTTTTCGGCATAGATGGGACGGTGCTATCCAATGCTGGATCTGCTTGCTGCTGCCGCTGAGTCGCCCTTTCCAGGCTAAGTGTGTCTATCTGCTCCTGCTGCCGCATGAAAGCGCGTTCGAACTTCGCGTGCTTTGCTTCTAGCTGTTGAAACCGGTCTGCATCCTGCTTCTTCTTGTCTTCCTCCTGCTTCTTCTTTCTCGCACGGCTGCTGTAACTGAGGTTCCAGTCCGCAAACCCCTCAACCCACGGAACAACGCCTTTGCCTCGTGTTCGTCCCGGGTGTTCAGGATTCCCGAGGGCGCGTGTCAGCTCGTCGTTCTCTCTCTCGGGCCGGAACACCCCCGTTCGAGCCGCTTCTATTGCATCAAGTAAAGCGTCCGAGGCTTCTTTAAGACTTGCCTGCTCAATAATCTCCCCTGTCTTTGGGTCCAACTTTCCCCCATGTGCATAAAACCAAGTCATGCACCTGTCGGGCCAACCCAATGTTTTTGGAGTGACCCCTGCAGCAATCATCTTTTCCTCAGATTCATCCCACTTAGGCCGACCAGTCTTGTAGCCACCTGGCCCCAGAACATGGTGAAACTGTTTCTTCTCAGCATTGATCTTGTTTTTCCTCCACCGTTCCTTAGCTGCTTCCGATTCCTTGAACTCCACAAATAAGCCCCAGTGATCTTTTGCCTTCTCCAGTGCTCCAGTGAATTCTGGAGTCTGCTTTCCTGTTTCGACGTACCAGGCCCATAATCTTTTCTTGTGGTTGCGGAATTGTGTGGCCATCTTCTGAAGAGCACTCTTCTTGACTTTCTCCCGTTCTGCATCTGTTAAATGCTCTGGTAGGGTGAAATGTGACATGAGCGTTTCCCAAAGCAGATCTTTTGCTCTTTCGTCGACAAAACTAACTCCTCGATCTCCCTTTGGCTTATTCCATTCTTGAACGGAGATCGGGATTTGGTCCCTGACAATAACTCCGCACTGACGAGTAAATTTGTCCGCATTCTTTTTAGGAGCAAGCAGTTCGCCATTTGGTTTGATCTCATCGATGTTGTACTTTATGCCAGCCTGCAACTTTTTGGACGGGCCTCATACTGCCCTGCTTGTAGAAGATTTGCTCGATCCGGAGGGCTAAAAGAAGAAAGATTCGTTAATATATATATATATATATATATATATATATATATATATATATATATATATATATATATATATATATATATATATATACAAATCAATTAATACATGTAATGATCACCAGAGGCCTTATATATACCTCGCCGGTCTTTGTTAATTGAAGATCATTGCCTTCGCCATCATTGTTTGTGTGGCCTTCGTCTGTTGGTTCTTCCTCAAATATTCCCTCTCCGAAATTGTTCAGATATTGTGAGCCGTCATCTTCAGGTTCACCCTCTGGGTTTCGGATCATGTCGAACATGATATGCTCTTGATCATGGTCGTCTCTGCCGCTAGCGTCCATAGCTTAACTAATCCAGAAGAAAGATAAAACAATTTAGTATTCAAATTAGAATGCATCTCGAATAATATCACTAATACATCTCGAATAATCCAATTAATGCATCATCGAATATTATCGAATATAATCTCGAATACATCTCGAATATTATCACTAATACATCTCGAATAATAATCCAGTTAATGCATCATCGAATATTATCGAATATAATCTCGAATACATCTCGAATATTATCACGAATACATCTCGAATATTATCACTAATACATCTCGAATATTATCTCGAATACATCACGAATATTATCACTAATGCATCATCGAATATTATCGAATATCATCTCGAATACATCTCGAGTATTATCACTAATACATCTCGAATATTATCATATAACATCACTAGCTAATACAGATCGAATACTATCGAATAATCCAGTTGACTCGCGGTTCCTGACGCGCGGGCGGTGGACACCCAAAGAGAAGGAACCATCACAGGATCATAGCTCGGGTGAGATCCCTGAAGAACCCGTCAGGTATTGGAGAACCTGACGTCCAACGCAACCATGTAGCGACGGACGTGCTCGTCCTCCTCCCTGACACGGCGACGTACCACCTCCTCGGGGGCCGGCTGCCTCCGCACCGATAGTGGCCCACGCGACCGCCACCAAAGAAGCTCTGGGTCGACGTTGGGAGCCCGGTTCCTCACCAAGCTGCGCGCCCCGGAAGGTAGCACCTCCCAGTGCCAGCCCGGCGGAGCCCAGTCCCGGACATGGCGCCTCTCAAGCAGGTTGTCGCCACCGAGTCGACGACGAGGATGCGGGCCGGGCATCGTCGACGCCAAAAATGTTTCTATGCAAATTTAACATTTTTTAAATGCTTGATTATGATTTTTGTAATTCTTGTTCACTTGATTTTGCAAATAAATGACAAACTTTTGCAAATACAACATTAAGATATTAACACTTTCCAAATAAGATATTAACATGTTTTTGATCAATATTTTTAAGATACAACATTAAAATATTTTTAATACATGGTCAACTTTTTTCTATGCAACTTTTTTCTATGCAAATTTTTTCTATACTATACATGATACAACATTAAAAGTATAAAAAACTAAAAAACAGAAGAAAAAAAACTAGCTAGTGAAAAAAAAACAATCTATGCAAATTCCACCGTTCATCTACATATAGAGCAGTACTTCCAATACGAGCAAGCCAGGAGGGGATCGGGGCAGGGCGTCGGGGCCGGGCAACCTATATATATAGATATATATATATATATAGATATATATATATATATAGATATATATATATATATATATATCAATTCATCACATGCATATCCATATATCCATACATACACATACATCCATTCATCAAATTTCCATATATCCGTACATATACAACAAAAAAAATTATTCATCCATACAAATTAAAAAAAATTAACTACAACATATGCATACAATCTATCCATACATTCATCAACACACCTCTATTACTACCTCATATCCATACTAAACAAATTTAACATCACAAAATTTCAAACAAAGTGATGAACTGGGGTTCACCTACTGCCATCCATCCATGAATCCATCCATCCATCCATGAATGCATCCATCCATTTGGGGAAGAGGGGGAGGAGGGGGAAAGGGTGCTCACCGTGGGGCGGCGACGACTAGGACGGGGCTCGATCGGGGGCGGCGACGAGGAGCGGGATCGGGGGCGGCGATGCTCGGGGAGGACGGCGAGGAGGTCCGGCGACGGTCAGCGGGCTCGGGGACGGCTCGGGGCAGGGCGTCGCGGCAGCCTAGCGGTGGCGTGGCGGTGGTTCGGCGTCGGGAGGCGCGAAGAGAAAGAAGATTGGGGAGGAAGAAGGGCCGGGGCGGTTAATATATATACCTGGACCTTTAGTCCCGGTTGGTGGCTCCAACCGGGACTAAAGGCCTACCTTTAGTCCCGGTGCGAGCCACCAACCGGGACTAAAGGTGAATTTCACCAGGCCGAGCGGCGGGAAGCTCAGACCTTTAGTCCCGGTTGGTGGCTCGCACCGGGACTAAAGGGGGGCCTTTAGTCCCGGTTGGAGCCACCAACCGGGACTAAAGGGTTGGTCCTGGCGTGGTGGAAGTTTAGTCCCAGCTCGCCAAGCGAGAGGTATTCGCACCTGTTTATAAGCCCCGCTGTGATAACCGTCTTGAGCTCCTCTCTAAAGCAGGCAGTATATGCCTAACGTTCCTCTCTGCCCAGTTGGGCCTACTTGTCCTGCGGGCCTGCATCCTGGCCCATATAAAGTTGGGTTTCTAGTCGTATGCAGGCCGTGGTGGCCTAGTAGGCGGGCATTTTTTTTATTTTTTGCAAATGTTTTAGTCCCGGTTGGTGGCTCCAACCGGGACTAAAGGTCTTTTCCAGTTTTTTTTTGAAATTTGTGTGAATCACTAGTTTGTGAATAACTTTACTTTAAAAATAGATTTTTGAGTGATTCTTTTTCCTGCTGTTTAATATTAGTGTGTTTTATCAGTATGTTCAATTTGGTAATTTTTAGGTTATTTAAATAGGTGTTTTAATCAAAAACAGATTATGTTTAGCTCTTTTAGTTTTATAGCTAAAAAATCAATAAATGCATGAAAAATAGCGAATGAAGTCAGAAAGGGTTGAAAATTTATGATGTGGCTTTGAATGGTGCATGTTGAATGCACAAAAAGTCTGAAGTTAAAATAAGTTAAAAAAATGAAATGCCTTTGTAACAGATGAGTTTTCGTCCGAAACCCTGATACTTCGAAAGAGATTGTCCAGTTTGTACACGAAGTGCATCCAGTTTTTGCCGTAACCCTCTCAACTTTTTAGCACATGCTATGTGGGTGAAATGATGATACCATGCCAAGTTTCAACCATTTCAGAGTTCATTTCTAGTGCTTTTCAATTTCAGGGTCATTTAGCTCAAAAAATCAATAAATGCATGAAAAATAGCGTTCCTTCGCGTTTCAAATGCCAAAACACATATATATACCCTAACTATTACAAAGATTCCCTCCGGTTTGTCTGAAGTGGGATTTTCCAGATAAGTCCGGAAACTCACTAGAGAAGAAAGTGATGACGATGAAGCCGGTCACATCCCAGAGTGGGATATTGGGGTATAAAACTTTTTCTTCGCGTGTGTCCCTTTGCGCCGTAACCATGGACAATCTTCATCATTTAACAGGATGCTTGGGTCAGTCTTCACTGTGAAGGGAGCAATTTCATGAAACTTTTCATAATCTTCTGACATGTCTGTCTTGTCCTCCACTCCCACAATGTTTTTTTTCCCTGAAAGAACTATGTGGCGCTTTGGCTCATCGTATGATATCTTCGCTTCCTTATCTTTTCTTTTTCTCGGCTTGGTAGACATGTCCTTCACATAGAAAACCTGCACCACATCATTGGCTAGGACGAATGGTTCGTCTGTGTACCCAAGATTGTTGAGATCCACTGTTGTCATTCCATACCGCGGGTCTTCCTTTACCCCGCCTCCAGTCAGATTGACCCATTTGCACCGAAACAAAGGGACCTTCAAATCACGTCCATAGTCAAGTTCCCATATATCCTCTATGTAACCGTAATATGTGTCCTTTGGCCTATTGGTGTTTGCTGCATCAAAGCGGACACCACTGTTTTGGTTGGTGCTCTTTTTATCTTGGGTGATCGTGTAAAATGTATTCCCATTTATCTCGTACCCTTTGAAAGTCGATATAGTCGAAGATGGTGACTTGGCCAGCAAGTACAACTCATCTCCAACAGTGCCGTCATGCATGAGACGTGTTTGCAACCAACCGCCGAATGACGCCATGTGTGTACGTTTGATCCAGGGCTCAGACTGCTCCGGGTTCTTGGAGCGTACACTATCCAGGTGTTCCTCGATATACGGAGCCACCAAGCTGGAATTTTGTAGAACTGTGTAGTGTGCTTGTGCCCAAGAATGCCCGTCCATATATATTACTGAATCCTTTCCTAGCATGCCTTTTCCACCCAGTCTGCCCTCATGCCGCGATTCGGGAACACCAATCGGCTTAAGGTCAGGAATAAAGTCAACACAAAACTCAATGACCTCCTCTGTTTCATGGCCCTTGGAGATGCTTCCTTCTGGCCTAGCATGGTTATGAACATATTTCTTTAAGACTCCCATGAACCTCTCAAAGGGGAACATATTGTGTAGAAATACAGGACCCAGAATGACAATCTCGTCGACTAGGTGAACTAGGACGTGTGTCATGATATTGAAGAAGGATGGTGGGAACACCAACTCGAAACTGACAAGACATTGCACCAAATCATTCTGTAACCTTGGTAGGATTTCTGGATCGATTCCCTTCTGAAAGATTGCATTGAGGAATGCACATAGCTTCACAATGGCTAATCGAACATTGTCCGGTAGAAGCCCCCTCAATGCAACCGGAAGCAATTGCGTCATAATCACGTGGCAGTCATGAGACTTTAGGTTCTGGAACTTTTTCTCTGCCATATTTATTATTCCCTTTATATTCGACGAGAAGCCAGACGGGGCCTTCATACTGAGCAGGCATTCAAAGAAGATTTCCTTCTCTTCTTTGGTAAGAGTGTAGCTGGCAGGACCTTGATACTGCTTTGGATGCATGCCGTCTTTTCCGTGCATACGTTGCTGGTCCTCCCGTGCCTCCGGTGTATCTTTTGTCTTCCCATACACGCCCAAGAAGCCTAGCAGGTTCACGCAAAGATTCTTCGTCACGTGCATCACGTCGATTGCAGAGCGGACCTCTAGGTCTTTCCAATAGGGTAGGTCCCAAAATATAGATTTCTTCTTCCACATGGGTGCGTGTCCGTCAGCGTCATTCAGAACAGATTGTTCGCCAGGACCCTTTCCAAAGATTACTTTTAAATCCTTGACCATATCAAGTATATCATCACCAGTACGGTGGCGAGGCTTCTTCCGGTGATCTGCCTCACCTTTGAAATGCTTGCCTTTCTTTCTTAAGAGATGCCTGATCGGAAGAAATCGACGATGTCCCAGGTACACATTCTTCTTACATTTATCCAAATATATACTTTCGGTCTCATCTAAACAGTGCGTGCATGCGTGGTATCCCTTGTTTGTCTGTCCTGAAAGGTTGCTAAGAGCAGGCCAATCATTGATGGTTACAAACAGCAACGCTCGTAGGTCAAATTCCTGCTGTTTGTGCTCATCCCACACACGTACACCTTTTATGTCCCACAGCTGTAAAAATTCTTCAACTAATGGCCTTAGGTACACATCAATGTCGTTGCCGGGTTGCTTGGGGCCTTGGATGAGCACTGGCATCATAATGAACTCCCGCTTCATGCACAACCAAGGAGGAAGGTTATAGATACATAGAGTCACAGGCCAGGTGCTATGATTGCTGCTCTGCACCCCAAAAGGATTAATGACATCTGCACTTAAACCAAACCATACGTTCCTTGCGTCATCTGCAAAGTCCCGCCACTTTCTCTCGATTTTTCTCCACTGCGACCCGTCAGCAGGTACTCTCAACTTCCCGTCTTTCTTACGGTCATCTTTGTGCCATCGCATCAACTTGGCATGCTCTTTGTTTTGGAACAAACGTTTCAACCGTGGTATTATAGGAGCATACCACATCACCTTGGCAGGAATCCTCTTCCTGGGGCGCTCGCCCTCAACATCATCACCAGGGTCATCGCGGCTGATCTTATAGGGATATCATTATTTTCCTACCTTCACTAATGATTTGAGTAGATATGGGGATATTTACTTAATGAAACACAAGTCTGAAACATTTGAAAAGTTCAAACAAATTCAGAGTGAAGTTTGAGATCATCGTGACAAGAAGATAAAATATCTACGATATGATCGTAGAGGTAAATATCTGAGTTACGAGTTTGGTATACAACTTAAGACAATGTGGAAGTTGTTTCACAACTCACGCCACCTGGAACACCATAGTGTGATGGTGTGTCCGAACGTCGTAGTCGTGCTCTATTGGATATGGTGCGAACTATGATGTCTCTTATCGATTTACCACTATCGTTTTAGGGTTATGCATTAGAGACAACTACATTCACTTTAAAAAGGGGCACCATCTAAGTCCGTTGAGATGACACCGTATGAATTTTGGTTTGGCAGAAACCTAAGCTGTCATTTCTTAATGTTTGGGGCTGCGACGCTTATGTGAAAAAGGTTTTCAACCTGATGAGCTCGAACCCAAAGCGGACAAATGCATCTTCATAGAATACCCTAACGTAACAGTTGGGTAAACCTTCTATCTCAGATCCAAGCACAAAGTGTTTGTTGCTAAAACGGGTCCTTTCTCGAGAAAGAGTTTCTCTCGAAAGAATTGAGTGGGAGGAAGATAGAACTTGATGAGGTTGTTGAACCTTTACTCCAACCTGAGAGTAGCGCAGCACAGAAAGATGTTTCTGTAGAGCCCACATTAGTTGAAGAGGAAGTTAATGATGATGATCATGAAGCTTCGGATCAACTTACTATCGAACCTCGTAGGTCGACAAGGACGCGTACTGCTCCTGAGTGGTACGGCAACCCTGTCTTAGAGGTCATGTTGTTGGACAACGACGACCCTACGAGCTATGGAGAAGCGATGATGGGCCCGGATTCCGAGAAATGGTTAGAGGCCATGAAATCTGAGATGGGATCCATGTAAGAAAACAAAGTATGGGCTTTGGAAGTATTACCTGAAGGGCATAAGGCCATTCAGAACAAATGGATTTTTAAGAGGAAGACGGACGCGGACGGTAATGTCACCGTCTATAAAGCTCGACTTGTGGCAAAGGGTTTTTCACAAGTTCAAGGAGTTGACTACGATGAGACTTTCTCACCCGTAGTGATGCTAAAGTCTGTTGGAATCATGTTAGCAGTTGCTGCATTTTTCAATTATGAAATCTGGCAGATGGATGTCAAAACATCGTTTCCTTAACGGTATCCGTAAGGAAAGGTTGTATGTGATACAACCGGAAGGTTTTGGCAGTCCTAAGGATGCTAAAATGTATGCAAACTCCAGCGATCCTTCTATGGACTGGAGCAAGCATCTCGGAGTTGGAATATACACTTTGATGAGGTGATCAAAGTTTTTATGTCTATACAAAGTTTATGAGAAACTTGTATTTACAATAAAGTGAGTGGGAGCACTATAGAATTTCTGATAAGTATATGTGGTTGACATATTGTTGATCGGAAATGATGTAGAATTTCTGGAAAGCATAAAGGGTCGTTTGAAAGGAGTTTTTCAAGGAAGACCTGAAATAAAGCTACTTAAATATTGGGCATCAAGATCTATAGAGATAGATCAAGACGTCTGATAAGACTTTCAATGAGTACATACCTTGACAATATTTTGAAAGAGTTCAAAATGGATCAGTCAAAGAAAGAGTTCTTGCCTGATTTGTAAGGTGTGGAGTTGAGTGAGACTCAAAGCTCGACCATGGCAGAAGAAAGAGAAAGGACGAAGGTCGTCCCCTATGCCTTATCCATAGGCTCTGTATAGTATGCCAAGCTGTGTACCGCACCTAGTGTGTGCCTTGCCATGAGTCTGTCAAGGGGTACAAGAGTGGTCCAGGAGTGGATCACTGGACAGCGGTCAAGATTATCCTTAGTAACTAGAGGACTAAGGAAATATTTCTCGATTATGGAGGTGATGAAGAGTTCGTCGTAAAGGGTTACGTTGATGCAAGCTTTGACACCTATCCGGACGACTCTGAGTAGCAGTCAGGATACATATAGTGGAGCAGCCATTTGGAATAGCTCCAAGTGGAGTGTGGTAGCAGTGTCTACAGTATGACATAGAGATTTGTAAAGTACACACGGATCCAAATGTCGCGGACCCATTGACTAAAGACCTCTCTCACATGCAAAGCATGATCGAACCCCGAAACTCATTGGGTGTTAGAACAATGTAAATCACATAGTGATGTGAACTAGATTATTGACTCTAGTGCAAGTGGGAGACTGTTGGAAATATGCCCTAGAGGCAATAATAAATTGGTTATTATTATATTTCCTTGTTCATGATAATCATTTATTATCCATGCTATAATTGTATTGATTGGAAACTAAAATACATGTGTGGGTACATAGACAACACTGTGTCCCTAGTATGCCTCTAGTTAACTAGCTCGTTGATCAAAGATGGTTAAGGTTTCCTAGCCATAGACATGAGATGTCATTTGATAACGGGATCACATCATTAGGAGAATGATGTGATGGACAAGACCCAAACTATGAACATAGCATAAGATCGTGTCAGTTTATTGCTATTGTTTTCTGCATGTCAAGTATCTGTTCCTATGACCATGAGATCATGCAACTCCCTGACATCGGAGGAATACGTTGTGTGTATCAAACGTCGCAACGTAACTGGGTGACTATAAAGGTGCTCTACAGGTATCTCCGAGGGTGTCTGTTGGGTTGGCATGGATCAAGACTGGGATTTGTTACTCCGTGTGACGGAGAGGTATCTCAGGGCCCACTCGGTAATACAACATCACAATGAGCCTTGCAAGCAATGTGACTAAAGTGTTAGCCACGGGATCTTGTATTACGGAACGAGTAAAGAGACTTGCCGGTAACGAGATTGAACTAGGTATAGAGATACCGACGATCGAATCTCGGGCAAGTAACATACCGATAAACAAAGGGAACATCATACGGGATTAACTGAATCCTTGACATAGAGGTTCAACCGATAAAGATCTTCGTAGAATATGTAGGAGCCAATATGGGCATCCAGGTCCCGCTATTGGTTATTGACCGTAGAGGTGTCTCGGTCATGTCTACATAGTTCTCGAACCCGCAGGGTCTACACACTTAACGTTTGGTGACGATATAAGTATAGTTGAGTTGTTATGTTGGTGACCGAAAGTTGTTCGGAGTCCCGGATGAGATCCCGGACATGACGAGGAGCTCTGGAATAGTCCGGAGGTAAAGATTGATATATGGGATAATAGTGTTTGGTCTCCGGAAGGGTTCCGGAATTCACCGGAAGGAGTTTCGGATGTTTCCCGAAATGTTCGGGTACGAGAACACTTTATTTGGGCCAAGGGGTAAAGCTCACGAGGCTTTAGGAAGGTGCAAAAGGAAGTTTTGCGGAGGCCAGGGGCCAGACGCCAGGGACCCTGGCGTCTGGGGCCAGACGCCGAGGACCCTGGCATCTGGTCCTGGAGTCCGAGCAGGACTCTTGCCTTGCGGGCCAAACCGACTTTGAGGAGGCTCTTTCTCCAAGTTTCGACCCCAGGGCTCAACATATAAATAGAGGGGCAAGGCTAGCACCCGGTATACATCAAGATTTCCCCAAGCCGTGTGCGGCAACCCTAACCCTCTAGTTCCTACGTCATAATCTCCGTAGCGCTTGGCGAAGCCCTACAGAGATTGTTCCTCACCACCATCACCACGCCGTTGTGCTGCCGGAACTCATCAACTACTTCACCATCGCTCGCTGGATCGAGGAGGTGAAGGCGTCATCAAGCCGTACGTGTGTTGAACGCGGAGGTGTCGTCCGTTCGGCACTAGTTCGTGATCGGTTCGAGGGACGACTTGCGATTTGGATCGCGGAGACGTTCGACTACATCAACCGCGTTTCTTAAACGCTTCCGCTTAGCGATCTACAAGGGTATGTAGATTCACTCTCCCTCTCGTAGATGCTCATCACCATGGATAGATCTTGTGTGTGCGTGGGAAAATTTTTGTTTCCCATGCAACGTTCCCCAACACAGGGTGTTCAGGATTCCCGAGGGCGCGTGACAGCTCGTCCTTCTCTCTATCGGGATGGAACTTCCCTTCCTGCACGGCCTGGATTGCATCCTGAATGTTTTTGACGGGTGTTGCAAGTTGAGCTTTCGTATAAACACACTTCCCTGTTTCTGGGTGCAAAGTTCCCCCATGCCCGAAGAACCAAGTCCTTGCCCGTTCGGGCCAGTTCAATGTCTCTGGATGGATCCCTTTATCAAGCAGGTCGTTCTCAGCTTTGTCCCATGTAGGCCGGGCAACCTTGTAGCCACCTGACCCCGTAACATGGTGATATTCCTTCTTTGCAGCATTTTGCTTATTTATCAGTGACCTTTTCTTACCTTTCTCCGATGTCTTGTACGCCACAAATGCGGGCCAGTGATCTTTCATCTTCTCATATTGACCGGTGAATATTGGAGTCTTCTCTTTCAGGACAAACTTTCCGTGCAATCTTTTCTTCCAGTTCTTGAATTGTTCGGCCATCTTCTTAAGAGCCCACGCCTTGACTTTTCGCTCTACAACATTGCTATTTGGATCCACCTCTGGCGGTAAGCTGAAATTTGTCATGAGCGTATTCTAAAGCTCATCTTTGGATCTATCGTCGACATAAGAAACTCCATCGTCCGCCTTTGGCTTATTCCATTCTTGAATGCTGATTAGGATGCTGTCCCTAACAACAACTTCGCACTGACTTATAAATCGGTCTGCGGTCCGCTTGGGAGCAGTCAGTTTGCCATCTGCAGCGATTTTTTCGATCGTGAACCTTTCATTCTCGCGCAACCTTTTCTTCGGGCCTTGTCTCTTTACAGAAGGTTGGCTCGATCCGGAGGGCTAAAAGAAGAAAGAAGCGTTAATATATGTACATACAAATCAATTAATGCATCTAGTCAGCAGGCTTAATTAATATACCTCGCCGGACTTTGCAAAATTTCTAAGTCAATGAACAACTCTGAATTTTTTTACATGTACTCCTACAACATGAAAATTTCTAAGTGATTGCTAAACTTTTATGCTTCATTTATATGAAGATCAATTATCGAAAATAACTATGTTCGCAATATGAGGCATTGGACATCTATCTATCACATTGAGTATATGTATCTAAAAACCTAGTAAAACTACACAAAACAAACAAAAAAAAATCAGCCATCTCCATCTCATCTCATCCATCTCATCTCATCTCAATGAACAAAAATTTATATTACACATGAAAATCCTGTTAATGCAACAATAATATCACATAATATCACTAAACATCTCGCCCAATCAAACTGGACGTCGACTCCCGATTCCTGAGCCGCGGGCGGTGAACACCCAAAGAGAAGGAACCATCACAGGATCATACCTCGGGTGAGATCCCTGAAGAAACTGCCAGGTATTGGAGAAGCTGTCGTCCAACGCAACCATGTAGCGACGGACGTGCTCGTCCTCCTCCCTGACACGGCGACGTACCACCCTCTCGGGGGGTCGGCTCACTCTGCACCGATAGTGGCCCACGTGACTGCCACCAAAGAAGATCCGGGTCGACCACGAGACCCCGATTCCTCACCAAGTTGCGCGCCCCGGAAGGTAGCACCTCCCAGTGCCAGCCCGGCGGAGCCCAGTCCCGGGCATGGCGCCTCTCAAACTGGTTGTCGCCGCCGAGTCGACGACGAGGATGCGGGCCGGGCATCGTCGCCGAGAACAAATTCCTATGAAAACAAATCAGATCTATTTCTCGTTCATTGTGAGACGTTGCTCCGGCTCGCCTTTATTTCATTGTTTGCATCAGATTTCTTTAATTTTTTTTTCTCTCACCACATGTCTATATTTTTTATACACCTATCAAATACACGATTCACATTTTTTATAATATGTGTTTTAATACCAATTTTTATTCATACACATTGTACATTTTTGTATACATCTAAAACATTTTATACACATCTAAGTGATTAACTTTTTTCAAATAAATATCATTGATTTTTTTTAATGCTTGTTAGACATTTTTCAAATACACGTTAAATGTTTTATTCAAAAGATATAAAATATATCAACTTCTACAGTCTCAAAAAAATACTAGCTTTACATTTTCACAGCTACGCATCTACTACTACTACATTTATGAAAACATCTATGAAAACTTGCATATAACAAGACCATTTAGCACATCATCTCCATCTAGACCTAGAACTTGAATAATTTCTAGAACTTGAAAAAAACAGCACCAATAACACCAATGCACAGTAGCAAAAATCTACAAATTCATCCATACTTCCATCTAACAACATCCACAATCAATCCATCCATACATCTAACAAATTCAGGCATAAATCTATCTATCTAAGCAACATCAATCCATCCATCTAAGCAACAGGGAAGGAGGGAGGAGGGAGGAGAGAGATATACCTTGGTGGAGGAGGAGCGGGGGCGACGGCGGCAGCGGTGGGCGACGGCTGCGGCGGGCTCGGGCGGCGCGTGGAGGCAGGCGGCCGGCGGGAGCGGACGTCGAGGGCGCGCGCGCGTGGAGGAGCGTCGGCGACGGCGTCGGGGCAGGGCGTCGGTGACGGCGTCGGGGCAGGAGAGGCGATGGCGAAGTTTGGGCGTCGGCGACGGCGTCGGGGCTTGCGGTTTATATAGCCCGAGATTTAGTCCCGGTTGGAGCCTCCAACCGGAACTAAAGGCCTACATTTAGTCCCGGTTGGAGGCACCAACCGGGACTAAAGCTAAATTTCAGCAGCCCAAAGGGCGCGAAACCCAGGTCTTTAGTCCCGGTTGGTGGCACGGACCGGGACTAAAGGGAGGCCTTTAGTCCCGGTTGGTGGCACCAACCGGTACTAATTCTCGTTCGGCACCGCCCCCCGCCAGCGCATCGCAAGTTTAGTCCCACCTCGCCGAGCGACGGGCGCGCTGACCGGCTTAAATAGACGCGTCGTGCAGCCGTTCCGAACTCCTCGAAACACAATGCCGTCGCTTGCTCTGTGGTTGACCCAGCCGCTGGGCCGTTCGTGTGCCCGATTCACCGCCCGAGTCACCTGCAGGCTCGATTTGGACGGTTTATTCGCTGGTTGAATGGCAGTCCAGCAGCTGCGGTCGGGCTTCTTTTTTTATTTTATTTTTACTTTTTTTAGTACTTAATGAAAACTCGTTCAAATAATCAGTATTAAAAATCAGTAAAGTAAAATAAACAGTATAGAATATCTGTGAACTAAAATAACCTCATTCAGAAAACAACCTCATTCACATAACATCATAAAAATATGCCATAAAAATATAAATAATAATTCCGAAAGAGTGCCATTACAAAATCAAAATTGTACAAAGTACCAAGCACGGCACTTCTATTTAGTTGCCAATAATGAAAAATCATCTGCCATTACAATATCAAAATGGTACAAAGTACCGACCATGACACTTTTATTTAGTTGCCAAAAATGAAAAATCATGTGGCATTACAATAAAGAAAGAACGTAATATCCAACACCACATCCTCCCATTCATTCCTTCGGCATGATTTCAAGAATCTTTTCCTTCACCGTTTCCATTGTGTTGCACTCTGAAAATAGTATTTCAGCGAGAATGCGTCCCCTTAAAGAATTAATCCCGTTCTGGTCAAAGTCATATGTCCACTCATCTCCGTCCCAGTGTTCAACGCATTTGATCATGAATAGACCACAAGAGACTCTGAAAAAATAACGCAAGTCAAGTAATGATGGAGCACACAATTACATATGCATCTGAAACTGTATTTGCATTCTGTTTTTGGTTTTAGACCTTTTTAGAATATTTTAGTTTTAGTTTTCTTTTAAACAGATTTAAAAACAGTAGCATACATGCCTAATTTTCATTTAATTCTTTTTGCTATTAAAGTTTTTAACAAAAATACTTTATAAAAAAATTAGTAGCATAAATTTTATATAGTTTTAAGTTAATATTATTTTGATCATAACTAGAGTTTTATAAAAGCTTTTTAGTTGATTCTTTTTGCTATTGAGCTCAAACTTGGTACACCTGCTAAAATGGTCTAAATATTTGCATTGATTAACTCCTCTGTATAATTAAAATACTAAAAGGATATGAATAATTGAAATTTCATAACTTAATAAATAATTATTCTAAAATCATGTTTCAAATGCCAAAATGCCCTAGCTAGCTCTTACAAAGATTCCCTCCGGTTTGTCCGAAGTGGCACTTTCCAGCTATAAGTCCGGAAACTCACAGTAGAGAGAAAGTGATGGCGGTGAAGCCGGTCACATCCCAGAGTGGGATCTTTTGGGGTATAAAACTATTTCTTCGCGTGTGTCCCTTGCTTATTGCGCCGTAACCATGGATAATCTTCATCATTTAACAGGATGCTTGGGTCAGTCTTCACTGTGAAGGGAGGAATTTCATGAAACTTTTCATAATCTTCTGACATGTCTGTCTTGTCCTCCACTCCCACAATGTTTCTTTTCCCTGAAAGAACTATGTGGCGCTTTGGCTCATCGTTTGATGTATTCGCTTCCTTATCTTTTCTTTTTCTCGGTTTGGTAGACATGTCCTTCACATAGAAAACCTGCGTCACATCATTGGCTAGGACGAATGGTTCATCTGTGTACCCAAGATTGTTGAGATTCACTGTTGTCATTCCGTACTGCGGGTCTACCTGTACTCCGCCTCCTGTCAGATTGACCCATTTGCACCGAAACAAAGGGACCTTAAAATCACGTCCATAGTCAAGTTCCCATATCTTCTCTATGTAACCATAATATGTGTCCTTTGCCCTATTGGTGTTTGCTGCATCAAAGCGGACACCACTGTTTTGGTTGGTGCTCTTTTTATCTTGGGCGATCGTGTAAAATGTATTCCCATTTATCTCGTACCCTTGGAAAGTCAATACAGTCAAAGATGGTGTCCTGGCCAACAAGTACAGCTCATCTCCAACAGTGGTGTTACCCATGAGATGTGTTTGCAACCAACCGCCGAAAGTCCCCATGTGTTCACGTGTAATCCAGTCATCAGACTGCTCCGGGTGTTTGGAGCGTAAAATATTCTTGTGTTCATTGATATACGGGGCCACCAAGGTAGAATTTTGTAGAACTGTGTAGTGTGCTTGCGCCCAAGAATGCCCGTCCCTACATATTATTGCTTTCGGTCCTAGCGTGCCTTTTCCACCCAGTCTCCCCTCATGCCGCGATTCAGGAACACCAATCGGCTTAAGGTCAGGAATAAAGTCAACACAAAACTCAATGACCTCCTCTGTTTCGTGGCCCTTGGAGATGCTTCCTTCTGGCCTAGCACGGTTATGAAAATATTTCTTTAAGACTCCCATGAACCTCTCAAAGGGGAACATATTATGTAGAAATACAGGACCCAGAATTGCAATCTCGTCGACTAGGTGAACTAGGACGTGCATCATAATATTGAAGAAGGATGGTGGGAACACCAACTCGAAACTGACAAGACATTGGACCAAATTATTCTGTAATCTTGGTAGGATTTCTGGATCGATTACCTTCTGAGAAATTGCATTGAGAAATGCACATAGCTTCACAATGGCTAATCGAACATTTTCTGGTAGAAGCCCCCTCAATGCAACAGGAAGCAATTGCGTCATAATCACGTGGCAGTCATGAAACTTTAGGTTCTGGAATTTTTTATCTTCCATATTTATTATTCCCTTTATATTCGACGAGAAGCCAGACGGGACCTTGATACTGAGCAGGCATTCAAAAAAGATTTCCTTCTCTGCTTTGGTAAGAGCGTAGCTGGCAGGACTTTGATACTGCTTTGGATGCATGCCGTCTTTTTCGTTCATACGTTGCTGGTCCTCCCGTGCCTCCGGTGTATCTTTTGTCTTCCCATACACGCCCAAGAAGCCTAGCAGGTTCACGCAAAGATTCTTCGTCACGTGCATCACGTCGATTGCAGAACGGAGCTCTAGGACTTTCCAATAGGGTACGTCCCAAAATATAGATTTCTTCTTCCACATGGGTGCGTGTCCGTCAGCGTCATTCGGAACAGATTGTCCGCCAGGACCCTTTCCAAAGATTGATTTTAAATCCTTGACCATATCAAATATATCATCACCAGTACGGGGGACAGGCTTCTTCCGGTGATCTGCCTCACCTTTGAAATGCTTGCCTTTCTTTCTTAAGGCATGCTTGGTCGAAAGAAATCGACGATGTCCGAGGTACACATTCTTCTTACATTTGTCCAAATATATACTTTCAGACTCATCTAAACAGTGCGTGCATGCGTTGTATCCCTTATTTGACTGTCCTGAAAGGTTACTAAGAGCAGGCCAATCATTGATGGTTACAAACAGCAACGCTCGTAGGTCAAATTCCTCCTGTTTGTGCTCATCCCACACACGTACACCTTTTATATTCCACAGCTGTAAAAGTTCTTCAACTAATGGCCTTAGGTACACATCAATGTCGTTGCCAGGTTGCTTAGGGCCTTGGATGAGCACTGGCATCATAATGAACTTTCGCTTCATGCACAACCAAGGAGGAAGGTTATAGATACATAGAGTCACAGGCCAGGTGCTATGATTGTTGCTCTACTCCCCAAAAGGATTAATGCCATCTGCACTTATACCAAACCATAAGTTCCTTGCGTCACCTGCAAACTCCGGCCACTTTCTCTCGATTTTTCTCCATTGCGACCCATCAGCGGGTACTCTCAACATCCCGTCTTTCTTATGGTGTTCTTTGTGCCATCGCAACAACTTGGCATGCTCTTTGTTTCTGAACAGACGTTTCAACCGTGGTATTATAGGACCATACCACATCACCTTGGCAGGAACCCTCTTCCTGGGGCGCACGCCCTCAACATCATCAGGGTCATCTCGTCTGGTCTTATACCGCAATGCACCGCATACCGGGCATGCATTCAAATTCTCGTACTCCTCACCGCGGTAGAGGATGCATTCATTAGGGCATGCATGTATCTTCTGCACCTCTAATCCTAGAGGGCAGAGAACCTTCTTTGCTTCGTACGTACTGTCAGGCAATTCATTATCCTTTGGAAGCTTCTTCTTCATTATTTTCAGTAGCTTCCCAAATCCCTTGTCGGATAAACCATTCTCTGCCTTCCATTGCAGCAATTCCAGTGTGGTACCGAGCTTTGTGTTGCCATCTTCGTAATTTGGGTAAAACCGCTTTTTGTGATCCTCTAACATGCGATCGAACTTCAACTTCTCCCTTTCACTTTCGCATTCTCTCTATGCATCAACAATGACCCGGCGAAGATCATCAGCGGGCACATCTGGTGCCTCTTGATCTTCAGCTTCCCCCGTTGCAGTATCACCGTATTCAGGGAACATAGGATAGTTGTCATCATCCTCTTCTTCTTCACTGTTTTCCATCATAACCCCTCTTTCTCCGTGCTTGGTCCAACAATTATAGTGGGGCATGAAACCCTTCTCAAGCAGGTGGAAGTGAAGGGTTTTCGAGGAAGAGTAATCCTTCGTATTCTCACAGACAACACATGGACAGTATATAAAACCATTCTGCTTGTTTGCCTCGGCCACATCGATAAAATTATGCAGGCCCGTAATGTACTCGGAAGTGCGTCGGTCACCGTACATCCATTGCCGGTTCATCTGCATTATGTAATTAAGTATATCAAAAACCATTACAGAACATCATGAATAGAGAAATGACAAATTAATACAAGTTCATCATCACATTAAAACCAAAGTACAGTAGTGATCAAATGTTATTACTGCAAAAATAGATACATAAAGTTCATACATAGTTCTCATAAAACAACATACAACTATGTAAAACATTTAAATGCAACAACAAATGCGATCAAAATCGCAACTAAGGTAACAATTGATCCAACAGCATAATGATACCAAGCCTCTTTATCAATGGCATATTTTCTAATCTTTCTAATCTTCAAGCGCATTGCATCCATCTGGATCTTGTGTAGATCGACGACATCGGCAACATGCAACTCCAATTTCATCTTCTCTTCTTCAATTCTTTTAAATTTTTCTTTCAAATAATTGTTTTATTTTTCAACTAAATTTAACCTCTCGACAAGAGGGTCGGTTGGAATTTCCGGTTCACATACCTGCTAGATAAAAACATCTATGTCAAGTTGGTCGGCATAATTGTCATAAACACTAAATGAAACAAATAGTTATAAAAGATAATATACCACATCCGAATCATAGACCGGACGAGAGCCGACGGGGGCGGATACCAAAACCATGGCACTATATAATAACAAACAATAATACAAATAAGAAAAATATACAAGTAGATATCTAAATCATACAAGTAAGAATTTATTCTTTTAAAAAAAAGATAAGAACAAGAGGCTCACCACGGTGGTGCCGGCGACAAGATCGGCGCAGGCGATCGACGGCGGTGAGGACGAGAACGGGGACGGGACGGCACCCTACACATGTGCAAACTAAGAAGTTAATTTGATCTCAAATTGTGCATCTAAATCAAATAAACTCCCGCATACACTCCTCCACTAAAACCCACAAACCACTCTACTTCTAGAGCATATGAAATGAGCTAAACTAGCAGTGAGAGATGAAAGGATGAAGTTGCTAACCTTTTAGAACACTTGGATAGTTGGTGCATCGCCAAATCTAGACAAATCTTGGGGAAAATGAAGCTTGGAGGAAGAACATAGGAGAAAGCTTAAGTGTGGCTCGGGCATTTCATCGAACACCTCATGTGCATAAGAAGTGAGAACAGAGTAGCACACACACCTCCCACCTTCTACGGCCAAAAAACAGAGGAGAGGGCGGGCGGGGCGAGGATATATATAGGCATCTTTTTAGTGCCGGTTGGTGTCTAGAACCGGGACTGAAGACTAACCTTTAGTCCCGATTGGAGACACCAACCGGGACTAAAGGGCGCGAGGCCCTTTAGTCCCGGTTGGTGTCTGGAACCGGGACTAAATGTCCCAATCAAACCGGGACTGATGCCTGCCGAGGCCCGGCCGGCGTCCTAGCCGCTCGAACCGGGACTGATGCTCACATTAGTCCCGGTTCGTAACATGACCGGGACTATCGCTCTGATCTGGCCAAAACCAAAGCCCTGTTTTCTACTAGTGCTATCCTACCAAGAACAGCAGCATCCAGGAATAACTGCAACTTATGCCATGGAAATGTTAATACACTGGTATATTAACCACTATATTGGAAATTAAGCCCTAAATGCTACCCTGTTCAGGTTTGAGACACCAGCTTTTAAGATCCTACATAGTAAGAGACTAGCTATTTTTTTTCTTTTTTTCGAAAAGGAGGTTAGAACCCCGGGCCTTTGCATCAATCGATGCACACAGCCATCTTTACTAATTATTCAACAAAGGTCTGACAAGAACATACATCAAGCCACCCGAAGCCACCACTCACACCTACAAACTCTAAAACCGGGGTCGTCGCTGATCCGTCCGCTGACGTATCAGGAACCTACCACCGGTGCAGCAAATCTAAAGCGTACGCCGCATGCATACGTTTTAGCAGCCGCCGCCATCATCGAACCACTGACCCATCTCCAGGAAAGAGATCCGCATCATCCTTGCCAGTCTGGCCATCCGTCGACGCCGCCACGGCGGCCAGCGGCGCCACCGCCCTGCGCTCGTCCATCCAGACGCATCTGTTGCCGAGACTCAGCTGCACCATGCCGCCAAGATCCGCCGTCGTCGACGCGGTAGATACGACGCCGCTCCTCCAGCAGACCTCCACACCGTCGCCGCCGCTGGAGTTGCCACGTGGAGCCCACCAACCACAGCAACTCTCCCCCGAACACCCAAGCCTCCCAAGACGGCGCCTCCATGGAGGGTACAACGCTCAAGACGCCGCCACCGCCCAATCCAAGACGGATTTGGGACTTTTGTCCGAGAGGGGGTCGGAGGTGGATAGGAGGGACCTCGGCTTCGCCTCCAAAGAGGATAACGGCGTCGAGAGACGTCGCCGATGCCGGGCCGAACCAGCCGACCAAAGTTAACTCCGGTCCCCATCCTATACCACCAACCTCCGCCTGCTCCGGATCCGGCAGCGAGCCGTGAACCGAAACCTACAGAGAAGAAAGTGCCATGGGGCTCAACCCACCAAGAAGGAAGATCGAGGAGAACATCCGGCGCAGATCCATCCAAGGGCCGGATCCAGGAAGATCCGACCTGGCCAACGACGAACGCCACCACCCCGCGCTGGCCGACGGCGTCCAAGCCCGGATCGAGAGGGATCCGACCCGAACCCGGCGGCGCACGCGACCACCAGGTCTCGCCCACCACGCAGACGCCATACCACGCCGCGAGCACACATCCAAGCCGTCGATGCGCCACGCACGCCGCCGCCAGGAGGTGTCCGCACGCCGCGCCGCCGGACCCCACGCTAGCCCGGCGCCTCCTCACGATCGGGCCGTCCCGCGCCAGCTGTGAAGCGCGAAGGGGAGAGAAGCCCCGCCGCCGCCCCTGTCGGCCAGGCTTCGCCCGGCGGCGCTGCTGACGGCGGCGAGGAGGGAGGAGAGGCGGGGTAGGTTCGCCCGGCGGCGGCTAGGGTTTCCCCCGGGTCGCCCACGGGGGCGACACGAGGGGGAGGCGGAGGGGAGATCTATATAACAGTGTTATCCGTAAGAGACCAGCTAAAATAGCATTCCACTACTACCCACTAGATTGGAAATTCAGTCTTAAGTGCTTCATTTTTTTTAGCTTGGAGACAGCAATAGTTAATGTCCTACAAGGTCCCATTTAGGAATCCTAGCAAAATGTGCTAAACTAGCATGTCGCCAGTACAGATACAGAGTAGATTGGAAACCGATTCCTAGGTGCTACATATTCAGTTTTCACACGCAACCAATCAAGACTCTACAAGGTGGCATTTGTTCATCCTACCAAAAACAGCAGCATTCAGACAGGTAAACGGAACATCATCTTTTCCTTCGAGGAGCAAACAAGGAATGACTGCATTCAGAAAGCATAGATGGAAATGCGCAACATACGCCATGGAAATGTTGATCCAATGACATTATGCCTCTTAAATTTCAGAGCAGATGGCAGGAAACTTCGCCTGCTGTCTATATGCAGTATGTGCTAAACTAGCATGTCACTAATACACAGACTAGATTGGAAACTGGGTCTAAATGTTACATATTTAGTTTCCACACGCAACCAATCAAGACCCTACAAGGTGTCATCACTCATTTGTTCATCCTACCAAGAACAGATGAAGCATCTTTTCCTTTGATTAGCAGACAAGGCACAACTGCAATTCAAGCCATTGGAATGCCAATCCAGTCCACTGGCATCATATCACATAGTACACATTTCAGAGGAAACGGCCCATGTGCAGTAGTACGTGCTACAGCAGCCTACAGCCTACTATCATGTGAGAGAAGCAGCTACAGTTACATCTGATGTACTCTCTCCGTTTTTATTTACTTCGCATATTAGCTTTGACTGAAGTCAAACTTTATAAAGTTTGATCAAGTTTGTAGAAAACAATATGAATATTTACAATAACATATTTATATGCTGTGCAAATATATGCAATGATGAATCCAATGGTATTGATTTGGTGGTGTATATGTTAATATATTTTTATACAAACTTGTTGAAAGTATATAAAGTTTGATTTTAGACAAACATAATATGTGCAGTAAATAAAAACGGAGGGAGTACTATACTCTTCTCTTAGGCATCCATCCGGGCAAATAAAAATAAAAAATAAGAACACAGATCGAATTTGGCGGGTGGAGAATCACCTTGAAGATGGGTGGCTTGAGGGGCTCGGAGCAGATTCTGCAGCAGAGAGCTTTGGACTGTATCTTGACGGTTACCTCGCCACCCGGCCTCTCCCCTTCCACCGCCGCCGCCGCCGCGTCTGGTTCTGACCCCGCTCCAAGGTCCTCCGTCTTGGTCCTCTTTATCTACACCCTTATAGTCCGATGCTGTCATTGCACCACTCCAGCTGCCACCTAGGCCTCACCGGAGGACTGCCACACCGCACGCGCCTGCCCGCCTTGGACTACACCGTCGTGCACCCCGGATCCATCCGTTGAAAGGTATCCTCCGCCCCTGCCGACGACGTCCATGTCGGACACCACGATGAAATCACGCACATGCGGTCATAGCTCGAGTGATGGTTGTTGTCATAGATGTTTTTTTTAACATAGTACAGACCCAGACGCTGCACCACCCGAGGCGAGGACGGCCACGAAGGCAACCGCAGGGTCACGGCGTCCAGATCTAGACCGCCCGCCCCGACGGCCACAGCCCTGCCCCCGCTATGTACATGGGCTACTCGACGTCGCTGGCTCCTGCCAGACGCCCACCACGGTTCGCCGCCACACCTCGCCGCCGACGCACGCAGATCGAGCGAGGTTCGCCGGGCCGCCGCCACACGCCACAAGGTCGGGGGAACTGGCCGGGGATTGCCCAGGGAACCGCCCCGCCGCCGCCGTCCTTGGAGCCCGCCCGGGCTTCGCTGGCGGCGCCTCCGGCTGCGGCGCGACGAGAAGGAGGAGGAAGGGGACTCGGCGGCGGTGCGCGGGTATCGCCCCCTGTGTCGCCAGAGGAGCGGGCAATGCGGGGGTGTTTTTTCAGTTCACAGGTCTTGGTTACTACCTTCCCCACACCGAGGATGGACACAAGGTTTTCCTAAACGCTTCACAATCGAACGTCATGATCAACATTAATTTTTGAAGGTCATTAGAGAACGAAGTTACTTAGAGATAGGTTGTTTGATTTTATCCGATCAGGTTTGTTCGGAAGTTTGTTCTCAGATCGGACTCGTCCTTTGGTTCTCTACGTATTGAGAGAGAAAAAACAACTTACTCATTCTGGTTTCTTTCATTTATATTTGTTCTTTCAATTTTTTTTAAACGCCTGGTATTTTTTCTAAGAACAGACAAATTCAATCCAAAATCTTGAAGAGTTTCTAATGATGAAGTATGGTAGTGATCTGACGAATAAGATTACTCACACGTGGATACTAGGGATCAAGCCCTCTACATATTGAGAGAGAAAAAACAACTTACTCATTCTGGTTTCTTTCATTTATATTTATTCTTTCTTTTTTTTAAACGCCTCGTATTTTTTCTAAGAACAGACAAATTCAATCCAAAATCTTGAAGAGTTTCTAATGATGAAGTATGGTAGTGATCTGACGAATAAGATTACTCACACGTGGATACTAGGGATCAAGCCCTAACAAATCTGACAACAATTACACAAGAAATCCCATCTACTTCCATATGCCTCCAAAAGATTACTCACACGTGGATATGAGCACCATGAAATTGTTCATGGAGAAGGGTTGGTGATGACAACGGCGACGGATCCCTTTCTCCGGAGCCAGAAACGAACTACAGATTAGGGCTCCCAACGAAGAACAGGAGGTGGCAGCAGCTCCGTATCATAAAACGCGATGAAACTTTTCTGTGATTTTTTCGGAGGAGATGTGAATTTATAGTGCTGGAATCAGGTCAAGGCGGTGGCCAGGGGCCCCATACGGGCAGGTGGCGCGCCCTGGGGGTGGCTACGCCACCTGGCCGTGTTGTGGCGGCCTGGTGGCCCCCTCCGGTACTTCTTTGCTCTAGTGTTTTTTTATTTATTTCAAAATAAATCTTAAAAAATTCCCGTCCAATTCCGAGCACTTTTATTTCTGCACAAAAACAACAGCATGGTAGTTCTGCTGAAAACAGCGTCAGTCCGGGTTAATTTCATTCAAATCATGCAAATTAGAGGCCAAAACAATAGCAAAAGTGTTTGAAAAAGTAGATATGTTGGAGACGTATCACGCCACCGCCGAAAACGACTCCCGCGCTGCCGCCCGCACAAAGGAAAAGGTTGGGCACAAAAAACCTACTCCGAGCCACCACAGCGGCAACCACCGCCGGCAGCAAGGTTGGTGGCAAGGTTGTTACGGCTCCAGTGACGGGAGGCCGCCCTCCCGCGGCTCAAGCTTACAATAACTTTGTGTATTATCCATTGAAAGAAAATAAAATAAAAAAGCTAAAAGTATAAGCCGAGTGTTATATATCGATTACTCAACTTACCTTCAACGGGTTTAAAAATATAAAAAGGATAAGAAAGCTGAGTATGCCATTAGAAAACACTCAAGCTTACGACACATGCCGTAATAGAGCCGTCAATTGCAGGGAGGAAGGCCACGTGGCAAATACTTTGACGACCTACAAGTGTAAGCCGAGTGTTTTTGTACTCCTATGCCGAGCACATTTTATAAGCCGGGTGTTTTTTGTGGGAGCCCTCGGCTTATACCTTCTTTACCGAGAGACCGAAAGTTGACGAGTGTTTTCTTTTTGATGCACTGGGCTTATACTGGTGCATGCCGAGTACCCGATAAATAACACTCAACTTAGGTTCAAACACTCGGCAGCGAGTGTTTTTCCTGTCGTGACCAGCCACCGGACCGGCAGGTGGAGGGTTGGTGAAACCTCGGGCTCGTCGATGAAGCCTGGAGGGGGAGTTTGCCATAGGCACCGACAGTAATGGGAGGGAACATTATGTTGTGTCCCAAAGCTAACCTCATTCAATAGCAAAGCCAAATCTATTATTATTTTTGGTCCGCAATTTTTCTTTAGAAAAAAACTACGATATAGGAAACAATGAAGCAGCGAAAAAATCCTGTTTGAGGATCAAACCAATGAAGCAGCGAAAAATTCCTGTTTGAGGATCAAACCAATCAGGGCCGGCCCTGAGGGGGGGGGCAGCAGGGGCGGCCGCCCCGGGCCCCCAAAAATCTAGGGGCCCCTCCCAGGTCGCGCAGTGTACACGAGTACGTCGTACTTCCTTTTCTTCCTCCGATCCCAGGGTATTTGGGCCTGCATCAGCTGGAGTAAATAAAACGTTCGTCCAGCCTAGCCCAAGTAGTAATATCCACGATGCGGCATACGCACACACCGGCCAGGATCTAGGATCTAGGAGCCACGCATCACACGCACACGCCGCCTTTTCGCCTCGCGTAGATCTTGACAGAAAAACTAAGAAAGCTATTAGAGGAGAAGACCTAGATTCGATGGGACACGGCTGGGCGCCGGAGCCGGCGGCGCACCAACGGCTGCGTGTGGTCTAGTATGGATTAAGCGCCGGCGGCCGATCGACGTTTTCCTACCCGTACGTATCATGTTTCTACAATTTGACCGCAATGTTATCATGTCGTAGATCTCAAATAGATTAAGAATAAAGTGATTTTCTGGATGCTAATCTTGGCGAGTAGCTTTTGCGTGAACTGTGCGACGATGACGCATAAATGGGGCAGTTGCCTCTTGATTTACTGGTTTGCACAACTCGTAAGAGCAACTTTGCACTATTTCTCAAAATCTGGAAGAATATTTCGCGTTTCAATCGTATGGAGTTGCTCATCTATCTTAATTTTTAAGATATACTGGTATTTAGACTAATAATTTTACTATTAGTTCGCCCAAGAAATACTCTGCATTTTTTATTAAATTCTTGTAGGACTATACATAGTCTCTCCTATCCCAGAACCTTTTGTACCTCAAACATACAATGTTCTCTTATAGTTTTAGTACGCGTGACATCAAACATAGCTTGTATTCATAAGGATGTATTGTGAATTGTGATATACATACACACCTTTTGTCTATTTTCTCCATAGGTCATCATATATACCTCGGTCTACCTGCGAGATCACAGTGGCGCAAATCCTAAATGCATACAGATAACATTTTCATATATAGAGAGATATGCACATTGAAGATTACTGTCATGATGTTTATATCAAGGGCCCCAAATGTTTGGTTCACCCCCACTAGTACAAAACGGGCCTTTAGTCCCGGTTGGGAAGGGCCTCTAGTCCCGGGTCACCAACCGGGACAGCCCAATCGGGACTAAAGGCCGGGCCTTTAGTCCCGGTTAGTCACAAACCGCGACTAAAGGCCCTCCACGTGGCCGCGCTCGTGCGCTGGGGCTGGGGACCTTTAGTCCCGGTTGGTGACACCAACCGGGACTAAAGGTTTAGGGGTTTAGGGTTTATTGTTTATTTTTTCCTTTTCATTTTGTGTTTTCCATTTAATTCTTTTTCATTTCAAACATATTTTACGCTACTACGTACTGTACACGTTATGCATATATAATAGAATTTCTCGTAGAACCAATCATATATCATAGAATTTCTCGTACGACCATGCATGCATACACACATATATATATATACAATTTGGTCTATACAATTTCTACTACAATTTGCAGATCATTACATGCAGGCATTAGGTGAAATGGTATACTCCGTCGGGAGATATGACCTGCTCAAGCAAAAATCCCGCCATTTCCTCTTGAAGTGCTCGTATGCGGTCCTTTGGTAGGAGCCTATCCCGCATCTCCATCATCTTTAAAGAAGGAGATCAATATGAATATATTAGTTGTGTGTATATATATTAGATCATGATAAAAAAATGTGAATAGTGTTTACGTATCCAAAGATATCTTTCATCTTTGGTCTTTTCGGTAATAGAGCGAATGAACTCGAGAACGTAGTATGCACATAAATTTGTCCCATTTTCCTGCCTCATACAGTACTTTACGAGAATAGAATTCAATCAGATAATAATCAAGCATGATAATGGTATTGAAACTAGAATTAAAGAGATGCGCGGACGTAGCTAGTACTACTTAATTACCTTGCCCCATCGCCATTTCAGCTGTGGTTTCCATTCACCGACAACCTCTTGGATGAACTTTTTCCAAACCCTGCCTGGCAAAGAAAATGAATAAAGGAGTTATTAATTACTTGATATCAGGAAATGAACTAAAGAGGCCGACATAGTGCGATAATGATTGAAATTACCTGTCGAGCATCAACTTCAGGCTTCTGTATTCTTCAGGGTCTTTAGCTAGTGAGTCCAGTACTTCAACAGTTCCCTCGTCAACTCTAATGATTAGCAGGATCCAGTGGAATCTGCGCACACGTTTGTATAAACGGGCATGCATAACTCATCAACTACACTTAACATCGAGTAAGCAAAAATAGAATTTGTAGTACAAGACAGTAACACTCACCAGAAGTTGTAAAGAAAAAAGTATTTCTGGTCTGGTATTTAGGTCCTTCAAAAACAATAGCAAGCTATTCTCTGTGTCTTGTGGGTAGTTATTTAACACAGTTTCATAAACGGTATTTGGGTCAATGAAGCCAATGCCATAGACTCCATCTCTGTTCATTTCAAAAATCTTCATTCTGCATATATAATACCACACAAAAGAATATAGTGAGGATAATTACAGGCAATGAACGAGCTGAGCTAGAGACTTAAATTACAGAAAGAAATCACTTACAGACAATAGCAACTGACGAGAGATTTGTCGAGTGCGTCTTGATTGAATAACTGAAAAAATTCTGGAATTTCAATCCACACAGCATTTCCATGGATGTAATGCTCTGGCTTGACTTTCACCATGAGGCTCTCTCGCCCGACATTTACTTCTCTCAGGTACCACTGATGCAATTTGCGCATTTGCGTTGGTAGAAGCTCCTCCTCGTCAGGCCTGACCAGAGGCTTCCCGGGGACATATTTCCATGCTAGTTCCTTCGGATCCATCGTGGGAAATTCCTCGATGCCTAGGAGTTGTTCAACAGTGACACCCATCTCTCTAGCCATCTCTCTTTCAGCGTCGGTTACCGCCTTATCGGTACTCACCTTGAGCGGGTGGATCGATTGCACTGCCTGTTCTCCGAGCTGGGGAACAGTTTTCCCGCTTTTATTACTACCTGTAAGGCTCGACTGCTGCTTTTTTTGTTGATAATATGACTTGCTAATAGAGCGTTCATAGTCTGGTTGCCTTTTCTCCACAGCCGGTTTAGCATTATCCAGAAAGTGTTGTACGACTTTCTCAGGTATTTTCTCCTTTGGCGGCGGGGGCGGTTTCGGTGCAAAATGGGCCTGCAATTCGGAAGCCACTTGGGCTTTGGTTTCGTCCTCAGTCATCTCGTAAGCCAACATCTTTTTAGCTGGATGCTCGGGTTTCTTCTTTGGTGCTCTCTTCCTCTTTGGAGTCGGCCCACGCGGCGGAGATCGATATCGCGTACTCGTGCTGGGCTCCGTCTCGAGGTGGGGTGGATTCGGCTGACGCGGCGGAGATCGATATGGTGGCGGACTCGCGCTGTGCTCCGTCTCGAGGTGGGTTGGAGTCGGCTGACGCGGCGGACTTGGAGGAGGAGGAGTCGGTGCCCTTGGTGTCGAGTTTGGAAACACGATGCAATCCTTTCTCCATACAATGATACCACGTATCACTTCTCCCAGTGTCTGCTCCCCTTGACCTCCAGGAAAGTCAAGCTGTAGTGAGTCATATGCCGACAGAACTTCATCCACCCCGACACGAGCATAACCAGGTGGAATCGGATTGCCGTGGAAGGTTGCTTCAAGGGGATTTGGTAAAGCATAGCCATCCGTCACCTTCATGGATATGTTCTTCAGTGGAAGGTGTAGCTCACAACTTGTCGTCTCTTCGATATCATCCACGGGGTAGCGAGCCAGTAGTGCATCATCGGCCGGGACCCCCGTGGAACCCACGCTGCTTTTCGGCATAGATGGGACGGTGCTATCCAATGCTGGATCTGCTTGCTGCTGCCGCTGAGTCGCCCTTTCCAGGCTAAGTGTGTCTATCTGCTCCTGCTGCCGCATGAAAGCGCGTTCGAACTTCGCGTGCTTTGCTTCTAGCTGTTGAAACCGGTCTGCATCCTGCTTCTTCTTGTCTTCCTCCTGCTTCTTCTTTCTCGCACGGCTGCTGTAACTGAGGTTCCAGTCCGCAAACCCCTCAACCCACGGAACAACGCCTTTGCCTCGTGTTCGTCCCGGGTGTTCAGGATTCCCGAGGGCGCGTGTCAGCTCGTCGTTCTCTCTCTCGGGCCGGAACACCCCCGTTCGAGCCGCTTCTATTGCATCAAGTAAAGCGTCCGAGGCTTCTTTAAGACTTGCCTGCTCAATAATCTCCCCTGTCTTTGGGTCCAACTTTCCCCCATGTGCATAAAACCAAGTCATGCACCTGTCGGGCCAACCCAATGTTTTTGGAGTGACCCCTGCAGCAATCATCTTTTCCTCAGATTCATCCCACTTAGGCCGACCAGTCTTGTAGCCACCTGGCCCCAGAACATGGTGAAACTGTTTCTTCTCAGCATTGATCTTGTTTTTCCTCCACCGTTCCTTAGCTGCTTCCGATTCCTTGAACTCCACAAATAAGCCCCAGTGATCTTTTGCCTTCTCCAGTGCTCCAGTGAATTCTGGAGTCTGCTTTCCTGTTTCGACGTACCAGGCCCATAATCTTTTCTTGTGGTTGCGGAATTGTGTGGCCATCTTCTGAAGAGCACTCTTCTTGACTTTCTCCCGTTCTGCATCTGTTAAATGCTCTGGTAGGGTGAAATGTGACATGAGCGTTTCCCAAAGCAGATCTTTTGCTCTTTCGTCGACAAAACTAACTCCTCGATCTCCCTTTGGCTTATTCCATTCTTGAACGGAGATCGGGATTTGGTCCCTGACAATAACTCCGCACTGACGAGTAAATTTGTCCGCATTCTTTTTAGGAGCAAGCAGTTCGCCATTTGGTTTGATCTCATCGATGTTGTACTTTATGCCAGCCTGCAACTTTTTGGACGGGCCTCATACTGCCCTGCTTGTAGAAGATTTGCTCGATCCGGAGGGCTAAAAGAAGAAAGATTCGTTAATATATATATATATATATATATATATATATATATATATATATATATATATATATATATATATATATATATATATATATATATATATATATATATACAAATCAATTAATACATGTAATGATCACCAGAGGCCTTATATATACCTCGCCGGTCTTTGTTAATTGAAGATCATTGCCTTCGCCATCATTGTTTGTGTGGCCTTCGTCTGTTGGTTCTTCCTCAAATATTCCCTCTCCGAAATTGTTCAGATATTGTGAGCCGTCATCTTCAGGTTCACCCTCTGGGTTTCGGATCATGTCGAACATGATATGCTCTTGATCATGGGCGTCTCTGCCGCTAGCGTCCATAGCTTAACTAATCCAGAAGAAAGATAAAACAATTTAGTATTCAAATTAGAATGCATCTCGAATAATATCACTAATACATCTCGAATAATCCAATTAATGCATCATCGAATATTATCGAATATAATCTCGAATACATCTCGAATATTATCACTAATACATCTCGAATAATAATCCAGTTAATGCATCATCGAATATTATCGAATATAATCTCGAATACATCTCGAATATTATCACGAATACATCTCGAATATTATCACTAATACATCTCGAATATTATCTCGAATACATCACGAATATTATCACTAATGCATCATCGAATATTATCGAATATCATCTCGAATACATCTCGAGTATTATCACTAATACATCTCGAATATTATCATATAACATCACTAGCTAATACAGATCGAATACTATCGAATAATCCAGTTGACTCGCGGTTCCTGACGCGCGGGCGGTGGACACCCAAAGAGAAGGAACCATCACAGGATCATAGCTCGGGTGAGATCCCTGAAGAACCCGTCAGGTATTGGAGAACCTGACGTCCAACGCAACCATGTAGCGACGGACGTGCTCGTCCTCCTCCCTGACACGGCGACGTACCACCTCCTCGGGGGCCGGCTGCCTCCGCACCGATAGTGGCCCACGCGACCGCCACCAAAGAAGCTCTGGGTCGACGTTGGGAGCCCGGTTCCTCACCAAGCTGCGCGCCCCGGAAGGTAGCACCTCCCAGTGCCAGCCCGGCGGAGCCCAGTCCCGGACATGGCGCCTCTCAAGCAGGTTGTCGCCACCGAGTCGACGACGAGGATGCGGGCCGGGCATCGTCGACGCCAAAAATGTTTCTATGCAAATTTAACATTTTTTTAAATGCTTGATTATGATTTTTGTAATTCTTGTTCACTTGATTTTGCAAATAAATGACAAACTTTTGCAAATACAACATTAAGATATTAACACTTTCCAAATAAGATATTAACATGTTTTTGATCAATATTTTTAAGATACAACATTAAAATATTTTTAATACATGGTCAACTTTTTTCTATGCAACTTTTTTCTATGCAAATTTTTTCTATACTATACATGATACAACATTAAAAGTATAAAAAACTAAAAAACAGAAGAAAAAAAACTAGCTAGTGAAAAAAAAACAATCTATGCAAATTCCACCGTTCATCTACATATAGAGCAGTACTTCCAATACGAGCAAGCCAGGAGGGGATCGGGGCAGGGCGTCGGGGCCGGGCAACCTATATATATATATATATATATATATATATATATATATATATATATATATATATATATATATATATATATATATATATATAGATATAGATATATATATATATATATATATATATATATATATATATATATATATATATATATATATATATATATATATATATATATATCAATTCATCACATGCATATCCATATATCCATACATACACATACATCCATTCATCAAATTTCCATATATCCGTACATATACAACAAAAAAAATTATTCATCCATACAAATTAAAAAAAATTAACTACAACATATGCATACAATCTATCCATACATTCATCAACACACCTCTATTACTACCTCATATCCATACTAAACAAATTTAACATCACAAAATTTCAAACAAAGTGATGAACTGGGGTTCACCTACTGCCATCCATCCATGAATCCATCCATCCATCCATGAATGCATCCATCCATTTGGGGAAGAGGGGGAGGAGGGGGAAAGGGTGCTCACCATGGGGCGGCGACGACTAGGACGGGGCTCGATCGGGGGCGGCGACGAGGAGCGGGATCGGGGGCGGCGATGCTCGGGGAGGACGGCGAGGAGGTCCGGCGACGGTCAGCGGGCTCGGGGACGGCTCGGGGCAGGGCGTCGCGGCAGCCTAGCGGTGGCGTGGCGGTGGTTCGGCGTCGGGAGGCGCGAAGAGAAAGAAGATTGGGGAGGAAGAAGGGCCGGGGCGGTTAATATATATACCTGGACCTTTAGTCCCGGTTGGTGGCTCCAACCGGGACTAAAGGCCTACCTTTAGTCCCGGTGCGAGCCACCAACCGGGACTAAAGGTGAATTTCACCAGGCCGAGCGGCGGGAAGCTCAGACCTTTAGTCCCGGTTGGTGGCTCGCACCGGGACTAAAGGGGGGCCTTTAGTCCCGGTTGGAGCCACCAACCGGGACTAAAGGGTTGGTCCTGGCGTGGTGGAAGTTTAGTCCCAGCTCGCCAAGCGAGAGGTATTCGCACCTGTTTATAAGCCCCGCTGTGATAACCGTCTTGAGCTCCTCTCTAAAGCAGGCAGTATATGCCTAACGTTCCTCTCTGCCCAGTTGGGCCTACTTGTCCTGCGGGCCTGCATCCTGGCCCATATAAAGTTGGGTTTCTAGTCGTATGCAGGCCGTGGTGGCCTAGTAGGCGGGCATTTTTTTTATTTTTTGCAAATGTTTTAGTCCCGGTTGGTGGCTCCAACCGGGACTAAAGGTCTTTTCCAGTTTTTTTTTGAAATTTGTGTGAATCACTAGTTTGTGAATAACTTTACTTTAAAAATAGATTTTTGAGTGATTCTTTTTCCTGCTGTTTAATATTAGTGTGTTTTATCAGTATGTTCAATTTGGTAATTTTTAGGTTATTTAAATAGGTGTTTTAATCAAAAACAGATTATGTTTAGCTCTTTTAGTTTTATAGCTAAAAAATCAATAAATGCATGAAAAATAGCGAATGAAGTCAGAAAGGGTTGAAAATTTATGATGTGGCTTTGAATGGTGCATGTTGAATGCACAAAAAGTCTGAAGTTAAAATAAGTTAAAAAAATGAAATGCCTTTGTAACAGATGAGTTTTCGTCCGAAACCCTGATACTTCGAAAGAGATTGTCCAGTTTGTACACGAAGTGCATCCAGTTTTTGCCGTAACCCTCTCAACTTTTTAGCACATGCTATGTGGGTGAAATGATGATACCATGCCAAGTTTCAACCATTTCAGAGTTCATTTCTAGTGCTTTTCAATTTCAGGGTCATTTAGCTCAAAAAATCAATAAATGCATGAAAAATAGCGTTCCTTCGCGTTTCAAATGCCAAAACACATATATATACCCTAACTATTACAAAGATTCCCTCCGGTTTGTCTGAAGTGGGATTTTCCAGATAAGTCCGGAAACTCACTAGAGAAGAAAGTGATGACGATGAAGCCGGTCACATCCCAGAGTGGGATATTGGGGTATAAAACTTTTTCTTCGCGTGTGTCCCTTTGCGCCGTAACCATGGACAATCTTCATCATTTAACAGGATGCTTGGGTCAGTCTTCACTGTGAAGGGAGCAATTTCATGAAACTTTTCATAATCTTCTGACATGTCTGTCTTGTCCTCCACTCCCACAATGTTTTTTTTCCCTGAAAGAACTATGTGGCGCTTTGGCTCATCGTATGATATCTTCGCTTCCTTATCTTTTCTTTTTCTCGGCTTGGTAGACATGTCCTTCACATAGAAAACCTGCACCACATCATTGGCTAGGACGAATGGTTCGTCTGTGTACCCAAGATTGTTGAGATCCACTGTTGTCATTCCATACCGCGGGTCTTCCTTTACCCCGCCTCCAGTCAGATTGACCCATTTGCACCGAAACAAAGGGACCTTCAAATCACGTCCATAGTCAAGTTCCCATATATCCTCTATGTAACCGTAATATGTGTCCTTTGGCCTATTGGTGTTTGCTGCATCAAAGCGGACACCACTGTTTTGGTTGGTGCTCTTTTTATCTTGGGTGATCGTGTAAAATGTATTCCCATTTATCTCGTACCCTTTGAAAGTCGATATAGTCGAAGATGGTGACTTGGCCAGCAAGTACAACTCATCTCCAACAGTGCCGTCATGCATGAGACGTGTTTGCAACCAACCGCCGAATGACGCCATGTGTGTACGTTTGATCCAGGGCTCAGACTGCTCCGGGTTCTTGGAGCGTACACTATCCAGGTGTTCCTCGATATACGGAGCCACCAAGCTGGAATTTTGTAGAACTGTGTAGTGTGCTTGTGCCCAAGAATGCCCGTCCATATATATTACTGAATCCTTTCCTAGCATGCCTTTTCCACCCAGTCTGCCCTCATGCCGCGATTCGGGAACACCAATCGGCTTAAGGTCAGGAATAAAGTCAACACAAAACTCAATGACCTCCTCTGTTTCATGGCCCTTGGAGATGCTTCCTTCTGGCCTAGCATGGTTATGAACATATTTCTTTAAGACTCCCATGAACCTCTCAAAGGGGAACATATTGTGTAGAAATACAGGACCCAGAATGACAATCTCGTCGACTAGGTGAACTAGGACGTGTGTCATGATATTGAAGAAGGATGGTGGGAACACCAACTCGAAACTGACAAGACATTGCACCAAATCATTCTGTAACCTTGGTAGGATTTCTGGATCGATTCCCTTCTGAAAGATTGCATTGAGGAATGCACATAGCTTCACAATGGCTAATCGAACATTGTCCGGTAGAAGCCCCCTCAATGCAACCGGAAGCAATTGCGTCATAATCACGTGGCAGTCATGAGACTTTAGGTTCTGGAACTTTTTCTCTGCCATATTTATTATTCCCTTTATATTCGACGAGAAGCCAGACGGGGCCTTCATACTGAGCAGGCATTCAAAGAAGATTTCCTTCTCTTCTTTGGTAAGAGTGTAGCTGGCAGGACCTTGATACTGCTTTGGATGCATGCCGTCTTTTCCGTGCATACGTTGCTGGTCCTCCCGTGCCTCCGGTGTATCTTTTGTCTTCCCATACACGCCCAAGAAGCCTAGCAGGTTCACGCAAAGATTCTTCGTCACGTGCATCACGTCGATTGCAGAGCGGACCTCTAGGTCTTTCCAATAGGGTAGGTCCCAAAATATAGATTTCTTCTTCCACATGGGTGCGTGTCCGTCAGCGTCATTCAGAACAGATTGTTCGCCAGGACCCTTTCCAAAGATTACTTTTAAATCCTTGACCATATCAAGTATATCATCACCAGTACGGTGGCGAGGCTTCTTCCGGTGATCTGCCTCACCTTTGAAATGCTTGCCTTTCTTTCTTAAGAGATGCCTGATCGGAAGAAATCGACGATGTCCCAGGTACACATTCTTCTTACATTTATCCAAATATATACTTTCGGTCTCATCTAAACAGTGCGTGCATGCGTGGTATCCCTTGTTTGTCTGTCCTGAAAGGTTGCTAAGAGCAGGCCAATCATTGATGGTTACAAACAGCAACGCTCGTAGGTCAAATTCCTGCTGTTTGTGCTCATCCCACACACGTACACCTTTTATGTCCCACAGCTGTAAAAATTCTTCAACTAATGGCCTTAGGTACACATCAATGTCGTTGCCGGGTTGCTTGGGGCCTTGGATGAGCACTGGCATCATAATGAACTCCCGCTTCATGCACAACCAAGGAGGAAGGTTATAGATACATAGAGTCACAGGCCAGGTGCTATGATTGCTGCTCTGCACCCCAAAAGGATTAATGCCATCTGCACTTAAACCAAACCATACGTTCCTTGCGTCATCTGCAAAGTCCCGCCACTTTCTCTCGATTTTTCTCCACTGCGACCCGTCAGCAGGTACTCTCAACTTCCCGTCTTTCTTACGGTCATCTTTGTGCCATCGCATCAACTTGGCATGCTCTTTGTTTTGGAACAAACGTTTCAACCGTGGTATTATAGGAGCATACCACATCACCTTGGCAGGAATCCTCTTCCTGGGGCGCTCGCCCTCAACATCATCACCAGGGTCATCGCGGCTGATCTTATAGCGCAATGCACCGCATACCGGGCATGCATTCAGATTCTCGTACTCGTCACCGCGGTAGAGGATGCAGTCATTAGGGCATGCATGTATCTTCTGCACCTCTAATCCTAGAGGGCAGACAGCCTTCTTTGCTTCGTACGTACTGTCGGGCAATTCGTTGTCCTTTGGAAGCATCTTCTTTTACATTTTCAGCAACTTTTCAAATCCCTTGTCAGCTACACCATTCTCTGCCTTCCATTGCAGAAATTCCAGTGTGGTACCCAGCTTTTTCTTGTCATCTTCGCAATTTGGGTACAACAATTTTTTGTGATCCTCTAACATGCGCTGCAACTTCAACTTCTCCTTTTCAGTTTCGCAGTTTCTCTTTGCATCAGCAATGGCCCGACCAAGATCATCAGCGGGCTCATCTGATGCCTCTTCTTTAGCTTCTTCTTCTTCATTCTCTTCCCCCATTGTAGTACCATCGTATTCAGGGAACCCAGCATAGTTGTCATCATCCTCTTCATCTTCATTCTCTTCCATTAGAACCCCTCTTTCTCCGTGCTTGGTCCAACAGTTATATCCGGACATGAAACCGGACTTAAACAGGTGGACGTGAATGACTTTTGAGCTAGAGTAATTCCTATCATTCTTACAGACACCACATGGACAACACATAAAACCATTCCGCATGTTTGCCTCAGCCGCACGCAGAAAACTATGCACGCCATTAATGAACTGGGGAGAGCGTCGGTCATCGTACATCCATTGCCGACTCATCTTCATTACACAACACCGAAAAGACCAAATTAATACAAGTTCATACATAAAGTTCATACACACTTATTCTCATAAAACAACATAAAACTATCTAGCTAAAGCATTTAAATGCAACAACAAATGCGATCAAAATCGCAACTAAGGTAATAATTGATCCAACAGCATAATGATACCAAGCCTCTTTATTAACGGCATAGTTTCTAATCTTTCTAATCTTTAAGCGCATTGCATCCATCTTGATCTTGTGATCATCGACGACATCGGCAACATACAACTCCAATTTCATCTTCTCTTCTTCAATTCTTTTCAATTTTTCTTTCAAATACTCGTTTTCTTTTTCAACTAAATTTAACTTCTCGACAAGAGGGTCGGTTGCAATTTCCGGTTCACATACCTCCTAGATAAAAATATCTATGTCAACTTGATGGGCATAATTGTCATAAACGCGAAATGCAACAAATAGTTATAAAAGAGAATATATATACCACATCCGAATCATAAACCGAACGAGGGTCGACGGGGACGGATATCAAAGTCATGGCACTATGTATAACAAACAATCATACATGTAAGAAAATTATACAATTAACTATCTAAATCATACAAATAAGATTTTTTTTATATAAAAAGGATAAGAACAAGAGGCTCACCAAGGTGTGGTGCCGGCGACGGGACGGTGCGGGCGATCGACGGTGGTTAGGAGGGGGACGGGAAGGCACTAAGTAAACCACACCTACACATATGCAAACTAAGAAGTTAATTTGAGATCAAATTGCATATAAATCAAATAAACTCCCACATAATTACTCCCAAACTAGAACCCACAAATCACTATACTTATAGAGCATTGCACGAGCTAATCTAGCAATGAGAGATGAAAGGACAAAGTTGCTAACCTTTGTGAACACTTGGATAGATGGGGTGCCTTCAAATCTTGACAAATCTTTGGCAAAAATGGAGGATGAGCTCGAGAGTAAGGGGAAGAACAGAGGAGAGAAAGGGGAAAACAGAGAGAATGGGCTCGGGCTGGACGAAGGGTTTATATAGGGACGTCTTTAGTCCCGGTTTGTATCACAAACCGGGACTATAGGGTCCACCTGTAGTCCCGGTTTGTGATACAAACCGGGACTAAAGGGGCTCGTGGGGCCCCAGCCTCACACCAGCCTGCCACCACCCCTTTAGTCCCGGTTTGTATCACAAACCGGGACGATAGGGTCCACCTCTAGTCCCGGTTTGTGATACAAACCGGGACTAAAGGGGCTCGTGGGGGCCCCTGCCTGACACCAGCCTGCCACCACCCCTTTAGTCCCGGTTTGTGTCACAAACCGGGACTATAGGGTCCACCTCTAGTCCCGGTTTGTGATACAAACCGGGACTAAAGGGGCTCGTGGGGGCCCCAGCCTGACACCAGCCTGCCACCACCCCTTTAGTCCCGGTTTGTATCACAAACCGGGACTATAGGTAGAAAATAAACCGGGACTAATGATGCCCGTGCCCCCGACCGCTCCTAGCCGTTGGAACCGGGACTAATGGTCACATTAGTCCCGGGCCGTAATCAAACCGGGACTAAAGGGGCGGACGAAAGGTCTGTTTTCTACTAGTGCCTGGGCCCCCAAAATCTCAGGACCGGCCCTGAAACCAATGACCAGGCCCTCCGCCAAAAGTCTGCAGCCAACTGGTCTGGTATGTTTGTGTTGCAAAACAAGGTTGTTACCATAATAATAGTCCCACCTCGCTCTCTTCCACCCAATCCCATCAACTTTTATACATCGGAGGCCTTGCTGCATCAAGTCAACAAGCAAAGGACCGGAACAGAACGAAGAAATTTATCCCGCAAGTGGGAAGAGGGATTCAAGGAACAAATAAACTCTCCAACAATAGGAGGTTACAATCCGCAGCATGGGATGCTTCCACGAAGATAATAATCGGTTGGAGGCCCCGCAGCACCGGCACTCCCGCCGGCGAGGGCCGGCCGTGCCCGTGCGGTGGCCCACGCGCAGTGCGGCCCACGCGAGCGAGGCGAGGGACAGGCCCGGGATGGTCGATGGCGGTGCTGTTGTGACAGCCCGGGACTGATGCTCCAGATGCCCCCGTTATATTTCGTTGTAGTCGCGTTAATTATTTGTATGTTGCATTCATCATCGCATCATTTGCATTGCATTCGGATGTTTTTGTAAAAACCTCGTAACCGTTTATGGTTTGCCATTTCTCCCGAAGAGGCAGACGTCATCCCCTTGTCTTCATGGCATGTTGTCAGACCGCTCTATCTTCGTTGACCATTCTCAGACAAACCACACACTTGACCGCGACCGCATTATCTCTATGCACAGTACTCACACCCCTCGCAACCTAGTCCGAAAAACTTCCCCGAACCTGAACCGCCTGGTCATGACTGATGGGTCCGGATCGACCCCGAGATACCCCAAACATCTTCGGTTTCTTATTTGGACTTCCCTAGCCTATATTCTGGACCGTCCGATCTAAATCGGAGAGCCTCAAACCTCCTCCCTTGCATCCTGGGCGCCTCCGGCCTCCAGCCGCCCGAGGCCGCAGCAGCTCCTCCGGACGAGCCGCGCCGCTGCCCGCAGCCGCCACTAGTAGAAAACGGACCTTTTGTCCGCAGCTTTAGTCCCGGTCGGGTTTTGAACCGGCACTAATGTGACCATTAGTCCCGGTTCGGGACGGGCATCATTAGTCGCGGTTCGTTCCGGACCTTTAGTCCCGGTTCGTAACACGAACCGGGACTAATGTGGTGGTGGCAGGCTGGTGTCAGCTGGGGCCCCCACGAGCCCCTTTAGTCCCGGTTGGTATCACCAATCGGGACTACAGGCCCCCTCTTTAGTCCCGGTTCGTAACACGAACCGGGACTAAAGGGTGGTGGCAGGCTGGTGTCAGCTGGGGCCTCCACGAGCCCCTTTAGTCCCGGTTGGTATCACCAACCGGGACTAAAGGCCCCCCCTTTAGTCCCGGTTGCTGATACAAACCGGGACTAAAGATCCCCTATCTGAATTCGGCCAGCCCGATCACAGTACTCCTCCCTTTTTTTTCCCCTTCTTCCCCTCCTTTGTTCTTCCTCTTCCTCGAGCTCATCCTCCATTTTTGCCAAAATTTGTCAAGATTTGGAGGCACCCCATCCATCCAAGTGTTCACAAAGGTTAGCAACTTTGTCCTTTCATCTCTCAGTGCTAGATTAGCTCTTGCAATGCTTTATAAGTATAGTGATTTGTGGGTTTTAGTTTGGGAGTATTTATATGTGGTAGTTCATTTGATTTATATGCAATTTGAGCTCAAATTAACTTCTTACTTTGCATGTGTAGGTGTGGTTTACTTAGTGCCTTCCCGTCCCCGTCCTAACCACCGTCGATCGCCCGCACCGTCCCGTCGCCGTCACCACACCTTGGTGAGCCTCTTGTTCATTCTTATCCTTTTTATAAAAAAAAAAATCTTATTTGTATGATTTACATAATTAATTGTATAATTTTCTTACATGTATGATTGTTTGTTATACATAGTGCCATGACTTTGATATCCGTCCCCGTCGGCCCTCGTCCGGTTTATGATTCGGATGTGGTATATATATTCTCTTTTATAACTATTTGTTGCATTTCACGTTTATGACAATTATGCCCATCAAGTTGACATAGATATTTTTTATCTAGGAGGTATGTGAACCGGAAATTGCAACCGACATAGATATTCTTGTCAAGAAGTTAAATTTAGTTGAAAAAGAAAACGAGTATTTGAAAGAAAAATTGAAAAGAGTTGAAGAAGAGAAGATGAAACTGGAGTTGTATGTTGCCGATGTCGTCGATGATCACAAGATCAAGATGGATGCAATGCGCTTGAAGATTAGAAAATTTTAAAAATATGCCATTGATAGTGAGGCTTGGTATCACTATGCTGTTGGATCAATTGTTACCTTAGTTGTGATCTTGATCGCATTTGTTGTTGCATTTAAATGCTTTAGATAGAGAGTTTGTATGTTGCTTTATGAGAACAAGTGTGTATGAACTTTATGTATGAACTTGTATTAATTTGGTCTTTTCGGTGTTGTGTAATGAAGATGAGCCGGCAATGGATGTACGATGACCGATGCTCTCCCCAGTTCATTAATGGCGTGCATACTTTTCTGGTTGCGGCTGAGGCAAACAAGCGGGCGGATGGTTTTATGTATTGTCCATGTGCTGGCTGTAAGAATGATCGAAATTACTCTAACTCAAGAACCATTCACGTCCACCTGTTTGAGTCCGGTTTCATGTCCGGCTATAACTGTTGGACCAAGCACGGAGAAAGAGGGGTCCTAATGGAAGAGAATGAAGAAGAAGAGGATGACGACAGCTATCCTGGCCATGGGTTCCATGAATACGATGGTACAACAATGGGGGAAGAAGCTGAGCCGGCAATGCAGGAAGGAGCTGAAGAAGAGGCATCAGATGAGCCCGCTGATGATCTTAGTCGGGCCATTGCCGATTCAAATAGAAACTGTGCAAGTGAAAAGGAGAAGCTGAAGTTGCAGCGCATGTTAGAGGATCACAAGAAATTGTTGTACCCAAATTGCGAAGATGACAAGAAAAAGCTGGGTACCACACTGGAATTGCTGCAATGGAAGGCAGAGAATGGTGTACCTGACAAGGCATTTGAAAAGTTGCTGAAAATAATGAAGAATAAGCTACCAAAGGACAACGAATTGCCCGACCGTACGTACGAAGCAAAGAAGGCTGTCTGCCCTCTAGGATTAGAGGTGCAGAAGATACATGCATGCCCTAATGACTGCATCCTCTACCGTGGTGAGTACGAGGATTTGAATGCATGCCCGGTATGCTGTGCATTGCGCTATAAGATCGGCCACGATGACCCTGGTGATGTTGCGGGCGAGCGCCCCAGGAAGAAGATTCCTGCCAAGGTGATGTGGTATGCTCCTATAATACCATGGTTGAAACATTTGTTCCAAAACAAAGAGCATGCCAAGTTGATGCGATGGCACAAAGATGACCGTAAGAAAGACGGGAAGTTGAGAGTACCCGCTGACGGATCACAGTGGAGAAAAATCGAGAGAAAGTGGAAGGACTTTGCAGATGACGGAAGGAACGTATGGTTTGGTTTAAGTGCAGATGGCATCAATCCTTTTGGGGAGCAGAGCAGCAATCATAGCACCTGGCCTGTGACTCTATGTATCTATAACCTTCCTCCTTGGTTGTGCATGAAGCGGAAGTTCATTATGATGCCAGTGCTCATCCAAGGCCCCAAGCAACCCGGCAACGACATTGATGTGTACCTAAGGCCATTAGTCAAAGAACTTTTAGAGCTGTGGAATGGAAAAGGTGTACGTGCGTGAGATGAGCACAAACAGCAGGAATTTGACCTCCGAGCGTTGCTGTTTGTAACCATCAATGATTGGCCTGCTCTCAGTAACCTTTCAGGACAGACAAACAAGGGATACCACGCATGCACGCACTGTTTAGATGATACCGACAGTATATATTTGGATAAATGTAAGAAGAATGTGTACCTGGGGCATCGTCGATTTCTTCAGAGCAGGCATCCCGTAAGAAAGAAAGGCAAGCATTTCAAAGGTGAGGCAGATCACCGGAAGAAGCCTCGCCACCGTACTGGTGATGATATACTTGATATGGTCAAGGATTTAAAAGTAATCTTTGGAAAGGGTCCTGGCGGACAATCTGTTCCGAATGACGCTGACGGACGCGCACCCATGTGGAAGAAGAAATCTATATTTTGGGACCTACCCTATTGGAAAGACCTAGAGGTCCGCTCTGCAATCGACGTGATGCACGTGACGAAGAATCTTTGCGTGAACCTGCTAAGCTTCTTGGGCATGTATGGGAAGACAAAAGATACACCGGAGGCACGGGAGGACCAGCAACGTATGCACGGAGAAGACGGCATGGATCCAAAGCAGTTTCAGGGTCATGCCAGCTACGCTCTTACCAAAGAAGAGAAGGAAATCTTCTTCGAATGCCTGCTCAGTATGAAGGTCCCGTCAGGCTTCTTGTCGAATATAAAGGGAATAATAAATATGGCAGAGAAAAAGTTCCAGAACCTAAAGTCTCATGACTGCCACGTGATTATGACGCAACTGCTTCCGGTTGCATTGAGGGGGCTTCTACCGGAAAACGTTCGATTAGCCATTGTGAAGCTATGTGCATTCCTCAATGCAATCTCTCAGAAGGTAATCGATCCAGAAATCTTACCAAGGTTAGAGAATGATTTGGTGCAATGTCTTGTCAGTTTCGAGTTGGTGTTCCCACCATCCTTCTTCAATATCATGACGCACGTCCTAGTTCACCTAGTCGAGGAGATTGCCATTCTGGGTCCTGTATTTCTACACAATATGTTCCCCTTTGAGAGGTTCATGGGAGTCTTAAAGAAATATGTTCGTAATCGTGCTAGGCCAGAAGGAAGCATCTCCAAGGGCCATGAAACAGAGGAGGTCATTGAGTTTTGTGTTGACTTTATTCCTGACATTAAGCCGATTGGTGTTCCTGAATCGCGGCATGAGGGCAGACTGGGTGGAAAAGGCACGCTAGGAAAGAATTCAGTAATATGCCGGGACGGAAATTCTTTGGCGCAAGCACACTACACAGTTCTACAAAGTTCCGCCTTGGTGGCTCCGTATATCGAGCAACACAAGAATATTCTACGCTCCAAACACCCGGAGCAGTCTGACGACTGGATTACACATGAACAAACTGTGACTTTCGCCGGTTGGTTGCAGACACGTCACATGCATGACGACACTGTTGCAGATGACCTGTACTTGCTGTCCAAGTTACCATCTTCGACTATATTGACTTTCAAAGGGTATGAGATAAATGGGAATACATTTTACACGATCGCCCAAGATAAAAAGAGCGCCAACCAAAACAGTGGTGTCCGCTTTGATGCAGCAAACACCAATAGGCCAAAGGACACATATTATGGTTACATAGAGAAGATATGGGAACTTGACTATGGACTTGGTTTGAAGGTCCCTTTGTTTCGGTGCAAATGGGTCAATCTGAGAGGAGGCGGGGTAAAGGAAGACCCGCGGTATGGAATGACAACAGTGGATCTCAACAATCTTGGGTACGCAGACGAACCATTCGTCCTAGCCAATGATGTGGCGCAGGTTTTCTATGTGAAGGACATGTCTACCAAACCGAGAAAAAGAAAAGATAAGGAAGCGAATACATCATACGATGAGCCAAAGCGCCACATAGTTCTTTCAGGGAAAAGAAACATCGTGGGAGTGGAGGACAAGACAGACATGTCAGAAGATTATGAAAAGTTTCATGAAATTGCTCCCTTCACAGTGAATGTTGACCCGAGCATCAAGTTAAACGATGAAGATTGTCCATGGTTACGGCACAAAGGGACACACGCGAAGAAAAAGTTTTATATCCAAAGATCCCACTCTGGGATGTGACCGGCTTCTCTAGTTAGTTTCCGGACTTATATATCTGGAAAGTCCCACTTCGGACAAACCGGAGGGAATCTTTGTAATAGAACTCCGACTTATGTGTTTTGGCATTTGAAACGCGAAGAAATATTATGTCCAAAGCCACGTCATCAATTTTCAACCCTTTCTGACTTCATTTGCTATTTTTCATGCATTTACTGATTTTTTTGAGCTAAATGACCCTGAAATTGAAAAGCACTACAAATCACAATCAGAAAAGGTTGAAAGTTGGCATGGTATCATCATTTCACCCACATAGCATGTGCTAAAAAGTTGAGAGGGTTACGGCAAAAACTGGATGCACTTCGTGTACAAAATGGACAATCTCTTTCGAAGTATCACGCTTTCGGACGAAAACTCGTCTGTTACAAAGGCATTTCATTTTTTTTAAATAACCTAAGAATTACCAAATTGAATATAATGATAAAACACACTAATATTAAACAGCAGAAAAAAGAATCACTGAAAAATCTTTTTTTAAAATAAAGTTATTCACAAATTAGTGATTCACACAAATTTCAAATAATTCAAATTTGAAAACTACTGTCACTAACAGAAAGTTTATAATTTTTTTGACCTAAAGCAAAAAGATTCACTTAGAAACTCTAAATAAAGCAAAAAACAAACAAGAAACAAAAGAAAATAAATATAGAAGAAAACAAAAAAAAACTGAAAAGTAAAAAAAAAGCCCGCCTACTGGGCCGCCACGGCCTGCATACGACTAGACACCCACTAGTTGGGCCAGGATGCAGGCCCGCAAGGCCCAGTATGGCCCACAGGGCAGGAAAGAAGGGTAGGCCTTGTAGGCATGCTTTAGAGAGGAGCTCGAATGAGCTACCGCGCCGGGGTTTATAAACCAGTGCGAGCGCCCTTCGCTGGGCGAGGTGGGACTAAACATCCACCACACTGCGCCGTGCCAGGAACAGGCCTTTAGTCGCGGTTGGAGCCACCAACCGCGACTAAAGGGGGGCCTTTAGTCGCGGTTGGAGCCACCAACCGCGACTAAAGGTGAATTTCATCCAGTCCAAGCGGCGGGAAGCGAGACCTTTAGTCGCGGTTGGTGGCTCCAACCGCGACTAAAGGTGGCCTTTAGTCGCGGTTGGAACCACCAACCGCGACTAAAGGCTCTCATATAACTCCACTTACGAAAAATTCACCACCTCTCCATTCTCTCGACGCCAAACACAGACGCCGCCGCCAGGCTGCTGCGCGCCGCCGCCTGCCCCGATCGACGCCGTCGCCGCCCCCGACGCCGGCCGCCCGTCCCTCCTTGTCGACCCCTACTCCGGACGCGCCCTTCCTTGCCGATCCCCGACGGCGCCGCCGGCCCGCGCGCGCGCGCCCGCTCCGCTCGTTGCGCCGCCTGCCCCGACGCCGTCGCTGCCCCCGATTCGCCTCGCCTCGCCGTCGCCCCGCTGTGAGCTCAGTTCCTCCCTCTCCCCCCCCCCCCCCCCCCCGTCCCTCGCCCCCTGCCGCCATGGCCGGCCGCCCGTCCCCGAGCCCCCCCACACACACACATGCATGAACACACACACACACACATTTTCTATTTAGATGTTTTAGTTGTTTTTCACTAGTATATATGTATGTATGAATGCATGTTAGATGGATATAATTAGTGTTTAATTAGTATAGATTTTTTTATATAATGTTGTTTTTCTATTTTTTAATGGATGTATAGAAGTATGCTTAATTAGTGTTTTTTTCTGTTTTTTAATTTTTTATACTTTTAGTTATAGAAATGTTAGATGAATGTTTTTTAGTTTTTTATACTTTTAGTTATAGCTAGATAAATGTTAGATATAAAAACGTTGAGGAATTTTGATATTTGATCCAATGTATAGCAATTAGTATTTGCAAAAGTTGCATATTTTAATGTTGTATTTGCAATAGATTTTCTTAGTCCTTTAAGGGATTAATTATCAGGAATGCCCCCATTATGGATGTGCACAAGTTGATCCAATTTCTTTCTGATCTCATGCATCTACCTTTCGGATCTCTGAATACTAAATTGTTTTATCTTTCTTCTGGATTAGTTAAATAAAAGCTATGGACAATACTGGCAGAGAAGGAGAAGAGGCTGTGTTCGACATCATACGCTCCACGAGCCCAGATGATCATGATGACGGCTCGCAATATCTGAACCCTTCGGGTGAGGGTATGATGTTTGATGAAGACGAACGAATAGATGAAGGTGACGACAACGATGTTGACGAAGAAAATGTTCTTCAAATAACAATGACCGGCGAGGTATATTTAATATATAAGCCATCCGGTGATCATTACATGTCTTAATTGATTTGTATGTATTAACGAATCGATCTTTCTTCTTTTAGGCCTCCGGATCGAGCAAATCTTGTACAAGCGACAGGGTAGTTCGAGGCCCGGCCAAAAAGTTGGACAAAGGCGTAAAGTTCAACATCGATTCCATCAAAACATCAACTCGCGAACCGCTTGAACCTAAGAAAAATGCGACCACGTTCAAGAATCAATGCGGAGTTATTGTCAGGGACCAAATCCCGATCTCCGTTCAAGAATGGAGAAAGCCAGCAAAGGGAGATCGAGCAGGAGTTACTTTTGTCGACGAAAGAGCAAAAGATGTGCTTTGGACTACGCTCATGGAACATTTCACCCTACCAGATAATTTGACAGATGTAGATCTGAAGAAAGTCAGAAACTATGCTCTTAAAAAGATGGCGATCGCATTCAACACCTTCAAGAAAAATGCATGGGCTAAGTACGTCAAATCAAAAAAGAAGACTCCAGAATTCACGGGAGCACTGGTGAAGGCAAAAGATCACTGGGACACTTTCGTGAAGTTCAAGGAATCGGAAGAAGCTAAGGAACTGTCGAGGAAAAACAAGATTAATGCTGCGAAAAAGAAGTGGCACCATCGTCTGGGGCCGGGTGGCTACCAGGTGGCCCTGCCTAAGTGGCATCAATCTGAGCAAGAGATGATTAGTAAACGGGTCAGTCCAGTTACATTGACATGGCCCCCCAGGTGCAGGACATGGTTTTATGCGCATGGGGAGAAGTTGGACCCAGAGACAGGGCTGGTTATGGTGAAGGCAAGTCTTAAAGAAGCGACAGACGAAATACTTATTGCAATAGAAGAAGCTCGATCGGGGGTGTTCATGCCCAACAGAGATAACGACGAGCTTACACGTGCCCTGAAGAATCCTGAACACCCGGGAAGAACACGAGGCAAAGGCGTTGTTCCGTGGTATGAGGGGTTTGCGGATTGGAACGACGACTATAGAAGTCGTGCGAGAAAGAAGAAGCATGAGGAGCAGAAGAAGAAGGAGGAAGCACTCCGCCTTGAAGGCCTAATATCCTCGCACCTGGAGTTGGAACGATTTGTTAGGCGGCAGCAGGAGCAGATCGACTCACTCAGCCAGGAAAGGGCGTCTCAGCAGCAGCATGAGCAGATCGATCCAGCATTGGATAGCACCGTCCCATCTATGCCGAGAAGCAGCGTGGGTTCCGCCCCGGCTGATATCGATAATGCACTGCTAGCTAGCTACCCTGTGGATGATATCAAAGACAGGACTAACTGTGAGCTACACATGAAAGTGAAGAACTTATCCATGAAGGTGGCGGACGGCTATGCTTTAGCAAATCCCCCTGAAGCAACCTTCCATTGCAATCCCATTCCAGCTGGCTATGCTCGTGTCGGGGTTGATGAAGTGATGTCAGGATATCACGATCTACAACTTGACATTCTTGGAGGTGACGAGGAGAGAACACTGGGAGAGGCCATACATCGTATCATTCTATGGAAAAAGGATTGCATCGTCTTTCCAAGGCCACCGACTCCTCCTTCTCCAAGTCCTCCGCCGCTTCAGTCGACTCCTCCTCCTCCAAGTCCGGCACCGCGTCAGCCGACTCCTCCTCCAAGTCCGGCACGGCGTCAGCCAACTCCTCCTCCTCCAAGTCAGCCGACTCAGCGTGCTCCGCCTAAGCAACAGCGGAAGAGAGAGGCCGCAGCTACGACGGCTAGCGGTACAACAGACAAGAAATTCAAACATGGTCCAAGACTCAAGCCTCTTCCGAAGTTGTCTTACCACCTGACTCAGGAGGAACTCGACGACGCATGTGATGCCCAATTGAAGGCCCATTTTGCACCGAAACCGCCCACGCCGCCAAAGGAGAAAGTACCTGACCATGTATCACAACACTTTATTGATATGGCTCGACCGGCTGACAATCAAAAGGACTCCGACTATGTGCGGTCTATCAAGAAGTCATATTCTGCAGGGCAAAAGGAGTCGAGCTCGAGCTCGAGCCAAGTAGTTGGCAAAAAAAGCAGGAAAACTGTTCCCCAGCTGGGAGAACAAGCAGTGCAATCGATCCCCCCGCTCATTGTACAAACACATGTGAGTACCGCCGATCGGCCGGCAATAACCGACGATCTTAGAAGGCAGGCTAAAGAGGCCGGTGTCACTGTTGAACAACTCCTAGGCCTTGAGGAAATCCCCGGGATTACAGAGGAGGAAGTAAAATACCAATATGTCCGTGGCAAACCTCTGGTCAAGCCTGACGATGTCAAGCTTCTACCAACGAGAATGTACAATTTGCATACGTGGTACATGCAAAAAACAGCAAATACCAATGAAGAGTCCCTCATGGTGAAAGTCAAGCCAGAGCATTACTTCCATGGAAAAAATGTGTGGATTGATTTTTCAGAGTTGTTTCAGTTATTCCAACAAGACGCACTAGACAAATCTATCATCAGTTGCTATTGTCTGTAAGTGATTTCTTTCTGTAATTTAATTCTCTAGCTAGCTAGCTAGATGTGCTCTCGTTCATTAACTGTAATTATCCTCACTATATTCTTTTCTGTGGTATTATGCAGAATGAAGATGTATGAAATGAAAAAAACTAGACGCTATGGAGTTGGGTTCATTGACCCAAATACGATTAATCAGGCGATATGGGAAGATCAATATTCGAGAGAAGACACAGAGAGATTCCTGCTAGAGTTTTTGAAGCAACTAAACACCCAACCAAAAATACTACTTCCTTACAACTTCGGGTGAGTGTTACTATATCTTGTACTACAAATTCTATTTTTTGCTTACTAGATGTTAATAAGTGTAGTTGATGAGTTATGCACATGCCCGCTTATTTATAAAAAACGTGTGCGCATGCAGTTTCCACTGGATCTTGTTAATCATTGAAGTTGACAAGGGAAAAGTTGAAGTACTGGACTCACTATATAAGGATCCATCCGAATACGCAACCGTGAAGGGGATGTTCGACAGGTAATTTCAATCATTATCGCACTATGTCTGCCTCTTTACTTCATTTCCTGATATCAACTACTCCCTCCGTTCCAGAATATAAGGTGTATTGATTTCCGTGCAAGTCAACTATTTGAGTGTTTGACCAAGATTTATAGAATAAAAAATCAACATCTACAATACCTAATAGATATAATATGAAACTACTTTTCATGCTGGATCAAATGATATAAATTTTGTATTGTGGATATTGATACATTTTTCTAAAAACCCGGTCAAACATGCACTCGTTTGACTTTTGAAAAAACAAATACACCTTATATAAAGGAACGGAGGGAGTAGTTAATAACTCCTTTATTCATTTTCTTTGCCGGCGGGCAGGGCTTGGAAAAAGTTCATCGAAGAGGTCCCCGGCCAATGGAAACAACAGCTGAAATGGGTGCGACCCAAGGTAATTAAGTAGTACTAGCTAGCTACGTCCGTGTATCTCTTTAATTCTAGTTTCAATACCATTATCATGCTTGATTAATTATTACCTGATTGAATTTTATTCTCGTAAAGTGCATGAGACAGGAGAAGGGGAATAGTTTATGCGCATACTACGTTTACGAGAATATTCGCATGATCACGTCTGAAAGGAGCATAGATGAAAAAACTCTTTGGGTACGTTTGCCAGAACACTATCCATAATTTTTTTATCATGATCTAGCTAATATATATACACACAACTAATATATTCATCTTGATCTCCTGATTATAGATGATAGAGATGCGGGGCCAGCTCCTACCAACGGCTCGCGTACGAGCAATTCAAGAGAAAATAGCTGGATTTCTGGTCGACCAGGTCATAGATCCCAAAGGAGAATACCATTACAAGATCAAGCAGTAATGCCCTGAATATGTAATGATCCGCAAATTGTAGGAGAAATTGTATATATATATGTATGTGAATGGTCGTCGTACGAGAAATTCTTTTATATATATATATGCACAACGTGTACAGTATGTAGTAGCGTAATATATGTTTGAAATGAAAAACACAAAATTAAAAGGAAAAATAAACCAAAATTAAAAGAATTAAATACTTTTAGTCCCGGTTGGTGTTACCAACCGGGACTAACACCAACCGGGACTAAAGGTCCCCAGCGAATGGCCCCGGCAGGCGCCACGTGGTGGGCCTTTAGTGCCGGGCCGTGACGAACCGGGACTAAAGGGGGGGGGGGTCTTTAGTCCCCCCCCCCCTTAGTGCCGGTTGTAGAACCGGCACTAAAGGGCCTTACAAACCGGGATTAAAGGCCCGTTTTCTACTAGTGCGCAGCTTCCAGGGCGCCCGACCGCTCCTTCGATCGAGCCTCCCGGATCCCCGCGCCGAGACCTCCGCCTCGCCTCGCCACAAGCAGCAGCAGCTGCGTCGTCCCCTCCATCTCTCTGCCTCCTCTCCCCTCGATCCCGAATGGGTCGTGAAGCAGGCCGAGCCCCTGCGCTCTGCTCCTCCTCTGCCCCGAGCTCCTCCCGAACCTGCCCAGCCGCCTCGCCGAAGCAGCTCAGCAGGACCGCCCCCTTCCTCCTCCTCCTTTATTTCTCCTCCTTCCATGTTGGTTCTCTCTCTCTCTCTCTCTCTTGTCCTCTGTTCAGGACCTCCAGGACGCCATGGCCGACGGCCTCCTCATGCCTGGCACCGCCAAGCACTCCGCCGCCCGGATCCTGCACTGCCGCACCTCCTCGACCGGTTTCTGGCCGGATTCGCCGCCGCCAAGTCCACCTCGCCTGCGCTGCGCCGGCGCCGAAGTACCAGCGCCGCCGTGCTCCTGCCGTCCGCGTCAACGAGCGCAACGCCCAGCCGCCGCACGCAGCGCCATACGCCAGTGCCTGTGGGCCACTTCTGCCGCGCCGGCCCACGTCCTTCTGGCCCAGCCTCGCGCCAAGCCAGCCTCCTTCCCCAGCGCGGCCCAAGACTCCACACAGCCCAGCACCGAGCCGGCCCACTGGACCGGAATGTGAGCGCCGCCCGCCTATTCGCCCCCCCTGAGCGTATTTTAGTTATCGTGCGCGCAGTTCCTGTTGGGCTGGATTTGAAGATTCGGCCCGTATCGTTTTTTTCTGTGCGCTGCGAATTTCATAATTATCCAGAGAACGACAGTTTTTACAAAAAAAACCCTAGACTTCATGCATTTAATAACTTCACAACGATGCATCGGATTTAAATGATTTATATATGTAAAATGCTTAGAATTTTGTGTAGGTTCATAATGTGCAACTCGCACACATGATTAAAATGTTTCACTTGCTGTTTGCATTAAAATTGCCTAATAACATGCTAGAATGGTTTATTTCATAACTATTAAACCGTAGCTCCGAATTAAATAAATAATATATGTAAATTCACTAGAAAAACATGTAGAATCACATGGTGCATTTTAACTTGCTGTTTAACAACTTTAACATTGTGTTTAATTCAGAACAGTACCAAATTCGAAATTTGCTTATGGGGTCGTTTTGGAAATGCTATATGTTGTTTCCGGCCTCATTTAAACTTGCCTAAATGTGTAGTTTATTTATGCTTCACCTCTTGCCATGCTAACCAACATTTAATATTGATGAGTAACTTAAATGGGAGAGAATTAAATAATTGTATGTGGAATTTCGTCAATATGCAACCCGTTGCATATTGGGCTTCACTTAATTTGTAGTATTGATTGTTGCACTTTGCCATGCCATGCCTCTTTAAACTGGACATGCATCATACTTGATATGCATCATGCCATGATTATGTGATGTTTGTTTATCATGTTGTTTGCTTCTTTCCGGTTGTGCTTCTTCTCGCTAGTTCCCGGTAACGTTCGGAGATTGAGGATTCGTTCGACTACGATTGTTCGACTACTTCATGGGTTCGGTCTTCTTCCAAGCGGGATTTCAGGCAAGATGATCATTACCTTGGATATCACTACTATCTTTGCTTGCTAGTTGTCTTGATGCTATCGCTATGTCTCGCTACATACCACTTGTTTGTCAGCCTCCCAAATTGCCATGATACAGTCTCTAACCTCCACCATCCCAGCAAACCGTTGATTGGCTATGTTACCGCTTTGCTCAGCCCCTCTTATAGCGTTGCTAGTTGCAGGTGCAGTGCAGGTTGTTCCATGTCGGGACATGGATATCATGGGATATCACACTATCTTGATTATTTAATTAATGCATCTATATACTTGGTAAAGGGTGGAAGGCTAGGCCTTTTGCTTGGTGTTTTGTTCCACTCTTGCCGCCCTAGTTTCCGTAATACCGGTGTTATGTTCTTGATGAGCGCTCCTAACATGTGTGGGTTTTATGGGGACCCCCTGATCACTCGTTTTAGGATAAAACTCTTCCAGCAAGGCCCAACATTGATGTTAACATTTGCCTAATAACAACTAAAACTTGCATAGGGACTTTTCGGACCCCGTGGATAATTAATCAACAACCCGGGCCAGTGCTCCTCATGAGTGTTGGTCCAAACTAGAGCACTGTGCGGGGCCGCCCCTTGGCAACTTGGGGTATTTGGTACCTGTACGCGTCGCTTATCCGATCGTGGCCTGAGAACGAGATACGCGCGGCTCCTATCAGGGTGTCGGCACGTCGGGAGGTCTTGCTGGTTTAGTTTTACCTTTGACGAGTGGCTTGTCCACCGGGATTCCTTATAGGCATCGTGTTATCACAGTGTGAGGTTTTTCCATCGGATGCGTGTGGTAATTTGTGATGGACTACTTGGAGCACCCTTGCAGGGTTAAATCTTTCGGAAAGCCGTGCCCGCGGTTATGTGGCGACTTGGAAATTTATAATATCCGATTGTAGAGAACTTGACACTAAATCTAATTAAAATACACCAACCGTGTGCGTAACCGTGATCGTCTTTTTTCGAAAGAGTTCGGGAAGAGAACACGGTGGGGTTATGTTTGACTCGTAAGTAGGTGTTCAGAATTACTTCTTGATCATTACTAGATTGTGACTGTTTATGCGTAGTTAACTCTTCTTATTCTTGTACTCGTAAGTTAGCCACATTCAAATGCTTAGTGCTTGCTGCAACCTCACCACTTAACCATTCCTCACCCATTAAGCTTTGCTATTTTTGATACCCTTGGTAATGAGATTGCTGAGTCCCCGTGACTTACAGATTACTACAACAACAAATGCATGTACAGGTAAAGCGATGCTATGACGTGAGAGCGATGCTTGTTCTATTTGAAGTTCTTCTTCTGCTTCTTCTTCTCCGTCGATCATAGGATGGGTTCCTGGTTGGCAGCCTGGGACTAGCAGGGTGGATGTCGTCCTTCTTTCGTTTGATTTCATCCGTAGTCGGATCCTGTTTTTCTGTATGATGATTGCTATGTATTGATGTATTCATGTTGTAGCTTGTGGCGAGTGTAAGCCTTTATCTGGTATTCTCATCTATTCCGTATATAGTATGTTATAATGATATCCACCTTGCGAAGCATCTCCGACATGCGCTTCTATCCTTAAGTGAGACTTTAAGTCCCTTGAGGATAGAACCGCATATTGAGCGTTACAGCTGTCATCGTTGTCCTCACGCATGCTTGCCCGTGCGGTGGCCCACGCGTAGTGCGGCCCACGCGAGCGAGGCGAGGGACAGGCCCGGGACGGTCGATGGTGGTGCTGTCATCGTTGTCCTCACGCATGGAGGCGAGCCAGAGGGTGGCGGTGCCGGTCGCAGGGGGAGGACGGGGGCGCCAGCGGCCAGCAAACTCGGAGGCAGCGGCGGCACGACCACGTCCGGGTGTGGTGGCGGCAGCTGCGAGGCTCCCTGCGTGCTCCCTGCATGACCTGGCAAGGGAAAAAGAAAGAACTGAGAGGAGGAAGGAGAAAGCAGGGAGAAGGAGAGGTGCTATGGGGCAGCGTGCGTGAGGACGCGGGAGGTGGATCGGGCGCTGAGCGTGCGCGTGGAGGAGGGGAGGCTCGGTGGTGGCCTCGATCCGATCTGGGTCGAGCTGCAAAACAGCAGCGGCCGTTGAGGGAGTGTGCTGTGTGGTGGTTTAGTTCTCCGCTAGACAGAGAGACGGGGAGAAAAGATAGGAAGGGAATCGGGGATGGGGGAGAAGAAGGCGTGGGGGAGAGACAAGGATGAGAACGGCTGAGACGGATAAGGTTGGAGCTCAGCGGTGAGCGGCTAAGACGAGGACGAGGATGAGAACTGCGGTGCGTGCACGCATCGCCCGCTCGGACGGCTGGTTTGTCTACAGCTGGATATTTACCCATCAAATCGTTTGATTCTCTCTCGCCGTGCATGCATTTGATTGCTTCTCCGAATCTACATACGCATGCCGGGTTTGTTTTTACATTTTTTTCTTCTTCTTGAAGATTTGCATCTGTTTGTGTAGTAAATACATAAATTATCTCCGGGCGCTGCTGATTTCGGTTTATACGAGTGCATAATAAACCATCGACGCAAAACATAGGCATTTACATGTCATGGCCACAAAGTCTTTAATTGTTATCAATAAAGTTGTTGTTCCGGATCAGGAAGAAGATGCATGCTTGATGTCCCTGGAGAAGTTGTTTTTTTAGAGACGTCCCTGAATATGGTTATGTTGAAGGTGAAGATGGTTATGTTGAAGGTGGTACGGAGGAACGAGGCAACCACTTTATACATCCTTTTGACCCAAACATTGATGCTATGGAGAAACAAGAACAATTGCATCCAGATAAAATTACTTTGGAAGTGCTGCATATACGACATTTTTATTTTCTGATGTCAGGGCAATGGTTAATCTATCGGTGTGGTATGCTTTGTCACTAGGCATTGACAGAATGATCTACAACGTCGTACTGAAGTCGGACGAAAAACATGGTGAATATAGCAATGCTTTTACTTTAATATTATTTTTCTGCTTTCTAAATTGCTTCAAGGAAAAACATGATACTCTAGCATGCAAACAACGCATATATTCTCATGCTTATGTCCAGCGTAATTAGATTTATTTATAAGTAGCTCGTATGCTCTATTTATGATGCAAATTTTATATACGTTATTTAATCAACAACAACTTCATATACTATACAAAACTCTCATGCAGGCAAGCAATTTGGATGGCAATCTAGAGTCATGGATGCCAAGGAACAAAGAAAGAAAAAAGATAGAGAGCGGTATGTACAAATGACCAGTGAAGAAAAACTGAAAAAACTGAAAAAGCATCATGAAGCCTATCAACCAAACAAAAGAATTAAAGATTCAACCTAGTTGCAAAAAAAATACACACAAGGGAAGACGAAATATGCAAACATGGAGTCAACACAGAAGATAAAAAAGTGCGCATGGGAAAGGCAGAAATACGCAAATATGCAACCAGAGCTAAAGAAAGCTAGAATAGAGCAGATTACAGCTAACCGTGAATTGCGGCGCAACACACTAAGCAAAGATTCTATTGCGATAGAGAATCCTGCATATATCGCGACAGATCAGGAAGTTGGTACATCTATACGACAAGGACTTCATGGTTAGCACACACACAACATTCTTAGACGCTAGGCGAAGTATACGAGATTTTTATTGTGTGATATCAGTAACTCAACATAAGTGTTGCGTGTATGATTTTTTATTATCAGCAAGATGGTTAATTTACAGGTGAGTTATGCATTGTCACTATATATTGACGGTCTAGTCTACAACGTCGTATTGAAGTCAGGCAAAAAACATCATGTGCGCTCTTACTTCAAAATTCCTTTGAATTAGTAACTGAACTCTTGGGGAATGTTCTTCAAAGTCGAGAAAAAATGCACTCGGCAAAAGTCCTCCATGCACCCTTCTCTCTCCAACCACTAACCCTCCACCCTGTAGCAACGCACGGGCATGTTTCCTAGTCTATTATTATTTTTCTTCTACAAAATACCAAGAAGTTGGTGCGATCATTGGTAACTACTTTGGATATTCAATGGCATTTCCTCACCTGCATTTTTCCTTCCAAAATTTGCATGGCAGCATGGAGTTCTTCTTCTTTTGTTTAAGTTTTCTAAGATGCATTAATGATTGCTGGGGTTTAGTAGACATTGCTATGTTTAATTGCCATTTAACTGAAGGAAGTGGTCTGGGTTTAGAATGCAATTGTTTCATTATGAAGCTTGTTATGGTAGAATTTATCCAAACTCCAGACCCGTGAGTATCATGAATGGCCTCTTTTTTATGCAAAATTGCATTAGTATATCTCCTGATTAATTAAAGTACCGATGGAAGATCAGTATATTTTTTTTTTGATGGGAAGGCCTTCATGGCTAGCTTTATTTATCAATGACACTTACATCATCCGCCAGAAACTTTACAATAAAATCAGGCGGTGAATCCACCCACACAGAAGGGTTATTAACACTACCCCAGCTAGCTAGCTCATGAGCGACAAAATTTGATTCTCTATTACAATGCTCTACTGAAACCTTCCCAAAATCTTGTAAGAGGGTCCTGCATTCTTCCAATATTGGGGCTGCTACCATGCCTTGGCCTTCGTTGCACCTGATAGCTTCTACCACAAGTACATTATCCATCCTCACCAAAACGTTGTTACATCCTAAGCTTTGGAGAAGCTTTAGGCCTTCCCTTAGTGCTGCCGCTTCTGCCGAGACCACATCAGCTACATGCAGTAAGTTCGCCGTGGAAGCACCGATTAAGTTACCCCGATTATCCTGCACTATGGCCCCGCATCCACCTGTATGTTCACCCACAAGAAATGATGCATCCACATTAAGAACCTGTTGGTTCGATAATACCACCGGCCACCAGTTCAGCCTAGGAGAATTCTTCGGCTTCCCAGTAGCACGGACAAAATTGAGGGTCAAAGCATGGATCGCCATCGCTGTATGTTGTGGCGTTTGAATAGTTTCTCCACGGACATATTGTCTGCGTTGCCACCATAGATACCAGCAGGTCGCAGCTACTAGTTCTGGTAAATCAATTGCATCCACGTAGGCGTGTTGATGCTTGTTATCACATAGGAGGAGCTCAAAAATACCTGCACCCGTCCGATCTTCGGCACAAGCTTCTGTCACAATATTCTCCATTCCCAATGACGCCCATACTGCCCGAGCTCGCTGGCAAGAAAATAGTGCATGGCGGACGTCTTCTGCTCCCTCCGTGCAATTTGGGCAGTGCGATCTACTGCCAATGTGGCGATTCACTAGGACGCTGTAGCAAGGTATTGCGTTGTGTAAACATCTACATACAAAATTTTTGACTTTTCCTGGTAGTTTCAGGTGCCAAAGCTTCTTCCATACTGGGTGTGGCGTCGAGCCACTCTGATAATTACTCCTCTCGTCTTCCCGTAGATAGGTATCTTCCCACTGTTTGTGATAAGCTGAGCGTACCGAGAAAATTCCATTCTTGTTCAAGTGTCAACCAACATGGTCCTCTGTGAATTGCTGATATAGAGGGATTTGAAGAATGCGATCTGCATCTATGTGCCAAAAATTGTCTCTTATCAATTGTTCATCCCACTCTCCCGAAGATGGGTCAATCAGTTCAGACACTTTCGTTAGGACCTGACCTCCACGAGCAGTAAGAATTTTTCTTGAAGCACTATTTGGAATCCAACAATCTTCCCAAATGTTTATTTTAGAACCGTCTCCAACTCTCCAAATATGACCTTTCTTGAAGGTTAAAACCTTTCTTCAACTCACAATTGAGGATATCCCCACTTGGGTAGTATCTTGCTCGGAGAACTCTTGCTCAAAGGGAGTCATAATTCTCAATGAGCCTCCAGCATTGCTTTGCTAACATGGCCATATTAAAACTATGTATGTCTCTGAACCCCATACCACCCCTCTTCGTCGGTACACACATTTTCCACCACGCGAACCAATGCATTCTTCTCCGGTCTTCCTCATCACCCCACCAATATTGCGACATTGCGTCAGTGATCCCCTTGCAAATTTTCTTCGGGAATTTAAACACACTCATCGCATATGTTGGGATGGCTTGGGCCACCGCTTTAATTAAAGCTTCTTTCCCACCAAAAGAGAGGGTTCGTTCCTTCCATCCATTGACCATAATCTGAATTCTTTCAATTAGGTGCTTAAAACAGGTCACTTTGTCCACTCCAATCATTGATGGTAAACCAAGATATTTATCTGATAATGACTCAGTCATAATATTCAGAATTTGGCATACCTCCGCTTTTACTTCCACCTCTGTATTCGGACTGAAAAAGATTGAACACTTGGCCTCACTCACCAACTGGCCAGATGCCGCACAATAATCATCCAGGATTGATCTAAGGGTTTGTGCATTTTGTGGGTTTGCCTTCATCAAAACAAGTGAGTCATCAGCGAATAACAAGTGAGATATAATGGGGGACTCACGGCACACCTGGACTCCATTTAGATTCCCTGCTGCCTCTTCATGGGAGATAAGAGCGGACAGACCTTCCGCGCAAAGCAGGAATAAGTAAGGAGATAGAGGGTCACCCTGGCGCAAACCCCTCATTGGCAGAAAAGGCATCGTCTCATTTGAATTAAACCTGACTTTATACTCTACTGAGGTGACACAGGCCATTATTAGTTTCACCCATCTGCTATCAAAACCAAGCTTGATCAACATTGCCTCCAAGAAAACCCATTCGACTCTGTCATATGCTTTATGCATATCAAGTTTAACTGCGCATGTGCCCACCTTCCCCTTCTTTCTCTTCTTCATCGTGTGCAAGCATTCGTATGCGACTATCACATTATCAGTTATGATTCTACCGGGAACAAAAGCACTTTGTGTCTCACTGACTACCTCCGGTAGTAGCAGTTTCAACCTTGAGGCCAACATCTTAGAGATTACCTTATACACAACGTTACACAGACTAATCGGTCTGAACGGTGTGATTTTCTCAGGGGTGTCCACTTTTGGGATGAGGACTATGGTGGTTGTGTTCCACCCCTCCGGTATAACTCCACTGTTGACTGCCTGCAAAACCTCACGTACCAAATCATCCCCCAGGATCAGCCAAAATTTCTTGTAGAAGATTGCATGCAGGCCATCCGGTCCTGGAGCTTTCAGGTCCCCTATCGAGAAGAGGGCCTTCTTCACCTCCTCTGCCGTGTAAGGGGCTAAGAGAAACTCGTTCATGTACCTCGTGACCTTAGGCTTAACTTTATTTAAGACATTTGCATCAGGTACAGCAACTTCAGAAGAAAATAAGCCTTGAAAATAATCAGCTATAAGTGACCTCATTGCTTCATTATCCTCTACCCAACTACCATTATCATCCAGAAGTCGCCTAATGTGATTTCTTTTCTTACGCGCAGTTGCAAAGTTGTGAAAGAAATTCGTATTTCTATCTCCGAATTTGAGCCAGTTTGCTCTACTTCGTTGCACCCAATAAATTTCTTCACGTTCCAGAATTTCCTCAATCTGTACAAGTACAGTTCGTTGCCGGTCCGCCGCCTCATCATTAAGGGGGCCCAACCGCAACGTCTCCAGCTCCGCCTTCAGCTCTTTCAACTGTTTTGGGGTGCCTTCAGAATCTCGCGGTCCCAGATGTGCATTGCCTCATGAACAGCCGCTGTACGGTCCGCCAACGACGAATTAGGGCTCGTCCGCTCCCATGCTTCTGTAACAAGCTGTAGCACATCATCCTCCTGTAGCCACCTCGCTTCAAATTGCTTTATTTTTGTTCTGAAGCTATCCCCTACCACGTCCCCTTCCGTATCCAAGAGGATGGGCCTATGATCAGATTTAGAATGTTATGTGTTCGTCACCTTTGCATGCGGGAACAGTAGGTGGAACTGACCATTGCATACGGCCCGATCCAATCTCTCCCGCAGCCTTCTCCTTCTCCAGGTGTATTGGTCCCCAGCATAGCCCATGTCCTCGAGTTCACAGTCAACCAGAGCGTCTCTGAAGTTCTGCATCAAGTTCATCGGCCTCGGCGCTCCTCCTTCCTTCTCATGTGAATACAAAATCTCGTTGAAATCACCAACGACCACCCAAGACAGGCGTTCTTGCTGATACAGGCTTCTCAAGTAGACCCACGAAAGGTGTTTATCCTCCCACCGTGGTTCGCCATAAAAGCCAGTGAACCTCCATCCCTCATCACTATCCGTCCCCATCTTCACATCTATGAAATTTTTTGATTTTCCTCCTGTCGTGAGGGTCACCGGACTACGCCAAAATAAGAGCAGGCCCCCACTATTTCCAACACTCTCCACCACCTCCACATGATCCATTTTGATTTTCCTCCTAAGCTTTTCGCCAAAATAAGAGCAGGCCCCCACAATTTTGTCCTAAGATCAGTATATATAATTATATACTGCGACTCAAAATTACAATTGTCAAGTTTTGTAAGATGGATATTACTGGTACTAGTCATCTAGAAAAATTACGAGAACAAGTGTCAAGTCTAGAACTTCAACTTTGGTGTGCCGGTGATGGTTGTATATTTTCCAGGTAATTTTTTGGGATTCGTTAGCCAAAAGCCCAAAACGTTGATACTAGCACATGCCTTCATGGTATAGAGAAATCAGGGATTTTTCTACAGTAAAAAAAAGGAAAACCTCAAAGCCCACCCAAAGGATGAGTCCGATCCGACGACAAAATTGTGTACAGTACGAAATTTTGAAGAAACCAGATCGGATTCAATCAACCGGCCTATCGCTAAGGTACTGCATATAAAATCTGTTGCGCCGGTGGAGACCAAGTCCCGGATTGATAGATTGCGAAGAAAAGTTGCAAAAGATTTTACGGCAGATGAGCAGCGACAGCGACAGCGACTACCGGCGCGTCCGAACGCCGACGCGACACCGCCGTCGGAGCGATGACAGCGAAGACGAGGAAGAACGACATTGTCGCCGCCGCCACAGCAGCAGTAGCTCCAGCATCAGACGTGTCAGCAGCAGTAGCGATAGTAGCAGCGGCCGTAGCAGCAGCAGCAACAGCCGTCGGCGTTCGCCAGGAATCTACTGGAGCAGGAGCAGGAGCTGGCGGAACCAGAGACGCAGCCGTAGCAGGAGCCGAAGCAGGAACCGGAGCTGGAGCCATGTGTTGGCGCTGCCTCTCGCAACACCTTCTTCTTTCTTGTGGTTGTCTCTCACACCTCACGCATGAACTCAAGAAATGGAGACACAAGTGTTTTTGGCCTCGGCTGCCTCACGCAGCCCGAGCTTTTCTCTCTTTCTATTCCCTTGTCTCTACTCCAAAACAAAATAACTACAGCTTATATACACACACGCACACCTAGCCAGCCATCACGTCCGGCCACCACGCATGCACTAACCGGCCACTACACTCGGCCACTACCCCAACTACCTACATCACTAACCAACTACATACATGCATGCCCATACCCAGCGCCTGGCCTGCATCCTCCTAACGGCCAGCCACCACACCTGTATGGCATGCAAAGCACACGTACATAGCTAGGTACTAACAACACTAACAGACTCTCGCTAATTCTACGCCTCAGCTCCGAGCCTCCAACTGGTTTGTCCAGCGCTCCAGCCCCTTGCGCGTCCGGCCGATTCTCACGACTATGCTGCATCGCACGGCACCGCGGCTTCACACCGCCATCGGCATCTCACCATGGTCGCGGCATCACACGGCAGTCCGGCATCTCGCCTCCTCCACGCACTCGACGAAAGCTTCGACGACTAGCTACTCCTAGACCATCTAAGTTACATGCATAACGAAAGCAAACTAAAATGCTGATACAATAATATCAAGATTAGTTCTAACACCATGCTGCCGCCGCCGACAACGAGTTCACCGTGCGGATCGACAACTACGACGAGCTCTTCAACTGCGCCTTGTGCCACGGCCTTCTCTCCTCTCCCGTCTACGAGGTACGTACCTTCATCGGTCGAGCCTAACACCAATCCATCCATCTACTACTACGTACTCTTTTTCTTGATTTCTCCTGATCATATCGTTTCATGGCGCAGTGCGGCGACGGGCACCTGACCTGCCACCGCTGCCACGACACCGACCTCATGGCGTCCACCCGCTGCGGCTCCAAGGACTACAGCCGCAGCCGTGCCGTCGCCAGGATGGTCCGGTCCGTCCGCTTCGCGTGCCGCAACCGCGAGCACGGCTGCGCCGCGTCTCTGCCGCGGCACGGCGTGGAGGAGCACGAGCGCACCTGCCGGTACGAGCCCTGCTTCTGCCCGGTCTGCGAACGCACCTTCTTCCCTGGCGTCAATGCCGGCGCGCTCGAGGTGCACCTCACCGACCGCCACGACTGGCTCCTCCACCGCCTCACCTACGGCGAGGAGGTCTTGGTGGACGTGGACCCGGACAGTCTCGCTCTCCTCCGCGCCGACGACGGCGAGCTGTTTCACCTTGACCTCAAGCGCACGCGGACTGCAGCGCACGCGGACGGTGGCACGTCCATGTCGGTGATCCGCATGCGGCCCGACAACGCGGCTGGGGCGGAGGCGCAGTTCATGTACGAGGTGAAGCCACCGGGCACGGCGTGGCGGATGCAGGCGCCGGTGTGGAGCACCTCGCTGCGGCGAGGGATGGAGGACGGGAATCAGCTCAGCGTCACCGTGCCGGACGACAGGTTGCGCATGGTCAACGTGTGCGTCTGGAGCGTGTCATAAACTCCAGACGTATTCTATACAAAATACATAATCGATTTCTCTAGGCGTCATTCAGACATTGTCACAAAAGCTCTTATTGATCTTGTCATTGTCATACAAAAGTTTAACCTCTTTTCATCTTCTGTTAGGAACCACGATCAACGATTCCTCTAAATTTCCCTTAATCGATATATAGCCACAAACTTGTATCAGTTTGTGTTCTCATATGCTTCCATATGCTACCTGGAGTCTTTGTTGTTTCAAGATGTTAGAGAACCCTATCAATTTCCTGTGCTGGAACATCAAGGGGCTGAATTGCCGATATCGACGCATGACCAGTCATGAGACCACGCACCCGAAGAATCAAACGAACCCCCTCTCCCGACCCCCTCGCGCCGCCACCCCAGGGCGACACCAGGGGGGTCAGATCCCAGCGCCGCCCGTCCCAACCCCACCCCGGCAGATCCTGCCGCCGGTGTTGGCCGCGGTGGCGGCGGTGCCCGGCGCCAGAGGCGCTAGGGCAAGAGGATGTGGTGGCAGCCCTCGAGGCGACTGGGGCGCCTCGGGCAGGGTGCTTCGCACGGCGGCCAAGGCGGCTTCCTGGCCATGCGGCGGCAATCGATGGCCCCATGGCCGGCGTGGTACTCCGGTGGTTCCCTGGCTCTGCGATGGGTGGCGGCGACGGCCGTGGATCTGGCATCCCGGCCAGATCCGTCGTCGATCCTTCACGTGGATGGTCGGCGGCGTGATGAGGGCTCCGGTGAGGGGATGGAGGATCTCCGCCGGAGTACCGGCGGCGGCATACGTCTTCATGACGAGGCTCCGCGCGGTTCCAGCCGGTCGCGAGATCGGGACGACGCGGCTTCCGGTGAAAATCGCACCTGACTGCAGTCTTGGCGGACGATGGCGGCGTCTCTGCCGTTGTTTTCTTCTCGGGGCATCGTCGTTGCAGGTCACGTCAACTCGATCGGGATGTTCCGGGGGAAACCCTAAATCTGGGTCTACCGGATCGGACGATGACGACGCCTTTGGTGTCGTTCTCCCTCCTGGGGGCATCGTTTTGGAGCAAGTGTTGGCTGGAGGGGACAAGAGGAGGAGCGGTGTTACATCTACTGCAAGGCCGATGGCGGATCTCGGTGGCATGGCGCTGCGGAGTTTCGGCGACGGGCGCGTGTGGATGGATACGTGCAGGATGGTGGCGTTGTCTGGCACCGTGGTGGCGTCGACGGCAGGTCTGGCAAGGTCGATGCGTCAGTGCCTACTCTGGAGATGGATCGGTGGAAGACGGCGGCGGCGGCCTCTGAGAGTGCGCCGGACCGGTGTGTGCCCCAGCAACGCGGTTTGGTTGGGGCCTCCGGCTTTAGATGTTAAGCTTTGGTGTGATGTCTGTTTGGTATTCGGCTCGGACAATCGGCACCCCTTCATCAAGTGGATAGGAGTAGCGATAGATGTTGCCAAGATAGTGGCTTCAGACTACCTGATGTATTACTTTGTAAGGTCTTTGTGAATAATTAATAAAATGGTTGTATGCATTGCCCAGATGAAGAGGCCGGGGGTCATCCTCCTTTTCAAAAAAAAAATGTCTCATTTTTTTTTTGAAAAGGAGGATGACCCCCGCCCTCTGCATCTGGGTGATGCATGCAGCCATTTTATTAATTATTCACAAAGACCTTACAAAGTAATACATCAATATGTCTGAAGCCGTCATCTTGGCAACAACTGTCGCTACTCCTATCCATTGATGAAGGGGTGCAGAAAGTGTGAGTCGAATACCCATACCTCTCACCTAGCCTAACATCTAAAGCCGGAGGCCCCGACCAAGCCACATACCGGGTCTGGGGCACAAACCAGTCCGACGCACTCTCATAGGTCATCGCCGCCGTCTTCCATCAATCCATCTTCAGAGCAGGTACTGACGCATCGACCTTGCGAGGCCTGCCGTCGACGCCCCCACGGCGCCAGACAGCGCCTCCTCCCTACTCGCATCCATCATCACGCATATGTCGCCGAGACTTTGCTGTGCCTTGCCGCCGAGACTCCACGACGTCGATGCGCCACAGGGAACGCCACTCCACCGCAGATGCCGTCCGCTGGTCCCTCGAGCCTATGCACACCTCCAGGAATGGCGCCCTCAACAGGGGTACGACACACGAGCGCCGCCGTCATTCGATCGACTGATCTAGGGTTTTCCCCGGAGGTAGCGGGTAGGGGTCTAGAGCTTCTCCATGACGATGCCTTCAAGAAGGGGACGACGCAGAAGAACGCCGCCATCGCCGACCTTGGCAACGTGCTAAGAGTAGGGTTTTCACCCGGATCAGCTCGAGGACCATCCATCCAGCATCGTGTGCACGGGACCGCCACCGATCACCACCGCCGCGCATGGAACAGGCAACACCGGCCGGATCAGATCTGACCGGAGCAGGCCCACCATGCCGTCGCCGCCGTTCCGAGGTCAGATCCGATCTGACTCACCACCGCCGCGGGCACGCAGCCAGCGTACAACGGGCCGCCCCCACCGCGTCACCGTCCCGATGAGGACGCCGCCGCCGTGAGCCGCCGCCGCTGCGCTGCCGATCCCCGCGCCCGCCCGACGCCGCCGCCTGGCGTGACCGCCCCGCACCGGCCATCCCCAGGCGAAGAGAACAGGCCCCGCCGCCGGCCACCGCGAGGGGCTTTGCCCCAGCGGCCCCGGCCGGCGGCGAGGGTAGGGGAAAGTGGTGAGGAGGCGAGGGGAAGGAGATGCGCGCCGCCGCCCGAGTCGCCCGCGGGGAGGGACGACGCGGAGGTGATAGCCGCATCCAGTTGCCACATCGTGTGTTTACAAGAGTCTAAACTCGATGTCATCGACCAGTTCACTGCATCTTTCTTGGGTGGGAAGGCTGCGAGTTTTGCACAGAGGCCTGGCATTGGCACCCGAGGAGGCATCCTGCTTCTGTGGGACGACAATCTCGTGAAAATGTATAGCTAACATCACAATCGCTGAGTATTGCCTTTCAGCATGGGTACACATTAGAGAAAACAACACTACCTTCAAGCTGACCACTGTGTATGGACCAAACGCCTCAGCAAGAAAAGATGACTTTGGACTGTGCATATTTATTGTGTTACCAAATATTTATTGCCAAAGAAGAGATTAATTACCGGCTGTGAATTTATTGCATTACCAAATATTGTTCTGATTTGAATGGCCAGATAAGAATCATAAACCGGTGGTAGGGTGGAGGTAACGTACGGAGGGAGGGCGGACGAAGAATGGGCGAAGAGAAATTGACTAAGATGAAACCTTACGTCATTTTTAGATAGTATAAATATAGAGATATTTTTTAGATAGTAAATACAGAGATATGGTCCTCAATTGATCCTTGAGACTCGTGAACTCATGTTTTATCAAAGATTTAAATCACCTTCTATTTGGCCATGATTGTGCCGCTATTACGGCTGGAAAACCTCAATGCTATCTGCCCTTCAACATAAATCGTGGGATATGGCGCCGTTATCGTGCGATTTAGGCTTGTCGCAACAGGTCCTTTGCATGTGATTTTAATTCTTGTGTTTTACGGATCGTATTATCGTCACACGAAACATGAGTACGACATATACACGCGCGCGCGCACACACACAAAGACCGAGTGTACTCAATGGTTGTCTACTATTCCATAAGAAAAAAATAGTTAGCTTGTTTCATACTCCTTCCTTTCCGGTTTAAAGGGCTCATCTCACAAATTTTAGATTTCCATTATATTAGGCTCACTTTGAGTCCAATTGAGTTAAAGTGGTTTGAGTCTCACGCCACATTTAATTCATACAGATAAAAGAGAGGGAATTAGTGGTCATGCATGCATCTTTTTCGTTTTTTTATTCTACATGCACCCTGCAAGTCCAATAAAAGGGAGGGTGCTACACTTATAGCTTCGGGAATCGAATATGTGGAAAATATTTCATTGGGCAGTTTTGTATCCACGAAACTCGTGCCATTCACTCACAATCTACCATGGTTGATGAGATTTCATATTTGAGCCCTCTAAACCGAAAAGGAGGGAGTAAGTTACGTGAAATTCGCATACATCTTGATTGTCCAGCCTTTAGATATAAATCTAGAAAAGTTGATAACAGATTAAAATAAATCATGAAAGTAAGAAATATGTAAATAAAATGGAAAATGGAATTACATAGAACAAAAATATATAATGTACCTCTAAAAAATATATAATGTACAGGAAAGAAAACCGTGAAGAAACAAGAAAAACTGAAAGCAAAAAACGAAAAGGAAACAAACAAAAATAATAACGTATGGTACACATCAGCGAACGAGCGAGGGGAGACGCGAGAACGGGCCGGCGAGACAGACCCTTACTCTCGCTATAAGCGACATATATGGTCTGCGCTGCTTTTCCTCTCGCCTGCACCCAGACTCTCTCCCGTCGCTTCTTATTGGGCAGGCCCGAGTAGCTTCTTCTCTACTTCTTTGTTCGTTCATTCTTGTTTCTCTTTTACTTTTGTTCTTTTCAATATAAAAACGAAACACATATATTTCAAAAACTTCATTTACTTAATATTTCTTTAAAAAAATAACCTGGAATTTCGAAAAGTTGACGTGTGCAAATTTTTTGTTAACATAATTTTTTAAAAATGTTATAGTATTAAAAAATGTTAATTTTTTATTCATGCCTTTCAAAAAAAATGTAAGTGACATTTCAATACAAAAAAACCATGTTCGCATAATTTTAAAAATGTATTCTATCATTCAAAAAGTAGTGTACATGAAATATTAAGAAACTATTTGCGTGTTCCAAAAATATGTTCATGACATTTTCTAAGTAAAAATATATAACGTTAAATCGTATGCTTCAGAAAATATACGTAAAATTTTCAAAAAATATTTAGGGGTTCCAAAAATATGTCGACACATTTGTAAAAAAACATTTATACAAAATAAATGATCATGTAGTTTAAAAAAATGTTTCGTATCAATAAAAAATGTATGCGACATTTTAAAAATGTTCACGTGTTAAAAAATATGTTCATGACATTTAGAAAAATGTTTATACAATATCAAAAATATTAAACACGTATTTGAAAAAATGTTCAAAACATGTATTTGAAAAAATGTTAGAGGGAATACTCTGACAGCCTAAGGGTCAATTTGCTCCCCTCCCCCCCCCCCCCCCCCCCACCCAACACCCGGCAGTCATTTCTCCTGTTTTTATTTAAAAATAATCTGAACTAGCTACATAGCTGAACCAAACACAGCCTCACTCTACTTCCTCCAGTTAATTAAAGAGCATAGAGCAGTTGCTTAGAGATAGGTAGAGTTGATCGGATCTGATCAGGTTTCTTCAAAAAATTGAAGGAATTTTGTCTTCTAAACTGAAGGGATTGTACTACCACAGCTCTTGGATCAAATACTAGTTCAACAGTAATATTCATCTTACTAACTACTCAAACTAATTTTGAGTTCCAGGTTATTTACTGATCTTCCATTGGCACTTTAATTAATCAGTACATCCAAAGCTACTTTGCATAACCAAGAGCAGCCCCATTCATGACACTAATGAGTTTGTAATTAGGATAACTTCTACCATTTCAAATGAAAACAAGCTACATAACAAAACAATCTTCTAAACTCAGTCTACTTCGTCCTGTTACATGGCAATTAAGCAGCACAGAGCAGTCATTATAAGTGATAGTAGTTGCAAGGAACCTACTAAATCTGTGACCCAAAGCCTCAGACCATAACTTCTTGCCAAGATCCCTATGGCACCTGTCTGTCGATGAGTTGCGAAAAGGCTCTGTCCACAGCCTCTAGCTGAGATCCCTACGGCGCCACTCTGTCGATGCGGATGTGTACAGTGAGTTCACCAGATGAGCTGTCGGCGAGTTCCGGGGGTGAGTTCACCAGATGAGCTCTCGGTGAGTTCACCAGGAACCACGATCAACGATTCCTCTAAATTTCCCTTAATCGATATATAGCCACAAACTTGTATCAGTCTCTATTTTGATATGCTTGCATGTGCAGCCTGGGGTCTTTGTTGTGTCAAGATGTTAGAGAACCCCATCAATTTCCTGTGTTGGAACGTCAAAGGGGCTGAATTGCCCAGATCGCCGCATGACTCTTCATGAGACAATAGCCGCATCCAGCTGCCACATCGTGTGGTTACAAGAGTCTAAACTCAGATGTCGTGGACCAATTCACTACAACTTTCTTGGAGGAGTTTTGCACAGAGGCCTGCCATTGACAACAATCTCATGCAAATGTCTAACGCCACAATCGTTGAGACTTGCCTTTCGGCGTAGAGAAAACGACACTATCTTCAAGCTGACCACTGTTTAAGGACCAACCGCCTCGGCAAGAAAAGATGGCTTCTTCGCAGAGCTCATCGCGCAAAAGCCTCTGGATGGGTATGTGAACATCATATAATACACTGTAAACATTTTAGAATACATGTTGAAGATTTTCAAAATACATGGTCAGTGAACATTGTACAATACACTGTGAACATTTTTTAATTCACGGCTAAAAAAATATATATGTCACGAATTTTCTTTTTACATTTCAACAACATTTATTATGAATTACATTAACATTTTTTACAGATTCACGGACATTTTTTAAAACTCTCATTAACAAATTTTTAAATGTGTGAACATTTTTTAAATGCCATGAACATTTTCTAGAAGTTGCATGAACAATTTTTTACAATGGTTAACAATTTTTAAATGTGCGATGAACGTTTTAATAAATTAAGTAACTTATTTTTTAAATACTCTCTCTGTCCCATAATATAAGACGTTATTACATCCAATATTATGGGATGGAGGGAGTACATGTATTTAGAATATTGCAAACTATAAAAAACTAACAAAAAGAAACCTAAAAGGAAAAAATGAACAAAAATAATCAATATGCAACGAGTGATGAAAAAGAGCCACAGGGGCTTGCCGGGGGTGGCCCATAGGGCTCACGCGGCCCAGCCCATGGCCGCCTGGTGGGGCCGCGTGGGGTCCATATAGAAAAAAACTTACAGCACCTGGGGCCGAGGTGATAAAAAAAACAAAAAAGAATGTATGTGTACGTGCGGTCGGCCTATACTCCAGCGCCTGGCTCACGTGAGACGTGCGCCTACACTGCGCATGGGCATGGCCCATTTAACGGGACACTACAGGCAATGCCAATCTTCGGGTCTGGTCGGGTCACGTGAGACGCGCCCGTGGGCGTGGTCGAGTCGTGTCTCTCACCGACAGATGCCATGCCCTCTGACCAAATGGGCTTCAAGAAGATTGTGGCAGTTGTTTCCTCTCACCAAAGCACCCCCGGAACTGATACACTGAAACAACGTACAATTTCCATCCGATACTGTCCCAATCGTGCAGTGAGTTGGACGGACGGCTGCCATGCACTGTCGTATGAAAATCTACAAAAACAATCGTACGTGCAGCAGGACTCAAGCACCCCATGCAGGTTACGACTGGAGAAGCGGCCCCAACAAAGGGGGTGCTTTAGAGGCGACGCACTGATGACCCATGGCTCAACTTTCTTCTCCCCCACCATTTTGATTAATGGGTATCCTTTACAATTGCAAATGCCACTCTCATCTCCTCTCGTGGTGACAAGTGTCACATTACGTGTGCGCCACTTGTCGCAATCTGAGAATTTGAATGGGAATTCTTCCCACGGCCAGGAGGAATGGTTGGATTTATTTGTGTTTTTTCTTGTAGATACTTTTTTCAATGTGTGCTCCCAACTAGCACTAATGTGTGCTTTCCAACGTCTGCTCTCAACTAGCATTAACATATATGATCTCAGCCAATTATGAGTGCTCCCGCAGAGGGTGAAGTATAGATTGTGCTCCCGCGGGAGTACACCTTGTGCTCCTCAAGTCAACTAATTTGTGCTCTGATGTGAAGCACAACACATCCATGCTCATTCATGAAGTATATGCGTCCTCCCGTATGGACCACGCGCACGCTCGACGCGAGAGCTCACTTGCGCAAAAAAAGAAAAAGAACCAGAAAAATGAAGAATGAAACGAACTGAAAAATATATAGACGAAAAAAATGAAAAAAAAAACCCAGAAAAGGCCGAAAAACGAAAAGAAAAACAGGTTCCAATGTGGGAGCGCTCCAGCGTGCAACACGTGGCGACGTTGGGCTGTACCACGTGGAGCGCTCCACGGGGGGGCACCCTGGTTAGTGGCTCCACACCATTTTTTCTCGTTCTTATACTTCTACTAGTAAGTGTGCACGTGCAACGCACGAGTGAAACCTCAAAGAATTTTATCATTCACCTTGTTAGCTAACAATTATACAAAATCAACAAAAAATTCCCTAAATCAGAAAGGTGCTTTATAATCTTAGTTGAAAAGCTTCATAGCAAGATTTAGATACATTAATGTGTGTGCTCACGTCGTTAAATGCCAGAAACAATCATCAGTCAAGTAACAAACAATCAAGTAACAAGAGAGAAGATTTACATCAGTGAGGTAATAGACAATAGAAGATTTACAATCTTTTGCAGAGAAAATACACATGATCTCCCCTACTTGAGCCAATGAAAGAGAGCAAGACGCCATCCTTTCCGATCATGAATCCTTGGTTGTCACCAATGAGCATGTAACATCAATCAACCTTTTTGTAAAATTTAGCAGAGTTTCAAACAAGAAAATAATTGGAACTCTGAATAGATGATGCTATCTAAAACTTTATTCTATGGAGTAGAGGTTTCAAAATTAAGATGTCCTCGCCCGCAAAAACAGAGGAGAGGGATGTCATCTGGCCTTGTGAGTCAGCATGGTCTTGCCCCTGTTGTTTGCTTTTAGCAGCTCGTCGCTCCCACCAGCAACACACGCCTCATCCCATAGAATGGAACCATAGAGATAGCTGTTCAATATAACTTATCATGTGCACAAAGAACACCTTGTGTGCTCCAATTATTACCTTCTAGTAGCAACCCACGCCTGGAATCCAAATCCTTGGCTTTTCACCAATGCTTTCTCAAAGTCCTCAACAATCTAGAAAAGGGAGCCGATCAAAGGATGTTTATGAGTGCTTAAATGCATAATTTATTTTGAAGGAGAATCCCCCGCAGGGGTATAAATGCTGAATTAAAACTACACACATTATTTTATATAGTCCCTCTGTCCCGAATTACTTGTCTGAGATTTGTCTAGATACGGATGTATCTAGACACATTTTAGTGTTGGATACATTCGTATCTAGACAAATCTAAAACAAAGATGCACCCCACGTGGTAAGGCAACAAGCTTATTTCATATTTGAAAATATCAACTGAAAATCCCTTTCCCCCATCAGGCCCATTGTAGCTTGTACGTAGAGGTACTTCAATCCTTAGAAACTTCCCATGATATGGAAACACCGAACCGCGGGGTTTCTCAGTAGTCTGACCAGGCCAGATAACACCCTGGAGATGTATATCATTGGTTAGAGTTCAATGGTACTGAATGCAAGTTTTCTGGAGCAGCGACCGAGAGACCAGAAAAGTAACAAATGCCCAATGGTTCTGAAACCTGTACCACCGATATTCAGGATGTCATAAGCTGGATGGATCAAACATAAATATAATTCTTAGCCCTCAAAATATGTGGTGCTACACCAAAATCACTTATCATGATTACAATATTGGCCTGTTTAACCGAAGCACTAAAAAGAATAATACTGCAGTAACTTTTGACTGAAAAGATGGAATAGAGGAGGCCGTACATGGTGCCTAAATGAACATTTAAGGTCCGCGCAGTTGCCGTTGAACCAATCCCAGCAGTCCCTGAGGCTCACCCTAGCGGCATCGCTGTGACGGTACTCACACTCGCTTCCCTGGATGAAGTAAAAAAACGTGTCAGCATTGCAAATCATATAGATGCTTACCATTTGTGCTGAAATGTGTAATAGTTCACAGCGTTGCTGTTTCGGTGCGAATATAGAGACATTGTTTTCAATGCTTGACATGTTAATAACCAAAAGATGAAAGCAAAGATGAAACCAATAGACATGATAGATGTACATACAGACACCGGAAATCAGTACAGTAGCCTGACCTACAGCGACCAGTGGAGCACGAACGTGCCGTTGCGCCTGTAGCACCCTGGCATGCACGAGCTCGGACATGGCAGTTGCGCCTGTAGCACCCTGGCATGCACGAGCTCGGACATGGCTATGTTCCCGCGCGTGGCGCGGCGCCTCTAGGAGGAGCATGCACAGGCGGTCGTGGTTGCAGCCGGAGCTGGCACCTGACGGCGTAGGCTGCAGCAGGTGCGGTGCCTTCACGATTTGACCACGAATCGAGCTTGGTGCCGGCCGGATCGAGCCCGACGACCACGAATCGAGCATCGTGCCAGATCAAGCCCAGAGCGCAGCCGCCGTCATCAAGCCATCGACGTCCGCGCGCTGCCGCCGTCGCCGCCATCGTGAAGCCATCCGCACCCACGCGCTGTCGCCGCAGCCGCCGTCGTCATCAAGCCATCCGCATCCTGCGCATGGTAAGGGTACGCATCAACGCGATTTTAGTGGAATCGATCCGCAAATCAGGGTGCTGCACGGGGATCGCGGGACGCGGAGTTTATGGTTATGGGCAGACCACCGCGTCTGCCAGGCAGAACATTTCATCTGAGCCATTGATCTGAGTGATAAACCATCGGTGTAATATGGGCAGTAGGATGCGTTTAACTTTATCTAATCAAAGGGTCCAGGTCATCTCGGGTACGTTTTGTTGTGTGACCTTAAAGAAATTTATGTTTGCTCTTTTAATAGTAGTAGAGATAATCAATTTTCTCAGTCCGATGGGAAATGAACATAAAAACATAGAAAAATAAATCTATGCATTGCACGTCTATTGCACTATTAATGCGAAAAGTTTTAATAAATGTGACATAAAATATTTATTTCAGTTCTCAAGATAATATTACATTATTAATGCGTACAAATAAAATACTCAAAGCAATTTGTGGTTCCTAAAACATGCAGTTGAATTGCTCGCCAATGGAGAAAACACAGATCTATCTGTGGTTCTTTCATCAGCAATCATTCCTTGTGTTTCTAAATCTCTGTAGTAATAAGTTCAGCTGCATAGAATATTCATACTAATAACACTGAGAGGCAAGAGCAAACTTAGCAAAATTATTGTTGGCAAAGAATAATTCTGTACAACACAGAGTCTGGAACTCTGGATCCTCTTTTTCTTACCACTATTAGCAAAAGTAGATCCTCTGTTAGGTTGCAAATGTTAACAAAGGTATTTTTAAGACACAAATTAAAAAGGGTTAATTGGTTAACAAGTGTGGACGCATGCCACAAGCTGAATTAACTACTCTTTCTCCTCAAACTGAATAAAGATGCACTCCTGATGGGCATATCTTTCCCCGTCTGACACTGACAGGTCCAAATTATCATCAGTGCTAGTACCAAGTGCACAGGTCAAATCATGCCAACAGATGTGAACTGAAAAGCAGAAAAAACAAACTCACCTGATTGAGCAACAACCTGAAATAAGCTGCAAATAAGGGTGCAAGCATGGTATCATACATGATTTATGCAGTAACGTCTGTTGTAAGAACTTATTCTGAATTCTGACCCAAAAGGGCTATCAAGAACAAATTCCTTCTGATCCTTCTGATCTAGAAACCCCGAACATTCTAAAAGGAGATAATCAAAAGAAAATAACACATGTATGTTGTCCAATCCATGTATGATATACAAGCTTCTAACACACATTTTCAAAAATTCATGCGAAAATATGAAAGATTGTAGAAGATACAGTACAACAGATGATTGGAGATAAATTCGACGTTTATAACCAAATGTTCAAAACAAGCAGAAATTGCACACAACACTACTCAAATGGTCAGGAAGGAAAAAACGCGCATCTTCTCTTCCCTTGAATGGGCTCCGGCATCGCTGGAGCAACAACCCTACATCTTCGGCATCCTTCCCCAGTCTGCAACAATAAATAAAAATATTAGGCAAGAAATAATGCAACTGGCCTGATATCCGTATAGTGACTGCCGCTGTCGTGGTGCGGGTGCTCGCCCTGAATTAGTGAGAGCGAACCGCTGAATCTTCACGGCGATTACAGCCACGTGGGCACTACCATGAATTAGAGAGAATCACTCCCTGAGTGGATTACCAAAATTTTCTATTATCTATGTGAGAATGCTTGCATTTCCAATATTAATTACAAACAGCTACATGCCTTGGTGATCGGCCGATCTAGATAAACAGGAGAAAAAGGAAAAAAAAAGGTATCTCATTCTCATCCATCTACCTACCTATCTGAAATTCTGAACTCAGCCTCGGTAGTGAGCTTCTCCTGCTCGCTGGCCAGCGGCTGCCCGTGCTTGGTCACCTTGTGGGGGGGGGGGGGGGGGGGGGGGGGGCGTCGGGGTCGTCGAGCTTGTGCTTGAAGGCACCTGTAACTCCAAGAGTTAGTGTACGGAAACTACTCAGAAAATGCAGCTCGGTGAGGTCGGCAGGACTGTGATGGAAGCTTTTAGCTGAGATGTAATTTCAGGTGTAGTAACAAACTAACAACACCATCGGGGCAGCTAACGATTGATCCGGTGACTGAACCACACAAATTTATCTTCTTACTCATCATATGAATACACTCACCCGCTTCTCTTCTGAAATCTTAAGCAGAGAATGGTTTGTTTGGGGATTACCTGGATCATCGTGGAGCTTCCAGTGAAGTTGGCGGCTAAACTTGGCGGCGACAGTCGGGGGCACATCGACGGCGCTCGAAGGGAGGGATGGTGGCGTGCGGACGCCTCATCCTCGGCTCCGGCCCTTGCCTGCAACGGAAGGCGCCGAGGCGACGCCGGTGCAGGAGGAGCGCGAGGGTGATAAGGACCGGAGGGGCGGCAGGGCAGGGCGGTGAGGGATGGACGGAGAGGCGGCAGGGCAGGGCGGTGAGGTATGGACGGAGAGGCGGCAGGGCAGGGCGGTGAGGGACGTCCGCCCGCGTCCTACGCTCGTCGTTGGCACGGCCGCCTCCAGCGGCATCCTCCATCCAGCGACGGGATGGGGAGCCTGTGCCAATGGCGTGCGGCTGTGGCATCCAGGGACGGGATCTGAGGGTCACATATTCGGCTATTCGCCCGCATAACCGGCGGAGTTAGTGGGGAAGATACGGCGTGGACGAAGGATTGTCTCGCGGGATTAGCGATTTGTTGGCGTGCTCCACCCGGCCCGGTCAGATCGATCGTCTGGCGTCTGTCCTGGCAGAACATCGAATCTGAACCGTTCAATTGGCTGGCAGACCATCGAATTACTATGGACTCTTAGATTTAAGTGATTGGATTAGATCTGAGGGTTCTTATTGTTCTGTGTACGCTTGTTTGGGTGGGTTTAGGGGAATTCACGTTTGCTCTTTTAATAGTAGTATAGAAGTATAGATATAGATAATTTTCTCTGAACATATCTTGTTTACTACCTTCCGCACACGGGGATGGAACAAGGTTTTCCTGAACGCCTCAAAGTCGAACGAGGTCAGGATCCCCATTACTTTTTCAAGGTCATTGGAGGAGACTCTTGCTGTACACCAAGGAACAAGAAAGAATTTTGAAGTCCCTGGTTTTACCACGGATCCGGACGCACCTCGTCGTCCAGTAGAGGGCGGGGGTATCAAACTCCTTTTCAAAAAAAAAAAAAAAAAAAAAGGTTTCTTCAAAACTTTGTTCTCAGATCAGATTCATCCTTTGGTTCTCTGCGTATCGCGGGAAATAAACAACTTCCTAATTTTGGTTTCTTTCGTTTATATTTTTTTCTTCCATTTTTAAAGACGCCTGGTATTTTTCCTAAGAACAGAAAAATCAATCTAAAATCTTGAAGAGTTCATAATGATGAAGTATGGTACTGATCTGACAATTGACAAATGGCAATCTATGGTTGCACAATGCAGAACATACATCACCAGGATAAGAGTTTGCCTACACTAGCTCTTGGATCAAAGACTAGTACCAAGAATATTCATCTCACTAGCTAATAATCAAACTTGACAAACATAATTTTGAGCTCCAAGTACTGATCTTCCATTGGCACTTCCACTAATCAGTACTCCCTAAAGTAATATAAGACCGTTTAGATCACTAAAGTAGTGATCTAAACAGTCTTATATTACTTTACAAAGGGAGTACATCCGAAGCTATTTTGTTTAACAAAGAGCGAAAAACTCATTCATGACATTCATGAGTTTTGAGTTTGGATAACTTCTACAATTACAAATGACAATAAGCTACATAACAGAACATTTGTCTTCTAAACTCAGTCTACTTCCTCCAGTTAATTATTTTGATAATCAGGTCCAAAGCTATTCTGCATAAGCAAAGAGCAGCCATTCATGGATAAATTCTACCATTACAAACGACAACAAGCTACATAACAAGACAACTCTCTTCTAAACTCATTTTAGTTCTTCCAGTTGATGGTAATTAAAGAGCATTGGGCAACATCTGTTTCACCATGTGCAGTCATTGAAAGTGGTGTTAGTTGACTGACCCAAGAGGCTCTGTCCACAGCTTCTAGCTGAGATCCCTATGGCGCCACTCTGTCGACGCGGATGTGTACAGTGAGTTCACCAGATGAGCTATCAGCGAGTTCCGGAGGAACCAGAAGGAAGAACTTGCCCAGCTGAACTCCACCCGCCAGCGAGCTGCTTGACACATGAGGATCCTTCTGGAACACGAGCCTCCCCTCAGTTTTTCCACCAGCAACACCATGAGCAGCCGAAATGTTGCAAGAATAGCTCGGTTCAGACTCATGAGGCCTGACGCAGACCACGGTGAGAGCATTGCCGATGCTTGTCACAGTGTTGGTCAGGAGGAACAATGACATGTCCTCCCCAACGAGCAGCGTGAACTGGCAGTCTCGTGCCAAGGAGATCTTCAGTGGCTTGTTGTAACCCAAGTTGGTCGGCGACCATCCGTGTGCGGTGACGAAGTGGTCCAGCAGGCAACATGCCGGCGCTTTGAAGGCGCAGTCACCCTCTGGGCAGTAGCATGGAGCATGTGCGCACGAACTCTCATGCTTCTCTTTCTGCTGGTAGGCGACGAACTCATTGCAGCCGTATGTTTGGTTCGAGCATGGCACTCTCATGGCGTCGATGAACTGCTCAAGCTCGACGCAGCGGGAATAGCTAGTGCTTTTGCAGCAGAGAGCGCAGAATGTACCCAGCCTCAAAACGTGCCCAACCTCACGGAGCTTTTCCGGGCACTGAGAACACAAAACGTGCCCAGCCGCACACTGAAGAAACATAAGAAAATTAGCATAACGATCAGCAGCAAAAAAAAATGGATAATAAACTGGAGAAAATACAACAACAGTGTGCAATGCCTCTCCACAGTCCTTTCATCAGTTATTAACAGCTGAGTGCAATGCAAGCAGAAACATGAAAGATATCAGTCATCAACATAGTACTCCCTCCGTTCCTAAATATAAGACTTTTTAGAGATTCCAATACAGACTACATACGGAGCAAAATGAGTGAATCAACACTCTAAAATATGTCTATATACATCCGTGTGTAGTTCATATTGAAATCTCTAAAAAGGCTTATATAAGCATTTCACTACCAACGACTAGAGTAATAACAGGCTGCTCCTAAGTTATGGAAAATTATATTCAGTTCTGAAACCAACAACTAAGATAGTAAGAGAGCAGCTAAAGTGGCATTTGACTACAACCCAGCAAATTGGAAACTGAGTTCTGACTGCTACAAATTCAGTTTTCAGATACCAGCAATCTGGATCCTACATGGTACCATTTTGTTATCCTAGCAAGAACAGCATGAGCCAAACAAGTAAATGGAAAACATGTTTCTTCAACAAGCAAAAAGGGGAAATGCAATTTATGGCACATAAATGTTGATCCACTGACATTCATAAATTTCAGAGAAAACAGCAGGCGTTGCCCATGCAGTATTTACTGCTAACCAGGGAGAAGAGGTTCTTATTTTTACTCCCAACAACAATCAGGAAAACGTCTACATCAATGCACTCGGAAGAAGAAAGTGCAGCATACATACAGTTCATAACAGAGTGCATTGCGTGCAGAAACAGGAAGCGTACTATCAATCATCCACATATTTTTCGACAAAGATCAATCATCTACATCGTAAGGGATAGCTAAACTCGCATTTTACTAAACAAACTACCCCTCAAGTTATGCTATGGAAAACATATTCAGTTTTTGAGACACCAACAATTAAGAACCTACAGACGAGTAATAAGAGAGCAGCAACACTAGGATTAAAGAAATTGAGTCCTAACTACTACCCTGTTCAGCTTTGAGACACCACCAATTAAGGTCCTACATAGTAATAGACCATCTAAAATAGCATTCCACTACTACCCACTAGATTGGAAATTCAGTCATAACTGACACAGTTTCGGCTTCGAGACACCAACAGTTAACATCCTACAAGCTCCCATCTAGGAATCCTAGCAAGAAATTTTGATCCGCTGACATTATGCCTCCTAAATTTCAGAGCAAATAGCAGGCAACTTGGCCAACCATCTACAAGCAGTATGTGCTAAACTAGCATGTCACTACTACAGACTAGATTGGAAACTGGGTCCTAGCAGCTACATATTCAGTTTGCACACACAACCAATCAAGACCCTACAAGGTGCCATTTGTTCATCCTACCAAGAACAGCAGCATCCAGAAAAGTAAATGGAACTACTTTTTCTTTGAGAATCAAACAAGGAATAACTGCAATTTAAATTCATGCCATGGAAATGCTAATCCACTGCCTTATCACATACTAATTTCAGAGAAATGCAGTCAAAAAAAATCAGAGAAAATGGCAGGCAAGTTTCAGCGTGCCCATGTGCCCTACGTACTACAGCAGCCTACAATTACTACGAGAGAGATAAGCATCTACATCGATATATACTCTTAAGTATCCATCCACCCAGGAAAAAAAAAGTAAACGCAGGAACAGAGATCGAATGCGGCGGGTGCCGATGGAGCAATCTACATTGATATACTCTAACAAAGAAGAAAGTGCACTTAAATATAGTTCATAACAAGAGTGCAACGCGAGCAGAAACTAGACATGTATAAATCATCAACATAGTAAGAGATAACTAAACTAGCATTTTGCTAAACAAGCTGCCCCTCAGTTATGCTATGGAAAACCATATTCAGTTTTGGGACACGAACAATTAAGATCCTACGTGGTAAGAGACCAGCTAAACTAGCATTTCATCAATAGGTCTGAAATTGAGTCCTAACTACTACCCTGTTCAGCTTTGAGACACGAACAATTAAGATCCTACGTAGTAAGAGACCAGCTAAACTAGCATTCCACTACTACCCACTGGATTGGAAATTCAGTCACACTGCTACATTTTCAGCTTCGATACACCAACTGTTAACATCCTACAAGGTCCCATTCAGTAATCCTATATCCTAGCAAGAATACCAGCAGCCGAACAAGTATAAATGTTTGGAAATATTGCAATATATGCCACCGAAATGCCGATCCGCTGTCATTATGCCTCTTAAATTTCAGAGCAAATGACAATAAGCACTATGTGCTGAAGTAGCATTTCACTACTATCCTACCATCCTAGCAAGAATACCAGCAGCTACATTCAGTTTTCACGCACAAACAATCAAGACCTTACAATGTGACATTTCCCATTTGGTCATCCTACCAAGAACAGCAGCATCCAGAAAGGTAAAACGGAACATATTTTCCTTTGAGGAGCAGACAAGGCACAACTGCAATTCAAGCCATTGGACTGCCAATCCACTCCACTGGCATCATATCACATAGTGCACATTTCAGAGGAAACGGCCCATGTGCAGTAGTATGTGCTACAGCAGCCTACAGCCTACTAGTATCAGTGAGAGGAGCAGCTACAGCTACATCTGATGTATACTCTTGGCATCCGTCCGGGCAAATAAGAAAGAAAAAAAAAACAAGAACGGGGATGGAATGCGGCGGGAGCTATCACCTTGAAGATGGGTGGCTTGAGGGCCTCGGAGCAGATCCTGCAGCAGAGAGCTTTGGACTGTATCTTGACGGTCACCTCGCCGCCCGGCCTCTCCCCTTCCAGCGCCGCCGCCGCCGCCGCCGCGTCTGGCTCTGACCCAGCTCCAAGGTCCTTCTCCGTCTTGGCCCTCTTCGCCGCAGCTTCTTCCGCCATGGGCGGGCTGCGCTGGATGTGACGCGGGGTCGACGGGCGCCTCGGAGCAGAGCCGAGTCGAGGTCTGTGTGGCAGGGAAGGGGAAGCAGAGCTTGTGCCAGGCAAGGTTTTGGTGAGGGTTGGCTGTGCGAGTTGAATGTGCGTGGCTGTAGATGTAGATGTCAGCGGTGAAAAACAAAAGAGCGAACGAGGCCCGTGATTCCTCAAGAAAAATATGCTGTGTGCACAGCGTTAAGCGCTACCCCATCTATCCATTCGATCTACGTGCATAGCTTAAATGGATGCATCTAGACGTATTTCAGTGTTACATGCATCCGACGAGCGACAAGTAACATGCATCGGAGGAGGGAGTAGTACTCCTTTCGGCCAAAAGAAATATTTACACCTATGTTTGTTTAGTTGAATATTTACATCTTTCACATTTTACTTTGAATCTTCAAACTCATAAGACGACTCCTTTACTGAAGAGAGTGGTAAAAAAACAATACAATTGAATTGATCCGTCATTATAATTCATGAAATGGGCAACTCATTCTTGAACTCGCCTTTTTTTTTGGGCGAAATTCTTGAACTCGTTTTATGAGAACCATTTGGTCCACTGTGCCTCCATGATATGGCTCGCGTCGCACGGTGATACGTCTCCAACGTATCTATAATTTATCAAGTATTCATGCCATGTTTACAATAGTTTTATATGGTTTTGGTACACTTTTATATTATTTTTATGGACTAACTTATTAATCTAGTGCCCAGTGCCAATTTCTGTTTTCTACTTGTTTTTTTGTTTCGCAGAAAAACCATACCAAATGAAGTCCAAACGAGATAAAACTTTACGGAGATTTATTTTGCAATATATGTGATTTTTAGGAAGAAGAATCAACGCAAGATGGTGCCCGGGGGCTCCACAAGGCAACACGGCGCGCCCCCTGGGGCCGCCCCCTGTTGCCTTGTGGGCACCTCGTAGGTCGGTTGATGCCCTTCTTTCGCCGCAAGAAAGATAATTTTCAGATAAAAATCCCCTCAAAATTTAAGCCTAATCAGAATTATGGATCTCCGGGAATATAAGAAATGATTTTCGGCCAGAAACAGTGACGCAGAAACAGAAGAAAACAGAGAGAGAGGTCCAATCTCGGAGGGGCTCCCGCCCCTCTGGGCACCATGGAGGCCAAGAACCAGAGGGAGAACCTCTCCCCATCTAGGGGGGAGGCCATGGAGGAGCAAGCCGGAGGGGGAGCCTCTCTTCCCCCCTCTCTCGGTGGTGCCGGAGTGCCGTCGGGGGAACCATCGCCGCGGTGATCGTCTTCATCAACATCACCGTCTTCATCACCTCCCTCATCTCTTTTCAGCGGTCCACTCTCCCGCACCCCGCTGTAATCCCCTACTTGAACATGGTGCTTTATGCCACATATTATTATCCAATGATGTGTTGTCATGCTATGATGTTTGAGTTGATTTCTTTTGTCCTTTGGGTTGATTGATGATCTTAATTGGTTTGATTTGCATGTTTTATTTTGGTGCTGTCCTATGGTGCCCTCCGTACCGCGCACACATGAGGGATTCCCGCTGTAGGGTGTTGCAATACGTTCATGATTCGCTTATAGTGGGTTGCGTGAGTGACTGAAATACAAACCCGAGTAAGGGGATTGTTGCGTATGGGAGTAAAGGAGACTTGATACTTAATGCTATGGTTGGGTTTACCTTAATGATTTCTAGTAGTTGCGGATGCTTGCTAGAGGTCCAATCATAAGTTCATATGATCCAAGTACGGAAAGTATGTTAGCTCATGCCTCTCCCTCATATAAAATTGCAATAATGATTACCGATCTTGTTATCAATTGCCTAGAACAATTCCACACACCGATCCATCATTATTCCACACTTGCTATTTGTAATATATTGTAATATATTCTAACTTTATTTAGACAGCACCTATTTTTATGTTTTAATTCTCCGATATCATGCAAAGCTATCCTCTTCATACCCACAACGTAGTTTTATTTCTTGTTTCTAGATGAAAGCAAACGCTCGGTGTACGTAGAGTCGTATCAGTGGCAGATAGGACTTGAGAAAATATTGATCTTACCTTTAGCTCCTTGTGGGTTCGACACTCCATACTTATCACTTCCATCTTTGAAAATTGCTATGATGATTCCTTGCACTTGGGGATTATCACACGACATTTCCAAACCTAATGAAATCATCTTTTTCATTTTTCCAAATCCTAACCCTGACTTCTACGCTAGCTCACAGCCACACTCGTATCACCATGGAGGTGGTTCATTAATTACATCTTTGCCGACACTCAATGCAAAGCCACTTAACCCTAACGGAATGCAATTGCTCCCTATGGAGATTTTCTTTTGCAGGGAAAAACGAGTATATATTAATGAATAAGAGCATTACACTCGTTTTGGCATTTGCTTACAATAGCATCAGGCCATGAGCCGAGCCTCCTGAATGGAGGCTACAGGTGAACGGTTGACGCCAGCCTCCTGAATGTACATGGTGGCCTGCTGACAGTCAAGCTCCACAATGGGGGGGGGGGGAGGGTTGAACATCTCTCCGGCACCAGGGCCACTCCCTCCATGCATGCTCCTATTTCAGCTTCAAGAGGAGATCAGTAGGATAACAGATATCTACATGATGAGAAAATGATAACACCCTGCGTGTCTCGCAGCACCATGCCCACTCCTCCAGTGACAAACGATTCCACAAATAATCCGTTCACATTTAAGTTCGCCCAGCCAGCTGCAGGCTTGGACCATTGCTCTATCGTGCAGGAGTTCGTGGTCGCCGTTGGTGTGCACATTGATCACCTTCGAGGTGGTCTAGCGTATGTAAGAGAGAAGTAGGTTTCAACAAAATCTGACCTTGCATCTGTTCAAATGCCCTACTATCAAAAAAGAGGAGTAAATTGCTTAAAACCACCACATTTGTGGCTAGGGTAACTGATACGTCTCCAACGTATCTATAATTTATGAAGTATTCATGCCATGTTTATAACAATTTTATATAGTTTTGGTATGATTTGATTAGAACTAACCCGGACTGACGTTGTTTTCAGCAGAACTACCGTGGTGTTGTTTTTTGTGCAGAAATAAAAGTTCTCGGAATTGGACGAAACTTTTTGACGTTTTTTTTGGACCAAAAGAGACCCCCGAAGCTTCGTGGAAGGACCAGAAGCCTCACGAGGTGCTCACAAGGCACTACGACGCGGCCTGGGGGGGTCGCGCCGTACAGCCTTGTGGGGCCCTCATAACTCCGTTTTGCGTGATTCCAACGCTGAAAAATTCTATAAATAGAGAAACCCCCAGAAATAAACCTAGAACTTCGACACCGCCGCCGCACGCTTCTGTACCGAAGAAATACCATCTGGAGCCCTGTTCCGGCACCCTGCCGGAGGGGGAAATCATCACCGGAGGCCATCTTCATCATCCCGGCGGTCTCCATGACGAGGAAGGAGTAGTTCACCCTCGGGGCTGAGGGTATGTACTAGTAGCTATGTGTTTGATCTCTCTCTCTCTCTCGTGTTCTTGATTTGGCACGATCTTGATGTATCGCGATCTTTGTTAATATAGTTGGATCATATGGTGTTTCTTCCCTCTCTATCTTCTTGTGATGAATTGAGTCTTTCCCTTTGAGGTTTCGTTATTGTCGGATTGAATATTTCAGATTTGAGAACACTTGATGTATGTCTTGCATGTGGATACTCGTGGTGACAATGGGGTATTCTATTGAGTCACTTGATGTATGTTTTGGTGATCAACTCGCGGATTCCTGTGACATTGAGGTGATCTAGGCATAGGGGTTGGTTGCACGTTTTCATTATCTTTTCTCCGATGATAAACTTTGGGGTACTCTTTGAAGTTCTTTGTGTGGATTGAATATTATGAATCTGAAGTTGTTTGATGCATATCGAATAATCAACTCACGGATACTTGTGGTGACATTGAAGTATCTAGGTGACATTAGAGTTGGTTGATGCGTATCATATGGTGTTATTTTAGTACGAACTCTAGGGCTATTTGTGACACTTATAGGGATGGCTCAATAGATTGATCGGAAAGGATAACTTTGAGGTGGTTTCGTACCCTACAACAATTTCTGTCTTATGTTCTCCGCTAATAGGAACTTTGGAGTGATTCTTTATCTCACGTTGAGGGATTGTTATATGATCCAATTATGTTAGCACTATTGAGAGATTGCACTAGTGAAAGTATGAACCCTGGGCCATGTTTTCAAGCATTGCAATACCGTTTGTGCTCCGTTTTATCAATTGCTACCATGCTGTTTTTTATTTTTCAGATTATAAAAACATATATCTACTATCCATAATACACTTGTATCACCAGCTCTTCGCCGAACTAGTGCACCTATACAATTTACCATTGTATTGGGTGTGTTGGGGACACAAGAGATTTCTTTTATTTGATTGCAGGGTTGTTTGAGAGAGACCATCTTCATCCTACACCTCCCACGGATTGATAAACCTTAGGTCATCCACTTGAGGGAAATTTGCTACTGTCCTACAAAACTCTACACTTGGAGGCCCAACAACGTCTACAAGAATAAAGTTGCGTAGTAGACATCAAGCTCTTTTCTGGCGCCGTTGCCGGGGAGGTGAGTGCTTGAAGGTATATCTTTAGATCTTGCAATCGAATCTTTTAGTTTCTTGTTTTATCACTAGTTTGGTTTTATAAAAGAAAACTACAAAAAAATGGAATTGAGGTTGCCTCATATGCTTCATCTTTATAATGTCTTTCTTGAAAATGTTGCATCGGAAAATTGTGCTCAATTGTTAGAGGAAGAATTTAATAAAATGTTTAATATGAGTTCCTTGAATGATGAGCATGATTGCAATGTTGTTAGTATGAATTCTATGAATATCCATGATGCTAATGATATGCAAAGCCATAAGCTTGGGGATGCTATGTTTGATGAAGATGATATTTTTAGTCCCCCAAGTTTTGATGAAAAAATTTATTATGATGATAGCATGCCTCCTATTTATGATGATTATATTGATAAAAGTGGATTTGGAGAGGTCATGACTTTATTTAATGATGATTCCACTATTTTGGAAGAGGTTTCAATTGATTATGATAATAAAGTTGCTATCTATGATGATTATGGTGATGACATGTATGCTATAAAGAGTAATAATAACCATGAAACTTGTCATTATGATTTTAATTTTTAATTGGATTATGCCAATCAAGTATCACATGATAGTTATTTCATTGAATTTGCTCCCACTATTATGAACGAGAACAAATTTGCTTATGTGGAGAGTAATAAAAATTCTATGCTTGTGGATCATGAAAAGAATGCTTTATGTGATAGTTATATTGTTGAATTCATTCATGATGCTACTGAAAATTATTATGAGATAGGATCATATGCTTGTAGGTGTTGCAATAATATCAAGTTTCCTCTCTATGTGTTGAAAGTTTCGAAGTTATGCTTATTTTGCCTTTCTATGCTAGTTGATTCTTGCTCCCATAAACTATTTGCTCACAAAATCCCTATGCATAGGAAGTGGGTTAGGCTTAAATGTGCTAGTCATATGCTTCATGATGCTCTCTTTGTGTTTCAATTCTTTACTTTTATGCGAGCATCATTGAAATCATCATGCTTAGCTAAAAGGCATTAAAGAAAAGCGCTTGTTGGGAGACAACCCAATATTTGTACCTACTATTTTTGTGTGTCCACATGATTAAGATACTGTATTAATCATGTTTTATATGTTTTCTTTCAATAATGTGCCAAGTAAAACCTTTGGGATAGTGTGGATGCTTGTTGATTTGATTCTGTGCAAAAACAGAAACTTTTGTGTCCAGTGCTGGAATTTCTATTCTGTACTGGAGCGTGAGAAAATTATGAAATTTTTACACAGTATTGGGTTACAAATTGTTTACGTTTTCCTAATTTTTCAGAATGTTTGGAGGTACAGAAGTATGGTTTTTAAATCGCTCACTACACGCTATTCTGTTTTTGACAGATTCTGTTTTCGGTGCATAGTTTGCTTGTTTTAGTGTTTCCATAGCTTATATTGAGTAATATAAATTATGGAAATGATAGAATACAGTAGGAATTATGTGAGAACAATTATTAATCTTGTCTTGACAGTACCTAAGTGGATGATTTATTTTTATCATACTAACCTATCTCAAAAGTTCCGTTAAGTTTTGTGTGATTGAAGTTTGCAAGTTTTGGGTGAGATATCGATATGAGGAGAATAAGGAGTGGCAAGACCCTAAGCTTGGGGATGCCAAAGGCACCCCAAGGTAATACTCAAGGAAGACTCAAGCGTCTAAGCTTGGGGATGCCTTCCGGGGCATCCCCTCTTTCGTCTTCAACACTATCGGTAACCTCACTTGGAGCTATATTTTTATTCGTCACATAATATGAGTTTTGCTTGGAGCATCATTTTATTCTGTTGATATTTGCTTGGTGTTATAAATAATCATGTTTTGTATCTTTTAGTTCAATAAAATGCCAATTATAGACTTTACCATGCTCAGTTTGCAAGTTCATGTGTTGTTGTTTGAAAACAGATAGTTTTCTGTTATGTCTAGAATATTCCTGAATAGTCAGAACATGATAAAAATCTAATTTTTTTACACAGAAAGCATGAGTTCTCTGTCACTTGGTAATTTTTCATAATTTTTGGAGTTAGGGAAGTATGAATTTTAAATCCCCCTTTACAGACTGTTCTGTTTTGGCAAATTTCGGTTATGGTTGCATTGTTTGCATATGTTTGCTTGTTTAATGATTCTATTTGAGGATAGGAGTATTAAATATGCAAAGGCATTTAGTATGCAATGTTTAATTATAATTTTAGTGATTTGCTACAGTAGAGAATGTTAAGGTTTTGAGTTGATTTATACTAACTTATCTCACGAGTTCTTGTTGAGTCTTGTGTGGATGAAGTTTTTAAGATTTAGGAGAAGCCATGATATGAGAGGAATTAAGGAGACACAAGAGCTCAAGCTTGAGGATGCCCAAGGCACCCCAATTTAACATTCCAAGAAGTCTCAAGCAACTAAGCTTGGGGATGCCCCGGTGGGCATCCTACCTTTCTTCATCAACACCTATTGGTTAGCCTAATTTTTTACTTGTTCACATGATATGTGCTATTCTTGGAGTGTTCTTTTATTTTCATTTTGTTTTTTGTTTGAATAAAATTATCAAGATCTGAAATCTTTATTGAGAGAGAGTCTTCACATAGCTACTTAATTGTTTGCCTACTCATTGATCTTCACTTATACCTTTTGGAGTAGTTTCTCATTTACTCTTGTGCTTCACTTATATCCTAAGAGTAAATTGTTGAATGAATTGAATATCATAAAGTTTAAATTATATGTGCTTCATATGCTTGTCCCATGGAAAGTAGTGACTTCACAGATAAGAAGTATAAGTGGTAAAATTTATTGAAAGTTAGCAAACATAGCATTGGTCACTTGAACAATTCATGAAAGAATATTGAAGGAAGAGAGATTTCACATATAAATATACTATCTTGGACATCTTCTATGATTGTGAGCCCCCATTAATTATTTTCAACCTTGATCAAGTAGTTGATGTTGGACAAGAAAGACAACGTAATGGGTTATGTTTGCTTATATTCACATAGAAGTTATATTGTTTTGGATCCTCTAACATGTGGTGCTTGCCCCTTATCTTTTGCTAGCCAAAATTCCGCACTAAGTAGAGATACTACTTGTGCATCCAAAAACCCTTAAACCCAGTTTCATGTCATGAGAGTCCACTATATCTACCTATGGATTGAATAAAATCCTTCAAGTAAGTTGTCATCGGTGCAAAGCAATAAAAATTGCTCCTAAACATGTATGAACTTATATTGTAAGGGAAAATAAGCTTTGTACGATCTTGTGATGGTGGAGTCATAAAAGCGACAGACTGCATAATAAAGGTCGCTATCACAAGGGGCAATATAAAGTGACATTCCTTTACATTAAGAGCTTGCACATCCAAAAACAAAGAGCGCATGACAACCTCCGCTTCCCTCTGCGAAGGGCCTATCTTTTACTTTATGTATTTATTTTCATGCAAAAGTCAATAGTATTCTCCTCTATTCCGTTTTTATTTTCTCTTTTGGCAAGCATTATGTGGTGGGGATTGATCCAGGCATATATATCCCGTTGAATATAGGTGATCATGAGTTATTATTGTTGACATTATACATGAGATAAATAAGTTGGGAGGCCAAACATTAAGCCCCTATCTTCCTATGTGTTTGACTGAAACGATTTGTTCTAAATATATGATTTGAGTGTCAGCAATCATGGAAGACTATATGATAGTGAGTATGTGGAATTTGCTAAATCAAAGCTCTTACATAGACCCTTCCTGAAAATTAGATGAATTGCAATTGTTTGATGACTGAGAACAGAGTTTGTTAGTTTTCAAGAAAGTTTATGATCTATACTTTAACATGTGAATAGCTTGCTACTTGATCGTGAGAAGTTTTATGAGATGAGCTACTGTTTATGATATATAATTATGCTAGAAAAAGTGTTTGGAATTATCATTGATCAAACTTATGCACTATGCTAGCATTCACACTTCATAAATTATTTCTTTTATCATTTACCTACTCGAGGACGAGCAGGAATTAAGCTTGGGGATGCTGATACGTCTCCAACGTATCTATAATTTATGAAGTATTCATGCCATGTTTATAACAATTTTATATGGTTTTTGTATGATTTGATTAGAACTAACCCGGACTAACGCTGTTTTCAGCAGAACTACCGTGGTGTTGTTTTTTGTGCAGAAATAAAAGTTCTCGGAATTGGGCGAAACTTTTTGACGATTTTTTTTGGACCAAAAGAGACCCCCGAAGCTTCGTGGAAGGACCAGAAGCCTCACGAGGTGCTCACAAGGCACTACGACGCGGCCTGGGGGGGTCGCGCCGTACAGCCTTGTGGGGCCCTCATAACTCCGTTTTGCGTGATTCCAACGCTGAAAAATTCTATAAATAGAGAAACCCCCAGAAATAAACCTAGAACTTCGACACCGCCGCCGCACGCTTCTGTACCGAAGAAATACCATCTGGAGCCCTGTTCCGGCACCCTGCCGGAGGGGGAAATCATCACCGGAGGCCATCTTCATCATCCCGGCGGTCTCCATGACGAGGAAGGAGTAGTTCACCCTCGGGGCTGAGGGTATGTACTAGTAGCTATGTGTTTGATCTCTCTCTCTCTCTCGTGTTCTTGATTTGGCACGATCTTGATGTATCGCGATCTTTGTTAATATAGTTGGATCATATGGTGTTTCTTCCCTCTCTATCTTCTTGTGATGAATTGAGTCTTTCCCTTTGAGGTTTCGTTATTGTCGGATTGAATATTTCAGATTTGAGAACACTTGATGTATGTCTTGCATGTGGATACTCGTGGTGACAATGGGGTATTCTATTGAGTCACTTGATGTATGTTTTGGTGATCAACTCGCGGATTCCTGTGACATTGAGGTGATCTAGGCATAGGGGTTGGTTGCACGTTTTCATTATCTTTTCTCCGATGATAAACTTTGGGGTACTCTTTGAAGTTCTTTGTGTGGATTGAATATTATGAATCTGAAGTTGTTTGATGCATATCGAATAATCAACTCACGGATACTTGTGGTGACATTGAAGTATCTAGGTGACATTAGAGTTGGTTGATGCGTATCATATGGTGTTATTTTAGTACGAACTCTAGGGCTATTTGTGACACTTATAGGGATGGCTCAATAGATTGATCGGAAAGGATAACTTTGAGGTGGTTTCGTACCCTACAACAATTTCTGTCTTATGTTCTCCGCTAATAGGAACTTTGGAGTGATTCTTTATCTCACGTTGAGGGATTGTTATATGATCCAATTATGTTAGCACTATTGAGAGATTGCACTAGTGAAAGTATGAACCCTGGGCCATGTTTTCAAGCATTGCAATACCGTTTGTGCTCTGTTTTATCAATTGCTACCTTGCTGTTTTTTATTTTTCAGATTATAAAAACATATATCTACTATCCATACTACACTTGTATCACCATCTCTTCGCCGAACTAGTGCACCTATACAATTTACCATTGTATTGGGTGTGTTGGGGACACAAGAGATTTCTTATATTTGATTGTAGGGTTGTTTGAGAGAGACCATCTTCATCCTACGCCTCCCACGGATTGATAAACCTTAGGTCATCCACTTGAGGGAAATTTGCTACTGTCCTACAAAACTCTACACTTGGAGGCCCAACAACGTCTACAAGAATAAAGTTGCGTAGTAGACATCAGTAACGGATTACCACAGTTTTTGTCAAAAATTACAACCTCCACGGCAAGTGAGTAACAAATCACACTGATTCGGAAATGAGTTGTGTCTAACAGCAAAACTGACGGGGAGGGCCCGTCTGTCGGGCTGATGTGGCAAAAACTAGTCCTAGTCAATGTGTTGACCTTCTAAGTTGGACAGGGTCCCACCTGTCAGCCACATGTCTTATTTCCCTCATCTTCTCCTTCTTCCTCCTGGCCTTCTCGTCTCCGACAACCGTCATCGGTTGGCCATCGGACCCCGCTGAACCTCCCATGCCTTTGCTCCTTCTCCTTCCTCCTCATTCGTTCCATCCTCTCCCTCCTCTCAATCTCTCGATTCTCTCTCGCAGGAGCACCGCAGCCATGGTCGCGCCCGAGATGCACCACCGAGACCCAACACCGCTTTCGTCGAAGCTCGCATCGTCGAAAACGAATCCCGTCGGGTGCAGTGCACGCAGGTGTGTGTGTGTGTGTGTCCTACCTTGATGAGGCAGGGAAGGGAGGAAGTGGGGCGTCCCTCCCATCGTGTCCGTCGATGGTGAAGGAGGCTGGGGGAGGCCAACGTAGGGAGGGAAGGCGGCTGGTGGGAGCTGGGCTGGGGCGTGGAGGGGAGACGGTGTGGGAGGTAGCTGCAGGGAGCGGCGCGGCCGCGCGGGGGAAGCCGGAGGTGCGGTAAGTGGGGCGTGCGACAGACCAGAGTTGGCGGCCATGGCGTTGACTGTGGAAGAAGAAGTAAAAAAAAGGTAAAAGAGATGAGAGGCTGACTGGTGGGGCCATCTTCCACCTCAGCATATTGTCCATGTAGGAATGCCAAATCAGCCTAACATGTGGGGCCAACTGGTCAGTTCTGCTGTTAGACGCGGTTCAGTTCCGAATTAGTGCGATTTGTTACCCACTTGCCGTAGAAGTGGTGGTTTTTTGTGATTTTTGACAAAAGCGGTGGCAATCTGTTACCCTAGCCACAAATGTGGTGGTTTTGAGCAATTTACTCCCAAAAAGAGTGAGACCGAGCCACATCAAAGATTGAGCTGAAGTGATATCTACTGTTTGTTAAGCGTTTTTTTGAGTTAGTTGACTAAATTGCTCCTTTAGTGCAATTTTAAAATAGATGGTGTCGTTTACTCTACTAGGTTAAACTTTTGTTGAGCACGAAAATAATAACACCTAAACTAGAGTCTCTTACCATTGAGATAAATTACACCCTTTAGTGGCTCTCGCAAAAAAACACCCTTTAGTGAGATATGCATGGCGTTGAATATGAAGTTTGATCTGTCGTTACATGGCTAGAGGTACAACCACTCCGCTAAAACCAAAAATTAATACTGAAGAATCAAGAATTTTTTTTAAAATTCTAGGCTATCATGTAAGTTTTGGAAGAAAAAATGTAGGGGGGAAACATCATGAATACCCAAAGTATAGTTACTAATGAGTGCACCAACTTATTTCTATAGTTTAGATGAAAGAAATACATTTTTGTTTTTCTCTATTGGAAAAGGCTTAGCTTTGGTTTCCAGTTTTTTGAATATGTGCTTAAACTCTTAACTTTTAAAACCAGGTAGATGTGATATCTCACACCACTCAAAGCAGTTGGATTGATTGGAGATAAATTGGTGTTTTTGCACGTTGTAGAAACTAGAAAGCTAGCGGAAACATCAAAATGAAAAGTATTTAAAATCATTTATATAATCAATAAAAATATTTTTATTAACTAATCACAAAAACTATTTAAAAGTCAAGGGAATGTTGAGAAAATATTTTAAAATATTTCCTATAGAAGGTACCTTGCATTAAGTGCTACTCCTTCCGGCTAAAGATAATATTTTACACCTTCATAATAATGTTACGAGTTCATATTTTGCTCTCGATCCAAAATCAATTATTTTGGATCTTTAAACTCATATAGCATCTTGTTTACTAAAGATAATAGTAAAAGAAATAATTGAATCGAACCATCATCAATTCATTAAATGCACAATTGATTCCTGAACTCCCTTTAAGGGTGTATTTGGCTCAGGTCACACGATGGAATGGGACAGGTCCGCCTCGCACCTAGACCTGATCCTTGTGTTTGGTTGGGTTAGAGAATCGGAACCCACTCCTTCCCCTGAACAGTAATCCCTCAGTATTCCGAACTGACGGAAAACCTGACGAAAAACCTAAAAAAATGAAACATAGGAAAACTATTTTTTAATAATTGCTACAATTAAAGTCTATTTTTATTAGCAAATCACAAAATCTATTTAAAAGTCAAGAATTTTTTTAGAATATTTCAAAACATTTCCTACACACGGTACCAACAACATATGGATCATGTCAGAAACGAAGACAAAAAATCACAAGTGTCGAAAAATGGAGTACTGTTAGAAATAATTTGTGAATATTCATGAAAGATAGCCTTGTTTCATGATTGACCATGAATGCTCCTAAGTCCTAATCATGTTTCCTTTTTAATTTTTTTGGTATTTTCCGGTAATTGCCTTCAGATGTTAACTTTCGTCAAATCTGAGCGAATTTTAAATTTGATTATCAAGTTTTGGTTTTCATGTTTAACATCTTTTGATTTCCTCTGTTTCTTTGTTGACCAGACTGCCACATGTTCAAAACTATTGTCTCTTCGTCCAGTAGAACATTTCCCATGACACAATGACACTGACGGTGTTATATTATGTGACGGAGGGAGTAACATTTACTCAGTTACTGTGGGGGGCTGTGTGGAATAGTGGCAAGTGCAGGGACGCGAGTAGAATTCAGCACTAGTCAATGATGAAGGAAGCATCTCTAGTGCGGTACCGGCCGAGCTCCTTTTCCTCGCCCCCTTTCTTCTTGCGCCTCCTACGGCAAACGTTTGGCCTGAGACACACGGAGAGGGTTTTCCCCAAGAGCTAGGTAGGTGGGATGCAGGGCGCCGCCGCCGGCGTGGTGGGGAGGACCAGGGGTTCGCCGTCGGCGATGGACAAGGCCGACGAGAGCGCCAAGAAGGCGCGGCTGGAACCGCACAACGGCCACGTGAAGCAAGAGCTCGTCGTGCACGAGGCGGCGGCCGGAGGAGGCGCCATCGTTGCGGTGGCGGAGCCCAGCCCGAGGGCGGAGCTCGCGGTGAAGATCGACATGTGCGTGCTCCACTGCCCGCTCTGCACCCTCCCCTTCAAGCCCCCCGTCTTCCAGGTTCCCACCTTTCCTTCTTTCTTCCAGATTCTTTCCTGCAGATTTGGTGATTTACCGAGGGAATCCGAATTGTGTGCCTGCAGTGCAAGGGAGGGCACTTGGCCTGCGGCGGGTGCGTGGCCCAGCAGCCCTCCGGCCAGTGCGGGGCGTGCGTGGACGGCGGCGGCTTCTTCGACCCCTGCCCCGCGCTGGACGCCGTCGTGTCCTCCACCAGGGTCGAGTGCCCCAACTCCGGCTGCCAGAGGTACGTCACCTACCACGAGGCCGACGAGCACCGGAGCGCGTGCGCGCACGCGCCCTGCCGCTGCACGGAGCACGGCTGCGTCTTCGTCGGCGCGGCGCCGGACCTCGCCGGCCACCTCAACGCCGTCCACTCCGTGCCGGTGCGCACCATCCACTACGGCAAGGTGATCCGGTTCCAGCTCCCCGTGTCGACGCCGCGGCTGCTGCTCGTGGGCGAGGACGACGGCCGCGTGTTCGTGCTCACCGTGGGCGCGCTCGGCGCCGCGGCGACCGCCGTGTCCGTGGTGTGCGCCAGGGGGAGCGCGGCGACGAAGCCGCGGTTCACGTGCAAGATGTGGGTGAACCTGACGGCCTCGGCGGCCGCGAACGGCGGCAAGGCGGACATCGTGCTGGTGGAGATGCAGATGAGGAGCAGCACCTCGCCCGGCGCCGTGGTCGCCGCCGGCGAGCCGACCTTCCTGGCGGTGCCGCCGGTGTACCTGGTCCCAGGGAACGGGGGTGATGGGACGGCGGCCATGGAGGTGCCCCTCAACGTCCGCATCGACAAGATCGCGCCTTGGTCGGACTGATCGATCGAGGTCCACCGTTCGTGGCAGTTAAAGCTTACCAAGATGCAACTGAAACTATCTGGAGATGTTTGATACTGTATGATTGAAGACACTTGCATTGCATGCTACTGGTCCTGTTAAGAAATGCCATAACCATGGATGCTAAGTCATAATTTTGTGAGCTTAAATTGATGTGAAAAAGGAATTTTATTGGAACGCCAATAACTCCCGAGCGTTCGGGATTTGACCATGCCAAATTGAATGATTTTTGTGACAATTTATATTTATTGACCATGGCAAGTTTAGTCGGTGAGCATGGCAAATCCGCACTCAGTTTGTTTTTTGCCAAGAAATTGCCATCCTTACGTCAACTAAAATTGTCATAAAAAAACGTTCGATTTCCCATGGTAAAAAAAAAAGCTGACGTTCGGATTGTATCATTTCCGTTTTATTGTTGTTGTGTGCACCCTTGGAAGTTCGCATCCTATTTAACACATCATTTTCCTTTTGGGGGCATCATATTTCTCTACCAACCGCACGAACAATGCTCCATGAACTGCTTAAACTGATGTTAGGTCATGAGTAGAGCTCAAACTGATGTCAAGAAACATACTTTGTGTGTGTGTCTTTCTACAGTTAGAAAACCACACATATGCTATCTGATGGAACTTCTATTTTTTCTGCATGGTAACATGAAGAATTATGTCCAAGTAGTAACCTCTGCTCCACTCTCCACAATCATTGTGTTATTATTGCCCGCGCGGCGGTAGGCGGCGGTGGGGCTTCCCCGCGCACCCGCCTCGGCCTCTGGAGAGCCCCCCACCCCGCATCGGGTGCCGCCGCCCGCTTCCCCTGCTCCCCTGGTGGCCGCCGATGCCGGCCCTCTGCGGCGGCCGTCGGCCGCCGGCGTTGTCGCCCCGCGCCTGCCCTGGGTCGAGTCGCCTGGGACGGCTCCGCCCGTCAGATCCGGCCGGCTCGGCCCTAGGATCGGGGCCAGCTCCTCCGATCTGGCGGCTGGTGGGCCGGGGTTCGCCGGATCCGCCCGGATCTGGCCGGCGTGGCCTTGCCTCGTCCTGCCCGGCTTGGGTTTTCGCGGTGTGGTGCTCCCTGGTGGCGGCGGTGTGGGTCTTTCTCCATGTTTCGACGGGATGTGTGCAGTGGGTGGATGCCGGGGCGGCGGCCTCGGGCGGTGTGGACGGCGTTGCCTCTCCGGCGGGCGACGGCCGTGGGTGCTGGTGGTCCGCGACTTCGGCCGTGCGGGCGGCGAGGTCTCGGTGGACGTCTACTACAGTGGGTCGGGGTGCCCCGTCACCCGGCGTGCCTGCTTCGATGAAGTCCAACGCCTTCTCCGGCTGCGTGCGCTCCCCTGGCCAGGTCTTTGGCCGGGTGGATGGGATGGGGGCGGGACCGGGGGAAACCCTTGGCCGTCGGCGGAGGCCACGACAATGGCGGCGCCTTTGCTGGGCGTCGGTCCCCTTCTTGGAGGCCTTGTCGAGGTCCTCTCCCATCTTTCACTGTGCTCTTCCTTTGGGCGAAAGCTCTAGTTCCCCTTGCGGGCGATGGCGTCATACCCTCGTCGCGCTCCTTCTTGAAGGCATCGCCCGGGGTTCCCGAAAGCACGGTGGGCGCTTTGCGGTGCGTGTGAGGTGTTTGGCGGCGGCAATGTGTGCGTCGTTTCATCTATTCTACCGCCGGTCTTCGTCTTGTGGTAACGCTCCTTCTGCTTGGAGATGGACTAGCGTAGGTGGTGGTCGTCGTTTGGCGTCATGGTGGCGTCGATGGCGGAGGAACCTGCCAAGGTTGGCACATCAATCTGCTCTGAAGATGGACCAGTGGAAGATGGTGACGACGACACATGTGAGTGTGTCGGACCGGATTGTGCCCCGGACCCGGTATGTGGCTCGGTCGGGGCCTCCGGCTTTAGATGTTAGGCTTAGGTGAGATGTCTGGGTATTTGGCCCAGCTTGCACCCCTTCATCATATGGATAGGAGTAGCGGCAGAGATGGCGGATTCAGGCATATTGTTGTACTACTTTGTAAGGTCCTCGAGAATAATCAATAAAATGGCCGCATGCATCTCCCAGATGCAGAGGCCGGGGGTCATCCTCCTTTTCTAAAAAAAAAAATAAAAAAAAAGTAACCTCTGCTCCACGTACACATACTTTTCTCCATTTGTATAACCTCTCCAATGTAAAATTGTTATATTGTCTAATAAAATGATCCTTCTAGATGTTCCATCCAAAATTTGTATGTTTTTTATAAACGTTTTGTCTTGAAAAAAGGTCAAAACCTCTCGGCAACAATCATATTTTTGTTAAAACAGATGCTGGCCATTGAGGCCGAAGCATCTAATTACAAACGGAAACCGAGAACATGGCCTGAACAACATTGACAGAACAAAATAATGGACTAAAAACACCTACGACTAAGTCCATACACATAATTATGTGGAGGTGTGCCCCTCGTGACAAGGATTTTTCATCCTAGGTACGGTGGCAGTCTAAATGATTATGGCCAAAACATGAGCAAAAACGCAATGCCTTTAATTAGGAGACGACAACGTAGCATCATTGTCAGGTCTAGCTAATGAAGACCAGATCACGGGTTTCCAAGAGCCGACCCACCCATTCAAGTTTTCTCACCAGAAGTGAAGTGAAGTATATTCTTTATGTTTAAGTAGTAACATCTACTCCACGCACATACAAAATTTTCCGTTTTATATAATCTTTTCAATCTAAAATTATTCCGTTGTCTAACAAAATGATCTATCTAGATGTTCTGTCTGAAATTTGTGTATTTGCTATATACATTTTATTTTGTAAAAAAGTCAAAACCTCTTGAAACAATCATAATTTTCTTAAATTGATGCAAGTCACCGCGGACGAAGCATCTAATTATAAACGGCCGAGAACATGGCTTGAGCAACTTTGATAGAAACATGACACAAAATAATGGACTAAAACCACCTACGACTAAGTCCGTATACATAATTATGTGGAGGTCTGCCCCTCGTGACAAGGATTTTTCATCCTAGGTGGCTGTACTGATTACGACCAAAACATGAGGAAAAATGCAATGCCTTTAATTAGGAGACGACAAATGTAGCATCATTGTCAGGTCTAGCTAATGAAGGCAAGATCACAAGTTTTCACAAAGGAAGTGAAGTGATGAGTCACCATCGTGATGGGGGTCATCCAAGAGCCGACCCACCGATTCAAGTTCTCTCGCGAGAAGTGAAGTGAAGTTTTTTTTTTGTTCAAGTAGTAACCTCTACTCCACGCACATACAATTTTTCCCATTTTGTGTAATCTTTTCAATCTAATTTTTTTCCATTGTCTAAGAAGAATGATCTATCTAGATGTTCCGTCCGAAATTTGTATTTGTTATAAATATTTTATTTTGTAAAAAGGTCAAAATCTCTCGGCAACAATCATATTTTTTAAATAGACGCAAGCTACCACGGCCGAAGCATCTAATTATAAACGGAAACCGAGAACATGGTGTGAGCAACATTGAGAGAAACATGACACAAAATAATGGAGTAAAACCACCTGCGACAAAATCTTTATACATAATTATGTTGAGGTGTGCCCCTCATGACAAGGATTTTTCATCCTAAGTGGCAGTCTAATTGATTACAGCCAAAACATGAGCAAAAACACAATGCCTTCAATAAGCAGACGACAAAAGTAGCATCATTGCCAGGTCTAGCTAATGAAGGCCAAATCACAAGTTTTCACTGGGGATCATCCAAGAGCCGACCCACCCATTAAAGTTTTCTCGCGGCAAGTGAAGTGAAGTAATTTTTTATATTCAAGTAGTAACCTCTGCTCCACGTACAGACACTTTTTTCCATTTTGTATAATCTTTCCAATCCAAAATTATTCCACAGTTGAACCAAAAAAGATCTGTCTAGATGTTCCATCTGAAATTTGTGTATCTGTTATAAATATTTCATTTTGTAAAAAGGTCAAAATTGCTCGGCAACAATCATATTTCATTAAAATAGATGCATGTGACCACGGGGTCGAAGCATCTAACTATAAACGGAAACCAAGAACATGGCGTGAGCAACATTGACTAAAAGACGACACAAAAATGATGGACTAAAACCATCTACGACTAAGTCCATATACATAATTATGTGGAGGTGTGCCCCTCGTGACAAGGAATTTTCATCCTAAGTGGTAGTCCAATTAATTATGGCCAAAACATGAGCAAAAACGCAATGCCTTAAATAAGTAAACGACAAAAGTAGCATCATTGTCAGGCCTAGCTAATGAAGACGAGATCGCAAGTTTTCACGCGGGTAGTGAAGTGATGAGTCACCACCGTGATCGGGGATTGGGGGTCATCCAAGAGCCGACCCACCCATTGAAGTTTTCTCGCGGGAAGTGAAGTGAAGTAAATTTTTATATTCAAGTAGTAATCTCTCCTCCACGTACAAACTGTTGTTCCCGTTTTGTATAATCTTTCCAATCGAAAATTATTCCATTGTTTAAAAAAATGATCTATCTAGATGTTCCACCCGAAATTTATGTATTTGTTATAAATATTTTATTTGGTAAAACGGTCAAAGTCTCTCGGCAACAACCATATATTGTTAAAATAGATGCAAGTCATGGCGGCCGAAGCATCTCAGTATAAACGGAAACCGAGAACATGGCATAAGCAACATCGGCGGCGATTGCGGTTCTGGTGCGTTGGTCCTTTAGGGCCTTAGCACGACGATTTTCCGACTGTCTACACAATAAGGTTTGCCCGGCTCCGACGAGGGAGGGCGACAACGGCGGCGCGACTTCGCCTTGTTCCGGTGCTTGTACTCCCCGCTAGGTGGTCTACGGACATGGATGTAATTTTCGTTACTTTTCGTGGTATTTGTGCTGTCATGCTGTTTGATGAATAGATCGGAAGATTCCCGGCAAAAAAAAAAAAAAAAACATCAACGGAAACATGACACGGAATAATGGAGTCGCTAGTACCGCCGGTCGAGTCACAACATTGCCCGCATCGGAGGGTCGAGTCTCAGAAAGAAGAAGAAAAAGCGACTTGATAGCAGTAGGTGGCTACTCATGCACAGCGCCATGCCTTGTCGTTTTCATGCAAAGGTGCTGTACGCATGCGCAGTGGCTCCGCCTGCACCGGCGCCACCCCCCGGTTCGGGAAGAGGAGTATTGCCCACTTTGCGCTCATCTGATCCCTCCCCGCCTCCTTGTGCGCCCGCCCGGTGGTCAGCTCAGCCGGCATCGACAACGACAAGGAACTGACTGAGCTGAACACCAAGGACTGTGCTACCGCTGGTACCTATCAGAAGCGGATGCCGCCCCTGTGGACTGTGTGGTGTGAGGCTCGCTCAACCTCAAGGGGAATCTGCTGACGAGCCATGGCAAAGCTGGGCGAGGTGGTGGAGCCTTGGCTGTTTCAACTTAGATTGTTCATCTCTGCTCCGCCCTCCGGCCCCGTCCGTAGAAATTGTAGGATGGCTAGAACGTTTTCTGTTGTTCTTGACCCTCATATGGGGTGTATACAAAGTGTGATGTGTGTGAGAGAGAAACTTGAAGTATAACACAAGTTACACGCGTGCTTTAAACCTATTCTATCAAGGTCATGGCAACAATCATATATTTTATTAATATAGATATAAGCCATCGAGGCTAGAGCATTTAATTACAAGCGGAAACGGGAAACCGAGAACATGGCGTGAATGACATTGACAGAAAGACGACATGAAATGAGCTGAAAACACCTATGGCTAACTCACCATACTTCCGTGGAGGTGTGTCCCGTGACAAGGATTTTTCATCTAACTAAGCCCAATTCTTTTGAGCGTCTTAAAAAATAAGTTGCCCTCCCTAACTTCAAAAATTTATTCGCACCCTAAATTTGTTGACGTTTCTAAATTACTTATCCCATAACTAGGTTAGAATTCCTAATAGATGTTAAATGCGCCTTATGAAATAATCTGGGAGGGGACGGCTTATATTTAGCCCACCAAAAGAACTAGACCTAATTAAGGCTAAAACAACAACAGGGACTTGCCAGGTTCAGGTAATCAAGACCCAAAAAAATGAAGATCAGGTCACACATTTCCAGCGGAAAGTGAAGTCTTGTACGTCGCTTGGTGGTATCCTCTGGAAGGGTAAATAACTGGTGCTCCGGAAACACCTAAGCTCAGGTGCTCCCGCGTGAGCTCGGCCATTAGATTAAGATCCAGCGGTCATCTAGAGATAAATTCCCGCATGCTACCACCAAAACTCTAGTTGATTGTGCATTGACCGACCGATCTCAAATCAAAGTCATCCATCTCAGAGTATCTACAGCCGGGCTCCCCAAACCCACCCCCTATATGCCCGGGTGGACAGCCCGGTCAAAAAAAGCCGACCCAGACGGCCTCCTCATACCGGCCCCATACACCCGGACTGACTAGTATCCCCCTCATATTCAGTCCAAATCTGGGGTGGATATGGGGAGGCCAGGACCGACCGGCATCCCTTATATCAGCCAAAATCTGGGGCGGATATGGGGAGGCCAGGGCGCGTCCGCCTTGTCGGATCTAGCCCACCCCGACCCCACATATATTCATCCTCATCCGCATCCCGGACCAAACCCTAGTCGCTCCACTCCGTCCCCAAGCTCCCCTCCGGCGATCTCCAGCATGGCAGGCAGCGGATCCGACGCCAACCACTCCCGATCTGTCGACTAGGGCATCTTCCCATGCGGGGACGAGGAGGATATGGCCGTCCGCATGGCCCTCTCTGCTCCGGAGAAGAGTGCGCCCGACCGAGGACGAATTTGATCTGGCGGGAATCCATTGCATCGGCTCAACTGGCGCTTGGGTCGCCGGAGATGGAGGCTCGAGTTCAACCTGCCGCCCCTTCTTCCGTGCAAAGCAGATGGCGAGGGAGGTCGAGGCCGCCTCGTTGTCGACATGGTGGAGGCGGAGGTGGCCTTGGACGAGAAAGTCGTCCGTGCCCGCATCTTCTAGAAGCGGAAGAGGAGGAACACGCGCGCCCTCACCCGAGACCGAGAGCAAAGCCTGGCATGGTCGGACTGCCACCCAATGAGGTGAAGGAGGATATTGATGGGTCAGAAATTTGAGGTGACCGGTCATGGGCCAGATTTGCCAAGTCCGGGTGCAGGTGCTCTCACACGCCAAAAGTTGTTTAACTCGTCGATGAAGGGAAAAGCGTGAGACCACGAGCGGGCACCTGGATCGGGTGATCTGGATACACTCGTGGCACGATGTAGCATGCCTGCGACAGTGGCACAGAGCCTCACGTCCCACGTCCACGGCCATTGGTCGAGATCCAAAAGGAAAGTTGCATACATATATACTTTCTGCTGATCCCTTCCCACTGCGCCTGTCTCGACAAGGAACTGACCGACCTGACCTCAACTCCGTCGCCTCCTGCGCTGCTTTCTCGTGGACTGCTGCTGCATCAGAGGCGGAGGCAGCTTTGCTTTGCTTGGCTTCGCTTCGCCCTGTGGACGGACTCTTGTGTGCCTGCCTGCGTGAAGCAAGCTGGGCAAGGATCACTGGTTTCAACTTGTATGCTCCGTCCAAATGCATCTCTGTCTCGCTTCCTTGGCTCTTAAAGAAGCACTCTAGCATTTTGGATGAATGCCTTTCAAAAAAGGCATTTTGGATGAAATCCACACATTCTTTGAAACAATTCTATACATTATCGTAATAATGTATATAACATGTGATTTTGGATGACATCACCACAGTTTCTAAGCTTCTGACCACTGAATTCAACTGCATTATCATGCATGTACAACAAAAATGTTATATTAGCAACAATTTCTCCACACGGATCTAGATCTACTACTAAGCACATGATTCACACATGTCCAATCCTTTCCTTCCTTTTTCAAATGCCATGTGTCAAGGTTTAAAAGGTTTCACTAAAACATGTCTGGAATTTCCTTCTCTTCTGTAAAACGCCTTCTTCGCGTCGACGAGGCTTTTGGTCTTCGTCCGCCCCAAATGCTAGAGTTAGGTTTGAGGGAGGGGGGAGGCGCTGTTACAAATATGGATCCATCTTCTATATCTAAGTCAACTCAGATTTTCTTGTATCTATGTCAATTATGAGTTACACTTTTTTCTTTAGAAAAATGGCAAGGCCCCAAAAGTTATACGAGTTAACGGAGCAACCTAAGAATTTTATAGAGTCAAAATTTTGTAGGAGTAAATACTGCATTCTTAGCTTTTCTAACAGCACAAATGATTTTTTAATTTATTTCCAAATATCTCTCTATTGTACCCATTTAGAGTTAGCTAAATTAAATACAACACATTCTTTTGAAAAAAAGTCCCGCGCCCTCACAAACTATTGCCTGCTCTCTTCCAGTTTTGCCAGATATGCATATCATGTCTGCAATTTATTTTCTCTTCGTAGCTAGCATTAAATCGATAATTACCCGCAAAAAAAAAGCATTAAATCGATAATTTTAAAAGAACTTTCAAGTCTTCGCAAAATACAAAAAGGAAATTTCAAGGCAGAAATGTAATGCTCCAAAAGCTTGTATTCTGAACCACAGCAAAGAACACTTGCGTCATGCATAACATTACCAGGTGTGAAGGTTATACTCACACTTGTACATTCATCTGTGAACAGAACTAAACTGTAGCTTCAGCGTTCATCTACCGAAGGCAAACACAATTTTTTCACAAAAAATTCAAGATGCAGTTGCTCTCACAACTTTCGATCTATTGCTGGTTTGGTTACACCTCAGCTTGGAGCCAGGATGGCAAGAGAGTCTTAAGTAGTTTCCTAAGCTCCCAGATAACAGCAGCTGCGCGCCATTTCCGAGCTCACCAAAATACCACCTAATGATGTGCTTGACAAAACCAGTCCAAAAATCACCCACAACTGAAATTCTAGACGAATTTGATGCAGAGAGATGGGGCAACGCGAGCTCAGATCCCACTACAGATGCAACAAGAATGGTTACCTATGCGAGGAACTACAGCAACAGTAGTTAGAAAGATTCAGTCTAAGGAGTTAGTTTGCAGGGTCGGAAGTTCTTCCTACGATGTTTCACCTTCCTGCTCACCAGCTTTGCGTCGCCACCTTCAGAGGACAGAGCCTTCGGACTGGTGGAAGTCAGGCCTGCAGCAGGTCACTGTTAACATTTTTCTGGGAAGGCCACTGTTAACTCCAAATGCTAGGAATTTGTTGCAATGTATGCTTTGATATGGATTGTTTGCATGATAAAACACATAACTGTAATGACAAAGGAATATAGAGGAATTTACTGGGGAATGGAGCTGATGTTGGAGGGAGAGGACAATTCAGCGATTCTGCATGTTGGAGAGCGAGGACAACCGTACCAAGAGGTGTTTTTTCTGTATGGTTCTTCTTAGGATGTGTCATCTTCACTCTCACCAGCTTTGCGTCGCCACCTTCAGAAGTCGCAGCTTTAGGAGTGCCGGTATGGCAGTTTTTCCTAGGACGTTTCACCTTCGCTCTCACCAGCTTTGTGTCGCCATCTTGGGAGGTCAGAGCCTTCGGAGTGGTGGAAATCAAGCCTGCAGCAGGTCATCGTTAACATTTTTCCGGGAAGGCCGCTGTTAACTTCAAATACTAGGAATTTGTTGCGATGTTTGCATTGAAATAGATCATTTGCATGATAAACACACAACTGTAATGACAAAAGGGGATCGAGAGGAATTTACTGGCGAATGGCGCTGATGTTGGAGAGCGAAGACAATTCGATGATCCAGCATGTGGGAGAGCGAGCACAACTGTATCAAGAGCTGGTGTTTCTGTAACCAAGGACAATGTGGTAGCCTCCAAAGCATGTCCAAACTCAGCAGCCTCCTGCTTTCCTTCACCAGCTGCAACAAAAACAGCCTGCACATCCTGGCTTCCTTCACTAGCTGCAACAAGAAGTGCTTTCTCCATAACCATGGACGATGCGGTAGCTTCCAAAGCATGTCCGGACTCAGTAGTCTCTTGCCTTCCTTCACTAGCTGCAACAGACACAGCCTGCACATCTTGACTTCCATGACTAGCTGCAACAAGAGGTGCTTCCTCCATAATCATGGACGATGCGGTAGCTTCAAAAGCATGTCCGGGCTCAGAAGCCTCTTGCCTTCCTTCACTAGCTGCAACAAACACAGCCTGCCCATCTTGACTTCCTTCACTGGCTGCAACAAACACAGCCTGCACATCTTGACTTCCTTCACGGGCTGCAACAAACACGGCCTGCACCCCTCGGCTTCCTTCACCAGCTAGGACAAACACACCCTGCTTATCAAGCAACATCGCCCGGTGTTGAGTTGCAATCTGATCCTCTTGAACAGTTTCCTCATCGCTGCTCAAGTCAATAATATTATCATCACTCAGCTCTATGAAATCTATTAAGGTCATTGTGTGGCCTGAAATAGTAAAAATGTGTGAGCAATGATTAATGAAGAGTGGTGCAGGAACAAAAAGAGCTGAAGCTATATCCATCGAACTGGATCAAACTGTGCACATAGATCATCAGATAAACCATGTCAAAAACAGTAAGGAGAAAAGCTGAAAAGGTATGCTGATGGTTATGTATTTGCTAACTGAGTATACCACAATATAGTATCGAATATGTTGATATGTTATTTTTTCAGACAGAATATGTTATTTTTTGTATTAAATAGAAAGCCTTGTGTTGATATGTTATTTTTTCTCTATACCACAAAATTGTATAGAATATGTAAGTCAAAACAAGACCATGATGGTTTATCAATAAAAATGAAACCATACGCAGGTGACACCGAGAAATTCCTTCCGTTAGACACATTCCATAAACTTAGTATTCTGCAAGTCAACACTACTGTAAGTTGATTGCTGAATCATCAACTTATCCCTCTTTAAGAGTTGAGATACTAATACCATATCAACAATACAGCTATATCTAAGCAATCAACTGTTAATTTTGCCTTGATAGCCTCTACAAGTCACAAACTCCCTTTATTTAATACACAGGAAATCTCTTCATTTAATAGACGTGGTAAAGTATAAAAAGGTGAAAGTACTATTGATGACAAATTTACTAAAATTATTGTCGTGCAGCCAGTCATAAACATCACATATATTTAAGGGTACCCTATATTTTAGTGTGCGAGTTCAAAGACCTATGATTGCAAAACTCAACATCTGTGTTGATTCATACATGTTGGTTGAGTTTATTATTGATTCATTTACTGAATTTCACACCAGAGTCGCAAAATCTCAGGGTCCTGAATTTTCTGCAAGATTTGTTCAGAAATTCAACAAGCAAAGACGAGCCTAGTTGATGGAGAAAACTTTGCTTGCAGTTTACAAGAGCACCAGGTTCGTTCATCACTAAACCTTTACTTTTTGTGTGTGCCTTTAGCCAAGTAATTTGGCTGAAAGTTGTGCTTATCCTAAACAATCATATTTACATTTAACCACCACCACCAATGCAGGATCTCTGTTTTACTGTTCAACGTAAGAATGGCACTGCACATAGGAGCATAAGAATGGCACTGCAGTTACAATTTAAAGTAAACATCGCTTTGCATAATTCATCCTAACCGTGAAATAATCATAAAATTCGAGCTCTGAAATAATCTAGCTTCAGTACACTCTTAAGATGACACAGAACAGACCCTTGATTTTTACTACTGAAGATATACAGCATAGTTTGGCTGGATAATGCAAACAGAAGGTAGTCTGGTCATGTAAAAATGAAGCTACAATGTTAGACCAAGCAGTATGATAAATCCGAATGACATTGTTGAGTATAGAAATACTGAAAAGAGACACTCCAATCGCATAGCTCAATATCTACTAGCTAAATGTTTTATTCAAGGTCATTATACCTTACTGAAATGTGGCTGTCTTAACAATTCTGCAAGGTTTCCCTCGAAGAAAATATCTATAAAGACAGTAAACAGGTAGCAAGGGTACGAAAATAGTAAACCTTATACTAGAGGAACTGCCAGCAGTTAGGGAGCCAATCTTCTTAAATGCGGGCCCAAGTTTCCTCAGCTTCACCAGATCAAACTGTGCACATAGGTCACCAGAGAAACCATGTCAAAACAGTAAGGAGAAAAGGTATACTGAATTGCTGATGGTTATGTATCTGTGTTGTGTTGATGTGTTATTTTTTTGTATACCACAAAATTCTATTGAATATGCAAGTCAAAACTAGACCATGATGGTCTATCAATAAAAATGAAACGAAAGCATACGCAGATGACATTGAAGAAATTCCTTCTGTTCAACACATTCCGAAAATTTAGTAGTCTGCAAATAAACACTACTGTAAGTTAACTGCTACATTGTCAACTTATCCCTCTTTAAGAATTAAGATACTAATATCATGTCAACGGAACAGCTAGTATTTCTGTAATTAACTGTTGTTTTTGCCTTGACAGCATCTCCAAGTTAGAGCACTGGCCATGAACTCTCTTCATTTAACACACGTGGTAAAATATGAAATGATGAAAGCACTATTGATGACCCATAATATAAGATCGTTTCGCAAGCTGTTTTAGTTTGCGAAACGATCTTATATTATGGGACGGAGGGAGTAACATTCTTGTCATGCAGCCAGTCACAAACACCCCATATATTTGAGAGTGCGAGTTAAAAGACCTATGATTGCAGAACACTAGCATCTGCGTTGATTCATACTACATGTTGGCTGAGTTTATTACTGATTCATTTACTCAATTTCACACTAGAGTAGAGTCACAAAATCTCAGGGTCCTGAATTTTCTGCAAGATCTGTTCAGAAATTCAACAAGCAAAGACGAGCCTAGTTGGCGGAGACAACTTTGGTTGCAGTTTACAAGAGCAGCAGGTTTCTTCGTCACTAAACCTTAAAAAATGTTGTGCCTTTAGCCAGGTGCTTTGGTTGAAATGAGTGCTTAGCCTAAACACATTTAATTACTACCACCAGTGTTCCAGGTGCTTTGGTTGAAAGGTGTGCTTAGCCTGAACAAATCGCATTTACATTTAGCCCAGTAGTATATAGTACCACCAATGTCAGGAGATCTCTGTTTTACTGTTCAACTTCAACGTACTAGTACTACTAGTAGTAGCTGAATGCGGTGGGATGAGTGAGCTCTGGAATGCTCAGAAGAAACAATTCGCAAATCTCAAAGGGGTCATCTGAAATTAAAGAACAAATCGGGAAGGGAGGGCATGGGGCAAACCTTCTTCCTCTTCCTCTGCTTCTCCTTCTCACTCCACCTCGCCCTGGCTCGCCTCGGCCGCTCCGCTCGGCCCCCTTCCCAAGTCGCAACAAAACTGCAAACCAAACATCGATCAGTGCTCTGCGCCGCAGGGATCGCATGTTGCGGCGAACAAGAACCGGCACAAAATCAACTCCAAGAAAAAGAGGGTTGCTCACCCGCAGGTCAGATCGACCGGAGGCCTTGGCTCTGCGCCCCAGTGCGGCCCAGCGGAGGAGGGAGAGGAGGAGGAGGAGGGATGGATCTGCTTGATTATTTGGAAGGGAGGGAGGCGAGCTGGATCGGTTCAGTCAGGAAGGTGGGCATGGTGCTCTGCTCCATCTCCATGGGGTGGAAGAGGAAGGAGCCATGAATGAATGAGACTGAGAGGCGGGTTTCGTGGAGAGGAGCGTCGATGGATGATGGCGTGGGGGTTTCTGTACCGTGGGACCCACCAAGAACAGTGGCGGAGCTGCCATCCAAAATTGACCGGCGCCTCTTCTTCTTCTTCTTCTTCTTTTCAGTTCAAAATAAATAAATTGAGCGGCGCCTTTTCTTCTTATTTTTTTTTGAAAATAAAAGTGCACCTTTGAAGATTCCAAGATTGATCAACAGCGTTAAGGGCCATTCGGATCAAAGGAATTTTCAACATTTATTACAATTTTTTTTTGTTTATGTAGGATTCCACACAAACCCTCTCAAAAAAAAAAACACACAAACCAAACGATACAAAGTATTTAGGATTGAGGTAATCCTGAAGAGATGATCAAAGAAAAATAAACAACAAAGCAATCCAAAAACGCAAAAAAAGGCACAAATGTGCGCAACTAAACGTCTCTAGCGCGTCGCTAATAAGAAGCATAGAAGATACGCCGTCACGCCCAAGGGATCACCACACTTATGGAGGATCACTAGCACCCATATTGGTCGTTGGCGCGGGTCATTGGGGCCAACCAGTATCATCGCTGGGGCAGCCCTAGAAGATGGGCCGTCGGAGTAGCGGGCCCTCCATGGGCCAGATCCAATGCAGCCCTCGGAGCCCACCACAACCTAACCCTAGATCTACCGCCAACGGTGCTGGAGACCCCCACGCCACCCTCGCGAGTTGCCTGTCATGGCCTGGCCTGAGCACTACCCCGCCCCGCACCAGTGAAGAGGTCGGTTCGCGTCGCCCGAAGGAGCCGATACGTCGGAGCATCGCACTCTAGCACGCTGGGGATTGAGACCACGACGCCACCACGAGGACACCTGCAGTTCACCTCCGAGTGCCACCATCACCACCAAGCCCAGTCCCGCCGTCGCACGGCAACCCACACGCATGTCGTGGCAGTGTCATCCACCTCCAAGTGTCGCATGCGCCATATCCGCCCCCTCACCACCTGCTGCCTGGAGCATGGATGACACTAGCTCCGGTGCCGCCAGCTCCAACCACCTCCTCCACCCAAACGAGACGCAACCGTCCACCAAGGTCATTCCCCGACCCCACTAATAGCCTGCAAGTGCACATGATTTAGTTGTATTCTTTTCAAAGTAAGAATCCCACAGGGAGCATAGAAAATGACATGTGTTCCTTGTAGTGAATTATTACGTTGTTCCTTGAACAATTTTTGGCATAAGATTGAAAGTTTCTAGGTTTGGATTTTTATTTTTGCACAGTCATGAAGTTGCTACATATTTTCATATTTTTGATTAAGTTAATTAGCAAATTATGGCAATATTATTATCACCATGGCATGTTGCAATTTTCTCTTCATAGTTAGCATCAAATCTTGTGTGATTTTTTCTTCTTCTGAGCAACCTGGACTTGATAGTTCTAAAAGAGCTTTCAAGACAGAACTATAATGCTTGAAAAGTTTGTATTCATGGTTCAAATAAATCCTAACACACTACCATCTTTTATCTGAAGCACAGCAAGCCAAGCAAGTAGCACTACTGATGCTGTATAACCTTCACAGCCGAACGTACAGAGATAAGCTATAGCTTCAGCAGCCTTCATGCACCAAACACCCTTTTTCAAAAATTTCACAACACAGTTTGCTATCATAGATTTCAGCCAGTTTTTGTTTGGTTACATCTAGGTCAGACTGGATCCATCATGGCAAGAAAGTCTAGGTAGTTTTCTACGCTCCCAAATAACAGCAGCGAATGTGCCTTCTTCAGGTCCATCCGCAACTTACATTCTCGACAAATACAGTGGAAATAGAGTTGAGATAGATGGGTCAACCTGAGCTCAGATCCCACTACAGATGCAACAAGAGTGGTTCCATAAATACTACGCATGAGAGGAACTACAGCAACACAAGTTAGACAGGTCCATGTGGAATCAGGTATCATATTCAGTCAACTACAGCTAGTTTGCGATGTCGGTAGAGAGGGGCTTCGCAGGTCCTGCCTTGTCGGTAGAGGCAGCTGACTCTTCTGCTGGCTTGAGCGTGCGAGACCTCTTGTGGTCAGCTGCCAGCTCTTCCACAGGACTGTTGCCTATCTGTATAAGCCTAGGACTTTTCCTAGGAGTGTCGGTATGGTAGTTCTTCTTACGATATTTCCTCCTCACTCTCACTGACTTTGCGTCCCCACCTTCAGAAGTGAGAGCTTTTGGAGTGGTGGAAGTTGGGCCTGCAGCAGATCAACGTTAACATTTTTTCAGGAAGGCCACTGTTAAACTTCAAATAATAGGAATTTGTTGCAATGCTTGCTTGAATGGATCGTTCGCATGATAAACACACAACTGTAATGACAAAGGGGTAGAGAGGAATTTACTGGGGAATGACACTGATGTTGGAGAGCGATGACAGTTCGGTGATTTAGCCGTATCAAGAGGTGCTTTTTCGGTAAAGAAGGACAATGGAATAGCTTCCAAAGCATTTCCAGACTCAGCAGCATCTTGCCTCCCTTCACTAGCTGCAACAAACGCAGCCTACACATCTTGGCTTCCTCCACTAGCTGCAACAAAAGGTGCTTTCTCCGTAACCATGGACGATGCGGTGGCTTCAAAAGCACGTCCGCACTCAGCAGCCTCTTGGCTTCCTTCACTAGCTGCAACAAAAACAGCAGGCACATCTTGGCTACCTTCACCAGCTAGGAGAAACATACCCCACCTATCAAGCAACGTCGCCCAGTCTTGAGTTGCAATTTGATCCTCCTGAACAGTCTCCTCATCGCTGCTCAAGTCAATAATATTATCATCACTCAGTTCTATGAAGTCTACTATAGTCATTGTGTGGCCTGAAATAGTAAAAATGTGTGAGCAGTGATTAATGAAGAGTGGCGCAGAAATAAAAAGAAGCTGAAGCTATATCCATCAATCCGTCAACTTTTACCTTGACAGGCTCTCTAAGAGCATTCTCTATTTCTATTTTTTTTGCGACTTCAGTACACTATTAAGATGACTCAGAACAGACCCTTGCTTTTTTACTACTGAAGATATACAGCATGGTTTGGCTGGATATTGCATACAGAAGGTAGTCTGGTCATGTAAAAATGAAACTACAATGCTAGAACAAGCAGTGGCATAAATCTGAATGAAATTGTTAAGTATAAAAATACTGAATTTAGACACTTCAATCGCATAGCTCAATATCTAGTAGCTAAATGTTTTATTCAAGATCATGATACCATGCTGGAATGTGGCTTGTTAACTATTCTGCAAGGTTTCCATATAGGAAAATATCTATAAAGATAGTAAACAAGTAGCAAAGGTATGAAAACAGAAAACCTTATACTAGAAGAATTCCCAGCAGTTACGGAGTTAATCTCAAACGCGGATCAAACTGTGCACAAAGATCACCATAGAAACCATGACAAAATAGTAAGGAAAAAAAAGGTGTGCTGATGGTTATGTATTTACATTGTGTTGATGTGTTATTCTTCTATATACCACAAAATATGTAAGTCAAAACCAGACCAGGATGGTTTATCAATAAAAATGAAACCATACGCATAGACATTGAAGAAATCCCTTCTGTTTGACACATTCCATGAATTTAGTAATCTGTAAGTCAAGTAGTCGACACTACTATAAGTTGACTACTGGACTTTCAATTTGTTCCTCTTTAAGCAATGAGATACTAATATCATATCAACGAAACAGCTATATTTCCATATTTAACTGTTATTTTTGCCTTGACAGCCACTACAACCTAGAGCACCGGCCACGAACTCACTTTATTTAATACACGTGAACTCTCTTCATTTAACACACGTGATAAATTATAGTAAAATGATGAAAGTACTATTGATGATAAATGTACTACTCAAGTTTTGAAGATTAACATTATTGTCCTGCAGCCAGTCACAACTCACAAACACCCTATATATTTTTTAGTGTGTGAAACTCTGATTGCAAAACTCTAGCATCTGCATTGGTTCATACGTGTTGGTTGATTCGATTCAGTTGCTGCATTTTACACTAGATTCACAAATATTATTATGGTCTGAATTTTCTGCGAGATTTGTTCAGCAGTTCTTCAAGAGAAGACACACTTGGTTGGCGGAGAAAACTTTGCTCAGCGGCGGATCCAGTGGGGGTGCCATGGGTGCCCTGGCACCCCCTCCAAAATTCAAAACTTTTTTTAATCTAGTATTAGTTAATCTAATCCTATATGTTTTATAGGGTTTGAATGATAAACTGGCTATTTTGTATGGTTATACAAGGCATTTTTATCATGAGTGATAAGGTTAGCACCCCCTGTGGTCAAGTTCTAGGTCCGCCACTGACTTTGCTTGCAATTTAGTAGGAGAGCAGCAGGTTCGCTCGTCAATAAACATTAATTTTTTGTGTGCCTTAAGCCAGGTGCTTTGGTTGAAAGGTGGGCCTAGCCTAAACAAATCATATTTACATTTGACTATTACTACCACCACCGACCAATGTCAATGTCAGGAGATCTCTGTTTTACTGAGGTGGGATGAGTGAGCTCTCGAATTCTTAGAAGAAACAGTTGGCAAATCTCGAAGTGGTCACCTGAAAAGAAGATCTGGAAGAGAAGACATGGAGCAAACCTTGTTTCTCTGCTTCCCCTTCTCACTCCACCTCCAGCCTACTTCCTTCCTGGCCCCCCTTCCAAATCCCAACAAGATGGAAACGAGGCGGCGATCAGAGCTCTGCGAAGAAACCAGCGGGGATCGCATGTTTGAGGCGAGCAAGAACCGGGGCAAAATCAACTCCAATTCAAAGAAACAGAGGGTTCCTCACCCGCAGCACAGATCGAACGGAGGCCCCAGTACGGTCCAGCGGAGGAGGAGGAGGAGGAGGAGGAGTGGATCTGCTGGATTATTTGGGAGGGAGGAAGGCGAGCTGGATCGGTTCAGTCAGGAAGGTGGGTTTGGTGCTCTGCTCAATCTCCCTCGGGCGGAAGAGGACGGAGGCTCGGTGGAGGGAGCGTCGCTGAACGATGGCGTTGGGGTTTCTGTACCGTGGGACCCACCAAGAACAGTGGCCGAACAAAAGACTCCTTTCACTTCTTTTTTGGACGGTGCTACGGCCGGCCTGAACCATTTTCATTACATAGATTTTTTTGACATCAACTTTCATTATATAGATATATAATAAAAATAAGATACGACACATCGGGTACAACAAATAGCAACCGAAAAAGAGTAACGTCTAATCTCAGAATTCTTGGGCCACCTTTCCTTATTTATTCATGGTCAGGATTCAGACCATGACAATGCAATGATATGCTTTTATATTTCTCTATCTATTTTCAGAATTTGCTCTCCTAAGAGGCGCAAGGTGAATACTCCATATGTTTTTACATTGTTGTTTTACTAGAGCCAGAACAGAAAAAGTTAAGGCCTCTTTCGTTCAATTAAATTCCATAAGAATTTTGGAGAGTTTTTCTATAAAATTTGTTTGGTTTTTATGAATCAAAACCATAGGACTTATCCTATGGTCTACTTTACATACAATTCCAAAGAAATTTTCATTCGAAACTTATGGATGGTATAAAATAGGAACATAAGGACTAAAATTTCATTCAAAATGTATATGAACACGTATTTTAGGAAAAGTTGGAGAGGACAAAAGAACATATATGTCAAAATCGATGGAGTATCTAATGGTAAGGGCATCTCCCACGCGAACCCTCAAACCGCCCACAACCGTCTGGACCGAACGTAGTTTGCCATCCAACATGGGATCCCATCGGTCTGCGGACCGGTCCAGATATATGTTTCTCCGCAAACCGGACGGACACCAGGGGTATTTACGGGCGTCTGGACAGCTGCCACGTATGCGTCGGACACCCCGGACCCCCCCACCCCGCGCCCTTTCCCACGCGGAGCGGTTGCCGCGCATTCATGCCGCTCACTACCGCTCCAGAGCGCCAGCTCCACATTCATGCCCGCCTAGAGAGGATGCGACATCTCAGTGGTGCCGATATTGAAGTGGCGTGCCGGCCGACAGCGCCACCCGCGCCGCTCCTGGTATCCATGCCTGTTCAATGCCGAAGCAACGTGACTGGACGAAACGAGATAGATATTTACCGCATTCAAACGGGCTGCTCATTCGTCCGCCTGTCGTCCTTAAACATGTGTGTCGGCCAAGAAACCCACTCTAGCGCCCGCATTGACACAATCCGCTATTTGGCCTGGTCAGCATCCGCTATATAAAAGAGGTCACGCCCGGCATGATCCGCACCACACCACGTCTTTCCCATCCTCCTCCGTGCACCACCTTCCCCATGACCGCGAGCTCTAAAGCGTTGTGGGAGAGCGTCTCGACCGAGCAGAAGCACGAGTTGGCCACCCTCGCTGCCGGCTGATAGGGCCACAATGTGCGGCGGATAGAGATCGGCATGCCGACGAGCTCCACGGAGGTCTCCGACGATGAAGGCGGCCTCCGACGACAAGTCGGCGCCCCTGCCCACGCTATTTCATGCTGGCTTGACCGTGGAGCAAGCGGATGCACACTTGGACGCCATCATGATGGAGGAGCTGATGGAAATATGCCCTAGAGGCAATAATAAAGTTGTTATTATTTTATATTTCCTTGTTCATGATAAAGGTTTATTATTCATGCTAGAATTGTATTGACCGGAAACTTAAATACATGTGTGAATACATAAACAAATATCGTGTCCCTAGTGAGCCTCTACTAGACTAGCTCGTTGATCAAAGATGGTTAAGGTTTCCTAACCATAGACATGAGTTGTCATTTGATAACGGGATCACATCATTAGGAGAATGATGTGATGGACAAGACCCATCTGTTAGCTTAGCATATGATCGTTCTGTTTATTGCTACTGCTTTCTTGAATGTCAAATACATGTTCCTCCGGCCATGAGATCATGCAACTCCCGGATACCGGAGGAATACCTTGTGTGCTATCAAACGTCACAACGTAACTGGGTGATCATAAAGATGCTCTACAGGTATCTCCGAAGGTGTCTGTTGAGTTGGCATGGATCGAGACTGGGATTTGTCACTCCATGTTTCGGAGAGGTATCTCTGGGCCCTCTCGGTAATGCACATCATAAGAAGCTTGCAAACAAAGTGACTAAGGAGTTAGTTACGGGATGATGTATTACGGAACGAGCAAAGAGACTTGCCGGTAACGAGATTGAACTAGGTATGGAGATACCGACGATCGAATCTCGGGCAAGTAACATACCGACGGACAAAGGGAATTACGTATGTTGTCATTGCGGTTCGACCGATAAGATCTTCGTGGAATATGTAGTAACCAATATGAGCATCCAGGTTCTGCTATTGGTTATTGACCGGAGAGGCGTCTCAGTCATGTCTACATCATTCCCGAACCCGTAGGGTCCGCACGCTTAACGTTCGTTGACGATATAGTGTTATATGAGTTATGTGAATTGGTAACCGAATGTTGTTCGGAGTCCCGGATGAGATCCCGGACGTCACGAGGAGTCTCAGAATGGTCGAGAGGTAAAGATTTATATATGGGAGGTCATATTTTGGGTTCCGGAAAAAGGTGCAGTTTTTTCGGTATTGTACCGGGAAGCTTCCAGAAGGTTCCGGAGGATTTCGGAGGGGTCTGGAAGTCAACAAGTGGGTCCACCACGTCCCAAGGGCTGGCATGGGCTAAGGGGAGGCGCCCTGGCCTTATTGGGCTAGGCGCACCAAGTCCTCAAAAGCCCACGCAGCTAGGGAAGGAAAAAAGGAGAGTCCTAGTAGGAATAGGATTGGACTTTGGAGTCCAAGTCCACGTGTGTACTATTCACGTGGTACTATTCACGTGGTACTGTTCACGTGGCACTATTCCTTCTACTCCAAGCCCCTACACATATATAAATAGAGGAGAGGGGGCGCCCCAAACAAGCCACAACATTGTTTTAGCCGTGTGCGGCACCCCCCCTCCACAGTTCCGTCCCTCGGTCATATTTTCGCAGTGCTTGGGCGAAGCCCTGCGGAGATAGCATCATCATTACCGTCACCACGCCGTCGTGCTGCCAGAACTCATCCACTACCTCGCCGTCTTGCTGGATCAAGAAGTCGAGGACGTCACCGAGCTGAACGTGTGCTGAACGCGGAGGTGTCGTACGTTCGGTACTCGGTCGGTTGGATCGTGAAGTTGTTCGACGACATCAACCGCGTTGTTCTAACGCTTCCGCATGTCTTATTTTGATTCGGCGGTATTGTAAGATGAAGCGGCTCGGACCAACCTTACATGTCCACGTACATGAGACCGGTTCCACCGACAGACATGCAACTTGTTTTGCATAAAGGTGGCTGGCGGGTGTCTGTTTCTCCTACTTTAGTTGAATCAAATTTGACTGCGGCCGGTCCTTGTTGAAGGTTAAAACAGCAAACTTGATAAATTACCGTTGTGGTTTTGTGCCGTAGGTAAGAATGGTTCTTGCTAGAAGCCCGTAGCAGCCACGTAAAACTTGCAACAACAAAGTAGAGGACGTCTAACTTGTTTTTGCAGGGTATGCTGTGATGTGATATGGTCAAGACATGATGTGATATACATTATTGTATGAGATGATCATGTTTTGTAATTTATCGGCAACCGGCAGGAGCCTTATGGTTGTCTCTTTATTGTATGAAATGCAAGCGCCATGTAATTGCTTTACTTTATCGCTATGCGTTAGCAATAGTTGTAGAAGCAATAGTTGGCGAGACGACCACGACGCAACGATGGAGATCAAGGTGTCGAGCCGGTGACGATGGAGATCATGACGATGCTTTGGAGATGGAGATCAAAAGCACAAGATGATGATGGCCATATCATGTCACATATTTTGATTGCATGTGATGTTTATCCTTTATGCATCTTATTTTGCTTAGAACGACGGTAGCATTATAAGATGATCCCTTTACTAAATTTCAAGATAAAAGTGTTCTCCCCGAGTATGCACCGTTGCTAAAGTTCGTCGTTTCGAAGCACCTCGTGATGATCGGGTGTGATAGATTCTACGTTCACATACAACGGGTGTAAGCCAGTTTTACACAAGCAGAATACTTGGGTTAAACTTGACGAGCCTAGCATGTACAGACATGGTCTCGGAACACTGGAGACCGAAAGGTCGAACATGAGTCATATAGTAGATATGATCAACATGGAGATGTTCACCATTGATGACTATCCCATCTCACGTGATGATCGGACATGGGCTAGTTTATTTGGATCATGTATCACTTAGTTAACTTGAGGGATGTTAATTTAAGTGGGAGTTCATTAGTAATTTGATTAATTGAACTTAATTTATCATGAACTTAGTCCTGATAGTCTTTGCAAATTATGTTGTAGATCAATAGCTCGCGTTGTAGCTCCCCTGTTTTTGATACGTTCCTAGAGAAAGCTAAGTTGAAAGATGATGGTAGCAACTACACGGACTGGGTCCGTAACTTGAGGATTATCCTCATTGCTGCACAGAAGAATTATGTCCTTGATGCACCGCTAGGTGATGGACCTGCTGCAGGAGCTGCTGCAGACGTTGTGAACGCCTGGCAGGCTCGATCTGATGACTACTCGATAGTTCAGTGTGCCATGCTCTACGGCTTAGAACCGGGACTGCAAAAGCGTTTTGAACGCCACGGAGCATATGAGATGTTCCAAGAGCTGAAATTGATATTTCAAGCTAATGCCCGGGTTGAGAGATATGAAGTCTCCAACAAGTTCTTTAGCTGTAAGATGGGGGAGAACAATTCTGTCAGTGAACACATACTCAGAATGTCTGGGTACCACAACCACTTGACTCAGCTGGGAATTGATCTTTCGGTTGAGAGTGTTATTGACAGAGTTCTTCAGTCACTGCCACCAAGCTATGAAGGCTTCGTGATGAACTATAATATGCAAGGGATGGAGAAGACAATTCCCGAGCTCTTCGCGATGCTGAAATCGGCGGAGGTAGAAATCAAGAAGGAGCATCAAGTGTTGATGGTTAACAAGACCACTAGTTTCAAGAAAAAGGGCAAGGGAAAGAAGTGGAACTTCAAGAAGAACGGCAAGCAAGCTGCCGCTCCCACGAAGAAACCCAAAGTTGGACCCAAGCCTGAAACTGAGTGCTTCTACTGCAAAGGAACTGGTCACTGGAAGCGGAACTGCCCCAAGTATTTGGCGGATAAGAAGGATGGCAAAGTGAACAAAGGTATATTTGATATACATGTTATTGATATGTACCTCACTAGTGCTCGTAGCAGCGTCTGGGTATTTGATACCGATTCAGTTGCTAATATTAGTAACTTGAAGCAGGAGCTGCAGAGTAACGGAGACTAGCTGAGGGCGAGGTGACGATATGTGTTGGAAGTGTCTCCAAGATTGATATGATCAATATCGACACGCTCGTAATACCTTCGGGATTAGTATTAAACCTAAATAATGGTTATTTGGTGCTTGCATTGAGCATAAAATATTTTATCTGGATATTGTTTATTGCAAGACGGTTATTCATTTAAGTCAGAGAATAATGGTTATTCTGTTTATATGAATAATATCCCTCGTGATCATGCACCCTTGTGAATGGTTTATTCTTGTTGAATCTCGATCGTAGTGATACACATATTCATAATATTGATGCCAAAAGATGCAAAGTTGATAATGATAGTGCAACATACTTGTGGCACTGCTGTTTAGGTCATATTGGTGTAAAGCGCATGAAGAAACTCCATGCGGATGGACTTTTGGAAATCTCTTGATTATGAATCATTTGATACTTGCGAACCATGCCTCATGGGCAAGATGACTAAAACTCCGTTCTCCGGAACAATGGAGCGAGCTACTGGTTTGTTGGAAATAATACATACCGATGTATGCGGTCCGATGAATGTTGAAGCACGCGGCGGGTATCGTTATTTTCTAACCTTCACAGATGATTTGAGTAGATATGGGTATATCTACTTGATGAAACACAAGTCTGAAACATTTGAAAAGTTCAAAGAATTTCAGAGTGAAGTAGAGAATCATCGTAACAAGAAAATAAAGTTTCTACGATCTGATCGCGGAGGCGAATATTTGAGTTACGAGTTTGGCCTTCATTTAAAAAAATGTGGAATTGTTTCACAACTCACGCCACCTGGAACACCACAGCGTAATGGTGTGTCCGAACGTCGTAACCGTACTTTATTGGATATGGTGCGTTCTATGATGTCTCTTACCGATTTGCCACTATCGTTTTGGGGTTATGCATTAGAGACAGCTGCATTCGCGTTAAATAGGGCACCGTCTAAATCCGTTGAGACGACACCGTATGAACTATGGTTTGGCAAGAAACCTAAGCTGTCGTTTCTTAAAGTTTGGGGTTGCGATGCTTATGTGAAAAAGCTTCAACCTGATAAGCTCGAACCCAAAGCGGAGAAGTGCGTCTTCATAGGATACCCTAAAGAAACAATTGGGTACACCTTCTACCACAGATCCGAAGGCAAGGTCTTTGTTGCCAAGAATGGGTCCTTTCTAGAGAAGGAGTTTCTCTCGAAAGAAGTGAGTGGGAGAAAAGTAGAACTTGATGAGGTAATTGTACCTTTTCTCGAATTGGAAAGTAGCTCATCAGAGAAAACCGTTCCCATGATGCCTACACCAATAAGAGAGGAAGATAATGATAAAGATCATGAAACTTCAGATCAAGTTACTACTGAACTTCGTAGGTCGACCAGAGTACGTTCCGCACCAGAGTGGTACGGTAATCCTGTTCTGGAAGTTATGTTGTTAGACAACGGCGAACCTACGAACTATGAAGAAGCTATGATAAGCCCGGATTCCGACAAATGGCTTGAGGCCATGAAATCTGAGATAGGATCCATGTATGAGAACAAAGTGTGGACTTTGGTGGACTTGCCCGATGATCGGCAAGCCATTGAGAATAAATGGATTTTTAAGAGGATGACGGATGCTGATGGTAATATCACTGTCTACAAAGCTCGACTTGTCGCGAAAGGTTTTCGACAAGTTCAAGGGGTTGACTACGATGAGACTTTCTCACCCGTAGCGATGCTTAAGTCTGTCCGAATCATGTTAGCAATTGCCGCATTTTATGATTATGAAATCTGGCAAATGGATGTCAAAACTGCATTCCTTAATGGTTTTCTCAAAGAAGAGTTGTATATGATGCAACCAGAAGGTTTTGTCGATCCTAAGGGTGCTAACAAAGTGTGCAAACTCCAGCGATCCATCTATGGACTGGTGCAAGCATCTCGGAGTTGGAATATACGCTTTGATGAGGTGATCAAAGCATATGGTTTTGTACAGACTTACGGTGAAGCCTGTATTTACAAGAAAGTGAGTGAGAGCTCTGTAGCATTTCTAATATTATATGTGGATGACATATTGTTGATTGGAAATGATATAGAATTTCTGGATGGCATAAAGGGATACTTGAATAAGAATTTTTCAATGAAAGACCTCGGTGAAGCTGCTTATATATTGGGCATCAAGATCTATAGAGATAGATCAAGACGCTTGATAAGACTTTCAATGAGTACATACCTTGACAAGATTTTGAAGGAGTTCAAAATGGATCAGTCAAAGAAGGAGTTCTTGCCTGTATTGTAAGGTGTAAAGTTGAGTAAGACTCAAAGCTCGACCACGGCAGAAGATAGAGAGAGAATGAAAGTCATTCCCTATGCCTCAGCCATAGGTTCTATAATGTATGCCATGCTGTGTACCACACCTAATGTGTGCCTTGCCACGTGTCTGGCAAAGGGGGTACAAGAGTGATCTAGGAGTGGATCACTGGACAGCGGTCAAAATTATCCTTAGTAACTAAAGGACTAAGGAAATATTTCTCGATTATGGAGGTGATAAAGAGTTCGTCGTAAAGGGTTACGTCGATGCAAGCTTTGACACCAATCTGGATATCTCTGAGTAGCAAACCGGATACGTATAATGGAGCAGTCATTTGGAATAGCTCCAAGTAAAGCGTGATAGCAGCATCTACAGTATGACATAAGGATTTGCAAAGTACACATGGGTCTGAATATTGCAAACCCATTGACTAAAATTCTCTCTCACGAGCAAAACATGATCACACCTTAGAACTCTTTGAGTGTTAATCACATGGTGATGTGAACTAGATTATTGACTCTAGTGAACTCTTGGGTGTTAATCACATGGCGATGTGAACTAGATTATTGACTCTAGTGCAAGTGGGAGACTGATGGAAATATGCCCTAGAGGCAATAATAAAGTTGTTATTATTTTATATTTCCTTATTCATGATAAAGGTTTATTATTCATGCTAGAATTGTATTGACCGGAAACTTAAATACATGTGTGAATACATAAACAAATACCGTGTCCCTAGTGAGCCTCTACTAGACTAGCTCGTTGATCAAAGATGGTTAAGGTTTCCTAACCATAGACATGAGTTGTCATTTGATAACGGGATCACATCATTAGGAGAATGATGTGATGGACAAGACCCATCTGTTAGCTTAGCATATGATCGTTCTGTTTATTGCTACTGCTTTCTTGAATGTCAAATACATGTTCCTCCGACCATGAGATCATGCAAATCCCGGATACCGGAGGAATACCTTGTGTGCTATCAAACGTCACAACGTAACTGGGTGATCATAAAGATGCTCTACAGGTATCTCCGAAGGTGTCTGTTGAGTTGGCATGGATCGAGACTGAGATTTGTCACTCCGTGTTTCGGAGAGGTATCTCTGGGCCCTCTCGGTAATGCACATCATAAGAAGCTTGCAAACAAAGTGACTAAGGAGTTAGTTACGGGATGATGTATTATGGAACGAGTAAAGAGACTTGCTGGTAACGAGATTGAACTAGGTATGGAGATACCGACGATCGAATCTCGGGCAAGTAACATACCGACGGACAAAGGGAATTACGTATGTTGTCATTGCGGTTCGACCGATAAGATCTTCGTGGAATATGTAGTAACCAATATGAGCATCCAGGTTCCGCTATTGGTTATTGACCGGAGAGGCGTCTCAGTCATGTCTACATCATTCCCGAACCCGTAGGGTCCGCACGCTTAACGTTCGTTGACGATATAGTGTTATATGAGTTATGTGAATTGGTAACCGAATGTTGTTCGGAGTCCCGGATGAGATCCCGGACGTCACGAGGAGTCTCGGAATGGTCGAGAGGTAAAGATTTATATATGGGAAGTCATATTTTGGGTTCCAGAAAAAGGTGCAGTTTTTTCGGTATTGTACCGGGAAGATTCCAGAAGGTTCCGGAGGGGTCCGCAAGTCCACAAGTGGGTCCACCACGTCCCAAGGGCTGGCATGGGCTAAGGGAGGCGCCCTAGCCTTATTGGGCCAGGCGCACCAAGTCCTCAAAAGCCCACGTAGCTAGGGAAGGAAAAAAGGAGAGTCCTAGTAGGAATAGGATTGGACTTTGGAGTCCAAGCCCACGTGCGTACTATTCACGTGGTACTGTTCACGGGGTACTATTCATGTGGTACTGTTCTTGTGGCACTATTCCTTCTACTCCAAGCCCCTACACATATATGAATAGAGGAGAGGGGGCACTCCAAACAAGCCACAACATTGTCTTAGCCGTGTGCGGCGCCCCCCCTCCACAGTTCCGTCCCCTCGGTCATATTTTCGCAGTGCTTGGGCGAAGCCCTGCGGAGATAGCATCATCATTACCGTCACCACGCCGTCGTGCTGCCGGAACTCATCCACTACCTCGCCGTCTTGCTGGATCAAGAAGTCGAGGATGTCGCCGAGCTGAACGTGTGCTGAACGCGGAGGTGCCGTACGTTCGGTGCTCGGTCGGTTGGATCGTGAAGTTGTTCGACGACATCAACCGCGTTGTTCTAACGCTTCCGCTTACGGTCTACGAGGGTACGTAGACACACTCCCCCTCTCGTAGCTATGCATCTCCATGGATAGATCTTGCGTGTGCGTAGAATTTTTTTTGTTTTCCATGCAATGTTCCCCAACAGGAGCAGTCGGCGCCGTAGCCGGTATCGGTGTCAGGAACTTTGCTCTTCTTTCGCTTATTACCTCAACCTTTTGTTGTCAATTCGAGGCCATCATTTGATTAGGTGTCATAGGTAAAACCTTTTTTTATTATTGTTAGAAGGAATAGAAAGGGATTGGTGGAATCGATGTTTATTGCTTGAGCCTCATGGGCATATATATAGGAGTACATGATCAACTTGGAGTACAAGACAAGGTAGAATAATATCCTACGCTATCCTATCTTTCCTAATAATCAATATACTCAACATCCCCCCGTAGTCACAACGGTAGCGACGCAAATGGTGAGACTGGAGAAGAATCCGAAGGTAAGCCGACGGACATGCCCCCCACAGTCAGAACGGTCGATGCATCACGGAAGTTGGGGCTGGAGTGGAAACCGACAAGGTTACTCAAGCAAGGCGGTAGCCCTTTGTGCCGATGTCAATGTAGCCGAGAGCGTAGGGTGGTGTAGCCGTGGTCGAGGTAGCCGTGCGAAGAATGCCGTGGTCGATGTCGAGTCGGGGTAGCCGGTGTCGAGGAAGTCGCCATGGAGCCGCGGGCGCAAGGAGCCGCCGAGTTAGTCATGGGCGCAGTGGTGTCGAAGTAGTGGTGCGCCGGGAGTAAGACGTTGTTGACGAGGCGTCACGCCGGGTTTGCCAAACCCGGGGACACGTCGTAGACGAAGGCACGCGTCGGTGTTGCCAACACCGGGCATGCGTAGACGGACGAAGACGAAGTTGATGAAGCGCCGCACCAGGCTTGCCAGGCCCGGGGACACGTCGTGGACGAAAGCATGCATCGATGGTGCCAGCACCAGGCATGCGTAGACGAGAGACCTGCACGAGCTGTACGCCATGTCGAGGAGTCGGAGGGGCCAGCAGAGAAGTAGACTCGACAACGGTTGTGGCGCCAATCGGTGTGGGGCCGATATCACCAACGGTGGTTGGAGTAGACGAAGTGGTCGGGGAAGATGACGGCGATGCTGGCGACGAGCTGGTGCTAGACGAAGACAAAGGGGGTGGACGGGCGGTGGCGGTGGCGGCTACGAGGGTAGCGGCGGCGGCTAGGTTAGGAGCGCGGCGGCGGTGCTCGAAGTAGGCGAGGAACCCGACAGCGTGACGAAGACCGGCGCGGATGGTGGTGTTCCCGCGCCAAGGGAGGCGGTGCGGCGCATACCACGTGAAGTCGACGCGCGGGGACGGCGGAGTGGACCGCGGGCCGCGGCGCTACGGCCCGAAGGGGTGACGCAGCGGCAGCAGGCGGGTCGGGGCGACGGTGGGAAGACCTCGGGGCGGAGGCGGGGACCGCGGGCCGCAGCGCTACGGCCCAAATGGGCGACGGAGCGCGGGTCGGTGCAGCCACGGGGACGGCCTCGGGCGGCGGCGGGGACCGCGTGCCGCGGCGCTACAGCCCGAAGGGATGGTGTAGCGGCGGCGCGCGAGCGGTGCAGCCGCGGAAAGAACCACGGGGCGGCGGCGCTGCGGCCCGATGAGGCAACATAGCGGCAGCCCGTTGCTCGATCGGTGAAGAGGTGCATGTACTCGACGATGCTTGTGGTACTGAATTGCGTGCCTTCGGGTGATCAATCCCATTGCCCGCGAAATCGAAGTGCCGCTCGGCCAGCACGAGGCAGCCGGACATGGCAGGAGCGCGAAGTTGGGCCACCTGGTACACGCTCAGCACCTAGGTGCAACCTGACTAGATGCGAACCCAAAGCACCTACGTGCACCAAGGCTAGCACAGGGTGCCATGCGTGATGCACACGAGCGGCCAGGTCTCAAGCTCCGCCAACGCAGCACCCGCACGGGTTGGCTGCAACACGATAGCCGCGGGCGACGCGATGCAGGCCATTGGGCCAGCGTAGGAGCGCGAGCGGCCGCAGGTGGTGTCGAGGCCATTGTCGGAGTAAGGTGCACGGCGTGGTGTGCACCTTGGAGTGATATTTTCAAAAAAAATTATGTGTTTTCATGTGGGAAATGTCGGAGTTGGGTCGTGCGTTCCGAAAAATAAAACACAAAAAATGGGCCAAAATGAAAAATGCTTGTATCTACCCATGGTCAGGGGAAATGATAGAAAACCCACCTATGTGATGCTAAGAAAAAAACATCCACCGCCGACAACCCCCCCTGACCCGGCTACGGTCGCTTCATATCCCTTGGAGTTGCGCTTGAGTATGATGAGTTACAGTTGCATCCGGGTTGCGGCGGTTGATCCTACTAAAAAAACCCTAAAAAACCATCCCACCACCAACACCCACTCTCCCCCCACAACCCTCCCTTGACCCGGTTGCGGTCACTTTATGTACAGCTAGCAGTTGCGCTTGAGTAGTATGAGTTGCAGTTGCAAGCGGGGTTACAATGGTTGCAACCACTACAAAAAAACCTAGAAAAAACCACCCACCACTGACAACAACAACCCTCCCCTGACCCGGATGCGGTCACTTCATACCCCTTACAGTTGCGCTTGAGTATGATGAGTTGCAGTTGCAGCGGGGTTGCTGCGGTTGCAACTACTACAAAGAAAACCCTAAAAAACATCCCATTGCCGACCTCCCCCCCTGACAACCCGGTTACGGTCACTTTATACCGCTTGCAGTTGCGCTTGAGTAGCATGAGTTGCAATTGCAGTCGGGTTGCGACGGGTGCAACTACTACATAAAAACCCTAAAAAATAGCCACCGCCGACAACCCTCCCCCGACCCTGATTGCGGTCCCTTTATACCCCTTGCAGTTGCGCTTGAGCAGGATGAGTTGCAGCTGCACTCGGGTTGCGGCGGTTGCAACTACTAAAAAACAAATCAAAAAACATCCCACCGTCGACAACCCCTGATACGTCTCCAACGTATCTATAATTTTTGATTGTTCCATGCTATTATAGTATCAATCTTGGATATTTTTATATGCAATTATATATTATTTTTTGGGACTAAACTATTAACCTAGTGCCCAGTGCCAGTTACTGTTTTCTGCTTGTTTTTGGTTTTCAGGAAATCAGTACCAAACGAAGTCCAAATGCCACTAAACTTTTTGGAGATTTTTTCAAGACAAAAGATACCCCGGAGACTTGGAGAGGAGGCCAGAAGGTTCACGAAGCCTCCACAAGGCAACAGGGCGCGGCCCCGGGGGACGCCCTGATGCCTTGTGGGGCCCTCGTGGCTCCGTTTGACCTAATTCCACTTCTATAAATTTTCAAATATTCAGAAACCAACAGAAAGCCACCCCGAATAACTTTTACGCCGCCGCAAACCTCTGTTCTTCCGCGATCCCATCTGGAGGCCTTTTCCGGTACTCTGCCGGAGGGGGAATCGATCACGGAGGGTTTCTACATCAATCTTGCTGCCCTTCCGATGATGTGTGAGTAGTTTACCACAGACCTACGGGTCCATAGCTAGTAGCTAGATGGCTTCTTCTTTCTCTTTGATTTTCAATACCATGTTCTCCTCGATGTTCTTGGGGTTCTATCCGATGTAATGTTTTTTTGCGGTGTGTTTGTTGGGATCCAATGAATTGTGAGTTTATGATCAGATTATTCATGAGAAATATTTGAGTCTTCTCTGAACTCTTTTATGTATGATTATTATAGCTTTGTATTTCTCTCCGATCTATCGATTTGGTTTGGCCAACTAGATTGATTTATCTTGCAATGGGAGAGCTGCTTTGTGATGGGTTCAATCTTGTGGTGCTCAATCCCAGTGACAGAAAGGGACATGGCACGTATTTGTATTGTTGCGATTAAGTATAAAAAGATGAGGTTTAATCATATTGATTGAGTTTACTTTGTCTACATCATGTCATCTTGCTTAAGGCGTTACTCTGTTTTATACTTAATACCCTAGATGCATGCTGGATAGCGGTCGATGGGTGGAGTAATAGTAGTAGATGCAGGCAGGAGTCGGTCTACTTGTCTCGGACGTGATGCCTATATACATGGTCATTGCCATGAATCCGTCATAATTATTTGCTTTTCTATCAGTTGCCCAAGAGTAATTTGTTTACCCACCGTATGTTCTGCGCTCGAGAGAGAAGCCTCTAGTGAAAACTATGGCCCCCGGGTCTACTTTTATCAGATATTAAAAACCAAAAATACCTTGCCGCAATTTATTTATTTTTATTTTATTTTGTATTTTAGTTTATTTATCTGTCACTGTCAGAATTAATCCTTACAAATAACCGCTAAGAGGATTGACAACCCTCTTATTTGCGTTGGGTGCAAGTGTTTGCTTTTGTGTGTGCAGGTGCTGCTAACGGAATTTTGCGTGGTTCTCACTACAAAAAAAACACTTCCGTGATGATACGTCTTTGTCACAGTAGGTCAAGTTTTCTGTCATGCATGTACATCCGTGATAATTTTATGACAGAATCAAAATAGTCATACCTGTGCTGTCGTAGAAGTGTTCCATGACAATACTGAAATTATCATCACGGAAGTGTCCACTTCCATGACGATAAATATCGCGTCATGGAAGTGTTTTCGTCAAGGGTGACCGGCACGTGGCTTCCACCGTAATGGGTCGCCGTTAAGCTATCGGGTCCGGTTTTGGATCCGATAACCCGTTAACAGCCCTGACCAATGGCGATTTTCCATGTGTAAATTTCTCATTCACTGGCCGATCCACGTGTCAGCTCGGCGTTGCGACAGATGTCATCCATTCATTGGACGAGAGATGCCTATGATACGTTGACACATGGCATGGCCCAACAGTGGCCCATTTAGGTTAAAAAGGCCGGCCCGTTTGACTTGGTCAAAAGTTAGCAGGCCAGCCCATGGAAAGCCTGTTAATGGCCTGTTCGCATGATGGGGAACGAAGCATAAAAATCAAAAAATTTCCTAAGAAGACCCAAGATCTATCTAGGAGAAGCATAGAAACGAGAGAGGAGAGTGTGTCTACGTACCCTCGTAGACTGAAAGCGGAAGCGTATATAACGCGGTTGATGTAGTCGTACTCTTCGCGATCCGATCACGATCCAACCGATCTAGTGCCGAACGGACGACACCTCCGAGTTTAGCACACGTGCGGCTCGATGACGTCTCCTCCTTCTTGATCCAGCAAGAGAAGGCGGAGAAGTAGATGGGATCACAACCAGCACGACGGCGTGGTGGTGATGTTGGTGGTGGAGCTAGTTCAGCAGGGCTTCGCCAAGCGCTACTAGAACGAGGACGGAGGAGCTACGGAGTAACGGGAGAGAGAGGGGCGCCAAGGGCTTGGTGTGTCCTCTTGGGGCGCCCCCTCCTCTATATATATAGGTGGAGGGGCATGGGGAACAACCCCTCCAAGCCCTAGGGCAAAGCCAAGGGGGGGGGGGGACTTGGACTCCAAGTCCAATCCTATTCCTATTAGGACTCCCCCTTTTTTTTCCTTTCCTAGCCACATGGGCTTTTGCGCACTTGGTGCGCCTAGCCCAATAAGGCCAGGGCGCCTCCCCTCAGCCCATGCCAGCCCTTGGGACGTGGTGGACCCACTTGTGGACTTCCGGACCACTCCGGAATCCTCTGGAACTTTCTGGAAGCTTCCCGGTACAATACCGAAAAAACTGCACCTTTTTCCGGAACCCAAAATATGACTTCTCATATATAAATCTTTACCTGTAGACCATTCCGAGACTCCTCGTGACGTCCGGGATCTCATCCGGGACTCCGAACAACATTTGGTTACCAATCATCAAATATCCCAATACTACTCTAGCGTCAACGAACGTTAAGCGTGCGACCCTGCGGGTTCGGGAATCATGTAGTCAGAGGTCTTATACCTCTCAACACAGGCATGAGCCTGAAATACCAATTCAGCTCTTGGAACATCTCATATGCTCCGTGGCGTTCAAAACATCTTTGGGGCCCTGATTTCTAAGCCGTAAAACATGGCGCACTGAACTATCGAGTAGTCATCAGAACGTGCCTGCCAGACGTTCACAACATCCACAGACGACGCTAGAGGGGTTGGCACACCGAGCGGTGCATCAAGGATATAAGCCTTCTGTGCAGCAGTGAGGACAATCCTCAGACTACGGACCTAGTCCGCATAATTGCTTACAATATCTTTCAACTTAGTGTTTCTCTAGGAACGTATTAAAAACGGGGAGCTACAGCGCGAGCTATTGATCTACAACACAAATTTTGCAAAGACAATTAAGGCTAAGTTCATGATAATTTAGTTTAGTTAATCAAATTACTAATGAACTCCCACTTAAAACAACATCCCTCAAGTTGTCTAAGTGACACATGATCCAAATGAACTAACCCATGTCTGATCATCACGTGAGATGGAGTAGTCATCAATGGTGAACATCTCCATGTTGATCATATCTACTATATGACTCATGTTCGACCTTTCAGTCTCCCATGTTCCGAGGCCATGTCTGTACATGCTAGGCTCGTCAAGTTTAACCCAAGTATTCTGCATGTGTAAAACTGGCTTACACCCGTTGTATGTGAACGTAGAGTCTATCACACCCGATCATCACGAGGTGCTTCGCAACGACGAACTTTCGCAATGGTGCATACTTAGGGAGAACACTTTTATCTTGAAATTAAGTGAAGGGATCATCTTATAATGCTACCATCGTCCTAAGCAAAATAAGATGCATAAAAAGATAAACATCACATGCAATCAATATGTGACATGATATGGCCATCATCATCTTGTGCTTTTGATCTCCATCTCCAAAGCACCGGCATGATCTCCATCGTCACCGGCATGACACCATGATCTCCATCATCATGATCTCCATCATCATGTCGTCACGTGGTTGTCTCGCCAACTATTGCTTCTATAACTATTGCTAACGCATAGCGATAAAGTAAAGCAATTACATGGCGTTTAATGATTGACATGCATGTCATACAATAAATTAAAGACAACCCTATGGCTCCTGCCGGTTGCCGTACTCATCGACATGCAAGTCGTGAACCTATTACAAAACATGATCATCTCATACATCAACATATATCACATCACGTTTTGGCCATACCACATCACAACATGCCCTGCAAAAACAAGTTAGACATCCTCTACTTTGTTGTTCCAATTTTTACGTGGCTGCTAGGGCAACTAGTAAGAACCGTTCTTACCTACGCAAAGCCACAACGGTGATAATCAAGTTGCCTTTTAACCTTCTACAAGGACCGCCTTCGTCAAATCAGATTCAACTAAAGTAGGAGAGACAGACACCCGCCAGCCACCTTATGCAAAACAAGTTGCATGTCAGTCGGTGGAACCGGTCTCATGTGCGAGGACATGTAAGGTTGGTCCGAGCTGCTTTATCGCACAATACCGCTGAATCCAAATAATACAAGAGAGGTAAGCAATTTGAGCATCAACGCCCACAACTTTTGTGTTCTACTCGTGCATATATATCTACGCATAGACCTAGCTCATGATGCCACTGATGGGGAACGAAGCATGAAAATCAAAAAATTTCCTACGAACACCCAAGATCTATCTAGGAGAAGCATAGCAACGAGAGAGGAGAGTGTGTCTACGTACCCTCGTAGACTGAAAGCGGAAGCGTATATAACGCGGTTGATGTAGTCGTACTCTTCGCGATCCGATCACGATCCAACCGATCTAGTGCCGAACGGACAGCACCTCCGAGTTTAGCACACGTGCGGCTCGATGATGTCTCCTCCTCCTTGATCCAGCAAGAGAAGGCGGAGAAGTAGATGGGATCACAACCAGCACGACGGCGTGGTGGTGATGTTGGTGGTGGAGCTAGTTCAGCAGGGCTTCGCCAAGCGCTACTAGAACGAGGACGGAGGAGCTACGGAGTAACGGGAGAGAGAGGGGCGCCAAGGGCTTGGTGTGTCCTCTCGGGGCGCCCCTCCTCTATATATATAGGTGGAGGGGCATGGGGAACAGCCCCTCAAAGCCCTAGGGCGCAGCCAAGGGGGGGGGGAGGGCTTGGACTCCAAGTCCAATCCTATTCCTACTAGGACTCTCCTTTTTTTTTCGTTTTGCTAGCCACATGGGCTTTTGAGCACTTGGTGCGCCTAGCCCAATAAGGCCAGGGCGCCTCCCCTCAGCCCATGCCAGCCCTTGGGACGTGGTGGACCCACTTGTGGACTTCCGGACCCCTCCGGAACCTTCTGGAAGCTTCCCGGTACAATACCAAAAAAACTGAACCTTTTTCCGGAACCCAAAATATGACTTCCCATATATAAATCTTTACCTCTCGACCATTCCGAGACTCCTCGTGACGTCCGGGATCTCATCCAGGACTCTGAACAACATTCGGTTACCAATCATCAAATATCCCAATACTACTCTAGCGTCAACGAACGTTAAGCGTGCGACCCTGCGGGTTCGGGAATCATGTAGTCATGATCGAGACACCTCTCCAGTCAATAACCAATAGCGGGACCTGGATGCCCATATTGATTCCTACATATTCCATGAAGATCTTTTATCGGTTGAACCACGATGTCAAGGATTCGGTTAATCCCGTATGCAATTCCCTTTGTCCAGCGATATGTTATTTGCCCGAGATTCGATCGTCGGTATCTCCATACCTAGTTCAATCTCGTTACCGGTAAGTCTCTTTACTCGTTCCGTAATACAAGATCCCGTGACTAACTCATTAGCCACATTGCTTGCAAGCTCTTTACGATGTTGTATTACCGAGAGGGCCCAGAGATATCTCTCCGTCATACGGAGTGACAAATCCCAGTCTCGATCCATGCAACCCAACAGAGACCTTGGGAGATACCTGTAGAGCACCTTTATGATCACCCAATTACGAAGTGACGTTTGGATACACACTAAGTATTCCTTCGGTATCCGGGAGTGACATGATCTCATGGTCTAAGGAACAGATACTTGACATGAAGAAAGCTATAGCAATAAATTCAAGTGATACAATCGAATGCTAAGTTTACGGTTGGGTCTTGTCCATCACATCATTCTCCTAATGATGTGATCCCATTATCAAATGACAACTCATGTCTATGGTTAGGAAACCTTAACCATCTTTGATCAACCATCTAGTCTAATAGAGGCTCACTAGGGACATAATATTTGTTTATGTATTCACACATGTATTTAAGTTTCCGGTCAATACAATTCTAGCATGAATAATAAACCTTTATCATGAACAAGGAAATATGATAATAACAAATTTATTATTGCCTCTAGGGCATATTTCCAACATCGCATACAGCCCATCTACGGCCCGGGTACTCATGGCCCGTTATGACCTTTCAATATTCGGCCCAGTAGCGTCATATGGGCCGTCCTATATGATTCCAGCCCGTTGTCACTTTCGGCCCATCTATGGCCCGTGAAGTCTTTCGGCCCATATGAGGCCTTTTGCATCTGTGGGCCCATTGACAGCCCGTGGTGAATCAGGCCCATTATGAACAATAAACTGCTTTGAGCCCATTAACGGCCCATGATTCAGTTGGGCCGTTTCAAGCCCATGCTCCCTTTCGGCCTTCTAAGGGCCCATACATTCTTGGGCTCATTTTCGGTCCTCGATTACTTACGGTCCGTTACTGGCCTGTTATGCTAATGTGCCAAATTCAGCCCGTGGTAACACTCGGTCCGTTTGTCGCCCGTTAACCCGTTGGGCCGTTTTCATCCTGTCCTGTAATCCGGCCCATTAACGACCCGTCATATCTCTTGATAGAATTAAGCCTGTGCTGTCTTCCGGCCTGCTAACGGCCCGTTACGGTCTGGGCCCATAAACAGACGGTTCTGATTTTGGCCCGTTTGCGGTCTAGTTTTGGCCCATGAACAGTACGGCCCATGGATCCTACGACCCATAGGAGGCCCATGGATCCTACGGCCCATAGAAGGCCCATGGATCCTACGGCCCGTAGGATGCCCATCGTTACCACGACCCTTATGTGGCCCATGGTTATTGCGGCCACTAGCAAACCAAGGAAAAAGAACTGCAGTGACTACAAGAAAACAAATAAACAAAAGACTATAAGTAAATAAATAAGAAAGCAACTAATGCTAGGCTATTACGGCGATTACACAGATTACATCCACTGGACATCAAAGTTCGCTACCAGTGCAAATATTAGGGAACAACAAAGCAGCATATTACATACACTGGGCGTCTAAATTGGCCACCAGTGCAAATAAACGCGGCAGCAAAACAAGTCCAGAACTGAAACCACTTCAGAAGAGCTCAAGAAACGATATCCTGGGCACCCACCATGCTAGCAAGAAGCTTAGAAAGCTTATTAGCTTTCTCTTGTTTGGCGCTAAAATCCTCCAACTCTTGCTGTTTCTCCAGAAAGTATGCATCTGAATTCTGCAGGGACTTCCTCAGTCCTTTGGCTTCTTGTCGCAGCGCAACTGATCGTTGTCTTTCAGCTTGTAGTTGAGACTCAAGAAGCCGAACTGATTCAGGCAGCGAGTTCGAAGGGCTTGTGCTAGCGATAATGGCTAGTAACTCGAACACTACATCAAGGCAAGACTTTGGGGTTGTCTCACTGTCTTCAAGATAGTTTTTATCAGCTTTCTTGGAGAACAACAGGGTTGTCTGACTATCTTGGACCTTATCTGCATTACTTCCTTTACCATTGCATAATGGGGTACTCTTCTCCACTATTCTGCCGGCATTCTAAAAGAGGAACAAGCAAACACATCACAGGTTTAGCATGTATATGAAACTCATTTTGGTAAACCAGTTCAGTAGTAAGGTTGACAGGATTATACTAACTTGTCTTCTATTGCAAGGTAGTACATAATAACAGAATGAAATAAACATATATCTATGTACCATGGTCACTGTATTGTCTATATCATCCTAGTTTATGTTGCCAAATCAAGATAGAGACACAGTTCAAATCATATCTATTTAAGACAAAGCAGCATAGACAGAATATAAGTGTGGGAAACTACACAGCACTAACAACACTTGTAATGTGCATGACATGAGAACATAACTGTTTATACAATTGAAACTGAAATCAACATAGAGCAAGAAGTTACAACTGCAAACCAGTTAAAGAAACAGGTTTAAAACATATCTTTTGCACCATTGGAGTTTCAATTGGATCCTTCAAATTAGAAATTAGTTGGTATGAGTAAATACAGTGATGCAAGAGCAAAGGAGAGTGCACCATAGCTATAGAATCTGACCTGAGAAAAGTTGTTCTTCTGCTTTAAGCGTGGAGTTTGGGTTCGCTGTGGTGGTCCTCGTGCTTTGGGCACTGCTGTTGCCTTACTAACTGCTCGTGTGTGGTTGCTCTGTGGTGGAGATGGTGCTGTGTCAACTGGAAGTTGGTTACTATCTGCTGGGGTTGGAGTTAGATGGGGTGTAGCTGGTTCTCTGGCCAACGGGGTAGGGGTACAATCTACAAGAGTGTCAGTTATGTGTGGTGGGGCTGGCACTTGGGCAAGTACAACCATAGTTCTATCTGCATCGACGGGTAGCACCGTCTTTTGTGAAGACCATGTTTTTACTCCCTTAGATACTGCCATCACCCCCTCCAATTCAAATGGCTGATAAACAAGAAAAGAAATTGAAGGTACAGACATTGTATGATAGACAGATGCAATAATTCACGTATATGTTGTCTAACCAAACAGGACAGCATGACACAATTTCACATATATGATGGCTAAGGCTAACTAAATAGGATAGCATGACAGAATTTCAGATATATGATGGATAACTAAACATGATAGAATGACATAATTCAACATATGATGACTATCTAAACAGGATGACATGACATAAATATATGATGTCTTTATAAAATAGGTTGGCATGAAATAATTCACATACATGTTGTCTAAGTATACAGGATGGCATGATATAATTCACCTATATTATTGATATACTAAGCAGCTGGCACTCGCATATATGATCTCTAAACTAAGCAGATGGCATTGAATATTGTGTATATGATATCTAAACTAAGCAATGCAAGACACCATATGCATGATATGAGAAATATAACCATCGCAAGTTAGAGCATACACCTCAGGGGGGATATAGGACTGGTCATCTATCTCTGAATCCTCCTCTGAGGAGCTACCTGTAACCAGCGAGATATCTGCTTCAACAGGTAGCATTGTCTGCTTTGAAGACCTTGTTTTCACTCCAGATTTTTCCATAACCGACTCAAATGGCTGATGCACAGGAAGAGTAGTTCAATATACAAACATTGTCGGTAAATGGAATATGTAATGAAAAAAAGGATGGCATGACATAATTCACATAAATGATGCCTGGCTACACAGGATGGCATTCAATAATTCACATATATGATGCCTTGCTAAAAAAGATGGCATTGCATAATTCACATATATGATATACTCCCTCCGTTTCTAAATATAAGTCTTTGTAGAGATTTCACAATAGACCACATACGGATGTATATAGATGCATTTTAGAGTGTAGATCCACTCATTTTGCTCTGTATGTAGTCCATAGTGGAATCTCTACAAAGACTTATATTTAGGAACGGAGGGAGTAGAAACTAAACAGGTGGCATTCACACAAAGCAGGTCTAATCTAAGCAGATGACATAGCAATGCAAGACACCATATGCATGATATGAGCAATATAACCTTGCCAAGCTAGAGCATAAACCTCAGGGGGGGGGGGAATAGGACTGGCCATCTGTCTCTGAATCCTCCTCCGAGGAGCTATCTGTAACCAGCAAGATATCTGCTTCGACAGGTAGCACTGGCTGCTTTGAAGACCTTGTTTTCACTCCAGATTTTTCCATCACCGACTCAAATGGTTGATGCACAGGAAGAGTAGATGAATGTACAAACATTGTTGACAAATGGAATACATGATGAAAAAAATAGTATGGCATGATATAATTCACATATACGATGACTGGCTAAATAGGATGGCATTGCATGATTCACAAATATGATGCCTAGCTAAACAAGATGGCACTGCATAATTCTCATATATGATATAGAAACCAAATAGGTGGCATTCACACAAAGCATGTCTAAACTAAGCTGATGACATATACGATGTATAAAGTAAGCAATGCAAGGCGCCATATGCATGATATGACCAACATCAGCATGCCAAGTTAGAGCAAACACCTCAGTGGGTAAATAGGAGTGGTATGCTCCCTCTGAATCCGCCTCTGAACAGTTATCTTCCTTTGGAATACAATCTGGAATGGGGGGAGGGGGGGCTGCCACTGCACCCACCATGGAGCGACGTTTGCATGACATTATATTCCCACGCAACGCTCTTCTCTTTTTCTCTACATGTTCTGTACGATTGTGTACAATAACTGACATGCATAATACAAAAACATAGTCAGATTATGTAAGGCTTAAGGGGTGCATGCAGAAATTCAGACTGATGGTAGCAACCAGTGGATAGATCCAAAACTAATGGCAGCAGGCAGATGATAGCTTCAGTTAAAAAAGACAGATGATGGCTCCTCTACTGTTTGTTGCCCACCCAACATGAACCACATAGAAGACCCGAGATGAACCAGATAGTAGACAGAGATACTATTCACTGCTGCCTCGATATGTGCTCCACAAGGATTTTAAAACTCAAATCTGAACATTAGTTTGGACCTGACTCAGAGTCTAAGAGGTGAACAAGACGATAAAGTAGCAGGTAATATTAATCGATGTATGATGTAAGCAGAGACGAAAGAGTGCGACCTCTCTTTCAGAAATGTTTAGTCGACACGTTCATCTGCTCAGTCGATGATGGTAATGCAGTTGGTGTGGCTGCCGACAACGGGGAAGAAGATCTGAGGCGGCAAAAGAAGGTCTGGAGTGGGGATCTCTGCTGCGGTGGACGCTTCCATCGATGGAGTAGCTCAGGTGGGGTGGACGACGGCACGGCAGGAGCGGGACAAACCACACAGAGTTTTCTTTGACACCTATCTGTAAATGAAGTAAATCTGTAAGGGCTCCTTTGAACTGGAGGATTCTAAAAACACATGGACTGGAAAAACACAGAAATAGGATAGGAATGCACGTGCAAAACTGAGCATTTGCAAACACAGGATTTCTGTCAAACTGGGTGGTTGGTTCACAGGAATTGGGGAATGCAGAGAAACATGGTCAAATTAAAGTCAAACCACATGAAAATGTTAAGTTAGAATCTTATTATGCCACTAATGCACTTAGTCTTGTTCTTCATGCATAGGAATTTGTAAAGGACGTCCAAGTGGATATTAAAATTCCTACGTTTTTTCTTTGAGAGAGACACCAAAGGAAAAAAAATCCTCCAGTTTTGCTTTGCTCCATTCCTTCTAACCAAATGCATGAATAGTAGTACCATAGGAAATTTTCCAAGTCCTATGTTTTCCTTCACTTTTTCTTTGAACCAGTGGCGATTCTAGTAGGCAGTCTTCAACAGGCTGAAGCCTGCCCTCGAATAATGTTTTTGTACTACTACTATTTTGGACACAACCAACTAGCTCAACTCCCAGGCCCATCTACACATGCATGGCTCCAACACGTAGAAATAAAAAATGATCGCTTCCGAGAGAGTCCAACACGGATAGCTACTAACTTGCCTATTACCTCACTGCTTTTCATATGGGAGAAACTATTCGTATTTCTCGTTACTACATGTTCTCAGTGGGTGTTCTTGCCTGCATGTTCTGGATATTTTTCGAAAAGAAACCTAAAGTTTTTCAATATATACTACATGTGCTCTGTTGTACTCTGAATAAATTTGAGCTTATATGGACAACATAAGTAGGTCCATTATTCTAGTTACAAAATTAATATCTTAAAAAAAACAATTTAGTAATAGTACATGTTCCCGTTGTAATCTGAAATTTTGCGAGTTTATTTGGTCCACATGATTATGAGATAATGGCTATCTTGCTAAACCGATTCAAATTGTGGTTCAAAAGAGCATTTAGTTTTCTCCCTGCTAACTTTGAGACCACCCTCCATTTCTTTCTAGATTTGTAACTGCTTTGAACCAAAGGATCCCTAAGGGATCGACGTGAATGTAGAGTAAAAAAGTGATGTGGTGAGTGTACAACCTCTTTGGCGTAGCCTTATCGACCTCGGCATCATTGGGTTGGTCGTGGAGGATGGTGCGGCTAGTGTGACTGTCGGAGGCGGGGAAGAAGATCTGAGGTGTCTGGAGATGGTGCCGAGGGTACTGCTCCGCTGTGATGGACTGTTCCGTCGTTGGAGCAGCTCCGGTGAGGTGTACGACGGCGAGGCTGAAGCAGGACAAGACAGACAACGTTAATCTGAAGTGGGATTCTAATGGCATCTGCAATAGATGATGTACAATACTTGAGCAAACAGTGCTAGATGTAAAATGCATCAGCCGCGCCGCGGTTGCTCCAACAAACGATGTAAAAACTGTTGACTCTGAACTTAACTGAGGAAACTGAATTGTACAATCGAAACTGAATTTTACTGACGACACTGAATTTATCGTCGAAACTGTTTGCACTAGTTGCAGAGCACTGCAATAGAAGTTTAGGCCGGTCTAGCACTAGTAGCTCCCGAAGCAGTGATCTAAATCAGCAGCCGCTCGAGCAGTGAACGCACTAGCAGAGAGCAGCTCGTGCAGCTGAACAACTACACCCGGAGCAGCAGCGCGAGCGAGAGCTAAAGTAGCAACTCGTGTAGTTGCAGCAGGTCGTGTAGCAGCAGCAGCAGCGCGAGCGAGAGCAAGAGTAGAGCACAACAGCAGTAGGAACAAGAGCAAGAGCAGAGCAGCAGCGTGACCAATAGCAAGAGCAGAGAAGCAGTGCGAGCGAGAGACGGAGCAGCAGCAGCGTGAGAGAGAGCCGGAGCAGCAGCAGCTCCTACTGGTGTGGACGTCACCGCCGAGGGAGCAACGCCATGGGGGAGAGACGCCATGGAGGAAGTGGCCGGCGACGCCGCCGTCGATGGAGACACGCCATGGTGGCTCGGGATCGAGCACCGGCAGCCCCGTGAGATCGAATAAAAGAGAAAATGCAGCGATAAGTGTAGAACCTCCTTGGTGGCACCGAGTAGGCTTCAGCTTCATCGGAGGAATTGCAGAGGGTGCTGCTGTTCCGGTGGGGCAGGTGAAGATGGCGCTATGGGAATGGAGGTGGCGCGTTAGACGAGGCGAACGTCGGGGCAGCTCCTTGGATGTGGACGACGGGGCGGCTGAACCGGCGGGACGACGAGATCGATGACGGATTGTCATCTGGAGAGGTGGATGAGGGACGTCGAGTTGTTGATGTGGACGACGTCATCGGGGAAGAGGCTTCGGCTGGGCAGCGGTCGGCTAGCGGACGGAGGAGGGTGGGGTTTCGCGGGTTTTGGCGGCCTCGGTGTATGAATGGGGGTAACGCAGGGGAAGAGAGGGGGGAGCCATGGCTTAGGGACGCGCTTGTGCGAAATTTGGGGTAAGTTACGAAAGTACCCCCACCCGTTTTATCCATGGGATGTCGAGGCAGTATCTTCGGCTGAGGGGTAGAAGGGGGATTTTGCGTGTTGGGCGGCGCGACCGATTTTGAATGAGGAGGGAGTTTTCGAGCGCGTTGAAATTTCGGGATAACAAGGCGCGGGTTGAAGAGGCGGGAGTTTCGCACCACAAGAGACTAAGAGATACTCTAGCTTGAAAATTTCGGGATAACAAGGCGCGGCTTCGAATTTCGGGAGAACAAGCTTAACTTGTACAAAAAAAAACAAAACAAAAGACAATTCGTACAAGACAAGAGAGAGTCATGTCCCGTTTTACAATATTACTACAAATGCCATTCAAAGCCAACAACAAATAACCAACAAATTCGGTAGAACAAGCTTAGCGTGTATAGTACCAAATCGATTCGCACTTCCCTCAACAACAAAAACAACAACAAATCAACAACAACAAAAAAAAAACAAATCAAAACACCTCCTGCTCGTTCTCTAGGTCGGTCTCCCACGATCTCTCTAGGTCTCTCCATCTGCCTCTTTCCCACACACACCAATCGATATACCCCTCTAGCTAGGTCTGTCTAGCTACCACACACAAACATGTACACATATGGTCCTACCCTCCTCTCACCATGCATGCCTCCCGCCCTAACTTTGAGGAACGCGCGCACTGTCGCCCCCTCTGTTGTTATCCATCTCGCACTCGTACACTGTCGCAAGCTAACTAACTAATAGGCCTCTCACACCATCTCCTAGGTAGCTAGCTAGCTAGCTAACTAGCTGCATCCCTCCCCCTACACACACGTCTCCATCTCTTCGTCACTCTGAGAGTTCTTTATCTCTGACACATGCATGCATCTGCACCAATCGATTTCCCTCTATGTGTAGCCAGGTCTCTCTCGCTATTTTCCCACACAAACCGACCGATCTATATATCTAGTTAGGTCTCCCCCTCTTTTCCCATGTACACACATCGACGGAACTATGACCTCTCTCGATAGGACCGCCTACCACACACACATTAATTGTCCCTCCGATCTCATCATCCATGCATTCCGCTTTATATATCAAACAAACACGCGCGCCCACGCACGTTCTCGTCCCTCTCTTTAATTATCAATATCGCACTTGTACTCCTTCCTTGTCTTCGTGTACCTGGCCTCTCGCACCATCTTCAAGCACCCCCCTTTGTCCTAGCGGCTGTACGCTCGTAAAGTTCTTCCCTCTATCCGTCTCTATCGATATCTGGCGTAAACGACATCCTTCCCCTCTCTTCTCGTATATCGCCCCCTGCACATACATATACTATGTATGTAGGCCTCTCTTTAACACAAACATATGTATAGAGGCATGTCACACAAACCATCTCTCTCTATCTCTCTCTCTCTGACACACCCACTAGGTGGAGTACATGTATACGAAGGGAAGAGGTGCACGCACGCACTCACTCCTTCCCTCATACAGACACACGGGTACACGGTGGAGCACATTTCTATAAGAAGAGGCAGCCCACATGATTGATAATTTGACGCGTGTAGAAAGGCTTTTTAGATGATGTGGCACTAGTACTTCCGGTACGTGCAAAGCAACCAAGTTGGATTTCCAATAGCATGGCACTACTTCGTAGGAAACAAAATACGAGGAAGATCTTGTTTAGGGCGATGTCTCTCTTTTTCAGTCAATACATTTATGAATAAAATGATGGGGGAGGGCAATCAATGAAGCCACGTGGCACATGTGGAGGCGTTGTTGGCCAGCTTCCTGTGTGGATTTGATCACACTGATGTGCTGATGGTTCTAGAAGAACGCAGCCACTTTTTTTTTAGGGTGGGTACACTTAGGTTACTGTAGACGCGAATCCGAAACACATAGACCGTTGGATCAACATCAATGAACGGCTGATATGACGTCACACGTGAACGATTGAGAATTTCAAAACTAATTATAGAAATAGACAGCAGCGGGCTCCTCTTTTTTTGGTCTGAGAGGTTGCGGGCGTCTGGCTCCGCCACGATGGCCTCCGAGAGCGCGGGCCCATGTACGCGTCCGAGAAATGTATGCAAACCGTCGGCCAAACTCCCACGCCTCCGCTCCAGTAAAGAAAAACTCCCTCGCTTCCCGCGCTGGAAAAACACCGCCCTCGCCTTTCTAATGGGGATTTCTATCGACCGATCTCGTTAAGGAGTGAAAGCAAGTGTTACGCTTTACATTACATAGTATTAAGTTAGGCGGTAAAGTTTACAGCCCGTCGCGTTCGCGTCGCACCAACACACGGTCGGTCCAGCCCGCCGCTCACCGACGGGACGCGCATCGGCTTGGTGCATCACTAACAGGTGCAACCGCATGTGAGCAGTAGCACGAACAAACGGTCGGTCCGGCCCGCCGCTCGACACGCATCGGCTTGATACATCACTGACATGTATGACTGCATGTGAGGAGTAGCAAACGGACAGACCAAGATCCCCCCGCCTACCGCGCGCCAAAAGCCCGACCTTTTTAATAATTCTATAGATCGCACCAAGGAGCAGACCATGGCTATGGCCCCCTCAGTTGTGAACGCTCGCGTGACAGTTTCATGTGTGAGGGGGGCATGGTGTGGCAGTTTTGTAAAATGCCATGGCATTTCTTTTTTTACTGCTATTGTCGTCCAATAACTGGCAACGTCGGATGCAGATCTTAAGGTTACTAGGGGGTTCGCCAGGAATAGCCTAGCGGCGAACTATTGACTATTTTTTTCACACTGATACGTCCATTTTGCATCATGTTTTCCTACTGTTATTTATAGTGTTTTTAATCAATATAACACTTTGTGGAGTAATTCTAATGCCTTTTCTCTCTCAATACGCAAGATTCACATAAGGAGGGAGATTGCCGGCAGCTGGAATCCTGGACCTCAAAAAGCTATGTCAGAGATACCTATTCTGCACATCTCCAAATGAGCTAAAATTTCACGGAGATTTATTTTGGAATAAATAAAAAATACTGGAGAAAAGAAGTACTAGAGGAGGCCACCCAGGTGCCCACGAGGCACCAGGGCGCGCCACCCCCCCCCCCCCCCGGCACGCCCTGGTGGCTTGTGGGGCCTCTGGCCAGCCTCCCGTGCCCATTTTCTGGTATATAAGCCCATTTTCCCTAGAAAAAATAAGGAGAAGACTTTCGGGATGGAGCACCGCTGTCTCGAGGCGGAACTTGGGCAGGAGCACTTTTGCTCTCCGGCGGAGCGATTCTGCCGGGGATACTTCCCTCCGAGAGGGGGAATCGAAGCCATCGACATCACCAACGATCCTCTCATCGTGGGAGGACCAATCTTCATCAACATATTCACCAGCACCATCTCATCTCAAACCCTAGTTCATCTCTTGTATTCAATCTTTGTCTCAAAACCTCAGATTGGTACCTGTGGGTTGCTAGTAGTGTTGATTACATCTCGCAGTTGATGCTAGTTGGTTTATTTGGTGGAAGATTATATGTTCAGATCCATTATGATATTCAATACCCCTCTGATCTTGGACATGAATATTATGTTTGAGTAGTTACTTTTGTTCTTGAGGACATGGGAGAAGTCTTGTGATAAGTAATCATGTGAATTTGGTATTCGTTCGATATTTTGATGATATGTATGTTGTTGATTCTCTTAGTGGTGTCATGTGAACGTCAACTACATGACACTTCACCATATTTGGGCCTAAGGGAATGCATTGTGGAGTAGTAATTAGATGATGGGTTGCTAGAGTGACAAAAGCTTAAACCCTAGTTTATGCCCTATTCCGTAAGGGGCTGATTTGGATCCATATGTTTAATGCAATGGTTAGATTTATCTTAATTCTTATTTCGTAGTTGCGGATGCTTGCGAGAGGGGTTAATCATAAGTCGGAGGCTTGTTCAAGTAAGAACATCACCCAAGCACCGGTCCACCCACATATCAAATTATCAAAGTAGCGAACGCGAATCAAACAAACATGACGAAAGTGACTAGATGAAATTCCCATGTGTCCTCGAGAACGCTTTTCTTATTATAAGAGAATGTTCCGGCCTATCCTTTGCAACAAAAGGATTGGGCTACCTTGCTGCACTTTAGTTACTATTGCTACTTGTCACTTGTTACAAATTATCTTGCTATCAAACTACTCGTTACCGATAATTTCAGTGCTTGCAGAAAATACCTTGCTGAAAACCGCTTGTCATTTCCTTCTGCTCCTCGTTGGATTCAACACTCTTACTTATCGAAAGGACTATGATTGATCCCTTATACTTGTGGGTCATCAAGACTCTTTTCTGGCGCCGTTGCCAGGGAGGGGGTGGCGCGCCCTGGTGAGTGGAATTTGGTAAGGAAACATTTATATTACGTGCTGAAATTTATTGTCACTTGTCACTATGGAAAGTAATCCTTTGAGGGGCTTGTTCGGGGTATCTTCACCTCGACCGGAAGCATAAAGAGTTGCTCCTCAACCTACTGCACCTACTGAAAATATTTATTATGAGATTCCTTCCGGTATGATAGAGAAACTGCTAGCTAATCCTTATGCAGGAGATGGAACACTACATCCTAATATGCACCTAATCTATGTGGATGAAGTTTGTGGATAATTTAAGCTTGCAGGTTTACCCGGAGATGAAGTTAAGAAGAAGGTTTTCCCTTTATCTTTGAAGGGAAAGGCATTGACATGGTATAGGCTATGTGATGATATTGGAACGTGGGATTGGAATCGATTGAAATTGGAATTTCATCAAAAGTTTTATCCTATGCATCTGGTTCATCGTGATCGGAATTACATATATAATTTTTGGCCTCATGAAGGAGAAAGCATCACTCAAGCTTGGGGGAGGCTTAAGTATATGATGTACACATGCCCTAATCATGAGCTCTCAAGAGAAATTATCTTACAAAATTTTTATGCTTGGCTTTCTCATGATGATCAAACCATGCTCGATTCTTCTTCGACTGGCTCCTTTATGAAGAAAACTATTGAATTCAGATGGGATCTTCTGGAAAGAATTAAACGCAACTCTGAAGATTAGGAACTCGACAAAGGTAATGATCCAGGTATAACACTTGAGTTCGATTGTGTTAAATCTTTTATGGATACCGATGCTTTTCATAAGTTTAGCACTAAATATGGATTTGACTCTGAGATAGTAGCCTCCTTTTGTGAATCTTTTGCTGCTCATGTTGATCTCCCTAAGGATAAATGGTTTAAATATCATCCACCTATTGAAATGAAAGAAGAACCTGTTAGCGTTAAAGAAGAAACAATTGTTTACCATGTTGATCCAGTTGTGTCTACTACTTATATTGAGAAACCACCTTTTCCTGTTAGGATTAAGGAACATGCTAAAGTTTCAACTGTGGTGATCAAAAGTAATATTAGAGCACGTAAACCCTCTAAACAAATTAAAGTTGATTTGGGTGCTAGTGTGAGTGTTATTCCGTTTACCTTACATCAAGAAATTATGAATGATATTGCACCGATTGAAATAGAGGACATTGATGTTACTATTAAGCTTGCGAATAGAGATACCATTACGCTGCTTGGGATCATTAGAGATGTTGAAGTCTTGTGTGGAAAAATAAAATACCCCACTGATTTTCTAGTCCTCGGTTCTCCACAAGATAATTTTTGTCCCATTATATTTGGTAGACCTTTCTTGAACACTGTTAATGCTAAGATTGATTGCGCTAAAGAAACTGTCATTGTTAATTTTGGTGATATATCTCATGAGTTTAATTTCTCTAAGTTTCGTAGACAACCTCATGATAAAGAATTGCCTAGTAAAGATGAAATTATTGGTCTTGCTTCTATTGTCGTACCTCCTACTGATCCGTTAGAACAATATTTGCTAGACCATGAAAATGATATGCACATGAATGAAAGAAATGAAATAGATAAGATGTTCTTTGATCAACCACCTATCCTTCAACACAATTTGCCTGTTGAAACTCTTGGAGGTCCTCCCCCACCTAAGGGTGACCCTGTATTTGAATTGAAACAATTGCCTGATACATTGAAATATGCTTATCTAGATGAAAAGAAGATATATCCTGTTATTATTAGTGCTAACCTTTCAGAGCATGAAGAAAAGAGATTACTAAAAACTCCAAGGAAGCACCGTGCTGCTATTGGATATACTCTTGATGATCTTAAGGGCATTAGTCCCACTCTATGTCAGCACAAAATTAATATGGAGCCTGATGCTAAACCAGTTGTCGACCACCAACGACCATTAAATCCTAAGATGAAGGAGGTGGTAAGAACTGAAATATTAAAGCTTTTGGAAGCAGGTATAATCTATCCCATAGCTGATAGTAGATGGGTAAGTCCCGTTCATTGTGTCCCTAAGAAAGGAGACATTACTGTTGTTCCTAATGATAAAAATGAACTCATTCCACAAAGAATTGTAACTGGCTATAGGATGGTAATTGATTTTAGAAAATTAAACAAAGCCACTAGAAAAGATCATTACCCCTTACCTTTTATTGATCAAATGTTAGAAATATTGTCCAAGCATACACACTTTTCCTTTCTTGATGGATATTCTGGTTTCTCTCAATACCTGTATCACAAGCCGACCAAGATAAAACCACCTTTACTTGTCCTTTTGGAACTTATGCTTATAGACGTATGCCTTTTGGTTTATGCAATGCACCTGCTACCTTTCAAAGATGTATGACTGCTATATTCTCTAACTTTTGTGAAAAGATTGTTGAGGTTTTCATGGATGATTTTCTGTTTACGGGACTTCTTTTGATGATTGCTTAAGCAACCTTGATCGAGTTTTGCAGAGATGTGAACAAACTAATCTTATCTTGAATTAGGAGAAGTGCCACTTTATGTTGAATGAAGGTATTGTCTTGGGGCATAAAATTTCTGAATGAGGTATTGAAGTAGATAAGGCTAAAGTTGATGCAATTGAGAAAATGCCATGTCCTAAAGATATTAAAGTTATAAGAAGTTTCCTTGGTCATGCTGGTTTCTATAGAAGGTTTATTAAAGACTTCTCTAAAATTTCTAGGCCTCTTACTAATCTCTTCCAAAAAGATGTTCCATTTGTGTTTGATGATGATTGTGTAGAAGCCTTTGAAACACTTAAGAAAGCCTTAACCTCTGCACCTATTGTTCAACCACCTTATTGGAACTTGCCTTTTGAAATTATGTGTGATGCTAGTGATTATGCTGTTGGTGCTGTTCTAGGATAGAGAGTTGATAAGAAATTAAATATTATCCATTATGCTAGTAAAACTCTAGACAGTGCTCAAAGAAATTATGCTACTACTGAGAAAGAATTTCTAGCAGTTGTGTTTGCATGTGATAAATTTAGATCTTACATAGTTGATTCTAAAGTAATTGTTCACACCGATCATGCTGCTATTAAATACCTTATGGAAAAGAAAGATGCTAAACCTAGACTCATTAGGTGGGTTCTATTGCTACAAGAATTTGACTTGCATATTACTGATAGGAAGGGAGCTGAGAACCCCGTAGCTGATAACTTGTCTAGGTTGGAAAATATTCTTGATGACCCACTACCTATTGATGATAGTTTTCCCGATGAGCAATTAGCTGTCATAAATGCTTCTCATAATACTCCTTGGTATGCAGACTATGCTAATTATATTGTTGCTAAAATTATACCGCCTAGTTTCACATACCAACAAAAGAAAAAGTTCTTCTTTGATTTAAGACATTACTTCTGGGATGACCCACATCTTTATAAAGAAGGAGTGGATGGTATTATTAGACGTTGTATACCTGAGCATGAACAGGAACAAATCCTACGGAAGTGTCATTCCGAGGCTTACAGAGGACACCATGCGGGAGACAGAACTGCACATAAGGTACTACAATCCGGTTTTTATTGGCCTACTCTTTTCAAGGATGCTTGTAAGTTTGTCTTATCTTGTGATGAATGTCAAAGGATCGGCAATATTAGTAGACATCAGGAAATGCCTATGAATTATTCACTTGTTATTGAACCATTTGATGTTTGGGGATTTGATTATATGGGACCTTTTCTTTCCTCTAATGGGTATACACATATTTTAGTTGCTGTTGATTACGTTACTAAGTGGGTAGAAGCTATTCCAACTAGTAGTGCTGATCATAACACTTCTATTAAAATGCTTAAAGAAGTTATTTTCCCGAGGTTCAGAGTCCCTAGATATTTAATGACTGATGGTGGTTCACATTTTATTCATGGTGCATTCCGTAAACTGCTTGCTAAATATGATGTCAACCATAGAATTGCATCTCCCTATCACCCTCAATCTAGTGGTCAAGTTGAATTGAGCAATAGAGAAATAAAGTTAATTTTGCAAAAGACCGTCAATAGATCTAGAAAGAATTGGTCTAAGAAACTTGACGATGCATTATGGGCTTATAGAACTGCTTATAAAAATCCTATGGGTAAGTCTCCTTATAAAATGGTTTATGGAAAAGCATGTCATTTACCTCTTGAGTTAGAACATAAAGCATATTGTGCAATTAAAGAAATCAATTATGATTTTAAACTTGCCGGTGAAAAGTGGTTATTTGATATTAGCTCGCTAGATGAATGGAGAACCCAAGCTTATGAAAATGCCAAATTGTTTAAAGAAAAAGTTAAAAGATGGCATGATAAAAGAATTCAAAAATGGGAATTCAAAGTGGGTGAGTATGTTCTATTGCACAATTCTTGTTTTAGATTTTTTTTGCAGGAAAACTTCTCTCTAAATGGGAAGGACCGTATATCATCGAGGAAGTTTATCGCTCTGGAGCCATTAAGATCAATAACGCCGAAGGCACTAATCCAAAGGTGGTCAATGGGCAAAGAATTAAGCATTACATCTCAGGTACACCTACTAATGTTGAGACTAACATTATTCAAACTATGACACCGGAGGAATACATAAGAGAGACCTTCCAGAACACTCCAGAACCCTGAAAAGGAAGAGGTACGTGATACGGTAAGTAAACTGACTCCAAAAATTCCATAAAAATACTTTCTGTCAGTTTTGGAATACTAAAAAAAATACAAAAATAAGAAACAGTCGAGGGGACCCACGAGGTGCACAGGAGGCACCAGGGCACGCCACCCACCCTGGGCGCGCCCTGGTGGCTCGTGGGCTCCTCGTGAGCCTTCCCGACTCCGTTTTGTTCTGGAATACTTGTTTTGCAAGATAAAATTTCTTTATATATACTCCCGGACATTTTGACCACTGTATCGCAAGATTCTCCTCTGTTCTTGTGTCGTGCTATTTTTCTGACAGATCTAGATCGCCATGGCTCCCCAAAAGCTCCGTACCAAGCACCGTATTGTGCAACCATCGCCGGGCAAATGCCCCTACAACGAGGTTTACTACGAGTGGTCCTCGGGCGAGGAAGACAATGGCAAGGAGGACAAGGTCGAGGCAGTTGCGGGAACCCAGGCTCCAGAAGGAGGGCAATCCATTCCCATGGAGGAGACCGCAGAGAAGGGAGATATCCTTCAACCCCTCTATGATCATCTCTCCCCATCTGTAATTGAAGCCCTAAGAGTCTTTGAAATAGTTTGTGCTCAGAATACATCTCTCACTCGTGAAGTTATTTTGTTGGAAGAGCAAAACATCGCCCTTCGGAGCATCAACCATAAATTGGAGTATCTGCTAAAGCTGAAGGACAAGCCCACTACTTCATCATCACCACCATCACCGAAGAAGGAGACTTGAGTACATGGGTATGGGCACTCCCCTTGGCTTGTGCCAAGCTTGGGGGAGGTGCCCCGGTATCGTATCACCATCACTTTTATTATCTTTACCTATTCTTAGTTCGATCCTCAGTTATTTCATGATTTAGTTGAATAAAAGTTTAGTATGATCTATTTTCGAGTGCTAGTTGCGTGATCTATCTATCTATGTAACTGAGTTGAGAGTTATATAATAAAGAGTAGTTTGAGTTTTTGCTTCTTCACTTTCATGTTTCAATCCTAGCAATGAAAATAATGAAAAAGATCATATGCTAATCTTATGGAAAGTAATGACATTACATAACGAAAAGTATAAGTGGTAAAATTTATTGAAGGTTAACAAGCATAGCATTAGTCAATGATGCAATTCATGAAAAAATTAATAAGGGAAGAGAAGATTCACATGCAAATACACTATCTTGGACATCTTTTATGATTGTGAGCCCTCATTGAGTATTTTATGTCAAATTGTTGACGTTGGACAAGGAAGACAACGTAATGAATTATGCTTGCTTATATTCACATAGAAGTTATATTGTCATAGATCCTCCAACATGTGGTGCTTGCCCAATATCTTTGCTAGCCAAAAATCCGCACCAAGTAAAGATACTACTTGTGCATCCAAAACCCTTAAACCCAGTTTCATGTCATGAGAGTCCACTATATCTACCTATGGATTGAATAAGATCCTTCAAGTAAGTTGTCATCGGTGCATAAAGCAATAAAAATTGCTCCTAAATATGTATGAACTTTTATTGTAAGGGAAAATAAGCTTTGTACGAACTTGTGATGGTAAAGAAATAAAAGCGACGGACTGCATAATAAAGGTTGCTTTCACAAGGGGCAATATAAAGTGATGTTCCCTTGCATTAAGAGCTTGTGCATCCAAAAACAAAAAGCGCATGACAACCTCTGCTTCCCTCTGCGAAGGGCCTATCTTTTACTTTTATGTATTTACTTTTTATGCAAGAGTCAATAGTGTTCTCCTCTATTCCTTTTTATTTTTCTCTTTTGCAAGCATCATGTGGTGGGTAAAGATCTAGGCACATATATCCAGTTGGATATGAGTGATCATGAGTTATTATTGTTGACATTACCCTTGAGGTGAATAAGTTGGTAGGCGAAATTATAAGCCCCTATCTTTCTATGTGTCTGGCTAAAACTTTTTGCTCCATATATATGTTGTGAGTGTTAGCAATCATATATAGAAGACTAAATGATGGTTGAGTATGTGGACTTGCTAAAAAGCTCCTACATGAGACCCTTCCTGAAAATATGATGAATTGCAATTGCATTGTTGACTGAGAACATAGTTTGTTAGTTTTCAAGAAAGTTTATGTCTTATACTTTGTTGTTGTGATGAATTGTTACTTGCTCATGAGAAGATCAATGATAATGAATATCGCTGTTATAATAATGATCATGATGCAACTATGTCCGTATTTTGTTTTTATCGACACCTCTCTCTCTCTCTCTAAACATGTGGACATGATTATCGATATCGGCTTTCGCTTGAGGACAAGCGAGGTCTAAGCTTGGGGGAGTTGATACGCCCATTTTGCATCATGTTTTCCTACTGTTATTTATAGTGATTTTAATCAATATAACACTTTGTGGAGTAATTCTAATGCCTTTTCTCTCTCATTATGCAAGATTTACATAAGGAGGGAGATTGCCGGCAGCTGGAATCCTAGACTTGAAAAAGCTATGTCAGAGATACCTATTCTGCACATCTCCAAATGAGCTGAAATTTCACGGAGATTTATTTTGGAATAAATAAAAATACTAGAGAAAATAAGTACTAGAGGGGGCCACCCAGGTGCCCACGAGGCACCAGGGCGTGCCACCCCCCCCCCCCGGCGCGCCCTGGTGGCTTGTGGGGCCTCTGGCCAGCTTCTGGTGCCCATTTTCTAGTATATAAGCCCATTTGCCCTAGAAAAAATAAGGATAAGACTTTCGGGACGGAGCGCCGCCATCTCGAGGCGGAACTTGGGTAGGAGCACTTTTGCTCTCTGGTGAAGCGATTCTGCCGGGGATACATCCCTCCGGGAGGGAGAAATCGAAGCCATCGACATCACCAACGATCCTCTCATCGTGGGAGGACCAATCTTCATCAACATATTCACCAGCACCATCTCATCTCAAACCCTAGTTCATCTCTTGTATTCAATCTTTGTCTCAAAACCTCAGATTGGTACCTGTGGGTTGCTAGTAGTGTTGATTACATCTCGTAGTTGATGCTAGTTGGTTTATTTGGTGGAAGATTATATGTTCAGATCCATTATGCTATTCAATACCCCTCTGATCTTGGACATGAATATGATGTGTGAGTAGTTACTTTTGTTCTTGAGGACATGGGAGAAGTCTTGTCATAAGTAATCATGTGAATTTGGTATTCATTCGATATTTTGATGATATGTATGTTGTTGATTCTCTTAGTGGTGTCATGTGAACGTCGACTACATGATACTTCGCCATCTTTGGGCCTAAGGGAATGCATTGTGGAGTAGTAATTGGATGATGGGTTGCTAGAGTGACATAAGCTTAAACCCTAGTTTATGCGATATTCCGTAAGGGGCTGATTTGGATCCATATGTTTAATGCTATGGTTAGATTTATGTTAATTCTTCTTTCGTAGTTGCGAATGCTTGCGAGAGGGGTTAATCATAAGTGGGAGGCTTGTTCAAGTAAGAACAGCACCCAAGCACTGGTCCACCCACATATCAAATTATCAAAGTAGCGGACGCGAATCAAACAAACATGATGAAAGTGACTAGATGAAATTCCCATGTGTCCTCGAGAACGCTTTGCTTATTATAAGAGAACGTTTCGGCCTGTCCTTTGCAACAAAAGGATTGGGCTACCTTGCTCCACTTTAGTTACTATTGCTACTTGTCACTTGTTACAAATTATCTTGCTATCAAACTACTCGTTACCGATAATTTCAGTGCTTGCAGAAAATACCTTGCTGAAAACCGCTTGTCATTCCCTTCTGCTCCTCGTTGGGTTCGACACTCTTACTTATTGAAAGGACTGCGATTGATCCCCTATACTTGTGGGTCATCACACACGCATTACATCGACACATATCATCTCTCTCCCTCTTTCCCACGCACACACCTACGCTCACGAGTCTCTCGGGACTTCTCGCACACACCATCTCTTGCTCTCTAGGTCGATGCCACACACATACACTTGTACTCTAGGTTTAGTACGTCGTACACGGAAAGAAGAGGTGCACGCACGCACTCGTCCTCTCTCACACACGCATCGGTAGCTACGAATCATAGTGTTCTCAACCATCCAATTCGCCCTATCTAAGGTTCACGTTGCTCCTTGGCCTTCAGATTGAAAGGTTCAAAATGCAGAGGCTCAGCTGGAGGCGCGAGGTTTTGTTTAATGTGGGTACCACACACAGCACCAACACGACATGAGATTGGTCTGCCTGGTGCGCAGTCGGGTGAGTACTAGTAGTACTAATTTGATGTGTCGCGTCAACTCGCAGAAGTATGCAACACTTCCTTAACAAACAAACATATAAGCAGCTTATATTTAGGTTTATTTCTTACCCAAAAGATCTGATATCCAGCAGACACACAATATCCCTTGGACTATTGGGAATTACTTCGACTGCATATTACTAAGGTAAAGTAGACCAAACTAAACCCTACATTAGCATATTACTAATATAACTAGAAGGCATTGTGGAATCATTTAGGAGGTGAGCTTGTCAAACCGAATGTGGAGGGACACCGTCCTCGATGACCCAGCCCCAGCCAGCAGCTTGGGCGGCACTATCAAGAAGGTCAGCTCCTCTAGGGCGACAGCGCCGGGCTCCTTGCTGCTTGTCACCTCGATTTCCACCTTGACGGCATCGGTCCTGCCGTTGGGCGCCCCCAGTGGCCCGTTTGCCCACACCTTGGCCGTGTAGTGCGGCGGTGGGGACGCCCCCGCTCTGATGCAGACGACCGACACGGCGATAGGCGCGCCAATGCCGAGCGTGCCGCCGACCATGAAAAACGCGCGGCCGTCCTCCTCCGCGAACAGCAAGCACCGCGGTTCCAACACCGGCACTTGCAGCTAGAGCACCTTGCCGTAATGGATCCTGTGCATGGGCATGGGGTGCACGGTGATGAGGTGGTTGGGGAGCACCGGCGGTGGGCCTTCATAACCGCAGCCGGGCACGGGGCACTTGCACGGCGCGAGCGGACACGTGCTCTGGTGATCGTGGAACTTGTGGTAAGTGACGTAGAGCCTACAACCTTCGTCCGAGCACTCCACCCTTGCCGAGGAGATGACAGCGTCCATCGCCGTGTTGCGCACATCGAAGCCGCCGCCACGCTCGCACTTCTGGCACTGCCGCTGGTTCCCGGGCCGCTCGCCGCGGCAGTCCGCGCAGGCCAGGTGCCCTCCCTTGCACCGCACAAATCAATCGAACACCACATCAATCAAGAAAACTGCGCCTTGCTCAATCAGCCGAACGGACGAGATGTATTCGAACCTCGTACACCGGAGGCTTCAAGGGGCAGAGGCAGAAGGGGCAGTTGAGCATGGTGAGGTCCATAAAGACGTCCATCGTCGGGTCCTATTCCGTCGGCATGATCTCGCTCTCCTCGTGCACCACCATCTCTCGCTTTAGGGCCGGGGAATTATTAGAAAGTTTTACCATCACATGTTCATACTTCAAGGTGCATTAAATCAAGAGATGAAAGGATCAAAAGGAAACTCACGGCATGCATGCATGCATTGCAATTTGTGCATCGGTAAACACAACTTCTTGAGAAAATCGAGTGTACTGCTTTGATGTGTCGTGTCAACTCGTACAACAAGGAGAAGTTTTTGCTTACAACACGCTATCCCTCCCCCACGCGGTGGACATGCATCAGTTCATTCGGTGACAGATTGCCAGAAGCATATAGTACTAGTATTATTGTAGTAGTACGACTTCCCGAAGAGGCGAAGAGCCAAGCGCAACCCGAAAGTGGCAGTTGTGAACGCTCGCGTGGCAGTCTCTCATGTGTAGGGGAGGAGCGTGGTGTGACAATTTTGTAAAATGCCATGGCATTTGTTTTTTTATTGCTGCTTGCGTCCAATAGGTGCCACCGTCGGATGCAGATCTTACAGTTATTGTGGTGATCGCTAGTTATAGGCTCGTGGGGAACTGTTGACTAGTCTCTTTTTTTTGCGAAAACTAGTCGCTTTTTGACACACATTTACATTGATATGGCTTGAATGCCAACGAGGGAGAGGGTAGCAGTTCCCGAAACGTTGAACGGTCAATGATGCATCCTCATTCAATTTTGCACTTCCCGAGATCTAAGTTTGACCATAAATTTAACCAACGAGACCGACTGCGGGGGGAGCAAAAATTATACCACTAAAATTCGGGTCAAATTTATGGTCAAACTTAGATCTCGGGAAGCGCGGGCGCACTACATTGTGGAATGGAGGGAAGCATGCAGAGGAAATTAATTGGAGAAGCAGAATGGAGCCAGCACGATATGAATGCAACGCCGTTTACCCTTTCATAGCATGTAGAGGGCATCCACAGTGTAGTATTTAGCCGCCTCTATCGCTGCCTCTATGCTCTCTGGTGCTGGCGCTATACACTGCATACGCTGCCTCTAAGCGAATATTCGTTAGCCTCCAGCGAATAGAAAATACAAGCGGAACTACATGCCAGTGTATGGTTGTAAAAGATGCTCCCTGTCAATTGCATGGAAAGGTTGGGATCAACTGGGATATTGGAATTGTTTATTTCATAATGGGACCCATTTTTAGAGGCAACGAGGGGTGCTACACACTACGAGGTTTCTGTGCATGCTTAGATTGGGGTGTAAGGCCCACCTTAGAGGCAAGGTGCCCCTCCACTCCAATCCATCTACCAAATCGTACGCACCTAGTCTGCGCAACACTGATCACTCCAATCCAAGACCAAGTGACCAGAAGCCACAACCACCCATGGAGGCGATGGACGCGAGCGGCAGGTGGCTGTGCCAGATGATCCACGACGCCGGCCTGTGGCCCGGCACCAAGCAGCGTCTCCAGACGGTGCTGGCAACCGCCGGTGTCATAGCCCTCGGCAACGATGGCTTCGCCTCTCACATGGGCGAGATGATGGTCCGCTTCATCCGCAAGTTCACCGCCGTCAAGAAGCGCGCGGACGACCTTGCCGTACTCCTCCAGCCCTCGCGCCCAGGCTCCTTGTTGCCTTCCACCCTCATCGGCCTCCATGGTGACAACCTCTTTGACGCACTGGTGGCCCTGCAGCTGCCCGATGTCGCGACGAAGAATGTCCACCTCGAGGCCGCGCTTGCCACGCAGCGCCTCGCCGAGCAAGAAACCGTCAACCTACACATCAGGGCCAGGGACGACGCTAAGACGTTGGCCTTGTTCGACCGGCTGGAAGCCTTGGACGCCATTGTTCAGAAGCACGTTGACCTCCCCACGAAAGCCGCTGCTCCTCAGCCGCCGTTCGGTGGGCCGGCGCCCTGAGTCGAGGAGGAGGAGGTCGTCGATGGATGCATCTTTCTTCTTGCCTCCTGTAACCAGCATTGCATCGCGTACTGTATCGCATTATCATTCCAGTCGTAAATGACATGTGTGATCCCTTGCTCTCATTTGGCGTTAATTATATGTATCACTGTCTTCACCCTGTTTTATTGGTCACCTTCGTGTTTTGTGCCAAATTTTGACTTCAGATTTAACTAACAATAAGTTAATGCATGTAAAAAAAACAATATCGTTGAAAACTACTCCCTCCTTTCCGGTTTACATGGCTCAATTTCAAAATCTCTTCAACCAAGGTAGATGGTGAGTGGTGGAATAAATTTCGTAGTTTGCATAAGTACTTAATTAGTACGCTCGTTTTCCTCATAAAGTTATGTTTACCAATGCATTAATTACAACGCATGCATGCATGACCACTAAATGTCCATGAACTTCTACATGCATTGGTGAGTTTTCTCTTGATACTTGCATTGGGTGATTTAATGTACCTCGAAACCCTAAACCGGAAAGGAGGGAGTATGTTGAAATACGAATCCAACGATATATTTTTTGGTGACATGCATTAATATTTTGTTCGTTAATTCTATGGTATATATATGGGTGCGACAACCAAACTTATAAATTCAAAACTAAGCGTTATACATCACAAGTTCAAAATGAGAAAGTGGAACAAGTACAGCACACCTGTCCCGTTCGCGTCGCACCCCAAACTATCGTTACGTTGTCTAGCATTTTCACTGTCATGTGGTACCGCAGTTGAGCAAACCGACTATCGGCAAATCTCCACCCCGCCCGCTGCGCGTCGGCTGAGTTAGAATTAGAAGAGAGAAACGAGGAGGGAGAAGAGCTTGCTGTAGCACGGACGCTGTTGTCCGATGGGACTTGTGTTGGTAGAGTAGGAGTACCCCATACTCGTTTGTACTCGTACGTAGAGTACTACGACCACTCGTTGGGTGCGTGCGACCTATACCTGTCGTCACTTTGCAGCTACGCTTCATACTACATATTTTTTCACGCATTTTTCCTACTTGCTGAGATGTACTGCTCGACTCCGCAATCGTCGGAAATATTTTTACGTGCTTCCTTTCGCCGACATGTGGGACATAGAGCATCTGGGTCCACCTGCAAGCACTCGGGGCATCTCAAACGGTGAGCGCCAACCACTAGGGACGAGTCCTCGGACAGTAATGCGGCAGTGGGCCATCCAACCATGCCGGCATACGAGTACATTTCAAACCGGACGAATTACATGCAAACCCCCCGCAAAAGAATAAATAAATGAATTACTACATGCAAACCGGATGATTTTCATAGAAACCGGAGCACATTCATTACATTTTGGACATATTTCATTGGAAAAAAACGACCGGCCCTAAACCAGTCTAAGGGCCTCTTTGATTCCCAGGATACTGAAAATATAGGAATGGGGAAAGTATGGGACTGGAGTGCTAAATCCAATAGGATTAGCAAAGAGTGTTCAACGCCACAGGAAAAACAAAGGAATTGTAAAAAAAAGGTTGGAGAGGAGTAGTACTACTAGCTAAGCTGCGATGACGCTCTTGCTCCGCTGATGGCGATAAACCCAGAGGGGGAGGAGGAAGCGGTGGCGTGTTTTTACATGCTAAGGCTCGACTGTAGTACATTGTTTTTTCTCGCCATATCGCCTGCTGGTTCACTGGGCTGCCGTGTTTCACACTCCTCCGACGTATACTAGTACTCCAGTGCTAAACTAGAGTATACCGCACGATTCTTTGCTCCTTATTACGTCGTCGGCAACAATTATTCTTCCTTTCGTCGACATGTGGGACAGCCAGCATCCGCGCGGGAAAAGCCCCGCCCTCTCTGTCAAACCGACTAGGCGAAACTGTCGGGCGTACCGCGCGGGAAAAGCCCCGCCCTCGACTTTTAAATATAATTTTGTATCGATGGATTGCGGCATGGAGCAAAACCAAAAGAAAAAGGTGGTACATGTACATAGCACGCCCGTCGCGTTCGCGTCGCACCCCCACAGTCGGTCCGGCACGCCGCTCATCGAATGGAACACGCGTCGCGTTACTACTACTATAGTACTAAAAGAGAGATGAGCGATGGTAACATACGGCTGAGTTACTTTTTTTTAGGCAGGCTAAGTTACTACTAAGTACTACAGTACATTAGAAAAGAGAGACGAGCGATAGTAACATACGGGCTGTAGATATGTTGAGAAATAATAAAAAAAAGGTCGAAACACTGGCTATATAGTACTGTACAGTACCAATAAAATTCGAATCTATTTTGGTATGAATACAAATCTAGTCCCCCCACCCTAGGCAGCTAGGGCAACCACCCCGCTCCATGCTTCGCCGGTGATCCCGTGGATTCGCCCCTCCCCTCTTCCCACCGCTGGGCCACTGGTGGCGGGGAGGGGAATCCAGGGGCCTCCGCTCCAGTTAGTAGTTTACATTAGGGTTTTTTAGTCCACGCACGCGCAGCCCTCACTCGGATGGGGGCACTTCTCCTTTGAGTTTGTCTTTCAGGCACCGATCCTCGTCAAGTTTGTCCGTCTAGACATGGTGGATGGAACATGAGCGTATTGTCATGTGGCGAGATTAGGTGTCAAGTGCTTCGGATAATTACAAGGGTTCAACGACGAGAAGGGTGTGTTTTGGTAGGGTGTATGAAGGGTGCACGAGAGCAAAAGTTCCGTTCTCGACCCACTTTTGGGTGTTTAGTAGCGTGTATGAAGGGCGCATGAGAGCAAAAGTTCCCTTCTCGACCCACTTTTGGGTCTTTGGTAGAGTGTATGAAGGGTGCATGAGTCCACGCTAGCTTAACACAAATACACTAGGAGCATGCATGAAGAGGGATGCTGAGATGAGCATGCACAAAGAGGGAACAACTATGCTGAGATGAGAATGCAACCAAACACACAATACGGCTCTATGGCTCTGGTCCTTATGGGCATCTGCATGAAGACTTCCCGTTTATCGTTCAAAAAGGTCAAGCCGACTCCGGTAGGACAGCGGCGATATCGATCGACACATCTTGTATGAGTTTGTCTTTCGAGCTCTGATCCTCGTCGGGGCATAGTCGATGGAGCTCCAACGTAGATTCATGTTGTATCCTTGGGCCAGTAAGGCTAGGGTTTCTTGTGTGGCGAAATTTGGTGTTATATTAATTAGGTGCTTCACATTAATTACGACTACTATGGCTTTGGGTCGCCGCTCCTTAGAGGCAAGTGCACAAACACTTCCTGGATGTCATCGACGAGGTCAAGCCGGCTCAGGTAGGATGGCGGCAATAGCAGTGCGTCGGCGGCTCGTTGTGATGGTAGTAGGTCGTTCGGTGGTCTCGGAATCTTGATGTAATTTTTATTATGTTTGCGATGCTTTGTAGTACTCGTGGTGAACTTTTTATAACATATCTGGTCATTTTCACAAAAGGGTTGCATATGTTGTAGTATGTTCAAAAGCAGAACAAAGATTGATGGCCCTTTACTTTTTCTCTGCAAACGCTAAGATCATGAGTTCAAACATTTGATTCCACTTTATGTTGAAAACAAATACAGTTCAAGTTCTAGCTAGCGATTCGGAATGTAAACCGTGCATGTGTTTATACGTATATCAAACAAAATGTATTAGATGGGAACTGCAAAAGCCACACATTACGGTAAAGTACTGACTCCATTGATGCAGTGTGGTCGAACGGTACCATCGATATCTCAAAGCCAAAAGAGTTCCAGCTTATTTGTTCTCTCTATATATATATTCACCCATGTGGTTGTTCAATGAATGGAGGGCCGGGGTCCACAAGTGAACAATACTACTAGTACTCCTGGACGCCATGGAGTTTTGTTCACTGTAACACGTTAAATAGAGAGTTTCTTTTCTTTAATGTCACATACACAAATTGAAACGATTGTTGTGGAGAGAAAAAGAAAATCACTCCACTATATATACGGGTAGGAGCCTCAGCGCTTGCTTTACCGGGGTTGCTTTCTCCACTCAATCACCCTCTCTAGATCTAAACAAGACAGCGGTGGCCACACTCTATCTGCTCACCGCTGGTCACAGATCCGGCCGGATCCCCTCGGCAAAGGTAGGGGAGTAGGTGCATCATTCACGCGGTTGTCGGCGGCTAGGGAGGAGACCCACAGCTGCCGGCGCTTCCCGATCGGCTGCCCGTGCCGTTCTCTTCGACACAGTGCCAGCTCGGGAGGGCCTCCGACCCCTTCTTCCACCATGCCATATTGTGGCCAGATCCGGGCTCCGGCCGCCCTCCTAGCCACATCTCGACGACCCTCAGGTATAACTTCCTTCAAAAACGGCCTTGCTTTACTGCCCCAGCTCCCCACGTGGCTGCATGTGGATCTTTTTCTACTTCCATCAGCTGTTCCAAAGCCACCTTAATTTTTACTATTATTTGAGGTAAAGCTACTTCATGCAGTCGAATCTAGGACTTGGTTCAAACAGGGAATAAAGGGGGGAAAGGTGTAGCATGAATCTAGGACTTGATTCAAAGAGGAAATAGAAGGGGGGAAAGTTGTAGAGACTGGCTACCCAACCTGTCTCTTGGTTCAAAAGGGAAATAATGGGAAAACGTAGTACAAACTGGATAAGGAACAGATCTATTATTGGTGAAAGAAGGAAAGAAAGTGGCAGCTGGGGACAAGTCAACAGAGTATGTCCAGGATTAGATTTGCTGTCCTCACGTAGTAAAAGGTGCCTAAAGAGAACTAAATTTGGGACCATCCCAGATCTTGGTTGGATGTTTGTTGCTCGGGGCAACAAGCTCGGCCTCACCACATTATGCCTCCTTGTCGGTACATGGTGCTGATGCGTCCACTGTCTGCATGCCCTTGTACCAACCTTTTGTTGTTGTTAATGTAATGGCGCTTGTAAAATGAAGCAATTGCACTGTTAAAGTAAGGACATGTCTAACCAATGTTGTTGTTAATCTAATGCCTCCAGTAATATGATGCAATTAAATTGTTTTACAAATGCTACTCTCCTGCTAGATTTCCCATTATGATAAGTAAGTTGCTTCTTTACGTTGGTGAATGTCCTGGTGTCCCCACTGTCCCATGCGCTTATACCAACTATTTAGTTGCTGTTAATCAAATGTAGCTAGTAAGACGAAGCAATGCCACCATTAATGTAATGGCCTATTTGACCGATGTCATTGCTGATCACAATGCTTTGAGTAATATGAAGCAATGCTGCCGTTTTAAAATTTCTACTATCCTTGCATGATTGCCATGAAGATAGATGCCTCTTTTCATTTCGTGTATGTTTCATATCTTGTTATTGACCAGTAACTGTTTTCTTTCTATCTTTTTGTGCAGATAGGGATATCCATTTCACCTCGTTGCTATTGTGACCTTTTGGTGAACTGCACAAAACACTTTGTTTTTTTAAAGAGTGTCTTGTGCAGTTCTACTAAAATGTCACATGGGCAATGTCTCTCGATTTTAGTGGAACTGCACAAATGGTGATTGGAGTTCCTAACCTCTTCGTCTAACTCTGCCGGTAATCTCGTGCAACAGTTTATTAACCTTTGCAAGATTAGCCGTCACCATCACCACAATGGCACTTGATTTTAGTGGAACTGCACAAAAGGATAAGCAAATTATAGTTGCACCTTCCATGAGCATGACAGCCAACCTTGACGTTGCTCAAATTTTAGTGCAACTAATGAAGGAGAAGTTGCCAGCTCATGGGACCAAGCACATCTTGCTAGCTGCATGATGCAAACATTGCTTCATTTTAGGTGAACTACACAAAAAGGTCGCATGAATTGAATCATCCATGTTGGTGACTGGTGTCAACCCATCTACAATGGTGTTGACTGCAGTTATGGTTCCCATGACCGGGTATGTTCCTTTTTGGTTGATTTTGAGCATTCAGCTAGTGATCTTGTGCTACTGTTTTTGCACTGCTATGCGAAAGCAATAATGATATTGTTTTTGCATCTTAATGTAATGCCACTAATAATTTGAGGCAATGTTTTGGCACCGCTAGTGCCACTGATAAAATGAAGTAATAATACAGTTATAATAGAGCTACTGTCTTAACTATCATCTCATTTCCAATGTAGATAACTTGCTGAAGGCGTATCCGGGAGAATTGAGTCCATTTGCACTGCATCAACCACATAGCATGTGCACTGAACTAGTTGAGTCCATGAGGCGTACCGTCGAGGTGGCGCGGGCCCCCTCTCTCCCTCGCAGCATGGCGTGCGCCGTAATTTTAGTTGAACTGCACAAAAAAAAGAGATTGGAATGACTCAAGGCCCCTCCTTCTACTGCCACACTGAAGTTGTTGTAGATGTCAACGAATCGCCATCATGGCAAGATACGGGTACCTCAAGAACAACTTGATCTCACAAAGTCATCTCACACTGGTCAGTACTGTCCTTCATCCACATGATCGTGCTTTGTCATACAGTGCTAGCGTTGTATTTTTTTATATAAAGCTATTGTATCACAATCTTTTTTCCCATTAAGAAAATAAAGTTGCTACAACTAGTGCCACTATTATAGTAATCATGCTTTTTCACTATCTGTGCAAACAGGAATACTCAGCTACAGATGTTGGGATGGTCAAAGCATTCGCCAAGTTCTTGGTGCTGGACCGTGTTCTTTCCCTTGAACTTGTGGAAATTCTTCTGGACCACATTGGCGCTAGAAGAACCCTCTGCCCCTTTTGCGTGTGAGTCCTTTGCTCTCGAGTTCTGCTCAACATTTAGATGACCGATGACATCCTCAACAGAGAATTCACGCCTCAAGTGCTTGAGAGAAGTAGCAAAGTTCCTCCATGAAGGAGGGAGTTTTGCAATAATGCAACCCGCGACAAACTTGTCCGGCAACTCACACTTCAGGAGCTCCAGCTCCTTAGCGATGCACTGTATCTCATGAGCCTGGTCCATATCCAGAAAATGTTCATCTGCCAATGTTTGACATGCATCGCCGTAAACGGGACTGGTTTCAATGTTTCAGCAAATCCTTGAATCAAATTGCTTACATGAAGCATCGATCGATTTTATTTATTTGTTAACATTCTCACAACGTTTTAGTTAAACAGTAACGATTGGCTCTGATCTGTGAATCATTGAGATGCGTAGGCATCTTTGTTGTACTTATTATTTGAATCTTATGAGTTGGTTGTCAATCTTGCAATGTGAAACATGGCATGATGATGCAGAGGACAGCAACCCAAACAATCTATTCAAACTTGGTAGTATTGTCTGTGTGAAAGCGCGGCAAATGAGCTATTTGCGTGCGTCCTGAGAATAATAATTCTAATTGTTTTGCATGTTGATTTTATGGCACTGATAGAACGAGCCAATGCTTTGCTTGTTTTAAGAATAAAATTTAAGTAAAGCGGCCACACTAACACTCGCTATTACAGTGCCAATGCTGACCCTCTCATGAACGGACATGTGGACGGAATAGGTTTCTCGGCTTCCACGCCGGTTTAATGGAGGCGTTTGAATGGGTCGAGGGGGCGTGCAGCGGGCGAGGGAGGAGGGGGTAGTAACTGCTGCCGCCTGTACCCATTACATTCACCGGCGATTGCAGTTCCCCAAGAGTGGAAAAATGAACTGCTGCCACCGCCTAGCCACTACGTTCACTGGCGACAGTTCCCCAAGATTGGAAAAATGAACTGCTGCTGCCGCCCCTAGTACCCCACTACACACCGATCCCCAGTGTAAATAAGGAGCCCTCTGCTGTCCATATCTCCCCATCGTCTTCATCTTCCCCCTGCCCTCAATCCCCACAAAATGAGAACCGCCATAACAAATATGCGTGAGAAGAGACTCCAATGGCGATCCGAGGGGTGAGCCTGCTGGATATGGACTCCAGCAAGGAGTTCACCTTTGAGTTCGCCGTTCAAACCCATGGCAGCACCAAGTTGAATGTGATGTACACCAACGATCCGGACTCGGTGAAGCTCTGCGTCGCCAAGTTCAAGCAGTACCTACAGGACGAGAAGCACAAGGTTGCGGGACTAGACCTTGTGCCCATCCATCCATCTCCTGACAGGGACCAGTGGATCGCCGTCGGCCAGGTATGCGTGCGGGACAAGGTTCTCGTCTACCAGTACTGTAGGGCCATCAGGGGTTCTGGAGCATTCGCCCATTTCATCGGCACCGCCGACTGCACCTTCGCTACGGTGGAGAGCAGGAAGAACGCCACTGTGCTTTACGATTTGGCCATCTGGTGCAAGAAGCTCGTCGACATCCAGAAGCAATACAAGATCATCGGCAACGGGCAAGAGGAGGACTCCGTGGTTGACCTCGCCGCGGCCATCATCGACCCCTGCTACGCCAACATGAAAAAGACGTGGATACGAAGGACTTGAACACGTGGGAGGTGCCTCTGAATCTAGCCTACATCACCTACGCGTCCAAGGCCGCATACGCATGCTACGACATGTATAGACGGATCTTGGACATGAGGGCATGTCTGCTTCCCGTGACCGAGGAGTACACGGACAGCCGCAGCGTCATGATCAAGCGTGCCAGGAAGATCTAGATGGTGTAGTTTGTCTATTTAAGCACCTTTATCATCTGAGTGTTTCATGCATTAGCCTATGTGTCGTAATTATCTGTTTTATCCGTAATATTTTGTCTAAGAACCCATTAACCTGTTTGCTTTTTTTCCGAGTGGCTATGAATCTGTTTGCTTATGTATGTAATAAGAGTACTAGTTCACAGGGCTGCCGTGTTTCCTTTTTTTTGAGGTCGAGTAGGTATCAATTGGGTTGTGGCTGCACAGCCCAGGTTTCTTTTCTTAGGACATCCGCGGCCCACGACATGCTTATCGGGATCCAGCAGTTGTATCATTTTTTTGTGCGTTTTTTTGAAAGTCTGAGTGCGGTTTTCTGTAGGTTGCACAGTCATTCGTTTTGCCTATATTATCAGATAACTTCACTCATGGTGGTCATCTTTGATCACGAATGATGAGAACAAGTTAAGTTTGATACCTCTTCCGTCAGTCCTTCTGGCAGCCATTAGATTGAAATCCAACGGCTGGCGTGCTTTGAATCTCCTTCCTCCCAACATATTCCCCTTCTCAGGTGGACCCAGCAGGTCTCGTACATAGACATCTGGGACCAACCACCTATCCATTTGTATTTCTTTATTTTGTTCAATCTTTTGTCCTCTCCCTACAGCGGCTGGCGGCGCTGCCGCGCACGCCTCGGCGACCCATCCTAGCCTATGCATGGCGCTGGCCAGGCCATCCCTCTACTCCACCACATATCCTTTTATTCTCCGACGGCGGCAGCTCCATCGGCCGACCCTGCACCCAAACCAGTCAACCCTCGTACTCCCCTCCACCTGCGTCTTCCCTGGCTCCGGTTCATTCCGGTCCGAGGTCTGGACGCCCTCCTCTGCCTTGGTGCTCTTGCCACGGCGCCGCCGTCTGTCGTTCTCAACATGGTCAACAAACGAGAGGAATCGGGAGATGACAGTACGTGGAGAGGCTCATAGTCCGGGTCCACCAGGTCCATGGCCGTACGCAAACAAGTGCCTCCTTATATATTGCAAAAAATGCTTCCTCCTTATGGTATGTTGACGTGTGGGGCCCGCGAGATTTTCACCGTAGTCAAGGTGGCTATCATCCGGGACCTAGCAAGTAATCATTTTTGAGGTCCAGCAGGTATCAATCGGCCTCTGGGCCTCCCAGCCTAGCTTGTTTTATAACATCAGCAGCCCAACTTATGTTTGTTTCTTCGACAACTCACAGCTCAATTTTATTTTTCTATACTGCTCAAAAAAACAAGTTCTATTTTTCTATAAGAATGCCAAACTCAAATTATGTTTTCCCTTCTATAATTGTATATATATTTATATTTTATTTTATTACATATACTACGTACATATATTAGAAGAACATAAGGTTCCCGTTTGACCTATCCTTCGTCAACCCTTTGTATAGACTTTCCCACTTCCTTTATTTTTGTTTTTTATTAATCCTATCTCTGATTTTTCTCCCACAGATTTTACCTAAAACCAACTCAATTGTCCCACGTCTAGCCTAAAAAATAATAATACCCCACATCTTATTAACTCTTCAAAATAAATAATATTTTATTTGGTAAATCGATAAGTTCTTACCAAATAATTATTATTATTTAACAATAAGTTGGCAAGTTAATTCCTAGTGATTGCGTACATAAGCTTGCTAAGATTTTACGGACCAATGCAGTAATAGACGTGCAATCACGTGTTTATGCTTCGCAAATTATGTAGTTTTATAATAATAAAATGCCCAGCATCGGTTTATGTTTTTATAACATTTCTCTGACCTGCCCAAAATGATATTTTCACCCAGCCCAGCAAAACCGTGTATTTTGAAAAATAATACAAATAGGTTGTAAATGCTAACAAAATATATAAATGGGCTGCATAGACGCTACATTATTGTTTCACTCAGCCCTCCAAATGGACTGACTGACATGTGGACCAATAGGTCGAAGCCTACGCAAGGCGTTGTCAACTTAGTCAAAAAAAGTTTCTGACAGCCTTATCTGTTGGATGTACATCCAACGGCCGGCACTTTTCTTCAATCTCTCGTCTTCTTCCTCCAGCGCTGGCGGGACCGCCTGCTCCAGCCTTCGGCGTCCAGCGGCGCTGCTTCGCGCGCCTCGCTGCGAAACGCTACCCCACCGACGGTCAGACCATCCCTCCACTCCTCCGTACCTCCTGTTATTCTCCGCCGAGTGTAGCCCCACCCCGCACGCGAACCAGTCAAGTCTCGCACTCATCTCCGTTTGCGACTCAACTACCGCGTCTTCCCCATCTCCGGGTTGTTCCCGTCTGGGACTGTGGGGCCTCGCTGTCGTCCACCGCCTTGGTGCGCTTGGCGCGGCGTGTTCAACATGGTCAACAAACGAGAGTCATCGGAAGACGACTGTACGTGGACAGGCTGACAGCTGCGACCCACGAGGTCCATGGTCGCACGCAAGGAAAGTGCCTCCTTATTACGTGGAAAAAAAAGTTTCCTCCCCCTGACAGCTGGGACTTACCAGCTACATCTTCGCACGCAAGGAAGTACCTCATTATTACACGCAAAAAAAAGACTCCTCCCCCTGACATCCGGGACCCACCAGCTACATCTTCGCACGCAAGGAAGTACCTCCTTATTACGCAAAAAATAAATGATTCCTCCCCCTGATAGCTGGGACCCACCAGTTATATCTTCGCACGGAAGGCAGTTCCTCCTTATTACGCGAAAAAAAACGATTCGTCCCCATGACAACTGGGACCCACCAGATTTGGAGGCTGGCTTGTGGGCCTACTAAGTTGACGTGTACGCAGGGCTTTGTCAACTTAGTCAACAAGCGATTCTAGCAATAGTGACCGTTGGATGTTCATCCAACGGCCGTGTAGCTTCTTCAATTTCTGATCTTCTTGCTCCAGTCGCCCAAACCAGCGCCGGCGGGACCGCCTGCTCCTGCCTCCCGTGCCCGGCTGTGCTGCCGCGCAGGCCTCACCGCCCCACCCTACTCCCACCGCTGGCCAGGCCTTCCCTCTATGCACCCACATCCCCTGTTATTCTCCGGCGACGGCGGCCTCACACCGCAGCCGAACCAGTCAACCCTCGTACTCCCCTCCGCGTGGGCATACACTGCCGCGTCTTCCCCGGCTCCGCGTCGTTCCCTTCCTAGGCCTCGCCGTCGTCCACCTTCTTGGTACTCTCGGCGCGGCGTAGTCAACATGGTCAATGAACAATAGCCATCGGAAGAGGACTGTACACGGTGAGGCTGACAGCTGGACCCACCAGCTACATCTTCGCACGCAAGGAAGTGCCTCCTTATTATGCGGGAAAAAAATTATCCATCCCCCTGACAGCTAGGACCCACCTACTATATCTTCGCACGCAAGGAAGTGCCTCCTTATCCTCCCTGACAGCTGGGACCCACCCGGTCGAAGCGTACGTAGCGTTGTCTGTCTGGTCGCGAACGTGTACGTATATACTGGTCGATCGGTCTCTCTGCGATGATGAACCGTGGGCGTGTAAGGAGTGGCACGTGTCGTAGTAGAGCCCCCGACGTAGCAGTTCAAGCAGCCCCGTCTAAATCGTGTACACGTACGTAGAGCCACGCTGCAAAAAATACCGGCATGTACGACATACGGGCGGGGTCTTGAACGCGTAATCATGCATACGTATGGCCAGGGCTCGTGTACATGGAGAGGCAACGGACGGCAACAACGGCGTCGTGTTCATCGGCAGCCAACCGGCTGGGTCAGAACGGAGGAAACAACGTCATGTTCATCGGGAGCCAAGCGACTGGGTCGGAACACGTCCTGTTCATCGGAAGCCAACCGGCTTGGACGGAGCAGCCACTACGGGAAACAGCTAATTTGCCGTCAGGGGGCGTCTTTGCCATCAGCTTTTCGTCGCGCAAACGGCAAAGAAAGGGTTTGCCATCATCAGCAGACGACAAAGAATGACTGACGGCAAAATAGACTTTCCCGTCTGCGTTTTGTATTACAGACGGCAAAGAGTATGTCTTTGGCGTCTGTGTTTTGTATTACAGACGTCAAAGAGCATACTTTGCCGTCTGTAAAACAAAACGCAGACGGCAAATACTTTGCCGTCTGCATTTTGTATTACAGACGGCAAAGAATGCTCTTCGCCGTCTGTGTTTTCATTTGGCAGACGGCAAAGACTTTGTCGTCTGTTTTTTCTTTTACTGTAGGCAAAGTGACAGTATCGACTTTTTAATTTTTTTTTGAAAATGTAAACAAGGTCTAAAGAATATGAAATTTGGCATGGTATTAGTTTATAATTCCTAGAAAACATAGAAAAAGTTTGAGAAAATTTACTAAATTTTAAAATGTTTATTTTGTCAAAAGCATTAGGGTAAAGAAACACAAATGTTTTGCTGGTTTCCTATTGGTTGGAACCTCCTTCCTCTGGATCAATGACGTGACAGGGGCATCCACCACCCCCCCACGCATCTCACGCAGCAGCCCCCATGCATCTCACGCAGCCCCCACGCATCTCACGCACCGGCACCCACCATCACGCGCGGGTCCTCTCCCTTCTCATCTCTCTCTCCCTCCTCTCTGTCTCTCCTAAAGCCTTCGTCCCAACCGCACCAGCACGAGGCGCGAGCAGCGCCGCCTCCTGCAGCCGTCCGAGCTGGAGGCCCCGAGGCCTCGTCCCTGCCCCGAGCGCTCGAGTTGGATCCGCCCGTCTCTGCCCCGGGACCCTCTCTCCTCTCCTTCTTTCTACCTCGCCGCCGTTCCCGTGCCTCGTTCCAGCCCCGAGCGTGCTCGCCTTTGAGGTCCTCCGATAGTGGCAGCGCTTGCGGGAGTGGGCCATGGAGGCTGTTGCTTTCCTTCTTCCCGAGGTCGAGGAATGAGCACAGCGGCAGCAAGGAACAGAGCCGCCGCGACCACCGAAGCCTCGCCGGAGTTGCCCACCACCACCGTGACCACCCAAGCACCACCGAAGACCTTCCTCCGCCACAACCGAAGCCCCGCCGGAGTTGCCAACCGCCGCAGCAACCGCCCTAACCTCTCCTTCCTCCCTCGCGTTCTATCCTCCGTGAGCCATGGCGGCAGCCGGTGCCGGAGGCGGAGAAGATGACGATGCCGACAGCGATTCTGGAGGCCGAGCTTCGCAAAGACGAGGACTGGATGCGTGGATGTAGGGAGAGGCGGCCGCTCCGGCGAGGCAGCTCCGGCGAGGTCTTGGTTGCCATGGCCGGCGACCACACACGGCCATATATTTTTTAATTAACTAAAAACATATTTGCCGTCTGCTACACTATGAGGCTGATGGCAAAGCTATATGGGGGCCCACCTGCTAACAGAAAACCCTAAACGCTACTTTGCCGTCTACTGCGGGAAAATACCTGACGGCAAAGTCTTTGCCGTCATCCCAATAAAAAGCTGACGGCAAAGTATCTCTTTGCCGATTTAGGCTTTGCCGTCTAACTTTGCCGTCAGCTTGCTGACGGCAAACTTTTTGCCGTCTGTATTTACTTGTTTGCCGTCTGTACAAGCCTGACGGCAAACTAGTTGTTTCCCGTTGTGAGCCGAAACGGGGTCCTGTTCATTGACTCTGGGTCTGGCGTACCGCAAAACGGAGGAAACGGCCTTCTATTCGAGCGCCTACGGTCGAAACGGAGTGCTGTTCATCGGCTGGGGGTCTGGCATACCGCAAAACGGAGGAAAAGGACTTCTGTTCGAGCGCCTACAGTCGAAACGGGGTCCTGTTGATCGGGAGGGCTCTGGCGTACCGCAAAACGCAGGAAACGGACTTCTCCCCAACTGCCTACGGTCGAAACGGGGGTCCTGTTCATCGGGAGGGGTGTGGCGTACCGCAAACGTGACTCCACGGGCTACTATTCATCCACGGTCGACCTCCCTCCAGCCTCCACAAGCTACTGTTCATCCACCGTCGACTTCCTCCAGCCTCCACCGGCTACTGTTCATCCAGCCTCCACGGGGTCCTGTTCATCCACCCCCAACCGGCTGGCCTCCTCGGGGTCCTGTTCATCCAGCGCCAACCACCTTCACACGGCCAGGGTACTGTTCATCCACAGCCAACCCACCGGATGGGGTGGGGCGTACGAGCGGGCGGCAGCAACGGGAACTGTTCATCCACAGCCAACCAACCGGCTCGATCGATGCGTCTCGACTCGTGTCTACGTGTATCGCGCGCGCGGCAGCAACGGGCACTGTTCATCGAGAGGCAACCCAACACCGGCTGGCTACGTCTCGCACGGGGGCTCGATCGACTTCAGTAAGCAGCTAGAAGGATCGATCGGGTTCAGTTAGCAGCGAAGGGATCGCTCGGGTTCAGTTAGCAGCGAAGGGATCGCTCAGGTTCAGTTAGCAGTGAAGGGATCGCTCGGGTTCAGTTAGCAGCGAAGGGATCGCTCGGCTTCAGTACGCAGTGGGATCGATCGCTCGTGTTCAGTACGTGTAGTAGTGCGACGGATCGATCGATCTCTCAGGTTCAGTAAGCGAACACCTCACTCGGGTTCAGTTAGCGAACGCCTCGCACACACGCGCGCGTATGAGAGAAATGCGCAAACCACACTGCATCGCTCGGCCCCGACCACCCACCGTAACCGGGAACTCCCCGAAAATTTTCTCGCCCTCACTTCTACCATGATTTTTTACGTCATGGATGGCCCAAAGAATGTCATGCGGGTGCGTCTCCAGCCCGCCCAGGATGAAAAGCCCATTTTCTGTCATAATTTTTTGTCATACAAGTAGAAGCCCACCACATCTATGATGATATGTGTCTTTATCACAATTATTGTCATAGAAGTGTCACAACCATGACAGAAAAAGTTTTCGTTCAGGCCATAATGTCACGGATGTGTCTTTTTTTGTAGTGTCTCCTACTGGATTGATAACCTTGGTTCTTAACTGAGGGAAATACTTATCTCTACTATACTGCATCATCCTCTCCTCTTCGAGGAAATACCAACGCAGTCTACAAGCAGCAGGAAGAATTTGTGGCGCCGTTGCCGGGGAGACATCACCAAAATTTATCAAGTACCTTCGCACAAACTATCATGCACTTGCATTTATTTTATTTACCTTTTTATTTGCATTTGCCTCTCATTTTCATCTCCCCCACTTCTAATTTTTTTTTTACAAAAACACAAAAATATTTTTATTTGCTTGTTTGCTAGTTTGCTTGCTTTGCGGTGATGTTTAAAGAAAATATAAAATTGTGTGACTTTTTCAATACTAATAATAACGATTTTATTAGTACTCCTATTGCTCCTCCCGCCACTAGTGCGGAGTCATGTGATATTAATGCTGCTTTGCTTAATCTTGTTATGAAAGAACAATTTTCTAGTAGTCCTAATGAAGATGCTGCATCCCATCTAAACACTTTCGTTGAGCTTTGTGATATGCAAAAGAAAAAAGATGTGGATAATGATATTGTCAAATTAAAATTATTTCCGTTCTCACTACGAAATCGTGCTAAAACTTGGTTTTCAGCCTTGCCTAGAAATAGTATTGATTCTTGGGATAAGTGTAAGGATGCTTTCATTGCCAAATATTTTACTCCCGCTAAGATTATTTCTTTAAGAAATCAAATTATGTGTTTTAAGCAACTTGAACATGAGCATATTGCATAATCTTGGGAGAGAATGAAATTAATGATAAGAAATTGCCCAACACATGGTTTAAGTTTATGGATGATCAGACAAAATTTTTATGCGGGACTAAACTTTGTTTCTAGAAATTTGCTAGACTCTGCTGCAGGTGGTACATTTATGGAAATTACATTGGGAGAAGCTACAAAACTTCTTGATAATATTATGACAAATTACTCTCAATGGCACACTGAAAGAACTCCAACTGGTAAGAAGGTAAATTATGTTGAAGAAATTAATACTTTAAGTGATAAGATGGATGCTCTTATGAAATTGGTTGCTAGTAAAAGTGCTCATATTGATCCTAATGATGTGGCATTGTCTACTTTTATTGAGCAAACTAATGATGCTATTGATGTGAATTTGTCTCTAGAATAATTTCAACAACAATGCTTATAGGGGTAATTTCAATCCTAGACCGTTTCCTGGAAATTCCTCTAATAATTATGGTAATTCCTATGGTAATCCTTATAATAATAATAATAGGATACCCTCTGATCTTGAAAGTAATATTAAAGAATTTATTAATTCTCAAAAGAATTTTAATGCTATGATAGAAGAAAAATTGAATAGAGTTGATGAATTGTCTAGGAACATGGATAGAATTGCTCATGATGTTGAAAATCTCAAAATTAAAATTTTGCCACCCAAGCATGATATAAATGAGTCTATTAAAACTATCTATGTCTCCATTAATGAAAGTAAAGAAAGGACCGCTAGGTTGAGAGCTAAGCGAGAATTTCTAGAAAAAGCTATTCCACCCGGTTTCTATCGTAGTAATGATGAAGATATTAAAATGATTGGTGTCTCACCTATTGAATCTCTATTTAGTAATATAAAACTTGATGAAAAAGGGACTGAAGAAGATTCACCTTTAGATAGAAGGAGTCCCAATTGCTTGGAGGGTGATAATCTTAATGATAAAAATGAAAAAAGTGGGTTTGGAGAGGTCAAAACTTTAAATAGTAATGCACCCACTGCTTTGGATTACAAGGACTTTAATTATGATAGTTGTTCTTTAATTGAGTGTATTTTATTTTTGCAATCCATGATTAATTCACCAAATGCATATGAACAAAATAAAGCTTTCACTAAACATATTGTAGAAGCTATGATGAAAGCTCATGAAGAAAAACTTGAGTTGGAAGTTTCAGTTCCTAGAAAATTACAAGATGAATGGGAACCTACTATTAAAGTCAAAATTAAAGATTATGAATGTAATGCTCTATGTGATCTTGGTGCAAGCGTTTCCACTATACCAAAGTCTTTGTGTGATGTGCTAGGTCTCACCGATATGGATCCTTGTTCCCTTAATTTGCATCTTGCGGATTCCACTATTAAAAAACCATTGGGTAGAATAAATGATGTGCTTATTCTTGCAAATAGAAATTATGTGCCCGTGGATTTTATTGTTCTTGACATTGAATGCAATCCTTCTTGTCCTATAATACTTGGTAGGCCTTTCCTACGAACCATAGGTGCTATTATTGATATGAAAGAAGGTAATATAAGATTTCAATTTCCATTAAAGAAAGGGATGGAACACTTCCCTAGAAAGAGAATTAAGCCACCTTATGAATCTGTTATGAGGGCCACCTATGGTACTAACGGATCTCACGAGGTTTCTGTTGAGTTTTGTGTGCTGAAGTTTTCAAGTTTTGGGTGACACTACGATGGATAAAGGAATAAGGAGCGGCAAGAGCCTAAGCTTGGGGATGCCCGAGGCACCCCATGGTAATATTCAAGGAAGACTCAAGCGTCTAAGCTTGGGGATGCCCCGGAAGGCATCCCCTCTTTCGTCTACAATCTATCGGTAACTCACTTGGAGCTATATTTTTATTCATCGCATGATATGTGTTTTACTTGGAGCGTCTTGTGCTATAGTTTGTTTTCTTTTTAGTTTGTCACAATCATCTTTGCTGAACACACCTTTTTGAGAGGGACACACATTATTCGTGATTTGTTGGAATACTCTACGTGCTTCACTTATATCTATTGAGCTAGGCAGTTGCTCTAGTGCTTCACTTATATCTTTTAGAGCACGGCGGTGGTTATATTTTAAAGAAATAGTTGCACTCTCATGCTTCACTTATATCTTTTTGAGATTCTAATGAATAGAAATGGTAATATGCACGGGTTATGAATTTGGTCCTAATATGATAGGTATTCAAGAGGCATATAATAAAAACTTTCATGTAGATCACTGAATATGATAAGTTTGATTCCTTGCAATAGTTTTGCGATATTAAGATGATAATATGTGGGAGGTGCTAGTAGATAACTGTGGTTTAGTAAGAATATTGGTGTTAAGGTTTGTGATTCCCGAAGCATGCACGTATGATCTGTCGTTATGCTAAGAAGTTGGAGCATGATTTATTCTTGATTGTCTACCTTATGAGTGGCGGTCGGGGACGAGCGATGGTATTTTCCTACCAATCTATCCCCCTAGGGGCATGCGTACTAGTACTTTGCTTCGAGGGCTAATAAACTTTTGCAATAAGTACGCGAGTTCTTTATGACTAATGTGAGTCCATGGATTATACCCACTCTCACCTTTCCGTAATTTGCTAGCCTCTTCGGTACCGTGCATTGCCCTTTCTCACATCGAGAGTCGGTGCAAACTTCACCGGTGCATCCAAACCCCGCGATATGATACACTCTATCACACATAAGCCTCCTTATATCTTCCTCAAAACAGCCACCATACCTACCTATCATGGCATTTCCATAGCCATTCCGAGATATATTCCCATGATTAATAGAGTGTTATGCTAGTATCATTGCACATCCTGGTACACCGCCAGAGGTATTCATATAGAGTCATATTTTTGTTCTAGTTTCGAGTTGTAATTTTCTTTTGAGTTGTAAGTAAATAGAAGTATGATGATCATCATTATTAGAGCAGTGCCCCAGTGAGGAAATTAAAAAAAAGGAAAAAAAGGCCAGAAAGAGCCCACGAAAAAAGCCAAAAGAAGAGAAAGAAAAAAAATGAGAGAAAAAGAGAGAAGGGGCAGTGTTACTATCCTTTTTCATACTTGTGCTTCAAAGTAGCACCATGTTTTTTATATAGAGAGTCTCCTATTTTGTCACTTTCATACACTAGTCGAAATTTTTCATTATAGAACTTGGCTTGTATATTCTGATGATGGGCTTTCTCAAATGCCCGAGGTCTTCATGAGCAAGCAAGTTGGATGCACACCCACTTAGTTTTCATGTTGAGATTTCATACACTTATAGCTCTTAGTGCATTCGTTGTATGGCAATCCCTACTCCTCGCATTGACATCAATTGATGGGCATCTCCATAGCCCGTTGATTAGCCTCATCGATGTGAGACTATCTTCTTATTTTTGACTTCCCCTTATTAATCTCTACCACCACACTCTATTCCACCCATAGTGCTATATCCATGGATTGCGCTCATGTATTGCGTGGGGGTTGAAAAAGCTGAAGCGCGTTAAAAAATATGAACCAATTGCTCGGCTTGTCATCGGGGTAGTGCATGATAAATATTTTGTGTTAAGAAGATGGAGCATGACAGGATTATATGATTTTGTAGGGATAACTTTCTTTAGCATTTTTATTTTGAAAGACATGATTGTTTATTAGTATGCCTGAGTATTGATGTCTTTATATCAAATTATAGACTATTGCTTTGAATCATTCGGATCTCATTATTCATACCGTAAGAGAGAGATTACATGATGAAACATGTTAGGTAGCATTCCACATCAAAAAATTTGTTTGTATCATTTACCTATTCGAGGACGAGCAGGAATTAAGCTTGGGGATGCTTGATATGTCTACAACGTATCTATAATTTTTGATTGTTCCATGCTATTATAGTATCAATATTGGATGTTTTTATATGCAATTATATATCATTTTCTGGGACTAACCTATTCCTAGTGCCCAGTGCCAGTTGCTGTTTTCTGCTTGTTTTTGGTTTTTTCAGAAAATCAGTACCAAACGAAGTCCAAATGCCACAAAACTTTTTGGAGATTTTTTTCTGGACAAAAGAGACCCTGGAGACTTGGAGAGGAGGCCAGAAGGTTCACGAAGCCTCCACAAGGCAACAGGGCGCGGCCCCGGGGGGCACCCTGATGCCTTGTGGGGCCCTTGTGGCTCCGTTTGACCTAATTCCACTTCTATAAATTCTCCAATATTTGGAAACCAACAGAGAGCCACCCCGAATAAGTTTTACGCCACCACAAGACTCTGTTCTTCCGCGATCCCATCTGGAGGCATTTTCCGGTACTCTGCCTGAGGGGGAATCAATCACGAAGGGCTTCTACATCAACCTTGCTGCCCTTCCGATGATGTATGAGTAGTTTACCACAGACCTACGGGTCCATAGCTAGTAGCTAGATGGCTTCTTCTCTCTCTTTGATCTTCAATACCATGTTCTCCTCGATGTTCTTGGAGTTCTATCCGATGTAATCTTCTTTTGCGGTGTGTTTGTTGGGATCCGGTGAATTGTGAGTTTATGATCAGATTATTCATGAGAAATATTTGAGTCTTCTCTGAACTCTTTTATGCATGATTATTATAGCTTTGTATTTCTCTCCGATCTATCGATTTGGTTTGGCCAACTAGATTGGTTTATCTTGCAATGGGAGAGGTGCTTTGTGATGGGTTCAATCTTGCGATGCTCAATCCCAGTGACAGAAAGGGACATGACACGTATTTGTATTGTTGCCATTAAGGATAAAAAGATGGGGTTTAATCATATTGCTTGAGTTTACTTTGTCCACATCATGTCATCTTGCTTAAGGCGTTACTCTATTTCATACTTAATACCCTAGATGCATGCTGGATAACGGTTGATGGGTGGAGTAATAGTAGTAGATGCAGGCAGGAGTCGGTCTACTTGTCTCGGACGTGATGCCTATATACATGATCATTGCCATGAATCCGTCATAATTATTTGCTTTTCTATCAATTGCCCAACAGTAATTTGTTTACCCACCATATGTTCTGCGCTCGAGAGAGAAACCTCTAGTGAAAACTATGGCCCCCGGGTCTACTTTTATTATATATTAAAAACCAAAAATAGCTTGCTGCAATTTATTTACTTTTATTTTATTTAGTATTTTAGTTTATTTATCTATCACTATCAGAATTAATCCTTGCAAATAACCGCTAAGAGGATTAACAACCCTCTTATTTGCGTTGGGTGCAAGTGTTTGCTTTTGTGTGTGCAGGTGTTGCTAACGGGATTTTGCGTGGTTCTCCTACTGGATTGATAACCTTGGTTCTTAACTCAGGAAAATACTTATCTCTACTATACTGCATCATCCTCTGGTCTTCGGGGAAATACCAACGCAGTCTACAAGTAGCAACCCCCGACAACCCTCCCCCGACCCAAGTTGCGGTTGCTTTATACCCCTTGCAGTTGCGCTTGAGTAGGATGAGTTACAGTTGCAGGCGGTTTTGCGACAGTTGCAACTACGACAAAATATGCCCTAAAAAAACATCCCGCCGCTGACAACCCCCGACAACCCTCCCCCGACCCCGGTTGCGGTCGCTTTATACCCCTTGCAGTTGCGCATTATTAGGATGAGTTGCAGTTGCAGCCGGGTTGCGGTGGTTGCAACTACTACAAAAAAAAACCTAAAAAACATCCTGCCGATGACAACCCTCCCCTGACCCCGGTTGCGGTCGCTTTATACCCCTTTGCAGTTGGGCTTGAGTAGGATGAGTTGCAGTTGCAGCCGGTTTGCGGTGGTTGCAACTACTACAAAAAAAACAACCCCGTCGCCGACAACCCCCGACCCCGGTTGCGGTCGCTTTATACCCCTTGCAATTGCGCTTGAGTAGGATGAGCTACAGTTGCAGTTAATTTGCGGCAGGTGCAACTACAAACAACCCCCACCCCCCCTAAAAAACGCCCACTGGCGACAATCCCCCGACAACCATCCCAGACTCCGGTTGCGGTCGCTTTATACTCCTTGCGGTTGCGCTTGAGTAGGACGAGTTGTAGTTGTAGTCAAGTTGCGGCGGTTGCAACTACAAACACTGCCCCCCCCTCCCAAAAAAACCGCCCACCATCGACAACCGCCGACAACCCTTCCTTGAACCTGGTTGCGGTCGTTTTATACCCCTTGCAGTTGCAGTTGAGTAGCACTAGTTGCAGTTGCGGCAGTTGCAACTACAAACAACCCCCACCCCACCCCCCCTAAAAAATAACCGTCCTTTCAGAAATAATTACAATGAAAGTAAAAAACTGTAACTATAAAATTAATGGGTTGAACATTAGAAACATTGTCACGGCTCTTGCGATTACACATAATTTGACAGCACGTGCAGTTACACACAAAGGACAAACCATATGAATAATAGTAAAATTAGAAAAACAAATAAAAAATAATTAAAAAAGTCTGACCCTTTCATATCACTGCTCCCTCTTTCTCTGAAACAGAAATAAGAAATAAGAACATGAAGATGAAAAAGGTGACAAAAAAAACCATTGTGTTGCGAAAAAACAGCCTGGCACACCAAAATAATCAACGGCGAATGGGAAAGGAGTTCTGCACCTTTGAAGTGTCAAGTTCTCGTACAAAAGGAAATCTAAAAAAAATAGTTTCCTATAAAAAAAACAATTACACAAATTATAGATGGTCTAACAAAACAAATAACTGCAAAAAAGCAAAAAAAAAAAAACGAGGGGCAAAAAACAAGCAGCAACAAAAGTGACAAGGCCTGTAGCATCTAACGTTACAAACATGCCTAGCCTGACAACTAAAAAAGTATAGCCCATCAGCCGGACGCTTGCCGGACTACAAAGAAAAAAACACAAGGAAAACGGGCCGGACGAGCATCGCTGCACAGGTTCAAAAGTATCTAGTCGCCCTGCACTAATCATGACGTGTTTGATCTAATGGTTGACAATGTGAATGAGACCAAATTAAATCTCAGCTAGCTGAGTTTTAGCAATCCCCTTAAATGATTAATGGACGAAGTTATAGGCACTTTAATTGGAAAGAAACTGGTGGTCTAGTTTGATGATATCTTGATTTATTGCGAGCCACTTCCTGAACATCATGAGGATTTACATGTTGTTTTTAAGGCTTTGAGAGATGCACATTTGTTTGGTAACCTAGAAATGTGCTCATTTTGCATCGATCGAGTATCACTCCTTGGCCATGCATGTTTTGACTCTGCAGAGAACTGAAGTGGATGAGGCCAAAATTGAAGCCATCAAGAGTTGGCTGACTAAAGTATTCTTGGGCTGACTGGATTTTATGGACGTTTTGTCAAAAAATGCTGATAAAATTCCTGTAAATCAAAGAAGGCCCTCCAAATCCGACATTATGAATTGATGCTCTTCAACACCACAGATCGAGCACTTACCTAGGATAGTTTGATGGTGTTTTACAAATCAATCAAGTTCTAAGTTAGTACGACGGAGGGGCACGTGCACAGTTACCACATTAAACATCGTGTACCTATCCACCTACGGCGGCTACGCGCGCGGTCGCCGTATCCAAAGCAGCAGCACGCCGCGGCGAGCTCGGCGGCGGCGACGTTCGCCGTGGACCAGCGGATATCCATGCATGCGGGCGTCGTGACACGTACGGTCAAAACGTACCGCTGGCTGGTTCGCCCGTGGCCTATCCATGCGCGCGCGCGGTCCACACTGCGGCATAGGATCTCGCTCCATTCCATCTCCATGCGTGCGCTCTTATCCAAAACTTTGACTGTCAATACAGCGCGGCCACCACGTGTGGAATCCTAGGATCTCAGTCCTCAGTCCATCCCAGGTGTATTGCTTATCCAAACTCGGCTATAAATACTCCAGGATACCAGCATACAGACCACACACCGCAATTGCATTGCTCACTCATCTCCTCCGTCTCCTTCGAGCTAGCTAGTCTGGTACGTACGGGCGGTGGGTGCTCAGAGAACAGGAGAGGGAATGGGGGCGGCAGCGGCGGCGCTAGCGATCGTGTCGCTGCTGTGCTGGACGGCGTCGTCGGCGGTGCGCCCGTCGCACGTCGTCTACCCGGAGCTCCAGTCGCTGGAGGCCAAGGAGGTTGCGCAGGAGCTGCGCACCGGCTACCACTTCCAGCCCCCTAAGCACTGGATCAATGGTACTTATCTTGTTTTCTCGATCCATCCACCTCTACATGCATGTTTGTGTATCATCGTCTTCTTCAACGGCCCATTGCTCATTTCCCGTCGCCTCTTGTTTGCATGGCATTGACCTACTTCCCACGACGACGCAACAACCAATCAGATCCCAATGGTACGTACATACGTGTAGTAACTAACTAAAACTAGTGTGGATATTTGCATGGCACTGTGCGACCCAGCATCTAAACCTAGGTACGTGCGGATGGATGCAGGGCCAATGTACTACAAGGGGCTGTACCACCTCTTCTACCAGTACAACCCCAAGGGCGCCGTGTGGGGGAACATCATCTGGGCGCACTCCGTCTCCACCGACCTCATCCACTGGGTGGCCCTCCAGCCCGCGATCTACCCGACCCGGCCCTTCGACATCAACGGCTGCTGGTCCGGCTCTGCCACCATGCTGCCCAACGGCGTCCCCGTCATCATGTACACCGGCATTGACCCCCACAAGAACCAGGTGCAGAACGTCGCGTACCCGGCCAACCTCTCCGACCCCTTCCTCTGCGAGTGGGTCAAGCCCGACTACAACCCCATCATCACCCCCGACCGCGGTATCAACGCAAGCGCGTTCAGAGATCCGACGACCGCGTGGTACGGGCCCGACGGGTACGTACACGTACATTTTCCTTTCGTCGAGATGGGTACGTACATGAAATGATCACCGTCCATGCCACCAAGAAATTCCCATCTTGGCCCTCCCAACAAATTTTCTTCACAAGTTGGCTCAGAGCTTGGGGAGGGGGGGGGGGGGGGGGGGGGGGGGGGGGGCGGTGCCCCCTGAAACTATATATTGTGCTATCATTATACGTAAAGATTATATAGTGTACGTACATGATATATTGCAGACACTGGAGGTTGGTGGTGGGCAGCAAGGAGAACATGAGGGGAATCGCGGTGTTGTACCGGAGCCAAGACTTCAAGAAGTGGGTCAAGGCGCACCACTCGTTGCACACGGGGCTCACGGGAATGTGGGAATGCCCAGATTTCTACCCCGTGGCGGTGGCCGGAGGCAGCCGTCACCACCAGAGCGGCGTGGACACCGCGGAGTTGCACGACCGTGCTGTGGCCGAGGAGGTGAAGTACGTGCTCAAGGTGAGTCTAGACCTGACACGGTATGATTACTACACCGTCGGCACCTACGACCACGACAAGGATAGGTACACCCCCGACCTCGCCTTCCCGGACAATGACTACGGCCTCCGCTACGACTATGGTGATTTCTATGCCTCCAAGTCCTTCTTCGACCCGGCCAAGAAACGCCGTGTGCTCTGGGGCTGGGCCAATGAGTCTGACACTGTCCCCGACGACCGCCACAAGGGCTGGGCCGGAATCCAGGTCACTTGCTACGCTTCCACATGAACAAAATTATATTTGCTAGTATGCTTTCTACTGTACGTGCTGAGATCGAAGACGTATTGTTGTTGCTGAATTTTTCAGGCGATACCGAGGAAGATCTTCCTGTCGCGAAGGGGGAGGCAGCTGATCCAGTGGCCAGTAGAGGAGGTCAAGTCGCTGCGCTCAAAGCACGTAAATGTTAGAACAAGGCCGTCAAGGGCGGCGAGTACTTCGTGGTCACCGGCTTCAAATCCGTGCAGTCGGACGTGGAGGCGGCGTTCGCCATTAGGGACCTGGACAAGGCGGAGAAGTTCGACCTGGCGTGGCAGACCGACGCACAGGGGCTATGCAAGAAGTTCAACTCGCACGTCAAAGGTGGCGTTGGGCCATTCGGGCTCTGGCTGCTGGCCTCCGACGACCTCGAGGAGAGGACGGCCGTCTTCTTCAGGGTGTTCAAGACCAACGACACCAATTACGTCGTCCTCATGTGTAATGACCCGACAAGGTAACATATAAGATATAACTCACTAAAGTCACATTATTACATGGTATAAAACTTGCAATGTTGGATTATCCATGCATCCAGATCCAACAGTAATTACCAATGATCGCTATCAAACAGGTCGTCATACGAGTCGCAGACCTACAGGCCGACCTTTGCCGGCTTCGTCAACGTCGACATAGCCAAGACCAAGAAGATCGCCCTGAGGACACTGGTACGTACTATATATGCAACCACATAATCAGTGTATGCTCTGGAGTGGAGTACATCGTTGCAAGAGGGGTCTAAGCCATGTGTCAAACTTCATTTCAGATTGACCATTCTGTGGTGGAGAGCTTCGGGGCCGGCGGCAGGACATGCATCCTGACTCGGGTTTACCCGAGGAAAGCCATCGGGGACGACGCACACGTCTTCGTCTTCAACAACGGTGAGTCGGACATCAAGGTCACCAACCTGCACGCGTGGGAGATGAAGACCCCCACGATGAACAAGCTGCTGGAGCAGTAGCAGCGGCCCGGACGATCGAGGAGTAGGCGTAGCGTAGCCTAGCCGTAGCTAGCTAGCTTATTAGTTTCGTTGAGACGGATCAAGTAGGAGAGGCTGAAGTTAAAAATGTAGTTGTACACTTGCTGCCCACGGAAACATGGGAACGAATAAAGGTTTTAGTGGATGAGTCCATTTTTGCCATGAAGAATTGCAGATGTTTATGTCCCTTTTTGTTCGACAAGCTGCTGCTGAACTTCCAGTTAAATATCTCCAAGAGATTTTTAACTTGTTTTGACATGCACATTCCAAGGTGTTATTTTGATGTACATGGAAAAGGCACACAACTAGTGTTATTTAATTGTCAGTTAAGGGAACTACATTTTGTTCTTCTCCTCCTGGTTGCAAGCTGAGATGTAACTAAGCCAGCAATAGGTTGAAATTTATGAGAGCAACTGTAACGTAAAATTTCTGCGGAGTGTGTGGTTTCGTACATGGAGGCTGGAGCTATATATATGTAGGTTGAACATCATCAGTTATTAGTGCTACTTACTTGAAGCTCTGGCCTTGACCATAACTTGATAATGTTGTACGAGCATAATAGTATCCTCAGTTGAGCAACAAAGTATTCTTAAGAGCAACAAAGTGCTCTTTCAGTGGTTCAGATAAAATATGATACACATTAGGACTAATGTGAACCAATTTTTGGAGAATGACATTGCCATCTTGAAAGTCCTTTGAGCATTGTTAAGTCCATGTTAAAAAAGTAAGAAGATTATCTCACAGAAAATATGAGTTAACTATGAAGACAGGGGTGCACCAAATTATCCATGCACGCACACTCGTCTCTTAACGTCACATGACACCCTTCCCTTGGGATGTTGACAAAGTATGACCGACAAGACACTTCACCTACACTGCAAAGTGCAAACCAGTCCAGGGAGTCACCCATCTGAGTTGAGTCTGTCCGAATTACCGAAACGGACCCGACTGGTGTGAGCATAGCCCAAGCCTATCCCGCAAGATAACCACTTGGTCGTGCCACATTCCTACCATGCCATGTCAACATTCATCATCATTATCTTTCTATGCATATTGCAAATGAAAAGCCCGAACTATGGGACTTCTGGAAAGGCCTGAGGTAAAGTACTAGGCCGACGGCTGACCCATACAACCCACGTGTGGTTTAGCGCGCTCAGTCTTGGATCAAAGGTGGTGTTTTCCTAGCGTGTGGCAGCAGAAATGTGTTCTTACCCAACTGGTCGTTGGCTCATAGAGAATAGATTCTAATCTTTAACTGTCACTCCTAGTCAATTACAGAGGACTTGCGCTCAGTGGCGGAGCTTGGGCTAAAATCACGGGGGGCCATTGGGGGCGGGGGGCAAACAAAATCACTATATGCTGATTTTTAGTGGAAAATTTGGTCTAATAATACAAAGGTATATATACAATTTTTTCTCCTTTTTACCATCCCTCTCTCTCTAGAAACTGCGGGCGGAGCTAACTGATTTCAGACTGAAACCGGCAAAGTTAGGACACAAACTAAAATTTTAATTTCGGGTCGTCATTAGCACACCTACTCGTGGCATTCTCTTTGTAGTACATGGGATTAATTAACTTGCAATGATTTGGGCAAAGTAGTCACTTGAATGTGCTCCACAACTCATCTCTCATCACCATCTGTGCGTGAGCAATGCGTGCGAGAGAATGAAAAAACAAAAAAAAACAGACGGCGCTGACACGTGAAACCATGACCTCCAGCTACATGTTTCTGTGCAGCGGCGAATCTAGAAAGAAAATGGAGGGGAGGCTCAAAATTAATAACGAGTATATTAAACAGCCAATGGGTGCCAAATATGAGCTCAAAACGACATAATATTTTACAACAACAATACTAGTAAGCAGCAACATGTTTGTTCATACCACAAAGTTTCAAGTCAAAAGCATACAACTCACACCAGTACATAAAGTACTAGAGAAGCAACAAAAAAGATGATGAAACCAGAGATATCGGTTTTGCTTCTGACTACCGGTACTGTAGAACTATAGAGATTATATGCTTAAGATTCCAAGCACCATGCCATCTGTCCAAAAGTAGCTAGTTTATGAGGGATAAAACAGTTGTATACAAGGTTGACTGTTAGAACTAGAAAAGAAATGAGATGTACCTCTTAAGCAATCACATTATACTCACGAGGCAAGTGAGCTTTCCGATCACTCTTTTTCTGGAATTGTATCATGATCTGATCATCATGAATACTTTTGAATATCCTTTTCTCACAATAGCATACCATTAAGTCATTGAGCCAATCATCCGAGATCTTATTACGCAAATCTGTTTTGATGACCTTCATTGCTGAAAATATTCGCTCAACGGATGAAGTTGCCACGGGGAGGATCAATGTCAACTCGATGAGGCGATATACCGATGGGAAAGTTTCATGTTTTTTTTATTGAACCATCAACAGAGCAAGGGTGGAAACATCCGAACATCCATTAAATTCCTCACTTCTCCTGATATTTCTAAGGAATCTTGGAAGGTCAATTCTAAGCAACAACCGACCAGTCTCTGTAAAATCATCCGCATAAATTTCAGCAAGCCGAATAAGTTTGTCAACATTAAACTTGGCAAAGTTGTTGGCTGGATTAAGACAAGACATGCAATCCACTAACTCGGTGTTAACTTCATTGAACCGATGGTTCATCTCGGTCATAGTTGCATCAATAACAACATAGAATATGCTAACTTTGAAATAATGATGTCGAGTCACCTTATTTTTGGTGCGAACGGATTGACCCATAGCTCCAACAAGATCATCCATATTTGGCACATCAATGCCATGTTCCTCACAAAAGATCTTGGCTTGGCTGCATATTGACTCATATCCATTGTCCCTCATATCTTGCAAAGTTTCTTTCACATGCAAAATCAAACGCATGGCTTCAACAACATCCTGTTTCTTCCTTTGCAAAGTTTGTGATAGCATATTTGTGGTTTGCAACAAGTTTATTAAGAACACCATGATAAAGACAAATTGGAAACATTCCATCTTTATGATCAAACCCGAAACTCCACCTTGACAAGTGTGTTCTCGTGCATCGTCAACCACGATTGCTAGCACATCAACCACTGCATTCCACATTGTGTAAACACGAAGCAAGGTTCTAAGATGTGAGCCCCAACGAGTAGCTCCTGGTCTAGATAGGTTAGTTTCTTGATGTAACCCAGTTCCAGCTGAGATCTTACCATGCTCCATCAATTTCATCAAATCATCATGATGCTTTGCAAGTAATGAATCTTTTCTCTTGCAAGATGAACCCACCTGATTCACTATCAAGGGGAGATAATTGAAGAAATCAGCAATAACTGGACAACATTGAGCAACTGTGACAACTACCAACTGTAATTGATGGGCAAAGCAGTGTACATAGAAAGCATATGGACTCTCATCTCGAATCAACTTTTGCAAACCATTGAATTCTCCTCTCATATTTGAAGCTCCATCATAACCCTGCCCACTTAGTCTAGAAATAGGCAACCCATGGTAAGCTAACATATCAACCAAGGCTTCTTTAATTCCTAAAGATGTACAATCAGAGATGTGCTTAATTGCAAGAAATCTCTCCTGAAGCACCCCGTGATCATCCAAAAATCTGCACATTTGGGAAGTTACGAGTTAAACCAACACAAACTAACTACAAATGTAAAGATAAAGAACAATGAAAATTCATATGCATTACCTCATTATGACTGCCATTTGCTCCTTTATTGATCAATCTCTAGCCTCATCGACTAGAACTGAAAATTTCTTATGTCCAAGCTCACTCTTGATTACTTTGGTTACCTCCATCGCGCAACATGCAGCAAGATCCTTCTGAATATCTCCACATATCATAAGTGCATTACCTTGCCCCTTATCAAATGCATCATCCACATCTTTTCGCTTGCACTTGTACCAATCCAAGAGCTCCCTAAAATTCCCTTTGTTGATTGAATTGGAGGATTCATCGTGTCCACGAAAAGCTTCCTCCCCTTGTGCTATGAGATACCTTGCACAATCCAATGATGCAGTCAAACGGATTTTGTAGGCTATCTCAGCCTCTTTATTGTAAACACGGCACCTGGTTGCCACATTTGCCCTTTGATTGTTGAAATCATCACACAAGCCTATAGCGTTATTGTGGTAACTAGATGGACCACCAATATGTTTCTGAAATTTTGCCAAAGCTGTTTTCCAACGATGATAACCATGTAATGTGAATACATCATTTCCAAATGTAGCGGCCTGTGATGGTTTCTTAAAAAGAAAACAATGGAAGCAAAAGGCAGCCTCCTTTTTCACACTATATTCCAACCAATCAAACCTATCTAGCCATTGTGGTTGAAAAGATCTCCAGATTGTACCATCCAATGTGATTTCAAAATTATGCCCTTCAGCTTTGTTTCTTCCTTTCAACAAATAAGCTCTTCTAACTTCACTTCGAATTTCAGGGGCATAATCTTCTATTGGTATTCGATCTGCCGGATCACCAAATATTTGACTTGGGTGAAATTCTTGGATAAGAAGCCTTGGTGTTGGTGGTTGGTTTGTGCTCTCATCAATTGGGGGGTTGGTGCTCTCGTTTGAAGGAGGGATAGTGTTCTCATCAGTTGGGGGATTACTGCTCTCATTTGTTGGAGTAAGGGGATTCAAGTTTGGAATTTGGGTTGCTTCCGGTTCAGGAACGACAACATGGGGGGTGTTCGAACTGCTTGCAAACCAACTGTGCAAAGTCTTTCTTTTCATTTCTACAAACAACACAGAAATAATTAATGGATTATAACTAAAAGTAAACTGGGCAAGGCCAACTATATGCTACTGAATTCTACAAAAGACAATGGTGGGAGCAGCATGGGACAGGAGGAAAAACAACCTGACGAGCCGGCGAGCTCCTAGCCTCCTCTGCCTTCTGGACGCCCCGAGCGGCCGAGCCCTGACGCAGGGATCCACGGCCGTCCAGCGGCCGGTGAGCTCCCAAACTGCCTCAGCCGGTCCGCCCTAGTTGGCTCCGGCGGCGTCGCGGCCTGCTCCGGCGGTGGCTAGGGTTGCGGTCCGGCTGGAGCTGCGTGAGGTGATGTGTTGCACAGCAAGCTAGAATCGGTGCTCGTCTGCTCGAACCAGCGTTTATAGGGGCTGGGGAGATGGGCCTATATTTTTTGGGCTGGGCTGCACTGATTACTAGTAGTAAAAAAAAATGTTCGGTTTTGGAGGGGAGGCTTCAGCCCATCCAAGCCTGGCCCTTGGATTCGCCGCTGTTTCTGTGCACTACTCTAAACAGCAATCCGGAGTTTCACACACTAAAATCATGATTGGGCTCCCTGAAACCGTCTATAAATGGCCCCTGCCTCGCCGCCTTTCACACTCCCTTCACTCGCTAATTCATCACTCCCCTCTTTGTAGAAGGCGGTTATTATAGGGGACGTGGCTTTTTGCGAGATCTACTAGAGATGCTCTAATAGTGCCAATTATTAATGTGGTCATATCATTGGGAGGAGTCAGGCCACATCCGCCATGGTGCCCCACACATCACGCTCATCAGAGGCCGGAGTCGAGAAAGGTGACGCCACCCAAAGACAAGGCGCGACGACGAGGCGAAGCGATGTGACTTCAACAACAACACCGCTTCTCTACAAACTCGTGAGACGACGCCTTGACGACGCCGACTGCCGTGGACTCGGTGTCTGGCCGGGACGAGGCGTCGACCACACCGGCCGTGCTGATGTGAGCAACGTGACGGTCTTACACCGACGCCGATCTCCACCGACTATTACTCCCGTGAGGCATAGCCCCTTGCATACCCCGACGAAGCTGCTGGTCGTCGAGAAGTCCAGGACGAGCGTGACCCATGCTACCCCAACAACAACTACTCCAGCACTGCCAAGACCGATGAGGCACAGCGGCGAGGGTGGACGCGACCACCGCAAAGGCCACGCTACTTGCGGCGCGCGTACCGACGAGGACACGGGCTCTGCCGCCGCCCACACACACATCACCATCATCATGCATGGAGAACGCGAGGCGAAGACGACGAAGAAGACCACATAGCTCAATCGGAGGTATCCCGCGGAACAACCCGCGGGAGTAATTAACCGGGAGCCTCCCAAGGCCCCGGGAACCAGGAAATCGCACAATCGCCAGAGTTAGCTTGGCCGCGCTAGTAGGCCACAGAGCGCACTTTACTATATGGGGACATGTAATTTTGTTTCTCCAATGAGATTAATGAAATACTTGTTTTCAGCACCTTTTTCTTTGTGTACTACGGTACCCTGGCACGCCCGCATATTTTCTTTTCTTTCCCCGGCGCATGAGAGAAATACACTCCCCTCTTCCCTTCTCCATAGAGTCTTCAATATTTTTCTCGTGTCAAACATGCCTCTCCCGCATAACAATTCTAACAACAAGTTCGTGTACCGGGTATGTTATGTCACCGATTGCCTAGGGAAAATTCCACCACTACCTTCACAACCATAAAACTTTCTCTCTTTTTATTTTTACAAACTACTCCCTCCGTCCCATAATATAAGACGTTTTTCGGCACTAGTGCAGTGTCAAAAAACGTCTTACATTATGGGACGGAATAGTAGTATATAATAGTACCTAACTTTTAGTTTTATCTTTCTAAGTAAATTAGTTATATCTTGCATTTTATCTTAATTGTAGATAGTTTAAGCATAGTAAACGTTTAGTGGTGGGAGAGCTAGGGTTTTTTCTCCCAGGCCGCCCGCGGGAGCGACAGAGGAGGCGAGGATGGCAAGTTTAGTTGGCATGCACGACAATCTTCTGTTAAAAAATAGATTAATGGTGGATTTGTCATGCTTACTAACTAAACTTGCCATGGTCAACAAATATAAATCGCTTCCCCGCAAAAAGAAAACAAATATAAATTGCCAAAAAAAGTTTGATTTGCCATGGTCAAATCCCCAACATTTGGAACTTATCCACGTCTTTTTTTACGTTGTGAAAGGAGTTGGACTGATCTCGTGAAAAAAAAAGGAGTTGGACTGTTGGACATGTACTTTCTGTTGTGCCCACCTGTTCTCGGTGGGTCCCACGGCGCAGAATCCCCTCACGTGACCACGGAAAGGCGCTCCCTTTCCTTCCCACCCATAGCTCCTCCGTCCTCTTCGCCCCCTTGGCCTCTTCGCCGCTGTTGAGTGAACCGATCCGGCTCCCCCTGCCTCCCTCGGAGAGCATTCCCCGCCAGATCAGCTCGCCGCCCGGCACCCCCTACCTCCTCCTCCTCCTCCGGTGAACCGCGCTGCCGTGGGCGCGGAGCGAAGGCCTCCGGTCGATCCGTCCTGCGGGTGAGGAACCCTGTCTTTCTCGGAGCTGATTTTAAGCTGGTTCTTGCTCGCCGCTCAACGATCTCTGCTGGTCTCCTTGCAGAGCACCGATCGCGCTTTGATTTCCGGCCGTTTTGTTGGAGCTTGGAAGGGGGCCAAGCGGTGGGGAGGCTACTGCCTGAAGGTGGGGTGAGAAGGGGAAGCAGAGGAACCAAGGTCTGCTGCCTCCGTCTGTGCCTTTCTCTTCCAGATTTGTTCTTTTTCAGATGGCCTCTTTGGGATTTGCGAACTCTTTCCTCGTAGCATTCGAGAGCTCACTCATCCCACCACACTCAGCTTAAACTAGTAGTAGTACGTTGAACAGTAAAACAGAGATCTCCTGACACTGGTGGTCGTAATTATTAAATGTAATCATGATTTGTTTAGGCTAAGCACAACTTTCAGCCAAAGCCCCTGGCTAAAGACAAAATGAAGTAAAGGCTTAGTGGCGAACATGAATCAAAGCATATGCTAGAGTTTTGCAATCAGACTTCTTTGAATCCGCACACTGAAATATATGGGATGGTTGTGATTTGGCTGAAATATATGGGATGTTTAGCGCATTTGTCATCAACATTACTTTCATCGTTTAATACTTTACCGTGTGTAATAAGTGAAGAGAGTTCATGGCCGGTGCTCTAAGCTGGAGAGGTAAGGCCAAGTAACAGTTAATTACGGAAATATAACTGTTTCGTTGATATGATATTAGTATCTCAGTTCTGAAAGAGGCATAAGTTGACAATCCAGCAGTCAACTTATTGTAGTGTTGAAAATTATGGATTACTAAATTTGTGGAATGTGTTTAATGGAATTAATTGCATGTCATCTGCGCAAGGTTTCATTTTTAGTGATAAACCAACATGGTCTGGTTTTGACTTGCAGATTCAATATAATTTTGTGGTACACTGAAGAATAACACATCAAGACAACGCAAATACACAACCATCAGCGTACCCTTTTTCCTTACTGTTTTCATGGTTTCTCTGGTCATCTATGTGCGCAGTTTGATCCAGTGAAGCTGAGAAACTTGGGCCAGCGTTTCAGAAGAATGGGCCCGTAACTGCTGGCAATTCCTCTACTATAAGGTTTGCGATTTTCATACCCTTGCTACTTGCTTTACTATCTTTATGGATATTTACCTAGACAGCAGCCTTGCAAAATAGTTTAAACAGCAATATTCCAGTATGGTACCATAATCCTGAATTAAAACATTCAGCTAGTAGAACTGAGCTATGTGATTGAAGTGCCTCTATTCAGTATTTCTTAACTTAACAGTTTCATTCAGATTTATGATACTGCTTGGTCTAGCATTGTAGCTTTATTTTTACATGACCAGACTACTTTCAGCCAAACAATGTTGTATATTTTCAGTAGTAAAAATCAACAGTCTGTTCTGTGTCATCTTAAGAGAGTACTGAAGAGCTAGATTATTTCAGAGCTCAAATTTTATTCTTTTTTGCGCGGTTAAGATGAATTATGCGAAGTGATGTTACTTTAAAGTGTAACTGCAGTGCCTTTCTTATCTTCCAGCACTGTACAGTGATGGTGCTGCTGCAATTGTACTAGTCAATGGGGTGAAAGCTAAGAACCTTGGCCTTCAAGTTATTGCAAGGATTAGAGGGGTACGCTGATCTTGCCTTACATGCCTTGTCATTATTCATTGCTGGTGAAACAAATGTTATTTGAAATTTTTCGACCCATTATTCTTGTTAATGAAGACTTGTAACAACATTATCCTTTCCTGTGTCTCAAAACTGTGAACTAGCTAAAATTATCCAATGATCTTTTTCTGTAAGATTCAATGCTATTTTTCTCTTTTCTTGTTATTTTACATTACAATGAGTTTGTTTTATTGACACTCATTACAACTTCAAGCGCATGTACTATTTACAACAGCTCCAGCTCTTGCTATCCTAAAGGTTATATTAAATTCAGGTCTCAAGATTCACAAATAGCCTCATTCTAGCGACAGTTTGGGTCACACTTGGATCCGGTAAAGCAATTTTGTTAGATTTTTAGCATCGTCGCTGTTAATTTTAACTCAACATATGAAGATGCTAATCGACCGGAGCTATGTGAAAAATTCCATAATTGAGGAAGAACTATAATTGTTACTACTACTCGAGCTTCTTGTCCTCTTGTGAAATCTATTCATTTAGCAATGTACAGAAAGAAATTGATAGCTTCATTTTCAATCAAGATATATTGAATGGATATGTAGGAATCAACGCAACCACTAGAGTTCTGGAATCAGATTTCTTTGAATTTGCACATTAAAATGTTTGTGACGGGTTATATGAAAATAATCTTACTGCATTTGTCTTCAATAGTACATTCATTGTTTTTTACCACATGTGCTAAAAAAGAGAGTTCATGACCGGAGCTCCAATTGTTACTACATAAAGGTTCAAATATCTTGATTCTTAAAAAGGGTAAGCGACTTTGGTTATTTTTATTATCCTTGCTATTTGTTTCTTTTCCCCTTAGGGGTGAAATGTCTGATGGATGGATATAGCTTCAGCTTCTTTTTATTCCTGCACCATTCTTCATTAATCATTGCTCACGCAGTTTTACTATTTCAGGCCACAAAATGACTGTAATAGATTTCATAGATCTGAGTGATCATGATATTATTGACTTGAGCAGCGATGACGAGACTGTTCAAGAGGATCAGATTGCCACTCAGCACCGGGCGACGTTGCTTGATAGGCAGACTATGCTTGTTGTAGCTGGTGAAGGAAGCCAAGATGTGCAGGCTGTGTTTGTTGCAGCTAGTGAAGGAAGCCAAGATGTGCAGGCTGAGTTTGCTGCAGCTAGTGAAGGAAGGCAAGAGGCTGCTGAGTGCGGACATGCTTTGGAAGCCATCACATCGTCCTTGGTTACGGAAAAAGCACCTCTTGTTGCAGCTAGTGAAGGAAGCCAAGATGTGCAAGCCGTGCTTGTTGCAGCTGGTGAAGGAAGCCAAGATGTGCAGGCTGCTTTTGTTGCAGCTAGTGAAGGAAGCCAAGATGTGCAGGCTGTGCTTGTTGCAGCTACTGAAGGAAGGCAAGAAGCTGCTGACTCCGGAAATGCTTTGGAAGCTACAGCATCGTCTTTGGTTACTGAAAAAGCACCTCTTGATATGGCTGAATCACAGAACTGTCCTCGCTCTCCAACATCAGCGCCATTCCCCAGTAAACTCCTCTATCCCTTTCTCAGTACAGTTCTGTGTTTATCATGCAAACAGTCCATATCAAGCAAACACTGCAACAAATTATTATTATTTGAAGTTAACAGCACCCTTCCCAGAAAAAAATTAACATTGACCTGCTGCAGGCCCGACTTCTACCGTTCTGAAGGCTCCGACCTCTGAAGGTGGCGATGCAAAGCTGGTCAGAGGGAAGGTGAAGCATCCCAGGAAGAACTACCATACCGGCACTCCTCGGACAAGTCCTAGGTTTGAACCGAAGCATGAATGTCATAACGGGCCTCTGGAAGAGCTGCCAGCCGAGGCACTCTCTGAAGGTGGCGACGTGGAGCTGGTGAGAGAGAAGGTGCAACATCCTGGGAAGGACTACCATGCCGGCACTCCTGGGACAAGCCGTAGGTTTGAACCGAAGCGTGAATGTCATAACGGGCCTGTGGAAGAGCTGCCTGCCGAGGCTCTGACCTCTGAAGGTGGCAACGCAAAGCTGTTGAGAGGGAAGGTTAAGCATCCTTGGATGAACTACCATACCAGCACTCCTAGGATAAGTCCTAGGTTTGTACCGAAGCTTGAATGTCATAACAGGCCTGTGGAAGAGCTGCCAGCCGAGGCTCTGACCTCTGAAGGTGGCGATGAAGAGCTGGTGAGAGGGAAGCTGAAACATCCTAGGAAGAACTACCATGCTGGCACTCCTAGGACAAGTCCTAGGTTTGAACAGAAGCTTGATTGTCGTAACGGGCCTGTGGAAGAGCTGCCAGCCGAGGCACTCATTTCTGAAGGTGGCGATGTGGAGTTGGCGAGAGGGAAGGTGAAACGTCCTACGAAGAACTACCATACCGGCACTCCTCGGACAAGTCCTAGGTTTGAACAGAAGCTTGATTGTCGTAACGGGCCTGTGGAAGAGCTGCCAGCCGAGGCACTGATTGCTGAAGGTGGCGATGCGGAGTTGGCGAGAGGGAAGGTGAAACGTCCTACGAAGAACTACCATACCGGCACTCCTCAGACAAGTCCTAGGTTTGAACCAAAGCATGAATATCATAACGGGCCTGTGGAAGAGCTGCCAGCTGAGGCACTGCCCTCTGAAGGTGGCGACGCGGAGCTGGTGAGAGGGAAGCTGAAACATCCTAGGAAGAACTACCATGCTGGCACTCCTAGGACAAGTCCTAGGTTTGAACCGAAGCGTGAATGTCATAACGGGTCTGTGGAAGAGCTACCAGCCGAGGTTCTGGCCTCTGAAGGTGGTGACGCTGAGCTGGTGAGAGGGGAAGTGAAACATTCTAGGAAGAACTACCATACCGGCACTCCTCGGACAAGTCCTAGGTTTGAATTGAAGCGTGAATGTCGTAACAGGCCTGTGGAAGAGCTTCCAGCGGAGGCTCTGACCTCTGAAGGTGCCGATGCAGTTCTGGTGAGAGGGAAGGTGAAATATGCTAGGAAGGATTACCATACTGGCACTCCTAGGACAAGTCCTAGGTTTCAACTGAAGTGTGAACGTCGCAAGGGGCCCATGGAAGAACTGGCAGCCGATCACAAGAGGTTCCGCACGCTAGAAGAATTAATTGCCTCTCTTGACAATGCAGAATCTGCATAGACCCTCTCTACCGACTCTGCGAACCAAGGTAGTTGACTGAATATGATCGCCATGTTACTTTCAAACTGTTGTTGCTGTAGATTGTCTCACGCATGTTTACGGAACCACCATCGTTGCATTTGTAGTGTGGTCGGAGCTCACGATTGCCCCATGTATCTCAGAATTATATTCCCATTGCACCAAATCCGTCTAGATTGTAAGTTGTGGCTGACTGTTGACTGCAATTGTTAGAGTACGTAATGGGCCTGGGCTGGCGGTATAGCCCGTTAGTCTTGATTAGATTGATACATCTCCTCTCCTTATATAGAGAGGTTTACTTGACTCCCAAGCAAGGCTTACTTGACCCCTAAGCAAGCGACCCTTATCTCTAATTAACCCTAAGACTAACGGGCTATACCGCCAGCCCAGGCCCATTACGTACTCTAACAGCAATACTCTCGATGTTCACATGCATTTCTGCGATATAATGTCTGACATGCTGCTGCTTCCAGTTAAATATCTCAGAAAAACTTTGAACCTGTTTTGTTTGTCATGCACATCTTGATGTACTTGGAAAAGGTACACGTCTGCTGTTATTTGGGACTTGAGAAAACTACAAGCAATAGATTGAAATTTATGAAAGCAACTACACTGTTAAATTTGTGGAAATTTATTTTGTATTTTGGTACATGAAGCCTGAAGCTGTATTACAGTTCTTTTCACAGATGAATTTACAAGTCTGAAGGCTGAATAACATCAGTAGTGCAAGCGGAGATGTAGGTTGAAATTTGGGAGCCACTGCATTGCGATGTTTGTTAAAACTGTGTTTTGCATGTGGAGCTTGAAACCATATATTTGTAGTTGTGCTCATAGAGGAATTTACAACTGTGAAGGTTGAACAACGTCGTCAGTTAGTGCTAATTGTTTGAAGTTTTTTTTTTTTGGGCGAGAGTACTTACTTGAAGTTCTGACCCTGAGCATATCCTCTCCTAATAATGTTGTGCAAGCATATTCATATTCTGGATACATATTGTCTGAAATCGTCTCATATTTTCTAAATAGTTCAGAACACTAAAAGCGTATAACTGATGATATTCATAGCACATTGAATTTGTTTTAGTATGTCGTCATGCACATTTTGATGTACTTGGAAAAGGTACACGTCTGCTGTTATTCGGGACTTGACAAAACCACCAGCAATAGATTGAAATTTGTGAAGCAACCACACTGTTAAATTTGTGAAAAAAGTGTGTTTGGTACATGAAGCCTGAAGCTATATTTTAGTTCTGTTCACAGATGAATTTACGACTGTGAAGGCTGAACAACATCAGTACTTGAAGAATGCTGTTCTTTGGGAGTTGAGAAAACAACATCAGTCTGCAAGCTGAGATGTAAGTGCGCATGAATCATGTAACCAACCAGCAATAGGTTGAAAATTGTGAGTAACTGCAGTGTGAAATTTGTGAAAAACTCTGTTTTTTATGTGGAGGTTGGAACTATATTTAGTAGTGTTCACAGGGGAATTTATAATTGTGAAGGTTGAACAACGCCAGTTTTTTTTTTTTTTTTTGCGAAAAAGACCTCAGGCTTATATTGAAGATTCTGGAGCAGTACAAAGGACCCCGAAAGTAAATAAAATTACAAACAGGTCCTCAGACCACACAACGAAGACTACACTCGCCGGAACGAGATGGTGGCGCGCCGTCGTCGTCGCCGCTCCATCGCCGGAGCAAGCACCCTTTTTAAGACGACCGTGACGAACGGGAAGTCTCCAATCTTCGGCCGCAAAGGACCAGCACCCCGGAAAGCCAGTCATCGCCGTCGAATCATCTCCACAAACCTGAGATCCACCCCTGCAAGCACACCAGCACCCCACCCCCGCGCCGTCGATGGGGAAGACGCCTGCGCGTCGACGAAGAGGAGGGGGAGGGAAATACTCACATGGCGAAGACGCCGACGCCGCATCGCCGTCCAGCCAGAGGAGCCAAGAACTCGTGCGGTCCCGAGACCCACGAGGAGCAAAATCTCCCCCCGATCCATCGGTGGCACCGACGAAGGAGGGAGCCCAGCCACCGCCAAATCCGCAGATTGGCGGGAGAAACACGCCGCCTACAAACCGGCCACTCCAGCGCTGGCAAGAGGGAGGGAAGACGGCGGCCTTATTCAACCCGGGCGACGGCGAACCCTCCACCAACTCGACGCTGCCGGCAACTACTCCTACCCTATCTACACGCCAGAGCCAGGGAAACGGGATCCCCACCTCCTCCCGCCGCCGAAGCAAGCGGAGGAGGCAGGGATCCGCTCCCTCGCCGGCGGGATCTGGGGATCGAGAAGACCGCTCCCTTTTCGCCTCTCTCGCTACAGTAGAGGGGAGGGGAGGGGAGAGCCTTTTCCTGTTACACCGTTGAACAACGCCAGTTAGTGCTACTTACTGGAAGTATTGTCTTTTTTTGCGAAGGTACTTACTTGAAGTTCCGAGCCTGAGCATATTCTCTTCTAATTTGTGAGCAACTGTAAGCATAATAATATTGCGGAGACATGTTGTCTGAAACTGTCTCATATTTTCCAAATGCTAGTTCAGAACACTAAAACTGTATAACTGATGATATTCAGGACTGGAGTGTTGTTGATATGGTTGGTTCAGAAACAAAGATGTAACGCACCAGGATTTATTTGAATCATGAACGCTAACTTGTGGAGCATGCAATTTTTGTCTTGAAAGTCCTTTTAGAACTACAAAGTCCAGGTTGCTCAGAAGGAAAAAAGAAATCAAAACGTAGAAAAGATGTTCTTAAAGAAATCAAATTTTTCTTTAACTTGTTCTTGTTAAGTGAACAATTGAGAGATATTTGAAAAAAAAAAAAAATCTTTAGCGCTGTTAGAAAAGATGTTAAATGCAGGATTTTCTCCTACAAATTTGACTACTCTTTTTTTTTTTTGAGGGGACAAAATTGACTATTCTAATATCCTTTGGTTTAAGCCTTTAAGGGCTCATTCGGCTTGTAGGAAATATAAACGTAGGAATTAAGAGTAGTACAGGAATTTGGTAGGATAGCACTTGTCATTCTAAGAAATGTTCTCGCCTCGTTTCTACGCAAAAAAAAAGAGAGCTTTGAGTGGATGTGTTGTTTCCTTTGAAAACACGGGAAATGAATAGTCTTTCTATGAAATTTCTGTACATGTTCCCTACAAACCGAATGCATGTGTAGAAAATTTTCCTCTGGAATCCTTGCCTTTCGGGAAAAGGCTACGAGTAGATATTTTTTTAAAGTTGGAGTTAGAAGTTCAATTATTTTCTTCTTATCGAGGCACGTATTTCAATTTCTAGAACACATGGCAGAAAACTATAACACCAGGTAGATGTATAGAAGTAGTAGTTGAAAGAAGCTGATGCTAATGGATTACAAGTATGATAGATATTTTCCTCTTGAGCAACAAAAATGCCATCTTATTTGAATTTTGAAAGGACCTGAGGGTGAGGGAGGGACTGAGCTTCAGTGCCGTAACTGCAGGTGCAGTTGGGCCAGTCGTCCCAACTGCACCTGTAGTTACGGCACCGAAGCAGCGTTCGTGAGGGAGTAGTAGTAAGGCTGGTGACAACGGGGGGCGATACCGCCCCCCTATCGACCGGAGGCGGGCGGGAGCGGGGCGAGAGGCAGCAGCCGGGCGACGGATCCCTCGCCGGGCGGGAGCGCCCGCTATCGCCCCGCAGTCGCCCGCGTTGGCGGCGGTAGGCGGGCGGTAGTGGGGTGGGAGGAGGGGCGGCGCGCTGGCGTGGCGGGCGGTTGGGCGGGCGGTAGTCGCGGCGGCAACGGCTAGCTGACGTGGCGCGCTGTGATTCGTCCACGTCAGCTAGCCGCTGATGTATCCGTTGGAGCTCCAAAAATCAAAGAATCTGACGTGGCTATAGCCTGCCACTACAGCCCGTGCACTGACACCGTGAGGTGAGAGTGTGGTGAGAGTGGGGTGAGAGTGGGGGTAAAAGCTGACGTGGCGGGGCGGTAGTGGGGCGGTGCATTATCACCAGCCTAAGATGGATGCAATTGGACTATACTAGTACAAAAGAACAATCTGGCTCATGCCAATAAATTAAAGAGATTCAATTAGTCTTTTCCCTTTTTTTTTTTTTTTGAGAGAAATTAGTCTTTTCCCTTGACTCACACTCCACAGAGCAATCCCCTGGGTAAAGTTTGCGTTGAGTTTGATTGATTGGTTCGTTTCCTTCCAAACGAAGGCAGCTCCGCACGTCTTCCTCTCCACCTCTCTCCCCCGCACGTACGCCGCCAGCCGCAGCCGCCTCCTCCTCTTCCTCCTCTTGTCTACCCAGCTAGGGCTGCTGCCGCCGCCGCTGGCCCATCGCTCCTCCGGCGCTGCCCATCGAAGGAAGGCCCTCTTCTCCCCAGGGTCTTGTCCTCTTGGTGGCGCCCTCGTAGCAAGGCCCGGAGCGGACTACACAGGACGGGCCAGCGCAGCAGGATGGCGCGGCGCCACTCGCGGATCCGGAGGCGTGCGACGGACGCGCTGAGCCGGCACGGACGGGAGGCAAATCCCTCAGTGGCGACCGCCCTTGCACACTTCGCCTCCGTCTTCGCTGGACAGCTCACCGCGGGCACTAGCCATCAGCTCTCCCACCTCAAGCTCGGGCCGCGGTGTCGAGGCGCGGGTTGCTGCGGTGCTCGCCAGGCCATCATTGATGCATCCAACTATGGTCGTAGCCAGCAGGTTTGCAGTGCACTCATGCCCATCATATGTTTGTTAAAATGCCCCTAATTTAGTCTGAAAATGGGGTTTCTCGTTTAGTTGCTTTGGTGGACACGTTTCCCTGATGTTTGGCCAACTGTTTGGAACAATGGTCGACCAATCGAAATTGGTAGGTCTTATGAGTTATGACCATTCAATACTAGCAGCATGACTGATAAGTTACACTAGAATTCAAAATATAGTCGAGTTTATGTTTCCTTTACATCAGTTTTCATTATGACACAAGGCACTCTTACTCTATCGTCACGCAGAATGTTCTCCATTGGCATGTCGTAGATGAGCAGTAATTTCCGATTGAAATACCTTCATACCGAAACAGTGGAATTGTTCATATTTCTTTTTCTGAGAGATACACAATGTCTGATGCCATCAACATCATACGGTGCTTTTATTTTCATTTCTATAATCGTATTAGAATTCTTTGGCTTTGAAATGTGTTTATATCAGACAATATTCAGCTACAATCCTAATTCCCATTTGCACTCAAACTGTAAACGCTGCAGCATGTAGAAATGACATGGATAATAGCTGGATGTGCCATGGGTGTTGATCAAGAAGAAGCGTGAAGATGGGTCGGATATGGGCGACGACTCCCGTGCCACCTCCCCGTAACGAGAGATCTCGCTGTCTTGATCTCCCGGCACTGCGAGGAGGGGGGAGGACGATGTCGTCCACCGCGTTGCGCGGCCACCCGGCGCTGGTGAACGGCAACAGGGCCGCCTCATGAGGACGGCGAGTTTGGTGTTGACAATTGCAGCGAGAGGCCATCAGATCCGCCGTCGTCGTTGTTCTTCCGCTCGAGGCAGACGTCGTCCACGTGCTCCTCCTAAAGTTCCTCCTCGCCACCACGGGTGGACGCAGCGGCGAATCTAGCAGGGGGGCTTCAACAGGCTCAAGCCCCCCCTCTAAAAATTGGAAAAGAAAAATTACTAGTATTAGTATCAAAAATTTGACCTTATTTGGACTAAAGAATAGGGAGTTTTTGAGTTTTTCTACACGCCGTTAACCTTAAGCCCCCCCTTCATTTTCTTTCAAGATTCGCCACTGGGTGGACGCCGGTGAGGCCGGCCTTCCCTCCACGCGTAGGTACTCTCCCCTGCTCCCCTAGGCGCCTCTTTGCTGCATCATGACGAGGATCAAGCTCCATTTGTTTTCTTTTAAACGTCTGAAGCAAGAAATTGACTACTCATTGTTTTCTTTTGGTGTGTGTTTATTTGGTGCAATTGGACTTTGAAAGGAAAAGACTACATGTGCGTGTATGTGGCCAATTCTGACTTTTCGACACAGACAATTTTTCACCTTAATTCCTGCTATGTTTTATTTCTCAAACTGACCTCATTCCTTCAGTTTCATCAATTGATTTTTCAAAAAAAAATCCGTTTCAGCATGTTCTTTCTGTCACAAACTACCACACCAGCTACCTCATTGATACTCTGTGATAGATGCCATGCCATGCCATGTGTTGTGTTGAATAATTGCAGCATAGCATGCCATTAATTTTATGACTGATGGAGTAATAGGTGTGTTGCTGAAGCAAAGAAAGGAAAGTAAATAGATTGGTGGCTCTGAAAGAATAGGAAGTTGTATAACAACTAAGAAAATATGCGGAGCTAAGGCAAAACAGCAAAACCGAAGATTAGTCTCTCGGGCTTTGTATTACCTTTCCTGGTGGAATAATATTTCCAGCTTGTGCTGGTGTATTCTTGCTCTCTCTTTCCTGACCCTCTCTCTCTGTTGTACACAGAGAGAGCCGTGGTGGCGGCACAGCAGAGTACAAAATTGGAGGCTGTCGTGGTTTAGTGGTAGGTTGTGCAAGTAAGTTCAAATTAGGGACTATCATTCTCACAGTATGGTTCGCAGAGGTAGATCTTGCAAGTTTATCATGTTTAGTTATGTTTCTGTACCCTTGTCGAGATGGAATAGCAACAAGAGAATCTAGCTAGGTTACTCTTAGGCAATACCTTCCCTGTGATATCATATTTGTTGTGCTCTTGACTCTTTTTCTTATCTTGCAGGTGGTCACATAGCTGCCTTATTTCTCCTGTCAGCAAACAAATGTGAAAATGGACAACCTTGGGACATAGGGAAAATGGGAGGCAATGGCCAGACCCATATAAAACACTTCATACTTATGTTTGTGTAATTCGTCATGAATGATTATTGTGCAAGATTTTAGATTTCTATATTTGTTCTTTGACATATGAAAGTTACACTGTGTGAGTAAGTAGGTCATAGAACATTGATTTGATTTATCTTCTGTCGATAAGAATTGTCCTGTAAGAAATGTTCAGTAAGGGCATAATCGGGGGATAAGCAATCTATGATGTTATACCTTATTACTCAGCTAACTAAAGTTTCGGGGTTTGAGTTGTTCTTAGTTTGCAAATTGTTCTCTCTTACATTCTCTAATGTATGTCTTCTTTATTTCCTCCAGTCTCTGCAGAAAGGAAACTCATTCAGCTGGAATCAGTGCGTAGTTGTGAATTGTCAGTACATCAAGATTTAGATGGTTGGCTCAAGCTTCTCCTCTCGGGCCCATGCTCCTGGATATTTGAGTTGTGATCTTTGACCTCTTGTCCAGACACCATAAAACTATTAGACGAACTCTGCCTCTGCTTTTGGAGATCATCCACCTTTTGGAGACTGCTAAACCTTGATCTCAACCGTTGGTTGTGTCTCGGTGATGGGTCATTCACCTTGTAAGACCGACCCTTCTCTGTTAATATGAACCTGTTAGCATCTATGAAACTACTACGCTTCATCTGTTTCATATGAAACTACTAAGCTTCCTTGCTTTATGAATGAACATTCCTCTACTGCAGGTCTATTACTATGTGTTCTTTTTTTAATCACAAAAATGCCTCTCTTGCTCATCTCCTCGATAAGCCAACCAACCTGTCATTCAAAGACGTTAACATATACTGCAACAAGTTTAGTGCGCACAATCACGCCGAGGAGGTGTGCCCGGGGCTAATTTAGTGACTAATTTATGTATTCTTTTTGACCAGAATTTTGTTGGACTTTCTATTTCTGATGGGTACATTGCTACTGGGTCAGAAACAAATGAGGTATGCATTCTAAGTTCGCATCAACTCTTTTTTGCTGAATTCGGAAGATACAGTTCTACCCAGAATCAAGCTTTAGCTCAAGGATATGTGTGTATTGTGCACTCCCAGCTGGCCTAGATTCAGTCCCTGTTGGATGAATAAAGAGTTTGTTACCCTCCTGCTTAAGAATACACAAAGCATTCAGAACTACCATTCCCTGCTAAAAGTGAAAATTCAAACTATCACGACATTTAGTTGTTACAATGATGTGCATGTGATTTTGATTTGCAGATTAGATAGTTGGGTTTTTCTTATATCTTATATTTGGTGTGTAGTTGTGCCCACAACGATGATGCAGGAGCACGCTGGGAGTGATAGGTCGTGCCTGTGGCACACTCTGGATTTTGCCGATTATGAGTTCAAGAAGGAGATATTCGCCATCCGCTTTGGATCCATGGAGAGTGAGCATTGAGCACCCTGTAACCTGTGCAGCTTTTGTGTTTTCATTTGCTATCAACATGATATCATCCATGGCTATGAGATATATTAATTCCTGAAAATGAGTAGCTGTTTTTTGACTTCTCAGTTTTAATGGACAGCTGGAGTCTATTGATTTTGAATCGTTGGCGCATGATTTGCTTGAGAAAAACCAAGCTGCCGAGGTAATTTGTACACCTTAATTGATTCTACATATTAATTACATCCATGCAAAAATAATAATATTATACGAGCATGAAGGCTCTGATGATTAGAATGTAATATATTCACAAACTGGGAACATGATAGCGACCTGGTTGTAGGGGTCGGGTGGCTGTTTAATGTCCTCACCCATCTCACTTGAGTTCTACGAACTGTTTGGGTGCATGTCGCCTTGAGAGTTCTTGTCAGTTTTTGAATATAAATGTTATCAATTGCTAGCTGATACTGTAATACGTCAAGTTGATTCCCATCAGTCAAATATAGTTTTGTAGAGAAGTATGATAATATTTTGGAGCAACGTGGATGCATTAATACATGTTTTTTATGAATGCCGAGGAAGCGTTGATTGCTGCCAGATGTGTGGAAGCCTATCCGAGGCCTCTGCGTTGCTTGCCGAGATGTTGAAGGAGACCAAGCAAGGGTTTCTACATATATATGATTTGTATCCTAGGTTCTTCAAATTGTGAGTGTGTAAATCTCTGAACCTGGCTGTGTATTAATAATTAAGCAAAATGAGAGCAAATACTTTTGTGGCATTTCTTTGCCTAATTTATTTGCTGGTGATTGCATAAAGAAATTGTGAGGCGTTTAATCTTCTCATGAGCTAATCCACATACATAACGTAAGTGGTAGAACCATGTGCATAACCAAGCTGGGAGCGCGCAGACCCGCCTCAAGAGGCGCCGCCTCTAGTGCAATGAATGCAGTGCTGTAAGCTGCTGCTGCTTGTCTCGTTGCCATGACGGTATCACGGCCTGTGAAATCGGTCCGGCGAGGCGATACATGCCATGGATGCTACGTGTTGGTGCCGTTCGTGGAGAAGAATCACCAGGCCAAGCCAAACGACGTCCAAATGCCATGTGTTTTTCACGGCCCTAGCCGCCGCCACGTGAAAAATATAATGCTCTGCCGCTGCTTCCCCCTCCGGCTGTCCAAGTGTGGCGGGGTCTTCTTGGAGGAGGTCTTTGTCCGGGGGCGGTGGCCAGCGACAGAGGGGTGGTCGGTGGGGTGGTGGCGATTCATATGACCGGTGGGGTGTCATAGATGGTTTGGGGATTTATCGCCTCCTTGGATTGTGCGTGCACCGCCCTACCAAAATGTGGGCGCGTCAATTTGTTGACGAAGGATTTCGTGGCGACGTGAATCTCCTCGCCGAGCGCAAAATTGGGAGGGTCAACCAAAAATTGGCTCGAATCCAAAATTTTGGGAGTTATCCAAATGCATGCCTCGCCCATCCGTAAAGCCAATAATTTGGTAAGGTAACTCCCGGATTGCCTTTAGTCTCGTTGCCTCGTTCCTATTTTAATAGATTTATTTATATAATTGTGTGCATTCAAGAAAGAAAAATCCAAGGGTTTCTTCCCTGGACCTGGCCTTTCCCGTGCCTCATCATGCTCCCAATGTGGCTGCAGGGGCCAATCTCCAAGATGGCGGCGGGCCTCACTGTCGAAGTGTGGAATGCTCTTCTTCTCGGAGGAGCGGCATTGGGCGGAGGTCGTCGTGTGGGGCGGTGTCCGATGGCGATGGTGCCACGTAACTACGACATGGTGGCGATCTCTATGGTCCGATGGGGCATAATAGGTGATTTGGGCATTTAGGGGCCCATCTGGATTGTGCGTGCACCCGCCCTACCAAAACGACGGCCAATTCACAGACAAATGATGTCGTGGCCACATGAATCACACGCACTGGGTGCAAAATCAGGAGTTGCAACTGAAAAAGTAAGCATTTTCACTCTTCGCTAGCTGGCATATTCTCCTGCTATCAATGAAACCAAGAAAAATTCAGTGGCTCATATCTGAAATTTTTGAGAGTTATCCAAACGCATGCCATGCCTATCAGTCAGCTCCAATATTTTGGTAGGGTAACTCTCGGCTGCCATTGAGTTTGTAAGTAGATTCTTTTGGTGTCGATGACTTGTTTCTATTTTAATATAGAAAGATTACTTTGTTAGGAAATGATTTTTTTTTCACCCGCCAAAAAAAAGGAAATGATTATTATTTTTTGTTCACAACACAAGGGTGCAGAAGTTAATTTTGATAGCTGTTTGTTGTTTGCCGCTAGCTTGGCCTTGGTGATTCATCTCACGTTCTTAGCATCCATCCAGCCTTCACGTAAATTGAAAACACGACAAGGTCAAGCCGGTTCCTGTTTGGAAGCGGCGACAGCGGCTCGTTCTGGTGGCGGCAATGGTCGTTTGGTTGTCCATGAACCTCGATGTAATTTTTATTATGTTTGGGGTGCTTTGTACTTGGAAGCATCTTACTGATAGGCATTACGGGACGGATCGTACTTGGAAGCATCTGGCGACACCATCTTACTTGGAAGCTACTCCCTAGTGTTAAAAAAACGTCTTACATTACGGGACGGAGGAAGTAGAAAAGAAGAATCAATCTGGTTTATACCGAGGCTCCTCCCCCAACAAACTGAACTGAAGAGATTCAATCAGTTTCCTTTCCCCTGTCTCTCTCACACACACGCGCGTCCGTCACGCAGCACTCCACAGGGCAAAGCTGCGTGCCTACTGCGTCTGTTTGTGAGATGACAGTCCACAGGAGTAGAGGACAGGATTGCAGAGGCGTCAGCGAGAACCCGGCAAAGTAAGTAGCCCTTCCTTCCTGAACTGGGTTGGTTCGGACTGCAGACGTGACCTGCAAAGCATTTTTTAGCTCTCTTCTTTTTTGAAAGAGATAAACGCATCATTGGTCATTGAACTCTCGCGAGATGAGCACATTGATCATTCTTCTATCAAAATGTGATAAACCGGTCACAACACTCAATTTTATGAGCAAACTGGTCACTCTGCCGTTGCCAACCGTAACGGGTGCTGAGGTGGCATGCTGACTCACCGTTGAGCCCACGCCCGTGGCACATGCGCATATCAGAGGGCGGGATATTTTGCAAGAAGGACCCTGGAAAGATGTGGAGCATCAGTTTGGCTACTGGGAGGATTTTTTGCTCCAGTGGTGCTCGTTCTTGACAGGAACTCGACGTGCGCGAAGCTACTTGTTGGGATCCAGGAACACCGCCGCCGACCACAGCCGCGCCTTGGCCGTCGCCGTGGTCGCGCATGCTGAGCTACATCACGCTGTTCCATGCCCCGACGCCACTGCCGCCGCACGCGACCTGCGCCACTTCTACCATCGCCGCCGCGCGCCACCTGCGCCGCTGCTACTGCCGCCGACGAGCGTGGTTGCGAGCCCGTGGCGTCTTTCTCTCGGTGACCACGCCTGGTGCGGCGTGGTGTTCCATCAGTTAGGGTCGAGGTTCCTTCCTCCGCTAGCCCGCTGCACTGCGCTACCTCGTGCACTCCGTGGCCACCTGCTACGGCCGAGCTAGCCGCCTAGAGAAAAAGGACAGACTATGTCCAGCTGAAACCACCGTAGATTTGCTGGAGCCTGGACGTCACGTAGTAGCCTCGAGCCGCAGCCGCCATATATATTTCTGAATTTGTGGCGCTGCCGCTGTAACCTGCATCTCTTGCCGTCAGTGAGGACATACTCTGTCCAGCCGCATCCGCGGGACGCCTGGTGTAGCTCTGTACCAGCCCGCTTCGCCCGGAGCACCGCCTCGCGTTGCTTGCACCGGACCACCGGCTCCCGGCCGACGGCGGCGAGAGGTCAATTCCTCTCGCCAGAAGGTCATCCGCCATGTATCATCTCACTGTAATAACCACAACATCGCCGCCCAGGCACGTGCACTCACGCTCGCGGCATCCACGGCGCTCGAGATCGGCATCCAGTGTGCGCCGTCGCTGGCGTGGTTTGTCGCACGCGCGGACAACAACCACTCCGTGCCTCGTCGTCTTGTCCATAGGCTTCGCCGAGATTCCCTGTAAATTGTTGCCAAAGGAATCGAACCCGGAGTCCATGTATCACCTATGCCACACTCTTCTTCTCCCCCTCCGGTGGAAGATTGCCGCGCATCGATCTACCCCCTGAGAACCCAGCTTCTTATTCTCGGCTTGTTAGCCCCCATGGGGATCGTCTGTAGCTTATGGCGACATCCCATCCATGTCGTGCATCCTCGAGAAGGCCTCATCAGGCAAGCCTGCTCCGGCCGCCGTGGCCCCGCCTCCGAGCTCCGCTGTCATCTCCGTCCGCTCGCGCATGATCTAGGTGAGCATTCAGTGCTGGTGCACCTCTTCTCCCTTTCTTCCGTCCTCTCAGGACCGCATGTGCCTTGGTGCCGCTGCAGCCGCCGCTGGAGCTCACTGTCGGTGTGCCTGTGGGCAGCCCGCATGCTCCCACCACCCCAGGCCGGTGCAGCCTCACTCCCGCATAGCCCCCGCGCCAACTCTCACCTCCCGTAGCTCCTTTCTGCGCCTACGCGTGCGTCGCCGCCGTGCCGCGCTCGTAACCGGCGTTTAAGCGGCTGGTGTACGATCCGTAAGAGGCTTACAGGTGGGCCCGTTAAACCTGTGCAACCCTGACCTGTTATGAGTTAATATTTCCAGGGTCTTTCTTGCAAAAAATTCCGCCCTCTGATATACGCACATGCTGCAGCTGTGGGCCCAACGCTGAGTCAGCATGCCACCTGGTCGACCGTTACGGCTGAAAACGGCAGAGTGACCAGTTTGCTCATAAAATTGAGTGTTGTGACCGATTCATCACATTTTGAGAGAAGAGTGACCAATGTGCTCATCTCGTGAGAGTTCAGTGATCAATGGTGCGTTTATCTCTTTTTGAAACCTGACCGTGCAAAGCAGTGCAATGCAATGCTCCTGCTTGTGTCGTTGCCATGACGGCATCACGACGGTCTGTCTGTCCGGCGATACATGCTAATACTCCACTTGTTGGTGACGTTCTCGTTCGTTCGTAGAGAAAAATCACCAAGCCAGTGGATGGATTCACTCGTTCAAGTAATGCATATGTACCATGCCATGCCATGGGTTTTTCATAGCCCATGCCATGGACGTTCAATTCATGGGCGCGCCAATTCATTGGCAAAGGATACTCTAGATCGCAACACAGGAGCAACTCTAGTCCTTTTTTAGACCCAGGAGATTGTAGAAGTAGCAGCCGGAAGTCGTCGATGCAGGCAAGGAGATGCCGATGGCCATGACCTGTGAAGCAATCGCCACCCCAGAGAAAAAACCCTCGGCGCGTAGAAACTCAAAAGACCATGAAAGCCGGTCGAACCCAGATGGATCCACCGAAAACCTACAACGACCGGATCTCGGAAGACCCGCCGGAGACACAACTCCACACGCCCTCCGCCGATGAAAACTCACCAACAGAATAGGGATAGGAAGGGGAAGACATTATTCCTACATAGGACAGCGCCGCCGCCATGCTGTCCCAAACCGAACACGAAGATTCACTATAAACCTAAAAAAAATTCCCATGCCACCGCATGCCAAATACGAATCTGAGGTCGAACTCGCTGCCGTCCAGGACCATGCACCGACACCATCTTCTCCGGTGGCCTGGTCAGGTCGGGCCGTCACTGAAGATCACCGCGCTAGATTCCTCCGGCCGCCGCAAGCGTCACCAACGCTGCCATCGAGCACCGCCCGACGGATACCTCCACTCGAGCCATCATCTCCTTCGCCAACCACAGCAACCCTCCAAGACTTTCCAAGCAGGCAACACCCACACAGGACCTCCCTGGCGCCTGCCGTGCGGGCTTTGCCCGGCTACATGCCCTGGCGGCAGCGAGAGGGAGAGACGACAGGTGACAGCCGAGTTTATCAATTTATTGACGGAGAATTTCAGGGCCACGTGAATCTCCTGCATCGGGCGTAAAATCGGAGGGGCAACCGAAAAATTTGCCCAGATCCAAAATGTTGGGAGTTATCCAAATGCATGCCCCACCCATCGGTCAACGCCAATAATTTGGTAAGGTAACTCCCCGGCCGCCTTTAGTCTCGGTGCCTTGTTTCAGCACCCGCACTACCAAAACGTGGGCGCGCATCAGTCGCGGCTGAAGGGGAACGCAGCAGAAAACAAAAATTTTCCGACCTACGCACCAGCCCAGGACCACTATGAAGACTGCATACAAGGTTTCGATCCGATCGTTACCGACTCGTAGCGCAGCGGAAGTAGAGTCGATGTAGATCGTCGGTGCAGATCCCCGCAGCTAGGATTTACAACCTCCCAACTGCGAGGATGTTCTCCCTTGTCTACTCATCGGACAGCCCTCCGGGAGGCGGTCAGACAGTCCCTCGGACGGTATCACGGACAGCCCTTCGGGAGGACCCTCAAAACTCGGACGGTCACTCGGACAGCCCTTCGGGAGGCACTCTCGAATAGCCCCTCGGGCAAAAAGATCGAACCTACGACCTCTCTACGGGGTTGCACACATACGGTGTCATCTATCCGGCAGGGCTTCGCCGTCCAGAACTAGTTCCCACCGGAACCCAGACAGCCTTTCGGCTCTACAAAACTATTTTGTGAGGAGGGAGAGAAGAAGCCAGATCATGCATGACACTTGTATGTGAGAAAGGAGTGAGCGTGGAGAGCACCTCTCCACCTCTATTTATAGGAAAACCAAGGGGTAGGAATGGTACACAAAAAATACCAAAATACCCACACTTTATGTCACACATAAAGGGCATAAAGGGCATAAAAGGAAGGCAAGTGGAGTAGCTCCACATGGCTGCCATCCCTTGGTGGGACCCCCCAAAAGGGGTTCCTTTGTCCCTAAGTCTTTCCTTCTAGAAGCTTGACAAAAGCCCTAAAAGGTGGCTTTCCATAAAGTAGCCCAAAAAGCACTTTCACTATTCATGGAAACATTTTTCCGCGACCGTTGAATCCGAAAATATTTCTGTGGGTCTTAGAACAATTCCAGTACCCACTAAAATGATTTTGGACGCGTTCCGAAATAATTCCGGATTAGTGATTTTCATCTGCGAAAAGCAAACAAAGCGGTTCCGGCAGCTCCGGAACATTTCTGGGTTTTTTCTCCGAAAAATCCCAGAAGTTCCCAGAACAATTCTGGCACCCTCCAAGAATTTCCAGACGTGTGCCGAAAACAATTTGACTTAATGGTATACCCTGAAACAACTTTTCAGTTTTACCGAAACTATTCTGGTGTTCTCTCTCCGGAACTTTTCCGCTGTCTCCAAAACTTTTCCGGCGACTTTCTCTCAGACTCCCTGTCTAGTATTCAGCAGATAGATGACCCTTAAGCGTGTGATCCTATAGGTTCGGTGAAGTATAGACATGACCGGAACACTTTCCGATAAATGATCAACATCGGAGCCGTGGACACCCATATTGACCCCTATACCCACACGAATAAATATTCGAGTGAACCTCCAGTTGCCGTGTGCTATTCCTATTGCTTTGCGATATGTTACAAATACCCGAGGTGAGAATCATCGGCATCCCCGTGGATCAACACTTGTCCACAATGCCAGTTACCTCGTTACCGGTTTTGTTCTCTTTTCTCGTTTCCGTGTTCCGGCATCCCTGTGATCAAATCACAATGTGTCTGGCCAGACGATGATTGATACCATAACACTGAGAGGGTCCAGAGATATCTCTCCATCGTCGGAGGAGCAAATCCCAATCTTGAGCTATCAAGTCCCTTGTCATACTTTTCCTTGAACCCGTAAGCCGCCGTAATAGCCACCCATTTACGGATGACGTTTAACAAACCCCAAAGTTCATGAAGCAAGCATGAAGAAACTCGACACTCTCATGGTCTATGGAATTATGCAAACGTTAACTTTCTCTGTGTTATTAACCATTAACTTGTGACGAATGTATCTAATAGCATAACATCAATTCGGGTCGATTCAACACAAGTGTTCTCCTAACATTGTGCCCTCAAAGTTGCCGGCATAGTCATGCCTATGATCAGGAAAACAGAACCATCATGCAACACTTGAGCTAGTCTTAGAGGCCAGACTAGGAATACATTTTACCGTTTATTATTCCACACATGCATATGAGTCTTCCTCCGAGCCTCGTGGTTATTGTAGACTCGAGAACCATAGCAGTTATAGCATGGAACATAAACATAATTATGAACATGGAGATAAACAATAACATTTATTATTGCCTCTAGGGCATATCTCCTACAGACTCCCACTTGCACTAGAGTCAATAATCTAGTCAATGCTAATGCACTTTACACCTATGGCATGCCGGTGTAAAAAATGCTTCACTTGTGGTATAGCCTGATGTCCAACGGATCTGACAACTTCAGTTCCGTGTGTATCTTTGCATATCCTCGCGTTTTCACGCTTTCACAAACTTCATATTTTGTGTGGACTTGGCTTCGTATATATGTGAATCACTGGTCAAACCTTGATTCCTCAGACCGAGCTATGGAGCAACTATCTTCAATAGTGTTCCAGTGACCAAAGCCATCTTGGAACCATACTAAGTTCATGAACGAACTGTACGATTCAACATCTTCTATGTCGCTTTGAAAGCAGCAACATACTTAGCCTTTGTTATAGAATTCACCACAGTAACCTGTTTGGAACGATTTCCAAACACTGTGCCACCATATCGTGTATTACACAAAACCCTTAACTTAAATCGAAAATCGCATGGAGCATTGAAGACTGTATCGATGTAATTACTTACAACGAGCACTTCATAATCTCTGCTTGCGAGAAAACATGTCATCAGTGCCACTTTAGCACTTAATGACATTTTTCACTGTTGTCCCATGATCAGTACTTTGATCACTTTGGTATCTATACTCGCAACATCTTTGGGAGTATCGGACATATCTGGTTGTTTTACATACCATGTAATACATGATTAATCCAAACACAAGAGTGTGTGGAATCTCCATCATGTATTTTGCTCATCAGTGTTTTGGGACACCGAGTCTTGCAAAAACCCTTTCCATGTGACTTCGGCAAGAATCACTCCTTGGCGTTTTAATGCTAAATTGTTTTAGCATCTTGTCAATATGTATTTTTGGCTTTATCTCTATCAGGCAATTTTATCTCATAGATAATTATGCCTAATACCGAGGCTACCTAGCCTAAGCACTGCATCGAAAACTATTTTCAATGAAGTCCTAATTCGTGTCAAGAAATTTATATTATTTCCAATCAACAATGTGTCAAGCACACAAGGTTTTTAGAAATATTATTATGCTCCCACTTACTTTCTTGAAACCACAAGCATCTTCGTTATCCATTGATGAAAACAAACACTTTTGACTATTTCATAAAAAACGAAGATTCCAACTCCATTTTGCTCTCTTCTGTCCATTGCTGGAACTCTGAAGTTTGCATACTTACTAGCATCCTCTGGATTGACAAAATACTTCGGACTGTATCACATGCAAGTCCTAGGTTGCATTTCCATCACATGGAAATCCTTTTGGCATCCATGTATCATCACTAGTAGAAAACAGGGCATTAGTCCCGGTTCGTAAGGGCCTTTAGTCCCGGTTGTGCAACCGGGACTAAGGAATCGGGACTAAAGGCCCCCACTTTTAGTCCCGGGCGTGTTACGAACCGAGACTAAAGGGGCTCCACGTGGCCGCTGCGCAGCGCTCAGGCAGGAGGACCTTTAGTCCCGGTTGGTAACACCAACCGGGACTAAAAGGACGCCACGCGTCAGCCCCTGCCAAGCGCTGTTTTTTTTTGAAAGGAGGGGTTTAGGGTTTTGGAGGGTTTAGGGGTTTCATATTGTGTTTCCCTTTTCTTTTTGTGTTTACCATTCAATTCTTTTTTATTTAGGGTTTTCATTTTTATTTTATGTTTTCCATTCAACTCGACGCTAGCTACTACATATAGCAATGAAGGAACCATTACACAACATCGTCATGAATATAGAGAAGTGACCTCTCTTTCTCCGTGCTTGGTCAAACAACAAGTTTTCGTATATCTATTCGACGCTACTACATATAGTACACATTCATGCATATATACAATATAACATCTCTTACGATCCCTAATATCTATTTGTTGCCAAAATCGCATTCCAATTCCCGATGGTATTCTCCCTCTGTATGTATGACCTCTTCAAGTAAGAATCCCGCCAATTCCTCTTGAATTGCTCGTATGCGATCCTTTGGTAGGAGTTCGTCCTGCTTCCATTGGATCTAATTTAAAGAAGGGGTCAATATATATATATATATATATATATATATATATATATATATATATATATATATATATATATATATATATATATATATATATATATGAATGAAACTCAACACAATTGATGGTAATAAAATAAAATTGTGAATATTGTTTACGTACTTCAAGTCGTTCTAAAAATCTGCCCTTCTCACAGGCCGTCTGGCGAATGAACTCGCAAACGTAGTATCCACATAAATTATTCCCGTCGTCCTGCCTCAAGCACTTTATGAGAATAGAGTTCAATCAAAATAATAATCAAGCATGATAATGGTATTGAAACTAGAATCAAAGAGAGATGCGCGGAACTAGCTAGTTGGGGTGTCGAAATCACAGCTCTTTTTTCCATTCACCCCTAGCCTCCTTGGTGAACTCTTTCCAAATCCTGCCCGGCAAAGAAAATGAATAAAGGAGTTATTAATTACTTGATATCAGGAAATGAACGAAAGTTGCCGATATAGTGCGATAATGATTGAACTTACTTCTGGAGCATTTCACTCATGTCCGCCCACATCTCAGGGTCTTTACGTTTCGAGTCCATGACAATTACTACTCCTGCGTCAAACTGAATGACTAGCAGAATAAAGTGGAACCTGCGCACGCATAACTCATCAATTACACTTAACCTCGAGTAAGCGGAACAGAATGTGTACAAGACAGTAATACTCACTTGAAGTTGTAAGGAAATAGTATTTCCCTTCTGATTTGTTGTTCAATTAACGCCCTTAGCAAGTATCCTCTGTTTCCTTGGCGTTGTGTTGTACCGTATATTCATGTATGTTATTTGGGTTAATGAACCCAATGTCATAGATTTGTCTTGTTTTGCATTCGAGAATCTTCATTCTGCATAATATAGTGAGGATAATTATACATGGAATGAACGAGCTGAGCTAGAGACTTAATTACAGAAATAATACTTACAGACAATAGCAACTGACGATAGATTTGTCGATGGCGTCTTGATTATATAACTGAAATAATTCCTCAAATTCAATGTACATCTCCTCGTCTCCATTGAAGTAATGCTCATCTCTAATTCCCACCATGAGATAGTTGCTCCCTTCCTTTGAGGCTTCCATGTACCACTCATGCAATCTTCGCATTTGTGTTGGTAGAAGCCGGACCTCCTCAGGTCTGACGAGAGGCTTCCCGTGCTAGTATCTGTATGCTAAATCAGCCATGGGGAACTCTACGTCGCCTAAGTATTGACCAAGAGTGAAACCAAGATCATGGGCCGCTACCTCCGGATCATAATCGGTATCAGAAAACACTTTGAGCGGGGGGGGGGGGGGGGGGGGGGGGGAGGGGGCACGATTGGTTTTTCTGTTCTCCGAGCTGGGGAATTGTTTTCCCCCTTGCACTACTACTACTTCCCGACCGCTGCTGTTCTTTATGTGACTTGATAATAGAGCGGTCATAGTTTGATAGCAGCGGAGGCGGCGGCGGTCGTGTAAGGCTTTCTAGACAGCGCATCGCTTTTGCCGAATCTATTTTCTCCTTTCGCTCGGACCGTGTCGGTGCAAGCTGGCGTTTCACTTCGCCATCCATGACCTTCTTGAGTTCCTCATCACTCAGTTGGTATGGTAACTTGGCAGGAGCCTCCTTGACGGTTATTGTACCTGCTTTGGATTTCTTCGCAGTTGTACTACTAGCCGCCGGAGCGACGGTTCTCTTCCGCCGGGGCTGAGGCAGCGGAGTCTGCTAAGGGGCCTCCTCCGGCGGAGTCTGCTGACGCAACCAAGACAGCTGGCGCGGCGGAGACGGCTGAGGCAGCGGAGATAGAGCTGGATTGGTACTATGAGGAGTCTGCTGAGGGGCCTCCTCCGGCGGAGTCTGCTAACGTGGCGTCCAATGTGGAAGCACGATGTGTTCCTTTCTCCATAGAATGGTACTCCTTCTGGCATCTCCCAGTTCAGTATCCCCTTCACCTGTAGGGATTTCAAGCTCCAGCTGCTCAAATCCGTTCATAACTTCATCCACCCCGACAACAGCATAGCCATCTGGAATCGGAGAGCAATGGTAAGTTCCATCAGGTACAGGAGGTAAGGCAAAGCCGACCGCCACCTTCACGGATATGTTCATGCATTTCGCATGTAGATCACAATGTTCCCTCTGCGTGATATCATCCACGGGGTAGCGAGGAGCCGTGATATCATCTATGGGACGAACTAGCTCCGTGGAAGCCACACTGATTTTCCGCTGAGATGCTGGGCCGGCAGTCTCGAATGAAGGATCTTTGTGCCGCTGAGTTGGGCCGGTAGCTCGCTGGCTGGTAAGTGCCTCTATTTGCTTCTGCTGCAACGCTACTATTTCTTCTACCTTCTGCAGCCGGTCTGCATCCTGTTTCTTTTTTCTTCCTCGGGTTCTGTAAGTGTCACTACAGTCGGGAAACCCAACCTTCCACGGAACGGAGCCTGATGTGCCTCATGTTCGTCCACTGTGTTCAGCATTCCCGAGGGCCCGTGTCAGCTCGTCGTTCTCTCTGTCGGGAATGAACTTCCCGTCCTGCACGTCCTTCATTGCAGCTTGAAGGGCTTTGACGGGTGTTGCAAGGTGCTCTTTTGTATAAATACACTTCCCTGTTTCTGGGTTCAACGTTCCCCCATGCCCGTAGAACCAAGTCCTTGCCCGTTCAATCCACTGCAATGGCTCTGGATCGATCCCTTTAGCAATCAGGTCGTTCTCAATTTTCTCCCACTTAGGCCTGGCAACCTTGTAGCCACCTGACCCCGTAACATGGTGATATTCTTTCTTTGCATCATTTATCTTATTTCTTTCTGACCTTTTCTTAGCTTCATCCGATTTCTTGTACTTCACAAATACGTCCCAGTGATCTTTTAACTTCTCATGTGCTCCGGTAAATGTTGGAGTCTTGTCTTTCTGGACATAGTCTTGGTTCAATCTTTTCTTCCAGTTGCAGAATTGTGCGGCCATCTTCTTAAGAGCCCACGACTTGACTTTTCGCTCTATAATTGGGTTATTTGGATCCACCTCTGGCGGTAGGGTGAAATTTGTCATGAGCGTATTCCAAAGCATTTCTTTGCATCTATCCTCGACATAAGTAACTCCATCGTCCGCCTTTGGCTTATTCCATTCTTGAATGAAGATCGGGATGTTGTCCCTAACAATAACTCCGCACTGACTTATAAATGCATCTGCGTTCCGCTTGGGAGCAATCAGTTTGCCATCTGCATCGACTTCTTCGATCTTGAACCATTCATTATCGCCCAACCTTTTTTCGGGCCTCGTTTCTTTATCGAAGATTGGCTCGATCCGGAGGGCTAAAAAAAGAAAGAAGCGTTAATATATGTATATACAAATCAATTAATGCATCTAGTCAGCAGAGGCTTAATTAATATACCTTGCCGGACTTTGTAATAATTAAGGTTCCAACACCGGAGCCGCCATCTTCTCGCTCCATTCTCTCACCGGAGCCGTCCATTCCCTCACCGGAGTCGTTCAGAAAATGTGAGGTGATATCATCATCTCCATCGCGGATTATTTCCTCCAACATGTTTTCTTGTTCTTCGTCTCTGGCGTGTTCCGGATCCTTAGTTTCTGCAATCACTTGCAAGTTATTTCATATGCATTTTATACAGTTTTAGTATTCTAGACAGAACAGTAAGTTTATTTATTTTAACATGTATGATGATGGCAAAACATAATCTACAAGAGAAATCGAAACAAATGCATATAAAGAACGTCTCGATCGGAGTTACGGTTCTACCGGAACGAAACGGTGAGGACTCTTCACCGGCGATCGTCGGGGACTCCTCCGGCGATCGTCGGGGTCTCCTCCGGCAACCCAAAATATCGGGAAGGAAACGGTGAGGACTCTTCACCGGCGATCATCGGGGACTCCTCCGGCGATCGTCGGGGAATCCTCCGACAACCCAAAATATCGGGAAGGAAACGGTGAGGACTCTTCACCGGCGATCGTCGGGGACTCCTCCGGCAACCCAAAATATTGGGAAGGAAACGGTGAGGACTCTTCACCGGCGATCGTCGGGGACTCCTCCGGCGATCGTCGGGACTCCTCCGGCAACCCAAAATATCGGGAAGGAAACGGTGAGGACTCTTCACCGGCGATCGTTGGGGACTCTTCCGGCGATCGTCGGGACTCCTCCGGCAACCCAAAATATCGGAAAGGAAACGGTGAGGACTCTTCACCGGCGATCGTCGGGGACTCCTCCGGCGATCGTCGGGGACTCCTCCGGCGATCGTCGGGGACTCCTTCCGCTTAAATTCTTTTGAACTAAATTCTACCAGCAAGAAGACATAAAAATTCTCTTCTTTCATGTTCAAAGCTACCTCATATGATGCTTGCATTAAATCACACAAAAATGACAAAATGGCATCTTTTGCAAAAATGACATGCAACAAAATCAATACAAAATATTGACCAAGTTTATATACAAAATATTAACATCCACAATACATAATCAATACCATTAGAATTATCATTCAATATGTTTTCATACCTTATATATTTTTTATTGTGAAAATTTAAATTGTTTTCAATAACTTGATCAAACTTTCTCCCGCAAAAAAATTTGGATCAAACTTTATAAAAAATTTCTGTCCATTAAGATAACTCCTTCTTCAACATTGATAATGCTCACTGAAAATCTATGAATCTAGGGTATAATTGACTGAGACAAAAATAACAAAAAGGAAAAAAAAGACAGCTAGGCGGGCGGCGTCGGTGACCGCGGGGGGGGGGGGGGGGGGGGGGATAGGAGGAGGAGGGGAACGGCGGCGGCTCACAGCTAGCCGGGGAGCGGGGGGGGGGGGGGCGGCGAGGCTCGGTGAAGCGGCTCGGGGAGGAGGGCGAGGAGGTCCGGCGTCGGCGGCCATCGGCGACGAGGGCGGCGGGATGACGAGCGGCTACGGGCGTCGGCGACGGGGGGGGAGCGATCTCCGGCAGCCTGGCGGCGTGGTGTGGTTCGGCGTCGGGGCAGGCCTGCGGTGTCGCGAGATAGATGGAGAAGATTGGGGGAGAAAGATGGCCGGGGCGGTTAAATACCTCGAGCTTTAGTCCCGGTTGGTGGCTCCGACCGGGACTAAAGGCCTACCTTTAGTCCCGGTCGGAGCCACCAACCGGGACTAAAGCTAATTTTCGGCAGCCAAAAGGGCGCGAAAGGGTAGGCATTTAGTCCCGGTTGGTGGCTACGACCGGGACTAAAGGTTGGCCTTTAGTCCCGGTTTGTACCACCAACCGGGACAAACCTGGTGTTTTAATCAAAAACAGATTATGTTTAGCTCTTTTAGTTTTATACCTTTTTCCTTTGTTTTAATTATTTTAGTTTATGTTTTCTTGTTAATCTTTTGCCAAATTATATTATGTTAATTCTAAGTTAATATTATTTTGATCATAACTAGAGTTTTATAAAAACTTTTTAGTTGATTCTTTTTGCTATTGAAGAATATTATGAAATACTTTTTGTTAACCTAATAATGTTATATTTTCTTTTCTGTTAAGTTATTAGTTTAGTATTTTGTTTTGTTTTCTATTTTCTATTTTCTTTTTCTTTTTCTTTTCTTTATTGCTTTATTCATTGATTGTATTTTGATTGCTAGATTCTTCCGGAATCTAAAGCCCTTTGGGTATAACCCAACATACTCATGATGTGGGGTTGTACTCCTGATGTAAGATAATATAAAGGTGCCTGGATGTTCATGAGATATGGCTGCATATTTGTACAAGGAAAGAAACATACATTTACCAAAAATTAAAACAGATGCCAATCTTGCCAGTTAATACATCGCCTTCATGTAACTGTAGTGATTCTAGATCAAAGCCATCATCAGAATAGTTGTGGAGCATAACTATGGCTTTCAACCCAGAATCAAAGGTGCAAATTATTCGGTTATCTTGTATATGTTGAACAGTTACTTGAACAATCCTACCATCTGATATGTTGTCCTCAGTTTCACCAGAAAGCAACCAGAACTCCTCTCATCTGGACTTGGCTCGGCATAAGGGGTCCTCCGATCAGACAAACCACACAGTAGGGGTGGAATCTTGCAAAACTTGGGATTTTCCAGCTATAAGTCCGGAAACTCACTAGAGAGAAAGTCTTCACTTTTTCTTCGCGTGTGTCCCTTGCTTATCGCGCCGTAACCATGGATAATATTCATCATTTAACAGGATGCTTGGGTCAGTCTTCGCTGTGAAGGGAGGAATTTCATCAAACTTTTCATAATCTTCTGACTTGTTTGTCTTGTCCTCCACTCCCACGATGTTTCTTTTCCCTGAAGGAACTATGTGGCGCTTTGGCTCATCGTATGATGTATTCGCTTCCTTATCTTTTCTTTTTCTCGGTTTGGTAGACATGTCCTTCACATAAAAAACCTGCGCCACATCATTGGCTAGGACGAATGGTTCGTCTGTGTACCCAAGATTGTTGAGATCCACTGTTGTCATTCCATACTGCGGGTCTACCATTACCCCGCCTCCTGTCAGATTGACCCATTTGCACCGGAACAAAGGGACCGTAAAATCACATCCATAGTCAAGTTCCCATATCTCCTCTATGTAACCATAATATGTGTCCTTTTCCTTATTGGTGTTTGCTGCATCAAAGCGGACACCACTGTTTTGGTTGGTGCTCTTTTTATCTTGGGCGATCGTGTAAAATGTATTCCCATTTATCTCGTACCCTTGGAAAGTCAATACAGTCAATGATGGTGTCCTGGCCAACAAGTACAGCTCATCTCCAACAATGGTGTCATTCATGAGATGTGTTTGCAACCAACCGCCAAAAGTCGCCATGTGTGTACGTTTAATCCAGGGGTCAGACTGCTCCGGGTTCTTGGAGCGTACAATATCCAAGTGTTCCTCGATATACAGGGCCACCAAGGTAGAACTTTGTAGAACTGTGTAGTGTGCTTGCGCCCAAGAATGCCCGTCCCTACATATTATTGATTTCGGTCCTAGCGTGCCTTTTCCACTCAGTCTTCCCTGATGCCGCGATTGAGGAACACCAATCGGCTTAAGGTCAGGAATAAAGTCAACACAAAACTCAATAACCTCCTCTGTTTCATGGCCCTTGGAGATGCTTCCTTCTGGCCTAGCACGGTTATGAACATATTTCTTTAAGACTCCCATGAACCTCTCAAAGGGGAACATATTGTGTAGAAATACAGGACCCAGAATGGCAATCTCTTCGACTAGGTGAACTAGGACGTGCGTCATAATATTGAAGAAGGATGGTGGGAACACCAACTCGAAACTGACAAGACATTGGACCAAATCATTCTGTAACCTTGGTAGGATTTCTGGATCGATTACCTTCTGAGAAATTGCATTGAGGAATGCACATAGCTTCACAATGGCTAATCGAACATTTTTTGGTAGAAGCCCCCTCAATGCAACCAGAAGCAATTGCGTCATAATCACGTGGCAGTCATGAGACTTTAGGTTTTGGAATTTTTTCTCTGCCATATTTATTATTCCCTTTATATTCGACGAGAAGCCAGACGGGACCTTGATACTGAGCAGGCATTCAAAAAAGATTTCCTTCTCTGCTTTGGTAAGAGCATAGCTGGCAGGACCTTGATACTGATGCATGCCGTCTTTTTTGTTCATACGTTGCTGGTCCTCCCGTGCCTCCGGTGTATCTTTTGTCTTCCCATACACGCCCAAGAAGCCTAGCAGGTTCACACAAAGATTATTCGTCACGTGCATCACGTCGATTGCAGAGCGGACCTCTAGGACTTTCCAATAGGGTAGCTCCCAAAATATAGATTTCTTCTTCCACATGGGTGCGTGTCCGTCAGCGTCATTCGGAACAGATTGTCCGCCAGGACCCTTTCCAAAGATTGCTTTTTAATCCTTGACCATATCAAATATATCATCATCAGTACGGTGGCCAGGCTTCTTCCGGTGATCTGCCTCACCTTTGAAATGCTTGCCTTTCTTTCTTAAGAGACGCATGATCGGAAGAAATCGACGATGTCCCAGGTACACATTCTTCTTACATTTATCCAAATATATACTTTCAGTGTCATCTAAACAGTGCGTGCATGCATTGTATCCGTTGTTTGTCTGTCCTGAAAGGTTACTAAGAGCAGGCCAATCATTGATGCTTACAAACAGCAACGCTCGTAGGTCAAATTCCTGCTGTTTGTGCTCATCCCACACACGTACACCTTTGATATCCCACAACTTTAAAGTTCTTCAACTAATGGCCTTAGGTACACATCAATGTCGTTGCCGGGTTGCTTAGGGCCTTGGATGAGCACTGGCATCATAATGAACTTCCGCTTCATGCACAACCAAGGAGGAAGGTTATAGATACATAGAGTCACAGGCCAGGTGCTATGATTGCTGCTCTGCTCCCCAAAAGGATTAATGCCATCTGCACTCATACCAAACCATAAGTTCCTTGCATCATCTGCAAACTCCGGCCACTTTCTCTCGATTTTTCTCCACTGCGACCCATCAGCGGGTACTCTCAACATCCCGTCTTTCTTACGGTCTTCTTTGTGCCATCGCAACACCTTGGCATGCTCTTTGTTTCTGAACAGACGTTTCAACCGTGGTATTATAGGAGCATACCACATCACCTTGGCAGGAACCCTCTTCCTGGGGCGCTCGCCCACAACATCACCAGGGTCATCTCGTCTGATCTTATACCACAATGCACCGCATACCGGGCATGCATTCAAATTCTCGTACTCCTCACCGCGGTAGAGGATGCAGTCATTAGGGCATGCATGTATCTTTTGCACCTCTAATCCTAGAGGGCAGAGAACCTTCTTTGCTTCGTACATACTGTCAGGCAATTCGTTATCCTTTGGAAGCTTCTTCTTCATTATTTCAGTAACTTCTCAAATCCCTTGTCAGATAAACCATTCCCTGCCTTCCATTGCAGCAATTCCAGTGTGGTACCGAGCTTTGTGTTGCCATCTTTGCAATTTGGGTACAACCGTTTTTTGTGATCCTCTAACATGCGATCGAACTTCAACTTCTCTTTTTCACTTTCGCATTCTCTCTGTGCATCAACAATGACCCGGCGAAGATCATCAGCGGGCACATCTGGTGCCTCTTGATCTTCAGCTTCCCCCGTTGCAGTATCACCGTATTTAGGGAACATAGGATAGTTGTCATCATCCTCTTCTTCTTCATTGTCTTCCATCATAACCCCTCTTTCTCCATGCTTGGTCCAACAATTATAGTGGGGCATGAAACCGGACTTAAGCAGGTGGAAGTGAAGGGTTTTCGAGGAAGAGTAATCCTTCGTATTCTCACAGACAACACATGGACAATACATAAAACCATTCTGACTGTTTACCTCAGCCACATCGATTAAATTATGCAGGCCCGTAATGTACTCGGAAGTGCGTCGGTCACCGTACATCCATTGCCGGTTCATCTGCATTATATAATTAAGTATATCAAAAACCATTACAGAACATCATGAATAGAGAAATGACCAAATTAATACAAGTTCATCATCACATTAAAACCAAAGTACAGTAGTGATCAAATGTTATTACTGCAAAAATAAATACATAAAGTTCATACATAGTTCTCATAAAACAACATACAACTATCTAGAGCATCTAATTAAAACATACATTGAAACTAACATACAACTATGTAAAACATTTAAATGCAACAACAAATGCGATCAAAATCGCAACTAAGGTAACAATTGATCCAACAGCATAATGATACCAAGCCTCTTTATCAATGGCATATTTTCTAATCTTTCTAATCTTCAAGCGCATTGCATCCATCTGGATCTTGTGTAGATCGACGACATCGGCAACATGCAACTCCAATTTCATCTTCTCTTCTTCAATTCTTTTCAATTTTTCTTTCAAATAATTGTTTTCTTTTTCAACTCAATTTAACCTCTCGACAAGAGGGTCGGTTGGAATTTCCGGTTCACATACCTCCTAGATAAAAACATCTATGTCAAGTTGGTCGGCATAATTGTCATAAACACTAAATGAAACAAATAGTTATAAAAGATAATATACCACATCCTAATCATAGACCGGAAGAGAGCCGGCGGGGGCGGATATCAAAACCATGGCACTATATAATAACAAACAATAATGCAAGTAAGAAAATTATACAAGTAGCTATCTAAATCACACAACTAAGATTTTTTTCTTTTTAAAAAAGATAAGAACAAGAGGCTCACCACGGTGGTGCCGGCGACGAGATCGGCACGGGCGATCGACGGCGGTGAGGACGGAGACGGGGACGGGCTTGGAGGAAGAACAGAGGAGAAGAAAGAGGAGAAAGCTTAAGTGTGGCTCGGGCACCTCATATCATGTTTGTTTTGTGTGAACTCAATTGGCATCATGCTCTCAGGCATTTCATCAAACACCTCATGTGCATAGGAAGGGAGAACAAAGTAGCACACACCTCCCACCTTCTGTGAGGAAAAAACAGAGCAGAGGGCGGACAGGGGCGGGGGTATATATAGGCAAATTTGTAGTCCCGGTTGGTGTCTAAAACCGGGACTGAAGACGGACCTTTAGTCCCGGTTGGAGACACCAACCGGGACTAAAGGGCATCGCACCCATTTAGTCCCGGTTGGTGTCTCCAACCGGGACTAAAGGTCCCATTTGAACCGGGACTGATGCCTGCCGAGCCCCGACCGGTGCCCTAGCCGCTCGAACCGGGACTAATGCTCACATTAGTCCCGGTTCGTATTGCGACCGGGACTATTGCTCTGATCCAGCTTGAACCAAAGCCCTGTTTTCTACTAGTGCATATCTCAAGATTGAAATATGTATTAATTGCTAGTTTAACCTGATCTGACTTTAAGCATCGCTATGGTGAGACAATCTCATCGTAGTCAACTCCTTGAATTTGTTATTGCAACAAGTCAAGCTTTATGGATAAAATAATTTTATCCACATCAGTTTATAGTTTCATTAATGTTCGTTTGACTCTAAGTCTTCCGAAGGGTTTATCAAGATATAATCTTGAATCATTTATATGGAAACTATCTCGGATTATATTGGCATTTAGCCAATTCCGGAGTGAGGGCCCATCAACGCTTCCTTGTGTATCGTAGGTATACCGTTGTCTAACAAAAATATCTCGCTTGCGCACCTGAGAGGTTTGCACGAGTTTTGCCTACGTGGTTCAGTTGCAAGTTCGACCGAAGTCCATACATCTTATGTAGAGGCTTCCGTATCAGTCGCAGTAGGAAACTCTGGAATTACTTCCAAGGTTTTTTCCTTTGATCTGATGACGAATATACTGTTATCTTGTCGAGTCACACTGTCCTCCCACTCACCTTTTTGCAAAAACCATTTTCTTCAAAAGCGTACCGTTCTTTGTGGCAAAATCTTTTGCCTCGGTACAGTGGTGGGGGAATACCCAATAACTTGGGATAACCTACAAAGTAGCACTTGTCTGATTTGGAATAGGTTTGTAAATATTTTACGCAAGCCCCATATTCCAAATGTTAAGAAAAGACATAACATGGTTGGGTGTACCATACCATGGAGTCATTTCAACAGATCTGATGGTGCTCTTTTCAGTGTAAAAGCCACAGTCTCTAAAGCAATACTTTTAAAAGGGATAATGGCAAATTGATTTATGTCATCTTTGATCTTACCATGTCATAAATGGTTTGATTACATCTTCATGGACATTCCACTCACAGTGGTGTTCCGGGAGGTGTAAGTTATGAAACTCTTTTCACAACTCATCAGACATTCGCTAAACTTGTAACTCAAATATTCCTTTCCGCAATCTAATTGCAGAAACATAATTTTCTTGTTACAATAATTTCTACTTCATTTTTGAAAACCTTATGAATGATTTCAAAAGATCCAGACTTACGTCTCATCAAGTAAATATCCATATATCTACTTGAGTCATTTCTGAAGGTAGACAAATCCACTACTAGCAACAACATTTATCGGACTACACACATCATAATGTATGATCACCTAATAAGTTCGTTGCTCGTTCCTTATGGCCTATGAACGGTATTTCAGTCACTTCACTTTTCGGAGGAAAGTTGCAAGTGTCAGATGATTCATAATCAAACGACTTCAAAATCCATCATTATGAAATTTTTCCATGCGGGTTTCTCCAATGTGACCAAATGCAGTGCCACACATATGTGGTATTCTTTTAGTCTTGCGACATTTAGTGTCAGTGTTATGGATGTATCATATTACCATCAATATTCATAACATACGTCCCATCCATGATGGAAGTATGGCCCTCATGTTATTCATAACTAGGTGGTACCCCGCGTGTTGCTGCGGGATTTTCTGGATGAGAGCTGGTGCAATGGTATATGTTGAAATTTGAAAGCAAACATATACTTGCGTGCTCCGTGCTTGCTATGTCTTGCCTGGCATTAAGGGTTGCTGTAACATTTTGACAACTTTTGCTGATATATATGGATGTAATCAATATTTTGGAAGCAATTTCATTGAAAATTTTGGCATGGCCTATCTTTATTTTTGTACCATTTGCACATGTAATAGGAAAATACTATATATTGACAACAATTATAGTAAAGTCTACATAATCATCCCAATAGAGTGGATAGCAGCCCATATATATTTCACAATTCAGATTTTCATAGTTCCATAAGGTGAATCCATATCTCACTACATGCATAGGATCATCATGTAATTACTGAAGTTCGACTGGGTTACAATTTTAGCCACAATTTAAATAATTTAGATAGAAGGCAATGCAGTTCAGCCCATATATAGTTGCATAAGCTGAATCCATATACATGCATATGATCATCGTGAAGTAGTACAGATGAGAGTTAGAACTGATTACAAATTAAGCCACAATATAACAAATTTAAATAGAAGTCTAGTTCACTACCGCTTGCATGCGTGCTTGACGATAGCAGCCCCTACCTCTTCTCATATATAATATAGTAAAATACTGACAGATCCATAAACATAAATCCCAAGTGATGGATTACATGAAACATTAACCTAGTGGAGTAACACTTGAAGGGCATAATCATTTTTTACCCGAAAGGGGATAATATTTGGTTGTGTTTCCATCATGAAATGTCAAATAGTCTCACGAACAACATGCAAGGGCGGAAATTCAGTTTTCGTGGTTTGCTAATCTAAGTTGCCAGAGCTTGTGGAAAGTCGATGTTGAATTCCATGATACTCTTCAATAGCATGCAAAAATCCTATAATCTTACCCCTGGCCTGTTTCTGGTCAGTTAGTCTGGTCGGCAAAGGTGCTAATTCAGGTAAAAAAAATATGAACTACTATTCTCTCTTCCCCATCTTCAAAAAACTGCATATGACAGATTTGAGAGGTTAAACTCTAGCATTGACAGATTATTCCTGTTAGAAATGAATACAATCAATCGTAATTGGAACACATACATATTAGAAAATAATATAGGGACCACGAGAGGTTGTGTGATTTTTTTTCTTCGATGAGCCAAACACCTGTCGATCCGGAGCGCAAGCTGGCAGATTCAAAAAGCATAAGCTCATGGATAGGAAAACCTGATGGTGGATGAGAAGAGGGAGCATCCACCTACCAGAGTGGAGGGCTAGAGCCGAAGAGTAGAGGAATTGTGCGTGCTCGGGGACGTCATTTTAAAGAGAAAGACAACGGCGAGCAGAAGTGAGAGCGACGGGGTAATGGAGGGCGGAATAATGATCAGCGTTGAATGCTGCTGTTTCATGTGTAGTAGTGGCTGCCGTTTCATGGTGGCGAGTAGAAGAGAAGGCGGCGGCGGCGAGTAGAAGACAGAGCGGCGACGGCGAGCGGAAGAGAAAGATGAAGCCTCATAGACCTAGTGCGATGAGTTAGATGGGCTAACAACAGGACCAATTAAGCTTACATGCCTGCCTTTTACATGGGCTAGCACGGACAACCAACTTACCAGAAGATGTCACACGTAGCAGAAGCAGAACTATTGGGCTTCTTCTATAAAATACACTACTGGGCTGGGAGCCGACGTGCAAAAATCAGCATACCGGTTTTACTGAATTGTGCGGCCACAGCCTCTCATCTAGCCCAGTTTGGGTCGTCTTCAACCTTCGGCACAGGCATGGATGAACAAATACAGACGCACAACTACCACCAAATCCTACCGCATTGAACAATTTAGGCCATGGATTGCATCAACTCTAAACATAAAATTTATTTCTCTATTTGTAGCGAACCCATTCCACCTGAGCGCACGAGATATTGTCCAGTAACGAAGGAGATCGGAAAAAAGCTAGGCCGGCCATGGGGAGCAACCGGGCGCACTGTCAAGAGAACTACGCAAGGGAGCGGCGGCCGACCATGGGCAGACACAGGGCGCACTGTTAAGAGAACCACGCAAGGGAGCGGCAGCGGCCGCCTGGGGCGCCCTTGTAGTTTGTGTGCTGCCACGCCGGAGCAATGGGGATGAGTTTTTGCAAGCGATGCCTTTTTTTAGAGGGAAAGCGATGCCTTTTCTTTTTATGTGTGTTGTGTTGTGTCCGGTTCGGTCGGGAAGAAAGAACGGAAGAGAGAGAAGGAGCGAAGGGTTATTTTCACTTAGCGGTGGCAACACTCCGTAAATTTCGTCAATTCCTGATCGAGCGGCTGAAGACTGCTCATCTATACTACTTCAACGGCTATAACAATTTGGGTGACGTGGCTTCACGAGGAGACAGGAAAATCAGCTAGTGGGGTGCCCCTATTTAGATACAGAAGATACCGAACAACAATTGTTCTTTTATGAGCAACACTCTTGCAACAAACATTATGCAATGGGCTAGAGTGTGTAAAACTCTAAAATGAATTATGAAAGTAAATATAGAGGTAATGTATTATTATCAATATTCATAACATACATCTCATTCATAATGAATGTATGGCCCTTAAGTTATTCATAACATCGAACATCACAAGTTCTGTTATGAACAACCTTCTTGCAAGATACCTTATGCAATGGGCTAGAGTGTGTAAAACTCTAAAATGAATTATGAAAGTAAATACAAAGGTAATGTAGTATTACCAATTTTCATAACATACATCTCATTCATCATGAAAGTTTGGCCCTTAAGTTATTCATAACATCGAACATCAAAAGTTCTCTTATGAACAACCTTCTTGCAAGATACCTTATGCAATGGGCTAGAGTGTGTAAAACTCTAAAATGAATTATGAAAATAAATACATAGGTAATACACCGATGGAATGTATAGTAACATTTACTATGTTCCCAGTGCGTATCTGAACCTCACTCCGGCCAGTCTTTTAGGCCGTAGTAGTTCTTTTATCGAATTGCAACGGAAAGCAATCGAACGGGTATCTCTGTGATCAACTCACAATACCCAAGAATCAGTGATTAACATGTTTAATCATAATTCCCAAGAACTATTTCTTTGACCAGCCTTCTATACATCAATAGCTTGTATGACTTACATACATGAGCTGGATATTCCAGTCTTCTCTCTTTTTGCCTTTATACTTCTAATAGTTTTACTTCCAATAACTCTCCTACTCTCAGAAGAAGCACCAACTTGAAGAGTGGCGTCAGCCCCGGACTTCCTAGGTGTGTAAGTCATACTAACACCCTTCAGACATTTCCTTTCTCTTAAGTTGTTGTTTTATTCACCATCATCATATGACAGGCGTTCTACTGGATCCCTCTGTTATTAGTCAAATGCATAGTAAACACTTTACTAATAGTTTGCAAAACAAACATTTCTTTGGATATCACATATCTTTTAGCCTTTGTTTGTGTCTGAAACTGATTTTCAGTTCCATGAATATCACATAGCCATCCCAAACTTTTGAAGTTCGGGTCTCATGGAAGCACACATATTGCACTTGACAGTAACGGAATTCTAGCTTTTGGATCGAAGGATGAGAGTCACATTATCCATAGCATTAGCGGGAGAATACCAAAAGCATGCGATAGGACAAAGTCCTTCTCGGCACTTTTGAGGACAATCCTCACATTACGTTACCAACCGTAAAGTTTTAACCAGATATTTAATAGTTTATTCAATTTTAACAGGGAAGGTGGAAACGCGAGCCATTATTCTACAACTATTATGCAAATTTCACTTTAGACAAAGTCCATAATTAATTGCACTGAGAATTAAACAAGTTAATTCTACAATGCGCTCCCACTCAAATCAATATCTCTCATAATTGATTTTGAGTGATTCAATATCCGCATTTCAATTCAACGCCATTGATGGGAACATCACTGATGACGGGAACTTCAATCGGTAGGCCAACTTGCCGATCACATCTCTATGTGACTCTTGTTCATCTTTCGATGCGCGTGTTCCGAGCTCATGACTTTCATGCCAGAACGTCAAGACAACCAAGTGATCTCGCTGTGAGGTCTCAACTCACCCGCCTCACACTTCTCTAATCATTTGTACTCATGGAAACATGACGCACTCCGAGAAGATAGGTGTCGTGACGATGCTACACTTGGGAGAACACTAACTACTTGATATTTTTGTGAGAGATCACCCTAATAAAAAGCGACTACCGCGCAATCAAGAAGGGTGCATCATAAGGGATAAACATCTCAGGCAATTCATAATAGCATGATATGGTATAGCCCTTTCTGACAGAGAAGTCTTTATTTCTTCATCTTCGGCATTCGCGTCGGTGTTCACCTTTGCGAAGATTGCCACCACCTTGTCGATGCACCAGATGATATTGCTATCTCTATAGCTAATAAAATAAGTGCATTACTTAAGGTTGACATGCAGGTCATTAAAGTGACAATCACATGGCTCCAGCCATCATGCCGAATCATGACACGCAGGTCATGTTAATTTCACATCATATAGTCATCTCATACATAATCAAATTATTAGGAGCACTGATATACCACATCACATGCACATCTTGCAAAACCAAGTTAGACGCCTCTAATCGGTTTATGCAAAATTTCATTTTATGTGGCTTCTAAGGATTCGAAGCAAACCGAAGCTACCAACATTCATCATCAAGTATGATTATTCAAGTCACTAGATTAACTTTGCGAGGTGTATGAAACACGAGATAATAAAATCTCGAGCCCCATACTGAACTTCGTCATACGCATGACCCCCGTGCAGATCATATCTGCATTGCCCTTTCGTCTGCGAAATTTCATCTTTATTTTTAACTATGGCGGAATTCAAAGAACTGTTAGCACTTCGTTGATCAATCAGGATCGCGGATTGCCAGAACTTTGAAACTCCACCATGCTGTTATCAAGATCAAAAATATGCAAATTCCAGGGAAGCAACAAGAACATCGGGTAACAGATTTCATCTGCTACCCGCACAAATAATTTTCAGCAATAGAACTCAACTACTACAAATTATATTGTGCAACACCCATACATCTCTATGTATTCTAGATCGTAACCTGCATCTACGCATAGCACGGCTCATGATGCCACTGAAGGGGAACGCAACAGAAAACAAAAATTTTCCGACCTACGCACCAGCCTAGGACCACTATGAAGACTGCATACAAGGTTTCGATCCGATCGTTACCGACTCGTAGCGCAGTGGAAGTAGAGTCGATGTAGATCGTCGGTTTAGATCCCCGCAGCTAGGATTTCCAACCTCCCAACCGTGAGGATGTTCACCCTTGTCTACTCGTCGGACAGCCCTCCGGAAGGTGGTCGGACAGTCCCTCGGACGGTGTCACGGACAGCCCTTCGGGAGGACCCTCAAAACTCGGACAGTCACTCGGACAGCCCTTCGGGAGGCACTCTCGAACAGCCCCTCGGGCAAAAAGATCAAACCTATGACCTCTCTATGGGGTTGCACACATACGGTGTCATCTATCCGGCAGGGCTTTGCCGTCCAGAACTAGTTCCCACCGGAACCCAGACAACCTTTCGGCTCTACAAAACTATTTTGCGGGGAGGGAGAGAAGAAGCCAGATCATGCATGGCACATGTATGTGAGAAAGGAGTGAGTGTGGAGAGCACCTCTCCACCTCTATTTATAGGAAAACCAAGGGGTAGGAATGGTACACAAAAAATACCAAAATACCCACACTTTATGTCACACATAAAGGGCATAAAAGGAAGGCAAGTGGAGTAGCTCCACATGGCTGCCATCCCTTGGTGGGACCCCCCAAAAGGGGTTCCATTGTCCCTAAGTCTTTCCTTCTAGAAACTTGACAAAAGCCCTAAAAGGTGGCTTTCTATAAAGTAGCCCAAAAAGCACTTTCACTATTCATGGAAACATTTTTCCGCGACCGTTGAATCCGAAAATATTTCTGTGGGTCTTAGAACAATTCCAGTACCCACTAAAATGATTTTGGACGCGTTCCGAAATAATTCCGGATTTGTGATTTTCATCTGCGAAAAGCAAACAAAGCGGTTCTGGCAGCTCCGGAACATTTCTGGGTTTTTTCTCCAAAAAATCCCAGAAGTTCCCAGAACAATTCTGGCACCCTCCAAGAATTTCTAGACGTGTGCCGAAAACAATTTGACTTAATGGTATACCCTGAAACAACTTTTCAGTTTTACCGAAACTATTCCGGTGTTCTCTCTACGGAACTTTTCCGCTGTCTCCGAAACTTTTCCGGCGACTTTCTCTCAAACTCCCTGTCTAGTATTCAGCAGATAGATGACCCTTAAGCGTGTGACCCTATAGGTTCGGTGAAGTATAGACATGACCAGAACACTTTCCGATAAATGATCAACATCGGAGCCGTGGACACCCATATTGACCCATATACCCACACGAATAAATATTCGAGTGAACCTCCAGTTGCCGTGTGCTATTCCTGTTGCTTCGCGATATGTTACAAATACCCGAGGTGAGAATCATCGGCATCCCCGTGGATCAACACTTGTCCACAATGCCAGTTACCTCGTTACCGGTTTTGTTCTCTTTTCTCGTTTCCGTGTTCCGGCATCCCTGTGATCAAATCACAATGTGTCTGGCCATACGATGATGGATACCGTAACACCGAGAGGGCCCAGAGATATCTCTCCATCGCCGGAGGAGAAAATCCCAATCTTGAGCTATCAAGTCCCTTGTCATACTTTTCCATGATCACGTAAGCCGCCGTAATAGCCACCCATTTACGAATGACGTTTAACAAACCCCAAAGTTCATGAAGCAAGCATGAGGAAACTCGACACTCTCATGGTCTAAGGAATTATGCAAACGTTAACTTTCTCTGTGTTATTAACCATTAACTTGTGACGAATGTATCTCATAGCATAACATCAATTCGGGTCGATTCAACACAAGTGTTCTCCTAACATTGTGCCCTCAAAGTTGCCGGCATAGTCATGCCTATGATCAGGAAAACATAACCATCATGCAACACTTGAGCTAGTCTTAGAGGCCAGACTAGGAATACATTTTACCGTTTATTATTCCACACGTGCATATGAGTCTTCCTCCAAGCCTCGTGGTTATTGTAGACTCGAGAACCATAGCAGTTATAGCATGGAACATAAACATAATTATGAACATGGAGATAAACAATAACATTTATTATTGCCTCTAGGGCATATCTCCTACTGCGGCCACGTGAATCACCCGCGCCAGGCACAAAATAAGGAGGGGCAACCAAAAAAGCAAGTGTTTTCATGCTCCGCTACCTAGCATACTCTTCTGCTATCAATGCAATAGAAAAATAGAAAAATTTGTTGCTTGATTTCAAAATTTGGGAGTTATCCAAACGGATGCCCCACCCATCGGTCAATGCCAATAATTTGATACAATAACTGCCAGCTAGCATACAAACAAGCTCCCAACCCTTTTGTAAGTAGATGTTTTAGTCTCGACGACTTGTTTCTACTCCCTTCGTCCCGTAATATAAGATGTTATTACACCTCATGTGCTCACAAATTGTATGTAAGCACTACAAGAAATATGTCAACTTGTGACCTTCTGTCAGTGACCCTGGAAGAAATGGCCATAAATCTACGACCATTTGAGACCAATTGGTCATAAGCTGTTCGGGGGGCTCCAAACCCAAAACCATAACGACCATTTTGGTCAGAAAGGTCGTAATGTCCTTACACGAAATGGTCGTAAAGCAGACAGCACTGGTCCGCTGCCTTATTTCTAGCTGATCACGACCAATATAGATGGTCATAGCCTTGTAAATTGTGGTGCATTGCGATGATTAGGTGCCACCTCATCAGTTTTGCCTATGTGTCATGTCCATGTGTCAATTTTTGCCTATGTGTCATGTCCATGTGTCAATTTTTGCCCTAGGTTGTGAAGCAGCCTACATTTTTGTCATTCCCAAAATTCCCAAAAAATTCTCATAAATTCTTTGGATCATATCTTCCTCAAATATGTCAAAACCCTTCCTTGCCTAGTTCAAAAATAATTCAGGAATATTCATTTTCCTATTCTGTTCAGAACAGCACTTTCTGAAGGAAGTGCTATTTATATTTTCTTGATTGCCCTCAAAATTTTTGGGCACTCTTTCCTATCCAAATCATTGCATCATGACAAAATTCAGCTCCATTTGCCTAGTAAATCTTCCTCAGCAAATTTCCAAATTTATGTTCAGCTAGAAGCTTTGTGAAGGAAGTACTAGCTAGGCATATCCTAATGAGTTGAATTTTTGCCACATCTTCTATATGCCCAAATAATAGCTCTCCACAAAATTTGAGCCCCATCTAACAATCCATGTGAGCTCACCATCCAATCTTTGTTTCTGGTAATATTTTCAGTTTGTGAAGCAACTATATTTTATATTGCTTTATAATTGCTAAAAATTTACCAGGACATGACCCTTCCCATAGAACCTCCCTCCACCAAATTTTAACTTATTTAATTTAGCCAATGTCCCTCAATATGTTTCCCAATTTTCTGTTTAGTGGAGAGCATTGTGAAGGAAGTACCATTTTTATTTATCCAAATGGTATTAAATTTTTACAGTGCCTTCATATGCCCAAATTATCATCCTCCTCCAAATTACAGCTCAATCCAATCATCTGTGTGAGCCCAGCTTCAATTTATATATTCTGGCCAGATTGGCACATTGCAAAGCAACTGCTATCTAGACCCCTCCTATTGCCCTCAAACTTTTTGGGCAACCTTCCATATCCAAATCATTGCCACACGCCAATATTCAGCTCTATTTTCCTAGTAAATCTTCCTCAGCAAATTTCCAAAGTTTCTATCCAGAGAGAAGCTTTGTGAAGGAAGTACTAGCTAGGCTTATCCAAATGATCTGAGATTTTTCCAAATCTTCCATATGCTAAAATCATCACTCTCCACAAAATTTGAGATCTATACAGAAATCCATGTGAGCTCATCATCCAATCATTTATTCTAGTCATATTTCCAGTTTGTGAAGCAACTATATTTTATATTGTTTCATTATTGCTTAAAATTTACCAGGGCATGATCCTACCTATATAACTTCCCTCCACCAAATTTGAGCTCATTTCATTTAGCCAATTTCTCTCAATAATTTTCCCAAGTTTCCGTCCAAAGAAGAGCATTGTCAAGGAAGTACCACTTTGGCATGTCCAAATGGTATCAAATTTTTACAGTGCTTTCCTATGCCCAAATGACCATCCTCCACCAAATTTCAGCTCAATCCATTCATTCATTTGAGCCCAGCATCAACTTTCATATTTCTGTCCAATGTGGTACTTTGCAAAGCAAGTGCCACCTAGGCTCCTCCATTTGAGCTGCAAATTTGCCAAGACAGTCTCCTTAGTAGATGATCATCCTTAGCCAAAACTCAGGCCCATTGGCCATGTGCATTTCCCTCACCGCTAATCAAACACTTGGCTGCTAATTCATGTTTGAGCTTAGTTCAGTCTCCTCGTGAGATTCTTCTGTTGTCTTCTTCTTCCTAACACCTACCGGGGGAGTGCCCAACCCATCAGACATGCCTAGGCCGCCCAGAACACATGGCAACGCCACGGTCACGTGGTGACCACGCGGCTGGCATGCCAATTTACTCGCTCTAGAGTTGGGGTCCTCGTCCACCGTCCAAACCTCGACGTCTCGCCACCACACCATGTATCTCTGATTAAATAGATACTTTTGTACCTAAAATGTTTTTTGGAAAAAATAAAGATCAAACTATGAGGCAGTTGTAGTTCAAACTTGACCCACTTCCTACTGAATCGGCGGAAATTTGTCTTTTTCACGAGAGGTGGATCAAAGCTTTTGACACCCAACCATTTGGTCAATTGTACATTAAATATGGCCTAATATGTTAGAAAATTGATTTGGTCCAATTTGGCAACAAATATATGGTAGGTCCTTCACAAAAAAACTCATTTTGGGCACTTGAAAAATGGAAAATGAAATTTTTCGTCCAAAGAAAATGAAAAATTCCTTAGGCAACATTGTTTGCCATTCCAAGATGCACCCTTGTGCACAATATGAGAACATTTGAACAAACTATGCCATGCATGTGCCCATAAGATTGATCATTTGGCTTGAAAGCCATGAATCTTCACACATGATAGCTCATTTCTGAGAACACTTTTTTAAAATAATTGCCGTATTACAAGTTTATTATTTTTCCTGGTAACTTGGTCTCATATAATGACACAATGCGAAGGTTTTTCAATTTTTTTGAATTATTTGTGCCCATTTCAAAATGCGGTCAAAACGGCGGGCATGACCGTTCCTAGCTAGTGGTTCAATCTTGGAAAACTTTTGGTTTTTATCTGATTAAATAGATACTTTTGTACCTAAAAATGTTTTTTGGAAAAAAACATGAGCAAACTATGAGGCATCTGTAGTTCAAACTTGACCCGCTTCCGGCTGAATCGGCGGAAATTTGTCTTTTTCACGAGAGGTGGATCAAACCTTTTGACACCCAACCATTTGGTCAATTGTACATTAAATATGGACTAGTATTTTAGAAAATTGATTTGCTCCAATTTTGCGACAAATATATGGTAGGTCCTTCACAAAAAAACTCATTTTGGGCACTCAAAAAATGGAAAATGAAATTTTCGTCCAAAGAAAATGAAAACTTCCTTAGGCAACATTGTTTGCCATTCCAAGATGCAAACTTGTGCAAAATATGATATCATTTGAACAAACTATGCCATGAATGTGGCCATAAGATTGATCATTTGGCTTGAAAGCCATGAATCTTCACACATGATAGCTCGTTTCTGAGAACACTTTTTTAAAATAATTGTCGTAGTCTAAGTTTGTTATTTTTCCTGGTAACTTGGTTACATATAATGACACAATGCGAAGGTTTTCCAATTTTTTGATTTTTTTTGAATTTTTCATGCCCATTTCAAAATGCGGTCAAAACGGCGGGCATGACCGTTCCTAGCTAGTGGTTCAATCTTGGAAAACTTTTGGTGTTTCTCTGATTAAATAGATACTTTTGTACCTAAAAATGTTTTTTGGAAAAAATCATGAGCAAACTATGAGGCAGTTATAGTTCAAATTTGACCCGCTTCCTGCTGAATCGGTGGAAATTTGTCTTTTTCACGAGAGGTCGATCAAAAGCTTTTGACACCCAACGATTTGGTTAATTGTACATTAAATATGGCCTAGTATTTTAGAAAATTGATTTGGTCCAATTTTGCAACAACTATTTGCTAGGTCCTTCACAAAAAACTCATTTTGGGCACTCGAAAAATGAAAAATGAAATTTTCGTGCAATTAAAATAAAACCCCCATCCCAATATACACACAGGTGCACAATATTGGATCATTTTCACAAAATATGGTCCAATTTTCCATCAAAGATTTCATAGGTCCTTAAAAAACATTTTTACACTCAGAAAATAAACTTAATTCTCATTGGTGGAAATGTTTGTGCCATGGATCGATGACATGGCACACATCCATCCATCCATCTATCCATCGATCCCACAGCGAACCCACCCAACCCCTCGAACCTCCTCCCTTCCAGATCGCCGCCGCCACCTCCTCCCTTCCAGATCGCCTCCTCTCTTCCAGATCACCGCTGCCACTCCTCCTCTCTCCCCTCCCCCACGGCCTCCTCCTCTCTCCCCTCCCCTTCCCTCACCAAAAGGGAGAGAAAAACTCGAGGGAGGGAGATCCATCGCGATCCATGTCCCCCGCACCACTCCTCGCCACCACCACCACCTACGGCGCCCGATCCCGCCTGAATCCGGTGTCCTCCGGTGGCGCCCAGCACACCACGGTGACTCCCTCCCTCCACTCCTTCCTCCCATCACCCCAAACCCTAACTCCCACTCCCACTTCCTCCGCATCGCCTTCCCCTCGTTCTCTCCCATCGGTCCCCCGATTCAGATCGATGGCGACGCCGCACGACCTTTCCGCCGCCGCCCAGGCACTTCCTCCCTTCCGCCGCCGCCGCCCAGGCACTTCCTCCCTTTCACCGTCGCCCAGGCACCTCCTCCCTTCCGCCGACTCCTCCTCTCATCCGCACCCGCCCCTCCCGTTCGATCTGACGCAACATATCGACCACCGCCCTCATAAGTCTCGCCGGAGAGAGAGGAGATGTCGCCCAGCAACCACGGCGTCGCGGCTGGCTTGCTCGCCAGCGCGCCCGTGCGTGCTTCGATGTGCGACGCTCCGTCGAGCTGGCCGGACCGCGGCGCGTGCGTGGCCTACCTAGGGTTTGCGGTGGCAGCGCTACACGCCGGCCGCGGGTCTCCGGCCGCCAGGAAGGCAACGGCGACGACCTCGTCGCATAACTGCGATAGGCATCGACGACGGGGACCAGATCATCACCTGGCGCTGGAGACCAGGTGCGACCGCGACAACATCCCCTGGTGCGACTGCGACATCATCGCCGTAAGAGCTCCCCTGTTTCGCCTCAGCCCCTCGCTTTGCTTGATGGTTGAATCTGTCGCCTGTGGTAGCCTGCGCTGTAGATGGTGCCTTACCATGTTTGTTCAGTTAGTTGATGTCATTATTTACTGGTAGCAGCATGGATTTACCAAGTTGGGATGTTGGGATACTTGGATTCCCATTTTGTCTCTTGTAGCACCGAATGCTAGTATGTGTTTTACTAAAGTCATCAGATAGTTAACTCACTGTGAGATGTCCACTCTTGTTTTGTTAACAAACATGAACTGTTAAGTCATCTATTCCTGGCTGTTGCTTTTGTTCAATATATATGTGTGCTTTCTGTTCTTTTGCAATGTTCACAAACTATTCTGTTTTGTTAATTATATGTTCGATGAGCAACCAGAGCTTATAGTTCTGATTCTGATGATTATTGACGGTTATGTATGTACATAGGGATGTGAAAGAGAGGTTGCAAAGGCTGCAACCGAGGAACAGAAAAATGATAGCATTATGACGCTATTTTGGGCTCTCGTCCATTCCAAGCAGACTGATGATGTGAACCGTGGAATTGGCATGATTGAAGGTCAGACACCTTTTTTTGCAACGATGAAAATTATCTACTTGCAGCCTACTACCTTACTTCGCCATCGTTTCCTCTCAACTCTGTTTTGATCAACTTGTTTGTTTTACTTGTACAGTTTCTCTTGATAAAACCACCAACCCACTACTGACAAGAGAAAAATTCTATTTGTTGGCTGTTGGGCACTACAGAAATGGTAATTACGTAAGAAGCCGACAACTCGCGGACCGTTGTTTGGCGGTATTCCTGCAATATTTCTACCTTCTTATTGCCTTATACAATGCATACCTTCTTGATGTCTAGTTGGTCTTTCTGCTGGTAAAAGGGAAAGAATACTTCACTGGTTTCAGGTTAACTGCAAACCAATTAAAAGGGAAAGAAATACTTCACTGTTTTTAGGTTAAACCAAATAAAAGATCATCATCGTGTCTAGATGATTCTACTGTGCTGCTGGTTTTGAAGTTCCATTCGGTTTATCTATGCTGCATTGCAAATTTGCAATGATGCTTGTTACCTAAGAAACCAGCGAATTAGAGGCTTGAGATTTCAATAGTTTGGAGGAGAAACCAGTGAATTCAGATTTGGGTGAGAAATCTATTCTGGTTTCAAATAAATAGGTTTATTTTTTTTGAACTATGCATAGATTTGTAAGCATATGTGGTTATAGGTTGCTGTGATGAATATAAATATTAACAAGTGCTCATGCATGGCGGTATACTAGATACCATTGTTTTTACTGTTTTATCGACATGCTCTTCCTGAATCTTTGGTTTATACGTGTAAACTGTAAATTGCTAGCTACTGAGTACTTTTTAGTCATTGAACGAACTCATACTGGTTAGTGTTGGTCATATCCAAGTAACCTAGATACCCACCAGACTATCCATTTCCCAAAGCTATAGTGATACATTATGTACTACACTTCTAATGCTTATCCAAGTTCATTGTTATGTTCATGGTAACTAAGTATCGAAATATTTGCTAATTGTGTACCAAAATATGACCCACGTACAATGGATAAATCATGCTGCTTCTGCTACCATAACTAGTTTTCTTGTTTACCATCCAGGTACAATGGGAGCAAGCTCATCCTCCTCGTCCCTAGCTACTGTACGACTGCCGCCCTGCATACACCCTCCAGTTCCTGGAGCATCTGGACCTCTTATTGTACTAGCTGGTATGCGCGTATCGGTGTCTCTTAGCTGTTCTGCTTGAACCGTAATCCTGATGTATGATGATCATTGTCTGGTTTGGTAGATCTATTCTGCTGGTGCTTAAAATTTTACATGCCTGGATTCTGATTGAACTCGTTCTTACTCTTTTCATTTCTATGATCAATTTAGTATTGCATATGTCAGTATAATATATACCAAAAATTCCCAGCTAGCGAGAATATTTTAGTCACTCCATGAACACATACTGGTTACTGTTAGTTATACTATTTATGTACATGGAATTTGTTACCAATTCTTGCTTATAAACTATTGGATCCCTCATTGGCTACTGTTAGATGTTGTGTGCACGTTCTTATTCTTATTTTTTTTTCACAGGTGAAATGCGAAGCCGTGAAGCATCTTATGTGTTGTAATAGTAGGCAGTCGTTGCGGAAAATGCCAACGAAGGCCGAGCTCCAGTGAGCTCGTTTTCAAAATTTATTTTTTCGGAGCCCGAAAAATTCCAAATTTATTTGTGAACACAAGTGCACATGTATACTACGTATGTGCAAAATTTCACGGCATTATACTTTTACATGTGGCGTACAGAAAAAAGACAAATACACATTTTTAAATGGGCCTTTTATTTTTGTTATTGGGCCGGAATTTTGTTTTTTTTGTACAGCCTACAAATCACAACATTTTTCGACAAAATTCAACACTTTCCTGCGGAATACATATATGTTTCCATGGATTTTTTTTTCAGAATTTTTTGAAACTTTTAAATATGCTTTTTGATATTTTCAAAATAAAGAGCTCACTGGAGCTCGGCCTCCAAAAATCCGCGTCCGCAGTCGTAGGCATATCTGGGTTGTAGTATAGTGTAAACATTGTAATAGACTAATTTAGTGTTTTGGATGAATTTCATTTGCTCTCTGGTCTGTTTGAAATATTGATTGTGTATGTGATTTGAATATGAATGAAATGGAAACCTGACAAGTGGGACCCGCTTATGATAATTGCTTGACAAATTTTGAAATGTTTTACATGTGTGACCAATTATGAAATCAACATGACAAGTGGGACCAATCTGACTAGTGGGACCAGCACTAAAATAAAATCGCCAAAAATAGAAAATCAATAGACTGTAAAGGCCACGGCTCAGAAATAAAAAAGGCTTGGCCCATGTAACTGACCAAAATTGATAATAAAAATAATAAATGGGCTGAATTAATGGGCTCGGCCCATATAGACACCGAATTGGACCGGGCTGATTCTTATCAACGACCAATTCAATTGGTCACAAATTTGCCACGTCAGCTTGCCACGTTGGATCCGACGTGGCCTGGGCAGACAACCAGTGACGAAAGCAATTGGTCGTAGAATCTACGACCTTTTATTTTGGTCGTAACCTTCTACGACCATATCACAAAGAAGGTCGTTAAGTTTCATTAAAGACGGCCAGCTTTTGACCAATTGTTTTTGGTCACAAAAAGGTCACAAATGGAAAACAATGACCATTCAGTGACCAATATTGATGGTCGCAAGTTAGCATATTTCTTGTAGTGAATAACGTCATATATTATGGAGCGGAGGGAGTATTTTAATAAGTTATGATTGTGTGCATTTGAGAATCCAGAGGACAAGGGTTTTGCGCTTCTTCTTTTTAATAAAAATGATTTTAACAAATATTAAAACTTTCGGTTAAAACATATTAAAAAATTATTTTGTTAGAAAACGGATTTTTTTCTTTGCTTAGAAACATCATTGATAACAAAAAGAATTATGGGCACGTGTAGTAGAACTTACTAGTTGAACAGAACATTTTATTATGCAGGAAAAAGATCCATCAGATAGCAATGGTGTACACAAAATGCATGCATTTCTTGACAAGAGATTGAGCTCTGCTCTTGACTTGAGATAGACTGCAGCACATGCAAATGAAATGCTTGCAAGTTGGAATGCCATAACAATGGTAGAAGATGCATTTCACAACAGGATTAGCACCAAGCGTAATATCCCCCGATTTAAATACCCTACTGTAACACCCCCATGCATTATGCTACAGTAATCCTTCATGATTATGCTAAGTCACTTTGATTTGCAAAGAATGACCACAGTGGAATCATATCTCATTTCAAATTCCACCACCAAAATCAATTCAAATTGCAAGTGAAATTTGAAGTTGCACAAACATGGTTGTAAAATAGTCCATCATTTAGCAAATATTCCATAACAAATATTTGTTAAGGAAAATAACATCACCTATTTGCTTAAATGGGCTATAGCAATTAAAAAAGTGCCAAATCAGCATTTTTAAATGCCTTTTCATTTGTGAAAATTTCAAATGAGTTCGAATGCCTTCCAAACTTTTTATGGCAGTGCCAAATATTGCTATGCAATTAAATGGCCAAGCTCCACATTTTTGCAAAGTCATTTGGTGGCTTAATTAAATGATTTTAAAGAAATAGAAAAAGAAAAGGGAAGAAGGCCTAACCCACTGTGCACTTAAGCCTCTGGGCTACAGTGCGGCCCAGCCTACTCCCCCGGTCATCCCTTACCACTCGTCGCGCTGTCGGCCACGCACGCGCCCGTAGCGCCGATGGAGCACGCGTCGGGCATTCGACGCTCTCTCCCTCCTCGGGAACCCTAGGCCCCCTCCTTTTCCCTCTCGCGCCTCTCTAACCCCCGATCCCGAGCTCCATCGTGCGCCCGCCGTCGCGCCATCGTCGCCGTCGCGGCCACCGGCCTCCCCGGTGCCCGGGAGGACGCCCACGAGTTGCGCCGTCCTCGTCTACATCGATTGCGCGCACCTGTTCGACCGGAGCCGCCCCGAATCGCCGCCATCGTCCCGTCTTCTCCGGCCACGGCCGCGGCACCGCGCCGCTCGATCCCCTCGGCTCCGACCACCCCCGGCTCCCTGAGCCCCCCTACACGCTTCACGGTGAGCCACTGCGCCGGATGCGCCCTTCCTCTCTCCCTCTGGTCGCCCGTAGCTTCGATTCCGTCGCGCCCGAAGCTCCTCGCCGCCGTTCGCCTCGCCACCGTGGCCACCGCACGCACAGCTCGCGTCCGAGCCCCGCGTCGTGCTCAGCGCGCCTCCAGGAGGACAACGCTGCCCTCTGCGCCGCTTGCCGTGCCCCGCAGCCTCGATCCCGAGCACTCCGTGCTCCGGCCGCCGCCTCGGCTCAACGCCGGCGCCGCTGCAGGACACTCCAGCTACTGCCGCCGCCACCACTCGACGCGCCACTTCGCCCGCGTTCGATCCCGACCAGCCGCGCGCGAAATGGTGGCCGGTAGATGAATCCCGCCGCCCTCCCGAGCCGCGCCGCCGCGGAAATGGTCGCCGGAGCCAACTCCGGCACCGCCGCTGACGTGGCCGTCCATGGGGCCCACCCCGGGTCACTGCAGGTGGGTCCCGTGGGCCCCGTTGACCAAGTCAACGTGCTGACTAGGCTAGCCCCAGTCACTGACGTGTGGGCCCTCTGCCACTAATTAGGATTCGTTTAAATTTTTTAATCTGTTAACTAAATGTACCACTGACATATGGGACCCACTAGTTAATTAACATAATTAGTTAAATTAAACTTCTGTTAAATAAATTTGTCAATGACAGGTGGGACCCCCTGGTCAGTTTGACCAGCCAAAGTCCACAGTTGACTGCTGACTGGGCAGTCAACTGGGCCCCACTGTCAGCCACATGTGCACTCTGTTGGGTACATTTCTGGGTACCCGTAGCATTTTATCCATTTAATTTCGAATTTGGTTTAATTCCAGAAATTCCAGAAATTGTTTAAAACTTTGAAAAATCATATAAAATAAACCGTAACTCGGATGAAATTGTTTTCTATATGAAAAATGATCAGAAAAATAAGATGAATCCGAATACGCCATCCAAATACCTGTCACATGCCTCCAACACTGCAAACATGGAACCTTCCCCTCCGGATCGTCTGTCCGATAATTACCTAAAGCCGAGAAAATATTCCCAGATATTTTCCTGCTCCGTCTGTAACGTTTAGCGCCGCATTAGGTCACCCCCAGCTCAGCATATCGCCATGCCATGCTTTGTGATGCATCTGTGTGCTTTGTATTTACTGTTTCTTCCCCCTCTTCTCTCCGGTAGACCCCGAGACTGTTGTTGACCCCGAGAACGACTACGTCGTCGACGACCTGTCCTTCTCAGCAGAGCCTCCAGGAAAGCAAAACCCCCTTGATCATCCCTATAACGCCCATTCTTTCTCTCCCATGCTTGCATTAGATTTTGCTACTGTATTCGAATGCTCCTATTCTGATGCATAGCCTGATTTTGTAACCTGATGTTGATACTTTATCTGTTGTGCTATATGCTTAGTATAGGCTGGTTAGTGATCCATCAGTGGCCCCATACCCTTGTCCTTGTTGCCATGCTTTACTACTGATGACTCGATCATTGTGATCGACGTGCAGAGACCGACACAGCACCGCACACCCCCTTAGTTGTACGACTCTGTAGAGCTACTATCGAGTGCCGAGGGTGATACCTCCTACCTCACTTCTGATGATATCTCTGTAGCGTAGCTAGTCGGTTGTGGGTTACCGAGGGTGATTCCTCTTTCACCACCTCCGATGATACCTCTGTCGTGCAGCCCCTCAAGTGTGAACCCATCGAGGGTGATTCCTCCAAGTTCACCTTGACGGTTACATCGAGTAGGAATCCAATGAGGGTGATTCCTCGGATTTCCCCTTGATGTTATGGACACACGGTTACCATATTTTTACCTCAGTCCCTGGTTGAAGTTGGGTCGACCCCGAGGGGTACCCGCGAGAGATGTGAAATCGGGTTGACCGTGAGGGTACCCGCGAGATAATTACGCGGCACGGCCGGGCAGGCAGACCGCCCCAGGAGAGGCGTGGGCCTGACCCTTGCCGTAAGTCCGCAAGACGGGGCGACAGGAGCACTGATCGTCACCGCGAGCTCCCAACTCACTAACGGTTTGGATATGAGATCTGAGTAGGCCTCTGGCCTTTTCGCACTAACCACCACGCGTGATACGTTATGGGCACTCGGCGTCGTACGATTCTCCCGAAAGCTCTGTCAGACGTCCAGTTTAGCATTGTGGCCGGGTCGGATCGGCGCCATCCAGGACAGAGGTGGTGCCTGGATCCACCTGTGCACAATGACCCGGAGTGAAAAGGGCGATGGGCCCAAGACCCCTGAGCGCTTATGATGTAGACCGGCGGCGACCTTTCTGCGGAGCCTAGGTAGGACTACGTCGTGTCGATCAGCCAAGGCCGGGCATGACCAGGAAAAGTGTGTCCGGCCAGAGTTAATCGAGCGTGTTGGGTAAGTTGGTGCACCCCTGCAGGGAAGTATATCTATTCGAATAGCCGTGCCAACGGTAACGGACGCTCGGAGTGTATCCCGATCTACTACAACTAGAACTGGATACTTGTGACACTAAACTGATATATGGCTCCGGGATCGCTTTCTCGCAGGGAGTCGAGGAAGGATCTCTGGGCATTGCTATTATATAATTAATGCTTTATTATATGTTACTCTACTCTCTTCTGTTGCTGCAAGATGCTGGAAGATGTTAGTCTTCGATAGGCTAGGCCTTCCCCTCTATTCTGGCATTTCTGCAGTTTAGTCCACAGATACAGCCCCTTTCCATTGATACCGATGCATAATTAGCATAGCTCTGATATAAGTCCTGCGAGTACTTTGGATGAGTACTCACGGTTGCTTTGCTACCCCTTTTTCCCCCCATACCTGATTGCTGTGATCAGATGATGGAGCCCCGGAGCCAGCTGACCCCGTCGACGACTACTACTACCCCGACGGAGCCTACTACTACGTGGAGACCGACGACCAGGAGTAGTTTCGGAGGCTCCCAGGCAGGAGGCCTGCGCCTTTTCGATCTAGTGCCGTTGTTTTGCTCAGCCTTCTTAAGGCAAACTTGTTTACTCTTTACGTCTGTACTCAGATGATGTTGCTTCCGCTAACGCTTGTACTCAAGTTTATATATTCGAGCCCTCGAGGCCCCTGGCTTGTAATATAAAGCTTGTATGACTTTTAATTTGTGTCTAGAGTTGTGTTGTGATATCTTCCCGTGAGTCCCTGGGCTTGATCGTGCGCATTTGCGTGTATGATTAGTGCACGATTGAGTCGGGGGCGCCACACCTACTATGAAATTAAAGTTCACTAGCTAGGACTACCATCAAAGATGAACTGCATCTGCTAATTAACATCACCCACATAGTTTCAGTTGGATCTCCAAAATAACCCGCGCTGGGCGCAAAAAGCCGGAGGTACAACCAAAAAAGCAAGCGCTTTCACAGCTGTAGGGGCGGATCTTCGAGATGGCAGTGGGCCCCACTTGCGGCATCGGGCGACAGTCATCATCTGGAGCGGTGTCCGATGAGACGTGGGTGGTCGGCGATGGCGTCACGTGGCCATGGCATGGGGACGACCGCTATGGTTGATGGGGCATTACAGGTGATGGGCATTCATGTGCACTTTTGAATTGTGCGTGCACCCACCCTACCAAAACGTGGGAGCGCCAATTCGTTGAGGAAGGATGTTGCGGCCACGTGAATAACACGCGCTGGGCGCAAAAAGTCAAAGGTGCAACCAAAAAAGCAAGCACTTTCACAGCTGCAGGGCGGATCTTCGAGATGGCAGCGGGTCCCAATAGCGGCACCGGGCGACAGTCATCGTCTGGAGCGGTGGCCGACGAGACGTGGGTGGTCGGCGATGGCGTCACGTGGCCATGGCATGGGGGCGACCGCTATGGTCGATGGGGCATTCAAGGGCACTTCTGAATTGTGCGTGCACCCACCCTACCAAAATGTGGGAGCACCAATTTGTTTAGGAAGGATGTTGCGGCCACGTGAATAACCCGTGCTGGGCGCGAAAGCCAGAGGTGCAACCAAAAAGGCAAGCGCTTTCACAGCTACAGGGGCGGATCTTTAATATGGCAGTGGGCCCCACTAGTGGCACCGGGCGACAGTCATCGTCTGGAGCGGTGGCCGGTGACACGTGGGTGGTCGGCGATGGCGTCACATGGCCATGGCATGGAGGCGAACGCTATGGTCGATGGGGCATTACAGGTGATGGGCATTCAGGGGTCCTTTTGATTGTACATGCACCCACCCTATCAAAACGTGGGAGTGCCAATTCGTTGAGGAAGGATGTTGCGGCCACGTGAATAACCCGTGCCGGGCACAGAAGCCGGAGGTGCAACCAAAAAAGAAGTGTTTTCACACTCGACTAGCTACTCCCTCCCGATCTTAAATTATGAGACGGAGGGAGCAAGTAGCGTACTCTTCTGCTACCAAGAAACCAAAAAAATAAAATCAATTGCTCATATCTGAAGAAAAAAAGTTCCAGTAGACAACAATGGTGTGATCTTCCAACTGTATACAAAATGCATTTCTTGACATCAGATTGAGCTCTACTCTTGCTAGAGATAAATTGCAACAGATACATTTCACTACAGGAAGAAGATGAATTTGACAACAGGATTAGCACAAAGCATAATATCCTCCGATTTAAACACCCTACAATGACATGAAAGTTCACTGGCTAGGCCTGCGTCAAAGATGAACTGCATCTACTAATTAACATCACCCAAATAGTTTCAGCTGGATGTCCAAAATAAGTAAGCACGAACTGCCTTGAATGCATCGTTTGTTTCCCATCAGCAGCAGCGGAGCTAATCAAACCAATGCGTCGGACCATGGGGAGAGCTTGTCGATGCGGATGTGCAGGGGAACTTCGATGGACGCCGCCCCGTCCCCTGCTGCTGGAACCAGGTACATCGGCGGCACCGTCAGGAACGTCGGCTCCCCCGCGGCGACCACCGCGCCGGGCGACGAGCTGCTCCTCATGTGCATATCCACCAGCACCATGTCCTCCTTGCTGCAGTTCGCCGCCGCCGCCGGGGGCGGCTCCAGGTTGACCCACATCTTGCAGGTGAACCGGGGCCGCGTCGCCGCGCTCGCCCTGGCGCACACCACGGACACGGCGGCCGCGCCGGCGCCGAGCGCGCCCACGGTCAGGAGGAACACGCGGTTGTCGTCGCCGCCGAGGAGCACCAGCCGCGGCGCCGACACCGGCAGGCGAAGCTGGCTGACCTTACCGTACTGCACGGCGCGCACCGGCACCGAGTGGACGGTGTGGAGGTGACCGGCGAGCGCCTGCGGCGCGCCGACGTAGCCACAGCCGGGCTCCGTGCAGTGGCAGGGCGCGTGCGGGCAGGCGGTCTGGTGCTCGGCGACCTCGTGGTAGGTCACGTACCTCTGGCAGCCGGCGTTGGGGCACCCGATCCTGGTGGAGGAAACCACGGCGTCCAGCGCGGGGCAGGGGTCGAAGAAGCCGGCGCCGTCCACGCACGTCTTGCACTGCCCGCAGGGCAGCTGCGCCACGCAGCCGCCGCAGGCCAAGTGCCCCGCTTTGCACTGCAGGAACACAAATCGGTGATGGCCCGTAAATCAGCAAATCTTCAGGAGGGAAAGAATCGATCTTTCACCGGCGCCAATCGAGGAAGAAACAAAGAAAGAAAGAGAGGAACCTGGAAGACGGGGGGCTTGAAGGGGACGGTGCAGAGGGGGCAGTGGAGCACTTGCTTGTCGATCCTCACGGCGAGCTCCACTCTAGGGCTGTACGGCGCCGCCGCGACGATGGCGCCTCCGTCTCCTCCTCCGGCCGCGAGCTCTTGCTTCACGTGGCCATCGGGCAGGTCCAGCCGCGCCTTCTTGGCGCTCTCGTCGGCCTTGTCCGGCGAAGCCCTGGTCCTCCCCTCGACGGCGGCGCCCTGCATCCTGGCTGGCCTTTGGGGAAAGAAAACTTTTTCTAGGAGGTGGGAGAGGAGGAGGAGAAGAGCAGAGGTCCAAGAACAAAAGGGGCCGACGCAGCTACACTACACTGTAAAAAATGCTTCCTCATTGACCGGTGCTCGATAGCGCTTGCCACTGTTCCACACAACACAACCCCTTGCACTGTGCCTTGCCGATGTTCTTCATGATAAACGAGCCAAAATGGTTTGATATGCACATTACTGTCATAATGCCCTAACCAGCTGCATGTATGTTATACCATTAGTTTATAGCTAAAAAATGTACTGTATTATATTTTGATACGGAGGTAGTGATACGTGTTTGGCAAAGCAAATATCTACAATACTCGATTATTCCTCTCCATCCTTTCCATATCTAGCAGTTGTTGTAATTAGCGTAATCAGTCAATTATGGTTAGGATAGTAATTGTGAGTACTTGTATATATTTTGTATAAGCATCTATTGCGTTCTTAACCAGCTGCATCTATTACTATGAGATATCACTGTTAAGATATTTTGTTTATGTTGTGATTACTTCCTTGCATATACTCGATTGTGGGTCATCATTGTGGTTTCCATTCCCAAACTTATATGGTATAGATATAAGCCGTGCTCTTGAGCAATTTCATTATTGCTAGTTTATCCATATATTCATGTTTTCTTTCTTTTAAGTACCTACAAGTGTGTGATAAAAGGTTGACTATTGCAGGCCCATGTTGTTCTAGAAAAATTGAGGAACATAAATGTAAGCACATGTTTTTTTTTTGCACAGTTTCCTGCTTCATTGATTCACGGTGGAGTACTTTTGACTCCATCGCCAGATTACAACACCATCAAACACGTGGGAGGCCATAAAAAGAAAAAGATACATGTGTAAGCACAAGGGACACGCGTAACCAAATAGTACTCCGTATAAAGCAGCACACAGACGCGTCACAACTTCTCACCAAGGTCACGACACATCCAGCCTTTCCCACCGTCATCGACCGACACATACGCCATGGCTGATGTGCTGGCTGTCACCAGCAAATAACAACAACATGACCACAAGCCTCCAAAAGATCCCTGGAATAGGGTACTGAATTTTGTAGCTGCTTGAAATGGAGTAGGAGAAATAACCCCTTGGTTCGGCAGATGCCATCCAGAAGCAATGAGCAATCCATCGGTCACCACACCACGCAACCACCTAGTCCAGAGACTTCTAAGCAGACATCTGTAGCTGGAAGTTATAGAGATACATGGGGCTAACCAGAGAGGACACCAACCAAGATTGTCCTCGCATCAGTGCATGAGAAAGGCTTGAACAACGTTGCCGGAGCTCGAAAGAGCTAACACCAAGGATGATGTGGAAAATCAAGTATCGGTTCCCAACCAACCTGTGCTAACCACCAGGCGACAAAACATAGAGAGTAGAAAACACATCCAAGATTGCAATAGGGGTTACGCTTCACCTAATATCCTAGAAACAACATAGTGGAGAATAGGTAGCAGGAAAGCTTATTTGAACCTAAGGGGAGACAAGAATGGAATGACCTCCAGATCAGAACACGAACCGCCAACATAATCCCGAAATCAAGATATGTGAGAATAGATCTAGGCAGGACAAAACATAGGCAATGATTATTTAATGTGGAAACGAGAAGCCAAACAATGAGGAGCAGGAGTTCGTAGAGGATGACACCTATTCCTAGCTTGGCATCCAATCGACATAGGCTTCTCCAAGCCGGCTTGATAGCCCCAAAACCCGCCATAAGGGATGCACAAAAGGACTACCTTTTTTGATAATCTACTACTACTAGAGAGCGACGGCGAAAGAACACCTAGCCCCTAATGAGGGTTTTGGTGTTGATGGCATTATGATTAGAGGACTAACTATGTTTCGAGTGTGCTTCCAGTATACACATCTTATGGAATGGAGTATAAAAGTTGGTCAGTGATACGTCTCCAACATATCTATATTTTTTGTATGTTTCATGCCTACTATCCTTTAAGTTTGCAAAGTTTTAAAGCTTTTTGAGGGACAAACCTATTAATTCAGTGCCGAGCACCAGTTCCGATTTTCTGCAATTTTTTGGAATCTCAGAAAATCACCACAGAAAAAGTCGTAGAAAAATTAGAAAAAATAGAAGGTCTTTTTGTGCCGGAAGTAGACCAGGGCACCTGGGCCCTCTGCATGGAGGGCCTCATAGGGCATAGGCATACAGAGGCCAGAGGCGCCTTGGTGGGGCACCTAGGGCCTATGGTGCTCCTCGCCACGGGGGCTCCGGTGCCCAATGGCTATATATACCTCGAAAGCCCTTCCTCAGTTTATCTTGCATTTTTTTCACCGCCACCACTTCGCAATCTGAGGTGATCTTCATTTTCAGTCCTCATCTAGTACTTTGTCGGAGTGGGAATTCATCTCGATCTTCACCGACATCGATCCTCGTGCTCGAACATGAGTTATGAGTACTCTAACCCCTGGACTATGGGTTCATGGCAGTAACCAAGATGTAATCTCTCCACTTTGATGTTCAATACAATAGCTGTATGAGCTGTTGCTACTTGTGAGGTGCGTTGGGATTTTCCCCGAAGAGGAAGGGTGAAGCAGTATAGTAGAGATAAGTATTTCCCTCAGTGAGAACCAAGGTTTATCGAACCAAACGGAGAACCACGCAAATCCTAGTGAATAACACCTGCACACACAAAAGCAAATACTTGCACCCAACGCGAGCAAGAGGGTTGTCAATTGATGACCCACAAGTATAGGGGATCAATCGTAGTCCTTTCGATAAGTAAGAGTGTCGAACCCAACGAGGAGCAGAAGGAAATGACAAGCGGTTTTCAGCAAGGTATTCTCTGCAAGTACTGAAAGTAGCGGTAACAGATAGTTTTGATAGCAAGATAATTCGTAACAAGTAACAAGTATAATAAAGTGCAGCAAGGTGGCCCAATCCTTTTTGTAGCAAAGGACAAGCCGGAACAAACTCGTATAATAAGCAAAGCGTTCTCGAGGACACATGGGAATTTCATCTAGTCACTTTCATCATGTTCGTTTGATTCGCGTTCGCTACTTTGATAATTTGATATGTGGGTGGACCGGTGCTTGGGTGCTGTTCTTACTTGAACAAGCCTCCCACTTATGATTACCCCCTCTCGCAAGCATCCACAACTATGAAAGAAGAATTAAGATAAATCTAACCATAGCATGAAACATATGGATCCAAATCAGCCCCTTACGGAATATCGCATAAACTAGGGTTTAAGCTTCTGCACTCTAGCAACCCATCATGTAATTACTACTCCACAATGCCTTCCCTTAGGCCCAAAGATGGTGAAGTGTCATGTAGTCGACGTTCACACGGCACCACTAAAGGAAGCACAACATACATAGCATCAAAATATCGAACGAATACCAAATTCACATGATTACTTATGACAAGACTTCTCCCATGTCCTCAAGAACAAAAGTAACTACTCACAAATCATATTCATGTTCAAGATCAGAGGGGTATTGAATAGCATTAAGGATCTGAACATATAATCTTCTACCAAATAAACCAACTAGCATCAACTACAAGATGTAATCAACACTACTAGCAACCCACAGGTACCAGTCTGAGGTTTTGAGACAAAGATTGAATACAAGAGATGAAATAGGGTTTGAGATGAGATGGTGCTAGTGAAGATTGGTCCTCCCATGATGAGAGGATCGTTGGTGATGTCGATGGCTTCGATTTCCCCCTCCCGGAGGGAAGTATCCCCGGCGGAATCGCTCCGCCGGAGAGCAAAATAGCTCATGCCCAGGTTCCCCCTCGAGACGGTGGTGCTTCATCCCGAAAGTCTTCGTCAAATTTTTTCTAGGGAAAATGGCTTCATATAGTAGAAGGAGGGGGCCAGAGGCCTGCCAGGCGCCCCACAAGCCAGGGGGCACGCCCAGGGGGTAGGTCGCGCCCCCCAGGCTTGTGGCTTCCTGGTGGGCCCCCTTCTGTTGATAGTATTTTTTATATATTCCTAAAAAATTCTCCGTAAATTTTCAGGTCATTTGGAGTTGTGCAGAATAGCTATCTCTGTTTAACCCCTTTCAAGTCCAGAATTCCAGCTGCCGGCATTCTCCCTCTTCATGTAAATCTTGCAAAATAAGAGAGAAAATGCATAAGAATTGTATCATAAAGTGAAATAATGATCAAAAACATAATAATTATTAGTAGAAAATCATGATGCAAATTGGACGTATCAACTCCCCCAAGCTTAGACCTCGCTTGTCCTTAAGCGAAAGTCGAAATCGATAATCATGACCACATGTTTAGAGAGAGAGACGTCGATAAAAATAAAATACGGACATGGAGCATCATGATCTTTATTATAACACCAATATATCATCATAAAACTTCTCATGAAAAAGTGACAATTCATCCACAAGTTAAAGTATGAACAGTAAACCAAATTGAAAACTTAACAAACTATGATCTCAGTCACTGAAGCAATTGCAATTCATCATATTATTAGAAAGAGTGTATGTAAGAGCTTTGTTTAGCAAATTCACATACTCAACTATCATTTAGTCTTCTATGATTGCTGACACTCACGGCATAATTATGGAGCAAAAGTTTCAGTCGAACACATAGAAAGATAGGGGCTTATAATTTCGCCTCCCAACGTATTTACCTCAAGGGTAATGTCAACAATAATAACTCATGATCACCTACATTCAACTGGATATATATGCATGGATCAATCCCCACCACATGATGCTTGTCAAGAGAGAAAATAAAAACCGAAATAGAGGAGAACACGGTTGACTCTTGCATGAAAGTAAATACATAAAGTAAAAGATAGGCCCTTCGCAGAGGGAAGCAGAGGCTGTCATGCACTTTTTGTTTTTGTATGTGCAAGCTCTTAATGTAAAGGAACTCCACTTTATATTTCCCCTTGTGATAGCGACCTTTATTATGCAGTCTGTCGCTTTTATTCTCCACCATCACAAGATCGTACAAAGCTTATTTTCCCTTACAATAAAAGTTCATACATGTTTAGGAGCAATTTTTATTGCTTTGCACCGATGACAACTTACTTGAAGGATCTTATTCAATCCATAGGTAGATATAGTGGACTCTCATGTCATGAAACTGGGTTTAAGGGTTTTTGGATGCACAAGTAGTATCTCTACTTAGTACATAATTTTGGCTAGCAAAAGATAGGGGGCAAGCACCACATGTTAGAGGATCCAAAACAATATAACTTCTATGTGAATATAAGCAAACATAACCCATTACGTTGTCTTCCTTGTCGAACATCAACTAATTGACATAGAATATTTGATGGGGGCTCACAATCATAAAAGATGTCCAAGATAGTGTATTTATATGTGAGACCTCTCTTCCTTTATTACTTTTTCATGAATTGCAACAATGACCAATGCTATGTTTGTCAACTTCCAAAAAGTTTTATCAATTATACTTCTTTTATGTGAAGTCATCACTCCCCATGGGATTAGCATATGATCTTACTTTATTCTTTCTTTATTTCTAAGATTGGATCATCAAAAGCAAAACACTCAACTCAAACTACTCTTTATTATATAACTTTCACACACGATTACATAGATAGATAGATCACAAAGCAAGCACTCGAAACTAAATCATACTAGAACTTTATTCTTCTAAATCATGAAGTAACTAAGGATCAAACTAAGATAGATAATGATGATAAAAAGTGATGGTGATACAATACCGAGGCACCTTCCCCAAGCTTGGCACAAGCCAAGGGTGGTGCCCATACCCATGTACTCAAATCTCCTTCTTGGGTGATGGTGGTGATGAAGTGATGGGCTTGTCCTCCGTCTTCCAAGGCATAGGCTCTCCATCATAAAAGGACGAACGTGTTTCCGGAGTCCTGAAATTTGCAGCTAAACTCATACCTTTGATCTTGGCCTCATACTCAAAATTTTGGTTTTATAGATCATATATTTGGGCCTGAAGATAATCAATCTGATCATTGAGCTTGAAGATGACGTCCCTGCTACTTGTGAGCTGCGTTGGGATTTCCCCGAAGAGGAGGGGATGATGCAGTACAGTAGAGATAAGTATTTCCCTCAGTTATGAAACCAAGGTTATCAATCCAGTAGGAGAATCACGCAACAACTCGTTAGCAGTACCTGCATACAAAACAACAAATCCTCGCACCCAACGCGAACAAGGGGTTGTCAATCCCTTGGCGGTTAATTGCAAGATTAAATTGTATGGTGATAGATAGATAGATCAAACAAAAATACAAAATAAAATAAATAAAGTAAAATTGCAGCAAAGTATTTTTAGGATTTTCAATATATGATAAAGGTAGACCCGGGGGCCATAGTTTTCACTAGAGGCTTCTCTCTTGAAAATAGCATACAGTGGGTGAACAAATTACTGTTGGGCAATTGATAGAAAAGCAAATAATCATGACGATATCCAAGGCAATGATCATGTACATAGGCATCATGTCCGAGACAAGTAGACCGAAACGATTCTGCATCTACTACTATTACTCCACACATCGACCGCTATCCAGCATGCATCTTGTGTACTAAGTTCATAAAGAACGGAGTAACGCCTTAAGCAAGATGACATGATGTAGACAAAGTAAAATCACGCATGAATAAACCCCATCTTTTTATACTTAATAGCAATGATACATACGTGTCATGTCCCTTTCTGACACTGGGATTGAGCACCGCAAGATCGAACCCATTACAAAGCACCTCTCCCATTGCAAGATAAATCAATCTAGTTGGCCAAACCAAATCAGTAGATCGGAGAGAAATACGAAGCTATAACAATCATGCATAAAATAGTTCAGAGAAAATTCAAATAATATTCATGGATAATTTGATCATAAACTCACAATTCATCGGATCCCAACAAACACACCGCAAAAAGTGATTAGATCGGATAGAACTCCAAGAACATCGAGGAGAACATTGTATTGAAGATCAAAAAGAGAGAAGAAGCCATCTAGCTACTAACTATGGACCCGAAGGTCTGTGGTAAACTACTCACGCATCATCGGAAGGGCAGCAAGGTTGATGTAGAGCCCCTCCGTGATCGAATCCCCCTCCGGCAGAGTGCCGGAAAAGGCCTCCAGATGGGATCTCTCGAGAACAGGAATTTGCGGCGGCGGAAAAAGTATTTCGTGGACTCCTCTATTGGTTTCCCGATTTTAGAGAATTTATAGAGGTGGAATTAGGTCAAATGGAGCAGAGGTGGGCCCACGAGGCACCAGGGTGCGCCACCCCCCCTAGGGCGCGCCCTGGTGGCTCGTGGCCACCTCCTCTGTCTTCTGGCCCTCTCCCGAAGCTTCTAGTGTCTCTTATGTCCAGAAAAAAATCTCCAAAAAGTTTCATGGCATTTGGACTTCGTTTGGTATTGATATCCTGGAAAACCAAAAACAGGCAAAAAAACAACAACTGGCACTGGGCACTAAGTTAATATGTTAGTCCCAAAAAATGATATATAATTGCTTGTAAATGTATATAAAACATCCAAGATTGATACTATAATAGCATGGAACAATAAAAAATTATAGATACGTTGGAGACGTATCAGTCCCCAATATTCTTGCCGTCCACCTTGTGCTCACGGATGAATTCCGTGATCATGGAGTGGTTAGCACAAAGTCCGCGCTCCACCATGCCCTGGCACTTGAAGATCTCCTGTTCCACCGCTTCCAGCCTGGCCTTCTCGCTCCCGATCTTTGTAGGTCCTTGAACGTCCCGGATGTGGAGCACCCCCTCACGCATCTCAATGGCTTGAGGGTGCTTCATCACCTCCGGTAGGTACGGGTTGATGACCTTCTCGTAGAACTAGTCCTTGGATGAGCTTGGAGATGCCATGGCGATCTAGATCTGTCAGAGAAACAGCCCGAAACAAGAACAGAGGAGAAACTTGCGATGCAGTGGTCAAAACACCCGTGAGTATATATAATGAATTTTTCCCATGCAAAACAAGTAATATGGAAGAAAAACAGAGTCGGGGAGGTCCACGAGGGTGCCACAAGCCTGGTAGGCGCGCCCTGGGGGGTAGGGCGCGCCCCACAGGCTTGTCGCCTCCTCGTGCACTTTTCGGACTGTTTATTATTTTCCTAATTTTTTATATATTCCAAAACAGACAGAAAGTACTTTTATGGAAGTTTTGGAGTCGGTTTTCTTACCGTACCACATACCTACTCCTTTTCAGGCTTCTGGAGCATTCCGGAAGGTTTCCTCTATGTGCTCTTCCGGTGTGATTGTTTGAATAATATTAGTTTCAACATTAATGGGCGTACCTGAGATATAATGTTTAATTCTTTGCCCATTAACCACTCTCGGATTATTGCCTTCGGAGTTGTTTATTTTGATGGCTCCGGAGCGATAAACTTCTTCGATGATATACGGTCCTTCCCATTTAGAGAGAAGTTTTCCTGCAAAAAATCTTAAACGAGATTTGTATAATAGAACATGGTCACCTACTTTGAATTCCTGTTTTTGAATTCTCTTATCATGCCATCTTTTAACTTTTTCTTTAAACAACTTGGCATTTTCATAAGCTTGGGTGCTCCATTCATCTAAAGAACTAATATCAAATAACCTCTTTTCACTGGCAAGTTTAAAATCATAGCTAAGTCCTTTAATTGCCCAATATGCTTTATGTCGTGGTATTCTCGCGGGGGGTGCCGCGTCACGGCAGATGCCATGGGGTGGCTTGAAGAGGTGAGGGCAAGGCTGCAGTGGAGATCTGGGACGGGTTTGGGCAACTGTACACGGTGGTTTACCCAGGTTCGGGGCCCTCCGTGGGAGGTAACACCCCTACTCCTGCATGTCTGATGTATATGTGGAGTATATGGTTGTACATGGTTGCTCCTGGAGCTGTCTGGAGGAGGAAGAAGAGAGCTCTGAGCTCTCCTCTTCTCCTGTGAGAGTGAGAACGTGAGGGAGAGTGTGAGCGTGGCTGGCCTGGTAGCCGCGTCTGTGTGAGGCCTCCCCTGATGCTCCTTATAAAGGGGAGCCCAGGGGACAAGGGGTGGCCCACATGCCCACTACACTATTCGAGGTGACACCTGACGTATGAAAAGTGTCTGCTGCTCATCTACAGTGCTCCACTGCAGAACATGGCCGTCTTGTCCGCGCAGTCTGACGGGACGTTGTGGTTGACTTCGTGTGGCAGGCCAGCTGGCTCCAGGTGGCTACCCGGACGAGTTGCAGGGTTGCCAGCCGGACGAGTTGCAGGGTGGCCAGCCGGACGGGTTGCAGGGTGGCCAGCCGGACGAGTTGCAGGGTGGCCAGCCGGACGAGTTGCAGGGTTGCCAGCCGGCCGTCTTCCGGGCTCAAGCCAGCCGGCCGTGTTCCGGGCTCAAGCCAGCCGGCCGTGTTCCGGGCTCAAGCCAGCCGGCCGTCTTCCGGGCTCAACCCAACCGGCCGTGTTCCGGGCTCAACCTAGCCGACCGTCTTCCGGGCTCAAGCCAGCCGGCCATGTTCCGGGCTCAAGCCAGCCGGCCGTCTTCCGGGCTCAAGCCAGCCGGCCATGTTCCGGGCTCAAGCCAGCCGGCCGTCTTCCGGGATCAAGCCAGCCGGCCGTGTTCCGGGCTCAAGCCAACCGGCCGTCTTCCGGGCTCAAGCCAGCCAGGGGCCACTCCCCTAGCAAAGTTTTGAAGTGTTGTTTCGCCGTCTTGGGCCTACCTGGGGGTCATCCCCCCGACACTTTATGTTCTAACTCAAGAGGTAAATGACATGCTTTTCCATAAAATGGCGGGCATGGCCGTTCCTAGCTAGTGGTTGAATCTTGGAAAACTTTTGGTGTTTCTCTGATTAAATAGATACTTTTGTACCTAAAAATGTTCTTTGGAAAAAATCATGAGCAAACGATGAGGCAGCTGCAGTTCAAACTTGACCCACTTCCTCCTGAATCGGCGGAAATTTGTCTTTTTCATGAGAGGTGGCTCAAAGCTTTTGACACCCACCCATTTGGTCAATTGTACATTAAATATGGCCTAATATTTTAGAAAATTGATTTGGTCCAATTTTGCAACAAATATATGTAGGTCCTTCACAAAAAAAACTCATTTTGGGCACTCAAAAAATGGAAAATGAATTTTTCGTACAAAGAAAATGAAAACTTCCTTAGGCAACATTTTTTGCCATTCCAAGATGCACCCTTGTGCAGAATATGAGATCATTTGAATAAACTATGCCATGAATGTGGCCATAAGATTGATCATTTGGCTTGAAAGCCATGAATCTTCACACATGATAGCTCATTTCTGAGAACATTTTTTAAAAATAATTGCCGTATTACAAGTTTATTATTTTTTCCTGGTAACTTGGTCACATATAATGACACAATGCAAAGGTTTTCCAATTTTTTGATTTTTTTTGAATTTTTCATGCCCATTTCAAAATGCGGTCAAAATGGCGGGCATGACCGTTCCTAGCTAGTGGTTGAATCTTGGAAAACTTTTGGTGTTTCTCCGGTTAAATAGATACTTTTGTACCTAAAAATGTTTTTTGAAAAAAATCATGAGCAAACTATGAGGCAGCTGCAGTTCAAACTTGACCCACTTCCTACTGAATCGGCAGAAATTTGTCTTTTTCACGAGAGGTGGCTCAAAGCTTTTGACACCCAACCATTTGGTCAATTGTACATTAAATATGGCCTAATATTTTAGAAAATTGATTTGGTCCAATTTTGCAACAAATACATGGTAGGTCCTTCACAAAAAAACTCATTTTGGGCACTCGAAAAATGGAAAATGAATTTTCCGTCCAAAGAAAATGAAAACTTCCTTAGGCAACATTGTTTGCCATTCCAATATGCACCCTTCTGCACAATATGAGATCATTTGAATAAACTATGCCATGAATGTGGCCATAAGATTGATCATTTGACTTGAAAGCCATGAATTTTCACACATGATAGCTCATTTCTGAGAACACTTTTAAAAAATAATTGCCGTATTACAAGTTTATTATTTTTCCTGGTAACTTGGTCACATATAATGACACAATGCGAAGGTTTTCCAATTTTTTGATTTTTTTTGAATTTTTCATGCCCATTTCAAAATGCGGTCAAAACGGCGGGCATGACCGTTCCTAGCTAGTGGTTGAATCTTGGAAAACTTTTGATGTTTCTCTGATTAAATAGATACTTTTGTACCTAAAAATGTCATTTGGAAAAAATCATGAGCAAACTATGAGGCAGCTGTAGTTCAAACTTGACCCCCTCTCTCCCCACGACTCCTCGCCGCCGCCACCTACGACGGCCGATCCCGGCCGATTCCAGCGGCCGTCGCCGGCACCCAGCACACCCACGTGACCCCCTCGCTCCGCTCTTCCATCCTCTTCGACCAGATCCGATGCGCGTTTCCTACCGCGGCCACGCGTGACCCACCCCAGCGGCTAGGGTTTTGACCACCGTGTCGTCGGCGTGGCTCCGACGTTGCTCCGGCGAGTCAGGTGAGTCCCTCCACTCCTCCTCCTCACAACGCTCCCTCTCTTCCTCACATCGTCTTCTCTGCCAGGGTTAGGGTTTGCGGTCAGAGAGACAAGAGCCGGCCGTCGATGCAAGCTCATCGCGGGACCTGACGGAGGAGAAGAATGGAAACTGGGAGGCCCTCACCGACTCCCTCGCGCGCGCCGTGGTCGAGCTGGGCAACGACGGACGTCCGGCTCCACGAGCACGCGTCGGGAGAGGAGGATCTCCTTCTCCTCAACCACGCCGATGCAACTGAGGCGTGCTGCTTCTCCATGACCGCGGCAGCCATGGAGTTGGTGAAGGTACACATCATCCCTCCCCTCTCTCCCAGATTTAGTCAGATCCAATTCAAGGGATTTGGTGCCCTCATCTGCTCGCTCCTCTCTCCTCTGACCCCCATCTCGTCTCTACTCTTTAGGCAGATATCGACCACACAGCACCATCTCCAATTGCGGTGACCTAGGGTATGATTCCCTCCTCTCCTGAACCCCCTTTTATTCAACTTCCTGTTTGATTTGGTGCTGCAAATCAGCACCCCAATCCCTGAATTAGTATACACATATTTACAATATTTGAATCGCACTTGTACCTCACTGTACTGTAGGAATAAATGTTGGCCTATCTAGTGTGCTGCTGATAGAATTATAGATGGAGGATTAGTTGATCAGTTATGCAATCTATAATCCTTCATATATACTGCGTGCTACTGTTAACTGAATTTATTCATCTTTCTCTGATGTATGCAAATGACACAATCAATACTCAAGGTTATTGGTTTAGATATCAAATTGCCGTGTAATTAAATCTATTTGCCTTGTTGCTCATGCTCCCTCTCTGTTGTGTTGCGCTGCAGGACAATTCAACATACCCCTGCCCTTTAGGAGAGGAAGTTTGCCACTCATGGACACCTAGCTGAACCTGAACCTCATTTTTCTTCTTCTGATTCAAGGTAATTCCTTGTTGATTCCGTCTGGGCATGCTAGATTATTGGGTGCAACAACAAACTATTGTCCTTGTTTTGATTTTCTTCCTGTCAAGTTCATCATTTAGTGCTAGTACTAGTGGTACATCAGTTTGATTAAGGAAAAACTCTCGCCTCTGTTAACAATAAATCTAGTCAAGCAATGGATCCACAACACATTCGTTTTTGTACAACAACAATCCATTAAACGATCTGGCCTATATACACATGTTGAGGAAGAGAGAGAGGATATATGCTGTCGGAAGTCGGGCTCCGGGGACCCAAAGGTTCGAACTCTGGGGTGAGCTTGTTCTACCTACTTCTCCTCCTACCACGGTTAAGCGACGGCGAGGCGACGGCGAGGGCGCGCTAGCGAGGGACGGAATGAGGACTCGGCGGTTTACCCAGGTTCGGGCCACCTTGCGGTGTAAGACCCTACTCCTGCTTGTGGTTGGGATTGCAAGGGCAAGAGAGTTCTTGCGTACAAGGTACAAGGTAGGAGATGAAGGAATCGATTGGGTCTCTCTCCCCTTTTCTACAACGGCTGCTCTGCCCCTTATATCAGCCATGGTCTTCTTCCCCCTGGAAACTTAGGCGGGAAGGGTTGCCACACTTGGCGATTTCGAAAGGGGACAGGCGCTCAGGCTATCCTGACTAAAGGTGGTCTTCGCCTGCCAAAGTATGATCCATGACGCGCTAGTGGGCTCGGTGATGACCTCCGCCCTGCGCGCCCATCGTCTTGGTCTTCCTTCGCCGATCGGGCAACCTTTGGGGTTGCTTTGGAGAGTAGATAGCTGGCCCTTCTCCCATAACACGAAAGAGGAAACCATCTTCATCCGTGCCTGCTGGCGCGACTTCTGCTGCCGCTCGTCGCCGCGCATGTCACCCACGTGACGGGCTCCAGGCCGCGCGGCAAGGCGAACAACCTTCGCCTCGAGCGCCTGCGGGAGGGGGCCTCGGGAGGCCACCTCGGAAAGCCGCCTTGCGAGGCCACTCGGGAAGCCGCCTAGTGAGAGGACCTCGCGAGACTGTTGATGGTGGTGCTGAGCGTTGCTTGTTACTCCCTGAGGAGGGGGCCTCAGGAGGCCAGGGCCTCGTGAGGGGTCTTGCGAGGGGGGTGTCGGGAGGCTGGAGCCTCGTGAGGTGACTTTGCTCTGGGGCGCCCGTCGGTGGGCCACCTATCTGGGCCTCCGCCAGGCGCCACGCCCTGGGCCGCGGGCAGACGGGTCATGGTACCCCGGGTTCCTCAACCCGACAATAGCCCCCGGGCCCGTGGCGCGCATGTTCCCGCCTAAGGGGGTGAAACGGCGTGGGCCCTAACCGCCTGCGGGCCAGGCACGACGCGTGGCGCACGATGCGACGGAAGGCGCCTCCACTTCCCCGTGACGCCTCGGCAACTGCCCAAGCTGACATAAAGTCTATTCGCGCTCGGCGCGGGGCCATCATTGCCTCAGCCGTGTGTTCCGCCTTGATTCCTTGTGTGTATTGAAGGCGAGGCGGCGCCGAGGGCACCCTTCTTCCTTTTATTCCTGTAACAAGTCAACGTAACCCCTGATGGCGTGAGTAAAAACGATGTCCTTTGCATTAAGTATCTTATGACTTGCTGTAATGCATGCTTATTTCCTCTTGAAGTCCTCTTGTGAGGCCTCGCTTTTCTTTCTTGCTTGCCTTGGTGCTCTACGCCGTCAGAACCCAGCCCCCGGGTGGGCTACAGCCGTCGTTGGTATGTCCGGTCGTGATGCCTGGACAAGGCCAGGAGGTGTAGGGCACTGCGAGGGGGTAAGAGCTCCTGAGGCGCGATGCTCAAGAAGCCCCTCTTTGACGTGCAAGCGGCTCGCGCAGAAGAAGGAAACTCAGCGCTCAGCACGGCAGCGGTGAGAGGAGAGCTTGAGGGGCGGTGAAAACATCTTGTGAGGTGTTTATGATACTTAGCTTTTTCGGAGGGCGGCGTCGGGCGAGCCGCCACTTGTAGGGTGTGCCTCGCGAGGTCTTTGCTCGTGAGGCCTCCGGCTGGCGAGGCTCTGTCGGGCTTGGCTCCGGAAGCCGTGCTCCTGAGGCCTCCTGAGGCTCCGGGGGGCATCCTGCCGCCGGGTTACCTCGCGAGGCACGCTCACGAGGCCTTCCGTATGACTTGCTCCTGAGACAATTGCAAGGCGCAAGGTCTCATGATGGGGGAGCCGTGCGCTCTCGCTGACCCACTCATGGGCGTCACGCGAGAAGATAAGGCACCAAGGACCTTGGTGAGGTGGTGTGCATGGGAGCAGGCCCGCGAGCCAGAGCTCGATCACTTGGGTTTAGCGGTGCTGCAGGGCGGACCCGAGCACATGCACGGTGCCTATCATGCGAGGAGATGAGACACCAAGGACCTTGGTGAGGTGACGTGCACGGGAGCAGGCCCACGAGCCAGAGCTCGATCACTTGGGTTTTTCAGCGCTGCTGGGACTGACCCGAGCACAGGCACCGTGTCCATCCCCCGTCCGCGTGAAGCTCAGGAGGGACGTGTTGGAAATATGCCCTAGAGGCAATAATAAATTGGTTATTATTATATTTCCTTGTTCATGATAATCGTTTATTATCCATGCTATAATTGTATTGATTGGAAACTCAAATACATGTGTGGATACATAGACAACACTGTGTCCCTAGTAAGCCTCTAGTTGACTAGCTCGTTGATCAAAGATGGTTAAGGTTTCCTAGCCATTGACATGAGATGTCATTTGATAACGGGATCACATCATTAGGAGAATGATGTGATGGACAAGACCCAAACTATAAACGTAGCATTTGATCGTGTCAGTTTATTGCTATTGTTTTCTGCATGTCAAGTATCTGTTCCTTTGACCATGAGATCATGCAACTCACTGACACCGGAGGAATACCTTGTGTGTATCAAACGTCGCAACGTAACTGGGTGACTATAAAGGTGCTCTACAGGTATCTCCGATGGTGTCTGTTGGGTTGGCATGGATCAAGACTGGGATTTGTTACTCCGTGTGACGGAGAGGTATCTCAGGGCCCACTCGGTAATACAACATCATAATGAGCCTTGCAAGCAATGTGACTAAAGTGTTAGCCACGAGATCTTGTATTACGGAACGAGTAAAGAGACTTGCCGGTAACGAGATTGAACTAGGTATAGTGATACCGACGATCGAATCTCGGGCAAGTAACATACCGAAGAACAAAGGGAACAGCATACGGGATTAACTGAATCCTTGACATAGAGGTTCGACCGATAAAGATCTTCGTAGAATATGTAGGAGCCAATATGGGCATCCAGGTCCCGCTATTGGTTATTGGCCGTAGAGGTGTCTCGGTCATGTCTACATAGTTCTCGAACCCGCAGGGTCTACACACTTAACGTTTGGTGACGATTAGTATAATTGAGTTATTATGTTGGTGACCGAAAGTTGTTCGGAGTCCCGGATAAGATCCCGGACATGACGAGGATCTCCGGAATAGTCCGGAGGTAAAGATTGATATATGTGATAATAGTGTTTTGATCTCTGGAAGGGTTCCGAAGTTCACCGGAAGGGGTTCCGGATGTTTACCGAAGTGTTCGGGTGCAGCAACACTTTATGTGAGCCAAAGGGATAAAACCCACAAGGTATTGGAAAGTGCAAAAGTAGTTTTGCTGCCGCGTAAGCGGTACTACCGCTTGGTGAAGCGGTACTACCGCCGGAGCGGTACTACCGCTTGTGTGAAGCGGTACTACCGCCCGAGCGGTACTACCGCTTGTGTGAAGCGGTACTACCGCCCAAGCGGTACTACCGCTTGTGTGAAGCGGTACTACCGCTTGTGCGCGGCTGTGCACGATTCGGCAGGGTCCGAATTGGACTCTTTTCCTGCGGGCCAAACCGACCTTGTGCGGGCAAAACCGACCCGGAGGAGGCTTTTACTCCAAGTTTAGACCCCAAGGCTCAACATATAAATAGAGGGGCAGGGCTAGCACACGGGACACATCAGGATTTCCCAAGCCGTGTGCCGGCAACCCTAGCCCTCTAGTTCCTCCGTCATAATCTCCGTAGTGCTTGGCGAAGCCCTGCAGAGATTGTTCCTCACCACCATCACCACGCCGTCGTGCTGCTGGAACTCAACCACTACTTCACCATCGCTCGCTGGATCGAGGAGGTGAAGGCGTCATCAAGCCGTACGTGTGTTGAACGCGGAGGTGCCGTCCGTTCGGCACTAGATCGGAAGGATCGTGATTGGATCGCGGGACGCTCGGCGATTTGGATCGCGAAGACGTTCGACTACATCAACCGCGTTTATTAACGCTTCCGCTTAGCGATCTACAAGGGTATGTAGATCCACTCTCCCTCTCGTAGATGCTCATCACCATGGATAGATCTTGCGTGTGCGTAGGAAAATTTTTGTTTCCCATGCAACGTTCCCCAGCAGTGGCATCATGAGCCAGGTCTATGCGTAGATGAGATCTCGAGTAGAACACAAACGAGTTGTGGGCGTGGGTGTATACATATTGCTTGCCGTTACTAGTTGATATTTGATTCGGCGGTACTGTGAGATGAAGCGGCCCGGACCGACATTACGCGTACACTTACGCGAGACAGGTTCCTTCAACTGACATGTAACTTCGTTGCATAAAGATGGCTAGCGGGTGTCTGTCTCTCTCACTTTAGTTGAATCGATTTCAATGAAGAGGGTTCTTTTAGAAGATCAAAAAGCAATCACTACACCACGTTGTGGTTTTGCGTAGGTAAGATCGGTTCTTGCAAACCCATAGCAGCCACGTAAAATTTGCAACAACAATTAGAGGACGTCTAACTTGTTTTTGCAGGGTATGTTGTGATGTGATATGGCCAATTACATGATGAGATATATGTGATGTATGAGATGATCATGTTTTGTATAGAATATCACGACTTGCATGTCGATGAGTACGGCAACTGGCAGGAGCCATAGAGTTGTCTTTAATTATTGTATGACCTGCGTGTCAATCATTAAGCGCTATGTAATGCTTTACTTTATCGCTAAACGTTAGCTATAGTCGTGGAAGCAACAGTCGGCGCGACAACCTTATGGCGACACGTTGATGGAGATCAAGATGATGGAGATCATGGTGTCATGCCGGTGACGATGGAGATCATGCCGGTGCTTTGGAGATGGAGATCAAAAGCACAAGTTCATGGCCATATCATGTCACTTATGATTTGCATGTGATGTTAATCCTTTTATGCATCTTATTTTGCTTAGGACGACGGTAGCATTATAAGGTGATCCCTCACTTAAATTTCAAGATAAATTGTGTTCTCCCCAAGTGTGCACCGTTGCGAAAGTTCGTCGTTTCGAGACACGCCGTGATGATCGGGTGTGATAGACTCTACGTTCGCATACAACGGGTGCAAGCCATGTTGCACGTGCGGAACACTCGGGTTAAACTTGACGAGCCTAGCATGTACAGACATGGCCTCGGAACACAAGAGACCTAAAGGTCGAACATGAGTCATATAGTAGATATGATCAACATGAAGATGTTCACCATTGAAACCACCTCAACTCACGTGATGATCGGACTTGAGTTGGTGGATTTGGATCATGTAACACTCGAATGATCGGAGGGATGTCAATTTGAGTGGGAGTTTTTAAGTAATATGATTAACTAAACTCATTATCTAGAACAATAGTCTAAGTTGTCTTTGCTATATTTATGTTGTAGATCATGGCTCGCGCAGTAGCACCCCTGAATTTTAATGCGTTCCTAGAGAAAGCTAAGTTGAAAGATGATGGAAGTAACTTTGTGGACTGGGCCCGTAATCTAAGGATTATCCTTACGGCTTCCCAGAAGGCTTATGTCCTTGATGCACCGCTTGGTGATCCACCCGCTCCAGTTGAGTCTCTAGACGTTGTGAACGCCTGGCAGGCTCGTTCTGATGATTACTCAATAGTTCAATGTGCAATGTTGTATGGCTTAGAACCGGGACTTCAAAGACGTTTTGAACGTCATGGAGCATATGAGATGTTCCAGGAGTTGAAGTTTATCTTTCAGAAGAATGCCCGGATCGAGAGATATGAGATCTCCGATAAGTTCTATGCTTGCAAGATGGAGGAGAACGGGTCTATCAGTGATCACGTGCTCAGAATGTCTGGGTACTCCACCCGTCTGGCTGAGTTAGGGATGCCCCTTCCGCCAGAGGCTATCACTGACAGAGTTCTTCAATCATTGCCGCCTAGCTACAAGAGCTTCGTGTTGAACTATAACATGCACGGGATGAACAAGTCAGTCGCCGAGCTGTTTGCGATGCTGAAAGTCGCTGAGTCTGAAATTCAGAAGGAGCATCAAGTGTTGATGGTCAATAAAACCACTAGTTTCAAGAAAAATGGCAAGGGTAAGAAGGGTAACTCTAAGAAGAGTGGCAAAGCAGTTGCTCCTCTCATGAAGAAACCCAAGGCTGGACCCAAACCAGAAACTGAGTGTTTTCATTGCAAGGGAACTGGACACTGGAAGCGGAACTGCCCCAAGTATTTGGCTGACAAGAAGGCGGCCAACAACAAACAAGGTATATATGATATACATGTTATTGATGTGTACCTTACCAACTCTCGTTGTAGTGCCTGGGTATTTGATACCGGTGCGGTTGCTCATGTTTGCAACTCAAAACAGGAACTGCGGAATAGACGGAGGCTGGCAAAGGACGAAGTGACGATGCGCGTGGGAAATGGTTCCAAGGTTGATGTGATCGCCGTCGGCACGCTCGCTCTTCGATTACCGTCGGGATTAGTGATAAACCTAAATAAGTGTTATTTGGTGCCTGCGTTAAGCATGAACATTATATCTGGATCTTGTTTATTGCGAGACGGTTACTCATTTAAATCAGAGAATAATGGTTGTTCTATTTATATGAGTAATATCTTTTATGGTCATGCACCCGATGTGAGGGGTTTATTCTTATTGAATCTCGATAGTAATGATACACATGTTCATAACATTGATGCCAAAAGATGTAGAATTGATAATGATAATACCACTTTCTTGTGGCACTGCCGTTTAGGTCATATTGGCGTAAAACGCATGAGGAAGCTCCATGCTGATGGACTTTTGGAGTCACTTGATTTTGAATCACTTGACACATGTGAGCCATGCCTCATGGGCAAGATGACTAAAACGCCGTTCTCTGGAACAATGGAACGGGCAAGTGACTTATTGGAAATCATACATACTGATGTGTGCGGTCCGATGAGTATTGAAGCGCGCAGTGGTTATCGTTACTTTCTCACCTTCACTGATGACTTAAGTAGATATGGGTATATTTACTTAATGAAACACAAGTCTGAAACATTTGAAAAGTTCAAACAATTTCAGAGTGAAGTTGAGAATCATCGTAACAAGAAGATTAAATTCCTACGATCTGATCGAGGAAGAGAATATCTGAGTTATGAGTTTGGCAGTCACTTAAGACAGTGTGGAATTGTTTCACAATTGACACCGCCTGGAACACCACAGCGTAATGGTGTGTCCGAACGTCGTAATCGAACTTTATTGGATATGGTGCGATCTATGATGTCTCTTGCCGATTTGCCACTATCGTTTTGGGGTTATGCATTAGAGACAGCTGCATTCACTTTAAATAGGGCACCATCGAAATCCGTTGAGACGACGCCATATGAACTTTGGTTTGGCAAGAAGCCAAAGCTGTCGTTTCTTAAAGTTTGGGGATGTGATGCTTATGTCAAAAAGCTTCAGCCTGAAAAGCTGGAACCCAAAGCGGAGAAATGCGTCTTCATAGGATACCCAAAAGAGACAGTTGGGTATACCTTCTATCTCAGATCCGAAGGCAAAATGTTTGTCGCTAAAAACGGAACATTTCTTGAGAAAGAGTTTCTCTCGAAAGAATTGAGTGGGAGGAAGATAGAACTTGATGAGGTTGTTGAACCTTTACTTCAACCTGAGAGTGGCGCAGCGCAGAAAGTTGTTTCTGTGGAGCCTACATTAGCTGAAGAGGAAGTTAATGATGATGATCATGAAGCTTTGGATCAAGTTGCTATCGAACCTCGTAGGTCGACAAGGACGCGTACTGCTCCTGAGTGGTACGGCAACCCTGTCTTAGAGGTCATGTTGTTAGACAACGATGAACCTACGAGCTATGGAGAAGCGATGATGAGCCCGGATTCCAAGAAATGGTTAGAGGCCATGAAATCCGAGATGGGATCCATGTATGAAAACAAAGTATGGACTTTGGAAGTATTACCTGAAGGGCGTAAGGCCATTCAGAACAAATGGATCTTTAAGAGGAAGACGGACGCGGACGGTAATGTCACCGTCTATAAAGCTCGACTTGTGGCAAAGGGTTTTTCACAAGTTCAAGGAGTTGACTACGATGAGACCTTCTCACCCGTAGCGATGCTTAAGTCCGTCAGAATCATGCAAGCATCTCGGAGTTGGAATCTTCGTTTTGATGAGGTGATCAAAGCGTTCGAGTTTATACAAGTTTACGGAGAAGCTTGTATTTACAAGAAAGTGAGTGGGAGCTCTATAGCGTTTCTAATATTATATGTGGATGACATATTGCTGATTGGAAACAATATAGAAATGCTGGAAAGCGTAAAGGAATATTTGAACAAGAGTTTTTCAATGAAGGACCTAGGAGAAGCTGCTTTCATATTAGGCATCAAGATCTATAGAGATAGATCAAGACGTTTAATAGGACTTTCACAAAGCACATACCTTGATAAGATTTTGAAGAAGTTCAAAATGGATCAGTCCAAGAAGGGGTTCTTGCCTGTTTTGCAAGGTGTGAAGTTGAGTAAGACTCAATGCCCAGTGACTGCAGAAGATAGAGAAAAGATGAGTGTCATCCCCTATGCTTCGGCCATAGGCTCTATCATGTATGCAATGCTGTGCACAAGACCCGATGTCAGCCTTGCCATAAGTATGGTCGGAAGGTTTCAAAGTGATCCAGGAATGGAACACTGGACGGCGGTCAAGAATATCCTGAAGTACCTGAAAAGGACTAAGGACATGTTTCTCGTTTATGGAGGTGATCAAGAGCTCGTCGTAAAGGGTTACGTCGATGCAAGCTTTGACACTGATCCGGATGACTCTAAGTCGCAAACCGGATACGTATTTATTCTTAATGGGGGTGCGGTTAGCTGGTACAGTTCCAAGCAAAGCGTGGTAGCTGATTCTACATGCGAAGCGGAGTACATCGCAGCCTCGGAGGCAGCGAAGGAAAGTGTCTGGATGAAGGAGTTCATGACAGATCTTGGAGTAGTGCCTAGTGCACTTAACCCAATGACTCTGTTTTGTGATAATACTGGTGCCATTGCTCTAGCCAAGGAACCAAGATTTCACAAGAGGACCAGACACATAAAACGACGTTTCAATTCCATCCGCGATTACATCAAGGAGGACGACATAAATATTTGCAAAGTACACACGGATCTAAATGTTGCAGATCCGATGACTAAACCTCTTCCAAGGGCTAAACATGAACAACACCAGAACTGCATGGGTGTTCGATTCATTACAATGTAAATCACATAGTGATGTGAACTAGATTATTGACTCTAGTGCAAGTGGGAGACTGTTGGAAATATGCCCTAGAGGCAATAATAAATTGGTTATTATTATATTTCCTTGTTCATGATAATCGTTTATTATCCATGCTATAATTGTATTGATTGGAAACTCAAATACATGTGTGGATACATAGACAACACTGTGTCCCTAGTAAGCCTCTAGTTGACTAGCTCGTTGATCAAAGATGGTTAAGGTTTCCTAGCCATTGACATGAGATGTCATTTGATAACGGGATCACATCATTAGGAGAATGATGTGATGGACAAGACCCAAACTATAAACGTAGCATTTGATCGTGTCAGTTTATTGCTATTGTTTTCTGCATGTCAAGTATCTGTTCCTTTGACCATGAGATCATGCAACTCACTGACACCGAAGGAATACCTTGTGTGTATCAAACGTCGCAACGTAACTGGGTGACTATAAAGGTGCTCTACAGGTATCTCTGATGGTGTCTGTTGGGTTGGCATGGATCAAGACTGGGATTTGTTACTCCGTGTGACGGAGAGGTATCTCAGGGCCCACTCGGTAATACAACATCATAATGAGCCTTGCAAGCAATGTGACTAAAGTGTTAGCCACGATATCTTGTATTACGGAACGAGTAAAGAGACTTGCCGGTAACGAGATTGAACTAGGTATAGTGATACCGACGATCGAATCTCGGGCAAGTAACATACCGAAGAACAAAGGGAACAGCATACGGGATTAACTGAATCCTTGACATAGAGGTTCGACCGATAAAGATCTTCGTAGAATATGTAGGAGCCAATATGGGCATCCAGGTCCCGCTATTGGTTATTGGCCGTAGAGGTGTCTCGGTCATGTCTACATAGTTCTCGAACCCGCAGGGTCTACACACTTAACGTTTGGTGACGATTAGTATAATTGAGTTATTATGTTGGTGACCGAAAGTTGTTCGGAGTCCCGGATAAGATCCCGGACATGACGAGGATCTCCGGAATAGTCCGGAGGTAAAGATTGATATATGTGATAATAGTGTTTTGATCTCTGGAAGGGTTCCGAAGTTCACCGGAAGGGGTTCCGGATGTTTACCGAAGTGTTCGGGTGCAGCAACACTTTATGTGAGCCAAAGGGATAAAACCCACAAGGTATTGGAAAGTGCAAAAGTAGTTTTGCTGCCGCGTAAGCGGTACTACCGCTTGGTGAAGCGGTACTACCGCCGGAGCGGTACTACCGCTTGTGTGAAGCGGTACTACCGCCCGAGCGGTACTACCGCTTGTGTGAAGCGGTACTACCGCCCAAGCGGTACTACCGCTTGTGTGAAGCGGTACTACCGCTTGTGCGCGGCTGTGCACGATTCGGCAGGGTCCGAATTGGACTCTTTTCCTGCGGGCCAAACCGACCTTGTGCGGGCAAAACCGACCCGGAGGAGGCTTTTACTCCAAGTTTAGACCCCAAGGCTCAACATATAAATAGAGGGGCAGGGCTAGCACACGGGACACATCAGGATTTCCCAAGCCGTGTGCCGGCAACCCTAGCCCTCTAGTTCCTCCGTCATAATCTCCGTAGTGCTTGGCGAAGCCCTGCAGAGATTGTTCCTCACCACCATCACCACGCCGTCGTGCTGCTGGAACTCAACCACTACTTCACCATCGCTCGCTGGATCGAGGAGGTGAAGGCGTCATCAAGCCGTACGTGTGTTGAACGCGGAGGTGCCGTCCGTTCGGCACTAGATCGGAAGGATCGTGATTGGATCGCGGGACGCTCGGCGATTTGGATCGCGAAGACGTTCGACTACATCAACCGCGTTTATTAACGCTTCCGCTTAGCGATCTACAAGGGTATGTAGATCCACTCTCCCTCTCGTAGATGCTCATCACCATGGATAGATCTTGCGTGTGCGTAGGAAAATTTTTGTTTCCCATGCAACGTTCCCCAGCAGGACGCCATGAGCGCGCACGGCTCGCCATCAATGAACTGACGAAATAATAAGGTTGATTACACAACCAGAAGGAGATGCGGCTGCCGTGTCCGGCACGGAGCAGCTTGAGGTTGGCGCGGCCCGTGGGGCGCCCTCAATTGATTGTTCCGCCAGCGCGGAGCATGGGGCTTCCACTTGGGCGTGGGCATGATCGCGGCTCGATCGTTCCGCCAGGGCGGAGCATGGGGCTTCCACTTGGGCGTGGGCTGGAGCTCTCGTGGGCCCATCAGGCTTACGCGATGAGAGTCTCCGGGGCGTGTACAGCCCTGTTTCGTTTGTACTCGTGGGGGCCACGAGCAGAACTTGCGAAGGGGTCGGACGTTCCACGCGTCATATGCTGAAACTCCTTCCTCCGTCCCCAGCGCGGAGCATGGGGCTTCCACTTGGGCATGGGCATGATCGCGGTTCGATCGTTCCGCCAGCGCGGAGTATGGGGCTTCCACTTGGGCGTGGGCTGGAGCTCTCGCGGGCCCATCAGGCTAGCGCAATGAGAGGTTCCGGGGTGTGTACAGCCCCATTTCGTTCATACGCGTGAGGGTCACGGGTAGAACTTGCGGAGGGGTTGGATGTTCCAGGCGTTAGGCACAGGAACTCCGTCCTCCGTCTCCAGCCGGACGATGCCGGACCTGGAGACATGAGCAACCCTAAAAGGGCCTTCCCACATGGGTGAGAGTTTGTGGAGTCCCTCTCTGGAGAGGGTCCTGCGTAGGACGAGGTCGCCGACCTCGAGAGTGCGAGGGCGGATGTTGCGGCTGAGGTAGCGATGCAGGGCCTGCGGGTACCTCGTGGCGTGAAGAGCGGCCTGGCGGTGGCCCTCCTCGAGGAGCAGCAGATCAGTCTCTCGCGAGCCATCCTGATGCGCCTCGTCGAAGGCAAGGACTCGCGGGGAGCCATGCTTAAGCTCTGAAGGAAGGACCGCCTCAGCTCCGTAGACGAGGACACGGGAGCCATAGCCCCACCGAGGATGCAGGCGACCGCGCGAGGCTCCTGGTAGCCCCTAGCGCCCTCGTCAGGCTGGTTGACGTCGTTCTTCCTGGGCGGCGGCGGCAGCGGTGGGAGAGCGGCATTGGCCTGCAGGTTTACCTCACGAGGCTGGTCGCGCCAGGCGGCCTCACGAGGCTAGTCGCGCCAGGCGGCCTCACGAGGCCGGTCGCGCCAGCCCTGGCGGAAGTTTTCATTGCCGTTGCGGCCGTCCGAACGGTTGCTGCCGCGGCCACCTCCGCAGCCGGTGCCGCGGCCATTGCGATCGTCTCGGTGGCCCTGGCACTCGTCGCGGAGGAGCTTGAGCTCCTGACAGTCTTCAGTGCTATGGGAGCGCACGTTGTGGAAGACACAAAGCAGCCGGCCGTCCTTCCTGGGCTCGTCGTGGTCATGGCCGCGCTTCAGCTCGGGCTCCACCGCGGGCACAGCTAGGCCCATGCACTTGACATCCTTGTTCTTGGTCTTGGTGGCGTCGAGCGCCGCGTCGGGGTCGTTGTGGATGAAGAGGTGGCCTTCTTCAGCCTTGGCGCACTTGTCGGCGAGGTCGAGCAGCTCGAGCACGGAGTCGAGCTCACCTTTGATGGCGAGCTTCTCGCGCATCTTGATGTCCATGATGCCGGTGGAGAACGCAGAGATGACGGCCGGTCGGAGGCGCACGGGATCTTGTTGCGCACCTGGCTGAAGCACTGGATGTACTTCCGGAGGGTCTCATCTGGGTGCTGTCGAACACGCCGCAGGTCGTTGATGGTGAGGGAGCGGTCCTGCGTGCCCTTGAAGTTGGCGATGAACTGGCTGCAGAGCTCGACCCACGACGGGATGGAAGCCTCGGGGAGGTTCATGAGCCAGGAGCGCGGGCCGTCCTTGAGGGCCATGGGGAACCAGTTCGCCATGACCTTGTCGTCGCCGTTCGCCGCCTCGATGCTCAGCGCGCAGAGCTGGAGGAACTCCGTGGGGTTGGGGGTGCCGTCATTGCGCGGAGGCAGCTCAGGCTTGAACTTCGCGGGCCAGACCACGCGACGCAGCTCGCGGGTGAAGGCACGGCAGCCCACGCTGCTCGAGGGGACGCCGCCAGCGAGGGCGGCGCGGTTTTGACGCCCGGCCGCTGCGATATCCTGAACGGCCTGGTCCTGGCGCTGGCGCTGCCGCTCGAGGAGCACCCGCGCATCGGGGGCGCGCGGCGGATGATCTGGCAGCTGGCCTCGTCCCGGTCTGGCGAGGATGCGCCACGAGATGGCTCACGAGCCCGTGCGCTACGTTGGGGCCCGGCGCGCTCGTCACGCAGAGGAGGCGGCGGGGGAGCGCCGTGCGCCAGGTCCCCAGCACGAGACGGCGGCGGGCGGAGCGAGTGAGAAGGTGCCGGAGCGTCCCTGGCGACGTTGACGAGCTCGGCGATGCGACCGAGCCATGCATCGTTGGTGGCGTCAGCCGGACGGTAGCGGAGCAGCTCACGCGCCATGAGCAGCGCTGCCTGCGGGTTCGGCGGCCCACGGTGGGCGAGGGAGGAGGCTGTGGCGGCGTGGCCGTTCACTCGCACGGAGGGGTGCAAGGAGGAGTCCTGCTGGTCGCGAGCAGCGGGGTCGGTGGCGGCGGCTTCGGCTTCGGGACGGCGGCGATTGCCGCGGGCCACCGGCTCCGTCTGAGCCACGCGGCCAGCCCTGCGCTTGGCGCGCTCGCGACGTGCATCAGCCATGGGGCTGGTGGAGCTGAGGGCGGAGCAGAAGAACAGTAGCGCACCCCTACCTGGCGCGCCAAATGTTGGAAGTCGGGCTCCGGGGACCCAAAGGTTCGAACACTGGGGTGAGCTTGTTCTACCTACTTCGCCTCCTACCACGGTTAAGCGACGGCGAGGGCGCGCTAGCGAGGGACGGAACGAGGACTCGGCAGTTTACCCAGGTTCGGGCCACCTTGCGGTGTAAGACCCTACTCCTGCTTGTGGTTGGGATTGCAAGGGCAAGAGAGTTCTTGCGTACAAGGTACAAGGTAGGAGATGAAGGAATCGATTGGGTCTCTCTCCCCTTTTCTACAACGGCTGCTCTGCCCCTTATATCAGCCATGGTCCTCTTCCCCTGGAAACTTAGGCGGGAAGGGTTGCCACACTTGGCGATTTCGAAAGGGGACATGCGCTTAGGCTATCCTGACTAAAGGTGGTCTTCGCCTGCCAAAGTATGATCCATGACACGCTGGTGGGCTCGGTGATGACCTCCGCCATGCGCGCCCATCGTCTTGGTCTTCCTTCGCCGATCGGGCAACCTTTGGGGTTGCTTTGGAGAGTAGATAGCTGGCCCTGCTCCCATAACACGAAAGAGGAAACCATCTTCATCCGTGCCTGCTGGCGCGGCTTCTGCTGCCGCTCGTCGCCGCGCGTGTCACCCACGTGACGGGCTCCAGGCCGCGTGGCAAGGCGAACAACCTTCGCCTCGAGCGCCTGCGGGAGGGGGCCTCGGGAGGCCACCTCGGAAAGCCGCCTCGCGAGGGCACTCGGGAAGCCGCCTAGTGAGAGGACCTCGCGAGATTGTTAATGGTGGTGCTGAGCGTTGCTTGCTACTCCCTGAGGAGGGGGCCTCAGGAGGCCAGGGCCTCGTGAGGGGTCTTGCGAGGGGGGCGTCGGGAGGCTGGAGCCTTGTGAGGTGACTTTGCTCTGGGGCGCCCGTCGGTGGGCCGCCTATCTGGGCCTCCGCCAGGCGCCGCGCCCTGGGTCGCGGGCAGACGGGTCATGTTACCCCGGGTTCCACAACCCCGACATATACTTCTTCTGTTGCTTCTATACACATGTATGTATGTTTAGTTATTCAACATGCTTCAACGTTTTTCTTATTCTTCTGTTTGATTTGGTGCAGGAGGATGCCCCAGCTGACCAGGACGACGTCGTCGTCCACCCCAACCACCACACAAGGTCGGTTGATCCCTGTTCTATAGATTTGCAGTCTCTGTTTGTTAACATCAAGTCTATATTTGTTGCTTTTATTCATCCTGTTATGTAGCCTAGCAATATTAAACTATTGGAATGTTTCTATTTCTGTAATTGTGTGTCTCCTATTAAACCATCAGAAGGTTTGTACCTCTGTACTATGGTGTCTCAGAATATTGTAGAGTATGTTAGGCATCGTGTTGATTGATTGCTATAGTTTCAGTTTGCTCACTATAAACTCAAAGAATTGCAGTAAGCATCAAGTCTTCTACTTAGCATTATGTGATATGGCTGATTTTGTCTTGCCAAGTAAGCTATTGAACTGCCATCCTTTTGTGATGATACTTCAGTTTTGACGCTCGTTGCTGCTGATCATTCGTGTTAGCCTTTGATGGCAATTTTTGGTTTTGTCAGCCCATTTTTTGTGTGTATGTTCATGCCTTTTTCCCTTATGTGCATTGCAGGCTGAAGCAGCAACCTCACTAGCCTTATTCTATATGCTTCTCACGGGTGATCCTTCCATAGTTCCATTGGAAGATTGAAGAGGAAGACAATGAAGCCTTTGCTTTTATTGTGATCAACTAATTTTCTTTATCTATGTCATGTATGTATGATTTGACAGCTTGGTTTCTCATCTCAGAGAAAGTGTAGAATAATTTTGCTGGTCTTTAAGCCTGGGATGTATGGATATTTAGAGCTGAAATATGTAATCATTTGCTGTTGAAAAAAATCAATTGTTTGTGAATATGGGCTGAATGTATGAAGTTGGGCTGAGATAAGAAATGGCTGGGCCGAATAATGGTCTGGAAAATGCTCATGGCCCAGGTAACGCTGGAAAAAACAGTATAGGAAAATAAAAATAGAACCCTGAAATAAATAAATAAATGCATTGTAAAAAGGCTTAGGCCCAGAAAATAGAAAGGCTGAATTATTGGGTTTGGCCCATGTAGTCGACCAGAATTGACAAGAAAAAAAAACATACACAGGCTGAATTGTTGGGCTCGGCCCATGTGAAGCGCCGAACTGGACCGGGCTGATTCTAATCTACGACCAATTCATTTGGTCGCAATTTTGTCACGTCAGCTTGCCACGTTGGATCTGACGTGGTTTGGGCAGGCTGCCAGTGACCAAAACAATTGGTCGTTGAGTCTACGACCTTTTATTTTGGTCGTAACCGCCTACGACCATTTCACAAAAAAGGTCGTTAAGTTTCATTAAAGACGGCCAGCTTTTGACCAACTGTTTTTGGTCACAAAAAGGTCACAAATGGAAAACAATGACCATTCAGCGACCATTATTGATGGTCGCAAGTTGACATATTTCTTGTAGTGTAGGTTTAGCATCTTTCTTTTCCATAAGATATTTAATAGCAGCATGATCAGTGTGAATAGTAACCTTGGAATCAACAATGTAAGATCTGAATTTATCACATGCAAACACAACTGCTAAAAATTCTTTCTCAGTAGTAGCATAATTTCTTTGAGCACTGTCTAGAGTTTTACTAGCATAGTGGATAACATTTAATTTCTTATCAACTCTTTGTCCTAGAACAGCACCAACAACATAATCACTAGCATCACTCATAATTTCAAAGGGTAGGTTCCAATCAGGTGGTTGAACAATAGGTGCAGAAATTAAGGCTTTCTTAAGTACTTCAAAGGCTTCTATGCAATCATCATAAAAAATAAATGGAACATCTTTTTGCAAGAGATTAGTAAGAGGCCTAGAAATTTTAGAGAAGTCTTTTATAAACCTTCTATAGAAACCAACATGACCAAGGAAACTTCTTATACCTTTGATATCTTTAGGACATGGCATTTTCTCAATAGCATCAACTTTAGCTTTATCAACTTCAATACCTCTTTCAGAAATTTTATGCCCAAGACTATACCTTCATTCACCATAAAGTGGCACTTCTCCCAATTCCAGACAAGATTAGTTTCTTCACATCTCTACAAAACTCGATCAAGGTTGCTCAAGCAATCATCAAAAGAAGTTCCGTAAATGGAGAAATCATCCATGAAAACCTCAACAATCTTTTCACAAAAGTCAGAGAATATAGCAGTCTTACATCTTTGAAAGGTAGCAGGTGCATTACATAAACCAAAAGGCATACGACGATAAGCGTAAGTTCCAAAAGGACAAGTAAAGGTGGTTTTCTCTTGATCTTCAGGTGACACAGGTATTTGGGAGAAACCAGAATAACCATCTAGGAAGCAAAAGTGTGTATCCTTAGATAATCTTTCTAACATTTGATCAATAAAAGGCAAAGGGTAATGATCTTTCCTAGTAGCTTTATTTAATTTTCTGAAATCAATTACCATCCTATAACCAGCTACAATTCTTTGTGGAATAAGTTCATTTTTGTCATTAGGAACAACGGTAATACCTCCTTTCTTAGGAACACAGTGAACAGGACTTACCCATCTACTATCAGCTATGGGATAAATTATACCTGCCTCCAGAAGCTTTAATATTTCAGTTCTTACCACATCCTTCATTCTAGTATTCAGCCTTCTTTGATGATCAACAACAGGTTTAGCATCTGGCTCCATATGAATTTTATGCTGACATAAAGTGTGACTAATGCCCTTAAGATCATTGAGAGTATATCCAATAGCAGCACGGTGCTTTTTCAGAGTTTAAAGTAATCTCTTTTCTTCATGCTCTGAAAGGTTAGCACTAATAATAACAGGATATATCTTCTGTTCATCAAGATAAGCATATTTAAGTGTATCATGTAATTGCTTCAATTCAAACATAGGATCACCCTTGGGTGGAGGTGGATCTCCGAAGGTTTCAACAGGCAAATTATGTTTAAGGATAGGTGCTTGTTTAAAGAACAGCTCATCTATTTCATTTCTTTCATTCATATTCATATCATTCTCATGGTCTAGCAAATATTGTTCTAAAGGATCAGTAGGAGGCACAACAATAGAAGCAAGACCAATAATTTCATCCTTATTACGTAATTCTTTATCATGAGTTGTCTACGAAACTTAGAGAAATTAAACTCATGAGACATCTCACCAAAATTAACACTGACAACTTCTTTAATGCAATCAATCTTGGCATTAACAGTATTCAAGAAAGGTCTACCAAATATAATGGGACAAAAATCATCTTGTGGTGATCCAAGAACGAGAAAATCAGTAGGATATTTTATCTTACCACACAAGACTTCAACATCTCTAACAATCCCAAGTGGTGAAATAGTATCTCTATTCGCAAGCTTAATAGTAACATCAATATCTTCAATCTCAACACGTGCAATATCATTCATGACTTCTTGATAGAGAGTAAAAGGAATAGCACTCACACTAGCACCAATATCACATAAATCATGATAGCAATGATCTCCAATTTTAGCAGAAATAACAGGCATGCCAATTACAGGTTTGTTTTTATCTTTAGTGTCTGGCTTAGCAATTCTAGTTGCTTCATCACAGAAATATATGACATGTCCATCAATATTATCAACCAAAACATCTTTAACCATTGCAATATTAGGTTCAACTTTAATTTGTTCAGAAGGTCTAGGTGCTCTAATATTACTCTTATTAACCATAGTTGACGCTTTAGCATGTTCCTTAATCCTAACAGGGAAAGGAGGTTTCTCAATATAAGCAGTAGGCACAACTGGATCAATATGGTAAACAATTGTTTCTTCTTTAACACTAATAGGTTCTTCATTCAATTCAATAGGTGGATGATATTTAAACCATTTCTCCTTAGGGAGATCAACATGAGCAGCAAAAGATTCACAAAAGGTAGCTACTATCTCAGAGTCAAGTCCATATTTAGTACTAAACTTATGAAAAGCATCGGTTTCCATAAAAGATTTAACACAATCAAACTCAAGATTTATACCTGACTCATTACCTTTGTTGATTTCCCAATCTTCAGAGTTACATTTAATTCTTTCCAGAAGATCCCATCTGAATTCAATAGTTCTCTTCATAAAGGAACCAGCAGAAGAAGTATCGAGCATGGATTGATCATTATGAGAAAGCCGAGCATAAAAGTTTTGAAGAATTATTTCTCTTGAGAGCTCATGGTTGGGGCATGTGTGCAACATATACTTAAGCCTCCCCCAAGCTTGAGCGATAGTTTATCCTTCACAAGGCAAAAAATTATATATATAATTCCGATCACGATGAACCAAATGCATAGGATAAAATTTCTGGTGAAATTCCAGCTTCAACCGGTTCCAGTCCCATGTTTCAGTATCATCACATAGCCTGTACCATGTCAATCCTTTCCCTCCAAAGATAAAGGGAATACCTTCTTCTTAACTCCATCTCCGGATAGACCTGCAAGCTTAAACAATCCACAAATTTCATCAACATAGATCAAGTGCATATCAGGATGTACCGTTCCATCTCCTGCATAAGGATTAGCTAGCAGTTTCTCTACCATACCCGAAGGAATTTCATAATAAATATTTTTAGTAGATTCAATACGTTGAGGAGCAACTCTCAATGATTCCAGTCGAGGTGAAGATACCCCGAACAAACCCCTCAAAGGATTACTTCCATAGTGACAAGTGACAATAAATTTCAGCACGTAATATAAATGTTTCCTTATCAAATTCCACTCACCAAAGGCGCTTCACTCCCCGGCAACGGCGCCAGAAAAGAGTCTTGATGACCCACAAGTATAGGGGATCAATCGTAGTCCTTTCGATAAGTAAGAGTGTCGAACCCAACGAGGAGCAGAAGGAAATGACAAGCGGTTTTCAGCTAGGTATTCTCTGCAAGTACTGAAAGTAGCGGTAACAGAAAGTTTTGATAGCAAGATAATTCATAACAAGTAACAAGTATAATAAAGTGCAGCAAGGTGGCCCAATCCTTTTTGTAGCAAAGGACAAGTCGGAACGAACTCGTATAATAAGCAAAGCATTCTCGACGACACATGGGAATTTCATCTAGTCACTTTCATCATGTTCGTTTGATTCACGTTCGCTACTTTGATAATTTGATATGTGGGTGGACCGGTGCTTGGGTGCTGTTCTTACTTGAACAAGCCTCCCACTTATGATTACCCCCTCTCGCAAGCATCCGCAACTATGAAAGAAGAATTAAGATAACTCTAACCATAGCATGAAACATATGGATCCAAATCAGCCCTTACGGAATAGCGTATAAACTAGGGTTTAATCTTGTCGGGGGGATGACCCCCGGGTAGTCTCAAGGAGACAAGTCACCATGTCAAAACTTTGCAGGGGAGCGGCCCCTGGCTGGCTCAAACCCGGCCGACTGGCTTGAGCCCGGAAGACGGCCGGCTGGCAACCCTGCAACCCGTCCGGCTGGCAACCCTGCAACCCATCCGGCTGGCAACCCTGCAACCCGTCCGGCTGGCAACCGTGCAACCCGTCCGGCTGGCAACCCTGCAACTCGTTCGGCTGGCAACCCTGCAACTCGTCTGGCTGGCCACCCTGCAACTCGTCCGTCTGGCCGCCTGAAGCCAGCTGGCCTGCCACACGAAGTCAACCGCGACGTCCCGTCGGACCTGCGTGGACGAGACGGCCATGCTCTACAGTGGAGCACTGTTGATGAACAGCAGACACTGTTCATACGTCATGTGTCACCTCAAATAGTGTATAGTTGGCCTTGTGGGCCACCCCTTGTCCCCTGGGCACCCCTTTATAAGGTGCACTAGGGAGGAGCTTCACGCCACACGGGCTCTCAGGCCACACACTCACGCACGCACATAGGAGGCTAGAAGCCCACGGCTGTCCTCTCTCATACAGCTCCAGGAGCAACCATGTACTACCATATACTCCACATATACATCAGACATGCAGGAGTAGGGGTGTTACCTCCGACGGAGGGCCCCGAACCTGGGTAAACCACCGTGTACAGTTGCCCAATCCCGTCCCGGATCTCCACTGTAGCCTTGCCCTCACCTCTTCAAGCCATCCCATGGCATCTGCCGTGACGCGGCACCCCCTGCGAGAACACCACGACAAAGCTTCTGTCAGTCTAGCAACCCATCATCTAATTACTACTCCACCATGCCTTCCCTTAGGCCCAAAGATGGTGAAGTGTCATGTAGTCGATGTTCACACGACACCACTAAAGGAAGCACAACATACATAGCATCAAAATATCGAACGAATACCAAACGGATTGGGCGAATTTGCTCCCAGAGTTCGAGTACTGTACACTCTACTCCACGACCCACTCTTTGCCTCAGCTACAGACCGGCTCCCGGCTTTCCGGCTGGCAAGAGCAAAAGCCAAAGAGCGGAGGGGAAATGAAAAAGACTGAGGAGGGCTCGGACGAAACCGAGTCGGCACCCTCTGCATAAAACTTGCACTGCCAAAACCAAACATTTGATATATCTGCGCTGCCTAACTTTGTCTTTCGCATGATCATTTCCGTGGGGAACCCCCCTCCTCGCCCGGAGGCACGGAGGCTACACCCAGTGAGTTTGCCAGCGCGCCCCGCTGGGAAAACGCCACGCCGGTTGCAGGCCCGCCGCCGACTGCCACCAGCATCCTCGACGCCACCGTCTGCTCCAACGACAGTGAAGACCCTCCGCCCAACTCTTCGAGTCGCACGGAGGCTCGGAGGCTACACGCTGTGGGTGCGCTGGCGCGCCCCCACTGGAGAGTCAGCAAAGCTCCGTGCCCACTTGCCGGCGGACTCCGCTCCGCGCCCGGCGGCGCCTCGGGCCCACCTGCCGGCGGACTCCGTTCTGCGCCCGGCGGCGCCTCGCGCCCACCTATCGGCGGACTCCGCTCCGTGACCGGCGGCGCTCCGCGCCCATCTGCTTCAACAAGCTGCAAGGACCCTTCGCCCGACTCTTTGAGTCGCCCGAAGGCTCGGAGGGCTCTGCGCCCACCTGCCGGCGGACTCCGCTCCGCGCCCATCTGCTTTAACAAGCTGCAAGGACCCTCCGCCCGACTCTTCGAGTCGCCCGGAGGCTCGAAGGCTACACCCAGTGGGTGCGCTGGCGCGCCCCCACTGGAAGCGAGCCGCGCCGGTTGCGACCCGCGGCCGGCTGTCATCAACAATCTCTGCTTCAACACCAGCGAACACCCTCCGCCCGACTCTTCGAGTCGCCCGGAGGCTCGGAGGCTAATGTCGGGGGGATGACCCCCGGGTAGGCTCAAGGAGACAAGTCACCATGTCGAAACTTTGCCAGGGGAGCGGCCCCTGGCTGGCTGGAACCCGGCCGACTGGCTTGAGCCCGGAAGACGGCCGGCTGGCAACCCTGCAACCCGTCCGGCTGGCAACCCTGCAACCCGTCCGGCTGGCCACCCTGCAACACGTCCGGCTGGCAACCCTGCAACTCGTCCGGCTGGCCGCATGAAGCCAGCTGGCCTGCCACACGAAGTCAACCGCGACGTCCCGTCAGACCTGCGCGGACGAGACAGCCATGCTCTACAGTGCAGCACTGTTGATGAACAGCAGACATTGTTCATACATCATGTGTCACCTCGAATAGTGTATAGTTGACCATGTGGGCCACCCCTTGTCCCCTGGGCACCCCTTTATAAGGTGCACCAGGGAGGAGATTCACGCCACACGGGCTCTCAGGCCACACACTCACGTATGCACACAGGAGGCTAGAAGCCCACGGCTCTCCTCTCTCATACAGCTCCAGGAGAAACCATGTACTACCATATACTCCACATATACATCAGACATGCAGGAGTAGGGGTGTTACCTCCGACGGAGGGCCCCGAACCTGGGTAAACCACCGTGTACAGTTGCCCAATCCCGTCCTGGATCTCCACTGTAGCCTTGCCCTCACCTCTTCAAGCCATCCCATGGCATCTGCCGTGACGCGGCACCCCCCGCGAGAACACCACGACAAAGCTTCTGTCAGTCTAGCAACCCATCATCTAATTACTACTCCACAATGCCTTCCCTTAGGCCCAAAGATGGTGAAGTGTCATGTAGTCGATGTTCACACGACACCACTAAAGGAAGCACAACATACATAGCATCAAAATATCGAACGAATACCAAATTCACATGATTACTTATGACAAGACTTTTCCCATGTCCTCAAGAACAAAAGTAACTACTCACAAATCGTATTCATGTTCAAGATCAGAGGGGTATTGAATAGCATTAAGGATCTGAACATATAATCTTCCACCAAATAAACCAACTAGCATCAACTACAAGATGTAATAAACACTACTAGCAACCCACAGGTACCAATCTGAGGTTTTGAGACAAAGATTGAATACAAGAGATGAACTAGGGTTTGAGATGAGATGGTGCTGGTGAATATGTTGATGAAGATTGGTCCTCCCACCATGAGAGGATCGTTGGTGATGTCGATGGCTTCGATTTCCCCCTCCCGAAGGGAAGTATCCCTGGCGGAATCGCTCCATCGGAGAGCAAAATAGCTCCTGCCCAGGTTCCACCTCGAGATGGCGGCGCTTCATCCCAAAAGTCTTCTTCTGATTTTTTTCCCGGGCAAATGGCTTCATATAGTAGAAGGAGGGGGCCAGAGGCCTGCCAGGGTCCCCACAAGCCAGGGAGGCGCGCCCAGGGGGTAGGCCGCGCCCCCAGGCTTGTGGCTTCCTGGTGGGCCCCCTTCTATTGATTCTTTCGCTAGTATTTTTTATATATTCCAAAAACATTCTCCTTAAATTATCAGGTCATTTGGAGTTGTGCAGAATAGCTATCTCTATTTCACCCCTTTCAGGTCCAGAATTCCAACTGCCGGCATTCTCCCTCTTCACGTAAATCTTGCAAAATAAGAGAGAAAAGGCATAAGAATTGTACCATAAAGTGAAATAATGATCAAAAACATAATAATTATTAGTAGGAAATCATGATGCAAATTGGACGTATCATCAATCCCCTTGAGCTCGTTACTTGCAAGGATTAAATCTTGTATAGGTAGATAGATAAATTGCAAAACAAAATAAATTGCAGCAAGGTATTTTTGGTTTTTATAATATGTTTAAAGTAGACCCGGGGACATAGTTTTCACTAGAGGCTTCTCTCTCGAACACATAACATATGGTGGGTAAACAAATTACTGTTGGGCAATTGATAGAAAAGCGCATAGTTATGATGTATTCATGGCAATGATCACATATATAGGCATCACGTCCGTGACAAGCAGACCGACTCCTGCCTGCATCTACTACTCTTACTCCACCAATCGACTGCTATCCAGCGTGCATCTATGGTATTAAGTTCATGACAAACAGAGTAACGCTTTAAGCAAGATGACATGATGTAGACAAAGTAAACTCAATCAATATGAATAAACCCCGTCATTTTATCCTTAGTAGCAACAATACAATATGTGCCTCGTCCCCTTCTATCACTGGGTGAGGACAGCGTAAGATTGAACCCACTACAAAGCACCTTTCCCACTGAAGATAAATCAATCTAGTTGCCCAAACCAAACGGATAGATCGGAGAGAATACAGAGGTATATAACAATCATGCATAATAAAGTTCAGAAAAGACTCAATTACTTTCAATGAATAATCTGATCATAAACCAACAATTCATCGGATCCCAACAAACACACCGCAAAAGAAGATTACATCGGATAGAACTCCAAGAAGATCGAGGAGAACATTGTATTGAAGATCAAAGAGAGAGAAAAAGCCATCTAGCTACTAGCTATGGACCCGTAGGTCTGTGGTGAACTACTCACAAATCATCGGAAGGGCAGCAAGGTTGATGTAGAAGCCCTCCGTGATCGATTCCCCCTCTGGCAGAGTACCGGAAAAGGCCTCCAGATGGGATTGCGGAAGAATAGAAGCTTGTGGTGGTGGAAAAGTTATTTCGGGTGGCTCTCTGTTGGTTTGGGAATATACGTAAATTTATAGGTTTGAATTAGGTCAATCAGAGCTACGTGGGGCCCACAAGCTTAGGGGGCGTGCCTACCCCCCTGAGGCGCGTCCTGTGAGCTTGTGGCTCTCTCGTATCTCATCCGGCTTCCTCCCAAACCTTCTAGGGTCCCTTCTGGTCTAGAAAAAATCATTTTAAAGATTTTATTACATTTGAACTTTGTTTGTTTCTACTGATACGTCTCCAACGTATCTAGAATTTTTGATTGTTTCATACTATTATGGTATCAATCTTGGATACTTTATTTGCATTTTTATGCTATTTTATATCATTTTTTGGGACTATCCTATTAACCCAGTGGCCAGTGCCAGTTCCTGTTTTTTGCTTGTTTTTGGCTTTTCAGAAAATCAATATCAAATAAAGTCCAAACGAAAAAAAATCTTTAGATTATTTCTTTCTGGACCAGAAGGGACCCTAGAAGCTTCGGGAGGAGACCAGACGAGATACGGGAGAACCACAAGTTCAAGGGGCGCGCCTCCTGAGCTTGTGGGCCCCACGCAGCTCCGTTTGACCTATTTCCAAGCGTATGAATTCACATATATTCCCAAACCAACATAGAGCCAGATGATATAACTTTTCCGCCGACGCAAGCTTCTGTTCTTCCACGATCCCATCTGGAGGCTTTTTCCAGTAGGGGGAATCGATCACGGAGGGCTTCTACATCAACCTTGCTTTCCTTCCGATGATGTGTGAGTAGTTCACCATAGACCTATGGGTCCATGGCTAGTAGCTAGATGGCTTCTTCTCTTTCTTTGATCTTCAATACAATGTTCTCCTCAATCTCTTTGGAGTTCTATTCGATGTAATCTTCTTTTGCTGTGTTTTTGTTGGGATCCGATGAATTGTGGGTTTATGATCAGATTATTCATTGAAAGTATTTGAGTCTTTTCTGAACTTTACATGATTGTTATAGCTTTGTATTTCTCTCTGATCTATCCATTTGGTTTGGCCAACTAGATTAATTTATCTTCAGCGGGAGGGGTGCTTTGTAATGGGTTCAATCTTGCGGTGCTCTATATCCCAGTGACATAGTAGGGGACAAGACATGTATTTGTATTGTTGCCATTAAGGATAAAACGATGGGGTTTGTTCATATTGATTGAGTTTACTTTGTCTACATCATGTCATCTTGCTTAAAGCGTTACTCAGTTTGTCATGAACTTAATACAATAGATGCATGCTGGATAGCGGTCGATTGGTGGAGTAGTAGTAGTAGATGCAGGCAGGAGTCGGTCTACTTGTCATGGACGTGATGCCTATATACATGTTCATTGCCATGAATACATCATAACTATGCGCTTTTCTATCAATTGCCCAACAGTAATTTGTTTACCCACCATATGCTTTGTGTTCGAGAGAGAAGCCTCTAGTGAAAACTATGGCCCCTGGATCTACTTTAAACATATTAAAAAACCTTAAAAAAATCCTTTTCTGCACTTTATTTACTTTTCTTTTGTTTTGCAATTTATACTTTTGCCTATACGAGATTTAATCCTTGCAAGTAACGAGTTCATGGGCATTGACAACCCTCTTGCCCGCGTTGGGTGCAAGTATTTGCTTTTGTGTGTGCAGGTGCTGTTCACGAGGCTTTGCATGATTCTCCTATTGGTTCGATAAACCTTGGTTCTCACTGAGGGAAATACTTATCTCTACTGTACTGCTTCACCCTTCCTCTTCGGGGAAAATCCCAATGCAGCTCACAAGTAGCAGAAAGAATTTCTAGTGCCATTGCCGGGGAGACATCATCAAAACCTATCAAGTACCTTCACTCATACTATCATCTACTTGCTCTACTTTTTATTTGCCTTTTTATTTGCCTCTCTTTTTCATCTCCCCCACTTCTCTAAAAATCGAAAAACACAAAAATATTTGTGTTTGCTTGTTTTCTTGCTTGTCATCATGTCTAATTCCACTATCCCTCCGCTCTCTACTGATTTTGAGGTTCTTTACTTCAAACAGAAACAAGGAGAAAATTTAAAAGTTGCTTGGTTTAGAATAATTGAATCTTTTCGTATCTGCACCATAAAAGGGATATAAAAATCTTGCTCAGGAATTTTTATGTGGGGCTGCTACTTGTGAACAGCGTTGGGATTTCCCCTAAGAGGAGAGGATGATGCAGTACAGTAGAGATAAGTATTTCCCTCAGTTAAGAACCAAGGTTATCAATCCAGTAGGAGAACCACACAGAACCTCGTTAGCAGCACCTGCACACACAAAAGCAAACACTTGCACCCAACGCAAATAAGAGGGTTGTCAATCCCCTTAGCGGACACTTGCAAGGATTAATTCTGATAGTGATAGATTGAAAAGTAAATTGCAAAATAAAATAAAAGTAAATAAAGTGCAGCAAGGTATTTTTGGATTTGAATATATGATAAAGATAGACCCGGGGGCCATAGTTTTCACTAGAGGCTTCTCTCTCGAACACATAGCATACAGTGGGTAAACAAATTACTGTTGGGCAATTGATAGAAAAGCGCGTAGTTATAACGATATTCAAGGCAATGATCATGTATATAGGCTTCACGTCCGAGACAAGTAGACCGACTCCTGCCTGCATCTACTACTATTACTCCACCCATCGACCGCTATCCAACATGCATCTAGGGTATTAAGTATAAAACAGAGTAATGCCTTAAGCAAGATGACATGATGTACAAAAAGTAAACTCAAGCAATATGATTAAACCCCATCTTTTTATCCTTAATGGCAACAATACAAATACGTGTCTTGTCCCTTTCTATCACTGGGATATAGAACACCGCAAGATTGAACCCATCACAAATCACCTCTCCCACTGCAAGATAAATCAATCTAGTTGGCCAAACCAAACGGATAGATCAGAGAGAAATACAATGCTATAACAATCATGCATAAAGGAGTTCAGAAAAGACACAAATATTTCTCATGAATAATCTGATCATAAATCCACAATTCCTCGGATCCCAACAAACACACCGCAAAAGAAGATTACATCGGATAGAATTCCAAGAACATCGAGGAGAACATGGTATTGAAGATCAAAGAGAGAGAAGAAGCCATCTAGCTACTAGCTATGGACCCGTAGGTCTATGGTAAACTACTCACACATCATCGGAAGGGCAGCAAGGTTGATGAAGAATCCCTCCGTGATCGATCCCCCCTCCGGCAGAGTACCGGAAAAGGCCTCCAGATGGGATCGCGGAAGAATAAAGGCTTGCGGCGGCGGAAAGGTTTTCTCTTCTATCTTTCTGGTATACGGGGAATATTTTGGAATTTATAGCGCTGGAATTAGGTCAAGAGGTGCCACGAGGGGCCCATAAGCCTGGGGGGTTCGCCTACCCCGCTGGGCGCACCCTCCGGGCTTGTCGCTCCCTCGTGACTCTTCTGGTCTTCTCCCGAAGCTTCTAGGGTCCCTTCTGGTGCAGAAAAAATTAATCCAAAGTTTTTTCTTCGTTTGGACTCCGTTTGATAATGATTTTCTGAAAAGGCAAAAACAGGCAAAAAACAACAACTGGCATTGGGCACTAGGTTAATAGGTTAGTCCCAAAAAATGATATATAATTGCATATAAAACATCCAAGATTGATACTATAATACCATGGAACAATAAAAAATTATAGATACGTTGGAGACGTATCAGGGGCTCACTATGCCTAATAGACAACTTTTGGATTTTGCCACTAAACGAAATTTTATTGAAAGTGATGCTAATACTGCTTATGAAATAATAGAGGGGATAGTAGGAACTCCTCCCCCACAAAAGGGATTTAATTATACACAAGAAGGAATTCAAATCTTAGAAAAACTAGGGGATATGCTGAAAAATTTAGTTGAATTGCAAAATTCTAATGAACCGCTCAAAACCCTTACCTCGAATCTCAATCGCATGAATTCCCTTCTTACTGTTTGCAATAAAAGGAAAGGTGCTGTATCTGTGGACTATACTGCAGAAATGCTAGAACAGAGGGGAAGGCCTAGCCTATCAAAGACTAGCATCTTGCAGCGTCTTGCAGCATTAGAAGAGTGTAGATTAGCATATAAAAGTAATAGTAACAAGTATAATAGTAGCCTTGCCCAGAGATCCTTCCTCGACTCCCCGCGAGAAAGCGATCCCGGAGCCAACATATTTTAAGCATCACAAGTATCCAGTTCTAGTTATAGTAGATCGGGATACTCTCCGAGCGTCCGTTACCGTCGACACGGCTATTCGAATAGATATACTTCCCTGCAGGGGTGCACCAACTTACCCAACACGCTCCATTAACTTTGGCCGGACACACTTACTCGGGTCATGTCCGGCCTCGGCTGATCAACATGCCGTAGTCCTACCTAGGCTCAACAAAGAGGCCAGCACACCGGTCTAAGTCCTAAATGCGTCGGGGTCATGGGCCAATCGTCCTTTGCAATCCTGTGCGTTGCGAACGCGGCCGGGAGCAGACCCGCCCCCTTAATACAAGCTCAGGCGGTTACCGTCCAACCCGGCACGCGCCACTCAATTGCTGACGTCTGAGAGCTTTCGGAAGAATCGTACGGCGCCGAGTGCCCATACTTATTCCCGCATGGTGGTTAGTGCGAAAAGGCCAGAGGCCTACTCAGATCACATATCTAAACCCATTAGTGTGTTGGGAGCTTGCGGTGACGATCAGTGCTCCACGATCTGTGGTCCCGTCGCCCCGTCTCGTGGACTTATGGCAAGGGCCAGGCCCATCCCTCTCCTGGGGCGGTCTGCCTGCCCGGTCGTGCCACGTAATTATCTCGCGGGTACCCTCTCGGTCAACCCGACTCCACATCTCTCGCGGGTACCCTTCGGGGTCGACCCGCCTTAAATAAGGGACTGAGATAAATACATGGTATCCGTGTGTTCATAACATCAAGGGGGAAATCCGAGGAATCACCCTCGATGGATTCCCACTCGATGTATCCGTCAAGGTGAACTTGGAGGAATCACCCTCGATGGGTTCACACTTGAGGGGTTGCACGACAGAGGCCTCATTGGAGGTGGTGAAAGAGGAATCACCCTCGGTAACCCACAACCGACTAGCTTCGCTACAGAGATATCATCAAGAGTGAGGTAGGAGATATCACCCTCGGCACTCGATAGTAGCTCTGCAGAGTCATACAACTAAGGGGGTGTGTGGTGATGTGTCGGTCTCTGCACGTCGATCACACTGATCGAGCATCCAGAGCAAAGCATGACAACACGGACAAGGGTGTGGGGCCACTGATGGATCACTAACCAACCTATACTAAGCATATAGGATAGCAGGTAAGGTATCAACAACAAGTTACAAAATCAGGCTATGCATCAGAATAGGAACTATCAAACAACGGTAGCAAATTCTAATGCAAGCATAGGAGAGAAGGAATGGGCGATATAGGAATGATCAAGGGGGTTTGCTTGCCTGGAAGCTCTGCTGAAAGGGGCTGGTCGTCATGGGCGTAGTCGTACTCGGGAGCAGCGTTCGTCTTGGAGTCTACCGGAGAGAAGAGGGGGAAGAAACAATAAATATAAAGCTAACAAATGCAACACACATGCATGACATGGCAGTATGCTGTGCTCGGGGTGACCTAAAGCAGCACTACACGTTGCAGACGGAGCAGGAAAATATCTGGGGATATTTTCCCGGCTTTAGGCATCTGTCAGACAGATGAACCAGAGCGGAAGGTTCCACGTTGCAGTGTTAGAGGCATGCGACAGCTACATGGAGGGCACCAACGGATTCATCTCATTTTTCTGAACGTTTTTCATAAATAAAACATTTTCATCTGAGCTACGGTTGAATTAATATGAATTTCCAAAGTTTTAGCAATATTCTGAAATTACTGTAATTAAATTAATTCGAATTTAAACAGTGAAATACTTTTAGTACACAGGGCAGAGCCAGCCACAGTCAATGACATGTGGGGCCAGTCAAAGCCCAGTCAGCTGTCAACTTTGGCAAGTGACTGGTCAAACTGACAAGTGGGACCCCACTGTCAGTGACACAGTTTAATTAACATATTAAGTAATAGATTAATTATTTATAAAAAACATTTTAATTAGCGTGGGGGCCACCTGTCAGTGGCTGGGGCTGCCCAGTCAGCACAGTTGACCGGGTTAACCCAGTCAACTAGGCTCGTGGGACCCACTGGCAACGACCCAGGTGGGCCCCAGCGGCAGGCCACGTCGGCGGGCGGCGCCGGAAAGGCTCTGGCGACCTCTCCAGCGGCGGTTCTTTGCCGGAACCGTCCGGAAATCGTCTACGGTTAACCAAAAAGCGCGCGGGGACTTGTGTTCAAATGCTGGCGACGCCACGCGTCGTTTGTTGCTACGGGTCCGACCGGAGGTGGCCGGAGCAGGGCATAGCGTCAACGCCGGCGGCGGTGATCTTCAGGAGCTTCGCGGAAGTAACAAAACAGTGCGCGCGCAAGCATTTTGAAAGGCCAGGCCGCACTACTGGAGTGCCCCGAGCACAACGATGTGCTCGGACGGCCACGACAATGACGGCCGCACTACTGGAGTGCCCCGAGCACGGCGGCGCTTGGCTCGGCCAACCATAGCGGCGGGGCTAGGCATAGCAAAATGAGGGGGAAGCAGAGGTGTAATGTGGCACTGCTCACCTAGAGGCACACGAAAGGCCGGCGGGGGATTTGTAGCTGCCGAGGGCGCCGGAGTTCGCCTGAGAAGAAGGTGCGGCCGAGGAAGAAGAAGGCTCGATTCTGCCGCTGCAGTGCACCCCGGCTCCAATTGGTGGGTGCAGAGGAAGAGGTCGAGTCCGGCGGGGCCCCTGGACAGGTCGCGGAGGCGCAGGGTCGGCGGTGGCCGCGAGATTCATGGGGCAGAGGCCATGGCGGCGCTCGGGAGAGAGGGGAGAGCGAGGCAGAGAGAGGGTGTGAGGATTAGGGTTTGCCAGGGGGAGGGCACGGGTCCTTATCCCCCTCCAGAAGCTCTGTAGCAGCGCGCTGTCATGCGGGAGAGAGGGGGGGCTAGCTGCGGGCACGCACGCGCGGCCACAGCGAGGAGAGAGGGGGAGCAAGAGGTTGAAGGCGACCGGAGTGGGCTGGGCCGGGCACTGTAGCCCAGAGGCTTAAGTGCACAGTAGAATAGGCCTTTTCCCCCTTTTCTTTTCTGTTTCTTTTAATCAGACATCATTTGCATTTATTTAAGCCACCAAATCATTTTGCAAAAATGTGGATCTTGGGCATTTAAATATATTGCAATATATGGCACTGTCATAAAAAGTTTGGGGGCCCAAAGATTTCATTTGAATTTTCCACAAGTGAAAAGGCATTTAAAATGCTGCTTTAGCACTAATTTAATTGCTATAGCCCATATTTAGCTTGATGGTGATGTTGTTTTCCTTAACAAATGTTAGTTAGGGAATATTTTCTAAGGCCCCGTTTGATAACAAAGTATTTTCTAAGTATTTTGAGAATACTACAGTTTTTGAGATTACCATAGTTTTATTTACAATGAGGTGTTTGGTTGCCTCTAACAATTGTGTTTTTAATACTGCAATATTGGCCAAACTATGGTATTTTGTCTGCATAAAAAAAAAGAACCCCAGAATTCTTTTTAAAAAACAGAGCAGCCGAAAAGAAGGGGTGGGACGTCGTTATCTTCTTTCCTGGTACTCGCTCGATCAAGAACAGAGGCGTCGCTCCCACGTCGTCGTCGCCGTCGCCGTCAATGATGTCGATTGTTGAAACTCAGGCCGGACGGCCACTCCGTTGTTGCCATGGATTTCCCTTTCTGAAGTTCCAAAGTTGTTCTGTGCACCACCGAGGTCACCCGACAGGTGTCCCGACACCTTCATGCGCAGCTCCGTCGTGTCTCGATGGTGACGCGGAAGAAGGCGAAACCACTCCGTCTATGCATAGCTCGGCGGCGCCGTGTTGTGGGTGGCCTTTTTTCTTAACATACAAGTTGGAGTCGTTTGTGCATGCTTCTATTCTATGCACGTGGATGGCAAGGGCTAGCCAGCTACCTAGCTGGATAAACGCAATAGAAAAACAGTTTGCACCGCTAAAAGCAACGGCTAGCTAGCTACGAATGCATGCACGGCCAACGCCTAGCTGGTAAATTTTACAGTATTATGTGGCGTAACCAAACAGGTCCTCAGTATCGTGAATACTCCAAAAAACATTGTTATATTAAAACTATGGTATTTTGTACCTACAGTCTAAATTACTGCAGTTTTTGATACTTTGGTTTTTTAGTACTTTGCTATCAAATAGGGCCTAAATGATGAACTATTTTGCAACCACTTTTGTGCAACTTTATATTCCACTTGCAAATTTAATTCACTTTCAAGGTGGAGTTTGAAATGAGATATGAATTCAAAGGTGATTATGCATTGCAAACCAAAATGATTAAGCATATCCATGAGGATCATTGTAGCTCATTACACAGGGGTGTTACAACTCTCCTCCTCTAAAAGAAATTCTCGTCCCGAGAATTCAAGAGGTAGAAGGAAGAAGCGTTCCCAAGTGGCTTCATCTTCAGAATGATTTGACCACTGCACTTTAAGGAACTTGGTCACCTTCTGCCGGGTTCGACGTTCAGCTTGATCAAGAATGTGGATCGGATGCTCCTTATAAGAGAGATCATCTTGCAATTCAAGCATCTCATGATCCACTTCACGTTGCAGATCCTTGAAGCAACGACGAAGTTGGGACACATGGAAGACATCGTGGATGTGAGAAAACTGCGGGGGCAATTCCAATTTATAAGCCACCTGTCCACGTTTGGCGAGAATGCAGAAAGGACCAATGTAGCGGGGAGCTAACTTGCCCTTGATTCCAAAGCGGTGAGTGCCCTTCATAGGAGTGACACGCAGATGAGCTTGATCACCAGGTTGATAGATCGATCCCCAATGTTTACGATCATAATTGCTCTTCTGGTGGGACTCGGCCGCCTTAAGATTTTCCCGGACAGTACAGACTTGCTCTTCAGCTTGTTGGATAATATCCAGACCAATGAGCGGACGTTCCCCAGTTTCTGACCAATTCAGAGGGGTTTGGCACTTACGTCCATATAATACCTTGAAGGGAGCCATCTTCAAGCTAGCTTGATAGTTGTTGTTGTAAGAGAATTCAGCATACGGGAAAGATTCTTCCCACTTCTTGCCAAATGAGATGACACAAGCACGCAACATATCTTCAAGCACTTGATTAACTCGTTCAACTTGGCCTTGGGACTGGGGGTGATAAGCTGAGCTCCAGGTTATATGAGTTCCCATAGCTTCTTGGAAACTTGCCCAGAACTTTGAGGTGAAGTGGCTACCACGGTCTGAACTGATCTCCTTCGGAATACCGTGGAGCGTCACAATTCTGGAGATATACAAGTCTGCTAACTGACTAGCAGTGATCGTCTCCTTGACTGGCAGAAAATGTGCAACTTTGGAGAATTGGTCGACGACGACAAGAATATCATCCTGACCTTTTTTGATTTGGGTAGGCTAGTGATGAGATCCATTTGAACCTTGTCCCATTTCCACACAGGGATAGGAAGCGGTTGCAGGAGTCCAGCAGGTTTTTGATGTTCTGCTTTGACGCGATGGCAAACGTCACACTCAGCAACATAGCGAGCAATGTCTTGCTTCATATTAGACCACCAGTACCTCTGTCGAAGGTCTTGATACATCTTGGTGCTACCCGGATGAATAGACAGTGGTGTATCATGTGCCTCCTTCATAACTTTGTCTGTCATAAGTTCGAACCGGGGTACCACAAGGCGATCTCTGAAGTACAAGGTTCCATCCTCAGCAAGCGAGAAATCTCTGGCTTTCTCAAAAGCAAGATCCCTTTTCATCTGATCAACTTCAGCGTCTTTTGCTTGTGCAGACTTAATAGCTTTCTCGAGAGTTGGTTCCAAAACAAGGGTATTATGAGAACCCTGTGGAACGATGTGGAGGTTCAACTTGCGAAGTTCTTCTTGAAGAAGGGGTTGAGCTCGCTGAACCATGAGATTGTTGCAATAAGACTTGCGGCTCAAAGCATCGGCCGTTACATTAGCCTTACCAGGGGTATATGAAATACCGCAGTCATAGTCCATAATTGCTTCCATCCATCTCTGTTGACGGAGATTCAGATCCGGCTGAGTAAATAAATACTTCAGACTTTGATGATCTGTGTAGATCTCGCACCAATTACCAAGAAGGTAATGTCGCCATAACTTCAGGGCATAAATAACTGCAGCAAGTTCGAGATCATGAACTAGGTAGTTCTCTTCATGAGGACACAACTGTCGTGAGGCATAAGCAATCACTTTGCGCTCTTGCATCAGGACACACCCTAATCCTTGACGAGATGTGTCGCAATAAATGACGAATTCCTTGCGAGAATCTGGAGGAGCAAGCACTGGTGCAGAAGTCAGCTTGTCCTTGAGAGTTTGGAAACTTTCCTGACATTTGTCTGTCCACTCAAACTTAATGCCTTTGTGAAGCAGATTAGTCAGAGGCTTGGCAATCTTGGAAAAGTTCTCGACAAAACGGTGACAATAACTGGCGAGTCCGAGAAAGCTTCTGACTTGCTTAACATTCTTCGGAGGAGTCCAGTCAAGAATAGCCTGAACTCGCTCTGGATTGACAGCAATACCATCCTTGGAAATCACATGACCAAGATAGGTTACTTCGGATAACCAGAATTCACACTTGGAATATTTGGCATATAGCTGATGCTCTCGAAGCTTTTCCAGTACAAGACGAAGATGTTCAGCATGTTCTTGTTTATTCTTGGAATACACAAGGATATCATCCAGATAAACCATGATGAATTTGTCGAGGTAATCCATGAAGATATAATTCATCAATCGGGAGAAAGTTGCGGGAGCATTAGTTAAACCAAAAGACATGACGGTGTATTCATATGAGCCATAGCGAGTAACGAAAGCGGTCTTCGGAATATCCTCTTCGCGGACTCGGATCTGATGGTAACCCAACCTCAAGTCGAGTTTAGAGAATACTGATGAACCAGCAAGTTGATCATACAGATCATTGATCCGAGAAAGCGGATATTTGTTCTGAATTGTTGCCTGGTTGATAGGTCGGTAATCTTGTACCAGCCGGTTCGTACCATCCTTCTTCTTAACAAAGAGAGAAGGTGCTCCCCAAGCAGAGGAACTTGGACGAATGAAACCCTTGCGAAGTGATTTGTTGATTTCCTCTTTAAGTTCGAGGAGTTCATGCGGTGGCATCTTATAAGGACGCTTCGTAATAGGATTAGTGCCTAGTTTCAAGTCGATAACAAACTCGACAGCTCTAACAGGGGGTACTCCTAGAAGTTCTTCTGGAAATACATCTTGGAAGTCGTGAACTACCGGAACATTTTCGATCCCCTCCAGAGGAGAAGCGTTCAATGCATTCAAGGAATAAATCTGGGCTTCGGCATCTCGAATCAGATGAGCATGGTAATTTATTATCTCATTCGAAGGATGTAGTAGTTGGACGATTTTAGAGGCACAATCGATTGAAGCAGTATGAGCTTTCAACCAATCCATTCCCAGAATGAGGTCAATATTGGTAGACTTGAAAATAATGGGAGAGACATGGAATTCCAACCCTTCAATTTCAACAGTGACGTTGCGGCTAACCATGGAGGCTTGACATTGGCCCGCGGGGGTGTTTACCACTAGTGGAACGTTCATCTGTTCATATTTAATGCCATGCATGTATGCAAAACCTTCTGATATGAATGAATGCGATGCTCCTGAATCAATTAAAACAGAAGCTGGTATTGAGTTAACAAGAAGAGTACCCATCACAGTAGCAGGTTGATCTTGAGCTTCATTCAGATCAACATGGTATGCTTGACCACGACCATAAGAAGGCCTGGCATTGTTGTTGCGGGGCTGATTGTTACCACGGCCATTTCCATGGCTAGCTGACGGAAGCATAAGCTGATTCTGATCCTGAGTGCAGTCTCTGGCACGGTGACCTGGACGGCCACACTTGAAGCAGAGCCTATCATTGGGACGGGGAGCAGGAGCTCGAAGTAGTGGAGCTTGAGGTCTTGGCTGCCTCGGAGGTGGAGGAGGCAGACGAGGTGCAGCATACGACGCCCTTGAAGCAGGTGCAGTTGGGTGGTACAAGCTGTGAGGAATCCATATACGGCGCTTCTGCGAGGACGTGCCCAAAGATGAGCCCGCGTCACGGGTGCGCTTGAGAGCGTCCTTGTGTTCCTTCAGACCAGTCTCAACCTGAATGGCCTTGTTCACCAGGGTGGCGAAATCAGCGAAGTCTTGGACTAGCAGCGCGAGCTTGATATCAGGATTGAGCCCTTCACGGAACTTCTCCTGTCTGCGAGCATCAGTAGCGATGTCCTCTTCAGCATAGCGAGACAATTCAAGGAACTCCCGCTGGTAGACCTCCACAGTCTTGCAACCCTGAGTGAGGTTGCGGAACTCACGTTTCTTCTGGTCCATGACTCCCTGGGGAATGTAGCGGGCACGGAAAGCAGCTTGGAACACCACCCAAGTGATGATGGTTCCAATAGGTAGAGTACGCCTGTGACTGTCCCACCATTGAGCTGCGGGACCCTTCAGAAAATAGGACGCAAAAGTGACATAGCTGGCAGGGGCAACATTAGCAAACTCCATCTCATATGTGATGTCACAGAGCCAGTCATCAGCGTCAAGCGGCTGAACTGAGTTGCGGAAGAAAGTCGGGTTGAGGCGCACAAAGTCTTGCAAGGTTATTTGGGCTGGCTGCTGGTTCATGTTCGGACGTGGAAACTGATCCATTATCCCTTGCATGAATTGACGGTTCAGCTCAAACTGTTGCATCATCCCGGCCATATAGTCGGGCAGTGGTGGATTGTTGGCACCACGGCCATGACCTGTTGGTCTAACCATCCTGCTAAAAATTAACAAGGGGTAGTTTAGCAATGAGTATTGCAGGTGTATAGATTCATTTATGAAGTAACACGCACAACAAAGGAAGTGCAATACATACATCACAACAGTCAAACATGACATACAGATCCATACATAGAGTCGGTTACAAGCCAGCGTTACAAGTTCGGAAAGGAAAAGCTAGACACCTAGGCGGCACGCAGGCACGCGGTGGAGGGATACAACAACAGGACATAGCGATAGCTACATCAACGTCGGAGAAAACCACTGAAGCCAGGTAGCTGCAAGTGACGATGCAGGGTGCCCTTGACACGAGGATCCTGCGCTCCGTGAACACTCTGGTGTAGAACCTGGTCCCGAACTGGAAGAAGAGGACCACGTGGAGGAGTATGACCTCCAACGGCAGGCCACTCAAGACCTGGTGGCATCTCTGTCCTGCGCGGGTAAAGGATGTACTCAGGATGCATCCCTACACTGACTGCTGGCAACAACTGTGTCAGAGCGTCATAAAGACGAACACGAGTGACGTACAACTCGACAGCAAGCACTCGGGCAGTGCGATCCAAAGCCTCTGTGTACTAAACCAAAACCTGTGGGTCATAACGACGTCGCACGTAAGGGGTACAGACAGCAGTGTAGTATCCACTCTCATCCCCAGCGGGGGCATACGAGATATATCTGAAACCAGTCTCCTCCAAGCGGGTGTGCTCTCCACGGAGACGGGCAATAGCAGCATAGGCAGCATCATGGACTGCCATGTCAACAGTCACTCCAACACCATGAAAGGTGTGCAACTCAGTGATGGAGTTATCTTGCTGATCAAAGATACGAACCACAGCGTGGTACTGCTCCTGGTTGAACTCGCGGTAGTCCTCATAAATAGTGTACTCGCGATACGAGCGATATCCCAGCCTGGTCAAGAGGTCGACCAGAATAGCAGGGAACCGAGTTGCATCAACAGCCATAGTCTGGCATACGAGCTGTCTTGTGGGACGCATCTGAAACAAGGGAGTGCAAGATGTCAAATGATAGTGTGAGAAGCATATGATAACTTTGAAAGGAATGGCTGCAGATAATCCAGCTCTCCTGTTGTATGTGAACTCGAGAACCTAATGTTAGAGTTAGCAAAATCTTTATCCCGAAAAGAAGAGAGATCAGAATCCCAGAGTAAAGAAGAGGAATAAAAGATCCTAAACCCATCCATTGGCGATGTGGGCCCGTAAGCCACACAGCCATGTTAGTAAAATTCTTTTTCAAAGACAAGACTCAACTTCGGCCAAGGAGTTGGAAAGGGGCTTCCTACAGGCAGTCAGCTCTGATACCAACTTGTGACTCCCCCGACTCGATCGTGCACTAATCATACACGCAAAAGCGCATGATCAAGCCCAAGGACTCCCGGGAAGATATCACAACACAACTCTAGACATAAAATAAAATAATACAAGCTTTATATTACAAGCCAGGGGCCTCGAGGGCTCGAATACATAAGCTCGAGTACAAGCGTTAGCGGAAGCAACATTATCTGAGTACAGACATAAAGAGTAAACAAGTTTGCCTTGAGAAGGCTGAGCAAAACAATGGCACTAGATTGAAAAGGCGTAGGCCTCCTGCCTGGGAGCCTCCGAACTACTCCTGGTCATCAGTCTTCACGTAGTAGTAGGCTCAGTCGGGGTAGTAGTAGTCGTCGACGGGGTCAGCTGGCTCCGGGGCTCCGTCATCTGATCGCAGCAATCGGGTATGGGGAAAAAGAGGTAGCAAAGCAACCGTGAGTACTCATCCAAAGTACTCGCAAGACTTACATCAGATCTATGCTAAGTATGCATCGGTATCAAAGGAAAGGGGCTGTATCTGTGGACTATACTGCAGAAATGTCAGAACAGAGGGGAAGGCCTAGCCTATCGAAGACTAGCATCTTGCAGCGTCTTGCAGCATTAGACGAGTGTAGATTAGCATATAAAAGTAATAGTAACAAGTATAATAGTAGCCTTGCCCAGAGATCCTTCCTCGACTGCCTGCGAAAAAGCGATCCCGGAGCCAACATATTTTAAGCATCACAAGTATCCAGTTCTAGTTATAGTAGATCGGGATACTCTCCGAGCGTCCGTTACCGTGGACATGGCTATTCAAATAGATATACTTCCCTGCAGGGGTGCACAAACTTACCCAACATGCTCGATTAACTCTGGCCGGACACACTTACTCGGGTCATGTCCGGCCTCGGCTGATCGACACGCCGTAGTCCTACCTAGGCTCAACAGAGAGGCCAGCACGCCGGTCTAAGGCCAAAATGTGTAGGGGTCATGGGCCAATCGTCCTTTGCAATCCCGCGCGTTGCAAACGCGGCCGGGAGCAAACCCGCCCCCTTAATACAAGCGCAGGTGGTTACCGTCCAACCTGGCGCGCGCCACTCGATTGCTGACGTCTGAGAGCTTTCGAAAGAATCGTATGACGCTGAGTGCCCATACTTATTCCCGCATGGTGGTTAGTGCGAAAAGGCCAGAGGCCTACTCAGATCACATATCCAAACCCATTAGTGTGTTGGGAGCTCATGGTGACGATCAGTGCTCCACGATATGTGGTCCTGTCGCCCCGTCTCGTGGACTTACGGCAAGGGCCAGGCCCATCCCTCTCCTGGGGCGGTCCGCCTGCCCGGCCGTGCCTCGTAATTATCTCACGGGTACCCTCACGGTCAACCCGACTCCACATCTCTCGCGGGTACCCCTCGGGGTCGACCCGCCTTAAATAAGGGACTGAGATAAATACATGGTATCCATGTGTTCATAACATCAAGGGGGAAATCCGAGGAATCACCCTCGATGGATTCCCACTCGATGTATCCGTCAAGGTGAACTTGGAGGAATCACCCTCGATGGGTTCACACTTGAGGGGTTGCACGACAGAGGCCTCATCGGAGGTGGTGAAAGAGGAATCACCCTCGGTAACCCACAACCGACTAGCTTCGCCACAGAGATATCATCAGGAGTGAGGTATGAGGTATCACCCTCGGCACTCGATAGTAGCTCTGCAGAGTCGTACAACTAAAGGGATGTGTGGTGATGTGTCGGTCTCTGCACATCGATCACACTGATCGAGCATCCGGAAGCAAAGCATGGCAACACGGACGAGTGTGTGGGGCCACTGATGGATCACTAACCAACCTATACTAAGCATATAGGATAGCAGGTAAGGTATCAACAACAAGTTACAAAATCAGGCTATGCATCAGAATAGGAACTATCGAACAACGGTAGCAAATTCTAATGCAAGCATAGGAGAGAAAGAATGGGCGATGTAGGAATGATCAAGGGGGTTTGCTTGCCTGGAAGCTCTGCTAAAAGGGGCTAGTCGTCAGGGGCGTAGTTGTACTCGGGAGCAACGTCCGTCTCGGAGTCTACCGGAGAGAAGAGGGGGAAGAAACAATAAATATAAAGCAAACAAATGCAATACAGATGCATGACATGGCAGTATGCTGTGCTAGGGGTGACCTAATGCAGCACTACACGTTGCAGACGGAGCAGGAAAATATCTGGGGATATTTTCCCGGCTTTAGGCATCTGTCAGACAGATGAACCGAAGGGGAAGGTTCTACGTTGCAGTGTTAGAGGCATGTGACAGCTACATGGAGGGTAGCAAGGGATTCGTTTCATTTTTCTGAACGTTTATCATATATAAAACATTTTCATCTGAGCTACGGTTGAATTAATATGAATTTCCAAAGTTTTAGCAATATTCTGAAATTACTGTAATTAAATTAATTCGAATTTAAATAGTGAAATACTTTTAGTACACAGGGCAGAGCCAGCCACAGTCAATGACATGTGGGGCCAGTCAAAGCCCAGTCAGCAGTCAACTCTGGCAGTTGACTGGTCAAACTGACAAGTGGGGCCCCACTATCAGTGACACAGTTTAATTAACATATTAATTAGCAGATTAATTATTGATAAAAAACATTTTAATTAGCATGGGGGCCACTTGTCAGTGGTTGGGGTTGCCTAGTTAGCACAGTTGACCGGGTCAACCCAGTCAACTGGGCCCGTGGGACTCACTGGCAGCGACCCAGGTGGGCCCCAGCGGCAGGCCACGTCGGCGGGCGGCGTTGGAGAGGCTCCGGCAACCTCTCCAGCGGCGGTTCTTCGCCAGAACTGGCCGGAAATCGTCTACAGTTAACCAAAAAGCGCGCGGGGACTTGCGTTCGAATGCTGGCGATGTCGCGCGTCGTTTGGTGCTACGGGTCCGACCAGAGGTGGCCAGAGCAGGGCATAGCGTCGACGCAGGTGGAAGCAGCAAACATCGCGCGTGCGAGTGTTTTGAAAGGCCAGGCAGTACTACTGGAGTGCCCCGAGCACAACGGTGTGCTCGGACGGCCACGACAACGACAGGAACGACGGCAGCGAGAAGCACGGCGGCGCTGGGATCGGCCAACCATGGCGGCGGGGCTAGGCACAACAAAACGAGGGGGAAGCAGATGGGTAACGCGACGCTGCTCACCTAGAGGCACACGAAAGGCCGGCGGGGGATTAGTAGCTGCCAAGGGCGCCGGAGTTCGCCAGAGAAGAAGCTGCGGCCGAGGAAGAAGAAGGCTCGATTCCGCCGCTGTAGTACGCCCCGGTTCCAACTAGTGGGTGCAGAGGAAGAGGTCGAGGCCGGCGGGGCCCCTGGACAGGTCGCGGAGGCGCGGGGTCGGCGGTGGCCGCGAGATTCACGGGGCAGAGGCCATGGCGCCGCTCGGGAGAGAGGGGAGAGCGAGGTAGAGAGAGGAAGTGAGGATTAAGGTTTGCCACGGGGAGCGCACGGGTCCTTATCCCCCTCCAGAAGCTTCGTAGCAGCGCGCTGTCGTGCGGGAGAGAGGGGGGGGCGGCTGCGGGTATGTGCGCACGGCCACAGCGAGGAGAGAGGGGGAGCAGGAGGTTGAAGGCGACCGGAGTGGGCTGGGCCGGGCACTGTAGCCCAGAGGCTTAAGTGAACAGTAGATTAGGCCTTTTCCCCTTTTTCTTTTCTGTTTCTTTTAATCAGAGAGCATTTGCATTTATTTAACCCACCAAATCATTTTGCAAAAATGTGGATCTTGGCCATTTAAATATATTGCAATATATGGCACTGTCATAAAAAGTTTGGGGGCCCAAAGATTTCATTTGAATTTTCCACAAGTGAAAAGGCATTTAAAATGCTGCTTTAGCACTAATTTAATTGCTATAGCCCATATTTAGCTTGATGGTGATGTTGTTTTCCTTAACAAATGTTAGTTAGGGAATATTTGCTAAATGATGAACTATTTTGCAACCACTTTTGTGCAACTTTATATTCCACTTGCAAATTTAATTCACTTCAAAGGTGGAGTTTGAAATGAGATATGAATTCAAAGGTGATTATGCATTGCAAACCAAAATGATTAAGCATATCCATGAGGATCACTGTAGCTCATTACAGGGGTGTTACATGGGCCTTAGCAGTTGAGTTGTCAATTCAACGACACGTGGGATATAAAATCTCTGCAACAAAGTGTTTAGTAGCACAATAGCAATAGTAACAAGAACAGTAACAGAAGCAGTTTGTGATGATTGCAATAGCAGCAGCAGTAGTAACTTAGCAAAGATCTATATGAGAAAAGCGTAGGCATTGGATCAACGATGGATATTTGTGTTGGAGCGATACACAATAGCTCCAGTTCATAAATTTAATGTAGGCATGTTTTCCGTATATAGTCATACGTGCTTATAATAAGAACTTGCATGACATCTTTTGTCCTACCCTCCCATGCCAGCGGGGTCCATAAGGAAACTAAGGGATATTAAGGCCTCCTTTTAATAGAGAACCAAAACAAAGCATTAACTCATGGTGAATACATCAACTCCTCGAATTACTGTCATCCCCGGAGAGTATCCCAAACAATTGTCACTATGGGGTCTACGGATCAGAACAGTAACAAGTGCATATAACTAGCAGATAGGATCAAGAACTCAAATATATTCATGAAAACATAGAGGGTTCATATATGAAATCATGGCACTCGGGGCCCTAGTGACAAGCATTAAGCTTTGCAAAGTCATAGCAACATCAATCTCAGAACATAGTGGATATTTGGGATCAAGCCCTAACAAATTAACTCGATTACATGACAAATCTCATCCAACTCCATCACCATCCAGCAAGCCCATGGAAGAATTATTCACACCTGGTGGTGAGCATCATGAAATTGTTCATGGAGAAGGGTTGATGATGACGACGGCGATGCATCCCCCTCTCCAGAGCCCTGAACGGACTCCAGATCAGCCCTCCCGATGAAGAACATGATGTGGCGGTGGCTACGTATCGTAAAACGCGATGAAACTTTCTCTATATTTTTTTTCTCCATGAGACGGTACTTATAGGGTTGGAATTAGGTCAAGCGGAGGTCTGTGGGACCCACAAGCTCGAGGGGCGTGCCCTTGGGGGGTAGGCGCGCCCCCTGAGCTTGTCGCTCCTGGGTGTCCCCCCTCCAGTAGAGCTCTTCACCAATATTTTTTATATATTCTGAAATAATTCTCCGTAAATTTCTAGCTCAATCCGAGAAATTTTAGTTCTGCACAAAACAACACCATGGTTGTTCTGCTGAAAAGAACGCCAGTCCGGGTTAGTTTCATTCAATCATGCAAATTAGAGTCCAAAACAAGATCAAATGTGTTTGGAAAATTAGATACGTTTGGGACGTATCAACTCCCCCAAGCTTTACTCATTGCTTGTCCTCAAGCAATTCAGTTGGCAAACTGAAAGTGACAAAGAAAAACTTTTACAAACTCTTTTGTTCTCTTTACTGTATATAAGCTTAACTAGTAATCAAGTTTTCAGCAAAGATCATGAACTAACCATGTCAATGATAACACTTAGGTCTCACATTTACTCATGACAATAACATAACCAACTAGCGAGCAATAATAAGATATCTTGGATGCCAACAATTTGTCAAAACAATCATGATATAATATGATAATATGGTATCTCGCTAGCCCTTTCTGAGACCGTAAAACATAAATGCAGAGCACCTCTGAGGTTCAAGCAGGGACTAAACATTCTAATTCAGGGTAGAAGAGATCTAGTCATGGTCACATCCAACATTAACTAGACCCAATGCATAAAAATGACAATAGCGCTCTCAGGGTTGGTGCTTTTAGTGAGAAGATGATGACTCAACAATAGTGGCTCCTCGGTAAATCAACAATAAAGCATATATGTGCCACTTTAACAATTCTAGCATAGTCTTCTCCATACAATGACTCAGCTTAAAAGAAAAGAATTTCAGAGAAACACACTGAAATATTTTAGGAGTTTTTAGTTTTTTCTGAGGAAAGCAAACTAACGAAGGAAAAACGAAAAGCGAGAAAAACTATTTACACGGGAGAACTCCCAACCAAGCAAAGAAGAACAAGAAATCTTTTTGGGTTTTCTTTTAATACTACGAACTAACTAAACAAGAAAGAAAACCAAAAAGAAGCGAGAAATATTTTTGGATTTTCAAAGTTTTTCAAACACACAAGAAGAAAGCAAAAATAAAACTAACATGGATATACAATGAAAAAGGATGAACACCGATAACTGGAATGAATGTGTGGTACATGCATGTAATGCCAGTGAGAAATACGTACTCCCCCAAGCTTAGGCTTTTGGCCTAACTTCGTCTAGGGCCACTGCTGACCTGGATAGAACTCGTGGAGGTAGTTTGGGTTATACTCCATCACAGCCGCGAACGCCTGACGGGCGGCCTCATTCCTACGGTCAGTCTCCTCTGCCGTCTCGTACGCCTCAGCCTCCTCCTCCAGTATAAAATATCTCTGTTTTTCCTGAAAGTTGAAGAATGCAGGAGCAGGCAAAGTAATGTAGATAACACGATGTTTATTAAAGATTAGCCTATATCGAAATGGTGGGGTGTTCCTTTCAAGAAACTGGTGACGCTCCATAGCCTCATAATTGTAACACCCCAATTCTTGGCCCATTTTCTTTTATTTGGTTTCTCTGGATTTTGACTTGAATTTCTTTTAAATTGGCTCTATGGACTTAAAACTTGGGGAAGATCCTCTTTATTTCTTCTCCCAAGTAAATCATTCTTCTCAAGTCTTTCCCAAGATCAAGTCATGTCCATCCAAATCCAACCACAATTTCTTTCCCAACTAAATATTCCTTTTCTATTAAAGGAATAACCTTGTTTGACCTAGGTTGTGAAGCAACCTATATTTCTATCATTCCAAAAATCCCCAAAAAATTCTCATAAATTATTTGGATCATATTTTCCACAAATATGTCAAAACCCTTCCCTGCCTAGTTCAAAAATAATTTAGGAATATTCATTTCCTATTCTGCTTAGTATGGCACTTTGTGAAGGAAGTGCTATCTATCTTTTCTTGATTGCCCTCAAACATTTTTAGCACTCTCTCCTATCCAAATCATTAACACATGACAAAATTCAGCTCCATCTACCTAGTAAAACATCCTCAGCATATTTCCAAAGTTTCTGTTCAGAGAGAAGCTTTGTGAAGGAAGTACTAGCTAGGAGTATCCTTATGAGTTGAAATTTTTCCAGGCCATCCATATGCTCAAATGACTCCCCTACACCAAATTTGAGCCTCAACCAACCACCTATGTGAGCACACCTTCAAATCTTTGTTTCTGATCATAATTTCAGTTTGTGAAGCAACTACATTTTATATTGTTTCATAAATTCTGAAATTAATCCAGGAACCAGATATTCCTATATACATTGATCATGCCAAAATTCACATCATTTTTCCAAGCCATTTTCTCCACAAAATTCCCCCAAGAATCTATCCAGAGAGGACTTGTGTGAAGGAAGTACCATCTAGGTATTTCCAAATGGCATAAAATTTTACCAGTACTTGCATGGTCCTGGATCATAACTCTCCACCAAATTTTAACTCCATCCAGTACCCTATGTGAGTGCAACATCCAAATCTAGCTTCTGTTCTGTTTTTACAGTTGTGAAGCAACTATCTTCTAATCTTGTCCAAATTATCTCAAAATTCATAGGACTATAGTCCTTCTTACCCTAAACCCCTGTGACATTTTTGTTGATCCTTTGGTCAAGTATTTTGACTACAACTTCTAGCCCAAGTTTGCTACAGCAACCTGCATCTGATGCATGCCATCAACCCAAATTGTCTTTGATCGAGCCATCACATCAGTGGGGTTGTAGGATGGATGGACAACACCTTGGACATCTTTTGCCAGGACTACGTGCCCTCGTCGTGGCAATGCACGCGATGACCATGCACATGTAGGATCATAATCAAATTCAACAATGTAGCTATCATATAAAATAGTATCTTCATGATCCACATGCATAAAAGTTTTATAATCTTCCAAGATAGTGGGATTAACATCAACTAAAGTCATGACCTCTCCAAACCCACTTTTATCAAAAACTAGCAAAAGGGTCCGTGCGTTGCAACGGGAGAAAAAAATCTTTATCACCAAAAATAATTTTGCAAAGGAAAATTCGTAGCACACCGCACATGCTTCTTCGTGGAGCAATAGTCTTTCTCAAATATGTCCGTGCGTTGCTACAGGAGAAAACACATTAAAACGACCCAAAACCCTGCCCATCTGCTCCACCCACAAATACAGGTCCACATCCTCTATTTGAACACAACACCCCACTCGTGTTATGACTTATTCTCTCTCTATGTATTTGTTGATTGCAATGAATGACAACATATTAGAAACTAAAATAATGTAACTAAAAATCAAGTGTCCGCAATATTGCAAATGTTGAAAGGCTATGCAACAAAATATAGTATAAAGCGGAATTAACATCGGGGCAAGATTTACCAATACAACGAGCAAATGGTGTGCTAATAAGTTTGCCATGAATATGTTAGAAAAGCGACAAAAGCGCTAGCACATCACTGACAAAACAGGTAAACACAACATATTGTGCAAATTAGCTAAAAAAATCACCCTCATAAAAAAATATAGCGGTCAAAAAACAGGCAGAAGTCACTCGCAAAAGAAAAGAGGCAACATTATTTAATTCTATTTTTGCTAGCCCCCGTCACGCATGTCTTTCATTTCTCACCGCACAACCATCACAGGCGCAATATCAGGGCTTAATTAATTTCTTTTGCCTATTTAATGGGTCTTCCCTTTTTCTCCCATCAACATGCAAAGTCCCTCTCTTTAATTCCGTTTCACCACGCAAGCTAGAATTTATTTCTTTTACCCATGACTTTCCTTTTTCTCATTGCCCACCATAATCTCCCATCAACATGCAAGTCCCTCTTTATAATTCCCATGACAGATTTAATTGGGCCTTTATATCGGGATTTTATATTTTTCAGTCACCAATTTTATGGATCTTTCCATTCTGCCATTGCCATCATAATGTCCCATCTCGCCTCTGTATACTGATTTTCTAGGCTGCTTGTTGATATAGACACGTGCTAACGTATATAAATCGGTAGATTTTGATGTAAAAAATCGATGTGGGACTATTTAATGGATGAACCGACATGAAAGGCTGATTAGAAATTGAAGCTATGTTGCCTCGCTTAGGCCTTGGGTCGGAAGAAGCAGCCCAAATAAAGGTGAGCTGCATAGCTGGGCCGACCGAAGGCCCATCTCCCCGTCCTTAACCCTAGCGCCAGGGGAGAGCATCTGCTCGATCGCCATCTTCCCCCGAGCACCGTCACGTGTAGGAGAGGGCAACGCCCACTCCCGATCCCCCTCTCTCCCTCGACCCCCCATGGCGCCACCATCCTCGGGAGAGAGCCGTGCCTCCCCACGCTCGTGCACTGACCCGCCGCCCGACCTCCATTCCCGTGGAGCTCCGCTACCCCTCTCACCCCCCTGTTTCTCCCCCTCGCCTCAGCTTTGTGCGCCCGCGACCCGAGCTATCATGATACAGGAGCAGCAAGTCAGACATTGAGAGGACACGGCGAGGCGGACAGGTCTCAGTGGCGCGTGCTCGTGATCGAGCCGCTGCATCCGCACGTGCGCCTGGGGAGTGCCGGGGGAGCGCGGCAGGTGGCCCCACGACGGAGGTGCTTTGGTCCTCCCCCTTGCCTCGAGCCTCCTGCGCCATCCAACCACGCGCAGCCGCTCGCGTGCGCACGCGCAGCCACAACCGCCATGGCTGATGGCCTTCAGAGCGTAGCCGAGGAGCTTCTCCTAACGCTGCTCGCCTCCGTTCATCGGAGCCCCAAGCACCGCCGCCGTGGGGCGTCCCCCTCCCCGGCGCTCCTTCTACTCCTCCGCGGCTCACCGCCGCCGTGGGGACTCCTGCCGCGCCTCACCCCCCGATGCTCCTTCTACAGTGCCACGGCTGTAGCCGTCCGCGGGCAAGGGCGCGGCCCTCACCTTATCCTGCTCCGCCGCGGCTGGAAAGGAAGCGGGCGTGGATAAAATGTAACAGAGGAATCACGGGTTGAATTCATACAGATATAGGGGTTTTTTTTTTAAATGAAATGTTTTTCCAGATTCACTAAAACAGGGACTGCGGGTTCAATTGTCAAAAATTATAGGGACTTTTCTAAAAAAACGCCACGACGGTGAACCCGAAAGAAGCACTGCGTGCTTTATTAGTAGGTAAAGATTTCACAAGATTGAACACTCTCCAAATATGTGGGATTCTTTTTACCTAAAGTTGACAATCTTCCAAACCCACTTTCAATATTATTGCAAACATTATTATCAATGAGATATTCATCATGAGGCTTAAATAAATTTTCAAGATCATAAGAAGCATTATCACCCCAATAATGATCATTGCAATAAGTAGTGGACATGACAAAATTATCATCCCCAAGCTTGTAGCTTTGCATAGTATTAGCACAATTGACATTAATAGAATTTATAATAACATCATTGCAATCATGCTTTTCATTCAAGGAGCTATCATGAATCACTTTATAAACTTCTTCTTTTAGCACTTCATCACAATTTTCAGATTCACGATTTTCAAGCAAAACTTCATAAAGATAATCAAGTGCACTCAACTCACTAGCAATTGGTTCATCATAATTGGATTGTTTGAAAAGATTAGCAAGTGGATGAGGATCCATATGTCTATATTTTTATTTTCATTGAGTCACACAATTATTGCAAGCAAGCAAATGAGCAAAGTAAAATATTTTTGTGTTTTTCGATTTTTAGAGAAGTGGGGGAGATGAAAAGGAGAGGCAAATAAAAAACCAAATAAAATTGAAAATAAAAAGTAGAGCAAGTAGATGATAGTTTGAGTGAAGGTACTTGATAGGTTTTGATGATGTCTCCCCGGCAACGGCGCCAGAAATTCTTCCTGCTACTTGTGAGCTACGTTGGGATTTTCCCCGAAGAGGAAGGGAGATGTAGTACAGTAGAGATAAGTATTTCCCTCAGTGAGAACCAAGGTTTATCGAACCAATAGGAGAATCACGCAAACCCTCGTTAGCAGCACCTGCACACACAAAAGCAAATACATGCACCCAACGCGGGCAAGAGGGTTGTCAATCCCCTTGAACTCATTAATTGCAAGGAAATAAATTGCAAAAGAAAAAAAAGAAATTGCAGCAAAGGCTTTTAGGTTTTCTTTTTATATTTAAGATAGACCTGGGGGCCCTAGTTTTCACTATAGGCTTCTCTATCGAACACATAACATACGGTGGGTAAACAAATTATTGTTGGGCAATTGATAGAAAAGCGCATAGTTATGACATTATTCACGGCAATGATCATGTATATAGGCATCATGTCCGAGACAATTAGACCGAAGCGATTATGCATCTACTACTATTACTCTAGCAATTGTCCACTATCCAACATGCATCTATGGTATTAAGTTCATAACAAACAGAGTAACGCCTTAAGCAAGATGACATGATGTAGACAAGATAAACTCAATCAATATGAGTAAACCCCATCGTTTTATCCTTAATGGCAACAATACAAATACGTGTCTTGTCCCCTACTTTTTCACTGGGATATAGAGCACCGTAAGATTGAACCCATTACAAAGCACCTCTCCCGCTGAAGATAAATCAATCTAGTTGGCCAAACCAAATGGATAGATCGGAGAGAAATACAAAGCTATAACAATCATGCAAAATAAAGTTTAGAAAAGACTCAATTACTTTCAATGAATAATCTGATCATAAATCCACAATTCATCGGATCCCAACAAACACACCGAAATAGAAGGTTACATCGAATAGAACTCCAAAGAGATTGAGGAGAACTTTGTATTGAAGATCAAAGAGGGAGAAGAAGCCATCTAACTACTAGCTATGGACCTGTAGGTCTGTGGTGAACTACTCACACATCATCGGAAGGGCAGCAAGGTTGATGTAGAAGCCCTTCGTGATCGACTCCCCCTCCGGCAGATTACCGGAAAAGGCCTCCAGATGGGATCACGGAAGAACAGAAGCTTGCGGCGGCGGAAAAGTTATATCATGTGGCTCTCTGTTGGTTTGGTAGTATATGTGAATTTATAGGCTTGGAATTAGGTTAAATGAAGCTGCGTGGGGCCCACAAGCTTAGGGGGCGTGCCCCTCGAGCTTGTGGCTCTCTCGTACCTCTTCTGGCCACCTCCCGAAGCTTCTAGGGTCCCTTCTAGTCCAGAAAAAATTAATCTAAAGATTTTTTTTCCGTTTGGACTTTATTTGATATTGATTTTCTAAAAAGCCAAAAACAGGCAAAAAACAGGAACTGGCACTTGCACTGGGTTAATAGGTTAGTCCCAAAAAAATGATATTAAATAGCATATAATTGCATATAAAGTATCCAAGATTGATAATATAATAGCATGAAACAATCAAAAATTATAGATACATTGGAGACGTATCACTCGGCATTGTGCACGTACATATCAAATTCTTCCTTGAAGCCGACACGTATCATGAAGGCATCGGACGACCACTCGCATGCTCTCACGAGGGCATCCCGTGGTGGTCCGAGGTCCGGCTCACGTATTGCAGGCCTCGGTGAGCTCCTGCTCGATGAACCCCCATGGAATATCTACCTAAACATTTTCTGAAAAAATTCTGAAATTTTTAGTCCCCAAAATAAAGTTCAATAAAATTGATAGCAACTACTCCCACAAGTATCTAGAGGCTGTGTCATGCATCAAAACTACTTTGGACCATACAAATTCAACATGCAAGCTCATATACATGGTCTCCGCAGTAGCAAAAATTTGCAAAACATAAAGCACTAGAACAAAAACTAACTGGAGCATTGGTGGAGTCACATACCTAGGATCGAAATAGAAACATCATTATCATTATCATTAGGTGGATTTTCATTACTAGATTGTGTCTCAGCATCAGAAATAGAAACATCATTCTGATTCTCAAAAGGTTTTTTTATCACGGGTTCACTAGAAGCATGCAAAGTTTTATCATTTTTCTTTTTCTTCTTAGATGAACTAGGTGTATCAACATTAAGTCTCTGAGAATCTTGCTCAATTCTTTTAGGATGACCTTCAGGATATAGAGGATCCTAAGTGATTCTAGCTCCTCTAGTCACAACTCTAACAGCACGATCATTCATTCTATTATTCATTTCGTTAAGCAAATCATTTTATGACTTAGAAACTTGTTCTAACTGAGTATGAACCATGGATGAATGTTTACTTAAACCTTTAACATCATTAGAAATTCTAAACATCAAGTCACTCAAGCGATCAATCATAATAGCATTCCATTTCAATTGATTACTAACATACATATTAAAATTCTCTTGCTTAATAATGTAATTATCAAATTCATCCAAGCATTGACTGGCAGACTTATTATAAGGAATGTCACCTTGATCGAACCTATAAAGAGAATTTACCTTTACTACATGTGTCGGGATATCGAGTCCATGTATTTCTTCAATAGGTGGTAAATTCTTAACATCTTCAGATTTAATACCCTTTTCTTTCATAGATTTCTTGGCTTCTTGCATATCTTATGGACTGAGGAATAGAATAACTCTCTTCTTCAGAGTTGGTTTAGGTGGTGGTTCAGGAAGTGTCCAATCATCGGCATTCTTTAACATATTGTTCGATAGTTCTTCAGCCAGTCCAACAGTTCGTTCCCTGAAAACACAACTAGCACAACTATCTAGGTAGTCCCTAGAAGCATCGGTTAGTCCATTGTAAAAGAAATCAAGTATTTCATTCTTCTTAAGAGGATGATCAGTCAAAGCATTAAGTAATTGGAGAAGACTCCCCCAAGCTTGAGGGAGATTCTCTTCTTCAAATTGCACAAAGTTAAATATTTCCAATAAAGCAGCTTGTTTTTTATGAGCAGGAAAATATTTTTCAGAGAAATATATCATATCCTGGGGACTACGCACACAACCAGGAGCAAGAGTATTAAACCATTTCTTAGCATCACCCTTTAATGAGAAAGGAAACAACTTAAGAATGTAGTAATAGCGAATTTTTTCCTCATGAGCAAATAGGGTGGCTATATCATTCAATTTGGTAAGGTGTGCCACAACAGTTTCAGTTTCATAACCATGACAAGGATCAGATTCTACCAAAGTAAGTAACTCAGGATCAATAGAGAATTCATAATCCTTATCAGTAACAAAGATAGGAGAAGTAGCAAATTTAGGATCATATTTCATTCTCTCTATCATAGCTTTTTTCAGCTTACTCAGTAGTTTCTTAACATCATCTCTATCATGACAAGCAAGAAATTCTCTAGCTATCTCCTCATCCATAACATAACCCTCAGGTATCTTAGGAATTTCAACTATAATAGGAGAGCTAGGCATAACAGGTGAATCATAATTTTTAGAAGTTTCGGCATTTTCAATTTCTTTAGCTTTAGCAATTTGTTCATCAAGAAATTCACCTAGTGGCACAGTATTATCAAGCAGAGTACTAGCATCATCACAAGTTTCATTTATAATAGAAGTAGTATCATCAATTACTTGTGACATATCAGAATGAATAGCAGGTGGTGGTGTCGCAAGCCTACTTAAAACAGAAGGTGAATCAAGTGCAGAGCTAGAAGGCAGTTCCTTACCTCCCCTCGTCTTAGAGGGTATGATCTTAGTCCTAGCGACTTTCAGATTCTTCATAGTGTAAAATCCCAAGTGAACTCAACAAATAGAGCTATGCTCCCCCGCAACGGTGCCAGAAAAAGGTCTTGATAACCCACAAGTATAGGGGATCGCGATAGTCTTCAAGGGTAGTATTTCACCCAAATTTATTGATTCTACACAAGGGGAGCCAAAGAATATTTATGAGCCTTAGCAGTTGAGTTGTCAATTCAACCACACCTAGGATTTAAAATCTCTGCAGCAAAGTGTTTAGTAGCACAGTAGCAATAGTAACAAGAACAGTAACAGAAGCAGTTTGTGATGATTGTAACAGCAGCAGCAGTAATAACGTAGCAAAGATCAATATGAGAAAACCGTAGGCATTGGATCAGCGATCGATATTTGTGTTGGATGACATTCATCATATAACAGTCACAACCTAGAGTGATACACAATAGCTCCAATTCATCAATGTAATATAGGCATGTATTCCATATATAGTGATACGTGCTTATAATAAGAACTTGCATGACATCTTTTGTCCTACCCTCCCGTGGCAGCGGGGTCCATAAGGAAACTAAGGGATATTAAGGCCTCCTTTTAATACACAACCGGAACAAAGCATTAACACATGGTGAATACATGAACTCCTCGAATTACCGTCATCCCCGGAGAGTATCCCAAACAATTGTCACTATGGGGTCTACGGATCAGAACAATAACAAGTGCATATAACTAGCACATGGGATCAAGAACTCAATATATTCATGAAAACATAGAGGGTTCAGATCTGAAATCATGGCACTCGGGCCCTACTGACAAGCATTAAGCATAGCAAAGTCATAGGAACATCAATCTCAGAACATAGTGGATACTAGGGATCAAGCCCTAACAAATTGACTCGATCACATAACAAATCTCATCCAACTCCATCACCGTCTAGCAAGCCTACGGAGGAATTACTCACACCTGGTGGTGAGCATCATGAAATTGTTGATGGAGAAGGGTTGATGATGATGACGGCGATGAATCCCCCTCTCCGGAGCCTCGAACAGAATCCAGATCAGCCCTCCCGATGAAGAACAGGAGGTGGCGGCGGCTCCATATCGTAAAACGTGTTGAAACTTTCTCTCTGATTTTTTTCTCAGCGAGACGGTACTTAAAGCATTGTAATTAGATCAAGCGGAGGTCTGTGGGACCCACAAGCTTGAGGGGCGCACCCTGGGGGGTAGGCGCGCCCCCTGAGCTTGTGGCTCCTGGGAGGCCCCCCTTCAGTAGATCTCTTCCCCAATATTTTTTATATATTCTGAAACAATTCTCCGTAAATTTTCAGATCAATCCGAGAACTTTTATTTCTACACAAAAACAACACCATGGTAGTTCTGATGAAAATAGTCAGTCCGGGTTAGTTTCATTCAAATCTTGCAAATTAGAGTCCAAAACAAGAGCAAAAGTGTTTGGAAAAGTAGATACGTTTGGGACGTATCAGGGGTGCGCGATGTTTAACTCCTACCAACCTCCTCCCTAGTGGCATGCGAGTAGTACTTTGCTTAGAGGGCTAATAGGCTTTGCAATATGTATGTGAGTTCTTTATGACTAATGTGAGTCCAGGGATTATGCGCACTCCTATCCTTCCGCAATTTACTAGCCTCTCCGGTAGCGTGCATTGCACTTTCTCACCTCAAGAGTTGGTGCAAACTTCACCGGTGCATCCAAACCCCGTGATACGATACGCTCTATCACACATAAGCCTCCTTATATCCTCCTCACAATAGCCACCATACCTACCTATTATGGCATTTCCATAGCCATTCCGCGATATATTGCCATGCAACTTCCACCGTTCCGTCACATGACTTGTGTGTTCATCATCATATTCCTTTGCATGATCATATAGAGCTGACATGATATTTGTGGCACAGCCACCATTCATGATTATCATACATGTTACGCTAGATCATTGCACATCCTGGTACACTGCCAGAGGCATTCATATAGAGTCATATTGTTCTAGTTTCATCGAGTTGTAATATCGAGTTGTAAGTAAATAAAAGTGTGATGATCATCATTATTAGAGCATTGTCCCGGTGAGGAAAGGATGATGGAGACTATGATTCCCCCACAAATTGGGATGAGACTCCGGACGAAAAATAAAAAAAAAGACAAAAAAGGCCAAAAAGAGCCCAACAAAAAAAGGAAAAAAAGGAAAAAAGAATAAATAAATAAAAATGAGAGATAAAGAGAGAAGGGGCAATGTTACTATCCTTTTTCCACACTTGTGCTTTAGAGTAGCACCATGTTCTTCATATAGAGAGTCTCCTATGTTGTCACTTTCATATACTAGTGGGAATTTTTCGTTATAGAACTTGGCTTGTATATTACGATGACGGGCTTCCTCAAATGCCCGAGGTCTTCATGAGCAAGCAAGTTGGATGCACACTGTGATGCCCCCGACTTAATCGTGCACTAATCATACACGCAAATGCACACGATCAAGCCTAAGGACTCACTTGAAGATATCACAACAGAACTCTAAACACAAATAAAAGTCATACAAGCCCTATATTACAAGCCAGGGGCCTTGAGGGCTCGAATACATAAGCTCGAGTCATACAAGCATCAGCGGAAGCATCGGATATCTGAGTACATACATAAAAGTTAAACAGATATGCCTTAAGAAGGCTGGGCAAAACAACGACACCGGATCGAAAGGCGCAGGCCTCCTGCCTGGGTGCCTCCTATCTACTCCTAGTCGTCGGTGGTCTCCACGTAGAAGTACTCTCCACCAGTAGGGTAGTAGTAATCGTCAACAGGGGTAGTTGGCTCTGGGGCTCCGTCATCTGGTCGCAGCAATCGGGTATGGGGAAAAGGGAAGCAAAGAAACCGTGAGTACTCATCCAAAGTACTCGCAAGACTTACATCAGATCTATTCTATTTATGCATTGGTATCAAGGAAGGGCTGTATTAGTGGACTGGACTGCAGAAATGCCAGAATAGAGAGAAAGGCCTAGCCTATCGAAGACTAGCATCTTCAGCGTCTTGCAGCATTAGAAGAGTGTAGATTAGTACATAAATATAGTAGTAGCATCAAGTAGCAACAACGCCCAGAGATCCATCCTCGACTCCCTGCGAGAAAGCTATCCCGGAGCTATAATATTCAAACCACTTCTAGCTGTAGAAGATCGGGATATTTTTCGAGCGTCCTGTTACCGTGGACACGGCTATTCGAATAGATAAACTTCCCTGCAGGGGTGCACCAACTTACCGAACACGCTCTATTAACTCTGGCCGGACACACTTACTCGGTCCATGCCCGGCCTCGGCTGATCGACACGTCATAGCCCTACCTAGGTTCAAGAGAGAGGCCAGCATGCCGGTCTACTCCCTAAGCGCTCGGGGGTCTTGGGCCCATCGCCCTTTGCACTCCTGCGCGTTGCATGGGTGGCCGGGACCAGACCTAGCCCCTGTATACACACGCAGGCTTTCGCGGTCCACCCGGGCGCGCGCCGCTCAATCGCTGACGTCTGAAGAACTTCGGCTGATACATACGATGCCGAGTGCCCATACTATTCCCGCGTGGTGGTTAGTGCGATAAGGCCAGAGGCCTACTCGGATTACATATCCTAACCCATTAGTGCATTGGGAGCTCGCGGAAACGAGCAGAGACTCATGATCATGTGACCCTGTCGCCCCGTCTCATGGACTTACGGCAAGGGCCAGGAATGCCCGGCCGTGCCACGTAATTATCTCGTGGGTACCCTCATGGTCAACCCGACTCCACATTACTCGCGGGTACCCCTCAGGGCCGACCCGACTTTATCAAGTAACTGTAGTAAAGTCTAAGTATCCGTGTGTCCAAAACATCAAGAAGGGATCCGAGGAACCACCCTCGTTGGATTCCCACTCGAAGTATCTGTCAAGGTGAACCCGGAGGAATCACCCTCGATAGGTTCACATTCGAAGGGTTGCACGACAGAGGCTTCATCGGAGGTGGTGAAAGAGGAATCACCCTCGGTAACCCACAACCGACTAGCTGGGCTACGGAGACATCATCAGAAGTGATGGATGAGGTATCACCCTCGGCACTCGATGTTAGCTCAGCAGAGTCATACAACTTAGGGGTGTGCGGTGATGTGCTGGTCTTAGCCCGTCGATCACATCGATCGGGGCACTGGTAACTAAGCGGGGCAACTAGGACAAGGAAGAGGGGCCACAGATGGTTCACTAACCAACCTATACTAAGCATTTAGGATATCAGGTATAGTATCAATAGCAGTTTACAAAAACAGGCTATGCATCAGAATAGGTATTTCGGAACAATAATTGTAGCAATTCTAATGCAAGCATGAGGGAGAAAGAATAGGCGACATAGGAATGATCAAGGGGGTTTGCTTGCCTGGAAACTCTGCGGCAAAAGAGGGGTCGTCGATGGTGTGGTCGTACTCCGAAGCTGCGTCGGTCTCGGGGTCTACCAGAGGGAAGAGGGGGAAGAAACAATAAATAAAAGCAAACAAAGCAACACAGATGCATGGCATGGCGATATGCAGTGCGGGTGGTGACCTAATGCAATGCTACACATTGCAGACGAAGCGGAAAAATATCTGGGATATTTTCCCGGCCTTAGGTAGTTTTCGGTATACTGAACCGGAGGGGAAGGTTCCATGTTTGCATGGTTGTGGGCATGTGACAAGTAAACGGAGGACATTTTCGGGTTCGTCTCGTTTTTCTGATCCACTTTCATGTAGAGAACTTTTTGATCTGGGCTATGGTTTATTTTCTACGAATTTTCAAAGATTTAAACCATTTTCTGAAATTCCGGAATTTAAATCTAATTTGAAATTAACAGAAAAGGATTTACTACGTTAGCATGATGTCAGCATGACGTCAGCAAGTCAACCCAGCTGTTCCAGGTCAAACCTGACAGCTGGGTCCCACATGTCATACACAGAGGGATAATTAGAGTTAAATTAAACTAAACAGAAGTTAATTAGGGAGTGGGCCCCACATGTCAGTGTCTAAACTAATTAACAGATTAAGTTTATTTTAAAACCGGTTAATTAAGCAGGTGGGGCCCGCATGTCAGTGACTGTGGTTGCCAGTCAGCACGTTGACTGGGTCAACCCTGTCAACTAGGCCCCTAGGCCCACTGGCAGTGACCCAGGGGTGGCCCCCAGGTGTGCCACGTCGGCGGTGGCCGGCGGCTTGTCGCCGGCGACGTCAAACGTGGCGGAGGTCGTCCTCGGGACCTCGTCGGAAAACGGCTACAGAGGGCCGTTCGACGCGCGGTTAAGCGCGTTCGAATGTGCGCTGCGTGGCGCGTCGATTTACGGCGGCGGCGCAGGTTGGGGTGGCCGAAGTTGACCGGAACGGCGACGGCGGGCGGCGGCGCATACGTGCGAGATTGGCTAAGCCGGTACGGTGCACAGGAAGGCTCGCGGGCGGGCGCGTTAGGCTGCTGGGGAGTCGCTGAGCACGCTGCCGTGCTCGGACGAGCGTGACAGTGGCTGCGACCACGGCGGCGAGCTCGTCAGCGGCGGCACGTTCGGGCACGGCGAATGCGGTGACTACGGTGCGAAAGAAAGGAGGAGAAGAAGGGGATCTGTGCGGGTGCTCACCGTGGGAACACAAGGAGGCTCGGCGAGCAACGGGAGCAGCAGTGGCGGCCGGATTCGGAGAAGATCGCCGGCGTGCCCGAGGAGGAAGAAGATGTCGTAGGCGAGGCTGCAGCGGCTCCCGTCTACAACGGAGGGCACCGGACGGTGTAGCGGTCCACGACGGAGCGCTACGACATGTCGGCGAGGCGAGACGAGGCCGGTGGACGCGGGATCGATGGCGACGCCGACGGAGGCTCTCGGGTGAGCTCGAGATCGAGAGAGAGAGCGGCCGAGAGAGGGAGAGGAGTGGGTGAGGATGGTGACGAGGCCGAGGGGGCCGTTCTTATCCCCTCGGCCAGCCTGTGGCGTCGCCGTGTCGGCCGCTCGCCGGAGCGCGCACGCGCGGCCGGTGGTGCACTGACACACACAGGAGAGAGAGAGAGGAGGGAGACGGTGAGGGTGGGTTGGGCCGCACTGTGGACTTAGGCCCAGTCCACAGTAGTTTTTCTCCTTTTCCTCTTTTCATTTCTGTTTTTATTCTTTTTACAGAAGAGTTTTGCAAATAATTGGACTGCCAAATGATTTTTGTAAAATATGTGACTTAGCCACACAAATACTAGGCAATATACTGCACTGCCACAAAAAGTTTGGGCAATTTTTGAATCCATTTGAATTTTTCATAAAATGAAATGGCATTTAAATTGCTGTTTTTGCACTGTTTTAAATGCTCTAGTCCATTTTAGCAAATAGGTGATGTTGTTTTCCTGAACAAGAATTTGTTTTGGAATATTTGCTACAACATGAACTATTTTCCAGCAATTTGGGAGCAACTTCAAATGTCACTTATGATTTGAATAGAATTCAAAGATGGAATTTGAAATGAGATATGATTCCATTGTGATCTTGCATTGCAAATCACAGTTACTTAGCATTATCATTAGGGATCACTGTTGATCATTACAGAGGGGTGTTACACACACCCACTTAGTTTCAGTTGTGCTTTCATACACTTATAGCTCTTAGTGCATCCGTCGCATGGCAATCCCTACTCTTCGCATTGATATCGATTGATGGACATCTCCATAGTCCATTGATCCGCCGATTTGATGCGAGACTTTCTTCCTTTTTGACTTCTCCTATTGATCTCTACCACCGCATTCTATTCCACCTAGTGCTATATCCATGGCTCACGCTCATCTATTGCGTGAAGTTGAAAATGCTGAAGCGCATTAGAAGTATGATCCAATTTTTTGGTTTAACACCGGGGTGCTCATGATTTATATTTATGCGATGAACGCGGAGTCATGCCATGCTAACATGATAAAATGAGTGGGGATAACATTCGTTAAGGATCGTATAGTTTGAAAGTTTAATGATTATGCTTCTTATATTCATGGATATTATTATGTTGATGTTCTTAGTTCATCGTTTCTCAATATTTATACCATAAAGAGATTACATGATACACATGTTAGGTAGCATTCAACATCAAAAATTCTGTTTTTATCATTTACCTACTTGAGGACGAGCACGAATTAAGCTTGGGGATGCTGATACGTCTCCAATGTATCTATAATTTTTGATTGTTTCATGCTATTATATTTTCAATCTTGGATACTTTACATGCATTTTTATGCTATTTTATATCATTTTTTGGGACTAACCAATTAATCCAGCGCCCAGTGCCAGTTCCTGTTTTTTGCTTGTTTTTGGCTTTTCAGAAAATCAATATCAAATAAAGTCCAAACGGAAAAAAAATCTTTAGATTAATTTTTTCTGGACTAGAAGGGACCCTAGAACCTTCGGAAGGAGACCAGACGAGATACGAGAGAGCCACAAGCTCGAGGGGCGCGCCCCCTAAGCTTGTGGGCCCCACGCAGCTCCGTTTAACCTAATTCCAAGCCTATAAATTCACATATATTCCCAAACCAACAGAGAGCCACATGACATAACTTTTTCGTCGCTGCAAGCTTCTGTTCTTCCATGATCCCATCTGGAGGCCTTTTCCGGTAATCTGCCGAAGGGGGAATTGATCACGGAGGGCTTCTACATCAACCTTGCTGCCCTTCCGATGATGTGTGAGTAGTACACCACAGACCTACGGGTCCATAGCTAGTAGCTAGATGGCTTCTTCTCTCTCTTTGATCTTCATTACAATGTTCTCCTCAATCTCTTTGGTGTTCTATCCGATGTAATCTTCTATTGCGGTGTGTTTGTTGGGATCCGATGAATTGTGGGTTTATGATCAGATTATTCATTGAAAGTAATTGAGTCTTTTCTGAACTATATTATGCATGATTGTTATAGCTTTGTATTTCTCTCCAATCTATCCGTTTGGTTTGGTCAACTAGATTGATTTATCTTCAACGGAAGGGGTGCTTTGTAAAGGGTTCAATCTTGCGGTGCTCTATATCCCAGTGACATAGTAGGGGACAAGACATGTATTTGTATTGTTTCCATTAAGGATAATACGATGGGGTTTATTCATATTGATTGAGTTTACTTTGTCTACATCATGTCATCTTGCTTAAAGCGTTACTCTGTTTGTCATGAACTTAATACCATAGATGCATGCTGGATAGCGGTCTATTGGTGGAGTAATAGTAGTAGATGCAGGCAGGAGTCGGTATACTTGTCACGGACGTGATGCCTATATACATGACCATTGCCATGAATACGTCATAACTATGCGCTTTTCTATCAATTGCCCAACAGTAATTTGTTTACCCACTGTATGCTTTGCGTTCGAGAGAGAAGCCTCTAGTGAAAACTATGGCCCCCGGGTCTACTTTAAACATATTAAAAAACCTAAAAATCCTTAGTTGCACTTTATTTACTTTTTTTGTTTTGCAATTTATACTTTTGCCTACACAATATTTAATCCTTGCAAGTAACGAGTTCAAGGGGATTGATAACCATCTTGCCCGCGTTGGGTGCATATATTTGCTTTTGTGTGTGCAGGTAATGTCCACGAGGCTTTGCGTGATTCTCCTATTGGTTCAGTAAACCTTGGTTCTCACTGAGGGAAATACTTATCTCTACTGTACTGCTTCACCCTTCCTCTTTGGGGAAAATCCCAACACATCTCACAAGTAGCAGCCACTAAGAATATTTTTTTATAGGAGGATTAAAATGAGTCCTAGACACTGATACGTCCCAAACATATCTACTTTTCAAAACACTTTTGCTCTTGTTTTGAACTCTAATTTGCATAATTTGAATGGAACTAACCCGGACTGACGCTGTTTTCAGCAGAATTGCCATGGTGTTATTTTTGTGCAGAAATAAAAGTTCTCGGATGGACCTGAAAATTTATGGGGAATTATTTCAGAATATATAAAAAATATTGGCGAGGAGATCTACTGAAGGGGGGCCACCCTGGAGCCACAAGCTCATGGGGCGCGCCTCCCCCCCAGGGCGCGCCCCCAGGCTTGTGGGCCCCTGGAAATTCCGCCAACCCTAATTCCAACTCCATATATACCTATTCGTGGAGAAAAAAATCAGAGAAAAAGAATCATCGCGTTTTACGATACGAAGCTGCCGCCACCTCCTGTTCTTCATCGGGAGGGCTGATCTGGAGTCCGTTCGGGGCTCCGGAGAGGGGGATTCAACGCCGTCATCATCAACAACCATCCTCCATCACCAATTTCATGATGCTCACCACCGGGATTGAGTAATTTCTTCGTAGGCTTGCTGGACGGTGATGGGTTGGATGAGATTTATCATGTAATCGAGTCAATTTGTTAGGGCTTGATCCCTAGTATCCACTATGTCCTGAGATTGATGTTGCTATGACTTTGCTATGCTTAATGCTTGTCACTAGGGCCCGAGTGCCATCATTTCAGTTCTGAACCCTTCATCTTTTCGTGAATATATTTGTGTTCTTGATCCTATCTTGCAAGTTGTATGCACCTATTACATGTTATGATCCGCATACCCCAAGGTGACAATAATTGGGATTCTTTCCGATGATTACCGTAGTTTGAGGAGTTCATGTATTCACTAAGTGTTAATGCTTTGTTCCGGTTCTCTATTAAAAGGAGACCATAATATCCCTTAGATTTCCTTATGGACCCCGCTGCCATGGGAGGGTAGGACAAAAGATGTCATGCAATATCTTACTATAAGCACGTATGACTATATACGGAATACATGCCTACATTACATTGATGAATTGGAGCTATTGTGTATCGCTCTAGGCTGTGACTATTATATGATGAATGTCATCCAACACAATTATACATCACTGATCCAATGCCTACGCTTTTCTCATATTGGTTTTTGCTAAGTTACTCTGTTGCTGCTGCTGTTACAATCACTACGAAACTGTTACTGTTACTGTCTCTATTACTATTGCTGTTGTTACTACTGTGCTACTAAACACTTTGCTGCAGATATTTAGTTCTCCAGGTGTGGTTGAATTGACAACTCAACTGCTAATACTCGCAAATATTCTTTGGCTCCCCTTGTGTCGAATCAATAAATTTGGGTGAAATACTACCCTTCAAGACTGTTACGATCCCCTATAATTGTGGGTTATCAGACACTACTAGGAACCTGATTATAGGTGGGTCACATTAGTGGGTGATGTTCTACAAGTGCACAAAGTTTAGTTGTAGCTTTTTTGAACTAAGAGTATCGATCCTACAGGGAGTACATGAAGTGGTCTTCGCCTCTTGTAGAAGTTTACGTAGATATGCCTGCAAGTGAACTACTGTCCAAAGCAAAGCAAATGCGGAAATTGGAAATATTACAAGTGATTGGTGACTGAAAATAAAAGTATAAGACTAAAGTAAAAAAGCGAGTGTAGGAGACGATTCTGGTAGATCCCTCGGTAGGGTATCTCGGAGAGGTGAGTAGGTTCTCAAAGCTAATAGTCTATGTGCGCAGGTTCTCAAAGCTCGCTACTACCCAGAGGGATGCCTCGAGGACACAGTATTTACTGGGAATGCCTCGTCAACTTGGCAGGCTATCAAGTATGGGCTCGAGCTCCTCAAGAAGGGGATGCTATGGCGCGCTAGTAATGGCGAGAGCATACGTATCTGGCATGACAGGTGGTTGCCCCGCTCCCCTTCTGGTATTCCCGTAGCCGCACAATGTACCTACAAGCTCTGATGGGTGGTCGTGCTCCTCGATGACTATGGTGCCTGGCGCATGGACCTTCTCCACTGCCACTTCCATCAAACTGATGTTGATGTCATCAGAAACATACGGATGTCCTTGTTGGTGCAATGTCTTGTGCCCTTGGGTTTTGGAGTTTGTTGACAGAAACAGTGAATGACTGATTTTTTTGCTAGTGCACACGGAAAGAAGGAGTCCTTGACGTATCGAGAAGAATGCTACATTCTGAGGAGAAGTTTGAAGAACTTCACCGAGAATTATATGCGTTGCAGAGAAGAAAGAGTTGTGTTTCAACTATAAACTACACCGAGAAGATTGTGTGAAGAAGTTGACCACTTAAAATATTGCTAACGCAAAGCAATTTGTATTCGGTGTGTTCAAAGAAGAATCACTGCTCTCTTATTTTAGTCATAGGACCTCCGTACTATTAAGAGGGGTATATGTATTCGAGGCTTAGATTTGTTGTGATGCTTAGCCAAATCCTATGAAAGACTGAGAGAAATCTCTTCGTGCACCAAAAGTTTACTTGCCAGCCAGAGATGTTGTTCTTCTGGGCTGCGAGATATATCTTTCAGAACAAGAAGTTAGCATTACTTGTTCCTCAAGTAATGTTACCATTGTGCTCAAAATCAGACCGTTGGAAATGTGGTGGTTGGACCGCGTGTCCTAAATGGTCATTTCCCATCAGGGAAGGCTGCAGCTATAAATTGCCACCTCGCTCCAACATTTTTCGTTGGCTGCTCCGCTTGAGATTCTGAGAATATTGATTGAGCACCCCTCTCGAGAGATTTGAGTTTAAGATCCACTAAGAGAAAATCAAGAGCCAAAACTTAGATAGTGGTTGAGCATCACAGTAGATCTGAGTTGAGAGTTCTTGTACCCATTACTCTTGAGAGTTGCATGTTGGAAATATGCCCTAGAGGCAATAATATTGTATTATTATATTTCCATGTTCATAATTAAGAATTTATATTTCATGCTATAACTGCTATGATCCTGGAATATGCGATTCAGTGGAAAACTCATATGTGATATCTCCATTTTATTGATCCGGTATTGGAACAAGAAAGGGTATCCCACACCTATTTCCCCAGAGGTGACCCTGGGTATCAAACCCACGAGAGGAAGACTCCCTTGAAGCAATGGTCTCTAGCAAGCTTTTTCCAAAGTGTCAAATCTAGCTTTTGACCGGATAAGCAAGCAAATTGTGATTCATACACTTATAATAAAAAGAAGGTATGGGGATGAGGTCTTAATGCTTACAACCATGTATTGGTGTTGGGATCAAAAATGATATTAGTTTGTGCTCGGGAAGTCACCCATCAAGAGGTGCTTGCTTTGTATCGGAGTGGGGGATGTGTCCAAATAACATCTTGACCGGCACGAGTCCTGCATAAAGAATCAGTTGTCCTATAGAAGGCCCTATCCGTCTCACGGGGTTGCCCCGATAATTAAGATAATAATATCAGACAAAAGCATTGGGCGTTTAATGACTACACCTCATGAATCCCCAAGGTTATGATCCATGTTACCCTACTAAAGCTAACTGTCACCGGTGTTTGGTATAACACTTCATGGTCCCCTAGCTCCTAGCCTCACCGGTGCTCGATCTCCATGATCCTGGGTACCTGCAAGGATGAAGATCGCGGACAAGACAAGAGACACTTCACGAAACAATTTTATTTCACACATATGAGACATTATGTCAAAGGCTTCCATTGATCCCTTCACCAAATACCTGGGGTTGCAAGGCTCATGCCTCACCCCATACCTTGTCGGACTACTCACACATGGAGATCAGATCGCGAGAAGAAAACATTGAAGAACACATCTTGGGATTGATTGATTGCAATATGTCTTACAATGGATGCCTTGTGTGATGCACGATTACAAGTATGAACTAGATGAGAGAGCACTATGGTGGTGGAGATGGCTATGGAGATGAAAATGGCGGTGGCTAGGGTTTGTGGATGAAGATGATGATGAAGAGGTTCTGGCTGTGCTCGATGCTCTCCCGACGCAGTTCTGTTGACATTTTGATGGGGTCCCCTTTATAAAAGTTGTTCTGGTGGACAACTTGCCTAGGTTTCCACGCCAAATGACCGGTCATGCGAGCGGGTGCAGTCGCATGGAACGCCGTCTTTGACACTGGTTGCCTTCTGGCGCCTCGTGGTGACTTATCTCTTCTCCATTTTCCTTCCTTTCCTTTCTCCCACGTGATTTCTTCCCTTTTTAGCCCATTTCCTATGGAAAAATATCAAAGAGAGGATTTGTGGAATCCTATGCATTCATTAGTCATAAGTGGCAATGTCGAAGTGAATATCTCCCTTTTAATGAAATATTTTGGTTTAAACAAGGTTGAAATGAGTGTAAAAATATCACTCATCAACTCCCCCAAGCTTAAACTTGATCGTCCTCGAGCAACATAGAGAGAAATCTGAAGCATAAGGAACTCAGTTGTTTAAACCAAAATAACAAGAAGGTTTTGGTTCACTTACGATCAGTATGCCTAGATAGCCCTCCGCTTCTTGACCTGAAAACTTATCATAGATATAGCGGTGGCATGGTTATAGTGCAAGTGTTAGTGAAGCAAAGATAATCAACACAAAGATTCTGATCTACTAGATAAAACAACTTTGCAACACTTCATTTCATTTAATCTAGACAACACTTGCTTGCTGGGAATGCACGGAAGAGTTTCTTTGGATAGAGCCATGAAAACATAAGTTAGGGAGTAGAAAGCATGTAGTAAAATATGATGCTCAAGTGTTCATGAGCACACCCACAATTGTATCCTCCTCTAGGCTCTTAAACACTTTGTTTCAATCATTGTTTGCTGGAACTTTGATTGTCACGTGAATGAGATTATGCCAAATAAGTGATCATGCATAGGTTTTCGTCGTGGCTTAATGTTTGGGAACTATGGACCTTTAGCAATAATGTCTCTTTCGAGCTCTTTTGATCAGTCCCCTTTATTTACCATACACACACACACTTCCTTGATCAATCAGGATCGCGGATTGCCAGAACTTTGAAACTCCACCATGCCGTTATCAAGATCAGAAATATGCAAATTTTAGGGAAGCTACAAGAACATCGGGTAACAGATTTCATCTGCTACCCGCACAAATAATTTTCAGTAATAGAACTCATCTACTACAAATTATATTGTGCAACACCCATACATCTCTATGTATTCTAGATCGTAACCTGCATCTATGCATAGCACGGCTCATGATGCCACTGTAGGGGAACGCGACAGAAAACAAAAAAAATCGATACAGCGAGCACGCCCAGGATCACTATGGAGATGCATTCAAGGTTTGATCTTATCGTTACCGACTCATAGCGCAGCGGAAGTAGAGTCGATGTTGATCGTCGGTGCAGATCCCCATAGCTAGGATTTACAACCTCCCAACTGCGAGGATGTACTCCCTCGTCTGCCCCTCGGACAGTCCCTCGGACAGCCCTCCGGGAGGCGGTCGAACAGTCCCCCGGACAATGTCATGGACAACCCTTTGGGAGGACCCTCAAAACTCGGACAGTAACTCGGACAGCCCTTCGGGAGGACCCTCGAACAGCCCCTCGGGCAAAATATCGAACCTACGACCTCTCTACGGGGTTGCACACATACGGTGTCATCTATCCGGCAGGGCTTCGCCGTCCAGAACTAGTTCCCACCGGAACACAGACAGCCTTTCGGCTCTAGGAAACTCTTTTTGTGGGAGGGCGAGAAGAAGCCAGATCATTGCATGGCATTGTGTATGAGAGAGTGAGTGTATTTGGGCAGCCCCCTCCACCCCTATTTATAGGCCCAGCCCAAGGGTGGCTTCTCCAAGAAGCCAATGGGGAAAATACCAAAAGGCCCTCAAGGTGGCTTCTCCAAGAAGCCACCAAAAAGTGATTGTCACTATTCACGGAAACATTTTTCCGCGACCGTTAAACCCGAAAATATTTCTGTAGGTCTTAGAATAATTACAGTACCCACTAAAATAATTTTGGATGCGTTCCAAAACAATTCCGGATTAGTGATTTTCATTTGCGACAAGAAACCAAAGCGGTTCCGGCAGCTCCGGAACATTTCCGGGTTTTTTCTCCGAAAAAATCCCAGAAGTTCCCAGAACAATTCTGGCACCCTCTAAGAATTTCCAGGCATGTGCTGAAACCATTTTGACTTAATGGTATACTCCAAAACAACCTTTCGGTTTTACCGAAACTATTCCGGTGTTCTCTCTCCGGAACTCTTCCGCTGTCTCCGAAACTTTTCCGGTGACTTTCTCTCAGACTCCCTGTCTAGTATTCAGCAGATAGATGACCCTTAAGCGTGTGACCCTATAGGTTTGGTGAAGTATAGACATGATCGAAACTCTTTCCGATCAATGATGAACATCGGAGCCGTGGACACCCATATTGACCCCTATACCCGCACGAATAAATATTCGAGTGAACCTCATGTTGCCGTGTGCTATTCCTGTTGCTTCGCGATATGTTAAAAATACCCGAGGTGAGATTTATCGGCATCCCCATGGATCAACAACTTGTCCACTATGCCAGTTACCTCGTTACCGGTTTTGTTCTCTTTTCTCGTTCCCGTGTTACGGCATCCCTGTGATCAAATCACATTGTGTCTGGCCAGACGATGGTGGATACCATCACACCGAGAGGGCCCAGAGATATCTCTCCATCGTCGGAGGAGCAAATCCCAATCTTGAGCTATCAAGTTACTTGACATACTTTCCCACGAACCCGTAAGCCGCCGTAATAGCCACCCAGTTACGGATGACGTTTAACAAACCCCAAAGTTCATGAATCAAGCACGAAGAAACTCGATACTCTCATGGTCTAAGGAATTATGCAAACGTAAACTTTCTCTGTGTTATTAACCATTAACTTGTGATGAGTGTATCTCATAGCATAACATCAATTGGGTCAATTCAACCACAAGTGTTCTACTAACATTGTGTCCCCAAAGTTGCCGGCATAGTCATGCCCCATGATCAGGAAAACAGAACCATCATGCAACACTTGAGCTAGTCTTAGAGGCCAGACTAGGAATACATTTTACCGTTTATTATTCCACACGTGCATATGAGTCTTCCTCCGAGCCTCGTGTTATTGCAGACTCGAGAACCATAGCAGTTATAGCATGGAATACAAACTTAATTACGAACATGGGGATAAATAATAACATTTATTATTGCCTCTAGGGCATATCTTCTACAATAATCTCCCCCAAGCTTAGGCTCTTGCAAGCCCAAACCGGCGAGATCATTGTGGCGGTTGGTCAGGAGCCCACTCCTGCCTCCAGTTGGAGAAGGTCATGTTCATGTAGGCGGCCATGCTTCTCAGGGACGATGCGAGGTTGCTCATATCTTGGATAGAGCCCTGGAGGTTGTTGAGGTCCGCGTAGGTGGTATAGTCTTGCTGGGCTGCTCCTCCTCTTCGTCAGTGGCGAGTTCTTCTTCATCTACTTGTTCAGGTTCTGGCCCTTCTTGGTCAAAAGCTGCATCTCCTTCATGTGCAACATAATGCAATTGTCCATTCTCGATGGAGAAACGGTTAGGCATAGGTGTGGGCAACAAGTACGCCACTCCAGGAATTTTGATACAATGACGGCCATTACGAACTACTACCATACCAACGCTAGTAAGAACACGAATGTTAACAAGGGTGTTACCGACAATGGGACGGAGATGATTGTAGTTGAGGCCAAGGGAGTTGACCAACATGGTGATCACTCCTCCACACACGATATCTCCTTGTGCATGGTTTGCTTGATGCGCGACATGTAGCAAAAGTATTGCCCCTAGGTTGGGCGAATAACCGACGTCCAGGTTTGCTGCTTTCCCGAGAACTAGCATGTTCTCATCATTCACCTTAGAAACTTCTCCTCATGCCTGCAACGAGTTAGTGATAACATAGTAGAAATAACTTATAGCAGGACTTTCAATGCAACTGACTCTATGCTTAGAGCCATGGTGACTCATCCGAAGAAAGGATTGCCTTGGGTGCGGGTCAGTGAAATCATAAACATATCTAATATCATCATCATTGTTGGGGAAGCCAAAGTAGTTACACCACTCAGCAAAAGGGATGTTAAAGTCTTGGTCAAGGAGACGGAAAGTGATCCTCTCCTCCTCATATGCATTTGGCATTAAACCAACATTGTGCGAGAGAGTACTAAGAAACTCAAGCTGTTGGAAATATGCCCTAGAGGCAATAATAAATTGGTTATTATTATATTTCCTTGTTAATGATAATCGTTTATTATCCATGCTATAATTGTATTGATTGGAAACTCAAATACATGTGTGGGTACATAGACAACACTGTGTCCCTAGTAAGCCTCTAGTTGACTAGCTTGTTGATCAAAGATGGTTAAGGTTTCCTAGCCATGGACATGAGATGTCATTTGATAACGGGATCACATCATTAGGAGAATGATGTGATGGACAAGACCCAAACTGTAAACGTAGCATTTGATCGTGTCAGTTTATTGCTATTGTTTTCTGCATGTCAAGTATCTGTTCCTTTGACCATGAGATCATGCAACTCACTGACACCGGAGGAATACCTTGTGTGTATCAAACGTCGCAACGTAACTGGGTGACTATAAAGGTGCTCTACAGGTATCTCCGAGGGTGTCTGTTGGGTTGGCATGGATCAAGACTGGGATTTGTTACTCCGTATGACGGAGAGGTATCTCAGGGCCCACTCGGTAATACAACATCACATTGAGCCTTGCAAGCAAAGTGACTAAAGAGTTAGCCACAGGATCTTGTATTACGGAACGAGTAAAGAGACTTGCCGGTAACGGGATTGAACTAGGTATAGTGATACCGACGATCGAATCTCGGGCAAGTAACATACCGAAGAACAAAGGGAACAGCATACGGGATTAACTGAATCCTTGACATAGAGGTTCGACCGATAAAGATCTTCGTAGAATATGTAGGAGCCAATATGGGCATCCAGGTCCCGCTATTGGTTATTGGCCGTAGAGGTGTCTCGGTCATGTCTACATAGTTCTCGAACCCGCAGGGTCTACACACTTAACGTTTGGTGACGATTAGTATAATTGAGTTATTATGTTGGTGACCGAAAGTTGTTCGGAGTCCCGGATAAGATCCCGGACATAACGAGGATCTCCGGAATAGTCCGGAGGTAAAGATTGATATATGTGATAATAGTGTTTTGATCTCCGGAAGAGTTCCGAAGTTCACCGGAAGAGGTTCCGGATGTTTACCGAAGTGTTCGGGTGCAGCAACACTTTATATGAGCCAAAGGGATAAAGCCCACGAGGTATTGGAAAGTGCAAAAGTAGTTTTGCTGCCGCGTAAGCGGTACTACCGCTTGGTGAAGCGGTACTACCGCCCGAGCGGTACTACCGCTTGTGTGAAGCGGTACTACCGCCCAAGCGGTACTACCGCTTATGTGAAGCGGTACTACCGCTTGTGCGCGGCTGTGCACGGTTCGGCAGGGATCCGAGTTGGACTCTTTCCCTGCGGGCCAAACCGACCTTGTGCGGGCAAAACCGACCCGGAGGAGGCTTTTACTCCAAGTTTAGACCCCAAGGCTCAACATATAAATAGAGGGGCAGGGCTAGCACACGGGACACATCAGGATTTCCCAAGCCGTGTGCCGGCAACCCTAGCCCTCTAGTTCCTCCGTCATAATCTCCGTAGCGCTTGGCGAAGCCCTGCAGAGATTGTTCCTCACCACCATCACCACGCCGTCGTGCTGCTGGAACTCAACCACTACTTCATCATCGCTCGCTGGATCGAGGAGGTGAAGGCGTCATCAAGCCGTACGTGTGTTGAACGCGGAGGTGCCGTCCGTTCGGCACTAGATCGGAAGGATCGTGATTGGATCGCGGGACGCTCGGCGATTTGGATCGCGAAGACGTTCGACTACATCAACCGCGTTTATTAACGCTTCCGCTTAGCGATCTACAAGGGTATGTAGATTCACTCTCCCTCTCGTAGATGCTCATCACCATGGATAGATCTTATGTGTGCGTAGGAAAATTTTTGTTTCCCATGCAACGTTCCCCAACAGTGGCATCATGAGCTAGGTCTATGCGTAGATGAGATCTCGAGTAGAACACAAACGAGTTGTGGGCGTGGGTGTATACATATTGCTTGCCGTTACTAGTTGATATTTGATTCGGCGGTACTGTGAGATGAAGCGGCCCGGACCGACATTACGCGTACACTTACGCGAGACAGGTTCCTTCAACTAACATGTAACTTCGTTGCATAAAGATGGCTAGCGGGTGTCTGTCTCTCTCACTTTAGTTGAATCGATTTCAATGAAGAGGGTTCTTTTAGAAGATCAAAAAGCAATCACTACACCACGTTGTGGTTTTGCGTAGGTAAGAACGGTTCTTGCAAACCCGTAGCAGCCACGTAAAATTTGCAACAACAATTAGAGGACGTCTAACTTGTTTTTGCAGGGTATGATGTGATATGATATGGCCAATTACATGATGAGATATATGTGATGTATGAGATGATCATGTTTTGTATAGAATATCACGACTTGCATGTCGATGAGTACGGCAACTGGCAGGAGCCATAGAGTTGTCTTTAATTATTGTATGACCTGCGTGTCAATCATTAAGCGCTATGTAATGCTTTACTTTATCGCTAAACGTTAGCTATAGTCGTGGAAGCAACAGTCGGCGCGACAACCTTATGGCGACACGTTGATGGAGATCAAGATGATGGAGATCATGGTGTCATGCCGGTGACGATGGAGATCATGCCGGTGCTTTGGAGATGGAGATCAAAAGCACAAGTTCATGGCCATATCATGTCACTTATGATTTGCATGTGATGTTAATCCTTTTATGCATCTTATTTTGCTTAGGACGACGGTAGCATTATAAGGTGATCCCTCACTTAAATTTCAAGATAAATTGTGTTCTCCCCAAGTGTGCACCGTTGCGAAAGTTCGTCGTTTCGAGACACGCCGTGATGATCGGGTGTGATAGACTCTACGTTCGCATACAACGGGTGTAAGCCATGTTACACGTGCGGAACACTCGGGTTAAACTTGACGAGCCTAGCATGTACAGACATGGCCTCGGAACACAAGAGACCGAAAGGTCGAACATGAGTCATATAGTAGATATGATCAACATGAAGATGTTCACCATTGAAACCACCTCAACTCACGTGATGATCGGACTTGAGTTGGTGGATTTGGATCATGTTACACTCGAATGATCGGAGGGATGTCAATTTGAGTGGGAGTTTTTTAAAATATGATTAACTAAACTCATTATCTAAGAACAATAGTCTAAGTTGTCTTTGCTATATTTATGTTGTAGATCATGGCTCGCGCAGTAGCACCCCTGAATTTTAATGCGTTCCTAGAGAAAGCTAAGTTGAAAGATGATGGAAGTAACTTTGTGAACTGGGCCCGTAATCTAAGGATTATCCTTACGGCTTCCCAGAAGGCTTATGTCCTTGATGCACCGCTTGGTGATCCACCCGCTCCAGTTGAGTCTCTAGACGTTGTGAACGCCTGGCAGGCTCGTTCTGATGATTACTCAATAGTTCAATGTGCAATGTTGTATGGCTTAGAACCGGGACTTCAAAGACGTTTTGAACGTCATGGAGCATATGAGATGTTCCAGGAGTTGAAGTTTATCTTTCAGAAGAATGCCCGGATCGAGAGATATGAGATCTCCGATAAGTTCTATGCTTGCAAGATGGAGGAGAACGGGTCTATCAGTGATCACGTGCTCAGAATGTCTGGGTACTCCACCCGTCTGGCTGAGTTAGGGATGCCCCTTCCGCCAGAGGCTATCACTGACAGAGTTCTTCAATCATTGCCGCCTAGCTACAAGAGCTTCGTGTTGAACTATAACATGCACGGGATGAACAAGTCAGTCGCCGAGCTGTTTGCGATGCTGAAAGTCGCTGAGTCTGAAATTCAGAAGGAGCATCAAGTGTTGATGGTCAACAAAACCACTAGTTTCAAGAAAAATGGCAAGGGTAAGAAGGGTAACTCTAAGAAGAGTGGCAAAGCAGTTGCTCCTCTCGTGAAGAAACCCAAGGCTGGACCCAAACCAGAAACTGAGTGTTTTCATTGCAAGGGAACTGGACACTGGAAGCGGAACTGCCCCAAGTATTTGGCTGACAAGAAGGCGGCCAACAACAAACAAGGTATATATGATATACATGTTATTGATGTGTACCTTACCAACTCTCGTTGTAGTGCCTGGGTATTTGATACCGGTGCGGTTGCTCATATTTGCAACTCAAAACAGGAACTGCGGAATAGACGGAGGCTGGCAAAGGACGAAGTGACGATGCGCGTGGGAAATGGTTCCAAGGTTGATGTGATCGCCGTCGGCACGCTCGCTCTTCGATTACCGTCGGGATTAGTGATGAACCTAAATAAGTGTTATTTGGTGCCTGCGTTAAGCATGAACATTATATCTGGATCTTGTTTATTGCGAGACGGTTACTCATTTAAATCAGAGAATAATGGTTGTTCTATTTATATGAGTAATATCTTTTATGGTCATGCACCCAATGTGAGGGGTTTATTCTTGTTGAATCTCGATAGTAATGATACACATGTTCATAACATTGATGCCAAAAGATGTAGAATTGATAATGATAATACCACTTTCTTGTGGCACTGCCGTTTACGTCATATTGGCGTAAAACGCATGAGGAAGCTCCATGCTGATGGACTTTTGGAGTCACTTGATTTTGAATCACTTGACACATGTGAGCCATGCCTCATGGGCAAGATGACTAAAACGCCGTTCTCTGGAATAATGGAACGGGCAAGTGACTTATTGGAAATCATACATACTGATGTGTGCGGTCCAATGAGTATTGAGGCGCGCGGTGGTTATCGTTACTTTCTCACCTTCACTGATGACTTAAGTAGATATGGGTATATTTACTTAATGAAACACAAGTCTGAAACATTTGAAAAGTTCAAACAATTTCAGAGTGAAGTTGAGAATCATCGTAACAAGAAGATTAAATTCCTACGATCTGATCGAGGAGGAGAATATCTGAGTTATGAGTTTGGCAGTCACTTAAGACAGTGTGGAATTGTTTCACAATTGACACCGCCTGGAACACCACAGCGTAATGGTGTGTCCGAACGTCGTAATCGAACCTTATTAGATATGGTGCGATCTATGATGTCTCTTGCCGATTTGCCACTATCGTTTTGGGGTTATGCATTAGAGACAGCTGCATTCACTTTAAATAGGGCACCATCGAAATCCGTTGAGACGACGCCATATGAACTTTGTTTTGGCAAGAAGCCAAAGCTGTCGTTTCTTAAAGTTTGGGGATGTGATGCTTATGTCAAAAAGCTTCAGCCTGAAAAGCTGGAACCCAAAGCGGAGAAATGCGTCTTCATAGGATACCCAAAAGAGACAGTTGGGTATACCTTCTATCTCAGATCCGAAGGCAAAATGTTTGTCGCTAAAAACGGAACATTTCTTGAGAAAGAGTTTCTCTCGAAAGAATTGAGTGGGAGGAAGATAGAACTTGATGAGGTTATTGAACCTTTACTTCAACCTGAGAGTAGCGCAGCACAGAAAGTTGTTTCTGTGGAGCCTACATTAGCTGAAGAGGAAGTTAATGATGATGATCATGAAGCTTTGGATCAAGTTGCTATCGAACCTCGTAGGTCGACAAGGACGCGTACTACTCCTGAGTGGTACGGCAACCCTGTCTTAGAGGTCATGTTGTTAAACAACGATGAACCTACGAGCTATGGAGAAGCGATGATGGGCCCGGATTCCGAGAAGTGGTTAGAGGCCATGAAATCCGAGATGGGATCCATGTATGAAAACAAAGTATGGACTTTGGAAGTATTACCTGAAGGGCGTAAGGCCATTCAGAACAAATGGATCTTTAAGAGGAAGACGGACGCGGACGGTAATGTCACCGTCTATAAAGCTCGACTTGTGGCAAAGGGTTTTTCACAAGTTCAAGGAGTTGACTACGATGAGACCTTCTCACCCGTAGCGATGCTTAAGTCCGTCAGAATCATGTTAGCAATAGCTGCCTTTTTCGATTATGAAATTTGGCAGATGGATGTCAAAACAGCGTTCCTTAACGGTTACCTTAAGGAAGAGTTGTATATGATGCAGCCAGAAGGTTTTGTCGATCCAGAGAATGCTGACAAAGTTTGCAAACTCCAGCGATCCATTTATGGACTGGTGCAAGCATCTCGGAGTTGGAATCTTCGCTTTGATGAAGTGATCAAAGCGTTCGAGTTTATACAAGTTTACGGAGAAGCTTGTATTTACAAGAAAGTGAGTGGGAGCTCTATAGCGTTTCTAATATTATATGTGGATGACATATTGCTGATTGGAAACAATATAGAAATGCTGGAAAGCGTAAAGGAATATTTGAACAAGAGTTTTTCAATGAAGGACCTAGGAGAAGCTGCTTTCATATTAGGCATCAAGATCTATAGAGATAGATCAAGACGCTTAATAGGACTTTCACAAAGCACATACCTTGATAAGATTTTGAAGAAGTTCAAAATGGATCAGTCCAAGAAGGGGTTCTTGCCTGTTTTGCAAGGTGTGAAGTTGAGTAAGACTCAATGCCCAGTGACTGCAGAAGATAGAGAAAAGATGAGTGTCATCCCCTATGCTTCGGCCATAGGCTCTATCATGTATGCAATGCTGTGCACAAGACCCGATGTCAGCCTTGCCATAAGTATGGTCGGAAGGTTTCAAAGTGATCCAGGAATGGAACACTGGACGGCGGTCAAGAATATCCTGAAGTACCTGAAAAGGACTAAGGACATGTTTCTCGTTTATGGAGGTGATCAAGAGCTCGTCGTAAAGGGTTACGTCGATGCAAGCTTTGACACTGATCCGGATGACTCTAAGTCGCAAACCGGATACGTATTTATTCTTAATGGGGGTGCGGTTAGCTGGTGCAGTTCCAAGCAAAGCGTGGTAGCAGATTCTACATGCGAAGCGGAGTACATCGCTGCCTCGGAGGCGGCGAAGGAAGGTGTCTGGATGAAGGAGTTCATGACAGATCTTGGAGTAGTGCCTAGTGCACTTAACCCAATGACTCTGTTTTGTGATAATACTGGTGCCATTGCTCTAGCCAAGGAACCAAGATTTCACAAGAGGACCAGACACATAAAGCGACGTTTCAATTCCATCCGCGATTACATCAAGGAGGACGACATAAATATTTGCAAAGTACACACGGATCTAAATGTTGCAGATCCGATGACTAAACCTCTTCCAAGGGCTAAACATGAACAACACCAGAACTGCATGGGTGTTCGATTCATTACAATGTAAATCACATAGTGATGTGAACTAGATTATTGACTCTAGTGCAAGTGGGAGACTGTTGGAAATATGCCCTAGAGGCAATAATAAATTGGTTATTATTATATTTCCTTGTTAATGATAATCGTTTATTATCCATGCTATAATTGTATTGATTGGAAACTCAAATACATGTGTGGGTACATAGACAACACTGTGTCCCTAGTAAGCCTCTAGTTGACTAGCTTGTTGATCAAAGATGGTTAAGGTTTCCTAGCCATGGACATGAGATGTCATTTGATAACGGGATCACATCATTAGGAGAATGATGTGATGGACAAGACCCAAACTGTAAACGTAGCATTTGATCGTGTCAGTTTATTGCTATTGTTTTCTGCATGTCAAGTATCTGTTCCTTTGACCATGAGATCATGCAACTCACTGACACCGGAGGAATACCTTGTGTGTATCAAACGTCGCAACGTAACTGGGTGACTATAAAGGTGCTCTACAGGTATCTCCGAGGGTGTCTGTTGGGTTGGCATGGATCAAGACTGGGATTTGTTACTCCGTATGACGGAGAGGTATCTCAGGGCCCACTCGGTAATACAACATCACATTGAGCCTTGCAAGCAAAGTGACTAAAGAGTTAGCCACAGGATCTTGTATTACGGAACGAGTAAAGAGACTTGCCGGTAACGGGATTGAACTAGGTATAGTGATACCGACGATCGAATCTCGGGCAAGTAACATACCGAAGAACAAAGGGAACAGCATACGGGATTAACTGAATCCTTGACATAGAGGTTCGACCGATAAAGATCTTCGTAGAATATGTAGGAGCCAATATGGGCATCCAGGTCCCGCTATTGGTTATTGGCCGTAGAGGTGTCTCGGTCATGTCTACATAGTTCTCGAACCCGCAGGGTCTACACACTTAACGTTTGGTGACGATTAGTATAATTGAGTTATTATGTTGGTGACCGAAAGTTGTTCGGAGTCCCGGATAAGATCCCGGACATAACGAGGATCTCCGGAATAGTCCGGAGGTAAAGATTGATATATGTGATAATAGTGTTTTGATCTCCGGAAGAGTTCCGAAGTTCACCGGAAGAGGTTCCGGATGTTTACCGAAGTGTTCGGGTGCAGCAACACTTTATATGAGCCAAAGGGATAAAGCCCACGAGGTATTGGAAAGTGCAAAAGTAGTTTTGCTGCCGCGTAAGCGGTACTACCGCTTGGTGAAGCGGTACTACCGCCCGAGCGGTACTACCGCTTGTGTGAAGCGGTACTACCGCCCAAGCGGTACTACCGCTTATGTGAAGCGGTACTACCGCTTGTGCGCGGCTGTGCACGGTTCGGCAGGGATCCGAGTTGGACTCTTTCCCTGCGGGCCAAACCGACCTTGTGCGGGCAAAACCGACCCGGAGGAGGCTTTTACTCCAAGTTTAGACCCCAAGGCTCAACATATAAATAGAGGGGCAGGGCTAGCACACGGGACACATCAGGATTTCCCAAGCCGTGTGCCGGCAACCCTAGCCCTCTAGTTCCTCCGTCATAATCTCCGTAGCGCTTGGCGAAGCCCTGCAGAGATTGTTCCTCACCACCATCACCACGCCGTCGTGCTGCTGGAACTCAACCACTACTTCATCATCGCTCGCTGGATCGAGGAGGTGAAGGCGTCATCAAGCCGTACGTGTGTTGAACGCGGAGGTGCCGTCCGTTCGGCACTAGATCGGAAGGATCGTGATTGGATCGCGGGACGCTCGGCGATTTGGATCGCGAAGACGTTCGACTACATCAACCGCGTTTATTAACGCTTCCGCTTAGCGATCTACAAGGGTATGTAGATTCACTCTCCCTCTCGTAGATGCTCATCACCATGGATAGATCTTATGTGTGCGTAGGAAAAATTTTGTTTCCCATGCAACGTTCCCCAACACAAGCGTCAATCGTTCATAAGTCTCACATCCCTGATAAACAAAATGATGCAACCCGGCATTATCACAAAGCAAATTAAAATCATGAGTGATACCTAGCTTGGCGAGAGTATTCGCACAAACCCATTTGGTTGCTTTGATCTTCCTTGTGGTGAGCTTCTGGAACTTCTTCCTTGCTCCACGGTTGGTGAAGACGATCCCCTAAGTGAAAACTTGTTGCGGTTGTGTGGTGGATGAACTTGAACCACTGCGTACGTGAGAAGACCTCCGTGTAAACATCTATAAAATAATTTTTCAGTCCAATACAATGAAACAATAATGATCCTACGATACTCACAACATCTTACTTCTCTAAAAACATCAACAAATCCATGTCAAACTCAAGTTTGAATCAAAAATATGCATGTCCTAAACATGGCAATGCTAGGCATGTAGAACAAGGATTCGCGAAAAATAAATTGGGGATCGGAGGAGAAACATACCGTAGATCGATCACACGAAAGGATTCGAACTGAAAACGAATGAGTAGAGAGATCGGGCAAAGTTTTGCTAGGGTTTGGAGAGGTTTGGAGGAAGAAGAAGAAGAAGAAAAGAGAGAGATGGGGGCGAAATACCTCCTTCCTCGGGCTTATTGGAGCCGCCGACGCGCGAAACAACCGCTCATACGGGCGCCAGCACCCGTATGGAACGCCGTCTTCAACCCAGTTTAACTCACCTTTGCCTGCGTGCAGATGAAACAACCGCTGAAACGGACGCTTGCGTTCATTTTGAATGCCGTCTTTCATTCTGTTCTTTTTGTGCTTCTGGTCGAAGATGTCAAACAACCGCTCAAACGGGCGCATGCGCTCGTTTGGAATGCCATCAAACGCTCTATATTTTTCTTTGTTTTCTGCAAAAGAGTCAAATGACCGCTCGAACAGGCACTCGTGCCCGTTTGAAACACCGTCTTTTCTCCTGCTGCCTCTGGTTGTTTTGCGCTGGAACCTCCGGCAGGTCATGCGACCGCTCATACGACCGCCGGCGGTCGTTCTGAACGCCGTGTTTTGATCTGTCTCTTGCGAGACTTTTCTTTTTCTTTGCTCTCCGGCGGGGTTAGTTCCAAGACAATACATAGACATATTTCTAGGCATTCAAACATCAGTATAAATCATCTTGCACAAGGCTAGGTCTTCATTAGAACAACTCTTCCAAACTCACTTCTTCATATGGAACTTCAATCACTCTTTTTATTAAAAACAAAAATAAAAACTTACTTGTCTACTTCATTCGCGTGGGTTGCCTCCCACAAAGCGCTTGTTTTCGGTCGGATAGCTCGACCGTTGTGGTGATCAAGGTGGTGCTAGAACACCGAGACCATAGCTTCTGGCATTCAAAATGATGCCTCCGCCTGTGTAGGTCTTCAATTTCTTTTTCCTGGGGAAATGCCTTATAAAGGGATCTTTTGATGGTAAATCAAAACAAACATTTCCCTCAAACACATTTATCACAGCTTTGATAGTCCTTAGAAAAGGTCTACCGAGAATTATAGGAGCGATTGGATCTTCAGGCATATCTACTATAACAAGATCAATCATGACATGGCAATCATTTATTTGAGCTATAACTCCATGATTAATGCCTACTGCCTGAGTAAAAGTAGAGTTAGCCATATTCAATATAATCTCAGTATTAGCATAAGGACCAAGAATGGGACTATCATAAACAGATTTGGGGATAGTGGAAACACTTGCCTCTAGATCACATAAAGCACTGAACTTATTAAGTCCTATCTCAATCTCTATAGTAGGTTCAAAAGTATCTTCTTGCTTAGCTGGTAACTTTTTTCCTTTCATCATCAAGTTCATGTACCTTGGCTGCAACTTGTTCAACAATGACATTATATGCCTCATCGTTAGTTACCTCCGGTAGTGGATACTTCATGGATATCATCTTTACAAAATCTACAACAGTATAATTGTACTCTGGCACATGGCTTGTGTCAAGTACCTTATCTTTCTCTTTGTTGCTTCTCACCATTTTAACTTCTTCAACCGGGTTAGGCTCCGGTTTACTTGCAAACTTGGCCAAAATCAAGGTTTGGCTCTCTGCTATCTTTGCCACTTGTGCCTCCATATTCTTAGATCTGGCTTCAAGTATCTGCACATCATTTGTTAGTCCAACAACCTTACCGGTCAATTGACCAAGTAAGTTATCATGATTTTTCAAGATATTCTTGAAGTTTTCATTCTGCTCAGTCTGGCTAGCAATAAAACTTTTAAGAGTTTCTTCAAGAGTATTTCTATTGCTACCATTAGCTCCATTAAAAAAGTATTGGATGCTCCTCCATTATTAGGATAAGAAAGTTTAGGAGCATAACCATTATTTTACCAATTGGGATTATAGCTATTACAAGCAATAAAATCACATCACTAGTATCTTCATTAGTGATGGCATTGACATTTACCTCTTCTTTACCTTTCATCAAAGAGATAAGTTCTTCTAGCTTGATTGTCAACTCTGAGCTATTTTCTTCTATGACATTCACCTTCTTGGTGGTGGTTCTCTCAACATGCCATTGGGCATGGTTCTCTTGCATATCATCTAGTATCCTCTTGACATCTTCTATGGGCTTTCCCATGATTTTTCCTCCTGCAGCTGTATCAAGCATAGTTTTTGACATGTGATTCAAGCCATTATAAAACATATGAAGGATTAACCACTCCTCCATTCCATGATTGGGGCAGCTTCTTATAGCTTCTTTCATTCTGTCCCACGCAAGCGCTAGTGGCTCACGTTCCTCTTTCTTGAAACCTGTAATCTGAGAACGTAATTGCATAATTTTTGTAGGTGGAAAAAACTTAGATAAAAATTTACTGCAACAAGTAGCCCAAGAAGTAATACTGCCTTTAGGCAAAGCTAAAAGCCATTCCTTAGCTTTTCCTCTCAAAGAGAAAGGAAATAAGCAAAGTTTAAGAGCATCTGGGTCATAATCCTTTATGCGTGTCATGTTGCACAATTCAGAAAAATTATGTAAATGCATACCTGCATCTTTAGAAGCAGAGCCTCCAAATTGGTCATGTGGAACCATGGAAACTAGGTTCGGTTTGATCTCATATTCTGTAGCTGCAACATCAGGTTCTGCTATTGGTTCACGCATAAAATTGTTGCTACGAGTAGCAAAACTCCCAAGATTATGAGCCATAGTAACTTTTTGGTATTTTCAGCTAAAAGACTTTCAACAAAATAAAACTTAAACTAAAGATAGAAAAAGTAAAAACAAAAACTAAAAATTAACTTTAACAAAAACTCTAAACACAAAGACTAGGAATACTAAACTCCTCCCCGGCAAAGGCTCCAGAAAAAGGGCTTGATATCTCCTTTTTATTGATCCGGTATTGGAACAAGAAAGGGTATCCCGCACCTATTTCCTCAAAGGGGACCCTGGTATCGAACCCATGAGAGGAAGACTCCCTTGAAGCAATGGTCTCTAGCAAGCTTTTGCCAAAGTGTCAAATCCAGCTTTTGACCGGATCAGCAAGCAAATTGTGATTCAAACACTTATAATAAAAAGAAGGTACGGGGATGAGGTCTTAATGCTTACAACCATGTATTGGTGTTAGGATCAAAAATGATATTAGTTTGTGCTCGGGAAGTCACCCATCAAGACGTGCTTGCTTTGTATCGGAGTGGGGGATGTGTCCAAATAACATCTTGACCGGCACGAGTCCTGCATCAAGAATCAGTTGTCCTACAGAAGGCCCTATCCGTCTCGCGGGGTTACCCTGATAATTAAGATAATAATATCAGACAAAAGCATTGGGCGTTTAATGACTACACCTCATGAATCCCCAAGGTTATGATCCATGTTACCCTACTAAACCTTACTGTCACCGGTGCTCGGTATAACACTTCACGGTCCCCTTGCTCCTAGCCTCACCGGTGCTCGATTTCCATGATCCTGGGTACCTGCAGGGATGAAGATCGCGGACAAGACAAGAGACACTTCACGAAACAATTTTATTTCACACATATGAGACATTATGTCAAAGGCTTCCATTGATACCTTCACCAAATACCTGGGGTTGCAAGGCTCATGCCTCACCCCATACCTTGTCGGACTACTCACACATGGAGATTAAAACGCGAGAAGAAAACATTGAAGAACACATCTTGGGATTGATTGATTGCAATATGTCTTACAATGGATGCCGTGTGCGATGCATGATTACAAGTATGAACTGGATGAGATAGCACTATGGTGGTGGAGATGGCTATGGAGATGAAAATGGCGGCGGCTAGGGTTTGTGGATGAAGATGATGATGAAGAGGTTCTGGCTGTGCTCGACGCTCTCCCGACGCTGTTCTGTTGACATTTTGACGGGGTCCCTTTTATAAAAGTTGTTCAGGTGGACGACCTGTCTCGGTTTCCACGCCAAACGACCGCTCATGCGAGTGCGTGCGGTCGCATGGAACGCCGTCTTTGACATTGGTTGCCTTCTGGCGCCTCGTGGTGACTTATCTCTTCTCCATTTTCCTTCCTTTCCATTCTCCCACGTGATTTCTTCCCTTTTTAGCCCATTTCCTATGGAAAAATACCAAAGAGAGGATTTGTGGAATCATATGCATTCATTACTCATAAGTGGTAATATCGTAGTGAATATCTCTCTTTTAAAGAAATATCTTGGTTTAAACAAGGTTGAAATGAGTGTAAAAATATCACTCATCAATATGCACGTGTGAAATGATAAATGGATAAAATAAAGGTTCCTAGTCTTGCCTCTAAGACTAGCTCAAGTGCTGTTGGTGATCACGTTACATCAATACATACTTGATGTAAGTAGTACATCGACAAAAAATCTTCAGTCGGTGCTCCAAGCGAATTTCGATTTCAATTAAATGATTTATGGTGGCACAGTAAGTTGAAATTGGTCCAAGAAAGTTACTGTGGTGAGTTCTATAACAGAAGGCTAAGTATATTGTCACATTAGAAGCAACAATAGAGGGTGATGAATCAAAGGTTCATTTATGAACTTAGGATGGTTTCTAGATGATTGTGCAAATAGAAAACTGTTCTCAATAGTGGTTCTATAGATCAATCTAAGGAATGAAAGGTCCTACCAGTGATTCAAAATATACAAAGCCAGTTTCACACAAATTATGAATTTATGTGAAAGTAGAACAGATGCATTGAAATGCAAATGATACACACGGATATGAAGATTTTCAGATTCGATGGGACGAAGTCTATACCACAAGCAAAGCATGGACTGACACCGGATTGCGATTGGTGTAAAAGAAAATATGCTAACTAGATTATTGACTCTAGTGCAAGTGGGAGACTTTGGAAATATGCCCAAAAGGCAATAATATTGTATTATTATATTTCAATGTTCATAATTAAGAATTTATATTTCATGCTATAACTGCTATGATCCTGGAATATGTGATTCAGTCGTAACCTCATATGCACGTGTGAAATGATAAATGGACAAAATAAAGGTTCCTAGTCTTGCGTCTAAGACTAGCTCAAGTGTTGTTGGTGATCACGTTTTCCGGATCTTAGGATATCGTTAAATGTAACGATAGTCCTAAAACAACATTGGGAGTATGACGTTAGAAGAGCGATCATATTGAATTGACCCAATATTTGTCTGTTATACTTTGTGATTATAACGTCTGATATCATTTGTTATAACATAGAGTGTTATCATGTGTTTCAGTTCCTCAGACAATGAGAGTATCTTAGTCACTTCCTACCGGACGGTGGACTTTGGGGTTGCTCAAACGTCATCTGTAACAAGGTGATCATAACGACAACTTCCAGGCTCATCGAAAAGTTTGAGAAGTGACTGGATAGCTGGAGAGTGAGATTTGCTCCTCCGACGAGGGAGAGATATTCTTAGGGCCCTCTCGGTGTGATGGCATCCATTATCGTCTAGCCAGACATAGGTGTCAACGTCACGGGGATGCCGGAACACTTCAACGAGAAATAAGAACAAAATCGGTAACGGGAGCAACGGTATAATGAGCATGGTGATAACTCAGGAGGATACCGATGCATACCGGGTTTTGTAAAGTATCGCAAAGCAAAGGGAACATCGCGTGATAACCAAAGGTTCACTCGAATATCATTCGTGTAATCATAGGGACCAATATGGACGTCCACGGTTCCGCTATCGGTCATTGAACGAAGGAGTTTCGTTCATGTCTATGATTTATGCTACTTTTAGACTGCGTTGGTATTTCCCTGAAGAGGAGAGGATGATACAGAATAGTAGAGATAAGTATTTCCCTCCGTTAAGAACCAAGGTTATCAAACCAGTAGGAGAACCAAGCAAAATCCCGTTAAACGCACATGCACACACAAAATCAAACACTTGCACCCAACGCAAATAAGAGGGTTGTCAATCCTCTTAGCGGTTATTTGCAAGGATTAATTCTGATAGTGATAGATAGATAAACTAAAATACTAAATAAAATAAATGTAAATAAATTGCAGCAAGGTATTTTTAGTTTTAATATATGATAAAAGTAGACCCGGGGGCCATAGTTTTCACTAGAGGCTTCTCTCTCGAGCACATAGCATACGGTGGGTAAAATAATTACTGTTGGGCAATTGATAGAAAAGCAAAAAATTATGACGGATTCATGGCAATGATCATGTATATAGGCATCACGTCCGAGACAAGTAGACCGACTCCTGCCTGCATCTACTACTATTACTCCACCCATCGACCGCTATCCAGCATGCATCTAGGGTATTAAGTATGAAACAGAGTAACGCCTTAAGCAAGATGACATGATATAGACAAAGTAAACTCAAGCAATATGATTAAACCCCATCTTTTTATCCTTAATGGCAACAATACAAATACGTGTCATGTCCCTTTCTGTCACTGGGATTGAGCACCGCAAGATTGAACCCATCACAAAGCACCTCTCCCATTGCAAGATAAACCAATCTAGTTCGCCAAACCAAATCGATAGATCGGAGAGAAATACAAAGCTATAATAATCATGCATAAAAGAGTTCAGAGAAGACTCAAATATTTCTCATGAATAATCTGATCATAAACACACAATTCATCGGATCCCAACAAACACACCGCAAAAGAAGATTACATCGGATAGAACTCCAAGAACATCGAGGAGAACATGGTATTGAAGATCAAAGAGAGAGAACAAGCCATCTAGCTACTAGCTATGGACCTGTAGGTCTATTGTAAACTACTCACACATCATCGGAAGGGCAGCAAGGTTGATGTAGAAGCCCTCCGTGATCGATTCCCCCTCCGGCAGAGTACCGGAAAAGGCATCCAGATGGGATCATAGAAGAACAGAGGCTTCAGGCGGCGTAAAACTTATTTGGAGTGGCTCCCTGTTGGTTTCCCAATATTTGAGAATTTATAGAAGTGGAATTAGGTCAAACGGAGCCACGAGGGCTCCACAAGGCATCAGGGCACGCCCCCCTGGGGTCGCGCCCTGGTGCCTTGTGGAGGCTTCGTGAACCTTCTGGCCTCCTCTCCAAGTCTCCAAGGTCTCTTTTGTCCAGAAAAAAATCTCCAAAAAGTTTCATGACATTTGGACTTCGTTTGGTACTGAGTTCCTGAAAATTCAAAAACAAGCAGAAAACAGCAACTGGCACTGTCACTAGGTTAATAGGCTAGTCCCAAAAAATGATATATAATTGCATATAAAAACATCCAGGATTGATACTATAATAGCATGGAACAATTAAAAATTATAGATACGTTGGAGACGTACCAAGCATCCCCTAGCTTAATTCCTGCTCATCCTCGAGTAGGTAAATGATAAAAACAGAATTTTTGATGTGGAATGCTACTTAACATGTCTCATCATGTAATATTTCTCTTACGGTATGAATAATAAGATCCGAATGATTCAAAGCAATAGTCTATACTTTGATATATAGACATCAATACTTAGGCATACTAATAAACAATCATGTCTTTCAAAATAAAAATGCTAAAGAAAGTTATCCCTACAAAATCATACAATCCTGTCATGCTCCATCTTCTTAACATAAAATATTTATCATGCACTACCCCGATGACAAGCCGAGCAATTGGTTCATACTTTTTCACGCGCTTCAGCTTTTTCAACCCACACGCAATACATGAGCGCAAGCCATGGATATAGCACTACGGGTGGAATAGAGTGTGGTGGTAGAGATTAATAAGGGGAAGTCAAAAATAAGAAGATAGTCTCACATCAACGAGGCTAATCAACGGGCTATGGAGATGCCCATCAATTGATGTCAATGCGAGGAGTAGGGATTGCCATGCAACGGATGCACTAAGAGCTATAAGTGTATGAAAGCTCAATCATGTAAACTAAGTGGGTGTGCATCCAACTTGGTTGCTCATGAAGACCTCGGGCATTTGAGGAAGCCCATCATCGGAATATACAATCCAAGTTCTATAATGAAAAATTCCCACTAGTATATGAAAGTGACTAAACAGGAGACTCTCTATATGAAAAACATGGTGCTACTTTGAAGCACAAGTATGGAAAAGGATAGTAACATTGCCCCTTCTCTCTTTTTCTCTCATTTTTTGTGGGCTCTTTTTGGCCTCTTTTTTTCGTGGGCTCTTTTTGGCCTCTTTTTTTTCCTCACTGGGACAATGCTCTAATAATGATGATCATCATACTTCTATTTACTTACAACTCAAAAAATTACAACTCGAAACTAGAACAAAAATATGACTCTATATGAATGCCTCTGGCAGTGTACTAGGATGCGCAATGATACTAGCGTAACATGTATAAAAATGATGAACGGTGGCTGAGCCACAAATACTATGTCATCTATATGATCATGCAAAGTAATATGACAATGACGGTGTTTTTCATAAAAATGGAACGGTGGAAGTTGCATGGCAATATATCTCGGAATGGCTATGGAAATGCCATGATAGGTAGGTATGGTGGCTATTTTGAGGAAGATATAAGGAGTCTTATGTGTGATAGAGCGTATCATATCACAGGGTTTGGATGCACCGGCGAAGTTTGCACCAACTCTCGATGTGAGAAAGGGCAATGCACGGTACCGAAGAGGCTAGCAAATTGCGGAAAGGTGAGAGTGCGTATAATCCATGGACTCACATTAGTCATAAAGAACTCATATACTTATTGCGAAAGTTTATTAGCCCTCGAAGCAAAGTACTATTACGCATGCCCCTAGGGGGATAGATTCGTAGGAAAAGAGCATCGCTCGTCCCCGACTGCCACTCATAAGGTAGACAATCAAGAATAAATCATGATCCAACTTCTTAGCATAACGACAAATCATACGTGCATGCTTCGGGAATCACAAACCTTAACACCAATATTCTTACTAAACCACAATTATCTACTAGCACCTCCCACATATTACCATCTTAATATCACAAAACTATTGCAAGGAATCAAACTTATCATATTCAGTGATCTACATGAAAGTTTTTATTATATCCCTCTTGAATACCTATCATATTAGGACCAAAGTCATAACCCGTGCATATTACCATTGTTATTCATTAGACTCTCAAAAAGATATAAGTGAAGCATGAGAGTGCAACTATTTCTTTAAAATATAACCACTGCCGTGCTCTAAAAGATATAAGTGAAGCACTAGAGCAACTGCCTACCTCAAGAGATATAAGTGAAGCACTAGAGCAACTGCCTACCTCAAAAGATATAAGTGAAGCACATAGAGTATTCTAACAAATCACGAATAATGTGTGTCCCTCTCAAAAAGGTGTGTTCAGCAAAGATGATTGTGACAAACTAAAAAGCAAACGAAAGCAAATAAACTATATCACAAGACGCTCCAAGTAAAACACATATCATGTGATGAATAAAAATATAGCTCCAAGCGAGTTACCGATAGATTGTAGACGAAAGAGGGGATGCCTTCCGGGGCATCCCCAAGCTTAGACGCTTGAGTATTCCTTGAATATTATGTTGGGGTGCCTTGAGCATCCCCAAGCTTAGGCTATTTCCGCTCCTTATTCCTTTATGCATCGTAGTCTCACCCAAAACTTGAAAACTTCAGCACACAAAACTCAACAGAAACCTCGTGAGATCCGTTAGTATAAAAAACAAATCTTAAACTTTAGGTACTATTGTAAATTGATTCATATTTAATATTGGCATAATGCTATTGTACTCCAACTTCTCCATGACTGATACCCCCGATACGATCCATAGATTCATCAAAATAAGCAAACTATGCAACAAAAACAGAATCTGTCTAGAACAGAACAGTCTGTAAAGATCTGAATTAACGTCATACTTATATAACTCCAAAAATTCTGAAAAATGTGGAAAACGTGGACAATTCATATATCAATATTGTGTAAAAAATTAAGAAGGTTCTGAAGCTCCAGCCAAAAATAAAAATTCCAGCACTGAACGCAAAAGTTTCTGTTTTCAAACAGCATTAATTATACTATCTTCCAAATAATCCCAAAGGCATTACTTGGCACAAACACTAATTAAAAGATAAAAACACAATAATAACAGAGGCTATAATTGTGTAAACTCACAAAAACAGAAGGTAAAAACAAAAATTTATTTTATTCATTGGGTTGCCTCCCAACAAGCGCTATTGTTTTATGCCCCTACCTAGGCATAATGCATAGTTTCAAGTGTTGTCACCCTTCAAGTTAATTCCATAGGTGGCCCTCATAATAGATTCATAAGGTGCCTTAATTCTCTTTCTAGGGAAGTGCTCCATCCCTTTCTTTAATGGAAATTGAATCTTATATTACCTTCTTTCATATCAATAATAGCACCTATTGTTCGTAGGAAAGGCCTACCAAGTATTATAGGGCAAGAAGGATTTCATTCAATATCAAGAACAATAAAATCCACGGGCACATAATTTATATTTTCAAGAATAAGCACATCATTTATTCTACCCAATGGCTTTTTAATAGTGGAATCCGCAAGATGCAAATTAATGGAACAAGGATCCATATCGGTGAGACCTAGCACATCACACAAAGACTTTGGTATAGTGGAAACGCTAGCACCAAGATCACAAAAGAGCATTACATTCATAATCTTTAATTTTGACTTTAATAGTAGGTTCCCATTCATCTTGTAATTTTCTAGGAATTGAAACTTCCAACTCAAGTTTTTCTTCATGAGCTTTCATCACAGCTTCTACAATATGTTTAGTGAACGCTTTATTTTGTTCATATGCATTTGGTAAATTAATCATGGATTGTAACAAGGAAATACAGTCAATTAAAGAACAACTATCATAATTAAAGTCCTTGTAATCCAAAGTAGTGGGTGCATTACTATTTAAAGTTTTGACCTCTCCGAACCTACTTTTTTCGTTTTTATCATTAACATTATCACCCTCCGAGCAATTGGGACTCCTTTGTCGGGCCTGTTTCCGGAATATATCACGGAATAGCCTCATGTCACACCAGCCCCAAGATCAGAACAACTAGTGGACTCCCTTGATATAGATAACCAGTACATACATAATATTATAAAAGGTTGAGCCAGAGTGCTCAACATTTATTACAAACTTGTCAATATATGATGGTGGTGGAATAAGACAGTGGTGTGGTGATATTACAACACTGATACAATAAAGTAAAGCCAAGCGTCAGTGTGAGGCTTGACTATTTTATTGGTGGAGCAGAAACACTGCGGATGATACACGTGGTAGACTCCAAGACCACAAGTTGACTGACTGGGAACACCTCTAAGCGTCGGGCTCGTTAGCGCACTCTTCGTCCACAAGATCGTCTTCTTCCAGGTCTGGCCAAATTAACAAGCCAGGGACAAGCCAGTGAGTACATTGGAATGTACTCACAAACATTATGAACAAAAGATATACCGAATGCATATGTTCATGATGGATTAAATTATATGCATATGCTGACCGAAATTAAAGCATGGCATGATAATTATTAATACGGTATGGATGAATAAATATATCATTTTAGTAATAAACCAAGAAATAAAATGGAACATCGGGCGTTGGACTGCCCGAGAAATTCCAAGAAAATGAAATGGAACATCGGGCGTTGGACCGCCCGAGGAATTCCAAGAAAAATGCCAAACAGGTGTCTGAATGAGACGCCTCGAGAGGTCTTAAAAAGAAATGCCAAACGGGTGTCTGAATGCGACGCCTCGAGAGGTCTTGAAAAGAAATGCCAAACGGGTGTCTGAATGCGACACCTCGAGAGGTCTTGAAAAGAAATGCCAAATGGGTGTCTGAATGCGACGCCTTGAGAGGTCTTGAAAAGAAATGAGTATCCAGGTGGATTAACCATCCCAAGAGATACTCAGAAAAGAAATAGAACTGAGTATCCAGGTGGATTAACCATCCCAAGAGATACTCAGAAAATAAAATAAAATTGAGTATCCAGGTGGATTAACCATCCCAAGTGATACTCAGAAAAGAAAATAAAATTGAGTATCCAGGTGGATTAACCATCCCAAGTGATACTCAGAAAAGAAAAGAAAATTGAGTATCCAGGTGGATTAACCATCCCAAGAGATACCCAAGGTTGCACATAGAAGAAAAAGGTTAGTCCACAATAACATTTATGTTAACAATAATATTCATGCTGGCATCAGTAGTGACAATAATTATCCTGCAAAAATGGATCCTGCTCAATTTTAATTATTTCCCTCCGAAGACCGACACCGGGACCGACACTTGACCCTTCCCAGCTAACGTCCTTGACCGTGGACACGGCTATTCGAATAGGTATAACTCTGCAGAGGGTGTACTCTTTACCCATGTGTATAGGATTTCTTTAGCAAACACCAAGACACTGACTAATTCCCATTACGGTCTTTGGGTTGAAAACACACCTGACCAGCAAACACCAGATTAGCTTTCCGGATGCCAGGAATCACCCAAAGCATCGTTCAAGGAAAACTCTAAGACGGGGAGACCATCGTCTCAAATAGCATGGGATCACTATTTATAACGCGTGGATTACAAGGGGTGCCCCCCTCTCGGCCCAGCCAGATACACCCATGCTCCCTGACCCGATGACTGGCATTAGTCCATGGCCATGGAACCCTCATCATGGCCCCTCTATGTGGTGTGCACTCGGAAAGGGGTTAGCAACTTACTAAGCCGTACTCCCCTCGCGGGAAGACAAGTGGCAGCACGAATTTTAGCTAGGCATGACGGAACAAGACTCGATCTAGGTCAAATTTTAGCTAGTCATGATGTGACCCGTGCCCACCGGCACGACAAAGACAGGGGTACACCCCTGATTTCTCACCACTTCATCTGAGTTAGAAAAGTTCTTTAATGCATGCAAGAAATGCACAAAAAGATATGACCATGCATGCACTTGCTATCCACTACATATCCGGTGATTATTTTGAACTGATGCAAACATGCATGCAAACACCATATCCCAAGTTCAAAAATGCTTGCCTTGAACAAAGTATGCAGAAGGTGATCCCTCGAAATTTTCGACAAAGTTTCCCTCCTGGTTTTCTATAAAATAAGAATTCAAATTCCAATCAAAAAAATTGTGACAGTACAAAAAGTTGTCTCAAAATATTTTTAAATAAATACTAAAAAAACTAGAGTGAAAAAGAAAATTTTCAGAAAAAGAATCAATTAAAAAGGAGTTATGTTTAAAAAGTAATGAAGGTTTTAAAACAAGGTGACGGTGTCCTGGAATAGGGGGTGCTAACCGGGCCGACCTATCTTCTCACTTGGGCCGATATACCCCCGCACATAACCAAGATGGACTCCGGAGGCTGTACGTGGGAGGCGTGATCAAGGCTGTTTCTACCGAAGACTTGACGTATACTCCAAAATCTCTCCTGCCGCCTCTCTCCTAGCATACCGACTTTGTAACCCTAGATACCCTCCCTGGCATGTATATAAGCCATAGGGTTTAGCCCGTAATGGGGACATCAACGCAACATTACTTACCTAGCCTTAGAATTTAGACACATATTACGATCTTGAGGTAGATCTACTCTGTATTCGATACATCTCCATTAATATAAACAAGAGCAGGACATAGGGTTTTACCTCCATCAAGAGGGCCCGAACCTGGGTAAAACATCGTCTCCTTTGTCTCTGTTACCATCGATCCGAGATCCGCAGCTCGGGACCCCCTACCCCGAGGTCTGCCGGTTTTTACACTGACACTGGTGCTTTCATTGAGAGTTCCGCTGTGAGATCGCTGGAGGGATCGATGGGATCGCCAGTCAACGGCCTTAAACCCACGGAGCATGGCTCCACATCTGAAGCTTTGGTCTCGCAGACACCCCCACGTAACGTGGAGAGGAATCGAGACCCTTCCCCGGCTCCAATGAAGACCCCCCTCGCCGATGAGGGGGTAAGATACTTCCTGGAGATTGGATCGGACGACGACCCCCTGATGACCGACTCCCAGATCGAATCAGCTAAACCGATAACTACGGATCCACTGTCAGGTGAACGGGACAAGGTCTTCCGCCCGCGGTCATTAGAGACCGGATCTCGTCCGCCCACCTCTTGTATAGAATATCGCCCCGACGACTCCGGCCCCTCCGACATCTGGGACTTAGCTTACGTACGGCAGATCCCTGGTGAGCCGATCCGGCAATACTGGGCCAGATTCTTGATCGTCAAGAGCAAGATACTAGAATACCAAGACTCTGATATAATCGCCGCTTTTGAGCAAGGATGCAAGGATGAAGGCGTCTTGAACGCCCTCGCCCGCCGTTGCGTCCGAACACTCCCTGAATTAACCAACTTGGTAGCACGATTTTGCGCCATTGAAGACGCCTGGCGAACCAAGGAGAATACGGACTCGATCCATGAAGACTATCCGGAACGCGACCGGTTTGCACCTCGGCGCGAAAATCACAAATGCGATACCTCGGGTGATCAACCCCGGAAGAAGAAGAAAACCTCCGATCACTCCGGAACGGCCCTGGACGGCTTTCTGGGTAAACCGTGCCCGATCCACGCCGTATTAGTTAACTCCTGCCCAACCCACAGCCTTCGGGACTGCTGGGTGCTAAGGCAAGTGGCCAAAGGGGGGCCCGCCCTCTTGGCGGGCACCTCCAGCCACCCTGGACGGACCTCGGATAAAGACGAGGTCCTAATGATTTATGAGACATTTACGTCTAAAAACCAGCGCAAACGGGCCCTACGGGAGGTTAACGCCGTCCGGCGGGCACCGCCTCGGGAAGCGTGGATAGACACGCCGATCTCCTTCACTCAGAAGGATCAGCCGAGGTCTGCCCCGGACAGGTGCCCTGCCGCGCAAGTCCTCGATCCCATTGTGGATCACTGTCGCCTCCACAAGGTCCTTATGGACGGAGCCAGCAGCCTGAATTTGATATACGAGGACACCCTGGACAAAATGCACATCGATAGATCGTGCGTAGAACGGAGCACCACCACCTTTAAAGGAATAGTCCTCGGACGAGAGGCACGCTGCAGTGGAAAAATAACCCTAGATGTAGTCTTCGGGACCTCGGATAATTATCGCTCCGAGGAGATTACGTTCCACATCGCGCCTTTCAAGAGCGGATACCACGCCATCCTCGGACGGGACGCCTTCTCTAGATTTCAAGCGGTGCCACACTACGGCTACATGAAGCTCAAGATGCCGGGCCCGAAAGGGATCATCACTATCTCAAGTGACCCGGATAGGGCGCTCAAAGCCGAAAACAAAACTGTGTACCTCGCCCTCGAGACCCTTGCCGAGGCCTTCGCGGCCAAAGAGCTGACCGCGTTGCGCGCCGAGGCCGACCGGGACGATATCATTCTCGACAAAAGATCAAAGCCTACCTCTTTCAAGCCGGCCGATGAGATAATCAAATTCCAGGTTCACCCAACGGACCCTGCTAAAATGGCGTCCATGGGGGCCAACCTCGATCAGGAAGTGGCCGAGGCCCTACGCGCTTTCCTTAAAGAAAACTGGGATATATTCGCCTGGCACCCATCTGATATGCCTGTGATACCCCGTAGGCTTGCAGAGCATGGCCTAAACATATTGAAAGGCTATAAGCCCGTTAAACAAACTCTTCGGCGTTTCTCCGAGCCCAAGCGTCAAGCAATGGGCGAAGAACTGGCAAAGCTATTGGAAGCGGGATTCATCAGGGACATAAAACACCCGGATTGGCTGGCTAATTTGGTCATGGTGCCAAAAAAGGACAAGTCTTGGCGGTTGTGCATCGATTTCAAAGACCTCAACAAAGCTTGCCCAAAAGACCCCTACCCCTTACCCCGTATTGACCAAATCGTGGACGCCACTGCGGGCCACGACGCATTGTGCTTCCTGGACGTCTACTCAGGATATCATCAGATAAAGATGAAGGAGTCGGACCAAGCAGCAACAGCATTCATCACGCCCTACGGGCCGTTTTGCTTCAACACAATGCCTTTCGGACTAAAGAACGCCGGCGCCACGTACCAGCGCATGATTCAAACATGCCTACAAAAACACATCGGAAAGACCGTTGAGGCCTACGTAGACGATGTAGTTGTTAAAACTAAACATGTCGACCAGTTGGTCGACAACCTTCGCGACACATTTGCCAGCTTACGGGAGTATCAAATCAAACTTAACCCGGAGAAATGTGTCTTCGGAGTCCCAGCTGGTAAACTCCTCGGCTTCATCGTATCTAATCGAGGAATTGAAGCCATTCCTGCTAAAATCCGAGCTTTGGATCGTTTGGAGATTCCAACGGAGCTCAAGGACGTACAAAAATTGGCGGGTTGTGTAGGAGCACTGAGTCGCTTTATATCACGACTTGGAGAAAAAGCCTTGCCATTATACAGGTTGTTAAAACTGACTAAAACATTTACATGGACTAAGGAGGCTGCGGCGGCCCTGGAAGACATCAAGGCCCTCCTCGCCACTAATCCTATCCTGGCAGCACCAGGTGTTTGCGAACCGATGATATTGTACATCTCGGCCACAAACCAGGTGGTTAGCGCAGTCCTCGTGGTCGAACGAGACATGGAAGGTCATAAGTTCCAGGTCCAAAAACCCGTATACTACGTGTCCGAGGTCTTAACCCCATGCAAGACACGCTACCCTCACTATCAAAAGATAGCTTACGCAGTCTTCATGGCATCGCGCAAGCTTCGGCACTACTTTCAAGAGTGCGCGATGACGGTGGCATCCGACGTCCCGTTGAGCGACATAATCAACAATAGAGACGCAACGGGGCGCATCGCCAAATGGGCTATAGAGCTCCTACCCTTTGAAATCACCTACAAACCATGCCGGGCCATTAAATCCTAGGTGTTGGTGGACTTCGTCGCCGAATGGACCGAAGTCGAACTCCCCCGCGAATACAGTACCTACTCGCATTGGACGATGTGTTTCGACGGTTCCAAAATGCTTGCCGGCCTAGGGGCTGGCGTGGTGCTCACTTCCCCCACGGGAGATAACATTAAATATGTACTGCAAATCATGTACACAGATTCCAACAACGCGACTGAGTACGAAGCCCTCTTACACAGACTTCGGATAGCAGTCTCCATGGGTGTCAAACGACTCGAGGTCCGAGGTGACTCCAACCTCGCTATCTCGCAAATTAATGGCGAATTTGACGCCAAAGACCCAAAGATGACAGCTTACCACAATGCCGTCATAAAGATCTCGGCCAGGTTCGAGGGGCTGGAATTCCACCATATACCCCGAGATAGTAATCAGGCCGCAGATGTACTCGCCCGTATGGGCGCAAAACGGGACAAGGTTCCCGAGAACACCTTCTTCGAGCGGCTTTTTAAGCCATCCGTAGTCTGGCTAGACAGCAAAGGAACACCGGACTCAACCGATGTCGGGCAACATGCCTCGCCCGAAGAGGACGACGGTATCATAGGCGGATCAACGATCTGGAAGACCGATTCAGTGCACGAGGTCATGGCAGTCATCGCGCCATGGACCGAGCCATTCCTCGCATACCTACTCCGAAAAGAGCTCCCTGATAACCAAGCCGACTCCCGCCGGATTGTAAGACAGTCTAATGCTTACAAGGTTTATGAAGGGGAACTCTATAAAATGAGTACAACGAGCGTCCTCCAGAGATGCATATCCAAGGAAGAAGGAAAACTCGTATTATGCGAGATACACTCCGGCATGAGTGGACATCATGCCGCTGCTCGAACCCTGGTCAGCAAGGCCTTTCGCACCGGTTTCTACTGGCCAACGGCAAGTGCCGATGCCTCGGCATTAGTACAGCGTTGCCCAGGCTGCCAGGTATTCGCCAATCAGAGCCACATGCCCCCCGCGGCCCTGCGCACCATCCCCATTAAGTGGCCCTTTGCGGTCTGGGGGCTGGATATGGTGGGGCCACTCAAGGGAGGATCACATAAAAACAAATACCTACTCGTCATGGTAGACAAATTCACTAAGTGGATCGAAGCAAAACCAGTCACCTCGGCCGAGGCCGTCCAAGTCATCGGATTCATTTCGGGGGTAGTTCACCGTTACGGTGTCCCCCACAGTCTGATCACAGACAACGGAACCAACTTCACGGCGAAAGAGGTCAAGGCATGGTGTAAGAAAATGGGCATCAAGCTCGATTACGCGTCCGTCTACCACCCGCAGTCCAATGGCCAAGTGGAGCGAGCCAATGGACTCATCCTTAGCGGAATTAAGCCACGGCTCGCCCGCTCCCTTAAAAAAGCCGACTGTAAATGGGTTGAGGAACTCAATTCCGTATTATGGGGCTTGCGTACCACACCGAATAGATCCACTGGGTATACCCCATTTTTTATGGTATATGGCGCCGAAGCAGTCCTCCCATCCGATATCATACACGACACACCTCGGGTGCGCATGTACGACGAGTTGGAGGCCGAACTCAATCGGCAAGATGCCTTAGACGCTCTCGAGGAAGAGCGCAACGTCGCACGGGCTCGTTCTGCTATTTATCAACAGCAGGCTCGACGCTACCACGGTAGAGAGGTCCGTGCTAAAGAATTTAACGTCGGGGATCTCGTAATGAGATTGCACCCCGAAAAACAAAAACACAAGCTCTCCCCTAGATGGGACGGACCGTTCATCATTGACCAAGTGCTCATCGGAGGAGCTTATCGAATCCGAGATCCAGAGGACGGCCGATTAGAGCCCCATCCGTGGAATGCGGCGCTCCTCCGATGCTTCTATGCATAACTTCGAGTATACGGTCTGTGTAAATAACTTGTGCATTTTCTTTTGATTTAACCTTTTTCCTTTCTTATCTTCTCACCTCGGGAAGTTCTTTTGCGACCCCGAGGACAATCTAGCTGGTTCTTTTCAAAACAATAGCTATTCTGCCCCTTATGTACTATTGTCTTTCGAGCAACTATATGCATCGATTCGCTTTAAGATTTGGCCAAGCTGGGTTGCCCGGCTCCTGTGCTTGCCCCTTACGTTCCCGATATTTTGGCTAGGGGGCAAAGGGAGCACCGCTGTGATTGTTACTCCCGGGTCAACCGGTGTAGTACCTCAGACGGATAAAGCCGAAAGCTAGCGGTCTTATAATGCGAATTGGTCGGCTATGACATAGGACTAACGTGACAAGGGTCTTTTCAAACCCCGACCAGGGGCTTTAACCCCGAGGTCATCCGTCTTCGGACGGGCGTGTTCGACACATTCCCCGTGGAAAGGAATTGTTGGAAGAACTATTTTCCTCGGAAGATGTTTCTTACGTTAAACAGTAATATAACATAACCTTCCGTTACCCTCTCGTCTTTCGAGCCGTATAGCCCGATTGCCTGGTCCCTTGACGTATCTGGTTCGATAACTTCGGCCAGTAGTATGGGACACTCCTCGGACTTTGTCCGAGGAGGCGGAAGCCGACGGCTGGCTAACAGAGTTCGGTTACACGGGCAGAATTATTTGACATAGAATACCTCGGTACATAAAGTCATACAACACTTTTCAAGCACGGTCTAACCCATCTATTAAGGTGTCTAGTGCGCAATCCTTTTGCGAGAATCGGGCGGCGGGCATTACACTGTCGTATGCCTAGCTGGTCGGGATCTCTCCACCATCCGGCCCCAGGGGTCCTACCTCTGCCAATTCTATTATCCTCAAACCGGTGTAATGGGTCTTCACCATGGCCCAGGCCTCTCTGGCACCCTCTCGGCAAGCTGATACTTTCCACGCTTGTATCCGGCGCCGCGCTCTCTTAAGACGTTCGGCTAGCGCGGCCATGTCCTCGGGGACTGGCGTCACCTCGGGCCATAACGCCTGGTGCACATCCATCATCGCTTTTCGAGCTCTTTCATGCACCTCGGACAGACGATTGCTCATGTCTTCGGACATCGGACCCCGCGACTCCGGAGGAAGGCCAGTCAAGCACCCTGTCAAACAACAGCACATTTCGAATGATACATTTCCCTGGACAAATTGCATCACGGCTGTCTTTCGTGCTTTCTAAACTTACCATGAATCATATCGTCCGCTCGCCGATTCTTGGCCTCTGCAGCAGCCAGGCGAGTTTTTAAGCTCTCAATTTCCTGGGCCTGCCAAGCGTTTTCCGTCCTAAGCGCATTCACGTTGCCCACATGTTGACTTGCCTGGCGTTGTGCTTCCGCATATGCCAGATCTTCATGGGCCTGCTTCAGATCTCTTTCGAGATGGCCCAGGGCCTCCGCTGCTATAAGCAATGCTAGGCGTCAGCTCTGCTTTTTTTAAAGTTACCCACTTCAAGGGGTAAGCACTTACCGTGCGCCTCTCTGGTGAATTTCTTCACCTACTCAACCTCGGCCAATGCCGCGTCAAGCTGCACCTTTGTTTGGATTAACGCCGAGGTCAATTGCTCGGTCTTCAAGCGAGCTTCCTGTTAAAACAGTGATTGCGGGTTACTATTCAAGTCTTGATCCGACCCCAGGGGCTCGTATCAAGCCTTAGGGGCTACTACTATACTTGGTAGTCATATTCGTCTTTGAAAATCTTACCCACAGCCCTCGCGCCAGCACATCCAGCGACTCGTCAAAAGCACCTCGGGTCGCCCAGAGGTATGCATCCACTGCGCTAAGAGCCTTCTGCTCCCTGTCCGAAAAGGTGGGATTATTCAAGGAAGCCTTTCGCCGACAATAATTCGTGGCGTATTGAATTTCGGACGGAGTGGCCGATGTCGCTGAGTCTTCGGGCTGGGCGGTTCCGGGGTCAACCCTTGCAGGATTTCGGACCTCTGCCTTCTTGAGCGGGGCCGCACCTTCCTCCGCCTCCACATGTGAGGTGGAAAGTGGAGGCTGACTGCAAATATTCGGCAGTGTTAGAACCCAAAATGTCTTTTCTATGACATAAAGCTAAATGTTACCTAATGATGGATGGAACACTCTCGCTTGCCCTCGCCAGAGCTTCTTGACCTTCTGGCCGAGCCCTTGCCAGTGGAGCCATTTCTCTGAGGAGGCATTGGGAGCGCCGCCCCTTTGGAGGAGAAGTCAGAAGACTAGAGACTGGGGGACGAGGGGCTCTCTTTCGCTTAGAGGAAGGGAGAGTTACCGATGAGGCTGGTCTTGTCCCCGGCGTATCAGGGACGACCGCTACCTTTGAGCCGTCAAGGCTCTCCAGGAAAAAGCTCTTCCCTTCATAGATAAGCCCCAGGTCTTCGTCCTCGTGATAGAGAGGATCTTCTGCGCGACTGTGTGACTCCGGTTCTGGAGCTGGACTGCTCACCCCTTCGAGCCAACGCCTCCACCGCTGATCAACCAATATATAAAGGATTAATGATAAGGATTCCGAGGTAAAACAAGAAAACCCGGAATAAAGACTTACGATGTCGGCTGGGTTGTAGTACGACAACCCGTCTTGGAGCTGGCGTTTGGCAAAATCCTCGGCTGACCCTTGATACATATTGGCTAGTACAGCTCCGAGGGTCATTTGGTCCATAAAAGCCCCCTTGATGGATCGAGAGGCATCCTCGGACCCGTTATACTCGTACAATAAATGCTGGCGCTGCCAAAGAGGCTGGACTCTCCGGTCTAGAGCCACCGCCATCACATCGATGATGGTGAGACCTGCGCTTGACAGGAGCTTTACCTTGGCCGCTAGCCTAGTCACGGCTTCGTCTTCCTCTTGAGCCGAACTCAGTGGCCTCCAGCTGTAACGCTTCCTCGGCGGATCTAAGGAAAAGGGTGGAAGGCCCGGCCGGACTGGCTCGTACAATAGGACGTCGGTGATATAGAACCACTCAGAAGTCCAGTAGTCGGCCTCCTCCCGAGGTGTCCCCGCTGGGTAGCCGGTCTTGTCGATTCGGCAGACTTCGGCTCCTCCGACCTCGAATAACTTGTCGGTCGAAGAGCGGGGCACGATGCAGAAGAACTTCCGCCATAATCCGAAGTGTGCCTGACAGCCGAGGTGTAGCTCGCAGAGCACGACAAACCCCGCAATATGTAGCACCGAATTCGGAGAAAGATGATGTAGCTGTAACCCGTAGAACTCCTGCAAGCCGCGAAGGAATGGGTGGATTGGAAACCCTAAGCCGCGGAGGAGGAAAGGTACGAAGCATACGCGCTCATCCCCTTGTGGCGAGGGGTAGTTTTCGGCGTGGGCTTGACCCTCGATGGATGTTAGCCCGGGGCGGGTAGCGGCTAAATCCGCATCCGGCAGGTATCCCTGCGTCGCCAAACGCTCCAGTTGAAGGCGCGCAATGGAGTAGCTCCCCCAGTCCCCCCTATCCGGGCCGTGAGGACGCCTTGACGATCCCTCGCCGCTCACCATTTTTTGGGCTCCTAAGCTGGGGCTGGAGGGAGGGGGAATTTCTCGCTGCGGTTGCAAGGGCGCACAGCCACAAGCAAGCGTCGAGCGTCTATTAAGTAAGGGTAGAAATGGCTGACGCTTTGACGTTTTTCCCATAAAGGGGCCCAATTCCCTAAGTGGCACGAGTTTCAACATCTGATATTGAGCTCTCGGCGAATTCTAAAGGTCGGCTGAGGTCTTTAACTCCGTTCGGAAAATGAAAGCACGGGAACTTGTCTGTCGAGCCAAGACTCCGGAATGTGAAGGATGATGACTTCGGCATCGAAGACCAGTTCAGGGGCCAACCTATCTTCTCACTTGGGCCGATATACCCCCGCACATAACCAAGATGGACTCTGGAGGCTGTACGTTGGAGGCGTGATCAAGGTTGTTTCTACCGAAGACTTGACGTATACTCCAAGATCTCTCCTGCCGCCTCTCTCCTAGCATACCGACTTTGTAGCCCTAGATACCCTCCCTGGCGTGTATATAAGTCATAGGATTTAGCCCGTAATGGGGACATCAACGCAACATTACTTACCTAGTCTTAGAAGTTAGACACATATTACGATCTCGAGGTAGATCTACTCTGTATTCGATACATCTCCATTAATATAAACAAGATCAGGACGTAGGGTTTTACCTCCATCAAGAGGGCCCGAACCTGGGTAAAACATCGTCTTCTTTGTCTCTCTTACCATCAATCCGAGATCCGCAGCTCGGGACCCCCTACCCCGAGGTCTGCCGGTTTTTACACCGACACCAGGGACCTCTCTATAAATATAAAAACTGCTGCCGGGTCCCTGATGTATTAACTGAAAGCGCCTCAGAAAGAAATACGTTTTCCAGTGCAAAAAACGTAAAGAAGCAGAAGATGCTTTCGAAAATAGCAGAAAAAGATAAAACCCTGACAGGCGGGCCCCACCCGTCAGGTTTGAAATTCAAACACGCCTCGCGCGCGTTTCAGGAGGCGGTGATGATATGAGCGTGCTTAGGGCGTCCTTCCGCGTCGGTGGGTGGTGGAGTTGGTCGCCGGTGAGCACTGCGGCGACGGCGAGGTCAACTCCGGCGGACGGCGGCGACGGGTGGTGATGGATCTCTTCGGGGAGGGCTCCAGACGTCGAATTGATGCGCAGAATGGATGAGTGGGTGTACGAGGGGGCTACAGATGGAATTTGAGGGGTGGAGGTGGTCGAACGACGACGTGAGGCTCACGGGGACAGTGGCGGATCGCGCGGCCGAAGTCGGGGAAGAAGACCTTCCCGAGGTCGTCCGACTCCTCTGGGTGTCGATTGGGAGTGAGTGGAGATGGTGTGAATACTTAATGGAGCTCGAGGGCTCCTATTATAGGTGAGACAGAGATGGCCGAAGCGAGGCGGATCACGGCGGAGTAATTCCGGCCGGCAAGGTAGGTTTGGGGCGGTGGGCGTGGACGGTGACCATCAGGGAGACTAGTGGAGGCTTCCTGAAGCGCCAGCGCAACGTCCTCGAGCTCTATACACTTATCCCGATGTGGGGCTCCCGTACGGCCATGGTGGAGACGAGCGGCTCCGGCGACTGACAGGCGGGGCGGGGCGACTTGGACGGTGCGGGGAGGCTGCAGAGAGGCTACCGCATGGAGAGGAGGTAGGAGAGGGAGCGGTGGGGAGGAGTGATGGTGGCTGGTGGCCGTGCTAATCCTCTCGGCCGCCGCGGCCGAGGGCAGCGGCCGTTGCACCGGCCTGCCACTATTCTGTCGGCGGCGAGAGGCTGGCGAGGGGGCCCCGAGGTGATGTATTGATGATTAGCAATGACACCGAGGAGGAGAGGAGAAGATGTGGAGTGCGCGGCATCAATCTCCCCCTCTCTGAACTTATCTGAATTTCTGAATTTTTTTTTACAGTAATGAACAGTGCACACCAAGTGCTTGATGAAATACTAGATGGCCCTAGGCATTTTTGGAATTTTTGAGAATTTTTGTGGTGAGATACTGATGCATAACAGGGATGCTGGCAAAATTTCAGAATTTTTAGAGCAGTTTAAATTAGGTTTTGAGCAGAGAGTTTGAATCTGGTCCAAATTTCACTTGAATAAAATTTGAAAATTTTGAATTGTGGAACAGAATGTTTTTGGTGAAATGGAGTGTGGGTACTGTCAAGTAGCTGGGATAATTTTTGTGGGTGCAGAGCAGCTAGGAAAAATATAGTTCCTTTGTAAATCAAAGAAACTAGGAAATAATGAAATTCTAGTTTTGGAATTTGCTAAATATGATAAAAATATTTTTGTGGAGAGGAGAAGTATTGGGTACTGTCCTACGGTGTGAGGATGACTTGGATGATAATCTAAAATGACAGAATAATTTTTGTGAGAATTTCTATGTGTTTGAAAAGAAATGAAATGGATCATTCCATTGAAATAAACTAATTATGCAAGAAAGTGTAAACCGCCTTGAGCTTGATACGGGGATCTTGACGCAGATTGATGCTTCTGCTACCTGCAATATTTGAACACATTCGATTACAGCATTCCAATACAAATATCAGAGATTTCGCGCGAGTTATTCCTGACTGATTGGTGGGTCACTTACCAAAGATGGCTTGGGTCATATCGGTAATATAACGCTTCAAGCAGTTTACTTCATCAGTAATGGGCTTGAGCCGGTTCTCTGCCTCTTCAGGACGTTTCAACAACGCTGCTTTTTCTTCCTCGTGAGAGGTCTTCACAGATTTCAGGTTTTCAGCAGCTGATGATACAGAATCGTGCAAGGCTGCAACAGATGACTCGGCGTCTATACGAAGCTTCTTCTCAGCTTTGAGTTGCTCTTGTAAGCCGGCCACCTTTGACTCGGCGTCATTGAGCATATCCTGTCATAACCAGATCTTGTCAGTGGAATCCTATATGCTATTGAGCCCACAAAATTGCACAACCCGGCCCATGGGGGCTATGAGACGGCTAAAAATTCTCACTTAAAGTCCCAAGCAGTTTGCTAGCAATCTACATGGCACTTGGGGGCTAATGCAGGTCATTTTTTCTCTTCTGAAGATCACTAAGGGAATAAGATCCGGCTCATCTTATCCAAATGAGTCGGCCCTTGGGGGCTACACGTCACTTCTAAAAGACAATTGTTAAAGAACCAGTTGGTTATATACATAACTACCCGGCCCTTGGGGGCTACACGTTGCTTTTAAGAGACAGATGTTAAAGAACCGGTTTGTTACATACATAACAACCCGGCCCTTGGGGGCTACATCAACCCCGATCAAACCATTGGCTAATAAAGCCCTCAGCTTTGGATATATGTCGGCGACTTGAGCGCGCTCTTCTTGAGGAGCCCAGCCAGGAAGTTCAACGGTGGGGTCAAGATGATCAGGTCTATAACCCGGCAAAGGGTTCTCATCAGCAGGAGCTGTGTTCTTACAATAGAATCAGGTCTTGTTCCATCCCTTTGGATGACTCGGTAGAGTGACTGAAGGAAAAGCAACGTCTCTTTGCCTCTGGATCGAGACCCCACCAAGTTCTAGACTGGGGCCATCAGCACATTCAGTCTGGCGGTTGATATAGAAAAACTCCCTAAAGAGAGGAACGGTGGCTTCCATTTGCAGATATGCTTCACAGAAGAATTGAAATTGGCATAGGTTGGATATAGAATTTGGACCAAGGTCTTGAGGATGAAGGTTGAAGAAACTTAGGGCGTCCCAAAAAAACTTTGACCCGGGCGGAGACAAGCCCCAAAGAAGATGGTCTATAAACACCACGACTTCTCCTTCGCCGGGTTGGGGAACAGTTTCGCCTTGAGGATCCCGCCAGCCAATCACCTCTTGAGCAGGCAGAAAACCTTGTTCTTTATAGTCATTGAGCACGAGTTGTGAAACTTGGGAACTCACCCAATTGCAGACTGTGGTCTTTGCCATGGTAAGTCGCCTAAAGAATTAACGGCTGCGGATAAAATATGAATGGCGGGTCATTTCACGATCTCTAAAGTCGCCGTGGCTGCTTGGAGAGAAGCCAGAATGACAAGGTGGTTAAAATTAAGAGGCAAGCCAACATAGTTATTCAATTACCAAAATTACAAGCCGCCCGAACAGAGATTCAACTATGCTTCCTAAGGAAGGTGGGTCATGATTTATACGGCGGCTCATCTTAAAGTTGAAGATTCTGATTTTTTGCTAAGTATTGCAGGAACAGATTTCAAACAAAGTGGCTAAAATTATGGATCTACAAAATACGCGAAAAGGAAAAATGTTTACTATTCCTAACTCATACAGTGGAAGCATGGTTTGATTTATTCGCAGTGTTTAGTGAAGATCTGAAGTTCCTAGATGCAGAAATGGTACTACAGCCAACATCGGAGTATTTCTACGACGAGTTCATTAGAATCTGGATCTAAAAACAGCAGTGAAGGATGAACAGACGAGCGCCGATGAACTAGGTAAAATGGATAAAGAACTGCTATGGATCTAGGAAGAAATGGGGCGTACCTGGATGCGGCGGAAGCTTCGAAAGGCTATTGACGGTGTCGACGGCAGCGTGCGTGGAGCTGTTGAAGCGGTTGGCGTCATCGGAGACACCAAGGTCGTGTGGCGGCGGTGCTGTTTTAGTTGCGAGAAGGCTCAGATGCGAGGAGGAAGAAGACGAAGCAGTAAAAAAAAAGAAAACTGTGGCCCTTGAGGATATTTATAATATGATAATAAGGGGAAAAGGCAGGTGCGAAAACAGAGGAGGCACAGTAACTTTTGGCAAAGAGGCGCCTCGATTCTTGCGCCTAACAGATATACATCCAGATTTGCTGTGATGTCACACTTAAGCACCGTTGATTCCGGAAGATGACGTCCTGACATGAGGAAGTGAGGAACGCTAAGGTAAAGAGGTATTATGAGCTGGCAAATTCATATGACCCGGAAGTACAACAAGACTGAAGATTGACGTGAATGAATCCACATCACTCTGGGGGCTAATGTTGGGGATATAACCCCACGGTATGACCCGCCCGTTCAGAGACGGGTTATCCAGTGGCAGCTTAAAGAGAGCTGCGGCTATCAAGACTCCAAGGCCCATTAGGGCGACTCATAAACGGGCCGGCTGGGCGGTCCAGTACCTGAGGCAGTGGCTTACCTAAGGACGCAATAAGTTTTCCTTTACTTGGGGAAGACGATGAGTAGGAAATATATTAGGGCACGGGTCATGTTACGACCCGGACTCTGTTGTAAACCTGGGGTCTCGACCTGTATATAAAGGCGAGCCCCTGAGGCGGAAAGGGACCAAGTTACAAGCTCTCGAGTACTAGGTTAGCCAAGTTGCACCCTTGTAATCGAGATCATCATCATCATCAAATAACAATCAAGCAGGACGTAGGCTATTACCTCCATTGCGAGGGGCCGAACCTAGGTAAACCCTTGTCTCTCGACTCTGATCAACCCCGTTCGAGTTATCACCTAGCTGCAATGGCCTCACGACTAAGTCCTTTCACGAGGACATCTCCCGTGACAAAACAACGACAGTTGACGCCCACCGTGGGGCTATCGCTCTGTGGTGTTGAGTACTTGAAGGGAACTCCCGCAGGGATCGAGGGATACGCGATTGGCTGCATGACCAAGAGTCGCCATGGCAAGCTCTACATCGACGATTCAGACTGGGGCCCCGAGGCCGACTCAATCGAGTACGGGTACCGGGTCCCCTTTGGCAAAATCCATGTCTTCATCGGCAAAGCCAGCGGATCTGAACCCGAGCCAGACATCTGCACCGACATCATCGAGCTGGCTCGGCACGCACAACCCGCCCAGGCTCAAGCCGGCCGGAAGCACGTCTTCATCGGCTTCACTCAGGGGGTGGACCTTGCACTGCGTCCGGCAGCGATACCCTCGTCTACTCTGATGGCGAGTCCTCGGTAGGCGAGACCGAGTCGATCCTCCCGCTTTACGATGGCGGGCTTGGGGGCTACCCCGATGACCGACCGGCTCAGGATTCCTTCAACACGCCCCCCGGGCTGTGTCTACATGGCGGGCTCTGCCCCAGCCCTTAACTCTATGGTGGTCGGCGCAGCGGCGGGGACTGGCACCTCAGGAGCCGGCTCAGCCATACCACCGGCTCAGGCCTTGGCAGAATTGGCAACCGCCCTGGCGACGCTCCTTGCGACGCCGGCAACCGTAGAGAACCAGGCGGAACGCAACACGGAGGTGACAAAACTCCGCGAGCAGATGGCTATGGTACAGGCAGATATCAACGCCGAAAACACTCGTATGGCGGAGTTGCAGTCCCAAGTCCAAGGCGAGGTAGAGCGCCTGGAAGCCGAAGCCTGGCGCATGGGGCTCCGTCAGAATGCCTGAGAGGCGGTTCATCAGAGGCGCCATATGAGCCGTCCGCCACCTAACTACGAGCCCATGCATCTGTTCAACACGCCTCAGGATACGCCTGTTCAAGGAGCTGGGGCAGGCACCCCAGAAGCACCATTTGTGCCCCCAAGCAGAGGCAGGCAGCCATCGCCGGGTCAACCCTACCAGCCGGCTCAGCAGCACCAGCAGGAGCAGCATCCCCGAAACTCGGGGCCTCTGTCGTTTCATCTCAAATGTTGTGCATGAGTCTTTTCGTTTTTGATCATTGGTCACTTGGGGGCTTCCAACTCACCGAGTTTAGCTATCTCACCCTCTTGACCCGGCAAATGACGCCACATTACCTTGGTTAAACCTGCATGTCTGCTTGATGCTACTCCGATTAGGTGACCCGGTGTACTCTTGACAAGTCAATCATCTCTATGACCCTAAACTTGACTTGGTTAAAACATCGGATATGTCACGTGAGAGCCAGCTTACAGAGAGCGAGGATAAACCATGGGCTATCACGCCAGCTTCATTGAAGCAAGACTCGAGCCTCGAAAGCTGGTCTATATTGTCATGCCTCGAAAGCCGACTTAACATTGATATCTATTCACGATTTATGTTCAATTTTTAACAGGGGTTATCTTTGTTTCCTTTTAGCCATGAGCCGCCGGATCATGGACAAACCGGTTTAAAACAAAAGACAGATGCCTATTGACCATGAGTCAACAAAAATCATAGCAGTTTATTTCAGACTGGTGCTAACCACAAGCCGGACAGCTATTAAGCGCCCCGGGTTATTCTAAACCTGTGTTATGCAGAGAAGGATAAACTATTGATGCTTCATACAAATATGACTCGCCACACTGTTACTCAACGAAGCGTAGATTTTTTCAACGGAGACTCGGCGGGTTAACATACAACCACACTAGTGCAGTTGTTTCATCCAAAATACTGCCTAATATTTAAGTGTGCGAAGGCACGTTAGCGCACCCAAGTGTTTCCAACTATCCTATTACAAAGCCACAGCTGGGCTCCATGATATCAAAAGTTTTTTTGGAGACATCTACTCCTGGGCACCAGTTTCTATGCCCTCCGGGTCATTAGATCCCGGGTTAGCCCCTTCCTGGTGTTCATCGGTGGCTTGGGCCTCCGGGTCATCCTGCTCTGGCTCCGCTCTTCTTCCGATCTGAAGATTGTCCAGATCCCAGTCGATAGTTGTCAAGGCCTGAAAGACGGCATCCTCTTTCATGATAATTGATGGGTCAACATCAGGAGCAAAGATATGCTTACGCCGTGCCGGAGTTAGATCGATGGGCGTGTAAGATGGCGGGGTGACCCGCACGTTCTCTTCGTTGTAAGCCGGCTGGTACCTCTTCAAGTCCAACTCTTCAACAAGTTGACTCGCCAAAACACGAGTCTCCTTCAAACACCGGGTGTAATCTGCTGCAGAGAATTCGCTGCCATCAGTGTTGAACTATGGAAACCCGCCGGTCATCTCGGAAGGATCCATATCTGGCACATAAGCTTTGGCCCGACTTAAGGACATCATAACACCCGCTCGGGCGGCTGATTTTTTCAACTCTTCAATTTATCCAGGCATGGTTGGTTGATTCAACACGTCCCTTATGAAATGTGGCGGCTCTTTGTGATCCATCACAGACATAATTGTGAACAAGCTCCCTGCATAAAGTTGCTCCAAGAAAGTGTAAACCGCCTTGAGCTTGATACGGGGATCTTGACGCAGATTGATGCTTCTGCTACCTGCAATATTTGAACACATTCGATTATAGCATTCCAATACAAATATCAGAGATTTCGGGCGAGTTATTCCTGACTGATTGGCGGGTCACTTACCAAAGATGGCCTGGGTCATATCGGTAATATAACGCTTCAAGCCGTTTACTTCATCAGTAATGGGCTTGAGCCGGTTCTCTGCCTCTTCAGCACGTTTCAACAACGCTGCTTTTTCTTCCTCGTGAGAGGTCTTCACAGATTTCAGGTTTTCAGCAGCTGTTGATGCAGATTCGTGCAAGGCTGCGATAGATGACTCGGCGTCTATACGAAGCTTCTTCTCAGCTTTGAGTTGCTCTTGTAAGCCGGCCACCTTTGACTCGGCGTCATTGAGCATATCCTGTCATAACCAGATCTTGTCAGTGGAATACTATATGCTATTGAGCCCACAAAATTGCACAACCTGGCCCATGGGGGCTATGAGACGGCTAAAAATTCTCACTTAAAGTCCCAAGCAGTTTGCTAGCAATCTACATGGCACTTGGGGGCTAATGCAGGTCATTTTTTCAATTCTGAAGATCACTAAGGGAATAAGATCCGGCTCATCTTATCCAAATGAGTCGGCCCTTGGGGGCTACACGTCACTTCTAAAAGACAATTGTTAAAGAACCGGTTGGTTATATACATAACTACCCGGCCCTTGGGGGCTACACGTTGCTTTTAAGAGACAGATGTTAAAGAACCAGTTTGTTACATACATAACAACCCGGCCCTTGGGGGCTACATCAACCCCGGTCAAACCATTGGCTAATAAAGCCCTCAGCTTTGGATATATGTGGGCGACTTGAGCGCGCTCTTCTTGAGGAGCCCAGCCAGGAAGTTCAACGGTGGGGTCAAGACGATCAGGTCTATAACCCGGCAAAGGGTTCTCATCAGCAGGAGTTGTGTTCTTACAATAGAAACAGGTCTTGTTCCATCCCTTTGGATGACTCGGCAGAGTGACTGAAGGAAAAGTAACGTCTCTTCGCCTCTGGATCGAGACCCCGCCAAGTTCTAGACTGCGGCCATCAGCACATTCAGTCTGGCGGTTGATATAGAAAAACTCCCTAAAGAGAGGAACGGTGGCTTCCATTTGCAGATATGCTTCACAGAAGACTTGAAATTGGCATAGGTTGGATATAGAATTTGGACCAAGGACTTGAGGATGAAGGTTGAAGAAACTTAGGGCGTCCTGAAAATTTTTTGACCCGGGCGGAGACAATCCCTTAAAAGATGGTCTGTAAACACCACGACTTCTCCTTCGCTGGGTTGGGGAACAGTTTAGCCATGAGGAGCCCGCCAGCCAATCACCTCCTGAGTAGGCAGAAAACCTTGTTCTTTATAGTCATTGAGCACGAGTTGTGAAACTTGGGAACTCACCCAATTGCAGACTGTGGTCTTTGCCATGGTAAGTCGCCTAAAGAATTAACGGCTGCTGATAAAATATGAATGGCGGGTCATTTCACGATCTCTAAAGTCGCCGTGGCGGCTTGGAGAGAAGCCAGTATGACAAGGTGGCTAAAATTAAGAGGCGAGCCAACATATTTATTCAATTACCAAAATTACAAGCCGCCCGAATAGAGATTCAACTATGCTTCCTAAGGAAGGCGGGTCATGATTTATACGGCGGCTCATCATAAAGTTGAAGATTCTGATTTTTTTTGCTAAGTATTGCAGGAACAGATTTCAAACCAAGTGGCTAAACTTATGGATCTACAAAATACGCGAAAAGGAAAAATATTTACTATTCCTAACTCATAAAGTGGAAGCATGGTTTGATTTATTCGCAGTGTTTAGTGAAGATCTGAAGTTCCTAGATGCAGAAATGGTACTACAGCCAACATCGGAGTATTTCTACGACGAGTTCATTAGAATCTGAATCTAAAAACAGCAGTGAAGGATGAACAGACAAGCGCCGATGAACTAGGTAAAATGGATAAAGAACTGCTATGGATCTAGGAAGAAATGGGGCGTACCTGGATGCGGCGGAAGCTTCGAAAGGCTCTTGACGGTGTCGACGGCAGCGTGCGTGGAGCAGTTGAAGCGGTTGGCGTCGTCGGAGACACCAAGGTCGCGCGGCGGTGGTGCTGTTCTAGTTGCGAGAAGGCTCGGATGCGAGGAGGAAGAAGACGAAGCAGTAAAAAAAAAGAAAACTATGGCCCATGAGGATATTTATAATATGATAACAATTGGAAAAGGCAGGTGCGAAAACAGAGGAGGCACAGTAACTTTTGGCAAAGAGGCGCCTCGATTCTCGTGCCTAACAGATATACATCCAGATTTGCTGTGATGTCACACTTAAGCACCGTTGATTCCGGAAGATGACGTCATGACATGAGGAAGCGAGGAATGCTAAGGTAAAGAGATATTATGAGCCGGCAAATTCATATGACCCGGAAGTACAACAAGACTGAAGATTGACGTGAATGAATCCACATCACTCTGGGGGCTAATGTTGGGGATATAACCCCATGGTATGACCCGCCCGTTCAGGGCCGGGTTATCCAGTGGCGGCTTAAAGAGAGCTGCGGCTATCAAGACTCCAAGGCCCATTAGGGCGACTCATAAACGGTCCGGCTGGGCGGTCCAGTACCTGAGGCGGTGGCTTACCTAAGGACACAATAAGTTTTCCTTTACTTGGGGAAGACGATGAGTAGGAAATAGATTAGGGCACGGGTCATGTTACGACCTGGACTCTGTTGTAAACCTAGGGTCTCGACCTGTATATAAAGGCAAGCCCCTGAGGCGGAAAGGGACCAAGTTACAAGCTCTCGAGTACTAGGTTAGCCAAGTTGCACCCTTGTAATCGAGATCATCATCATCATCAAATAACAATCAAGCAGGACGTAGGCTATTACCTCCATTGCGAGGGGCCGAACCTAGGTAAACCCTTGTCTCTCGACTCCGATCAACCCCATTCGAGTTATCACCTAGCTGCAATGGCCTCATGACTAAGTCCTTTCACGAGGACATCTGCCGTGACAAAACCACGACACACCCCGACCCCGTGGACGAACCCTAATCCCCTCATTCCTCCTCCTCGTCTCTCTCCCTTGATCTGAAGCACGCCTGAGTGTGTGGTCACTGCCACCTCGTCGATCGCGCGGCCACCAGCCTCCCCTCGTCGCGCCAAGATGTCCAGGAGCTCCCTCGTCGTCGTCTCCTTCGCCCTCGCCTAAGTGCTCGAGCTAGGAGGCCCCGTACGCTCGCCGTCGCCGTCGTCTTCGCCAGCAGCCGTCGCATCTCATCGCCGGTTGCCACTGCTCCGGGCCGCCCCCGACCTCCCAACATCATCCACAAGCACCGGGGTGAGCCCCTCTACCGATCCCCTCGCTTTCCCCTTTGGATCTGTGCCATTAGCCACCGCTCACGTGCTCGTCCATGGTCGCCATGGCTACAGCTCCGCCCGGCCACGCTCGCGTCGTGCGCCCGCCGAGCCAATGCACGCGCTCGGCCGCCCCTGACCGCACCGCGTCTTGCCACCCTCTGGCTGCACCCCACGCGCTCCCGTTGCTGCTATGCTAGCTGCTGCTGCTCTGCGTGCTGCTAGCAGTGCTGCTGCCGCTGCTCGGCATGCCTGCTGACTGCTGCTAGCCACAGCTACTGCTCAAGCTGCTGCAGCTGCTACCTGCTGCGCGTGTGCTCGCCTGCTGCCGCTGCTCGCCCGCGCGTGCGCCCTCTGCCGCCGTTGCCGCCGCTTGCTGCTGCTAGCCACGGCCATGGCTATGGCCGTGTGTGTGTGTGCAGTGTGTGTGTATGTGCGTGTGTGTGCACAGCCATGGCTGCCACCGGCCGGCCCCTGGTTTAATTAGGCTAGGATTTATTAGGACTAGTTTAGATAGGAACTAATTTAGTGATGATTAGTCTATATAAACAATGACATGTGGCCCCCCTAGTTTAAATTAATTTAGACTAAGTAATCTACACCTATGACAATGACATGTGGGCCACACCTGCCCCTTTTGATTAGTCAAATTGACTTGGTCAATTCGGATTAAATCAAAATAAAATAAAACCAGAAATTTCCGAAAAACAATAAAACTTTGGAAATTCATATAAATTAATCCGTAACTTGGATGAAAATAATTTATATATGGAAAATGTTCAGAAAAATAAGACGAATCCGAATATGCCATCCACATAACAGTCACATGCCTCTAACACCGCAAACATGGAACCTTCCCCTTCGGATCGTCTGTCCGAAAATTGCCTAAAGCCGGGAAAATATCCCCAGATATTTTGCCGCTCCGTCTGTAATGTGTAGCACTGTGTTAGGTCACCCCTAGCACAGCATATTGCCATGCCATGCATTGTGCTACATTTGTTTGCTTTATATTTACTGTTTCTTCCCCCCTCTTCTGTCCGGTAGACTCCGAGGCCGACACTGACGCTGCCCCCGAGTACAACTACGTCGTCCACGACCCGTCCTTCTCAGCAGAGCTTCCAGGCAAGCAAAACCCCCTTGATCATCCCTATATTGCCCATTCTTTCTCTCCCATGCTTGCATTAGATTTTGCAACTGTATTCGAATGCTCCTATTCTGATGCATAGCCTGATTTTGTAACCTGCTGTTGATACCTTACCCGTTGTCCTATATGCTTAGTATAGACTGGTTAGTGATCCATCAGTGTCCCCACACCCTTGTCCATGTTGCCATGCTTTGCTTCCGGATTTCTCGATCAACGTGATCGATTTGCAGAGACCGACACAGCACCGCACAACCCCCTTAAGTTGTATGACTCTGCAGAGCTACTATTGAGTGCCGAGGGTGATACCTCCTACCTCACTCCCGATGATATCTCGGTAGCGTAGCTAGTCGGTTGTGGGTTACCGAGAGTGATTCCTCTTTCACCACCTCCGATGATGCCTCTGTCGTGCAGCCCCTCAAGTGTGAATCCATCGAGGGTGATTCCTCCAAGTTCACCTTGACGGATACATCGGGTGGGAATCCATCGAGGGTGATTCCTCGGATTTCCTCCTTGATGTTATGAACACACGGTTACCATGTTTTTACCTTAGTCCCTTGTTGAAGTCGGGTCGACCCCGAGGAGTACCCGCGAGAGATGTGAAGTCGGGTTGACCATGAGGGTACCCGTGAGATAATTATGCGGCACGGCCGGGCAGGTACACCACCCCAGGAGAGGGATGAGCCTGACCCTTGCCGTAAGTCCGCGAGACGGGGCGACGGGATCACTGATCGTGAGTCACTGATCGTCTCCGCGAGCTCCCAATACACTAACGGTTTGGATATGAGATCTGAGCAGGCCTCTGGCCTTTTCGCACTAACCACCACGCGGGTTAGCACTCGGCGTCGTACGTTTCTCCCGAAAGCTCTGTCAGACATCCAGTGCAGCAGTGCGACACGGCTGGGCCGGCGCCATCCAGGACAGAGGTGGTGACTAGACTTGCCCTGCACGCAACGACCTGGAGTGCAAAGGGCGATGGGCCCAAGACCCCTGAGCACTTAGGATGTAAACCGGCGGGGACCTCTCTGCGGAGCCTAGGTAGGACTACAGCGTGTCGATCAGCCGAGGCCGGGCATGACCAGGAAAAGTGTGTCCGGCCAGAGTTAATCGAGCGTGTTGGGTAAGTTGGTGCACCCCTGCAGGGAAGTATATCTATTCGAATAGCCGTGTCCACGGTAACGGACGCTCGGAGTTGTATCCCGATCTACTACAACTTGAACTGGATATTGGTGAAACTTAATAATGTGTTAGCTCTGGGATTGCTTTCTCGCAGGGAGTCGAGGAAGGATCTCTGGGCATTGCTACTATTACTTATTACTTTATGTTATACTACTAATCTGCACTCTTCTAATGCTGCAAGACGCTGCAAGATGCTAGTCTTCGATAGGCTAGGCCTTCCCTCTATTCTGGCATTTCTGCAGTCCAGTCCACAGATACAGCCCCTTCCCTTTGACACCGATGCATACTTAGCTTAGTTCTGATGTAAGACTTGCGAGTACTTTGGATGAGTACTCACGGTTGCTTTGCTACCTTTTTCCCCTCTACCCGTTTTCTGAGATCAGATGACGGAGCCCCAGAGCCTGCTGACCCCGTCGACGACTACTACTACCACGATGGTGCCTACTACTATGTGGAGACCGACGGCCAGGAGTAGTTTAGGAGGCTCCCAGGCAGGAGGCCTGCGCCTTTTCGATCTAGATGTCGTTGTTTTGCTCAGCCTTCTTAAGGCAAACTTGTTTAGTTATGTCTGTACCCAGACATTGTTGCTTCCGCTGACTCTTGTGCAACTCGAGCTTATGTATTCGAGCCCTCGAGGCCCATGGCTTGTATTATTTTATTTTGTGTCTAGAGTTGTGTTGTGATATCTTCCCGTGAGTCCCTGGGCTTGATCATGCGCATTTGCGTGTATGATTAGTGCACGATTGAGTCGGGGGCGTCACAGAAAATATTTGTGATCCTTCAAAAATATTTACTCAAGTAAGAAACCATCAAATCAGAACCATTTAAAAAAAATTGAAACCCAAATGAAAACTTAAAACTGGCTTTCAAAACAAAAGAAGAAGAACTAGAGCCATAGTGATTCAAATCATTTTCTTCTTTTTAAAGAAAAGATTTTGAAAATCAAAAGAAAATATTTTTGGGGTGTTACATCCTTCTATCTAAAGTTGACTCTTCTTCAGTCCCTTTTTCATCAAGTTTTATATTAATAAATAATGATTCAATAGGAGTGACACCAATCATTTTAATATCTTCATCATTATTATGATAGAAACCGGGTGGAATAGCTTTTTCTAGAAATTCTTGCTTAGCTCTCAACCTAGCGGTCCTTTCTTTACTTTCATTAATGGAGACATGGATAGCGTTAATAGCCTCATTTATATCAAGCTTGGGTGGCAAAATTTTAATTTTGAGATTTTCCACATCATAAGCAATTCTATCCATGTTCCTAGCCAATTCATCAACTCTATTCAATTTTTCATCTATCATAGCATTGAAATTCTTTTGCGAATTAATAAATTCTTAATATTACTTTCAAGATCAGAGGGTATCCTTTTATTATTATTATATGGATTGCCATAGGAATTACCATAATTATTAGAGGAATTTCCAGGAAACGGTGTAGGATTTAAATTACCCCTATAAGCATTGTTGTTGAAATTATTTCTAGAGACAAAATTCACATCAATAGCATCATTATTTTGCTCAATCAAGGTATACAATGGCACATCATTAGGATCAATATGAGCACTTTTACTAGCAACCAATTTCATAAGAGCATCCATCTTATCACTCAAAGTATTAATTTCTTCAATAGAATTTACCTTCTTACCAGTTGGAGTTCGTTCAGTGTGCCATTGAGAATAATTTTTCATAATATTTTCAAGAAGTTTTGTAGCTTCTCCCAATGTAATTTCCATAACAGTACCACCTGCGGCAGAGTCTAGCAAATTTCTAGAGACAAAGTTTAGTCCCGCATAAAAGTTTTGTGTGATCATCCATAAGCTTAAACCATGTGTTGGGCAATTTCTTATCATTAATTTCATTCTCTCCCAAGATTGTGCAACATGCTCATGTTCAAGCTGCTTAAAATTCATAATTTGATTTCTTAAAGAAATAATCTTAGCGGGAGGAAAGTACTTGGCAATAAAAGCATCCTTACACTTATCCCAAGAATCAATACTATTTCTAGGTAAGAATGAAAACCAAGTTTTAGCACGATCTCGTAGGGAGAACGGAAATAATTTTAATTTCAAAATATCATTATCCACATATTTTTTCTTTTGCATATCACAAAGCTCAACGAGAGTATTTAGATGGAATGCAGCATCTTCATTAGGACTACCAGAAAATTGTTCTTTCATAACAAGATTAAGCAAAGCAGCATTAATGCCACACGACTCTGCACTAGTGGCGGGAGGAGCAATAGGAGTACTAATAAAATCATTATTATTAGTATTGGAAAAGTCACACAATTTTGTGTTTACTTGAGACATCGTGACGAAGCAAGCAAACTAGCAAACAAGCAAATAAAAATATTTTTGTGTTTTTGTAAAAAAAATAGAAGTGGGGAAGATGAAAATGAGAGGCATATGGAAATAAAAAGGAAAATAAAATAAATGCAAGTGGATGATAGTTTGTGCGAAGGTAATTGGTAATTTTGATGATCTCTCCCCGGCAACGGCGCCAGAAATTCTTCCTGCTACTTGTAGACTACGTTGGTATTTCCCTGAAGAGGAGAGGATGATGCAGTATAGTAGAGATAAGTATTTCCCTCAGTTAAGAACCAAGGTTATCAATCCAGTAGGAGAACCAAGCAAAATCCTGTTAAAAGCACCTGCACACACAAAAGCAAACAATAGGATTGAGCACCGCAAGATTGAACCCATCACAAAGCACCTCTCCCATTGCAAGATAAACCAATCTAGTTGGCCAAACCAAATCGATAGATCGGAGAGAAATACAAAGCTATAATAATCATGCATAACAGAGTTCAGAGAAGGGTCAAATATTTCTCATGAATAATCTGATCATAAACTCCCAATTCATCGGATCCCAACAAACACACCGCAAAAGAAGATTACATCGGATAGAACTCCAAGAACATCGAGGAGAACATGGTATTGAAGATCAAAGAAAGAGAAGACATCTAGCTACTAGCTATGGACCCGTAGGTCTGTGGTAAACTACTCACACATCATCGGAAGGGAAGCAAGGTTGATGTAGAAGCCCTCCGTTATCGATTCCCCCTCCAGCAGAGTACTGAAAAAGGCCTCCATATGGGATCGTAGAAGAACAGAGGCTTGCGGCGGTGTAAAAGTTATTCAGGATGGCTCCTTGTTGGTTTCCCAATATTTGAGAATTTATAGAAGTGGAATTAGGTCAAACGGAGCCACGAGGGCCCCACAAGGCATCAGGGAGCGCCCCCCTGGGGTCGCGCTCTGTTGCCTTCTGGAGGCTTCGTGAACCTTCTGGCCTCCTCTCCAAGTCTCCAGGGTCTCTTTTGTCCAGAAAAAAATCTCCAAAAAGTTTCGTGGCATTTGGACTTCGTTTGGTACTGATTTCCTGAAAAACCAAAAACAAGCAGAAAACAACAAGTGGCACTGGGCACTAGGTTAATAGGTTAGTCCCAAAAAATGATATATAATTGCATATAAAAACATCCAAGATTGATACTATAATAGCATGGAACAATCAAAACTTATAGACGTTGGAGACGTATCAATTTACCGAACCTATGGGGTCACAAGCTTAAGGTAATCATGATCTACTGGGTGTTAGTAGGACGGGAGTGATGAGAATACATTTGTGGAATTGTTTCATTAATATTTGGAATAGTTCCGAGAGGATCCAGAAGCGTTTCGGGGTCACCGGAAGGGTTTCGGTGAATATCAGGTAATACCGGGTATTACCAATAAATATATAGGTGGAAAATGTTTCCAGAGATGTTAAATTATATATATAATGGTCTGAAAGTATTTAGAACACTTTATATTTAATTTAAATATCAACAGGCCTAAAAAGGCCAAGAGGTGGAAGGAAACTTGGGCCACAAAGGCCCAAGTGGAGGTGGCGCCACCCCCCCTGCTACTTGTAGTCTGCGTTGGTATTTCCCCGAAGAGGAGAGGATGATGCAGTATAGTAGAGATAAGTATTTCCCTCAGTTAAGAACCAAGGTTATCAATCCAATAGGAGAACCAAGCAAAATTCCATTAAGCGCACCTGCACACACAAGAGCAAACACTTGCACCCAACGCAAATAAGAGGGTTGTCAATCCTCTTAGCGGTTATTTGCAAGGATTAAATATTATAGAGATAAATAGATAAACTAAAATACTAATTAAAATAAAATTAAATAAATTGCAGCAAGGTATTTTTAGGGTTTTTATATATGAGAAAGTACACCCGGGGGCCATAGTTTTCACTAGAGGCTTCTCTCTCGAACACATAGCATACGGTGGGTAGACAAATTACTGTTGGGCAATTGATAGAAAAGCAAATAATTATGACGGATTCATGACAATGATCATGTATATAGGCATCACATCCGAGGCAAGTAGATCGACTCCTGCCTGCATCTACTACTATTACTCCACCCATCGACCGCTATCCAGCATGCATCTAGGTTATTAAGTATGAAACAGAGTAACGACTTAAGCAAGATGACATGATGTAGACAAAGTAAACTCAATCAATATGATTAAACCCCATCTTTTTATCCTTAATGGCAACAATACAAATATGTGTCATGTCCCCTTCTGTCACTGGGATTGAGCACCGCAAGATTGAACCCATCACAAAGCACCTCTCCCATTGCAAGATAAATCAATCTAGTAGGCCAAACCAAATCGATAGATCAGAGAGAAATACAAATCTATAGTAATCATGCATAAAAGAGTTCAGAGAAGACTCAAATATTTCTCATGAATAATCTGATCATAAACTCACAATTCATCGGATCCCAACAAACACACCGCAAAAGAAGATTACATTGGATAGAACTCCAAGAACATCGAGGAGAACATGGTATTGAAGATCAAAGAGAGAGAAGAAGCCATCTATCTACTAGCTATGGACCCGTAGGTCTGTGGTAAACTACTCACACATCATCGGAAGGGCAGGAAGGTTGATGAAGAAGCCCTCCGTGATCGATTCCCCCTCTGGCAGAGTACCGGAAAAGGCCTCCAGATGGGATCATGGAAGAACAGCGGCTTGCGGCAGCGGAAAGATTTCCTCTTCTGTCTCTCTGTTGGTTTTAGAATATTTGGGAATTTATAGCGCTGGAATTAGGTTAAGAGGTGCCACGAGGGACCCACAAGCCTGGGTGCACGCCCTACCCCCCTGGGCGCGCCCTCCAGGCTTGTCGCCTCCTTGTGGCTCTTATGGTCTTCTTCCGAAGCTTCGTGGGTCTCTTCTAGTCCAGAAAAAATTAATCCAAAGTTTTTTCTCTTTTGGACACTTTTTGATATTGATTTTCTGAAAAGGCAAAAACAAGCGGAAAACAGCAACTGGCACTGGGCACTGGGTTAATAGGTTAGTCCCAAAAAATGATATATATTGGCATATAATTGCATATAAAGTATCCAAGATTGATACTGTAATAGCATGGAACAATCAAAAATTATAGATACGTTGGAGACATATCAAGCATCCCCAAGCTTAATTCCTGCTCGTCCTCGAGTAGGTAAATGATAAAAACAGAATTTTTGATGTGAAAAGCTACCTATCATGTTTCATCATGTAATCTCTCTCTTACTATATGAATAATAAGATCCGAATGATTCAAATCAATAGTCTATAATTTGATATAAAGACATCAATACTCAGGCATACTAATAAACAATCATGTCTTTCAAAATAAAAATGCTAAAGAACGTTATCCCTACAAAATCATATAATCCTATCATGCTCCATCTTCTTAACACAAAATGTTTATCATGAACAACCCCGGTTTTAGCCAAGCAATTGGTTCATAATTTTTAACGCGCTTCAGCTTTTTCAACCCCCACGCAATACATGAGCGCAAGCCATGGATATAGCACTATGGGTGGAATAGAGTGTGGGGGTTGAGATCAATAAGGGGAAGTAAAAAATAAGAAGATAGTCTCACATCAACGAGGCTAATCAACGGGCTATGGAGATGCCCATCAATCGATGTCAATGCGAGGAGTAGGGATTGCCATGCAACGGATGCACTAAGAACTATAAGTGTATGAAAGCTCAACATGAAAACTAAGTGGGTGTGCATCCAACTTGCTTGCTCATGAAGACCTCGGGAATTTGAGGAAGCCCATCATCGGAATATACAAGCCAAGTTCTATAATGAAAAATTCCCACTAGTATATGAAAGTGACAAAATAGGAGACTCTCTATATGAAAAACATGGTGCTACTCTGAAGCACAAGTGTGGAAAAAGGATAGTAACATTGCCCCTTCTCTCTTTTTCTCTCATTTTTTTCATGGCTCTTTTTGGCCTCTTTTTTTATTTTTATTTTTTTTTATTTTCGTCCGGAGTCTCATCCCGACTTGTGGGGGAATCATGGTCTCCATCATCCTTTCCTCACTGGAACAATGCTCTAATAATGATGATCATCACACTTTTATTTACTTACAACTCAATATTACAAGTCGATACTAGAAAAAAAATATGACTCTATATGAATGCCTCTGGCAGTGTACCAGGATGTGCAATGATGCTAGCGTAACATGTATAAAAAATGATGAACGGTGGCTGAGCCACAAATACTATGTTAACTATATGATCATGGAAAACAATATGACAATGACGATGTGTGTCATACAAACGGAATGGTGGAAGTTGCATGGAAATATATCTCGGAATGGCTATGGAAATGCCATGATAGGTAGGTATGGTGGCTGTTTTGAGGAAGATATAAAGAGGCTTATGTGTGATAGAGCGTATCATATCACGAGGTTTGGATGCACCGGCGAAGTTTGTACCAACTCTCGATGTGAGAAAGGGCAAAGCACGGTACCGAAGAGGCTAGCAAATTGCAGAAGGGTGAGAGTGCGTATAATCCATGGACTCACATTACTCATAAAGAACTCACATACTTATTGCGAAAGTTTATTAGCCCTTGAAGCAAAGTACTACTACGCATGCCCCTAGGGGGGAGGTTGGTAGGAGTTAACCATCGCGTGCCCCCGACCGCCACACAAAGGAAGACAATCAATAATAAATCATGCTCCAACTTCAGAGCATAACGACAGATCATACGTGCATGCTTTCAGGAATCACAAACGTTAACACCAATATTCTTACTAAACCACAATTATCTACTAATACCTCCCACATATTACCATCTTAATATCGCAAAACTATTGCAAGGAATCAAACTTATCATATTCAGTGATCTACATGAAAGTTTTTATTATATCCCTCTTGAATACCTATCATATCTGGACCAAATTCATAACCCGTGCATATTACCATTGCTATTCATTAGACTCTCAAAAAGATGTAAGTCAAGCATGAGAGTGCAACTATTTCTTTAAAATATAACCACCGCCGTGCTCTAAAATATATAAGTGAAGCACTAGAGCAACTGCCTACCTCAAAAGATATAAGTGAAGCACATAGAGTATTCTAACAAATCACGAATAATGTGTGTCCCTCTCAAACAGGTGTGTTCAGAAAAGATGATTGTGACAAACTAAAAAGCAAGAAAAAACAAACAAACTATATCACAAGACGCTCCAAGTAAAACACATATCATGTGATGAATAAAAATATACCTCCAAGTGAGTTACCGATAGATTGTAGACGAAAGAGGGGATGCCTTCCGGGGCATCCCCAACCTTAGATGCTTGAGTCTTCCTTGAATATTACCTTGGGGTGCCTTGGGCATCCCCAAGCTTAGGCTCTTGTCGCTCCTTATTCCTTTATCCATCGTAGTCTCACCCAAAACTTGAAAACTTCAGCACACAAAACTCAACAGAAACCGCGTGAGATCCGTTAGTATAACAAACAAATCTTAAAATTTAGGTACTGTTGTAAATTGATTCATATTTAATATTTGCATAATTCTACTATACTCCAACTTCTCCATGACTCATACCCCCCGATACGGTCCATAGATTCATTAAAATAAGCAAACTATGCAATAAAAACATAATCTGTCTAAAACAGAACAGTCTGTAAAGATCTGAATTAACGTCATACTTATGTAACTCCAAAAATTCTAAAAAATTAGGAAAACGTGGAAAATTCATATATCACTATTGTGTAAAACATTCAGAAGGTTCTGATTCTCCAGCGAAAAACCAAAATTCCAGCACTGGACGCAAAAGTTTCTGTTTTCAAACAGCATCAATTATACTATCATCCAAATCATCCCAAAGGCATTACTTGGCACAAACACTAATTAAAACATAAAAATACAATCATAACAGAGGCTATAATTGTGTAAACACTCAATAACAGAAATAAAAAGTTTATTGGGTTGTCTCCCAACAAGCTCTTTCTTTATAGCCATTAAGATAGGCTTGAGATTTCAATGATGCTCACATGAAAGATAATAGTTGAAACACAAAGAGAGCATCATAAAACATGTGACAAACACATTTAAGTCTAACATACTTCCTATGCATAGGCATTTTATAGGAAAACAAATTATCAAGACAAGAAGTATCTAGCATATGCAAGGAAGAAGAACGAAGCATTAACAATTTGAACTTCAAGAGAGGTAATTGAGTAACATGAAAATTTCTAAAACTATATTTTCCTCTCTCATAATAATTACATGTAGGATCATAATCAAATTCAAAAATATAGCTATCAAATAAAATATTATCTTCATGATCCACATGCATAAAAGTTTTGTAATCTTACAAAATATTGGGATTAACATCAACTAAAGTCATGACCTCTCCAAACCCACTTTTATCATAAAATTCATAAGATTGATAATTCTCCAAAGTAGTGGGATCATTATTACCTAAAGTTGACACTCTTCCAAACCCACTTTTAATATGATTGCAAACATTATTATCAATAACATATTCATCATGAGGCTTAAATAAATTTTCAAGATCATAAGAAGCATTATCACCCCAATCGTGATCATTGCAATAAGTAGTGGACATAACAAAATCGTCATCCCCAAGCTTGTAGTTTTGCATATCATTATCACAATTGACATTAATAGAATTTATAATAACATCATTGCAATCATGCTTTTCATTCAAGGAGCTACCATGAATCACTTTATAAACTTCTTCATAACAATTTTCAGATTCATGATTTTCATGCAAAACTTCATAAAGATAATCTAGTGCACTCAACTCACTAACAATTGGTTCATCATTATTGGATTTTTTGAAAAGATTAGCAAGTGGATGAGGATCCATAGTATCTTAAATTTTTGTTTTATTTTCTGTTCTTGTGTGTTTGACATGAAGGCAATAAAAGCAAGCAAATAAAAAAATTGTGTTTTTGTAAAATTGTTTTAGAAGTGGGGGAGATGAAAATGAGAGGCAAATGAAAATAAAAGGCAAATAAAGTAAATGCAAGTGGATGATAATTTGTGCGAAGGTACTTGGTAATTTTGATGATGTCTCCCCGGCAACGGCGCCAGAAATTCTTCCTGCTACTTGTAGTCTGCGTTGGTATTTCCCCGAAGAGGAGAGGATGATGTAGTACAGTAGAGATAAGTATTCCTCTTAGTTAAGAACCAAGGTTATCAATCCAGTAGGAGAACCAAGCAAGATTCCGTTAAGCGCACCTGCACACACAAGAGCAAACACTTGCACCCAACGCAAATAAGAGGGTTGTCAATCCTCTTAGCGGTTATTTGCAAGGATTAAATCTTATAGAGATAAATAGATAAACAAAAATACTAATTAAAATAAAATTAAATAAATTGTAGTAAGGTATTTTTAGGTTTTTTATATATGATAAAGTAGACCCGGGGGGCCATAGTTTTCACTAGAGGCTTCTCTCTCGAACACATAGCATACGGTGGGTAAACAAATTACTGTTGGGTAATTGATAGAAAAGCATATAATTATGATGGATGCATGGCAATGATCATGTATATAGGCATCACGTCCGAGACAAGTAGACCGACTCCTGCCTGGATCTACTACTATTACTCCACCCATCGACCGCTATCCAGCATGCATCTAGGGTTTTAAGTATGAAACAGAGTAACGCCTTAAGCAAGATGACATGATGTAGACAAAGTAAACTCAAGCAATATGATTAAACCCCATCTTTTTATCCTTAATGGCAACAATACAAATACGTGTCATGTCCCCTTCTATCACCGAGATTGAGCACCGCAAGATTGAACCCATCACAAAGCACCTCTCCCATTGCAAGATAAATCACTCAAGTAGGCCAAACCAAATCAATAGATCGGAGAGAAATAAAAAGCTATAATAATCATGCATAAAAGAGTTGAGAGAAGACTCAAATATTTCTCATGAATAATCTGATCATAAACTCACAATTCATCGGATCCCAACAAACACACCGCAAAAGAAGATTACATCAGATAGAACTCCAAGAACATCGAGGAGAACATGGTATTGAAGATCAAAGAGAGAGAAGAAGTCATCTAGCTACTAGATATGGACCCGTAGGTCTGTGGTAAACTACTCACACATCATCAGAAGGGCAGCAAGGTTGATGAAGAAGCCCTCTGTGATCGATTCCCCCTCCGGTAGAGTATCGGAAAAGGCCTCCAGATGGGATCGCGGAAGAACAGAGGCTTGCGGCGGTGGAAAGGTTTTCTCTTCTGTCTCTCTGTTGGTTTTGGAATATTTGGGAATTTATAGCGCTGGAATTAGGTCAAGAGGTGCCACGAGGGGCCCACAAGCCTGGGGGCGCCCTACCCCCCTGGGCGCGCCCTCCAGGCTTGTCGCCTCCTCGTGGATCTTCGGGTCTTCTCCCAAAGCTTCGTGGGTCTCTTCTAGTCCAGAAAAAATTAATCCAAAGTTTTTTCTCATTTGGACACTTTTTGATATTGATTTTCTGAAAAGGCAAAAACAAGCAGAAAACAACAACTGGCACTGGGTGCTGGGTTAATAGGTTAGTCCCAAAATATGAGATATAATGGCATGTAATTGCATATAAAACATCCAAGATTGATACTATAATAGCATGGAACAATCAAAAATTATAGATGCGTTGGAGACGGATCACCCCCCTCCTTGTGGGGGGGGCGAATCCTACTAGGGGAGGGAGTGGGACTCCTCCCCTAGGTCGGCGCACCAAAGGGGACTCCTTCCCCCTTGGTGGTTGCCCTCTCCCTCCCCTCCAACCTATATGTATTAGGGGATTTTGTCCTTTGAGAGACACAAGTTTTGGAGCCTCCTCTATTTCATCTAGTACTAGTTCTAGTTGGTCCTAGTTGACTAATTAGAGCTGGCCCTAGCCTCCTCTATTCCTCAAAATTAGAAGCCCCGTGTGGTTCTAATCTCCTTCCTCTAATTCTCCGGCGATGATTAGCTCTGGACGGCGAAGCACGCCGGATCATGAAGATCGTACGCTAGTAACCAAGTAGAGAGGTCGTGCTTTCGGTCTTCTGTTCGAGGGATCGTTCGAGGGCGATTCGCGGGATCATCATCGATGTTCGAGGGACTCCAATTACGATCTACACCGACTCGTCTTCTTCCGCTGCACTCCGGAGTCGGTAACGATCGTTGATCCAAACCCATATGCATCTTCATATTGTTCCTGGGTGGTCGTAGGGTGAATTTTTTGTTTTCTACTACGTTTCCCAATAGTGGCATCATGAGCGGTTCTATGAGTAGATGCAGGTTTCGATCTAGATCACATGTGATTGTGAGGGTGATGTTCTTGCTATGCTTCTCTCGAGTGTTGCTTCGGTTCAGTTCATTGACAACATGGTGTCGCTTTTCACAACGTTCTGACAAATCACTCGGCTCTGTCAGTCGACGATCTGCTAACAGTTCGTTGGGCTTCACCATAGTCAAGAATAGTGAACCGTCGCGTCCGCAAGAGGGCGATGAAGATGAACGATCTTCTAGGGGGTCACGCATATTTGACAAAGTTTAGTGTGGGGGAACGAGATTTTTTATTAAGTCTCTTCTTTCACACACCCCGAAAGTTAATCTAGCAACAAGAATTATCGCCTTATGGTGTGCACATAGGTAGCTAGGTTTTTCCAGAAACCCTAGAAACCACGTAATTAAAATTTCCTAAACATATTAGAGGACGTCTAACTTGGTTTTGCAGGGTTTGCATATGATGTGGTATAGCCTTCGTCATGATAATGAGTTTATGTATGACATGGTTATATGTTGTAATGTTAAGTGGCCTGCGCGTCACGGCATGATGGCTGGAGCCACGAGATTGCCACCTTAATGTAAATATCATAGAGATAGGTTACAAGTGATGGTGGCTAACGTACACAGAGGACCCCGATGAGGAGAAGGTGTACCAGGCGCGGGACGAGGAGCTATAATTTCATGCCACGGCGGAATTTTAGATTTTGGTACCACAGCAACATTTTCTGAAGCGGTCGCCACGGCAACGTTTTCTGAAATTGCTGCCACGGCAACATTTTTGAAACGGTTGCCACGGCAATGGAATATTGGCCGTCACGATGCTTCAACTGGAAATTGAAGACGATCATGGAGGATTCCTGGCGCCCAGGGTTATACCGTATCATGCTATTATGAATTGCCTGAGATGTTTATCCCTTTGTTGTTTACACCCTTGATTGCGTAGTAGTCAATTATTAGGGTGATCTATCACAGTAAAAATCAAGATAAAATGTGTTCTTCTAGTGTTGCTTCCGTCTATAACATGTAACATTCCGGAGTGCGTCATGTCCACATGAGTACAAACGGTTTGTGAAATGTGAGACGATTGGATGGTCAGACCATGTGAGTAGATAACACTTGGTTTTCTTGAAGTTCTGGCAAAAACGTTCTGAGCTCGGAGCACAAAGGATCGAAAGATGAACAAGAGTCATATGGTGATATGATCGGCAATAATATGCCCACCGGTCAAAATTCTCGTCATCAGTGATGTCCACATCAATGGCTGAGAACTAGATTTGGATCTTGAATCACTCACTATCAATTATGAGAGATATTGATTTGAATGGGAGCACAATTATGTATTAATTTAGTTTAATCACTAGTGCAAATTAATTATGAACAATGTCTATGTGTAGTTTGCATTATAGTTGTAGAATTATGGCTCACAATTCCACCCTTGCTGTTGAAATTGACTGACTTTTGTTTATCTGGTTGAATCTTTTATGCATGAGAGGATTGTCCTCTAAGAGTGCCAAGAAGGATTTTGTCCTACAGCATGCTTACAATACCCTCCTACAGATGCTATGGATAACGAGACTTATGTCATTTAATCCAAAAGACTAAGAATTACATTATAGTCTGCTTGCTTCCGACAAATCCGAACTTCAAAATGTTTGGGATAGTTATGTGACATTCTTGGAACTGAAAATTGTTTTCAGAAACAAACACAGGTTAAAAGATATATTATATCTAAAGAAGTGTTTTGTTTGCAAGTTCTAGTGAAGCGTTCAACTATGTTTGAGACTAAAATGTATAAAATCCGGAAGAACACCAATCATGAGTTGACGGTGAGAACTTAAAGAGAAAGAACAAAACCAAAGGATGTAATGAGACTTACATGCCTAAGGAAGTTCAGGGCTCACGCCACTCTTAAAAGTTAGATGATTCTTCTGTTGAGTGGGAGAAATATTGAAAGTAAAACTATAAGAAGTTCAAAGGCGGAAAGAAAAGAAGACTGGAATTTCTAGCTCAGGTATGAATGCCATACAAGTTATAAGATGTAGAGAAAGTCGGTCAAATAAAGTGTGATTCTTGAGAATTGTGATTAAATTGTTAAACACTAAATTCTTCGGGAATTGTGGTTAAAAGTTGATCACAAGGATACCGACTCGATTGCATAGTGTTGCGAATCGATGCAAGAATTACTACGGCCTAATGACCAACAAATTAATGAGGTTAAAATATGTGTTGAAAATTTTGTAAAAGTTATGATACTTTTTCATCAACTTATTACCTCTAAATTTATTGTCATAATTCATATTAGAGTTTTGTACACTCTAGCCCATTGCATAGAAGTTGCAAAGAGAACAATAGTTGTTCGATGTAATGAACAAAAGGGCCATACTCCTATTGTGACTAGGATATAAATTATGAATATTGATGATAGAATTGAACATCCATAACATTGACGCTAAATGTCGCAAGACTAAAAGAATACCACATATGTGTGGCACTTCATTTAGTCACATTGGAGAAACCCTCATGGAGAAATTCCATAGTGATGGATTTTGGAGTCATATGATTACGAATCATCTGACACTTGCAACTTTCGTCCAAATAGTGAAGTAAACTAAAATACCGTTCAAAGGCCATGAAGAACGAGCAACAAAATAATTGGAAATATGCATATTGATGTATATAGTCCAATAACTGTTATTGCAAGCTGTGGATTTATCTATCTTCAAGGATGACTCAAGTAGATATTTATATTTACCAATTGAGACATAAAACTAGATCTTCTGAAATGTTTCAAAAGATTTTTAGAATGAAGAAGAAATTATTGTAAGAAGAAAATTATGTCTCTATAATTGGATTGCAGAAAAGAATATTTGAGTTATAAATTTAGCGAATGTCTGATGAGCTGTAAAAGAATTTTATAGCTTGCACTTCCCAGAACAATACTAAGAGTAGAATGTTTTGAGTAGATCAAGCTATGTATGACATGGTGAGATCAGAGATGACATTGATTGTTTCGCCAATATACTTTTTAATGTGATGCTTTAGAGACTATGGTTTTTACACTGAAAAGAGCACCATCAAATTTGTTGAAATAAGTGCTACTTTGTAGGTTATCCCAAATGGTGTGGTATTCCTCTATCACTACGCCGAGGCAAAGTGTTTTGTCATGGAGTGCGGAAATTTTGAAGAAAATGTTTTTTTGCAAAAGAGTGAGTGGGAGGACAATGCAATTCAACGAGATTACAGAATCTTCGTGATCAGGTCAAGGAAAAGAAATGCTAGAAGTGGTTCTAAAATTTCTTATCACGACTGATACAGAAGCCTCTACATAGGATATAGAGACTTCAGTCGAACATGCAACTAAACTATATAGGTTGGAAAATTCGTACAGACCTTCAGGGTGTGCAGACGAAATATTGTTGAGACAAACAATGAACCTATAATACATAGAGAAGCGTTGATGGGCCCTGACTCCGGATTTGGCTATACGCCAAAATAATCTGAGATAGTATCCATACACATAATTCAAGTTTAGAATTTGATAGACCCTCTGGAAGACTTAAAGTCTAAAGTGTAGTGATGGATCTATAGATTGACAAAGATAAAAATATTTTATAATGCTTGACTTGTTGCAAATAGTTTATGACAAGATCAAGGAGTTGATTATGACGAGATTGTCTCATCATAATAAAACTTAAAGTCAGTTCGGATTAAACTAGCAATTACTAAATATTTCAGTTATGAGATATAACAGATGGATGTCAAAATGATTCCCATGAGATGGAAATAGAACCTAGGTTGTATATTTGATACGGTCCAAGGTAATTTTCTCGATCCAAAGGATGCTAGTAAGTGTGCAAACTTCAAGAGATCCAGTAATGATCTGAAGCAAGCATAGTGGAGTTGGAATCTTTGTTTTGATGAATTGACCATATATTTACAAGAAAGTAAGTGGGAGCATGATAATATTTCTAAACAATGTGTGTGCAAGACACATTGTTGATTGGAAATTATATAAATTTCTTGACACGGATTAAGACTTTATTGAAACTAGTTTTTCAGTAAAGTACTTAGAAAATATAGTCCTTGAATTAAGCATTATCTATGGAGATAGTAGTGTCTAATCAGGGCTTAGCCAAAATACATATTGACAAAGTACTAAAGCAGTTTAGTATGAAAAACGCCAAGAAGAGTTTTCTTGTCAAAGTCACATGGAAGGAGTTCTTAGCAAGAATCGGTATCTTGAAATACCGATGAGTGAAATACATGATTTCAATCACACTTGTGTTAATTCCATGGTATGTAAATAATCAGATAAGTCTAGTACTCCAAGTAAGTTGTGAGTAAAGTTACCAGAAAGGTCAAATTGTTGATCATAGGACAACAGTGAAAATGTCGTTGAGTACTGACGACATGTTTCTCGCATACGAAGAAAATGAAGAGATTGTTGTAAGGAGTTACATCAATACATACTTGATGTAAGTAGTACATCGACAAAAAAAATCTTCAATCGGTGCTCCAAGCGAATTTTGATTTCAATTAAATGATTTATGGTGGCACAGTAAGTTGGAATTGGTCCAAGAAAGTTACTGTGGTGAATTCTATAATAGAAGGCTAAGTATATTGTCGCTTTAGAAGCAACAATAGAGGGTGATGAACCAAAGGTTCATTTATGAACTTAGGATGGTTTCTAGATGATTGTGCAAATAGAACATTTTTCTCAATAGTGGTTCTATAGATCAATCTAAGGAATGAAAGATCCTACCAGTGATTCAAAATATACAAAGCCAGTTTCACACAAATTATGAATTTATGTGAAAGCAGGACAGATGCATTGAAATGCAAATGATACACACGGATATGAAGATTTTCATATTCGATGGGACGAAGTCTATACCACAAGCAAAGCATGGACTGACACTGGATTGCCATTGGTGTAAAAGAAAATATGCTAACTAGATTATTGACTCTAGTGCAAGTGGGAGACTGTTAGAAATATGCCCAAAAGGCAATAATATTGTATTATTATATTTCCATGTTCATAATAAAGAATTTATATTTCATGGTATAACTGCTATGATCCTGGAATATGCGATTCAGTGGTAACCTCATATGCACGTGTGAAATGATAAATGGATAAAATAAAGGTTCCTAGTCTCGCGTCTAAGACTAGCTCAAGTGTTGTTGGTGATCACGTTTTCCGGATCTTAGGATATCGTTAAGTGTAACGATAGTCCTAAAACAACATTGGGAGTATGACGTTAGAAGAACAATCATATTGAATCGACCCAATATTTGTCTGTTAAACTTTGTGATTATATCGTCTGATATCATTTGTTATAACACGGAGTGTTAGCATGTGTGTTAGTTCCTCAGACCATGAGTATCTTAGTCACTTCCTACCGGACGGTGGACTTTGGGGTTGCTCAAACGTCATCTGTAACAAGGTGATCATAACGACAACTTCCAGGCTCATCGGAAAGTTTGACAAGTGACTGGATAGCTCGAGAGTGTGATTTGCTCCTCCGATGATGGAGAGATATTCTTAGGGCCCTCTCGGTGTGACGGCATCCATCATCGTCTGGCCAGACGTAGGTGACAATGTCATGGGGATGCCGGAACACTTCAACGAGAAAGAAGAACAAAATCGGTAACGGGAGCAATGGTATAGTGAGCATGGTGATGACTCAGGAGGATACCGATGCACACCGGGTTTTGTAAAGTATCGCGAAGCAAAGGGAACATCGCATGATAACCAAAGGTTCACTCGAATATCATTCGTGTAATCATAGGGACCAATATGGACGTCCACGGTTCCGCTATCGGTCATTGAACGAAGGAGTTTCGTTCATGTCTATGATTTACCGAACCTACGGGGTCACAAGCATAAGGTAATCACGATCTGCTGAGTGTTAGTAGGACGGGAGTGATGATAATATATTTTTGGAATTGTTTCATGAATATTTGGAATAGTTTCGAGAGGATCCAGAAGCGTTTCGGGGTCACCGGAAGGGTTTCGATGAATATCAGGTAATACCGGGTATTATCGATAAATATATATGGGTGAAAAATGTTTCCGGAGATGTTAAATTATATATATAATGGTCTGAAAGCGTTTAGAACATTTTATATTTAATTTAAATATCAATGGGCCTAAAAAGGCCAAGAGGTGGAAGGCAACTTGGGCCACAAAGGCCCAAGTGGAGGTGGCGCCCCCCTTTCCTTGTGGGGGGGACCGAATCCTACTAGGGGAGGGAGTGGGACTCCTCCCCTAGGCCGGCGCACCAAGGGGGCCTCCTTCCCCCCTTGGTGGCTGCCCTCTCCCTCCCCTCCAACCTATATGTACTAGGGGATTTTGTCCTTTGAGAGACACAAGTTTTGGAGCCTCCTCTAGTTCATCTAGTACTAGTTCTAGTTGGTCCTAGTTGACTAATTAGAGCTAGCCCTAGACTCCTCTAATCCTCATAATTAGAAGCTCCGTGTGGTTCTAATCTCCTCGCTCTAATTCTCCGGCGACGATTAGCTCTGGACGGCGAAGCGCTGCCGGATCGTGAAGATCGTACACTTGCAACCAAGTAGAGAGACCGTGATTTCGGTCTTCTGTTCGAGGGATCGTTCGACGGCGGTTCGCGGGATCGTCATCGACGTTCGAGGGGCTCCAAGTACGATCTACACTGACTCGTCTTCTTCCACTGCACTCCGGAGTCGGTAACGATCGTTGATCCAAACCCATATGCATCTTCATATTGTTCCTGGGTGGTCGTAGAGTGAAATATTTGTTTTCTACTACGTTTCCCAACACTGCACACTCTCTAGACGGACATGTGATGGCTTGAGTGTCGAAGAGTAATTGCCTTCACCAAGCAAAGTCTTCAGCAACCAAGAGTAATCGTGGTTCGTGAAGAAGTCTGTCGAAGGTTTGGAGATCACCGAAAAGTATCTACCCAGGGTGAATTCAACCAAAGTCTGATCAGCTTCGCATTGAAGGAGAATAGATAGTGAGAGGTTTGCTCCTGTGTTCAATCACAAGTCCCTCCAACCAGACGTAGCTATTTGGCAGCAGAGTGAACTGGCCTACCAAATCATTTCTCGCTATCGAGCACCACTGGTTCATTCTATTCTACTGCATTACTTTTAGTAGTTTATCTTCAGTGCTTTGTGTATCGATAGATATCTCCGATTTTGTACCTGTTCTAGTTTATTATGTGATTTGTTCATGCAGTTTAGTGAACTTCAGTTGGATGTGCTTATAGTAGTATGCCTGTATGCTCGTCTATTAACTCTCTGGTGTTACCTAGTTATCATCTAAGTTACGTTCTGAAGAACATCTTGTAGTAGACATATTGTTCTTCATAACCTGAATTTATTCATAGTCTCTCCATGATATTCTCTCTGTTCCCATTCCGTGTTATCATTTGCACCGTGAAAGTTCAGTGCTTTTATACCCGAAAGATTATCATCACTTTCATCGAAAATTTTGCCTAATCCTTTCTAGCTAGTCAGTTTCCTTTCGTGTTCCCGCATCTGTTTCTTTTCAGTGACTATACTTTGAGTATTTGCTCCGTTATATTGTCTCTTTGGATTTGAAGTTTTGAAAGAAATTTTAAATCTCCCATTCACCCCCTTTGGTCGATATACTCTCGGTCCTAACAGTCCCCGTGCCTCACCGACGGCATCCTCGCATGGGCTCCGGAGAAGAACAATATCTTCACTGTTTGGTCTGCATACCACTTCGTGATGGATGAGCGCGAGTGTCTCTACGAGCGCATATAGGAGGGTACCGGATGGTCGTCGTGCCATCTGGAAGACCATATAGGGGGGCTCTGCCCCACAAAGGTGCAGGTGTTTCTTGGTGGCTTGTGACAAATTCCCTCGCTACTGACATATGTCCCTTGGACCATATGGGGCAAATAAACTTTCTCATCATTTTGAAACCACTAACATATGTCCCTTGTGTGGTCGTGAACGCAAGGATGGATTCCATGCAATGTGCAGGTGCCCCCCGTGCAGTGGAGCTCTGGAGGGCGATGGCAAAGGAGTGGAGGCTCCCGGATATCAAGTCTGTTCATCACAGCGGCCCGGAGTGGCTATTCGATGTGCTCGAGTCGCTCTCGGACTCGTCCCGTTTGGTGCTCTTGATGACCATGTGGCGGTCATGGCACGTTCGCAACGAGCTCACACATGATAAAGCCCCTCCCCCAACTGAAGCCTCTCAATGGTTCCTGCATAGCTACTTAACATCACTTCTATGCATTCAACAACATACCAATGATGACTAGAGTAAAGGAAAGATGGTCTTGGTGGATCTGGTGTTAGGGGTTGCGCCTTGCAGCAACACGAGCGGACGCCGCAAGCTTGCCCATGTCAACACCCGAGTGAGGTTTGGAGCGCGCCCAAACCTGGGTGGCTCAAACTTAACGTCGACGGGGCTTACCTGGAGCAGGCGTGCAATGGGGCCACCGACATGGTGCTCCATGACGGTTCCGGTGGCATCATTAAAAATTGGATACATTTGGTTCTTTGCTCGACTGAAGGCATGTTATTGGATGAAGCAACAATAGTTTTGCACATGCGGTAGTCAGATCAAACAAATAAATCGAAAAAGATTGAAAAGGAAAAAAAACAAAGTAATTGACAATCGAATTTGAAATTCAATGAAGTTTGAGCAAAATTAGAATCTGAGTAGAAATATTGGGAAATCCCCAAAAGAAGTAAGGAAAAAGGTGAAATTCATTATTGGAGTAATTGTTTTTGTCTACCAACTGCACGAGCAGGAACAGTGACCTACCTACGAAAATGAAAATGAAAAGGAAGAGCATTTCGCGGGCCAGGTTTCAAAATTTGAAAGGAGAAGTGAAAGATGTCTCTCTTCTCTCTCCTTCACGTGGCTGGCTACTCCCCACCCCACCCACCCATGGCTAACACATTTGAGGCAAAAGAGCTGTGCACACCCATTTGCTCCGCCTGAACAAACCCCATTCTGGGAACCAAGGCTCTCCCCTCCCCTGCTCCCTCCCACCCTCCTGGCCGGCCGGCGACCGCATTCCCCTTCCCCTCCTCTCCTTCGGCAAACAGGATGGGTCGCGGCGGCAAGAAGGCCAGGGTGGAGTCGCCCGCCGCCGACGTCACTCTCGGTGACGACGTTCAGGAGGTCAAGGAAGAAGAGGAAACCGGAGCGATGGTGGTGGTGGCCGCCGCCCCGCGAGTGGAGATCGTCGTCGAGTTCGACAAGTCCCTGCTGGATTGCCCCCTCTGCTCCCTTCCCCTCAAGCCTCCCGTCTTCCTGGTACTACAAATGGATCATCTTTGCTTTGCTTCCTTGCTGGATGCCCTGGTTGCTTGAACAAAACAAGAAAAATTGTTTCTTGTGCAGTGCCAGGCGAAGCACGCGGCGTGCGGCCCCTGCGCCGCGAACCTGGCCAGCAAGTGCCCGGCGTGCGATGGCGCGTACGAGCGCGACGAGGGGGCGGACCGCTTCCTCCTGGCGGTCAGGGTGCCCTGCCCCAACCAGGCGTACGGCTGCGGGAGCTCCGTGGTGTACTCAACGAAAAAAATAGCGCGCTATTTCGGCGTTTTAGCGTCGCTATAGCATATTTGGGATGCTCACGTTACGTTTCAGAGAATTTGCTCGCTATGCCGCTAAATACGCTATAGCACGCTATTTACGCGCTAAACGAAAAAACGTTACAACGTTATAGCGTGGAATGGATCAAGATGGACCAAATTTGTGAGACAAACGGCAGGCTCAGCAGCCCATCGAGGCCGAAGTGTAGTTTCCTAGATCGACAGTTCTCTCTTCTCTGTTGTCGTGTAGTTCTCTATTGACATAATCCTGTCTTCTGTCATATATTCATCTGTAGTTTTTTACTACTTGCTGTCTTGAACATAAACTGCCTAGATCTCATGCTGAGTTCATTTGCTATGCACAACGATTATGAGTTCATTTGCAAACAGAGGATGTCTAGTTTTGTACGGAGTACTTACTAATAGTAACTACACCTTTGACTCACATTAAACTACAGATGGGATTATGAATTTATGATCAACATGAACACATTACATCTACAAATCTCTTATATGTTGTCGCTATGTTGTATTGTTTACTTGTTGGCCTGTTGCAATGTTTGCTAGTTCCATCAAACTGCCATGTTGTATTATTGTTGTTCTATTGGCTGCTGTTGTTGCCTGCTAGACTTTTGGACAAGTACTTCTGTATGTAGTTGTGTTGCTATGTTTCTCCATCTAGTTCATTTTATAACTGCTATGTTGTATTGTTGTTGTTGTTCATCTTAACCAATTGTTGCATGTATGGCTCCTAGACAAAATTTTAGATGTTTAAATCCTTAATTTCTGGTATATATTTGGCATTTTTTTCGAAACGCTATTTTGAATATAGCACGCTATAGCACGCAATAACTTGTATAGCATTTGAAGAAGGGCCACGCTATTTTAGATAGCACGCTATTTTTTTCGTTGGGTGTACTGCATGGTGGGCGACCACCGCCTGGTGTGCCCGCACGCGCCGTGCCGCTGCCCGGAGCCCGGATGCGGCTTCCTCGGCCCGCCGCCCGCGCTCCGTGTCCACCTCGCCGGGCAACACGCGTGGCCCGTGACCGACATCGCCTACGGGTCCGTGCTGGAGGTCCAGATGCAGCCGACAGAGCGGGGGCGGCGACTGCTGGCCGCGGAGGACGGGGAGCGGCTGTTCCTCCTCTTGGCGAGAGAGCGCGGCGTCAAGGTGGTGCGCGTGACCGCGGCCGCGGAGGAGGAAGGGCCTGCGGCGTCGGTGCCGTGGTACAGGTGCAAGGTGTGGATGCACGCGCCCGTGGACACGGACACCGGCCACATGGACGTCCTGATGCTGGACGCCAAGGTGGAGAGCTGCGCGGTGCCCTCCGAGGAGGCGGCCATGGGCGCGGGTGGCAGGTACCTGCCTGTGCCGTCCGACGTGCCGGCACCGGAAGCAGGAGGAGGGAGCGTCCTCCGTCTCCGCATCGACAAGCAGGTCAAGGCGAGCAGGAGCCCCCGTTCCCGGGGCTGATTAGCCTGCCAGCTTCGGTTCTTTATCCCTTATCTATTAAGTATATAGGAGTATATCTACCATGGTTAGACATGGGCGATTTGGTAGTGAACTGGTGGTAGTGATCGAAGGTTGGGCTTTGATTGATTCTGTCCATGGCAATGTTTGCCAATGTATCGCGTACGCTATATATGCAACTGATCACCGGTAACTAGTAATCTTACTTGGCCTGTTCATGTTGATCGCTTGCCTCTTCATTTTACTTGTTTGACTGCTGCAGTTCTTGCGAGGATGAACAAATGTCACTTTGTAGGGTCATTTGACTTGTTTGCCTGTTCATTTTACTTGTTTGATTGTTTGTGTGTGAAAACTGAATGTAGCAGCTAGTTAGTCCGTCGTAGAGAAATCCTAGTTTAGCACATACTGCATAGGATTTAAGAGGCATAATATCAGTGAATCAACATTTCGGTGGCATACATTGCAACGATTCTATTAGGCTTGCTCGGCTGCTGGTGTTCTTGCCAGGATTCTGAAATGGTACCTTGTAGGATGTTAACTGTCGGTGTGTCGAACCTAAAAATGCAGCAGTTATGACTGAATTTCCAATCTAGTGGGTAGTGGTGGAATGCTAGTCTAGTTGTTCTTACTATGTAGGATCTTAATTGTTGGTGTCTCAAAACTGAATATGGTTTTCCATGACGTTACCGAGGAGAAGCCGGCCTGTTATCATTCTAGTGGGGAGAACTGGGGAAGTGAAATGCTTGTTTGACTGGCCTCTTGCAGTGCAGTAGATGATCTTTTTATCCGCTCGCATTGCGCTCTGCTGCTATGAACTGTTGAAAGGACCGCGCAACGGAAGGCATTGCAAGCTATTGCATGTTTCTCCGAATGTTGTGTTCCTTCAGTTCTTTATCCATTCTTCATCCCTGCTGAATATCATGCTAATTTTCTTATTTTCTTCAGTGTGAGGCTGGGCATGTTTTGTGTTCTCTGTGCCATATTCAAGGTGATCGCTTGATCGGCACCTGCTCCATTTGTTTCCTGTTCTTGTGTTTCCTTTCTTTATGTGCGTGGATGGATGCCTGATAGGCTGTAGGCTGCTGTAACACACACTGCACATGGACACGCTGAAACTTGCCTGCCGTTTTCTCTGAAACTTGTATGCGATATGCTAGTCGATTAACATTTCCATGGCATAAATTGCAGTTATTCCTTGTTTGACTCTCAAAGGAATAGATGTTCCATTTTATCACCTTTTACGATCGTAAAAGGAGTACTTTTCTGGATGCTGCTATTCTTGGTAGGATGACCAAATGGCACCTTTTTACAAGCTTGATTGTTGGTGTCTTGAAAACTGAATATGTAGCTTATAGGACTTAATTTCCCATCTAATGGGAAAGTACCGAAATACTCCTCTGATCCAAAATAAGTGTCGCAGTTTTGAACTAACACATACTGCATATAGACAGCATGCAAAGTTGCCTGCCATTTCCTCTGAAATTTGCCTGCCATTCGTTCAACATTTCAGTGGAATAAACTGCAATATTTCCATCTATACTTGCTCGGCTGCTGGTGCTTTTATTGCTAGGATTACCAAATGGGATCTTGTAGGATGTTAGCTGTTGTCTCAAAACTGAAAATGTGGCAGTTGTGAGTTGTGACTGAATTTCCAATCTATACTGGGTCGGCTGCTGGTGTTTTCATTGCTCGGGTTAAAAATCAAGATCTTGATTGTTGGTGTCTTGAAAACTGAAATCAAGATCTTGATTGTTGGTGCCTTGAAAACTGAATATGTGCATACAGGACTTAATTTCTAATCTAGACAGCATGCAAAGTTGCCTGCCATTCGATCAACATTTTGGTGGAATAATAACTGTAACATTTCCATCTATACTGGGTCGGCTGCTGGTGTTTTCATTGCTCAGGTTACTAAATGAGATCTTGTAGGATGTTAGCTGTTATCTCAAAACTGAAAATGTAGTAGTTGTGACTGAATATCCAATCTAGCGGGTAGTAGTGGAATGCTAGTTTAGCTGGTTTGTTGCTATGTAGGATTTTATTGTTGGTGTCTCAAAACTGAATATGTTGTTTTCATAACATAGAGGAGCAGTTCGTTTAATAAAATGCGAGTTTAGCTATCTCTTTTACTATGTAGATGATTGATATTCTTCTTGTTTCTGCATTCATTGCACACTGTTTTCATGAACTGTATGTTGCACTTTCTTCTTCCTAATAGTGCATCGATGTAGATGTTTTCCTGATTTTTATTGGGACTAAAAACAAGAATCTTTTCTCCCTGTTTTTATTAAGTGCAAAGGTGAAAGTTGCATGCTGCTTTTCTGTAATTTAAGAATGTCAATGGCAACATGTTGGTGCCCTAAATTGCAATAATTCCTTTTTGCTTTTGGCAGATTTTTTGTTGTTGTTGTTATTTACTTGTTCGGCTCCTGCTGTTCTTGCTAGGATAAAAAAAATGGTACCGTGTAGATCCTGATTGTCGGTGTCTGAAAACTGAATTCATAGCAGTTCCGACGCAGTTTCCAATCTGGTGATTTCTAGTGATCTGCCACTTTAGCTGCTTGCCTATTTACTACTCCCTCCGAAATTTAACTAAAACCACGACACTTATTTTGGACCGGAGGGAGTATTTAGGATCTTCATTGAGTGTTTCACAACTGAATGTAATTTCCCATGTCATAACTGAGGAACATCCTGTTACTATGTAGAGGATTGATATTGTCCTTTCTGTTTGCATTACACTCTGTTGTTATGATCTAATGAAAGGATCGAGTAGGTGCATTGCTCACCGTTGTGCGTTGTGCTGGTTTATTGTCCATTTTTTTTTGTTGCTGCTGATTGTTATGTTAAATTTTCTTACATCACACGTTTTGTTTTCTCTATTGATGCGGGTATGTATGTAGTGAAGCTGGAGTGAGTGCGAAGTTATGGTGCTCGGCCACCTTGGTGCCCTTTTTTTTTCAAAAAATCAAAAACCATATTTAGAATTTTCAAAAAAAAATTGAACAGAATTTTGCGGACACTTGTATGTGTTCACTAAGGATCCATCAAATTTGTTTTGAAAAAAATGTAATGTGTAAGCTGTACCAAAAAAATCCGGCCCAACAACAAAAAAGTGGCCCATTTGAAAATACATATTTGTCTTTTTTATACGCCACGTGTGAAAGTAAAATGCTATGAAATTTTGTTCATACATAGATACATGTGTGTGTTTGTTTACAAGAAAATTCAATTATTTTTCGTTGTAGAAAATGATTTTTTGGAAACGGCCACCAAGGTGCCCAGGCCCGAGCACTACTTGCAATTTTCGGGCTGGAGTGCGGTGCTTTGGCTCCCGGGCTCCTTAGAGCTCGGTATGTTAGGAAAATCAAGAAAGCCATTTCAGAGTATAAAAAAATCAAAAATAGTTTTGCAAACACATCTACATGTCTTCTATGTATTTGTAAATTTTTATTAAATAGTAGAATGATTTGCAAGGTATACAAAAAACACAAAAATCCAGCCCAAATACAACCAAGAAAAACCCATTTTTATATATGTATTTTTCTTTTTTCATGTACAACATATATGAACTTATAATTTGATGAAACTTAAAGAAATCAAGCCCAACGCCAGCTTCGAGCGGGTGATGCCATATGCTCGTTTGACCGAGAAGGACTGCCGCCTAAAGAGAATTGTAAATTAAACCATTAGCTGCAGGCCCTTGGTATGCCGAGGAGAATGGTGTAAAACATTGAAAGTTCGACGAGCTACTTTGTTTACATTCGTTTATTTAATGGGCAAATCGAATTTGTCCGTTTATTTATGACTGTTGCGATCGTGACGTTAAGTGCTTAGTTAGTTAGTCTTCGTCTTTTGTATACACATAACCTTTTTCAGATTTTTTAAGACGTGGAAATGATTATTTTTAGAAAAAAAAAACTAAAGAGATATCTGGAGTCTGTCCTCCAAATGCCTTTTTCGGTGAGGCTGGGCATATTTTGTGTTCCATGTTGCGCCGGACTTGAGCAATTGATCGACGCCATGAAAGTGCCATGTTCAAACAAAATGTATGGCTGCAACGAGTTCATCAGCAACCAGCAGAAAAGAGAAACATGAGGGTAGATGTGCAAATGCTCCTTGCTACTGCCCAGATAATGGCCGCACCTTCAAATGTCCAACAGGTTTTCGCTACTGAACCACTCTATCACCGTGCACCAATGGTCGCAGACCAATTTCCGTTACAACAAACCTCTGAAGATCTCCATGGCATGAGACTGCCGGTTCACTCTACTCGTCGGCGAAGACCTGTCCTTGTTCCTCCTGACCAACACTCTGACCAGCATCTGCAATGGAGGTGCCAATGGAAGATCAGTATCTTGCAACTCAATTATATTTGTCAAGTTTGATTAGCTCGTGTGAATTCCCCCAAAAAAAAAATCAAAACTTGTCCAAAACCTAACTGCCCAGAAAAATCTGAAGAAGTTACAGAAAAACAAGAATAACCATAGTACTGTACTATTCAAATTTTAGCCGATTCTGAACAAGGAGCAAACAGAAAATGAGATTTCAAATTCCTATCCAGATTTGTTCAAATTTTAGGCTAAAATATGAATTGCCCAGAAAAATCTGAAAAAGTTACTGAAAAAATCATAGTATTGTTCTGTTTCAGGTGATTTTGGGCAAAAGACGAAAGAGAACGAGATTTCAAATTTCTGTCTAGATTTGTTCAAATTTTTGGTGAAATCTTGAAGTGTTTCGAAAATTCTGAAAAAAATACAGAAAACAAGTATAATAGGATGACATTACTGTTCATTTTCAGCCAATTCAAAGGAAGTATAGCTGAGAAAATGCCATACATACTTGTTGTCATGCAAGTTTGGCACATTAGTCATCCAATAGATGGAGTATTCTATTACATGGGTGCCAATTTTTATTCTACAACGCAAAATAGAGCAAGTGTCAAGTCCCAACATATCACAAACATATCATAAAAATGAGCAAATCAAGTTCACATGCAAAGCTTCCTCTTGTCCGGCTCATCCCACGTGCCGAGCCAGTAGTGCACGCCATCATGCGTGATCTCAGTCGAGTAAAGGTCGGACTCCCGCCGGCGCACGCCGTGGAAGCCGGTGGAGCTCCTCGGATTGCAAGACGGTCATAAAACATATCCATGAAGGTTCAGGGGAATTTATGGAGGAATTATCAATGAGATTAGAAGTTGGATGAATACATTTATTTCTTGCGATTTTGCTCATGAGCTTAGTGGTCCAAATTTTGAAGCTCACAATCCGGCTAGGCACTCTTTGCCATTAGATCAGTGTCGTCATACATGGCCGGGACATCCTCAATATCCTATTGTTATCCCTATAAGCTTACCAGTTGAGTAATAAAGCCAAGCAGATTGATCTAAAGAAAGATATATAGGGTTGTATGAGAACGGGACAAGACGCACCCCCGAACCAGGACGACATTTGTGCCCCCACATGGCAAGGCAACTTCTCGCCTGAGACTGTGTTTTTATTTTCAATAAAGAGGATATATTAATATCAAAAGATATAAATTGCACTCAACCTCTACACCAACATGATTCAAAAGCTACTTAATACATTGAGTGACAGTTTGACGGCCCAGGGGTGTATCCCTTACCCGAAGCCGACCTCACTAGGCCAGCAAAGGGGGCCCTTAGGTCGGTTATCTCATGGGCCAATCAACCTGGTCCATGGCCACAACGTGGTGGGCCCAGAAGACTTGGAGTAAAAGACAAGGCAACCGGCGTCCACGGCGTGCGTCGGCAAATTAGAGGCCAAAACAAAAGCAAAAGTGTTTGGAATAGTAGAGATGTTGGAGACGTATCAATGACCAGAGTAAAAGGGAAGATGGTTTTGGTGGATTCAGTGTTACGGGCTGCGCCTTGCAGCAACACCAGCGGCGCGCCACAAGCTTGCCCAAGTTGACCCCCGAGCGAGGTTTAGAGCGCGCCCAAATCTGGGTGGCTCAAACTTAACGTCGACGGGGCTTACCTGCAGCAGGCGGGCAATGGGGGTACCAACATGGTGCTCCGTGACGGTTCCGGCGGCATCATATTCACCTCATGCCGCCAATTATTCACATGTGACAATGCTCTATACGCGACACTAGAGGCTTGCAGAGAAGGAATTGCGATGGAATTGGAATGGAGCTCGCTTCCGTTCATCATCGAGATGGATATAGTGTTGAAGCTAGTGCGATGATCTTCAATCCCTGAGTTAATAGATCTCAACATGCTGCAATTATCCAGGAGATTGCAACCTAGATGAAGGGAGACAGAGAGATTGTGGTGCATGCTATTAGAAGAGACAGTAATCATGTTAGCCATGAACCAGCTAAGATTGAGAGATGCGAGGGGGGATGTATGTTCAAATCTATTTCCATCCATAAACTAGTGGTCAAATCTTCTTCTTTTTTGTGAAAAAACTGCAAATAAGACAAAAATTTATTCTCGTCTTTGAAAATTGGATAGAGGTTCCTTGCTTGTTTGAAGGTGGTTTATTGGATGAAGCAACAATAGTGTTGTACTCCATCTGTCTCAAAATAAGTGGGATGTCTCAACCTTATTACAACTTTACATTAAAGTTAGTACAAAGTTAAGACACTTATTTTGAGACGGATGGAGTACATGTGATAGTCTAATTAAACAATACAATGACAGAACATAAAAATGAAAAGCCATGAAAGATTATTATTTTTAAATAACTCATAATCGAAGTTTAAATCCAGTGAAGTTTGGGGATATCAGAATCTGACCAGAAATATTCTGAAACCCCGAAAAGAAGTAGAAAAAGAAAAAGGGGGAAATTCACTGAAATTGGTAATCGTTTCTGTCTACCATGTGCACTGAAATTGGTTTTCGCGGGCCAGGTTTTCAAAATCAAAAAATGTCTCTCTCTGTCTCTCCTTCACGTGGCCACTCCCCACCCCACCCCACCCCACCACCCCCCTTGGCTGGCTGCTTTGCTTGCCGATTTGAGGCAAAAGAGCTCTGCACACCCATTTCCATTTGCTACGCCTCAACCACCCCATTCTCCTCCCCTGCTCCCATACGCCTCCACCGCATTCCTCTTCCCCTCTTCTGCGCCGGCAACAAGATGGTTCGCACTCGCGGCGGCAAGGCGCACTGGGTGCAGTCGCCCGACGCCGGTGACGACGGTGTGCAGGTCAAGGAAGAAGGTGAGACCGCAGCGATGGTGATGGTGGCAGCCGCCGCCGCCGCCGCGGCCACCGCCCCGAGAGTGGAGATCGTCGTCGATTTCGACAAGTCCCTGCTGGACTGCCCCCTCTGCTCCTTGCCGCTCAAGCCTCCCGTCTTCCAGGTACAGTACAAATGGATCATCTTTCCTCTGCTTCCTTGCTTGATTGATGCCCTGGCCGGTGACTCCTTCTTCCATCTCACACACAAGAAAAATTGCTTCTTGTGCAGTGCCCGGCGAAGCACGCGGCGTGCGGCCCGTGCGCCGCGAACCAGGCCAGCAAGTGCCCGGCGTGCGATGGCGCGTACGAGCGCGACGAGGGGGCGGACCGCTTCCTCCTGGCGGTCAGGGTGCCCTGCCCCAACCAGGCGTACGGCTGCGGGAGCTCCGTGGTGTACTGCATGGTGGGCGACCACCGTCTGGTGTGCCCGCACGCGCCGTGCCGCTGCCCGGAGCCCGGCTGCGGCTTCCTCGGCGCGCCGCCCGCGCTCCGCGGACACCGGCCACATGGACATCCTGATGCTGGACGCCAAGGTGGAGAGCTGCGCGGTCCCCTCAGAGGAGGCGGCCATGGGCGCGGGTGGCAGGTACCTGCCGGTGCCGTCCGACGTGCCGGCGCCGGAAGGAGAAGGGATCGTCCTCCGTCTTGACGTGCAGTTCTTGCGAGGATGAATAGATGTCACTTTGTAGGATCTTTGATTGTTTGTTTGTGAAAGCTGAATGTAGCAGCCAGCTAGTCCGTCGTAGAGAAACGCTAGTTTAGCACATACTGCATAGTGAATATAGACAGCAGATAGCTGATCACTGGTAACTAGTAATCCTACTTGGCCTGTTCATTTTACTTGTTTGACTGCTGCAGTTCTTGCACGGATGAGCAAATGTCACTTTGTAGAGTTTTTGATTGTTTGTTTGTGAAAGCTGAATGTAGCAGCTAGCTAGGACCCTATTTCCAATTAGTAGAGAAATGCTAGTTTAGCACATACTGCATATAGATCTCTGAAATTTAAGAGGCATAATGTCAGTGGATCAACATTTCGGTGGATACACTGGTGTTCTTGCTAGGATTCCAAAATGGGAGTACCTTGTAGGATGTTAACTGTCGGTGTGTCGAAGCTGAAAATGCAGCAGTTATGACTAAATTTCCAATCCAGTGGGTAGTAGGGGAACGCAGCGAACGCTAGTCTAGTTGGTCTTACTATGTAGGATCTTTATTGTTGGTGTCTCAAAACTGAATATTGTTTTCCATGACGTTGCCGAGGAGCAGCCGATCCTGTTTTCAATTTAGTGGGGAGAACTGGGGAAGTGAAATGCTTGTTTGACTGGCCTCTTACAATGCAGTAGATGATCAGTTTTTCGGTCCGCATTGCGCTCTGCTGCTATGAACTTTTGAAAGGACCGCGGGACGAGAGGCATTGCACGCTATTGCGTGTTTCTCTAAATTCCCAGAAATTGCATATAGACAGCAGACAAATTTTCCCAGAAATTTAAGAGGCATAATGTCGGTGGATCAGCATTTCGGTGGCATACATTGCAATGATTCTATTAGGCTTGCTCGGCTGCTGGTGTTCTTGCTAGGATTCCTAAATGGGACCTTGTAGGATGTTAACTGTCGGTGTGTCTGTCGAAGCTAAAAATGTAGCAGTTATGACTGAATTTCCAATCTAGCGGGTAGTAGTGGAATGCTAGTCGAGTCGCTCTTACTATGTAGGATCTTTATTGTTGTTGGTGTCTCAAAACGGAATATGGTTTCCCACGAGGTTACCGAGGAGCTGCCGGCCTGTTTTCATTCTAGTGGGGAGAACTGGGGAACTGAAATTCTTGTTTGGCTGACCTCTGACAATGCAGTAGATGATATTTTTTTCGGCTCGCATTGCGCTCTGCTGCTATGAACTTTTGAAAGGACCGCGTGACGAGAGGCATTGTACGCTATTGCGTGTTTCTCCAAATCTTGTGTTTCTTCAGTTCTTTATCCATTCTTCGTTCCTGCTGAATGTCATGCTAATTTCCTTATTTTCTTCAGTGTGAGGCTGGGCATGTTTTGTGTTCTCTGTGTCATCTTCAAGGTGATCGCTCGTTCAGCACCTGCCTCATCTGTTTCCTGTTCCTTTTTTCGATAAAGATTTGTTTCCTGTTCCTGCGTTTAGTTTCTTTATCTCCGTGGATGGATGCCTTATAGGATGTAGGCTGCTGTAACACACACTGCACATGGACACGCTGAAGCCTGCCTGCCGTATTATCTGAAACTTGTATGTGATATGCTAGTGGATTAACATTTCCATGGCATAAATTGCAGTTATTCCTTTTTTGCTTGTCAAAGAAATAGATGTTACCTTTCTGGATGCTGGTGTCTTGAAAACTGAATATGTGCATACAAGACTTAATTTCTAATCTAGACAGCATGCAAAGTTGCCTGCCATTTCCTCTGAAATTTGCCTGCCATTCGATCAACATTTCGGTGGAATAACTGTAATATTTCCATGTATACTGGGTCGGCTGCTGGTGTTTTCATTGCTAGGGTTACTAAATGAGATCTTGTAGGATGTTAGCTGTTATCTCAAAACTGAAAATGTACCAGTTGTGACCGAATATCCAATCTAGTGGGTAGTAGTGGAATGCTAGTTTAGCTGGTTTGTTGCTATGTAGGATCTTTATTGTTGGTGTCTCAAAACTGAATATGGGTTTTTCCTAACATAACTTGAGGAGCAGTTTGTTTAGTAAAATGTGAGTTTAGCCATCTCTTTTACTATGTAGATGATTGATACTCTTCTTGTTTCTGCATGCATTGCACACTTTTTTTATTACATGGATGTTGCACTTTCCTCTTCCTAAGAGTGCGTCGATGTAGATGCTTTCATGATTTTTATTGGGAGTAAAAACAAGAATCTTTTCTCCCTGGATAGTAACAGGGCAAAGGTGAAAGTTGCATGCTGTTTTCTCTGTAATTTAAGAATGTCACTGGATCAACATGTTGGTGCTATTTCGCAAAAAAAAAAAAAAAACATGTTGGTGCTCTAAATTGCTATTATTCCTTTTTGCTTTTGGAAGATTTTTTATTTTGTTATTTAGTACTTGTTTGGCTCCTGCTGTTCGTAGCAAAATGGTACCGTGTAGGATCCTGATTGTTGGTGTCTGAAAACTGAATTCATAGCAGTTCGGACTCAGTTTCCAGTCTTGTGATTTGTAGTGATCTGCCACTTTAGCTGCTCACTTATTTACCATGTAGCATCTTAATTATATGTTTCACAACTGAATGTAATTTTCCATGCCATAACTGAGGAGCAGCCTGTTACTATGTAGACGATTGATATCGTCCTTTCTGTTTGCATTGCACTATGTTGTTATGATCTGATGAAAGGATCGACTAGGCGCATTGCTCACCGTAGTGCGTTTTGCTGGTTTATTGTCCATTTTTTTTGTTGCCGCTGATTGTTATATTAAATTTTCTTACATCGCACGTTTTGTATCCTCTGCTGATGCTGGGCAAATTTGTGTTCTCTGTTGCGAAAGCAGTAGCTATTCCTTGCTCCGGACTTGAGCAATTGATCGACGCCATGAAAGTGACATGTTCAAACGAAATGTATGGCTGCAACGAGTTCATCAGCAACCAGCAGAAAAGAGAAACCTGAGGGTGGATGGGCAAATGCTCCTTGTTACTGCCCAGATAATGGCTGCACCTTCAGATGTCCAGCAGGTTCGCTACTGAACCACTCTATCATCGTGCACCGATGGTTGCTGACCAATTTCGGTTACAACAAACCTCTAAAGATGTCCATGGCATGAGACTGCCGGTTCATGCTACTCGCCGGCGAACACCTGTGAGCATAGCTTTGCACTAGTTCTAAGAGATGTACCTCTATCTATGTGCTATCCAATTAAGGGCAGTTCTCCAAGAATATTGTGAACGTGGGCAGTAATCCACAACCAATCAAATTACTGATGAAACCACAAACCAATCAAAATAAACAAATAAAGAGTAGGCGTGATGGTCTCTCATGTCTACAGCAGCAGAATAATTAACGAGCACAATAGATAACCTTGATCTGTATGCATGTAGTTCAACAAAATGTACTCCGTATGAATTAAGAGGCCCAGTTCAGAGAGACCCCAAATCATTAGTACTTAAATCAATCGTTCAGACATGTCCGACCTGCACCAAAATTCGATAATGCCAGTAGTAACATAGATAGAGTATATATAAAAACCGAGCAGAATTGAAACCAAAACAACCAACTAGCGAATTGTGGCTCAATATAATAGGCCCCACTTCCGGTGTCTTCCTTCTGTTGCTTGATAATGTCTTTTAACACCTACAAACTGAACGCATTTCCGGCTCGCTCCAGGTCTGCAACAAATGGGTAAGTGAAAACTGATAATTGCATCACAAGATTGTTATTATCAAAACCTTGATTGCACAGAATCTGTTGCGAAGAACTAATCAGTCAATGAACATGAGCGAGCCAGGACATAAGATACATTACACGCACATACATAAGAAAAAACAAATCTAAGACTGCATCATTCAGATCATGATTGTGTATTAACAAACTAAAAGAGTACCAAAACTAAAAGGTTTCCATCACAGAATGGAAACAAACTAAGATAATGAAATCAGCAGACTTGCTTAAATAACAATTTCAACAAAAAGTTGGTAACACAGTTTCAGCTGACGGGGCATTACAGGTTTGTCTCCCTTTGTTTGGTGCCGATGGCACCTAAAAATACTAACCTTAACCAAATTTAATCGTTTAACGGTGCATTATGCTTGCAGTATATCTCTTTTGCCACCAATGGACACAACCTCGTTTTTAAGCAATGTACTCCCTCTGTAAAGAAATATAAGAGCGTTTAGATCACTACTTTAGTGATCTAAACGCTCTTATATTTCTTTACGGAGGGAGGACTAATTAAGCCATGTCAATTGGATTTATATGTTACCCAACAAGCTATGCGCTCACATATCCTGAGAAAGTTGGTATTTCCGCTGAAACAAATAACCAGGTAGATCTTAATTCTACATGAGCATTATGTAAGTCGAAAATGCTAAATGGAGGCCGAGCTCTATGTAAGTATACTATATATACTACTACTCAAGTTTATTTCTTAATTTTACCCAAGATGCATGGTCTCATTCCCCATTGCGAGCTAACAACAAAGAAACTAATTCTGACAATCAACTATGAGACCAAGCATAACTAGAGTTACAAAAGTTTGGTCAACGGACCTATAGTGACTTCAGTCAACCAAATTGATGTCGGAGTTTGTCACCTCCATTTTGATATCACCCAGCCGCATCAACGCCATTAATTTTGCAACGTGTTGCTTCTGAAGTTTGACATTGAGTGTCCTGGCCTTTTCATCAGGAAGCTTCCAGAAGGGAGACTTAGGTGCCCATAAGAGTCGATCTTGTCTTGGAATAGCTTCTCCACATCGCTCTTGGCCAGAGCATGTTGAGCGACCTCAGGTTGCATCCTCGGCTGCGGCTGCTGGGTCGTCCTCATCCTCTTGGGCTCAACAAGCTCCGCATGGATGGCCTTCCTCTTGGGTTGGGACTTGGGCGGCGACTTGCCAGACTCAGACTGGGAATCTGGGACCGTGTTGACTTTAGAGGCGGCTTTTTTTACCTCATCCGTGCCTTGCAGTGGCGGTGGGTGGAGGAGACCCGCCGCCACTGCAAGGCACCGATGAGGTAAAGAAAGCTCCGTCGGAGGAGTCGTGCTGCGTCGATACTTGGTTTAGAGGCTGTTTCTCCACCTCTTGGTGGTCAGAACCGCCGGGGGAGGTGTCTTCCTCGGAGGAGGCGCAGGATTGCGGGAGGCCATGGAAGCAACCAGCAGTGGTAGGTTAGGGTACGTCTTTTGGACTCTGTATATGTATCCCTCTTGGCAGATTTTTATAGACAAAAAAAAGATCGCTAATTGCCCTAGTAGGAAATGTGATCAGGCCACAATCGTGTCCTTCCTTGTGCACCCTATTACAATCCTAAACATAATTAGTTGCTCTGTTAAAATTGTAGGCACATGATATTAGGTTACCTAATTGGATTCCGTGCACCCTTTTTGCACGGTAATATATGTCTCATTTATATCATATAAAGATTATAGTATAAGTCACGTAAATATCGATCTGAAAAAACTAAAAAAAAAATAGAACGGTAATCTTTGCCCAAAGGGACACCAGTCAAGAGAGAAGAATCCTTTGAGCTTGACACCAACGCCCATCACCAGCCTCCGGCACCACCGCAGCAGCCACCAAAGGCAAAAACGACAGACCATCTCCTCACCCGAACTCGACGTGACTCCATCACTGATAAGCAGCTTTACGGACCTCCAAGGTGGCTCACCAAAGGCGAAACCATTACCATTGAACGAATCAAACCGGGGCAACACACCGAACATGACATCGAACTCCAGATCTGTCATCCCCACACGACTAAGACGTCGGAGGAGAAAACCATATCTGCCATCCACGATCGATGAACCCAACACACGATCCACCGTTTTTCATATGCCGCTGATGCAAACCACAATCTGCTTCCGCTCCTGCACTACCTCCCAAACTCCGCGCCGGCGCTGGAGTAAACGCCAGATTTGGAGATGCTGCTAATGCATTTTAGATGGATGTGATGTCCATGTGTCATCTGTTGGTTGGCTGATGTGAGAAAGTTTTTAAAAAAAATTGAGATGGAGGTGAGGTTTTTTTGAGATGGAGGTGAGTTTTTTGTTCTTTTTAAAAAAAAATGGAGAAACACGCGCACACACCTTCCTCTCAAGTGGCATGCAATGGCGCGCCCCAACCACTAGTTTGTATCAAAGTACTAGCAATCTACTACTGAAATATCACCCGTGTCAAAGAAAAATATAGTTTCTCAACTGAATGAAACTTGAATGATCCAATGGATCATTTTCCCTTATCTCTATTATTGCTGGCAGTTGGAACTCCTGATGGAGGCTATCAAGCCATGGAAGGTGGGTTCTACTACATGTGGATATCATCATAAGGTTTGAACAACAATGGCCTACTTGTGCTCAAGCTTCTGACTGCGTTGACCACTCAGATGAAGTAATGTAATCTTATTGTCATATTGCTAATCCGATTGCAACATTACTCCTATAAAGCATCATGGAGTAACCGCCTCCTAGGAGTCGCGCGGGACGTACCCTGCTTGGCTGCCGTGGAATGAGACGTGTAACGTCGGTTCCCATGCGCTAGGTAAAAGAGCGTTCGGTGCAGGGCATGATCCATTGTAGATTTGATCTGGACGGTTATAACATGGTCCCACAAAATTAATGGTTATTACTTTTTCTTTTTCGTCGATTAATGTGGGACTTTTTACTGGGTTAATTAATAAACACCGTAATTAACTCGATCCTACCAAATGAACGGATCGAAAATTTCTACGGAGTCTCCGTTTTTTTCAGAGAGAGAGAGAGAGAGAGAGAGAGAGAGATTTTCTCTAATTAGTATAGCTACTATAGACTACAGTTAGATTGGATCAAAAATCCTATTGCTATGTTAAATTTCTACATAGACTCTACATACTAGTTGATTTAGATTGCAACAATCTCCCATGATCTTAGCTAACCGTTGTTTGTTGAACATTGTATGCAAATTTCTGTAAAAAAAATACCCAAATGATAAGTGCCACACATGTGGCATGAAGCAACATGGTCCAAACGCTTCCATCACCACCCATCTTGCCACATCGTACAGATGAGATCAGCGAATTCTTTTTGGTTTTTCGGACTTAAAAATGTTTTATCTCTTAATTAAAAATTTCAATTAAAAATCCGTTTTCATCATTAAATCCGTCTCGACGAGATCTTCAAAACTAGATCCCATATTGATATGTTTCAACGACTTTTTTTGGGCCAAAAGTTGCCATGATGTTTACACTGTAGTTGCCATCTCGCATTTATTCCTGGAATTATTTCAGGATTTCTGACGATGCGCATTCAGTGGGAGGAGACGTTCCCGTCGACGACGAGGTGCCTACGGTGACTTCGTAAATTTCAAGATGATATGCCGGCCCAGTCTCTCGGAGGTGCTCATAAGGGTAGGGTGTGCGTGTGTGCGTTCATAGGGGTGAGTGTATGCGCGTGTATATGAGCGCTTGCGTCTGTACTGTGTTCAAAAAAAAAGTTGCCATACAATTTACACTAAATTTGTCATGATATATTTTATCTATTTTTTTCTTCTAGATTTAAAGCTACCATTGTATTTTCAACTCCTTTTCATGGCAAATTTTATTAATTGACCATGGCAATTTTTAGTAATTAACCACGGCAAATTTAATTCATGGATCATGGCAATTTTTAGTAATCCATCATGGCAAATTTAGTTTATATATCATGGCAATTTTAGTTTATAGATCATGGCAATTTTAGTATTTTTGAGCATGGCAATTCTAGTTTTTTGACCATGAAAATTATTTTTTGTATGAACAATCGCAAATTGTAGTGCATGTATCATCGCAAATTTAAGTAATTCATCATGGCAATTTTAGTTTATGGTTCATGGCAAATTGAAGTCATTGACCATGCATTTTTAAACTAATTGACGACGGATTTTTTTTTAATTATGAATCATGTCAAAATTATTTCATTGATCATGACAAATTTTAGTAATTCACCATGGCAAGTTTAATTTCTTAATTCTCCATTTTATAACATGTCAAAATTCACTTTAAACGTAGAAGAAAAAGTAGCTGAAACATATCATGGCAACTTCAGTGTAAACACCATGGCAATTTATTTGCAATGGACATAGCAACTTTTAACAAAAAAAGTCGTCGAAATATATCGATATGAGATCTAGTTTCGAAGATCTCATCGCGACGGATTTAATAGTGAAAACGGTTTTTCAATCGGATTTTTCATTTAAGAGATAAAACATTTTAAAAACTGAAAACCAGAAAGATTCCTGCTGACATCATCAGTTCGTCACTTGTGCATGCATGCGATGACGTGGCGCAATCTGTGATTATAGGGCGTGTGGTCGGGTGTTGCTCCCACCACACGTGTGGTGGTTATCAGCGTCCAAAAAATATGTATGAATAGCGCTGCTCTTATTGGTTACAAGAGGTTGCCAATATTACTACATAGATTTTGCATTTGTTCCTCTCTGCCAGAGTAAACAAAAAGTATTACTGCATTTAGCTTTTTCTTTAGAAGCTTAAGGCAGAGCTAACTAAGCATGAGAAGCTTAAGGCAGAAGCAAGGCATTGGCGTTTGCTTTTTTGCTTTGCTCTATGGGCCTTTCACTTGACATCGCCTGGTCCAGCAAGCAAAAGCCCAATAGAATGCGTAGGTTGTGCGAAATCACAGTCAGGAGGTGCCCCTTTCAAAGGTCACTCATGCATCCTTTGTTGGTGACAAGTGGCACACTACATGTACGACACTTGTCGCAACCAGGGAGTTTGGCATAATTTTTCCCTTGCACAGGAGGCACATGTGGATTTCTTTGTGCATTTCTCGTATATTCTTTCCCTAAACGTTTTATATCTTGAACTGCGCGTACAAATGAGGAATCGTTCTCACCATTGCATTTCTCGCGCCGAGATCTCCGAAACTAGATTCTATGTTGATAGATCTGGACGAACTTTTTTCCATGTAAATATGTGCTTCCAACTAGTAACATGTGCTTCCAAACTGTACTAACCGTGCTTTCAAGTAAAGTAATATGTGCTTCTGTGGGGTGAAGCACAACTGTGTTTCACTTTTGAGGAAGCACAAAAGCAAATTTGTGCTTCACTTTTTCGGGAAGCACAACTGTACTTCACTCATTGCTTCACTTTTGGTGAGCAGAAGCACAACTTATGCTTCACGCGGAAGCGCATTTATGTTGCTTTTGGGGAAGCATAGGAATATAACTTGTGCTTCATGCGAAAGCATATCAGTGCTTTTGTTAGTTGTGCTTTCACAGGAGAAGCATACACTACTGCCGGCCGTATAAAAAACCAATGAAACAGAAAAACCCGAAAACAGAGAATCTAAGAAAATAGAAAACAGGATCGAGAAAAAATGAAAACCGAAAAAAGCAAACGGAAACAAAAAGACCAAAAAATCCAGGAGAAATTATAAACCCTAAAACGTGATACCCCAAAAAACGAGAAACAGAAAAAAAAAAACCAAAGAAAAACTGCTCCAATACGAGAAGCGCACATCTCACACCATGTGGCGACGTAGAAATGCGCCACACGGCAGCGCTGGAGGCTCAACGCAGGAAGAGTGTCCACTGCAGCCTCGTTCCATTGGATACCCCTGGATTAGTTGCTCCTGGATTGTGTGGCTTGTTTTGGCTGGGTGCAATATGCGCAGGTGTTCCAGAACTGACAATAGACACATTTTGCACAAATGTACACGTGTTACAAAATGATAGGATACAAATTCCATCCAAATGAAAAACAAACTACACTTACACACATGCAATGATCTAAAAACACATGAACAATAGTATTATTGTTCACTTATTCAGACAGGGACACGTATGGAGATAGAACGGATCATACGCGTGCAGTTAGTCAATGGGCAGAGGTTCACCGTTCCACTCCTTGAAGCACTCAAGCATGGGGTCGATGAGCTTGCCCTGGCTGATCCCCACGAACACCTTATCACACTCTTCGCCAGGGGCGAGGAGCTTCTCCCCGGTCAAGAACACGCAACCGAGTTCCTCACGAACGAACCGGTAAAGCGGGAACGACCTGCTCCCCTTGATCATGTTGGGGATGGGTGCAGTGCCCTTCTCCACGGCGACGCGCGTGGCCTCGATCTCCTGTGGCAGCGCCGATCTGAGCTCCTCCTCCAACTTACTTATCTTGGACAACACATCATGGTCGTCGCCTCTGCTGGCGAGGGCATGCTCGAGGAGCACACTGCGTAGCTTGTGCATCAGGGGGTAGTTGGTGCTGCAAGGGTCATCGGCGTAGCTGAACACATCCACACGGTCGGTGGCGGCCATGAGAATCTCCTCGATGCTGGAGGCGTTGAGCACCTTCTTGGCAGCCTCTGCGACGCATCTGTTGACGGAGATCTTGATGTTCCTCTCGAGGTGGCGGAGGTCGACAGCCTGGCAAAGCGCCACCATGTACGTGGAGGACATGAGTTTCAGCATGTCCACCGCTTCCGCAGTCTTCCTGGCTGAGATAAGGCCGAGTGAGTTCACCCCCTGGTTGTGTTGCTCCGCGCTCTGGACATGGGTGGTCACCAGGTTGGCAAGGTATTGGAGCTCAGAGCAGTAGGAGGCCATGGCAATCTCGATGCCTTTTAGGCCATAGTCCAAGCTAGGGTTGCGACTGCCGGCCAGGTTGGACGTCAGCCCATTGTTATAGAACTCATTCACGAGCTCTGAGAATTGCGCAAACATGAGTTTCCCAATGTTGGCAATGGCAAGACGAGTATTGTCCATGGACACACCGATGGGTGTTCCCTGGAAATTACCACAATGGAGTGCTTTGCCACGTTGGACATCAATGACCGGATTGTCATTGACAGAGTTCACCTCACGCTCGATAGACTTGGTAGCTGCCCGAATGACCTCGATCTATGGGCCAAGCCACTGTGGCGCGGCACGGAGCGCATACCTGTCCTGCTTTGGCTTGAGGAGCGGGTCCATATCATTCACCGTCTTGGCATGGATCATGAATGAGCTACCGGCCAGAATGTGCTCCATGATAGCCGCGGCCTCGATCGAGCCGGGGTGATGTTTCAGCTTGTGGATCAGGTGGTCGGTGTACTCCATTTTACCGTACATTACCTCACAAAACACTGCGGCCAAAATTTCGAATAGGACAGCGAGGACGTTGCAGTCAAACAACACCATGGCTGCAAGGGCGGAACCCACCGCCGTGCCATTTACAATTGCAAGCCCCTCCTTGGGGTTCAGCTTGAAGAAGCCACCATCTATTCCGGCGATCTTCAACGCCTCGGCAGCATCCACCATCCTACCATCATGAGTAACTGCCTGCGCGTTGGGGCGTCCAGTAAGGACACCGGCGATGTAAGCAAGCGGGACCACGTCGCCGCTCGCGGTGATGCTGCCCCGAAGGGGAATCCTCGGGTGTACTCCTTTGTTGATGAGCTTTGTGATGGCCTCAAGGATCTCGAAACGTATTCCAGAATAGCCTTGGAGGAGGGTGTTGATGCGAACGAGCATGGACGCGCGTGTAACCTCTGATGGCAGCTCATGGTCTCTGCCGGTGCCGAATATACCAGCTATGAGATGCCTGCAAGAAATAATATGGTCAATGCGGATGGGGCAACACACTAGTTTAACCAGATGATACCACACACGTTGCTGCGTTATTGGTTGCACCATATTACTTTGATCAGATTTAGTTGTTTGGAGTTTAAATATGATGATGAAGGCTAAAAATACGTAAGACTTATTGTATTTTATTATTTTATAGTTGTAAAATATTTATAGAATACGAGTAGTATATACTTCTCCATGTTGAGAGAAATAAAGGTAATGGGGTTGATGAAGTGGGATCTGTGCATTCTGAGGGAAATAGTATAAAAATCATTTTCCATGCATGTTGGAAAAAATAGAGGTAGTGGGTTGTTGAGGTGGCATATGTGCATGTTGAGATAAATAGGAGTAGTGGGGATCAGTTACTTAACTATATAGGATATAGGTAGCATTTCTCATGCATGTTGAGAGAAATAAAAAGCAGTGGGATGTGTGCATGTTGAGGGAAATAGTATAAAAATCATTTTTCATGCTTCTTGGAAAAAATAGAGGTAGGGGTTGATGAGATAGCATGTGTGCATGTTGAGATAAATAAAATTAGTTAGGACAAACGTCCTGAATAAATAAGATATTGCAACTTCATCTGTTACACTCAAGGCCAGATTTTTGCTACACATGGACCACTTTTTATATCTTGGAAAAACATTTTGAAGTTTGAACAAATTTAGCCTTGTCAATTAGGTATGGACCAGGTTGCTACAATATAGTATATGACATCCATAACTTGTTCCATTTTATAAATTTCACACAGCTCGCATATTATCATATTCCTTTACAAAAGTTTACCCGGATAATTTTCTATATATCCACATTAATTACTTGTATAACTGTTCTGGAATATGTAAGAGGGTAAAAATATGAATTTGGAGTCGTATGGACTCATGATTTTTTTTGCGGGGTATGGGCTGACGATCATTCAGTCATTTTCCATAGTACTAGTAGTATATTCAATTTCAGTGTGGTGGCGTAAAATTTACGAGATATTGATTATAACAGTGCTAATTGTATTGATTATACTTATATTAGGAAGTATGCGTCCATAGATGTTGTCCAACTATGATAAACTGAAATATCAATTTGAATGAGGTGCCGTACTATGTATGTTATAAGACATTTCTTATAACTGTACTAATATTAACGACTACATATTGTCCAAACTATGATAATACTCTATCCGATCCATAACATAACACATATTAGTTTTGTTTGAATTCGAACTTATAAACTGTGATCAAGTTCGTACAAAACTATCAACACACATAATACTAAATCTATATTCATCATGGAATATATAATCATATCATATCATATATATTTCGTATTGAAGTGTTTTTATTCTTCTCAATAAATTTGCTCAAATTTTACATATATAATTTGACTTGGGACAAATCTATATGAACTATATTATAGAATTTAGGTGGTACTTAAAGGGAAATCAATCAAACTGAATTGGTTTACAGGAAATAGCACCGGAGGTCCATGGTTTGAATCCTACCCTCTTCTTTTTTCTAATTACATCCTGTAGTGCGAGATAGTAAAATAGTACATCACGATGATAATAAAAAGTGTGGCGAGTAGTACCTGACGAGCTCAACTTGGAGGCCGTGGCCATCCTTGGTGCGACGGTGGGAGGTGCCACCGAAGCCTGTGGTGACGCCGTAGATGTCGCCGCCGTTGGCCACGGAGTCCAGGATCCACTCGCTGCAGGCCTCGACACGGGGGCGTGCCTCGTCGGCGAGCTCGACGGTGACGCTCGAACCATCCTTGGCCAGGGCGACGGCAGCCATCCGGCCGACGCTGAGGCCAGCGCCCACGATCCTGATAACAGGCTCGCGGAAGTGTGCCACCATGCGCTTGACCTCGTCGAGGTGGCTGCCGGTGAGCTCGGCCGCCGCAGCGCCCCAATATAGCGGGTCCTTCTCAGCGATGAACCCGTTGCTCGCCATTGCTAAGTTCGTAGGACACTCGTGGTTGATTGGCTGAGGTTAGGGGTGATGGACACAGCTCTTCTCTACTTCTCTTGGAGGGTACAATGGCAGATGGGATGCTTAAATAATGGTAGGATGGGGTGGGGTGCGTCACCGTGCACGCACCTCCATATGGTGGGCGCCATGTGGTTGCCGCCGGACTAACTCTCTTAGCGCTATATGCTGAACATTACTTCCTAAATCTAGACTAAATACTTTTCAGATTCTGGTCTCTTGTCTTAGTTTAGTACATGCATAGTGGGTTTCACTTTGCATGGTTTTGGCATGGCCTAGTTGGAGTCTTTGGAGCAAACCAGAGATTTAGCACCCATGTCACTAGGCGAATTTGACCACGTCAATGCTAAAAAGTTGTTTACCTGGCGAATTTGACCATGTCAACGTTGTGGCTGGCCTGCTCTTGTAGAATACTCCCTCCGTCCCATAATATAAGAGTATTTTTGACACTACACCTGCTCTTATAGAATACTCGGACGAAGCTCATAATATAAGAGCATTTTTGACACTGCATCTGCTCTTGTAGAATACTCTTGTAGAATACTCGGACGGAGAGGACTTGTCGTGTCAAAAACGTTCTTATATTATGAGACAAAGGGAGTAATATACTGAGTTTTGTCCCGTTTCGCAAGACAAAAAAATCAATGCAATTGATCACTACAGAGTGTGCCATCCCTAACCGGTCAGTAGCTCAAGATTGTATCCGTTCCTGACGTTGCTCTTCTATGATTCTACGTCAATCTTTGATGTATCCTTGGGAAAAAATAGTAGCTCAGGATCAGTGATAACTGACCGGGTGGTGACCAGTCAGTAATGTCCCTTTTCATTAGAAAAAAAACTCTATCTCACTAACCAGCCGGATTTGTGTCCGGTCAATACTAACTTTCATCATAATGGAAACATCCATCGGAGAATACATACAACAGTAAGTACATCTTCAACAGCGACCCGCAAATTTTCTACCGCATCCGACGGGGGACAAGTCCGCGGACATAGATGCGGAGGCCATCATCCAACACTGCCCGCATACTACCGGACGAAATTCGATCAAGGGCGGATTTCATATAAACATGACGGATTTCATTAAATTTACATCAACTAAGCGGTGCTAGTCCTTGTGGTGGATGGCGGCACTAGAAGGCTCTATAGGTATAATTAATACCTAATCCAAATGGTCACCGGCGCCCATTCCCCGTGTCCGGCCATGAACCCCGAGAACTGAAGCTTCACCTTTTCCAGCTCCGCCTCGGCGCTCTCCAGCTCCGCCTCCGTAACCTCCTCCTCCAGAGACCCGGGAAGTGAAGCTGTCCGCCTCCACGTCGCCGCCAAGCGGCTAATCGTCCGACGATGTTTAGCCCACCAAGCTTGGCTTCAACAAGAGGGGAGGAGCGATGGCCTTCTTGGGACCCGAGCGGCGGCGACCTACCATGCACTACTCTTCCTCGCTGCCGGCGGCACCCGCGGACGTGTCGGCTTCGTGGTCGTGGCGGCGGGGCGCGGCCTCAGCGTTGTCCTCCTCCTCCTCGTCGGTCTCGCCGAAAACCGCCTCGTCGTCACACTCCTTGTAGGCGGCCGCCACCTCCGTCGCCCGCTGGTGGTACCGCCAGCGGGCGAGGCGGATCTCGCGGGCGGAGCGGTAGGACTCCAGTAGCGCCTCCTGCTCCGCAGGGTCCTCATCCGGCACGATCGCCCTGCCGGCAGCGAGCTGCTCCTCTGCCTGCAGGTGCTCATGGAGGACGTGGTGGTTGTAGGCGGTGTCGGCCTGCGCCTCTCGAAACTGCTCCTCACGCTCCTCCCGCACCATGTCCATGTAATGGGCACAGGCCTTGCCGATAGTCATGGTGCAATGCACCGGCGCGGGTGGCGCGGTTGAAGAGGAGGGTGGTGCCGGCTCGTCGTCGTACGCGTCCTCCATTGGGACGTCGTCGTCCTCCGGCTGCCTGCCGGCCAGCCAGCCGGCAGCAATGGCGGCCATCTCCTTCTTCTGGTCCGGCGTCAACCCATCCCAGAGAGGTTTGGTGGGGTAGGAATACATTGTGGGAGTGGTGCGGAGATGGATCGGAGGCAGATGACTGCGGCTATGGCCGGGGCAGCGGTTTATATAGCAATGGTGTGCGGCAGAGGGACGGTTGGGCCAACCGGAGTAGGCGCCTTGGCAACCGTGTGTCATTAATGTGGGCAGCAGATGGACGGACGGGCGGCGGTCATGTTGTTTCAACGCGGAGCAATCGCCTGCACCAGGAAGCGGCGCGGGCGGCGCTCTCTCGGTCGGCGCGCCGCTTCAATGCCGGCGCCAGTGAGCGGTCTCGTTCGCTCTGTGCGGGCATTAATGCGGGCACTGACACTCTGGAGCGGCGCTGACCGTTTAGGGCGGGACGCACGCGCGGGAGGGAGGAGGGGTTTGGGTTGTCCAGGGCGGTCAGAAGCGGGCTTGGGAGCGGACCGGACTCCTGCAAAGCCCCTGCACATTTGTCTCCGGTTTGCGGGAGAAAGTACGTCCAGACCGCGCCGCGGGTCAACACAGGACTGCGTTGGATGGCTTCCACGGTCCGTACAGCGCGGTCCGGACGTATGCGGGCGGTTTGCGAGTCGGCGTTGGAGATGCCCTAACAACAATGGAAACATCAACCCCAAGTTCTCAACTTCACAAGGTACAAAAACACCTTTAAACTACAGAAGATTTGCACCGTGTCAAGGGCGAACATAGAGCTCTAAGTGGACGCTACGCATCCTGCATGTGACCAATGACTTCCAATCAGCCATAGTGGGAAGAAGCAAAAGATAAAAGAAGATACTTATGCAAAATACAACACATGATCGAGTAATAATAAATAGGAAAAATTAGTAGTAACATTTAAACAATTAAATGTAGCAAACTGAGATGCCTTGGTCTAAATAACTTGCCCTCTAATGGATGTAATTCCGACATTAGATTGTATAAATTGATAACTATATTAGGACGTTCAAGTGCAATATGCATGTGGATGCTTGTGGTCAATGGCAGACCTAGACGTTGACCCACGGGAGTGTCAACCTTACACTCACAATAAAAATGTCATGTATAATCATAAAAATTTATCAGTTTAGCATTTTATTATCCTATAATATACATAGAATTAGATAAACTAGTACTAGATATTGATGGAAATATGCCCTAGAGGCAATAATAAAGTTGTTATTATTTTATATTTCCTTGTTCATGATAAAGGTTTATTATTCATGCTAGAATTGTATTGACCGGAAACTTAAATACATGTGTGAATACATAAACAAATACCGTGTCCCTAGTGAGCCTCTACTAGACTAGCTCGTTGATCAAAGATGGTTAAGGTTTCCTAACCATAGACATGAGTTGTCATTTGATAACGGGATCACATCATTAGGAGAATAATGTGATGGACAAGACCCATCCGTTAACTTAGCATATGATCGTTCTGTTTATTGCTACTGCTTTCTTGAATGTCAAATACATGTTCCTCAGACCATGAGATCATGCAACTCCCGGATACCGGAGGAATACCTTGTGTGCTATCAAACGTCACAACGTAACTGGATGATCATAAAGATGCTCTACAGGTATCTCCGAAGGTGTCCGTTGAGTTGGCATGGATCGAGACTGGGATTTGTCACTCCGTGTTTCGGACAGGTATCTCTGGGCCCTCTCGGTAATGCACATCATAAGAAGCTTGCAAGCAAAGTGACTAAGGAGTTAGTTACGGGATGATGTATTACGGAACGAGTAAAGAGACTTGCCGGTAACGAGATTGAACTAGGTATGGAGATACCGACGATCGAATCTCGGGCAAGTAACATACCGACGGACAAAGGGAATTACGTATGTTGTCATTGCGGTTCGACCGATAAGATCTTCGTGGAATATGTAGGAACCAATATGAGCATCCAGGTTCCGCTATTGGTTATTGACCGGAGAGGCGTCTCAGTCATGTCTACATCATTCCCGAACCCGTAGGGTCCGCACGCTTAACGTTCGTTGACGATATAGTGTTATATGAGTTATGTGAATTGGTAACCGAATATTGTTCGGAGTCCCGGATGAGATCCCGGACGTCACGAGGAGTCTCGGAATTGTCGAGAGGTAAAGATTTATATATGGGAAGTCATATTTTGGGTTCCGGAAAAAGGTGCAGTTTTTTCGGTATTGTACCGGGAAGCTTCCAGAAGGTTCCGGAGGGGTCCGGAAGTCCACAAGTGGGTCCACCACGTCCCAAAGGGCTGGCATGGGCTAAGGTGAGGCGCCCTGGCCTTATTGGGCCAGGCGCACCAAGTCCTCAAAAGCCCACGCAGCTAGGGAAGGAAAAAAGGGAGAGTCCTAGTAGGAATAGGATTGGACTTTGGAGTCCAAGTCCACGTGTGTACTATTCATGGTTACTGTTCACATGGCACTATTCCTTCTACTCCAAGCCCCTACACATATATAAATAGAGGAGAGGGGGCGCCCCAAAGTAGACACAACATTGTCTTAGCCGTGTGCGGCGCGCCGCCCCCCTCCACAGTTCCGTCCCTCGGTCATATTTTCGCAGTACTTGGGCGAAGCCCTGCGGAGATAGCATCACCATCACCGTCACCACGCCGTCGTGCTGCCGGAACTCATCCACTACCTCGCCGTCTTGCTGGATCAAGAAGTCGAGGACGTATGTTCGGTGCTCGGTCGGTTGGATCGTGAAGTTGTTCGACGACATCAACCGCGTTGTTCTAACGCTTCCGCTTACGGTCTACGAGGGTACGTAGACACACTCCCCCTCTCGTAGCTATGCATCTCCATGGATAGATCTTGCGTGTGCGTAGAATATTTTTGTTTTCCATGCAACGTTCCCCAACAGTGGCATCATGAGCCAGGTCTATGCGTAGATGATATGCACGAGTAGAACACAAAGAGTTGTGGGCGGTGATCGTCATACTGCTTACCACCAACGTCTTATTTTGATTCGGCGGTATTGTAAGATGAAGCGGCCCGGACCAACCTTACATGTCCACGTACATGAGACCGGTTCCACCGACAGACATGCAACTTGTTTTGCATAAAGGTGGCTGGCGGGTGTCTGTTTCTCCTACTTTAGTTGAATCGAATTTGACTGCGGCCGGTCCTTGTTGAAGGTTAAAACAACAAACTTGATAAATCACCGTTGTGATTTTGTGCCGTAGGTAAGAACGGTTCTTGCTAGAAGCCCATAGCAGCCACGTAAAACTTGCAACAACAAAGTAGAGGACGTCTAACTTGTTTTTGCAGGGTATGCTGTGATGTGATATGGTCAAGACATGATATACGTTATTGTATGAGATGATCATGTTTTGTAATTTATCGGCAACCGGCAGGAGCCTTATGGTTGTCTCTTTATTGTATGAAATGCAAGCGCCATGTAATTGATTTACTTTATCGCTATGCGTTAGCAATAGTTGTAGAAGCAATAGTTGGCGAGACGACCACGACGCAACGATGGAGATCAAGGTGTGCTATGTTACTTTCTCTGTCTGCATAACAACTAGGAAACGCCAAGAAGTGGTAAATGATGATCGTTTCCTAGTTTATGTACTTATGGAACGAGATGGCAATGTGATGTTTAGTTACTTATGTAATGAATATTTAGTTCAGTTATGCAATGATATTTTTATAAGTATATGACGTTGTTATGCAGACAGAGAAAGTAACATAGCACACAATTCACCTCGAGAAAACATGTGCGATGGTTACCACCATCTCACGCAGTTCCTTCAGTTCAATCGTGTGCTTAATAGAGCACACAATTCTGACCGTACAACCATGTGTGTTGTCCCGATTCATCGCACACATGTTCTAGTTACTAAACTGTCTGCGAAAATTCATACACGGTGGTCAGATTACGCAACGTCAACGATGCTCCCCATCATCACAGACAATTGGTTCCTAGCAACAGTTTGCCACGCAACGCATATGGCTAGGATGGAGGAATCGTGTGTGTTATCTCAACTTATCGCACATAGTTTTTCCTACAGAACTGTGTGCCCCATATCGCATACGCATCTCTTTTCTAAATCGTGCCTGTTGGATCGGCCATCGCACGTGTTTCTTTTTCCGGCAGACAGTTTTATTGTCCTACCGTTTGTGATGCCTGGACTGCACACAATTCGGTTCAAGGTTGTGCGATAGGTGTCTCTTCATAGCACGGTTTTGCACTAATGAAATTTTAGAAAATATGTGCATATAAAAATATTGGTAAATGTTGCATCCCTGAGAGAGCGTCCAAATCTAAATAGTTATGTATTTATAATGGAGTAGTAACTAAGAGGGAAAACCTAAGAATATATTATAAATGTAGTAAATACATTGGTGTTGTATGATATTCATAATTTTACAAAGACAAATAGCATACACTATCATGATCATGCCCATCCAAATTATAACTCATCATCACTTACCTCCACACAGAGGACCATTGAAGTGCTCATGATACTGTCACAATGCTATATCCTAACGGTACCACCTTCTTGTTTGAAGAAACGAAAGATTACACAATACCAAATAATCCTCACAAAAATGTCAGTAAACGCTTTCCGATACAAACATACATTGTGAGCAATCATCTAATTAATCTGTGTTATTTTATCAATTTAGGTACATGCAATAATGATTGGTACCTTGAATATGATATTTTGATTACGTACCTTTGGGAGGGACAACGCACATCCACTCCAATCGATTGTCTGATATGTTCTATATTAATTGAGAATAGTGAAGTTCTACGAGGTCTATACATCCAATTATTTCAATAGTTGGATCTTACATAATTTTTGGCTATAATTTAGCAAGATATGCTATGGACGCGATATTGGTGCTCTCGGGTGCGTGCACACCCTATATGCGCCAAATAATTTAGTAATTCAAAAAAGTAAAAAAAAATTGGAATCTTCTTTGGAATCAAATATGATTAAGTATTGTACTCATGTAAAAAGTTTGGCCAAGGAATGATTCCCATAGACTTCAGGGCAAAAAAATAAATTTATAACGACAATATAGCGTGAATCGTACTTGTATAAAGCGTTTTTGGTGAATCTGTGACTCAGGACGCAATGAAAATCATTCTCTGACGAATCTTTTTATACGAGTGCAATACTTGATCATGTTTGATTCCAAAAAAGTTTCAGAATTTTTTTGAACTTTTATTGAATTATTAAATTATTTTTGCATATAGGGTGCACATGCACGCAAGAGCGCCGTTGTATTTCTCGATATTATAACAGGTATAATTGTGCGTTTTCAGTGGCCTATGTTGATGGAGTTTGTGTGTAATACGGACGAGGAAAACAACATGCAAAGTTCCTCCATAGTGCTTTTGTTCGACAAGAAGTGGGGGAGTCATGATGTATCTCGTAGGCAAACTACGTACATCTGAATGTGCCACGATAAGACGCATGCCATAGGCTATGAAGTATAATACGTTGAACCTCCATTTCAAAATATATAACATTTTATAGAGCTTTTTATAATACTGTTCTAACCTCGACTATTGATATATTATAATATAATATTAAATTGTTGAAAATAAATTAACATGTGTCTGAAAGAATAGTTTTTACTGCTTTACAAGAATATAAATATATACAAAATAGTGGTCAATAATTGCATCATGGATACGGTGTCCATGTCTAAAGAGTTTTTGAGTAAGTAATTAAGAGCAAAAAAAGTTGAATGTAATCAAGATAAAATTTCCCTCGGTTCAGTTTCCAATGTATTATTGAAGATTCTTTCTTTTCACTTGCTTAAAAATCCATAGAAGTTATGTGGCAATTGGTCTGGTAGACCCATTGTCTTTATTAGCATCACAAATATTGTTACATCTAATTCGAACGTGGGACAATATGAATGTTTGCATACTGATCTAACAACGCATAGAAACTCTTGTCTGCTCACGAAATTTGAGTATTGATCTCATGACACATACATGTGACACATATATATGGTCATTAGTATAGTACTTTTAAAATTGGATAATACTCAATCACCTATATATTACAAATAACTAGTAGAACGCCCGTGCGTTGCCACGGGCTTTCTGAAAGTTTTACTGGTTGCATATGTAAACATAAGGCATATCAAATTTGTATAGAAAAGATAGCCACAGGATAACACAACAATGCTGCTCTGGTTGTATTTGTCCCAGCAGTTTTATCTCTTCTTCCATTGGTTCTAAATTTTCTCGACACACATCTTTTTTCTCATACCCCACCGACAAGACATAATTTGCTCTCCCCTCGCCCTCTTTTATCTCGTCCTACTCCTTGCTCTAGCTTTGGTATCATCACTCTATGTCACTCCATACAATTTCATTGTGACATGATAAGCTAGCTCTTACTATGCTTGTCATTTGTTATTTCTATGGATTAGTAACGTTCATATGTAGGTGTGTGTTTATCAGCTATTTGGATTTTGGACTGTCAGGCCATTCAAATAAATGCTTCCTATGATTTTCTTGAACTGAGGTCAAAGCAAGCGTAGAAAAAAACATACTGGTTTGGGAAGATGAAAACACAATATGCATGAACTCTTACTGAAATCTGATGATGATATTTTGAAACTGAAGATAGTTCCATCACTACATGCTTGCCCACCAAATAGAATTTAAACCACAGAGACATACGAAAAATAATCTAAGTGCATATTGGATGCCATATAATTTATTTACAAAATCATAGTGAACTTTTCAGAACAAGTATTGAAACAATTGGTCTTTCTTTCAAAAATTTAAAATTCGTTCACAAACTCCGATGTCTTTCTCCCACTTCGCTACATATGTAGCGATCATCATGTACATTTCTCCACATGTAAGTCTCGCCCGAAACACAAATAGGTAAAATTCGTTGATGGTCTTCATCTTCCTTCACCACTTCTCTGTCTAGTCTTCACATATGCCTTTGGCTTGCGCACCTTCTTTCTTATGTGGGCATTTCTTCCAACTCCAAAGAATTGTTGCCGAGCTCTCATTGTTTGCTACGAGAAATGGTACACGTGAAGGGCAAAAATTAATATAGGTAATCAAGGAGGACATGTGAGAATCACAATATCCCTGCAACCCACACTCAGTAATGTGAACAAATGCGCAATAAAATTTGCCTCCAACTTCACATCAACCAATGCCTCGGCAGGGGTGAAGTGTTTAGGAAACAGTTCAGAATATAAACAAAACATATGTAGACCATGCTACGAGATTTCAAGAAAATGTTTTAAACATTTCTTATTAACAAAAAGTACCAGTCACCTATTAGGTCTATAAATATTTCATTTCGGTTTCCCATGCTCATAAATTTTGCTGACCAGATATAGTCCATGGGAAGATGATAACTTGATCACCATGATCATTTATAGTTTGCTACAACGAGGATGGAATGATTGAGTAAAAAAGCAAAGCTTAGATTAATAACTCCAATTTCACCCAGAAACATCTCAAGTATATGTATATATATTAAACCAACATGACATCATATATACCTGGCACTGTACAGAAAAATTGCGAGCATTAATTACAATTAGTCTTACATATGAGCTAGCAGCTCTCTCTTTAGTTCCAATTAAATATGTACAACAGGGTAACAACAAGCATATGATAACTCATTTTCCTCATTTGTACATAGCTCAGAACTCGTACACATGATAGATTTGTTATCCTCTGTTCCCCAGCTAGCTATAGAATGTACATTCTCATCGGCCCCTATTACTAATATGATTTTCTTTGTGATTGCAAAGCACATATATAGCCTTCTAGTTAGAAAAACAGGGATGCCATACAGAGATAAGAACACACCAGAGATTTACCTGCACCTGGGTGAACTGCATTTTTCATCAATAAAGTTATGAAAAGAAAGAGAATAGCTAAACCAGAGATTTGCAGAAAATATATTAGCGGACACAAAGTGTCGTATGTGGTGTCGAGGTGAGTCGGACAATGGTCCAAAGTTTCCACCGACCTTGGACTTGACAAGATAGGCATCATGCTTGAAGGGGGTCGCAAGCTAGCATGGACAAAATGGTTCCCGTCAACTTGGTAATCATGTGCGCTCGTCCTCAGAAGTGTAGTCGATACTCTCCTCTTTGGCCACCACTCATCGGCACAGAGATGCTAGTAATAGCCTGCATCATTCAATATGGAAATATAATAGTCCGTCACAATGCACAATTACCCACAACAAAGGAAATTCTTTGTGAATCCAAAGTAACAATGGGTGGCAAATTTGATGCAACACAATATCTGAGCATCTAGGCAAAACAACATTACGTGTTACATTTGTGAAATTTTGCAGCGGAACAGGGAAACACATATTTGCTTGTTCATAAGAAGTGCGCAGATGAAAGCGAATGCGCCACCGCCAAGGTCTCCTTGATGCGGGGATCCTTATTCGGCTCTGGATTCATCTCCACCAGCTTCAAAGAATTGAATGAGCTACATAGATGGACTAACAACTAAACCAAAGTGATATTAGTCTCTCAATATAGTAGAATGTGGTCCTGCAAATGGTAAATGGAAGATTCTTGAGGATAACTAAGAAAAGTACCTTTATTCTCAGCTGGGCTCCAACTTGCTCTCCTACCATGGCACTCGTAGAGAAGAGAACTATCAACAGGCAAGTCCACATTTTTCTTGTACCCAAATAAGAACGGTATCAAAGATCAATGACCTAATATTTATCGAGAAATAAAACAAATTGAAGAAAGTGTCTTTCTTTGTTCGCTCAACTGGTTCAGTATCATCAAATTGGTCTGCACCGAAGTATGAAACACATGGCTTGATACCTCCAGCCCCTAAAGCAATCATATATACATAGTCCAACAAAGTAAGGCTGGTTGTGGACAAAAAGACCCAATGCATTGAGGGGGCTGGAGATAAGGAACTGAGGCTAAAAGTGTTAATGCTGTCATCCTGTGCAATCAAAATGAACATTGATAAGTCATTTGCACAATATATCAGCAGAAATAAGCACGTACTGGTACGTCAGATCCACAACTTAGACAAGTTTGCAAATATATGTGAAACATGCTACTTATATATCATGTTAAGAAATATATGTGAACTCGCTATTAAAAAAACTTTCACCCTTACTAACAAAGCATTGCCACAAATACAGCTCAATATATGACCCTCGCTAATTCCAAACCCCCGTATAAGATAGTTGGTGTGTGTATATAGAGTAGAGAAATTAAGCCATAGAAAAAGAAACGTTTTCCCCATACATAATATGACTTGTCAGTATTGGTATTGATTTGTCCACGCTCGAACGACTTCTTCCACCAGATCTTAGCTTTCTTGCTTCGTACATAAGGCTGCCTCGGGCCTACTTGCATAGTAACGGGTTGCCATTTATTCATGCTAATTAACTCGCAAGACTAATTAAAGGGCAAGATAGATGTATAGATGCAAGTGCTCATGTACCTGATCCTGGCGGCCAGAGCGTCTTCCGCGGAGGTTCTCTACATGGCGTACAATAACGACAAGGAGGTGACATGGAGCGAGGCATGTGGCATGTTCAGCAGCTTTTGCAGGCAGGCCTGGACCTCGGTGGCCATGAACTTCGGCTCCGTTGTTCGCGACATCCTTCTCTCCCTCATCTCCCCCATCGGTCACGTGCTATATATATAGAAGAGAAACAGAAGAAGAAAAATCACAGGGAAGATCTATTTACAACAACATGAAAGCTTTCATACGGTTTGTGCACTTAGAACCTTGTTCCCACTTCTCATTGGCAGTTTTGTGGTTGCTTTGAAATTGCATGTGTTGTACTTGTTCTATATGACTTGCTAAAGCTGATGTTCTTGAATCGAGTATGAATGCGTGATTGGGACTGCTTACATACTTACCTAGATGTTACATTCAGTTGTTGAAAAACCTTTCGCTCATTTCAGTATTCTAAAGGTCTAGTTGCTCAACTGCTGTTGATACATGATTTCCTCAAACATCAATGTAGTTGCCTCGATCTTCCTTACCTCTGCTCTTGGGTATTCCTGAGGGCTTGATACCTGTTCAACTTCTGTGGGTAAATCTTGTCACTGACGGCCCTCCTGCAAGTACTTTTGAGGTTTTTTCCATGACTCGGGCAGAAGAAAAAAATATACATGGTCGTTCCGCTCGCTGCCTCTGCTCCCCAGGGCGACGACGGCAGAGCTGAGGCGTGGTGGCAACACACGAACCTTGCCACGGATCTCAGTGCGGGATACTTAGTGGTGATTTGATAGATGATGCAGCATAGAACAAACATCTACAGTAGAAGCTTTAGCTAAGATAATTGGCAATCTAACAAGAGTATAATTCATGTCAGCTACCTATCAAGAAAAATCTAGCTGTGATATGAGCAAAACCTATAGAACAACTAAAAAATTTCATTGAGGCTATCACAGTACAAAAATTGTGGGAAGAAATAGGAGCTTGCGACTGATCAGAAAGCAGCAGCTTCACCGGGGAGCTTCAGTTGTGCACACGTGGGACATCTGAAAATATGGAACTGTTAGCAAACAACCAACCTGAACAGAATAGCTTGTCTGAGCTTCACATTTATGCAAGTACAGATGAAATAATAAATAATTCTACTACTAACTCTCAACAGGGGAAGATATCCAAGAACCAGCTGTCCAAGGCAAGACTGGATATACATGGAAGCATCCATATTCAGATCAGATCAGATCGTACTGATAATCACATCCAGGGAAAACAACAATGTTTTTTCTTCTTCTGAAGAACCACCTCTCCTTTTTATGCAGGATTAAAAACCAGCAAAAATGTAACAATAGGGAAAATATAATTAATATCAGGAAATCATGGCCTGTAATGTGGGAGTTCCATATTAATTAATCAAAGGCTCAAGATAATTAATTAAGGACCAGATGAACAATGATTACAGATTAACCAGTGAAAAGAAATCAAATGAAGGCACGTGGATGGTACTTACATACATGCACATGCATGGATCCGAGGAAGATCTAGCTGGTGGCTATGGGGGGAAGATGGACAAGAAAACGTATTGGAGATACGCGGGCTTGCCGCAGCAAGTGCATTCGAGCGGCGACGACTCCAACGGCCTCTTCTCCATCTCTCCGCTGCCTGCGGGGCACGGCGCACAGCGGCGGGGCGGGGCGCGGACGATCGACGCAAGCAGCGACGGGATCGCAGTGCTGCGGGGGAGGATGAATAGGGCTCGGCCTGCTAAGGGTGCATGGCGGCCGGGCGTCATGTGGGACGGGACAGAGGTTGGGACATGTGGGGTTGGGCTACTATGGAGGGTGGAGGCGATGGGTGGCACGATGGGCGGCTCGATGCCGGGAGATACTCCACGTCGCGCACCTCCAGCAGCTTCGTCCCGCCGCCATGGCCACACGGATCTATAGAGGGAGGCGGCAGAGCAGAGGGAGGCCCTCGCGGGAGGAGGGGAAAGGGGGTGGGGTTCGGCCGTGTGGGCCTGCGGCTAGGGTTTCAGCGAGCAGTCTTTTTCCATGGTTTTATTCACCGGTTTAAAGTGAGGATTGAAAAAACCAGTATAGGGAGGTGGGGTTGGACTGAAAAAAATCGTGGGATAAGTGGTAGCGATCGTAGGAGGGGTGGAGGACGAACGAACGACGTACCAACTGCTCATTTAGTAGTAGAGATCATTTAGTAGTAGAGATTGAAGATGTGGCATGCATATGTGATATTTTATTTAGCACAATACTCTTTAGTGGTTATAGGACCATATTATTTTTTAGCGGATAATGTGAATATCCATGAAACCATCAATTAAAATACACTCTCCACTCACTAGAGGGGCATATTAAAAAATCACTAAGGGGATACCCTGGCATTTGCGAGGGCCACGGTGCTACTAGTGGCTAGTTGATATAAAAGTAGCATGAAACGAGCAAAAAATCATAGATACGTCTAGGACGTATCAAGATGCATGATATATTTCGGTCTTTGGGTGGAGTATTTAGCAATAGATGAAGATCGATTTCGGTCTATAGATACATGGACGTATTGTCCATATAAAGTCATCACAACATATGATATTATATTTCATCAATATGTCCATTGTTCATTACACATATCTATGCTTGTATTTATGTGTCACTGCTAGTTGGAGAGATGCTACTACTCAGCCTATGGATTCCGGTCCAATTTTCCTCATTGAACAACCACCACTTTAATTTTATAAATGATTATATTTTTGGAAATTATTTATTTCGAAAATACAAAAATACCTCCAACCACATTATAAACTCACAACTTGTTGCAACTAGCAAAACTAGTAAATTTACAACATCATCTCTAGAGTTGTAGGGGAGACAAGTGAAGTTCCAAATTTGTATTGTAGAGGTGTTGAGTGGGGAACTTTTACGTATTGATACATTGATTTTTTAAGTGAGGCAAAAACTAGTCTCTTGCTTCAAACCCTTGCATTAGGGCTCCAAAAATTGCTTTGCTAAGTAATAAATTGGAACAGCAACCATAGCTGGTAATGCTAGGCTTGGTAAGCATTTTGAGCACCTTGAAGATGGTAACATGGTTATCAACGAGAGTTGATCAAACTTAAGGAATCTGCTTAAAAAACTTCATTTCTCCTACATTAAGGTCCTATCCACCCCTCTCCCCCCCCCCTCCCCCCCACATTGTCATAGATGTTCATGTTTGCGCTAACACTCTTTTTGATCAAGCAAATCCAGTTGAGGAGAACAAAAGATTAAAATCCTAACTTGAGAAGAGCTTAAGTGAGACGAACATCAATGAGATATTGAGTCATTAAAATGAGAGAACTCATAAGAGGGACTTGGGTTCAACTCTACGTCCAACAAGCAGAACAATGGTACTCCCCAGAAGATAAACTTTGTCAAAGGAGGGTAAAAGGGGAGTGGTAATGGTAATGGTATGGTTGGGGGATCCACTAGGTGAAACCCCACTCGCAAAGAATTTCCGAGAAAGTACAACCCATCATATGTGCTTCGTAAGAGCAAAGATGTGCATATATATGCTAATTTTTGGTCCATGTAATGTATATAGAGAATATGTTATTTGGTTTTCCAAAGACACTTGTTACTAACAACAAAGAGATAATTCAAAAATGGGCACCTAAAGTCAAAGCTTAATTGCATGTAGGACTATATCTCTGGTGGCAAGTCATGGATAATTTATAGTGGTTGCACTAATGATATGACCGGAGGAGAGACATGCTTGAGAATTTTTTTGCAAGATATATCTACTACCTCAAATGTTGTCTTTTGTGACAACAATACGGGAAAGGTAATTGACTGGGCAAAGTGGAAATCACTAACAATCTATTCGTAGAGAACATGATACTTGTCTAATTCTTTAATTATAACTTGCTTTTCGTTCAATGATTAGCCTTCTTGGCTATGTAGCCCTTAAGTGTGTGAAAGCTTTTAGTAGAGATAGAATTTGAAATAGGACTTTGTTGGGCATGTCGAAGGCAACATTTACGTGGTTGATTTCTCGAAAGAAAGCACTTGGCACGAGAGATGCCTAATGGCCATAGCCGACTTGGGGTGGTTGTGGCACCACCAGCTAGTCCACGTTGGTGTGAGCAATCTACAAATATGAACACATTCTTGAACTAATCATGTTTCCTTTGAGAAATTTAGAGTTTGTAGTGATTGTATTGCCGAAAAGAAACATGGAAAGAAGCATTCTGTTAAGAGAATGATCAACACAACGAGACCTTTGGAGCTCCTTCATATGGATCTCTTTGGGCCTCCAATATATGATAGCCTCGGTGGAAAAAAATTATAGTCTTGACATTGTGGATGACTTCTCAAGGTATACTTTAGTGTTCTTTCTTCGGTCCAAGGATGATACTCAAGATACATTCGAGACTTTTGCCAAGCAAGCTCAACACAAATTTCATGGGACGATCTTGGCAATAAGAATTGATAATGACACTGAGTTGAAGAACGAATAAATCATCATAAATGTTACACCACAAATTGTGTACAAAGTATCAATCGGTACCAAAGTAATATTGTAATACTTTGGTACATGTAATAAAGCTTCTATTTTCTACAAGTGAAAATTTTGAGACATCGTTTAAGTAGCATAATGGCATGATGCACGGGAAGTCTCGCCAATGTCATGCGATGGCATTGATCATGGCTCTACAGGCGGCGACGTGGAAATTCTATCCTTTGCATTCATTGCCTACGCAAGAAAAAAAAATTAAAAACATAAACATTGTCAGGCGCCCAAAACAAATCTGAACGAACAAGAAGAAACTAAATTAACTAAGTGTGTAATTAAGAGTAAACCATATATAAGCTTACTTGTTTATCCCAATCAGTTGTGCCAAAGGAAATGAAAAGAAGCAACAATGTCTGTGTCACCAACCCGCTCAATATTCCTAACCAAAGCCCCTGCATGCACGCAAGCGTGTTTAGAATGACAGAGTGATCACCCAAATATAACACCACCACCACCACCACCAATATTAATAATAATAATAATAATAATATATTCTACTACTACTGCCTCCATTCCGGTTTATTAGGTTTGCATGTATCCCTAGATTGACAACAAGACCGATGTAACACAAGTTACATATCACAAAAAGTATCATTAGAAACTTTAAATTGTATATTTTCTAATGATATGATTTTTGGCCTATACAAGTCATATTGTATTTGTCAAATTATTGATTTAGGAATACACGCAGGACTAATAAACCGGAAAGGAAGTAATATGTTGGTACTACTATTAATGTTCATGCTGCTACTAGTCTCCCTGTAAGGAGACTAGGAATATATATACATACCTTTCCACCAAGATGGCACTTGAAGGTGAAAACTAGTGCTGCAGGGATACCAACTAGATAATACGCAATGAAATTAACGAAAGCACCAATCTTCTGTTGTCCACAGCCCCTAACGATACCTGTAAATTAACATAACCCTTTACTCAGTGTACCAATTTGTGCCACACCTATAGACAGTTTTCCGGTAAAAAAGTACAACTACACGAACTAAAAAACTGCACGAAACTTTAGGCCCCCTTTGGAACACATGAACTTGAAACGTGTGGATAAAAAAACATAGAAATTGAGATGTCGTGTATCTGATATTCCCAGAGAAACTGAAACCACTCACGAAAAAACCGTAAAACTGTCTTTTTGATGTCATGCGGGTAAAATCTAGAAATTTGCAGTCACAAAGAGAAGAAAACATGAGGTAAAACATCATGTTTGGTCTCCTCTAAAATTCCTATGTAATAACTAACTACTACAAGAAATTTCAAAAGAAAGCAGGAAAGTAATTCTTTCGTTCCAAATGGCGCCAAAGAAATATTTCTAAAATCCCTACCGTATACTCTATGCTCTAAACGGGGCCACACAGAATCAAAGGCTCTTGATTTGCTCCACGTGACGTCTCACTTTGAACGAGTCCAACCTATGCACGTATGCATCCATAGTTATACTCAGCCCTGCCCGTGGAGGATGCGATGGAGTGCAGGCCGCGACGAAGGTGGCATGCCGGCGAACCATGCAGCGCTCTGACTGCGTCGTTCCGATTATCACAACGCAGCTTTTATCCTATATATCTTGTCCCCATGTCCGAAGACTGTGTCTTGTCGAGAGCTCCGGCGACGTGCTGACGGTGACGAAAGGAGCGACGTCTTTTGGCAGGGTTCACCGGTGCGGCGGAAGGCCTGAGAGACCAGCTTGCACGTCGCAACTTGTAAGAGCATCTCCACTTGCCCCCCCCCCCCCCCCCCCAACAGCCCCCCAGGCCCCTTTTTTATCGCCGGCTCTAAAAAAACGACCCAGTCGCGCCCCCAGGAGTCCAAATTTCGCCGGTTAGGGCCGAAATTGGCGCCGGCGGACCCAAGCCGAACCCAGCGCGCTGGGGGCCGACCGGGGGCGCCGGGGGAAAGAAAAAACGCGCCAAAACTTCCCGCGCCAGATTCCCACCCCGTGGACCCGCCGAGTCAGCGAATGCATCGTCGTCCTCATCTCATCGCCTCGGCTCCCGCGCGAATCAACGCCGAGGCTGCCGCCGGTCAGCCTTCCATTGATCACGGGCGGCGCAGTGAAGGCGAGCCGCCGCGCGTCCCGCCCCTTCCCGCCACGCGTCCGCACTGCTGCCGCCCCCCTCGCCGCTATAAAAGCCGCCTTCGTCGCCGCAGGCCGCATGCTCGCCTCGCCACAGCCATCTCTCTCGCCGCCGAACACCTTCTCTCCTTCGCCGCCCTTGTTCTTGCCCTCTCTCCTTCCTCTCTCCTTTCCCCGTCCCGATGGCGGAGAGGTTCCCCGGCGACGGAGCGGCGGCCAACGGCTTCGGCCGCCGCCATCTGCACGAGTGGGAGGCGCGTCTTCTCCACGAGGCCAACTACCCGGCGCCGCCCGACATGCGCGTGCCGGGCTCGTGGAGGCTCAGCGCCGGAGGCTTCCCCGTGCCCCCGCCGCCATCCGACGCGGAACGCCGCGGCGAGATAGCGCGGATCCGGGCGTCCTTGCCGGAGGAAGCGCGGCAGCAGCCGAAGTACTCCCCCGACAACGCACCGCTGTGGACGGCGTACTTCCAGCGCCGCCACGCCGACCAGCTCGCCTCCACCAACGGCGCTCCGGCACCAAGGGGGCGACACAACTCCGACGGCCGCCGTCAGTGGTGGGGCGCCCCCGGGCGCACGCTCCACGCCGTTCTCGAGTACATCGAGGGCGGCAACGAGCCGCCGTTGGAGTACCCGGCGCCGACGCCCTCGCGCCGGAGGAGCGGGAGCTCGTGGCTGCCGAGGCGCATGGTGGCCACGAGCTCCTCGTCCTCCGGCTCCCGCTCCTCCGGCACGCCGACGCCGCTCGCCCCCGTCAAGCCCGAGCCCCAGGAAACGCCGGAGCGCCGTCGCAGCCGCGGCGGCAACCTCGTCAAAAGCGAGGGCCGCCGCCAACCTTCTCCTCCCCGCGGTCATCTTCGCCTGGTCAGGCCGAAGAAGGAGCCGGCGACGCCGCCCGTGGTCGTCAAGCAGGAGCACGTGGAGATGGCCGCCGACCTCGAAACGGGCCTGAAGTGGGCGCGCGATGGCTACGTGCGGGAGGAGATGGAGCGCCAACGACGCGCTCTGGAGGAGATCGCCGAGCGACGCCGCGGCCGCGAGAAGGACGGCGTCATCGTCCTCGACAGCGACGAGGAAGAGTCGCCGGCTCCGACCAACCCTGTCCGCAGCGGCGATCCAGGGCAGGGCTACAGTAAGGACGGCGGCGTGCAGGACGACGGCGACGACGACGGCGGCGGCGGCGGCGACTACACCGCCTTCTACAAGCTCCTTGGCATGAACTAGGCTCGGGGCGGCGGTGGCGGTGTAGTTTTTTTTTTTAGTTTTATGTATGTCTTTAAATTTGTGCAAATGTGAATGGAACCGCCTAAATTTCGTCCAAAATCGAATCGTTTTCGTCGAATTTGAGCCAATTTTGCATTTGAAAAACGGCGTCTGGGGTGCGATCTTGGGGCGGCGGTTGGGAAGCCGAGCGCCCCCCGACGAAATTATCGCCGGATAACCCCCAGGAGGCGCTATTTCAGGGCCGGGGGCCGAAAGGCTGGAGATGCTCTAATCTAATTGTTGGCGAAAAGGAATCCTAAATAATGCAGTCGTACTCTCGTACCTGCAGGCTGCAGCTAATTGATCCCATCCCAACTAAGCTGACCAGGAATTCCATCGGTTTGTTTGCCCAGAAAAAAAAAATCTACTTTCTCTTTTCTAAAATATTACTGTACATTTTTGTTTACAAGTCAAACTGTGCATGCAGTAAATAAAGTCTTGTTCCACAACATGCATGACATGCAATCATACCTGAGAGGACGTACTGGAGGCCGTCGAAGAGGACGGAGACGGCGAGGATGAGCATCATGGTGGCGACGTAGGCGACCACCTCCTGGTCCTTGCTGTATGCATGGCCCCACACTCTGTGCACCAGAACCAGGAGGAGCCCCTCCGACGTGCCCACCAGAAACGCCAGCAGTATCACCACGCGGGCCGCCAGAAGCGCCGCCCGAGGCCGCCCCGCCCCGAGCTCGTTGGACACGCGCGTGCTTATGGCCGAAGAGAGCCCATTCGGGACCGTGCACACCAAGGAGTTGGTGTTCAAGCTGCACCGGAGAGAGATACATCAAGCAGCGATCATCAATCTATCCATCACAAAGAAAAGAAATATGAACTTGTATACCAGATGGAGAGGACGGCTGTCTCGAGCTTGGGGTTGGGGAGAAGGCCGGAGAGTATCACCATCACCTCGAACGACCACCACTCCATGCTGCAAATTTTTCACATGCATCAAGGATTTGTCGTCGTTGATGAGTTGAGTAGCACTAGTACTACTCACCAGACCATGAGTGCCGATGGCACGGCGAGCTTCAAGAAGGGGATGAGGCCGTGGAGCGCCTCGAAAGAGAACCCCGTCCAGCTCTTGTTGCAGGACGGCGAGACCCTGACGTAGACGGCCAGTATGGAGACGTTGGTGAGGTAGGACACGGCATTGGCCAGCGCCGCACCTCTGATCCCCAGCCGCAGCCTGTACACCAGCGCCCAGCACACCAGCACGTGGCTCACCGCGGTGGCGCCGGAGCTCAGCATCACCGGCACCACCAGCTTCTGCGCCTGCAGGAACCGCACGTGGCACTGCAGCCACCCGTAGAAGAAGAGCGCCGGGATCATCCACCGGATGTACGTCCCCGCCCCCGCCGCGATCTCCCGGTCCTGCCCCAGGTGGAGCAGGATCTCGCCGGTGTTGGCCCACACCGCCGCGATCGGCAGGCTCGCCACGCCCAGCACCAGCATCGCCCTCTGCTTGTACACTCCCAGCATGTGGTCCTCGCTCGCCCCGAAGGCCTGCCCGCACAGGGTGTCCAGGGCGAAGGACATGCCGGTCTGCCATGAATTGAAGAAGCACGCACGTAAGTGCAAACTGCAAAGTGGGAGCTAAGCTCGAGTAGCAACGGGTAGTACCAGGAAGCTGAAGCCGGTGACGATGGCGAATGAGCTGGCCATGGAGGCGCTGGCCAGAGCGAGCTCGCCCAGGTGGCCGACGAACATCACGGAGATCATCTGGATGACGCTCTGCAGCAGGCATCCCACGATGAGGGGCCCGGCGAGGCGGAGTTGTCTCTTGGCCTCGCTCGTCGCCAGCAGCAGGTTCACGGTCACAGCCCTGCCTTTGGCAGTGGGGAGCGGCGGCTCTATGCTTAACTCCATGGATCCGCTCTTGGTGCTTCCGCTCGGGAGCTACCTCTGCTCACTCGGTCAGTGTCTCTGTCTCTGCTTTTGAAGGTAGTAAAAAGATTGTTGATGTCACACACTATGTAACGGAAGAAGAATTGATCGATTAGAAAACGGACGGCTGAGATTCACCAATGGAGTGTTAACATGCATATGGCTGGATCGGGATAGGAGCCCTAGCGTAAGCAAGAACAGTTCATTTACATGGAGATCAATATTTTTTGGAAATGTTATCTGGTGAACAGTTCGCCGGGAGGCCAACCCTGGCGAGCACCTTCCTTGCCGTCGCACGGATCTTGACGCAAGGCCAATGCCGAGTCAATTCCCTGGAGGCGTTCATTCTGAACAGCGAACTGGCGAACGTTCCTTTTTGTCAAAAAAAAAAAAACACAAGCGATGCACGGCTGGAGGGAGTCGAACTAGCGACCTATGTGTGCTCACCATTGGGCTGAAGCTAGGGTTTGTGAACACTTGCGCTCAAACTTTTTTATGTATTTCAGTCAACTATTCTTTTTTTTCATTTGAAAAAACTCTGAAAATCCTGTTTTTTTTTCATTTTTGAAAGAACAAAATCCCTATTTTTTTAGAGGTGAATTTTTCTAAACTCGCCATGTGCATTTTTATTATAGGTAGCATGGCAATTCCTAGAACTACTAAAATGCCATGCTCTTTAATAAATTTAAACCACCATGTGTATGATAACAAAATGTCACGCACTTAATAAATAAAACTATAATAAAAATTCTATCATCACATGGAAAATTTATTATTTATAGCATGGCAATTTTATTATTAATAACATGGCATTTTTCTATTTTTAAGAGGATGGCATGTTTGTTATTAGGAGGATGACATTTTTATTACTGAGACTGAGAGTATGGCAGTTTGATTTTAAATGTCATGGCGGCTTTATTACAAAGAGCATGTCACTTTTATTAATAGGATGGCATTTTTTGGGGAGGATGTCATTTTTGTTACTAAGAGGATGACAATTTTATTACTAAGAGGATGGCATTTTTATTTTAATGGTATGACAGTTTTATCACTAAGAGCATGACATTTTTATAAATAGGATGCCAGTTTTTATTATGGGGAGGATGGCATTTTTTGTTAAAGGGGATGGCAATTTTATTTTTGAGAGGATGGCAGTTATTATTATTATTTTGTACTGCCACTTTTTTTTTGTTCACAAGACTCTTGGTTGATAACTAGAAAGTTGGCAACTTTTGTGGAATTTTTGTATTTTAATTTTTTCATCATTTAGGAAATAAATAGGCTCATTTTTATAAAGGAAAACAATTCGTGCACGGAGTTACACGGGTTGGTTTTCTCCTACATGGGCTAGCTGGATCGTTCGCTCAACCGCGACAGCCCCAACGAACGAAAATGCTCGCTGGTGGATCGACTCTCTGGCGAACCAATCATTTGATGGGGAGCTCCTCCCTGGTGATCGTTCCCCAGATATTAGGGTTCATATTTTCGGACACTACTAACGAGCCGACCTATGCTTAGATGAAGGATCGTCCATTGAACGATCACCCCTCCCCCTCCCTCCCCCCCCCCCCCCCCCCCCCTTAGTGTCGATCGAGCAAACCAATATCGTTCCCTCACACGTTCTCTATATCGGGTTTTCAGTGCAACGCAAGGTGCCCAGAATGTAGGGCGCACAGGAAAAACGAGTTGGGCCCAATTACTGATTATTTTGAAAAAAAAATGCCATCAACAAAAACGTAAATATTTTGTGATACATAAAAGGCAAAAAAACATAAACTTGGGCTTGAGAAAAAGCATAAATTTAACATGGATATTATGGTAAAAATGACAAAAAAGTAAGTTTGCCATGATCACAATTAAGAATCCACCTATATATAACAGAAAATTTGCTCATGTTCACGATTCAATTATGATCATGGCAAAAAATATATATAATCCATGTATATGAAAATGTAAAATTTCCATCCTCGTGTTCAAGATTTCATATGCTACGATAAATATAAAAAAGGAGAAATTGCCATGACACAATGAAAAAACCACATATATGTAAATGTAAAATTGCCATGCTGCATTTAAAAAAAATCATGGTATGCTCTCAATGAATTTTCCATGGTATATAAAATAAATTCTCCATGGTAAAATACAGGAAAAAACATACGTGGAAAAATTGCCAAGGTGTTGTACGAGAAAACATCCAGGCTTAAGATTTTGCCATGATCCATGGCAATTTGGATGCAAAATGTTCTATATATCATGGAAAACTCAGCGAAAAGTCTGTACTTGTAATTAAGGAGTTTTCTTGTTATATAAACACATGACGAGTTGATGGAAATTTTGTAATCATCACATTCGGACCTGTTGCGAAAAAGTTTAACTTATCACATGCCAAAATTAGAAAAATAGTAATTCACTAAAAATTATGGCAACTATGTATATGTAGAAGAAACAATGAATGAAAACTCTTGGTTTTACCATCTCCCCAGGTGGCAATTGCAAGTTTAGTGCCCTGGTTAAGTGTGTGTTCTAATGGTGGCAAGTTTTGTTTATAATATAGGGTTTTTCAGGACGCGGTGATTTTGCACCCAGGTCCAGATGCTCCCACGTGTGAACAGTAAAATCATTTAAAATAGCAGAAAAATTCAAAAATTCTGATTTTTCTGGTTGAATATGGTCGAATGTGTGATGCCCATCCCAAATTTGGTGGAGTTTGGACATTCGAGGAGCTTGTAGTTAAAAAAGACAAATTTCGGGCATGTGAGAAAGTTTGAAAACACGCATTGTTCATAGCCGATTTTGTCATTTTTGGCGCGAGTTCCTCAAATATCTTTTACCACGAATTTTGGCACACACCTCGCACACTCAAGAATCTTGCATGCAAAAATAATAATCAGTTTTAAATTTTTTTTACTATTTTTTTTTCATTTTAGTGTTCACCGGGTGTAGATGAGCCTGAGCTCCGAACCGAGTTATCAGTTTTTTCATACTAGTACTGTTTTGGTAGTAGTTTTTAGATGGCAAGCACCGGGCTTAAATTTTGAGGTCACGGCGAGGGAAATTGGTCATCAGGGATGATTACAAATTTATGAGTTTAGTTCTAGATATAAATAGTAAATCCAAATTAAATCATTAAATTTGAGAGATGATGAGGTTTTGAAAGAAAGTGTGAATGGTCAGGGACGGAGCCATGAATTTAGTATAGGGGGGCGAGCTCCACACTTAAGCTCCTCCCGACCGGTGAGGACTGGCTAAGGTAAAATAAAATAAAAAATTCATAGTGTGCAAAGAAGCTTAGATTCGAACTCATGTTATCATAGGTGTATTTACAGACTAGAAAAATTACTACCAAATTGTTCATCTTTGACGCGAACAAATTTAATTCCCAAATTAGTTGTATAACGAAAAATCGGTACAGATGTATAACTAACTGATTCCAAATTCAGTTTTCATGTCGACCAAATCAGAAATTCAGAAATTATGGGAGGGGGCGTACCATAGAGAGGACGTGGTGTACAGTCATCCCCGTGGTCGGTCATGGCGGTGGTGGTGCTTCTCCTAATCACCTTTGTGATGGCTAATGGCAATGATCAATTGGGGATTCACAAGGATATAAGGACTAACCATGCACCGGTGCAGCCATGATGGATCTTAACTAGTCCCCTCCTCATCTTCACTTGGCAAATTTTTCCTAGCGGCGGAGACTCACATGGAGTGGGAGATCGCACGATGCGTTTTAGTGGCAGCGATAAAATCGCGTTGATCACAACAACCTGAAACTGAGGGACTTTTTCTTAGGCAAGGAAACGAGCGACTGCATTTTTTTTCCCTGGCAAACGAGCGACTGCATGCGTGGCTGTGTGCTGCTGCGGCCTAATTTTCCCGGGCCCTCGATGGTGGTGCTGGGCTGTTTCTTTTCTTGAGTTTTGGTCTAGCTGGGCCTTGCGCTCTGGGAAAGCCTCACGTTGTTATATGGGATAGCTTGTCTCAAAAAAAAAATGGGATAGTCTCGACGCGGGGGGGGGGGGGGGGGGGGGGGGGGGGGGGGGGGGGTGGGGCAAAACACTTCAGGAAGAGCACTAAGGGCATCTCCAACGCCGATCCTCAAACCGCCCGCATCCGACCGGACCATGCTGTCCGGACGTGTTGCGTCATCCAACGCGGGGCTGTATCGGTCCGCCGGACGGTCCGGACGTACTTTGTTTCACAAACCGGAGACAAACGTGGGGGACTTTGCGGGTGTCCGGACCACTCCCAAGCCCGCTTCTGACCACACTGGCCTACCCAAACCCCCACCCGCGCTTTCCATCCCACGCGCCGCGCCGCTTGCCGCGCCGCATTCATGCCGGCCCAGAGCATGCAGCGGCCGACATTGATGCCGCGATTTGACCGGACGGAAGGGCGGCCCTGAAGGACGTGACCTCTCGGGCGTCGCCGATTCAATATGGACGCCGCGTCTCGAGGAACCAACTCCGGCCGCTGCGCCGCATTGAAGCGGGTTGGCCGCCCCTTCGCTGGGCCTGGCCGCAGCTATTTAAGTCATGCGTCGGCGACGGACAGAGCCGCACTCCCCCTCCCGAGCACCGCCCCCCTCCCCTCCCCCGTCTGCCTGCCCGAGCCCCTCCTCCTCTCCGACCCCAGCTGAGGCGATGCCGAAGTCATGGTGCTCCGCGCCGGCAGGTGGAGTAGGCGGAAGCTCCTCCTCTGGCGGTTCTTGACGCCGCCGCCCACGCTCTCCAGGCCCGTCGGCATCCACGGCGGCCGGCTCCTCCACCAAGGAGGAGATCGTTATTTCCTCAGGTGACGAGGAGGACCAGGCGCCGCAGCAGCCGCAACAGCAGCCGCACCGACTCCTCAAGGAGGCCGCTCTGACGGACAAAGATTTCGTCTGTCAGATCAAGATAATGACGGAGCGGTCGTCGCTCCGTTACATGGGCCCGTCACCGCCATCGCCGGCGTGCGTGAAGCAGGAGTCGCCGTCCCCGCCGTGCCACCGTGTGAAGCGCGAGCCGGCGTCCCCGCTCCGGCCTGTGAGACTTCCAGGAAACAGCACCACCACCAAGTGTAAACACATGACCACTCGTGGCCATAATCTCATCAGCATCAGATATCTAGTTTGAGTCACTATAACCCTCCAGTACCCTCGGGTACCCGGTGTAGTGAATCCCATAGCTCGCAGTACCTTTCAAATAGCGCATAACTCTCTCAAACGCATGACAATGATCATCTCCCGGATTTGATACAAACCTACTCAGTTTGCTCACAGCAAATGAGATGTCAGGCCTCGTGGCACTCGCCAAATACATTAGCGAGCCAACAATCTGAGAATATCTCAGTTGATCTCTAGCAATCCATCGATTCTTTCGAAGCAACACACTAGCATCATATGGAGTTGGAGAAGGCTTGCAGTCGCTATACCCAAAACGACTCAAGACCTTTTCCACATAGTGAGATTGAAGGAGTGTAATTCCACCATTTTCATCTCTCAACAGCTTGATGTTCAGAATAACATCAGCTTCTCCTAAATCCTTCATCTCAAAACAATGAGATAAGAAATCCTTAACCTCCTTGATTAAATCAAGTTTGGTTTCAAAGATCAGTATGTCATCGACATACAGACAAAGAATAACTCATTCGCCCCCACCATAGAGATAGTACACACACTTATTAGCTACGTTTACAACAAAGCCTGCAACAGTTAATGTTCTTTCGAACTTCTCATGCCACTGCTTAGGAACTTGTCTGAGGCCATATAAAGACTTCAATAATTTGCACACCTTTCCTTCCTGACCAGGTACTACAAAACCATCTGGCTGATCCATGTAAATTTCCTCGACCAACTCTCCATTCAGGAAAGCCGTCTTAACGTCCATTTGATGAACGAGAAGACCATATGAGGCAGCCAGTGATAGTAGCACCCGAATAGTGGTCAGTCTAGCCATTCCAAAATCATGCAAAGTGAAAACCCACTATATGCCAAACTAAGAGAAGAGCCCAGAAGGCTGAAAAGAACTCAATCTCGGGAAAGAAAGTTATGTACAACATCTACCGCTAAGACAATCAGTGAGGCGGCAACCACCTGGCAGTGTTCTTTCAGATGCCTTTGATTCCTTGCACCTCGGAGGAAACAATGGTTAATCCACCGTCATCTCGGAGGTCGACGGTGATGCAACCCATCCGATCCAACCATTATTTAAGCATACCATCTGCCATAGTTCCCTCCAAGAGAAGAAAGAGCTCGGTTCATCATCCACTACCCTCCTCAACCAATCAACCACCACCGTTCTAGCAACAAGCAATGGCGAACAATGGGCTCGTCGCTGAGAAGGACCCGCTTTTCTGGGGTGTCGTGGTGGCCGAGCTCATGATTTTATGCCAGGCATCCTATAAGTATTCTACACATGCTATTTTGGTAATCTCTGCCTTCTTTCACGGTTTTTGTTTCTTTTTAGAGAAATGGGACTTAGATTTGCGTGAAGACGCTGTGAAGTTACAAAACATGGACCCAGTCTAGACTCATCCAATCCAACCTCAGTTACTACACCAACCAAATGGGATAGAAGCAGGCCGTCATATATGGCCTCCGCCTCCTCTATATCGGGGTTAGGCCGGGTACAAGTGCAAGAAAACAGCCTACAGTGTCAAGATGTATCTCGTAGGCAAACTACGTACATCTGAATGTGCCACGATAAGACGCATGCCATAGGCTATGAAGTATAATACGTTGAACCTCCATTTCAAAATATATAACATTTTATAGAGCTTTTTATAATACTGTTCTAACCTCGACTATTGATATATTATAATATAATATTAAATTGTTGAAAATAAATTAACATGTGTCTGAAAGAATAGTTTTTACTGCTTTACAAGAATATAAATATATACAAAATAGTGGTCAATAATTGCATCATGGATACGGTGTCCATGTCTAAAGAGTTTTTGAGTAAGTAATTAAGAGCAAAAAAAGTTGAATGTAATCAAGATAAAATTTCCCTCGGTTCAGTTTCCAATGTATTATTGAAGATTCTTTCTTTTCACTTGCTTAAAAATCCATAGAAGTTATGTGGCAATTGGTCTGGTAGACCCATTGTCTTTATTAGCATCACAAATATTGTTACATCTAATTCGAACGTGGGACAATATGAATGTTTGCATACTGATCTAACAACGCATAGAAACTCTTGTCTGCTCACGAAATTTGAGTATTGATCTCATGACACATACATGTGACACATATATATGGTCATTAGTATAGTACTTTTAAAATTGGATAATACTCAATCACCTATATATTACAAATAACTAGTAGAACGCCCGTGCGTTGCCACGGGCTTTCTGAAAGTTTTACTGGTTGCATATGTAAACATAAGGCATATCAAATTTGTATAGAAAAGATAGCCACAGGATAACACAACAATGCTGCTCTGGTTGTATTTGTCCCAGCAGTTTTATCTCTTCTTCCATTGGTTCTAAATTTTCTCGACACACATCTTTTTTCTCATACCCCACCGACAAGACATAATTTGCTCTCCCCTCGCCCTCTTTTATCTCGTCCTACTCCTTGCTCTAGCTTTGGTATCATCACTCTATGTCACTCCATACAATTTCATTGTGACATGATAAGCTAGCTCTTACTATGCTTGTCATTTGTTATTTCTATGGATTAGTAACGTTCATATGTAGGTGTGTGTTTATCAGCTATTTGGATTTTGGACTGTCAGGCCATTCAAATAAATGCTTCCTATGATTTTCTTGAACTGAGGTCAAAGCAAGCGTAGAAAAAAACATACTGGTTTGGGAAGATGAAAACACAATATGCATGAACTCTTACTGAAATCTGATGATGATATTTTGAAACTGAAGATAGTTCCATCACTACATGCTTGCCCACCAAATAGAATTTAAACCACAGAGACATACGAAAAATAATCTAAGTGCATATTGGATGCCATATAATTTATTTACAAAATCATAGTGAACTTTTCAGAACAAGTATTGAAACAATTGGTCTTTCTTTCAAAAATTTAAAATTCGTTCACAAACTCCGATGTCTTTCTCCCACTTCGCTACATATGTAGCGATCATCATGTACATTTCTCCACATGTAAGTCTCGCCCGAAACACAAATAGGTAAAATTCGTTGATGGTCTTCATCTTCCTTCACCACTTCTCTGTCTAGTCTTCACATATGCCTTTGGCTTGCGCACCTTCTTTCTTATGTGGGCATTTCTTCCAACTCCAAAGAATTGTTGCCGAGCTCTCATTGTTTGCTACGAGAAATGGTACACGTGAAGGGCAAAAATTAATATAGGTAATCAAGGAGGACATGTGAGAATCACAATATCCCTGCAACCCACACTCAGTAATGTGAACAAATGCGCAATAAAATTTGCCTCCAACTTCACATCAACCAATGCCTCGGCAGGGGTGAAGTGTTTAGGAAACAGTTCAGAATATAAACAAAACATATGTAGACCATGCTACGAGATTTCAAGAAAATGTTTTAAACATTTCTTATTAACAAAAAGTACCAGTCACCTATTAGGTCTATAAATATTTCATTTCGGTTTCCCATGCTCATAAATTTTGCTGACCAGATATAGTCCATGGGAAGATGATAACTTGATCACCATGATCATTTATAGTTTGCTACAACGAGGATGGAATGATTGAGTAAAAAAGCAAAGCTTAGATTAATAACTCCAATTTCACCCAGAAACATCTCAAGTATATGTATATATATTAAACCAACATGACATCATATATACCTGGCACTGTACAGAAAAATTGCGAGCATTAATTACAATTAGTCTTACATATGAGCTAGCAGCTCTCTCTTTAGTTCCAATTAAATATGTACAACAGGGTAACAACAAGCATATGATAACTCATTTTCCTCATTTGTACATAGCTCAGAACTCGTACACATGATAGATTTGTTATCCTCTGTTCCCCAGCTAGCTATAGAATGTACATTCTCATCGGCCCCTATTACTAATATGATTTTCTTTGTGATTGCAAAGCACATATATAGCCTTCTAGTTAGAAAAACAGGGATGCCATACAGAGATAAGAACACACCAGAGATTTACCTGCACCTGGGTGAACTGCATTTTTCATCAATAAAGTTATGAAAAGAAAGAGAATAGCTAAACCAGAGATTTGCAGAAAATATATTAGCGGACACAAAGTGTCGTATGTGGTGTCGAGGTGAGTCGGACAATGGTCCAAAGTTTCCACCGACCTTGGACTTGACAAGATAGGCATCATGCTTGAAGGGGGTCGCAAGCTAGCATGGACAAAATGGTTCCCGTCAACTTGGTAATCATGTGCGCTCGTCCTCAGAAGTGTAGTCGATACTCTCCTCTTTGGCCACCACTCATCGGCACAGAGATGCTAGTAATAGCCTGCATCATTCAATATGGAAATATAATAGTCCGTCACAATGCACAATTACCCACAACAAAGGAAATTCTTTGTGAATCCAAAGTAACAATGGGTGGCAAATTTGATGCAACACAATATCTGAGCATCTAGGCAAAACAACATTACGTGTTACATTTGTGAAATTTTGCAGCGGAACAGGGAAACACATATTTGCTTGTTCATAAGAAGTGCGCAGATGAAAGCGAATGCGCCACCGCCAAGGTCTCCTTGATGCGGGGATCCTTATTCGGCTCTGGATTCATCTCCACCAGCTTCAAAGAATTGAATGAGCTACATAGATGGACTAACAACTAAACCAAAGTGATATTAGTCTCTCAATATAGTAGAATGTGGTCCTGCAAATGGTAAATGGAAGATTCTTGAGGATAACTAAGAAAAGTACCTTTATTCTCAGCTGGGCTCCAACTTGCTCTCCTACCATGGCACTCGTAGAGAAGAGAACTATCAACAGGCAAGTCCACATTTTTCTTGTACCCAAATAAGAACGGTATCAAAGATCAATGACCTAATATTTATCGAGAAATAAAACAAATTGAAGAAAGTGTCTTTCTTTGTTCGCTCAACTGGTTCAGTATCATCAAATTGGTCTGCACCGAAGTATGAAACACATGGCTTGATACCTCCAGCCCCTAAAGCAATCATATATACATAGTCCAACAAAGTAAGGCTGGTTGTGGACAAAAAGACCCAATGCATTGAGGGGGCTGGAGATAAGGAACTGAGGCTAAAAGTGTTAATGCTGTCATCCTGTGCAATCAAAATGAACATTGATAAGTCATTTGCACAATATATCAGCAGAAATAAGCACGTACTGGTACGTCAGATCCACAACTTAGACAAGTTTGCAAATATATGTGAAACATGCTACTTATATATCATGTTAAGAAATATATGTGAACTCGCTATTAAAAAAATTTTCACCCTTACTAACAAAGCATTGCCACAAATACAGCTCAATATATGACCCTCGCTAATTCCAAACCCCCGTATAAGATAGTTGGTGTGTGTATATAGAGTAGAGAAATTAAGCCATAGAAAAAGAAACGTTTTCCCCATACATAATATGACTTGTCAGTATTGGTATTGATTTGTCCACGCTCGAACGACTTCTTCCACCAGATCTTAGCTTTCTTGCTTCGTACATAAGGCTGCCTCGGGCCTACTTGCATAGTAACGGGTTGCCATTTATTCATGCTAATTAACTCGCAAGACTAATTAAAGGGCAAGATAGATGTATAGATGCAAGTGCTCATGTACCTGATCCTGGCGGCCAGAGCGTCTTCCGCGGAGGTTCTCTACATGGCGTACAATAACGACAAGGAGGTGACATGGAGCGAGGCATGTGGCATGTTCAGCAGCTTTTGCAGGCAGGCCTGGACCTCGGTGGCCATGAACTTCGGCTCCGTTGTTCGCGACATCCTTCTCTCCCTCATCTCCCCCATCGGTCACGTGCTATATATATAGAAGAGAAACAGAAGAAGAAAAATCACAGGGAAGATCTATTTACAACAACATGAAAGCTTTCATACGGTTTGTGCACTTAGAACCTTGTTCCCACTTCTCATTGGCAGTTTTGTGGTTGCTTTGAAATTGCATGTGTTGTACTTGTTCTATATGACTTGCTAAAGCTGATGTTCTTGAATCGAGTATGAATGCGTGATTGGGACTGCTTACATACTTACCTAGATGTTACATTCAGTTGTTGAAAAACCTTTCGCTCATTTCAGTATTCTAAAGGTCTAGTTGCTCAACTGCTGTTGATACATGATTTCCTCAAACATCAATGTAGTTGCCTCGATCTTCCTTACCTCTGCTCTTGGGTATTCCTGAGGGCTTGATACCTGTTCAACTTCTGTGGGTAAATCTTGTCACTGACGGCCCTCCTGCAAGTACTTTTGAGGTTTTTTCCATGACTCGGGCAGAAGAAAAAAATATACATGGTCGTTCCGCTCGCTGCCTCTGCTCCCCAGGGCGACGACGGCAGAGCTGAGGCGTGGTGGCAACACACGAACCTTGCCACGGATCTCAGTGCGGGATACTTAGTGGTGATTTGATAGATGATGCAGCATAGAACAAACATCTACAGTAGAAGCTTTAGCTAAGATAATTGGCAATCTAACAAGAGTATAATTCATGTCAGCTACCTATCAAGAAAAATCTAGCTGTGATATGAGCAAAACCTATAGAACAACTAAAAAATTTCATTGAGGCTATCACAGTACAAAAATTGTGGGAAGAAATAGGAGCTTGCGACTGATCAGAAAGCAGCAGCTTCACCGGGGAGCTTCAGTTGTGCACACGTGGGACATCTGAAAATATGGAACTGTTAGCAAACAACCAACCTGAACAGAATAGCTTGTCTGAGCTTCACATTTATGCAAGTACAGATGAAATAATAAATAATTCTACTACTAACTCTCAACAGGGGAAGATATCCAAGAACCAGCTGTCCAAGGCAAGACTGGATATACATGGAAGCATCCATATTCAGATCAGATCAGATCGTACTGATAATCACATCCAGGGAAAACAACAATGTTTTTTCTTCTTCTGAAGAACCACCTCTCCTTTTTATGCAGGATTAAAAACCAGCAAAAATGTAACAATAGGGAAAATATAATTAATATCAGGAAATCATGGCCTGTAATGTGGGAGTTCCATATTAATTAATCAAAGGCTCAAGATAATTAATTAAGGACCAGATGAACAATGATTACAGATTAACCAGTGAAAAGAAATCAAATGAAGGCACGTGGATGGTACTTACATACATGCACATGCATGGATCCGAGGAAGATCTAGCTGGTGGCTATGGGGGGAAGATGGACAAGAAAACGTATTGGAGATACGCGGGCTTGCCGCAGCAAGTGCATTCGAGCGGCGACGACTCCAACGGCCTCTTCTCCATCTCTCCGCTGCCTGCGGGGCACGGCGCACAGCGGCGGGGCGGGGCGCGGACGATCGACGCAAGCAGCGACGGGATCGCAGTGCTGCGGGGGAGGATGAATAGGGCTCGGCCTGCTAAGGGTGCATGGCGGCCGGGCGTCATGTGGGACGGGACAGAGGTTGGGACATGTGGGGTTGGGCTACTATGGAGGGTGGAGGCGATGGGTGGCACGATGGGCGGCTCGATGCCGGGAGATACTCCACGTCGCGCACCTCCAGCAGCTTCGTCCCGCCGCCATGGCCACACGGATCTATAGAGGGAGGCGGCAGAGCAGAGGGAGGCCCTCGCGGGAGGAGGGGAAAGGGGGTGGGGTTCGGCCGTGTGGGCCTGCGGCTAGGGTTTCAGCGAGCAGTCTTTTTCCATGGTTTTATTCACCGGTTTAAAGTGAGGATTGAAAAAACCAGTATAGGGAGGTGGGGTTGGACTGAAAAAAATCGTGGGATAAGTGGTAGCGATCGTAGGAGGGGTGGAGGACGAACGAACGACGTACCAACTGCTCATTTAGTAGTAGAGATCATTTAGTAGTAGAGATTGAAGATGTGGCATGCATATGTGATATTTTATTTAGCACAATACTCTTTAGTGGTTATAGGACCATATTATTTTTTAGCGGATAATGTGAATATCCATGAAACCATCAATTAAAATACACTCTCCACTCACTAGAGGGGCATATTAAAAAATCACTAAGGGGATACCCTGGCATTTGCGAGGGCCACGGTGCTACTAGTGGCTAGTTGATATAAAAGTAGCATGAAACGAGCAAAAAATCATAGATACGTCTAGGACGTATCAAGATGCATGATATATTTCGGTCTTTGGGTGGAGTATTTAGCAATAGATGAAGATCGATTTCGGTCTATAGATACATGGACGTATTGTCCATATAAAGTCATCACAACATATGATATTATATTTCATCAATATGTCCATTGTTCATTACACATATCTATGCTTGTATTTATGTGTCACTGCTAGTTGGAGAGATGCTACTACTCAGCCTATGGATTCCGGTCCAATTTTCCTCATTGAACAACCACCACTTTAATTTTATAAATGATTATATTTTTGGAAATTATTTATTTCGAAAATACAAAAATACCTCCAACCACATTATAAACTCACAACTTGTTGCAACTAGCAAAACTAGTAAATTTACAACATCATCTCTAGAGTTGTAGGGGAGACAAGTGAAGTTCCAAATTTGTATTGTAGAGGTGTTGAGTGGGGAACTTTTACGTATTGATACATTGATTTTTTAAGTGAGGCAAAAACTAGTCTCTTGCTTCAAACCCTTGCATTAGGGCTCCAAAAATTGCTTTGCTAAGTAATAAATTGGAACAGCAACCATAGCTGGTAATGCTAGGCTTGGTAAGCATTTTGAGCACCTTGAAGATGGTAACATGGTTATCAACGAGAGTTGATCAAACTTAAGGAATCTGCTTAAAAAACTTCATTTCTCCTACATTAAGGTCCTATCCACCCCTCTCCCCCCCCCCTCCCCCCCACATTGTCATAGATGTTCATGTTTGCGCTAACACTCTTTTTGATCAAGCAAATCCAGTTGAGGAGAACAAAAGATTAAAATCCTAACTTGAGAAGAGCTTAAGTGAGACGAACATCAATGAGATATTGAGTCATTAAAATGAGAGAACTCATAAGAGGGACTTGGGTTCAACTCTACGTCCAACAAGCAGAACAATGGTACTCCCCAGAAGATAAACTTTGTCAAAGGAGGGTAAAAGGGGAGTGGTAATGGTAATGGTATGGTTGGGGGATCCACTAGGTGAAACCCCACTCGCAAAGAATTTCCGAGAAAGTACAACCCATCATATGTGCTTCGTAAGAGCAAAGATGTGCATATATATGCTAATTTTTGGTCCATGTAATGTATATAGAGAATATGTTATTTGGTTTTCCAAAGACACTTGTTACTAACAACAAAGAGATAATTCAAAAATGGGCACCTAAAGTCAAAGCTTAATTGCATGTAGGACTATATCTCTGGTGGCAAGTCATGGATAATTTATAGTGGTTGCACTAATGATATGACCGGAGGAGAGACATGCTTGAGAATTTTTTTGCAAGATATATCTACTACCTCAAATGTTGTCTTTTGTGACAACAATACGGGAAAGGTAATTGACTGGGCAAAGTGGAAATCACTAACAATCTATTCGTAGAGAACATGATACTTGTCTAATTCTTTAATTATAACTTGCTTTTCGTTCAATGATTAGCCTTCTTGGCTATGTAGCCCTTAAGTGTGTGAAAGCTTTTAGTAGAGATAGAATTTGAAATAGGACTTTGTTGGGCATGTCGAAGGCAACATTTACGTGGTTGATTTCTCGAAAGAAAGCACTTGGCACGAGAGATGCCTAATGGCCATAGCCGACTTGGGGTGGTTGTGGCACCACCAGCTAGTCCACGTTGGTGTGAGCAATCTACAAATATGAACACATTCTTGAACTAATCATGTTTCCTTTGAGAAATTTAGAGTTTGTAGTGATTGTATTGCCGAAAAGAAACATGGAAAGAAGCATTCTGTTAAGAGAATGATCAACACAACGAGACCTTTGGAGCTCCTTCATATGGATCTCTTTGGGCCTCCAATATATGATAGCCTCGGTGGAAAAAAATTATAGTCTTGACATTGTGGATGACTTCTCAAGGTATACTTTAGTGTTCTTTCTTCGGTCCAAGGATGATACTCAAGATACATTCGAGACTTTTGCCAAGCAAGCTCAACACAAATTTCATGGGACGATCTTGGCAATAAGAATTGATAATGACACTGAGTTGAAGAACGAATAAATCATCATAAATGTTACACCACAAATTGTGTACAAAGTATCAATCGGTACCAAAGTAATATTGTAATACTTTGGTACATGTAATAAAGCTTCTATTTTCTACAAGTGAAAATTTTGAGACATCGTTTAAGTAGCATAATGGCATGATGCACGGGAAGTCTCGCCAATGTCATGCGATGGCATTGATCATGGCTCTACAGGCGGCGACGTGGAAATTCTATCCTTTGCATTCATTGCCTACGCAAGAAAAAAAAATTAAAAACATAAACATTGTCAGGCGCCCAAAACAAATCTGAACGAACAAGAAGAAACTAAATTAACTAAGTGTGTAATTAAGAGTAAACCATATATAAGCTTACTTGTTTATCCCAATCAGTTGTGCCAAAGGAAATGAAAAGAAGCAACAATGTCTGTGTCACCAACCCGCTCAATATTCCTAACCAAAGCCCCTGCATGCACGCAAGCGTGTTTAGAATGACAGAGTGATCACCCAAATATAACACCACCACCACCACCACCAATATTAATAATAATAATAATAATAATAATATATTCTACTACTACTGCCTCCATTCCGGTTTATTAGGTTTGCATGTATCCCTAGATTGACAACAAGACCGATGTAACACAAGTTACATATCACAAAAAGTATCATTAGAAACTTTAAATTGTATATTTTCTAATGATATGATTTTTGGCCTATACAAGTCATATTGTATTTGTCAAATTATTGATTTAGGAATACACGCAGGACTAATAAACCGGAAAGGAAGTAATATGTTGGTACTACTATTAATGTTCATGCTGCTACTAGTCTCCCTGTAAGGAGACTAGGAATATATATACATACCTTTCCACCAAGATGGCACTTGAAGGTGAAAACTAGTGCTGCAGGGATACCAACTAGATAATACGCAATGAAATTAACGAAAGCACCAATCTTCTGTTGTCCACAGCCCCTAACGATACCTGTAAATTAACATAACCCTTTACTCAGTGTACCAATTTGTGCCACACCTATAGACAGTTTTCCGGTAAAAAAGTACAACTACACGAACTAAAAAACTGCACGAAACTTTAGGCCCCCTTTGGAACACATGAACTTGAAACGTGTGGATAAAAAAACATAGAAATTGAGATGTCGTGTATCTGATATTCCCAGAGAAACTGAAACCACTCACGAAAAAACCGTAAAACTGTCTTTTTGATGTCATGCGGGTAAAATCTAGAAATTTGCAGTCACAAAGAGAAGAAAACATGAGGTAAAACATCATGTTTGGTCTCCTCTAAAATTCCTATGTAATAACTAACTACTACAAGAAATTTCAAAAGAAAGCAGGAAAGTAATTCTTTCGTTCCAAATGGCGCCAAAGAAATATTTCTAAAATCCCTACCGTATACTCTATGCTCTAAACGGGGCCACACAGAATCAAAGGCTCTTGATTTGCTCCACGTGACGTCTCACTTTGAACGAGTCCAACCTATGCACGTATGCATCCATAGTTATACTCAGCCCTGCCCGTGGAGGATGCGATGGAGTGCAGGCCGCGACGAAGGTGGCATGCCGGCGAACCATGCAGCGCTCTGACTGCGTCGTTCCGATTATCACAACGCAGCTTTTATCCTATATATCTTGTCCCCATGTCCGAAGACTGTGTCTTGTCGAGAGCTCCGGCGACGTGCTGACGGTGACGAAAGGAGCGACGTCTTTTGGCAGGGTTCACCGGTGCGGCGGAAGGCCTGAGAGACCAGCTTGCACGTCGCAACTTGTAAGAGCATCTCCACTTGCCCCCCCCCCCCCCCCCCCCCCCCCAACAGCCCCCCAGGCCCCTTTTTTATCGCCGGCTCTAAAAAAACGACCCAGTCGCGCCCCCAGGAGTCCAAATTTCGCCGGTTAGGGCCGAAATTGGCGCCGGCGGACCCAAGCCGAACCCAGCGCGCTGGGGGCCGACCGGGGGCGCCGGGGGAAAGAAAAAACGCGCCAAAACTTCCCGCGCCAGATTCCCACCCCGTGGACCCGCCGAGTCAGCGAATGCATCGTCGTCCTCATCTCATCGCCTCGGCTCCCGCGCGAATCAACGCCGAGGCTGCCGCCGGTCAGCCTTCCATTGATCACGGGCGGCGCAGTGAAGGCGAGCCGCCGCGCGTCCCGCCCCTTCCCGCCACGCGTCCGCACTGCTGCCGCCCCCCTCGCCGCTATAAAAGCCGCCTTCGTCGCCGCAGGCCGCATGCTCGCCTCGCCACAGCCATCTCTCTCGCCGCCGAACACCTTCTCTCCTTCGCCGCCCTTGTTCTTGCCCTCTCTCCTTCCTCTCTCCTTTCCCCGTCCCGATGGCGGAGAGGTTCCCCGGCGACGGAGCGGCGGCCAACGGCTTCGGCCGCCGCCATCTGCACGAGTGGGAGGCGCGTCTTCTCCACGAGGCCAACTACCCGGCGCCGCCCGACATGCGCGTGCCGGGCTCGTGGAGGCTCAGCGCCGGAGGCTTCCCCGTGCCCCCGCCGCCATCCGACGCGGAACGCCGCGGCGAGATAGCGCGGATCCGGGCGTCCTTGCCGGAGGAAGCGCGGCAGCAGCCGAAGTACTCCCCCGACAACGCACCGCTGTGGACGGCGTACTTCCAGCGCCGCCACGCCGACCAGCTCGCCTCCACCAACGGCGCTCCGGCACCAAGGGGGCGACACAACTCCGACGGCCGCCGTCAGTGGTGGGGCGCCCCCGGGCGCACGCTCCACGCCGTTCTCGAGTACATCGAGGGCGGCAACGAGCCGCCGTTGGAGTACCCGGCGCCGACGCCCTCGCGCCGGAGGAGCGGGAGCTCGTGGCTGCCGAGGCGCATGGTGGCCACGAGCTCCTCGTCCTCCGGCTCCCGCTCCTCCGGCACGCCGACGCCGCTCGCCCCCGTCAAGCCCGAGCCCCAGGAAACGCCGGAGCGCCGTCGCAGCCGCGGCGGCAACCTCGTCAAAAGCGAGGGCCGCCGCCAACCTTCTCCTCCCCGCGGTCATCTTCGCCTGGTCAGGCCGAAGAAGGAGCCGGCGACGCCGCCCGTGGTCGTCAAGCAGGAGCACGTGGAGATGGCCGCCGACCTCGAAACGGGCCTGAAGTGGGCGCGCGATGGCTACGTGCGGGAGGAGATGGAGCGCCAACGACGCGCTCTGGAGGAGATCGCCGAGCGACGCCGCGGCCGCGAGAAGGACGGCGTCATCGTCCTCGACAGCGACGAGGAAGAGTCGCCGGCTCCGACCAACCCTGTCCGCAGCGGCGATCCAGGGCAGGGCTACAGTAAGGACGGCGGCGTGCAGGACGACGGCGACGACGACGGCGGCGGCGGCGGCGACTACACCGCCTTCTACAAGCTCCTTGGCATGAACTAGGCTCGGGGCGGCGGTGGCGGTGTAGTTTTTTTTTTTAGTTTTATGTATGTCTTTAAATTTGTGCAAATGTGAATGGAACCGCCTAAATTTCGTCCAAAATCGAATCGTTTTCGTCGAATTTGAGCCAATTTTGCATTTGAAAAACGGCGTCTGGGGTGCGATCTTGGGGCGGCGGTTGGGAAGCCGAGCGCCCCCCGACGAAATTATCGCCGGATAACCCCCAGGAGGCGCTATTTCAGGGCCGGGGGCCGAAAGGCTGGAGATGCTCTAATCTAATTGTTGGCGAAAAGGAATCCTAAATAATGCAGTCGTACTCTCGTACCTGCAGGCTGCAGCTAATTGATCCCATCCCAACTAAGCTGACCAGGAATTCCATCGGTTTGTTTGCCCAGAAAAAAAAAATCTACTTTCTCTTTTCTAAAATACTACTGTACATTTTTGTTTACAAGTCAAACTGTGCATGCAGTAAATAAAGTCTTGTTCCACAACATGCATGACATGCAATCATACCTGAGAGGACGTACTGGAGGCCGTCGAAGAGGACGGAGACGGCGAGGATGAGCATCATGGTGGCGACGTAGGCGACCACCTCCTGGTCCTTGCTGTATGCATGGCCCCACACTCTGTGCACCAGAACCAGGAGGAGCCCCTCCGACGTGCCCACCAGAAACGCCAGCAGTATCACCACGCGGGCCGCCAGAAGCGCCGCCCGAGGCCGCCCCGCCCCGAGCTCGTTGGACACGCGCGTGCTTATGGCCGAAGAGAGCCCATTCGGGACCGTGCACACCAAGGAGTTGGTGTTCAAGCTGCACCGGAGAGAGATACATCAAGCAGCGATCATCAATCTATCCATCACAAAGAAAAGAAATATGAACTTGTATACCAGATGGAGAGGACGGCTGTCTCGAGCTTGGGGTTGGGGAGAAGGCCGGAGAGTATCACCATCACCTCGAACGACCACCACTCCATGCTGCAAATTTTTCACATGCATCAAGGATTTGTCGTCGTTGATGAGTTGAGTAGCACTAGTACTACTCACCAGACCATGAGTGCCGATGGCACGGCGAGCTTCAAGAAGGGGATGAGGCCGTGGAGCGCCTCGAAAGAGAACCCCGTCCAGCTCTTGTTGCAGGACGGCGAGACCCTGACGTAGACGGCCAGTATGGAGACGTTGGTGAGGTAGGACACGGCATTGGCCAGCGCCGCACCTCTGATCCCCAGCCGCAGCCTGTACACCAGCGCCCAGCACACCAGCACGTGGCTCACCGCGGTGGCGCCGGAGCTCAGCATCACCGGCACCACCAGCTTCTGCGCCTGCAGGAACCGCACGTGGCACTGCAGCCACCCGTAGAAGAAGAGCGCCGGGATCATCCACCGGATGTACGTCCCCGCCCCCGCCGCGATCTCCCGGTCCTGCCCCAGGTGGAGCAGGATCTCGCCGGTGTTGGCCCACACCGCCGCGATCGGCAGGCTCGCCACGCCCAGCACCAGCATCGCCCTCTGCTTGTACACTCCCAGCATGTGGTCCTCGCTCGCCCCGAAGGCCTGCCCGCACAGGGTGTCCAGGGCGAAGGACATGCCGGTCTGCCATGAATTGAAGAAGCACGCACGTAAGTGCAAACTGCAAAGTGGGAGCTAAGCTCGAGTAGCAACGGGTAGTACCAGGAAGCTGAAGCCGGTGACGATGGCGAATGAGCTGGCCATGGAGGCGCTGGCCAGAGCGAGCTCGCCCAGGTGGCCGACGAACATCACGGAGATCATCTGGATGACGCTCTGCAGCAGGCATCCCACGATGAGGGGCCCGGCGAGGCGGAGTTGTCTCTTGGCCTCGCTCGTCGCCAGCAGCAGGTTCACGGTCACAGCCCTGCCTTTGGCAGTGGGGAGCGGCGGCTCTATGCTTAACTCCATGGATCCGCTCTTGGTGCTTCCGCTCGGGAGCTACCTCTGCTCACTCGGTCAGTGTCTCTGTCTCTGCTTTTGAAGGTAGTAAAAAGATTGTTGATGTCACACACTATGTAACGGAAGAAGAATTGATCGATTAGAAAACGGACGGCTGAGATTCACCAATGGAGTGTTAACATGCATATGGCTGGATCGGGATAGGAGCCCTAGCGTAAGCAAGAACAGTTCATTTACATGGAGATCAATATTTTTTGGAAATGTTATCTGGTGAACAGTTCGCCGGGAGGCCAACCCTGGCGAGCACCTTCCTTGCCGTCGCACGGATCTTGACGCAAGGCCAATGCCGAGTCAATTCCCTGGAGGCGTTCATTCTGAACAGCGAACTGGCGAACGTTCCTTTTTGTCAAAAAAAAAAAAACACAAGCGATGCACGGCTGGAGGGAGTCGAACTAGCGACCTATGTGTGCTCACCATTGGGCTGAAGCTAGGGTTTGTGAACACTTGCGCTCAAACTTTTTTATGTATTTCAGTCAACTATTCTTTCTTTTCATTTGAAAAAACTCTGAAAATCCTGTTTTTTTTTCATTTTTGAAAGAACAAAATCCCTATTTTTTTAGAGGTGAATTTTTCTAAACTCGCCATGTGCATTTTTATTATAGGTAGCATGGCAATTCCTAGAACTACTAAAATGCCATGCTCTTTAATAAATTTAAACCACCATGTGTATGATAACAAAATGTCACGCACTTAATAAATAAAACTATAATAAAAATTCTATCATCACATGGAAAATTTATTATTTATAGCATGGCAATTTTATTATTAATAACATGGCATTTTTCTATTTTTAAGAGGATGGCATGTTTGTTATTAGGAGGATGACATTTTTATTACTGAGACTGAGAGTATGGCAGTTTGATTTTAAATGTCATGGCGGCTTTATTACAAAGAGCATGTCACTTTTATTAATAGGATGGCATTTTTTGGGGAGGATGTCATTTTTGTTACTAAGAGGATGACAATTTTATTACTAAGAGGATGGCATTTTTATTTTAATGGTATGACAGTTTTATCACTAAGAGCATGACATTTTTATAAATAGGATGCCAGTTTTTATTATGGGGAGGATGGCATTTTTTGTTAAAGGGGATGGCAATTTTATTTTTGAGAGGATGGCAGTTATTATTATTATTTTGTACTGCCACTTTTTTTTTGTTCACAAGACTCTTGGTTGATAACTAGAAAGTTGGCAACTTTTGTGGAATTTTTGTATTTTAATTTTTTCATCATTTAGGAAATAAATAGGCTCATTTTTATAAAGGAAAACAATTCGTGCACGGAGTTACACGGGTTGGTTTTCTCCTACATGGGCTAGCTGGATCGTTCGCTCAACCGCGACAGCCCCAACGAACGAAAATGCTCGCTGGTGGATCGACTCTCTGGCGAACCAATCATTTGATGGGGAGCTCCTCCCTGGTGATCGTTCCCCAGATATTAGGGTTCATATTTTCGGACACTACTAACGAGCCGACCTATGCTTAGATGAAGGATCGTCCATTGAACGATCACCCCTCCCCCTCCCTCCCCCCCCCCCCCCCCCCCCTTAGTGTCGATCGAGCAAACCAATATCATTCCCTCACACGTTCTCTATATCGGGTTTTCAGTGCAACGCAAGGTGCCCAGAATGTAGGGCGCACAGGAAAAACGAGTTGGGCCCAATTACTGATTATTTTGAAAAAAAAATGCCATCAACAAAAACGTAAATATTTTGTGATACATAAAAGGCAAAAAAACATAAACTTGGGCTTGAGAAAAAGCATAAATTTAACATGGATATTATGGTAAAAATGACAAAAAAGTAAGTTTGCCATGATCACAATTAAGAATCCACCTATATATAACAGAAAATTTGCTCATGTTCACGATTCAATTATGATCATGGCAAAAAATATATATAATCCATGTATATGAAAATGTAAAATTTCCATCCTCGTGTTCAAGATTTCATATGCTACGATAAATATAAAAAAGGAGAAATTGCCATGACACAATGAAAAAACCACATATATGTAAATGTAAAATTGCCATGCTGCATTTAAAAAAAATCATGGTATGCTCTCAATGAATTTTCCATGGTATATAAAATAAATTCTCCATGGTAAAATACAGGAAAAAACATACGTGGAAAAATTGCCAAGGTGTTGTACGAGAAAACATCCAGGCTTAAGATTTTGCCATGATCCATGGCAATTTGGATGCAAAATGTTCTATATATCATGGAAAACTCAGCGAAAAGTCTGTACTTGTAATTAAGGAGTTTTCTTGTTATATAAACACATGACGAGTTGATGGAAATTTTGTAATCATCACATTCGGACCTGTTGCGAAAAAGTTTAACTTATCACATGCCAAAATTAGAAAAATAGTAATTCACTAAAAATTATGGCAACTATGTATATGTAGAAGAAACAATGAATGAAAACTCTTGGTTTTACCATCTCCCCAGGTGGCAATTGCAAGTTTAGTGCCCTGGTTAAGTGTGTGTTCTAATGGTGGCAAGTTTTGTTTATAATATAGGGTTTTTCAGGACGCGGTGATTTTGCACCCAGGTCCAGATGCTCCCACGTGTGAACAGTAAAATCATTTAAAATAGCAGAAAAATTCAAAAATTCTGATTTTTCTGGTTGAATATGGTCGAATGTGTGATGCCCATCCCAAATTTGGTGGAGTTTGGACATTCGAGGAGCTTGTAGTTAAAAAGACAAATTTCGGGCATGTGAGAAAGTTTGAAAACACGCATTGTTCATAGCCGATTTTGTCATTTTTGGCGCGAGTTCCTCAAATATCTTTTACCACGAATTTTGGCACACACCTCGCACACTCAAGAATCTTGCATGCAAAAATAATAATCAGTTTTAAATTTTTTTTACTATTTTTTTTTCATTTTAGTGTTCACCGGGTGTAGATGAGCCTGAGCTCCGAACCGAGTTATCAGTTTTTTCATACTAGTACTGTTTTGGTAGTAGTTTTTAGATGGCAAGCACCGGGCTTAAATTTTGAGGTCACGGCGAGGGAAATTGGTCATCAGGGATGATTACAAATTTATGAGTTTAGTTCTAGATATAAATAGTAAATCCAAATTAAATCATTAAATTTGAGAGATGATGAGGTTTTGAAAGAAAGTGTGAATGGTCAGGGACGGAGCCATGAATTTAGTATAGGGGGGCGAGCTCCACACTTAAGCTCCTCCCGACCGGTGAGGACTGGCTAAGGTAAAATAAAATAAAAAATTCATAGTGTGCAAAGAAGCTTAGATTCGAACTCATGTTATCATAGGTGTATTTACAGACTAGAAAAATTACTACCAAATTGTTCATCTTTGACGCGACAAATTTAATTCCCAAATTAGTTGTATAACGAAAAATCGGTACAGATGTATAACTAACTGATTCCAAATTCAGTTTTCATGTCGACCAAATCAGAAATTCAGAAATTATGGGAGGGGGCGTACCATAGAGAGGACGTGGTGTACAGTCATCCCCGTGGTCGGTCATGGCGGTGGTGGTGCTTCTCCTAATCACCTTTGTGATGGCTAATGGCAATGATCAATTGGGGATTCACAAGGATATAAGGACTAACCATGCACCGGTGCAGCCATGATGGATCTTAACTAGTCCCCTCCTCATCTTCACTTGGCAAATTTTTCCTAGCGGCGGAGACTCACATGGAGTGGGAGATCGCACGATGCGTTTTAGTGGCAGCGATAAAATCGCGTTGATCACAACAACCTGAAACTGAGGGACTTTTTCTTAGGCAAGGAAACGAGCGACTGCATTTTTTTTCCCTGGCAAACGAGCGACTGCATGCGTGGCTGTGTGCTGCTGCGGCCTAATTTTCCCGGGCCCTCGATGGTGGTGCTGGGCTGTTTCTTTTCTTGAGTTTTGGTCTAGCTGGGCCTTGCGCTCTGGGAAAGCCTCACGTTGTTATATGGGATAGCTTGTCTCAAAAAAAAAATGGGATAGTCTCGACGCGGGGGGGGGGGGGGGGGGGGGGCAAAACACTTCAGGAAGAGCACTAAGGGCATCTCCAACGCCGATCCTCAAACCGCCCGCATCCGACCGGACCATGCTGTCCGGACGTGTTGCGTCATCCAACGCGGGGCTGTATCGGTCCGCCGGACGGTCCGGACGTACTTTGTTTCACAAACCGGAGACAAACGTGGGGGACTTTGCGGGTGTCCGGACCACTCCCAAGCCCGCTTCTGACCACACTGGCCTACCCAAACCCCCACCCGCGCTTTCCATCCCACGCGCCGCGCCGCTTGCCGCGCCGCATTCATGCCGGCCCAGAGCATGCAGCGGCCGACATTGATGCCGCGATTTGACCGGACGGAAGGGCGGCCCTGAAGGACGTGACCTCTCGGGCGTCGCCGATTCAATATGGACGCCGCGTCTCGAGGAACCAACTCCGGCCGCTGCGCCGCATTGAAGCGGGTTGGCCGCCCCTTCGCTGGGCCTGGCCGCAGCTATTTAAGTCATGCGTCGGCGACGGACAGAGCCGCACTCCCCCTCCCGAGCACCGCCCCCCTCCCCTCCCCCGTCTGCCTGCCCGAGCCCCTCCTCCTCTCCGACCCCAGCTGAGGCGATGCCGAAGTCATGGTGCTCCGCGCCGGCAGGTGGAGTAGGCGGAAGCTCCTCCTCTGGCGGTTCTTGACGCCGCCGCCCACGCTCTCCAGGCCCGTCGGCATCCACGGCGGCCGGCTCCTCCACCAAGGAGGAGATCGTTATTTCCTCAGGTGACGAGGAGGACCAGGCGCCGCAGCAGCCGCAACAGCAGCCGCACCGACTCCTCAAGGAGGCCGCTCTGACGGACAAAGATTTCGTCTGTCAGATCAAGATAATGACGGAGCGGTCGTCGCTCCGTTACATGGGCCCGTCACCGCCATCGCCGGCGTGCGTGAAGCAGGAGTCGCCGTCCCCGCCGTGCCACCGTGTGAAGCGCGAGCCAGCGTCCCCGCTCCGGCCTGTGAGACTTCCAGGAAACAGCACCACCACCAAGTGTAAACACATGACCACTCGTGGCCATAATCTCATCAGCATCAGATATCTAGTTTGAGTCACTATAACCCTCCAGTACCCTCGGGTACCCGGTGTAGTGAATCCCATAGCTCGCAGTACCTTTCAAATAGCGCATAACTCTCTCAAACGCATGACAATGATCATCTCCCGGATTTGATACAAACCTACTCAGTTTGCTCACAGCAAATGAGATGTCAGGCCTCGTGGCACTCGCCAAATACATTAGCGAGCCAACAATCTGAGAATATCTCAGTTGATCTCTAGCAATCCATCGATTCTTTCGAAGCAACACACTAGCATCATATGGAGTTGGAGAAGGCTTGCAGTCGCTATACCCAAAACGACTCAAGACCTTTTCCACATAGTGAGATTGAAGGAGTGTAATTCCACCATTTTCATCTCTCAACAGCTTGATGTTCAGAATAACATCAGCTTCTCCTAAATCCTTCATCTCAAAACAATGAGATAAGAAATCCTTAACCTCCTTGATTAAATCAAGTTTGGTTTCAAAGATCAGTATGTCATCGACATACAGACAAAGAATAACTCATTCGCCCCCACCATAGAGATAGTACACACACTTATTAGCTACGTTTACAACAAAGCCTGCAACAGTTAATGTTCTTTCGAACTTCTCATGCCACTGCTTAGGAACTTGTCTGAGGCCATATAAAGACTTCAATAATTTGCACACCTTTCCTTCCTGACCAGGTACTACAAAACCATCTGGCTGATCCATGTAAATTTCCTCGACCAACTCTCCATTCAGGAAAGCCGTCTTAACGTCCATTTGATGAACGAGAAGACCATATGAGGCAGCCAGTGATAGTAGCACCCGAATAGTGGTCAGTCTAGCCATTCCAAAATCATGCAAAGTGAAAACCCACTATATGCCAAACTAAGAGAAGAGCCCAGAAGGCTGAAAAGAACTCAATCTCGGGAAAGAAAGTTATGTACAACATCTACCGCTAAGACAATCAGTGAGGCGGCAACCACCTGGCAGTGTTCTTTCAGATGCCTTTGATTCCTTGCACCTCGGAGGAAACAATGGTTAATCCACCGTCATCTCGGAGGTCGACGGTGATGCAACCCATCCGATCCAACCATTATTTAAGCATACCATCTGCCATAGTTCCCTCCAAGAGAAGAAAGAGCTCGGTTCATCATCCACTACCCTCCTCAACCAATCAACCACCACCGTTCTAGCAACAAGCAATGGCGAACAATGGGCTCGTCGCTGAGAAGGACCCGCTTTTCTGGGGTGTCGTGGTGGCCGAGCTCATGATTTTATGCCAGGCATCCTATAAGTATTCTACACATGCTATTTTGGTAATCTCTGCCTTCTTTCACGGTTTTTGTTTCTTTTTAGAGAAATGGGACTTAGATTTGCGTGAAGACGCTGTGAAGTTACAAAACATGGACCCAGTCTAGACTCATCCAATCCAACCTCAGTTACTACACCAACCAAATGGGATAGAAGCAGGCCGTCATATATGGCCTCCGCCTCCTCTATATCGGGGTTAGGCCGGGTACAAGTGCAAGAAAACAGCCTACAGTGTCAAGATCCGGCACAAAAGCAGAGTACAAGTCCCTTGCAAATGCAACAGCAGAAGTAATGTGGGTTCAGTCGTTGTTGCAAGAGCTTGGTATTATTTTTCAACCTAAAGCAGCAACATTATGGTGTGATAATCTTGGTGCCACTTATCTGTCAGCCAATCCTGTGTTTCATGCAAGAACTAAACATATTTGAAGTGGATTACCACTTTGTCAGAGAAAGAGTAGCAAACAAGTTGCTAAACATTCATTTTATACCCACAGGAGATCAAGTTGTACATGGGTTTACAAAACCATTGACAGTACGGCAGCAAGAAGCATTTAGGCGCAATCTCAACTTAGATAAGTTGTGATTGAGAGGGGATATTGAAATACTTTGTATAGTTTGTGTTCCATATGTGTGGTTGTTTGTAATCCTTGTGATTGGTTTGTGTACGATTGGCCATATCTCCTGTATAGCTTTCGTAGAGGTCACAACCGACCCAGAGAAGCATTACAAATTAACCCAACAGCAAGGCCCCCACGTCGCTCCTTCCCCATGGCCGACACGGGCGGCGCGCCGCCAGCTCCACCCGGCCACAGCTCCCCTCCCTCCTCCTCCCTCTCGCCGTCCCCGGTAGCCTCCGGCGGGCAAAGCCCTTGCGGAGCCGGCGGCGGCGGGATCTTCTCTCCGTCAGCGGCTTGGCTTGCTCGCGAGAGGGGAACTCGTGGCTGCTGTCGGCGGATGGCGTCTGGCCTGGCGCGGCGTCTGGTGGTGTGGATGGCATCGGGGGTTGCGGCGGTGGTGGCTGGGCAGCGTGGGCGGCTGCTGCGCGTGGGCTTGGAGTCCGGATCGGGAGGCGCTCGATCTGGTGGCCCCGTTTTTGGGATCGATCTCCGATGTCCACGGCGGGGCTGCCGCTTGCTGCTGCCAGCAGGGTGGTGCGGGGTCGCGGTGGAGGCGGAGCGGTCGGTGATGTGTCGGGGCGGCAGTGCAGCGGCGGAGGTCGCCGGTGCGCGGGCTTGGTGGCCCAGATCGGGGTGGCGCCCGATCTGGTTGCTACGGCGTTGGTGCCGGCTGGTGAGGCCTGTGACTACACGGGGCGGTGTTTTCTGTGGGTGGCGGCCACGGAAGCTTCGTCGGCGAGCTCCGGGCTCTGTCCCGGCAGCTCCTTCCCGGCGAGTCGGGGTGGGGTGCCCCCCCCCCCCCCCCCGCTCCTGCTCCCTGGATGTTCGCTCCCGCGTGGGTCTGCTGCCTGTGGTGGCCGCTGTTGCGGAGCTGAGGCAGTGGGGCGGCAGACTTCCTGGTGGCCATGGCTGCGTTTCCGGCGGGCGGTAGCGGGTGGATGCATAGTGGTGGTCCCTGTGTGGCGATGACGCGGTTGTTGTGCAGGGGTGTGCGGACCAGCGGAGATGCGGGCCGGTTTCGGCCGGCGGCGTGAGGATGTTCGTCGAGTCTGCTCCGGCCGGCGGTGGCGGCGCCTACGGGCGTCGTTCCCCTTCTTGAAGGCCCCGCCGTGGAGTTCTTCGACCCGCTCCATCTTTGGATCTGGTTCTTCGGGTGAAAGCCTAGACCCGTCTGGGTTCGGCAACGTTGTCGTCCCTGCGGCGTTTCCCCCTTTGGGGCGTTGCTTTGAAGACCGATGATCCTTCTCCGTGCCTCCCTTGCGCTGGACGTGCACGGCATCAAGGTTGGCAGGTGGCCAACCGGTGATGCGAGGTGAGTGTGGCGTTGCGATGCGTGTGGCGACGACGATGGTGGCGAGCAGAGCCGGGTCGCGGCTTGTTCTTCTGATGTCGAAGGTCCGGTGCGCCAATGGGTGTGCCTATGCTGGTTTCTGGCTGTGACAGAGAAGTCAAGAGCTGCGAGTGGCGGGGCCACTGCGGCAACGATGACTCCATGAGGGCGGTTTTTAGCGGGTGGTGCTCTCCGGATGTTGCGTTGGACTAGGTCGATGCGAGGCTTGCAACTTTCTCCTGTGAAGCTCGTCAGCAAAATCGGAGCTGCCATGTCCTCGACGCTTCGGTCGATTGTTTGGCGTTTGTGGCCAGGTCGTCCGCATGTGCCCCGTGTGGGGTTTGTAATCTAGGTTTTCGCCCGGTTTTCCTCTAATTAACCGGGCAACTCTCTTCTTCTTAATCAATGAAAATGGCAAATCTTTTGCCTTGTTTCAAAGAAAAAAAAAAAAAACCAACCCAAAATAACACGTACGAGTCCCTGCTGATACACACACAGGGACTAAATCTCTCCGTTGGTCCAATCCTCCAACTAGGCCGTTCCAAAATCATGCAAAGTGAAAACCCACTCTATGCCAAACTAAGAGAAGAGCCAAGAAGGCTGAAAAGAACTTGATCTCGGGAAAGAAAGTTATGTACAACATCTAGCGCTAAGACAACCATTCAGGCGGCAACCACCTGGCAGTGTTCTTTCAGATGCCTTTGATTCCTTGCACCTCGGAGGAAACAATGGTTAATCCACCGTCATCTCGGATGTCGACGGTGATGAAACCCATCCGGCCCTGCCATTATTTAAGCATACCATCTGCCTTAGTTCCCTCCAAGAGAAGAAAGAGCTCGGTTCATCATCCACTACCCTCAACCAATCAACCACCACCGTCCTAGCAACAAGCAATGGCAAACAACGGGCTTGTCGCTGAGAAGGACCCGCTTTCGTGTCAAAAACGTCCCAAGGATACATCAAAGATTGATGTAGAATCATAGAAGAGCAACGTCAGGAACGGATACAATCTTGAGCTACTGACCGGTTAGGGATGGCACACTCTGTAGTGATCAATTGCATTGATTTTTTTGTCTTGCGAAACGGGACAAAACTCAGTATATTACTCCCTTCGTTTCATAATATAAGAAAAATTTTGACACGGCAAGTCCTCTCCGTCCGAGTATTCTATAAGAGCAGATGCAGTGTCAAAAATGCTCTTATATTATGAGCTTCGTCCGAGTATTCTATAAGAGGAGGTGTAGTGTCAAAAATACTCTTATATTATGGGACGGAGGGAGTATTCTACGAGAGCAGGCCAGCCACAACGTTGACATGGTCAAATTCGCCAGGTAAACAACTTTTTAGCATTGACGTGGTCAAATTAATTGGCCTAGTGACACGGGTGCTAAATCTCTGGTTTGCTCCAAAGACTCCAACTAGGCCATGCCAAAACCATGCAAAGTGAAACCCACTATGCATGTACTAAACTAAGACAAGAGACCAGAATCTGAAAAGTATTTAGTCTAGATTTAGGAAGTAATGTTCAGCATATAGCGCTAAGAGAGTTAGTCCGGCGGCAACCACATGGCGCCCACCATATGGAGGTGCGTGCACGGTGACGCACCCCACCCCATCCTACCATTATTTAAGCATCCCATCTGCCATTGTTCCCTCCAAGAGAAGTAGAGAAGAGCTGTGTCCATCACCCCTAACCTCAGCCAATCAACCACGACCGTCCTACGAACTTAGCAATGGCGAGCAACGGGTTCATCGCTAAGAAGGACCCGCTATATTGGGGCGCTGCGGCGGCTGAGCTCACCGGCAGCCACCTCGACGAGGTCAAGCACATGGTGGCGCTGTTCCGCGAGCCTGTCGTCAGGATCGTCGGCGCCGGCCTCAGCGTCGGCCAGGTGGCTGCCGTCGCCCAGGCCAAGGATGTGTCCAGCGTCACCGTCGAGCTCGCCGATGAGGCGCGCGCCCGCGTCAAGGCCTGCAGCGAGTGGATCCTGGACTCCGTGGCCAACGGCGGCGACATCTACGGCGTCACTACGGGCTTCGGTGGCACCTCCCACCGTCGCACCAAAGATGGGCACGGCCTCCAAGTGGAGCTCGTCAGGTGATGCCTAGTATAGTTTTGCATCTCAACATCATGCGAATATTTTAGTACTCCTGCAATTTTGGCAGTAGAAACCACTAACAGGGACTGTAGTGGGGACGCGATCTTTGTTAGTTCTCAAATAAGTTCGGATGAACAGTAAAATCTGGAAAAATTGACAACATATTAAAAAAATCTATTTATTTTTTATGATACACTAAGAAGTGTTTTGAGTGCTTATAAAGTTACACCATGAAATAACATTCCTGGAAGTCGTGGCAAAAAAAAATCCATGCTCCAAAAATGCTATTTTCGAAAGCATTTTGAGGTGCTTAAGTATTATTTTGGCACGACTTTCACGAATGTCCTTCCAATAAAACTTTGCAACCACCCAAAATATTTGCCAGAGTTTGCCACGAAAAAAAACAGAATTGTTTATTTATTTAACTTTTTGATTTTACTATTCATCGTAGCTCATTTGAGCTCGCGAGGAAGAAAGGACTTTCGATGGTCGTGATGCTACTAATAGAATGGAGTAACAAGCAAATAAAGAAAAAGTCTAAAAAGTATATCTGTGTCTTTCAGTCTTTGCTTGGCCTCAAAGTAGTTGATTTTTTTTCTTTCGCAAGTACGTTCTTGTAGAAGAAATAATGTTAATTATTAATTAGCTTGTGAAAATTGTTAGAAATATATATCCATGAAAAGATCATATATGCTATTTTAAGTATTTATATGGGAAATATGTACATAAGATGATAATTTTTTTCTTCTAAAGCCGCAAGATATGATACAATGAATTTAGTAAAAATCGTAATTGGAGATGTAATGTATACATGTGCATAGCCACACTTTCTATTATCAGAATTTACTTTTTAAATATCTAACACTACATGATGTAATTAGAAATTAAGAAGAATGTAGGATTCAAATCGAGGACCATTGGTGTCTTTCTATTTCCTGTAAACCAACTCGGTTTGTTTTTTGTCAACTAGCTAGTAGAAGATAAATTTTCTTTTCAGTATTCCCTTCGTTCTATAATATAGTGCAAATTAAATTAGTTCTAACATTTTTGTAAAAGTTGACCAATTTTGTATAGAAAAAATATGAACACTTACAATTGCAAATTTATATGGTATGAAAATATATTCCAACATGAATACAATTGCATATACGGTATATCATTGAATAGATGGAGTATTTATCATAGTTGGAGAATATGTATTATCATAATCATTAGTACGCCTGCACAATATTTTATATCTCAACATCTTGGGAATTTAGTTGAGAGCACAAGCCGACACGGAGACACTTGGCATCCTTGCATGCATATAGCTTGCCACGACCACACTGAAATTGTTTAATTATCTCCTAGTAGTATGGAAAGTGATAGAATGATCTTGGTCCTATAGGAACCCAATTTCCTAATTTTATGTTCTAAATTATTCCGAAGCAGTTATGCAAGTAATATGGATAAAAACATATCCACGTGACCTTTTGTAAAAGAATATGATAATATGTGAGCTGTGTGAAATTTATAAAACAGAACAAGTTATTTATTTCAAATATATCATATATAGCAAATTCGTCCATACCTTTATTTATTATTATTTGCATAGCTCGTAAGTGATCATATTTTCTTTCGGGTGTGGCTAGGTCTTAGTCGACTGAGACTTAACGAAGTCTCAATCAAGTGAGATAGCATATATGAAAGAAAAAGAAAAAACTAAGGGCCGCCATTGACCTTATTCTTCCATGCATGCAGGCATCTCATTGCTGGCATATTCGGCACCGGCAGCGACCACGAGCTGCCATCGGAGGTTACACGTGCGTCCATGCTCGTGCGCATTAACACCCTCCTCCAGGGCTTCTCCGGCATACGTTTCGAAATCCTGGAGGCCATCACAAAGCTCATCAACAAAGGAGTACACCCAAGGATTCCCCTCCGGGGCAGCATCACCGCGAGTGGCGACGTGGTCCCGCTTGCTTACATCGCCGGTGTCCTTACTGGACGCCCCAATGCACATGCAATTACCCACGATGGTAGGAAGGTGGACGCCGCCGAGGCATTCAAGATCGCCGGCATAGATGGTGGCTTCTTCAAGCTGAACCCCAAGGAGGGGTTGGCCATTGTAAATGGCACGGCTGCGGCTGCCGCCCTTGCTGCGATGGTGTTGTTCGATTGCAACATCTTTGCCGTCCTATCTGAGGTTTTATCGGCGATGTTTTGTGAGGTAATGTATGGCAAATCAGAGTTTGCCGACCATCTAATCCACAAGCTGAAACATCACCCCGGCACGATCGAGGCCGCGGCTATCATGGAGCACATTCTGGATGGAAGCCCGTTCATGGTCCACGGCAAGATGGTGAATGATATGGACCCACACCTCAAGCCGAAGCAGGACAGATATGCGATCCGCACCGCGCCACAGTGGCTTGGCCCACAGATCGAGGTCATTCGGGCGGCTACCAAGTGTATCGAGCGTGAGGTGAACTCCATGAGTGATAATCCAGTCATTGACGTCCACCGTGGCGTAGCACTCCATGGTGGTAACTTCCAGGGAACACCCATCGGCGTGTCTATGGACAACACCCGCCTTGCCATCGCCAGCATTGGGAAGCTCATGTTCGCGCAGTTCTCCGAGCTCGTAAACGAGTTCTATAACAATGGCCTGACGTCAAACCTGGCTGGGAGCCGCGACCCGAGCTTAGACTATGGTCTCAAAGGCATTGAGATCGCCATGGCCGCCTACTGCTCTGAGCTCCAATACCTTGCCAACCCGGTGACAACCCATGTCCAAAGCGCGGAGCAGCACAACCAGGGGGTGAACTCACTCGGCCTTGTCTCAGCCAGGAAGACTGCAGAGGCGGTGGAGATGCTGAAGCTCATGTCCTCGACGTACCTAGTGGCACTTTGCCAGGCCGTCGACCTCCGCCACCTGGAGCAAAACATCAAGATCTCCGTCAACATATGCGTGGCGCAGGCTGCCAAGAAGGTGGTCGACGCCACCAGTGTCGAGAAGAAGCTCGCGGCCACCATCGACCGTGTGGACGTTTTCCGCTATGCCGACGACCCATGCAGCGCTAACTACCCCCTGATGCACAAGCTGCGCAGCGTGCTCCTCGAGCACGCTCTTGCTAACAGGAGCACCGACGACGAGGTTTTATCCAAGATCAGTAAGCTGGAGGAAGAGCTTGTGATCGCGCTGCCACGGGAGGTCGAGGCGGCGCGTGTGGCCATGGAGAATGGCACGGCACCCATCTCCAACATGATCATGGGGAGCAAGTCGTTCCCACTCTACCGGTTTGTTCGTGAGGAACTCGGATGCGTGTTTCTGACTGGGGAGAAGCTTCTCGCGCCCGGCGAAGAGTGTGACAAGGTGTTCGTGGGGATCAACCAGGGCAAGCTCATCGACCCCATGCTCGAGTGCCTCAAGGAGTGGAATGGTGAGCCTCTGCCCATCAACTAACTCGTGTCAAGGTTTTTATCTCCATACGTGTGCCTGTCTGAATAAGTGAACGGTACTGTTGTTCACGTGTTTTTAGATCATTGCATGTGTGTACATGCACTCTTTTTTATGTCTGTTCGACAATCAGCTGTTTTTTCATTTGTGTAAGTCGAACTTGCCTCGTGTCATTTTGTGTGCTCGCATTAGACCCTTTTGCATCACTCGCGGCCAAAACAAGCCAGACAACATATCCCCTCTCATTCTATTTGGCTTTTGCTTGCTGGATCGCGCAATGTCAAGTGAAATGCCTATGGAGCAAAGCAAAAAAAAAAAAAAATCCAATGGCATGCTTCTGTCTTAAGCTTCTCCCGGTAAATCAGCTAAATTTTAGTAGTAGCACTATTTTTTTGGTTGACTCTGCTAAAGAGGAACACTTGCGGAATCTACGAATAACATTGTCAAGCTCATTGGCTGTGGTTTCTTAACCTAAAGTTTCTTTCCGTCAGAAATAAACAATTCCCAGATCAGAAACATGTTACCAGTTTCTCAAGTTTATTTTTTTAAACCAGGACTATCTATTTTTCCTGCAGCGATATCATCAAAAAATGGGCTTCCGTTCAAATCTAAATGTAATCAACAAGGGCATGTATCCACTCCAAAAGGAATGCTCCTATACAACGCCTTTGGCTCACGTACGCACGCTAAGGGCCGGCCCAATTACAATTGGTCAATCAGTTGACTGGTGGACCAGCGACCGTTGACCGTTGATCAGTCATGAATTACCTTTGAATTTTTAGGAAAAACTCAGCCCTGACTTTTTTTGCAAATATGAAAAAAGTTAATGGATTTGAAAAAAAGTTTGTGAATTTAAAAATATTCATGAATTTAAAAATATTCATGAATTTGAAAAACATTCATGGATTTGAAAAGGTTCACAGATTTGAAAAAATCCCGAGGATTTTAACTACGTTCATGGATTTGAAAAAAAAAACATGAATTAAAACTTGTTCACAAATTTTGAAAAAGTTCATGGATTTGAAACAAAATTGCGGGTTTGAAAAAATCTTCATAAATTTGCAAAGTTCACAAAGTCTTAAAAAATACAAATTTGAAAAATATCCGTGAATTTAAGAAAAAAATCTTGATTTTTAAAAGTTCGCAGGTTTAAACCGTTTGCATAGGATGGTTCTGCACCAGTGACAGCATGAGGCATGCGCCTTTCAAGCATACTTTCTTTTCTTTTCCAGTGTTTCAGCGTTTCTTTTCTTTCTTTTTTATTTTCATTTTGTTATTTCCTTTTTATTTTTTATGAGGTTACAGGCCAAGGCCCAAGTCATGACAACGACCGCTCCAACCAACGCATAAACCATACACATTTCTTCTAAAAAAAATCAGACACATAAAGCAACAACCTGATGTTCAGAAGGAACGGAGGGAATCAACGAAGGAGCGAAACGAAGGGAAGAAAACAAAATCACTCGATCATGAGTAGCCTGCGTGATAAAAAAAACGTAAAAACACATTGATGGCACAGGTACAAAAACCTGACGGCTTGCAATACAGCCTGCTCACAAGCATAGAGGCCAACACGAAAGGCAACGCTCAAAAAAAAATCTCTCCACCGACGAAGTGAGGACGTCCCCAGGCAGCTCAATCTCTACCCTAACGAGCAAAGTTCCTCCCCAGCAACCTCGTAGGCATAAGAAAATTTTATAAACAAAGCAAACTTTTTAGTCTGCATATAAGTTTTGTCCGAAGTCAAAGTATCTCTACTTTGACCAAATTTATAGAAAAAGTACCAACATTTACAATGCCAAATCAATATTGTTAGATTCATTATGAAATGTAGTTTCATAGTATATATATTTGATATTAAAGATGTTGATATTTTTTAATATAAATTTGATCAAACTTTGTAAAGTTTGACTTGACATAAATCTAATATGCGGAGTAAAAATGACCGGAGGGAGTAGCACAAAAGAGGTGACGGAACACATCGTGTGCACACGAGCTGAAAAAACGCAACAAGCTTCCTGCTTAAAAAAAACACAACAAGCCGCAGCAGTAAATCGCACACGAGCACAACACACGTCTTAATGGGCGGAAAGAAAAACAATTTGATTAGCCACGCAAAGGGCATCAAAACCTCCCTAAACAAAGCAAGTTACAAATCTTCAAGCGACGAAGCGGACGACCAGCAAGCACGGGAAAATCTGCACAACAAAAAGGCTAAACATCAAACATATTTTTTGCAGTTTAGAGAGCTTTATTCAAACAAAAGTTTTCTTTTATGTCTAATTTTTTGCATATATACCGTACATTTTTTGTATACATCAGGAACATTTTTTATACACGTTTAAATTTTTGTAAAGACATGATTAACATTTTTTCCCATATATGTTTTCATGTCTACTTTGTTTCATACACATTGTACAAGTTTTGTATACATTAGAAATATTTTTCTATACACATTTTATATTTTTCAAATGCATTGTAATTTTTTTTAATTCTTTATGTAAATTAGTAAGCAAAAGTAAAAAAATAAAGAAAAAATGGGAAAATAAAATAAAAAGTGGTCAAGGCCTGTGATCCCCGCTGGGCCAGCCCATTCAGGCGGCTGTTTGTAGAGAGGCTGCCCTACGTCTCGCTATATGCGCCCGTGCTTTAGCGCCGAATAGAATTTTACTGTCAATACCTCGCTTTTAGCGAGTTGTATCATCGCGTCGCCCATATTGGACCGACCCACAAAAACAGCGTCCTACGGCTAGGCGCAGAGCCCCTTTAATTTTTCTTTTGAAGTGTTAATCTAGTGCGCGTGGTAGAATAGCTAAGTAGCGATCTCTTGTACGTGAGTATGCAAAAATATTTATGTGTGTGTGACCTTCTGTTAGAAATGTAATTAGATAAAATTATAATTTCCACACCTTGACTCCCAAAACAACATAGAATTAACCTAAACTATTTTTCACTTGAACCTAAATAATATGAAAAATCTTAATCTATACAAAAAAAATGTGCATATATCTATTGGTACAAAAATATAAAATTAAAAGTATGTACCATGCCTAATAAAAAATGTCCAGGTACACAAAGAAAATGCGTCATGACTCAATAAGAATGTCTTCTAGATCACAAAAATGTTGCGAGGAAGAAATGTTCATGCATTTGAATCATTTCTTGTGTATGACAAAAGTATATATCAAAATTGTTCTGTATTCAAAAATTGTTTATTGTGTATTAAAATAATTTCATGTGTATGTGAAAAATGTCCATGGAACATTACAAAAATAGTAATCAAGTATTGAACAAAGGTTGATGATGAACTAAAGTTTCTACCATTTATTTGAAACAAAGACATCATGTATTCAAAAAATGTTCATTTAATTAAAAGAATTGTTTACAAATTTTGAAAATGTCCATGCCGTACAAGTGTTAAAACATTCTGAAAAAATGTCCATAAAAGAGAGTTCACATATTCCCAGAAAAATTGTATAAAATTTATAATATATGAGCATTATAGAATATTTTATATTTGATTTGATATGTGGAAAACAAAAATATAAATGGAAAAAGAAACGGAAAAACAAAACCCAAAATGAGATATAAAAATATAATTGAGATATTTCAAATAATGAACATTTTTTAATACACAGTGAATAACTTTGAGATACGTAGTGAATAATTTTGCTATATGTGTTGAACATTTTTTCTAAATATGTTCTGAATACATTTGAAAATTTTCAACAGCACGTTGAACTTTCTTTAAGCCAATGAAACTTTTTAATATATCCTATAAATATGTTTTAAAAACACTATAAAAATTACAGGAAGACAAAAGGAAAAGGAAAAGGAAATAAAAATATTTATAACAAAAATAATAGGACAAGGTAATAAAAATGAAAAGGAAAACAAGAAAAAATAAAAGAACAGAACATAAAAACGACGAAAGACTTGATAATAGAGCAAGTTGATCAATGCTAGTTCAAGTTCACATAATATTAGGAAATTAGTTCATTAATTCGTTGATTTGCCAACGAAGAAGCCTTGCGCTACTCGGAAAGTACTGACTAGAGGGGCCTATGGATCCACAGTCCTAGCCGGATGGTAAAGTAAACATATCAACTGCGCCCGAGGTGAGCATACACATGGAAAAGAAAAGATTGCTGGATAGTGGGCTGCGGCCCACTGGCGAATGCATGAAGGCGAGTGAGAGTTCAGACTCGCCCTAGGCGATATATAGCCTGTGTGGTTTTCCTTGGCATATGAATACAAATATATATTTGAAAATATATAAATTCTTTTTACCTATTTTATTCTATATATATTTGAAAATATAACTTAGAGTTTGATTGTTGAAATATATTTGAAAATATAACTTAGAGTTTCAGTTTTTTTGGTTTTTTTTGGCATAGAAAATTTAATTATAAAAACATCACGGCGGTATTACTTTGTGCCACACATGTGACACTTATCATTTTGGGATATTAAGCATTACTCGCGCATTTTGACCATTTCAGGCTGCACAATGGTAATAGTAGGCATCATAGACGTGAGTAGCGATGAGGACTGGTCAACATGATCACAACTTGCAAGCATTTCATTTGCATGTGCTGCAATCTATCTCAAGTCAAGAGTAGGGCTCAATCTCATGTCAAGAAATACATACATTTTGTGTACACCATTGTTATTTGATGGAACTTTCTTTCCCTGCATAATAAAATGTTCTGTTCAACTAGTAAGTTCTACTACACGTGCCCATAATTCTTTTTGTTATGCATGAGGTGGAGGACTGAGAGCCGGATCAGGTAGATTGTACCCATCGCCGGTTGACTCTGAGCCGAACCCGTAGCCGGTGGTGCTAGGTAGTGCCGGAGTCCTAATCTAAGCCCTCCTAATTTTTTTTTCCAAGGCTGGGGGCAACCGCCCCCTCGCCTCAACATAGCCAGTTTTGTTATATGTGTTGAACATTTTTTTTACTTATATGTTTTGATGTCGACTTTTTTTCATACATATTGTACAAGTTTCGTATATATTAGAAACATATTTCTATAGACATTTAACATTTTTCAAATGCGCGATTATTTTCTAATATTTGTATAAATTTATTTTTTACAATATATATATTTAAAATATGTAGAAATATAAGAAAAGTAAAAAAAGAAAGCAAAAATGTAAAAAAGAAAAGAAAAAAGCACTCAAGGCCTGTTATCCCCGCTGGCCCGGCCCATTATTGCGGCTGTTTGTCGCGAGGCTGCAGTACATCTCGACGCAAGACATAGTCGCACCAGCGGTTTACTCAAAAAAAAAAAATTCGCACCCGCGGATTAGCGCCAAATAGAATTTTCCTGTAAATATCTCGCTTTTAGCGAGTTGTATCCGCATAGCCCATATTGGACTGACCCACAAAAACAGCGTCCTGCGGCTAGGCGCACTGCCCCTTTAATTTTTCTTTTCAATCATTAATCTAGTGCGCATGGTAGAATCGCTAAGTAGCGATCTCTTGTACGTGAGTATGCAAAAAAGTTTATGTGTATGTGACCTTCTCTTAGAAATGGAATTAGATAAAAATATAATTTCCACACCTTGACTAACAAAACAACATAGAATTGACCTAAACTATTTTTTACTTGAACCTATATAATATGAAAATATTAATCTATACAAAAATAAATGTGCATATGTCTTTTATGAAAATTATTCTACCAAAACACACAAAAAAATTGTAAAAAAGGTAAAATTGGAAGTATGTACCATGCCTCATAGAAAAATGTTCAGCTACACAAAGAAAATGTTCCATGACTCAATAAGAATGTTCTCCAGATCACAAAAATGTTGCGAGGAAGAAATGTTCATGCATTTGAAATATGTTTTGTGTATGAAAACAATATATCAAAACTGTTCCGTATTCAAATAATGTTTATTCTGTATTAAAATAATTCATGTATTTGCGGAAAATGATCATGGAACAATAAAAAATAGTAATCATGTACTGAACAAATGTTGATGATGAATTAAAGTTCTTACCATTGATTTGAAAAAAAAAAGTCATCGTGTGTTTGAAAAATGTTAATTTTATTAAAAGAAGTGTTTACACTTTTTAAAATTGTCCATGCGATAAAAAGTGTTCATGCATTCTAAAAAAAGTCCAAAAAAGAGTTCACATATTCTCAAAAAAAAAAATTATAAATTTAAAATATATGGGCATTATTAAATAATTTATATTTCATTTGAAATTTAGAAAACACAAATAGAATATGGAAAATTTAAAAAGGAAAAAAAACCAAAAAAAAGGCATAAATATAAAATTCACATATTTTAAGCAATGAATATTTTTAAATACACGATGGATAATTTCGAGATACACAGTGAACACAGTATGTGTTGAACATTTTTTTAATATGTTTTGAATATTTTCAACAGCACGTTGAACTTTTTTCAAAATACCCAATGAAACTTTTTAATTTATTCTATAAGCATGTTTCAAAAACACTATAAAAAATAACAGGAAGACAAATGGAAATGGAAAGGAAAGGAAGACAAAATAATAGAAAAATGAAAAGAAAAAAAGGAAAAGTAAACCAGGAAAAATAAAAAGAACTGAACAGAAAAGCGAAGAAAGATTTGATACTAGGAGCAAGTTACGGATGATAAAACAAACAAATCAACTGCACACGAGCTGAGAGCGTACACATTGAAAGGAAAAGATTGCTGCATAGTGGGCTGCGGCCCATTATCGAATGCATGAAGGCTAGTGCGAGTTCAGACTCGCCCTAGGCGATATATAGCTTGCGTGGTTTTCCTTGGCATTTGAATACAAATATGCCCCTGAAAAATAAAGATTCAAGTTTCATCGATGTGACATCCCCAGGTATTAAGCACAGTGATCACCTATTAATCATGCCAAGTCATCAAGTTGAACAGTGCTTGATCATCATTGCATCATACCTCATTTCAAAATTCCAAATCAAATTGAAATTCAAATTTAAAGTGAAAATAAAAGTTGTTAAAATTTGAAACTAAAAATGTTGATAATGCTGCAAATAATCCAGAGGCATTTATAAAAATATAAGCAACAATTATTGAAATAGTTAAATGACCATAACATCCTAAAACAAAACAAAGTCAGCAATATTTAATACATTTTTATTTAATTAAAATTCATATGAAATCATATTGACTCCAAACCATTTTATGGTTGTACATAATATTGCACTGTATTTATTTGGCTAGATCACATATTTTACAAAACTTAATTAGTGGCCTAACTAATTGCAAAACAGAAAAGGAAAATAAAAAAAAACAAAAACAAAAACCCCCGCCCCACTAGGCCTCGGCCAGCCGGCCGGCCCAGCCGGCCCACGTCGCCCCCTTGGCCTATTTAGGCCTCTCGCTCGCCAGCTACCCGAAACCCTAACCCTCCCCCGATCCCCTTTCTCCCCGTCACCCCGACCCGTCGTCGTCGTCGCCGCCGCCTCGTCGCTCGTCGCCGTCCCCGACCTCTTCCCCGAGCCGCTACCTTGTGCCTCGCCGCCCCGAGCCCCTGCAACGGGGTGAGCAACCCCCTTCTCTCCGCGCTCTCCCTCGCTCTACCCGCGCGCCCGTGCTCCCGCGCGCTGCCGCTGCCGGCCTCGGCGGCTGCCGCCGCTCGCCGGTCGTGCGCCTCTCCCGCACTGGCCGCGCACCCGCAACCCCGCGCGCGCCCCACCTCGCCTCGCGGCCTGCGCTCGTCGGCCTCGCCCGCGCTCGCCGCGCCGCCGCTACCGCTCTCTGCCTCGCACGCTCGCGCGCCGCGCCGCGCTCGCCCGCGCGCCCGCCTCCCCACTGTTGCCCGCGCCCGCAGCCACTCGTCGCCGCTCCGCTGCCGCTCGCCGCGCCCGGCCCTGCCTGGCCCTCGCGCGCCTCGCCGCCGTGCCGCGCCCGCTCGCCGTCGCTCGTCTCCGCCCGCGCGCGTACACGCGCGCTGCCGGACACGTCCGGCCCCTCTCTGTGCCCGCGCGCGCACGCGATGCGCGGACATGTCCGGCCCCCGAAAGGGCATAGTCCGGACATGTCCGGCAGTAGCCACTGACCACTGGGGCCCACCCCCTTTATCTGTTTAGAACGAAAAAGAAAAAGAAAAAAAATAAATAAAAATAAATAAATAACTAAATAAAAGAAAAAAATTAAAATAAATAAATAAATAATTAATTAATTAATTAACTTAATTAATTCTGTTTAATTAAACTAATTATTAATTAACCTAATTAATCTATAATTAGATTAATTAAACCCTAATTTACCTAATCAGACGCTGACAGGTGGGACCCGCATGTCAGGGTTGACTTTGACCAGTCAAAGTTTACTGCTGACGTCACAGAATATGACTACGATCAGAAAAATATGACGATTCCGAATATGCACTACATTCACCTGTCACGTGCCTCTATCATAGCGAACATGAAACCGTCCCCTCCGTTTCATCTGACCGAAAATGCCAAACTTCGGGAAAACATTCCCGGATGTTTTCCCCCTTCACCTGTAACGTGTAGTACTGCGATAGGTCACCCCTAGCACTGCGTGTTGTCATGTCGTATATCTGTGTTACATCTGTGTGCTTTGTATTTATTGTTTCTTCCCCCTCATTCTCTCCCGATAGCCGCCGAGACCGCCGCCGACGCAGTTGAGTACGACGACGCTCCGGACGAGCAGCCTTCTGCCGACCAGCCTATCTCAGCAGAGCTTCCAGGCAAGCAAACCCCCTTGACGCATGCCTATATCACCTATTCTCTCTTCCTCCTGCTTGCATTAGAATTTACTACTGCTATTGTTTTATCCTATCCTGATGCATACCCTGTCCTTGTAACTGTTTTTGATACCTGCCTACTATCCGAGATGCTTAGTATAGGTTGGATGATAAACCATCTGGGACCCTCTTCCTTGCTGTAGTTGCTCCGCTTTAGTACTGGTGCCCCGATCGATGTGATCGAACGGGCTGAGAACAGCACATCACCGCACATTCCCCCTAGTTGTCCGACTCTGCAGAGCTGGCATCGAGTGCCGAGGGTGAAACCTCTTATCTCACTTCCGATGATGCCTCTGTAGAATAGCTATCCGGTTGTGAGTTACTGAGGGTGATTCCTCTTTCATCACCTCCGATAAAGCTACCGTCGTGCAACTCCTCGAGTGGGAATCCATCGAGGGGATTCCTCGGATTCCTTCTCGGTACTTGGACACACGGTTACTTTGACCTTTGTTACAGGCGGGTCGACCCTGAGGGGTACCCGCGGGGAAATATGAAGTCGGGTTTGCCAGGAGGGCACCCGCGAGTGATACTGTGGCGGAACGACAGGGCAGGCGGAGACCACCCTGATCGATATCCGTGAGTTACCAAGTCGAAGCGACAGGAAGTCTGATCGTCTCTGCGAGTTACTAAATACGCCTAACGGATTTGGGTAGTTGATCTGAGTGGGTCGTTGGCCCTATACGCACTACCACCACGTGGGATAATGGTTATGGGACCCTCTACGTCGTACGTTTTTCCCGAAAGCTCTTCAGACGTCACAGCTCAGAGATGCGGGCTAGTTGGGGTGGGCTGGTTACGTCACTGGTGTATTCAGTGTCCCGCCTGGGCCCCGACTACCCTCGCAACGTGCAGGAGTGCGAAGGGCGATGGCCCAAGACCCCTTCGTGCTTAGGATTTAGACCGGCGTGCTGACCTCTCTGCTGAGCTTAGGTAGGACGTTGCTTCGTGTCGATTACCCGAGGCCGGGTATTACCCAGCAAGTGTATCCGGCTAGATGTAATCGAGCGTGTTGGGTAACAGTAGTGCACCCCTGCAGGGAAGTTATCTATTCGAATAGCCGTGTCCACGGTAACAGGACGCTCAGTGTTGTATCCCGATCTATTACTACTATTTGAACTGGATTTATGTTAATTAATTGTAAGCTCCGGGATCGCTTTCTCGCAGGGAGTCGAGGAAGGATCTCTGGGCTTGCTCCAACATGCTTGTTAATTTAAACATGCTAATCTGCTCTCTTCTAATGCTGCAAGATTGCTTCAAGATGCTAGTCTTCGATAGGCTAGGCTTCTCCCCCTCTATTCTAGCATTCTGCAGTTCAGTCCAAAGGCATAGCCCCATTCCTTTGATACAGATGCATATTAGAATAGATCAGATGTCAGTCTTGCGAGTACTTTGGATGAGTACTCACGGTTGCTTTGCTATTCTTTTTCCCCCACCCCCGATACTTGCGACCAGATGCCGGAGTCCAGGAGCCAGACGCCACCACAGGTGACTACTACCAGGAGAGTCCCGGAGGCCACTACTACTACGTTGAGCCAGTCGACCAGGAGTAGTTTGGAGGCTCCCAGGCAGGAGGCCTTGCCTCTTTCGATCAGAGTCGTTGTTTGTTTTCGCCTTCTTAAGGCATCTTGTTTAAGTTTGTGTCTGTACTCAGATACTATTGTTTCCGCTGATGCTTGTATGACTCGAGCTTATGTATTCGAGCCCTCGAGGGCCCTGGCTTGTAATATTAAGCTTGTATGCCTTTTAATTGTGTTTAGAGTTGTGTTGTGATATCTTCCTATGAGTCTCTGATCTCGATCGTGTGCATTTGCGTGTATGATTAGTGCACGGTCGAGCAGGGGCGTCACAAGTTGGTATCAGAGCCGGCTGCCTGTAGGAAGCCCCCTTCCGATTCCTTTTTCGAAGTTGAGTCTAGACATTGAAAAACTATTTTACTAACAGTGTTGTGTGGCTTACGGGCCCACGATGCACATGGATGGGATTAGGATCTTTTATTCCTCTTCTATACTCTGGGACTCCGAATTCTCTTCCTTTCGGGTTAAAATGATTTTGCTAACTCTGACACTAGGGTCTCGTAATCACATTCACCCAGAGAGCTGGATTATCCGCAACTAATCCTTTTCCTTTGAACTGGTTAATCTGATAACCATCTTTTCTTTTCCATTGGTCTGTTTAACCTTTCTGGTAATTTAGCTTTTATCTGAGCAGTGATAATTTCCAGCTTAAGCTAACACCCCCAAATGATTATCCTCTGACGTGCCTTACTATCATGGCCGTGCAAGATGTCACTGCCTTCCCACTTTTAACCACACCACCCACAGTTCCACAGGATCGAAACCTGACTCTCCTGTGCGTCCATGATTCACTGGTTTTCTCCGACGCTGATGTAGCATATCGCTATGTCACGTTGTTGTATCCCTCCACCGCGTGCCTGCGTGTCGCCTAGTATGTCTAGCTGTTTAAGTTTCCGGACTTATGCTGTCCGCATGTAACCGACTTGTCTATGGACATGTATGTCTTAATTGACTACTGTTATGAATCTATTGCACTACTTGTCCATTGTCGTGTTACATCGTGCTGTCTCTGAACACTTGCAGTGGTTTTTACTAAGCTACCCCCTGTTAAATTTTAGCAGGATGGTTAGACCAGGTGCTCGTGGCCGTGGTCGTGCCAACGATCCACCACCACCGCCAGACTATATGGCAGCTATGATGCAGCAATTTGAAGTGAACCGTCAATTCATACAAGGCATCATGGCTCAGTTTCCACACCAGAACCAGAATGCTCAGAACCAGCCACCTGCCCCAATAACTCTGCAGGAGTTTGTCCGTCTCAACCCTACTACTTACCGCAACTCTGAGCAACCACTGGATGCTGATGACTGGCTTCGCGACATCGCCTATGAGATGGAATCTGCCAGTGTCACCCCTGATAACCTTGTCACCTTCGCGACCTACTTTCTGAAAGGCCCCGCTGCTCAATGGTGGTCCACCCACAGGCGTTCACTACCTGAGGGAACAGTCATCACCTGGGTCGAATTTCAGACTGCTTTCCGTGCCCGTTACATTCCTCAGGGAATCATGGACCGGAAGAAGACAGAGTTTCGCAACCTCATTCAGGGCAATAGGAGTGTCGAAGCTTATCAGCGGGAGTTTCTTAACCTGTCCCGCTATGCTGAAGAAGACATCCCAACTGATGTTCGTAGACAGGAGAAATTCCGTAGTGGACTTCACCCAGACCTCAAGCTTGCGCTTGCTGCTCAAGGCTTCACCGACTTTGCCACCCTCGTGAACAAGGCCATCCTGGTTGAGACCGCTCAGATGGAACACAGGAATACCATCAAGCGACACCATGCCGTTGGCTCATCTTCGGGCTCGTCATCGCAGAAGCGTCGTATCTGGATTCCTCACAGCATGTACCATCCAGCTGCCCCTCCTGCTCCCCATCCCAGTGATGGGCTCTGCTTCAAGTGTGGCCGTCCAGGTCACCGTTCCAGAGAATGCCCACACAATCAGAATCAGCTTGCACTTCCCTCTGCTGGTCGTGGTCAAGCTTACCATGTTGATCTGAATGAAGCTCAAAATCAGCTTGCTACCGTGAACGGTACTATCCTTGTTTACTCAGTACCACTTACTGCTTTAATTGATTCAGGTGCATTGCATTCAATTACGCTAAAATCCTTTGAATTCACGCATGACATTAGTTGCACCGTCCGTAGTGGGAAATTCTTCCGCGGGCCCATGCCAAGCTTCCTTGGTATGAATAACCCGGCCTTCTCCTTTCTACCTCTTAATTCTCGGGACGAGAATTTCTTTTAGAGGAGGAGAATTGTGACATCCCCAGGTATTAAGCACAGTGATCACCTCTTAATCATGCCAAGTCATCAAGTTGAACAGTGCTTGATCATCATTGCATCATACCTCATTTCAAAATTCCAAATCAAATTGAAATTCAAATTTAAAGTGAAAATAAAAGTTGTTCAAATTTGAAAACCAAAATGTTCATAATGCTGCAAATAATCCAGAGGCATTTATAAAAATATAGTCAACAATTATTGAAATAGTTAAATGACCATAACATCCTAAAACAGAACCAAGTCAGCAATATTTAATACATTTTTATTTAATTAAAATTCATATGAAATCATATTGACTCCAAACCATTTTCTGGTTGTACATAATATTGCACTGTATTTATTTGGCTAGATCACATATTTTACAAAACTTAATTAGTGGCCTAACTAATTGAAAAACAGAAAAGGAAAATAAAAAAAACAAAAACAAAAACCCCTGCCCCCTGGGCCTCGGCCAGCCGGCCCACGTCGCCCCCCTGGCCTATTTAGGCCTCTCGCTCGCCAGCCACCTGAAACCCTAACCCTCCCCCGATCCCCTTTCTCCCCGTCACCCCGACCCGTCGTCGTCGTCGCCGCCGCCTCGTCGCTCGTCGCCGTCCCCGACCTCTTCCCCGAGCCGCTACCTCGCGCCTCGCCGCCCCGATCCCCTGCAACGGGGTGAGCAACCCCCTTCTCGCCGCACTCTCCCTCGCTCCGCCCGCGCGCCCGTGCTCCCGCGCGCTGCCGCTGCCGGCCTCGGCCGCTGTCGGCCTCGGCCGCTGCCGCTGCTCGCCGGCCGCGCGCCTCTCCCGCACTGGTTGCACGCCCCGCCTCGCCTCGCCGCCTGCGCTCGTCGGCCTCGCCCGCGCTCGCCGCGCCGCCGCTGCCGCTCTCTGCCTCGCACGCTCGCGCGCCGCGCCGCGCTCCCCCACGCGCCCGCAGCCGCTCGTCGCCACTCCGCTGCCGCTCGCCGCGCCCGGCCCTGCCTGGCCCTCGCGCGCCTCGCCGCCGTGCCGCAGCCGCTCGCCGCTGCTGCGCCCGCTCGCCGTCGCTCGTCTCCGCCCGCGCGCGTACACGCGCGCTGCCGGACACGTCCGGCCCCTCTCTGTGCCCGCGCGCGCACGCGATGCGCGGACATGTCCGGCCCCCGAAAGGGCACAGTCCGGACATGTCCGGCTGTAGCCACTGACCACTGGGGCCCACCCCCTTTATCTGTTTAGAACGAAAAAGAAAAAGAAAATAAATAAATAACTAAATAAAAGAAAAGAATTAAAATAAATAAATAATCAATAATTAATTAATTAATTAACTAATTGATTAATTAACTTAATTAATTCTGTTTAATTAAACTAATTATTAATTAACCTAATTAATCTGTAATTAGATTAATTAAACCCTAATTAACCTAACCAGGCGCTGATAGGCGGGACCCGCATGTCAGGGTTGACTTTGACCAGTCAAAGTTGACAGCTGACATCACAGTGACGTCAGCATGACGTCATCGTTTACTATTCTGGATAATTCTAATTTAAATATTTAAATAATTTCATAAAATGATTAAAACTTTGAAAATCATATAAATTAAACCGTAACTCGGATTAAAATAATTTTTATATGAAAAACGATCAGAAAAATATGACGATTCCGAATATGCACTCCGTTCACCTGTCACGTGCCTTTATCATAGCGAACATGGAACCGTCCCCTCCGTTTCATCTGACCGAAAATGCCAAACTTCGGGAAAACATTTCCGAATGTTTTCCCCCTTCACCTGTAACGTGTAGTACTGCGATAGGTCACCCCTAGCACTGCGTGTTGTCATGTCGTATATCTGTGTTACATCTGTGTGCTTTGTATTTATTGTTTCTTCCCCCTCTTTCTCTCCCGATAGTCGCCGAGACCGCCGCCGACGCAGTTGAGTACGACGACGCTCTGGACGAGCAGCCTTCTGCCGACCAGCCTATCTCAGCAGAGCTTCCAGGCAAGCAAACCCCCTTGACGCATGCCTATATCACCTATTCTCTCTTCCTCCTGCTTGCATTAGACTTTACTACTGCTATTGTTTTATCCTATCCTGATACATAGCCTGTCCTTGTAACTGTTTTTGATACCTGCCTACTATCCAGGATGCTTAGTATAGGTTGGATGATAAACCATCTGTGACCCTCTTCCTTGCTGTAGTTGCTCCGCGTTAGTACTGGTGCCCCGATCGATGTGATCGAACGGGCTGAGAACAGCACATCACCGCACATTCCCCCTAGTTGTCCGACTCTGCAGAGCTGGCATCGAGTGCCGAGGGTGAAACCTCTTATCTCACTTCCGATGATGCCTCTGTAGAATAGCTATCCGGTTGTGAGTTACCGAGGGTGATTCCTCTTTCATCACCTCCGATAAAGCTACCGTCGTGCAACTCCTCGAGTGGGAATCCATCGAGGGCGATTCCTCGGATTCCTTCTCGGTACATGGACACATGGTTAATTTGACCTTTGTTATAGGCGGGTCGACCCTGAGGGGTACCCGCGGGGAAATATGAAGTCGGGTTTGCCAGGAGGGCACCCGCGAGTGATACTGTGGCGGAACGACAGGGCAGGCGGAGACCACCCTGATCGATATCCGTGAGTTACCAAGTCGGAGCGACAAGAAGTCTGATCGTCTCTGCGAGTTACTAAATACGCCTAACGGATTTGGGTAGTTGATCTGAGTGGGTCGTTGGCCCTATACGCACTACCACCACATGGGATAATGGTTATGGGACCCTCTACGTCGTACGTTTCTCCCGAAAGCTCTTCAGACGTCACAGCTCAGTGATGTGGGCTGGTTGGGGTGGGTTGGTTACGTCACTGGTGTATTCAGTGTCGTGCCTGGGCCCCGACTACCCTCGCAACGTGCAGGAGTGCGAAGGGCGATGGCCCAAGACCCCTTCGTGCTTAGGATTTAGACCGGCGTGCTGACCTCTCTGCTGAGCTTAGGTAGGACGCTGCTTCGTGTCGATTACCTGAGGCCGGGTATTACCCAGCAAGTGTATCTGGCCAGATGTAATCGAGCGTGTTGGGTAACAGTAGTACACCCCTGCAGGGAAGTTATCTATTCGAATAGCCGTGTCCACGGTAACAGGACGCTCAGTGTTGTATCCCGATCTATTACTACTATTTGAACTGGATTTATGTTAATTAATTGTAAGCTCCGGGATCGCTTTCTCGCAGGGAGTCGAGGAAGGATCTCTGGGCTTGCTCCAACATGCTTGTTAATTTAAACATGCTAATCTGCTCTCTTCTAATGCTGCAAGATTGCTTCAAGATGCTAGTCTTCGATAGGCTAGGCTTCTCCCCCTCTATTCTGGCATTCTGCAGTTCAGTCCAAAGGCATAGCCCCATTCCTTTGATACAGATGCATATTAGAATAGATCTGATGTCAGTCTTGCGAGTACTTTGGATGAGTACTCACGGTTGCTTTGCTATTCTTTTTCCCCCCATACCCGATACTTGCGACCAGATGCCGGAGTCCAGGAGCCAGACGCCACCACAGGTGACTACTACCAGGAGAGTCCCGGAGGCCACTACTACTACGTTGAGCTAGTCGACCAGGATAGTTCGGAGGCTCCCAGGCAGGAGGCCTTGCCTCTTTCGATCAGAGTCGTTGTTTGTTTTCGCCTTCTTAAGGCATCTTGTTTAACTTTGTGTCTGTACTCAGATACTATTGTTTCCGCTGATGCTTGTATGACTCGAGCTTATGTATTCGAGCCCTCGAGGCCCCTGGCTTGTAATATTAAGCTTGTATGCCTTTTAATTGTGTTTAGAGTTGTGTTGTGATATCTTCCCGTGAGTCTCTGATCTCGATCGTGTGCATTTGCGTGTATGATTAGTGCACGGTCGAGCAGGGGCGTCACAATCGAAAATCCGTAGCATTGTTGTCGGGGCCGGATTTCCTGGACATGATATCCCAGAAATTAACCCCTCGTGTTGTCACCAGCCCAGGATTACTGTTACTGGTGGACACGTCCTTGTTACAGATTACCAAGCAATTACAAGAATTGGATACAAGACAATAAAGGTCTAATGATACAACAATGATTTCTAGTGAGGTTGACGGAAGCGACTCGTGGTTCTCCAACGTCGATGGGGATCCATTCCCACAGGAACAGCTGACCCGGATAATACATATCCCGCGTGGCTGCTATCCTAGGCTCCACATGGACGTCGTTGTGGTACTCCTCGTAGATATCCTGACCTGGCCAATTAAATAGCCAGGGACAAGCCTGTGAGTACGTTTGAATGTACTCGCAAACATAATGAACAAAAGATATACCGAATGCATATGATCATGATGGGTTAAATAATATGCTCATGCTGACTGAAATTTAAAACATGGCATGCTAAATATTAATACGGTGCTGAAAAATAAATATGAAATGTTAGTGACAAACAAAGAAAGTTAAAAGTGGACAATCGGGCGAGACTGAACCGCCCGAGAATCCAAAAGAAATGCCAAACGGGTGTCTAAAAGAGAATCGGGCGAGACAGACCGCCCGAGAACTCAAGCGACGCCACGAGAGGTCTTGAAAAGAAATGCCAGTCGGGTGTCTAAAAGTGACGCCACGGTAGGTCTTGAAAAGAAATGCCTAACGGGTGTCTAAAAGAGAATCGGGCGAGACAGACCGCCCGAAAACTCAAGCGACGCCACGAAAGGTCTTGAAAATAAAACTGGATGCCCGGGGTAGTCTAGCCAGCCCCTGAGACACTCAGGAAAATAAAATAAGAGAAACGGGTTAGTCCATAATAATATGCATAGTAATAATAATATTCATAACCATAATCTTCATGATAACAAAAATATCCATGATAGCGTTAGTGATGAAATAATAATATCCTGCAAAATATTTGATGTTCAAATTATTTATTTTCCTCTGGAGACCGACACTAAGACCGACACTTGACCAACCCAGACTGTAGTCCTTAACCGCGAACACGGCTATTCGAATAGATATAACTCTGCAGAGGGTGTACTCTTTACCCACAAGTAAAGGATTTATTTAGCCAGCACCGAGACGCTGACTAATTCCCATTACGGCCTTTGGGTTGAAAACACACCTGACTAGCACACACCAGCTTAACTCACCAAAGCCAGGAATCACCCAAGGCAATGATAAAGTAAAACTCTAAGTGGGAAGGCCTCATTCAACGGCCTCCAATAGCATGGGATCACAATATTTATATCGGCGCGCAAACAGGGGTGCGACCCCACTCCGGCTACAACCGGAGACACCCATGCCCCCGGACCAAGTGACATGCCTACCATGGGCCAATGGTATCTTTCACTATGGCCTCTCTGTACGGTGTGTGTAGGAAAAGGGTTAACAACTTACTGAACCGTACCCTACCTACGGCAGGGACATGTGGCAGCACGGATCAAGTATGGGGGTTACCGGAACAAGACTCGATCTATGGTCGACTCAGGAGGTTTAATTTTTCCCTGCAATGGTTAGCACAACATATTTCCTCGGTAATACCCAATAGGGTCACTAGCTGGCATGTCCCAACATGCCCTCACTGATCATTCTCGTCACAACGAGATTTCAGTTTCACGGTCACGTTTCTCGTGACTGATTCTTTCCTGCAGATTAGTCCAGACCAGCACAGGCATATGAAAATAATCATGCTCACTTCCACATCATGGAGATATAATATTAACCAGGGAGCGTACATGCATGGCTAGCAATATGCAAATTTTACTCGAATCCATCCTACCCATAATTCAATTATTCTTGCAAACAAATTACCATGCATTCACCATATCAAGTGTTCAAGATGCTTGCCTTGATCATGCAGAAATATTGGGTGCACTCCAAAAGTTTTGAAAATTCTCTTCCCTCCATTATTCCTATTTTCAAAAATATTGCAATTACCACATAGAACTAAAACAGTATTAAAAATTTGTTTGGAAAATTTTCAAATAAATACTAAAATAAACTAGATGAAAAATTAGGAATTTCAGAAAAAGAATCAAATTATTTGGAGTTCATATGATTTACCTAGAGAATTTCTAAGTTGAAATAAATAAAGAAATAGACTATTTAACAGATCTAGTAGAGAAAAAGTTTAGGAAAAATGTTCACCCTAGCTATATTAATAGAGAATGATTTTAGAAGTATTTATAAATTTGAATCATCAAATTTGTATTTGAAAATACTGCTGTGGAATTATTTGAAACTTTCTGAAAAAGAAAAGGGAAAAGGGCAGAGACGCGCCCTGAGCGCGATTTAGATGGATGGCGCCACTGGGCCGAGCACAGTTGCTCGGCTGTGCGGAGGGGTAGCCGACGTCAAAGACGCCTTCGGGTTAAACGCTTTCCAGAGAAGAAAGTGTATTCACTGGAATACGCTTCCACTCATAGCCGCGGGCCGTGACTTCCAGTCACTGACGAGCGGGTCCCACAGGTCCACCAGTCAGGTTTGACTGGTCAGTCGCGCGCCTTCTCCCGCAGCAGAACAGGGGCGGGGATTCCGGCAAAGCTCGCCGGCGAACGGCGACGCCGTTCGGGGAGCCGAGACCATCGTCGTGCTCAGAAGGGGGAGGCGGTCCTTCCGGTACCCGTCATGGCAGCCGGGGTGGATGGAGTCGCCGGCGGCGAGGTCCTCGGAGGACGGTGGCGTCGGGCAAGATGAGGTTTCCGTCTACAGCGGCTCCTGAGCCAAATTGACGGAGGGGATGGACTTGCGGGTATACCAGGAGGTGGATGGTGGAGAGATACGAGAGGAGGAAGCGTTAACTGCGTTGAGATCAACCGGAGTTCAGAGGTGACAGAGGCGGCCGGAGTTGGATCGGGGCGAGGCCATGGCCATCCCCGAGGCTAGCTAGGGCTCGGGACGGCCTCGTGGTGGTGGTGAGGGTTGGCCAGTGGTGCTATGTGGAGAGGAGGGGGCCAGGGTGGGGCGAATCTGACAGAGGCTAGGTGGCGATGGTTCTCGCCGGAGTGGGAGAAGAAGACCACTCCCGGTCAGCTGAGTGCTCCGGAAGCGAGCTTGAGGATGCAGGAGTGCTCCAGTTGATTGAAACGAGCTTGGGGAGGCCTTTTTATAGTTGTGCGTCGTCGGTCCCGTGGCTTACCGAGGAAGGTCCATGGCGGGGGCCATTGATGGTGGCAGTTGAGGCCGTTGGGTGGCCGGTGAGGGTCGGTGGGGAGGTCAGCGGGGTCGGCGAGGACGGTGGCCGCCCGCGGATGAGCTCGGGTGGTTGGCAATTAAGCGGCAGAGACGTGGCGGGGAAAGATTCGTCGGCGGCGATTTGGACGGCGGTGGTCGGCGGTGGCTGGTACTAGCGGACGAGGAAAGATGTCGGTGAGGCTCAGGGTGGTCCGGATGATCTAGCAGAGGACTAGAGCGAGTAGGAGAGGCAGCAGCAGAGAGGCAGTAGCTCGATGCCTCTGACTGCAATACACGCGCTCTGGACACGCACACCAGCTGCTCGTTGAATTGCCAATGCATCCTAGGCTTGTCCAATTGGGCTGAATTTTGGTATGGTGATGCTTACAAGAATGAAAAGGATTCTGGACAAGTTTTTTTGGCAGAAGGAGCAAATGTCCAGTGCAAGTTTAGGACCTTGCCAAATTCTGTCATGTCTGCAAGGTGCTTGATAAAATGCAAGAGCTATCTAGATAGCTTTGTTGGAGGTGAGATTTGGCAGGATGATGTCTCACTGGATGATAGAGATGATGGTGTTGTTGGATGGACAAAATGAGAAACTTGATAGTGCAAGTTTTGGAGAAAATCAGTTTTGGATCCAAACTTGGGGGATTAATTTGGAGGTCTTCCAGAAGGCAATTGGAGTTGATCTTCTGTACTTAAGGGTTTCTTAGGAAGGACTAGAGTTGGGAATAATTACAGAATTTTTGGAGCAAAGAAAAATAGGGTTGTAGTTGAAACTCAAAAATAGAACAGAACTGAAAAGAGGATGTTTCACTCAAAATTTTCAAAAGGCCAAGTTGGGTTTTTGCATAAAAGTGATATATAGGCATCACATGTCCTCTCATAATTTTTGTGGAATTTTTAAAGAATTAATTAAAATAGTTGTAGTGTAACAGAAGCATTTCAAGGTCTGAAAATGCTATTAAAATTATTATTTTAGGGAAAATTTTATTATGAAAATATTTCCTACTGTTATTAAAATATAATTAAAATGATTTAATAAAACTACCAAAGCCCACAATATTTTACAAAAATTTCTAAATGGAGGGAAGAATTTTGGAAAACAGAAAACATAAATTACTCTGAAATTAATAAAAGACCTAATATAATTCAAAATTTTATTTCTGACCAAATTTTATTTAATAAAAATATGGTTAAATTTTTTGGGGTGTTACAATTGTCCACAGATCAATCAAGATGAGTACTGACAGTCAATCAAAGAAAAAGAGATGAGTTCTGGTCGTCAATCAAATGAAAAAAATATGAGTACTAATTGTACAGCTTCCGTCTGAAAGACAAAATATTACAGGTTCAGATAAAGAAACAAAATTAACCATAACAAAAATCATTTGGGAGGCACAAGGGTACCCATGCAGTAGGATTCAACGGGGTTGGCAGCGCCGGCCGACCACGAACGCGAAGGCGGTGCCGGTGCCGATGCGTGGAGCCCAGTTTGACGGCTATCGAGGAACGCACAAAGAGCAAACTTTAAGAGGGGTGGATAGATGAACGGGTGGGGAACTTGGAACCTGCATGAGTTTTTTCGTTTCTTCAGTTTCCCACTAGTTCTCGTCTTTCTTCTTCCAGCTTTTCCGCTGGTTTTCTTCTTTCATTTCTCTTATTTGTTTTTTCTATTTTATTTCGTTTCCTTTGTTCTGTTCATCTTTTTTCCTTCCTATAGTTTTCAATACATTAACATTTTTGCAAACATGTGATGAACATTTTAACAAATACGTGATGATTTTTTTATATAAATACGTGAGTATTTTTTTCAACAAACTGGATAATGTTTTTTATAAATATGCGATGAAATTTTTTAATACGTGTTGAACATTTTTCAGATATGTGAAGATTCTTTTCTAACTACATGATAAACATATTATATATGTAATCAATAGTTTTTATTACATAATATATTTTAAAAATCATTAATAATTTCTTTTAGAATCTACATGATAACATTTTTTCCCAGTATTTGAATAAGATTACCAGAGATGGATTCGGCCTAGATCAAACATGTGTGGGCGATTCGTCCAGCAGGTGGGTTCTTATAACCACCCCTGCATTAGTGATTGTTTCAATTCAATTACAATCACACCACCACTCAAAATTCGTGTCAATCCTAGACTCGCCTTAAACGACGCTGGATAGGGGAGTGGGGAGGGGGCTCTTTTCCGCCTTTGGGTGTCTCATTTCGTCACATTAGGTCCAGACATGCCCAAAAGATGAATTCTTGTTCTATTTTGAAATTATGCGAAATGTCCTACCAAGGTTTAAGTGCCCGCACTCTCCTTAGGACAGTTGGGAAATTACTTTTAGGGAATATCGTTGGACAATACTTTCTAGACCCGTATCCTTAGAAGCATCAACGATCGTAGCCTCATTTCACATGCTAGGGAGGACTTGTCTCTAAGTAAGGATGCCGACAGTCGGAGGAGGGGGACTTGTCGGTGAGTAAGGGTGCCTAGTTGGAGGAGGGTGTCTTGCTGGCGTATTTTAACCAAGTCAACAAAAAATAGTGTCTAGGGGCGATGACCCACATGTCCATTGTGCCCGAGTAGACACCCGAACGGATTGAGTGTGCTATTACTTCGGAAGCTATCAAACCCATAAGCTAGCTCTTTGTAGATTAGATCTACGTCATTGTAATCGATCTTGTTTATCATCAAAGATACATAGGCAGAACACATGACTTTTACCCATCCGGGTCTGGACCTGGGTAAAACCACCGTGTCACCGAGATTCTTTTGGACGCCAATCATCTATCTACTTTTTCAATGATTGCGGTGCATTAGTTGTCAACACATTGACTAAAAAAACACTCACAACTTTCAACACAGACACGAAAGTAAGAACATTATAATTAATCTTGATCAGACACGACATAAAAATTGTTGATCACCGGTTCCACCCGAAAATGCAACTCAAAAGACATGTGCATCTAGTACCTAGCAGTTCGTAACCTGGCATGAGATCGATCGTTTAGTAGGATAAACTAAAGAGGGCCACTGATGGATTACGATTACCATGGATCATTCTTATAAGGTTATAATAAAACTTAGCGCCGATCAGAGCTTGTCAATGCGAACACCGAGGAAGAGGTCTTCGCTCTCGCTCCCAAAGTCCGGTGGCACCAGCAGGCACACCGGCGGCCCTCCACCGGGAAGATTGCCACCGCCGCTGCTGCTCGGCACCGTGGACTGACGACGAAACAAATTTTCCTCCGTGTTGCTGGCGACCTCAGCCCAGACCGTGGACCTGAAGCGGGGCGCCGTGCCCTCCCGCACGCACACCACCGAGACGGCGGTGGCCTCGCAGAACTCGGACAGGGTCACGAGGAACAGGCGCGGGTCGTTCTGCTCGACGAGGAGGTGCGTGCCGCGCCACGGCGCCGGCACGGCGATCCTGAACGGGCTCCCGTAGCCGACCTCCGTGACGGGCCAGGAGTGGGCGGCGGCGATGTGGTCGAGGAGGGCCGGCGGGGAGGCCCACATGCTGCAGCCGTGCCCCGGGCAGTGGCAGGGCGCGAAGGCGCACCGCAGCGCGTGGTCGGCGACCTCGTGGTACATGAGCTTCCTCCCGCAGCCGTCCGCCTTGTAGCAGCACGGCAGCTGCACGGCGCCCAGCGCGTCGTCCATGAAGGGGAAGGGGCTGTAAGCCGCCGGCGGGTCGCACGCCGTGCAGCGGTCGCCATGGCACCTGCCGCACACCCTGTGGCCGCCCTCGCACTGCAGGCAATCACTCAAATTAAGCTATTGTTTCATAACATCGATAGTGATGGAGAAGAATCACCAACTGGCTAGGCATGCATTACCTGGTGCACAGGAGGCCTGAGGGGAAGTTGGCATGCAAAGCAGAGATAGAAGAGCGGGTTCACCTCCGCGGCCACCCATGGAACCTGCATGGCTTCCTCCACCGCCAACAGGGCACCTTCGCCGCCTTGGCTCTTCCTCCTCTCTAGCCGTTCCTGCTTCACCTCCATGGTCTCCTCCTGGAGCCTCGATTTCTTGTTGCTCGGCTCGCCGCCGTTCTCCATGGTTGGGGCACAGGGTGGAAGTCAAAGCAGAAAATGGAACACGGCTCAACTTATGCACGCAGTAGAAGCCAAAGGGGTAGACGATGTGATGAGTGAACACGGTAGAAAACACTTTGTGGGGAGTTAATTGCTCCACACAATTACTATGCGCGTGCACTGGCGCTCCACACAAATTAAGCTATTGGTCGTAAGCATTAACTAGCGCGCAGCCCCAAATGCAGGCTTGACTCTTGTGAGCACAGCACACTCATGGGGATTCACTTCAAATACAAGTCTGCCTCGTACTTTTTGGGCCTATCTTTGTGATCAACAAAATATGAGTCATATATTTAAGAAGAAGAAAAACCCATTAGATTCATATACAAAATTACATGGCATCGCACACAAAATATATACTCCGGAGGCATATACAAATTGATGAGATCGCTTCCATGGACAAAATGTCCCTGGCAACTTTTCGAAATGGCTAACCAAGCACCGGTATGAGCGCGTGACTGGCCCATGACGTCAAACCAAGGAACATTCGTGAAGGGCCCCGATCGAATTTGAGGTGTTGCAATTGCGAAGCCCTATTCCAGAGAGTTTGCACTATAGAAAGGAGAGGGAGGACTCCCGTGCTAGAGGATCCTCTTGCGCTTCGCTCCACCCGCCAAGTTCCTCATCTGGAGCCAACATCACCACCACCACCACCATAGCAATTTCTCCATGTTTTTATTTACTCGAGATTCCTTCATGATCGAAGAGATAATACGATGGTTCATTAATTCATATTTAAAAAACCTTTTTGCGGCGCCTCTTGTTTGCGAGCTAACCACAGTGTGAGAGTAGTCTTCACAGCCCAGATGCGTGCTTCATACGGAATCCATGGTATGTTTATGTTACATTATGTTTATGCTATGACTTGGTATTTTTGTCTCTTCTTAATCCTAGGACACTGATACCCAATGCACCAAAGGTCGGCCCAGGGCCGGTCCTGAGTTTTCGGGGGCCCGGGCGAACCTAGAATCTGGGGCCCTTTAGTATAAACAGCAACAGAATAACCAATATATGTTATATATCAGATGTATAAAAAATCACTATAGCTATCTCTGAAAGCAAATGTCCCCTCAAAAAAAAAACAATTCTCTGAGAGCAATACTCATATCAAATTGCATACGCACATATCTTATAAAATTCTTATAAGATTCTGCGATGCATCACAATAAATCTCATCCAGTAATTTTAATGCATTATATACCAGATGCCTTTTACTAGGAGACATGATATGCTGAAATTTGAAGAAATAGTTGGTAATTCAAAACTAGCTAGAATCTACAAAAATACTAAATCAATTAATAAAATCTTACCAATTATAAAGTTGAACTCATAAATTACAAATGCATAAAGCCCAATAATATGTCACTTTCAGTGTTCAATCAGTCGACGATAATCAATGTCCTGTTGCAATAATGAAGACACGATCATCATCTATAAATTTTTAGAAATCCTTAAGGCACACGCTTGTAAGTTACCTTTTCTGATGGATTCATGCCGTGGCCGCGTCGACAGAGGGAGACTGCCGACTGCCACCGGGCGTCACTGTGGCTTCCTCGTTGTTGTTCGCCTGACCTGTTCCGAGCGGCCGCTGCGCCTGCAAGTGATACGATGACGCATTGACGCGAGAGGTGATAGTGTCCTGGGCAGGGAATAGTCGATGAAGTTAGGCAAGTCGATGGCGTTGTGGGTGATTGAGGGATTAGGAGTTTTTTGTGGATGATGGGAGATCGAGGGATTAGGAGTTTTTTTTTTGGATGATGGGCATCGTGACATCGAGGATTCAAACGACTTCCGAGTTTGCAAGGGCGTGCGGCGTTGAGGATTAGTGTGACTCCAAGCTAGGGAACGTGAGGGGCGTCGCGACATCAACGAGCCTTTGACCTTTTGCACACAACGCTCTTTACTTTACTTGTTTTTTTACTTCGGTCGAAACTTGTTTAGATCAGGCCATCTAGCTTCATCGCTTCATGGCTTTACACTTGGTGAGGATTCACCACTGTAGATTGCAATGTTGTTGTAGCGAAAACAAAAGGTGATTAGGCGGCCTTATAGGGAAGGTCGGCGTACATTGATAATATTGGCACAACGATGTTTTTCTTTAATATGTTCAGCCATCTAAATGGAGCACGGCCTATTCGTAAGTTATGAAGGCGTCGAGGGAGGTTTGTCGTAGAGCCGAGTCGTTCTCGGTTACTTCAACACCCTATCCAAATTTCTCTTCCTCGACGACGATTCGAACCGTTATTTTTGGACTCAACTCTAGCCCCCCCCCCCCCAGTTAATTCCCGTGAGAGAGAGTGGAGTACAAGCCCGTGGGGGTCTAATAATATATGCTTGGGGTCCTTCACAAATGACCAGGGCTACCCATGGTGGCGTTAAGTGGGAAGAGTATGATGGTAAAACTTGGTCCACTAGTGCATGGTGGACTAGTCAAAGGTGAAGGGTTGAAAGTTTGTGGTGAGCCATCTTTCTCATCCCTCCACCGTGATTGGCCTTTGGCTATTTTGACCTCTTCAAGTCTTGGACTAGTTTGCTTCTTGCATGCTTATTGACCTTGTCTTTTATTTTTCTCTTTTGTTTTGACTTGTCCACCATAATAATTGGTTTGGACTTCCGTCAATAACCTTGAGCTTGGATTGACTATCTCGAACTTTTGTTGACTTTCCATGTTTGGGATACGCAGGACCATCGGTATGATTAATTATTCTCATAACACTTACGGACAGTTCTTTTGCCACCTTAAATAATATGCCACCCCTACCTAGTTTCTCCCATAAGCCATCTCTCTTATTTGTTGGGGCTTCGAAGCCCCAACAAACTTAGTAGGCGGCTTATTTTTTAAGCTGGGGAGGGGCAGCTTATTTTTTAAGCCGCCCAAAAGAACTGGCCCTTAGTTTTCCGGTATGCACATCTTTATTTAGGTTAACCCGTCATATGTTTTAAATAGAGTTAATCTCACCATCAATACATGAACTTGCGCGGCGTTAACAGATACATACGCAAACTTAAAAACACCGTAAAAGTGGTCACTTAACTTTTGATGCGTTAACAATTTGGTACAAAACAGTGTGAAATAGTCTACCTGGCACGCCACGTCGTCAAGTTGCACACGGCATGCGTAAATTTTTTATGGAAAACCCCCTATTTAAAAGAATATATTTTTGTAAAGTCCTCAACTATAGGGCGAAACGGAATCTTGTAATAACGACCCCGTGTTACCATGAAGTAGCACATAGGTCAGATAACCCTTCCCAAACCCCTTGGTCTGTTCCCAAATCGACCAGAACTAAGGCAAGGTGACGGTGCGTTGGAGTTCAACGGCGGCAATCGTGGTGGCATGGAGCCGATCCTCCGGGAGCTTGGCGCCTACCCTCCGGAGTATGGTATGCCCTATATCCGGCGGCTTCCCTGGACACCATGGCAACTCATTGTCGTTAGGGCTTTTATTCGCACATGATGAGGTCATGTTCTCCATGATTTATGTGCGAAGATCAGATTTTGTCGGGAATAGTCTGCTTATACCCGCATTACATCTCCTCGACGATGATTTCGGCTAGGCCAGTTAGATGTTTTGTGTTTTCCATTCTAGAATAATTTATTCACAACTCTATGGCTAATTAGCTCACATTAAATTGTAATGTAGGAACGAGCTTATGTCAGCAATGCGAGACATCCTGACGAGGAGTCGTCTGTGCGCCAAGGTTGAGGCAGCGGCGCACGACGAGACGCTAGCTCCAGCCGGACACCTGCCTCCTACATCCTCCTTTGAGCCACTTTGCAACCAGGCATTTAGAAAATTTCAATGCAAGTTTGAATCACAAATACAAAGAATTTTCTGTGCAAACCTGCAGCACGAAGATGGGGCACAAATTGAAGCACAAACCGCTACATTAACCAACGAGACAATTTTTAAGCATTGCGTTACAAAATTCCATCATATTTCATCAACATATTCAACAGTACAAGTTTTCAACATCACACAACGCTGGTGACCACCCACTGCTCGGCCCACTGTTTTGATTTTCGGTTTGTGGTTTTTTTCTCCCCAGGCCAAGATGGCTGAATTTCGGCCATTTTCAATTATTTTGGCCGAAATTTGACCGAATTTTGGCTGAAATTTGACCAAAATTTGCCAAATTTGACCAAAATCTAATTTTTCGGCCAAAAGGGACTTTTCGCCTCAGACCGAGATGGCTGAAATTCGGCCGAAAATCAAATCGGTCAGCAACATATTTTCCTCAAGCTGCCACCGCCGCCGCCAGCGAGACCGCCTCTGCCTCGCGCGGACGATGTCCCAACGCCACAGCCACAACCCATGTCACAGCCACCAGCGAGACCGCCTCTGCCTCGCGCGGACGATGTCCCAACGCCACAGCCACAACCCATGTCACCGCCGCCAGTGAAATCGCCTCTGCATCGTGCGGACGATGTCCCAACGCCATTGCCGCCGCCCTCCTTTGTGACGCCGGAGCCATACAATGCCGACGTGCACGGCTGCCTGGAGCCCTCGACGGTGGGAGTGCGGGCACGGGCTTGGGGTTAGGGATTTGGACTCGGGTGGAGATTTGGGGAATGGGGAACCGAGGACCTTATAATGCACTTAAACATCAGGGGGTTTTGTGAGAAAAAAACAGCACCGGCACTTGATGACATAGTGTCCGATCTGGCAGCTACGGGACTATTTTGTACTTACCAAACTGTTACCCCGTCAAGAGTTAAGTGACCACTTTTATGGCTTTTTCAAGTTTATGTACTATGTATTTGTTAACACCGCGCAAGGTACTCCTACTTATGGTGATATTAACTCTTTTAAATATATAATAAAATGGTTTTATAATAGATAAAGATGACAACATATGGTAAAAATAAAGTTTGACTAACAACTAAGTTGATTTTTTTTTTGAGGGAACAACTACCTTAACTGTGTGTTAAGCTTGAATGTTGAAGTATGTACTAGTAGTAGACGTTTTGGGAACATAAAAGATATTAATGGTTGGTCAAATCTGAGTTTGAAAAAAATGTGAAGGGAGTATTGCTCTTGTAGGCTCACCAATTGAAGTTTTGCCACCCGAGACAGCTGACTGGTCTGCATTTTCCCCACGCCATCATGATGCCCTCTCTTCTCCCAAGAGTCTCACAATTCACTTCACGACCGGTCCACTTTCCTAGAGCAGGGAGGGCCACCCCTTCTTCCCACATGACCGCACATATTACCCCCTTCCGCTGAACTGCACTGGCCGGAGGGACGAAGCAGGCAAGCCAGGTTTTAGTCGGGAGGTGGAGCAAGTAAGTTTCCTGCATCTTATCTGTTGGTGATTCGTTCTTGTTAGATCATTTCTTTGAGACAAAGCCTGCATCCTTTCTTTCTGCTGGGGGTTTCCTATTAATCAATTTTACGTGTTTTTTGTATGGTTTCTCATCATTATGATCCACTTTGAAGATCCCAGTAGAACAATCATTTTAAGCTTTTTAAACATCACTGTTTGATTTTGAACCCAACACTACTAATACCAACAAGGGGGTCAGATTGCCAGAAAGATTGACAGGAGTAACAAGAACATTTCTAGATTTCAAAATTATTATTCTACCATTCAACTGAAGTTAACCTAGCTAGCCTATGACTTGGATCAGATTTGAAACTCCCTGAAATCTTTTTATTTGTGTATAGCAGCACTTTTTTTTCGCGTATAGTGTATAGCAAGAAGTTGACAGCCTCATTTACACCGTAAAATTCATCGGACATGTCGGGAAAGAAGAAGGGCTAGAGTTCGCAAAACCAAACGTTTTGGAATCTATAGACTAAACTATGAGAACGTTTCTCATTAGCGGTATGAAAACCGCGTCAGTAGCTAGATTTGTCGTCAATGCTACACTGAGTTCTTATATGTTTTTTGCATGAAGAGATTTCACGGTAGAGATCTAAGTTAGAGCGCCTAAACTAACAATCAGTGAGGGAGATTACCCGCAAAAAAAAAAACAGTGAGGGAGATATATGTGCTTACCATTTAATACGCTATGCAGGAACATCTTATAATTCATTACTCACACATTTTCTATACCTATTTCAGGCTGCACAATGACAATAATAGACTTCATCGACGTGATTGATGATATTATTGACTTGAGCAGCGACGAGGAGAATGCTGAACCGGATCAAATCGTGACTCAGCCCCCGGCGACGATGCTTGATAGGCAGGAGGTGTTAGCCAAATCTAGTGATGGAAGGCAAGAGGATGCCGGGTGCGGAAGTACTGTACAGGCTACCACATGGTCCACATGTAAGGATAAAGGGCCTCTTGATACAACTGCGATCCAGAATTGCACTCCAATGACAGTACCATTTCAGAGTAATTATACTCTTCTCTATCTAATTTTCTGTTAAGTTGTGTGTTCATCATGAAAACAGTACATATCAAACAACCATTGCAACGTCAATCGCTGTTTTCAATTAAGAGTGACGACATGATAGAACCCTGGTACTCTGTAGTGAGAGGAAGGAGTACCAGTTAAATCTAACCCTTCGTTCAAAAGGGTACTTTAGACTTTTTGTCTTGCCGATGTGAATGTAATTTTTTTCTTCTTAATCTCGATTCTAATTCCCTCCCAAAGTCTCGCTCAAGCACTCGTTGCGGCCTCCATGATCAAGCACTCGTTGCGGCTTCCATGATCGAGCAACCATGCACGGCCATGGCTGCCTCCTTCCGCAGGCCACGCTGCATGCATCTACCGCCGCCAACACGCCTAGATGAAAACTTAATTGCAACCTTGGTCGCCGGCGAGGCCTCTCGGACATCCGCTTGATCTGACTACTCCACCGAATCATACTTATCTTCTCAGATCTAGTCCAGCAAGTAGTTGCATGTTTAAAAGCAATTATTTATTAATGTTCACCGCATTGCTTTTCTTTCGGGTTGTGCATAGTTGTAGAGGATGCCAAGTTGCCAACGATCGAGTACTGATTCATCGTGTGATTCTGGCCGAAATCCCCGGGTATTCCGCGCAAATGGATATCTATCCCATCCCGTAATTAGTGGAGAATTACATATCATCCTCTCACGTACCCATAATTAGCGGGGAAGTAAATAACAACCTCACGTAGTACAATATTTTGTCAGTCTCGATTACCAATTTACCCCTCAAATCAAGGTACTCCCGAACTTTTGGTCGTGGTACTCCCGGGTATCTATATTGGAGTACCAAACACTCATATCCGTTCGATTTAAGTAAATGGATGGCTCATATTCATTTGTGGGTACTGTAAAAGAACTCTGATAGAAATAAGTTGTTAAATCGCTGCAGGCCCCACTTCGAAGGATCATCCCTCATCACAGCTGGACCAGATTGAAAAACGGCCCTCTACTCAGTCCAGAAATACTATGACAGGTACCACGGCAACACCGTCCTCGGTTGCAGAGAAAGGGCCTCTTGGCACCACTGCAACACAGAATTTCCCTCCAACATCAATACCATTATCAAGTAATTACATGCTTCTTATCCCCATTCTTTGTTAAGTTGTGTGGTTATCTTGAAAATGTTGCATATCCACCAAACATTGCAACATCAATCCCTATTTTGAATTAACAAAGACAGCATGATAGAGATAAGTTGTTATCACTGCAGGTCCCACTTTGATTACTCCGAAGGCTCTGACATTTGAAGGAGATAATGGAAGGCTGCTGAGGAAGTACAGGAGACGTCCTAGGAAGAAGAAGAATTACCATACAGAAACACCTAGGAGAAGTCCTAGACTTGAAGGGAAGCATCAGGGTAGTAAAAGGCTGTTGTAGATCTGCCAGTCGATCGCAAGAGGCCCCGAATGCTTCAGCCGGCAGAAGAATCAACTGCCTCAGCAAGCAATGCAGAATCTTCAAAAACCCTCTCTATGGGCCTCGCAAACTAAGCTAAGTTGTCAACTGATCACTGGATATGATCCCCCATGAAACTATTTAATGTTGTTGGTCTAGTTTGATTCATGTGTCGTTAATAAACCACTGTCATCGCATTTTTAGTGATCAAAATTTTTATGTGTGATGGTTGCTCTCCTGCGGCCTGCGCCGTCTATCTCGGAACTATGTTTGCGTTTGCCCTCGACAACTTGGGTATATTGTGAAGTTATGGTATTAAGGTTTTACCTATGTGTGTTGTTCCTCACTTGCGTATCTCTTGAGGTTATGAAGCTCAGTTAACCATGAATGGGTAGCAGGGCTTGTACATGCTTGATTTATTTATTTTCCTATAATTTCTGATAATTTATCATCGTTGAGGCCACTCCAAATTAAAATTTTGGAAACTCTAGTGCTTTTCCATTGGAAAAGGCAATTTAAATTTGTTGATACATGCACTCCCGTTCATGAAGTGACAATTCACTAATATTTTTTTCGATGAAGTGATAATTCTGTAACATTAGGCAACTAAGAAATATTCGCTCAGGAATCTTTAAGATTTTAGAGATTGTGGAAAACTGGGGAATCTTTTTATTTACTTGAAGAGAAATGTAGATTTGAATGTAGGCAGATGACAAACATCTTTCTGTTGCATACAATGTGGGTGATTGTTTGGTTAAACTCTTGATTTGCATGTCCATTTCTGCAATAGAATCTCTCTCCAAGCTTCTGCTTCCAGTTAAATGTCACAAAAAGATTGCTAACCTGTTTTGGATGAGCATTATCAGATGGTATTTTCAATAAACTTGGGAAAGGCACAAAGCCTCTGCAGTTTGGGACTTGAGAAACTAAGTAGCTGAAATTTGTGGCGAATGCGATATAACCAACAGGTTGAAAGTTGAAACTAATGGACTGAATTTGTGAAAAAATTCAAAAAAGATCTTATGGTTTGGTATGTGAAAGCCACATTTTACTTGTTTTCACAGATGAATTTACAACAAAAGTCAAAGCTTATATCTGACGCTATGTTGGACACAACTGTTGTTGATCTTTTCTTTTGAAAAGGGGGTAACCCCAGCCTCTGCATCATGTGATGCACACAACCATTTTATTAAACATAAAAGCTCCAAGTCACTGAGTACCAAAAGGTTTATATCAAAACACACCAGCATTTATGTGAAGCATGAACACAAACTTTGATCCTATGCCCCCAGTTTGATACACAACACCACACAACTTGACCCATCTCCGAGAGGGGGAAAACTCTTTGAAATGTGACTCTGTCCACATTGTCATCTTCGGTTTGAACTTGGAAGGTTCTTTGAGCATCAGCTCCAGCTTGCTCACAAAAAAAAAATGATCTAGATGCAAAAATGAAAAAAAAAATGATGTTAGTTTTTGAGTAGGATACATTTACATGCATCTTATTCATGCCAATCTGAAGAAAAAAAATGATTTATAGAAGCTTCTTTCATGTGAACAAAACATTGAAGAATCTGATCATGAGCAAGACGTTTCACAAAATGTATAATTTGCCATACATACTCTGCTGCAGGTCATAAAGAACAGAATAAATTTTGGTTCAGGATCTTCAGATTAACTTCAATTGGTTGCCCTTCACTCAGATCAAATGCAAATCAGTAGCTGCATTACTAAATAGCCTACAAAAACGTCTTCTAATTTGGGGCGGAGGTAGTACTATTTAGGCCATTTGTTCAGAACAAAGGGTGAAGCATTATATTCCTACCCTTGCTTAGCTACATATTACTGCTACCGTACCATTGCTTAGCTGCATTACTACTAAGTAAAACTGATCTAGTACTGATATTTCCTAAACAGCTTAACCAACAGATGCCAAAACAATCATATATATTCATACTAATCATGCATAGCCAGTAGTAATCCTTCCCTGCTTAGCTGCATTACCTCTGAACTTGTTACCATAATCTTGATTGATTAGGTTGATTAGCTTGTACATGTGTGGTTCGGACTTGCAGCGTGAGTCCATGGTCTAGTAGGTTTGCTAGTTTCGAACCATACATTCATACTCCCTCTGTAAAGAAATATAAGAGCGTTTCTTATATTTGTTTACAGAGGGAGTACTAATCATCTACCTTAGCGTGCACTAATCATATATACTAATCATCCATAACATGAACGAGATCAGACACATACTTCACTGCATCCTCCTGGGCGCCCTAGCCTGCGGTGTAGTTGACTTGGGAGCGACGGCGGCAGGTGCGATCAGATCAATCCGGACGCTGAGCGTGAGCGTGTCGCCGGAGAGCAGCTCCTGAGGCACCACCAAGAACATCCCCTGGCCCGACGCCGGCGCGCCCGTGGACAGCGCGTTGCTGCTCACCGGCGAGGCCATCAGGACAAGGTTGTATTTGTGGTCCTTGTCGTCGCCACGGCGCTCCATGGAGAGCTTGCACCAGAACCGGATCCCCGTCTCGGCCTCGCCGTCCTGCCTGACGCACATCAGCGACACGGCGGTGCCCGCGTTGAGCGGGCGGAGGGAGACGAGGAATACGCTGAGGTCCTCCTCCCCGATGAGCACGTGCCAGCCGTGCGACAGGGAGAAGCTCAGGTTCCAAGACCGGCCGTAGCCGACCCTGACCGCGGGGCGCTGGTGGTCGGCGGCAAAGTGGTCGACCAGCATCGCGCGGGAGCCCACGAAAGCGCATGCAGTCTCCGGGCAGGTGCAAGGCGCGCACTGGCACACGCGCTGGTGGTCCGCGGCCTTGTGGAACACCACGTATCGCTCGCAGCCAAACACCTTGTAGGGGCACGGCACCTTGGCGGCGCCGACCACCTTGTCCAGCTGGCCGCAGTGGGTGTTGGCACGGCTGCAGACGGCGCGGTGCCCGGCACGGCAGTAGTAGCACACTACGTGCCCTACGGCATCGCACTGCCACAGTAAACGCAACAACACCCAAGCCATCAGCTTCCAGGTCTCGTTTCTCACTTGCAAGTTTGTTTTAAGAAAAGGTGGATAACCTCCGGCCTCTGCATCATTGTGATGCACACAACCATATATTTATTCAATTTCACTTGGTCTAGATGATAGATCGATGGAAAAGATGACAAATGTCTTCCATCCACTTGTGCAAATAAAATAAAAATGTGATCTTCGCAAAATCTCAAAAAAAAATCCTCTCAAAAAATGAGATAGAATGAGGGTTTTCTGCTCTTTCATAAAAAGAATATGGTCTTCCATAAACTAGATTATAGATGAAAAATATGACAAATGTCTTTCATCCACTTGCAAATAAAATAAATGTGTGATCTTTGCTAAATCTCAAAGAAATCCTCTAAAAAAGTGAGATAGAAAGAGGGTTTTTTGGTTCTTTCAAAACAAAACAAAATCGTCGCTCTGGTGTGAGAGGAGAGATCACCTTGAACACAGGAGGTTTGAGGTGGAGGAGGCAGCCTTGGCAGTGGAGCAGCGTCACGTCCATCCTCACGTCGACCTGCGCCGGTGCCATGGATTCCGCGGCCACCAACGCATCCCCTGCTTCGCCTCCATCCTTCATCGTCACCTCCCCTTTCTCTGACTCTGACTTCACCTCCTCGGCACTCATCCTCCTGCCGTGGCTCTCCCCTTCCTTCATTGTTATTTCTGGTTGCAGTGTGTGTTTTAGTGGGGAAATAATGGAAGAGTGGTGAGGATGAAGACCCAAGAGGAAAACTAGGGCCGCCATTGCAGCAATGTTGGAGCCAGCAGAGCATACCCCAAAAGGAAAGATAGCTGCCAATAATTTGAGCATGCTAATAATATTCGTTTTGACTGTTCAAAGAACTGATCTTTAACATATTGCTATGTAGGTGGAGTTTTTATTTGGGATAATATAACTTTGGGTTCCACTTCAGTATACTCCTAATTAAATAAACGCTCGAGATTAAAACATACCCCTTCAGATGAGAGGGTATGATGATCCAGTTAAAAAGTAATTATTGCTTTACAAAACTAACAATTTGGGATATGCTCTTCCTAAATTTAATAGATGTAATGTGGCCTGACAAATTGCACCCTTAGTCGCTTGTCGTGCCAGAACAATTTAGTTCACAAACTTATAATTCACGAAACCACACAACTAATCTAATTTAGTCGAACTCGGTCAAGCTGAACGGTGGTGGCGGGCAGATTAACATGCCGGTCAAACTATGGTGATCTAATGTCATAGGATTCAGTAGGTGCCCCTGATTTACCTAGGCACGGTGATAGTACACATGATGGGCAAGCAGGCACGAGACATTAACTCAAACCCTCTTCAAGTGTAGCGGCTCAAGGCCAATATTAGGACTATCATCACTGCACTTATCGTCATGTCTTGCTTCAAGCGGTGGATTTCTATGGAAGGGGTAGAACCTGGAATTGCAGGACAGAAAAGGGATGAAGTGAAATACCCTAACACTACCAAAATAGTAAAAAGCATAATCCATCCACCACACACCCAGACACTATGTCCAAGTCTAGCAAGTATCAATTAGATCGCACAGGATCCTCACTGTCTATTGTTGGTTAACCCACCTATCGTACAATCTAGCATTGAACTATGTGCGTGAAGGCATAACACACGTTACAAAAATAACACCCTTTGAGAAGCACACTATACTCGAATCATGTGTGCTACATGGCAAACGATTGAGATAAATGAATTGTGTGCGATGACGAAGAGCATGGCACACGTTAAATAATATGTTCACTGTGTGCGAAGTTCCACACACGATTTGATGATGTGACCGGGTTTTACGACGAGACAACACGTCGTCTCACTTACCTCTCCGACTTCATCTACTGCAGGTCCATCCCAAACATCGTCCTTACCACCATGGGAGCATTAACGAAGACACCAGCCTACTGCCGGTACATGAAAGTGCAGTGCCGATGATGCACTAGAAAAAACTAAAACTTATATGGAACAAAGTAATAAACAAAATGAAAAATATGCTAGTTTCAATATATGGGACAACGACAGAGGTGGGTGACTTGGTTATTGGGCCAAAATTTCAATGCTTTGGCCTTGATCGATAGGTTTGTTTTTTTCAGTCACATTTCTTGAAGGTACAAAAATTACCTGTCCTATATGTAACCACAACAGAGAACAGACAGCCTGCCCAGGTGGCTGACACAATTATACTAGGCCTCCAACACCAGGTCGCAAGTTCAACTCCCACTCCATGGAGTTTCTCAAAAAAAAAAAAACTCCCACTCCATGGTAATGACATCAAGCGAGGTGACGTGTCCCATCCCTCCTTCCATAGCTTGGCGAGGTAGAAGACAAAGACTCGAGAAGCTTTACTTCAACTTCCATATACCAAACCACACACTTTTTACAGAAATTTCACCTTGCAGACTTGCAGCCAGAACGGCAAGAACATATAACTTTATGACAGCAGTTGTGTGCGGTAACTCCGACTGGATCTCCAGACCACATGAGACATGATATCATTTTTTTTTGTAAATGCACTAATTCAAAATAAACTCACAAGGAAATTGCTCAATATCCGTTTCTAGATTTGATGTTTTGTGAAATCATAATTGATTAGTGAGACGTAGAAAAATAACAAACCAAAGCATTTTTCAAAATCCGAAAATTCTATTCTAGTTCCTAGGTGTTTATATTTTCACCCAGCCTGCAAATCAACCAATTTTCCAAAATTGAAACATGCTGGTATTGTGGTACACGACTCACTCTAATTCTATACACCATATGTTCTAGTTCCTAGGTGATTATATTTTCACCCAGCCTGCAAATCAACCAATTGTTATTTTGAACTTTTAGACTCCGTTTTTAAAGATTCTGAAAGAGAAAAAAAGCCAAAAATCTACTCCCGACCTGTATGCCTTTTTCCAAGTACGTGAAAATACCACCTAAGAATATGCATGACAAAACAAGTTCAAAATCTCTTTTGAGATATTTAACTGGAAGCAGCAACTTGTCAGACATTATACGGCACAAATGCACATGAACATCAATAGTTCTGTAATCAGCTAAAACCCTTCACGAGAATTTTCCGTAGTTTCTAATTGGAAGCGTCAGAAATTGCTGAAGAAAGCAAGCGATTACAATCACTAGGCACTGTAGCATCATAACCTCAGTAGATAATCAAGTGATGAGCAACTTATACATAGTAAACCATAGTTACATAATTTTAAGAGATTCCCTAGTGGTTCGAGACAAAGGGCAAATTTAATTTTCTGAGATAGATGGGGCAACACGAGTCCTGAACTCCTGATCCTAAAATGCAACAATAGTGGTTCCGTAAATATGCATGAGACGAACTAGGGCAATGACAGTTAGACAGTTTCATAGAGGATCATATTCATTCAACTACCTTAGTTTGCAGGGTCGGTACAGAGGATCTTTGCAGAAGAACCTGCATTGTGAGTAGAGGCAGCTGATTCTTCTGCTTGCTCAAGCATGTGAGGGCTCTTGCAATCGGCTGTCAGCTCTTCCGCAGACTTGTTACGACACTTTTGATTCTCTTCAAGTCTATGACTTCTCCTAAGAGTACCCCCCGTGTGGTAGTTCCTCCTAGGTCGTTTTACCTTCACACTCACCAGCTTCGCATCACTACGTTCAGAGGACAGAGCCTTGGGAGTGGTAGAAATCGAGCCTGCAACAGGTCACTGTTAAGTTCAAATAGGAATTTGCTGCAACATTTGCTTGATATTGATTGTTTGCATGATAATCAAACAACTGAACTAACAAAGAGATAGAGAAGAATTTACTGGCGAATGGCGTTGCAGTTGGGGAGTGAGGAGAGTTCTGTGATACAGCCGTATCAAGAGGCGCTTTTTCCATACTCGGAGAAGATGTGGCGGCTACCAAAGCATTCCCGGACTCAGTATCATCTTGCCTTCCTTCACCAGCTGCGACAAATGCAGCCTGTGCATCTTGCCTTCCTTCACCAGCTAGGATAAAAAGAGCCTGCCTACCAAGCAACGTCGCCTTGTGCTGAACTGCCATGTGATCCTGTTTAACAGTCTCCTCGCTGCTCAAGTCAACAATAAAATCAATCACGTCTATGAAATCTATTATTGTCATTGTGTGGCCTGAAAGAGTAAAATTGTGTGACTAATGATTAAAGAAGAGTGGCGCTAGAATCAAATGAAGCTGAAACAATGTCTATCCATCAAACATTTCACCCCAAAGGGGTAAGGAACAAGAAAGTAGCAACTGGCTTCGTGTCCTCCCCGGCTCCGAGATGCTCCTGGCTTGGCGTCATCTGGGGTGTCCTCCCCAGCTCCGAGTTGCTCCTGGCTTGGCGTCATCTGGGACGCCGCGATCGGCGGATTCACCCCTGTTTCCGCCTTCCCCGGCTCCGAGATGCTCCTGGCTTGGCGTCATCTGGGGTGTCCTCCCCAGCTCCGAGTTGCTCCTGGCTTGGCGTCATCTGGGACGCCGCGATCGGCGGATTCACCCCTGTTTCCGCCTTCCCCGGCTCCGAGATGCTCCTGGCTTGGCGTCATCTGGGGTGTCCTCCCCAGCTCCGAGTTGCTCCTGGCTTGGCGTCATCTGGGACGCCGCGATCGGCGGATTCACCCCTGTTTCCGCCTTCCCCGGCTCCGAGATGCTCCTGGCTTGGCGTCATCTGGGGTGTCCTCCCCAGCTCCGAGTTGCTCCTGGCTTGGCGTCATCTGGGACGCCGCGATCGGCGGATTCACCCCTGTTTCCGCCTTCCCTGGCTCCGAGATGCTCCTGGCTTGGCGTCATCTGGGGTGTCCTCCCCAGCTCCGAGTTGCTCCTGGCTTGGCGTCATCTGGGACGCCGCGATCGGCGGATTTACCCCTGTTTCCGCCTTCCCCGGCTCCGAGATGCTCCTGGCTTGGCGTCATCTGGGGTGTCCTCCCCAGCTCCGAGTTGCTCCTGGCTTGGCGTCATCTGGGACGCCGCGATCGGCGGATTCACCCCTGTTTCCGCCTTCCCCGGCTCCGAGATGCTCCTGGCTTGGCGTCATCTGGGGTGTCCTCCCCAGCTCCGAGTTGCTCCAGGCTTGGCGTCATCTGGGACGCCGCGATCGGCGGATTCACCCCTGTTTCCGCCTTCCCCGGCTCCGAGATGCTCCTGGCTTGGCGTCATCTGGGGTGTCCTCCCCAGCTCCGAGTTGCTCCTGGCTTGGCGTCATCTGGGACGCCGCGATTGGCGGATTCACCCCTGTTTCCGCCTTCCCCGGCTCCGAGATGCTCCTGGCTTGGCGTCATCTGGGGTGTCCTCCCCAGCTCCGAGTCGCTCCTGGCTTGGCGTCATCTGGGACGCCGCGATCGGCGGATTCACCCCTGTTTCCGCCTTCCCCGGCTCCGAGATGCTCCTGGCTTGGCGTCATCTGGGGTGTCCTCCCCAGCTCCGAGTTGCTCCTGGCTTGGCGTCATCTGGGACGCCGCCATCGGCGGATTCACCCCTGTTTCCGCCTTCCCCGGCTCCTAGATGCTCCTGGCTTGGCGTCATCTGGGGTGTCCTCCCCAGCTCCGAGTTGCTCCTGGCTTGGCGTCATCTGGGACGCCGCCATCGGTGGATTCACCCCTGTTTCCGCCTTCCCCGGCTCCGAGATGCTCCTGGCTTGGCGTCATCTGGGGTGTCCTCCCCAGCTCCGAGTTGCTCCTGGCTTGGCGTCATCTGGGACGCCGCGATCGGCGGATCACCCCTGTTTCCGCCTTCCCCGGCTCCGAGATGCTCCTGGCTTGGCGTCATCTGGGGTGTCCTCCCCAGCTCCGAGTTGCTCCTGGCTTGGCGTCATCTGGGACGCCGCGATCGGCGGATTCACCCCTGTTTCCGCCTTCCCTGGCTCCGAGATGCTCCTGGCTTGGCGTCATCTGGGGTGTCCTCCCCAGCTCCGAGTTGCTCCTGGCTTGGCGTCATCTGGGACTTCGCGATCGGCGGATTCACCCCTGTTTCCGCCTTCCCCGGCTCCGAGATGCTCCTGGCTTGGCGTCATCTGGGGTGTCCTCCCCAGCTCCGAGTTGCTCCTGGCTTGGCGTCATCTGGGACTTCGCGATCGGCGGATTCACCCATGTTTCCGCCTTCCCCGGCTCCGAGATGCTCCTGGCTTGGCGTCATCTGGGGTGTCCTCCCCAGCTCCGAGTTGCTCCTGGCTTGGCGTCATCTGGGACGCCGCGATCGGCGGATTCACCCTTGTTTCCGCCTTCCCCGGCTCCGAGATGCTCCTGGCTTGGCGTCATCTGGGGTGTCCTCCCCAGCTCCGAGTTGCTCCTGGCTTGGCGTCATCTGGGACGCCGCGATCGGTGGATTCACCCCTGTTTCCGCCTTCCCCGGCTCCGAGATGCTCCTGGCTTGGCGTCATCTGGGGTGTCCTCCCCAGCTCCGAGTTGCTCCTGGCTTGGCGTCATCTGGGACGCCGCGATCGGCGGATTCACCCCTGTTTCCGCCTTGGGGTACAACTTACCATTTTTTTTTCTCTTCCTCAGTCGAACCGATGCAAGTTGCATTTTCAGGCAACTTGCAGATATCGAACGCAGCAAAAACGTCACATTAAGCTATCTTCATGACTTATATCACAAGTCCAAATGAAAGTACTACATAATTAGTGGGAGAAGTGTGAACAATTTCTTAACAAACATATAATCAGCATATATTTGGTTTACATGCCACCCAAAGATCTTACATCCAACAGCCACAAAATACCTCTTCCATGTACTAATCATGTTGGAACTAACAAGTACTCATCTGATGTTGAACGAATTGATGCATGCTACCAAAATCCATCATCTGTTAAGCTAAATTAAACCAAACTAGTATTAAGATCAGTAGAACCCTAGGCATAGCAGAATCATTTAGAAGGTGATCTTGTCAATGCGAACGTGGAGGGACACCGTCCTGGATGGGCCAGCCCCGGCCAGCAGCTTGTGTGGCACCGTCAAGAAGGTCAGCTCCTCCACGGCGACGGTGCTGGGCTCCGGCGGCCCGTTCGCCCACACCTTGGCCACCTAGTGCGGCGGCGGGGACGCCCCCGCCCTGATGCACACCACCGACACGGCGATGGGCACGCCCTGCCAGAGCGAGCCGCCGACCACGAGGAACGCGCGGCCGTCCTCCTCCGCGAACAGCAGGCGGCGCGGCTCCGACACGGGCACCTCGAGCTGGAGCACCTTGCCGTACTGAACCGTGTGCACGGGCATGGAGTGGACGGCGCTGAGGTGGTGAGGCAGCGCCGGCGGTGGGGCTTCGAAGCCGCAGCCGGGCACGGAGCACTTGCAGGACGCGAGCGGGCACGCGCTCTTGTGGTCGTCGAGCTTGTGGTAGGTGACCTGGCGGGCGCAGCCGTGATGGTCGCACTTGATCCTTGCCGAGGTGACGAAGGCGTCCACGAAGGGGCAGCCGTCAAAGTCGCCGCTGCTTCCAGGGGAGCTTCGCGACGCAGCTGCCGCAAGCCAGGTGCCCGCCTTTGCACTAGAAAGGTGATTGAAGGAAGTAAGAAAATACTGAAATGTGTGCGTGCGTGCAGCTGCTGCTGGATTCGATTCGGTTCATCGGATGCCAAAGAAATTGCTCTACAGTCACCAACCTGAAAGACGGGAGGCTTCAAGGGGGAGGAGCAGATGGGGCAGTCAAGCATGTTGGCCTCAATCCTCACGGTGGGCGTGGGCGTGGGCGTGGCATCCGTCCTCCTCAAGCCGTGTTCCGACGCCTCCACGATTGCTCCACCACCACCTCCTCTTTCTTGGGCTCCTGCACTATGCACAACGATTTCTTGCTTCACCGGGCCATTGAGATTGAGCAGCTCCATCTCCATGGCCAAACTAGCAGCCTGTCTCTCTTCACTCTCTCTGGTATCTCTGGTGAACGGTGGAAGAGAAGACTAGAAGAGGAAGGATGAGACAGCAAGCCAACGGCACAGTAAACGAAGCAAGCAGCGGCCGCAAGCAGCCGAGTTAATGTGTGGTCGATTGATTGCTTGACAGTGGTCATGGTCAAGGGACGAGAGTCAAAATGCATGTGGCGTGCGCCGCTGGCAGTGCCTTCCACCGGATGGCGGTTCCCGACGCGCGACGGGACATGACATAGACCCGTAGGCCGTAGCTGCACCGTGCAGCCGTAGCCTCGTGGGGGGGTGGGAAAATTTCAGTGGGATGATCTCCTCTCCTCCTCCGAATGTCCCTCGCACGGTGACACCCAACGATGCAACAGTCAAAAGCAAAATGAACCACCATAAATTTTGGTATACTCCTACCTAGTACTATAGCATTCTTGGCCCTTGGCAGTTGGGAAAAGAGATTTTGTGAACACAGTAAATCTGTGAATTGACTGTTCGGTGCAAAGATGTGGACCGACCGATTACCAAAATTTATGTTCCACACAGCAGGGCCAATCAAAAATCATGAAGGTATATTTTTCACAAAATGGTTCTTTGCGAAACTTAATTCGGACACCGACACTTCAAATTTTATTTAGAAATCTGACTCCAAGATAGACGCTAATATAGTTTTGACATTTTTAATATATGCAGTACATATAATAACGCATCATTATTTGAGAAAAACTCGCCAATTCAGCCAGCTGATCAGACTACCCATAGTGGGGAGTAACTTAGACTAGTAATATGCACATGTTACTAGTCTATGTTACTACCTCTATAATGAGGAGTGTGTAGTGTCATGCAACACTTCAATTACTCCCTCTATCTATGTATATAGGGCCTAATGTGTTTTTCGAGGCTAACTTTGACCACAGATTAGAGTAATAATATATAACATGCAAGTTACACAAATGACACCATCAAATTATTACGTGAAAGAAGCTTACAATGATATAATTTTCACATTATACATCTCATATACTATTAATTTTATCAATAGTCAAAGGCAGTCTCAAAAAACGTATTAGGCCCTATATATATGGATGGAGGGAGTATTATGTTTTAAACTCATCTTGTCTTGGTATGTGTGATGTTACTCATAATATGAGTAACTAGCTATATTACTCAATTTGTCTCTTTTCTCATTAATTAGCTGACAAATCATCTTTTTCTTAGGTGTCATCTATGTTACTCCACTATGGCTAGTCTCACGCGCAGGCATCAATCGCCTCAGGAACATACCATACCTGAGGTCGTTACGACTTGGGTACCGAGGAAAGTTTCAGATGAGATGAACGAGAGACTTTGCTCGCCTGTCTCGGACATGGAGATCGAACAAGCACTGTTTATGATGCATCCCAACATATCTCCAGGCCCTGACGGTTTTACTGCAGGCTTTTATATTCGGCATTGGGCTCTTCTCAAGGGGGCGGTCTGCCGTGCTGTTCGAGATTTCCTTGAGGGAGGAGATATGCCCGAGGTGGTAAACAGTACAGTACGTGTTCTAATACCGAAGATTAAGGCCCCTCAGGACCTTACCCAGTTTCGACCCATCGCGTTGTGCAATGTTCTTTATAAGATTGCCTCTAAAGTTTTGGCTCTCCGGCTAACACCAATCTTGAATGAGATTATCTCTGAGGAGCAGAGCGCCTTTGTGCCGGGGCGTTTAATCACCGACAATGTTTTAACAGTGTACGAATGCATCCACTATCTGAAAAGGAAGAAAGGTAAATCTGGAGCATGTGCTATCAAACTTGATATGGCTAAAGCCTATGATCGTGTGGAGTGGTCATATTTGAGAGCGGTGATGCTGAAATTAGGTTTTGCTGAGGCCTGGGTTGAAAGAGTTATGACATGTGTGGAGACGGTTTCATTTTCAGTCCGTGTTAATGGGAAGTTCTCTGATTTTTTCAAGCCTACAAGAGGGATCCGTCAAGGTGATCCAATATCACCGTATCTCTTTTTGTTATGTGCGGAAGGGCTTAGTAGTTTATTCAAATTCAAGGGACCTTTGTACCTATCTCGAGGTGTCTGAGTTGGTATTCATGCTCCATGGATATCCCATTTGTTGTCCGCGGATGATTGTCTTGTTTTTGCTCCAGCAACAATGGAGGGAGCTGGGAGACTTCAGGAGATTCTTGACCTATACAGGGAGGGATCAGGACAGTTAGTGAACAAATCCAAGTCGGCTGTTTTCTTTAGTTCAAATTGTACACCTGAAATGAAGGGGGCTGTCCACAATGGTGTTGGTGTTGCTACAGAAGCACTGGTGGAGAAGTACCTTGGCCTTCCTACATCCTTGGGCAGATCCACGGATGATCATTTTGAACATATTAATACAAAGATCAAGAAGCTTGTGAAGGGATGGTCACCCAAGTTGATGAATGGTGCCGGCCGTGAGGTCCTTATAAAATCAGTTTGTCAGGCAATTCCCACTTATTCGATGAGCTGTTTTAGATTATCAAAAAATACGTGCAAAAAGATCACAAGTTCAATGGCGCGATACTGGTGGGGCGGAGATGATCAATGCCGTAGAATGCATTGGCGAAAATGGAAAGATATTGCCAAGCCCAAGTGTATCGGTGGCATGGGTTTTAGGGATCTTGCTTTGTTCAATCAGTCAATGTTAGCTAAACAGGGGTGGAGGATTCTTACAAATCCGGGGTCGTTATGTGCAAGAGTATTGAAGGGTAAATACTTCCATAATGGTGATTTCATGACAACGACAAGGAAGAGGAACTCATCGCATACTTGGAGAGCTATACTATTTGGTAGAGATGCTCTAAACCTGGGTCTGATTAAGCGTGTTGGAGATGGTGCTACTACACACATCTGGGATGATCCGTGGATTCCAACAAATCATAGTCTGAAGCCGCTGGTGAAGCTCACAACCTCCCAGATTACTATGGTTGAAGAATTAATCGAGCCGGGTTCTGGACAGTGGGATAGAGACAAGGTCATGAGTAATTTTATTGTGCCGGATGCTGATGCTATTTGCCGTATTCCAATCAACCCTGCTGTAGAAGATACCTGGGCATGGAACGGTGAGAAACATGGGAACTTTTCTGTAAGATCTGCCTATAACCTTCTGCTTTCTCGCAAAAAGGAACAACCCAGTGGCTCTACTAATGGTATGAACATGGTCTGGAAGTCATTGTGGAGCTTGCCTGTCCCGCCGAAAGTCCGGAATTTTTGGTGGCGAGTTATTAATGGCTTCATCCCCTGTCGAATATTGAAAGAATCCCTTTTTGCGAAATGTGTGGTCAGGAGGAGACAATTGCTCATGCTCTGTTCACCTGCACCTGCGCATGACTATTCTGGAAAGAGATGAAGAAGGTAGTGCATATCAAAATACCAACTTTGCATCCGGTGACCTGGGCTATTGATTTGCTTGATGGGCAAATTGTGCAAAGGCATTCAGCCTGCGTCATATTATGTGGCTGCTGGGCTCTTTGGACAGTATGAGGTCAGTGCAGCATTCTGTTCGGTGGGCAATTGAGATTGCAGGTGATCTTGCTACTCTTAGTCGAGAAAATTTCCCAAAGCCAATCAAGACGATTCCGCAGTGGCAACCTCCGGATCAGAATAGGCTGAAGATTAATGTTGACGCCTATTACTCAGAACTGAAAGGACATGGAGGTACAGGGCTTGCCTTACGCAATCATGATGGGATGCTGATTAGGGCCCAGGCATTGTGGTATGAGTATGCTGCTAGTGCACGAGCTATGGAGGCATATGCAGTGAGGGATGCTGTTCGGCTGATGCATGACTTGGGGATTCAGGAGATTGAGATGGAAAGTGACGCCAAAGATGTGGTTGACTTGTTGAACTCATCAGATTTTGGGCGCTCGGACATTGCGGTTATTTGTCAGGAAATTAAGGAGCTTTGCGAGTTTTTCACTAGTTTTATTTTAACTCATGTAAAACGAGGGGCTAATGAAGTGGCTCATCGTTGTGCCCATCAGGCTAGTGAAATGAGGAGGAGGTGCTTGTGGATTGACTATGTCCCAACTTTCCTCCGAGAATGTATTGCTCGCGAATGTAACCGTTGTGGTTAATCAATATAGCTCCTGACTTGCCTCTGGAGCCAACCATGTGTGCGTGAATTAAATTAGGTGTTGACGTGTCTTACTCTCATCAATCTCCCCCCGCCCCCCACCCCAACCCAAAAATTATATACCTACGAAAATTAACTTACGTGCTCATTCTTCCCTGGGCATGCTGCATGTGCATGGCACACTTATACTCTTCAGCGCATGCTTTTTTCTTGAACGGCGATTTTGCTAATGTTGCATGTCACTGTTGCTGTTACATGCAGCTGGCAGGGTCAAATTTTCCAACGAAATTTTGCATATTTTGATGGGGTTCAAACTATTTTAAATCCTGAAATTCCGAGCCAAATTTAAAATAATTTCAAACATAATTTTTAATTAGGTTAAAATTTATTAAAATTAAGTAAAATTCACATATTTTTATGGATTATTTCAGACTTTTCAGCGATGTTCGTTCAGTGAGGAGACGTTCCCGTCGACTACGAAGGCGCATGTGATGACTTCGTCAATCTCAAAATGTTGTGTTGGTTCAGTATCTTGGAGATGATCATATGGGTAGGGTGTGCGTGCGTGCGTTTATATGGATGAGTGTTCTGGGCATCTGCATTTGTACTGTATTAAAAGATTCACAATAATTTCTGAAATATGTAAAAATTCCAACATTTCAGATATTTCAGTGAGGCCTGAAATTATTTTATTTTAAATATTAAAAACCTAGCCCGCTTGTAACACCCCTGTGTAAATGAGCTACAGTAATCCTTCATGATAATGCTAAGTCACCCTGATTTGCAATGCATGATCACAGTGGATTAATATCTCATTTCAAATTTCACCACTAAACTCAATTCAAATTGCAAGTGAATTTTGAAGTTGCACAAAAGTTGCTGGAAAATAGTTCATGTTTTAGCAAATATTCCAAAACAAATATTTGTTTAGGAAAACAACATCACCATCTAGCTAAAGGTGGACTAGGGCAATTAAAACAGTGCTTAAACAGCATTTTAAATGCCTTTCCATTTATGAAAAATCCAAATGAATTCAAACCTCTGCTAAACTTTTTGTGCCAATGCAGAAAATTACATTGTATTCTTGTGGCCAATTCCCACATTTTACAAAAGTCTTTTGGCAGCTCAAATTATTGCAAAACCAATTCAGTAAAAAGAAACAGAAAAGAAAAATGAAAAAGGCCCTAACTCTACTGTGAGCTGGGCCTAAGTGCACAGTGCACCGGCCCAGCCCACCTCCCTCTCTTTCTCCCTCCTCCCGCCTCTTTCTCACCGCGTGTCGGCGCGCCCCTGGCCGCGCGCGCGCATCGACGACCGGCCGACACGGCGCCGCTACAGGCTGGCCGAGGGGATAAGAACGGCCCCCTCTGCCTCGTTACCGTCCTCGGCCACTTCTCCCCCTCTCTCCCTCGCCCGCTCACTCTCTCTCGCCCTCACCCGTACGCATCCGTCGTCGCCGCCGTCGATTCGCTCCGCCTGCTGCTCCTAAGCTCCCACCGGGCCACCGTGTGCCTCCCCGGTGAGCTCCGCCTCCTTTCCCCTCTTCTTCCTCGTCTTGCCGCGCCCGTAGTCACCGTTACCGCCATTGCCATACTCATCGCCGTCGTCGAGCTCGTCGCCGTGGCCACAACCACTTTCACATGCGTCCGAGCACGGCAACGAGCTCAGCGCCTTCCAGGAGCCCAACGCAACCACGCACGCCTTTCCCCGTGCACCGTAGCGACTTACCCGAGCTCGCTCGAACACGCCGCCGCCCACCGTCGATGCTCCGGCCATCTCCGGCGACGCCACCACCGCGGTTCGACGCGGCTTCGTCTGCTCGTTCGAACGCGCTATCGCGCACGCCAAATGGCTCGCCCTAGTGGTTTTCCGGCGAGGTCCAGTGGCCTCCGCCGCATTTTTGGTCGCCGGCGGCTAGTCGTTGGCCACCGCCGACGTGGCACGGCTGGGGTCCACCCCTGGGTCGCTGCCAGTGGGCCCCAGGGGCCCAGTTGACTGGGTTGACCCAGTCAACGTGCTGACTGGGCAGCCCTGTGCCACTGACAGGTGGGCCCCACCTGCTAATTAAAAGTTTTTATAAAAATAAACTTAATCTGTAATTAGTTTAGACACTGACATATGGGGCCCACCTACTAATTAACCCCAGTTTAATTTAAATAAGCTCTAATTAGCATTGTGCCACTGACATGTGGGTCCCAGCGGTCAGGTTTGACCTGGACCGGCTGGGTTGACCGCTGACATCATGCTGACTCACTGCTGACGCAATAAAGCTATTTTCTAATTTAAATTAATTCCAGGAATTTCAGAATATTGTTTAAAACTTTGAAAATCGTAGAAAATAAACCGTAGCTCGGATGAAAAAGTTTTCTACATGAAAGTTGATCAGAAAAACTAGACAAATCCGAATATGCCCTCCATGTAGCTGCCATATGCCCACAACACTGCAAACATGCAACCTTCCCCTCCGGATCATCTGTCTGACAGATGCCTGAGGCCGGGAGGGATATTTTCCCGCACCGTCTCTTACGTGTAGTACTGCGATAGGTCACCACCAGCACAGCATATTGCCATGCCCTGCATTTGTGTTGCTTTGTTTGCCTTGTATTTATCTGTTTCTTCCCCCTCTTCTTTCCGGTAGACCCCGCGACTGACGCAGCTCCGGAGTACGACTACGCCCCTGACGACCAGACCTTTTCAGCAGAGCTTCCAGGCAAGCAAACCCCCTTGAACATGCCTATATCACCCATACTTTCTCTCTTATGCTTGCATTAGAATTGCTACAGTTGTTGTTCCGAAATACATATTCTCTTGCATAGCCTGTTTTTGTAACTTTCGTTGATACCTTACCTGCTATCCTAAATGCTTAGTATAGGTTGGTTAGTGATCCATCATTGACCCCTCACCCTTGTCCCTGTTGCCCCGCTTGTTACTGGTGCCCCGATCAATATGATCGATGGGCTGAGACCGACACATCACCACACACCCCTTACGTTGTATGATTCTGCAGAGCTAATATCGAGTGCCGTGGGTGATACCTTTTACATCACTTCTGATGATATCTCTGTAGCCTAACTAGTCGGTTGTGGGTTACCGAGGGTGATTCCTCTTTCACCATCTCCGATGATGCCTCTGTCGTGCAACCCTTCAAATGTGAACCCATCGAGGGTGATTCCTCCGAGTTCACCTTGACGGATTCATCTAGTGGGAATCCAAAGAGGGTGATTCCTCGGATTCCTTCTTGATGTTATGAACACACGGATACTTGGACTTTACCTCAGAAACTTGTGGAAGTCGGGTCGACCCCGAGGGGTACCCGCGAGAGATGTGAAGTCGGGTTGACCGTGAGGGTACCCGCGAGATAATTACGTGGCACGGCCGGGCATTCCTGGCCCTTGCCGTAAGCCCACGACACGGGGCGACGGGACCACAGATCGTGGATTGCTGCTCGTTTCCGCGAGCTCCCAACACACTAATGGGTTAGGATATGTGATCTGAGTAGGCCTCTGGCCTTTTCGCACTAACCACCACGCGAGAATAGTATGGGCACTCGTGTCGTATGTATCAACCGAAGCTCTTCAGACGTCAGCAGTTGAGCGGCGCGCGCCCGGGTGGACCGCGACAGCCTGCGTGTGTATACAGGGGTTAGGTCTGGTCCCGGCCGCGTTCGCAACGCGCAGGAGTGCAAAGGGCGATGGACCCAAGACCCCCGAGCGCTTAGGGTGTAGACCGGCGTGATGGCCTCTCTGCTTAGCCTAGGTAGGGCTACGGCGTGTCGATCAGCCAAGGCCGGGCAAGACCCGATAACAGTGTGTCCGGCCAGAGTTAATCGAGCGTGTTGGGTAAGTTGGTGCACCCCTGCAGGAAAGTATATCTATTCGAATAGCCGTATCCACGGTAACAGGACGCTCGGAAAATATTCCGATCTAATACAACTAGAAGTGTATACTTGTGATGCTAATTGGATATTATAGCTCCGGGTTCGCTTTCTCGCAGGGAGTCGGGGAAAGATCTCTGGGCTTGGCTACTACTATACTTGTTGCTACTATATTTATGTACTAATCTACACTTTTCTAATACTGCAAGATGCTGCAAGTTGCTAATCTTCGATAGGCTAGGCTTCTCTCTTTTCTGGCATTTCTGCAGTCTAGTCCACAGATACAGCCCCCTCTTTGATACCGATGCATAATTAGAATAGATCTGATGTAAGTCTTGCGAGTACTTTGGATGAGTACTCACGGTTGCTTTGCTACCTCTTTTTCCCCATACCCGATTGCTGCGACCAGATGACGGAGCCCCGGAGCCGGCTGCCCCCGTCGACGACTATTACTACCCCACCGGTGGAGCTTACTACTACGTGGAGACCGACGACCAGGAGTAGATAGGAGGCTCGCAGGCCTGCGCCTTTTCGATCAGTTGTCGTTGTTTTGCTCAGACTTTTTAAGGCAGACTTGTTTGACCTTTGTGTCTGTATTCATATACTGTTGTTGCTTCCGCTAACGCTTGTTCGCGAGCTTATATATTCGAACCCTCGAGGCCCCTGGCTTGTAATATAAAGCTTGTATGACTTTTATTTGTATTTAGAAATTGTGTTGTGATATCTTCCCGTGAGTACTTAGTCTTGATCGTGTGCATTTGCGTGTATGATTAGTGCACGATTAAGTCGGGGGCGTCACACCGCTGCTCTGCAACGTTGCTCCAAGCTCCTGCGCTTTTGTTATTCCGGCATTGCGTTATGGCCATCTGAACTCGTACACATACGGTACACTATGGAGGCCGATTTTGCTGTTTTGACCCTTTCCGTAAAGTTCAACGAGATCTGACCCTTGTACCAAACATTTTCGTGATCTGACCCTTTTCTCTATCGCCTCGTCCTTGACGGTTGGGTAACACTGCCTACCGCCGAGGTCAATGGCGATAGGATTTTAACTACACCGTCACGCCTATTTAACGTGTAAAATATTCTACCGTTACGGTCTTTAACGGTAGGCTGTGTAACCATACCGTCATAATAGTTAACGGTAGGCTATTCGCTGTTGCAAGATGCATGTGAGTGCATGGAGCATTGGTGTCTGTGACGCACTGCACACTACGCACGAACATCCACTCGCATCCATCTCTCCATTTCTCTCTCCACCCACATGCATCATTACTAGCTCCTAGCTCGGACGCCAAGAGACTGGCTAGCAAACCGATGTGCTTCTCTGCCATGGACGTATACTAGCTTGGTCACCCGCAAAAAAAAAAAAGACGTATACTAGCTTGGAATCAAACACTTAAACAATTGCTCTGCAACGAGCCCTGCTCCAAGCAAGTGCTATGTTCTGCTCCTGTTGCATTTCTCGAGTTCCGCTTCACCATGTACTTTTCTTTTCTTGCATGGATGGACGGATGCACAAGGGCCTCGAGTTAATCCGTGCCCTCTGCTGCTACCGAGCTGAGCTAGGCAGGCAGAGGCAGCAGGCATGCATCAGCAGCCACATAATTGCAAAGCCATCCAGCCCAGCCAGCATGCATGTACAGGCGACCACATTGTGTGCCTACCGCGATCATGACAGTAGGATTACACAGCCTTCCCCAAATACCATGGCGTTAGGGTATTTTTCACGCCAAAACGGACGTGACAGCGCAGTTAAATCCTATCGTCATTGACCTCAGCGGTAGATGATGTTACTTTATCGCCAAAGACAATGGCGGTAGGAAAAGGGTCAGAACGCGAAATATTTGGAACTGGTTCAGATCTTGCTTAAGTTAGAAAAAAGGGTCAAAACACTAAAATCGGCCCACTATGGACGCAGTCAAGTGGAGCTCGGTCCAAGGCTATCCACCGCGCCAAGCTTGAGGGAGACAGGGACCGGAAGAAAAGGGTTTGTGGTCACCATACCCGCCACCAATGGCATACGACAAGCCCGAGCCAACGATAATGAAGGCTAGCAGCTCCTCATGTGTATTTTGCTGCGAACACATAATACACATGTTGTGATGCACATGTTTTGTTGTAATGTTGCTTCATGATGCAAGTATTTTTCACGATGATCGAGCCGAGGGAGCACACCGCTGCAAGACCGGCTGACATTCTACAAGGTGGGACGCTATGTTGCAATGTCGATGATGTTTGGTCTAAGAGAGCATGCATCCGCTACAAACTTGGGTCGGCGTGTTGCAACCTGTGACGCTGCAATACAAATGAAGAAGTTGATGCATCGGGGACACGATGTTGCAATGCCGACGAAGCTTGGACCGAGGGAGCGAGCCGCTGCTTCAAAGTCTGGACGACATGTTGCAAGTCGGAACCAGACGTTGCAATGCCAGTGATGATGTTGTTGCTGCAAGTGGGGATGCGAGCCGCTGCTGCAAGCCGGAACGCTGCAAGGTCGGGCACCATTGCTGCATAATCGGACCGTCATACTACGAAAGTTGAATCAGCCGTTGCAGCAAAGCCACAACTCTTCTCTGATGGCTGGCTGGCGCATCTCACGGCGAGCGACGCAAGATCCAATGTTTCCTGTCTGGCCGTGCCAAGCCATCCGTGGGAGGGGGAAGATCAAACTAATCAAATTGTTGTTGACCGGCTGATATGTTTTTTGGGAAAATCTTAGATTCAATGTCTAATAACTCTTCATTTATTGACCGTCTTAGCGGCCGTCGGATCCGAGTTTTGATCGAACAACCCGTAGCAACCATCGGCGGGAAGCGCAACAAGGCTCCTATTGCAAAGTGCCGAGGGCAACATCATCCTTGTTGCAAAGGCTGTCACGCACCTCAACAGAAAAAAAGTTCTAGCAGAGAGGGTTTCTCGTCGTGCCGCGAGATTTGATATCAATAGTTTCAGATATATTCAAGGGTCCAACGGCGATGACTGTGGCTCCAGAACGCTGGTCCTTAGAGGCACGACACGTGCACAAATGACTTCCTGGTTGTGAGCGACAAGGTCAAGCCGGCCCCGACAAAGGAACAACGACGGCAGTGGTCGTCCAATGGCCTCGTAATCTCGATTTTGTATTATGTTTGAGGTGTTTTGTACTTATGCTGAACTTTGATAATAGATCAGAATCATCTTTCCTGATTAGGACCGACACATAATATAATAGATAGATAATGCGGACCGTCACATGAATGCATCTTCATGGCTTATATAAGCAGCATATATTTAGGTTCACTTGTCACGCAAAGGATCTTATATCCAACTGTCACAAAATACATCTTCCACTGTTGAAAATTACTACAACTGCTGATCTAATGTCAAAGTAACTGCTGCATCGCCACCAAAATACATCATCTCTTAAGCTAAAGTAAACCAAATTAAACCCTACATTAGCATATACTAAGATCACTAGAAGACTAAACTTGGTGGAATCATTTAGGAGGCGGTCTTGTCAATCCGAATGTGGAGCGAAACCGTCCTGAGGACGGCCCATCCCAAGCAAGCATCTTGGGCGGCACCGTCAAGAAGGTCATTAGCTCCTCCACGTCGACGACGTCGGGCTCCTTGCTGCTCGTCACCTCGATTTCCGCCCTGACGGTGTCGACCCTGCCGATGGCGTCCCGTTCACCCACACCTTGGCCGTGTAGTGCGGCGGCGGGGAGGCCCCCGCCCTGATGCATACAACCGACACAACGTTAGGTGCGCACGGACAGAGAGCGCCACCGACCACGAGGAACGCGTGGTCGTCCTCCTCCGCGAACAGCAGGCGCCACGGCTCCGACACCGGCACCTTCAGCAGGAGTACCTTTCCGTACTGGATCCTTTGCACGTGCATGGGGTGGACGGCGGTGAGGTGGTGGGAGAGCGCCCGCGGCGGGCCTTCGAAGCCGCAGCCGGACACGGGGCACTTGCAGGGCGCGAGCAGGCACGCGCCCTGGTGCTCTTGGAGCTTGTGGTAGGTGAGGAAGACCAAGCAGCCGTCTTGCGCGCACTCGACCCTGGCCGCGGAGACCACGGCGTCCATCGTCGTGTTATGGACGTCGAAGCCGCCGCTCGTTCCCGGGGCGCTCGTCCGTCGCGGCAGTCGCCGCATGGCAGGTGCCCGCCGATGCACTGCACAAATTAATCGAACAACACCGCGTCAAGAAACCCACGCCTTCCTAATCCTCGGTCAGGTGAACGGAACAAATAGAGGAATCGACGGGATATGGTCGAACCCCGTAGACGGGCGGCTTCAAGGGACGGAAGCAGAAGTGGCAGTGGAGCACCGAGATGGACCTCCGTCGTCGGGGCCTGTACCGCCGACACGATCTGGCCCGCCTCGTGCACGACCATCTCTAGCTTCACCGGGCCGGGCCATTGGCCAGCACCATCTCTAGCTTCACCGGGCCGGGCCATTGGCCAGCACCAGCTCTAGCCTCTGCTTCTTTGCGCTCTGGTCGCCGCACGTCTCCATGGCCGACGGCAAGCCCCTGATACTTTCCACCGAACTACCACTAGCAACCTGCATCCTCAATCCCTCTGCTTGTCAAGTGTGAAATGCTCGGCTCGCGAGGTGGAAGAGGAGAGGACCGAGGTAAAAGCAGCAAGTGCGGCGGGTGAATTAATAATGCATCGGTTCACCAGTCGATTGATTCGACAGTGGTAAACAAAAAAAGAAGTGGCGTGCGTGGCAAACCCAAGCCCAAGAGGGCCAGTGCCTACGTTCCAGGGCGAGGACTTGACGCTGTACGTTTAACTTGCCAAGTAAGGAACCGGCTAGCTGGACTGTGCAACACTATGGTGGTACTCCTAGCAGATGAGAGCCAAACATCCTGATCAGACAAAATCGTTAACACCTTCCCGATCATCAAAAATACTTGTGGCGTCTCTAAGGTCGGCATCTAGATATCCATCTGGCCCCGCGTCGCTCTCCTGGGTGGCGGCTCGGGCGGAAACCCTAGCTGTCGTCGCCTCCAGCTTTTTCTCCCTCGTCTCCTTCGCTGCCGCCGGAGGACGCCGGCAGGCAAAGCACCCTAGCCGACAGCGGCGGCAGGGTTGCCTTCTCACGTGGCGGTTTCTCGCCCGCGGGGAGCTCTCCGGTAGTGTCGGCGCGTCGTCCCGGACGGCACACTGATGGCGGCGGAGATTGGGAACCGGGGCGACGGTCCCGGGAGCTGGTGGTGGTCCTCCCATAGCGAATGGTGGCTCGGGTCGCGTTTGCCTGTGGCGTGGGGCGGGGGCGGCGTGGTCCTGCGGTGGTGGCGTGGTCGCGCGGCCTTGCATCGACAATGTGGTGGCGGCCGCTATTCCGACGTGCTCGAGGTCGTGGCGGTCATTGACGTGGGCTTCGGGCGGCGCGGGTCGTCTTCTTCTCTGTCGACCTGGCCTACAAGCTGCCGGTGGAGGATCGGGACGACTGGTCCAGGAGGGAGCCGGCTGGCGGCGTGGGGGCTGCTAGCTTGGACAAAATAATGGTGGTTTGGCCCTAGCTCTTCTTGCGCCAAGTCTCCTTTCGACCTGGTGTCGGCCTCCTTGATCTGGTTGCCGATGTGTTCCACTCTTCTCCGTTGGAGATCTACGCGGATTGCATGTGGCACTCCCTAGATATCTGGATCGGAAAGGATTCGGCCGTGTGCGCCCATATTATCAGCCACTGCGGATTCAAGTGGGCGCGGCGTGAAGCTTCGCTTTCTTGTCAATGCCATGGGACATGTCTAAGTCAAGATTCCCAAGGCTTTGATAGAGGTGGAGAAAGTCATGGCAGCTGCAATTGGAGGTCTTAAAGCTTTGGAGGCAGGGTGTTTTGGATGCGATGAAGACCACATGCCTCTCTTTCCTCATTAATTACTTGCCACATCATCTTTTTTGCCTAAATATGTTTGATATTACCACCTATGTTACTCCCACTATGGGTAGTCTCGTAAACGCGCATGCAAACACACTCTTTTGTCTCCTCCAATTTGTGTCTCTTTTGCCTCCTTCAATTTGTCCATGCCTAGATCGCGATGCACCTTCTCCTTCTTAGATGCCCTATGCACCTGGACGGTTCGTCCATATGTTTTCAATAAGAGTTAAATACACCACGAGTGCCTCAACTTGTCCGACGCAGTCATTTTGGTGCATAAACTTGTAAAATATACGAAATTGGTGCCATAACTTGTCCAAGCGTTCAAATACGGTGCCTCCGCCAGTATCCGGTCATATGCACTGCCCACATGGCATGCCAACGTGGGTCCGCCCACATGTCAATGGCTGTGAGAGGAGTGGGCTGGTTGTTTTACAGAGAACTCCTTGTACTTTAAATAATTTTCGCAAAAGCTCCAGACATCTTATTTAAATATGCCAAACTGCATTTATCCCACCTGTCAGATCTAGGTCCCGCATCAGGACGTGGGATAAAATAGTAATCTACTATATCTAAATAGCTAGCCCCCACTACAAGTAATTCTCTCGCTTCTCCTTGAGCCACATCACCCAAATTAATTTAGCCTTTGGATATACTAGATCAATCAACAATATCCGTCCGATCTACACACCGTGAGCTGCTGTACCCACCATAAGTAGTAACTGATGCATGCATGCAGCATGCAGTAACTGCTGCGTATGAGTGTTTTAAACTTTTAATCAAGAAAAAAAATTGACGCATGCATGCTCGAGTGCTCTATATGAAAGAAAAGTGAGTCGTGCATTCATATTTTATTTTGTTTTCGTCCAACTTTGAACTTATAGATAGAGATATGTTTTTATTTATAAAATACTGATAAACAAATTATCTTACTACAGGAGAAACTGTAAAGACAGTAGCTAGATGATTAGTTCAGTTCAATTTTTATTTCATACAAAATCTCGCCGCAACGCGCGGGGCATCATCTAGTAACATAAAAAGAGCAGGCCGGCAGGATATTCAAACTCGCTACCTACCTGCGCGCACAGCCTGCCCACATATGCTAACCACTACGCCAAGTATAGTTGCCTGCGCAATATCAGATACACTACTATCAAGGATACAGGACAAAATGAGAAATAAGAAAGAAAAAATGACTCACTGGAAATTGAAAAAATTTATTAATAAATTCTCACGTTTGAAAAAAAGAGAACTATTCAACATATTACCTGCCATAAACTTAAAAAAGTGTTAGTGCATTTTTTTAAAAAGTCAACATATTTTTGGAAAATTCTCAAGTGTATTAAGAAATTGTACACGTGTTTTAGAAAAATGTCCGTCATGCATTCAAAAAATTTACAACATCTATTTCATAAAATGTTCAATATGTATTAAAAAAATATTGTGTAAAATTATTCTTACATCCGTACAACCCTGTCGGTCGATGGTGTGAAAACACTTCTTGATGTCGAATTCCAAAAACCAGCGAGAGGTTCCCCACTCTTCTTTGATACGTTTGAGGGCCGAGTGGCAGCCTCGACCCGAGCGGAAGTGCGGTGTGTTTGGAAACTCAGGATCGTAAATGGATTCGGGTTTAACATGTTTTAACACATTTATAGAATTTATTGTTTTTACACAATGATTTTTTAATACATGTTGAACAATTTTCAAAATACAACGTTGTTGATTTTTAATGTATTCTAAGAATACAATGAAGATAGAAAAATAATTATGCGTGCTTGTGGTCCAGAATGAAGATACAAAAAAATTCCGCAATATTTTATATTATACGTTGAACTTTTTAAATCCGGATAAATTTTAGAAAAATTTCATGTTTACCTCATCGAACTACAAATAATAAAAATAGAATAAAGATTTAAATAGACAATAATCGCATATTGATAATTATTTTAATTTTATATTAGAAAATTTACATATATAAAAAAAACCATACAGTAAATTGAGAAACAAAACAGAATGGAAATTGCAGAGCGATAGATAGACTATATTGTTTAGAAACTTAGTAATGAATAGTAGCAACGAATGATCTTTATTGATGATGGTGATTACAATATATAGTCCCTGAAGGGACGTTTCCTACAGACACGTCGATTGGAGAAGGCACGAGTGGAACGTCGCTTCCCGAGCGTCCCGAGCGAACCGCCTCCCCTTCGTACGTCTGTTATGGATAGGAGAGATTAATCCTAATTAACACATGGGTTAATTAAATCTCAACACTCCCCCTAATCTCTGCTATCCATATAAGCATCATCGTCATCTTCTTGATAAGACTCCTCCAAAAACCTTATAGGAATAAAAATATGAGGAGTACATAATGTGCCATGAAAAACTCCTTCTGAAAAACCCAGTGGAAAAATAAGGAGAAACTGACATATCACAATGCTTGTATTACTATTGCCTCATTAAAAACCTTCTATGAGAAACCATATAGGAAAAACTCATAAAGGAAAAGAGTGCAATATCAAGGATCCGAGGATCTCGAACAGGTTATCGTCAGGAGTGCACTCCCCTTGAACCTTGCAAATAACAAAGTCATCTCGTACCGGTTCCATTAACATATTTCTGGAATGAAGAACTTGGTAAAGACTTTGTGAATAAATCACCACAATTATCGCATGACTTCATTTGCAAGACATTTATCTTTCCACTGTTCTCCAACTCATGGAAAGAAAATATTTTTAGAGCTATACACATTCTAATGTTGCTCTTTATAACCTGTCTGCATCTGCGTAATACAAAACAATATTATCTTCATAGATAATGGTGGATGATTCCTACCAATCAATCCCACTTGAACTTTCAACAAAGTTCATCATTCTGTGAAGCTATACACATTCACATGATGCTTCATATAAATCATGATTTCGGAATGATTAGTGGATGCAGCCACTAATGTTTGTCTTCTTGACTTCCAAGAGAAGTTTGTACCTCCATTCGAGAAGACAAAACCAGTCTGTGATCTGGAATTATGGGGATATGATATATGCCCAGCATCACGATATCCAACCATGGTCATATCTTGACTTTTATCATAAAATAAACCAAGATGTTGGTGTCCGGAAGATACGCAAAAATATTCTTCACACCAACTGAATGTGTTTTAATCAGTGATGCATTGTATCTAGCCAATAAATTCACTGCTAATGACATACTAGGCCTGATGCAGTTTGCTAGATACACCAGTGCTCTCAATGCATCGCGATATGGAAACTCACGTCCGAATATCTCTTCATCACTGTCGTTAGGACTTAATGGGTCCTTATCTCTAGTAATCCATAGATCTCAAAACCATAGTTCTTTGATGGAAATGACTTATCCATGTTGAACTTTCAACAATCTTTTGGATAAATGTAGACTGATGAACAAGTATTCCCGAAGGAATACGCTCAAGTTCCAAACTCAAGCAAAGTTTGGTCTCAACCAAATCTTACATCTTACACTCCGTCTTAAGATGATATGATTGTATCATGTATCTCTTGTGTAGCTCCAATGATACTCATATCATCAACATACATAGAAATTGTACAAAATCCCTCTTTGGATTTCTTGATGAACATACATGAACAATCATCAATGTTTGAGTAACCTTCTAATAAAGAAACTCACTCAGTCGGTTCTACCACATCATTGCCGACTACTTCAAGCCATAAGGACTTCTGAAGCTTTACGCAACACATGTTGCGATTAAACTCGGAATCTTCGTTCCCTCGGGAACTATCATAGAGATATCCGAATCAAGTGACTCATACAACTATGCAGTCACAACATCCATCAGTTGGATATACAAATTCATTACTCAGTGCCAGTGATATTAAATATCGGAACGTTATTCCACGCACAACAGGAGAATATGTTTCATCTTAAACGATGATAGGTCTCTGCGGGAACCCCTCTGCTACAAGTCTCGCTTCATGTCTCACCACCTCTTGGTTTTCATTTTTCTCATGAACAAACCAACTGTGTTCCCCCAGGGAACACATTCAGAGGAGTGGGTATTACTGATCAGGTCAATACCCCCTCTTCTTAGAGCGAGTGCCTCCTCAATTGTTGCCTTCCTTTGGATCAATTAGAGCGTTCAAGACACTCAGCCATGCATGGACTTCAGTTCTAGATCCAATTCAAGGTCTTTTGCAATTCTCGAGGAGAAATAAATGTTGACATAATGTAGTCTTTATTATATGATTCTCCCGAATCCATATACATACTCCCTCCATCACAGTTTACACGGCGCGGTTCCAAAATCATGCATTTTCAGGTCGAGAAGGATTTTAGGCGCGATTGTATTAATTGCTGGCTTAATTAGGGAGTGAGTAACCGCAGTCTCCTCTCCTCCCTATTCCTTTCTCTGGTGTGTATGATGCATGCGTAGGTGTGAACGCCGTTAGGAATCTAAATGCACCCAATGCATGCACCGGTTATTGGCTGGAGGAGTTAATTACGATTCTATTGGGCGCTGCGGGAGATGTGGGGCTAACTAGCGATGCTGCAATTACGTCCTGGGCAACGAATTTTACAGCCAATTAGCGCTAACCTTGGGCACAGAGAAACCTCATGCGCGCCGTGTAAACCGAGGGAGTAGTGGCGATTTCATCATTACCTTTTGACTCTTCGTGATTTCCCACAACAGTTGAGTCAAGGTCTTCCGATGTCCCAACACCAATATTTGTGTGCACAACACACTCGTGCTGGGTCTTGGATGTGTCCAACATCCTTCAGGTGTCCTTCAACCCTAGGTTGAATGTCAACATGAAGTTGACTTGCATTTACTGTTTGAGGATTCCTCATTCCCCTCAGATGCTTCTTTAAAGCCTTGTCCTATGTGTCCAGATTCCTCCCCCTCTTCGTTGGCCGAGTGGACCTATGGGTCACATCCACTCTCTCTGGCACATTCACTAAGGGAACATTTTACTTTGTGACACCTATACTCAGTAAATGCAACTGGCAGATTATTTGCGATACTTTGCAAATTGATAACCTTCTGAACCTCTAGTTCAGATTCATTTGTACGCGGACCTGAGGACTATATGTCTATTCACATCTCATTCTATTTTTCGGCATTCAATGTGGTTCTTATCTCCCCCTAATGCCGAGAAAATGTCCTCATCAAAATACAACCAGCGTACCTGGCCATAAACAAGTCCCCTTCTAGAGACTTTAGGTACTTTATGTTTGACGGAGAATTGTACCTCCATTTCTCTATGAGGGCCCATATATGTACGCTGCGGTGGTGATATCGGTTCGTATCAAACACAACCGAATTATCGCAGATGGGAAATACTTGCCGATTTCCACGTACTAACTGCAACGGGGAGACCGTATAATATGCAGTTGGTCGAATTTGTATCAACTTTGCAGTATGTAAAACTGCATTTCTCCAACAACATGTTGGGAGATTACAATTCTGTAGGAGCAAGCTTGCTATCAACTTATCCTCTTGACAAGTGGTTTCGCAAGACCATTCTGGGTATGTATACAAAGTACCAAAATGCTCCACAAATATGCCTAAATCTAGGCAGTAATCATCAAATGCTCGTGAACTAAATTACGCAACATTATCCATTCTGATGGATTTTATCCTGTGCCCGGGATGATTTACCCTCAAATTAATGATCTGAGCAATTAGCTTTGTAAAAGCACATGGTTCTTATAGAAGTAAGACACACATTGGACCATCCCTTTGATGCATCCAAAAGCACTATGGAATATCGGAATATTCCATGTAACGGTTGAATTGGATCACATATATATCATGTCTAAGGAAATCTAGTGGCGCATCCTCTTTCTTGAGATATGATGGCCGTGTGACCAATTTCCCAGTTTGCACATACCGTGCATAAAAAAATCTAGTGAATTTGGAAAATTCACACCGTTAGATTGTGTCTTGTGGAACCCAATAATCTTCTCATCATCCCAATACGAGGATGTCCAAGGCAACTATGCCATATCTTGAACTTATCAAGATTCTAGAAATTATCTTATACGCCCAATGCGTATCCAAGTTAATATATGTATAATACAATCCAAAATATAGAGAAGACATTTACTCTAGGATTTCATGCAAATCCTTTTTGTTGAGTCATGAGTAGGCTTCCAACCTCACTCACTATATGAGTTTGAACATAGAAACCATTGCGGATATACTTAAAACTCAGCAAGGTACGAGTAGAATCATGATCCATGATTATCATATAGTACCCATAGGGAGTGTAAATGTGGCTTGACTGGAACCAACAATTACCATATCACAACCATAACTTGTCATGACATTTCCATTACTCTTCTCAAGAGTATGGTAATACTTTATCTCCCTTAATATTGTGTTAGTAGACCCAGTTTCCACGTAAGACATTTCCTTCTCGGTTGGATTATTTATAGAAGCTATCTATAGAGTATAGCATACATATAAACTCATATAGAAATACATACATTATATGTCACTAGAAAGATTTCGCTAGCATGTCATCGACACTAAGAAGTGGATCTCCTTTTTGCTGAGCATGCTCCTGGTTTCCCACGTTCTGAGGAACGTCAAGGAAATTTTAACCATCGGGAAATCATCGCTAAGTCCAGTGAAGTAAGCTTCACACTGATTTCCATGAGCCTCTTTCCCTTGGCAATTGATTGCATGCAGATCCACCAAATACTTGGAAATATCATTTGTCCTTGCAACCAGTTATACAACCACACGTATAGCAACCACCAGAGTTGCTAGCATTGTCATTTTTCTTGAAATGACTTTTGCCCCTTTGAGCTCCACTCTTATTCCGCTTCTCATCACAACCACTTTACTTTACCGCGGACGGTATTGTTTAGCCAAAATCCTCGTAGAAGGATTGAAAGTAAAGATCATTTCTTGATGAGATCGGCATCCAAAAACTGCACTGCTGCAGAATCTCAACTTTCAGTTGTTTTGATGCACAACAGAGTAGTTGTATGTTGCCACTGACTGAAAGTCATAGAATTGGACAAGTGTCCATTCCCTCCATGCTTTAGGTATCTTCACCACCCTCTATTGATCATATCACTCCTTCAAGGAGTACCACAGTATAAAGAGGGTTCTCCTTCATCACATACTATGTTTCCATATCAGTGTGCAAGTGGTGTAGGATGGAGGGCAATGCAACATACTTTGCTATAGCGACTATAGCTGGAGCCCTTGAGCGGGTGTGGTTATGGGGAAATTTCCAACATATCCTGCATGAAATCATCATGCACAATTAATTTACTTTCTCGTAAATTTATTTTCAAGAATCAACATATAGCAACCATCAAATTGCCTAATCAAATATGTTGATACACTAGTGTGCTTTACGATACTGTAATATAAGATAAATTACTGTAAATACACATTCATTCAAAAACTGCATAGCCGAAAGCTAAAACAGAAAAGAAAAGCGAAAAACAAATGTTGCTGGGCCGAATCTTCACGGCACAAACAAGTGCTACAGCACACATTATTTTCATTTCGTTTTTTTTTCTTCTAAATTTCCCGCAGGAAAACAGGGCGTGGGCGGCTGCCCATTCGGCCTTTTGGCCTGTGCGGAAGGGCGCACTACCCTCGGGCAAACAGCCCTGTGGCTCGACTGGGATCGAGTCCCGATCCAACCGCCGCAAGCCGCCGCGTCGGCCGCATCGCCGTCGCGTTGCGCAGCCGTCTGCCGTGGCCGCACACGCCATCGGTGTTTGCTGCCTTAGCGCCGCGGCGTGCAGGGACGCCGCCAATGACGCCGCGCTCTGTCAAGCACCGACGCCACGCGACCTTATCGACGTTTCGAGCCGTCATGTGTTCCCACTGACGCCCTTGCCACGGGCGCCTGCATCACGCGTGCATGCATGTCACTGTCGTCGCGCATCCAGCCGGCCGCATGGCCCAGCCGTTCCGTGTCAGCGTCGCCGGAGGACAAGAATCAACTCCATCTGATGGAGCACTGCTTTTCGTAGCCGCATGTGAAGCCGTCATCGTTGCCGCGTGCAGCCATGGGACTACGCCGCTGCTCCTCGGGACATCGCCGGCCTCTGTCTTCCGCTCGCACCGTGAGGCCGATGGGATCGCTCGGCCGGGAGCGTGCTGATAACGCGTTTAGAAACTTAGTAATGAATAGTACTCCCTCCGTCACGGTTTACACGGCGCGCATGAGGTTTCTCTGTGCCCAAGGTTAGCGCTAATTGGCTGTAAAATTCGTTGCCCAGGACGTAATTGCAGCATCGCTAGTTAGCCCCACATCTCCCGCAGCGCCCAATAAAATCGTAATTAACTCCTCCAGCCAATAACCGGTGCATGCATTGGGTGCATTTAGATTCCCAACGGCGTTCACACCTACGCATGCATCATACACACCAGAGAAAGGAATAGGGAGGAGAGGAGACTGCGGTTACTCACGCCCTAATTAAGCCAGCAATTAATACAATCGCGCCTAAAATCCTTCTCGACCTGAAAATGCATGATTTTGGAACCGCGCCGTGTAAACTGTGATGAAGGGAGTAGCAACGAATGATCTTTATTGATGATGGTGATTACAATATATAGTCCCTGAAGGGACGTTTCCTACGGACACGTCGATTGGAGAAGGCACGAGTGGAATGTCGCTTCCCGAGCGTCCCGAGCGAACCGCCTCCCCTTCGTACGTCTGTTATGGATAGGAGAGATTAATCCTAATTAACACGTGGGTTAATTAAATCTCAACATATATAACTGTCCAGCTAACAGCTGTACAAAAAGTACTACAGTATTAGTTTGAGTGGCTAGCGTGCGTGCTACTTACCGTGTAGGTCTCAGGGTCGAAACCAATTCAAAGACGCAGTCTATTTTTTTTCTCTTATTAGCATACATAGCCAAAGAAAAATGCCAATGGTGCTCGGCCTACAGGCAGGCCGGAATCCCTGCCGTCTGGCCACAATTGGGATTCCCGCTGTCAGTGTATACGGCATGTATTCGATTTATTTTGGCCTGTATTGAATCAGCTATGGCCCACGCACATGGGAAAGCACCTAGGCCTCTTACACGCATCTGACAACGTCAGTTCCTTTAGGACTGATGTCCCATGCGCGGGTAGACTTGTACGACCTGTGCATGCATGTCGTGGTCGATTGGTGGCCAGCGGAGAGCACCAGCAGGCAAAAGTGCGTACGTGGAGCATTTTCGTCTAGCGAAACAGTCATGAGTACTAAACAAGTTTTGAGCATGTTAATTGTGGTGTTTGATTTTCAGCAGCTTTTTTTGGCCACGTATGTGCTCAAAGCCGTCAAACACTAAATATTGAACTGCAGTTCTTGCCATATGTACCAGTCAGGAGAACCAGATCAGTCTAGTTACACGCATGATTATATTGAATCAGATATATCAATCAGTTTTACCCCTCACTAATCACGACACGGCTGCATGCTAATGTGCAAGTGTTCCCAATTAGCCTAAGTTGCAGGAGAGATGCGCGCTCCAGTGGTACAGCTATCCGCCGCGTACTGTGCTCTACTTTTTCAGTGAATTTACTATGCCCTCACATCAACCATCCCCTGTTGTCATCTACCTCCACCCAACCAACTGACCGCAGGTCTCTCTGTTCTTTCCCCCCCGAAGGGAACACCCCTCTCAAGGAACAAGGTGCGGCAGCGCCTGCCTCGCTGCCGAGCTGCCATATGACGGCGAGGTTTTCCCTTTGCCGGCGTTGCACGAGGGCACTTCTCCAAGTGATAAACTGTTTTTTTTCCAATGTGGCGCTTCACAAGAAACAATGATGGTCAGAATATTGGTCAGTTTCACTGGATCAAATTCAGCTACAAAACACATGCTCACATATTACCACCCGTTGTCCTGGGACCTAAGTGTGAGACCAATGGTTGACATATGTAAGTAAACAGTGTAGCTCTGAATATTAATTCAGAATTATAATCATAAATGGCAAATTACAATGTAGACATGCCCCAAAACAAACAATCTCTTGCAAACATTTTGTTATATGAACATTAAATCGGCTCTTGGTGAAACTAGTCCTAAAATCACATCCCTGGAGTACAAATCACAGAATGCATACGCCTCGTCTAGTGGATCAGACGATGTGCCGATAGTTGGGTTGACAACTGGACCATCTCACAGCTCTACATATGCCCTCATGGACAGCTCCAGGGCACTCAGTCTGCTAGTATTCATCTCCATCTCCTCTGGTGCTCTAACTATCCGAACCTAGTCGAATTTGAAGGATGAAATTACAGCGTTCATTCTGAATTTGGAGGCTGCTATCAATAAATTATGCACTTATGCAAATCAAACCTAATAATAGCCCATGCATTCAGGAAAGAAACGATCATTGATGCATCAGGATGTGTTTATAAATATAAACAGAATGCATCATTTAGAACTGGTAAGCTTCATATAGAGAATCAAACAATGTCCCAATGACAGGGTTTACAACTTGTACGGCCCTCTTCCTGTGTAGGCTTGACCATCCGCTCCACGTAGGCTTTGCTAATCCTCACCCTGGGAATATAACTTTTTGTAAATTATCTAATACACCAATTCAAATCTTTTTGCAACCGCATGCGACCATATTGTGATGCAAACAAAATTTATGCATAACGTGCATACTGTCTTGTTCCTTATTATCAAAACAAAGCACATGTAGATAACTACCAAAGGGATAACCAGCACAGAAGAAAACCTTCGACTCATTACAAACAAATTACATCTATAAACCAAAGGGCAATCATGAAGGGAAATCCCCTTAAGTCAACCTAATTACAGCCAATTCGGGGTCTAGGAAAAAAATACAACTTTTTAGGATTGAACAGACGAGCAACCACACATTATTATTCAGTTAATGAGACGACGGACAGAACAATGAACAAAAGCTCTATATACACGTAACTAATCAAGTTGATAAACCTCAAAACAGATTTCGATCGACGGAGTTGATGACAGACAAACTTAGATTTAATTATTTGATAAGTACCATACCAGTTGCTTACAAGTTCACAAATAATCTGTTTCGCGGTAGGTAAATCTGCTTCTAGGGAAAAAAATTGTGTGCTGTCTGTAGACAAACTTGCACTTGCACATTTTTTCCGGCCTGTATGCATGTCAGCTGTGCTAAAACTTTGACTTATTTATTTGACTAAACAATTGGTGTGTGGCGCTGTGGAAATGTAGGGCATGCGTGATGAGTGCAAGCTGTAGCTACTGTAAGACCCAGTGACATGACAACACCGTGGAGAGCGTGCTTGGTGCAAGCCTCATATGATATGAGGTGAGGCGGGAAGGACATATAGCCTGCATAGAGGACCAGAGGACCAGACACCAGGGACCCTGGCGTCTGGTACCGGACGCCAGGGTCTCTGGCGTCTGTCCCTTTGCCACGTCAGCAGGTCAACGGGCCGGGGGGGTCGTGCGGGCCAGGGACCAGACGCCAGGGTCCTTGGCGTCACCCGTGCAAACTGAACGCCAGGGATGTTGGCGTCACCTAAAAAGGCCAGATTCGAAAAAAATTTGCAATCGAGGTCAGTTCGGGAATTTGTTAGCACAAAGGGTCAAAACAGTGATTTCGTCCGAAGGGAACACCCCTCTCAAGGAACAAGGTGCGGCAGCGCCTGCCTCGCCGCCGAGCTGCCATATGACGGCGAAGTTTTCCCTTTGCCGGCGTTGCAGTACTAGATATCTAATCTTTGTCGACGGTGAAATTAAATAACCGACAGACCGTAGGGGATTTCCGGAATAACCGACCGTTCCCCAGTTTCCCTACAGTTAAAGTCATCCACAAGGCTATGATCATTAATTACCGACGGTCTTGACTAATAGATGACGGGGATAAAACAACACATGTTCATACGATGCATCAACCGACGGGTATGATGAATAACCGACAGTTTCCAGTGCACACATAGTTATGGACTATATTGCTCGACGGTGTTACTACTTAGCCGACTGGTACATACCAACCCATGGTTATCCCGTGTTATACCCGACAGTTTATTCTTAGCGCATGGCTATCTGATCAAATAATCAACGGTCAAAACACATAACCGATGGGCACAACTAACTCTAAGTTATATGTCATTATAAGTCGACGGTGCGGTAACATTGCTCGGTCATTTGACATGATAGCCAACAGTCTGCGCAAATAGCCGACAGTGAAAAGGTGGTAGGGAAAGGCAATCGGTATTCTACAACCGTATCTTCTCTTTGTTTACCAACGGTGTATATTCACCGTCGATAATACATGTACCCGACAGTGATCCTGAATAGCCTACTGTTAATCTCACTGTAGGTGATTAAACCCTCGTCAATGTTGAATGTTCCAATCTTGAGAAATCATGAATATATTTTTCAAAAACAAAAATGTAAGGATTTTTAAAAAAAAAAATTATCGATGTTTTACAACATATATGTAGGGTCCCATTGTTTTGTACTCTCATTGTTGGAGATTTATAACCATTATAATTCCAAAAATCGTTCGTTGACTTAACTAAGTTGCTTAACCAGGTTGAATAATCTTGCAATCCATGATCACTTTAATTCTCTTTAAAGCTTGCAATAATATATTTTTAGCTAGGTTAGTCTCCGAGCCTTTTGTGCATAGCTGAACCAATCCAAGCCTTGATTGGGCCCAAAGCTCAAAGGAACCTAGTAGGTTGACTCGGCTCGACCTATTCACTTGTCGAACTGACAACCTATGCTAGCCCAAGGCAAGCTTACAACTCGCATGGCTTGTCGAGACCTACCTACCCCTTTTCTATGTTTTCGACCTTTCACGTTGGCATGCCACATGCGTGAAATTGCCGCGACATCGTCATCTGCATCACAAAAGGCCCAATCCATATCATTTTGACATAAGTTGAAGGACCAAATTTAGTTTCTTGAAGTAGGTGAGAGACTATCTTGCTTTATCTAATATTAAACTGAGAACTTCAACATTATTGAAAAGGAAAAATTACTTGTTCGCCGTTGTCCCTCATTGTCACCGGAGCACCGCAAAAGGGAGTAGCCAAGCATCCGATAACCTTGGATCTGTAGATACACTGGCATGTTCTTGCGCTTTGTAGACCTCCAATGTGTACATTGTCAATGGAAAAAGACGCATGTACCCCACTATCGATTGAAGCCCTGCAATAAAATTCTACTCCCTCCGTCCCATAATATAAGAGCGTTTTTGACACTACGATATAAGAGCCGTTTTTGACACTATGAAGTAGTGTCGAAAACACTTATATTATGGGATGGAGGGAGTAAAATTCAACCGATATTGCCGACTTGCTAATCGGATCTGCGAAACGTAATGCCGTCTTGCCGGGACGGCATGAAGCTATGTCATAACAACTATATTGGAGTTAAATCAATAAGCATATTCATTCGGTTGGGTATATTACAAGATCAATTCACATGAGTGATCGACGTGCACATTAGGAGGTGCCAGGTTAAGAATATATCATCCATACTAGAGGCTAACGCGCGCTTCGTTGCATCGTTCTTCACTGATGGAGTGTCTTTTTTTCACTAGCAGGTTATTGTGATTGGTTGTTTTGTTTTGATTTTACCTGCATTGGGTTGAGTCTTAATTATGTTTTGGTGGCGTTTTTTTCCATTCGTATACCATGATGGGTTGATGTTATAGACACTATTTTTCAGAGAAGAGAGAGAGGAGCCATTCGGTGCGTGGTTGTGGTGTCCTTGGGCCTTGGTGTCAGCCGGTGGTTGTTGTCCCCTTCAAAGCTCTTTTTTAGATAAGCTTGGGAGCTCCTATTCCATGCTGAAACCGTCGAATTGGGTCGACACACGATGCTGTCACCCGCTCAATTTGGCTCACTTCTTTACTCGTTCGCTTAGTTTTTCGTCACTTGCTCCACTGCTAGCTCATAAAGGCCGGCTACCTGAAATTTTTAGTTAAATCAAAAATATGTTCATGGATTTTTTTAAAAGGTTTTAAATTTTTTTGTATATTAAAAAACATGTTTTTTCAAATAGTCTTGGATTTCAAAAAATATCTGCAAACTTGAAATAAATTAGCAAATTTAACAATATTCATAAAATTAAAAATGTTCGTGGACTTTAAATATGTTTGTGAATTTGACCCCCACAATGTTGATGCACCAAGAGGCTCCACATCATTTAGGGAGCATAATATCTTAATCAATTTATAGACAATTTTCGTTTCAAAATAAGTGTTTCAACTTTAGTATAATTTTGTATTAAAGTTAGTATAAAATTGAGATACCCCTTAAAAAAAGTATAAAAATGAGATATTTAATTTGGGATGGAGGGACTATATGAATAGGAAGCATGTGCCAACTGAGATAGAACTACCTTCCTTAGAAAGGAAATGTCTTAAAGCGGAGAGCCACACATTTTTTTAGTTTAGAAGCCGAAGGATAAGGTCAGCTACAGTATTTGTCACTTACCTCAGTCCACTCACTCTCCGAGGATCACTTTGCTCTTCCCCTGGAAAAAAGCAACACCTTGCTCACCTCCGCCCCAATCCAAATCCTGTCTCACCAGCATCCAAGTCCCCCATGGTGAAGCGCCAAGCTACAGTAGCAGCAGCCGGATCGCGAGTCACGAAGATGAACTGGCCTGAGAAGGTGGAGATTTGTGGTGGGCGCATCGGAGGTGTCAAGGGTGCTGGTGCAGGGACCCGGTGAGGACTGGCTGGCGCTGCAGTCGCGGAGATGAAGGAGTGACTTCGCGGCTTGGCGCCGGTTGTTAACGTTGCGCCGCCGCCGCTGTCACTCGCACATAGGTCAGGACATGCAGGGCGCCGTCCACGACCAAACCAAGCCCAGTTGCCAGGTTCCATGATAGTTCCCCCCTCCCCTAATTCTACTTCCAATTTCCTTATTTCGTCGCATTCATAGCTTTGAAAGGTCTGACTTGTTGAAAATTGATAAAAAGAACAATAATTTTGGTGATTGTGTTTTTTGGGCGAATTGCTCGGTCAGTAGAGCAGAGCAGGGATATTTTGTTGCAAAATTACTACATTTTTTTGTTGATGTAACAAGGAACGACCATTACTTGTGATGAAGGAATTAATGGGAGGTTGACACCAAAATATATTCAGGTGGGGCTTCTGGCACCCCGGTATTTTCTCAAAAAAAAATTGGACGGGTGAGCTAGCGGCTGATTTCCTTTTTGCGCGCGCACGAAAAGCGTTCGCGCCCTCACCCCCACTTCTTCCCAAAGTTTCGCGGTCTCCTCAATCCTCTCCCGATCATAACGAACTCATCCACCTTTCTTCAAAACCGATTATGTCCGGCCTCCAAGTCTGTTTCATCTACGGCGTTTGAGGAGTTCCTCTGCTGCCCCTGCGATGGACGAGGACGACCAAGCAGCGCACGGTGGCTCCTCTGCTTCCGCAGCGATGGAGGAATCAACAGGAGGCGACGCTAGCGACGTGCCAAGGTATCTCTCTTTGTTCTTCGTCGTGTGTTTCTCTACGCTTCTATATCCGCCATGTGCCTGATGACCCGATCTATGAGTTTCTGTGTTGCCATCGCACTTCTGAAACTGCATTCCTAATTGTGTTTGGTTGTGAACTGTGATTATGCTTAGCTAGCCATTCCGCATTCTTATTTTGATCTACTTTTTGTGACTTCCCATTCATGGATTACGTTTTCACATGTACGATTTACATGTTTGCTTATCCAACATGGAATTTGTTTTTTCGTTATGACTTTTAACCTTTTAAGATGCAGATATGAATTTACTGAAACTGAACATAGATCTGTAACTTGAGCGTGCCAATGTTACTTAATACGTTTGCTTAGTTTTTTTTCTCCAAATACTTTGATGCCTCAATATGTCTAATTTTTAAACCCCAAATTGTCATATATATGTGTAGCACTATGGGCAACAACCGTAGTTGGATGTACAGAGAGAGAAAAGGAAAGTTGTTCAGTGAAACTTGGAGACAGGGGTTGGAGAATTTTCTGGATCATGCATTTTCATTGCCCGAAGCCACTGTAGATGAGAAATCCCATTGTCCATGCACTAAGTGTTTCTGTCATCATAAGCGCAAAAGGGATGAGATGACCATCCATTTGTGCGCCAATGGTTTTCAGTTAGGATATGAGAAATGGACTAGTCATGGGGAGTCTAATATACCTGAAAACATAGAGCAAGACGATTTTGTGAGAGATGTTGATAGAATGGATGATATGTTAGTTGATGCAATTGCTGTGGAAGGAGTTTTTCCAGGTGAAGAACCAACACAAGCTGCCCAAAAGTTCTACAAAATGTTGGTTGAAGCTGACACACCACTGCACGCGAAGACATCACAAACTCGTTTGTCTACTGTAGCACGGCTAATGACTATAAAGACACAACATAACTTGTCAGAAGCTTGTTACAATGAAACGATGACCCTAATACATGATGTTCTTGGAGATGATGCCGCAAAAGAACTCCCTACAAACTTCCATAGGTCAAAAAAGCTCGTGCATAGTCTAGCCATGCCATATGTGAAGATCCATGCATGCCCCAAAAACTGCATGATTTATTATAAAGAAAATGAAAACAAAGAGAAGTGCCCAATCTGCAATGAACCTAGATACGAGGAAACAACCACGGGAAATACATCTAGGAAGGTACCACGCAAAGTTTTGCGCTATCTCCCTATAACACCTAGACTGCAGCGGTTGTACATGTCACAGAGCACTGCCAAGCACATGGACTATCATGCTAGGCCACGTAATAACAAGAAAAAAATGGTTCATCCTTCTGATGGAGAAGCCTGGAAGGAACTAGACAAACAATTTCCTGGTTTTGCTCAGGAACTAAGGAATATTCGGCTGTGTCTAGCGACCGATGGATTCACACCTTTTGGTATTTCAGCAGCCTCATATTCTTGCTGGCCGGTCTTTGTTGTTCCCTACAATCTCCCACCTGAAATGTGCATGAAGCAAAATAACTTGATCCTTGCACTAGTAATTCCTGGACCAGATCATCCAGGAAAGAACTTAAATGTTTTCATGCAGCCCCTGATTGATGAATTAGATGATTTATGGAAAAATGGTGCTCTTACCTATGATTGTCACAGAAAACAAAACTTCCTCATGAAGGCAGCACTGTTATGGACTATTCATGAGTTTCCTGCTTATGGCTTAGTATCATGCTGGAGCACACATGGCAAACTTGCTTGTCCTATATGTGGATGTGACATAGATACATTTTCCTTGAAGAATGGGCATAAACCATGTTGGTTTGATTGCCATAGGAGATTCCTTCCGGCTAACCATGTGTTCCATAGGAGATTCCTTCCGGCATGACGACCAGTGAGACTGGCAGAAATTTACAACAACTTGAAGTACGTAAACAATATTCACAATTTTATTTTATTACCATCAATTGTGTTGAGTTTCATTCATATATATTGACCCCCTTCTTTAAATTAGATCCAACAGATGCGGGACGATCTCCTACCAAAGGATCGCGTAAAGGCAATTCAAGAGGAATTGGCGGGATTCTTCCTTAAAGAGGTCATAGCTACAACCGGAGAATACCATCGGAAATTGGTAGTGAATGTTGGTAATTAGATATTAGGGATCGTAAGAGATGTTATTTTGTATATATGCATGAACGTGTACTATATGTAGTAGCGTCGAATATATATACGAAAACTTGTTGTTCGACCAAGCACGAAGAAAGAGGTCACTTTTCTATATTCATGACGATGTTGTGTAACGGTTCGTTCATTGCTATTAGTAGCTAGCGTCGAGTTAAATGGAAAACATAAAATAAAAATGAAACCCCTAAACCCTCCAAAACCCCTAAACCCTCCAAAACCCTAAACCCCTCCTTTCAAAAAAAACAGCGCTTGGCAGGGGCTGACGCGTGGCGGCCTTTTAGTCCCGGTTGGTGTTACCAACCGGGACTAAAGGTCCTCCTGCCTGAGCGCTGCGCAGCGGCCACGTGGAGCCCCTTTAGTCCCGGTTCGTAACACGACCGGGACTAAAAGTGGGGGCCTTTAGTCCCGGTTGCAGAACCGGGACTAACGGCCCTTACGAACCGGGACTAATGCCATGTTTTCTACTAGTGGCATAAGAAGATACGATTCCATTATCCTTAAACTCACATTGGTACTGAAGGTGTTTTTTAGGGTCTTCAGAACAACAAGTAAAATCATGTATTTCACATAAATTCCAAGCATAGTAATTCAAAGTATTAATATGATGCCATAAGAGTTTCCCTTTTTGAGACAAGCGGTGTCGCACAAAATAAGCATGCTCATCTAATGATTTTCCCTCAACTAAGCTAGTTGGGTTTTCAGCACGAGCACAAACGGATCAAAGATGATCCAAGTAGAAAGCTTCAGCATTATGATAGATTTTGGGTGGTTCTTCAACCATTGGTTTAGCAAGTACAACTTTTTTTTTGGTATTTTACGTTTCCTATCCATAACTAAAGATAGAAAACAAGAGCACAAAATAAAAACTACTTAGTGATAAAGCAAACAAGCACACCCGAGAATATCAACCCCACGCTACTGCTCCCCGGCAACGGCGCCAGAAAAAGGTCTTGATAACCCACAAGTATAGGGAATCAATTGTAGCTTTTTTGATAAATAAGAGTGTCGAACCCAACGAGGAGCGAAAGGTAGGATCAATATTCCCTTCAAGTTCTATCGGACACCGATACGACTCTACGCACACTTAACGTTCGCTTTACCTAGAACAAGTATAAAACTAGAAGTACTTTGTAAGTGTAAAGGGATAGGTTTGCAAGAATAAAACTCGGAGTACTTAGCGAGAATAAAACTATGAGTAATTTGCAAGATAATAAAAGTTAGTTGTTTAGTAGAAAGCTTTATGTAACACAAGAGAATGATTTGTCCATAGGCAATCGATAACTAGACCGGTAATCATTATTGCAATTTTATATGAGGGAGAGGCATGAGCTAACATACTTTCCGTACTTGGATCATATCGTGTTTGGACTTCGTTTGATATGGATATTCTGCAAAATAAAAAACATGCAACAAACAGAAACTGGCACTGGACACTGGATCAATATGTTAGTCCCAAAAATAATATAAAATGTTGCCAAAAGTATATGAAAGTTGTAGAATATTGGCATGAAACAATCAAAAATTATAGATACGACAGAGACGTATCACCCAACAAATACTTTCAGAGATACCTGTAGAGCACCTTTATGATTACCCAGTTATGAAGTGACGTTTAATTACTCACAAAGTATTCTTCCAGTATAGGGAGTGGCACGATCTCATGGTGTAAGGAACAGATACTTGACATGAAGAAAGATATAACAAATAAACTAAGTGATACGATCTGATGCTAAGCTTACGGTTGGGTCTATCCATCACATCATTCTCCTAATGATGTGATCCCGTTATCAAATGACAACTCATGTCTATGGTTAGGAAACTTTAACCATCTTTGGTCAACGAGCTAGTCTAGTAAAGGCTCATAGGGACACTGTATTGTGTATGTATCCACACATGTATTTAAGTTTCCGGTCAATACAATTATAACATGGATAATAAACATTTATCATGAACAAGGAAATATGATAATAAAAAATTTATTATTGCCTCTAGGGCATATTTCCAACAAAAATTAGCTAGAAAATCCCACGCTAATCAAAAGATCTGACCATTCATATGTTTTTTAGGGGTAAAGCCAAGTTTACTTATCGAAATCCACATAGAGTGGGATACAAAGTGTGTCGTCGGGTTGGCCCAACTAAACGTGGCGGCCCGGACCTAGACTCAACGAAAACTTGGCTAGACTATGTGCCTCGGTATTGACATCGCGACCTTCAAAAGTTAAATTACTAAAAAAACTGAGATGCTTTAAGTTTGATCTCACTCACTATAGCTCCATATCTACCTCGACCACCACTACTAATGTCTGCTACTGCTTGTTTCGAATCTGAAGCGATGACAAAGCTCTGTAACTAAAGATCCTCGGCTAGGGCGAACGCTTCCTGACATGCAATAGCCTCAAGGGTCGCTGGATCGTCAACACCGTCGATAACCAAAGAACAACTTCCCAGGTAGTTTCCTTCTCTATCTCTGACCATTAATATGTATTCTCAGAAAATCATAACTGTAGGATTTCATTATTGTGGAATTTCACACATTACAAGAGTTGGCCCATCAGGCCCAATACATTATACAACCATCTATACATGTTTTCATGTCTTTGTCTAAAAAAGATGTTTTCACGTTTCATCTCGGTAGAAAAATAATAATATGTGGATCATGTGTCTCTCTAGGTCGTCCCGTTCCACGCCCTCTAAATCTCTCCAGATCATGACACACGCCTCCTCCCCGCAACATGGTCGTCCTGTGCACCTTTCTTTCTCTTTCCAGGTCGTGCCCTCTCGCCTCCTCCCCATATTGGTCTAGCGATCTGGATCAACGTTCGAAACTACAATTACGGTCCAAGAGCAATTCGTGGAGAACTATAGTCCAGATTCAGTCGGTGAAGGCCTTTTCTTCAGATCCACACCAAAATACAAGACCGAGTGATCTTCATCTGCTATGTCGTGTCTGATACTGTCAGCAGAGCAGCGAGGAATTCACATGGAGAAGGGCCAGGGCCGGGAGTACTCGGTAGGTTTTTTTTTTATGTTTGCCATGAATTAGTTCCATCCCCATCATACTCATAATAAAAAGTAAAAAAAAAACTGAAAATATTTTTGAAATAAACTTTACCTTCCATTGTACTCATAATAAAAAAATCCAAAAAAGAAAAACTTCCATTGACTTCAGGAAAAAAACAAAAAAAGGGTCAAAATAGTGTGAATAGTGACTTGTATATAACAATATTTTTTGCCTTTATTGCCCTTAAGTCAACACTAGATTTTTATTCGTGAAAATTTATATACTAGTGCAAAAGACAGTCAAGTTTATTAAAAAAGAACTTCTAAACTTTTTGACTTTTTTTTATATAGGGTGTATATACACACCGAGGAACCAAGGGGCATTTTCTGTTTTTTGTTCCTCTACTGTTTATATTAGTACTACGAGCAGAGAAACTAGTATAACTAGTAGAACGCCCGTGCGTTGCCACGGGCTTTAAGAAAAATTAAGATACTATTCATGGAGCTAAAATAACCGAGAACAATGCCGTCTCAGCTAATACACATCTTTTCTTTTGACAATTAGCTCAAAAGAAGTTTTTTTAGCTGAAATTAGTTGTGTTTTATTCATTCATCTTGGCACGATCCGAGTGCAAACATCATGAATACAACCAGGCGAACGCTTGGTTGCCCATGTCACGAGCGTGTGGTGATTGTTGTTCATGGCAAGCGCTGGCCGGCCGTGTCGCTGAGAGCCTATGGCAGTCGCCAACATAGGCGAGACCGTCCTAGCCCGCAAGCGCTTTCAAATTAATTCAGCGCGATTATCTGTCTGCCTAATTAATTAATTATTACAGGCCTAATTAATCGCATGTCTAATTATCTGCGGGCCTAATTACTAATCGAAAAAAATACAAACACGCCGATCAAACAGTTGTTTCAGTTAAAAAATGTGTACTGACTAATATGTAATATGATTTCTATTTATGTAGTAGCTGACAAACTACTTTCTCTTCCACTTCGTCCTTGGCAATCATCTAATATCGCGTTCCTGCAAGAAGATCTGTCTCTTTCTCTAAAATCATCGCCCGTTCAAAAGTCTGCCATCTGACCTTAACATAGCAAATCTATGAAATAGTTCTGAACATACTGCAAGAGATGATGGTGTAGTGTATGTCTGATTTACAAAGAAAAAGAAAAGCTTCCCATCTAAAATGGGATCACATTAATCTTGTTTACAAAATGCACATAGTATAATGACAATGTCCGTCTCTCCTTATTCTTCGATGACAACAAATGTAACACTTTAATTTGTGACCGCAAGAAACATAAGGAAAACAATTGTGGTAGTCATGATGGATGACGTAGGTGGTGTGGTATTGTACCAAGAACATTCAGATATGGTTTCAAAACAAAAAAACATTCACCTATGATACCAATTTTGTACTAAATACCTACAACCATAAAAAGTTTAAGCAAGTCTTTATCAAGTCAAATGGAACTCATTTGATACAATGGCAAAAAGATTCAGAATAATAGGTATAGCTTGTTAAAAAAGAATAATAGACATAGTATAGGATCCTCTTCATGAAATGAGGATAACACATTACAAGAGCCTCAAATAATACAGAATTTCTCATGCCACTACCTCTTCTCTTGCAACCTCTTCTCTGCTCCATATCCTGCCCTCAGGCAAATTTTCATCAATTTTCAGTTACAGATGGAGAGATAATGAGACGTTTCAGCATAAATAAAAAACTCCATCTGGTCAAAGGAAATCTTGTCAGCAGTATCAAAACAATATGTGGATGCCTAAAATCTTGGTTCCCTGTAGGCACTCACAGTGTAATGTTAAAGCATACCCCATTGATCCTAGAAGTCCCATGAATGTTCAGAAGGTTAAGCTATCAACGACATCAATGTAAGATGAGTGATGATATTTTGCCATCTACATTCATGTAAGTTTCATTATCACCAGCCGCAAAGAGGAAAAGAAAAAAAAATTAGCAAATCGTATACGTGCATTCTGAACATTGAGATTTGTAAGCTCGACAGTAATCTACTCATTAGTGCTCTACAGATTCAAAGGTTATTGACTTGTTAATTTAAGTTGCTCTAATCAGCCTACAAAACAAAATCATTTACTGTAATTAAAACTCAATTCATGGAAAATTAGCATATCTACAGAAGATATATAGATTCAGGATGGCATCATGGACATCAAGACCAACCTGACCACGAGTCAAGAAGAACAACAATAACTGGTTATTCTCCCCCTACATGCTCAGTGTATACATATCTTCATTGTTTTGTTGCATCTCTCTTGGTCTTTATGGAGTCATGGTGTTGAACAGTTACCGGGAGCGAATGCTGCAAGAGGCTACGTACCATGGTATGAGCACCAACCTAGTCAACTTCATGAAGCACCATTCAACTGCAAAAGAGCCACAAATAGCAATAGAACAGGTAATGTTCAGCAAAAATGCACGACCTCAACAATCAACATAAAATTGATTATTATCATGATAACAATAGTGTTGTTATACACATTTACCATAAAAGTGCGCAGCAAGCTGTACAGCTAAGTGCTCCTGTAGTCAATCATCCCCACTGTTGATAATAATCTGCAATTGATGGAAGTGTTTGAGAAGCATGGCAATAACTGCCGACATTTCAAAGTATGATATCCTACAAGGGACAAGCTGTTAAATCTCAAGCATGACAACAATCATCTTCAGACTGAGAGCCACTAAATGTGCAGAAAATAAAATAATTAGTCGAGGCACAATGATTAGAAAGGAAGCCGCACTATTAGTCGACGAGTGGCTGGTTGCCGTTGTCGTTCGCCACATTATTTGCCATCGTTCGGCTGGACGCCGCACTCCGCCAGCACACCATCGTCCAGGTGGATGCTGCCCTCTGCGAGGTCGGCAGCACGCCGTCGTCCGGGCGTACGCCGCCCTCTGCAAGCAATTCGTCCTCCGTGTGGACGCCGGCGTCTTGTTGAAGCCGATGTGGACGACCTCATGCGTGCCGCCACCCGGGAGCACGTCGTCGTCCGTGTGGCCACCGCCGTCCTGGTGGTTGTCGCTGTGGTTGAGCACGTGGACCACACCATCCTAAGCAAGCTGACGTCAACCACAGATACATCTCGACCATGGCAGCAAGCACTTCAAACAGACACACATCAACAAGCAAGCACACATACCTCCATCTGAGGATCCGGCCGTCTATCGCCTTGCCCATCGGGATAATCCGGCCGCCACCAGGCTCATAGCCGGATCCACCGTCCCCGGCCACAACCTTCTCGGCTGCGGAGAAGTCATCGAGTGGACCGAGCCCCGGCCGCATCGTCCCTAGTCCGCAAGGCCACCACATCCACGGGCTAGTCCTAGCAGCCGTGGGGGTGAGGAAGAGTTCGGGAGAGAGGGACACGATCTACATGAGACCAAAGAAAAGATTTTAGACTGCTTTGTGATTTGGGAAGTGTGCGCCTAAGCAAGGAAAGTTAAGATATGATTGTTTAAGAATCAGGAAGAAGGAGATCTTTACCCCAAGAAGGAAAGAATCATACGTGATGGGAAGTACCAGGATAGAAAAACGAGAGGAAGTATAGTAGCTAGGAATTGATTCGGTTTTTAACGGGAGGCGGTGGTGGAAGGTGAGGCGAAAATAAACCAATGGGAGGTGGGACGAAGAAAAACCGGACGAAAATAAACTGTAGAGCTTCACGTTCCAAACTTTGGTCTGTCCACCGATTTATTACTCTGTTCACCGTATCTTCCGCAGCTGCCAAGGACACACCAATTTTATGGTGGTTCGTTTTGCTGTTTGACTGTTGCAACTTTGGGTGTCACCGTGTCAGTCAAGGACATTCGTTCGGAGGAGGAGAAGAGATCATCCGACTGAATTTTCGTCAAAGTGGCGGACGATTTTAGTGTTCTGACCTTTTGCCGAAACAAACTTCAGAATTGACCCCGTTTTGAAAAAAATCTCAAATCTGACCTTTTTTGGTGACGCCAACATCCCTGGCGTCCAGCTTACACGGGAGACGCCAGGGACCATGGCGTCTGGCCCCTGGCCCGCACGGTCCGCTCGCCCCGTTGACCGGCTGACGTGGCAAAAGTCGAAACGCCACGGACCCTGGCGTCTGGACCCAGACGCCGAGGTCCATGGCGTTTGGCCCTGGACCCAGATGCCGAGGTACATGGCGTTTGGCCCTGGACCAAGACACCCCTATCCTGTACAATAGTCTGTCCATATGAAATGATGGGCTTGCGTGAGCTCTTGGATCAGGTACCATCACAAGGAGCTAACAACACATCGTTCGAGCAAATGAAGAAAAAAAATGCCCATACACACATGCTGCTGCACGAATTAAGGTGTGCAGACCAAACCATGCACTGATTCCCATGCTGCCTTGTTTGTTTCAGTTAGTTTACTTCCAAAAGACAGCTAAGGAGGAGATGGAGCTAATGATAATTAGCGTGGGGTTTCAGCATTAGTCAATGATTGGCTTCGCCTTGGCCCTGCTAGCCGCAAGAGATTGATTAGTAGTAGGAGCAAAGCATTGGTGTTTTGCAGACTAGGATGTTTTTGCTCTTTTATGGCTCATATAATTAGGGGGGTAGGCTGGTGGAGTGGTGGTTAGAGACTAAGAGTACTATGGATTTGTAGTATTTGTACTTGTTTTTGGTTTATACTACGTATATATGGGAAAGTATAGTATGTAGCAATTGTTGATATACCTCTCAGTTGTGCTGTTTATCCATTCATGGTAAAAATAACAGGACCTTGAGGTGACAGGAATAAACCATGCATCCATACATGGTATTTCTTGGAACTTAATTAACCTATTTCTGCTGCTTGAATGTTATTAGTTTTCTAAGATATATTTTATTAGTTAGAATTTAAATTGCAATTTTTTATTTACCATGTACTTTTGGTGGTAAAAAGGGCACATTGCTTGAACTTATGTAGAGATAAGCAATTACTTTGGGCTTGTGAGTTTATTTTAGAGAGTCCCTGCAATGCCATTAAGAAGAAGAGAGTTGATCCTTAATGAGGGAAACCGGACCTGAAATCCATACACGGTTAGCTATCAAGGCTCTGATCCGGTCACAAGGGCACCTAAACCCAAGATCACCGAATATGCCTCATACTCAACTAAGTCCACCTTTTCAGAAGATCCATCGCCGCTTTTCAGAAGAATTTCAATACATAAGGAGAAGAAGAAACATGAGTTGTGAAATGCATCTCAATTTCTTGAATTTCAGTTTTGGGAATCTATGTGCCAGTGCGTCACGCAAACAATCCGTCAAAAATACTTTCATGGGTGTCTTCTACTAGATTAACCTATTTTCGTAATGGCTTTAAGCATATTGATGCCTTTGTAGTTTCTTTTGAGAGATTGTCACAAAATGACAATGTTCTGCAATACCACAACCAATTTTTTCTTTTCTGTTTCTTCATAATACGGTCGATGGAGGAAATGAATCTGAAGTCAAGGGTTTAAGATGATCTATTTGGTGGATGGAGGAAATGCATATTGCTTTTTCGAAGTTTATCTTTGAGGACGTATGCGCAATGCAAACAATCTGTCTGAATACTATCTCCTTCCAAAAGACGCCTTGTCCAAATGCCATGTACCTCGGCGTCTGGGTCCAGGGCCAAACGCCATGGACCTCGGCGTCTGGGTCCAGACGCCAGGGTCCGTGGCGTTTCGGCCTTTGCCACGTCAGCCGGTCAACGTGGCGAGCGGACCGTGCGGGCCAGGGGCCAGACGCCATGGTCCCTGGCGTCTCCCGTGTAAGCTGGACGCCAGGGATGTTGGCGTCACCAAAAAAGGTCAGATTTGATAATTTTTTCAAAACGGGGTCAATTCTGGAGTTTGTTTAAGCAAAAGGTCAGAACAGTAAAATTGTCCCAAAGTGGCTATGCCTACGGGGAAGCCTATGGCTGCACGGTGCAGCTACGGCCTACGGGCCTATGCCATGTCCCGTCGCGCGTCATCCGGTGGCAGGCACGGCCAGCGGCGCACGCCACGTTTTGACTCCGGTCCGTCCCTTGACCATGACCACTATCAAGCAATCAATCGGCTGCTTGCTTCGATTTACTGTGCCGTGGGCTTGCTGCCTCTCCCAGAGTCTTTTTTTTTTACCCTTCCTCTTCTAGTCTTCTCTTCCACCGTTCGTCAGAGACACCAGAGAGAGAGTGAAGAGAGACAGGCTGCTAGTTCGGCCATGGAGATGGAGCTGCTCAACGGCCCGGTGAAGCAAGAAATCGTTGTGCATAATGCAGCAGCCCAAGGAAGAGGAGGTGGTGGCGGCGCAATCGTGGAGGCGTCAGAACACGGCTTGAGGAGGACGGAGGCCACCGTGAGGATTGAGGCCAACATGCTTGACTGCCCCATCTGCGACCTCCCCTTCAAGCCTCCCGTGTTCCAGGTTGGTGTAGTACAGCAATTTCTTTGGCTACTCAACATCCGATGATGAACCGAATCGAATCCAGCTTCTGCACGCACAGATTTTGTTTTCTTACTTCCTTCAATCACCTGTCTAGTGCAAAGGCGGGCACCTGGCTTGCGGCAGCTGCGTGGCGAAGCTCCCCTGGAAACAGTGCCAGAGGTGCGACCACGGCGGCGACTTCCACGGCTGCCCCTTTGTGGACGCCTTCGTCACCTCGGCCAGGATCAAGTGCGACCACCACGGCTGCGGCCGCCAGGTCACCTACCACAAGCTTGACGACCACAAGAACGCGTGCCCGCTCGCGCCCTGCAAATGCCCCGTGCCCGGCTGCGGCTTCGAAGCCCCGCCGCCGGCGCTCCGCCATCACCTCAGCGCCGTCCACTCCATGCCCGTGCACACGGTTCAGTACGGCAAGGTGCTCCAGCTCGAGGTGCCTGTGTTGGAGCCGCGCCGTCTGCTGTTCGCGGAGGAGGACGGCCGCGCGTTCCTCGTGGTCGGCGGCTCGCTCGGCCTGGGCGTGCCCATCGCCGTGTCGGTGGTGTGCATCAGGGCGGGGGCGTCCCCGCCGCCGCACTACGTGGCCAAGGCGTGGGCGAACGGGCCGGCGGCGGCGGCCAACGACAGGACCGACACGGTCCGAGCGGAAATCCAGGTGACGAGCAGCAAGGAGCCCGGCACCGTGGCCGTGGAGGAGCTGACCTTCTTGACGGTGCCGCACAAGCTGCTGGCCGGGGCTGGCCCGTCCAGGACAGTGTCCCTCCACGTCCGCATTGACAAGATCACCTCCTAAATGATTCTGCTATATATGCCTAGGGTTCTACTAATCGTAGTACTAGTAAGGTTTAGTGTAGTTTGGTTTAATTTAGCTTAACAGATGATGGATTTTGGTAGCATGCCGCAATTACTTCCATCATCAGGTGAGTACTTGTTAGATGTAAGATTAGTACATGGAAGAAGTATTTTGTGGGGATGGCTGTTGGATGTAAGATCTTTGGGTAGCATGTGTGAAGCAAATATATGCTGGTTATATGTTTATTAAGAAATCATAATTCTCCCACTGATGAGGCAGTCATTAGAGCATAGGAGATCATGTATTTCTTTTTGTATTTCTTTTTCTCAAGCTTAACATATTCAGCCTCCCCCCACCCACCTCCGAATAATCAGTTTTATTATTATCGAGATGAATCTCTTATGTCTCGCTATTGAATATCCATTTCAAATCTAGTTCCAGGCAGAAGAAGATATTTGTGTGTTCATTTTCAAAATTGCAGTAGCACTACAACATAGAGTATCACATTCTGTTCTATGATGATATATTTTATTGAAAGGTTTTATCACTGTATACATCCTAACGATTTTGTTTTCCTTATGATTTTTCCAGTGAAGCCTTGGCTTCTCGTATCCGCCTGAATTTCATATTTTCGGATTGTTTGATGAGTGAAGAGGAAAAACAGCCAAGCTTTCGGCAAATCAAAATTGAAACTACCTCAATTCGCAGAGTCACAAGCCATTGCACAACCCCCACACGAGCCGCTCACCAACGGGCTGACGCCGGAGCACGCCCAGCCGACGCGAACCGACCCTGACCGCCACCGTGGGCTACCACCATGCCGTCACAGCCCACATCCACGCAGGGACCCGGAGGGCCGCTGCCACCACCCCGCGCCGCCCATTGACCACAAGTGGTCAAATCCGGACGGATCTGACAAAATCAGCGCCCAACATGCATGCTTCAACGAATTTGATGCCGCTCCCAGCCGACGAACAAAGGAGGGAGAGGCCGACACACGTTTCTCACTCCGTTGTTTTGAATTTTCTATCCGACTTACGCTCATTGTTGTGGATTGCTCATTGCATTCAATTCTAAGTAATCATTTATAACATTATAGACGTGTCGTTCTTCCACCTCTAGTATTAACTCTCTAAGGGCAACTCCAATGCGGTATATCAAAACAGGCATCATGAAACGTCAGTAGACACGTTCTGACGTGTCCGCGGACAGTGGGTGGAAGGCAGTCATCCAACCGTATCCACCAAATGTCCGCTCTTTGTCCAATGAAGAGAAGAGAGAAAAAGGAGAAAGAGAAAAAGTGGGTTTCTGGTGCGGTCTGAGGCTGAGTTGACGTGTCTGTAGCGTGTTCGGACTCCCACAAACCATTTCTATGTTTGGTTTCGGTTTATGGAATTTCGAACGTCCAGACAAGTTCACCGAACATTTGGTGGATATCATTGGATGGTAAAGTGTCCAGCCACGCCGGTTTGGACATTTGCGGACGATTTGAAGCACGGCGTTGGAGTTGACCTAAACGGTGTGAATGATGAATTTGCCGCCTCGTGTTGATGTACATTACAACCTTTTTATTTCTCCTTTTTTTTGTATTTCTTTTTTACAAGCTCCCCTCCCCCCCCCCCCCCCCCCCCGTCTCCCCCCACCCCACCCCACCTCCGAATAATCTGTTTTGTTATTAACGAGATGAATCTCTTATGTCTCGCTATTGGATATCCATTTCAAATCTAGTTCCAGGCAGAAAAAAATATTTATCAGTGTATACCACCTAACGATTTTATTTTCAAAATTGCAGTAGCACTACAGCGTATCACATTCTGTTATATGATGATATATTTTATTGAAAAGATTTATCAGTGTATACCTCCTAACGATTTTATTTCGCTTATGATTTTTTCAGCGGAGCCTTGGCTAGATGTATCCGCCTGAATTTGATATTTTCGGATGGTTTGAGGAGTGAAGTGGAAAAAGAGCCAACCTTTCGGCAAATCAAAATTGGAACTACCTCAATTCTGAGAGCAAATTAAAATGTACCTTTGATTATAGAAATAAACATGAAAAGACTCGATGGAAATGCATACTCAAAATAAACATCAAAAGAGTCGATGGAAATGCTTATTTAGAATAGACGATTTCGGATTAACAAGAATGTTTTTTTAGTAAGACTTCATGATTTCTCCTTTTTTTGGGTGTATTTTTCACTAAGTTTTTAACTATGTAGCTATTTGGAACAGGAGGGCCTGAAATAACAATAACAAGACAAGATTATCAGAGAGTCGAAAGTGCATTTTTAACAGGACGACATTGCCTTGCCTTCATAAACAGCTAGTAGACAGCCCATTTAGGTCAGCTAGCTATATGCTTGGCTGGATTACCAAAATAGTACTACTATTGATCACCAAAATAATCATTTGTTCGAACACTAAACCTACATCGATCATTAGATTTGGATTTGGCTCGAGCGAAGAGTGTTAGGGCATCTCCAACGGCAACCCGCAAATTTCCTCCCGCATCCGTCTGCGGACAAGGGGACGGATTATGTTGCCGCCGTCCGCTGGTGGGCTTAGCTCGGCGGCCTCCTCCGGCGACGACGACAGCAAGGGGGTGTGGAGGAGGTGGACCCGGGGGGTGGCGGCGGGGGTCCTCCGGAGTCCCCCCTAGAGCGACCCGGGAGGAAGAGAATGTTTTTGATGAACGTTTGAAACCTCCTGACTATCATACTGTCAAGTGACAGTATGACAATTTAACAAATAGAGAGAATATCAATGTACCGAGGGTAAACAACGCCTACTTCGTTGTTTTCTTGCTCATGATTGATCAATTTTGAAGTAAAACGAACCATAGAGGGCAAGTTGGCATGTGCATGCCAGAAATTTTGCTATCATCCAACAAATATAGTTTTTTAGGGGGTTACGAATTGAAATTTTTGATACGATTGGTTTTTGACATAGACCAAACTAGCTTAACAAGCCTAACAGCCTAGACAAACGCTGATAACCGGCCATATAAAGCCAAAACATACACAACATCATCAAGAAGACCAAAGCGGTCACTTCACTGGAGCCTCCTCATTGTCCTGGCATTGGCATGTGGTGGCGGTGGTGGTGCCTTGGGCGCGACAGCAGGAGGAGGTTGGAGTTGATCAATGCGGACGGTGATGGCGAGCACGTCGCCGGACATCAACTCGTGCGGCACCGCCAAGAACATCCCCTGCCCCAGCACTGGCGTGCCGGCGGACAGGGGACTGCTGCTCACGGCCGAAGCTATCATGACCATCTTGTAATTATCGTCGCCCGGGTGCTCCACCGAGAGCTTGCATGAGAACTGGGGCGCCGCCGGCCGTGCCACGGCGCCGTCGGGCCTGACGCAGACCAGCGACACCGTGGTGGCCTCCACGCCCAGCTCGCCCAGGGACACGAGGAAGACACTCCGGTCCTCCTGCCCGACCACCACGTGCCAGCGCTGTGCCAGCGGCAGGCTGAGAGTCCACGGCCGGCCATAGCGCACCTTGATGATGGGCCGGGAGTGCTCGGACGAGCAGTGGTTGAGGAGCGCCGCTGGGGGGCCGAGGAAGGCGCAACCCAGCTGCGGGCACGAGAAGGGCATCCACGGGCACATGCCCTTGTGCTCCGCCGCGTCGTGGAACACGACGAACCGATCGCAGCCGAAGTCCCTGTACGCGCACGACACCTTTGTTGCGCCCACGACGGCATCCAGCTCAGGGCAGTGCGTGTCTGCGCGACCGCAGGCCTCCCCGTGCGCGCCGTACCTTGAACACGCGGGGCTTGAGGGGGATGGATGTGACAGTTGATCAGACGACTTCCAATCAAACAGAAAGAAACGGGTTCTCTAGTCTAGCATGGTAATTAAGGCCAGTTGTCGATCGCACAAGCGAGTACACATGGCACGGCTTGTGCTTTTAGAATGAAACGAGGTCTATGATGAGATAGCTGTGTGTGTATAATCGTCTTGGTGGGAGGGGAGCTCTGATAACACCTAAACTTAGCTAGTCATCGATTGCTTAGCTGGACGAAACGCTGGACAACCCACGCGTTGTTACTCCCTCCGTTCGGGTTTGTAAGACGAAACACGGAGCGAATTCATGTACAATTGTTTGTCCAACAATAGAACCAGCTGCATTTTCGGAAATTGTTGCCGCGCCAAACGTTGTGGATAAATCTGGTTAGTTACAAAAAGAAGTAAGTACTATACTATACTGCTAAAATAGTTAGGACTATCCTAAAAAAAAGTTAGGGCTAAGACCAACTTGCTTGGACGGCCAGGATAATTTCGGTATGCTAAAACATAAAATCTGGTTGCTACTGTTACAAGCTTAGATGAAGTAATGAGTTAAGTTTAGTTGGCCAAAGCGCATTAGTTTAACTTCACTGCCTATAGGAATATGACCAAAGAGTTCACTGTATCAGACATAGAAAAATTCCCCGTATCATTCGGTCAGTCGGATGTTTCCCTGTCATCCAAACTTCCCCGACACGATGACACCAAGCTGCCGGGCAACAGTAAAATGAACCGCAATAAATATGGCGTGGCGTGCTTGCTTGGCCCTTGGCTCCGGTTTATGAAATTTCGAACGTCCGGAGAGGTTCAAAATGGTCTTTCCACATGAGGGGCAAAAGGGTCTTGTCAAACCACATCAGGGGCAAAAGGGTTTTTTCAGGTGTCACTGAGGCTCAAAATGGACATAAGTGTCATAAAAGGCATAAAATTTAGACTCGTTGTTAGATAGGGAAGAAATCATTTTCTAATTCAAATAGGGCATAAAATTTAAACACGGTGTTAAATAAGGAATTCTCTCCTTGTCATATCTGCCTGAATTTCATATTTTCGGATGGTTTGACAAGTGAAGTGGAAAAAACAGCCAAGCTTTCGGCAAATCAATATTGAAACTACCTCTATTCCCAGAGTCACAAGCTACTGCACCCCCCCCCCCCCCCCCCCCCTTACCCCCACCCACATTAAAATGTACCTTTGATTGTAGAAATAAACATGAAAAAACTCGATGGAAATGTATAGTCAAAATAAACATCAAAAGAGTTGATGGAAATGCTTATTCAAAATAGACGATTTTGGATTAACAAGAATATTTTTAGTAAGACCTCATGATTTCTCCTTTTTTGGGGTGTATTTTTCACTCAAGTTTTTAACTATGTAGCTATTTGGAACAGGTGGGCCTGAAATAGGAATAACAAGACAACATTATCAAAGAGTCGATTTAGCAGGACGACATTGCCTTCATAAACAGCTAGACAGCACATTTAGGTCAGCTAGGTACCAGTACTATTGATCACCAAAATAATCATTTGTTCGAACACTAAACCTACATCTATCGTTACATTTGGATCGAGCGAACAGTGCTAAATCTTCTCAATGCGGACATTGAGAGGCACTAGCTTGGGACACACCCCAGCCCCAACCCGATAATACCTCGGCGGCACCGTCAAGAAGGACACGGCGGCCACCGCGCCGGGCGATGTGCTGCTCGTCACCTTGGTTGTCACCACGACGAGGTCCTGGCTGGGCGGCATGATCGACCACATCTTGCACGAGTACTGTGGCCGCAGGATGGCGCTGGCATGGACGCACACCACCCACACCGCGGTGGCCGCGCCAAGCGCACCCACGGTGAGGAGGAACGCGCGGCCGTCGTCTCCGCCGATGAGCAGCCGCCGTGACAGCTCCGATGCCGGCACCAGGAGCCGGAAGTCCTCGCCGTACTGGAACTTGTGCGCCGGCATTGAGTGCCGGACGAAGAGATGGACGGCGAGCGCCCGCGGCGGGGCGGCGAAGCCGCAGCCGGGCTCCGGGCAGGAGCAGGGCGCGCGCGGGCACGCGCCCCGGTGGTCGATGAGCTCGTGGTAGGCCACGTAGGTCCGGCAGCCGTCGTGGGGGCACTCGACCCTGGCCGCGGAGACGACGGCGTCCATCGCCGTGTTGCGGACATCGAAGCCGCCGCCGTGCTCGCACCTCCGGCACGGCTCGGTGACAGTGAGGCAGCCGCCGCAGGCCAAGTGCCCGCCATTGCACTGCACAGACCGGAGAAATTTGTACGGATGGAATGGAACGGGCAGAAGATCGATCGAGTGCCGATAAGAAAAGAAAGGACATGCGGTTGTGCATCCTAACGATCCGAGTTCAATTCCTAGAATTGACAGGTGATGCACAAGGGTTTTTCCCCATTTATTGAGGATCAAGCTTGGTGTGTGGTGGAACCACTCATCAAGAAATATCTTGATACTCATTTAAAAAAAATCTGAGGACCATGTTTATCTTGGTACTCATACTAAAATGGCCGTATGCATCCCTGGTTGGTGCAGAGGCTGGGGAAGTGAAATTCTCCCCCAATTTTAAGAGGATTACTCGAAGAAGAGACGGAGAGAGTTGACGCACCCTCCGCGTCGTCTCCCGCGAGGCGACCCGGAGGCCACCCCTAACCCTCGCCGCCGTCCCCTTTCTTCCCCCTCCTCCTCCCTTGCCGCCGCCCGGGGGCGCGGCCGGGCAAAGCCCTGCTGTTGCCGGCGGCGGCGGGGCCCCTTTGTCTCCCCGTTCGGACGGTGCTGGCGCGGGCCGGCGCCCCGGGCCGGGACGTGGCGCTGCGACCGGGCTCCACGGCGGCGCGGCGGGCTGGTGCGGCGCTCTGGCGTCCCTGCCTCCCCGCGGCGGGCGGCTAGGTGGGTGGCGCGCCTTCGGTGCTTGAGACGGCGGCGGCTTGCGCGGCCAGATCTGGCTCGAGGCGGCACGGGCTGCGTGCGGCGCGGGCTGCAGGTGACCGCCTCTACTGTAGCCGCAGTAGGTGGTGGTGGCGACGTAGCAGTTGGTGGTGGTGGTGCGGGCCAGAGGTTGGAGACGATCTCTAGGCGGCAAGGAGGTGGATGGCACCGGATCTCCTGGCTGTGCGTGCACCTTGGGGGATCTGGGGCCCAGTCTTGGGGGCTGGCGGCGGTGGATCTGGGGCCTCCGGCCCTGATCCGATCTCCTCCGGCGGCGGTCCTAGGGTTCCAACTCACGCCGAGATTTTGATCGACCGGATGCATGTCCCCATCGATCTGGCTGCAGTGTCGTGTTCCGGAAGGCTCCGCCGGGAACTCCCTTGGGCGATTCATGCCTGGAGTTTGCTGGATCGGGTGGGATTCGGTCGTGCGCACCCGTGTTTTTCTCTGACCGTTTGGTTTCAGAGGGAGCGCTGCGAAGCTCTGCTGGCTGTTACCATCATGGGGTATGCTTTCTCGTTCCATGGTGAAGTCAGCTGGCGGAGAATGTCATGGAAGCTGAGATCTGAGGACTAGCAATGGTGTTTCGAGTCTCTGTGGCGATGAGGAATTGGCTTGGTGATTCGTGACTTGGAGCAGCGGCATGCTAGTGGGGGCGACTGCACAGGAGAAGTCCACAGTCTTTCTTTCAGGGTGAAAATCCAAGGTCTGGCCTTAATTGGTTGTGCCTGGCAATGGCCTTGTTGAAGGCATTGTTTTTGAGAGCGAGGACTTTCTTCAGGGTGAAAACCTAAGATCGATGATCGGGCGACGACGGTGTTTGTGCACTGTTCCCTTATTGGAGGCGTCGCTTTTGGAGAAGCTGGACTTCTGGTGCTGTCTTGGTGGTGTTAGTGCTGCTGTTTCAGGGAATAGATCGTTGCAGCGGGACTTTTCTTTTTCGTAATTCTTTTTTTTTTTTTGGCTGTGTGCATCCGTAATGTCGCTAGGGCATTGCGTTATTGCACAGGCTGGGTGTAATTGGTATCTCCGCGATATTAATATATGCTCTTTGTCGAAAAAGAAAAGAAAGGAACCTGCAAGATGGGAGGCTTCAGGGGGAGGGTGCAGAGAGGGCACTGGAGCACGCGCATGTCCATCTTTACGGCTCGCCAGGCGCCTGCCGCCGGCACGACGACCGAGCCGGAGCCGCCACTTCCGCCTCCTCCTCCGGCTTCGGTTGCTTCGTGGGCAACTAGTTTGCCCACCGTCGCCGGCGAACCCCCGTCCCGTCCATCAGAGCAAGCAGCAACCTGCATCCTCCCCTGATCCACTGAGAGCGAGAAGACAAACCGAAAACAAATTAACACGGCCGTGGCATGATTTTCCTCCCGAATCACACGAACTGTGTAACAGTGGAAGAAGAGAAACAACCCAACCTGGTGAGCTTCTCTGGTGAACAAAGAAGAAGAGCAAGAACCGGAGGAAAACGGAGCACGGTAAAATGAGCAACTGAATTAATGCTTGCTTGACGGATTGACAGCGGTCTGTGGCAGGCGACTGGCGTAGATGTTGGACGGTGACAAGGCATATGACCAAACAAATAACCAGCCCGATTACCAAAAATGGTGTTAGCAAAGCAGATGCCAAACATATGAAATATTGCTGCCACTTGTCATAGCCTACAGTTATCCCTCCTGTACAGACTGTTGTAGCCAAATTTGCTAAGTATACGTGCATCCTGTTTGGATAAGCCACAGGGGAAATGCAAATTCAAACCAAATGTGATTTTAAACACAACGGAAATCTACAGAATTAGTTGTTTGACTAGGGCATAAAGTCTGGATCGTCCATGAAAAAGTAGAAGATCAGTGTGGATGATGGAATTCCTATGTAACTATAAACGTAATAATCCATGTGAATTTTTAGCATCAACCATACCATTAAAGTTGAGTTATTTTTACGATACAAAGTTTTTATACTCCTAAAACGCAAAAAATGCTCAATGGAGGTCGGCTTCTGTGCCTCCTCCTGACTCGATTGCCTCCCAACTCGGCAACTCCCCGCCGCGGTCTCTCGTCTTTCATCTCTCAGTTAAGTCTTTCACACATCGTTTGGTCGCCAGAGGCAAGCCGGCAATGGCAAATCCCAGTCCAAATTAGTATTGTGAGATACAATCATCACATCGTCCTCGTATACATGTCCAATCTAGCCTAGAATCATAGTGTGGTGCCCTAATTTCCTACTTATTTTTTCCATCGATTTTGATTGATTTAGGCTAGGGAACAATATTTCTCAAAGAACAATCAATAACTAGATTTAGATAATGATGCCAACACTTCAAGACAACTATTAGATGTAAACAAGGTGCATTAAAATATTGTTTTTTTTGAGAGAGCATTAAAATATTGTTGATGCAACTAGTCTCCAAAGAATTCTATTCAGAGAAAAAATATTTTAGATGATCTGCCTTATGATTCAGCTAATCTGAAGAGAATCTCAGAGTACACAAAAAATTCTAAGAAGCAAGATGAGATAAAGACAACTATTTGTGATAAGTGATAATTTATTTTTATGGATTATGTTGCCTTTTAGCTATACATTTTTTGGACGGCGTGGCCTCGCCGCCACCGTTTGCTGTTGGGCTTAGCTCGGCGGCCTCCTCCGGCTACGGCGACGGCAAGGGGGTGTGGAGGAGGTGGATTTGGGGGGTGGCGGCAGGGGTCCTCCGGAGTCCCCCCTAGAGTGACCCGGGAGGAAGATAATGTTTTTGATGAAAGTTTGAAACCTCTTGTCTGTCATATTGTCAAGTGACAATATGACAATTTAACAAATAGAGAGAATGTCAATACACCGAGGGTAAACAACGCCTACTTGGATGTTTCGCTTGCTCATGATTGATCAATCTTGAAGTAAAATGAACCATAGAGGGCATGTTGGCATGTGCATGCCAAATTTTTTGGGTATCATCCAAAAATTTAGTTTTTTGGGGGGCTACGAATTGAAAATTTTGACATTATTGGTTTTTGACATAGACCAAACTAGCTTAACAAGCCTAACAGCCTAGACAAACGCTGATAACCGGCCATATAAAGCCAAAACATACACAACATCATCAAGAAGACCAAAGTGGTCACTTCACTGGAGCCTCCTCATTGTCCTGGCATTGGCAAGTGGTGGTGGTGGTGGTGCCTTGGGCACGACAGCAGCAGTAGCAGGAGGAGGTTGGAGACTTGGAGTTGATCAATGCGGACGGTGATGGCGAGCACGTCGCCGAACATCAACTCGTGTGGCACCGCCAAGAACATCCTCTGCCCCGGCACCGGCGTGCCGGCGGACAGGGGACTGCTGCTCACGGCCGAAGCCATCATGACCATCTTGTCATTGTTGCCGCCCTGGTGCTCCATCGAGAACTTGCACGAGAAATTGGGCGCCGCCGGCCGTGCCACGGCGCCGTCGGGCCTGATGCAGACCAGCGACACCGCGGTGGCCTCCACGCCCAGCTCGCCCAAGGACACGAGGAAGACACTCCGGTCCTCCTGCCCAACCACCACGTGCCAGCGCTAAGAGTCCACGGTCGGCCGTAGCGCACCTTGATGATGGGCCGGGAGTGCTCGACCGAGCAGTGGTCTAGGAGCGCCGCTGGGGGGCTGAGGAAGGCGCAACCAAGCTGCGGGCACGAGCAGGGCATCCACGGGCACAAGGCCTTGTGCTCCGCCGCGCCGTGGTACACGACAAACGGATCGCAGCCGAAGTCCCTGTACGCGCACGGCACCTTGGTTGCACCCACGACGACGTCCAGCTCGGGGCAGTGCGTGTCCATGTGGTCGCAAGCCTCGCCGTGCGCGCCGCGGCAGTAGCCGCACACCATGTGCCCGGTCTCACACTGCTATTCATCACAAGCACGACAACAAAAAGATGGTCGGAAAAAAATGCCATGATTTTCCATGTCTTGTAATTTGGAAACAAATCTATGCATGCCGTACCTTGAACACGCGGGGCTTGAGGGGGAGGAAGCAGGCCTGGCAGTGGAGCAGCGCCACGTCCATCCTCACGTCGATCTGCGCCGGCGCGGGCGGCGCCCTCACCAGGGCCTCCGTTGCAACTGCCACGGCCACGGCCGCCCCTCCCGGGATGCCGCCATGGGACGTGAGCTCCCCCTCCTCCCGCTCCTCCTCCTCGTGCGCCTCCTGCCGCGGCTCCTGCTTCACCACAGGCACCAGGGCCTGGTGCCGCGCCTTCTTGCTGCCGTGCTCGCCGATGCACGCCGGTCTCTTACCCTCTCCGGCCATGTCTCCCTCGATCCAACTAACTCCCCCCTGCGACCGATCGGACGCCCTCAACAAAGATCCCACCTGTTTGCACGGATAGGCACAGAGTACAATGAAATGGCTTCCGCTACGAGAGATTGCTTCGTGCCTGTGCTGTCCGCCTTTGTACTAATATATATGACTAGAGATGGATGTGACAGTTGATCAGACGACTTCCAATCAAACAGAAAGAAACGGGTTCTCTAGTCTAGCATGGTAATTAAGGCCAGTTGTCGATCGCACAAGCGAGTACACATGGCACGGCTTGTGCTTTTAGAATGAAACGAGGTCTATGATGAGATAGCTGTGTGTGTATAATCGTCTTGGTGGGAGGGGAGCTCTGATAACACCTAAACTTAGCTAGTCATCGATTGCTTAGCTGGACGAAACGCTGGACAACCCACGCGTTGTTACTCCCTCCGTTCGGGTTTGTAAGACGAAACACGGAGCGAATACGTGTACAATTGAAAATCTAATGTCGATTTTATTACTAACCACCACCCGCCACATTTCTAGTTTTGACACCCATTCCCAACTCTAGAAGGAAGTAAATGATTCTTTGCGCATGAGCCATTACACGTGGTTCATCGGCAGAAAATTACTCATTGTGGAGCAGACTCGTGTATAGTTTGGAAATCTAATGCCGCAATCGATGGTTTAACCTATCGGACGCACCATTTTTTCCCTTTAATTTCCACCCCCTTCCTAACGTTAGGGTGAAGTTATTGATTCTTTGCGCGCGAGCCGTGACTCGTGATTCAATCGGCAAGAAATGGCTCACTGCAGAGGAAACTCGTCTATAGTTTGAAAGTCTAATGCTTCTTCCGATTTCAACCCCCTTCCTAAGTTTAGAGGAAAGTTAATGATTCATTGGCGCACGAGCCGTTACTCTTGATTCAATTGGCAAGAAATTACTCGCGGTGGGGCGAACTCGTGTATAATTTGAAAATCTAGTGCTGCCATCGAATTTTTTTCCTACCCGGGCGTCATGTTTTTTCTCGATTTCCACCCCTTCCTAACTTTAGAGGGAAGTTAATGACTCTTTGACGCGCGAGCCGTTAGTCTTGATTCAATCGACAAGAGATTACTCGCCGTGGAGTGAACTTGTGTATAATTTGAAAATATATTGCTGCTGTCACTTTTTGTCCTACCCTGACGCGTCATGTTTTTCTCGATTTCAACCCCCTTCCCAACTTTAGAGGAAACTTAATGACTCTCTGGTGCGCGAGCCGTTACTCTTGATTCAATTGGCAGGAAATTACTCGCCGTGGAGCGAACTCTTGTATAATTCAAAAATGATCTACTGTCGATTTTTGGCCTACCCTAATGTGTCATGTTTTTCTCGATTCCAATCCCCTTCCTAGCTTTAGAGGAAAGTTAATGACTCTTTGAGAGCGAGTCATTACTTGTGATTCAATCGCCCAGAAATTACTCATCGTGTCGTATGCACACCGGGCTAATCCTATCAATGCAACACAGATCCAACCCAACGGTGAAATGGTAGGAAATGGGTCACGCGATGGCAAGGCATGCTTTAGAATATTCAACCAGTAGTTTTTCATTGATGATGTGGCCAACATGACAATTTGCCCATTTTAGTTACTTGTATGTATTTTAAGTTTCCAAGCACATTATTGTCACCAAAATAAAACTCCTGTCGTTTTTGCAATTTTTCCAACCTGAAACTTGTACAATCGCGCCCCTTGTCCGGGTCCGGTGCTGCATGCAAGGCGTACAGCCAGTGGCTAGCAAAATTAAGATGCGCGCACCTATGCATATGCATGCTCAGCCAGAAGATCGTTGAAACACACAAATATAAGTGAATTAAATTATTTTTTTGAAACGGAGACAAAGATTGCCTCATCTATTAATTAAGTAGAAGAGAATTGCCCAGTTAATTACGGAAAACCGGGCAAAAACCGGAACAACAGGGCCAAGCCCACCCTAATCGACGACAAGTCGACCTGCGGCCAGACAACGCAGCTCCAACTCTGACGGAGAACTCAGAAGAACAAAACCAGGCACGGCTGGCGCCATGGAAGATCACCGAACGGGCCACCTACAGCCAGTCATCGTACACCACAGGGCCCCGCCGCCGCAGCTTCGACTCCACAGCAACAAGCAAACCGAGGCAAAACCGTGGACACGCCGGAGAAGAGCCGACTATCGCAACCATTGCCGCGTCGCCGACATCGCTCCCACCATCATCGTTGCCACAAAAGTCTGGTCGCCACAGTGATTCTCTCGGGGCCGCCGCCCCGACATCCACCTCTCCGTCGCGCCCAGCGCAATCAACCGGCACCGCCTTCCGGGGCCACCGCCCTGACATACCACCGCTCCCCTCGAGCAGCAACGCTGCACAACCCAGCTGCCCGCAGCCCACGCTGCTCAGGGCAAACCGCTCGCAGACCACGAACGTCGCACCACATCCGGGGCCGCCGCCCCGACGTAAAGTCAGACCGCCCCCTCTGGGGCGCATCGACCGAGCCGACACCCCTACCGCCCAAGCGGGACAAGGATGCCACCCAACCAATGTCGAGATAGAGCCCCACCTCATAGAGCTGCCACTCACATTGTTCCCGAGATCGCCATCTCGACGCACAATCAGAAACCACCCGGAGCCGCCGCCCCGACGTCCACTGTCCCCGACGACGAAGAGATCCGTGCAAACTGCAACATGCTAACTCTCCAAGGCGATGCCTCAAAGAAGGAAACGACGTAGCCGCCGTCATCGCCCGCTTCGACCATCCGAAGCTAGGGATTTATCCCGGAGAGTCGTGTAATGGAGCTCCACGGCAACACCTTCAAGAAGGGGAACGACACCATGGCCATGGCGCCGCTGTTGCCGGCACCGACCCAAGGTCAGTGCTGGACTTTCGCCCGGAGCTCCTCCACACCTCCGAATCCGAGCAGATCCGAAGCACTGCACAGCACACAATCCCCATGGTCGACTTCCACCGGCTTCACCTCGTCGTGCAGTTGCTGCCGCACCTCACAACCGCGCCGGCAACCACAGCAGCACCTCATGCCGTGAGTGACGTGCCAGACCCCGCTCGACGCCAGAACCCCACAATGGCTGTTGAGGAATTTGTAGTTCCGGTGTATAACTGGTACGGAACTACTGTGCATACAGAACGGATAGTTGGGTGTACGATTTTCATAGTACCACCCTCCTATCGATGGCTCCAGCCCACACAACGGATGTGGTCGAGGGATGCCATTTAGTGTCGTACTGAAATCGTAGAAAAATCATCGCATGGGTAGCAGCCCTAGTGAAAAACAAATATTTCTAATGCTCTGGACGGAAAAACAAAATCATTGCTCCAAAATGCTTTAAAAATAGTCTTTTTAGCATCGATTTTGCTTTTCTCGGCCAGAACATTACGATTGATTTTTCTTCATGAAATTTGCACGTACACAGAACATCAAACAATGTCCGTTACCAATAAAATTTTCATATTTTTTATTTTTATTACTCCCTCTGATCCATTGTACTAAATCAACAACAATTTTTCTCGCAAAAAAAAAAAATCAACAACAATTAACATGGTTCGATCCAGATTAATGGTCTTGTACTAAATCAAAGACAATTAATATGGATCGAAGGGAGTACTTTTCTTTCTTTCGATTTTACTATTCTCAAGGGTTCATTTGAGCTCGAGCGCAAAAACTCCATGTCCACAACACCCGAGTCGTATCCCTGACTTGGATCCATGACCTCCCATTTTTTGATCCGCATCTACACCTTTTTTCCAAGAAATTTTAGAAAGTCTACATGTCTTTCACTCCCTCCGTCCTGAATTACTTGTCTTAAATTTGTCTAGATACAGATGTATCTATACACGTTTTAGTGTTAGATACATCCATATCTAGACAAATCTAAGACAAGTAATTTGGGACAGAGATAATATATTATAAGAGAAGGAAAGACAGTCAAACATATTTCTATGTCAGGCCAGCACAGTGGCTACCCAACTCCACACCAACGAAACCAACTAAGCTATTACATGATCATGCCCATCATATCCTCGAGCCTTCTTCCAAAGCTTGAATTCACCTCTTAGCGATGTGACGACAGAGAGGCTATATTCTGGAAGACTCTACTATTGCGTTCTAGCCAAATGAAGCAAAGCATAATGACATCAAGGGAGCTGAGCTCCTTTCGCCTGGCTGAAGGAAGATCGTTGCTCACCAATGTCCGCCAATCCCGAAGCCGATGTAATCTCGTCGGCGTGAAGCGGTGTAACCTTTGAGGGAGGAAATTCGCAACAAAAAAAAACCTTTGAGGGAGGAGTACATTTTTTTTTTGTTCATTTCTGCTTCGGTACAAGCCCCCTAAACACATCAACGAAGGAGATCTCTCATACCCCTTCATAATAAAAGGTAGTATGGTCATTTTCGAAAATGCGTTGCCTGCGCCGAGCGCGGGCTTTACGTACCGCCCGGGCCTGCCCATTGCGCAGAGCCTCTTTGGTGTGAAGTAAAACGTCGCAAAAAAAAGGTGTGCTTGGGAATTGAACCCAAGACTTCACACATGTTAATGGGAGTTCAAAGCCTATGGAGCTAGCAAGTTTGAGTGACTAATGAGCTGCGCGAATTTATAAGAACTAGTGACGGATCCGATTTTTTAAATAATTATGAATTGTTTTAAAAATTTGGAACACTTTTTAAATTTTGTGCAAATGCCAACATTTTTAGGGAATCTCAAAACATTTTTGGAAAAAAAGGAAAAAAACTGAAAAATGTAACAATATCAAAATTACGACCATTTTTTGAAAACATGAACATTTTATTAAAAAAATTTGAAAACCCAATTTTTCCGAAATAATGAACAATTTTTTGAAAACGCAAACATTTTTTGAAATTCCATGAACAGTTTTTGAATTTGCGAACAAATTTTGCAAAATGTTAAACATTTTTTGAATTCGCGAACAAAATTTGAATACAGTTTTTTTTTTTGAAATGCCTGTACATTTTATGAATTTGCGATAAAATTTCAAAAATGTTCTGAACATTTCTGGATTTCTGAATATTTTTTTAAAAGAAGCGAATAATTTTGAAAGTATTTTTTTTATTTTCTAATATTTTTTAAAAAAGAAGATAAGAAATTTTTAAACTCTAAACTTTTTTGGAATTTCAAAGCAAAATTCCAAAACAGGAACATATTTTTGAAAATAAATAAATTTGAAAAAGAGTGAACATTTTTCAAAATTTCTGAACAACTATTGAAAAATAAGAATAAACTTCAAAAGGGTTAATAGAAAAATGAAAGAAAAAAAGGGAAACAAAAAGAAAAATTGAGAGAAAAGAAAAAAAGAAACAGGAAAAATGAAAAATGAGAAAGAAACAGAAAAAGAACGTTAGGGCCGGCCAACAGGTAGCCGACGGGAGCAATGTCGTCGCCTAGTTGGGCCAAGGCCTAAGCGTTTTTTCTTTCTTTTCTATTTTTTCGTTTTTCTCCTTTTGAACTTTATTGTTTGTAATGTCAAAAAATGTTCTTGTTTTCAAATATTTTCTACAATTCTTGAAAATGTTCTGGAATTTCAAAAACATGTTCCTGTTTCCGAATTTGTTTTCACAAATTTAAGAAATGTTTGTGTTAAAAAAAGTTGATAAATTTTTAAAAAGTACGTGGTTTGCAATTTGTGTTCAAAATTTTCATCAATTGTTGGGAATTTATTAACAATTTTAGAAAAAGTTTTCAAGTTTGTAAAAATTTCATACACAATTTGAAATTTCAAAATTGTCAACAAATTTTAAGAAATGGTTAGGACATAAGAAAATATCCATGTTGATTGATAGAAACAACTTAAAATTCTTTCGAAAACTTGAAAGAAGTTTTCATGTGTACATGTGCGAATAATTTACCGACCATGAATGTTTGATGAAGAAATAATTAATTTGTGGTTTTGTAATGAAAACCCTGACTTAATTTTGTATCACCAACCACAAGCTTGACGACTAAAACCACCCAATTTGTAGGGGAAGAGAGTACTGTTACAGATGTTGAATCTTGTAAGATCAAATCCACATTGTCAATTTGGTAAAGCAACAACAAAATGGGAAATCATTAAATTTGTAAGATCAAAACCACCCAAATGTTTGTGTTTCACATGCCGTCGCATCGATGGTCGTGATGGTGCAGCGCTCGCTAGCGGCAGCTGCAACCCCGACAGGTGTAACCGACGGAGGTTGCCACCTACATCACGGCTTCCCTCCTTCGAGATGGATCAATCCACCGCATGTCCAGCCGCAGAGTCTCGCTCCCACGAAGGCCTCCGCCTCCTCCGTGACGCAGGTCTCCCCCGAGCTTGCACTTGGAGGCGCACGACGAGCCGTGGCCATGACCTTGCGCCCTTCCGCAGGGAACGCGCGTTCCCTCGCCTGCTTGTAATCACCCTCCGAGCACCCATTCACCAGCACCATTGGGCGCTCTTGCCCCAAACCCTCTCGTCCAGGCAGCGCCACTGGTGGCCGCAGGCGGAGGCATGGTGGGTAGGGTCGATGGAGGACATTAGATTGCCGATCCAGTATTTCCGGATCAGGAGGCTCCTTTTTTTCCATCGTGTGTTTGATGGCGTGAAACTTTATTTATCATTGTATAAATATATATTTTTGCGAGGGTACACAATGAGTTTTATTCATCTATTTTTTGGGGATTAAATTAGTTTGGATTGCTTACCACATATGTTACGTTACATTCTGGTGGTTCAGGCAACCACCAAGCGTTGTGTGTCTTCGCTCTACCATAATCCTTGTAAATATTTGAGTATTAGTTTTGCGCAACTACAAATACCAAAGACCCCAGTGTACGTATACATCTCTCTCACAAAAACTTTGTTTGTCACTATTGACCAGCCAAAGGTTGTGGAGATTTGGAGAAGACAAAATTGTTGCTAGGTTCATGTTGCTAGATAAAAACAACTTAAAATTCTTTCAAAAACTTGAAAGAAATTTTCATGGGTACATGTGCGAATAATTTACCGACCATGAATGTTCGATGAAGAAATAATTAATTTGTGGTTTTGTAATGAAAAACTGACTTAAGTTTGTATCACCAACCACATGTTCGACGACTAACCACCCAATTTGTAAGGGAAGGGAGTACTGTTACAGATGTTAAATCTTGTAAGGGCATCTCCAACGCTGACCCGCAAATATCTCCGGTATATGTCCGTTTTTATGTCCGGACGTGGTCCGCGGAAATGATGTGGGAGTGAGCCATCCAATGCTAATCACAAAGTATCCGGTTGGGAGGAGAAAAAGTAGATGGGGACCATGCAAGTGGTGGGCTATTTGTGCTGGTTGGGAGGAGAGGGGGACCATGCATGTGCGGTTGGGAGGAGAGAGAAGAGAGGGACCATGCATGTGATTGGTCAGGTGGATGTCCGGACTCCGGCAAAGCTTCTACGTTTGTCTCTTGGATACCGGAATCCGTACGTCCGGATTGCTAAGCGGACATATACATGTCCCCGTTGGATGACAAAAGTTGTCCGGACACTGTGGTCCGGACTATAGTGGAGGTTTTTTTTCAAGGATACACCATAGAAAGGTGTATCAGTATCATAGAAGGAGAGCCAAGACGGCTGATACAATGCCAAACGGCATACAACGCACACCACCTGTGACGCCCCCGACTTAATCGTGCACTAATCATACACGCAAATGCACACGATCAAGCCTAAGGACTCACTTGAAGATATCACAACACAACTCTAAACACAAATAAAATAATACAAGCTTTATGTTACAAGCCAAGGGCCTCGAGGGCTTGAATACATAAGCTCGATGTCATACAAGCATCAGCGGAAGCCTCAGGTATCTGAGTACAGACACAAAGTTAAACAGATAGGCCTTTAAAAAGGCGGGGCAAAATAAAACACAGATCGAAAGGCGCATGCCTCCTGCCTGGGTGCCTCCTAATTACTCCTGGTCGTCGGAGGGCTCCTCGTAGTAGTAGTATCCAGAGGGGTAGTAGTGGTAGTAGTCGTCGTCGGCTGCTGGGGCAGCTGGCTCCGGGGCTCCGTCATCTGGTCTCAAGTATCGGGTATGGGGAAAAAGGAAAGCAAAGCAACCGTGAGTACTCATCCAAAGTACTCAGCAAGACTGGCGTCGGATCTATTCTAAATATGCAACATTATCAAAGGATGGCTGTATATGTGGACTGATATGCAGAATTGCCAGAATAGAAGGGAAAGCCTAGCCTATCGAAGACTAGCATCTTCAGGGTCTTGCAGCATTAGAAGAGTACAGATTAGTACATAAATATAACAGTAGCAACAAGTATCAACATCGCCCAGAGATCCTTCCTCGACTCCCTGCGAGAAAGCAATCCCGGAGCTAATATATTCAACCCATTTCTAGTTGTAGAAGATCGGGATATTCTCCGAGCGTCCTGTTACCGTGGACACGGCTATTCGAATAGATATACTTCCCTGCAGGGGTGCACCAACTTACCCAACACGTTCGATGACTCTGGCCGGACACACTTGCTCAGTCGATGCCCGGCCTCGGACTATCGACACGTCGTAGCCCTACCTAGGTTCAACAGAGAGGCCAGCACGCCGGTCTAAATCCTAAGCGCTCAGGGGTCTTGGGCCCATCGCCCTTTGCACTCCTGCGCGTTGCGAACGCGGCCGGTGAGCAGTCCTAGCCCCCTTAATACAAGCGCAGGCTTTACCAGACCAACCCGGCGCGCGCCGCTCAACTGCTGACGTCTGAAGAACTTCGGCTGATACTACGACGCCGAGTACCCATATTATTCCCACGTGCTGGTTAGCGCGAAAAGGCCAGAGGCCTACTCAGATCACATATCCTAACCCATTAGTGCATTAGGAGCGCGCGGTAACGAGCAGAGACTCACGATCCTGTGACCCCGTCGCCCCGTCTCGTGGACTTACGGCAAGGGCTAAGAATGCCCGACCGTGCCACGTATTCATCTCGCGGGTACCCTCATGGTCAACCCGTCTACACAGCACTCATGGGTACCCCTCGGGGCCTACCCGACTTTATCCAGTAACAACAGTAATTAAGTGCAAGTAACCGTGTGTCCAAAACATCTAGCAGGAATCCGAGGAATAACCCTCGTTGGATTCCCACTCGATGATCCCGTCAAAGTGAATCCAGAGGAATCACCCTCGATGGTATTCACACTTGCGGGGTTGCACGACAGAGGCTTCATCGGAGGTGGTGGAAGAGGAATCACCCTCGGTAACCCACCACCGACTAGTTGTACTACAGAGGCATTATCGGGAGTGAGATAAGAGGTATCACCCTCGGCACTCGATAATAGCTCTGCAGCGTCGAGCAACTTAGGGGGATGTGTGGTGATGAACTGGTCTTAGCCCGACGATCACATCGATCGGGACACATGTACTACAGCGGGGCAACTACAGCAAGGAAGAGGGGCCACAGATGATTCACTACCATCCAACCTATTCTAAGCATTTTGGATAACAGGCAGGTACCAATAACAGCTACAAGGACAGGCTATGCATCAGAATAGGATAAAACAATAGCAGCAGCAAATTCTAATGCAAGCAGGAGGGAAAGAGAATAGGTGATATAGGCATGCGTCAAGGGGGGTTGCTTGCCTGGAAGCTCTGCGGCAAAAGAGGGATCTTCAGTGGTGTCGTCGGTCTCCTGAGCTGCGTCGGTCTCGGGGGCTATCGGAATAGAAGAGGGGGAAGAAACAATAAATAAAGGCAAACAAATGCAACACAGATGCATGGCATGGCAGTATGCAGTGTTAGTGGTGTCCTAATGCATTGCTACATGTCGCAGACGAATCGGGAAAATATCTGGGATATTTTCCCGGCGTTTAGGCTGATTTCGGTATATTGAACCGGAGGGAACGGATCCATGTTCAGGTAGTTAGGAGTGATGGTCAAGCATTTTGACCGCGTATTCGGATTCGTCTCATTTTTCTGATCAACTTTCATGTAGAAAGTTTTTCGATCCGAGTTACGGTTTATTTTCTACGATTTTTCGAAGTTTTAAACAATTTTCTGAAATTTCTGGAATTTATTTAATTAAACAATTCATATTATCCAGAATAGTAGATGCTGACGTCATCATGACGTCAGTGGGTCAACCGCAGCTGTTCAGGTCAAACCTGACAGCTGGGTCCCACTGGTCAGTGTCACAGAACTAATTAGGGGTTAGTTTAATCTAATTCGGGTTAATTAGGGGGTGGACCCCACATGTCAGCGACTGATTAATTATTAGATTTATTTTAAAAACCAATTTAACTAATTAACCGCGCGGGCCCACTGGTCAGTGGCAGTAACTGCCAGGTCACCCACGTTGACCCGGTCAACGAAGTCAACACAGCCAGGGGCCCACTTGTCGGTGTCACAAGGTGGGACCCGCGCCTTGCCACGTCGGACGTCGGCGCCGGAATGGCTCCAGCGAGGCCATCCGCGGCGGCCGAACGCCGGCGAGCGTCGGGTTTCGCGTACGGTGGGTCAAATCGCGCGCTGTTGGTCTCGTTAGAACGGCCACACGATGCCGCGTCGATTGACGTCGCCGGCTGGAGCTGGGGCTGCCGGAATCGTCGCCGGTGACGAGTAAAGGCGGCGGCGGGTTTCGGGTGTGATCGGATTCGCGGCCTCGAGCCGTTTCCGAGCGCGCAAGCTAGCTAGGGCGAAGCAGAAGCTCACCAGGAGCACGCCCGTGCCTTTGTTTCGTCCAATGGTCGAGCGCAACGGCGACAGCGAGCTCCGCGGCGGAACTCAGTTCGGCAATGGCGTGGCGGCGTCGACCGCGAGCTACGGCGAAATGCGGGCAGTCAGAGAGAGAGAGGTGAGGAGGGGGATGCTCACCGAGCGGCTACGAAAAGCCCTCGACAGGTTAGGAGCGCAGAACGGCGGCGATTCGCGGCGACGGCGTTGCGGTGGCCGGAGATGGGGACGGGGGCGAACGGCAGCTGCGGGGGGTCCCCGGCTCCAGCGGAGGGCACCAGACGAAGTGGCTGCGGCCGGCGGAGCCCCTGGGCAGCTCGGAAGGACGGGACGAAGCCGGTGGCCGCAACGGCGCGGCAGCGCATCGTCGGAGGCGCTCGGGACAGAGAGGAAAAGAGGGGGCCGAGCGAGCGCGCGCGAGGGGGAGAGGAAGAATGGCGGGGAAGGCCAGAGGAGATGGCTCGGGGAGGCCCTTATCCCCTCCGTTCAACCACTCCGGCTCGGTGACAAGCGGTGGACGGCTGCCGCGCGCGCCGGGCGCGGAGAAGATGACACGGAGGAGGGAGCAGGTGAAGGGGGCCTCGGTGGGCTGGCTGGGCCGCGCCAGGTAAGCAGGTAAGGCCCAACTTCCTTTTTTTCCTTTTCTGTTTTTCAGTTTATTTATAACAGAGAGGGAAAAGGATTATTTGGGGCATCCAAATGATGTAGAAAATTTATGGAACTAGGCCCATTAAATCCCACACATTATTAGGCAGTGCCACAAATATTTTGGGAGGCAGATAATTTCATTTGCATTTTTCATAAATGAATTTGCATTTAAAGTTGCTGGTATAGCACTGTTTTAAATGCTAATACTCATTCTAGCAACATAGTGATGTTGTTTTCGTGAACAACAAATTGTTTTGGAATATTTACTAAATGATGAACATTTTTTCCAGCAACTTTTGAGCAACTTCAAATTTCACTTGCATTTGCATTTGAATTTCAGTGGCAAAATTTGAAATGAGATATTAATCCAACATGATTATCATTGCAATTCTCAGATGACTTGGCATTAATATGGTGGATCATTGTAGCTCATTACATAGGGGTGTTACACCACCACACCATGACTACAACGACATACAACTCACCCTGCTCAACCTCCAGCCACAAATGGCGAAGAGACCGAACACAGAGCAAAAAGGCCACGTCACAACCAAACCAGACACCTCGGAAGCACGACCCAAACAACAAGCCATAGCTGAATCAACGCACTCTCCACCCGAAGCGCCTAAGAGAATGGCAAGCAGACAACGGGAACCAGCCAGACCCGAGGCAACGTCGTCCAAGAGACGTTGGGGATGGTGTACATTGCGCCCTCTCAGCCCACGCCCACAGCAGCAACGGCCAAAGCAACACTCCGCCCCCGAGCCTCGCCGCCGAGGCGGACGATGCATCCAACTCCAGCTTCCGCTCCAATGGACTTCGTAGGCACCCAGCAGCGCCTCCAAGAAGGGAATGACACCGTGGTGCCGCCGCTGCCTGTCCCGGCGAACCGGATCAAGGGTTTCCCCCGGTGCACAGGTAGGAATGGACTGGACGAAGACAACGCCTCCAAGGAGGAGACGACGCCCACAGGCGTCGCCGTTGTCCGCACCAGCAGCCGCCGCGCAGGGATTTCTCCCACAAGTCCATACATCCTCGAAGCACTCAGGAGCGACACAAACCAGAGCTGGGAGAGAAAAGCCGCCTGCTTGGACCGCTGCAGTAGGTAGGAGAACTGCATCTCGCTACCGACGAGGAGAGAAGCAGCAGAGGGCCGGCCAAGACCGGCTCTGCCAGCCCGCGAACCTCGCTGCCCGGATCAGCGAGGAGCAGCAGCAAGGCCACCACGAGTTGCCAGGGGAGAGCACCCCACGAGATCTGGGAGCCACCACATGGCCGCGCCGCCGCCACACATCACGGCCAGCCCAGCACGCCGCCACCAACCATCACCAGCGCGGCACGCCGGCACCGTCCACGCCTCCGCCAGGAAGACCACCGCCGCACCGGAAGAGGAGCTCCACGCCAGGGAAGCCCCGCGCCATCCCATGTCTGGCGAGTGGAGGACCGACGCCGCGCGGGCTTTACTCGGCGGCGCACACCGACAGCGGTGAGGGGAGGAGGGGCGGGGAGGGAGCCTAGCCGGCGGCTAGGGTTTGGCTCCTAGGTCGCCCGCGGGGAGCGACGGAGGAGTGGGTTCGGACTATCACTGGGAGGTATCTATAGTGGAGGTTCGAGGGTCCGCCTTGGAGATGCCTAAATCAAATCCCACATTGTCAATTTGGTAAAGCAACAACAAAATGAAAATCATTAAAATTTATAGTCCTCTCTTTGAAGTTTGAACAGTCAAAAGAAAGAAAGAAAAAAAACCAAGGCTGCACACACTCAAATAATTGTCCTGTTTTCTTTCCGTTTTGGGGTATGCTCTGCTGGCTCGCACTGGCAGCCATGGCCCCTCCAGCTTCCCTCTTTTGCTGCCCTCCCTTCTTTCCATCTAACACACACGCTGCAACCAGAAATAATAACAATGGAGGGTGCGGAGAGCTGCGGCAAGAGCGTGAGTGAGGAGGAGGTGAAGCCGGAGTGGGAGGAAGGAGAGGTGATGATGATGCAGGACGGAGGTGCTGTGGCGGGGGCGGCGGTGGCGGCGGAAGCCATGGCGCCGGCGCAGATCGACGTGAGGATGGACGTGGCTCTGCTCCACTGCCAGGCTTGCCTCCTCCCCCTCAAGCCCCCCGTGTTCAAGGTAACTTCTCTTCTCCTCTTCTCTCACCAGAGAGATCCATGATTCTGTTTGTTTGCCAAGATCACAAATTTGTTTGGAAGAACCAAAAAACCCTCGTTCCATCTCACTTTTTGATTTGATACGGCCGTGAGAGGATTTCTCTGCCTAGATTATTATAGTACACGTCTAGTGTATTTATCTGGAAGAAATTCGTCATCTTTTCCCTTCTGGAGTATCTATCTTCTTGCAAGCAGAATTATGGAAGTTGAAATTGTTTCTGGAAGAACCAAAAAAACCTCTTTCCATCTCCTCTTTTTGAGAGGAAGGATTTCTTTGCAAGCACAAGAAAGAAATTTGTCATCTTTTCCATCTATCGTCTTGTAATTGAAACGGGCATGGAAGCTGATTGATGATTTGGGGGTGGTTGTTGCGTTTCTGGTCGCAGTGCGAGGCCGCTGGGCACGTCGTGTGCTGCTTCTGCCGCGCAGGCCACGCCGCCCTCTGCAGCCGCGCCAGCACCCACTGCGGCGAGCTGGACGTCGTGGTCGGCGCCGTCAAGGTGCCCTGCCCGCACAAGGTGTTCGGCTGCGAGCGCTATTTGGTGTACCACGAGGCCGCGGACCACCAGCGCGCGTGCCAGTGCGCGCCCTGCTCCTGCCCCGAGTCCGGATGCGCCTTCGTGGGCTCCCGTGCGACGCTGCTCGGCCACTTCGCCGCCGGCCACCAGCGCCCCGCCGTGACGATCCGCTACAGCCGGCCCTGGAACCTCAGCTTCTCCCTGTCGCACCGCTGGCACGTGCTCGTCGGGGATGAGGACCGCAGCCTGTTCCTCGTGTCCCTGGGCCCGCTCGGCGCGGCCACCGCCGTGTCGCTGGTCTGCGTCAGGCCGGACGGCGCGGGCGAGGCGGCCCCCCAGTTCCGGTGCAAGCTGTCCGCGGAGCGCCCGGCGGGCGACGACAGGGTCAACCTGGTCCTCATGGCCTCGGCGGTGAGCAGCAGCTCGCTGTCCACCGGCGCGCCGGCGCCGGGGCAGGGGATGTTCTTGGCGGTGCCTCAGGAGCTGCTCTCCGGCGACACGCTCACGCTCAGCGTCCGGATTGATCTGATCCAACCTGCCGGCGGCGGTCCCAAGTCCACTACGCCACTGGCTAGGACGCCAAGGAGGATGCAGTGATGCTTCTGATGGTTAACTTGTTTGATTCAGTACTAGTGGAGCTCAGCTATGGATTATTAGTATGAGACTATGAATTGTGTGGGCTTGTTAAGCTACATGACTTCTCATCAGTAGCAATGCAGCTAAACAAGGGTAGGAATGTTCTGAACAAATGTGGGCCTAAGTACTAGTAATGCAGCTAAGCAAGGGTTTGTATTTGATCTGAGTCAAATGCAACCAATTTGAAGATCCTGCACCATCTCATCTGCTGCATGTTATGCATGATAACTATGATCTTGTGCAGTACTAGATAAGCTTAATTTAGTACACTAGTAATGCAGCTAAGCAAGGGAAGGATTATTGAGCATTTTGTTGCTGAAGTGAGGATATGTTGTGTGAAAGTGTCAGGTTATGTTCATGGTCCTTTGACCATTTTGTTGCTGAAGCAGGGGTAGCAGTAATGTAGCTAAGCAAGGGTAGGAATGCTTCACCCTTTGTTCTGAACAAGTGGCCTCAGTTGTAGTAGTAAATTCAGCTGCTGCTTTGTATTTGATCTGAGTTAATTTCAGTTGTGCAACCAATTGAAGTTAACTGGAAAAAGAACCTATACCAGAATATGTTCTGTCTTTTTATAACCTGCAGCAGAGTATGCAGAGTGAAATATGCATTTGGTGAATCGTTTTGTTCTACTAGCTGTTATTACTGTACCAGGAAATTTACTATGCGCAGATTCTTCTGTGAGATTTTTTATTTTTTTGGTGTGAAGGAAAATGTTGTGAATCCTTTTTTTGTTTGTCAGATTGGGTTATTGAGGCGATCGTAAATGCAGCCCTTACGAAAAGCAAAAACCAACATCCATTTTTCATTTCTTGCCTGAGCAGGCTGGACCTGATGCTCAAAAGTGTTGTGTGTTATTGTGTATTAGAAGAACACATGAAAGGTGAGGACAGAGGATCAAGCATCCAAAGTTTGTATCCATGGTTCACATAAATCCTGCTGTGTTACCATCTATTCTGAACCATAGTAACAACAGTTGGGTCCAGCATTACATCAGATATAGTAAATGTGAGATATTCATAATGATGTATCTACACGTTTTGTTGCTGAATTGAGGATATGTTGTGTGAAAGTGTCAGGTTATGTTCATGGTTAGAGCTTCATGAAAGTAGCACTGACTGCTGCTGTTTGTAAAATGTTGTTATGCACCTTGATGTTATTCTAGATTCATCTGTGAACACGAGTAAAATGTACTACTACCTATTTTACAGTGCAGTTAGGCTTACAAATTTCAGCCTATTGCTTTTGCTTTCAACCTTCAACATGTTGGCTATTGGGTTACATCGACGAAACATGGCAAGCTCAACTACTTAGTTATATCAAAATACAACCTGATAATTCGAAGCACAAAACACGTTCACCATCTTTTTGTGGCACTCAACTGGGAGCAGCAGCTTGGGGAAATGCAGAAGCAACCAACATTCACCTACATAGTATGCAACAGAATTAAAAAAGACAGAAAGATGACTGTCATCTGCCTAAATTATCAAACCTACATTTCTTTGGAGAAAAATAAGATTCCTCAGCTGTCGACAATCCTAGAAGCTTACGGTTCTTATCATGCAAATATGTTGTTAGCTCTCACTTCAATGGATCATCATTTAATAAGTGTGAGAGCTAACGTGCACCACAAAGCTAGGTTTCTTTTTAACAATGGAAACCAGGAGTCGGAAGTCAAACGTAGGTCAAAAAACCAAGCCACACCGGACACGCGGGCCCTGGACATGACTGGGGGCGGGGCAGCGAGGTGGCTGCGGTTGGGAAGGCAACAGGGCGAGAGGGGCAATGCAGGGGACACGACGACCGACGACGCCGACAAGCCAGGATTTGGAGGGAGCGCAGATCCGGGCATCCAGGGTCGAGGTCGTCAGGATACCGGCAACTCATAGAGGCTGGAGGAGACGCAGCCTCCAGAGCACCGGGACCGACACCGCGCCAGCACTGTGGGGAGAGAGAATGGCCCGACCCCACCTGTCAGGATATCACATGGCCCCACCTGTCATAAGTTGCCTCGACCCCACATGTCAGGATTTTACCGTGTCAGCACTGTGGGGAGAGAGAGTGGCCCGACCCCACCTGTCAGGACATCACGTGGCCCCACTAGTCAGGAGGTAATGGTCAAAGGCTTTGACTGGACGGAAGTGCTCCGTTCGGTTTTTTGTGAGCAGGTGGTGGAGGGGGAGGGAAAAAGTGAGCATCGTTGGTTGCCTGGGGAAAAACTGAGCACAACTAAGCAACCAGGGGCATGAAAATAGAAATCCCAACTTGATATGGTGCCCACATATGGCATGAGGGAATTGCACAAACCACCAACTATTAGTGTTGATTTTGCACAAAACACCTACTCCATGGGTTTGTTGCATACAACTCCACAATCCAACATTTAGGTATGTTGATGTGATTTTCAATAGGCGGGCCCCACCTGTAAGTGCATGTGTGGCAAAAAAAATGTCTAGAATTCCCATATTAGTGTTGGATACGTTTATGATTTACTAGATTTTTCACGTTTTGTGAAAATGTTGAATTTTGAACTAAACAACTAAAACTTCCAATATCTAGCAAACCACAGGTGGGAGGCACCACCGGAAACACACCAAAAAGTCACCGCCTTGGAGCCATGGCCGCAGATCGGGGGAAGAAATAGTGCCGCCGCGGCGCCACCAAGGGCGGTCTGATCCAGCCGAGGAGCCCTGCTGTGACGCCCCCGACTTAATCGTGCACTAATCATACACGCAAATGCGCACGATCAAGCACAGGGACTCACGGGAAGATATCACAACACAACTCTAAACTCAAATGAAAGCATAAGTCTGCATTTACAAACCGGGGGCACGAGGGCCCGAATACATAAGTCATACACACAAATGATATCTGAGTACAGACATAGTTAGTCAAGTTTTGCCTTAAGAAGGCTAGCACAAACAGCGATACAGATCGAAAGGCGAAGGCCTCCTGCCTAGGGCCTCCTAACTACTCCTAGTCGGCTGGATCAACCCAGTAGTACGTGCCATCGGGACCCTCCTGGTAGTAAGCTCCTGCGGTGGCATCTGGCTCCTGGGCTCCATCGTCTGATATATCATCAAATGGATAGGGGAGAAAAGAATAGCAGAGCAAACGTGAGTACTCATCCAAAGTACTCGCAAGACTGACATTAGAACTATACTAATTATGCACCGGTATCAAAGGAATGGGGCTATATCTTTGGACTGAACTGCAGAATGCCAGAATAGAGGGGGAGAAGCCTAGCCTATCGAAGACTAGCATCTTCAAGCAATCTTGCAGCATCAGAAGAGAGTAGAATATAGTAGCATATAATAGTGGTTGTATGGTAGCAACTCCCTGAGATCCTTTCTCGACTATCCCGGGAGAAAGCGATCCCGAGAGCAATAGTAGCAGTTTAATCTGTATCATCATCAGTTTGTAGTTGTCATAGATCCGGATACTACTCCGAGCGTCCTGTTACCGTGGACACGGCTATTCGAATAGATTACTTCCCTGCAGGGGTGCACTACTGTTACCCAACACGCTCGATTACCTCTGGCCGGACACACTTGCTGGGTAATACCCGGCCTCGGGTGATCGACACGACGCAGTCCTACCTAGGCTCAGCAGAGAGGTTAACACGCCGGTCTAAATCCTAAGTGCGAAGGGGTCTTGGGCCCATCGCCCTTTGCACTCCTGCACGTTGCGTGGCTGGTCGGGGCACATGCGCGACACTGAATACACCAGTGACGTAACCAGCCCCACCCCAACGATCAGCCCGCATCTCTGAGCTGTGACGTCTGAAGAGCTTTCGGCTGATACATACGACGTAGAGGGTCCCATAACCATTATCCCACGTGGTGGTAGTGCGTATAGGGCACGACGACCCACTCAGATCAAATACCCAGTTCCGTTAGGCGTATTTAGTAACTCGCAGAGACGATCAGAGTTTCTGTCGCTCCGACTTGATATCACTTGTCGCGCGGGTACTCTTGGAGCCGACCCGTCTTTAATGTTATTCTCTCGCGGGCACCCTTGGGGCCAGCCTGACTTTAACATTTTAAGCAGTGCAGTAATGTAAAACATTTCCGCGATCACACCCAGAGTGATCACGGCCCGGTAACAAGCATGGCATACGGACAAGGCGAAGGGCCAAAGATGGAACAGCAGCATAGCTAACTAGGCATCATGGGATAACAGGCAATGTATCAGTAGCAGGCGACAAAATCAGGCTATGCATCAGAATAGGTTAAAGCATGGCAGCGGCAATTTCTAGTGCAAGCAGGAGGAAGAAAGAATAGGAGACGTCGGCATGCGTCAAGGGGGGTTGCTTGCCTGGAAGCTCTGCGGAGAGTGGCTGATCGTCGGTAGGCTGCTCGTCGGGGGTGTACTCGAACTCAGCTGCGGCGGCGGCGGTCTCGGCGTCTATCGAGAGAGAAGGAGGGGGAAGAAACAATAAATTCACGGCAAAAGTGCAATCACTAAGCATGACATGCCTAAAATGATATGCAGATGTGTTTTATTGCCTAACTAAATGATTTAGTTAATTTAGAAATTTATTTGGATTTATTTTATTAAAGTTGAGCACTATTCATTTATCGAAAACAGCCAAAAAGTTCCATGTTCACCTAGCTAGGAGTGTTGGACAGGCATTTTGATCACATGTTCAGAATCTTCATATTTTTCTGATCATTTTTCATATATAAATTATTTTCATCTGACTTACGGTTTAATTTATATGATTTTTCAAAGTTTTAAACATTTTCTGGAATTATTTTAATTAATTAAATCAACATTATCCGAAACAGTAGTGGGATGACGTCAGCATGACGCATAGCTGACGTCAGCGGTCAACAGTGGCGGTGGACTAGTCAAACCTGACCAGTGGGATCCACATGTCAGTGTCTGGACTAATTAACTGGGTTAATTTAATTAATCTAATCCTAATTATCTGGTGGGCCTGCACTGTCAGTGGGTAATTAGCGTTTTAATTAACTAATTAATTAATTAACCGAATTATATTTATTTAAATTCGTTTAAACGGCTGGGCCCCACATGTCAGCGGGCGGGGCCGTGCTGACCGAGTCAACTGGGCCCAGTGGGTCCCAGTTGCAGCGACTGAGCGGCGGGGCCCGCGGCGCCACGTCGGCGCCAGCTGGACGCCGGCCACCGGAGTACGCCGGCGAGCTCGCGCGACGGCGACGAACTCCGGCGAGCCCGGAATCTCTCTGTGGGGCACCGTTTCGGGCGTTCTCGGGCTCTATCGAACGAGTGGAGAACGCCGCGTCGCGTAGGGTGACCGGTTGGACTCGGGGGTGGCCGGAACTTCACCGGCGACGAGTGGAGGCGGCGGTGGGTTTCGGGCGCGACTCGGGCTAGCGGCTGCGGTGCGATTTAGCACGCGCATTCGGGTTCGTCCGAACGAGAGCGCAACGCCGCGTCGATCTAACCTACTGGTGCGGCCTGCGGTGGTCGGAAACGACGGCTACGGCGAGCTCGGGCGGCGGACAGAACATGGCGCGGCGGTGAGCTAGCTAGGGAGGAATGCAGCAGCTCGGGGGAGAAGGCAGAGGGAGGTGAGGCTCACCGTGCGGCTAAGAAAAGCCCTTGACGGCTTTGTAGCTGCAGAGGAGGTCGGGGTCGACGGGGATCGCCGGCGACAGTGAGCTCGGGGCCGAGCTCGATCCTGTCCGTGTGGGGATCCTCGAGCTCAACGACAAGGTGCAGACGAAGGAGTCGAGCGAGGCGGAGACGACGGGCACGGCGGAGCGATGATCGGGGCACGGTGGTCGCGGGATCGAGCGGCGGACATCAATGGCGTCTCGGGTGGCTGCGCGAGGGGGAGGATAGCGGGCGAGGGAGAGAGCGAGGGGGAAACTGGGGGCTGGCTAGGGTTGCGGGAGGCCTCGGGGTCCTTATCCTTGCCGGGGAGACGCGGGATCGCCGGCGCGTGGCGATCGGTGGCTCTGTCGCGCGCGCCAGCCGATAGCGAGGCAGAGGAGGACAACAACCTGGCTGGGCTAGGCCTAGCCGCACTGTTGACCTAAAGCCCAAACGTACAGTGAGCGTTTCCGTTTTTCTTTTCTATTTTCTGTTTTCTTTTATTTCTTTCTGTTTTGCTAATTGTTAGGCCACTAAACTACTTTTATAAAATATGTGACTCAGCTCATAATTTGCAGTGCATTACCCTCTATCACCAGAAATTGGTTGGAGTAAAATACAATTTCATTTGTAAATTGGATTAAATAAAAGGTATTAAAATGTGTTGTTTGGCTACTGTTTGAGGTTGTTAGAGTAACTTAGGCATTTTTAGTGATGTTGCCCTCCTGAACATAATTAGTTATAGATTATTTTCTATTTAATGAACATTTTTGTTTCAAATTTGGACAACTTTTATTTTTCACTTTAAATTTGAATTGCAATTTAAATTGGAATTTGAAATGAGATATGATGCAATGATGATCAAGCACTAGTTAATCATGCTGACATGGCATTAACAAAAGGTGATCACTGTGGTTAATTACATGGGGTGTTACAATTCTCCTCCTCTAACAAGAATTCTCGTCCCGAGAATTAAGAGGAAGACTGAAAGAAGGCGGGATATTCTTCACGAAGACAATCTTCGCGTTCCCAAGTGACTTCGTCTTCAGAATGATTCAACCACTGAACCTTAAGGAACTTGATCGACTTCTGACGGGTCCGGCGTTCAGTTTGATCAAGAACGCGGATCGGAGATTCTGGGTACGATAGATCTTCTCGCAATTCTAGCACTTCATGATCCACAGCTCAGATAGGATCCTTGAAGCAGCGACGAAGTTGCGATACATGAAAGACATCATGCACTTGAGAAAGGTTTGGCGGCAAATCTAATTGATATGCCACTTCTCCACGACGGGCGCGAATACGGAACGGGCCAATGTAGCGAGGAGCTAACTTGCCCTTGATCCCGAACCGATGAGGGCCTTTCAACGGAGTGACACGAAGGTAAGCTTGCTCGCCAGGTTGATAGACCATTACCTTGTGTTTTCGGTCATAGTTGCTCTTCTGACGAGACTGAGCAGCTTGCAAATGTTTCCGGACAACGCGGACTTGTTCTTCAGCTTGTTGAATAATATCCGGTCCGAATAGTGAACGTTCCCCAGTTTCTGACCAATTCAGAGGGGTTCGACACTTACGCCCATAGAGAACTTCAAACGGTGCCATCTTGAGACTAGCTTGATAGCTATTGTTGTATGAGAATTCGGCATACGGAAGAGATTCTTCCCATTTCTTACCGAATGAGATGACACAAGCTCGAAGCATATCTTCAAGCACTTGGTTGACTCTTTCAACTTGACCCTGAGACTGAGGGTGATAAGCAGTGCTGAAGGACAGATGAGTTCCCATAGCTTCTTGGAAACTTTTCCAAAACCTTGAAGTATAGAGGCTGCCACGATCTGAACTGATCTCCAGCGGAACACCGTGGAGCGATACGATTCTGGAAACATACAAGTTTGCTAACTGACTAGCAGTGATTGTCTCCTTGACTGGCAGAAAGTGAGCCACCTTGGAGAACCGGTCGATGATGACAAAGATAGCATCATGACCTTTCTGAGATCTGGGAAAACCAGTAATGAAGTCCATTTGAACCTTGTCCCATTTCCATTCAGGTATTTCAAGGGGTTGCAAAGTTCCAGCAGGCCTTTGATGTTCCGCTTTGATGCGACGACAAACGTCACACTCAGCAACATATCGAGCGATGTCTTGTTTCATACCAGGCTACCAGAATCTCTGATGGATGTCTTGGTACATCTTTGTGCTACCAGGGTGAATTGAGAGAGGCGTTTCATGTGCTTCTTTCATAACGTCCTTCCTCATATCCTGGTTGTGAGTTGTAGGGACCACTAAGCGACCATTAAAGAACAAACCGTCCTGGTCATCTAGGTGGAATTCTGAATACTTTCCTTCACCAAGATATCGTTTAATCTTGTGAACTTTGGAGTCATACTTCTGCATACTTCTGATCATATGCTCGAGATTTGATTCAACAACCAGGGTATTGAGATAACCCTGCGGAACAATATGGAGGTTCAACTTGCGAAGCTCTTCATAAAGCATAGGTTGCTCTTCCTGGACCATGAGGTTGTTGCAATAAGCCTTGCGACTCAAAGCATCGGCCATTACATTAGCCTTGCCAGGGGTATAAGAGATATTCATGTCATAATCGGCTATTGTCTCGAGCCACCTTTGTTGACGAAGGTTCAGGTCTGGCTGAGTATACAGATACTTCAAACTTTGGTGATCCGTGTATATCTCGCAACGATTACCAAGGAGGTAATGTCGCCACAGCTTCAGAGCATAAATTACTGCAACAAGCTCGAGATCATGCACTGGATAATTTTCCTCATGAGGACGCAATTGACGAGAGCCATAAGAAATTACTTTGCGCTCTTGCATTAGGACACAGCCTAATCCTTGATGAGATGCATCACAGTAAATTACGAAGTCCTTTTGGGAATCCGGGGGTGCTAATACTGGGGCAGATGTCAACTTATCTTTGAGTGTCTGAAAGCTTTCCTGACATTTTTTTGTCCACTCAAACTTAACACCTTTGTGGAGCAGATCAGTCAATGGCTTGGCAATCTTCGAGAAGTTCTCGACGAATCGGCAGCAATAGCTAGCGAGTCCGAGAAAACTCCTGACTTGCTTAACATTCTTCGGGGGAGTCCAGTCAAGAATAGCCTGAACTCGTTCGGGGTTAACGGCAATGCCATCTTTGGAAATCACATGACCAAGATAGGTCACTTCAAATAACCAGAATTCACACTTGGAGTATTTGGCATATAACTGGTGTTCTCGTAGCTTCTCCAATACAAGCCGAAGATGTTCGGCGTGTTCTTCTTCATTCTTGGAAAATATAAGGATATCATCCAAGTAGACAACGACGAACTTGTCGAGGTAGTCCATGAAGATATAGTTCATCAATCGGGAGAAGGTTGCTGGAGCATTGGTTAATCCGAATGACATGACGGTGTACTCGTATGATCCATAGCGAGTAACGAAAGCGGTCTTCGGAATATCCTCCTTTCGAACTCGGATCTGATGATAACCCAACCTCAAGTCGAGTTTAGAGAACATAGAGGATCCAGTAAGCTGATCATAAAGATCGTTGATCCGGGGAAGTGGATATTTGTTCTGGATTGTTGCTTGGTTAATGGGCCGATAGTCCTGGACCAATCGGTTAGTTCCATCCTTCTTCTTAACAAAGAGAGAAGGTGCTCCCCAAGCAGAGGAACTTGGACGGATGAAACCCTTCTTAAGTGACTTGTCGATTTCTTCCTTAAGCTCGAGAAGTTCATGCGGAGGCATCTTATAAGGACGCTTCGCAATAGGGGTAGTGTCAGGCTTCAAGTCGATGACAAACTCGACAGCTCTAACCGGTGGTATTCCTGGAAGTTCTTCCGGAAAGATGTCCGGAAAGTCACGGACGACTGGAACATTCTCAATCCCCTCAAGAGGTGAGGCGTTCAAAGCATTCAGAGCATATATCTGAGCTTCGGCATTCCGGGTAATGCGAGCGGTGTAGTTCACTATCTCATCGGAAGGATGAAGAAGTTGGACGACTTTGGTGGCACAATTGATCGAAGCAATGTGAGCTTTCAACCAATCCATTCCCAGAATGAGGTCTATGGTGGAAGACTTCAGAATAATGGGTGAAACAAGGAATTCCAACCCTTCAATTTCAACAGAGACATTGTGTGCCATCACAGAGGTTTGACACTGGCCTCCAGGGGTACGGACGACCATTTGTAGGTTCATTTTATCAAATGCAATGTCATGTGATAATGCAAATGCTTCTGACATGAATGAATGCGATGCTCCTGAATCAAATAAAACAGAAGCGGGTACTGAGTTAACGAGGAGGGTACCCATCACAGTAGCAGGTTGATCCTGAACTTCTTCAATATCAATGTTGTAAGCATGTCCACGACCATAAGCAGCAGGCCCAGTATTATAGTTGCGGGTCTGATTGTTGCCACGACCATTGTCACGGCCATTGCGAGGAAATGCCAACTGATTCTGATTCTGGCGGCAGTCCTTAGCAAGGTGACCTGGTTTGCGGCACTTGAAGCACAGACCATCTTCAGGACGAAGAGGAGCAGTATTGGGTGGAGCAGCTTGAGATCTCGGCTGCCTCGGTGGTGGAGGAGGCAGACGGGGTGCAGCATAAGAGGGCCTTGGCGCAGGGGCAGCTGGACGGTACACACTGTTAGGAATCCAGATACGACGCTTCTGTGCTGAGCTCGAAGATGAGCCAATGTCACGATAGCGCTTCTGCGACTCTTCTGTCTACGAGCATCGGTGGCAACGTCTTCTTCAGCATAGCGGGATAGGTTAAGGAACTTCCGCTGATAGGCTTCGACAGTCTTGTTGCCCTGAACTAGGTTGCGGAACTCGGTCTTCTTCCGGTCTATGATTCCCTGAGGAATGTAGCGAGCACGGAAGGCAGTCTGAAACTCAACCCAAGTAACGATTGTCCCAGCAGGCAGTGTACGCTTGTGAGTGGACCACCATTGAGCAGCGGGTCCCTTCAGGAAGTAGGTCGCGAAGGTGACATAGTTGTCAGGAGCGACACTAGCAGATTCCATCTCAAAGGCGATGTCGCGAAGCCAGTCATCAGCATCCAGTGGCTGTTCAGAATTGCGATAAATCGTGGGCTTGAGACGCACAAACTCTGACAGTGTTATTGAAGCTGGGTTCTGGTTCTGATTGTTCTGATGCGGAAACTGAGCCATGATATTAGTCATGAACTGACGGTTCAGCTCGAATTGTTGCATCATAGCTGCCATATAGTCTGGTGGTGGTGGGTTCTCAAGGGCACGACCACGACCACGAGCACCTGGCCTAACCATCCTGCTAAAATTTCAACAGGGGGTAGTTTAGAAAAAGCACTTGCGACTGTTTACCGATAAGCTTAATGCAACACGACAATGAATAAGCAGTGCAATAGATACATAACAGTAGTCAATTAAGACATACAGATCCATACACAGAGTCGGTTACACGCGGACAGTATAACGGCGTAAAATTAGAGAAAAAGACATACTAGGCGGCGTGCAGGCACGCGGTGAGGAATACACAACGAGACATAGCAAAGGCTACATCAACGTCGGAGAAAACCACTGAAACGGGGTAACTGCAAGTGCGGACGATGACTCTCTAAGGCAGAAAAGTCCTGCTCTCCGTGTGCACTCTGATGAAGAACCCGGTCTCGAACTGGAAGAAGAGGTCCACGTGCAGGTGTATGACCTCCAACAGCAGGCCAATCGATACCTGCCGGCATCTGAGTCATGCGTGGGTAAAGAATGTACTCTGGATGTATCCCTGCACGAACAGCTGGTAGCAACTGTGTCATAGCATCGTAGAGACGTGCTCGAGTGGAAAACAGCTCGACGGCAAGAGCCCGGTTAGTGTGATCCAGAGCCTGAGTGCACTGAATCAACACGTGCGGGGCGTATCAACGACGCTCGTAAGGGGCACAGATAGCTGTGTAGTATCCAGTAGCATCTCCAGTAGGTGCATACGGAATGTATCGGAACTCAGAGGCATCCAAGTGACTATGCTCGCCACGGAGACGTGCGACAGCAGAGTATGCAGCATCATGGACTGCCATCTCAATCGTCACGCCGATACCGTGAAAAACGTGCAACTCAGTGTAGGAGTCGTTCTGCTGATCGAAGATACGAACATCAGCATGGTACTGCTCCTGGTTGAACTCGCGGTAATCCTCGTAAACCATGTACTCGGGGTACCAGCGGTAGCCCAGTCTGGTCAGGAGGGCGATCAGGACAGCTGGAAAACCAGGGGCATCACGAGCCCAAGTGCGAAGCACAAGCTGCGTCGCAGGGCGCGGCGGAAACAGGCGATCCATCTGAAACAGAGGAAATTCAGGATTGTCAAATGACAATGAGAAGTATAATATAACTTGGAGAGAAAGGTTAAACAAACCAATGGAAAGGAAATGTGATTATCAGACTAATCAGATCAATGGTAAGGAACAAGCACAGATAATCCAGCTCTCCGGATGGACGAGATTACGAGATCCTAGTGTCGACATTCGTAAAATTCATTTAACCCGAAAGGAAGAGAATTCAGAGTCCCAGAGTATAGAAGAGGAATAAAAGATCCTAATACCACCCAGTTGGCAACGTGGGCCCGTAAGCCGCACAGCCATGTTAGTAAAATAGTTTTCGGAAAGACTAGACTCAACTGCGGCCAAGGAGTTTGAGAGGGCTTCCTACAGGCAGTCGCTCTGATACCAACTTGTGACGCCCCCGACTTAATCGTGCACTAATCATACACGCAAATGCGCACGATCAAGCACAGGGACTCACGGGAAGATATCACAACACAACTCTAAACTCAAATGAAAGCATAAGTTTGCATTTACAAACCGGGGGCACGAGGGCCCGAATACATAAGTCATACACACAAATGATATCTGAGTACAGACATAGTTAGTCAAGTTTTGCCTTAAGAAGGCTAGCACAAACAGCGATACAGATCGAAAGGCGAAGGCCTCCTGCCTAGGGCCTCCTAACTACTCCTGGTCGGCTGGATCAACCCAGTAGTACGTGCCATCGGGACCCTCCTGGTAGTAAGCTCCTGCGGTGGCATCTGGCTCCTGGGCTCCATCGTCTGATATATCATCAAATGGATAGGGGAGAAAAGAATAGCAGAGCAAACTTTAGTACTCATCCAAAGTACTCGCAAGACTGACATCAGAACTATACTAATTATGCACTGGTATCAAAGGAATGGGGCTATATCTTTGGACTGAACTGCAGAATGCCAGAATAGAGGGGGAGAAGCCTAGCCTATCGAAGACTAGCATCTTCAAGCAATCTTGCAGCATCAGAAGAGAGTAGAATATAGTAGCATATAATAGTGGTTGTATGGTAGCAACTCCGTGAGATCCTTTCTCGACTATCCCGCGAGAAAGCGATCCCGAGAGCAATAGTAGCAGTTTAATCTGTATCATCATCAGTTTGTAGTTGTCATAGATCCGGATACAACTCCGAGCGTCCTGTTACCGTGGACACGGCTATTCGAATAGATTACTTCCCTGCAGGGGTGCACTACTGTTACCCAACACGCTCGATTACCTCTGGCCGGACACACTTGCTGGGTAATACCCGGCCTCGGGTGATCGACACGACGCAGTCCTACCTAGGCTCAGCAGAGAGGTTAACACGCCGGTCTAAATCCTAAGTGCGAAGGGGTCTTAGGCCCATCGCCCTTTGCACTCCTGCACGTTGCGTGGCTGGTCGGGACACATGCGCGACACTGAATACACCAGTGACGTAACCAGCCCCACCCCAACGATCAGCCCGCATCTCTGAGCTGTGACATCTGAACAGCTTTCGGCTGATACATACGACGTAGAGGGTCCCATAACCATTATCCCACATGGTGGTAGTGCGTATAGGGCACGACGACCCACTCAGATCAAATACCCAGTACCGTTAGGCGTATTTAGTAACTCGCAGAGATGATCAGAGTTTCTGTCGCTCCGACTTGATATCACTTGTCGCGCAGGTACTCTTGGAGCCGACCCATCTTTAATGTTATTCTCTCGCGGGCACCCTTGGGGCCAGCCTGACTTTAACATTTTAAGTTGTGCAGTAATGTAAAACATTTCCGCGATCACACCCAGAGTGATCACGGCCCGGTAACAAGCATGGCATACGGACAAGGCGAAGGGCCAAAGATGGAACAACAGCATAGCTAACTAGGCATCATGGGATAACAGGTAATGTATCAGTAGCAGGCGACAAAATCAGGCTATGCATCAGAATAGGTTAAAGCATGGCAGCGGCAATTTCTAGTGCAAGCAGGAGGAAGAAAGAATAGGAGACGTCGGCATGCGTCAAGGGGGGTTGCTTGCCTGGAAGCTCTGTGGAGAGTGGCTGATCGTCGGTAGGCTGCTCGTCGGGGGTGTAGTCGAACTCAGCTGCGGCGGCGTCGGTCTCGGCGTCTATCGAGAGAGAAGGAGGGGGGAGAAACAATAAATTCACGGCAAAAGTGCAATCACTAAGCATGACATGCCTAAAATGATACGCAGATGTGTTTTATTGCCTAACTAAATGATTTAGTTAATTTAGGAATTTATTTGGATTTATTTTATTAAAGTTGAGCACTATTCATTTATCGAAAACAGCCAAAAAGTTCCATGTTCACCTAGCTAAGAGTGTTGGACACGCATTTTGATCACATGTTCAGAATCTTCATATTTGTCTGATCATTTTTCATATATAAATTATTTTCATCTGACTTGCGGTTTAATTTATATGATTTTTCAAAGTTTTAAACATTTTCTGGAATTATTTTAATTAATTAAATCGACATTATCCGAAACAGTAGTGGGATGACGTCAGCATGACGCATAGCTGACGTCAGCGGTCAACAGTGGCGGTGGACTAGTCAAACCTGACCAGTGGGTCCAGTGGGATCCACATGTCAGTGTCTGGACTAATTAACTGGGTTAATTTAATTAATCTAATCCTAATTATCTGGTGGGCCTGCACTGTCAGTGGGTAATTAGCGTTTTAATTAACTAATTAATTAATTAACTGAATTCTATTTATTTAAATTCGTTTAAACGGCTGGGCCCCACATGTCAGCGGGCGGGGCCGCGCTGACCGAGTCAACTGGGCCCAGTGGGTCCCAGTTGCAGCGACTGAGCGGCGGGGCCCGCGGCGCCACGTCGGCGCCAGCTGGACGCTGGCCAACGGAGTACGCCGGCGAGCTCGCGCGATGGCGACGAACTCCGGCGAGCCCGGAATCTCTCTGTGGGGCACCGTTTCGGGCGTTCTCGGGCTCTATCGAACGAGTGGAGAACGCCGCGTCGCGTAGGGTGACTGGTTGGACTCGGGGGTGGCCGGAACTTCACCGGCGACGAGTGGAGGCGGCGGTGGGTTTCAGGCGCGACTCGGGCTAGCGGCTGCGGTGCGATTTAGCACGCGCATTCGGGCTCGTCCGAACGAGAGCGCAACACCGCGTCGATCTAACCTACTGGCGCGGCCTGCGGTGGTCAGAAACGGCGGCTACGGCGAGCTCGGGCGGCGGACAGAACATGGCGCGGCGGCGAGCGAGCTAGGGAAGAATGCAGCAGCTCGGGGGAGAAGGCAGAGGGAGGTGAGGCTCACCGTGCGGCTAAGAAAAGCCCTTGACGGCTTTGTAGCTGCAGAGGAGGTCGGGGTCGACGGGGATCGCCGGCGACAGTGAGCTCGGGGCCGAGCTCGATCCTGTCCGTGTGGGGCTCCTCGAGCTCAACGACGAGGTGCAGACGAAGGAGTCGAGCGAGGCGGAGACGACGGGCACGGCGGAGCGATGATCGGGGCACGGTGGTCGCGGGATCGAGCGGCGGACATCGATGGCGTCTCGGGTGGCTGCGCGAGGGGGAGGATAGCGGGCGAGGGAGAGAGCGAGGGGGAAACTGGGGGCTGGCTAGGGTTGCGGGAGGCCTCGGGGTCCTTATCCTTGCCGGGGAGACGCGGGATCGCCGGCGCGTGGCGATCGGTGGCTCTGTCGCGCGCGCCAGCCGACAGCGAGGCAGAGGAGGACGACGACCTGGCTGGGCTGGGCCTGGCCGCACCGTTGACCTTTAGCGCAAACATACAGTGAGCGTTTCCGTTTTTCTTTTCTATTTTCTGTTTTCTTTTATTTCTTTCTGTTTTGCTAATTGTTAGGCCACTAAACTACTTTTATAAAATATGTGACTCAGCTCATAATTTGCAGTGCATTATCCTCTATCACCAGAAATTGGTTGGAGTAAAATACAATTTCATTTGTAAATTGGATTAAATAAAAGGTATTAAAATGTGCCGTTTGGCTACTGTTTGAGGTTGTTAGAGTAACTTAGGCATTTTTAGTGATGTTGCCCTCCTGAACATAATTAGTTATAGATTATTTTCTATTTAATGAATATTTTAATTTCAAATTTGGACAACTTTTCTTTTTCACTTTAAATTTGAATTGCAATTTAAATTGGAGTTTGAAATGAGATATGATGCAATGATGATCAAGCACTAGTTAATCATGCTGACATGGCATTAACAAAAGGTGATCACTGTGGTTAATTACATGGGGTGTTACACCTGCCACCATGTCCCAGGACCAGGGCCGACATGTGGAAGCAACGCCGACGAGCGGAAGCCTCACCGAGGTCATGCGTTGTCGGGTTGGTCACAGAGCAGGGGAGGGGTGGCTCGCCTTCAACAGGCGCGGGAGCAACCGTTGTGAAGGGGTGGGTGGGCAGGGACGGGGAAGTAGAGGACCGTTCGCCGGCGGCAAGCCAATGGGCGGGGAGGACGGGGCTGAAAAAACAAATCCAGATGAGGCGCCCCTTCGCCACTATTTACCAGACGAGCCAGCCTGGTGGGGGTTGGGAAGAGAGGCGGTGGTCTCGAGATAGGTTTCCTCCGCCGCCATCAGGGAGGGTGGCGCGGGGGTCGCGGGAGGGGTTCGCTGTAGAAAGACCACTATTTACCAGTCATCAAAATTCCAAAAGGAATCTGCAAAAAAAAACTATATAATTAAAGAACAAATTGCTCATGAGGTTTTTTGGGACAAGATAAAAAAACAAATGTTGTGCATTTTGTTTCCTAAAAACATTTATGCAGTAGCCAAGAGGATGCATCACATTTTTCATAAAAGAAAAAATGCTAGAGGGTCAGGAGCTCCGGCAATTCATTAAGTAGGAGACAGTGGATGCAGTTCACAAGGAAAACCGGATCAAAAACCTCACATAGCGGCGATGTTTTTTTATTACAAAATTAGGCTAAAAACGGGCACACGCGAACATTTCAGGCGGCATTTTTAGTTCTGACGGGGTGGCAGTTTCTTCATAGCGACATCGTAGTTTCTTTAGAGAAGACATATTTCATTTAAAAACTGCATCGTTTGATTTTTCTTCGCAATTAAAACTGCCAAATGGCGTTCGCTTGCCACTTCTCTGCCAGCGAACGCTAGCTGGGTAACATTACCGTTCTTTTTTACTTCATGGCGTGCGTATCTACCGGGGGTGAAGCGGCGTAAAGAATCACACGGAGCAACTGGTCGAGGGTGAGAGCATCCGAGACAATACCAAGGTGAGACATATTGGCAATCCTGATGGACTTGTAGTGCTTCTGCCTCGGGTCTCCACCCATCACCGTGTCCAGCGCAAGTATGCTCGCCAAGTTCACGACGCCGTCGCCGTCGCCGTCAGGGACGGAGCCAGAAAATAGAGATAGGGGGGCGAGAACCGGAAGGATGGAAATCATAGGATACAAGTCCACACCGTAGTAAATATTATGAAATCTAAATAGTAGATGTATGTATGATATGTTGTTCTGTAATAAGAATAAAATTCGTAGTTTTAAAAAGTAGGCTATGGCTTTCTATATTTGGTGCCAAATTGACACTATATCGCGTTAAATGGAGCCATAGAACGCTAAATTACACACGACAGGTTTAACGCAATGCCCCTGTCGCTATAGCGTCGAGATAGCGCGCTATTTAAAATTATGATAAAAATACATATCTATTAATTTGAAGTCAGCTTTACGAGCACGATACCAATAATTTCTTCAGAGGTAAACTTGGCCGTTATTTCCCTTTCTCAGTGATTGTAGATTATACTTCTGTATGGTTCTAAAATTATAGGCTAATTAAATAGGGATTCAATGAATTGCTAATACCTTTTATCCTCGTTTTGTTGCCACCCATCCGTGCGGTCGCCCTACCGGCTACCGCCAAAGTGGCCGTGGATCGATGATCGCGGGCGGCCGTCCCTTCTCCGCTTTTCTTGATGGCGATGGAACCGCGTCGCGCAGAGATCTGATAGCAGGCAGCGGCACTGCGGCAGGCGGCAGATGTCAAGCTCGATCGCAGCAGGTGGTTGGGAAGCGAGAAGCGATATGGCGACCTGTGTGCGCGTGGGCGTGCGGCTAGCCTGTTAATTGGCCCTTTTTGTCTCTACTATGGGGATGGGCTGCGTGCAGCTAGCCTGCTAATTGGGAAACGAAGCCTAGTAATCTCTGTGTTTGTTTTGAGCTTTTCGGCTGCTAGCAAATTCTATCGTACGTGGGTTGACTTGAGGCACGAACGACACAGAGACAGGGGGCGAAGGAAGTGCAGACAGTTGGCTAGCAAAAAAAATTAGCAAACAACTGGTCGCTATTAAACAAGGAATCCGTCCCTGGGACTCGCCGTACACCACCTCCGGGGCCGCGCCAAGGCCGTCGGAGCCGGGGTAGACGAGCTTCTCCACGGTCGGCACGCCAACGCCGTTGATACACGTCATGGGCACTAGCGGCGGTCCAAGGCTCAGCGCCACGGGAAGGGCACGCGTCACGTAGAGTCGTACCGTCTGTGGTGACAGCCCCGCCGCCGCGAGGAACGCCGGCATGTCACGCGCGGCGTAGCTCCGGTTCGCCGTGACCGCCAACGGCGTGTCGTCGCCGAAAGCGACGGGAGACGGTAGTGCCGAGAAAGTGCCGGGGAAGATCATCCTCACTTGCGGCAGCGACGCTGAGGTGGAGCTGCCGCTTGAGGGGAGGGTCTGCATTAACAGCACGAACCCGCCGGCGCCCGTGGAGGCCATGACGAAGTGCTTCACGAACCTCCTGCGCCACGGCAGCGGGCTCCGGTTGAGGAAGTCCAGGGCGAAGTAGCCGCCCTGGCTGTGCGAGACGAGTACGACCGGCTTGCCACCGTTTGTCCTGCTCGCGCGCTCCACCAGCTCCCTGAGCTGCCGCCGGAACCGGGAGAGCTCCCTGTTCGCCGTCCCCGGCGGGGCGGGCGCCTGTCGGGAGTCGTAGGGAGCGCCGAAGAGGGTCTCGCCGTCGCGGTACCCCGCTCGCTCCAACGCCTCCACCAGCTTCCCCATGCACAGCTCCCTGTCAGTGTCAGTCAGGTGAACCAAATCAATCGCTGACGATGGTGCTGCAGCCGCGTAATTAATTATAATCACTTTACTTGTCGGCAGGGTCGTCGGCCAGGAAGCCGCGGGTGGAGCCGAAGGAGACGGCGCGGGTCTCGACGCCCGGCGCGTTGCGGTAATCGCCGGCGACATCGTCGTAGACCAATCTAAACTGATCAGCGAAGCACGGGGCGTCGGCATCAGGAGCAGCCGCGTTCTTCCATAGCCGGTGCCACTGGCCGTCGCCCTTATGCGCGGCGCAGACCGGCGACGGCGGCTCGTAGGCGTCCGTGAGGCGGACCTCGATCTGACTGCAGGAGCTGCCCGGCAGCAGCACCACAGGGTGGAGGCCGGCGGCGCGGTCGAGAGTCCACGGCAAGGCGGCGGCGTGGCGGAGCAGGAAGATGGCAGAGTGGATGAGCAGGAGGAGCCGTGGCAACCATTGGAGCTTCGTGGCCATGGCCATGGTGAGAGACACGTGGCCTGCCTTGCCTGTACGTAAGGTAAGGTGCTGGTTTTGCTCAGAAAGAGTCCCTGCTTTATCGATCGGCACCTCACACGTCTCCCTCCTATCCTATCAATCTCCAACACGCTGGGCTACCGCGCTCTACCGTATTCTATACTACTATTAAACAAGCAAACATTATCTTTCCTAAGTGCATCCCGCCTAACGCACACAAGACAACACAAAGCAATTAGAGCCTCTGGATTAAATCCACTTATTTAGATCTAACCATTAAAATGATAATTAATCCTGACCAAAAGTACATTTAGCAATTTGCGGGGTGGACGAAAACTCTGCCAACCGCGTCCGCTAATCCACTAATCCATCTTTTCGCTAATCCCTCCATCACTTCCGCTCTGCATCGCACATCCTCCCTCCGCCGGCTCCGCAGCGGCCGCCGCGCGACGCCCGCGAACCCCGCCTCCTCTCACGAGTCGTCGCCCCACTTGTTCTCCGAGCGCCGCCGCCCCTCCCGCTGCGCCGAGCTCACACGCCACAGCTGTCGGCGCCCCTCGATCTCTCCTGCGACCATGGCACCTCCTGCCGCATCCCCACCACTGTCCCCGACCTGGCAGCTTTGGCCGCTCCTACGGTGTCATCCTGGACGAAGCCGCTGTCAAACGCGTCCGCGCCGTGCGCTGCCGGAGGGAGCGGCCGCATCAGCTGTCGCGGCAGTGCGCCTGGCCAAGCGCTGCGTCCAGGGAGCGTCGCCGCGCCATGTGTCGCGGCAGGAGATAAGGTCCGGGCCGTGTCGCTCTTCACTAACGCCGCCATGCGCCTGACGTGGGCGGCCTCCGCCGCCGACGAGAGCCGTGGTCACCGCGGTTAGAGATGCCAAGGCAAAGCTGCACCCGGACGGGGTTGCTCCTGCAGTGCGGGCCATGGCCGAGAGCGACTCCAACAAAGCCATGGCCGTCGTCACGAGGGCGAGCGTGCTGCGCCAACGGCCTCTGGGGCGCCGCCAAAGCGCACGGCAGAGGACGGAGCTGAGCAGCGGGCGGTATCGTCGGATCTGGCAGCTGCCGAGAACCTGCGCGACGCACCGAATCCCGATTCCCACCCACTGCACGCAGCCGACCGGCTCTCACACGTCCAACCTCCACGGAGAATGCGACGTTCGTGGACGCTGCTCTCACCCTTCACAGGCGTTCGTGGCGTTGTATATTTGTGTTTGCAGCTCACTGGCTTGAGAGGGTCATCCTTGGGAGAGGATGAGTGGCCCAAGGCAATGCTTGTTGCAGCAGCAATTTATGACTAGCGCCGGGCAGAACAATGTCTCAAATGGACCGGGGACCTCTCTTATTGACAGCATAGATGTTGATCAGATTGTTATTCCTGAGGTATGGCAATTGTGCTTCATAGTTCTTGATTTGTTTTGAAAAAAGAAAGAAAATATATCACCATGGCATGCAGCTAATTTCAGGGTTATCAGTTAGGCCCACTCTTTCCTCCTACAAGATAGTTCTTGCATGTGCGCTAATGTACTGATGTGTATAGAATTTGCATGCGACATTCCTGAAGGTAATAAAATGTGTACACTTGACCTTCTGCCACATATGTTGCATTTTAAACTGAATTACCGAGCTACCTGGATTCAGTAATTTAGTCGTTTCGTGATATTGCAGATGCTGTGATAGTATAAAGCAAATATAATTTGAAATATTAGTTTGTTATATAGGGAAAATGTCAGTTAAAGTTGTAATTTTATCTAACCAGCTTCGGTGGTTGCTTATTCGTTTCAGTAATTGGAACTGCTTTTGCTTTGAACATGCGCTTCAAAATTCTGATACGGTGTGGTGTTCTCATAAGTGGGCTCAGCACTCTGATGCTCCTGTTCCTGCAACAATACAGGGTAAGAACATGTCCTGTTTACTTTCACACTAATTTTCACCAGTTAGTATTTTTTTTTATTAAGTTTTGATTACAAACATAATTTATTTTCTTTGAAGGGATGATGTGTTTGCTGTCACTTGTGATATAACAAAACTAGATCAAGAGTGATACGGAGTGAAGATGCAAGTCTCTGTTTCCACGAAGATCACTCCTTTGGACTTGCAATGTTTCCTTTTACTGAAGGGCCTTGATACAAGATATACTTGAAGTATTTTTCAGTTTTATTAGTTGGTGTTACCTCATTCATTATTACTAAACCACAGCAGTAGTTCTGTCTTGTAGAAAACTAGCTTGAGCATGTTTAGAACATGATGTGTCAATGTGTCATATTCATGCAATTTGTCTGCTTGTTTTGCAGCTGAAAAAGCATGTGGTAACAATTGATGGCTATAAGGAAGGCCTGTCACTACAGGATGTTGCCCAGCAACCTATTAGCGTAAGAATATGTGGCAGGGCAAGAGCATTTCAGCTATACTCCCAGGTTTGAATGCAATTTTGTTCTCACTAACTTATTTAATATAATTTTACCACACCTTGTACTTGACTTCCATTATTTCCTTCGATGGTCCATGCCCAACGTCTCTTGATCACTCAGTTCTAATTGTGCGATATGGGTCTGAAGGTGGCAGTAATTACTGTATTGTGAAAAATTCTTGGGGAAAATATGGGTCCGAAACACTAGCACGTGTCAGGTATCTGTGGTATAAACATGATGGCATCGTTCCCTACATCATTGCTTGAAGTCTTATTTGAGGTTTCATCATGTTTTTGTGATTAGAAGCTGACCTGCCTGAAAGCTTGATAAGGTTACACTTCACAAATGCTCTAGAATTCTTTTCCTTCCATCTTTATTTTTGTTCATTCCCATTTCAGCTTCTGTACGTACAGACTATGATATAGCTTTGTAAGTTAATCAGGTTACCAACGCGTAAACATATACGAAACTGGATAAATATTTTGAATCGTGATGATTATTAGATTACTTTTAGCCCTTTTATCTGAAACCGGAAAAATACTTTGTATCGTGATGATTATTGGATTTCTTTTAGCCCTTTTATCCGAAACTGGATAAATACTTTGTATCGTGATGATTATTGGATTTCAAGTATCTTTTGCCCTTTTACATAATCTTCTATTTCTGCACATATATAAGTCGCTGTAGTCACATATCATCTTCTATTTTCTATTATCCATAATAAGAAGCTATATAATGCTAATCTGAATTAGTACTAATATATAAGTTTGGTAGTCTACATAACCAAAATTAGTACTAATATATATTTAGTTATGCAGATGTAGAATTGGCTTTCGTAGAATAAAATAAGATTCAAGAGGTAAGCATCTTGAACAAAGCAATTGCACTGTAAGGCAGTTTATACTTCTTTTTCCTGGCTACACTCGAAGACAAGACGGCACTACATGCCTATATTACTACATTATTAAATAATAATTGCTGATTTTATTTAAATAAGAATATTTTTCCTGCGATTACTCTATGCAGCAACATAACTACTATAGTGTCTCACTTTTGAAAATAGAATTTGAGTGACATCAAACATTGTGTATTGATTTGATTTATATTTTTTTGCAACATTTATTTGTATTCTACACTATGTAAATCTCACATGTTTTACGATTGAGACGTGCGTTGCACGTGCACACTAACTAGTTTGTTGAAAATGGCACCCTTTTTTTTTATTCCGCCACTGAAATTTGTTGAAAATTTAGCTGTTGTTGGAAGTGCCACTAAATTAAAAATTAAAGAGAATACCACCGAAAATTGTTGAACGTGACCCTGGATTTTTTTTTTGAGAACACAATACAATCATAGGCGCTCATATATACGCGCGTGCACTCACCCCTATGAACCCACACACACCCTACCCTTACGAGGACCTCCGAGAGACTGAGCCGGCATATTATCTTGAGATTGACGAAGTCGTCACAGGCGTCTCGTAGTCGACGAGAAGGTCTCCTCACACTAAATGCGCATCGCCGAAAATCTTGAAATAAATCCACGATAATGCAATCATCAGAATTTGAACCATGGTGGGCTGGGGATACTACTGTCCTCCCAACCATCCAACCACAGGTTGGTTCGCAGCCCTGAAATTTTTGTTGCGAGTATGACACTGATCTTTTTTTTGGGGGGAAATGCCACTATTTTTTAAAAGTAACTCTAGAACTGCTGAAAGTGAGAATGACTCGGAATTTTATTGAAAGTGACACCAAAATTTTGTTTCAAATCGACTCTGAAATTTGGTGAAAGTGACCAAAAGTTATTAAAAGTGGAATTCTGGAAGGCGGCAAAGAGGGTAAATGCATTGCTTATAAGCCGGTATATTAGGGAGTTGGAACTTATCCAAAACGCTTTGAAAACTGACACATTTTTTGAAAACTTCATACATTTTTTGTAAAATCCAAACTATTTTGGGAACGCAAACAAATTTTGAATATTTTGAACATTTTTTAAATTTGTAAAAAAATAAAAAGGAAGAAAATAAAAAAGAAATAGCAAAAAGAAACTAAAAAGGAAAAAAAAGAAAAGGAAAAATAAAAAAAAGAAGAAGGAAAAGCAATAAAAAATAAAAAATAGTAAACCAGAAACACCGGCTAAAGAACCTTCTAAAAGGTTCCCGAAACCGGTCAGAAAAAAAGCAAAGTGAGCCGGCCCATGTACCATCGAAGGTGTGCGATACGTTGACACCTTATCGCAGAATGTGGCAATTAGGTTTTTTCGTGACCGATCACTGTCCGTGGACACGTCCAGACGCGCCTGTGGTTGTTTAAGAGGCTGGATTAGCTAGATCTGATATGTAAATTCTAGGTTTATATCCCATCATTATACTTGCGCGCAACCCAAATTAATGTGCTCCAGTATCAACAGTTTACTTCTAATACTGCTGCCCCGTATCCGCTTTCCGAGTGGAAGCAGTGTGTGCTGGGGCAAAGGAGGACCACGTGGGAGTTAAGATCCAACGGCTGTAGTTGGCCTAATCGTGCAGTGCCGAAGCGCACCGACCTGAGGTCGCGCCGGTCGACCGGCGCAGACCGTCGTCCAAATTTTTCGGAGGCATGGCATTTTCTGGCTTCGCTAGGAAACCTCGCTCTTCTTTCCCCTTTTCCACAGCTGCGCCGCTCCACTCCACTCCAGTCGCCGGCGACCGGCACCGCAGCTCGCCCGTGCTTGCTAGACGGCGGATCCATTAATTGGTAGCGAGAATCTGCTCCTTTTCTGCTCGATTCCCCCCCCCCCCCCCCCCCCCCCCCCCCCCCGGTTGGCTGCTCACTATCTGGATCTCAAACCCTAGCTACGCAGCAATGCGTTCCAATCCTGCTAATCCCAGCAGGAACAGAAAGTGGGGGAATGCCCTGAATGGTGGTAATCGGAAGGTACTTCTTGGTAAATCTTCCGACAAGTCCCGGAAGGTACATGTCCGAATCCCTCCCCTTTTCTTCTCCCAAAAAGGGCTGGACTGGATTCCCTCTGCTTTATTCATTCAGTTCACATCTGAATCTCTGCAGTTGCTTATTTAATCCACTCATACCTTGTAGGTTGAAAGGACAGCGTATAGGCGCTCACCTCACCTCATTCCACCAATTATGAAGCTTCTTAGCGATAGGCAGGAAGGTTTTGTCAGAAAGATTGGGTTTGGAAGCCTGCTGTCCATGGCAGACTTTGAGATGAACAAGGCTCTTACCCTGTGGTTGATTGATAAGTTCAATTTGGACACCGAGGCGCTTGAGTTCGAAGGCGGCGTATCGATTCCGGTGAGGCCACTCGTCAAGTGTGTCCTTGGAATCCCTTCGGGCCCCATCCGTGTTGTAGAGGATCTCAAAGTCGACGATGCTCCCTACAAGCAGTACTCTTGTGGTAAAAAAGGGAAGAACGCGAAGAAAGTGGCCAAAGAAATGTGCAGCATAACCGAGGAGGAACCCTTCTGTATAGCTTTCATGATGACGATACTCGCGATTTATCTAGCACCAAATACAACCGTGCTTGTCAACAGGTCCTTGCTTGGAGCTGCTCAACGGGTCAGTAGCCTCAAACAGATGGATTGGTGCGATTTCGTTGCTAACTTCCTATTCAAAGGAATCAGGGAGTACAAAGAATCGGGCGCATCTTTTGTTTTTCTAAAGGGCTGTTTGCACATTCTGAGCGTAAGAATCATTCCAACCGTACTTATGCAAATTACAAACTGTTTGAATGTGCTGATTTCGCTTGTTTTTTCATAAATTTATTTCCATTCATTGACCTTGAAATGCAGGTCATTTTCATTGATCTTGTGAATCACGCTGCAATCGAAGTACCAAACGGCTTTCCACGCTTGTGTGTTGTCACTACAGAGCATAACAAATGGGTAGCTTCACATCCCTTTGGTAGCTTGCTGGTAATTACTCATGTACTACATTCTGCAATCAAACTGACTGTGATACACTCTTTAGTTGAAACACACTATTTGTTATTGTGTGACAAATGCCTTGTTCAAAATAATGGCATGCTCTATGCTGCTACACGCATTACCAGTCCTGTAACCCCCATTCATCCAGTGAGTAGCGTTTATTTACCAAATCTTGACCGATCAAGTTTATTACTTATACGGAATTACATTTGACTGACCTCTTTCAGAAGTAGTTTTCTTTTTACTAAGTGACATATAATGTTTGCCCAATCAGTAACTTTACGCGCATTCTCATGCAAATAGGTGCGTCGTCTAGAAGAGTCTGTCTATGCTCCTGTGCTCAATAACATGGGAAATGGTAACATTGTTGAACGCGGAACATGTGCTGATTCTGATACAAATACTGATGCTCTGTCCAATCAGTTTGCTATTTCCGATACCCATCAAAATAACCAGCATCTGGTTTTAGCAGGTCCTGGCACTGCCAGAACAACCCCTAATACAACGAGCTTGGCCAGTGTTGAACATGTAGCGTTAGAGACATCAGCTCGATCTGCAGGTACAGACCAGATACTCACTCCTATTACGTTATCTATAGCCAGGTTATAACAAATACTTATTACACAAGCATTTTCAACCATTAATTGACATGACTTGTCCCGGTCAACATTTATGTAACATGACTTGTCCCGGTCAACATTTATGTAACATGACTTGTCCCGGTCAACATTTATGTAACATGCTGTAAACTCTGTATTCTTCGACTTTGTTACCCTTGTACAAGATCTCTACATATTCACGAAATGAAAACAATAGTTTTTCTTTAACGTTTTGTTTATATATCTCAGACAAAATTGTAACATGTATTCTTTTTCTTTTGCACATAATTCTACAGTGTATTCAGAAATGAAAACAACTGTTTTTCTTTAACATTGTGTTTATATATCTCAGACAAAATTCTAACATGTATTCTTTTTCTTTTACACATAATTCTACAGTGTATTCATGAAATGAAAACAACTGTTTTTCTTTAACATTGTGTTTATATATCTCAGACAAAATTCGAACATATATTCTTTTTCTTTTGCACATAATTCTACAGTGTATTCATGTAACATTCCCAGAGTTGAAGCGCGCTCTTTCTTGGCAGAACGCACAATTTTTACAAGAAGTCGTGAGCAATTGCAGTCTGCTGGGCCTTCTTCTGAACCATATTCTGCACAAGTTTGTTGACACTTCACTTCTGTGACCTTATTATTTGAATTACTCTATGTTGTGGGTTCCAATTCCACACGGAATGGCATGGGTGTAGTTCAAGTAATGTGTTTCCCTCTGTGATTCCTTTGCAGATTACGGAGAAGATGCACCTTGCTCCAGACGCCACTTTGGGAAGGAGCAGGGGTTCGCCGAAGGACGATCGGAGGCCCGAGAAGGCGATGGTGGAGCTGCCCAACAGTGGGCAAGTAAAGCGAGCCGGAGAAGGCACCATAAGGATGGACATGAGTTTGCTTAGTTGTCGCGTCTGCTCCCACCCCGTCAAGCCCCCTGTCTTCCAGGTTAATTTCTTTCTCCAACAATGCTCGATATTTTCTTGTTCCATTCAGCTGAGGTCTGAGGATGGCGGTATGTGATACAATTTTGTGCAGTGCAATGTAGGGCATTTAGCTTGCGGCAGATGCCTCGCCGCGCTCCCTGGCAAACAGTGCCAGATCTGTGAGCATGGAGGTGGTTTTAGCCGCTGTCCAGTGATGGACGACGTTGTCTTGTCGAGCAAGATGAAGTGCTCCCACGACGGCTGCCAGAGCTATGTCCCCTACCACGAGCTCGACGAACACGAGAATGTGTGCCCACACGCGCCCTGCTTGTGCATAGAGCCCGGTTGCGGCTTCGGCGGCCCGCCACCGGCGCTCCTTGGGCACCTCACTGCGGTGCACTCAGTGCCAGCGCAGAAGGTCCACTACGGCAATGTTCACCGGCTCCGGTTGTCGGAGGCAAGGTGCCTGCTCCATGCGGAAGAGGACGACAGTGTGTTCCTCCTGGCCGTGGGCGCACTCGGCATGGCCACCGTCCTGTCTGCGGTGTGCATCAGAGCGGGAGCATCACTAGAGCCGCGATACACGGTCAAGCTCTGGGCGAATGGTCCACCACCACCGAGCAGCGGAGCGGGCAGCATTCTGTTGGACATGAAGGCGGTGACGAGCAGCACCAGGCCCGGCGAGGTCGCGGTGGAGGAGCTGCCGTCTTTCCTTATGGTGCCGCCTACATACCTGGTTGGCTCTGGGGCGTCCAAGGAGGTGTCTCTCGACGTTCGCATTGACAGGATGTGATATGGTCCATGCTGATGCAAGTATTGTGCATAATTTCTTCATGGAAAATACACTGGTGTAATCGCTGCTAGATGCCACTCCTGATGGAAAATACACTTAACTTGCTGAGTGATTGGAAAAACGCGGTGAAGGTGTTATCTTTCGCCCAGATCTTAGAATGTGTGCAAGGGAAATTCACCATAAAATATCTTGGGGGTGCCTTTGTGAGTCCATTTTTTTAGATGATTGTGAGTCCATATTTGTCTTAAATGTTTCCTTCCATTTTCTCAAAAAAAGAAAAGTTTCCTTCCAAAGCGAGACAGAACCTCACCTTGCACAGCGTGTAGTGGGCTGGTCCAGTCGGGTTTGGTTCCTTCGCTCGTTTTATTTTCTTCGTTTGTTCTTTTCTTTCGGTCATTTTTAAAAATATTTTTTTTATTTTCATTTACTTTAATTTTTAAAAGTGTTTATCAAGCATTTTAAAAAATCACGTCGTACAAAGAAAATATCCGCACAATTTTTAAAAATGTTTGTACCATTACAAAAATATTCATGACATTAAAAAAATGTACACATGTTCAAAAAATGTGTTCATGACATTTTTAAGAAATGTTCAACATGTTTTTTTGGAAAAAGATCGTATGTATTTGAAAAATGAAGAAAAAGAACAAAAAAAAAGAAAAGGAAAAAGGAAAATTAATTTTAAAACAAAAATAACCGATATAGAAAACACATAGATAAAAAAGAGAAAACCCATACTAAAGCTTCTAAAACCGGTCAGAACTAGTCCATAGAAGCTTCCCCAAAATGGTCTCGGAAGCTACAAGAGCACACGCTATGGACTGGCCCGCTAGAACTCGCGCCACAACTCATCTCACAAGGAGTGAGATATAGCTCTCGCACAAAACGATCGCCCAACACTTGGATTCAAAAGTTCAAACGAACATGCTCGAAACACTCAACTCTTCTTAGAACTCAGCATGCTCCTTAATTAACGTTCAGGATTACAGGTATATGGCCCACTCCGAGGGGGGCGCGGGGGGGGGGGGGGGGTGTGGTAAGCGTAAAGGCTGACCTAAGGCCTCATAGATGCACTACGAGGTAGGGAGTGTGCTTTTTTGTTCGACGGTATGCCTTCAGGTGATCTCTGCATGCTCAAAAACGAGCGGCTACTACCTGGAATCTGGTTCTATGTCGGTTGACAAAAATACTAACAAGAATCCCAAAAGCACTCGACGAATGCTTTGCCTAGTGTTGCACTCGCACACCACCTTCCAGCAAAGTGGGCTTTGTCGAGTACTTCCGTCGCGCACTTGACAAAGAGTTTGTCAAGTGTCAATAGTGGGTACCCGACAAAATAAAGTAGACTAACAGCCAGCCAACAGAAACACCGTCTGCCATGTGGCATTTTTTACCGAGTGCTACGAAGAAGGCACTCGGTAACTGCTCGAGTAACCAAAACTCGCCACATGTCTTTGGTGATTTGCTGAGTGTGGCACTCAGCAAAGGTTGTGAAAAGGAACAAAAAATGGACGGTGGCAGAGCGTTGCTGCTGCCTGGAGCTCACTTCCCGGTGGCTCCTCGTGCCCGCCGAGCTCTTCATCCTCCTCCCCACCTCTCCACATCGTCTCAAAGCCAGAACAGGCGAGTCCGACGCACCACAGCGTGTGAATCGGCGTCGTGCAAAATTAGAGACGTGCTCCGGAGGGCTCCTCCACACGGTCGTCAGTGGGGTGAACCCCGTAAATGAGAAGAAGGGTGTTTGGTCGTGGCGAGGACGACATGGCCTGCGATTGAGGAGGAAGTTTGCGGTTTGGTGGGCTTCGGCCCAATACTGGCATGGCATGGATGCATGAATTAGGAGGGATTGGGTAATGTCATTAAGGGTGTGAAGAACTCGTTCGGTTCGGTCGTTTGGTGGTGAAGTGTAAGGGCATGACATGTGAAGGACAATGCAAAGAGAGGAGAAGAGGGTGCGACCAGCAAGGTTGTCAAACTCACGTCCATTATTGTCAGATTTTATGGTGAGAATGAAGAGGTTGAAGTGATTGTGGACGAGGGAGATGAACATGTTTAGTGAGGGAGGTGTACCGATGCGGAGCTCGACACTACGAGCACGGTTATCACTGCGGCAAGCCGAATGGAGGCTGCGGTGCTGCGGTGAGTGAGACGCGGCGCTGTTTTTCGGTGCTATAGGGTTGTAGAAAGGGCCAAGTGGAAGAAGTATATGGTGGGGCAACGATGGCCAACTGGGAGCCGAGATCCAACGGCTGTACTGCAGTGCCGAAGCGGACCGATCGGAGCTCGCGCCGGTCGACCGAGGCAGACGCAGAGCGTCGTCCAAATTTTTCGAGACATTTTCTGCCTTCGCTACGAACCCTCGCTCTTTCCCCCCCTTTCTTCCCCTTTTTCCACGGCTGCGCTGCTCCACTCCACTCCAGTCGCCGGCGACCGGCGCCGCAGCTCGCCCCTGCCGGCTTCGCTAGACGGCGGATCCATTAATTGGTAGCGAGAATCTGCTCCTTTTCTGCTCGATTCCCCCGCCGTTTGGCTGCTCACTATCTCGATCTCAAACCCTAGCTACGCAGCAATGGGTTCCAATCCTGCTACGCCTACTAACCCCAGCAGGAACAGGAAGCGGGGGCATTACCATCTGAGCAGTTCTGCCAACAAGTCCCGCCGGAGGGTACATGTCCGAATCCCTCCCCTTTTCTTTTCTTCTCGCAAAGGGCTGGAATCCCTCTGCTTTATTCAGTTCAGTTCACATTTACTAAATCCCTTCAGTTGCTTATTTAATACACTCATACCTTATTGTAGGGTGACACGGCGTATAGGTGCTCACCTCACCTCATCCCACCGATTATGAAGCTTCTTAGCGATGAGCAGAAAGGTTTTGTCAGAAAGATTGGGTTTGGGAGCCTGCTGTCCATGGCAGATTTTGAGATGAACAGGGCTCTTACCCTGTGGTTGATTGATAGGTTCAGTTGCGACACCGAGGCGCTTGAGTTCGAAGGCGGCGTGTCGATTCCGGTGAGGCCACTCGTGGAGTCTGTCCTTGGGATCCCTTCGGGCCCCATCCAAGTCGTAGCGGGCCTCGACGTTGACGGCGCTCTCCACAGTCAGTACTGCTCTCTTAAAGGGAAGAACGCCCAGAAATTGGCCGAAGAAATGCGCAGCATAACCGAGGAGGAACCCTTCTGTATAGCCTTCATGATGGCGATACTTGCGATCTATCTGGCACCAAATACAACCAAGCTTGTCAACAGGTACCTGTTTGGAGCTGCTCAACAGGTCAGCAGCCTCAAACAGATGGATTGGTGCGGTTTCGTTGCTGACTATCTCTTCAAAGGAATCAGGAAGTTCAAGGAATCGGATGCACCCTTTGTTTTTGTAAAGGGCTGTGTGCACATTCTGAGCGTAAGAAACATTCCGACCGCACTTATGGAAATTACAAACTGTTTGAATGTGCTGATGTCGCTTGTTTATTTATAAATTTATTTCCATTCATTGTCCTTGAAATGCAGGTCATTTTCATTGATCTTGTGAAACACGCTGCATTTGAAGTACCAAACGGCTTTCCACGCTTGGGCGTTGTCACTACAGAGCATAACAAATGGGTAGTTTCACATCCCTTTGGTAGCTTGCTGGTAATTACTCTTGCACTAAATTCTGCAAGCAAACTGACTGTGATACACTATTTATTTGAAACACACTATTTGTTATTATGTGACATATGCCTTTTTCAAAATAATGGCATGCTCTATGCTGCTACAAGCATTACCAGTCTTGTAACCCACATTCATCCAGCGAGTAGCATTTATTTACCAAATCTTGACCGATCAAGTTTATTACTTGTACAGAATTACATTTGAGTGACCTCTTTCAGAAGTAATTTTCCTTTTATGAAGTGGCATATAATGTTTGCTCAATCAGTAACTTTATGCGCATTCTGATGCAAATAGGCGCGTCGTGTAGAAGAGTCTGTCTATGCTCCCGTGCTCAATAACATGGGAAATGGTAACATTGTTGAAGGCAGAACATGTGCTGATTCTGATACAAATACTGATGCTCTGGCCAATCAGTTTGCTATCACTGTCACCCATCAAAATAACCCGCATCCGATTTCAGCAGTCCCTGGCACTGCCAGAACAACCCCTGATATAACGAGCTTGGCCAGTGTTGAACATGTAGCGTTGGAGACATCAGCTCGATCTGCAGGTACGAACCAGATACTCACTCCTATTACATTATATATAGCCAGGTTATAACAGATATTACACAAGCATTTTCAACCATTAATTGGCATGACTTGTCCCGGACAACATGTATGTAACATGCTGTAAACTCTGTATTCTTCAACTTTGTTACCCTTGTACAAGATCTCTACATATTCATGAAATGAAAACAACTGTTTTTCTTTAACATTGTGTTTGTATATCTCAGACAAAATTGTAACATGTAATCTTTTTCTTTTGCACACAATTCTACAGTGTATTCATGAAATGAAAACAACTGTTTTTCTTTAACATATATCTCAGACAGAATTCGAACATATATTCTTTTTCTTTTGCACATAATTCTACGGTGTATTTATGTAACACTCCCAGAGTTGAAGCGCGCTCTTTCTTGGCAGAACGCACAATTTTTACAAGAAGTCGTGAGCAATTGCAGTTTGCTGGGCCTTCTTCTGAACCATATTCTGCACAAGTTTGGTGACACTTCACTTCTGTGACCTTATTTATTTGAATTACTCTATGTTGTGGGTTCCAATTCCACACGGAATGGCATGGGTGTAATTCAAGTAATGTGTTTCCCTCTGTGATTCCTTTGCAGATTACGGAGAAGATGCAGCTTGCTCCAGACGCCACTTTGGGAAGGAGCAAGGGTTCGCCGAAGGACGATCGGAGGCCCGAGAAGGCGATGGTGGAGCTGCCCAACAGTGGGCAAGTAAAGCAAGCCGGAGAAGGCACCATAAGGATGGACATGAGTTTGCTTAGTTGTCGCGTCTGCTCCCACCCCGTCAAGCCCCCTGTCTTCCAGGTTAATTTCTTTCTCAAATAATGCTCGAATAATTACCTGTTCCATTCAGCTGAGGTCTGAGGATGGCAGTATCTGATACAATTTTGTGCAGTGCAATGTCGGGCATTTAGCTTGCGGCAGATGCCTCGCCGAGCTCCCTGGCGAACAGTGCCCGATATGTGAGCACGGCGGTGGCTTTAGCCGCTGTCCAGTGATGGACGACGTCGTCTTGTCGAGCAAGATGAAGTGCTCCCACGACGGCTGCCAGAGCTATGTCCCCTACCACGAGCTCGACGACCACCAGAGAGTGTGCCCACATGCGCCCTGCTTCTGCATGGAGCCCGGTTGCGGCTTCGGCGGCCCTCCACCGGCGCTCCTTGGCCACCTCACAGCGGTGCACTCAGTGCCAGTGCAGAAGGTCCACTACGGCAATGTTCACCGGCTCCGGTTGTTGGAGGCACGGTGCCTGCTCCATGCGGAAGAGGACGACAGTGTGTTCCTCCTGGCTGTTGGGGCTGTGGGCGCACTCGGCATGGCCACCGTCGTGTCTGCGGTGTGCATCAGAGCGGGAGCATCACTAGAGCCGCGATACGCGGTCAAGCTCCGGGCGAATGGTCCGCCACCACTGAGCAGCGCAGCGGGCAGCATTTTGTTGGACATGAAGGCGGTGACGAACAGCAGCAGACCCGGCGAGGTGGCCGTGGAGGAGCTGCCGTCTTTCTTGATGGTGCCGCCTACATATCTGGTCGGATCTGGCGCGTCCGAGGTGTCTCTCGACGTTCGCATTGACAGGATGTGATATGGTCCATGCTGATGCAAGTATTTTGCATAATGTCTTCATGGAAAATACACTGGTGTAATCGCTGCTAGATGCCACTTGATGGAAAATACACTGAACTTGCCGAGTGGATGGAAAAACACGGTGAAGGTGTTATCTTCTAACGATCGGTGCAAGGGAAATTCACCATAATTTTTTTTTTATAAGGAACCATGGGGGCAACAAGCTTCCACCAAAAGGGGGCTGCGCCCATAACTAGCCCCCGCGAAAAGGGGAACCCCTTCTCCCCCCTTACGGGAATATTGTGTTTTGGTGCGAGCGTCCGCTCCGGAAAATTTTGGGAGGACCTAACTTTTTCGGCACCCCTCTGAAAATTTCGGACGCACTTGAAAACTTTTCCGGTTTGATGGTTTACTTCGAAACAATTTTCGGTTTCTTCGAAACATTTTCGGTTTTCTCCCAGAAACATTTTTAGTGTCTCCGAAATTTTTCCGGTGACTTTCTCTCAGACTCATTTTCTCTCATTAGATATATGATACCTAAGCGTGTGACCCTGTAGGTTCGGTGAAATATAGACATGACCAGAATTCTTTCCGATCAATGATCATTAGCGGAGCCGTGGATATCCATATTGACCCCTATACCCACACGAATGTATATTCGAGTGAACCTTTAGTTACCGTGTGCTATTTCTGTTGCTTCGCGATATGTTACAAAAATTCGAGGTAAGATTTATTGGCATCCCCGTGAATCAACAACTTGTTCACTATGCCAGTTTACTCGTTACCGGTTTTGTTCTCTTTTCTCGTTCCCGTGTTCTGACATCCCCGTGATCGAATCACGGTGTGTCTGGCCAGACGATGATGTATATCGTAACACCGAGAAGGCCCCGAGAATATATCTCCATTGTTGGAGGAGCAAAACACAATTTTAAGCTATCTAGTCACTTGTCATACTTTTTCGTGAATCCGTAAGCTGCCGTAATAGCCACCCCGTTACAGATGACGTTTAACAAACCCCAAAGTTCACGAAGCAAGTATGAAGGAACTCGATATTCTCATGGTTTAAGAAATTATGCATACGTTTAACTTTCTCTGTGTCATAAACCATTAACTTGTGACGAAAGGATCTCATTGCATAACAATAATTGGGTCGGTTCAACACAAGTGTTTTTCTAACATTGTGTCCTCAAAATTGTCGGCATTCTCATGCCCATGATCAGGAAAACGTGACCATCATGCAACACCTGAATTAATCTTAGAGGCAAGACTAGGAAGCTATGTTACCGTTTATTATTCCACACATACACATAGAGTTTTCCTCTGAGCCTCTTGGATATACAGACTTAAGGACCATTGCAATTATAACACAGAACATAAACATAATTATGAACATGAAAATGAATAATAAAATATATTATTGCTTCTAGGGCATATTTCCAACATGGACTACCCCCAAAGAGGAGAAGGAGAACAGCTCCGGCAATGAGCAGATTCGGCTTGATCCATTTTGCGTTTTCGAGCGCTACTTCCACGAGAAAGACGGAAAGGTGGCCGCAGCTTCACCTCATGGTTCCCATCCAGGTGCGAGCTATGGTGATTGTCCCCTGGGTCCATGGTGTTGCTGTCCACCTCCGGAGGACATGAAAGGGGTGATGGCGCGAGGCGTCAAGCGGCTGGAGTAGAGCCCGGAGGCGCTGGCGGGCGGCGGTGAAAAGATGAGATCGATCTGCTGGCTGCTACGACTGCGATCCTACCGCCAGTGACGCACGACAATCACGCAGATATAGCCATATAGGGATACGTATATCACGTATGCGATTCTGGATGAACGACGATTACGTGATTTTTCTTTTGAGAAAACGGTGATTACGTGAATGATTCTGGCACTCTCCGGTCCTGGGCACATATGGCTTCGTGGGCTAGCTAGTGTGGTTCCGCGGCCTAACATGATTAGATCTTTTTAGGGCTGCAGGATGTTTTGTAAATCTATACCTATCTACTAGCAAAACGCCCGTGCGTTGCAACGGGAGATTTTTTTTTTCATAATCTCTAATGGCCATGACCACATTTTGCTACATCACCGAGATACATTATCACTCTCATTTTCGTGAAATCGTAAACAATTTTTGAAAAATCATGAACATTTTTTTAAACTCGTGAACATATGAAATCATGAACATTTTTACAGATTTTCGAACATTTTCTAAAATCATGAACATCTTTTAAATTCATGAAAATTTTATACTATTTGCAAACATTCTTTTAAAATTGTGAAAATAATTTAAACATTTTTCTTGAATCGACAAACATTTTTTGGAAATTAGTGGAACAATTTTTGAAATTCATGATTTTTCTTTTGATTTAACACACATTTTTTGAAATGCATGATCATTTTTTGAATCAGCAAACATTTTATGAAACAATAAACTATTTTGTAAGTCACGAATAGTTTTTGAAATTTTAGGATATTTTCAATTCATGAACATTTTTTGAATTGGCGACTTTTTTCAATTTCATTAACATTTTTTAATACATGAAATTTTCTAAAAAAACATGAACTTTTTTTGATTTTCCGAACATTTGTTTTCAAAATTGCGAACATTTTTTGAATCCACAAACATTGACAATTATTAACATTTTATTTCAAAATGTTCATTTTTTAAAAATTTCGGAACTTTCTTGAAGTCTCAAATTATTTAAAGTAGAAAAAAACGAAGATGGAAAAGGAAAACGAAAAATAAAAAACAGGCCGCCTAAACAGGCGCGCTGTGTCTTCTCCTAGCGCGCAGAGCGCAGTATATGAGATTCCTACTGCATGGGCCGACCCAGGCGGGGATTTTCTGCGTGAAATGTTTTTTATCACTTATTGGTGGCATCGGTGGGTAATATTTTGTAACTTTAGGGACAATTTATGCGATGTACCGCAGGAAGCACTAATGACTTTATTATTAGCTATAGATATTCGTATAGAGTGTAGCGATTCGGTGTCTAGGCTCATCTTCACCCGGTCAAAAAAAATTCACAAAAAAATCAAAAAAGTTTAAAAAATCCATTTGTTTTCTCAAGGTAGATAATTTATTGCGTGAGGTGCGCTCGAAATTTCATATCATTTGGACATATAAGTAGCTGTCAGAAAAAAGACAAATTGGGTCAGAACAGTACATGAACAGTAAACTTTTTTACAGACCTCAAATTTGTCTTTTTTGCCGAGAGCTACTCAGATGTCCAAATGATCTGAAAATTGTAGCGGACCTCACGCACCAAATTATCGACCACGCAAAAAAATTGGAATTTTTGAATTTTTCTAGTATTTGTTTTGAATTTTTTATTTAGCGTGGGTGCAGATGAGCATGGGCTCAGAAATGGATATTCGTATATCTCCACCTAATAAAAAAGGGAGGAGTGCTTCTGGTGGTCCGTCACACTTTTTATGAAAAACCCTCTGTGTTTTCTGTGAATTAACCCACAGTACACACTTAAGTCACAGCCGAACTGTTATTTTGCATTTTTACGGAAAACCCCCTGTGTTTTCTGTGAATTAACCCGCAGTACACACTTAAGTCACAGCCGAACCGTTATTCTGCATTTTTTCGGAAAACCCTTGACTTTACAATTCACCCGCGGATCATACTTATGTCAAACAAATGCTTTTCTAAATTATCCATATCTTTTAAACCGTAACACTGATTTTAACATGTTATATATGAAATTTAATTAAAAAATATGTAGAACCTGAATATGATGTTATTTTTACCTGTTAAATATTTTTAAATGTTATTTTGGAAGCAAACTTATAATCTATAGCGCACGGTCCGTTTTTATTTCGTACCGGCGGTGATCCGGATTACAAATAAACACCCAATAAACTATATAGAGATGAAAGAAAATATCAATAACCACACATGCACACATCTGAAAAACCTCGCAAGGAACGACGCAGGGATCTCTACTGCAACCATTCCTCTCCTTCCGACCCCTCTCCCTCCCGCGTCGTCCCCGCGGGCGACCGGGGGGAAACCCTAGGGCGCCGCCGGCCAGGGACCCCCTCCCTCCGTCTTCCTCCCTCGCCGCCATCCGTTCGCACCGGCGGGCAAAGCCCGTTTGGTCTTGGCGGCGGCGGGGCTCCTTCTTCCCCCACTCGGGTGGTGGCGGCGCGGGGCGTCGTGCTCGGGCGGCGGCGCAGCGCTGACGGGGGGTGCAGCGGCGTGGATTCGCGGCCTAGCGGCGGTGCTGCTTGCTCATGGTGGTGCGCGGAGGGCTTCGTTGGGCGCAGTGCATCCGGGGCGGCGGCTGTCTGCGTCTCTGGATCTGGCGCGGCTGGAGGCAGGTGGCGGTGGGCCTGCTCGGCTCCGGCCAGATCCGGCTGGATCTGTCGTCGGGGCTGGTGGTGGCGCGGTGATATGTCTCCAACGTATCTATAATTTTTTATTGTTCCATGCTATTATAGTATCAATCTTGGATGTTTTATATGCAATTATATGCAATTTTATATCATTTTTGGGACTAACCTATTAACCTAGTGCCCAATGCTAGTTGCTGTTTTCTGCTTGTTTTTGGTTTTTCAGGAAATCAGTACCAAACGAAGTCCAAATGCCACGAAACTTTTTGACAATTTTTTTCTGAACAAAAAAGATCCTCGAAGCTTCGGGAGGAGGCCAGAAGCCTCACGAGGAGGTGACAAGGCAACAGGGCGCGGCCCCAGGGGGGCGCCCTGATGCCTTGTGGGCCCCTCGTGGCTCCGTTTGACCTAATTCCACTTCTATAAATTCTCAAATATTGGGAAACCAACAGAGAGCCACCCCGAATAACTTTTTCGCCGCCGCAAGCCTCTGTTCTTCCGCGATCCCATCTGGAGGCCTTTTCCGGTACTCTGCCGGAGGGGGAATCGATCACGGAGGGCTTCTACATCAACCTTGCTACCCTTCCGATGATTTGTGAGTAGTTTACCACAGACCTACGGGTCCATAGCTAGTAGCTAGATGGCTTCTTCTCTCTCTTTGATCTTCAATACAATGTTCTCCTCGATCTCCTTGGAGTTCTATTCGATGTAATCTTCTTTTGCGGTGTGTTTGTTGGGATCCGATAAATTGTGGGTTTATGATCAGATTATTCATGAGAAATATTCGAGTCTTTTCTGAACTTATTTATGCATGATTCTTATAGCGTTGTATTTCTCTCCGATCTCTCCATTTGGTTTGGCCAACTAGATTGATTTATTGGTATGCAACCTCCACCGTTCTGTTTATATGACACACATCATCATTGTCATATTGCTTTGCATGATCATATAGCTGACATAGTATTTGTGGCTCAGACACCATTCATCATTTTCATACATGTTACGCTAGCATCATTGCACATCCCGGTACACCGCCAGAGGCATTCATATAGAGTCATATTTGTTCTAATATCGAGTTGTAAGTAAATAGAAGTATGATGATCATCATTATTAGAGCATTGTCCCAGTGAGGAAATAAATAAATAAAAGAGAAAAAAAGGCCAAAAAGAGCCCACCAAAAAAAAGAAAAAAAAAGAAAAAAGAATGAGAGAAAAAGAGAGAAGGGGCAGTGTTACTATCCTTTTTCATACTTGTGCTTCAAAGTAGCACCATGTTTTTCATATAGAGAGTCTCCTATGTTGTCACTTTCATATACTAGTGGGAATTTTTCATTATAGAGCTTGATTTGTATATTCCTATGATGGGCTTTCTCAAATGCCCAAGGTCTTCATGATCAAGCAAGTTGGATGAACACCTACTTAGTTTTTTAGTTTGAGCTTTCATACACTTATAGCTCTTAGTGCATCCGTTGCATTGCAATCCCTACTCCTCGCATTGACATCAATTGATGGGCATCTACATGGCCCGTTGATTAGCCGCGTCGATGTGAGACTATCTTCTTCTTTTTTTGACTTCCCCTTATTAATCTCTATCATCATATTCTATTCCACCCATAGTGCTATATCCATGGCTTGCGCTTATGTACTGCGTGGGGTTGAAAAAGCTGAAGCGCGTTAAAAAATATGAATCAATTGCTCGGCTTGTCATCTGGGTAGTGCATGATAAATACTTTATGTTAAGAAGATGGAGCATGACATTATTATATGATTTTGCAGGGATAACTTTCTTTAGCATTTTTATTTTGAAAGACATGATTGTTTGTTAGTATGCCTAAGTATTGATGTCTTTATATCAAATTATAGACTATTGCTTTGAATCATTCGGATCTTAATATTCATACCGTAAAAGAGATTACATGATAAATATGTTAGGTAGTATTCCACATCAAAAAATTCTGTTTTTATCATTTACCTACTCGAGGACGAGCAGAAATTAAGCTTGGGGATGCTTGATACGTCTCCAACATATCTATAATTTTTTATTGTTCCATGCTATTATAGTATCAATCTTGGATGTTTTATATGCAATTATATGCAATTTTAAATCATTTTTTGGGACTAACCTATTAACCCAGTGCCAGCGCCAGTTGCTGTTTTCTGCTTGTTTTTGGTTTTTCAGGAAATCAGTATCAAACAAAGTCCAAATGTCATGAAACTTTTTTGACAATTTTTTTCTGGATAAAAGAGACCCTCGAAGCTTCGGGAGGAGGCCAGAAGCCTCACGAGGAGGTGACAAGGCAACAGGGCGCGGCCCCGGGGGGGGGGGGGGGAGCGCCCTGATGCCTTGTGGGCCCCTCGTGGCTCCGTTTGACCTAATTCCACTTTCTATAAATTCTCAAATATTGGGAAACCAATAGAGAGCCACCCCGAATAACTTTTCCGCCGCCGCAAGCCTCTGGTCTTCAGCGATCCCATCTGGAGGTCTTTTCCGGTACTCTGCCGGAGGGGGAATCGATCACGGAGGGCTTCTACATCAACCTTGCTGCCCTTCCGATGATTTGTGAGTAGTTTACCACAGACCTACGGGTCCATAGCTAGTAGCTAGATGGCTTCTTCTCTCTCTTTGATCTTCAATACAATGTTCTCCTCGATCTCCTTGGAGTTCTATTCGATGTAATCTTCTTTTGCGGTGTGTTTGTTGGGATCCGATGAATTGTGGGTTTATGATCAGATTATTCATGAGAAATATTTGAGTCTTTTCTGAACTTATTTATGCATGATTGTTATAGCTTTGTATTTCTCTCCGATCGATCCGTTTGGTTTGGCTAACTAGATTGATTTATCTTGCAATGGGAGAGGTGCTTTGTGATGGGTTCAATCTTGCGGTGTTCTATATCCCAGTGACAGAAAGGGACAAGACACGTATTTGTATTGTTGCCATTAAGGATAAAACGATGTAGTTTATTCATATTGCTTGAGTTTACTTTGTCTACATCATGTCATTTTGCTTAAGGCGTTACTCCGTTTTTATTAACTTAATACCCTAGATGCATGCTAGATAGCGGTTGATGGGTGGAGTAATAGTAGTTGATGCAGGCAGGAGTCGGTCTACTTGTCTCGGACGTGATGCCTATATACATGATCATTGCCATGAATCCGTCATAACTATGCGCTTTTCTATCAATTGCCCAACAGTAATTTGTTTACCCACCGTATGCTATGCGTTCAAGAGAGAAGCCTCCAGTGAAAACTATGGCCCCCGGGTCATTTATCCATCATATATAAAATCAAAAATACCTTGCTGCAATTTTATTTCTTTTATTTTACTTTGCAATTTATTTATCTATCTATCACTATCAGAATTAATCCTTGCAAGTAACCGCCAAGGGGATTGACAACCCTCTTGTTTGCGTTGGGTGCAAGTATTTGCTTTTGTGTGTGTAGGTGCTGCTAACGAGGTTCTGTGTGGTTCTCCTACTAGATTGATAACCTTGGTTCTTAACTGAGGGAAATACTTATTTCTACTGTACTGCATCATCCTCTCCTCTTCGGGGAAATCCCAACGCAGCTCACAAGCAGCACGCGGTGGCGGGGATGGCTGGTGGTGGCCGCGGATCTGGTGCAGGTTGCGGCCATGGTGGCTGGTGGCGCGGGTGCGTGCCCGGTGGCTCTGACGCTTGGAGCTCGCCGGACGGCGCGGGTTGGGCAGTGGCCTGGGCAGCTGGGCAGGTCGTCTTCGGCGGCGGCTGGCATGTTCCGGCGTCGGCTCGTCCGTAGGTGGCCTGTGGCAACCTTTGATCCCTCTCCTCGTCATCCGAGTGCTACTTTCGTCGAAGGGTTGACCCTCTCCCAGCTGTGGTCCATCGCTCGTCTCGCCCCCGGTGCAGCAGGACCGAGCTCGTCTCGCGCCCGGCGGCAGGACCAAGCTCGTCTCGCGCCCGGGGCTGCAGGACGGGTCGATGGAGGCCAATTTTGGTCGGCCTATTGGGTCTCGTTGCTGGGGGCGTCCAGGGGTGCGAAAGGCGGGGCCTTTCCGCTCATCTCTTTGGTTGGGGTAGCGGCGGGTCTCGGGTGAGGTGGTGTCAAGGTCTTGGATGCCGGGGTGGCGGCCCTGGTGGTGGTAGCGCAGTGCTCATGGGCAGAGACTATGGCTCGGTGCTGCCCGGTGGCCATGGCCGTGTGGTCGGTGTGGTCGCCGGGGTGTGGCGTTCAGTGGCGGTGAGTGTTGGCCGGGGTGAAAACATGTTCCATCTTTGGACGGACCGACGGCGGCGAAGCTCGTTCCCTTCTTGAAGGCGTTGTCGCGGCTCTCATTGCCCCTTGTGTTGTTTCAGGGGAAACTCTAATCCTCGGATCGGGCGGTGGCGGCGCTCCGGTGTCGTATCCTTCTTGAAGGCGCCGCCTTGGAGCCCACGGTTCGTCGTATGCGGCTTCATCTCTTCGCGGTGGCGTGTTCACGGTTGTAGCCCCCAGTTGCTCTTGTAGTGCTAGGGGTGGTGTTGTTGCGCTCTGTGCCTTTGTATCTTGCCTGGGGTGTGTGCGTGTGTTGTGATGGAGTGCGTTTGTACCGGATTGTTGTTGATCGTTGCTTTATATATAAAGCGGGGCGAAAGCCTTTTTCGGTAAAAACCTCGCAAGGAAAAAACAACAGATTTCTCATCGCGAGAGCGCACGGTCCGTTTTTTCTTTCATACCGGCGGCGATCCGGATTGCAAATAAACACCCATTAAAACCATATAGAGACGAAAGAAAACACCGATAACCACACATGCACACTGCTGAAAAACCTCGCAAGGGAAAAACAACAGATTTCTCATCGCGAGAGCGAGAGAGGGCGAGGGGGGAGAGAGGAAGAGAGCGACGCCTTAGGATTAACCACATTCAAACATGTTTTGGTTTGTGTGAACACTGAGGCCACCGTCGGCGAGGGTGGGGAGGAGGATAAGTGGCAACACAAATATGATGCCCCGTTAAAATAAAAGGAAGTCGACCTATGCTGGTCTTGAGTGATGATTATTGGGTTAAGAGCGTGTGTTATTTTTTCTCCCGTTGCAACGCACAGACTCTTTTGCTATAATAATAAAGAGATTAGTTTCTGCCCGTCCGTCACGAAAATTACCCTCAAAGTTGCAAAATATTACCCACAGATGGCATCTATAAGTTACAAAAAAAAAAATGTTTCACACACGGGAATCCCCCGCTTGGGCTGGCCAACGCAGTAGGGACCTCCTATATTGCGCTCTGCGCGCTGGGACAAGACGCATCGCGCCCTTTTGGGCCGGCCCATGTCCGGGCGGCCTGTTTTTAAATTTTGTTTTTTTATATTTCTTTTTACTTTTCCGTTTTCGTTTTTTCTACTTTAAATAATTTGAGATTTCAAAAAAGTTTCAAAAATTAAAAAAAATAAGAATTTTGAAATAAAATGTTCAATAAATTATAAAATGTTTGCGAGTTTTAAAACAATGTTCGCATATTCAAAAAATGTTCGCAATTGTGAAAACAAATGTTCGGGAAATAAAAAAATGTTCATATTTTTTTTTAAAGTTCGTATATTAAAAAATGTTAATGAAATTGAACAAAATGTTGGCCAATTTAAAAGATGTTCATGAATTGAAAAATATCCTAATAATTCAAAAATTGTTCGTGAATTAATAAATAGTTTATTGATTCAGAAAATGTTCGTTGATTCAAAAAATTATCATGCATTTCAAAAAATGTCCATTAATGCAAAAAAATGCTCGTGAATTTCAAAAATTGGTCCACCAATTTCCAAAAAATGTTCGTCGATTCAAGAAAAATGTTTAAAAGAATGTTCACAATTTTTTTTAAAAATGTTCGCAAATAGTATAAAATGTTCATGAATTCAAAAATTATTCATGATTTTAGAAAATGTTCGAAAATTTGTAAAAATGTGGTCATGGCCATTACGATTTTTTTTCTCCCGTCGCAACGTACGGACCCTTTTGCTAGTAATAAATAAAGCCTATTTGTTAGATTATATGCATGTACTCATGTACCCGGGTATGGTTTGGTACACGGGTATGGGTTATATTAAACCATACCCATACCCACTATACCCTATGGGTTGAAATTTTCCTATTTATGTATTCATGGGTATTTTTATAACCCATACCCTTGCCCTAGTAGGGTTTTTACCCGCCAGGTACACTGGTAATGGGCACCCATTGCCATCCCTTATTAGTGGCACTAATAGTAGTTCTCCGGTCAGGACAATTCAGGCCTCTCACGATTCCAGCATGCATTGGGAAACCAGACAAGACACACAAGCAACCCAACAGGCTAGGAAGTTTAGGGTCACCTACTCCATCAGGAGTGGCATCTAGCAGCGATTACATCCCATGTTACGCCATGAAGAAATTATGCAAAATACTTGCATCAGCATTGGACCATGTCACATCCTGTCAATGCGAACGTCGAGAGCCACCTCCTTGTACGCCCCACAGTCAACCAGGTATGTAGGCGGCACCATCAGGAAAGACGGCAGCTCCTCCACCGCGACCTCGCCCGGCCTGGTGATGCTCGTCACCGCATTCATGTCCAACAGAATGCTGCCCGCCGCGCTGCTCGGTGGCGGCTGACCGTTCGCCCAGAGCTTGACCGCGTATCGCGGCTCTGGGGATGCTCCCGCTCTGATGCACACCACAGACACGACGGTGGCCATGCCGAGCACGCCCACGGCCACGAGGAACACGCTGCCATCCTCTTCCCCATGGAGCAGGCACTGTGGTTCCGACACCCGGAGCTGATGAACACTGCCGTAGTGGACCTTGTGCACTGGCACTGAGTGCAGGGCGGCAAGGTGGCCGAGGAGCGCCGCCGGTGCGCCCACGAAGCTGCAGCCGGTCTCCGTGCAGAAGCAGGGCCCGTGTGGGCACACGCTCTGGTGGTCGTCGAGCTCGTGGTAGGGGACATAACTCTGACAGCCGTCGTGGGAGCACTTCATCGTGCTCGACAGGACGACGTCGTCCATTACCGGACAGCGGCTAAAGCCGCCGCCGTGCTCACACATCTGGCACTGTTCATCGGGGAGCTCGGCAAGGCATCTGCCGCAAGCTAAATGCCCGACATTGCACTGCACAAAATTGTATCAGATACTGCCATCCTCAGACCTCAGCTGAATGGAACAAGAAATTAATTGAGCATATTGGAGAAAGAAATTAACCTGGAAGACAGGGGGCTTGACGGGGTGGGAGCAGACGCGGCAACTAAACAAACTCATGTCCATCCTTATGGTGGCTTCTCCAGCTCGCACCACTTGCCCACTCTTGGGCAGCTCCACCCTTGCCTTTTTGGCGCTCCGATCATGCTTCTCCATCGTCGACGGTGAACCCCTGTTCCTGCTCTCGGCGGCAGCCGCAAGAACCTCCAGCCCGTTCGGAATCTGCAAAGGAAAAACATCGCATAATGAATTGGTACCCACAATCTACAGATGTTTCTTCTGCGGAATTCAAAGAATATGGCGTCGACAAACTTGTGCAGAATACGGTTCAGAAGAAGGCCCAGCAGACTGCAATTGCTCGCCACTTCTTGGAAAAATAATGTGTTCTGCAAAAGTTACATCAATACATGGAAGAATTTTATCTCATATACATATAACCAATGTTGAAGAAAAAGAATTGTTTTCGATTAATGGCTACGTGCTTTACATCTTTTAGGCAAGCTTCTGAATGTAGAGATTTGTACAAGGATAACAGAGTCAGGAGAATACAATACATAATTTATAGCATGTTACATACATGACATGTCAATTAACGGTTGAAAATGCTTGTGTAATATCTTTTATAACCTGGCTATAGACAATGTAATAGGAGTCAGTTATAATGGTTTGTACCTGCAGATCGAGCTGATGTCTCTAACCCTGTAACAATGGGCAAGCTGCCAGGACCTGCTGAAACCGGATGCTGGTTATTTTGATCATTGTCGGTAGCAGACTGATTGGACAGAGCATCAGTATTTGTATCAGAATCAGCACATTCTCCGCCTTCAACAATGTTACCATTTCCATTATTAAGCATAGGAGCATAGACAGACTCTTCTAGACGACGTACCTATATGAATGAGAATACGCGTAAAGTTACTGATTGTAGTAATCATTATATGCAACTTAAAAAAGTAAAATACTTCTGAAAGAGGTCACTCAAATGTAATTCCGTGTAAGTAATAAACTTGATCGGTCAAGATTTGGTAAATAAATGCTACTCATTGGATGGGTGTGGGTTACAAGACTGGTAATGCTTGTAGCAGCATAGAGCATGCCATTATTTTGAACAAGGCATGTCACATAATAACAAATAGTGTACAACAACAACAAAGCCTTTCAGTCCCAAACAAGTTAGGGTGGGTTAGAGTTGAAACCCATAAGATCTCGAAACCCATAATAATGAATGGTGTGTTTCAAATAAATAGCGTATCACAGTTTGCTTGCAGAATTTAGTGCAAGAGTAATTACCAGCAAGCTACCAAAGGGATGTGAAACTACCCATTTGTTATGCTCTGTAGTGACAACGCCCAAGCGTGGAAAGCCGTTTGGTACTTCAAATGCAGCGTGTTTCACAAGATCAATGAAAATGACCTGCATTTCAAGGACAGTGAATGGGAATAAATTTATAAATAAACAAGCGACATCAGCACATTCAAACAGTTTGTAATTTCCGTAAGTGCAGTCGGAATGTTTCTTACGCTCAGAATGTGCACGCAGCCCTTTAGACAAACAAAGGGTGCATCTGATTCCTTGAACTCCCTGATTCCTTTGAAGAGATAGTCAGCAACGAAACCGCACCAATCCATCTGTTTGAGGCTACCGACCTGTTGAGCAGCTCCAAGCAAGGACCTGTTGACAAGCACGGTTGTATTTGGTGCTAGATAAATCGCGAGTATCGTCATCATGAAGGCTATACAGAAGGGTTCCTCCTCGGTTATGCTGCACATTTCCTCGGCCAATTTCCTGGCGTTCTTCCATTTAACAGAGCAGTACTGACTGTTGAGAGCATAATCAACATGGGGACCCTGCACGACTTGGATGGGGCCCGAAGGGATCCCAAGGACAGACTTGACGAGTGGCCTCACCGGAATCGATATGCCGCCTCCAAACTCAAGCGCCTTGGTGTCACAACTGAACTTATCAACCAACCAGAGGGTAAGGGCCTTGTTCATCTCGAAATCCGCCATGGACAGCAGGCTCCCAAACCCGATTTTTCTGACGAAGCCCTTCTGCTCCTCACTGAGAAGCTCCATAATCGGCGGAATGAGGCGAGGGGAACATCTGTATACCGCGCTCCCGCTCTACAAGGTATGAGCGGATCAACAGAGGAGATTCAGACGTAATGTGAACTGAAAAACGCAGAGCAGAGGAGTGGAGGGATTCCGGGATCGTACCTTCCGGGGCTTATTGGCAGATCTACTTGGTGGACTACCACCATCCATGGCACTCCCCTGCTTTCCGTTACTGCTGGGATTAGCATGCGCAGCAGGAATGGAACCCATGGCCCCGTGAAGATGGTTTGTACCTGCAGATTGAGCTGATGTCTCTAACCCTGCAACAATTGACAAGCTGCCAGGACCTGGTGAAACCGGATGCTGGTTATTTTGATCGTTGTCGGTAGCAGGCAGATTGGCTAGAGCATCAGTATTTGTATCAGAATCAGCACATTCTCCGCCTTCAACAATGTTACCATTTCCATTATTAAGCACAGGAGCATAGACAGACTCTTCTAGACGACGTACCTATATGAATGAGAATACGTGTAAAAAGTTACTGACTGTAGCAATCATTATATGCAACTTAAGAAAAAGAAAAATACTTCTGAAAGAGGTCACTCAAATGTAATTCCATGTAAGTAATAAACTTGACCGGTCAAAATTTGGTAAATAAATGCTACTCATTGGATGGATGTGGGTTACAAGACTGGAAATGCTTGTAGCAGCATAGAGCATGACATTATTTTGAACAAGGCATATGTCACATAATAACGAATAGTGTACAACAACAACAACAAAGCCTTTCAGTCCCAAACAAGTTGGGGTAGGCTAGAGTTGAAACCCATAGGATCTCGAAGCCCATAATAATGAATGGTGTGTTTCAAATAAATAGCGTATCACAGTTTGCTTGCAGAATTTAGTGCATGAGTAATTACCAGCAAGCTACCAAAGGGATGTGAAGCTACCCATTTGATATGCTCTGTAGTGACAACGCCCAAGCGTGGAAAGCCGTTTGGTACTTGGAATGCAGCGTGTTTCACATGATCAATGAAAATGACCTGCATTTCAAGGAGAGTGAATGGAAATAAATTTATAAATAAACAAGCAACATCAGCACATTCAAACAGTTTGTAATTTCCATAAGTGCGGTCGGAATGTTTCTTACGCTCAGAATGTGCACACAGCCCTTTAGAAGAACAAAGGGTGCATCCGATTCCTTGAACTCCCTGATTCCTTTCAAGAGATAGTCAGCAACGAAACCGCACCAATCCATCTGTTTGAGGCTACCAACCTGCTGAGCAGCTCCAAGCAAGGACCTGTTGACAAGCATGGTTGTATTTGGTGCTAGATAAATCGCGAGTATCACCATCATGAAGGCTATACAGAAGGGTTCCTCCTCGGTTATGCTACACATTTCTCCGGCCACTTCCTTTGCCTTCTTCACTTTAGTAGAAGAGTACTGATTGTAGAGGGCCTCGTCAACATCGAGACCCTGTACGACTTTGATGGGGCCCGAAGGGATCCCAAGGACACACTTGACGAGTGGCCTCACCGGAATCGATACGCCGCCTTCAAACTCAAGCGCCTCGGTGTCACAACTGAACCTACCAACCAACCACATGGTAAGGGCCTTGTTAATCTCGAAATCTGCCATGGACAGCAGGCTCCCAAACCCGATTTTTCTGATGAAGCCTTTCTGCTTCTCACTGAGAAGCTCCACAATCTGCGGAATGAGGTGAGGGGAACATCTGTACGACGCGGTCCCGCTCTGCAAGGTATGAGCGGATCAACTCAGGAGACTCAGATTTGTAATATGAACTAAATGAATAAAGCAGAGCAGAGGAGTACCGACCCAGCCCTTTGGGAGAAGACAAGAGGACTTCTTGGCAGATCTGCTTGGTCGATTAGCACCATCCATGGCATCCCCCCTCTTTCCTTTCCTGCTGGGATTAGAACGTGCAGCAGGACTGGAACCCATGGCCGTGTAGCTAGGGTTTGAGATGGAGACGGTGACCAGCCAAATGGGGGGAAATCGATCAGGAAAGGAGCAGATTCTCGCTACCAATTAATGGATCCGCCGTCCAGTAGGCATGGGTGAGCTGCGGTGCCGGTCGCCGGCAGGTGCGCCGACTGGAGTGGAGTGGAGCGGCGGCGGCGGCGGCAGCTGCGCAGTTGTGGGGAAAGAGGAGAAATGGGGGAAGAAGAGCGAAGCCAAAAAATGCCAATGTCTCGAAATATTTGGACGACGCTCTGGCGCGAGCCACCCATCAGTCCGCTTCGGCACAGCGGGATTAGGCTAAACAGCCGTTGGATCTCGGTTCCTGTGTTTTTTTTACCGGCAGGAGAGCTGTCAAATTAATTGATCAGAAAGAGGTACATTACAAGTAACACCTTCAAAGAAGGAATGCGCCGCATAAGACAGTGCCAAAAGAGAGAGGGGGGGGGGGGGGGGGGGGGGGGGGTGCTCGGTTTATCGAGGGAAACCGAGCAAAAACCTAAAGCTGTGTTTGGTTGAGCTGCAGATTTTGTAAAAGCTGCTGTCAGCTGTGAAAAAACTGTTGTGAACTTTCAGATGCGGAAAAGCTGGAAACTGTTTAGCTGTGAAACTGTAGATTTTGCTGTGAATTGACTGTAATGACCCTGGGCAATGAGTCAATATTTTTATGTGCAACTTGACTGTAAAATAGTGTTATGTACATTGGTAGGCAATAGAACGACCGTTTTGCAAAGGAAAATTATGACAATTTAGATGATTCACAACTAACACATACGAATTCAACGATTATACTTTCATGTTGCATATTACATATAAATAGATATTGACCCCATAATAATATTACAAAAGGCATGCACCATAGAATATACATATGGTTCACATGACGATGACCTCCATCAAGATAGCTAACCTATGTTGCTATCGCAAGACAAGCATCAGCTATCCTACTACGAATAGTATCCATGGTATCCTCGTTCTTCTCCTCTTCAACAGGATCCGCTTGTGTTGGTGATACTTCCCCTCGTAGCACTGGAGGTACATAGTCATCATCGGCACGAAAGTGCCTTTCTACACCCGAGCTCAAATGAGCTCGGGTGAACAGTAAATTTGAAAAATATTTTAAAAATGTTCAAAAAAAAATTATGACAAACTTTGAAAAATGTTGTAAGAGCTAGCAAAATTTCAGCACGAAATCACATTTGTGCAAGTCGGGGCAAAAAAAAAAACAAAATTAGTGCTCCAAAATGCTTTCGAAAGTAGCATTTTCAGAGTATCGATTTTTTTTTTTGCCACGACTTCCACAAATGTTTTTTCATGATGAAATTTTGCAAGCTCTTAGAACATTTGTCAAAGTTTTTCATACAAAAATTCAGATTTTTTTAACATTTTAAAAATATTTTTTGAGTTTACTGTTCACCCAAACTCATTTGAGCTCGGGTGCAAAAACTCCACGTCCTCATCGGCATCACATTTATCAAAAAAATTGTCACTCAACTTGCTACCACGAATGAAGTTGTGCAATGCCGTGCAAGCAATGATGATATGCTTTTGCGTACGAGGTGAGAAACTTGGGATCCCTTTCAATATGCGCCATTTCTGCTTGAGCACCCCAAAAGCACGCTCAACGACATTGCGAAGGGACAAGTGTGAAAAGTTGAACAACTCATACTTCCCTTGAGGTGGACGGTGACGACGAAGACGAAATTCTGGTAGATGGTACGTACTCCCCTTAAAAGGAGCAAGATATCCTGTTCGGTTTGCATACCGAGAGTCCACAAGATAGTATTTCCCTGAAAATGAACACCAAATCACCAAGCGAGCGTCTCACATAAGGATATAATGAATGATGACATGTGTTATTATGCTATACCTTTGGGAGGTACAGGAAAAAAAGTTGCTACACTTACCACAACATGTTCATCCCACCATTCTTGAGAGCGAACAACGGTTCTCTTTGCATCATCCCATCCAAGCCCGGTTGCTTCATTTTTCAACTCCATGAAAAAACATAGTCATTTTTTGTTGCATCCTATTTGTTCTTGAATTTGTCCTTGGGATACTTCTTTCCCATTCTTGCTTCCCATTTCTCCATAACATTCTTCCAACCCTTCTTAGTTAAATAACCTAAGGGCCTATTCCCATTTTCAACCTCTTCTTCAAATATGTCTATGACTTTCTTCAGACGCACATCATCCCACACTGCTTTTTCAATCATTCTTCAATCAAGCAAAATAAATTCAATAAGGGAGCATAGCACAATCAGAGAATCGAACAACATTTGTAAACCTTTGACAAATGGACAGTGCTTTATTGAAACGTTTGACCAATCGAACAACATTTGTAAACATCAGATTAGAATGTTCAGAATGCAAAACTGAGAAAGGAGGGAGGAGGGGGATTACCTTGCTAGTCTGGGTGGCGGATGGCCTGCTCGTCGTGGCCGGCTACAGAAGGGGGCGTCGCGGCGGAGGGCCTGCTCGTCGCCTGCTACAGATGTGGGGCGTTGCGATAGAGGGCCTGCTCGGGCGGAGATGGGAGGCGTGACGGCGGGACCCGTGGCGGTCGGCCTGCTCGCTGGCGGATGGCCCGCTTGGTGGCGGCGGATGGCCAACTCGGCGGCTGCGGCAGCTGGGCAGGAACCCTAGCTCGAGTGACTCGACTGAGGGGGGCTGGGTGTTGGGAAACGTAGTAGAAAACAAAAAATTGCCCTACGATCACCCAGGAACAATATGAAGATGCATTAACGGTTTGGATTTGATCGTTACCAACTCCGAGTTGTAGCGGAAGAAGAAGAATCGGTGTATATCGTACTTGGAGTACCTCGAACCGTAGATGAACGATCCCGCGAACCGCCCAAGAACAATCCCTCGAACGGAAGACCGAAAGCACGACCTCTCTACGAGTTGCAAGCGTACGGTCTTCACGATCCGGCAGCGCTTTGCCGTCCAAAGCTAATCGTTACCGGAGAATTAGAGGGAGGGGATTAGAAACACAGTGGGCTTCTAATTATGAGGATTAGAGGATCTAGGTCAAGCTCTAATTGATCAACTAGGACCAACTAGAACTAGAGAACTAGAGGAGGCTCCAAAACTTGTGTAGAGAAAAGGTGCAAAAGCCTCTAGTATATATAAGTTGGAGGGGAAAGGGAGGGGCGCCACAAGGAGGGAAAGGACTCCTCTCCTTGGCCGGACAAGAGGAGGGGGAGCCCCCCTCCAATTCGGCCTCCCCTCTCTTCCCCAGGTGGGAAGGAGGGCGCCACCTCCACTTGGGCCCAAGTGGCCCAAGTAGCGTTCCACCACTTGGCCTTTTAAGGCCTGTTGATATTTAATTAAATATAAAAGCCTCCTAACTATTATTAGAGCCTTTTAATATTAATTTAACATCTCCGGAAACATTTTCCACATATATTTTATTTATCGGTATTGCCCGATAAACTCCGAAACCCTTTCGGTGACCCCGAAACGCTTTCGGTTCCTCTTGAAACTATTTCGAATATTAACGAAACTATTTCACAAATATTTCCTCGTTACTCCCGTCCTACTAACACTCAGCAGATCGTGACTACCTTAAGCTTGTGACCCTGTAGGTTCGGTAAAACATAGACGTGAACAAAACTCCTTTGTTCAATGACCGATAGTGGAACCGTGGACATCCATATCGATCCCTACGATCACACGAATGACATTCGAGTGAACCTTTAGTTACCATGTGTTATTCCCTTTGCCTTGCGATACTTTACAAAACCCGAGGTGAGATGTATCGGTATCCTCTTGAGTCATACACATGCTCATTATACCGGTCTCTGCTACTTGTAGACTGCGTTGGTATTTCCCCGAAGAGGAGGGGATGATGCAATATAGTAGAGATAAATATTTCCCTCAGTTAAGAACCAAGGTTATCAATCCAGTAGGAGAAACAAGCAAAATCCCGTTAAGCGCACCTGCACACACAAAAGTAAACGCTTGCACCCAACGCAAATAAGAGGGTTGTTAATCCTCTTAGCGGTTATTTGCAAGGATTAATTCTGATAGTGGTAGATAGATAAACTAAAATACTAAATAAAATAAAAGTAAATAAATTGCAGCAAGGTATTTTTAGGTTTTTTATATATGATAAAGTAGACCCGGGGGCCATAGTTTTCACTAGAGGCTTCTCGAACACATAGCATACGGTGGGTAAACAAATTATTGTTGGGCAATTGATAGAAAAGCAAATAATTATGACGGATTCATGGCAATGATCATGTATATAGGCATCACGTCCTAGACAAGTAGACCGACTCCTGCCTGCATCTACTACTATTACTCCACCCATCGACCGCTATCCAGCATGCATCTAGGGTATTAAGTATGAAACAGAGTAACGCCTTAAGCAAGATGACATGATGTAGACAAAGTAAACTCAAGCAATATGATTAAACCCCATATTTTTATCCTTAATGGCAATAATACAAATACGTGTCATGTCCCTTTCTGTCACTGGGATTGAGCACCGCAAGATTGAACCCATCACAAAGCACCTCTCCCATTGCAAGATAAATCAATCTAGTTAGCCAAACCAAACGGATCGATCGGAGAGAAATACAAAGCTATAACAATCATGCATAAATAAGTTCAGAAAAGACTCAAATATTTCTCATGAATAATCTGATCATAAACCCACAATTCATCGGATCCCAACAAACACACCGCAAAAGAAGATTACATAGGATAGAACTCCAAGAACATCGAGGAGAACATGGTATTGAAGATCAAAGAGAGAGAAGAAACCATCTAGCTACTAGCCATGGACCCGTAGGTCTGTGGTAAACTACTCACACATCATCGGAAGGGCAGCAAGGTTGATGTACAAGCCCTCTGTGATTGATTCCCCCTCCGGCAGAGTACCGGAAAAGGCCTTCAGATGGGATAGCGGAAGAACAGAGGCTTGCGGCGGCGTAAAAGTTATTCGGGGTGGCTCTCTATCGGTTTCCCAATATTTGAGAATTTATAGAAGTGGAATTAGGCCAAACGGAGCCACGAGGGCCCCACAAGGCATCAGGGCGCGCCCCCTGGGGCCGCGCCCTGTTACCTTGCGGAGGCTTCTTGAACCTTCTGGCCTCCTCTCCAAGTCTCCAGGGTCTCTTTTGTCCAGAAAAAAAATCTCCAAAAAGTTTCATGGCATTTGGACTTCGTTTGGTACTGATTTCCCGAAAAACCAAAAACAAGCAGAAAACAACAACTGGCACTGGGCACTAGGTTAATAGGTTAGTCCCAAAAATGATATATAATTGCATATAAAAACATCCAAGATTGATACTATAATAGCATGGAACAATCAAAAATTATAGATACGTTGGAAACGTATCAAGCATCCCCAAGCTTAATTCTTGCTCATCCTCGAGTAGGTAAATGATAAAAACAGAATTTTTGATGTGGAATGCTACCTAACATGTTTCACCATGTAATCTTTCTCTTACGGTATGAATAATAAGATCCGAATGATTCAAGGCAATAGTCTATAGTTTGACATAAAGACATCAATACTCAGGCATACTAATAAACAATCATGTCTTTCAAAATAAAAATGCTAAAGAACGTTATCCCTACAAAATCATATAATCCTGTCATGCTCCATCTTCTTAACACAAAATACTTATCATGCACTACCCTGATGACAAGCCGAGCAATTGGTTCATACTTTTTAACGCGCTTCAGCTTTTTCAACCCCCACGCAATACATGAGCGCAAGCCATGGATATAGCACTATGAGTGGAATAGAGTGTGGTGGTAGAGATCAATAAGGGGAAGTCAAAAATAAGAAGATAGTCTCACATCGACGAGGCTAATTAACGGGCTATGGAGATGCCCATCAATTGATGTCCATGCGAGGAGTAGGGATTGCCATGCAACGGATGCACTAAGAGCTATAAGTGTATGAAAGCTCAACATGAAAAACTAAGTGGGTGTGCATCCAACTTGCTTGCTCATGAAGACCTCGGGCATTTGAGGAAGCCCATCATCGGAATATACAAGCCAAGTTCTATAATGAAAAATTCCCACTAGTATATGAAAGTGACAAAATAGGAGACTCTCTATATGAAAAACATAGTGATACTCTGAAGCACAAGTGTGGAAAAAGGATAGTAACATTGCCCCTTCTCTCTTTTCCTCTCATTTTTTTGTGGGCTCTTTTTGGCCTCTTTTTTTTAGAACGTTCTCATGGACCTCATCCCCACTTTTTCGAGGACTCATTAGTCTCCACCATTCTTTCCTCACCGGGACAATGCTCTAATAATGATGATCATCACACTTTTATTTACTTACAACTCAATGTTACAACTCGATACTAGAACAAAAATATGACTCTATATGAATGCCTCTGGCAGTGTACCAGGATGTGCAATGATACTAGCGTAACATGTATAAAAAATGATGGACGATGGCTGAGCCACAAATACTATGTCAGCTATATGATCATGCAAAACAATATGACAATGATGATGTGTGTCATAAAAAAAGGGAACGGTGGAAGTTGCATGGCAATATATCTCGGAATGGCTATGGAAATGCCATGATAGGTAGGTATGGTGGCTGTTTTGAGGAAGATATAAGGAGGCTTATGTGTGATAGAGTGTATCATATCACGGGGTTTGGATGCACCGGCGAAATTTGCACCGACTCTCGATGTAAGAAAGGGCAATGCACGGTACCGAAGAGGCTAGCAAATTGTGGAAATGTGAGAGTGCGTATAATCCATGGACTCACATTAGTCATAAAGAACTCACATACTTATTGCGAAAGTTTATTAGCCCTCGAAGCAAAGTACTACTATGCATGCCCCTAGGGGGATAGATTGGTAGGAAAAATCCATCGCTCGTCCCCGACCGCCACTCATAAGGTAGACAATCAAGAATAAATCATGCTCTAACTTCTTAGCATAACGACAGATCATACGTGCATGCTTCGGGAATCACAAACCTTAACACCAATATTCTTACTAAACCATAATTATCTACTAGCACCTCCCACATATTACCATCTTAATATCGCAAAATTATTGCAAGGAATCAAACTTATCATATTCAGTGCTCTACATGAAAGTTTTTATTATATCCCTCTTGAATACCTATCATATCAGGACCAAATTCATAACCCGTGCATATTACCATTACTATTCATTAGACTCTCAAAAATATATAAGTGAAGCATGAGAGTGCAACTATTTCTTTAAAATATAACCACCGCCGTGCTCTAAAAGATATAAGTGAAGCACTAGAGCAACTGCCTAGCTCAAAAGATATAAGTGAAGCACATAGAGTATTCTAACAAATCACGAATAATGTGTGTCCCTCTCAAAAAGGTGTGTTCAGCAAAGATGATTGTGATAAACTAAAAAGCAAACAAACTATATCACAAGACGCTCCAAGTAAAACACATATCATGTGATGAATAAAAATATAGCTCCAAGTGAGTTACCGATAGATTGTAGACGAAAGAGGGGATGCCTTTCGGGGCATCCCCAAGCTTAGACGCTTGAGTCTTCCTTGAATATTACCTTGGGGTGCCTTGGTCATCCCCAAGCTTAGGCTCTTGCCACTCCTTATTCCTTTATCCATCGTAGTCTCACCCAAAACTTGAAAACTTCAGCACACAAAACTCAACAGAAACCTCGTGAGATGCGTTAGTATAACAAACAAATCTTAAACTTTAGGTACTGTTGTAAATTGATTCATATTTAATATTGGCATAATGCTACTGTACTCCAACTTCTCCATGACTCATACCCCCCGATACGATCCATAGATTCATCAAAATAAGCAAACTATGCAACAAAAACAGAATCTGTCTAAAACAGAACAGTCTGTAAAGATCTGAATTAACGTCATAATTATGTAACTCCAAAAATTCTGAAAAATTAGGACAACGTGTGAAATTCATATATCAATATTGTGTAAACAATTCATAAGGTTCTGACATTCTAGCGAAAAATCAAAATTCTAGCACTGGACACAAAAGTTTCTGTTTTCCAACAGCATCAATCATACTATCATCCAAATCATCCCAAAGGTATTACTTGGCACAAACACTAATTAAAAGATAAAAACACAATCATAACAGAGGCTATAATTGTGTAAACACACAAAAACAGAAATAAAAAGTTTATTGGGTTGTCTCCCAACAAGCTCTTTCTTTATAGCCATTAAGATAGGCTTGAGATTTCAATGATGCTCTCATGAAAGATAATAGTTGAAACACAAAGAGAGCATCATGTAGCATGTGAAAAACAAATTTAAGTCTAACATACTTCCTATGCATAGGCATTTTATAGGAAAATAAATTATCAAGGCAAGCAATATCTAGCGTATGCAAATAGGAAGAATGGAGCATTAATAATTTTAGCACAAAGAGAGGTAATTTAGTGACATGAAAGTTTCTACAACCATATTTTCCTCTCTCATAATAATTGCATGTAGGATCATAATCAAATTCAACAATATAGCTATCATATAAAATTTTATCTTCATGATCCACATGCATAAAAGTTTTATAATCTTCCAAGATAGTGGGATTAACGTCAAATAAAGTCATGACCTCTCCAAACCCACTTTTATCAAAAATTTCATAAGATTGAACACTCTCCAAATATGTGGGATTATTTTTACCTAAAGTTGACACTCTTCCAAACCCGCTTTCAATATTATTGTAAATATTATTATCAATAACATATTCATCATGAGGCTTAAATAAATTTTCAAGATCATAAGAAGCATTATCACCCCAATCCTGATCATTGCAATAAGTAGTGGACATGACGAAATTATCATCCCCAAGCTTGTAGCTTTGCATATCATTAGCACAATTGACACTAATAGAATTTATAATAGCATTATTGCAACCATGCTTTTCATTCAAGGAGCTATCAAGTGTGGGTGCAATAGCAATGATTTCATTTTTAACATAAGGAACTATAGCAAGTTCATCTCCATAAGCATAATTAATATTGGCATCATGGCCACAAGCATAGCAAGCATCAAATTCATCAAAAAGGGATATTTCAAGTGGATCAATGGAATCACAATTATCTATAGATTCATGCATATCATTATTCTCTTCCAAAGCAGCAGACATTCTCCCAATGAATTCACTAACATAGGTATTGGAGGCATAGTTTTCATCGCAATATTTAAGTATGGCAGAATTTTCAGATTTGTAGAGAGTAATATCATACTTTTCAATCAAAGAAGCAACTTCATGGGCACCCTTAAAAGCAACAAATTCTTCAATTTGTTCGATATCATAGTAGCTATAAACACCTTTGGCATAAGAAGATAAGATTTTATTATCATTAAACTCACATAGGTAGGGAAGGTGTTTTTTAGGGTTCTCAGAGCAACAAGTAAAATCATGAATTTCACAAAGATTCCAAGCATAGCATAGCAAACAATTTATTTTCCACATATATTTTATTTATCGGTATTGCCCGATAAACTCCGAAACCCTTCCGGTGACCCCGAAACGCTTTCGGTTCCTCTTGAAACTATTTCGAATATTAACAAAACTATTTCACAAATATTTCCTCGTTACTCCCGTCCTACTAACACTCAGAAGATTATGATTAACTTAAGCTTGTGACCCTGTAGGTTCGGTAAAACATAGACATGAACAAAACTCCTTTGTTCAATGACCGATAGTGGAACCGTGGACATCCATATCGATCCCTACGATCACACGAATGACATTCGAGTGAACCTTTAGTTACCATGTGTTATTCTCTTTGCCTTGCGATACTTTACAAAACCCGAGGTGAGATGTATCGGTATCCTCTTGAGTCATACACATGCTCATTATACCGGTCTCTGCTACTTGTAGACTGCATTGGTATTTCCCCGAAGAGGAGAGGATGATGCAGTATAGTAGAGATAAGTATTTCCCTCAGTTAAGAACCAAGGTTATCAATCCAGTAGGAGAACCAAGCAAAATCTTGTTAAGCGCACCTGCACACACAAACGCAAACGCTTGCACCCAACGCAAATAAGAGGGTTGTCAATCCTCTTAGCGGTTATTTGCAAGGATTAATTCTGATAGTGGTAGATAGATAAACTAAAATACTAAATAAAATAAAAGTAAATAAATTGCAGCAAGGTATTTTAGGTTTTTTATATATGATAAAGTAGACCCGGGGGCCATAGTTTTCACTAGAGGCTTCTCTCTCGAACACATAACATACGGTGGGTAAACAAATTACTGTTGGGCAATTGATAGAAAAGCAAATAATTATGATGGATTCATGGCAATGATCATGTATATAGGCATCACGTCCTAGACAAGTAGACCGACTCCTGCCTGCATCTACTACTATTACTCCACCCATCGACCGCTATCCAGCATGCATCTAGGGTATTAAGTATGAAACAAAGTAACGCCTTAAGCAAGATGACATGATGTAGACAAAGTAAACTCAAGCAATATGATTAAACCCCGTCTTTTTATCCTTAATGGCAACAATACAAATACGTGTCATGTCCCTTTCTGTCACTGGGATTGAGCACCGCAAGATTGAACCCATCACAAAGCACCTCTCCCATTGCAAGATAAATCAATCTAGTAGGCCAAACCAAATCGATAGATCGGAGAGAACTACAAATGTATAATAATCATGCATAAAAGAGTTCAGAGAAGACTCAAATATTTCTCATGAATAATCTGATCATAAACTCACAATTCATCGGATCCCAACAAACACACCGCAAAAGAAGATTACATCGGATAGAACTCCAAGAACATCGAGGAGAACATGGTATTGAAGATCAAAGAGAGAGAAGAAGCCATCTAGCTACTAGCTATGGACCCATAGGTCTGTGGTAAACTACTCACACATCATTGGAAGCGCAGCAAGGTTGATGTAGAAGCCCTCCGTGATCGATTCCCCCTCCGGCAGAGTACCGGAAAAGGCTTCCAGATGGGATCGCGGAAGAACAGAGGCTTGCGACGGCGTAAAAGTTATTTGGGGTGGCTCTCTGTTGGTTTCCCATTATTTGAGAATTTATAGAAGTGGAATTAGGTCAAACGGAGCCACGAGGGCCCCACAAGGCATCAGGGCGCCCCCTGGGGCCGCGCCCTGTTGCCTTGTGGAGGCTTCGTGAACCTTCTGGACTCCTCTCCAAGTCTCCAGGGTCTCTTTTGTCCAGAAAAAAATCTCCAAAAAGTTTTGTGGCATTTGAACTTCGTTTGGTACTGATTTCCTGAAAAACCAAAAAACAAGCAGAAAACAACAACTGGCACTAGGCACTAGGTTAATAGGTTAGTCCCAAAAAATGATATATAATTGCATATAAAAACATCCAAGATTGATACTATAATAGCATGGAACAATCAAAAATTATAGATACGTTGGAGACGTATCATTCTCCTCGTTACCGGTTTTGATTTTCTTTCTCGTTGATATGTTCTGGCATCCCCGTGACATAGTCACCTGTGTCTGTCCAGACGATGATGGATGTTGTCACACCGAGAGGGCCCTAAGAATATCTCTCCATTGTCGGAGGAGCAAATTCCACTCTCGAGCTATCTAGTCCCTTGTCAAACTTCCCGATGAGCCTATAAGTTGTCGTTATGACCACGTGTTACAAATGACGTTTGAGCAACCTCAAAGTCCACCGTATGGTAATAAGTGACTACGATACTCTCATGGTCTAAGGAACTAAATAACACTTTAACACTCTGTGTTATAACAATTGATTACTGACGATTGTATCTCAAAGTATACAAGTTTGGGTCAATTCAATATGATCGTTCTTCCAACGTCATATTCTAAATGTTGCTTTAGGACTATCGTACACTTAACGATATCCTAAGATCCGAAAAACATGATCATCAACAACACTTGAGCTAGTCTGAGAGGCGAGACTAGGAATCTTATTTTATCGTTTATCATTCCACACGTGCATATGAGTTTTCCACTGAATTGCACATTCCAGGATCATAGCAGTTATAGCACATAATATAAACTCTTAATTATGAACATGGAAATATAACAATATTATTGCCTCTAGGGCATATTTCCAACAGACTTCCACTTGCACTAGAGTCAATAATCTAGTTAGCACATTTACACCAATGGCAATTCGGTGTTTGTCCATGCTCTGCTTGTGGTATAGTCTTCATCCCATTGGATCTTGACAACTTCAAATGCGCGTGTATCATTTGCATTTCAATGCATGTGTCATGCTTTCACATGAATTCATAATTTGTGTGAAACTGGCTTTGTATGTATTGAATTACAGGAAGGACCTATGATTCCTTAGACTGAGCTATGGAAACACTATTAAGAATAGTGTTCCATTGGCACAATCATCTAGAAACCATGCCAAGCTCATAAATGAACTTTTGATTCATCATTCTCCATTGTTACTTCTAAAGTGACAATATACTCAACCTTATGTTATAGAATTCACCACAGTAACTTCCTTGGACCAATTCCAACTTACAGTGCCACCATAAATCATTTAATTGAAATCAAAAAATCACTTGGAGCATCGATGAATATTTTGTCGATATACTACTTACAACGAGCACGTATTGATGTAACTCCTTACAACAATCTCTTCATTTTCTCTGTATGCGAGAAAACATGTCGTCAGTACTTAACGACATTTTTTACTGTAGTCCTATGATCAATAATTTGACCATCCTTGTAACTTTACTCACAACTTACTTGGAGTACTGGACATATCTGGTTGTTTATATACCATGGAATATCATTAACACAAGTGTGATATGTATTTCGCTCATCAGTATTTCAGGATACCGATTCTTTCTTAAAACTCATTCCATGTGACTTCGACAAGAAACTCTTCTTGGCGTTTTTCATACTAAACTGCTTTAGTATTTTGTCAATATGTATTTTGGCTAAGCCCGATTAGACACTACTATCTCCATAGATTATTATGCCTAATACTAGGACTATATTGTCTAAGTACTTTACTGAAAAACTAGTTTCAATGAAGTCTTAATCTGTGTCAAGAAATTTATATAATTTCCGATCAACAATGTGTCATGCACACATAGTGTTTAGAAATATTATCATGCTCCCACTTACTTTCTTGTAAATACAAGCATCGTTGCTTTCCTCAGTGAAATCAAATTAGTTGATCATTTCATCAGAACAAAGATTCCAACTCCATTATGCTTGCTTCAGTCCATTATAGGATCTATTGAAGTTTGCACACTTACTAGCATCCTCTGGATTGACAAAATTACCTTGGACCGTATCACAGATACAACCTTGGTTCTATTTCCATCTCATGGAAATCATTTTGACATCCATCTATTATATCTCATAATTGAAATATTTAGTAATTGCTAGTTTAACCAAAACTGACTTAAGTATTTCTATGATGAGACAATCTCGTCATAGTCAATTCCTTGATCTTGTTATAAACTATTTGTAACAAGTCAAAATATTATAAAACATTTTTATCTTTGTCAGTTTATAGATCCATTACTATACTTTAGACTTTAAGTCTTCCGGAGGGTCCATCAAGTTCTAAACTTGAATTATGTATATGGATACTATCTCGGATTATTTTGGCATATAGCCAATTCCGGAGTTAGGGCCCATCAACGCTTCTCTGTGTATTATAGGTTCATTATTTGTTCAACAATATCTCGTCTGCACAACATGAAGGTTTACACGAGGTTTCCCAACCTATATAGTTCAGCTGCAAGTTCGACTGAAGTTTCTACATCTTATGTAGAGGTTTCTATATCAGCCGCGGTAGGAAACTCTAAAACCAATTCTAACGTTCATTTTCTTTGACCTGATCACGAAGATTCTGAAATCTCGTCGAGTTGCACTGTCCTCCCACTCACTATTTTGCAGAAAACATTTTCTTCAAAATTTACCGCACTCTATGGCAAAACACTTTGCCTTGGTGTAATGATAGAGGAATACCCACCTATTTGGGATAACCTACAAAGTAGCACTTTATCTGACTTGGGACATAAACGTGTAAACACTTTTACTTATATTCCCAAATGTTAAGAAAAGATCAAATGGTTTGGTATACTATATCTTATATGGCGCCATTTCAACAGATTTGATGGCGCTCTTTTCAGTGTAAAAGCCATAGTCTCTAAAGCATCATATTAAAAGTATATTGGCAAATTGATTTAATGTCATCAGATAATCGCTAAACTTGTGATTTAAATAATCCTTTTCTGCAATCCAATTGTAGAAACATAATTTTTCTTGTCACAATAATTTATACTTCATTCTAGTTTTTTTTGAAACATTTCAAAGAATCCAGATTTATGTCTCATTAAGTAAATATAAATAACTACTTGAGTCATCCTTGAAGATAGATAAATCCACTGCTTGCAACAACACTTATTGGACTACACATGTCAATATGCATGTTTCCAATTTATTTTGTTGCTCGTTCTTTATGGCCCGTGAACGGTATTTTAGTTTACGTCACTAATTGGACGAAAGTTGCAAGTGTCAGATGACTTCAAAATCCATCACTATGGAATTTCTCCATGCGGGTTTCTCCAATGTGACTAAATGCAGTGCCACACATATGTGGTATTCTTTTAGTCTTGTGACATTTAGCGTCAATGTTATGGATGTTCAATTTTATCATCAATATTCATAACTTACATCCTATTCACAACAGGAGTATGGTCTTTTGTTCATTACATCGAACACCTATTGTTCTCTCATGAACAACCTCCTTGCAACTTCTGTGCAATGGGCTAGAGTGTACAAAACTCTAAAATGAATTATGACAATAAATACAGAGGTAATATGTTGATGAAAAAGTATCATAACTTTAACAAAAATTTCATCACATATTTAAACCTCATTATTTGTTGGTCATTAGGCCGCAGTAGTTCTTGCATCGATGCAATTGAGTCGGTATCCTTGTGATCAACTTTTAACCACAATCCCGAAGAATTAGTTTTTAACAATTTAATCACAATTCTCAAGAATTACACTTTACTTTACCGTCCCTTTCTACATCTTATAACTTGTATGACATTCATACCTGTGCTGGACATTCCAATCTTCCTTTTCTTTTTGCCTTTATACTTCTCATAGTTTTGCTTCCAATATTTCTCCTATTCACAGAAGAAGCATCCAAGTTTGAGAGTGGCATGAGCTCCGAACTTCCCTAGGCATGTTAGTCTCACTTACATCCTTTGGATTTGTTCTTCCCCTTTAAGTTCTCACCATCAACACATGACTGGTGTTCTTCCGGTTCTAATGCATTTCAGTCTTAAACATAGTTGAACGCTTCACTAGAACTTGCAAACAAAACACTTCGATATCACATATCTTTTAATCTTTGTTTGTTTCTGAAAACAATTTTCAGTTCCAAGAATATCACATAACTATCCCAAACATTTTGAAGTTTGGGTTTCTCAGAAGCAAGTAGACCATAATGTTATTCTAGCTGTTTGGATCGAAGAACTCGTCATCCATAGCATCATAGGAGAATATCGTAATCATGCATTAGGACAAAAATCCTTCTTGGTAATCTAGAGGACGATCCTCTCATTACATTTACCATTTGTAAAGATAACCAGATAAATAACAACTAATCAATTTCAACAGGAAAGGTGGAACCGTGGGCCATAATTCTATAACTATAATGCAAACTACACAAATATTGTTCATAATTAATTTGCACTAGTGATCTTATTCTTAGCCATTGATGTGGACATCACTGATGACGAGAATTTTGACCGGTAGGCAAACTTTTGCCAATCATATCTCCATATGACTCTTGTTCATCTTTCGATACTTCGTGCTCCGAGCTTAGAACGATTCTTCCAGAACTTCAAGACAACCGAGTGTTATCTGCTTACATGGTCTGACCATGCATCCACCCGTCTTACACCTCACCATCCGTTTGTACTCATGTGGACATGACGCACTCCGGAAGGCTACGTGTTATAGACGGTTGCAACACTGGGAAGAGCACCTTTAGCTTGATATTTACTGTGAGAGATCACCCTAATAATTGACTATTGCGCAATCAAAAGGTGCAAACAACAAAGGGATAAACATCTCAAGAAATTCATAAAAGCATGATATGATATAGCCCTAGGCACCGGGAACGTCTTCACGGTCTTCTTGAATCTTCAGTTGAAACGTCGCCGTGGCGAAAGAAAAATCATTGACGTGGCAGCCGTTTCAAAAATGCTACCGTGGCGGCAATTTCAGAAAATGTTGCTGTGGCGACCGTTTCAAAAACGTTCTCCTGGCACCAATTTCAAAAAACGTTGCCGCGGCACGAAAATTTTCAGCCCCTCCTCCTTGCGCGTGGTACAGCTGCCTCACGTCGGGTCCTTCATGTAAGCTTGTCACCATCACCTGTAACCTATAGGCTATCTCTACACCTATTACATTAAAGCGACAATCCCGTGGCTCCAGCCATCATGCCGTACTGTGACGCGTAGGCCACTTAACATTAAAACATATAACCATCTCATACATAAACTCATCAGCATGACGAAGGCTATACCACATCACATGCAACCTGCAAAACCAAGTTAGACGTCCTCTAATCGGTTTGGCAAATTTTAATTACATAGCTTCTAGGGTTTCCGGATAACACTAGCTACCTACGTCCACCACCAAGGCGATAATTCTTGTTGCTAGATTAACTTTCGGGGTGTGTGAGGGAAGATACTTAATTAAAAATCTCTAACCCCATACTAAATTTCGTCAATACGCATGACCCCCTAGAAGATCATTCATATTCATCGCCCTCTCGTGTTTGCGGTAGTTCACTATTCTTGACTATGATGAAGCCCAAAGAACTGTTAGCAGATCGTCGACAGCCAGAGCCGATCGATTGTCAGAACTTTGTGCAAAGCTACATCATGCCGTCAATGAACTGAACCGAAGCAACATTTGAGGGAAGCATAGCAAGAACATCAAACTCACATCCACATGTGATCTAGATCGAAACCTGCATCTACTCATAGAACCGCTCATGATGCCACTGTTGGGAAACATAGTAGAAAACAAAAAAAAATCGCCCAGGAACAATATGAAGATGCATTAACGGTTTGGATTCGATTGTTACCGACTCCGAGTTGCAGCGGAAGAGGACGAGTCGGCGTAGATCGTACTTGGATTCCCTAGAACCGCAGATGAACGATCCTGTGAACTGCCCACGAACAGTCCCTTGAACGGAAGACCGAAAGCATGACCTCTCTACGAGTTGCAAGCGTACGGTCTTCACGATTCGGCAGCGCTTTGATACGTCTCCAACGTATCTTTAATTTTTGATTGTTTCATGCTATTATATTATCAATCTTGTATGCTTTATATACAATTTTATATCATTTTTGGGAACTAACCTATTAACCTAGTGCCCAGTGCTAGTTTCTGTTTTTGCCTATTTTATTGTTTTGCAGAAAAACTATACCAAACGAAGTCCAAACACGATGAAACTTTACGGTGATTTTTTCTGGACCAGAAGAAACCCTGGGAGCATCGGGAGGAGTCCAGAAGACATACGAGAGAGCCACAAGCTCACATGGCGCGCCCCTAGGGGGCGCGCCACCTGAGCTTGTGGGCCCCTCGTAGGTCCAATTGACTTAATTCCAAGACTATAAATTCCCATAAATCCAGAAACCATCAGAGCGAGACTCGAAACAATTATTCTGCCGCCGCAAGCCTCTGTTCTTCCACAATCCCATCTGAAGGCCTCCGTCGGTACTCTGCCGGAGGGGGAATCGATAACGGAGGGGTTCTACATCAACCTTGCTGCCCTTCCGATGATGTGTGAGTAGTTCCCACAGGACCTATGGGTCCATAGTTATTAGCTAGATGGCTTTCTCTCTCTCTTTGATCTTCAATACAATGGTCTCTTCGGAGATCGATCCGATGTAATCTTCTTTTACGGTGTGTTTGTTGGGATCTGATGAATTGTGGATTTATGATCAGATTATTCATTGAAAGTAATTGAGTCTTTTCTGAACTTTATTATGTGTGATTGTTATAGCTTTGTATTTCTCTCCGATCTATCCGTTTGGTTTGGCCAATTAGATTGATTTATCCTCAGTGCGAGAGGTGCTTTGTGGTAGGTTCAATCTTGCGGTGTCCTCACCTCGTGACAGAAGGGGTAGAGAGACACATATTTGTATTGTTGCTACTAAGGGTAAAATGACGGGGTTCAATCATATTGCTTGATTTTATTCTGTCTACATTATGTCATCATGCTCCAAGCATTACTCTATTTGTTATGAACTTAATACCTTAAGATGCATGCTGGATAGCGGTTGATACGTCCAATTTGCATCATGATTTTGTACTGTTATTTATTATGTTTTTGATCATTATTTCACTTTATGGTACAATTCTTATGTGTTTTCTCTCTTAATTTGCAAGATTAACATGAAGAGGGAGAATGCCGGCAGCTGGAATTCTGGACCTGAAATAGCCACATCAGAGATACCTATTCTACAGAGCTCCAATTGACCTGAAATTTCATGGAGATTTTTTATTGAATATATAAAAAAATTTGGAGAAAAGAAATACCAGAGGGGACCCACCAGTTGCCCACAAGGCAACCCCTGATGCCTTGTGGGGCACACAGCTGGCCTCTGGCCCCCTCCTTCTGCTATATGAAGCCATTTGCCCTAGAAAAAATAAGGAGAAGACTTTCGGGATGAAGCGCGGCCGTCTCGAGGCGGAACTTGGGCAGGAGCTATTTTTCTCTCCGGCGGAGAGATTCCGCCGGGGATACTTCCCTCCGGGAGGGGGAAATCGAAGCCATCGACATCACCAACGACCCTCTCATCGTGGGAGGACCAATCTTCATCAACATATTCACCAGCACCATCTCATCTCAAACCCTAGTTCATCTCTTGTATTCAATCTTTGTCTCCAAACCTCAGATTGGTACCTGTGGGTTGCTAGTAGTGTTGATTACATCTTGTAGTTGATGCTAGTTGGTTTATTTGGTGGAAGATTATATGTTCAGATCCTTAATGCTATTCAATACCCCTCTGATCTTGAACATGAATATGATTTGTGAGTAGTTACTTTTGTTCTTGAGGACATGGGAGAAGTCTTGTCATAAGTAATCATGTGAATTTGGTATTCGTTCGATTTTTTGATGATATGTATGTTGTTGCTTCCTTTAGTGGTGTCGTGTGAACGTCTACTACATGACACTTCACCATCTTTGGGCCTAAGGGAAGGCATTGTGGAGTAGTAATTAGATGATGGGTTGCTAGAGTGACAGAAGCTTAAACCCTAGTTTATGCGCTATTCCGTAAGGGGCTGATTTGGATCCATATGTTTCATGCTATGGTTAGAGTTATCTTAATTCTTCTTTCGTAGTTGCGGATGCTTACGAGAGGGGGTAATCATAAGTGGGAGGCTTGTTCAAGTAAGAACAGCACCCAAGCACCGGTCCACCCACATATCAAATTATCAAAGTAGTGAACGCGAATCAAACAAACATGATGAAAGTGACTAGATAAAATTCCCATGTGTCCTCGAGAACGCTTTGCTTATTATACGAGTTCGTTCCGGCTTGTCCTTTGCTACAAAAAGGATTGGGCCACCTTGCTACACTTTTTGTCACCATTACTATTTGTTACTTGTTACGAATTATCTTGCTATCAAAACTATCTGTTACCGCTACTTTCAGTACTTGTAGAGAATACCTTGCTGAAAACCGCTTGTCATTTCCTTGTGCTCCTCGTTGGGTTCGACACTCTTACTTATTGAAAGGACTACGATTGATCCCCTATACTTGTGGGTCATCAAGACTCTTTTCTGGCGCCGTTGCCGGGGAGTGAAGCGCCTTTGGTGAGTTGAATTTGGTAAGGAAACATTTATATTACGTGCTGAAATTTACTGTCACTTGTCACTATGGAAAGTAATCCTTTGAGGGGCTTGTTTGGGGTATCTTCACCTCAACCGGAAGCAATAAGAGTTGCTCCTCAACCTATTGAACCTACTGAAAATATTTATTATGAAATTCCTTATGCAGGAGATGGAACGGTACATCCTGATATGCACGTGATCTATGTGGATGAAATTTGTGGATTTTTTAAGCTTGCAGGTTTATCCGGAGATGGAGTTAAGAAGAAAGTATTCCCTTTATCTTTGGAGGGAAAGGCATTGACATGGTATAGGCTATGTGATGATACTGAAACATGGGACTGGAACCGGTTGAAGCTGGAATTCCACCAGAAATTTTATCCTATGCATTTGGTTCATCGTGATCGGAATTATATATATATTTTTTGGCCTCGTGAAGGAGAAAGTATTGCTCAAGCTTGGGGGAGGCTTAAGTATATGTTGCATACATGCCCCAATCATGAGCTCTCAATAGAAATAATTCTTCAAAACTTTTATGATCGGCTGTCTCATAATGATCAATCCATGCTCGATACTTCTTCTGCTGGTTCCTTTATGAAGAGAACTATTGAATCCAGATGGGATCTTCTAGAAAGAATTAAACGCAATTATGAAGATTGGGATATTGACAAAGGTAATGAGTCAGGTATAAATCTTGAGTTTGATTGTGTTAAATCTTTTATGGAAACTGATGCTTTTCGTAAGTTTAGTACTAAATATGGACTTGACTCTAAGATAGTAGCTACCTTTTGTGAATCTTTTGCTGCTCATGTTGATCTCCCTAAGGAGAAATGGTTTAAATATCATCCACCTATTGAATTGAAAGAAGAACCTGTTGGTGTTAAAGAAGAGACAATTGTTTACCATGTTGATCCAGTTGTGCCTACTTCTTATATTGAGAAACCTCCTTTCCCTGTTCGGATTAAGGAACATGCTAAAGCTTCAACTGTGGTTAATAAGAGTAATATTAGAGCACCTAGACCTTCTGAACAAATTAAAGTTGAACCTAGTGTTGCAATGGTTAAAGATCTTTTGGTTGATAATATTGATGGACATGTCATATATTTCTGTGATGAAGCAACTAGAATTGCTAAGCCAGACCCTAAAGATAAAAACAAACCTGTAGTTGGCATGCCTGTTATTTCTGTTAAAATTGGAGATCATTGCTATCATGGTTTATGTGATATTGGTGCTAGTGTGAGTGCTATTCCGTTTACTCTCTATCAAGAAGTCATGAATGATATTGCACCTGTTGAGATTGAAGATATTTATGTTACTATTAAGCTTGCAAATAGAGATACTATTTCACCACTTGGGATTGTTAGAGATGTTGAAGTATTGTGTGGTAAGATCAAATACCCTACTGATTTTCTTGTTCATGGATCACCACAAGATGATTTTTGTCCCATTATATTTGGTAGACCCTTCTTGAATACTGTTAATGCTAAGATTGATTGCACTAAAGAAATTGTTAGTGTTAATTTTGGTGAGATGTCTCATGAGTTTAATTTCTCTAAGTTTCATAGACAACCTCATGATAAAGAATTGCCTAGTAAAGATGAAATTATTGGTCTTGCTTCTATTGCTGTGCCTCCTACTGATCCTTTAGAACAATATTTGCTTGAGCATGAGAATGACATGAATATGAATGAAAGAAATGAAATATATGAATTATTCTTTAAACAAGCACCTATCCTGAAACATAATTTGCCTGTTGAAACCTTGGGAGATCCACCTCCACCCAAGGGTGATCCTGTGTTTGAATTGAAGCAATTACCTGATACTCTTAAATATGCTTATCTCGATGAAAAGAAGATATATCCTGTTATTATTAGTGCTAACCTTTCAGAGCATGAAGAAAAGAGATTACTTAAAACTCTGAAGAAGCATCGTGCTGCTATTGGATATACTCTTGATGATCTTAAGGGCATTAGTCCCACCTTACGTCAGCATAAAATTCATATGGAGCCAGATGCTAAACCCGTTGTTGATCATGAAAGAAGGCTGAATCCTAGAATGAAGGATGTGGTAAGAACTGAAATATTAAAGCTTCTGGAAGCAGGTATAATCTATCCCATAGCTGATAGTAGATGGGTAAGTCCTGTTCATTGTGTTCCTAAAAAAGTAGGTATTACCGTTGTTCCTAATGATAAAAATGAACTTATCCCGCAAAGAATTGTAACTGGTTATAGGATGGTAATTGATTTCAGGAAATTAAATAAAGCTACTAGAAAATATCATTACCCCTTGCCTTTTATTGATCAAATGTTAGAAAGATTGTCTAAGCATACACACTTTTGTTTCCTAGATGGTTATTCTGGTTTCTCTCAAATACCCGTGTCACCTGAAGATCAAGAGAAAACCACCTTTACTTGTCGTTTTGGAACTTATGCTTATCATCGTATGCCTTTTGGTTTATGTAATGCACCTGCTACCTTTCAAAGATGTATGAGTGCTATATTCTCTGACTTTTGTGAAAAGATTGTTGAGATTTTCATGGATGATTTCTCCGTTTACGGAACTTCTTTTGATGATTGCTTAAGCAACCTTGATCGAGTTTTGCAGAGATGTGAAGAAACTAATCTTGTCTTGAATTGGGAGAAGTGCCACTTTATGGTGAATGAAGGTATAGTCCTTGGGCATAAAATTTCTGAAAGAGGTATTGAAGTTGATAAAGCTAAGGTTGATGCTATTGAGAAAATGCCATGTCCGAAAGATATCAAAGGTATAAGAAGTTTCCTTGGTCATGCTGGTTTCTATAGAAGGTTTATAAAAGACTTCTCTAAAATTTCTAGACCTCTTACCAATCTCTTGCAAAAAGATCTTCCATTCATTTTTGATGATGATTGTGTAGAAGCCTTTGAAATACTTAAGAAAGCCTTAATTTCTGCACCTATTGTTCAACCACCTGATTGGAACCTACCCTTTGAAATTATGTGTGATGCTAGTGATTATGTTGTTGGTGCTGTTCTAGGACAAAGAGTTGATAAGAAATTAAATGTTATCCATTATGCTAGTAAAACTCTAGACAATGCTCAAAGGAATTATGCTACTACCGAGAAAGAATTTTTAGCAGTTGTGTTTGCATGTGATAAATTTAGATCTTATATTGTTGATTCCAAAGTTACTGTTCACACTAATCATGCTGCTATTAAATATCTTATAGAAAAGAAAGATGCTAAACCTAGACTTATTAGGTGGGTTCTTTTGCTACAAGAATTTGATTTGCATATTGTTGATAGAAAGGGAGCTGAGAATCCCGTAGCAGATAATTTATCTAGAATGGAAAATGTTCTTGATGACCCACTTCCTATTAATGATGATTTTCCTGATGAGCAATTAGCTGTGATATATGCTTCTCGTAATACTCCTTGGTATGCAGACTATGCTAATTACATTGTTGCTAAATACATACCACCTAGCTTTACATACCAACAAAAGAAAAAGTTTTTATTTGATTTAAGACATTATTTTTGGGATGACCCACACTTATATAAAGAAGGAGTAGATGGTATTATTAGACGTTGTATACCTGAGCAAGAACATGAACAAATCCTACATAAGTCTCACTCCGAGGCATATGGAGGACACCATGCGGGAGACCGAACTGCACACAAGGTATTACAATCTGGTTTTTATTGGCCTACTCTTTTCAAGGATGCACGTAAGTTTGTCCTTTCTTGTGATGAATGTCAAAGAATTGGTAATGTTGGTAGACGTCAGGAAATGCCTATGAATTATTCGCTTGTTATTGAACCATTTGATGTTTGGGGTTTTGATTATATGGGACCTTTTCCTAAATCCAATGGGTATACTCATATTTTAGTTGCTGTTGATTACGTTACTAAGTGGGTAGAAGCTATTCCAACTAGTAGTGCTAATCATAACACTTATATTAAAATGCTTAAAGGAGTTATTTTCCCAAGGTTTGGAGTCCCTAGATATTTAATGACCGATGGTGGTTCATGTAGGGTAACGCAGCAGAAAATAAATTTTTTCCGACCTACGCACCAGCCCAGGACCACTATGGAGACTGCATACAAGGTTTGATCTTTTCGTTACCGACTCGTAGCGCAGCGGAAGTAGAGTCGATGACGATCGGCGGTGCAGATCCCTGCAGCTAGGATTTTACAACCTCCCTACCGCGAGGATGTTCTTCCTCGTCTGCCCCTCGGACAGCCCTCCGGGAGGCAGTCGGATAGTCCCTCGGACGGTGTCACAGACAGCCCTTCGAGAGGACGCTCGAAACTCGGACGGTCACTCGGACAGCCCGTCGTGAGGCACTCTTGAACAGCCCCTCGGGCAAAAAGATCGAACCTACGACCTCTCTACGGGGTTGCACATATACGGTGTCATCTATCCGGCAGGGCTTCGCCGTCCAGAACTAGTTCCCACTGGAACCCAGACAGCCTTTCGGCTCTGCGAAACTATTTCGCGGGGAGGGAGAGAGAAGCCAGATCATGCATGGCACTTGTATGTGAGAAAGGAGTGAGTGTGGAGAGTGCCTCTCCACCTCGAAAACCCAAGGGGTAGGGTGGCTCCCAAAATACCAAAAAAACCATCACATGGATTTTCCACAAGGGTAAAATGGGAAGGCTAGAGGAGCACCATGGATGGCCTCCTCCTTGGCCGGCCAACCTCATGGGGGCCCCCCCAAAGGGGGTTCCTTAGTCCCCAAGTTCTTCTAGAAGCCTTTTGGGAAAAGCCCTAAAAGGTGGCTTTCCATAAAGTAGCCCAAAAAGCACTTTCACTATTCACGGAAACATTTTTTCGCGACCGTTAAATCCAAAAATATTTCTGTGGGTCTTAGAACAATTCCAGTACCCACTAAAATGATTTTGGACGCGTTCTGAAACAATTCCGGATTAGTGATTTTCATCTGCGAAAAGCAAACAAAGCGGTTCCGGCAGCTCCGGAACATTTCCGAGTTTTTTCTCCGAAAAATCCCAGAAGTTTCCAGAACAATTCTGGCACCCTCCAAGAATTTGCAGGCATGTGCCGAAACCAATTTGACTTAATGATAAACCCTGTAACAACTTTTCAGTTTTACCGAAACTATTCCGGTGTTCTCTCTCCAGAACTTTTCCGTTGTCTCCGAAACTTTTCCGGTGACTTTCTCTTAGACTCCCTATCTCGTATTCAGCAGATAGATGACCCTTAAGCATGTGACCCTATAGGTTCGGTGAAGTATAGACATGACCGGAACTCTTTCCAATCAATGATCAACATCGGAGCCGTGGATACCCATATTGACCCCTATACCCACACGAATAAATATTCAAGTGAACCTCCAGTTTGCCGTGTACTATTCCTGTTGCTTCGCGATATGTTACAAACACCCGAGGTGAGATTTATCGGTATCCCTGTGGATCAACACTTGTCCACTATGCCAGTTACCTCGTTACCGATTTTGTTCTCTTTTCTCGTTTCCGCATTCCGGCATCCCAGTGATCAAATCACAATGTGTCTGGCCAGACGATGATGGATACTGTAACACCGAGAGGGCCCAGAGATATCTCTCCATCGTCGGAGGAGCAAATCCCAATCTTGAGCTATCAAGTTACTTGACATACTTTCCCATGAACCCGTAAGCCGCCGTAATAGCCACCCTGTTACGGATGACGTTTAACAAACCCCAAAGTTCATGAATCAAGCATGAAGAAACTCGATACTCTCATGGTCTAAGGAAATATGCAAATGTAAACTTTCTCTGTGTTATTAACCATTAACTTGTGACGAATGTATCTCATAGCATAACATCAATTCGGGTCGATTCAACCACAAGGTTCTACTAACATTGTTCCCTCAAAGTTGCCGGCATAGTCATGCCCATGATCAGGAAAACAGAACCATCATGCAACACTTGAGCTAGTCTTAGAGGCCAGACTAGGAATACATTTTACTGTTTATTATTCCACACGTGCATATGAGTCTTCCTTCGAGCCTCGTGGTTATTGTAGACTCGAGAACCATAGCAGTTATAGCATGGAACATAAACATAATTATGAACATGGAGATAAACAATAACATTTATTATTGCCTCTAGGGCATATCTCCTACAGTTCACATTTTATTCATGGTGCTTTCCGTAAGTTGCTTGCTAAATATGATGTTAACCATAGAATTGCATCTCCTTACCATCCTCAGTCTAGTGGTCAAGTTGAATTAACTAATAGAGAAATAAAATTGATTTTGCAAAAGACCGTTAATAGATCTAGAAAGAATTGGTCTAAGAAACTTGACGATGCACTTTGGGCTTATAGAACTGCATATAAAAATCCTATGGGTATGTCTCTGATAACCCACAAGTATAGGGGATCAATTGTAGCTTTTTCGATAAATAAGAGTGTCGAACCCAACGAGGAGCTAAAGGTAGAGTTAATATTCCCTTCAAGTTCTATCGACCACCGATACAACTCTACGCGCACTTAACGTTCGCTTTACCTAGAACAAGTATGAAACTATTTTGTAGGTGATAGGATAGGTTTGCAAGAATAAAACTAGAAGTACTTTGCGAGAATAAAACTATGAGTAATTTGCAAGATAATAAAAGTTAGTTGTTTAGTAGAAAGCTTTTGTAACACAAGAGAATGATTTGTCCCTAGGCAATCGATAACTAGACCAGTAATCATTATTGCAATTTTATATGAGGGAGAGGCATGAGCTAACATACTTTCCGTACTTGGATCATATGCACTTATGATTGGAACTCTAGCAAGCATCCGCAACTACCAAAGATCATTAAGGTAAAACCCAACCATAGCATTAGGTATCAAGTCCTCTTTACTCCCATACGCAACAACCCCCTTACTCGGGTGTAAGCTTCTGTCACTCTAGCCGCCCACCATAAGAGAATTATGAACGTATTGCAACACCCTACTGCGGGAATCCCTCACGCTTGCGCGACACGGAGGGTACCATAGGACAGCACCAAAATAAAACATATAACTCAAACCAATCACGATCATCAATCAACCCATAGGACAAAAAGAATATACTCAAACATCATAGGATGGCCACAAATAATTGGATAATAATATGTAGCATTAAGCACCATGTTTAAGTAGAGATTAAAGTGGGGAGAAGAGGTGTTACACCACTGCATAGAGGGGGAGAGAGTTGGTGTTGACGGCGGCGAAGTTGTTGGTGTAGATCGCCATCACGATGATTGCCCCGGCGGCGTTCCGGTGCCACCGGGAGAGAGGGGGAGAGAGCCCCCCTCCTTCTTCTTATTACTTGGCCTCCCCCCTAGATGGGAGGAGAGTTCCCCCTCTGGTCCATGGCTGCCATGGCGGCGGAGGGGCTGGAGCCCCTCCTAGATTGGATCTCTCTCTCTGTTCTCTTCTGTTTCGCGCTCCTGTTTTCTGGCCTTTCACCGTTTCTTAAATTCCCGGAGATCCGTAACTCCGATTGCGCTGAAATTTTAACACGATTTTTTTCTGGATATTAGCTTCCTTGCGCCCGAAGAAGAGCATCAACCGACCTACGAGGGCCTCACGAGGCACCACGGCGTGCCGGGCCCCCCTGGCGCGCCCTGGTGCCTCGTGGGGCCCACGAGCACCACCTTGCGTTGATTCCACCTCCCAAAAATCACATATATTCCAAAATAATTCTCCGTAAAATTTTATTGCATTTGGACTTCGTTTGATATGGATATTCTATGAAACAAAAAACATGCAACAAACAGGAACTGGCACTGGGCACTGGATCAATATGTTAGTCCCAAAAATAATATAAAATGTTGCCAAAAATATGTGAAAGTGGTAGAATATTGGCATGAAATAATCAAAAATTATAGATACGACGGAGACATATCAGCATCCCCAAGCTTAATTCCTGCTCGTCCTCGAGTAGGTAAATGATAAAAAAGATAATTTTTGATGTGGAATGCCACCTAGCATAATCTTGATCATATAATTTAATCATGGCATGAATATTAAGACACGAGTGATTCAAAGCAATAGTCTATAATTTGATATAAAGACATCAATACTCAAGCATACTAACAAACAACCATGTCTTTCAAAATATCAACGCTAAAGAAAGTTATCCCTAGCCCATTATGCTCAGTCATTGATCCATTCATGAAACACACTCAACATTAACTACACCCAATGCACAAGTATGACAATAGTGCTCTCCAGTTGGTGCTTTATAAGAGAAGATGGAGACTCAATAAAAATAAAAAATGCATAAAAGTAAAATAGATAGGCCCTTCGCAGAGGGAAGCATAGATTTGCAGAGGTGCTAGAGCTCAAAGCTTAAATTAGAGAGATAAAATTGTTTTTGAGAGGCATGCTTTTCCTGTCAACGAAAACGACCGAGAATTCCCAATATTTTCCATGCTAGACACATCATAGGCGGTTCCCAAACAGAAAATAAAGTTTATTTCCTTTCCACCATTCTTTCACAATCCATGGCTAGCCGTATCCACGGGTGCCCTCCATACCAACACTTTCCAAGGAATTTTGTTGTTATTAATTTTTGATTCATTGTGGGACTGGGCATCCCTATTACCAGCCACTCTCTCGTGCAATGACAAGTGAATAAACACTCATCATGAGAATAACACACCTAGCATGGAAAATATTGGCCACCCCCTGCCGCTTCATGAGCGGTACGGGCACACAAAACGGAAAATTATTTTAAATTTTTTAGAGTTCGGACATGCAAATTTACTTGGAACGGCACGGAAATACTGCATATAGGTAGATATGGTGGACTCATTTGGCACAACTTGGGTTTAAGGAGTTTGGATGCACAAGCAGTATTCCCGCTTAATACAAATGGAGGCTAGCAAATAGATTGAGAAGCAACCAACCAGAAAATGAAAACGGTCATAAGCATGCATTGAGAATAACTAACACTGAATAATGCACCATAAGTAGGATATAACTTCGTTGCATAACTATTGACTCTACGTCCATGCATAGGGAATCACAAACCTTAACACCAATATTCTTACTAAATCACAATTACTCACTAGAATAACTCACATATTATCATCTCCATATCGCAAAACTATTGCAAGGAATCAAACATATCATATTCAGTGATCTACAAGGTTTATGTAGGATTTTCTGACTAACCATGTGAATGACCAATTCCCGTTGACTCTCTAAATAGATATAAGTGAAGCAAGAGAGTTTAATTCTTTCTATAAAAGGCCATGCTCCAATAAATATAAGTGAAGCAAAAGAGCATTCTACAAATAACGGTTTTCTATATGAAGAGAAACATGCATCCAAACTTCAAATGATATAAGTGAAGCACATGAAGCATTCTATAAAGCCATACTCAAAAGATATAAGTGAAGTGCAAAGAGTATTCTATAAATCAACCAAGAACTATCTCATACCAGCATGGTGCATTACTAAAAGGAAAATAAAAGGCACACGATGCTCCAAGAATTTACGCATATCATGTGAACAAAACAAAAACCGAAACATACCGATAATTGTTGAATAAAGATGGGATGCCTTCCGGGGCATCCCCAAGCTTAGACGCCTGAGTCTCCTTGAATATTTACTTGGGGTGCCTTGGGCATCCCCAAGCTTGAGCTCTTGCCTCTCCTCATTCTTCTCATATCAATACCTCCTCGATCTTTGAACACTTCATCCACACAAAACTTAACAAAACCTTCGTGAGATCCGTTAGTATAATAAAGCAAATCACTACTTTAAGTACTGTTGCAAACCCATTCATATTTTATTTTTGCATTATACCTACTGTATTCTAACTTCTCCAGGGCTTATACCTTCCGATACAATCCATAGTTTCATCAAAACAAGCAAAACAATGCATCAAAAACAGAATCTGTCAAAAACAGAACAGTCTGTAGTAATCTGAACATTGACCATACTTTTGTAACTCCAAAACTTCTGAAATATTAGGAAAAAATAAAAAGTTTGCATAGCAGTACTGTGTAAAAATTTCAGAATTTTTGCACATTCCAGTAAAAAATGTAAATTCATGCACTACAGCAAAAGTTTCTGTTTTTGCACCGCACATACCAAACAAGCAATTTAATCATCCTAACGGTAAATCTTGGCACATTATTTTTATAATACAATGGATTTGTACAAGGGGATAATTATTTTTGTTGAAAAGTTTCTGTAATTCAAGATTTGCAAAGTTTCCACGGGCATGAACAAAGTTCAAGGAGCTCCCCCACTTCAACGGTGCTCTTCTTTCTTACTTTCACTTTTCTTTTTGAAAAAGTTTTAGGTTCCCCTCTATATTTTTTTTGTTTTAAAACTTTATAAAAGCACTCAACAGAAATAAATGACTCTCTAAAACTTCTGGGTTGTCTCCCAGGCAGCGCTTTCTTTAAAGCCATTAAGCTAGGCATAAAGTGCTCAAGTAATTGATCCCCCCGGATCCCAAGGTATATCAAAGCCAATTTTAATTAACAATGATTTGTAATTTAGTAGTGAGCACAAAGCAATATATATCATGCAATGACGAAGTCTAACTCTCTTCCTATGCATTGGCATGTCATAAAAGAACAATTCATGCACATCAAATAAAGGCCAATACATAGCATAAGTAGTTTCTTGCAATTTTATCGTATTGGAAACATAGAGAGGTAGAGATGTAGTTCCTCTCTCATAATAATTGCAAGTAGGAGCAGCAAGCACATGCATATTATATTCATCAAAATTATCATGTGTAGTAGTAAAACGCAACGCATCAATATAATCCTTAATAAGCACAAACTTCTCCGATATAGTGTAGTTGGGAGAATTCAAAAATATAATAGGACTATCATGTGTGGGTGCAATAGCAACAATTTCATGTTTAACATAAGGAACTATAGCAAGTTCATCTCCATAAGCATAATTCATATTGGCATCATGGCCACAATCATAGCGAGCATCAATTTCATCAAAAAGGGATATTTCAAACGAATCCAAGGGATCATAGCAATCATCATAGCATTCATCCTTCGGTAAGCACGAAGGGAATTTAAACAATGTATGAGATAAAGAGTTACTCTCATCAGAAGGTGGGCACGGGTGATCAATCCGCTCTTCCTTCTTTTGTTCTTCGCTCTCCTCATCATCTTTTTCATCTAATGAGCTCACAGTTTCATCAATTTCCTCTTCCATAGTTTCCTGCAAAATATTAGTCTCTTCTTGGACAGCGGAGGTGTCCTCAATATATTCTTTAACATAAGCATTAGAAGCATAGATTTCATAGCAATATTTAAGTATGGCAGAATTTTCAGATTTGTAAAGAGTAGCATCATACTTTTCAATCAAAGAAGCAATTTCATAAGCACCCTTAAAAGCAACAAATTCTTCAATTTGTTCAATATCATGATGGAAATATGCCCTAGAGGCAATAATAAAGTTGTTATTATTTTATATTTCCTTGTTCATGATAAAGGTTTATTATTCATGCTAGAATTGTATTAACCGGAAACTTAAATACATGTGTGAATACATAAACAAATACCGTGTCCCTAGGGAGCCTCTACTAGACTAGCTCGTTGATCAAAGATGGTTAAGGTTTCCTAACCATAGACATGAGTTGTCATTTGATAACGGGATCACATCATTAGAAGAATGATGTGATGGACAAGACCCATCCGTTAGCTTAGCATATGATCGTTCTGTTTATTGCTACTGCTTTCTTGAATTTCAAATACATGTTCCTCAGACCATGAGATCATGCAACTCCCGGATATCGGAAGAATACCTTGTGTGCTATCAAATGTCACAACGTAACTGGGTGATCATAAAGATGCTCTACAGGTATCTCCGAAGGTGTCCGTTGAGTTGGCATGGATCGAGACTAGGATTTGTCACTCCGTGTTTCGGAGAGGTATCTCTGGGCCCTCTCGGTAAGGCACATCATAAGAAGCTTGCAAGCAAAGTGACTAAGGAGTTAGTTATAGGATGATGTATTACGGAACGAGTAAAGAGAATTGCCGGTAACGAGATTGAACTAGGTATGGAGATACCGACGATCGAATCTCGGGCAAGTAACATACCGACGGACAAAGGGAATTACGTATGTTGTCATTGCGGTTTGACCGATAAGATCTTCGTGGAATATGTAGGAACCAATATGAGCATCCAGGTTCCGCTATTGGTTATTGACCGGAGAGGCGTCTCAGTCATGTCTACATCATTCCCGAACCCGTAGGGTCCGCACGCTTAACGTTCGTTGACAATATAGTGTTATATGAGTTATGTGAATTGGTAACCGAATATTGTTCAGAGTCCCGGATGAGATCCCGGACGTCACGAGGAGTCTCGGAATGGTCGAGAGGTAAAGATTTATATATGGGAAGTCATATTTTGGGTTCCGGAAAAAGGTGCAGTTTTTTCGGTATTGTACCGGGAAGCTTCCAGAAGGTTCCGGAGGATTCCGGAGGGGTCCGGAAGTCCACAAGTGGGTCCACTACGTCCCAAAGGGCTGGCATGGTCTAAGGGGAGGCGCCCTGGCCTTATTGGGCCAGGCGCACCAAGTCCTCAAAAGCCCACGCAGCTAGGGAAGGAAAAAAGGGAGAGTCCTAGTAGGAATAGGATTGGACTTTGGAGTCCAAGTCCACGTGTGTACTATTCACAGTTACTGTTCACGTGGCACTCTTCCTTCTACTCCAAGCCCCTACACATATATAAATAGAGGAGAGGGGGCGCCCCAAAGGACATAACATTGTCTTAGCCGTGTGCGGCGCCCCCCTCCACAGTTCCGTCCCTCGGTCATATTTTCGCAGTGCTTGGGCGAAGCCCTGCGGAGATAGCATCACCATCACCGTCACCACGCCGTCGTGCTACCGGAACTCATCCACTACCTCGCCGTCTTGCTGGATCAAGAAGTCGAGGACGTCACCGAGCTGAACGTGTGCTGAACGCGGAGGTGCCGTACGTTCGGTGCTCGGTCGGTTGGATCGTGAAGTTGTTCGACGACATCAACCGCGTTATTCTAACGCTTCCGCTTACGGTCTACGAGGGTACGTAGACACACTCCCCCTCTCGTAGCTATGCATCTCCATGGATAGATCTTGCGTGTGCGTAGAATTTTTTTTGTTTTCCATGCAACGTTCGCCAGCAGTGGCATCATGAGCCAGGTCTATGCGTAGATGATATGCACGAGTAGAACACAAAGAGTTTTGGGCGGTGATCATCATACTGCTTACCACCAACGTCTTATTTTGATTCTGCGGTATTGTAAGATGAAGCGGCCCGGACCAACCTTACATGTCCACGTACATGAGACCGGTTCCACCGACAGACATGCAACTTGTTTTGCATAAAGGTGGCTGGCGGGTGTCTGTTTCTCCTACTTTAGTTGAATCGAATTTGACTGCGGTCGGTCCTTGTTGAAGGTTAAAACAACAAACTTGATAAATCACCATTGTGGTTTTGTGCTGTAGGTAAGAACGGTTCTTGCTAGAAGCCCGTAGCAGCCACGTAAAACTTGCAACAACAAAGTAGAGGACGTCTAACTTGTTTTTGCAGGGTATGCTGTGATGTGATATGGTCAAGACATGATGTGATATACGTTATTGTATGAGATGATCATGTTTTGTAATTTATCGGCAACCGGCAGGAGCCTTATGGTTGTCTCTTTATTGTATGAAATGCAAGCGCCATGTAATTGCTTTACTTTATCGCTATGCGTTAGCAATAGTTGTAGAAGCAATAGTTGGCGAGACGACCACGACACAACGATGGAGATCAAGGTGTCGAGCCGGTGACGATGGAGATCATGACGATGCTTTGGAGATGGAGATCAAAAGCACAAGATGATGGCCATATCATGTCACATATTTTGATTGCATGTGATGTTTATCCTTTATGCATCTTATTTTGCTTAGAACGACGGTAGCATTATAAGATGATCCCTTCACTAAATTTCAAGATAAAAGTGTTCTCCCCGAGTATGCACCGTTGCTAAAGTTCGTCGTTTCGAAGCACCTCGTGATGATCGGGTGTGATAGATTCTACGTTCACATACAACGGGTGTAAGCCAGTTTTACACAAGCAGAATACTTGGGTTAAACTTGACAAGCCTAGCATGTACAGACATGGTCTCGGAACACTGGAGACCGAAAGGTCGAACATGAGTCATATAGTAGATATGATCAACATGGAGATGTTCACCATTGCTGACTATCCCATCTCACGTGATGATCGGACATGGGCTAGTTGATTTGGATCATGTAACACTTAGTTAACTTGAGGGATGTTAATTTCAGTGGGAGTTCATTAGTAATTTGATTAATTGAACTTAATTTATCATGAACTTAGTCTTGATAGTTTCTTTGCATATCTATGTTGTAGATAAATGGCCCATGCTACTGTTCCGTTGAATTTTAATGCGTTCCTAGAGAAAGCTAAGTTGAAAGATGATGGTAGCAACTACACGGACTGGGTCCGTAACTTGAGGATTATCCTCATTGCTGCACAGAAGAATTATGTCCTTGATGCACCGCTAGGTGATGGACCTGCTACAGGAGCTGCTGCAGACATTGTGAACGCCTGGCAGGCTCGATCTGATGACTACTCGATAGTTCAGTGTGCCATGCTCTACGGCTTAGAACCGGGACTGCAAAAGCGTTTTGAACGCCACGGAGCATATGAGATGTTCCAAGAGCTGAAATTGATATTTCAAGCTAATGCCCAGGTTGAGAGATATGATGTCTCCAACAAGTTCTTTAGCTGTAAGATGGAGGAGAACAGTTCTGTCAGTGAACACATACTCAGAATGTCTGGGTACCACAACCACTTGACTCAGCTGGGAATTGATCTTCCGGTTGAGAGTGTTATTGACAGAGTTCTTCAGTCACTGCCACCAAGCTATAAAGGCTTCGTGATGAACTATAATATGCAAGGGATGGAGAAGACAATTCCCGAGCTCTTCGCGATGCTGAAATCAGCGGAGGTAGAAATCAAGAAGGAGCATCAAGTGTTGATGGTTAACGAAACCACTAGTTTCAAGAAAAAGGGCAAGGGAAAGAAGGGGAACTTCAAGAAGAATGGAAAGCAAGTTGCCGCTCCCACGAAGAAACCCAAAGCTGGACCCAGGCCTGAAACAGAGTGCTTCTACTGCAAAGGGACTGGTCACTGGAAGCGGAACTGCACCAAGTATTTGGCGGATAAGAAGGATGGCAAAGTGAGCAAAGGTATATTTGATATACATGTTATTGATGTGTTCCTCACTAATGCTCGCAGTAGCGCCTGGGTATTTGATACTGGTTCGGTTGCTCATATTTGTAAGTCGAAACAGGAGCTACGGAATAAGCGAAGATTGGCTAAGGACGAGGTGACGATGCGCGTCAGGAATGGTTCCAAGGTTGATGTGATCGCCGTCGGCACGCTACCTCTACATCTACCTTCGGGATTAGTTTTAGACCTCAATAATTGTTATTTGGTGCCAGCGTTGAGCATGAACATTATATCTGGATCTTGTTTATTGCGAGACGGTTATTCATTTAAGTCAGAGAATAATGGTTGTTCTATTTATATGAGTAACATCTTTTATGGTCACGCACCTTTTGTGAATGGTCTATTCTTGTTGAATCTCGATCGTAGTGATACACATATTCATAATATTGATGCCAAAAGATGCAAAGTTGATAATGATAGTGCAACATACTTGTGGCACTGCTGTTTAGGTCATATTGGTGTAAAGCGCATGAAGAAACTCCATGCGGATGGACTTTCGGAATCTCTTGATTATGAATCATTTGATACTTGCGAACCATGCCTCATGGGCAAGATGACTAAAACTCCGTTCTCCGGAACAATGGAGCGAGCTACTGATTTGTTGGACATAATACATACCGATGTATGCGGTCCGATGAATGTTGAAGCACGCGGCGGGTATCGTTATTTTCTAATCTTCACAGATGATTTGAGTAGATATGGGTATATCTACTTGATGAAACACAAGTCTGAAACATTTGAAAAGTTCAAAGAATTTAAAAGTGAAGTAGAGAATCATCGTAACAAGAAAATAAAGTTTCTATGATCTGATCGCGGAGGCGAATATTTGAGTTACGAGTTTGGCCTTCATTTAAGAAAATGTGGAATTGTTTCACAACTCGCGCCACCTGGAACACCACAGCGCAATGGTGTGTCCGAACGTCGTAACCGTACTTTATTGGATATGGTGCATTCTATGATGTCTCTTACCGATTTGCCACTATCGTTTTGGGGTTATGCATTAGAGACAGCTGCATTCACGTTAAATAGGGCACCGTCTAAATCCGTTGAGACGACACCATATGAACTATGGTTTGGCAAGAAACCTTAGCTGTCATTTCTTAAAGTTTGGGGATGCGATGCTTATGTGAAAAAGCTTTCAACCTGATAAGCTTGAACCCAAAGCGGAGAAGTGCGTCTTCATAGGATACCCTAAAGAAACAATTGGGTACACCTTCTACCACAGATCCGAAGGCAAGGTCTTTGTTGCCAAGAATGGGTACTTTCTAGAGAAGGAGTTTCTCTAGAAAGAAGTGAGTGGGAGGAAAGTAGAACTTGATGAGGTAATTGTACTTTCTCTCGAATTGGAAAGTAGCTCATCAGAGAAAACCGTTTCCGTGATGCCTACACCAATAAGAGAGGAAGATAATGATGAAGATCATGAAACTTCAGATCAAGTTACTACTGAACTTCGTAGGTCGACCATAGTACGTTCCGCACCAGAGTGGTACGGTAATCCTGTTCTGGAAGTTATGTTGTTAGACAACAACGAATCTATGAACTATGAAGAAGCTATGATAAGCCCGGATTCCGACAAATGGCTTGAGGCCATGAAATCTGAGATAGGATCCATGTATGAGAACAAAGTGTGGACTTTGGTGGACTTGCCCGATGATCGGCTAGCCATTGAGAATAAATGGATTTTTAAGAGGAAGACAAATGCTGATGGTAATATCACTGTCTACAAAGCTCGACTTGTCGCGAAAGGTTTTCGACAAGTTCAAGGGGTTGACTACGATGAGACTTTCTCACCCGTAGCGATGCTTAAGTCTGTCCGAATCATGTTAGCAATTGCCGCATTTTATGATTATGAAATCTGGCAAATGGATGTCAAAACTGCATTCCTTAATGGTTTTCTAAAAGAAGAGTTGTATATGATGCAACCAGAAGGTTTTGTCGATCCTAAGGGTGCTAACAAAGTGTGCAAGCTCCAGCGATCCATCTATGGACTAGTGCAAGCATCTCGGAGTTGGAATATACGCTTTGATGAGGTGATCAAAGCATATGGTTTTGTACAGACTTACGGTGAAGCCTGTATTTACAAGAAAGTGAGTGGGAGCTCTGTAGCATTTCTAATATTATATGTGGATGACATATTGTTGATTGGAAATGATATAGAATTTCTGGATGGCATAAAGGGATACTTGAATAAGAATTTTTCAATGAAAGACCTCGGTGAAGCTACTTATATATTGGGCATCAAGATCTATAGGGATAGATCAAGATGCTTGATAGGACTTTCACAAAGCACATACCTTGACAAAGTTTTGAAGAAGTTCAAAATGGATCAGTCAAAGAAAGGGTTCTTGCCTGTCTTGCAAGGTGTGAAGTTGAGTCAGACTCAATGCCCGACCACGGCAGAAGATATAGAGAAAATGAAAGTCATTCCCTATGCCTCAGCCATAGGTTCTATTATGTATGCCATGCTGTGTACCAGACCTGATGTGTGCCTTGCCATAAGTTTGGCAGGGAGGTACCAGAGTAATCCAGGAGTGGATCACTGGACAGTGGTCAAGAATATCCTGAAGTACCTGAAAAGGACCAAGGACATGTTTCTCGTTTATGGAGGTGACGAAGAGCTTGTCATAAAGGGTTACGTCGATGCAAGCTTCGACACTGATCCGGATGACTCTAAGTCACAAACCGGATACGTATTTATATTAAATGGTGGAGCTGTCAGTTGGTCCAGTTCCAAGCAGAGCGTCGTGGCGGGATCTACGTGTGAAGCAGAATACATAGCTGCTTCGGAAGCAGCACATGAAGGAGTCTGGATGAAGGAGTTCATATCCGATCTAGGTGTAATACCTAGTGCATCGGGTCCAATGACAATCTTTTGTGACAACACTGGAGCAATTGCCATAACCAAGGAGCCCAGGTTTCACAAGAAGACCAAACACATCAAGAGACGCTTCAACTCCATTCGTGAATATGTCAAGGATGGAGAAATAGAAATTTGCAAAGTACACACGGATCTGAATGTGGTAGACCCGTTGACTAAGCCTCTTCCACGAGCAAAACATGATTAGCACCAAGACTCCATGGGTGTTAGATTCATTACTATGTAATCTAGATTATTGACTCTAGTGCAAGTGGGAGACTGATGGAAATATGCCCTAGAGGCAATAATAAAGTTGTTATTATTTTATATTTCCTTGTTCATGATAAAGGTTTATTATTCATGCTAGAATTTTATTAACCGGAAACTTAAATACATGTGTGAATACATAAACAAATACCGTGTCCCTAGTGAGCCTCTACTAGACTAGCTCGTTGATCAAAGATGGTTAAGGTTTCCTAACCATAGACATGAGTTGTCATTTGATAACGGGATCACATCATCAGGAGAATGATGTGATGGACAAGACCCATCCGTTAGCTTAGCATATGATCGTTCTGTTTATTGCTACTGCTTTCTTGAATGTCAAATACATGTTCCTCAGACCATGAGATCATGCAACTCCCAGATATCGGAGGAATACCTTGTGTGCTATCAAACATCACAACGTAACTGGGTGATCATAAAGATGCTCTACAGGTATCTCCAAAGGTGTCCGTTGAGTTGGCATGGATCGAGACTGGGATTTGTCACTCCGTGTTTCGGAGAGGTATCTCTGGGCCCTCTCGGTAATGCACATCATAAGAAGCTTGCAAGCAAAGTGACTAAGGAGTTAGTTATGGGATGATGTATTACGGAACGAGTAAAGAGACTTGCCGGTAACGAGATTGAACTAGGTATGGAGATACCGACGATCGAATCTCGGGCAAGTAACATACCGACGGACAAAGGGAATTACATATGTTGTCATTGCGGTTCGACCGATAAGATCTTCATGGAATATGTAGGAACCAATATGAGCATCCAGGTTCCGCTATTGGTTATTGACCGGAGAGGCGTCTCAGTCATGTCTACATCATTCCCGAACCCGTAGGGTCCGCACGCTTAACGTTCGTTGACAATATAGTGTTATATGAGTTATGTGAATTGGTAACCGAATATTGTTCGGAGTCCCGGATGAGATCCCGGACATCACGAGGAGTCTCGGAATGGTCGAGAGGTAAAGATTTATATATGGGAAGTCATATTTTGGGTTCCGGAAAAAGGTGCAGTTTTTTCGGTATTGTACTGGGAAGCTTCCAGAAGGTTCCGGAGGATTCCGGAGGGGTCCGAAAGTCCACAAGTGGGTCCACTACGTCCCAAAGGGCTGGCATGGGCTAAGGGGAGGCGCCCTGGCCTTATTGGGCCAGGCGCACCAAGTCCTCAAAAGCCCACGCAGCTAGGGAAGGAAAAAAGGAAGAGTCCTAGTAGGAATAGGATTGGACTTTGGAGTCCAAGTCCACGTGTGTACTATTCACAGTTACTGTTCACGTGGCACTATTCCTTCTACTCCAAGCCCCTACACATATATAAATAGAGGAGAGGGGGCACCCCAAAGGACATAACATTGTCTTAGCCGTGTGCGGCGCCCCCCTCCACAGTTCCGTCCCTCGGTCATATTTTCGCAGTGCTTGGGCGAAGCCCTGCGGAGATAGCATCACCATCACCGTCACCACGCCGTCGTGCTGCCGGAACTCATCCACTACCTCGCCATCTTGCTGGATCAAGAAGTCGAGGACGTCACCGAGCTGAACGTGTGCTGAACGTGGAGGTGCCGTACGTTCGGTGCTCGGTCGGTTGGATCGTGAAGTTGTTCGACGACATAAACCGCGTTGTTCTAACGCTTCCGCTTACGGTCTACGAGGGTACGTAGACACACTCCCCCTCTTGTAGCTATGCATCTCCATGGATAGATCTTGTGTGTGCGTAGATTTTTTTTTTGTTTTCCATGCAACGTTCCCCAGCATATCATAGTAACTATAAACACCCTTGGCATAAGAAGATAAGATTCCATTATCCTTAAACTCACATTGGTACTGAAGGTGTTTTTTAGGGTTTTCAGAACAACAAGTAAAATCATGGATTTCGCACAAATTCCAAGCATAGCAATTCAAAGTATTAATATGATGCCATAAGAGTTTCCCTTTTTGAGACAAGCGGTGTCGCACAAAATAAGCATGCTCATTTAATGATTTTCCCTCGACTAAGCTAGTTGGGTTTTCAGCACGAGCACAAAGGGATCGAAGATGATTCAAGTAGAAAGCTTCAGCAGTATGATAGATTTTGGGTGGTTCTTCAACCATTGGTTTAGCAGGTACAACTAATTTTTTTGGTATTTTACGTTTCCTACCCATAGCTAAAGATAGAAAACAAGAGCACAAAATAAAATCTACTCAGTGATAAAGCAAACAAGCACACACGAGAATATCAACCCCACGCTATTGCTCCCCGGCAACGGCGACAGAAAAAGGTCTTGATAATCCACAAGTATAGGGGATCAATTGTAGCTTTTTCGATAAATAAGAGTGTCGAACCCAACGAGGAGCTAAAGGTAGAATTAATATTCCCTTCAAGTTCTATCGACCACCGATACAACTCTACGCGCACTTAACGTTCTCTTTACCTAGAACAAGTATGAAACTATTTTGTAGGTGATAGGATAGGTTTGCAAGAATAAAACTAGAAGTACTTTGCGAGAATAAAACTATGAGTAATTTGCAAGATAATAAAAGTTAGTTGTTTAGTATAAAGCTTTTATAACACAAGAGAATGATTTGTCCCTAGGCAATCGATAACTAGACCAGCAATCATTATTGCAATTTTATATGTGGGAGAGGCATGAGCTAACATACTTTCCGTACTTAGATCATATGCACTTATGATTGGAACTCTAGCAAGCATCCGCAACTACCAAAGATCATTAAGGTAAAACCCAACCATAGCATTAAGTATCAAGTCCTCTTTACTCCCATACACAACAACCCCCTTACTCGGGTGTAAGCTTCTGTCACTCTAGCCGCCCACCATAAGAGAATTATGAATGTATTGAAACACCCTACAGCGGGAATCCCTCACGCTTGCGCGACACGGAGGGCACCATAGGACAACACCAAAATAAAACATACAACTCAAACCAATCACGATCATCAATCAACCCATAGGACAAAAAGAATCTACTCAAACATCATAGGATGGCCACAAATCATTGGATAATAATATGTAGCATTAAGCACCATGTTTAAGTAGAGATTACAGCGGGGAGAAGAGGTGTTACACCGCTGCATAGAGGGGGAGAGAGTTGGTGTTGACGGCGGCGAAGTTGTTGGTGTAGATCGCCGTCACGATGATTGCCCCGGCGGCGTTCCAGCGCCACCGGGAGAGAGGGGGAGAGAACCCCCCTCCTTCTTCTTCTTCCTTGGCCTCCCCCCTAGATGGGAGGAGAGTTCCCCCTCTGGTCCATGGCTGCCATGGTGGCGGAGGGGTAGGAGCCCCTCCTAGATTGGATCTCTCTCTCTGTTCTCTTCTGTTTCGCGCTCCTGTTTTTTGGCCTTTCACCGTTTCTTAAATTCCTGGAGATCTGTAACTCCGATTGCGCTGAAATTTTAACACGATTTTTTTTCTAGATATTAGCTTCCTTGCACCCGAAGAAGAGCATGAACTGACCTACGAGGGCCTCACGAGGCACCACGATGCGTCGGGCCCCCCTGGCGCGCCCTGGTGCCTCGTGGGGCCCACGAGCACCGCCTTGCATTGATTCGACCTCCCAAAAATCACAAATATTCCAAAATAATTCCCCGTAAAATTTTATTGCATTTGGACTTCGTTTGATATGGATATTCTGTGAAACAAAAAACATGCAACAAACAGGAACTGGCACTGGGCACTGGATCCATATGTTAGTCCCAAAAATAATATAAAATGTTGCCAAAAATATGTTAAAGTGGTAGAATATTGGCATGAAACAATAAAAAATTATAGATATGACAAAGACGTATTAGTCTCCATATAAAATGGTTTATGGAAAAGCATGTCATTTACCTCTTGAGTTATAACATAAAGCATATTGGGCAATTAAAGAACTTAACTATGATTTTAAACTTGCCGGTGAGAAGAGGTTATTTGATATTAGCTCTTTAGATGAATGAAGAACCCAAGCTTATGAAAATGCCAAGTTATTTAAAGAAAAGGTTAAAAGGTGGCATGACAAAAGAATTCAAAAACAAGAATTCAAAGTAGGTGATCATGTTCTATTTTACAATTCTTGTTTGAGATTCTTTGCAGGAAAACTTCTCTCTAAATGGGAGGGGCCATATGTCATCGAAGAAGTTTATCGCTCCGGAGCCATCAAAATAAACAACTCCGAAGGCAATAATCCGAGAGTGGTGAATGGGCAAAGAATCAAGCACTATATTTCAGGTACTCCCATTAATGTTGAAACTAATATTATTGAAATAATTACACCGGAAGAGCACATAGAAGAGTCCTTCCGGAATGCTCCAGAACCCTGAAAAGGGGTAGGTATGTGATACGGTAAGTAAACCAACTCCAAAAATTCCATAAAAAATATTTCTGTCAGTTTTGGAATATTAGAAAAATTACAAAAATAAGAAACAACCAAGGGGACACACGTGTCGCCCACAAGGCAACAGGGCACGACCCCCTTGGGGCGCGCCGTGATGCCTTGTGGGCCCCATGTGTGCCTTCCCAACTCCGTTTTCTTCCCGTATGCTTGTTTTGCAAGATAAAAATTCTTTATATATACTCCCGTATGTTTTGACCACCGTATTGCGAGTTTCTCCTCTGTTCTTGTTTCGTGCTATTTTCTATCAGATTTTCAGGGCCGAGCGCCATGTCATCCCAGGGTTCTAACGGAGAAAGCTATGTTTCGCATCTTATCGCGAACCCTAGAGTCTATGGGTATCGATATTAATCCTTACGGTTGGTCAACTGATGAGGAAGAGGAGGCTGATTTGAGGAGAAAGCATGACCCCTCTAGCGAGGAGGATGAGGATCCCCCTCTACCTCAACCAGGGGATATGCATGTTGAATTTGAAAGGTCCAGCCTGCCCAATGCGGTGAAAGTTCCTAAAGTTCAATTCACTCCTTTTCGTCATGTGCAGGAAGATTCAGATGAGCTACGTCGCAAAATGTGGGACCTCGAAAGAGAAATGACAAGTTAAAGGAAGAAATTCGTGTCCTCAAATGGAAGGACAAGCCCTCCACCGCACCATCACCACCATCACCGAAGAAGGAGACTTGAGTACATGGGTATGGGCACTCCCCTTGGCTTGTGCCAAGCTTGGGGGAGGCGCCCCGGTATCGTATCACCATCATTTTTTTATTATCATTACTATCTATCTTAGTTCGATCCTTAGTTATTTCGTGATTTAGAAGAATAAAGTTTTAGTATGTTTTAGCTTTGAGTGTTTGCTTTGTGATCCATCTATCTATGTAATCGAGTGTGAGAGATATATAATAAAGAGTAGTTTGCTTTTGCTTCTTTACTTTTATGTTCCAATCAAAAGAATAAAAGAATGAAAAAGATCATATGCTAATCCCATGGGAAGTGATGACTTCACATAAAAGAAGTATAATTGATAAAACTTGTTGAAGGATAACAAACATAGCATTGGTCATTGTTGCAATTCATGAAAAAGTAATAAAGGAAGAGAGGTCTCACATATAAATATACTATCTTGGACATCTTTTATTATTGTGAGCCCCCATTAAATATGATATGGCAAATAGTTGACGTTGGACAAGGAAGACAACTTAATGGGTTATGTTTGCTTATATTCACATAGAAGTTATATTGTTTTGGATCCTCTAACATGTGGTGTTTGCCCCCTATCTTTGCTAGCCAAAAATCCGCACCAAGTAGAGATACTACTTGTGCATCCAAAAACCCTTAAACCCAGTTTCATGCCATGAGAGTCCAGTATATCTACCTATGGATTGAATAAGATCCTTCAAGTAAGTTGTCATCGGTGCAAAAGCAATAAAAATTGCTCCTAAATATGTATGAACTTTTATTGTAAGGGAAAATAAGCTTTGTACGATCTTGTGATGGTGGAGTAATAAAAGCGACAGACTGCATAATAAAGGTCGCTATTACAAGGGGCAATATAAAGTGACGTTCCTTTACATTAAGAGCTTGGACATCCAAAAAAAAGCTCATGACAACCTTTGCTTCCCTCTGCGAAGGGCCTATCTTTTACTTTATGTATTTACTTTCATGTAAGAGTCAATAGTATTCTCTTCTATTCTGTTTTTATTTTCTCTTTTGGCAAACATCATGTGGTGGGGATTGATCCATGCATATATATCCAGTTGAATGTAGGTGATCATGAGTTATTATTGTTGACATTACCCTTGCGGTAAATACGTTGGGAGGCGAAATTATAAGCCCCTATCTTTCTATGTGTTCGACTGAAACTTTTGCTCCATAAGTATGACGTGAGTGTCAGCAATCATAGAAGACTAAATGATAGTTGAGTATGTGAACTTGCTAATCAAAGCTCTTACATAGACTCTTTCTGATAATATGATGAATTGCAATTGCTTCAGTGACTGAGATCATAGTTTGTTAGTTTTCAATTTGGTTTATGGTTCATACTTTAACTTGTGGATGAATTGTCACTTTTTCATGAGAAGTTTTATGATGATATATTGCTATTATAATAAAGATCATGATGCGCCATGTCCGTATTTTATTTTTATCGATGTCTCTCTCTCTAAACATGTGGTCATGATTATTGATTTAGACTTTTTGCTTGAGGGCAAGCAAGGTCTAAGCTTGGGGGAGTTGATACGTCCAATTTGCATCATGATTTCCTACTATTATTTATTATGTTTTTGATCATTATTTCACTTTATGGTACAATTCTTATGTCTTTTCTCTCTTAATTTGCAAGATTTACATGAAGAGGGAGAATGCCGACAGCTGGAATTCTGGACCTGAAATAGCCACATCAGAGATACCGATTCTACAGAGCTCCAATTGACCTAAAATTTCACGGAGATTTTTTATTGAATATATAAAAAATATTGGAGAAAAGAAATACCAGAGGGGACCCACCAGTTGCCCACAAGGCAACAGGGCATGGCGTCTGGCCCCCTCCTTATGCTATATGAAGCCATTTGCCCTAGAAAAAATAAGGAGAAGACTTTCGGGACGAAGCACCGCCGTCTCGAGGCAGAACCTGGGCAGGAGTTATTTTGCTCTTCGGCGGAGAGATTCCACCGGGGATACTTCCCTCCGGGAGGGGGAAATCGAAGCCATCAACGTCACCAACGATCCTCTCATCGTGGGAGGACCAATCTTCATCAACATCTTCACCAGCACCATCTCATCTCAAACCCTAGTTCATCTCTTGTATTCAATCTTTGTCTCAAAACCTCAGATTGGTACCTGTGGGTTGCTAGTAGTGTTGATTACATCTTGTAGTTGATGCTAGTTGGTTTATTTGGTGGAAGATTATATGTTCAGATCCTTAATGCTATTCAATACCCCTCTGATCTTGAACATGAATATGATTTGTGAGTAGTTAATTTTGTTCTTGAGGACATGGGAGAAGTCTTGTCATAAGTAATCAAGTGAATTTGGTATTCGTTCGATATTTTGATGATATGTATGTTGTTGCTTCCTTTAGTGGTGTCGTGTGAACGTCGACTACATGACACTTCACCATCTTTGGGCCTAAGGGAAGGCATTGTGGAGTAGTAATTAGATGATGGGTTGCTAGAGTGACAGAAGCTTAAACCCTAGTTTATGCGCTATTCCGTAAGGGGCTGATTTGGATCCATATGTTGCATGCTATGGTTAGAGTTATCTTAATTCTTCTTTCTTAGTTGCGGATGCTTGCGAGAGTGGGTAATCATAAGTGGGAGGCTTGTTCAAGTAAGAACAACACCCAAGCACCGGTCCACCCACTTATCAAATTATCAAAGTAGTGAACACGAATCAAACAAACATGATGAAAGTGACTAGATGAAATTCCCATGTGTCCTCGAGAACGCTTTGCTTATTATACGAGTTCGTTCCGGCTTGTCCTTTGCTACAGAAAGGATTGGGCCACCTTGCTGCACTTTTTGTTACCATTACTATTTGTTACTTGTTACGAATTATCTTGCTATCAAAACTATCTGTTACCGCTACTTTCAGTAATTGCAGAGAATACCTTGCTGAAAACCGCTTGTCATTTCCTTCTGCTCCTCGTTGGGTTTAACACTCTTACTTATCGAAAGGACTATGATTGATCCCCTATACTTGTGGGTCATCAGCGGTCAAGGGGTGGAGTAATAGTATTAGATGCAGGCAGGAGTCGGTCTTGTCACGGATGTAATGCCTATGTACTGATCATGCCATGAATATCGTCATAAATATGCGCTTTTCTATCAATTGCCCAACAATAATTTGTTTACCCACCGTATGCTATGCTTATGAGAGAGATGCCTCTAGTGAAAACTATGGCCCCCGGGTCCATCCAAATCATATTACTAAAACCCTAATTTACTTGCTGCAATTTATTTCTTTTTATTTTCTTTTGCAATTTACAAACCTATCACTATCACAATTGATCCTTGCAATTAACGAGTACAAGGGGATTGACAACCCTCTTACCCGCGTTGGGTGCAAGTATTTGCTTTTGTGTGTTGACGTACTGTCGACCTTTGTCTGTGTGAATCTCCTATTGGTTCGATAAGCCTGGTTCTCTACTAAGGGAAATACGTATCCGCTACTATATTGCTTCACCCTTCCTCTTCGGGGAAAATCCCAACGCAGCTCACAAGTAGCAGAAAGAATTTCTGGCGCCGTTGCCGGGGAGACTTCATCAAACAAGGCAAGGTCCCTACATTCACATTATCATTTACTTGTTCTACTTTTTATTTGCTTTTATTAGTCTCATAAAAAAAATCAAAAATACAAAAAATATTTATCTTGTTTGCTCGCTTGCTTGAATTGTCACCATGTCTCAAGTAAACACTAAGTTGTGTGACTTCTTGAATACTAATAACAATGATTTTATTAGTACTCCAATTGCTCCTCCCGCCACTAGTGCGGAGTCATATGATATTAATGCTACATTACTGAATCTTATCATGAAAGAACAATATATTTGCTGGAAATCCTAATGAAGATGTTGCTTCCCATCTTAATACCTTCGCGGAATCATGTGTTATGCAAAAGAAAAAATATGTGGATAATGATATTGTTAAGTTGAAATTATTTCCTTTCTCACTAAGAGATCGTGCTAAAACTTGGTTTTCATCCTTACCTCTCAATAATATTGATTCATGAGATAAATGTTAGGACGCTTTTATTTCCAAGTACTTTCCTCCCGCTAAGATAATATCTCTTAGAAATCAAATCATGAATTTTAAACAACATGAGCAAGAACATGTTGCACAATCTTAGGAGAGAATGAAATTAACGATTAAGAATTGTCACACTCATGGAATAAATTTATGGATGATAATAAAAAACTTTTATGCGGGACTAAACTTTGTGTCAAGAAATCTTCTAGACTCTGCCGCAGGTGGGACATTTATGGGAATTACATTGGGAGAAGCCATGAAGCATCTTGATAATATGACAACAAATTATTCTCAATGGGACACCAAACGAGCTCCAACTGGTAAGAAGGTAAACTCTGTCGAAATAGTTTCTACTTTGAGTGAGAAAATGGATGCTCTTATGAATATGCTTTCTAGTAAAAATGCTCATGTTGATCCCAATGATATTCCATTATCTACTTTGATTGAGAAAAATAATGATGCCATTGATGTGAATTTTGTCGCTTGAAATAATTTCAATAACAATGCTTATAGAGGGAATTTCAATCCTAGACTGTATCCCGGTAATCCCTCAAATAATTCTGGTAATTCCTATGGTAATTCATATAATAATAATAATAATAATAATAATAATAATAATAATAATAATAATAATAGGATGCCTACTGAACTTGAGAACAACATTAAAGAATTTATTAGTTCTCAAAAGATTTTCAATGCCATGGTAGAAGAAAAATTAAACAAAGTTGATGACATGTCTAGGAACATGGATAGAATTTCTCATGACGTGGAAACCCTCAAGATTAAAATTTTGCCACCTAAAAGATATGTAATAGCAATCTCTAAAGTCTATCCAAGTCACCATGGATGAAAGTAGAAAAAGAATTCAGAGGTTAAGGGCTAAACGTGAATTTCTAGAAAAAGCTTTCACACCCGGTTTTTATGATAATAATAGTGATGAAGACATTAAAATGATTGGTGTGACACCTATTGAATCTTTGTTTAGTAATATAAAACTTGGTTATAAAGGGACTGGAGATTAGTCAACTGTGGCACCCCGGCTCAGATCAACCGGTTTACCTTGCATTACCAGCCCAGAGATCAAGTCTTCTGGCAATACACAACAACTTGGTACAGAAAACAACCAGTTTATTGATCTCTTAGCGGGAACATAAGTTTACATTTTACATGATGAGCGAGGCCAAGCGGCACACACGGTGCGGCTGCACTTATGTACATTATTTAGTAGACATAGCAGGGGCCTCGATGATAAGGGAACTACTATGCGGCAGCGGAACAACGGGGCAGTGGAACTCCATTCCACGGGGACACTGCTGGGACACGGCCTAGAGCGCGACATACTGCTCGACATCAACTCCTTGCACGGCTTCTCCTGCATCTGGCATGATAAGCCAGGTGAGTACTTTGAATGTACTCGCAAGCTCACAGCAAACAAAACAAGTGCGACAAACAACAACAAGGCATTTAACAGATTTAATGCATGAGCATGATACTACTCGACATGAGATGTGCGTGAAATATTGCCATGGTCCTCGGGACCAAGTTACCATCTCGGGGTTACCGCGTAAGCACCGTTCATAACTTGCCAACGTGATCCTCACTTGATCACATTCATACCTTTCATAGTGATCCTCGATCAGGATCACCATTTCTGCATGTGCCATCTTGTGAATCTTAGTGTGCAAGTTAATTATATCTGTTGACCCACGGTGTGACCTACTACGAACTGTGTCCATATCCGAGGACGCGGCTATCGATAGATTATACACTCTGCAGAGGTTAGTACACTGTACCCACACCACGGAACTCATGGCCTCGTGCTCCCATTCGGGTGGACCAACGACATTCCGACAAAACCAATCTATTGCATGACACTCTCCCGGCCACTCCGACAAACTCCCCTTTGGGCTATGTCCTGGGTGACCCTGGTGCCAACATGTGACACCCGCCACCTCTGTGGCTGCCACCGTCGTGGCCAAACATCAACATTGTCCCAAACGGGGACCTCGGTACCATCAAAACTCGGGTCCTCAAGGTTATGACTGCCTACCGGGCCAGGGTAGCGCCAGAGCACAACCTTCCCTCGTAGGAGGCACCGGCGAGAGGCTTGACAATAGACCGCATTAGGGCCTCCCCATCCAGGCAAGTGTGGTTGCACTGGTGAGCTCGATTCGGTGGCACCATGACTCGATCAACAGCATGTTCAAGTTGGATTATTATCAAGTTTAACTTGAAAAGAAAATGATTCGAGCCATAGTGTGTGAATGGATGCACGGGTCACGATAATGAATGATGAATGCATCATACTACCACATGTGCATATGACATGATTCCTACTGCCTACATTAGCAAGTAAACATGCAACCTTCTGCATAATGTCAAAATGACAGAACAAAGTCTATGCAATAAAAGTTATATAGCAAGTTATTTTAAATATTAAGTATATTATGAATTTAATTCAATTAAACCAAAGTCATTGCTATGCCATCCTTGTATATGAATGTTGTGGCTTGCCTTGGTTCAGAGGAGTGTCACAATACTCCTGGCCTTCTCCAACACAACTAGTTTCCTCTGAAAATATTTTAAATGCAAAAAGAAAATGTCACATAACACTGTTTATTGCACCAGAAATTCTCAACAGCAAGAAAAATTCTGAAATTTGGCATACAGAAACTTTGGAATTTTAGAAACCAGCAGCAAAAAGAATCATCTCATTTGGACTTATGGATAAAAAGTTATGGCTGGTCAAAGATGGATTGAATCTGGTCAAAATTTCTATTTAAATGATATTAACCGAAAATCCAGAAGTGGCCACGTCGAAGGCGTATTCGGCGATTACACCTTCCCTCATACCGCTTCGGGAGCGAGAGAGAGAGATTGACAGGTGGGGCCCTGGTTCTGTTTTAAATGAGAGAGAGAGGGAATAGGGCCTGGCGGCTCTGTCGCCGGCGTTTCTCCGGCGAGGAGACGTCGGCGATCACCGGAGAGAGGGGGAATGGGTCCAGCTCAGCGAGACGGTCATGCACGTACCCGAAACACGAGCTGAGGTGGTCTGATGGCGTCGCGGAGATCCTCTCCAGAGACGGCGGGCGGCGGAGCTCGTCGGAGTTGAGGAAGACGGCCTCAATCTGGTGAACCAGCGGCCTGGGCGTCTTCAGTGGATCACCACGAGCACACCAGAAGAAGAGGGCGAGGTCGAGGGGCTCCAGAGGGCGAGGTTGGCCGGGAAGAACCGCGGCCGATCTCCGGCGAGGTTTGAAGGCCAGAGGCCTTCCCGGCATTGCCAGCAGATACTAGGGCTCGATTTGAGGTCAGTGGTGAGGTTTGGGATGGCTAGAACGATCGGGGAGGGGCTCTATTTATTGGAGGAGGCGAGGCAGTGCTCGGGCTCCGCCGGAGCTGAGCGGCAGGGCGAACCGGGGACGGTGAGAACTCGGGCGAGCTAGGAGACGACGCGGGCGAGGCCAAGCATAGTGCACGCACGCGGGCTCGAGCGCAGGCGCACTAAGTGGGGCAGGGGCGCGCGTGCGGTCCACTGTACCGGCCACTAGCACCGTGGCCGCGTCCGGCGTGCCTCCTACCGGCATCGGGGAGGGTCAGAGAGGGGCTGGGGAGAAGAATGGGAGGGTGCTGAGGGGACTAGACACGCCGTGGTGGCACGAGGGGAGTGGCTAGACGGCGGCCGATCGAACCCGACGTGCAGAGCGCATAGAGCGCGTGCATTGCACCCTGCCCGCACGCGGTCACCGCGTGCACTGGCACGCGGGGTGCTTTCGGCGCTGCCAAACCGTGTCCAACGTGTTGTCCCTTCAACGCTTTGCCAAGGAATGCGCTGGGCTTGCCAAATGGTGCATTGGAGGTGACTGGAGCTAGAGAGAAAGTTTCTGGACAGAAACTTGCTCCAAGCACTGAGGACAAATGGCTAGGATTCTAGGGCTGATTTTTGGCGTTTAAGCATCACTTAGGAGGGTGATCAAGTGGTAAAAATTTCAGCTAAAAAGGATCAAGGAAAAATATAGTTTCTTCACAATGTGCTCTTTCTGACCAGAAGCAAAAACATTTTCCTTGGCTGAAATTTTCCAAATGACCATGGGAAAATTTTGCATAGGAAGGTGAGGCATGATCCAAAGAATATCTGGGAATTTTCTGGGAATTTTTAGAGCAATAAAAATAGGGGTTGCTTCATAGCTATCTAAGCAAATGGGCATTTTCAGAGAGAAAATGAATATAATGCCATTAAATAAAAATATCCAATGGCATTATTTTGAGAGGGATGAGGTCTAGGGAGGGTTTATGGATGGTAGAGCCCACTTGGAAGAAAAGAAAAAATAAATCCAAGTGGTAAGTCCAAAAGAAATGACAGAAAACCGCAAATGCAAATAAAATATTCAATAAATCCAAATAAAAGAAAAAGGCAAAATCCAGGGTGTTACAAACCTCCCCCCCTTAGGATGAATCTCGTCCTCGAGATTCGGTTGCTCAGGAAACAAATATGGGTAGGCAGTCCTTAAGTAATCCGCTCTTTCCCAGGTGGCCTCATCCTCGGTGTGGTGCTCCCATTGGACCTTGTAAAACTTTATGGTTTTGCTGCGGGTGACTCTGTCCATCTCTTCCAAGATTCTCAAGGGTTTCTCCTAGTAGGTTAAATCCTTGGCAAGCTCTAGTTCTGTCATATCTGTCTGTTTTGCAGGTGGTGCGATGCACTTTCGTAGCTGCGACACGTGGAACACATCATGCACCTCGGATAGCTCGGGAGGTAATTCTAACTGATAAGCCACTTTGCCCACCCTGATCATAACTGGAAATAGACCGATGTATCTGGGTGCGAGCTTTCCCCGAGTATGAAACCTTTTAACTCCTTTCATGGGGGTGACTCGGAGATATGCATATTCACCTGGTTCGAAGCTGATCTGCCTATGCTTTGAGTCATAGTAGCTCTTCTGACGAGATTTTGCCACTTGGAGTTTGTCTCGAATTTCTTTGACTTGCTTTTCTGCTTCCATCATCAAGTCAGTTCCGAAGATTCGGCTGTCTCCTGTCTGAGACCAGTTCAGCGGGGTACGACACTTACGTCCATATAGGGCCTCAAAAGGTGACATCTTGAGACTAGTCTGATAGCCGTTGTTGTAAGAAAACTCAGCGTATGGCAGGCTGTCCTCCCATTTGGGTCCATGAGCAAGAGAGCATGCCCGAAGCATGTCTTCCAAGATTTGATTTACCCGCTCTGTCTGCCCATCTGTCTGAGGGTGATAAGCAGTGCTATGCTTCAAAGTGGTTCCCAAGGCTTGGTGTAGACGTAGCCAGAATGCCGAGGTAAACAAAGATCCTCGGTCTGAAGTGATAGTCCTTGGTACCCCATGCAGACTGACAATCCTGGATACGTAAAGTTGAGCGAGTTGGTCTGCACGGTAGGTTATCCTTATTGGAATAAAGTGGGCCACCTTGGTGAGCATGTCGACCACGACCCATATGGCATTGTTGCCTCATGGTGTCCTTGGTAATCCCACGATAAAGTCCATGCAGATATCGTCCCATTTCCATTGTGGAACGGGTAGGGGTTGAAGTAGACCGGCTGGTTTCTGGTGTTCAGCCTTCACCTTGTTGCATATATCGCAACATGCGATGTAATAGGCGATGTCTTTCTTCATACCTTCCCACCAGAATGTTTGCTTCAAGTCTTGATACATTTTAGTGCCTCCAGGATGAATAGAATATGCGGACTCGTGAGCTTCCTTCATAATCTTTTGCTTTAATTCCCCGAGGTCCGGTACACAGACTCGATCCCGGAATCGGAGTGTACCTTTGTCATCAATGTTGAAATCTGGCGTCTTCCCTTCTCGTACTTGTGCCATTATCTTGAGTAACATTGGGTCCCCAGGTTGAGCCTTTCGGATTTCGTCTTCCAGAGTAGGGGTTACTTCCACGGTGACCGAGCAAATTGCATCACACAAGATCATATTGAGCTGAGCTATTTCTTCTTGAAGTGCTGGGTGCAGACGCTCGATTAAGGAGTTTGTGGTAGCCGGTTTGCGACTGAGAGCATCGGCGACCACATTGGCTTTCCCTGGGTGGTAGTTGATACCCAGGTCATAGTCTTTGACCAACTCAAGCCATCTTCGCTGTCGGAGGTTCAAGTCCGGTTGCGTGAATATATATTTGAGACTCTTGTGGTCGGTGTAGATTTGGCATCGTTTTCCAATGATGTAATGCCTCCAAATCTTTAAGGCATGAACCACAGCTGCCATCTCTAAGTCATGGGTAGGATAATTTTCCTCATGGGGTCGGAGCTGTCTTGATGCATAGGACACGACCTTTCCATCTTGCATAAGAACACACCCAATGCCACGCCTGGATGCGTCGCAATAGATGTCGAAGCTTCGGTAGATATCTGGTAGAGTCAATACTGGAGCGGTGGTCAACCGGGTCTTGAGCTCATTGAAACTGTTCTCACATGCTTCCGTCCATATAAACTTCTTATTCTTCTTGAGTAATTCAGTCATTGGGTTGGCAATCTTTGAGAAGCCTTCAATGAAGCGACGGTAATAACCTGCCAGACCCAAGAAACTCCTGATTTCTGTTACTGAGACCGGTGTCTTCCATTTCAAGACTTCTGTGACTTTGCTTTGGTCCACGGCCACTCCTTGAGCGGAAAGAGTATGCCCAAGGAATCCCACTTCTTTTAGCCAAAATTCGCATTTGCTGAACTTGGCGTAGAGTTGATGAGCGCGTAATCGTTCCAACACTGCTCGGAGATGTTGCTTGTGATCTTCTTCACCTTTGGAATATATGAGGATGTCATCAATGAACACCACTACAAACTTGTCCAAGAAGTCCATGAACACCTTGTTCATCATGTGCATGAAGAATGCAGGAGCGTTGGTCAGCCCAAATGACATGACCGTATACTCGTACAGCCCGTACCGTGTAGTGAATGTTGTCTTGGGGATATCTTCTTTTCTGATTTTCAGCTGGTGATACCCGGTGCGCAAGTCGATCTTGGAGAACACTTGAGCTCCGCTGAGTTGATCGAACAAATCATCAATTCTGGGCAGCGGGTATTTATTCTTGATTGTGACATCATTGAGAGCACGGTAGTCAACACACATCCGAAGACTGCCGTCTTTCTTGCCCACGAATATTGCAGGTGCACCCCAAGGGGATGAGCTGGGGCGAATATATCCTTTTTGGAGCATCTCATCCAATTGCTTCTTCAACTCCACTAGTTCCGACGAAGGCATTCGATAATATTTCTTGTAAATTGGTGCTGTTCCGGGCACAAGCTCAATGGAAAATTCCAGCTCTCGATCAGGAGGCATGCCTGGTAATTCATCTGGGAATTCACAAACCACTGGGACTAGATTCATCTCTGTAGCAATGGCGGCATAAACCATCCCTTTCTTTGGTATGGCTTGACCAGCGTAGAATCGAGCGGACTGGCCCGATGGATTTATTAGCGTGACTTCTCTTGTTGCGCAGTTGATGCAGACCTGATGCCTTGTCAGCCAATCCATCCCCAAAATAATATCCAATGTGGGAGACTCAATGGATACCAGTGATGCGGGGAAGATGACTCCATAGATTGATATTTTCAATCCCCGACATACAATATTTGTCCTGAGCCTGGATCCGAGGGATTGTACCACCATAGCTTTGTCCAAAAGAGTATAGGAAAGGCGATGTTGGGCGACAAAACTCCGCGAAATAAAAGAGTGGGAAGCCCCGGAATCGAATAAAATCGTTGCAGGTATGTCATTAACAGGAAACATACCAATGACCACCTCGGGAACTTCGGAGGCTTCCTCGGCGGAGATGTGATTGAATATACCTTTTCTTGGGGAATTGCCCCACATAATTGACTTGAGGCTTCAGGTTGGTTTGTGTCTTGCCGTTCTTGGGACACTGTCTAGCGTAATGCCCAGTCTGTCCACATGTGTAACAGGCATTGTTACGCTGACAGTCTTCCTTATTTGGCTTGGCAACCACAGTCTTGATCTGACTTTCATTCTTGATGTTCCCCTGCTGCCAGGTTGGCTTAAATTTGAACTGAGGTTGCTGCCAAGTATGAACCTTCTGAAAAACGTGCCCTTCCTTCTTGGGTTCAAACTTGCGTTTGCGGTCCTCATATGCAGTCTTATGATCATTAACCAGTTTGTGTTCCCTTTCAGCAATGAGTGCCTTGTTCACCAAAGTTTGGAAGTCGGGGAAATCTAACATGCTGAGTGCACATCGGAGGGTAAGGTTGAGTCCTCCGAGGAACCGATCTATCTTCCGTTCTTCGGTGGCCACATCATGAGTGGAGTAACGGGCCAAGTGATTGAACTTGTTTAAATATTCACTTACAGTCGAGGTCCCTTGTGTAAGAGTGAGAAATTCTCGCTGCTTGACCTTCATGATGCCGGCAGGAATGTGATACTTGCGGAATTTGTCTTTGAATTTGTCCCAAGTAATCTCGTCTTCAACAGGCCACATAACTTTGGCATTGTCCCACCATATAGCAGCTGGTCCTTCTAGGTAATGAGTAGCGAATGGCACCTTGTCAGCATCTTCTGTGCGAGCAATTTCCAGCTTCTTCTCAATAGTCCTCAACCAATCATCGGCTTCCATCGGGTCCACTGCTTGACTGAAACTTGGTGGTTTGGTCCTCTGAAAGTCTGACAACTTGGAGTGATTACCATTGTGGTTATTCTGCCCAACCATAGTCTGCATGCCTCTCAGGAATTCCATCAGGTCTTGGTTTCTTTTCTCCTCAAACAACCGCATAATCTGCTCTGTTGTGGGTGCTTGAAGTGGAGGAGGTGGTGGCTGATATGGTTCTGGAGAGTGTCCTGCTTGTCTGGCGGATCGACGAACTGGAGTATCGTCGCCACCATGACAGTTACTGCCACACCTTGTCATCCTATATATGTTTCCCAATATGAAGCATCGAGATGAGCAACATCCATAAGGGGAAAACAAGAAAAAATAGGGAGGTGAAGCAACAAACCCAGAAGAGAAATCGATAAAAGCCAAAGCGGATCACAGAAAGGAACATAATTATACAATACATCATCCAGCATACATAGCAGGGCAACATCATAGATAGTACTACTACATGCATACAACGAAACACCACATCATCCTCATCTACATGCGATGACCGGGATCGCACTGGCACGCTGACGGTCCTGCTGGTGTCTCCTCCGTGTCGGACTCCGAATCGGAACTGATAACGAATACCTCTGAAGCAAAGGAAACACGACGACGCTGGCGGGAAGACTCTCCCTCAGGGTCGGGAGCAGGGTGACTCTGCAGCATCGGAGCGGCGGGGGTCGCGAGAAGCATAGCCCACTGGGCTAGGGACTCATGAGGAGTCACTACCGAAGTGCCTGAGTTACTCTGAGAAGGTGTGGGGGTTACTGGGGTGGGTGGAGGTAAAGTAACTGGAGGGACAAGTGATGTGTGGATAAGCAGAGGTGGAGTGAAGGTAGATCGAGCGGCAGCTAGCTCGCCTCGAATGCGGTTCAGCTCCTGGGCAAGGCCGACGATCAGAAAGTATCCCGCCATTATGTAGCGAGACAGGTGACTGGCTGACCGGTCACACTCCGGATCAATGTAAGGGAAGCGGATCTGTCCTGACTCATACATGGACGGATAGAAGTAGAAACCTGGGTGAGTCTGCATTTGAATCTCGTTATAGCGCAAGTCAGTGAGAGCCTCGAATGCTGCAAACTGGACTGCCTGGTCGGGTGTTGAAGCCGTCCCGCCCTTGGTGGAGCGAGTGTAAGTGCCCACCACGGTACTGTTGTGCATGATGACCTCCGCATGATATTCGTAAACGCCATCAGCGAGCTGCTCTCGGTACACCTGGTATATGGGGTCATCGCCATCGGGGTAGAGTCGGCGCCACACATTGCTAAGCAGATGCGGAAAGGTGGAAGGTGCCGGCTCGGGCTGGTACGGATAAGGGACTGGTGCCATCTACACTCACAACATTAGCTGGTCAGCATTAATACTAAGCTATATGCATGCAATGCAACACCCAAGTGCAGAGTCTAACCTCAAATCACTACAGGGGCTAAAACTACCGCCTTCTAACGCGTCTGCTGTCTAGGGCATCCTACAGTTAGCGCGGCTCTGATACCAAGCGTTGTGGCACCCCGGCTCAGAGCAACCGGTTTACCTTGCATTGCCAGCCCAGAGATCATGTCTTCTGGCAATACACAACAACTTGGTATAGAAAACAACAGCTTTATTGATCTCTTAGCGGGAACATAGGTTTACATTTTACATGATGAGCGAGGCCAAGCGGCACACACGGTGCGGCTGCACTTATGTACATTATTTAGTAGACATAGCAGGGGCCTCGATGATAAGGGAACTACTACGCGGCAGCGGAACGACGGGGTAGTGGAACTCCATTCCACAGGGACACTGCTGGGACACGGCCTAGAGCGCGACATACTGCTCGACATCAACTCCTTGCACGGTTTCTCCTGCATCTGGCATGATAAGCTAGGTGAGTACTTTGAATGTACTCGCAAGCTCACAGCAAACAAAACAAGTGCGACAAACAACAACAAGGCATTTAACAGATTTAATGCATGAGCATGATACTACTCGACATGAGATGTGCGTGAAATATTGCTATGGTCCTCGGGACCAACTTACCATCTCGGGGTTACCGCGTAAGCACCGTTCATAACTTACCAACGTGATCCTCACTTGATCACATTCATACCTTTCATAGTGATCCTCGATCAGGATCACCATTTCTGCATGTGCCATCTTGTGAATCTTAGTGTGCAAGTTAATTATATCTGTTGACCCACGGTGTGACCTACTATGAACTATGTCCATATCCGAGGACGCGGCTATCGATAGATTATACACTCTGCAGAGGTTAGTACACTGTACCCACACCACGGAACTCATGGCCTCGTGCTCCCATTCGGGTGGACCAATGACATTCCGACAAAACCAATCTATTGCATGACACTCTCCCGGCCACTCCGACAAACTCCCCTTTGGCCTATGTTCTGGGTGACCCTGGTGCCAACATGTGACACCCGCCACCTCTGTGGCTGCCACCGTCGTGGCCAAACATCAACATTGCCCCAAACGGGGACCTCGGTACCATCAAAACTCGGGTCCTCAAGGTTATGACTGCCTACCGGGCCAGGGTAGCGCCAGAGCACAATCTTCCCTCGTAGGAGGCACCGGCGAGAGGCATGACAATAGACCGCATTAGGGCCTCCCCATCCAGGCAAGTGTGGTTGCACTGGTGAGCTCGATTCGGTGGCACCATGACTCGATCAACAGCATGTTCAAGTTGGATTATTATCAAGTTTAACTTGAAAAGAAAATGATTCGAGCCATAGTGTGTGAATGGATGCACGGGTCACGATAATGAATGATGAATGCATCATACTACCACATGTGCATATGACATGATTCCTACTGCCTACACGAAATGGGTCCAGCTCGGCGAGACGGTCACGCACGTACCCGAAACACGAGCTGAGGTGGTCTGACGGCGTCGCGGAGATCCTCTCCAGAGACGGCGGGCGGCGGAGCTCATCGGAGTTGAGGAAGACGGCCTCAATCCGGTGAACCAGCGGCCTGGGCGTCTTCAGTGGATCACCACGAGCACACCAGAAGAAGAGGGCGAGGTCGAGGGGCTCCAGAGGGCGAGGTTGGCCGGGGAGAACCGCGGCTGATCTCCGGCTAGGTTTGAAGGCCAGAGGCCTTCCCGGCGTTGCCAACAGATACTAGGGCTCGATTTGAGGTCAGTGGTGAGGTTTGGGATGGCTAGAACGATCGGGGAGCGGCTCTATTTATAGGAGGAGGCGAGGCAGTGCTCGGGCTCCGCCGGAGCTGAGCGGCAGGGCGAACCGGGGACGGTGAGGACTCGGGCGAGCTAGGAGACGACGCGGGAGAGGCCAAGCATAGTGCACGCACGCGAGCTCGAGCGCAGGCGCACTAAGTGGGGCAGGGGCGCGCGTGCGGTCCACTGTACCGGCCACTAGCGCCGTGGCCGCGTCCGGCGTGCCTCCTACCGGCGTCGGGGAGGGTCAGAGAGGGGCTGGGGAGAAGAATGGGAGGGTGCTGATGGGACTAGACACGCTGTGGTGGCGCGAGGGGAGTGGCTGGACGGCGGCCGATCGAACCCGACGTGCAGAGCGCACAGAGCGCATGCATTGCACCCTGCCCGCACGCGGTCTCCGCGTGCACTGGCACGCGGGGTGCTTTCGGCGCTGCCAAACCGTGTCCGCTGGGCTTGCCAAATGGTGCATTGGAGGTGACTGGAGCTAGAGAGAAAGTTTCTGGACAGAAACTTGCTCCAAGCACTGAGGACAAATGGCTGGGATTCTAGGGCTGATTTTAGGCGTTTAAGCATCACTTAGGAGGGTGATCGAGTGGTAAAAATTTCAGCTAAAAAGGTTCAAGGAAAAATATAGTTGCTTCATAATGTGCTCTTTCTGAATAGGAGCAAAAACATTTTCCCTGGCTGAAATTTTCCAAATGACCATGGGAAAATTTTGCATAGGAAGGTGAGGCATGATCCAAAGAATATCTAGGAATTTTCTGGGAATTTTTAGAGCAATAAAAATAGGGGTTGCTTCATAGCTATCTAAGCAAATGGGCATTTTCAGAGAGAAAATGAATATAATGCCATTAAATAAAAATATCCAATGGCATTATTTTGAGAGGGATGAGGTCTAGGGAGGGTTTATGGATGGTAGAGCCCACTTGGAAGAAAAGAAAAAATAAATACAAGTGGTAAGTCCAAAAGAAATGACAGAAAACCGCAAATGCAAATAAAATATTCAATGAATCCAAATAAAAGAAAAAGGCAAAATCCAGGGTGTTACATCAACTTTGAGTAGAAGGCGTTCCAATTGTTCGGGGGGTGATGATCTTAATGATAAAAACAATAAAAGTGGGTTTGAAGAGGTCAAAATTTTAGATAGTGATGTGCCCACTAATTTGGATTACAAGTACTTTAATTATGATAATTGTTCTTTGATTGAATGTATTTCCTTGTTGCAATCCATGATAAATTTACCCAATGCTTACGAACAAAATAAAACTTTTACTAAACACATCATAGAGGCCCTTATTAAAGCTACCAAAGAAAAGCTAGAATTGGAAGTATCAATACCAAGAAAATTACAAGATGAATGGGAACCTACTATTAAAGTTAAGATTAAAAATTATGAATTTAATGCTTTGTGTGATCTAGGTGCTAGCGTCTCTACTATACCAAAATCTTTATGTGATGTTCTAGGTCTCACCGATATGGATGAATGTTCCCTCAACTTGCACTTAGAGGATTCGACAATTAAGAAACCATTGGGTAGGATTAATGATGTCCTTATAATTGCTAATACAAACTATGTACCCGTGGATTTCATTGTGCTTAATATTGAATGCAATCCGTCTTGTCCTATAATACTTGGTAGGTCTTTCCTACGAACAATAGGTGCTATTGTTGATATGAAAGAAGGAAATATAAGGTTCCAATTTCCATTAAAGAAAGGGATGGAACACTTCCCAAGGAAGAGAATTAAACCACCATATGAATCCATTATGAGAGCCACCTATAGAATTACTTTAAAAGATAATAATACTTGAAACTATGCATTATGCCTAGCTAGGGGCATTAAACAATAGCGCATGTTGGGAGGCAACCCAATATTTATCATTTTTCTTTCATTTTATTTTTCTTGAGTCACATGATTATTGCTACTGTAATGATTATGGTTTTATCTTTTAGTTAGTGTTTGTCCCAAGTAATGCGTTTGGAATGATTTAAATGATAGTAAAGTTGATGTCGTTTGAAAACAGAAAATTTTGCGCCCAATACTGGAATTTCTATTCTGTACTGGAACGTCGAAAAAATCTGAAAGTTTTACACAGTATTGGGTTGTCTACGTTGTCCTAATTTTTCAGAATTTTTGGAGTTACATAATTATGGATAAATATTTTTTCATTACGTACTGTCCTGTTTTAGACAGATTTTGTTTTTATTGCATATGTGCTTGTTTTGATGATGTGATGTCTACTATGCAACTTTTATTCTTGTAGATGTTGTTGGGCCTCCACGTGCAGAGTTTTGTAGGACAGTAGCAAATTTCCCTCAAGTGGATGACCTAAGGTTTATCAATCCGTGGGAGGCGTAGGATGAAGATGGTCTCTCTCAAACAACCCTGCAATCAAATACAAGAAATCTCTTGTGTCCCCAACACACCCAATACAATGATAAATTGTATAGCACTAGTTCGGCGAAGAGATGATGATACAAGTGTAGTATGGATAGTATATGTAGGTTTTTGTAATCTGAAAATATAAAAACAGCAAGGTAGCAAGTGATAAAACAGAGCACAAACAGTACTGCAATGCTTGAAAACAAGGCCTAGGGTTCATACTTTCACTAGTGCAATCTCTCAATAGTGCTAGCATAATTGAATCATATAACAATCCCTCAACGTGCGATAAAGAATCACTCCAAAGTTCCTATTAGCGGAGAACATAAGATGAAATTGTTGTAGGGTACAAAATCACCTCAAAGTTATCCTTTCCGATCAATCTATTGAGCCATCCCTATAAGTGTCACAAACAGCCCTAGAGTTCGTACTAAAATAACACCATATGATACGCATCAACCAACTCTAATGTCACCTAGATACTCCAATGTCACCACAAGTATCCGTGAGTTGATTATTCGATATGCATCAAAACAACTTCAGATTCATAATATTCAATCCACACAAAGAACTTCAAAGAGTGCCCCAAAGTTTCTATCAGGAAAAAGAAGAGGAAAGCGTGTACCAACCCATATGCCTAGATTACCCCAAGGTCACGGGAATCCGCAAGTTGATTATAAAAACATACATCAAGTGACTCAATAGAATACCCCATTGTCATCACGGGTATCCACATGCAAGACATACATCAAGTGTTCTCAAATTCAAAGTATTCAATCCGATAATAAAAAACCCTCAAAGGGAAAGACACAATTCATCACAAGAAGATAGAGAAGGAAGAAACACCATATGATCCAACTATATTAACAAAGCTCGCGGTACATCAAGATCGTGCCAAATCAAGAACACGAGAGAGAGAGAGAGAGAGAGAGAGAGAGAGAGAGAGAGAGAGAGAGAGAGAGATTGATACGTCTCCAACGTATCTATAATTTTTGATTGTTCCATGCTATTATAGTATCAATCTTGGATGTTTTATATGCAATTATATATCATTTTTTGGGACTAACCTATTAACCCAGTGCCCAGTGCCAGTTATTGTTTTTTGCTTGTTTTTGTCTTTTCAGAAAATCATTATCAAAAAGTGTCCAAACGAGAAAAAAAACTTTGGATTAATTTTTTCTGGACCATAAGAGACCCACGAAGCTTCGGGAGAAGACCAGAGGAGCCACGAGGGAGCCACAAGCTCGGAGGGTGCGCCCTGGGGGGTAGGGCGCGCCCCCAGGCTTGTGGACCCCTCGTAACCCCTCCTGACCTAATTCCAGCGCTATAAATTCCCAAATATTCCCAATATACCAGAGAGACAGAAGAGAAAACCTTTCCGCCACCGCAAGCCTCTGTTCTTCTGTGATCCCATCTAGAGGCCTTTTCCGGTACTCTGCCGGAGGGGGAATCGATCACGGAGGGCTTCTACATCAACCTTGCTGCCCTTCCGATGATGTGTGAGTAGTTTACCATAGACCTACGGGTCCATAGCTAGTAGCTAGATGGCTTCTTCTCTCTCTTTGATCTTCAATACCATGTTCTCCTCGATGTTCTTGGAGTTCTATCCGATGTAATCTTGTTTTGCGGTGTGTTTGTTGGGATCCGATGAATTGTGAGTTTATGATCAGATTATTCATGAGAAATATTTGAGTCTTCTCTGAACTCTTTTATGCATGATTATTATAGCTTTATATTTCTCTCCGATCTATCGATTTGGTTTGGCCAACTAGATTGGTTTATCTTGCAATGGGAGAGGTGCTTTGTGATGGGTTCAATCTTGCGGTGCTCAATCCCAGTGACAGAAAGGGACATGCCCGTATTTGTATTGTTGCCATTAAGGATAAAATGATGGGGTTTAATCATATTGCTTGAATTTACTTTGTCTACATCATGTCATCTTGCTTAAGGCGTTACTCTGTTTCATACTTAATACCCTAGATGCATGCTGGATAGTGGTCGATGGGTGGAGTAATAGTAGTAGATGCAGGCAGGAGTCGGTATACTTATCTTGGACATGATGCCTATATACATGATCATTGCCATGAATCCGTCATAATTATTTGATTTTCTATCAATTGCCCAACAGTAATTTGTTTACCCACCGTATGCTATGTGTTCGAGAGAGAAGCCTCTAGTGAAAACTATGGCCCCCGGGTCTATATTTATCATATAAAAAAAACCAAAAATACCTTGCTGCAATTTATTTACTTTTATTTTATTTTGCAATTTATATTTTCATCTATCACTACCAGAATTAATCCTTGCAAATAACCGCTAAGAGGATTGACAACCCTCTTATTTGCGTTGGGTGCAAGTGTTTGCTTTTGTGTGTGCAGGTGCTGCTAAAGGTATTTTGTGTGGTTCTCCTACTAGATTGATAACATTGGTTCTTAACTGAGGGAAATACTTATCTCTACTATACTGCATCATCCTCTCCTCTTCAGGGAAATACCAACGCAATCTACAAGTAGCAGGAAGAATTTCTGGCGCCGTTGCCGGGGAGACATCACCAAAATTTATCAAGTACCTTCGCACAAACTATCATCCACTTAAATTTATTTTATTTTCCTTTTTATTTGCATTTGCCTCTTGTTTTCATCTCCCCCACTTCTATTTTTTTTTTACAAAAACACAAAAATATTTTTATTTGCTTGTTTGCTAGTTTGCTTGCTTTGTCGCGATGTCTCAAGAAAATACAAAATTGTGTGACTTTTCCAATACTAATAATAATGATTTTATGAGTACTCCTATTGCTCCTCCCGCCACTAGTACAGAGTCGTGTGACATTAATGCTGCTTTGCTCAATCTTGTTATGAAACAACAATTTTCTGGTAGTCCTAATGAAGATGATGCATCCCATCTAAATACTTTCGTTGAACTTTGTGATATGCAAAAGAAAAAAGATGTGGATAATGATATTGTTAAATTGAAATTATTTCCGTTCTCACTACGAGATCGTGCTAAAACTTGGTTTTCATCCTTGCCTAGAAATAGTATTGATTCTTGGGATAAGTGTAAGGATGCTTTTATTGCCAAGTATTTTCCTCCCGCTAAGATTATTTCTTTAAGAAATCAAATTTTGAATTTTAAGCAACTTGAACATGAGCATGTTTCACAATCTTGGGAGAGAATGAAATTAATGATAAGAAATTGCCCAACACATGGTTTAAGCTTATGGATGATCATACAATTTTTTTATGCGGGACTAAACTTTGTTTCTAGAAATTTGCTAGACTCTGCCGCAGGAGGTACTTTTATGGAAATTACATTGGGAGAAGCTACAAAACTTCTTGACAATATTATGACAAATTATTCTCAATGGCACACTGAACGAACTCCAACTGGTAAGAAGGTAAATTCTGTTGAAGAAATTAATACTTTGAGTGATAAGATGGATGCTCTTATGAAATTGGTTGCTAGTAAAAATGCTCATATTGATCTTAATGTTGTGCCATTGTCTACTTTGATTGAGCAAAATAATGATGCTATTGATGTGAATTTTGTCTCTAGAAATAATTTCAACAACAATGCTTATAGGGGTAATTTCAATCCTAGACTGTTTCCTAGAAATTCCTCTAATAATTATGGTAATTCCTATGGTAATCCATATAATAATAATAGGATACCCTCTGATCTTGAAAGTAATATTAAATAATTTATTAATTCGCAAAAGAATTTCAATGCTATGATAGAAGAAAAATTGAATAGAGTTGATGAATTGGCTAGGAACATGGATATAATTGCTCATGATGTGGAAAATCTCAAAGTTAAAATTTTGCCACCCAAGCATGATATAAATGAGTCTATTAAAGCTATCTATGTCTCCATTAATGAAAGTAAAGAAAGGACCGTTAGGTTGAGAGTTAAGCAGGAATTCTTAGAAAAGGCTATTCCACCCGGTTTCTATCGTAGTAATGATGAAGATATTAAAATGATTGGTGTCACTCCTATTGAATCATTATTTAGTAATATAAAACTTGATGAAAAAGGGACTGAAAAAGAGTCAACTTTAGATAGAACGAGTCCCAATTGCTTGGAGGGTGATAATCTTAATGATAAAAATGAAAAAATGGGTTTGGAGAGGTCAAAACTTTAAATAGTAATGCACCCACTACTTTGGATTACAAGGACTTTAATTATGATAGTTGTTCTTTAATTGAGTGTATTTCCTTGTTACAATCCATGATTAATTCACCAAATGCATATGAACAAAATAAAGCGTTCACTAAACATATTGTAGAAGCTATGATGAAAGCTCATGAAGAAAAACTTGAGTTGGAAGTTTCAATTCCTAGAAAATTACAAGATGAATGGGAACCTACTATTAAAGTCAAAATTAAAGATTATGAATGTAATTCTCTATGTGATCTTGGTGCTAGCATTTTCACTATACCAAAGTCTTTGTGTGATGTGCTAGGTCTCACCGATATGGATCCTTGTTCCCTTAATTTGCATCTTGCGGATTTCACTATTAAAAAACCATTGGGTAGAATAAATGATGTGCTTATTCTTGCAAATAGAAATTATGTGCCCGTGGATTTTATTGTTCTTGATATTGAATGCAATCCTTCTTGTCCTATAATACTTGGTACGCCTTTCCTACGAACCATAGGTGCTATTATTGATATGAAAGAAGGTAATATAAGATTTCAATTTACATTAAAGAAAGGGATGGAACACTTCCCTAGAAATATAATTAAGTCACCTTATGAATCTATTATGAGGGCCACCTATGGAATTAATTTGAAGGATGACAACACTTGAAACTATGCATTATGCCTAGCTAGGGGCATAAAATAATAGCGCTTGTTGGGAGGCAACCCAATGAATAAATAAATTTTTTGTTTTACCTTCCATTTTATGTGTTCACACAATTATAGCCTCTGTTATGATTGTGTTTTTATCTTTTAATTAGTGTTTGTGCCAAGTAATGCCTTTGGGATGATTTGGATGATAGTATAATTGATGCTGTTTGGAAAACAGAATGTTTTGTGTCCCGTATTTGATTTTTGATTCTGTACTGGAGCGTCACAAAAATCTGACATTTTTACACAGTATTGGTATATGAATTGTTTATGGTTTCCTAGTTTTTCAGAATTTTTGTAGTTACAGAAGTATAGCTTCTAAATAGATCTTTACGGACTGTTCTGTTTTAGACAGATTCTGTTTTTGTTGCATAGTTTGCTTATTTTGATGAATCTATGGATCGTATCGGGGGGTATGAGTCATGGAGAAGTTGGAGTACAGTAGCATTATGCCAATATTAAATATGAATCAATTTACAACAGTACCTAAAGTTTAAGATTTGTTTGTTATACTAACGGATCTCACGAGGTTTCTGTTGAGTTTTGTGTGCTGAAGTTTTCAAGTTTTGGGTGAGACTACGATGGAGAAAGGAATAAGGAGCGGCAAGAGCCTAAGCTTGGGTATGCCCAAGGCACCCCAAGGTAATATTAAAGGAAGACTCAAGCGTCTAAGCTTGGGGATGCCCCGGAAGGCATCCCCTCTTTCATCTACAATCTATCGGTAACTCACTTGGAGCTATATTTTTATTCATCACATGATATGTGTTTTGCTTGGAGCGTCTTGTGATATAGTTTGTTTTCTTGTTAGTTTGTCACAATCATCTTTGCTGAACACACCTTTTTGAGAGGGACACACATTATTCGTGATTTTTTAGAATACTCTATGTGCTTCACTTATATCTTTTGAGCTAGGCAGTTGCTCTAGTGCTTCACTTATATCTTTTAGAGCACGGTGGTGGTTATATTTTAAAGAAATAGTTGCACTCTCATGCTTCACTTATATATTTTTAAGAGTCTAGTGAATAGCAATGGTAATATGCATAGGTTATGAATTTGGTCCTAATATGATAGGTATTCAAGAGGGATATAATAAAAACTTTCATGTAGATCACTGAATATGATAAGTTTGATTCCTTGCAATAGTTTTGCGATATTAAGATGGTAATATGTGGGAGGTGCTAGTAGATAATTGTGGTTTAGTAAGAATATTGGTGTTAAGGTTTGTGATTCCCGAAGCATGCACGTATGATCTATCGTTATGCTAAGAAGTTGGAGCATGATTTATTCTTGATTGTCTACCTTATGAGTGGCGGTCGGGGACGAGCGATGGTCTTTTCCTACCAATCTATCCCCGTAGGGGCATGCGTAGTAGTACTTTGCTTCGAGGGCTAATAAACTTTCGCAATAAGTATGTGAGTTCTTTATGACTAATGTGAGTCCATGGATTATACGCACTCTCACCTTTCCGCAATTTGCTAGCCACTTCGGTACCGTGCATTGCCCTTTCTCACATCGAGAGTTGGTGCAAACTTCGCCAGTGCATCCAAACCCCATGATATGATACGGTCTATCACACATAAGCCTCCTTATATCTTCCTCAAAACAGCCACCATACCTACCTATCATGGCATTTCCATAGCCATTTCGAGATATATTGCCATGCAACATCCACCGTTCCGTTTTTATGACACACATCGTCATTGTCATATTGCTTTTCATGATCATATAGCTGACATAGTATTTGTGGCTCAGCCACCGTTCATCATTTTTTATACATGTTACGCTAGTATCATTGCACATCCTGGTACACCGCCAGAGGCATCCATATAGAGTCATATTTTTGTTCTAGTTTCGAGTTGTAATTTTTTCTGAGTTGTAAGTAAATAGAAGTATGATGATCATCATTATAGAGCATTGACCTAGTGAGGAAATAATAATAAAAAAGAGGCCAAAAAGAGCCCACGAAAAAGAGAAAAAAAAAAGAAAAAATAAAAAATAAAAAATAAAAAAAATAAAATGAGAGAAAAAGAGAGAAGGGGCAGTGTTACTATCCTTTTTCGTACTTGTGCTTCAAAGTAGCACCTTGTTTTTCATATAGAGAGTCTTCTATCTTGTCACTTTCATATACTAGTGGGAATTTTTCATTATAGAACTTGGCTTGTTTATTCCGATGATGGGCTTCCTCAAATGCCCGAGGTCTTCATGAGCAAGCAAGTTGGATGCACACCCACTTAGTTTTCATGTTGTGCTTTCATACACTTATAGCTCTTAGTGCATCCGTTGCATGGCAATCCCTACTCCTCGCATTGACATCAATTGATGGGCATCTCCATAGCCCGTTGATTAGCCTCGTCGGTGTGAGACTATCTTCTTATTTTTGAGTTCACCTTATTAATCTCTACCACCCTATTCTATTCCACCCACAGTGCTATATCCATGGCTCGCGCTCATGTATTGCGTGGGGGTTGAAAAAGCTGAAGCGCGTTAAAAAGTATGAACCAATTGCTCGGCTTGTCATTGGGGTAGTGCATGATAAATATTTTGTGTTAAGAAGATGGAGCATGACAGGATTATATGATTTTGTAGGGATAACTTTCTTTAGCATTTTTATTTTGAAAGACATGATTGTTTATTAGTATGCCTGAGTATTGATGTCTTTATGTCAAATTATAGACTATTGCTTTGAATCATTCGGATCTTATTATTCGTACCGTAAGAGAGAGATTACATGATGAAACATGTTAGGTAGCATTCCACATCAAAAATTCTGTTTTTATCATTTACCTACTCGAGGACGAGCAGGAATTAAGCTTAGGGATGCTTGTTACATCTCCAACGTATCTATAATTTTTGATTGTTCCATGCTATTATAGTATCAATCTTGGATGTTTTATATGCAATTATATGCCATTATATATCATTTTTTGGGACTAACCTATGAACCCAGTGCCAGTTGTTGTTTTTTTGCTTGTTTTTGTCTTTTCAGAAAATCATTATCAAAAAGTGTCCAAACGAGAAAAAAAACTTTGGATTAATTTTTTCTGGACCATAAGAGACCCACGAAGCTTCGGGAGAAGACCAGAGGAACCACGAGGGAGCCACAAGCTCAGAGGGCGCGCCCTGGGGGGTAGGGCACGCCCCCCAGGCTTGTGGGCCCCTCGTAACCCCTCCTGACCTAATTCCAGCGCTATTAATTCCCAAATATTCCCAATATACCAGAGAGACAAAGGAGAAAACCTTTTCGCCGCCGCAAACCTTTGTTCTTCCGCGATCCCATCTGGAGGCCTTTTCCGGTACTCTGCCGGAGGGGGAATCGATCACGGAGGGCTTCTGCATCAACCTTGCTGCCCATCCGATGATGTGTGAGTAGTTTACCACAGACCTATGGGGCCATAGCTAGTAGCTAGATGGCTTCTTCTCTCTCTTTGATCTTCAATACCATGTTCTCCTCGATGTTCTTGGAGTTCTATCCGATGTAATCTTCTTTTGCGGTGTGTTTGTTGGGATCCGATGAATTGTGAGTTTATGATCAAATTATTCATGAGAAATATTTGAGTCTTCTCCGAACTCTTTTATGCATGATTATTATAGCTTTGTATTTCTCTCCGATCTATCGATTTGGTTTGGCCAACTAGATTGGTTTATCTTGCAATGGGAGAGGTGCTTTGTGATGGGTTCAATCTTGTGGTGCTCAATCCCAGTGACAGAAAGGGACATGACACATATTTGTATTGTTTCCATTAAGGATAAAAAGATGGGGTTTAATCATATTGCTTGAGTTTACTTTGTGTACATCATGTCATCTTGCTTAAGGCGTTACTCTGTTTCATACTAAATACCCTAGATGCATGCTGGATAGCGGTCGATGGGTGGAGTAATAGTAGTAGATGCAGGCAGGAGTCGGTCTACTTGTCTCGGACGTGATGCCTATATACATGATCATTGCCATGAATCCGTCATAATTATTTGCATTTCTATCAATTGCCCAACAGTAATTTGTTTACCCACCGTATGCTATGTGTTCGAGAGAGAAGCCTCTAGTGAAAACTATGGCCCCCGGGTCTATCTTTATCATATATAAAAAAACCAAAAATACCTTGCTGCAATTTATTTACTTTTATTTTATTTTGCAATTTATATTTTCATCTATCACTATCAGGATTAATCCTTGCAAATAACCGCTAAGAGGATTGACAACCCTCTTATTTGCGTTGGGTGCAAGTGTTTGCTTTTGTGTGTGCAGGTGCTGCTAAAGGGATTTTGCGTGGTTCTCCTACTGGATTGATAACCTTGGTTCTTAACTGAGGGAAATACTTATCTCTACTATACTGCATCATCCTCTCCTCTTCGGGGAAATACCAACGCAGTCTACAAGTAGCAGAGATCAAACACATAGCTACTGGTACATACCCTCAGTCCCGAGGGTGAACTACTTTCTCCTCGTCATGGAGACCACCGGGATGAAGATGGGCTCCGGTGATGATTTCCCCCTCCGACAGGGTGCCGGAAAAGGCCTCTAGATGGGATTTCTTCGGTACAGAGGCTTGCGGCGGCGGCGGCGAAGTTCTAGGTTTATTTCTGGGGGTTTCTCTATTTATAGGATTTTTCTGCGTTGGAATCACGCGAAAAAGAGTTACGAGGGGCCCACAAGGCAACAGCACACGACCCCCCCAAGCGCGCGCTGTGTTGCCTTGTCACCTCATCGTGGCTCTTCTGGTCCCTCCACGAAGCTTCGGGGGTCTCTTTTGGTCCATAAAAAATCATCAAATTTTTTGGGATCAATCCAAGAACTTTTATTTCTACACAAAAAACAACACCACGGTAATTCTGCTGAAAACAGCGTCAGTCCGGGTTAGTTCTATTCAAATCATACCAAAACCATATAAAATTGTTATAAACATGGCATGAATACTTCATAAATTATAGATATGTTGGAGACGTATCATGATGCTATGGATTATATCGGGGGGTATAAGTCATGGAGAAGTTAGAATATAGTAGATATTATGCAAGAACAATTATGAATCAATTTACAATAGTACCTAGAGTGGATGATTGATTTATTATACTAACGGATCTCAGGAAGTTTGTGTTGAGTTTTGTGTGCTGAAGTTTTCAAGTTTTGGGTGAGATCAGGATGGATGAAGGAATAAGGAGCGACAAGACCCTAAGCTTGGGGATTCCCAAGGCACCCCAAGGTAATATTCAAGGAAGACCCAAGCGTCTAAGCTTGGGGATGCCCTGGATGGCATCCCCTCTTTCTTCCACAATTCATCGGTATGTTACTTGGAGCTATATTTTTCTTCATCACATGATATGAGTTTTACTTGGAGCGTCTTGTGCCATAGTTTTATTTTGTCTGCTTGTTAGTTTGCCACAATCATTGTTTGCTGGACACACCTTTTGAGAGAGAACACATTCATCATAATTTGTTAGAATACTCTATGTGCTTCGCTTATATCTTTTGAATTATGCAGTTACTCATGTGCTTCACTTATATCCTTAGAGCACGGTGGTGGTTATATTTTATAGAAATCATTTGCACTCTCATGCTTCACTTATGTCTTTTTGACTCTAAATAGGAAGTGGTCATGTGCACATGTTATAAGACTAGTTTAAGAATGATAGGAATACATGAGTGACATAATAAAAACATTCATGTGAGATCATTGAATATGAAGACATGTGATTTAATTATATTGATGTAGTAATATAAAAGGGTATTAGTTCATAATCATTGGTTAGTAAAAATATCAATATTAAAGCTTGTTATGTATTACTCATTTAAGTGTCCGACATGGCATGACGGGGATGTTGGAGCGTATTTATTCCTCTATGAAATCCTTTGTGTTGTCCGAATCAGGGGCGCGCGATGGTAAACTCCTACCAACCTCCTCCCTAGGGCATGCGAGTAGTACTTTGCTTTGAGGGCTGATGTCTACTACGCAACTTTTATTCTTGTAGACGTTGTTGTGCCTCCAAGTGCAGAGTTTTGTAGGACAGTAGGAAATTTCCCAAAAGTGGATGACCTAAGGTTTATCAATCCTTGGGAGGCGTAGGATGAAGATGGTCTCTCTCAAACAACCCTGCAATCAAATACAAGAAATCTCTTGTGTCCCCAACACACCCAATACAATGGTAAATTGTATAGGTGCACTAGTTCGGCGAAGAGATGGTGATACAAGTGTAGTATGGATAGTAGATATAGGTTTTTGTAATCTAAAAATATAAAAACAGCAAGGTAGCAAGTGATAAAACGGAGCACAAACGGTATTGCAACGCTTGAAAACAAGGCCTAGGGTTCATACTTTCACTAGTGCAATCTCTCAACAGTGCTAACATAATTGGATCATATAACAATCCCTCAACGCGCGATAAAGAATCACTCCAAAGTTCCTATTAGCGGAGAACATAAGAAGAAATTGTTGTAGGGTACGAAACCACCTCAAAGTTATCCTTTCCGATCAATCTATTGAGCCATCCCTATAAGTGTCACAAACAGCCCTAGAGTTCGTACTAAAATAACACCATATGATACGCATCAACCAACTCTAATGTCACCTAGATACTCCAATGTCACCACAAGTATCCGTGAGTTGATTATTCGATATGCATCAAAGCAACTTCAGATTCATAATATTCAATCCACACAAAGAACTTCAAAGAGTACCTCAAAGTTTCTATCAGAGAAAAGAAGATGAAAACGTGTACCAACCCATATGCCTAGATTACCCCAAGGTCACGGGAATCCGCAAGTTGATTACCAAAACATACATCAAGTGACTCAATAGAATACCCCATTGTCACCACGGGTATCCATATGCAAGACATACATCAAGTGTTCTAAAATCTGAAATATTCAATCCGATAACAATGAAACCTCAAAGGGAAAGACTCAATTCATCACAAGAAGATAGAGAGGGAAGAAACACCATATGATCCAACTATATTAACAAAGCTCACGGTACATCAAGATCGTGCCAAATCAAGAACATGAGAGAGAGAGAGAGAGAGATCAAACACATAGCTACTGGTACATACCCTCAGCCCCGAGGGTGAACTACTCCCTCCTCGTCATGGAGACCATCGGGATGATGAAGATGGCCTCCGGTGATGATTCCCAACTCCGGCAGGGTGCCGGAACGGAGCTCCAGATCGGTTTTCTTTGGTACAGAGGCTTGCGGTGGCGGCGTCAAAGTTCTAGGATTATTTCTTGGGGTTCCTCTATTTATAGGATTTTCAGCGTTGGAATCACGCAAAAAGGAGTTACGAGGGGCCCACAAGGCAACAACACACGCTCCCCAGGCCGCGCCGTGATACCTTGTGACCTCCTCGTGGCTCTTCTGGTCCTTCCACGAAGCTTCGGGGGTCTCTTTTGGTCCATAAAAAATCGTCAAAATTTTTGGGGTCAATCCAAGAAATTTTATTTCTGCACAAAAAACAACACCACAGTAGTTCTGCTGAAAACAACGTCTGTCTAGGTTAGTTCTATTCAAATCATACCAAAACCATATAAAATTGTTATAAACATGGCATGAATACTTCATAAATTATAGATACATTGGAGACGTATCAAGGGCTAATAAAACTGTCACAATAAGTATATGAGTTCTTTATGACTAATGTGAGTTCATGGACTAATACGACACTCCCACCTATCCACATATTGCTAGCCTCTTCGGTACCATGCATTGCCCTTTCTCACCTCGAGAGTCGGTGCAAACTTCGCCGGTGCATCCAAATCCCGTGATATGATATGCTCTATCACACATAAGCCTCATTATATCCTTAATAAAAAAACCACCATACCTACCTATTGTCGGTGTATAAAACATGGGTATTTTATACCCTGACTTATGCACAGACGGTGGCGGCCTCCCTGTCGGCCAAGGCTTGCCAGGATTCGCCAAATAACCAGATCCTAGGCCCAGTTGCAGAAACTACTGGAGAGAAGCTCAAGACGAAGCATCAACAAGCACTCAACCAGCACTGAAGGTGAAAGCATTCCTTGCCGGCAGGGCCAAACCAGCAAGGCGAAGACCCGGCAAGCCCCGCGCCGGCAAGCTTTCACCAGCGTGTTAGTGCTCCACCTCGCGGGCAGCTAGTCGCTAATCGGTGAGGTGTCGACCGCACAGGCTGGTTGGTGAGATTTGTCGGGCACGTGTCAGCACACAGGGAGAAGATTTGCCTTTAATGACACCCGTCCAGGAGGTGTGTCAGAACCATACAAGGTAGCTGGGCGAGCGGTGTAGAAGCCTTGCCGGGGCTACCTCTCCTCATGACACCTACCGGAGCATTTAATGCCTTTGTCCTAGACTGGCAGAGTTAGGTATGATAGCATTGTTTGCTATCTAATCACTATGTAATTACTGTTTTGCCACTGTGGTAACCCCTTAAGCTATAAAAGGAGGACCAGGGCAACAGTTAGGGGGATCCCTTTTCCAAACACCAGCACGTCTCACAAGCGTAGCGGCTCTCTCCGCACCTTGCCGGGGAAAGCGCTCCTTGTACCTGTGCTCTCACACATCCAATACAACAAAGCAGGAGTAGGGTTTTACGCTTCTCAGCGGCCCGAACCTGGGTAAATCCTTTGCGCCCTCCATTGATTCTGCTCTTTGTGCACGTCGATTTCCCCTGCCGAACTATAAAGGGGCGAAATGGCCCCATAGATGGTCGTACCCACGACATCTCTGGCGCGCCAGGTAGGGGGACTCACTTGCGCGAACCTGAATTAGTGGATTGCGCGTCATCTTCATCAACTTCATCATCGTCCTCCTCGTCGTCAATGGCCCCTAAGAAGAAGGGCATCACGATGACGGCCCCTTCGCACGCATCCGCGGGCGGCGCAGGCGGCACTGCCAATGTGGACGGCGCGAACACCGCGGTTGGCACGACCAGCGCAGGCGTCGCGGTCGCCATGCCCACCGCGGTCGGCGCAGGAGACGAGCGCGCTGGAGGCAGTCAATTTCCTCGATCCTCTGGCGAATGAAGCCGAGACAGCGCGGGCGGAGCGGACGGAGGACCTCCTCCTCCTCCTCCTCGCCACGCCGATGAACGCAGCCATCAGAGCGGCAATGCCCGGGCCGGCGCGAGCCAAGATCCCACCGCGGCGGCGTCCAAAGATGCTGCTTCGGGACAGACGCCGCGCCCCTTGCATGACGGGCGCAGTACAGCTCCAAGCGGCATCAACGACTCCGCGCGGTGGCGACCGCATGGCAAGACTCCTGTTGATCAAATCCCAGATCCTCAGGCACCACCTCCGCCACAACAACCCACTGCTAACCATGTGCCACGGCAGCAGGACCGCGATGGCGCTCCTGCTGGCTCTACCAGGTGTAGAGCGACATCGCGCTCTTCGCTTCCGGCCATGCCAGCCACAACAGCAGAAGCAATGGAGCGAGCCCAGATGCTGCTGAAATACCCTCCAGCGGCAGAGAAGATGGATGAGTGGAGAGCCACCATCCAAAGCTTGATTGGGTTTGCCGAGGCCAACAAATTACAGCAAGCAGAGCCCTCACGGCGTCCGCAAACAGCACCAGTAGCTCCAACTGGTGACCGCGTTGTCGGTGTTGCGCTAACGGTGCAATCACCCCAGCGGCAGTAGTCTCAACAGCAGCAACGCCAACAACCGTGACAAGCTCAACGGTCTTTTGAGCCTGACGAGATGTCGATGGCCTCTTCGGATCCACGAGGGTGGCAAGACCAGCGGCAAGTGCTGCGAGATAGGCGGGTAGAAGACGCCCGCACCACCATTGAACGGCGCCGGGAGGCGCGCCGTCAATCCAACGCGCGTAATGGCCCCATCGTTGATGAGTCTGCGCCAGGGGTTGGCGGATATCTACCTTATGAGGCCGGATGTCCTGCCTTCACCCGTGAGCTGCGGCAAGTCCGATGGCCATCCGTCCGGGCCTTCAAGCGAGAAGTACCAGAAAAGTACGACAGCAAGCTGAACCCGGCAGAATTTCTGGGCATCTACACGATTGCCGTGCAAGCTGCCGGAGGAAGAGATGAGAAAATCCTCGCCAACTACTTTCCGTTGGTGCTAAAGCCCAACGTGAGATCTTGGCTGATGAACTTGCCGGAGAACTCCATTTCTTCGTGGGCAGATCTCTGTAATGAGTTTGTTGGTGCCTTTACCGGAGGCCACAAGGCCCCTGGGCAGCCCAGCGACCTGCAAGTGATTCCGCAAAGAGATGGAGAAACTTTACGCAAGTACATCCAGAGGTTCAGCTGCATGCACCGTAAAATTGCAGATGTGCACCCCGCAGCAGTCATTGCTGCCTTTCACACGAATGTGCGCAATCGGAGGATGCGGGAGAAGATGAACGTCAAGCTACCCAAAACCGTCAACGAGCTCTATACGTTGGCGGATAAATGCGCGCGCACTGAGGAAGGAAGAAGGCTTCCCGGGGAAGACGCTGGCGCCGAGGTAGATTCCGAGGACGATGATGCTGCCACCCCGAGGAAGAAGGGCCGAAAGCGCAAAGGCAAAACTGTTATGGCCGTTGAGGGCTCCGGCAACTCTGAGTCCGCCAAGAAAGCTAAGACTGAGAGCTCCGGTAAGGAGGCAGCTATATGTGCCGCTTTCCAGGAGGCGGTGGCAAACGAGAAGGCTGGCAAATCTGATGGGCCGTACTGCAAGATTCATCGCACCAAGGGCCATGACCTCCAAGAGTGCCGACAAGTCGAGCACCTTGTTGAGAAGCAAAAGGCTGAATATGAAAAACGTGACAAATAGAAGGGTCAAGATGGTGCCGGTGGATCCGGCAAAAAGGGCCGTGGTGGTCGAGGAGGCCGTCGCGGCAAGGCCAAGCAGCAGAAAGAAAAACCTGCTAGAGGCCGCGAAAAGAAAGGGGAAGATGATGGAAGTGAAGAGGAAGAGGACGACAGAGAGTCCAGTGAATAGGAATTCCAGAAGGCAACTGATGCATGTGTGTTGACGGAGGAGCATCTTTGCATTCCTCTCACTACCAACTTAAGCAGTTGGCACGTGAAGCCAATGCGGCAGAACCGGCAATGGGCTCTCAAAAGCCACTCAAATGGTCACACACGCCTATCATTTTCGATGCTAAGGATCACCCTGATCGCACAACCGCGGTCGGATGTTTGCCGTTGTTGGTTTCACCAACAATTCGCAACCTCCAGGTCACGAAAATGTTAGTTGACGGTGGGGCCGGCCTGAACTTGATTTCTCCATAGGTAATCAAGAGGCTGCAGATTCCCAACGGGGAGCTCGAGAAGACAGGCACTTTTCAAGGAGTAAACCCGGGGAGAAGCCAGCCCAAGGGAAAGAACACATTGCCGGTAACATTTGGCGGGGAATTGAACTACAGAACAGAAAAGATTGTGTTTGACATTGTCAAAATCCCCTTGCCGTATAATGGGATTCTTGGCCGCCCAGCCTTGGCAAAATTCATGGCGGCGTCTCACTATGCTTACAACACGTTGAAAATGCCAGGGCCGATGGGTGTCATTTCCATCAACTCCGACAAGAAAGATGCAGTCATTTGCGTCAATAAGATGTACAGAGATGCGGTTGCAGCGGTGGCCGCCAAGACGCCAGCTCCCGCCAAGAAGAAGGAAAGCAAGAAGTCCGGCAAGACCTCTAGCAAGGATTTCGGGAAGCACACCTCTTTGGAGTGTTGCGCGCCTGTTGAAGACTTGCCGGAGTGCTCTGCCGGTAAGAAATCCAAGGCTACTTCACCGGCGACCAAAAAGGTGCCGGCGAGGGAGGACGGCACTGATGGTACCTTCACCATCAGTGCCACCCTTGACAGCAAATAGGAAAGCGCGCTCATTGCCTTCCTGCGGGCGAATGTCGATGTGTTTGCATGGCGACCATCTGACATCCCCGGTGTTCCCAGGGAGGTAATTGAGCACCACCTTGCTGTCTGTCCCCACGCTCGGCCCGTCAAGCAAAAAGTCTGGAAGCAAGCGTTGGAGCGGCAACAGTTCATTGTCGAGGAAATCAAGAAACTTGACGCAGCAGGCTTGGTTAGAGGTGTACTACATCCAACTTGGTTGGCAAATCCAGTTGTGGTGCGCAAAGCAAATGGGAAGTGGAGACTTTGTATTGACTACACTGATATCAACAAAGCATGTCCAAAAGACCCTTTCCCCTTGTCGCGCATTGATCAAATTGTAGACTCTACTTTCGGCTGTGACTTACTCTCCTTCCTTGATGCATATTCTGGGTACCACCAGATATTCATGGCCAAGGAGGATGAGGAGAAAACCGCGTTCATTACTCCATGTTGCACATACTGCTTCGTGCGTATGCCTTTCGGGTTAAAGAGTGCTGGTTCAACATTCGCAAGAGCAGTTCAGATTGGTCTTGGTCCCCAGCTGCACAGGAATGTGGAAGCATATATGGATGATATAGTGGTCAAAACCAAGGACAAGTCAACCCTCATTCAAGACTTAGAAGAGTATAACGCCCCAGACACACCCGCCGGTGGTCGTTACTCCTGGCGGGATCTAGACTGGCCCCACAGATCAACACTAGTCTTTCCTGCGCACTTTGTCCTCACTCGTGTGCACCCGGGACCAACTAACCGGTCAGTCACCCATCCTGAAATTACTCCAAGCTGAGCACGCTTAACTTGGGAGTTCTTTCCGAATGGGCTCCCGGAAAAGAAGGAATTCCTTATTGATATGAGTAGTCTATCATCCCTATTAAGCCAGGCCATCACATACACCCCCACTCAGAGGAACCGACGTCCTCGTCGGGCCACAGGAGCATTCCCTCTTGGCACATACGTCTGTGCGAGCAGTCCGGCATATGTGCCATGCCGTGTGCCACGATGGGTCACAAACGTCATGCACAACATGACCGCACAGCTGACCCACAAACATCCGTGTAACCATGAGGGTCGGCTCTGATACCAACTTATAACACCCCGGACACACCCGCCGGTGGTCGTTACTCCTGGCGGGATCTAGACTGGCCCCACAGATCAACACTAGTCTTTCCTGCGCACTTTGTCCTCACTCGTGCGCACTCGGGACCAACTTTCCGGTCAGTCACCCATCCTGAAATTACTCCAAGCTGAGCACGCTTAACTTGGGAGTTCTTTCTGAATGGGCTCCCGGAAAAGAAGGAATTCCTTATTGATATGAGTAGTCTATCATCCCTATTAAGCCAGGCCATCACAAAGAGACATTTGCAAACTTGCGCAAGATCAACTTAAAGCTCAGTCCCAAGAAGTGCGTGTTTGGCATTCCATCCGGTAAGCTTCTCGGATTCTTTGTATCTCAGCGTGGAATTGAAGTGAATCCCGACAAGATCAAAGCAATTGAGCAGATTCAAGCACCAAAAGGCGTCAAGGATGTGCGGCGTCTTGCCGGCTGTGTTGCTGCCTTGAGTAGGTTCATTTCAAGATCTGCTGAGCACGCCCTTCCATTTTTCAAGATTTTAAAAAAGGCAGGTCCGATGAAATGGACTCCAGAAGCGGAGGCCGCGCTGCAGGACTTGAAAATATACCTCTCCTCTACGCCAACGCTAGTTGCGCCTAGGCCACAAGAGTCGTTACTGCTATATGTAGCGGCAACAAATCAAGTGGCTAGTGCTGCATTAGTGGCGCAGAGGGAAGTCGATGACGAGGAAGTAACCACGGCAAGACCATCCAGCGACAAACCGGAATCTTCTCCGGCAAGGTCCGGCGCCGACAAGTCAGAAACAGCGCAAGCAAATGAAACTAATCAACAAGTGATGCCAAAGAAGAAGGTGGTGCAGCGGCCCGTATATTTTGTTAGTTCCCTTCTGCAGGGGGCTAGATCAAGATACTCTGGGGTGCAGAAATTGCTTTTCGGCCTTCTGATGGCCTCGAGAAAGCTGCATCACTACTTCCAAGCACACGAGATCACCGTCATCACTCGCTTTCCGTTGCAACGTATTTTGAGAAATCCAGAGGCAACTGGCAGGATAGTGGACTTTGCACTTAAGTTTGAAAGCACTTCAACCATCCAGAGCAGAGCCTTGGCGGAGTTCATTGCAGAATGGACACCAACGCAAGACGAAGAAACTCAAGAAACAGGTCTCCCCGGCAAGGAGACAGCCAAAGAATGGATCATGTACTTTGACGGTGCCTTCTCGCTGCAAGGCGCCGGTGCCGGAGTGCTGCTTGTTGCACCCATTGGAGAGCACCTCAAGTATGTGGTTCAAATGCACTTTCCCAGGGAGCAAGCTACAAACAACACTGCTGAGTACGAAGGACTCCTTGCCGGTCTTAGGATCGTAGTGGACCTTGGGATCAGGAAATTGGTCGTCCGCGGCGACTCGCAGCTTGTTGTGAAACAAGTAAACAAAGATTACCAGAGCCCGTTGATGGAAGCATATGTGGAAGAAGTGAGGAAATTGGAGGAACACTTTGACGGTTTGCAAACAGAGCACATCCCTCGTGCGGAAAACATCATTGCTGATCACCTGTCAAAGTGTGCCGCTCAAAAGCTACCTGTGTAACCAGGAACTTTTGTGCTCCATTTGAATCAACCAACCGTTACTCCATCAACGCAAGCCAGTAAAAGGAGGAAGTTGAACACCGGCAAGCATTTTCCGGCAGAGCTCCCAGGAGCCGCCGGCGAAAAGGTTACCGGGAACAATGACACGGTCATCGGTGAGCAGCAGCTTAGTGCAGAACCTCAGGTTCTTGTCGTAGAGGCAAGCGCTCCCACAGCCGAAGAAATGCCTTTAGTCCTCGTCGTCAAGCCACAGGCTCCGGCATGGGCATAGCAGATAGTTCATTTCCTTCAAACAGGGGAACTTCCCGATGAGCAAGAAGAAGCTGAGAAAGTAGCCCGTCAGTCAAGTATGTATCAGTTTGTGGATAGCATTCTATACAGAAAGCGACCAAACAGTGTGAAATTGAAGTGTATTTGCCGGGAAGATGGACTGAAGCTGTTGGCGGAGATACATGGAGGCATATGTGGCTCTCACATAGGTTCAAGGGCACTTGCCGGCAAAGCTTTCCGGCAAGGCTTCTATTGGCCCACTGCCCTCCAGGATGCAACTGAGCTAGTAACTAAGTGTGAAGCATGCCAGTTCCATTCAAAGAACATACATCAGCCAGCTCAAGCTCTCCAAACAATCCCTCTCTCCTGGCCCTTTTCGGTCTGGGGGCTCGATATCTTGGGCCCCTTCCCCCGTGCTGCCGGGGGCTTTGAGTTCTTGTACGTCGCCATCGACATGTTCACAAAGTGGCCTGAAGTGGAGCCGGTGAGGAAGGTGACAGCGCAATCAGCCGTCAAATTCTTCAAAGGATTAGTTTGCCGTTTCGGGGTTCCTAACAGGATCATCACCAACAACGGCACACAATTCACGAGCCGCACCTTCGTGCAGTATATCCAAGACCTTGGCAGCAAAAATTGTTTTGCATCTGTTGCTCACCCGAGAAGCAACAGCCAAGCGGAAAGGATGAACGCCGAAGTGCTGCGTGGCCTCAAGACAAGAACCTTTGACAGGCTGCGCAAATGTGAAAGGTGCTGGATTGATGAGTTATCCGTGGTTCTTTGGTCACTCAGGACGACACCAAATCGAGCTACTGGCCAAACACCCTTCTCCCTAATCTATGGTGCAGAAGCGGTGCTCCCCACGAAACTCATATACGGGTCACCTCGAGTGCTCGCTTACTACGAAGCTGAGCAAGAGCAGCTGCAGCAAGACGACACAACGCTCCTTGAGGAGGATCGTCTTCGCGCGGCTGTGCGAGCTGCACGCTACCAGCAAGCCTTGCGCCGCTATCATAGCCGCAAAGTGCACGCCCGAAGCCTTGAGGAAGGCGACCTTGTTCTTCGGCGCGTTCAGTCCGCCAAGAAATCAAACAAGTTGACGCCGAAGTGGGAAGGCCCTTATCGGGTAGTACGAGTCACCAGACCTGGCGCAGTCCATCTAGAGACCGAAGATGGCACCCCAGTGCAGAACTCATGGAATATTGAGCATCTTGGCAGTTCTACCCATAAGGTGCGGTTGCCGGGCCCCCCGGCAACCCCTCTTGTACAAGCTTTGTCGGCAAGACTTGTAACCCTTTGTACAAAGCCAGGCGCAGATCCTGTGCATAATAAAGCTAAGTGTTTCGCAACTCTTCATACATATTCATTTACATATGGATGCATACGGTGTTGTGATTTACACTTTAGTTTGTATGGAATGGCTAATGAACCGTCAAGGTTCCCAAACCACTCTTTTCTCTTCTTTCTTTTTCTTAAAAGGATAGAAGGGTCCCTCGCGTGCAATTTTCCTGGGGGGAGTGGAGATGGGGTAACATTTCAATGACGTTCAAGTGATTATTTCATACGACGAGGAAAACAACGCAAGAAAAAGCTAAGTTGAAAAACTTTGAAACTTTTTCCTTGTTATATTTGCGATTTCCCTTGAACGATTCTGCGTTTGTATGAGAAACCTGCACGCGAAGGAACCTTGTCGCGATTGGTCCGCGCTCTAGTTTACCTCGAGTCCGCTCGGCAAGCTTAGCAGCTGCATTCTGGCCCGGCAAGGTTACCTTGCCGGCTGCGGCACTTCCAGCAGGCTGCTAAGGACCTGTTCCTCGAAGCGCTCGCGGCAAGTGTGCTCACCGGCAAGTTTCCGAACAGCGTAGGGAGAGCAATCATACAAAGGCAAAATAAAACAAGGGGAACGACACACAGTCATTCAGCAGCACAAGTTATATTACATCACAGAAGCAGTGCAGATCTAACATAAGACCAACTGTATCTTTTACATGGCAGCACAGTGATGAATATAATGACGAGCTTAGTCCCGACGATCCCCCTGGACCCTGGGAATTTGAAGAACCTTGTCGGCGAGAGGAGCAGCGATTTTGTCAGCAGCAGTGATGTCGGTGTTCGCCGACAGCCTCCTAAAGACCCTGGAAAGAGCAAGGCTGGGATTGCGATGTGCAATTTTGAGCAGCACCCTGTATACAATTTCACGTGCAAACTTCCGGGATTCATCAGCAAATGAAGCAGACCTGTCCTCATGATACGTCTTCAAGGCATCGATAAGGCCCTTTAAGAACTTGGTCAGTCTGACGCTGGTGGCCTCCTTGTCGTTGACAGTGAAACCCCAGCTCTTCATGTCCATCACGGCGATTTGGGAGCTGATGCGCTCAGCAGCGTTGACAAGCCTACCAGTCCAGAGGGAGAGGTTCTCGTGCAATTGGGCGTAGTTGTTCTTAGCCTCCTTCTTCAAGGCCTCTTCCTTCTCCAGCTTCTCCGTCAAGACCCTCTCCCTCTCCTTGGCGGATTCTAGAGCTGTTACCAAGGTGGCCAGTTGGGATTTTAGATCTCCGATTGTCTTGGCGGCGTCATCAAGATCTTGGTTCTTGGACGACAGCTGCGTTTGCAAGTCCCCTAGAGTGCGGGCTGCCTTCAGCGCTTCATCCTTGAGAGCCTTGATTTCTTTGCCATTACCGGCAAGTTCTTCTTTTAATCTGGCCATTTGGGACTCTAGTTCTGTCTTGGCGGAGGCGGCAGCAGCAGCCTTATCAGTAGCCTCCTTAAGTTTGGCAGCATTCTCCAAGGCCTGGGCTTCAATGGATTTCTTGTGCCCGTCCTCCAGCTCTTGAGTCCGCTGCTTAAGGAGCGTTTCAATCTCCTCATCCTTGCCACGGAGAGTGGCAGCAAGGGCTCCTTCTCGTGCGGCAAGGTCTTTCTCCTTGGTGTTGAGCAGCGCCTCACGCTCCGCCAACTTGCCGTCGTGGATTGCCGCTTCATCCTTGGCGGCATTAAGCTTTTCCTCCTGCCTTACAAGGTTGCGGGCCTGCTTATTATACCATGTGCGCAGTTCGTCCGCTTTCTTCTTTAGTTTCTGCTCAACCAAATCCGCGGCTTTGCGCTCTTCCTGGACTCTGTCCCATCTTTTGCTGTACCTCTCTTGGACGCCCTTGAACCCGACGGCCATGATCTCCATGAAAGCAAGATCTTCGGCGCTGTCAGTTGCATCAGTGGCCTCGCTGGTTCTCTGGGTCAAGGGGAGCAGAATCTGGGCTATCTCTTCATCAAAGTTTGGCCCCACAGTGCCAGATGAGCTGGGGGCTCCAGGTTCACGCTGAGAAGTGACCAGCGCCAAGCTGCTTGACGGGATCTGCAAGGTAGACGCTGCTGGTTGGTTGACGGGGTTCGGCGTGTCAATATTGACTAGCGCTTTATCCACGTCCGTCCTGGCGGGGTCGAGCGTGTTGCCGGAGGACCTCTCGGATTCTTCGGGGAGTACTCTGATCTCCTCGGCAACTTGCACGAGACCCTCTTCGGCGGCAATCTTGGTGGCTTCATCGGCGGCATCCTTTGCGATATTGGCCACCTCCACGAGGACTTCACCTTCTTTGGGGGAGGCTGGAGCTATGGGTTGGAGCAAGAACAAGGGCGGAATAAGATTCAAAATCACAAGTCACGTTCAAGAAAACAAAAAAGAAATTTTCCGTGAGAGATGTTTAAAGACAAGAGGGTTACCTATTGGTGTTTGCTGAGGAAGGGCATCTCCTTCCCCGGCAACTCACGTTGCCAGCACACGGTCATCAGCAGCCCCGCTTGTCGGGGCGGCCTCCGTGCGGGCAGGCTCATCGGTGGAGGCCCTTGTCGGAGAAATGCTCTCTGGAACGATGGTTGACGGGGGAGCTACAGCGGGGTCCGCCTCTTGGCATTCTTCTTCTTGGCGGGCCTCCCCTGCCTCTTTGTCGGGCTCAGAAGAAGGAAATTCGGCGCTGGCGCCAGTAGGCGGGATCTGCACCACATCCTCGTGCAGGGGGCCGGGCTGGGGGCTGACGACGATGGTTTCGGCCGTCCCGACCGCCTGCCCAGCACTTGCCAAGGGATCCTGTTCTATTGCAGGCCTGGCCCGCTTCGTCCGGTGCACGAGTGGCTCTAGGTCTCTGTCAAGACAGGGGAATCAAGTCAAAATAGCAATCGAATGAAATCAAGACTTGATGAAGATAAGTTAGATCACTTACTCCTCCTCCTCCTCCTCAGACTCACCAAGGACGTCAAAATCATACATCACTGGCAGAGGCGATTCTCTGGCCATCTTAAGTGCCGGGGGAGGTGAACCCGTCGGCTGAGAAGATTCGACTTCCTCGACAACCTCTTGCCGAGGGGATGGAGGCTGAGTTCGGGGACGCCGGGTTGATTGCCGGCGTACTTCTTCTTAGCGGCCGGTCTTCATGGTCGTCTTCTTCACCATAGGGCCAGCTCCTGGCGAAGAAGCACGCACCGGCTCTTGGCTGACCGCCCTCCGAAGACGGCACCTCCTCTTCGGGGCTCGAGGGCCTTCTTCTTCTTCGGGCTCTCCGGCAGCCTCAGTCCCGGCACTCAGTCCCGGCAACCTCAGCCTCAGCAGTCTCATCCCCGATAGGCTCCTCTTGTTGCTCTTCGGCAACTTCTTCTTCGGAATGCTCTTCGTCATCATCCTCAGCTGCCGCGGCACCAGAGCCGCTTGCCGCATTGATCCTCGCGATCTCTGCGGCCTTGCTGGCGATGTACACCAGTTCTTCATCCTTGGTGGCCCGGATAAGATCCGTTTCCTTCCGGGAGGCTTTCTCCGTAAGGTTGGAGGCCCAATCCATCTCATTCACCAAGGTGGGCATGGGCCAGTCAGCTTTGACTCCGTGGGCATCACAGTCCGGCATCATCGACAGGATGGAGTCCTTGGCGGAGTTGATGTGCAACGGGATAATTCCATCCGGGAAATGGAACACACCAGTTTTCTAGAACAACTGTTCACAGAGGCAGGCATGCTCCATGACCGTCAAGTTGTTGCCGGTCCCAGGATACAATCTCATAATGTCAGCGGCGTTCTGGTATTGCCAAGTGAATCTTTCTCTCTTCTGCAGCGGCGCGATGCGTCGCCAGAGGAAATCGGCGCCAACCATTTCTATGGTTAGCTTGGCGGCCTTGAGGCGGGCGATTCTGTTCAGTGTCGGGCGAAGTTTCGCATCGGTGGCGCCAAAACTGCTCCAATTCTTGCCGCGCTGGACTCTCACTGTGCGCGGTATGCAGAACTGAGGAAAATCATTTTCCTGGATCCAGCACCACTCTGCCCTCCACTCGTCCCACTTGAGGTGCAGTTGCCCAGGAAGGTATTGGCCCTTGGTTTTAGTCCTGGGGATCCACGTCAGGCTGCCGGAGAGCGATTTGTCCTCGATGCGGGGGACGAAGAAGTGGTGGAACAGATCCACATTGGGGGCAACTCCGATGAAGTTCTCGCACAGATGAGCAAAAACTGCCATGCAAGTCATCGCGTTTAGAGCAAAGTCCAGCAATCTGAACCCGTAGCTGAACATCATCGCGCTGAAGAAATCTGAGAATGGGGGAACCAGACCGCAAAAAAAATAGGCGCAGAAGAATGGATATGAATCTACGGGATCCTTGTCACCTTCAGGAAACACCATTGGGGCCTCGTGATCCTTGGTGTCCCTTCTCCACATGTACGCGTACCTCCTGATCAACTCGTTGCCGTCCAAGGATCACGGCGAGAAGATCACATTTTCCCTCCGCTGCTTCTCCAGGTCTTCCAACGCCTTCTTCTTCTCCTCCGCCTTGGGGTCGAGCGGCTTGGCAGGCTTCTTCCCCGCTGCGTCGGCTCTCTTGGGCGCCATCGGAGCTCAGGGAGGAGGAAAGAAGTTGAGCTTGGAATGCGAGTCGGCGGTGGCGGCGGCGGCGGAAGCGGTTCTGGCGAGAGGAAGAAGATGAAGCAGGGGAAAGGCAGGGGCGAATGAGCAGCGCCTCCTCGCGGTTGCCTTTTTATGGGGAAGGCGCGAGGGGGCTGGCTCTTCACTGTTTACCCCCCCGCGGCGCTTTTTACAGGCGCACTATCGCGAAATAACCGCAACAGTCCATGTTCCCACACCCCGCATTTAATGCGTGGATTGGACGTGCGTCAGGATAACCATCTTGACAAAAATTACAGCGGTAGTTTTCCCGCCGCGTGTCTGTGCATTGTTAGGGCCTAGCCCAACGACGCTTCGGACGCGCGTATGGCCCAGGCCTGGGGGCTCCTGTCGGTGCATAAAACATGGGTATTTTATACCCTGACTTATGCACAGACGGTGGCGGCCTCCCTGCCGGCCAAGGCTTGCCGGGATTCGCCAAATAACCAGATCCTAGGCCCAGTTGCAGAAACTACTGGAGCGAAGCTCAAGACGAAGCATCAACAAGCACTGAAGGTGAAAATATTCCTTGCCGGCAGGGCCGAACCGGCAAGGCGAAGACCCGGCAAGCCCCGCGCCGGCAAGCTTTCACCAGCGCTTCAGCACTCCACCTCACCGGGCAGCTAGTCGCTAATCGGTGAGGTGTCGACTGTAGGGGAACGCAGCAGAAAACAAAAATTTTCCGACCGACGCACCTGCCCAGGATCACTATGGAGACTGCATACAAGGTTTGATCTTTTCGTTACCAACTCGTAGCGCAGCGGAAGTAGAGTCAATGACGATCGGCGGTGCAGATCCCCGCAGCTAGGATTTTACAACCTCCCAACCACGAGGATGTACTCCCTCGTCAGCTCACCGGACGGATCTCCGGGCAGCCCTTCGGGAGGCCTCGGGACAGTCCCTCGAATAGTCTCACCGGACGGATCCTCGAAACTCGGACGGTCACTCGGACAGCCCTTCGGGAGGACCCCCGAAACTCAGACAGTAACTCGGACAGCCCTTCGGGAGGCACTCTTGAACTAAGACCGAAAATACGATCTCTCTACAGAGTTGCACACATACGGTGTCATCTATCCGGCAGGGCTTCGCCGTCCAGAACTAGTTCCCACCGGAACCCAGACAGCCTTTCGGCTCTACGAAACTATTTCGCGGGGAGGGAGAGAAGAAGGCCAGACGAGCATGGCATTTGTATGTGAGCAAGGGATGAGTGTGGAGAGCTCCTCTCCACCTCCTTTTATAGGAAAACCAAGGGGTAGGATGGGCACTTACAAAAAACCCAAAATGCCCATGAAAGAAGACTTCCACAAGGGCATAAAGGAGAAGTAATGGACCAAGTGGGGCTCCATGGAGGAGCCCACATGTGGCCAGCCAACTCTCCTTGGGGGCCCCCCAAGGGGGGTTTCTTAGCCCCCAAGCCTTCTAGAAGCCTTTTGGAAAAATATCCCAAAAGGTGACTTTCCATAAAGTAAACAAAAAAGCACTTTCACAATTCACGAAGACATTTTTCTATGTCCGATAAATCCCAAATTATTTCTGTGTGCCTAGAACAATTCTAGTACCCACTAAAACAATTTTGAACGCATTCCGAAACAATTTCGGAACAATGTTTTTCTTCAGCGAAAAGCAACCAAATCGGTTCCGGCAGCTCCGGAACATTCCGGTTTTTATCCCGAAAACTTCCCAGAAGTTTCCAGAACACTTCTGGCATCCTCCAAGAATTTCCAGGCGTGTGCCAAAACCAATTTGACTTAATGGTATCCCCTGAAACAACTTTTCAGTTTTACCGAAACTATTCCGGCGTCCTCTCCGGAACGTTTCCGTTTCGTCCGAAACTTTTTCGGTGATTTTCCCTCAGACTCCTTGTCTAGTATTCAGCAGATAGATGACCCTTAAGCATGTGACCCTATAGGTTCGGTGAAGTATAGACATGACCCGGAACACTTTTCGATCAATGATCAACATCGGAGCCGTGGACACCCATATTGACCCCTATACCCACACGAATGAATATTCGAGTGAACCTCCAGTTGCCGTGTGCTATCCCTGTTGCTTCTCGATATGTTACAAATACCCGAGGTGAGAAACATCGGCATCCCCGTGGATCAACACTTGTCCACAATGCCAGTTACCTCGTTACCGGTTTTGTTCTCATTTCTCGTTTCCGTGTTCCGGCATCCCTGTGATCAAATCACAATGTGTCTGGCCAGACGATGGTGGATACCGTAACACCGAGAGGGCCCAGAGATATCTCTCCATCGTCGGAGGAGCAAATCCCAATCTTGAGCTATCAAGTTACATGACATACTTTTCCATGAACCCGTAAGCCGCCGTAATAGCTACCCATTTACGGATGACGTTTAACAAACCCCAAAGTTCATGAAGCAAGCATGAAGAAACACGATACTCTCATGGTCTAAAGAATTATGCAAACGTAAACCATCTCTGTGTTATTAACCATTAACTTGTGACGAATGAATCTCATAGAATAACATCAATCGGGTCGATTCAACAAAAGTGTTCTCCTAACATTGTGCCCTCAAAGTTGCCGGCATAGTCATGCCCATGACCAGGAAAACAGAACCATCATGCAACACTTGAGCTAGTCTTAGAGGCCAGACTAGGAATACATTTTACCGTTTATTATTCCACACGTGCATATGAGTCTTCCTTCGAGCCTCGTGGTTATTGCAGACTCGAGAACCATAGCAGTTATAGCACGGAATATAAACATAATCATGAACATGGAGATAAACAATAACATTTATTATTGCCTCTAGGGCATATCTCCTACATCGACCGTGCAGGCTGGTTGGTGATATTTGTCGGGCACGTGTCAGCACGCAGGGAGAAGATTTGCGTTTAATGACACCCGTCTAGGAGGCGTGTCAGAACCATACAAGGTAGCTGGGCGAGCGGTGCAGAAGCCTTGCCGGGGCTACCTCTCCTCATGACACCTAACAGAGCATTTAATGCCTTTGTCCTAGACTGGCAGAGTTAGGTATGATAGCACTGTTTGCTATCTAATCACTATGTAATTACTATTTTGCCACTATGGTAACCCCTTAAGCTATAAAAGGAGGGCCAGGGCAACAGTTAGGGGGATCCCTTTTCCAAACACCAGCACGTCTCACAAGCGTAGCGGCTCTCTCTGCACCTTGCCGGGGAAAGCGCTCCTTGTACCTGTGCTCTCACACATCCAATACAACAAAGCATGAGTAGGGTTTTGCGCTTCTCAGTGGCCCGAACCTGGGTAAATCCTTTGCGCCCTCCATTGATTCTGCTCTTTGTGCACGTCGATCTCCCCTGCCGAACCATAAAGGGGCGAAATGGCCCCATAGATGGTCGTACCCATGACACCTATCATGGCATTTCCATAGCCATTCTGAGATATATTGCCATGCAACTTCCACGGTTACTAGTCTCATGACTTGTGTGTTCATCATCATATTGCTTTGCATGATCATATAGAGCTGGCATGATATTTGTGGCAAAGCCACCGTTCATCATTGTTATACATGTTACGCTTGATCATTGCACATCCTGGTACACTGCCAGAGGCATTCATATAGAGTCATATTGTTTCAGTTTATCGAGTTGTAAGTAAATAAAACTTTGATGATCACCATTATTAGAGCATTGTTCCAGTGAGGTAAAGAATGATGGAGAGTGATGAGTCCTCCATAAAGTGGGGATGAGGTTCATGATATTGTTCTATAAAAAAAGAAAAAAAGGAAAAAAATAAAAATGAGAGAAAAAGAGAGAAGGGGCAATGCTACTATCCTTTTACCACACTTGTGCGTCAAAGTAGCACCATGTTCTTCATATAGACAGTCTCCATGATTTGTCACTTTCATATACTAGTGGTAATTTTTTTCATTATAGAACTTGGCTTGTATATTCCGATGACGTGCTTCGTCAAATGCCCGAGGTCTTCATGAGCAAGCAAGTTGGAAGCACACCCACTTAGTTTCAGTTGAGAGCTTTCATACACTTATAGCTCTAGTGCATCCGTTGCATGGAAAACCCTACTCCTCGAATTTATATTGATTGAAAGGCCTTGCTACTTGTGAGCTGCGTTGGTAATTCCCTGAAGAGGAAGGGAGATGCAGTACAGTAGAGATAAGTATTTCCCTCAGTTATGAAACCAAGGTTATCAATCCAGTAGGAGAATCACGCAACACCTCGTTGGCAGCACCTGCACACAAAACAACAAACCCTTGCACCCAACACAAACAAGGGGTTGTCAATCCCTCGGCGGTTAATTGCAAGATTAAATTGTATGTGATAGATAGATAGATTAAACAAAAATAAAAAATAAAATAAATAAAGAAAAAGTGCAGCAAGGTATTTTAGGGTTTTTAATATATGATTTAGATAGACCCGGGGGCCATAGTTTTCACTAGAGGCTTCTCTCAAGAAAATAGCATACGGTGGGTAAATAAATTATTGTTGGGCAATTGATAGAAAAGCAAATAATCATGACGATATCCAAGGCAATGATCATGTATATAGGCATCACGTCCGAGACAAGTAGACCGACTCCTGCCTGCATCTACTACTATTACTCCACACATCGACCGCTATCCAGCAAATAATCATGACGATATCCAAGGCAAAGAACGGAGTAACGCCTTAAGCAAGATGACATGATGTAGACAAAGTAAACTAACGCATGAATAAACCCCATCTTTTTACCCTTAATAGCAATGATACATACGTGTCATGTCCCTTTCTGTCACTGGGATTGAGCACCGCAAGATCGAACCCATTACAAAGCACCTCTTCCCATGGTAAGATAAATCAATCTAGTTGGCCAAACCAAATCAATAGATCGGAGAAGAAATATGAAGCTATAATAATCATGCATAAAAGAGTTTCGAGAAAACTCAAATAATATTCATGGATAATCTGATCATAAACTCACAATTCATCGGATCCCAACAAACACACCGCAAAAAGTGATTACATCGGATAGAACTCCAAGAACATCGAGGAGAACATTGTATTGACGATCAAAAAGAGAGAAGAAGCCATCTAGCTACTAACTATGGACCCGAAGGTCTGTGGTAAACTACTCACGCATCATCGGAAGGGCAGCAAGGTTGATGTAGAGCCCCTCCATGATCGATTCCCCCTCTGGCGGAGCACCGGAAAAGGCCTCCAGATGGGATCTCTCGAGAACAGAAACTTGCGGCAGCGGAAAAAGTATTTCGTGGACTCCTGTGTTGGTTTCCCGATTTTAGAGAATTTATAGTGGTGGAATTAGGTCAAACGAAGCTGTGTGGGCCCCACAAGCCACCAGGGCGCGCCACCCCCCTGGGGCGCTCCCTGGTGCCTTGTGGGCCACTGCTTCATCTTCTGGCCCTCTTGTCGGTACCAAAACCGGCAGATCTCGGGTAGGGGATCCGAACTGTGGGTCTAGGAATCAATGATTAACAAGGAACGTAGAGACAGCGATTTACCCAGGTTCGGGCCCTCTTGAAGAGGTAAAACCCTACGTCCTGCTGGATTGTATTGATGTGATTGTATGCAGGTTACAGAGTTGATCTACCTCGAGATCGGATGGGCTAAACCCTAGATGTTTATGATGGTTCTATGCCTCTACGGACTAAACCCTCTGGCTTATATAGACACCAGAGGGACCTAGGGTTACATATGGTCGGTTGCCATCAGGGGATAAACATGCCGGTTACACTAATTATTCCTTGGAGGAGACACCAAGTCTTCGGAGGTTTCCTTCTGGTGCACGGGGTCGCCTACCATCCGGTCTTCTTGACGAGCAAAGATCGGCCCATTAGTCCGGCCTATTAGAGATAGGCTGGCAGCCCGAGTACCCCATAGTCCAGGACACCCTCACCTCTCCCGAAGCTTCCAGTACTTGTTATGTCCAGAAAAAAATCTCCAAAAAGTTTCGTGGCATTTGGACTTCGTTTGGTACTGATATTCTGGAAAACCAAAAACAGGCAAAAAACAGCAACTGGCACTGGGCACTAAGTTAATAGGTTAGTCCCAAAAAATGATATATAATTGCTGTAAATGTATATAAAAACATCCAAGATTGATAATATAATAGCATGGAACAATCAAAAAATATAGATATGTTGGAGACGTATCAGCATCCCCAAGCTTAATTCCTGCTCGTCCTCGAGTAGGTAAATGATAAAAACAGAATTTTTGATGTAGAATGCTACCTATCATATTCATCATATATTCTTTTCTTTTATAGCATGGGCATTTGGACTTGAATGATTCAAAGCAATAGTCTATAGTTTGACATGAACATATAAATACTCAAACATGCTAACAAGCAACCATGTCTTTCAAAATATCAACGCTAAAGAAAGTTATCCCTAGCCCATTATGCTCAATCATTGATCCATTCATGAAACACACTCAATATTAGCTACATACAATGCACAAGTATGACAATAGTGCTCTCTAGTTGGTGCTTTATAAGAGAAGATGGAGACTCAAATAAAAATAAAAATTGCATAAAAGTAAATAGATAGGCCCTTCGCAGAGGGAAGCAGAGATTTGCTAATGTGCCAGAGCTCAAAGCTTAAATTAGAGAGATAAAATTATTTTGAGAGGCATGCTTTTCCTATCAACGAAAACGACCGAGAATTCCCAATATTTTCCATGCTAGACACATCATAGGCGGTTCCCAAAGAGAAAGTAAAGTTCATTTCCTTTCCAGCATTCTTTCACAATCCATGGCTAGCCGTATCCACGGGTGCCCTCCATACAACCACTTTCCAAGGAATTTTGTTGTTATTAATTTTTGATTCGTTATGGGACCGGGCATCCCTATTACCAGCCACTCTCTCGTGTAATGACAAGTGAATAAACACTCATTGTGAGAATAACACACCTGGCATGGAAAATATTGGCCACCCCCTGCCGCTTCATGAGCTGTGGCACCCCGGCTCAGAGAACTGGTTTACCAGTGTTTCCAGCCCAGAGATCATGTCTTCTGGAAACACACAACAACTTGGAACAGAACAGAACTGAACTTTATTAAAATATCTCGAGTACAAGCTCATAATTTACATCGATAGCGAGGCCAGAAGCACTGCACGTGCTGAGAACAATATCTACATTATTTATGGAACATAGCAGGGCCTCGATACTACTGGGTAGTCTACGGCGTAGCGGAACATAGCGCGGGAAACTCCATCCACAGGGACACTGCTGTGGACACGACCTAGTTAGCGTAGCACGAACCCTCGGAACCTAGCTGGCGCGACGCGGGCGACGAGACGGGAGCTAGCAGGGGGAGTTAAGGTGGCCAGTGGCGGGTAGTGGAGGAAGAAGACGCGCCGCACGCCACAGTGCAGCCACGGGCGGCACAGTGCCCGAGTGCCGTGGCGGCCGTCGAGGGCGATTCCGGCAAGGAGAAGGATCGGGAGAGATCTACGTGGACGGCATCGATGATGTCGGCACTCCCAGACATGATATGGCAGCATGGGGCCTCTGGAATGACCTCGGCCGTCGCCGGCGAGGTGCAGAGCACGCGTACTGGCATGCCAGTACCGTGCACACCACGGGAAGTGATGTCTCGAGGCCGTCCAAGTCCAACGCACCATGTCTGGGGTGTTCTCTTTTGGTCACTTAGTGCCTCTGCATGCTTGGTTTGGCTAGGTTCACTCTGCTGTGAAGTGTAGCTTCAGCTACAGTTTCTGACAGCAAAATTGAGAGGGATCTAGAGAAGACATGAGCTGGGAATGGAGCCAAAGGAGATGTCTGGGAGGATCTATGTTGGAAGGACTCCAATCTGGCCAAGTTTGAAAGGATTTCATCAAGAATTGAATATAGTTCATGTACAAGTGTTGTACTGAACCAGAAACAGAGATGAGCTTGATGCACTCATCTAGTTGATCTGCTGGGGCTGAAATTTGGTGTGGCAGGGTTATATGGTGAGGAGAAGATGCCATAAAAATTTCAGCTCAATTGGATACCTCTAGCTGGTACTTCCTTCAGAGAGGTTCCATCTGAACAGAAACTTGGCAGAATATTGGTGATGAAAATTTGTACTGGACAAGATGTTATTTTTGTATATTGTGGAAAGATAGATTCCCTAATATCTCAGGGAATTTTCTAGGAATTAATTGAGTAGGGAAAGTATGAGCTCCTTCACAAATGGCCAGTACTGTCCAGAGAGCAAATGGAGTTTTCTGGACTAAACTTTGTACTGGACCATGAAATGTTTTTGAAGATTGTGGGAGTAGATGATGACAAGAAGGTCTGGGATTAATTTGGGATTTTTATGATCACCAGAACTATAGGTCGCTTTGTAACCCATAGTGATGACATATTTTCCCAAAGGAAGAAAATGAATAATTGGGTAGGGTAAAGAATTGGAAATTGATCCAGAGGGTGAGTGACAAAGTTTTGGCAAGATGCTGAGGGCTTTGGATCACTGAGAGGAATTCATAAGTCCAAAGTCAACTGAAAAGGTTGCCAAAAACTAGGGTGTCACAAACCTACCCCCCTTAGAATGAATCTCGTCCTCGAGATTCGGTTGCTCAGGGAAGAAGTGTGGATATGCTGATCTCAGAAAATCCTCTCTTTCCCAGGTAGCCTCTTCCTCAGTATGATGATCCCACAATACCTTGTAAAACTTAATTGTCTTACTCCTGGTAGTTCTTTCCATCTCATCCAATATTCTGATAGGTCTTTCCTCATAGGTCAAATCCTTGGTCAGCTCTAGCTCACTCATATCTGCCTGTTTGATCGGAGGTGCAATGCACTTTCTCAATTGTGATATATGAAAGACATCGTGAACGTCAGACAACTCTGGTGGTAACTCTAGCTGATATGCCACTTTGCCTCTTCTAGCCATGACTGGAAAGGGACCGATATATCTCGGTGCAAGCTTTCCTCGGGTGTGAAACCTTTTTATTCCCTTCATGGGGGTAACTCGGAGATAGGCATATTCTTCGGGCTCAAAAGTTACTTCCCGATGCTTCGGGTCATAGTAACTCTTTTGTCGGGACTTGGCTGCTCGAAGACGTTCCTGGATATCCTTGACTTGTTTCTCAGCCTCGAGCATCAAATCTGTGCCGAAGATACGGCTGTCTCCTGTCTGCGACCAATTTAAAGGAGTGCGGCATTTCCGTCCGTACAGAGCTTCAAATGGTGACATCTTGAGACTTGACTGATAGCTGTTATTGTAGGAGAACTCTGCATAAGGTAGGCTATCCTCCCATTTGGGTCCATGGGCGAGAGCACAGGACCGAAGCATATCTTCCACTATCTGATTCACGCGTTCGGTCTGTCCATCTGTCTGTGGGTGATATGCCGTACTAGGCTTTAGCACAGTTCCCAAGGCTTGGTGAAGTGAACAGGGAGCCTCTATCTGACGTGATAGATTTGGGTACTCCATGAAGGCTGACTATCCGGGACATATAGAGCTGTGCGAGCTGATTCACGTTGAAAGTGGTCTTTACCGGAAGGAAGTGAGCCACTTTCGTAAGTATGTCTACGATGACCCAGATAGCATCATGGCCTCTTGTGGACTTGGGTAGTCCGACAATGAAGTCCATGCATATGTCATCCCATTTCCACTGGGGAACTGGTAAAGGTTGCAGTAGCCCAGCGGGTTTCTGATGTTCAGCCTTGACTCTGTTGCAGATGTCACAACATGCGACATAGTATGCTATGTCTCTTCTCATTCCTGGCCACCAAAAGGTTTCTCGCAAGTCCTGGTACATTTTTGTTCCTCCCGGATGGATAGAATATGCAGATTCATGTGCCTCTCTGAGTATTTGCTGTCTCAGGCTGTCTTGATCACGCACGCATATTCGGTTCTCAAACCATACAGTGTCCTGGTCATCGATTCGGAAGGACTTAGCCTTCCCTAGCGGAATGCGCTTTCTGATCTCTTGTATTTCTTGGTCTGATTTCTGAGCTGCCTTAATTTCTTCCATAAGTGTTGGGGTAATTTCCATTGTATCCGGGCTAATTGGGCCGCATAACACCATATTCAGCTTGGCAAACTCTTCTCGCAGCTTCGGATGCATTCCCTCCATTATTGCATTGAGGGTACCTTGCTTTCTGCTGAGGGCATCAGCGACCACATTGGCTTTTCCCGGATGATAATTTATCCCAAGGTCATAATCCTTGACCAATTCAAGCCATCTTCTCTGCCTGAGATTGAGATCAGGCTGAGTGAAAATATACTTAAGACTCTTGTGGTCCGTGTATATTTCACATCGCTGCCCAATGAGATAATGCCTCCAAATCTTCAATGCATGAATCACGGCTGCCAGTTCCAAATCATGAGTGGGATAATTCTCTTCATGAGGTCATAGCTGTCTGGATGCATAGGCTACAACCTTCCCCTCTTGCATTAGAACACAGCCGATTCCACGCCTGGAAGCATCACAATATATGTCGAAGCTCTTGTGGATATCTGGAAGAACTAAGACAGGGGCGGTGGTTAGCCTCGTCTTTAGTTCCATGAAATTGCTGTCACATTCTTCTGTCCAGGCAAATTTGTGGTTCTTCTTTAGTAGCTCTGTCAATGGCTTGGCTATTTTTGAGAAGCCTTCGATGAAGCGACGGTAGTAGCCTGCCAATCCCAGAAAGCTACGGACTTCCGTTACCGTGGCTGGGGTTTTCCAGTTTAATACAGCAGTCACTTTGCTGGGGTCGACAGCCACACCTTGTTCTGACAGAATATGTCCCAGAAATCCCACCTCTCTTAGCCAAAATTCACATTTACTGAATTTGGCATACAAGCGATGGGTCCTTAATCTTTCCAGGACAGTACGGAGGTGTTGGGTGTGCTCCTCTTCATCTCTGGAGTAGATGAGAATATCATCAATGAATACTACCACAAATTTGTCCAGAAAGTCCATAAAGACTTTATTCATCATGCTCATGAAATATGCTGGAGCATTTGTCAGCCCGAATGACATGACTGTAAACTCATACAGACCATATCTGGTAGTAAAGGCTGTCTTGGGGATATCCTCTTTTCTGATTTTTAGCTGATGATACCCCGTTCGGAGGTCAATCTTGGAGAATACCCGAGCTCCGTTCAACTGGTCAAACAGATCATCAATGCGGGGGAGCGGATATTTATTTTTGATGGTGACCTCATTCAATTGGCGATAGTCTATGCACATTCGTAGGCTGCCATCCTTTTTCTTGACAAACAACACAGGTGATCCCCACGGTGAAGTGCTTGGACGAATATACCCTTTCTGCAATAATTCATCCAACTGTTTCTTCAATTCCACCAGCTCTGGGGAAGGCATGCGGTAGTACGTCTTGTATATTGGAGCAGTTCCGGGAACAACCTCAATAGCAAATTCTAGTTCCCGATCAGGTGGCATTCCCGGTATCTCTTCTGGAAATACGTCCGGAAATTCACTGACTACCGGAATCAGACTTATGTCTGTAGCTGTGGCTTTGAATGCCATCCCCTTCTTTGACATCACTCTGCTAGCAGTGAATTGCACTGTTTGGCCTGCCGGGTTAACCAGTGTCACTTTCCTGGTGGCACAGTTGATACACACCTGGTGTGGTACCAACCAATCCATTCCCAGTATTATATCCAGTCCCGGGGATTCAATGGCAACAAGAGTAGCTGGAAACTTTACATCGTGTATCAAGATTTCCAGATTCTTGTATATCACATTTGTTCTGAGCATGGAGCCAGGGGATTGTACCACCATGATTTTGTCCAAAAGGGAAGGAGAAAATTTGTGCAAGGTGGCAAAACTCCGCGAAATAAACGAATGAGAAGCCCCAGAGTCAAATAAAATTATTGCAGGTATGTTGTTAACAGAAAACATACCAAGGACCACATCTGGTGCTTCGCGGGCTTCCTCAGCGGAGATATGATGGACTTGGCCGCGATAGAGTTTGGATTGGGGCGGCGTCCAACACTGTTGACTTGTGGCTTGAAGTCGGATGGTGGCTTCCCATTTCTTGCGGGGCATTGCTTGGAGTAGTGCCCGCTCTGGCCGCAAGTAAAGCATGTGTTGTTGCGGCGGCAGTCCTCCAGCACTGGCTGTTTGCCGAAGGTCTTATCCTGGCTGACAAGCTTATTGTTATTGTTGCCATTGTTCCAGGCAGGCTTGTATTTAGAGGAACTTGGTTGCCAGATACGCGGCTTCTGCACAAACTGCTCACGGTTGTCCTTCTTGGGTTCAAACTTCCGCTTGTGATCATTATATCCTGACTTAAGCTCTCGTTCAGCTATGAAGGCCTTGTTCACCAAAGTCTGGAAGTCAGGAAAGTCCAGCATACAGAGCTGATAGCGGAGGGTATGATTCAGCCCTCCGAGGAATCGGTCAATCTTCCTTTCTTCGGTGGACACATCATGGGTAGAGTACCGTGCCAGATTATTGAACTTGTTCAGATATTCACCCACTGACATATTCCCTTGAGTAAGAGCAAGAAATTCCCTCTGTTTCACCTTCATTATGCCAGTAGGAATATGATACTTGCGAAATACCTCCTTGAACTTCTCCCACGAAATATCTTCTCCGGAAGGCCATAACATTTTTGTATTGTCCCACCATATGGCTGCTGGTCCTCCCAGGTAGTGTGTAACAAAAGGAACCTTGTCTGACTCATCACAGCGGGCTATGTCCAACTTCTTTTCCATGGTCCTCAGCCAGTCATCCGCTTCTATCGGATCCGCAGCTTGACTAAAACTGGGTGGCTTTGTCCGCTGAAAATCAGACAGCTTAGAGTGTGTCCCATTGTGGTTGTTCTGACCCACCATAGTCTGCATACTTTTCAGAAATTCCATGAGATCTTGGTTTCTTTTCTCTTCAAACATTCTCATAATCTGATCAGTGGTCGGTGTCTGTGGGGGTGGAGGTGGCAAATCTTCTAGTGACTGTTCTGCCTGTCTGGCGGATCGACGAACAGGAGTTCCATCGCCGCCTTGGTTACTACACCTCTTCATCCTAAATTTGTTCCCATTGCAAAATACCGAATCGATGAGGAAAATCAGGGTAGTATGACACCAGAAAAGAGGCCAAATAAAAAGAGCGAATAAAGAAAGCAACATAATTATACAAGGCAACCCAACATCATACATGACAAGCTAGTAGGGGGATGATCATGGCTAGACTGCTCAGATGGCAATTGACATATGCAGGGATGCTATGATGCATGCACTGAGACTCAAGCCTCCGCTCTAGTGACGCCGGTGGCACGAACACTGGTAGACTGAAGACTCCTCGTCGTCTGACTCTATCTCGGAATCTGAGCTGATGATGTGCACCTCGCCCTCCGGATCAAAGGAAACACGACGACGCTGACGGGAAGGTTCTCCCTCAGAAGGAGAAGAAGCACGACGCCACAGCATCGGAGCAGCTGGAGTAGCTAGGAGTGAGGCCCACTCTGACGGGGTCTCACGTCGGCTACCAGACGAAAAGCCTGGCGGTCCGAACAAACTAGAAGGAGTGTCAGAAGATGGGACGGGTGGAGTGTATATAGGTGAAAACGGAGGGGGAGGAGGAGACTGTGCTGCCGCAACAGTAGCAAGTGCCTCGTGGGCAGAAGTCAGCTCCTCGGCTAGAGAAGTGATCATACAGTAACTGGCGTGCAGATAACGAGATAAAACACCAGTAGCACGATCACTCGCCGGATCAACAGGTGCGAAAAGGACTCGCCCTGTCATAGGCGACAGGGTGGGATAGTGAAAGAAACCTGGATGAGTCTGCATCTCGACCTCGTGGAAGCGCAAGTCAGTGAGAGCCTCCATCGCAGCAAACTGGATCGCCAACTCTGGAGTAGAAGCAGTTCCGCCCTTGGAAGAACGGGAGTAGCTGCCAATATCTGAACTCGTAGTGAGAAAGGTTTCCGCATGATACTCGAATACTGAACCAGCAAGCTTCTCTCGAAACACCTGGTACACTGGGTCTTCGCCATTGGGATACAGCCGAAGCCAAACGTTACGAAGTAGTACTGGAAAAGTGAATGGTGCCGGCTCATGATTGTAGTGGTACGGAACTGGTGCCATCTACACTCATCAAACCAGCGGTTAGCACAATAAAAACTATATGCATGCCATGCAATGCAGCAATCAAATGCAACAATCAGATGCATCAAGCAAGACACACCAAGACTCTAAACTACTCGCGGTTCTAGCGCCGGGTTAACTAGGGTGTCCTACAGTCAGCGCGGCTCTGATACCAAGCGTTGTGGCACCCCGGCTCAGAGAACCGGTTTACCAGTGTTTCCAGCCCAGAGATCATGTCTTCTGGAAACACACAACAACTTGGAACAGAATAGAACTGAACTTTATTAAAATATCTCGAGTACAAGCTCATAATTTACATCGATAGCGAGGCCAGAAGCACTGCACGTGCTGAGAACAATATCTACATTATTTATGGAACATAGTAGGGCCTCGATACTACTGGGTAGTCTACGGCGTAGCGGAACATAGCGCGGGAAACTCCATCCACAGGGACACTGCTGTGGACACGGCCTAGTTAGCGTAGCACAAACCCTCGGGACCTCCGTCCTAGGCTTCTCCTGCATCTGGCATGATACGCCAGGTGAGTACTTGGAATGTACTCGCAAGCTCATGGCAACCAAAACAATGCAGCAAACAATAGCATGGCAATTAACAAGTTAAAAGATTAGGTTGCTCACTTACTGGTACCTAGTACCAACTTACTCTCATCTAGGTTGTCCCACAACCCTCGGAATGCTCACAATCCACAGAGCACTTCCGAACATAAGACAAGTTCTTCCATCATTATTATCCTTACGGTTGACCATCCTAGAGAGGCCTAAACGGACTGTCCAATACCGTGGACGCGGCTATTCGAATAGGTTTTACACTCTGCAGAGGTTGCGCACTTTACCCACACCATGGAGTACCTGGCCTCGTGATCCCATTCGGGTGGACCGGTGGTGCTCCAACGAAACCTGCCTGACCCGTGACCCCTCTATCGTACCACCGATAATCATACCCTCCCAGGGTCATGTCCTGGGTGGCCCTTGTGTCACCCCATGACACCTGCCACCGTCATGGCCGCTAACTGTCCCAAACGGGGACGCCGGCAAAATAACTCAACTGGGCTCACAGGATTATCGTCGTCTACCTGATCAGGGCAGCACACACGCATAACCCTCCCTAGTTTGGTGGTACCGATAAAAGAGCACAAAGCCAGACCAAGTCAAGGCCGTCCCATACCGGCAAATGTGGCTGCACAGAAAAGTCCAGGTAGGTGGCTCTTGATCAACCAACTAAGTTTAGTGTTGTCAAGAATTTAACCAGTATGAATATTTATCAGGAACAATTTAATATGGCAGTAGCTAAGCAATTAAATAATTTACTAGGAATTTAGCACATAATAAAATAATGCATGAAATTCAATTAAATAACCAACACTATTGAAATGCTTCATGCAATGAATGACATGGCTTGCCTTGCTCGGTTGGGTTGTCCACAAACTCCTGGGCTTCAAATCCAAAGTTATTTCCTTCTGAAAATATTTTTAAAAAGCAATTGAAAATGTCACATGCTACTGTTTTGTGCACCAGAAATTCTGTGAACATGGGAAAAATACCAAATTTGGCCAGAAAATAGAGGAGCTCAAGACAAACCAGATGCAAAACGAATCAATTGATTTGGACTTATGGTTTAAAAGTTATGGCTAGTCAAAGTTCTGGTCAAAAACTGGAATTAAACAGAAAATAGAAAATCTCTCAGGGGGCCACGTCGAAGGCGTAAAGTGGAGGGGCGCCTCCACTTACCGCTTCGGCGTGTCGCTGACTGGCGGGCCCCAGCCGTCAGATTTAAAAGGGGGAGGATGGGAACAGAGAGAGGTGGGGCTCCGGCGACGGTCGCCGGCGATGCAGACGGCGGCGAGGTCCGGCGACTGCGGGAATCGATCGACCGCTTCGAGACGAACACGCACGTACCCGTGGGTTGGCGAACGGTGGCCGGACGACGTCGTCCCCTTCCTCTCCGGCGGTGGCAGCTCTCGGGGGTCGTCGGAGACGGCGACTCCGGCAGCGGTTCGACCGGGCAAGGGCTTGGGCGTGACCAGGAGGATGATCTGAGCTCGATGGAGGAGTCGGTTGAGGCTGGGAGAGAGTGAATCGGCGGGGAGACAGAACTCGGGTGGCGGCGGATCTCCGGCGAGGTTCGAGGCCAGAGGGCCTCTCGGCCGTGGCTCGCTGCTCAGGAGGACGATTGGGAGGAGGAGGAGTGGGGTGAGGAGCTCCGGAGAGGCCGGGGAGGGGTTTATATAGCAGGAGGCGAGCTCGGGCGAGCTCTCTGGAATGGCCGGGACTCGGGCCACGTCGCCTGCGATGGTACGCCGCGCTGGCTGGCGCGACGCGGGCGACAAGACGGGAGCTAGCAGAGGGAGTTAAGGCGGCCAGTGGCGGGTAGTGGAGGAAGAAGACGCGCCGCACGCCACAGTGCAACCACGGGCGGCACAGTGCCCGGGTGCCGTGGCGGCCGTCGAGGGCGATTCCGGCGAGGAGAAGGATCGGGAGAGAGCTACGTGGATGGCATCGACGATGTCGGCACTCCCAGACATGAAATGGTAGCACGGGGCCTCTGGAATGACCTCGGCCGTCGCCGGCGAGGTGCAGAGCACGCGTACTGGCATGCCAGTACCGTGCTCACCACGGGAAGTGATGTCTCGAGGCCGTCCAAGTCCAGCGCACCATGTCTGGGGTGTTCTCTTTTGGTCACTTAGTGCCTCTGCATGCTTGGTTTGGCTAGGTTCACTCTGCTGTGAAGTGTAGCTTCAGCTACAGTTTCTGACAGCAAAATTGAGAGGGATCTAGAGAAGACATGAGCTGGGAATGGGGCCAAAGGAGATGTCTAGGAGGATCTATGTTGGAAGGACTCCAATCTGGCCAAGTTTGAAAGGATTTCATCAAGAATTGAATATAGTTCATGTACAAGTGTTGTACTAAACCAGAAACAGAGATGAGCTTGATGCACTCATCGGGTTGATCTGCTAGGGCTGAAATTTGGTGTGGCAGGGTTATATGGTGAGGAGAAGATGCCATAAAAATTTCAGCTCAATTGGATACCTCTAGCTGGTAGTTCCTTCACAGAGGTTCCATCTGAACAGAAACTTGGCAGAATATTGGTGATGAAAATTTGTACTGGACAAGATGATATTTTTGGATATTGTGGAAAGATAGATTCCCTAATATCTCAGGGAATTTTCTGGGAATTAATTGAGTAGGGAAAGTATGAGCTCCTTCACAAATGGCCAGTACTGTCCAGAGAGCAAATGGAGTTTTCTGGACTAAATTTTGTACTGGACCATGAAATGTTTTTGAAGATTGTGGGAGTAGATGATGACAAGAAGGTCTGGGATTAATTTGGGATTTTTATGATCACCAGAACTATAGGTCGCTTTGTAACCCATAGTGATGACATATTTTCCCAAAGGAAGAAAATGAATAATTGGGTAGGATAAAGAATTGGAAATTGATCCAGAGGGTGAGTGACAATGTTTTGGCAAGATGCTGAGGGCTTTGGATCACTGAGAGGAATTCATAAGTCCAAAGTCAACTGAAAAGGTTCAAAATCCATCCAAATTGCAAATAAAGCCAGAAAGATTTCGAAAAGAAAAAGTTGCCAAAAACCAGGGTGTCACATGAGCGGTACGGGCACACAAAACGAAAAATTATTTTGAAAATTTTAGAGTTGGCACATGCAAATTTACTTGGAACGGCATTGAAATACCGCATATAGGTAGATATAGTGGACTCATTTGGCACAACTTGGGTTTAAAGAGTTTGGATGCACAAGCAGTATTTCCGCTTAGTACAAATGAAGGCTAGCAAATAGATTGAGAAGCAACCAACCAAAAAACGAAAACGGTCATAAACATGCATTGAACATAACTAACACCGAATGAGGCACCATAAGTAGGATATAATTTCGTTGCATAACTATTGACTTAATGTGCATGCATAGGGAATCACAAACCTTAACACTAATATTCTTACTAAATCACAATTACTCACTAACATGACTCACATATCATCATCTCCATATCGCAAAACTATTGCAAGGAATCAAACTTATCATATCCAATGATCTATATGAAAGTTTTTATTATATCCCTCTTGAATATTCAACACTTTGGGACCAAATTCATATCTTGTGCAAATTACCATTACTATTATCAACTCTCAAAAAGATATAAGTGAAGCTTGAGAGTGCACATATTTCTTCAAAATTTATCAACTCTCAAAAAGATATAAGTGAAGCATGAGAGTGCACATATTTCTTCAAAATTTATCAACTCTCAAAATGATATAAGTGAATCATGAGAGTTTAAATATTTCTTCAAAATTTAGCCACCGCCGTGCTCAAAAAGATTTAAGTGAACTACTAGAGCAACTGCCTAGCTCAAAAAAATTAAGTGAAGCACATAGACTATTCTAACAAATCATGATGATCGTGTGGCTCTCTCAAATGGGTGTGTCCAGCAAAGATGATTGTGACAAACTAAAAAGCAAACAAAGCAAAGACTCATATAATACACGACGCTCCAAGCAAAACACATATCGTGTGACGAATAAAAATATAGCTCCAAGTAAAATTACCGATGGTTGGTAGAAGAAAGAGGGGATGCCTTCCGGGGCATCCCCAAGTTTAGACACTTGAGTCTTCCTTGAATATTACCTTGGGGTGCCTCGGGCATCCCCAAGCTTAGGCTCTTGCCACTCCTTATTCCTTGATCCATCGTGATCTCACCCAAAACTTGAAAACTTCAATCACACAAAACTCAACAAAACCTAAATGAGATCCGTTAGTATAACAAAACAAATTACTACTTTAATTACTGTTGCAAACCCATTCATATTTTATTTTTGCATTACACCTACTGTATTCTAACTTCTCCATGGCTTATACCCCCCGATACAATCCATAGTTTCATCAAAACAAGCAAGTAGTGCATCAAAAACAGAATCTGTCAAAAACAGAACAGTCTGTAGAGATCTATTTAAAAGCTATACTTTTGTAACTCCAAAAATTCTGAAAAATTAGGAAAACGTGGACAATTCATATACAAATACTGTATAAAAATTTCAGATTATTCTGACGCTCCAGTACAGAAACAAAATTCCAGCACTGGACGCAAAACTTTCTGTTTTCCAAACAGCATCAATTATACTATCTTCCAAATCATCCTAAAGGCTTTACTTGGCACAAGCACTAATTAAAAACACAAAAAACACAATCATAACAGTAGCATAAATATGAAATCACACAATAACATAAACAAAAAGTAAAAATTTATTTTATTCATTGGGTTGCCTCCCGACAAGCGCTATTGTTTTATGCCCCTAGCTAGGCATAATGCATAGTTTTCAGGTATTGTCATCTTTGGTTTCCAACTCCTCAATCACACACACATTTTTTCTAATAGATTTAACGTAGGTATTTCTCATCATCACACTTCTAGGCACAAAATCAAGGATTTTACTTTTGTGAATAGGTTCCTTAATTATATCAATGAAATTGGGGTGCACGCTAATCATTTTAAGATCCTCATTTAACTTACTAGAAGTAGCACCATTGGTTTTAGGAACATATATGAATTTGCAATTTTTATTGGGAGGAGTTCTATCAATATTCTTAATGGAGGAAAAAGCCGACCCCAAATTATTAATAATTTCTTCTATCTTATCGATTCTAGCGGGGCTTTGTTCTATTCTTTCATTAACTACCAGCTCCATCTCTTTTAATGTTTTCAATGCGATTCCTATCTTAGAACCAAATTGAGTGATATGATTATGAATTTTTTTATCTAAATTCTCAAGATTTTCAATAGTAGACATTTCACTTTCAATAGCCTCTAACCTTTGCATAACATGTTCCAAATTTAAAGTTGTTTCATTAACAGTGATAGGTGGTGATCCCACTAAATTTCCCATAGCATTGAAAGCATCTATAGAGGGACACATCAATAAATTCCCTCCGGTAATAGTATCAAGTATGAATCTATACCAAGTAGTAATGCCCACATAAAAATTGCGAAGAAGGATTGTGGTGGATTGCTTACGAGTTGATCTATTATGAGCATCACAAATCCTATACCAAGCATCTTTTAAATTCTCTCCTCCCCTTTGTTTAAAATTAAGTACTTCATTTTCAGGGGTAATAGTAATAAGTGAAGAACAAGTCATAATGATAAAGCAAGCAATCAAACAAGCAAAAAAGAAAAAGGCAAACAGAAAATATTTTTGTATTTTTGTAAAAACTTTTTAGAAGTGGGGGAGATGAAAATGAGAGGCAAAGGCAAATAAAATAAATGCAAGGAGATGAAAGTTTTATGCATAGGTACTTGATAGATGTTGATGATGTCTCCCCGGCAACGGCGCCAGAAATTCTTCCTGCAACTTGTGAGCTGCGTTGGTAATTCCCTGAAGAGGAAGGGAGATGTAGTACAGTAGAGATAAGTATTTCCCTCAATTATGAAACCAAGGTTATCAATCCAGTAGGAGAATCACGCAACACCTCGTTAGCAGCACCTGCACACAAAACAACAAACCCTTGCACCCAACGCAAACAAGGGGTTGTCAATCCCTCGGCGGTTAATTGCAAGATTAAATTGCATGTGATAGATAGATAGATTAAACAAAAATACAAAAAATAATAAATAAAGAAAAAGTGCAGCAATGTATTTTAGGGTTTTTAATATATGATTTAGATAGACCCGGGGGCCATAGTTTTCACTAGAGGCTTCTCTCAAGAAAATAGCATACGGTGGGTAAACAAATTACTGTTGGGCAGTTGATAGAAAAGCAAATAATCATGACGATATCCAAGGCAATGATCATGTATATAGGCATCACGTCCGAGACAAGTAGACTGACTCCTGCCTGCATCTACTACTATTACTCCACACATCGACCGCTATCCAGCATGCATCTAGTGTATTAAGTCCATAAAGAACGGAGTAACGCCTTAAGTAAGATGACATGATGTAGACAAAGTAAACTCACGCATGAATAAACCCCATCTTTTTACCCTTAATAGCAATGATACATACGTGTCATGTCCCTTTCTGTCACTGGGATTGAGCACCGCAAGATCGAACCCATTACAAAGCACCTCTTCCCATGGCAAGATAAATCAATCTAGTTGGCCAAACCAAATCAATAGATCGGAGAAGAAATACGAACCTATAATAATCATGCATAAAAGAGTTCAGAGAAAACTCAAATAATATTCATGGATAATCTGATCATAAACTCACAATTCATCGGATCCCAACAAACACACCGCAAAAAGTGATTACATCGGATAGAACTCCAAGAACATCGAGGAGAACATTGTATTGAAGATCAAAAAGAGAGAAGAAGCCATCTAGCTACTAACTATGGACCCGAAGGTCTGTGGTAAACTACTCATGCATCATCGGAAGGGCAGCAAGGTTGATGTAGAGCCCCTCCGTGATCGATTCCCCCTCCGGCGGAGCACCGAAAAAGGCCTCCAGATGGGATCTCTCGAGAACAGAAACTTGCGGCGGCAGAAAAAGTATTTCATGGACTCCTCTGTTGGTTTCCCGATTTTAGAGAATTTATAGTGGTGGAATTAGGTCAAACAGAGCTATGTGGGCCCCACAAGCCACCAGGGCATGCCACGCCCCCGGGGCGCGCCCTGGTGCCTCGTGGGCCATTGCTTCATCTTCTGGCCCTCTCCCGAAGCTTCCAGTACTTATTATGTCCAGAAAAAATCTCTAAAAAGTTTCGTGGCATTTGGACTTCGTTTGGTACTGATATTCTAGAAAACCAAAAATAGGCAAAAAAACAGCAACTGGCACTGGGCACTAAGTTAATAGGTTAGTCCCAAAAAATGATATATAATTGCTGTAAATGTATATAAAAACATACAAGATTGATAATATAATAGCATGGAACAATCAAAAATTATAGATACGTTGGAGACGTATCAGGCCTCTCCATTGCCTAACGATCCGCCGAGTTTGTGCGAGACTTTCTCAATTTTTGTCTTCCCTTATAAACCTCTACCAACATATTATATTCCACCCGTAGTGCCAAGTCCATGCCTCATGCTCATATATTGAGTGAAGTTGAAAATTCTAAAGCGCGTGAAAAAGTATGATACAATTGCTTGCTTTGACACCGGGGTGCTCATGTTTTGTACTTCTTAGGAAGACGGAGTCATGCCATGCTTACATAATTCAATGAGTAGGGATAACATTCGTTAAGCATCGTATATTTTGAAGAGTAATGATTGTTTACTAGTATTCATGGATAATATTATGTTGATATCAATTACTTCATCGTTTCTCAATATTTATACCGTAAAGAGATTACATGATAAGACATGCTAGGTAGCATTCAACATCAAAAATTCTGTTTTTATCATTTACCTACTCGCGGACGAGCAGCAATTAAGCTTGGAGGTGCTGATACGTCTCCAACGTATCCATAATTTTTGATTGTTTCATGCTATTATATTATCAATCTTGTATGCTTTATATGCAATTTATATCATTTTTGGGAACTAACCAATTAACCTAGTGCCCAGTGCCAGTTTTTGTTTTTGCCTATTTTATTGTTTCGCAGAAAAACTATACCAAACGAAGTCCAAACACGATGAAACTTTACGGTGATTTTTTTGGACCAGAAGAGACCCTGGGAGCATCGGGAGGAGTCCAGAAGACATACGAGAGAGCCACAAGCTCACACGGCGCGTCCCTAGGGGGGCACCACCTGAGCTTGTGGGCCCCTCGTAGGTCCAATTGAACTAATTCCAAGCCTATAAATTCCCATAAATCCAGAAACCACCAGAGCGAGACCCGAAACATTTATTCCGCCGCTGCAAGCCTCTCTTCTTCCGCGATCCCATCTGGAGGCCTCCGCCGGTACTCTGCCGGAGGGAGAATCGATCACGGAGGGGTTCTACATCAACCTTGCTGCCCTTCCGATGATGTGTGAGTAGTTCCCACAGGACCTATGGGTCCATAGTTATTATCTAGATGGCTTTCTCTCTCTCTTTGATCTTCAATACAATGTTCTCTTCGGAGATCAATCCGATGTAATATTCTTTTGTGGTGTGTTTGTTGGGATCCGATGAATTGTGGGTTTATGATCAGATTATTCATTGAAAGTAATTGAGTCTTTTTTGAACTTTATTATGTGTGATTGTTATAGCTTTGTATTTCTCTCCGATCTATCCGTTTGGTTTGGCCAACTAGATTGCTTATCTTCAGTGGGAGAGGTGCTTTGTGGTAGGTTCAATCTTGCGGTGTCCTCACCTCGTGACAGAAGGGGAGCGAGGCATGTATTTGTATTGTTTCTACTAAGGGTAAAACGATGGGGTTCAATCATATTGCTTGATTTTTATTCTGTCTACATCATGTCATCATGCTCCAAGCATTACTATGTTTGTTATGAACTTAATACCTTAAGATGCATGTTGGAGAGCGGTCGAGGGGTGGAGTAATAGTATTAGATGTAGGCAGGAGTCGGTCTACTTGTCACGGACGTAATGCCTATGTACTGATCATGCCATGAATATCGTCATAACTATGTGCTTTTCTATCAATTACCCAACAGTAATTTATTTACCCACCGTATGCTATGCTTATGAGAGAAATGCCTCTAGTGAAAACTATGGCCCCCGGGTCCATCCAAATCATATTACTAAAACCCTAATTTACTTGCTGCAATTTATTTCTTTTTGTTTTCTTTTAAAATTTACAAACTGATACGTCTCCAACACATCTATATTTTTTTATTGTTCCATGCTATTATAGGCCCTGTTTGGTTTAGATTTTATGGCCATATTTCGCTACATCACAACCGAATCCTAATCAAATGGGCCGGCCCGCCCAGCCGATTCCACCAAAATCCAGAAGAAAATGCACGCACGGGTGGAAGCGCCTGCGTAGGTGCTTTTGCGGATTTGGATTCACAGCCATTTGAGCTTACCCCTTGACTTTACATAGAATTACCCACCTTTGCCACTGAGTGGGTCGATCCCCTGTACCGATTGACCAGCCCATCGAGAAGATACTCGCCAGAACGCTCGCCCCTTTCCTCGTGTCTCTCCTCTGGCGATTCTAGGGTTCGTCACCGTCGGCCTGCAATTGGCCACCGGCACGCTCCTGCGCGGCTGACGGCGCGCCGCTGCCGTCCGCCGCCGTCCGCCGGCCGCCTCCATCCACTGCCGCCCGTCCTCCTCTTCTAAGCTCCGCCGCCGCCCCCTCATTAACCTCCACCAGTAGCACTACTTCGATCCGAAGACCACGGGGTAGGCAGCGCTGATCGGCCCTGTCTTCCTCTTCTCCGTCCCTCCGTCTGCATCACCCCACTATCCCAAAGTACAGCTCCTCTTCTCTCGAAATAGGGTTTCCCCCCGCTTTGTATTACAAAGGAACCATCACCGATACAGCCAACGATAGGTGCTGGGGCGGAAGCAGCACAGTCACGCCCAAAAGAAACAAAAGAGAAAATATAAAAGAAACAAATGCCGACAACGGCGGATCAACGAAAACGCAGAAGCCTCGCGACCGCTTTGCCCACCGGAAAACTCCGACAAGCTCCGAGACTCCAGAACGCCGGCACCAAGCAACACCTCCAAGAAGGGATGCGACGACGACGACGCTGCTGCCAAGGGTTTCCCCCGGTACGCGGCGAGAAGCAAGGAAGGGTGGCCCCGACGCCCTCCAGGGAGGTCCGACGACACCCTCAGGCGCCGCCGCGTCGGTGTCGGCCAGGCCGACAGGGATTTCTCCCGATCCCCACCTACCCCTCGGGCGCTCCGGAGCTCGCCACCAAACCGTCCACAACCCCGCGCGAGAACGGACTTGAGGGAACCATGCCGTCTCACCACGGCCCCACGAAGCAGGGTCTGCACACCGAAGAAGAGGAGCCGGGACTAGGAGCAGCAGCGCCGTCGGCACGCGGGAGGGCTTAACCTCCACCGTCAACGACGGTAAACGACCGGACACAATAGCAGGAGCATACCAGGCCCATGACCCCACAGGCCCGGCCGGGACTTCAGATGCCCGTAAAGCTCCCGCCGTCGTGCTGCAGAAGGCATGCCATCGACGCCGCCGCTCCCCATCCGAGCCAATCCTCCTCCTCACCACGCAGAGAGCATCACGACAACGACGGAACCAGCCCGCTAGGACCCAGATCGGGCCCGTAGGGCCCAGATCTGGGTCGGGATGCGCCGCCGGCCAACCAGCGCCACCGGTCAGCCCCACCGCCAAGGGGAGGCGCCACCACCGCGCCCGCCGCCGGCCACCACCGCCGAGCCGCCGGACCGCTGCCTGCCGAGCTGCTCCCGCCGCCAGCGCCAACCCTAGGTCATGGCCGGGACGGGGGAGGAAGACACCCGCGGGGCCAGCCGCGCACCCAGGCCGCCGCCGCCACGGAGCAACGCCGGCGCACCCCCACGCCGCGACGCCCGCCGTCAGCGCCGTGCTCCGGCACGGCCGCCCTGACCCGCGTCAGGGCCCCGCACGGGAGGGCCAGGGCACCCCGCCGCCGCCGGCGCCCGCCGCGCTTCGCACGACGGCGCCCCTTGGCGGCGGTGAGGGGAGGAAGAGAGGAGGAGGGGAGGACCGGCGGCGGCGGCTAGGGGTCCCTTCCGACGCGCGCGGGCGCATCGCGGGAGGGGGAGGGGGAGGGGGAGGGGGACCGGGATTGGTGGTTGAGTTCTCTCTGTCGTAAGTGTTCTATCTGAATATTTGTGAGCATTTGGTTGGCCATGGACTGAGTAATTTTGATGGATCTAGTGCAACTAGTTTGTGATATGTGTGTGTTCTATGGCAGTATTGAATGTTCCATTTCAGCTGTACCAATTTGATAAATATTTTGTATGGCAGTAACTTATTCGACTATTTCCAGATTATATGTGTGTTCATAATGTCAAATTAGAATACAAACATGGTCTGATTGTATGATTGATTTTTTGTGATATGTGTAAGCCAATTGATGGCCAAGTGCACCCCTGGTTGTTGTCAGACTTGTGGTATTGACATGTATATGCGCCATTCATAGCATGAAAAAACTGTGTGTAGGTTCAAATGAGATGTATAACTTGTGTGTAAGTTGCTGAACATGCATTATTTATGTTATGAATTAGATGGAAAAGGAAAAGGCAAATTGGGATGCACATCACATAACCATTTTCTGTGAGATATGCAAGGATGAGGTCGATGCTGGAAATAGGCCAAAGGGATGTTTGAACCGTAGAGGGTACAAACATCTTGAAGAGAAGTTCTTTGATAGGACTCGAAAAAGATGTTCGCAGAATCAATTTAAAAACAAATGGGATATTTTGAAGAGACAATATATACAATTCATGTTGTTGAAAAATGCGGCAACTGGGCTAGGTTGGGATGATGTGAAGAAAACCATTGCAGCCGATGATGATTGGTGGAACATACATCTTAAGGTATGTGCTATCATTTATTTGGTAGCACCGTTTTGTTTGTGGAATTGCTAACCCTTATGCTATATTTCAGAAAAACCCTAAGCATGCAAAGTACAGGAAGAAGGGGCTCACCAACTTGGAAGAAATGCATGTCATGTTCGCCAACGCACATGTCACCGGGGCTACATCATCTATTCCTGGAGAGATGTCGGACAACACAAATGATGATGATATGCTTGATCTATAATTTTTGATTGTTCCATGCTATTATAGTATCAATCTTGGATGTTTTATATGCAATAATATGCTATTTTATATCATTTTTTGGGGCTAACCTATTTACCTAGTGCCTAGTGCCAGTTGCTGTTTTCTGCTAGTTTTTGGTTTTTCAGGAAATCAGTACCAAACGAAGTCCAAACGCTATGAAACTTTTTGACGATTTTTTTCTTGACAAAAGAGACCCTAGAAGCTTCGGGAGGAGGCCAGAAGCCTCACGAGGAGGTCACAAGACAACAGGGCACGGACCCGGGGGGCGCGCCCTGATGCCTTGTGGGCCCCTCGTGGCTCCTTTTGACCTAATTCCACCTCTATAAATTCTCAAATATTGGGATACCAACAGAGAGCCCCACGAAATAACTTTTCCACCGCCGCAAGCTTCTGTTCTTCCGCGATCCCATCTGGAGGCCTTTTCCGGCACCCTGCCGGAGTGGGAATCGATCACGGAGGGCTTCTACATCAACCTTGCTGCCCCTCCGATGATGTGTGAGTAGTTTACCACAGACCTATGGGTCCATAGCTAGTAGCTAGATGACTTCTTCTCTCTCTTTGATCTTCAATACAATGTTCTCCTCGATCTCCTTGGAGTTCTATTCGATGTAATCTTCTTTTGCGATTTGTTTGTTGGGATCCGATGAATTGTGAGTTTATGATCAGATTATTCATGAGAAATATTTGAGTCTTTTCTGAATTCTTATATGCATGATTGTTATAGCTTTGTATTTCTCTCCGATCTATCCGTTTGGTTTGGCCAACTAGATTGATTTATCTTGCAATGGGAGAGGTGCTTTGTAATGGGTTCAATCTTGCGGTGTTCTATAGCCCAGTAACAAAGTAGGGGACAAGAAACGTATTTGTATTGTTGCCATTAAGGATAAAATGACGGGGTTTATTCATATTGCTTGAGTTTACTTTGTCTATATCATGTCATCTTGCTTAAGGCGTTACTCCGTTTTTATTAACTTAATACTCTAGATGCATGCTGGATAGCGGTCGATGGGTGGAGTAATAGTAGTAGATGCAGGCAGGAGTCGGTCTACTTGTCTCGGACGTCATGTCTATATACATGATCATTGCCATGAATCTGTCATAACTATGCGCTTTTCTATCAATTGCCCAACAGTAATTTGTTTACCCACCGTATGCTATGTGTTCGAGAGAGAAGCCTCTAGTGAAAACTATGGCCCCCGGGTCTACTTTTATCATATATAAAATCCAAAAATACCATGCTGCAATTTTATTTACTTTATTTTATTTTGCAATTTACTTTATCTATCTATCACTATCAGAATTTAATCCTTGCAAATAACGAGTTCAAGGGGATTGACAACCCGCATGCCTGCGTTGGGTGCAAGTATTTGCTTTTGTGTGTGTAGGTGCTGTTCATGAGGTTCTGCGTGGTTCTCCTACTGGATTGATACATTGGTTCTCACCGAGGAAAATACTTATCTCTACTGTGCTGCATCACCCCTCCTCTTCGAGGAAATCCCAACGCAGTTTACAAGTAGCAGGAAGAATTTCTGGCGCCGTTGCCGGGGAGACATCACCAAAACCTATCAAGTACCTTCGCACAAACTATCATGTACTTGCTCTACTTTTATTTACCTTTTTATTTGCATTTGCCTCTCTTTTTCATCTCCCCTACTTCTCATAAAAATTACAAAAACACAAAAATATTTTATTTGCTTGTTTGCTCGTTAGCTTGCTTTGCCACTATGGCTAGTTCTTCAATTGTTGCTTGCACTCCTGAAAATGAGGTTTTAAATTTTAAGCAAAGGGGAGGAGAGAGTTTAAAAGATGCTTGGCATAGGATTTGCGATGCTCAAAATAGATCAACTCGTAAGCAATCCACTACCGTTCTCCTTCGCAATTTTTATGTGGGAATTACTACTTGGTATCGATTTGTGCTTGACAATTTACTGGAGGGAATTTCTTAAGTAGTCACCCTATGGATGCTTTCAACGCTATGGGTAATTTAGTGGGATCACCACCTATTGCTATTAATGAAACAATGTTGACTTTGGAACATGTTATGCAAAGGTTAGAAGCTATTGAAAATAAAATGCCTACTATTGAACATCTTGAGAATTTAGACAAAAAGGTCCATAATCATATTACTCAATTTGGTTCTAAGGTAGGAACTACATTAGAAATGTTAAAGGAAAAGGGACCAATAATTGATGAAAGAATAGAACAAGGTCCCGCTAGAATCGATAAGTTGGAGGAAATTATTAATAACTTGGGCTCCACCTTTTCTTCTGTTAAAACTATTGATAGGACTCCTCCTACTAAAAATTGCAAATTTATGTATGTTCCTAAGAGTAAGGGGGCTTCATCTAGTAAGGGGAACGAGGATTTAAAAATGATTAGTGTGCATCCAAACTTCATCAATGTAATAAAAGAGCCTATCTACGAAAGCAAATTTCTTAACTTTGTGCCTAGGAGTGTGATGATAAAAAAATCCTACGCTGAACCTCCTAGGAAGAGTGGATGTATAATTGAGGATTTAGAGACTAAGGATGATAATACTTGAAACTATGCATTATGCCTAGCTAGGGGCATAAAACAATAGCGCTTGTTGGGAGGCAACACAATATGTATCTTACATTTTTTTACTTTGTTTTCTGTTTTGTGTGTTTGCACAATTGTAGCCTCTGTTATGACTGCGATTTTTACCTTTTAATTAGTGTTTGTGCCAAGTAATGCCTTTGGGATGATTTGGATGATAGTATAATTGATGCTGTTTGAAAACAGAAAGTTCTGCGCCCAGTGCTGGATTTTTTGTTCTATACTGGACGTCAGAAAAATCTAATTTTTCTTACACAGTATTGGTATATGAATTTTTTACGTTTTCCTATTTTTTCAGAATTTTTGGAGTTATAGAAGTACAACTTTTAAATAGATCTTTACAGACTGTTCTGTTTTAGACAGATTCTATTTTTGTTGCATAGTTTGCTTATTTTGATGAATCTATGGATTGTATTGGGTGGTATAAGTCATGGAGAAGTTTAAGTACAGTAGTATTATGCCAATATTAAATATGAATCAATTTATAACAGTACCTAAAGTTTAAGATTTGTTTGTTATACTAACGGATCTCACGAGGTTTCTGTTGGGTTTTGTGTGCTGAAGTTTTCAAGTTTTGGGTAAGACCACGATGGATGAAGGAATAAGGAGTGGCAAGACCCTAAGCTTGGGGATGTCCAAGGCACCCCAAGGTCATATTCAAGGAAGACCCAAGCGTCTAAGCTTGGGGATGCCCCGGATGGCATCCCCTATTTCGTCTACAATCTATCGGTATATCACTTGGAGCTATATTTTATTCATCACATGATATGTGTTTTACTTGGAGCGTCTTGTGCCATAGTTTTCTTTTCTTTGTTTGCTTTTTAGTTTGCCACAATCATCTTTGCTGAACACACCTTTTTTGAGAGGGACACACATTTATCGTGATTTGTTAGAATACTCTATGTGCTTCACTTATATCTTTTGAGCTAGGCAGTTGCTCTAGTGCTTCACTTATATCTTTTAGAGCACGGTGGTGGTTATATTATAAAGAAATAGTTGCACTCTCATGCTTCACTTAAATCTTTTTGAGAGTCTAATGAATAGTAATGGCAATTTGCACATGTTAAAAGAATGGTCCTGATATGATAAGGTATTCAAGGGGGATATAATAAAAACTTTCATGTAGATCACTAAATATGAAGTGTATGGTTAATTTTATTAATGTCGTAATATGAAAGGATATAGGTTCATGATCATTGGTTAGTAGAAATATCGGTATTAAAGTTTGTTATTAACTACTCATCTAAGTATTGGTCGTGGCATGGTGAGAAAGTTCGAGCATTCATAGGTCTGAAATGAAATCCTTGAGTGTTGTTACGATCGGGGGCGCGTGATAGTTAACTCCTACCAACCTCCCTCCTAGGGGCATGCGGTTAGTACTTTGCTTCGAGGGCTAATAGGCTTTCGCAATAAGTATGTGAGTTCTTTATGACTAATGTGAGTCCATGGATTATACGCACTCCTATCTTTCCGCAATTTGCTAGCCTCTTCGGTACCGTACCTTGCCCTTTCTCACCTCGAGAGTTGGTGCAAACTTTGCCAGTGCATCCAAACCCCGTGATATGATACGCTCTTTCACACATAAGCCTCCTTTTACCTTCCTCAAAACAGCCACCATACCTACCTATTATGGCATTTCCATAGCCATTCCGAGATATATTGCCATGCAACTTCCACCGTTTTGTTTATATGACACGCATCATCATTGTCATATTGCTTTGCATGATCATATAGCTGACATAGTATTTGTGGCTTAGCCTCCGCTCATCATTTTTTATACATGTTACGCTAGATCATTGCACATCCTGGTACACCGCCAGAGGCATTCATATAGAGTCATATTGTTCTAGTATTGAGTTGTAATATTGAGTTGTAAGTAAATAAAAGTGTGATGATCATCATTATTAGAGCATTGTCCCAGTGAGGAAAGGATGATGGAGACCATGATTCCCCCACAAGTCGGGATGAGGCTCCGGACGAAAAATATATATAAAAAAAGAGGCCAAAAAGAGCCCAGCAAAAAAAAGAGAGAAGGGGTAACGTTACAATCCTTTTCCACACTTGTGCTTCAGAGTAGCACCATTTTTTCATATAGAGAGTCTCCTGAGTTGTCACTTTCATATACTAGTGGGAAGTTTTCATTATAGAACTTGGCTTGTATATTCCAATGATGGGCTTCCTCAAATGCCCGAGGTCTTCATGAGCAAGCAAGTTGGATGCACACCCACTTAGTTTCAGTTTGAGCTTTCATACACTTATAGCTCTTAGTGCATCCATTGCATGGCAATCCCTACTCCTCGCATTGATATCGATTGATGGGCATCTCCATAGCCCGTTGATCTGCCGAGTTGATGTGAGACTTTCTCCTTCTCCTTTTACCATTATTGATCCCTATCACCACATTCTATTCCACCTAGTGCTATGTCCATGGCTCACGCTCATGTATTGCGTGGGAGTTGAAAATGCTGAAGCGCGTTAGAAGTACGATCCAATTGCCTGGTTTAACACCGGGGTGCTCATGATTTATATATTTGCGGTGAAGATAGAGTCATGCCATTGCTAATATGAGAAAGTGAGAAGGGATAACACTCGTTAAGGAACGTATATTTTGAAAGTTTAATGATTGTGCTTCTTATGTTCATGGATATTATTATGTTGATATTGTTAATTCATCGCTTCACAATATTTATGCCGTAAAAGAGATTACATGATAGACATGTTAGGTAGCATTCCACAACAAAAATTCTGTTTTTATCATTTACCTACTCGAGGACGAGGAATTAAGCTTGGAGATGCTGATACGTCTCCAATGTATCTATAATTTTTTATTGTTCCATGCTATTATAGTATCAATCTTGGATGTTTTATATGCAATAATATGCTATTTTATATCATTTTTTGGGACTAACCTATTTACCTAGTGCCCAGTGCCAGTTGCTATTTTCTGCTAGTTTTTGGTTTTTCAGGAAATCAGTACCAAACGAAGTCCAAACGCTACGAAACTTTTTGACGATTTTTTTCTGGACAAAAGAGACCCTAGAAGCTTTGGGAGGAGGCCAGAAGCCTCACGAGGAGGTCACAAGGCAACAGGGCGCCCTGATGCCTTGTGGGCCCCTCGTGGATCCTTTTGACCTAATTCCACCTCTATAAATTATCAAATATTGGGAAACCAACAGAGAGCCCCATGAAATAACTTTTCCGCCGCCGCATGCTTCTGTTCTTCTGCGATCCCATCTGGAGGCCTTTTCCGGCACCCTGCGGGAGGGGGAATCGATCACGAGGGGCTTCTACATCAACCTTGCTGCCCCTCCGATGATGTGTGAGTAGTTTACCACAAACCTATGGGTACATAGCTAGTAGCTAGATGGCTTCTTCTCTCTCTCTTTGATCTTCAATACAATGTTCTCCTCGATCTCCTTGGAGTTCTGTTCGATGTAATCTTCTTTTGCGGTGTGTTTGTTGGGATCCGATGAATTGTGGGTTTATGATTTGATTATTCATGAGAAATATTTGAGTCTTTTCTGAATTCTTATATGCCTAATTGTTATAGCTTTGTATTTCTCTCCGATCTATCCGTTTGGTTTGGCCAACTAGATTGATTTATCTTGCAATGGAAGAGGTGTTTTGTAATGGGTTCAATTTTGCGGTGTTCTATATCCCAGTGACAAAGTAGGGGACAAGACACGTATTTGTATTGTTGCTATTAAGGATAAAACGATGGGGTTTATTCATATTGCTTGAGTTTACTTTGTCTACATCATGTCATCTTGCTTAAGGCGTTACTCCATTTTTATTAATTTAATACTTTAGATGCATGCTGGATAGCGGTCGATGGGTGGAGTAATAGTAGTAGATGCAGGCAGGAGTCGGTCTACTTGTCTTGGACGTGATGCCTATACACATGATCATTGCCATGAATCCATCATAACTATGCGCTTTTCTATCAATTGTCCAACAGTAATTTGTTTACCCACCGTATGCTATGTGTTCGAGAGAGAAGCCTCTAGTGAAAACTATGGCCCCCCGGGTCTACTTTTATCATATATAAAATCCAAAAATACCTTGCTGCAATTTTATTTACTTTATTTTATTTTGCAATTTACTTTATTTATCTATCACTATCAGAATTTAATCCTTGCAAATAACGAGTTCAAGGGGATTGACAACCCTCTTGCCCGCGTTGGGTGCAAGTATTTGCTTTTGTGTGTGTAGGTGCTGTTCACGAGGTTCTGCGTGGTTCTCCTACTGGATTGATACCTTGGTTCTCACTGAGGGAAATACTTATCTCTACTGTGCTGCATCACCCCTCCTCTTCGGGGAAATCCCAACGCAGTTTACAAGTAGCACAAACCTATCACTATCAGAATTGATCCTTGTAATTAACGAGTACAAGGGGATTAACAACCCTCTTGCCCGCGTTGGGTGCAAGTATTTGCTCTTGTGTGTGCAGGTACTATCGACCTTTGTCTGTTTGAATCTCCTATTGGTTCGATAACCTTGGTTCTCTACTGAGGGAAATACTTATCCGCTACTATATTGCTTCACCCTTCCTCTTCGGAGAAAATCCCAACACAGCTCACAAGTAGCATACGCTTCGCCATCCCGAGCTAATCGTCGCCAGAGAATTAGAGGGAGGAGATTAGAACCATAGTAGGCTTCTAATTATGAGGATTAGAGGATCTAGTTCAAGCTCTAATTGATCAACTAGGACCAACTAGAACTAGAACTAGAGAACTAGAGGAGGCTCCAAAACTTGTGTAGACAAAAGGTGCAAAAGCCTGTAGTATATATAGGTTGGAGGGGAGAGGGAGGGGCGCCACAAGGAGGGAAAGGACTCCCCTCCTTGGCCGGCCAAGAGGAGGGGGAGTCCCCCTCCAATTCGGCACCCCCCCTTCTCCGAGTGGGAAGGAGGGCACTACCTCCACTTGGGCCCAAGTGGCCCAAGTAGCGTTCCACCACTTGGCCTTTTAAGGCCCGTTGATATTTAATTAAATATAAAAGCCACATAACTATTATTAGAGCCTTTTATTATTAATTTAACATCTCCGGAAACATATTCCACCTATATATTATTTATCAATAATACCTGATATTGCCCGATAAACTCCGAAACCCTTTCGGTGACCCCGAAACGCTTTCGGCTCTTCTCGAAACTATTTCGAATATTAACGAAACTATTTCACAAATATTTCCTCGTTACTCTACTAACACTCAGAAGATCATGATTACTTTAAGCTTGTGACCCTGTAGGTTCGGTAAAACATAGACATGAACAAAACTCCTTTGTTCAATGACCGATAGCGGAACCGTGGACATCCATATCGATCTCTATAATTACACGAATGGCATTCGAGTGAACTTTTGGTTACCATGTGTTATTCCCTTTGCTTCACGATTTTACAAAACCCGAGGTGAGATGTATCGGCATCCTCTTGAGTCATACACATGCTCACTATACCGGTCTCCTCGTTACCGGTTTTTATTTTCTTTCTCGTTGATATGTTCTGGCATCCCCGTGACATAGTCGTCACCTGTGTTTGGCCAGACGATGATGGATGCCGTCACACCGAGAGGGCCCTAAGAATATCTCTCCATCATCGTAGGAGCAAATTCCACTCTCAAGCTATCTAGTTCCTTGTCAAACTTTCCAATGAACCTGTAAGTTGTCGTTATGATCACCGTGTTACAGATGACGTTTAAGCAACCCCAAAGTCCACCGTACGGTAAGAAGTGACTACGATACTCTCATGGTCTAAAGAACTAAATCACACGTTAACACTCCGTGTTATAACAATTGATTACTGACGATTGTATCTCAAAGTATAACAAACAAGTTTGGGTCGATTCAATATGATCGTTCTTCCAACGTCATATTCTAAATGTTGTCTTAGGACTATCGTTACACTTAACGATATCCTAAGATCCGGAAAACATGATCATCAACAACACTTGAGCTAGTCTTAGAGGCGAGACTAGGAATCTTATTTTACCGTTTATCATTCCACACGTGCATATGAGTTTTCCACTGAATCGCACATTCCAGGATCATAGCCATTATAGCATAGAATATAAACTCTTAATTATGAACATGAAAATATAATAATACAATATTATTGCCTCTAGGGCATATTTCCAACACTGGGTTGTTCGCTCACTCGGGCTGTGTTCGCTCGTGCTGGTTAGCGAGGGAAAAACGATGAAACATTTTCACTAGGGAGTGGCATGGTGGGTAAATACATCAAAACTGCTAGGGGACATACATATTTGGTTGGTTTAGAAGCCGGAGAAGTTGGGGTACCCCAACTGCAAAACTTGAACTAGCAAAAGTTCCAGATTGTGAAGAAGTTGTTTCTCAGCTAGACCCCTTTGGTTCAGATTCTAGCTTTTTTACTGAGAAGTTGGAATCTAAAGTCCAACCAAACACAGCCTAAAAGGCTAAAACAGTGCCTAGCCAAACTAGGCCTAAAGCACCACACTACATACAACACGCCAGAAAGCCAACACCCCACAACACATCCGACCGGGCACTCGAGCGCCTTCGCCGCTACTAGTGTGCACACCAAAACCGTCGTATCAATCCGGTCTGCCACAAGCATATCCGCGAATCTCGATGACATCGAAGAGGAACGCGATGTCCGATAGAGCAAACATATACTGCTTCAATCCCGTGGGGTTGGCTGACATAACTCGCCTGGTCCTCGTTGCCCTAGCATATCCTTGTTCCACTCGGCCCTTCCTACAACGCTATCAAGAAAAAAACAATGTCGTGTCTCACTCGGCGCAGCACCGTAGCCTTCGTTTGGCTCGTCGTAGGGTTATACATGCTCACAGCATCGGTGTCCTCGCTTGCTGCCGTGCTCATAGCTATGTCTCGCTCACTGTTTGCCAGATAAGCCATCATCAGTTGTAGCCTCGCCATCGTCGGTTGTAGCATGGTGCGTCACCGGTCGCAGCCCATGGCAGATGACCCATGACCCGCCGTGCTGCCACTGCCCCTGGGTGCTTGCAGTGTCATCCTTGTCGTTCGTCATATCAGCGTGCCACTCGCAGCATCTGGTGGTTGGAGTTGTAGCACGCCCCCCTCCCTGTCTCGTCGTCGGACATTGTCTTGCAGCGACGTCACTTCAGCAACTTGCATCATCATGTTGTCCCGTGGCAGCATCATGTCGTCCTCATGTCTCATGGCAGCACCGTCACGGCCGACCGTGTAGCACCTGCCAGCAACGTGTGCAACATCGCCGGCTCACGGTGTAAGCATAACAGCTCACTGCTTCTAGCAATCCACCATACGCCTTCGTTGGCTTGCCACGAGCTCTTGCAGCATCATTGGCACATCGTTGAAGCATGGTCGCGCGCCAGTTCCAGCATGAGTGAGTGAACGCCTGTTCCATCGGTGAGCTCTCCCGTCTGCAATACCGGTGGCCCTTCCCATCTGCAGCACCAATGGTTGCCCGTCACAGTAGTGTTGGTGGGCAGCCGTCGCAGATCCTCCACTTTGCAGCAGCTAATGAGTGCATTTTTGCACTCATTTTTACTCATGTTTAAACCGTATAATCTCAAATTTTCCGAGATTAGTAATGACTAATGATTGCAAAAGATTGCAAATCTCTCGTTTATTGTGTTCCCTGCAGAAATAGGCTATTTTCGGTGCAAATTAAACTATCACTAGTACAATTAAGGGCTATTCACACGGTTCAGACCCCAATCACACATAGTTTTCCGAACCGTGTGCTTGTTGTAGTGCAACGTGCTATGCAACAAAAAAATTATTCTACACGATCACACCCATAACACTATGAAGAGGCGGGTAACGATAATCTTATCGACTAGCAGAGTAGCGGAAGCAATGTTGTTTGTTGCTAAAGCGCGACGATTCCCACAGATAGGTTATACCCCAGCCATGAGAGTTTCTCCGAGACAATTCGTCAATCTAGAGTCAAAGTAGACGACCTCTCCAAGGTATCCACATGTTCTGAAGTAGTAATCCGACAGCACTCCATCATACAGGAAGAAGAGCTCCGAGAAAACAAGAGAGATAGACTGGCTAGCGGCGTTTCAGATTAACACTAGTACACGACGGGGCTACTAAGCTCCCCCCCCCCCCCCTCCCGAATCGCACACGACCGCAACAAACTAAGTGATGTGACAACATCACACATGGTACAGAAATCAAACCGTGTCAAAAAACGAACGTGTGCAACCTGAAACGATAAACTATGTGCCATACCGTGCATGTAGTTCAGTTGAAAACAACGTGTGCAATGTCAGGAACCGTCACTCACAAGTCACAATTCATTTGAAATGATCGTGTCCAGACGATAGCAGACGGTTCTTCCATGCCAAATGCCTGCGATTACGGAATTCATTGCACACATTTTGAATACTAGTATCATGTGCTATGCAAGGCAGACGGGTTGAATTTCCAAATCGTATGTGATAATTAGCAGTACTGCATACATTCACACCACTTGTTCCATGTGCGATATTGTTCATACTGTTACAAAAAAACGAATGTGTGTGATACATGAACTTCAACACACGATTTTTTGTGCAAAAAATCATGTGAACACTCGTCGCTTCCTCCTTACGTTATTTGAAAAAAAAAATCCAATGTGTGTACAATATCAATACTTCGATTCTCAAAAAATAACATAGTGAGTAGGACTAATAGATACAAATAGGAAATTCACAATATAGTTCACAACATAGTTCATTACATAATAGATAATTCATTACGTATATACTAGTGATGCTACAAAAAATAATTAACATAAAATTAAATACAATTTATATTAGCTAGTACATTTATTCTTAGCTAACATCCTCTGCGCTCGCTGATACGCCTGCAGCGTGATACCCCTCGAACGTATCTATAATTTTTGATTATTTCATGCTATTATATTATCACTTTTATATATTTTTATAATATTTTATATTATTTTTCTGGACTAACCTATTAATTCAGTGCCCAGTGCGAGTTCATGCTTTGTTTTTGGTTTTACAGGAAATCAATGTCTACGAAGGTCAAAATACCACACCAATTTAATACGATTTTTTTCGGGCAACGAAGGACCCAGAAAGCTCCGGGAGAGAACGAGAGGATCCAGAAGGGGCCCACACGGCCTAGGGCGCGCCACCAGGGCATGTGGGGGCCACCTTCACCGCCTTTCGTCCATTCCACTGCCATAAATTCTTATAAATATCCAAACCCTTCGTTGTATTTTTTGAAGAATTTTTTCGCCTCCGCAAGTTCCTGTTTCGCGAATATCATTATTTTTTGAACTTTTGAGAATCATTATTTTATTTATTAAACAACGAGGCCCTAAACGAGCCCTGTGCGGCCCGGCATCAAAACGCTTCGGATACACGGCCCAGGCCCATAAGAGATCCAGATTCATCCGCTCTCACTTCTTCCCAGAGCAGCACGAGCCGCACAAAGGTTGGTAGGACCGTAGGACTCGAGGAGAGAGAGTGGGGAGGGAGCTGCCATGGCGACGGCGGCCGGCGGCGAGAGCATGATGACGAGGGAGCAGCTTCTCCACCTCTTCTCCCGCTTCTCCTTCCTCACCTCGCTCCCAGGTCTCCCATCCCATCCCGCGGACTTAAATTTCCTCTCTGTTCCCCCCCTCACGTTCTTCCTTTTTTCTCTAAATCGTGGTCTTTTGCCGCCGAGTTTCAGAGTTCAAGGACCGAATCGCCGACGCCGTCAGTGACAAGCAGGTCAGATTTCCCCCCAGTTCATTCCCTCATATCCCTATCTTAGAATAGTACCTGTGCTTTGTGCATGTGCAATTGAAGTGGGTTAACTAGGTGGTACTGAATTTGACTGAATATATATTCGGCCCTCTGTAATTTCATTCAGTTTGGACAATGAAATATCACTTGGATAGATGGTTTATTAGTTCATGTGAAGCCTCTTACAGTATCCGTGTCTTCTCACAGGAAGCTGTGGCAGTGACCACCGAGGTACAGGAAGAGATTCTTCGCGAGATGGGGATCGGTATACGCCAGTTGCATTCTTAGCTCTATGCTTTTTATGGTTTGCTTGCTCTATCGATTCTTATGTACTAGATGCCAAGTTGGAATTGACAATGGCCTAGCATGTCTATGTTAGTAGTGATGCCCAAATGCAGAATGTAGGCATGATCCTGTGAGAAAGTGTTCAGTGATTGGTATCATATTGTAAGATATTTGTGCTGAATAATAAATGAAGTAACTAGTATTTTATTCTCAAAATAGTGTTTTACAGGTTAGGTCCTGGGAGAAAATTATGAGTTGATAGCAGAAACAGTGTAGTGATGTTGTATGCTAGTCAAAATTTTGAATAATCAATTCCTTGAAGCTGCCTACTGTGAAGACTTGCATGACCATATGTTTGTAATTTCAACTTCAATTGTGTCCAGATGCATCATATTGTAATCTTCAGTGCTTTGGAATCAATTCAGTAATTCACCGTCTGCCCGTGCTAAAAAAACAACAATATTTCCATGGAGTCCTTGATGCATCAAGTCTGTAAAATGCTTTTCAAATGTAAATAATTTGAACTTCTACTTTCGCTTGTGCACTTAATGACATTCTGATTTATTTTTCTTGTAGAATGGTTCTGAATGAATCATGCTTTTCTTTGACTTAACATATATAGTAATGTTTCAATGTTTCATGCATGACTTATGCTGACATGTAATTTCTGAACATCAGATCCAAGTTTTGGTATTGGTTGCCTGGGAAAGGTGAACGTCCTGTATGAGAATGACATGGACTTGATGATTAAATTCTACCAATTTGTTGCCAAGTGAGAGCCTTCTAATCTTTTTCCTAGTATATTTTCCACAGTTCCGTCTAAAGTATGTAGTAAAACTACCTAGTGGGATAAGAGACCAAAAAGTCAGTTACAGCCAGTAAAGCTCAATGTCTTTATTCACTATTTTTGATTTAGCAGTTTCCCGGTCATATTTGTGTATGCTACATCATAGCTTCATGTATTAGTTCCAATGTTGCATAACCATTTAATAACTAACTGATGTAGTGGCCTAGTAATTTTGCTACATAAAGCCACTTATATAGCAGTGCAAGTTTGAATATAGCACACACTGATCTTTGTATTGTGTGCCAATTTATTTATTTATTTTCAAGGAAAATAGCTATCAGTTAACGTGCCAACTATAAAACAGGACAAGTGAAAATGAAAATACAGTCACAATCACCTACTCTATTGCAAGAATAGTTTGTGGTTTACAAGCCTGACTTGAGCTGTTGTGTAAAAGCTATGTTCTGATTTTTATCATTTAATTTGATAGAGAAGAGATGGCTATTGATGAGGCCGAGCTTGAGCCTCTAGAATTTGCAGAGAAAATGCACACTCAACAGGAATTGCAACAACAGGTGAAGCAAAAACGTTTTTATAGTGTCCTTTTTAAGCATACATCTTAACTATATTGAAGATGCTAATTACATTCTTTTGATTGCTGTTGCAGCAACTGGAGATGTTAGTTCAAATTAGGAAATACAGTCCTGAGAGCCAATCCGTCATACTTGAGACTGTATGTGCTCTATGCTCGTCCCCTTTCAGTAAAACATACACAACCAGACTTTCGTTTTAACTGTTTATGAGCAGAAGAAGCAATGCACAACACGCTTATCCCAACCTTATCGTCAATGCAGTTGCGCAAGCAGTTGGAGAGTGCTGATTTCGATACCAGTGCGTCGGTCTTGACTCCGGAGCAGATCCAAAGCATTGTTCAGAAATAGAGCATGTATTTGAAGAGATAAGAGATTTACATCGCATCCAGTCTTTTATCCCTCTACTATAGCCGATGGTTGTATTCTGCGCATACACGAAACAAATTAACTGTCATCCAGTTTTACTTCATGTAATCTGCACTTTGCTCAGTGAAAAGACTACAAGTGTTTTACTTAATTTTAGCTGCATTTTGCCACTGAAAAGGCTAGATATGGTGTGCTTCTTTTCACTTCAACCCCAAATGCAGCCTTGATGAAACATCTTGACAAGTGCGATTTGGACTGACAACCTTGTCAAAACATCCAGTTTATGCAATACAATTTTGCATGTAGCTTGTGAATTGGACATTTCTATCTTTGATAGGACACTGTATTCAATGTATTACAGGCTGAAAAAACATGAATACATCTGACCATTTTACATGTAGCTTGTCCATCTGCACAGCAGAAGGTACGTTTTTGTTTAACGAGTCAACAGATAGAGATCTTGGCAAGTAAATTTTCTGGAAAAGAATACTCAAGATGAACAGCTTCTCACACATCAGGCAATAAGCCATTAAGTGATTTACATTCTCTCGCATTAGCCGGATTTTTTTTTATGATAACTGAGGTCTTGCTGAGGGTACGAAATTATCAAAAATGCCCTGTCCATGGAAGGCCTACCCTTTGAAGGAAGATGAATGCTTCTCCTGGTCAATAAATTACCCCATCTTCCAGCAACATTTCAGAAACAAACTCCAGACGCAGTTAATCAAACAATTGCACATCTAGTGTAGGCCCGGGAGGCGGCAGGAGAGCAAACTTTCAATATTAACTAAAGTAGCTTCAGTATACTTGTCTTATGTTGATATTTATCCTTGAATTATGAATGTAGTCCAAGATAAAGCCGTCATCATCATCAGATAGTTCTGATACCAGCCCAGAGATATCTTGCTGATCAGCCTTTGTGAAGATCCGCGGGACACCTGTAGAATAGAGGCCATAAGTTATTCTAGATAGCTGATGATCCATGGTATTTCAGTTAACTTTCTTATTAAGACATAATTTTTTCCATTAAAAATAAATAAATTACCATGGAAGCGCTCTCGTGCTTCCCCGGCCATCAGTACAATATCACCACTTCGCAGGAACATTGGCGTTGGAGCTTCGTCCCTTGTCTTCCCTCCAAGAAGAAAAATACACTTGCAACCCAAACTAAAACAACGAAAAGTAAGAGACTACATTCAAATAAAGATCATTATATAAGCAACTGAACCGTAGTACCTTATGCTCACAATAGGTTTTGTCCAATCTGCTTCCATGTCATCAACATGGCCACCTAGCATGTCGCCTACAGAAGTCAAAGCTTCTTGTTTCAGTATGGACAGAGAGGCAAGGATGCAACTTCGAGGTAATGTGCCATGGTGTATATCTACAAGGTTATTCAATGTTTGAAAAGACAAGCTACATACTTGGACCATAATAGTTCACGATGGCCGCTTCTGCAGCAAATTCTTCTCCAGAAGGCATTGCTGGAACGGCCATCTTTTTTGCTAGAGTAGCAAGGTCATCTGGAATCTTGTTATGTGGAAGCGATACATCATAGTTACGCTGACAGAAACAAGAAATGGTTAATATGCAGTTGTAACCAAAAGCGTATCTTACTGTGCAATAAGTATATGATTTTAATTAACTGCAAGCACTGTGCAAATGATTGCAGCTATCAAGTTTCATGGCTGAGTATTTGAATAAGTTACATCATGATATTAGCGTATGATGTATGCACACTGGGATAAGTTGCATAATGATTTCAGAGATCATCATGCTTAAAAATAGCTTTGCAAGGAAGGACTATCATAATCAAACAAAGCTCCTTAAGTAATAAATATTGTTATGCGCTAACATGGAATTATGAATTCATCATCATCATAATATAATTGTAAGGAATTGGGCTTGTTTGTCACAACTGCAGAAAAATTTGAAGAAAAATATGCCTGCTGGTTTATTCATATTCATATGTAAAGTATCAAATTTTAATACCACCACAAGCTAAAAGAATTAAATTCAAGAAAAATGAAAATAAAGACACATCCATTGTACATACATACTTTTGACCAATCGAATTGCAAGCCAAGGGTGCTCCACCGGAGCTTGCGCACAAGAGCAGCTGCCATGGTCGACTTAGGTCTTTCCTCCTTTTGGATCTCTGAGCCATCCACAAATTTGAATTTACCCGGATGTGCATTTCCCCCTACATTATTCTGCTCATCTCTTTCTATGCCATTGGAACTTTCCACTTCAACCAAAATCTTTTGGTTTTTAGCAGCAATGAGCAAGTCAGAAATTGGACCGTATGTAGCAGTCAAGTTAGTTCTATTAGGAGGCTGTGGGAATGTTTTCAAGCTTTCCCTAATCCAATAGCACTGTTCCTCGGTAGATAGAGCACCAGGGATGAAATAGAATCCTACAGAGTTATGCAAAGGGCATCAGTACTATTTCACAAATGAACAGTATAGTGAGATTAGGATGATTGATGGGTATTAGGTATGACGATTAAGTGTTGGAGGCTGAAATATTGACATAAATAGGCAAGCAAAACCGTAATTACTCAAAAGTTATGATGCCATTTGTACTCCTTTTCGGCATACAGATATACTCATGATGAAGAACGTACTGACACAAGCATATGTGCCACATAGGAGGGGTCAAGGGAAATCTTGAGTTCAATATGAAATTTTGTCATGTTTGGGTCAAAGTTAGCACTGATGTGAAAATTGCACAAGCACTGGAATAAACAATTAAGAAATAATTTGATGACCCAAAACTAGAAGCAGGAAGAAATTTTGCAAGTTGCCACTGTTTAAATGCAATGTCCTGACTTGGTAAATTTGTAAGAACAAAAATCCAAACTGGAGCATGAATAATCATAAGAATCGAACAGAGCAATATTGGGAGAATTGTGGAGTTACCCGGCCGGTCGAGGAAGCAGAACACGGGCAGGTGGAAGCCGGTGCGGTCGCACCTCCGGATCCCGGCGGGCAGCTCGCCTTCTCCGGCAGCAAGCAGCGCGTGGAAGTCGACCACCGCGGACAGGTCCCCGCCGCCGCCACCACCGGCTGGCTTGCCCCTGCAGCGCTCGAAAAGTCAGGACTCTGCTCTGCTGTTTCCGCGTGGAGATGGCGGAGGGCCAAGGGAGAGAGAGAGAGACCTGGAGTTGGACCGGCCCTTGCGACTGGGCGGCTTGTAGAGCTTGTACTGCTTCTCGGCTCGCCGGAACGCCGTGCGCTCCGCGGCGGCGCCGGCCTCCGTTTCTGCGTACATCGCCGGCAAGTGTGGCGCCGCCGCCGCCGCCGTTCTCGCAGATTTTCTTGTTTTTCCCCTTTGGATTGGTGGTCTTGGCCCACGGAAGTTAATAGTGCTTAGATCCAGTTTCGGTCCAGGTTCCTGTCTCCTCCTCCCCTCCTAGACTGGGCCAGGAACTGTGCACAGTACCTGGCACGGCCCGGCCCAGGTTTGATCGATGATATATGGTCCTCCGACCGCGTGGATAAATTAGGTCTGTCACCAGAAGACGACGGAAGTTAATCAGATTTGTCTCAAAAAAAAAAAAAAATCAATCAGATCGATCTAGGGTTTCATTACCGCCGGCGATCTTGGCAAGGGCGTGAGCGGTATGGCTGCCGCCGGAGGGCCGCCGGAAAGGCCATCCTCGAGGACCATCTTTTGCGACCTGCAGGCATGCACCACTGAGCCCGCTAGAGGAACAGGAACGGCAGAGAAAGAATCTGCTGCCGACTACAGCCAGAAAGAGGTTGACGACAATGCCGGCGACGGGTACCATGGCATCGGTGATGAAGGCGTCGGGGGCGACAACGATGGCAGCGTGCTCGATGACATTGGCAATGATGGCGTCATCGTGAGCGGCAGCGGCGATGATGATGGTGACAACGACCGCAGGAGCAGCGATGATGATGATGATGACAATGGTGGGTTTGGGTACGGACCGCACGACATGGCCAACTACATCAGCGAGGACGACGACGACGATGGCTGCGAAGAGAGGGACTATCCACCACCGGGTCACATGATCTGCTACAACGGAGACAGCCAAAACCTGAACGCAACCTACTCCTTTTCTCAGTACCGGGTGGAGCTCTTCACCGTGCGCCCTCGCTTCCTCTTCACGGGGTTCTTCGTCGCCACTGACGGCTTTGGTTGCCACATCTGGTCCTCGCAGAGAGGACACACCGTCGATCCACATAACAATTTGATACTCGAGTCGAGCGGCGCCCTCACGGACACCTTCTGGATCAAAATCAAGATCCCGGGGGACAACGGCGAAGCCGATGATCATGACAAAGGAAACTTCTCGTTCACGGTGAACCCGTACACATGCAACAAAGTCATCACTCGCACCATCTCCACAAGACATGACCTTCATGGCGCTGCACAAGGCTATACAGGCCAACGTGTACGTCAACCTCGATCTCGCACCTCCGGGTGCCAATGGGACCGGCACCGTCTACCATGTCTATGGTGAGATCACCGCACACCACCAACTCTACGATGGCGAGAGTGTCGTGCTCTTTTCTCGTGGAGAAGAGAACAAGGTGGAGGTCATCGATGGCGAGCTCCCGCTATCGCGGAAGTGTGTGGCTGTTCCGATATACATGGAACCGCTCCTGATACTCAACCTGGACCTGCATGTTGCAACTCACTATGATCATGATGACGAGAGTCGTAGTGTCGCCTTTCGAGATTGTATTACCTTTTACCCTGATCAATATGAAAAAAGAATCTGCAATGCCGACCATGGTAAAGTTAAAGTGCGGATTTCATACCAGTAGTTGCGGTGCACAAAGATGTAAACTGAACTGAAGTTCTATATAATGATGGAGACGCCCTTACAAATCCGAAGGGAGGGAGTACTGGTACTACGTGCTTACATAAATTCTCGGCACAATGACTATTTTTTTGGGCCATATAAGTGATTGCAATTGTAGTCACTTTTACTAGAATGTTGTAGTACCAGATATGATCAAACCACGCCTCTCCTCCATGATGTAGTGAGCATGATGGAGCATTGGTAGTTGGGGTGCCCATTAAGCATTCTTTGAGACACTTAATCTTCATCAGTGACTCATGGACTTTGGTGGGCTTCTTCTCACATTGAGAATTCAAGGTGGCTGAGTGCAGCCTGTACCATTTCCTTGATCGTCTCAGCACTATCCGTTTCTTCCGTCTGAAAAATATAATAACTAGATTTTCAAAGAAAATACCCCGCAAAAAAAAAGATTTTCAAAGAAAATAAATGGCTGCTCATATTGGCACAAAATATAGTGAAATTATGTGCATGCTACCAAATGCATATGTGTAATCCATGTGTTCACAAGCTTAAGTCAAGCCAACATATGTCTAATGAGTCGTATGAAAGCAAGTGTGACTAAAATACATAGTCACATGAACTCGCAACACGATCATTGATCAAGCGTAATTGGGAAAAATATGTTATGCAATAAGTTTGCTGGTAATCCCTTTTTCAGAACAGCTGTATGGCTCTATTGATTCATGAAACAAAGTCCACTAGATCGAAAGACCTAAAATGAACACCAACAACAAACATCCGTTATAGAACCAAAGACCATGTCAAGGTCCTTCGAAGCTGACATCTCTAGATCCCATCTTGATGTTTCCCCGTGTAGCTGATGATGAAGTCACAAATTCCAAGGGATACAAGCTGGACTAACTTCATATGGTCTAAAGAGCCAACCTCATAAGGTCTAAAGAGACTTAAGAGCCGCACACCTCAAGAATAGATTTTTTTTTTGAATGAGCCATGTACCAGTGGCACGTCTCACAAGGAAAACTTGTCAAAACTGATGCCTAGTCGCCCAATTGAGGAGGAAGAATATGAAAAGAATGAAGCGACTACTAATGAAAACCATTGGCTCTATATGGTAGACCTAGACCATGATAACAATGCCAGGGAAGTGATGGAGCCAAAATATCTATATTCCGCATGACACCATCTCAACCACCGAAAGCAAACAAACCTAACAAAGAATGTATAAGAAATGAACACCAAGCATTGATAAGTGGTTCCCTTGCCTCTCACCGACTAATCAGGTGTCGGTGATGTGGGGAACTTGTGGAGATTGAAATGGTGAACGATTCTCTATTGGTGCCCAGGGTTTCTTTGGGGTCTCTCCATTAGAATGGCATGTTGATAAAAATATGGTAGGTCACACATTATTTTATGGTTATTTTTTCAATAATATTGTTCATAATCATATCCATGAAACTAAATGCTCCCTCCGTCCCAAAATAAGTGTCACAACTTTAGTAGAGACACTTATTTTGGGACGGAGGGAGTAATAGACAAGAAAAATTGTATCCAAACCTTCAAATCATGCCTAAAAATACATTTATGTTTGTTTCACAATGTTTTCTCAAGTGTCTCCCACCTGGTGGGCAGAGAACTTAATTGATTTCGAGTATGTGCAAATTCGTCTTAGTTGTCCAGTGATAAAAGCAAAAAATGCAGAACATACACAAATTGAACAGGGTTGAAGAACAAGAGAAGATGGCAACCCTCTTAGGCCTCGTTTGGAGGACAAGATAGGAAAATAAATAGGAATATGAAAAAATAACATTTGAAAAACAGAGGATGGGAAACACATGAATATGCCATGTTTCTCTTTCCTTCTTTCTCTCTTTAGGTTGTTCATTGGCGAGCAATGGCTGCCATCGACGAGCCTGACTTTTTTTGTTTGGGGGGGGGGGGGGGGGGGGGGGGGGGATGAGGTTGGAGTGGATGTTTGGAATCCTATGGTTTTACTTAAAAATAAATAAGGAAACGAGTTGCTATCATGTGAGATTCCTGAGGCTATCCTGCGTTCCAAGTGGGCTGATGAGAAAGTTTTCTGTATGAATTGTGTTTCTCCACTATTGCCGTAATTTTCCTTTGAAACCAAATAGGGACTTGGTTCCCTTGTGAAGTAAAACAGAACTCCTAAATTTACAAACTCCCATAACCAACAATGCCATTCCTTATGATGTCATTCATGTGACATCACTCAAAGAATTCGAGAACGGCCGAGCGAAAGAGATGGGAGCAAGCTTTTCGTCATGAAATCAGGATGAGAACTAGAGGAAATTAATTGGACGAGAAATGCAGCAAATCACAGATGGTTACCTCGATGAACATGGTGTGGACTGTGCGGCCGTCCACGACGGTGACACTTGAGATGATGACCCTGAGACAGAGCGAATCGAGCGCCTTGTACATCTTCGCCATGACGTGCTGCTCATTGTCGTGTCTCATGCTCACCACCGCCAGCTTCTCCTCTACGGGCGTCACCTCTAGCTGCACAAAGGATAACCACGCGATTATTCAATAGTATGTTTTGACGTCCTCAGTCTTGTTTCATAGAGTTGCCCCAAAATGTTTCTCATTTGCCATGTTATCTTGGAAACATTTCGTTGTCTATGAAATGTGTCACACACAGAGAGAAGATCTGGATATACTCCCTCCGTACCAAAATATAAGACGTTTTTTAGTTCAAATTGAACTACAAAAACGTCTTATATTTTGGTATAGAGGTAGTAACTAACAAAATATTTCTCTTTGCTAACATTTTAGTTGTTACCCAAAGTTTTTTTTTTATTCTTTTCATCAGAAATATTCTCACTAGATTTACATTTGGACTTCTCGATCGTTTTATATACCAAAGACCCGAAAGATGCTGCTACTCATCTTCTCCCGCGAGCAAAATTTACCTTTACCTCGAGGATTAGGACCGATGTGTGGCAGGGGAAGGGACGGCGTCGTTGATGGAGGAGGAGGAGGCAGTCCTCCTCATCTTCTTCCGCGGCGAGAAGCCAACACCGGCGTCCTCCACCCCCTCGCTACCGGTGGAGGCCTCCGACTTGACCACGGCGGTGCAGCCACCGGCCTGGAGGTCGGATACCTCGGCGAGGATCCGGCGCTCCTGCTCCTGCAGCTCCTCGATGTATGCGACGGCGTCCTGGATGATGGACGCCTTGTCCATCTAACGCCACACAAATTAAACCCAATCAAATCAAACTGTACTACGCAAGTCCTCTTCACGTGCTACCGATGTGTGGAGCAAACCTTGGTGATGTTCGGGACGACGCCGCGGATGGCGTAGAGCTTCTCGTTGAGCCGCCTGCGCCGGTCCCTCTCCTCGACTACGTTTTTGCTCGCCCTGGTGGCCCTGGTCGACGCCGTGGACCGCGAGCTGGTGGAGTCGTTGTAGCAGGAGGAGTCGAGGCCGGAGAGCGAGTCCTCGGCCGGCAGGTACGAGCTGCAACAATCAGCCAGGCTCATCCAACGTTTGCTAGGCAGGGCAGAGCGAAACAGACGTCGTCAGCAATGCAATGGTTTGAGTATGGCGCAAGATTGAGAAGCAGAGCGGTCGTGATTTCTTGAACCACGGTGTTCATCTCATCACGTACCTGTCGGCGTTGCCGAGATCGAACACCAGATGGGCCTCCAGCTCCAAGAAGTCCAAGCTCGCGTCCATGTCGGCCTCCATTGCTCTGCTCTGCTCCCTCTCCCTCTCTCTCCTTCGAGGGTTTTGTTGTGCGCCATGGCCGACGTGGCGAGCGAGAGCACCCTATCCTGGTGCCACCTGGCGTCCTGCCGACCAAGCCATCGTGCCTACTGCACGGTAATTGGCTGCTTCTCTATTTTCGGATTGCTCCCCCATAAAATTCGAGATGGAATCTGAATCTGTGAGCTGCTGTTGTCCCGTAAATATCGCCGTACGTTTGGGTCCATCAGCTTTGGCGCTTCGCGTTGATTAACACATGCGCATAGAGCCAAAATAAGCCAGCCTCTTATTGACCAAATAAGAAATGCCTCGTGCCATTTTCAGTTCGTGAGTTATATATGGAATTATTGGAGATGAGAATAGTCTTAGAAAGGCGACCAACACTAATTTAAACTTCTCGAGAAGCCACTCAAATTGCAAACACAAATGTTAAGTCTAGCAATTATATATCATACCATGGCAATGCAAATTGCTCAAGGTTATCACTGCCAAGTGCCAACCTGCCACTGCGTGTAGCCAGTTGGCAAATGATGGAAAAATAACAAAAAAAAAAAAGAGAGAGAAGGAACTTTGTACAAATAAGTTGGTACTAATCAATATAAACTCTTGTGTGCATTCACAGCATGCAACCTGCTGTTCACCACTGGAGTCTTTACCGACGGGCGTCCTAGAGTTGGAGATAGACTCATCAAAGTAGGTGTCGTGCTTGGAAATGAAATTGGGATTTAGAGGATGAGCTACTTTGATGCCGGAGTGGGCGAGCGGAGGTGCGCAAGTATGTTGCTAAACTTCGGCCTCTTCTGCGTGATGGCGATGGAAACGTCGTTGGGGAACAGGTCTCCACACACAAAGGCATTGTACACGGTGGTGGCCAACACGCCAATGACGGTGACAACGGCAATTCCTGATAGCCCAACCGCAAGCGTCTATGTCAGCATGTTGTTCACCTCCGACGCATACAACACCGTCGCTAGGGCAACACTCGTCATCGGGAACGTGTATGCCCACCAAGCCAACGAGAACCTTAACCCCCGGAACAGGTTAACTCGCATCACCAACGATACGTAGAGGAAGAGTGATACGAAATATAGGAGCTTGGCGCCGTTGTTGAACTCGCCAGAGATCCTCGCCCATGCCATGGACGTGACACTAGGTGCTGCGACGAAGAGGAAGAAGACCGGGTGAAGCTCCTTGGGGAGCTGCACATTGGTGGGGTGGCGTTGGTAGAGGGTGACGAAGAGCACCGCATAGTGGGCCAACCCGACAGCAAAGAAGAAGATGGGCAGCTCCCGGAGGCCCATCCTGGCGCCGAGTAGCGCACCAACAAAGTTGCCAACAACGGCGAGGTGGTTGGACGGGTTGGCCACCTTCGAGAGGCGCCGCTCGCCGCTGGACATCCACTGGCCGTAGATCTTGAGGTCGAGGCATAAGATGGGCGCCATGAGAAAGTACCAGAAGACATGGTGGATCTCCCACTCCGGGCGGGGCACTCCCTTGACGAGGAAGAGGCAGGCGACCCAAGGGGCGAAGAAGAAGTTAACACGGACCGGATGGTGAAACTCGCGACGGACGGCCTCGAAGTAGAAGACAACCTTGAGGAGGTAGACAATGAAGACAACGGCGGTGAGGGCAACGGAAACCCACCAGAGGACATGGTTGGCGGCGGGGCACACACGGAGGAATGCCATGGAGGGCTCTGACTCGAGCATCTTCCATAGCATCGCCTGGCTGCTGACGCCGAGGCACATCCCGAACGTGCTGATGGGGAACCGAAGCAAGAAAGGCCACAACTCGTCCTTGGGCAGCACCGCCACCTCCGTCGACTGCACACGACCAGGCTGCTGTTAGAAACAAAGCAACGATCGACCACCTAGTTTTTGCTTGCAAGAAATGATAAAATGTGCTATGTACATACGCAAAGGGTCTCGAGCTCGGCGCCTTCGAGGGCGGCGAAGTAGCGGTCGGCGGTGGGGACGTCGTGGTCCTCGTCGGTGTCCTCCTCGGAGATCTTGGCGCTGCCACGCGCACTAGTAGAAAAAGGGCCTTTCGTCCAAACCGGATATGGCCTTTAGTCCCGGTCGTGTTGGGGCCCGGGACTAATGTGCCCATTAGTCCCGGTTCCAACGGCTACTGACCCCGCGCGGGTACGGCAGGCTTTAGTCCCGGGTCGAACGGGACCTTTAGTCCCGGTTGGAGACACCAACCGGGACTAAAGGGGTTGCGGCAGGCTGCAGCCCCTTTAGTCCCGGTTGGAACCGGGACTAAAGGTCTGGCACGTGGAGGTCCTCCTTTTTTTCCCCTTTTACCACATTAATCCTAGAAAAATCATAACTAAATCATTCTAATTCAGAAAAATACAAATAATATATCAAAATCATAACCAGTTTTCCGTTTCGAGAATTTTTAAAATCACAAAATTTCAAAGGGAAAATAGAGTTTTTGGACGTTTTAGACGTTTTAGGGTTTAGGGCTAGGGTTTAGATTTCCAAGTTTAGGGTTAGGTTTTAGGGTTTGAACCTTTAGTGTTTATTGTTTAGAATAGAGTTTCGGACGTTTTAAGTCCCGGGTTTAGGGGTTTTGAGAATTTTTAAAATCACAAAATTCCAAAGGAAAAATAGAGTTTTTGGACGTTTTAGACGTTTTAGGGTTTAGGGCTAGGGTTTAGATTTCCAAGTTTAGGGTTAGGTTTTAGGGTTTGAACCTTTAGTGTTTACTGTTTAGAATAGAGTTCGGACGTTTTAAGTCCCAGGTTTAGGGTTTTGAAATTTTTTATTTTTTTTTTGAAAATTTTCAATTTTTTTGACATTTTTTGGATTTTTTGATTATTTTGAACTTTTTATATTGTTTTGTATTTTTTGATTTTTTTTAGTTTTGGTGTTTTTTTTGAATTTTTTGAAAATTTTGAGTTTTAAAATTAATAATTGAATTCCGCATAAAGATTCTTATTTTATTTTCATCGAAATTCAATATTATTATTACTTATTTTATTTTGAACTTTTTGTATTATTTTGGATTTTTTTTTGTTTTTTGAGATTTTTTGAGTTTTTTTGAAAATTTTGCCTTTTTTTGAAGTTTTTTTGAGTTTTTAAATTAATCAATGTTGTTTGTTAATCATTGTTGTTTGTTAATCATTGTTATTTATTTTAATAATTGTTTGGAATTCAAAAAATTAAATCATGTGACATCAAGACCTAAGGGTTAATAGGATTGATAGCTTACTATTGTCAGGAAAACAACAAGTGCAGACTTGGAAACTAGGGGAGATAGAACTGGGAAGTTAAGCATGCTGGGGCTAGAGCAGTGAGAGGATGGGTGACCGGCCGGGAAGTTAGACGTTTTGGAATGAGTTCTCCACGCTGGAGCAGTGAGGAGGGGTGATTAGAGATTAAATTGTCAAATAATTCAAAGATTTGAAAATCAGAAAAAACTTAAAAACAATTCAAAAAAAAATTGAAATTTTTTTTTTTCAAAAAATTCCTTTAGTCCCGGTTGGTGTTACCAACCGGGACTAAAGGCCCTCCACGTGGCTGCGGGGTGGAGGACCTTTAGTCCCGGTTTGTAACACAACCGGGACTAGGGGGGGGGGGGCTTTTGTCCCAACTGCGTTGTCCCGGTTGGGCAACCGGGACTAAAGGCAGTTCCCAACCGGGACCAAAGGGGGGTTTTTCTACTAGTGCGCTCGAGGTCAGCAGCCGGCAATTCCCGTGACAAGCCGCCGAGGGTGGAGAGCTGGCGGTCGAGGCGGCCAGAGAAAGTCCTTAAGTGGTCGAATCGCCGGTCCCGCTTCCGCGTGGTGTCGCTTCGTGGCACGGCCGGCACATCGGTACTACCTCTGACTGCCGGGGACGGCCGGCCGGCAGCGAGTGTTGACGCGCCTGCCTCAGGGGCACGGCGGGGTGGTGGACACCGAGCTTCGTCTCGCTCGATGGTGAGGCTGGTACGCTCAACGACACAGAGAAAGGCGTCTCGATCGTCCTACCGCCGCGGACATCAGCCGAGAAAGCGTGTGCTTCCGGCGGCAGAGCGCGCCCCGGCTCGCCGCCCGTCCGGACATCGATGTTCTCCATGGGCGCCATGCATGAACCTCGACAGACTCTCCTGAAAGTGGCAAACGATATCAACCTTGAATATGATGATCATCGCAGCGAGCTCATATATATATATACGCGCGCGCGGCTGATTGATCCTGGCAAGTGGCGGGCCAGCGGGATCATGCACGTAGACGGGGGACACGAAGGTACGTTCCACCGGCCGCACCAGCTGCACGCACGTATCCCCAGAATGCCAGCTTGCTACAGCAGCAGCGGTCGCGCCGAATTCCTCCAAGCCTCGTAGGTGGTTGACGAATTGCCACGTCGCCGCCGACTAGTCCCGCCTTCGTCTTCACCCGACGACGATCTGAGCTAGGGGGAGACGGGATCTCATCTCCTGCATGCACCTCAGGACGGAAGGAACACGAGCCTACTGTACTGCACTGTTTGCCCCTGGCCACGTATGTACGTGTGGAATAAGACGATCCATGAGGAGCTCGACCATGTCTCGTTGTCTGCGCGGTGGCGTGCATGATTCAAGTCGGCGAGGGCATGGTGGTTTTGGTTTGCTAACACGTGTCAAAAAAGTACTGCCGCGTCAAAGTATATCACACACCCACACCTGGTCCTCAATTTGCTAATGAAATGTAAATTGCATGCCACAAAATATATCATTGAAGTTTTATTCGAGATAAATTTTTAGTGGTGTATTATTGTTGCATATATGCTTTGTTGGTCAATGCAACGTCGGTAGAGATCGCTACCGAGCCGGAAACGAGGACTTCCACCGACGGGCCCAAAAGTGACCAGTCAGTGGAGAAACGTCTGAGATGTGTTTGCTCTCCCAAATCGATATCAAAGTCTTGCTCGACGGTGTGAGAAACTTTGGGTTCTCCGTAGTAAGGGTCATAGAGAGCTTTTGAAGGTCAGTGAAAAAATATGTGTAGCCACTTTGCGCAAGCATTATGTGAATCGATCTTTCCGAGGAGGTGCCCGGTCCCACCTCAAGGAACCTTGAATGGTTATCTCTAGCCATCCACTGACGGTCGGCGTTTCCTATTTTCCACTTAGTACTTCTGGTGGTGGCACATATAGTCTTCAATAGCGATGGTCCTAAGTGGGCCGGCCCATGTAATTAACGGGGGTACGGTTGAGCTCCCAACTGGTTTGGTGAAGATTTTAGAAGGTTTCATGCGTGTTTTTGTCTTTTCCTTGTTTTCCCATTTAGTTGTTTTTAGTTTTTTCTTTCGGTTCTTTCTTCTTTTTTGTTCGTTTTTTCTTTCTTTCCTTACTTTTTTCATCATTTTCTATTTTCATTTTCAAATTCATGAAGGGATTTTAATTTAGTGAACAATTTTAAAATTCACCAATTGTTTCCCATATTAAACGAACTTTCTTCAAAGTCAAGAACTTTTTAAAATCTGCAAATAGTTTTCAAATTTTCTATTTTTTAAATCTGTGAACATTTTTAAAATTTGTGATTTTTTAAAGAAATTCACGAACAATTTTAAATCCACAAATTTGTGAATATCTTAAAAATCATGAATATTTTTACTAATTCACAAATATAATTTTGTATTTACAGACATTTGTAAAAAATCATGAGTTTTTCGAATTCATGATTTCCCCCCAAATTCATGAACATTTTGTGAATTCGTGAACTTTTCAAAATCTATCAAAAAAAATTGATAGCTATATTTTTAGCTAGTAGTTGATGTGTTCTTTAGTTATCAGTTGGATGGTTTATCTAAAGCTAGCACACAAAAAAAACAAAACGAAGCAAGTTAGCCACGCGAGCTGAACAACGAGCTAGCATTACTGGGCCACGACCCGCCAGCTGTCATCGTGAGCGCCGCTGCCACTGCTGCAGTTCGACGCTTAAGGCACTGAAAAGGCTACCCTGAGGCGAGATGCGATATATGGGAGAAGACTTGAGGAAGAGGGTATGGTTGTGTGGCAGCGGCGGCTTTTTTGGCCGGGCCGACGGTCTTTTCTGACGGGGAGTCGGTGATCATGATATCGTCTGCAGATATGCCGATGGCGGCCTCTGGGACCCAACGAGACGGCCCTCAGGTGGCGCTGTGGTCCTGCGCCGCTCGGCGTTGTCCCGGCGGGGCCGAGGGTCTTGGACGTCTAGATACAGCAACAACAACAGTTATGTTTTGCCGACCGATTCTACCGCCACAAGCAAGGACATTGAAGTGAGAGGGGCGACGCGGGAATATTGGAGCGTCCCTAGTTGGGATTTTGGCAATGTCGTTAACCTTCCTCGATCGTCAATCTTCATTGCATGTGTGGAGATGATCTTATCGAGGCCATTAGTGGAGACCAGCTCTTTGTCACAACATGACTATGTGCTTGTGCGAGGCATGTCCTTCACTTGCATGGCATCTTACGTTAAGACTGTGCTAAGAATGTAACTGTTTGGCTTGCGGAAAGTGGTAGCCACATCATTTTATGACTGGGATTCTGTGGTAATTCTTGAGTACCCGGTCTCAAGCTCCGGGATGAATACTGTAGGTGTGACCCTAGATGGTTATACCTAGAAATAACGGTGTTTTTGTGTTGTTACCTTATTGAAGGCATTCCTCCGATTCACTCGGACTTGATCTTGACGAGAAAAACCCAACATCTGACCTTTTGATGGTTCAAGCCCCTGCCAGGAGTGCTTTATTGTCGTTCCCTTATCGGAGGCGTTGCTGTTATGGAAGCCATTTTATGATATCAAGAAATGGTTGATGCAGAAGGTCGCCATTGTAGTTTACCGATCGTTGTTCCAATCTCCTCGGAGTATTTTTTCCGTCCTTTTCCTCCGTCTAGGTATAGATTTGGTCTTGTAAAACTTTGCTATTTGCTGATGTGTTTCATTGTGTGCATGCGTTGGCGTCGTTGTGTGCATTTCTAGGCGAACGGAGACTCATTGTATTTGTGTTCCTTGGATGCTTCATTTTGAGTCGATAAAATCCACATTTGTGAAAAAATATCACACAATCGCCCGCGAAGTGGTTTGTATCAAAGGGCTAATTGGCTTTATACAATGTTTCACATTTTGGCCAATGTTAAAAAGAACCATGTAAAAGACGGTTAGCCAAAAAACCGCATACACAAATTTTAGATGAATTTTACTAACTTTGATAGTACTCCGTATAATACTTTGACACGTCCAAATGTCATTGTGCTGGTTATTTTTGAAAAAGCCATGCATGCGTGTACCTTGAGACGTGTGCACTAGTAGTAAATTCGAGTGTGAGGAGACGACGAGTCTCCCAAGTCCCAACACACAGGTCGTGTGAACGCGTACCCAACCCGGAGGCGCGTCCCTTCATCTGGCTCCGCTATTTTAAGGAAACGTCAACCTTCTTCAACCTCTCCTCATTCCCACAAGTTGTGCCGCGCGCTCATCATCCAGTTCATGTGCCTACTGCCTACTCTGCCGGCGAGCGCCGGCGCTACAGCCCGTCCTGCGTGCTGGATTTCATGATCGATTTCTCCTAATTGCCCGGTCATCATCTCGATCTCAAACTCTAGTTTACGTGCACCCGTGATCGCCTTCTTAGTAAGCAGTATTTGTCGTCTAGCTAGTTTCCGTATCTGTCTTGGATGTTGCCCGTTCATTATCCTGACATATACTGCCATGCGTTCCAGGTCTGCTACTTCTACTAATCCCAGTATGAATCGAAAGCGGGGGAGTGCCATGGATGGTGATAATCTACAAAGTGGATCTGCCAGGAAGTCCAGGAAGGTACATACATTGCTGGAATCCCATCCTCATCGCCATATTTTTTCTGAGGAAAAATATTGGGCTGCAATTTTTACTTTTATCTCTTAGGCATAGTTTATTAAGTTCACGTTATGCTTAAACCAGTTCAGTTAATCAGCCTCGTACCTTGTAGGGCGAAAACATATCGTATAGATGTTCGCCGCACTTCCTTCCGCCATTTATGAAGCTTCTAAGTGACAAGCAAAGAGGTTTCGTCAGAAAAATTGGGTTTGAGAGCTTCTTGTCCATGGCAGATTTTGAGATACATAAGGGCCTTACCCTATGGTTGGTTGATAAGTTCAATTGTGACACTGAAGCCCTTGAATTTGAAGGAGGCATATCAATTCCAGTGAGGCCACTTGTGAAGTTTGTCCTTGGAATCCCTTCAGGCCCGATCAAAGTTGTAGAGGATCTCGATGTCGATGACGCTCTTTACAATCAGTATTCTCACAATAATAGAGCGAAGAATGCGAAGCATTATGTTGTATCTTAATTTCCTGTTGTAGTTGTTGCAGAAATAGTTTGTACTATCAGAATTATCATATGCATTATGTGTCTCATACATAGATAATGGCTCATACATAGATAAAAGTCAGAAAAAAACATAGATAGAAATATGTCTCATACATAGATAGAAATATGTCTGATGCATAGATAAAAGTCGGAAACAAACATAGATAGAAATATGTCTGATGCATAGATAAAAGTCTGAAACAAACATAGAAAGAAATATGTCTCATGCATAGATAATAGTATCACTCGGCTCTATGAGGACGCGTACGTAGTCTCCGTCGAGGACCGGAAAGCGTGAGTGGGATACTCGGACGCACGTGACGTAGACCTGGGCCGTACAACGGCTCGTCAACCTCTGGTTGTGTCTCCTGCGTGGGAGGTGGTGGCGGAGTCTGATATGCTTGCTGAGACCAGCCGATGTAGGCTTGCGGGTCTCCCAAGACATCTGAATGGACATCTGATGAGCGGTCAGAAAACGTGGCAGTGTGTCCCCCAGGCGAAGCCATGTACTGTCCCTCAGTAGTCTCTGTGTTATGAACGACGTCATAGTGAGTTGCATATTTATAATCAATTACTAACAAGAATGATGAATTATTACCTTGCCACATATGTTGTTGCGGCTACCACACCTATTGATGAAGCCAATCCTCTTCCTGTTGCGACCCCTCTTGCTGCTGCCATGATGAACTTCCGGGCTGGAAAGGAGGTGGTGGCCTGGGAGGAATCTGAGGCGAAACATGTGGTCGCGGATCCTGACGGTGCAAAGAGTGCCGAGGGGCCGATACCTGTGGGCGCGATTCCTGACGGCGCAAAGAGTGACGAGGGGGCGAAACATGTGGCCGCGGATCGTGAAGGTCCAATGAGTGACGCGGGGGGCGCTGTGCTGCTCGACGAGGCACAACGTCAGACGAGTGCGTACACGAAATAGCCTGCTTGATACCTCGTAGCTTCTCTTCAAGACGCCTCAACCAGGAGACGTGCTCCTCCTTGGGGAGAAGAGGCCAAGTCTCAACCCGGTGAATAAAAACAGCAACATCCTCCTGAGCCTGTTCAGTCAACTCACCCTGAAAAGAATAAACAAAAAGTTATATACGTATTCAAGATTTGATGCGTGCACGCAATTGAGCGACATGATACTTACAGCGTGGTGTCTGATCCCCGCCATAGACTCAATTGGGTACATCTCCGGCGTGCCAGGGGGCTGCATCTAGCCAGGAATTGCCGTCGGTACCAAGTATAGACGAGTCGAGCTTCTGTACATCTGGAGATATGCGGCGAATTCCCGCGGCTGAAATGGGACATTCTCAACCCAGACTTGTGCCTCCGCCGAGTGCCACGAGTCAACGTACGGTCGAAGGGTCCGCATCCAGGCACTAAGAGCTTTTTCTCCTCCTTTGCGGCTTAAACTAAGATTGAGATATGTGTTGGACAATCAACAAACAAAGAAATATGGACACATGCGTTAGATAAGTTAGGAATGAACTTACTCGTGGACATGCGACGGGAGGGGATGATCCGGGCGAACTGGGTTAGCCAATTGGCGCCTACCAAACTGTCTCATAACCCTCTGTTGGGACATCTCCTCCACGAAGATGTCAAAAATAATCTTTACCTTCGTCATCCAATATATGTGATCTCTGGTGCACAAGTTAGAAATCCCGCGGGGTATCTCTGAGCCATCTCCTCCGCCGTGTACGGCTGCCAAATGACCTTATCCTCGTGCAAATTATCAAACTGCGTCGTGAAGGACGGGTAACAACGACTCACTTGTTGATGTGCATAATGTCTCTACGGATTAAAAAAAATTAGTTGTGAGCAACAGGTTTGTCAACATAGAATAAAAAGTACCGGTCATAATGAAAAAACATACCGCTCTACGTGTCCACACGGTACCAAAAGTAGGCAAGTCGATGGGATTTGCATCCATCTGTCTAACATCATATGGATCCTCAACATAGATGTTAGGTCGTCCGATAGGGAACCTCTCGTACGACCATAATTGCAACAACAGTGGGCATCCTATCAATGCTGAAGTTTCAGAGCGTCGTAAGCAAGCCTTGCACATACCTCTGTATGTAGCTGCTAAGACGGCAGGACCAAAACTCCTCGGCACGATGTCATGAGCATAACGTGCGTCCGCGATCTCTCTTGCAATACTGATGTACCGGGCATCAACAGTGTTGACGTGGTTATCCGTGAACATCACTTTGCCAAACAGCCACAAGATATATGCCTCTAGGCATCGATCAATCTGTGGCCTCGACAAGTCTATGCCTGGATATCCTAGAAGGCCAATCTGCATGAAACAAATAACATGTGAAGCTAAATAATGAGAAGATGTATGTCCAAATAGATAAGAATATAAAACTATTGATTTACCTGAAACTGGCTCAACCATATAAACCGAGGTCCGTGTGGATCAGGCGCTAAGTTCACCATCCCATCGGCTGGCCCAAGACCTGCGAAACGTGCCTGCATGTCCTCCCGCCAATTATCTGGTACCTCCAACGGGCCTATGGCCTGGCCTGCCAAAGGTAGTCCCAACAAATAGGACACATCCTGGAGAGTAGGCGCCATCTCTCCCCAGGGAAAGTGAAACGTGTGAGTCTCAGGCCTCCATCGGTCCGCTAAGCATGTGAGCAGTGACCTGTCGTAACCGAAACGTCTGTGCTTCTCTATGTACTCATCGAGGTCCTCACCGCCCACCTCAGATGCTGGGACGCGAACCCACTCCTCTCTAGTGGCCTCAACCATACGTGCCAAAGGTAAAAGTCCAGCCCAAGCCAACCTGCAAAATAAGAATGCAAAATTCAATTAGTGTGTGCATATTTTCAGGTACTACTGGAATAAGGACGACACATACCTATCAGCCCAATCAGGGTGTATCATCCAGTCAGACTTTGGAGTGCGAGTGACCAACACAGGGAGCTCATGACCAACCTCCATATGTTTAGCCCGATGTTTTACATCAATCGTAGGATTGAGCAAAGGATACGGAGCCATTTCTGCACATATTACAAAGTAAAACATAGGCCGCACATATTACAAACTTAAACATAGTCCGCACATATTACAAAGTAAAACATAGTCCGCACATATTACAAAGTAAAACATAGTCCGCACATATTACAAAGTAAAACATAGTCCGCACACTTCAAATGCTGGGAGCTCTCTCTCCCTCACCCTCTCCCTCCCCGTCGTCCTTGGCTGCCTCGGCCACGTCCACGCCTTCCTACTGACGTTGCAGCCACTGGCGTTGTAGCCGTCGATGTGGACGCACCAGTAGTATCACCACCAATGGTAAGAGTGGGACAATATTTCATCCAGTGGCCATATCCAGCGCATAGCAAACATTGTCTAGTACACCCACCGGCTTCAGATTCGTCCATATCATTACGGATGCGACATACCTTCCTTCTACCTCTACTTGTCCGCATCATATCTGGGTCTGGGATGTATTGCCTGTCATCCGGGTTAACCGTGTTGAAGTTACCCATAACTCTAAATCCAACCATCTCACCGGTCCAAGTATTCTGCACTGACTCTTTTAGATAATATCCAGACACGAAAGAGACCGCGTCCATTTTTAACTGGCCACATGCAGCCAACACATGTGAGCAAGGCAAGTGGAGCAGCTTCGGTTTGTTGCATGTGCACTCACATGTTGGCCTGACTCCACTTCCAATTTTCACCTCGTGCGTCTTCAACTCATTTGCAGAACCGAATCTATCGGTAGGTAGGCGCACCTCATACCTCCTTTCTTGATTACCAATGGCTGTGATAGTGTGCAACTTTGCTTTTTTGAGCTTCTTTGCCATGTACCGCATAATCTTTTCACAGTAAGGTGTTTCGGGATTCTTCTTCATATGCTTCTCAGATTTCAAGCGCCTATCTCTGAAATACCTCACCGTGGCATGAAAAACACCCTCGACAATTGCTATTAGTGGCATACCCCTATTCCCTCTGAGGACAAAGTTATAAACCTCAGCAAGGTTGGTTGTCATGGTGCCATACCTCGCTCCATGGGTGTCATGAAGCAAAGACCACTTCACGGGAGGCTCTTTCTCTATCCACTGTGAAAAAATCTTTATTGCCCTCCCCTTCTTTCTCTTCGTACCGGGCGGGTCAAATGCTGGCAAGTCACAAAGCTCCATTGGCTCTAGCTCTGTGTTAGTTGGTTGCTTAGCCTGTGCAGCTCTCCTTTCCTTAACCTGTGCCTTCGTGAACTCATCGAGCTTCTTCCACAAAAAATCATACTTCTTTTGTTGGTTTGTGCGCACAGCTTTTTGAACATATTCATGAGGCACTTATTCTTGAACTGGGAGTAAAAATTAGCCCCAAGATGGCGCATGCACCATCGGCTCTGCATGTCCTGCCATGGTGCTGGTTCGTTCGAACCTGGCGTCTGCAGTGCCCGAATGGCTGCTAGTATACCCGGATGCCTGTCATGAAGGATGCACACATTTGGCCAGTCCTTAACAATTGCAATTTTTAGCTGCCTGAAGAACCATAGCCAACTCTCCAAATTCTCACCCTCCACGAAGGCCATAGCAAGTGGGAGGATCTGATTGTTGCCGTCCACACCTATAGCGGTGAGGATCTGACCCCTGTACTTACCAGTGAGAAACGTACCATCCACACACAACACAGGCAGGCAATGACTGAAAGCTTCGATGCATATAGCGAAAGAGAAGAACACTCGATGCAGCACCTTATAATCTGGGAATTCGGGCAGCGTAAAGTGCTGGATGTCGACATGTGTGCCAGGATTCCTCGCCTGCAATGTGTGCAGGAGACGGACAACATTATCATACGAGTCGATGAACGTCCCAAACCTCTTCTCCATCGCTCTCTGCTTGGCCCTCCAAGCCTTCCCATACGGAATTTCGTAACTATATCTACTCTTAATTGCATTCTGAATGTGTTTCGCTTCCATGTCTTTCTTGTTCACTATCTCACTGAACATGACTTCTGTAATGAGAGCTGAAGTAAGGTTTGGATGATCCACCAGCGGATATTTCATCACACAATTGTGGGGCACAACCTTCGTCACGACCCAAGTCACGTCCCACTTTGGAATGTGGGCGTGCACCTTCGCGGGACAACTATTAATAATACATGGAAAAGTCAAGTATTTTTTTGTTGATACGTCCGTTTGAAAAATCCTTTGCGTGGACATTGCCCACTCTGTCACGGCTGCCTTCAGATTTTTCTTTGTGGCATACATACCCCCTATTTCGACTTTGCTCCGATGATACTCCCAGGAAGATTCATGACCATCGTTCACGGTCATGCCGGTCGAGAGGTTCTGATTCCATGAAGCATGAATCGGTACCTCCTCGTCGTTCTCTTCACCATCTTCTTCATTTGAGTTCTCGGAATCAAGATCCTCCGCCAATCCATCCTCGTCTTCCTCTTCCATCAGGTTCTGCATTTCCGATCCTTCCTCATCCCCATCAGCCTCGCCACTATCAGGATCTCCTATGTTCTGACTACTCTCCCCTGCATCGTAGTCCCCTCCAATGTGTGACACATAATCCGACTGACCCTCGAGTTCAGTACCACCCATATGTTCTGACCCAGCTACATCCATCTCATCAATCGGCTGACTGACCTGGCCAGGCTCGTAACCACCGCCGCCTTGTACCAGAGGATCCTCCATGGGGATGGGGAGCACTAAGGCAACGGGGTGAGTCCTCCGGCGTTTGCAGGATTCTAACCAGGTCACCCACTTATGTGTCCTATCTATCGGAACCAACTCCCAGAAAATTTTTGTACGGGATTTCGTCCACACTGACTGAATACTGACGGTGCACACATTGGGATCAAGTGAGAAATTTGTTGTCAACCAGTGTTTCAACTGACTAATGTTCACTTTTTCTGGATCGGTCAGTTGCAACTCCACATATGCAAACTCAGTCAGATCAACCCCAGTCTCGTTTGATCTGACATTACCAGGACCATAGTAAACAACAAATTTGACTGATTCAGACATGTCTCCTACCATAAAAATTCATACCCATCAACCACTAAGTACCACATAATTTTTTATACAATAACCGGAATGTCCACCACATATACATGTCTACCACTATGCAAACAACCGATCAAACGAACTAAAATTTCAGACATGTCTCCCGCAATTAAAATTCATATTCCCGTCAACCACTACGTACCACATAATTTTTTTTTCCACTAACAGACATGTCTACTCCTTACTACCACATAAGTTTTTTTACACTAATATAATTTTTTTTAAACTACGTACCACATATACATGACTACCACTAAGCAAATAACCGGAATTTTTTTACACTAACAAAAATGAGAGGTTATACCTTCGACGCGTGCTTCTCCGGCGAGCTCCTGTCCTCGGCCAACCCGCACGACCACGGCCACCACACACGGCTGCCCTTGCAATTAAAATTCATATTCCCATCAACCACTACGTACCAATTTTTTTTTTCAGTAACCGAAATGTCTTCTTAATATACATGACCGAGCGAACGAACTAACTAAAAATACTGACATGTCTCCTGCAATTAAACTTTATATTTCCATCAACCACTAAGTACCACATAATTTTTATACACTACCACTAAGTAAATAACCGATCTAACGAACTAAACAATCATCATTTACATTATGAACACTAATTGCAATTATTTCTACACTAACCAAAATATGAAACTCATTAAACCTTAAAAAAATTACGCACTAAACAGAAATGTGGGGTTATACCTTTGACGCGTGCTTCTCCGACGAGCTCCTGTCCTCCGCACTAATCCGAGCACCAACAACCGGCGGACATCCACACCCAGTTGCCCACGGCCAACCCGCACGAGCACGGCCACCACACACGGCTGCCCCTGCCAAGCTCCTCCAATCGCCGCCCCTACCTCTCCCCTGCCCCTGTCAAGCTCCACCACGGCCAGGACCAAGCTCCCATGGCCGGCTTCCTCCTCTACCCTCTCCCCCACGCGCGGCAGCCGGCTTCCCTCCTCTACCCCATTGACGGATCGGGGGACTAGCAGCCGGTTTCTAGCTTCATCTACTGGATTTAATGGCTAAATGGCGTCGAATCGGAAGAAATATGGAAAGAAAACGAAGAACAGAGAGAGAGCCGAGAGAAATGGAGGCAGGAGGAAGAAGATGGCTGGCGACCTTATCCCGAACGGTTTCGTCCAACCAGCGGACGAAACAGAACGTTTCGTCCAACCAGCGGACGAAACTACTCGGGCCCGTCGGTGGCTCAACGAAGATGAGCCTTTCGCAGCCCAGTACAACGAAACTGTTTATTTCGTTCTACGGTTCAACGAATCATCCATGTTTCGTCCAACCATAGGACGAAACCAGTGTTTCGTCCAATGGTACGACGACCGTGTGCTATTTTTGAAATATCTGATTTTTTGATCTTATTTTCCGAATTTGTTAAAAAATAAGTAGTATTTTCAAAAAAAAATCGAGGAACCATTCTGTATAGCCTTCATGATGGCGATACTCGCGATTTATCTAGCACCAAATACATCCGTGGCTGTCAGCAGGTCCTTTCTGGGAGCTGCTCGACAGGTTGATAACCTTAAACAGATGGATTGGTGCAATTTGGTTGCTGACTGCCTAATCAAAGGAATCAGGGAATACAAAGAGTCTGATGCATTGTTTGTCCATGTAAAGGGTTGCGTGCACATACTGAGCGTAAGAAACATTTTCACCACACTAACAGAATTATTCATTATTACGGGATAACAAATTGCTTGAATGTGCTAATGTCACTTCTTTATTTACAAAATTTATTTCCATAATTTTCATTGAAATGCAGGTCATTTTTATCGATCTTGTGAATCATGCTGCGTTCGAAGTACCAAATGGCTTTCCACGCTTGAGCGTTGTCACTATGAAACATAACAAATGGGTAGCTTCACATCCCTTTGGTAGCTTGCAGGTAATTGCGACTTGTGCCCTGAACTTTGAAAGCAAATTGTGATACTCTATTTATTTGAAATACACTATTTCCAGTCTTGTGTCTTGTTTTAAAATAATGCCGTGCTCTATAAACATATTTTTAGTCCTGTAACAAACATTCATCCAATGAGTAGCATTTTTTTTAACCAAATGTAATGACTGGCCAGGTTTATTACTCTCCCTCTGTCCCTAAATTTCAACCTCATTTTCAATGATTAAACTTAGACCATAACCTACACCAACAATATATAATATTTTTCATAAAAAGTATACCAATGGAATCTACATTTCAATATGAATTGATGTTATAATTTTTATGACACGTGACCCACATTTCGTTTGTCAAAGTTGGCCCTTGAAATACATTTATACCATGTAAATAGGGACCGAAGGAGTAGATGAAATCATATCCGGGCGACCTCTTTCAAATTACTTACTTTTCTTTTTCTGAAGTTGCATATAATTTTTGCAACAGATGATAACTTTAAGCGCACTCTGATTCAACTAGGTACATCGTCTAGAAGACTCTGTCTATGCTCCTGTGCTGAATAACATGGGACATGGTAACATTGTTGAAGGGGGAAAATGTGCTGATTCTGAGACAAATACTGATGCTCTGGCCGATGAGTTTGCTATCACCGACACCGATGAGAATAACAAGCATCCAGTTTCAGCAGAGCTTGGCAATGCTAGAACAACCCATAACATGGCAAGCTCGGCCATTGTTGAACCTGTAGTATTACATAATACATCAGCTCGATCATCAGGTACATAAGCATTTTCTATAGCCAGGTTATAACTTATGACAGATTTTTCATAAACATTTCCCCTCTTTAATAAACTTATTAACATGACTTGTCCCTGTCAAGATGCATGTAACCAATGTGGACCTTGTGCACTGGCATTTCCACTCTCATCATGAATTTGAAACAAATCTTTCATTTTAACATTGGTTTTATATATCTCAGGCAAAATTCTACCACGTATTAATGTTACTTTTACAGTTGCAGCACCAGACTCCTTGACAGAAGAACGCATAACTTTTCCAACAAGTGGCGAGCAATTGCAGTCTGAAGTCCCTGCCCAAGGAAGAAGATGAACTCACGCGGGCACACACACAGCACACAAGAACACACAGAGCTTTTGGTGGCAATGCACTTCTGCCTTTTTCTCTTGTTCTTTTTGCTTTTAATGAAACAAACTGATTACAACTCCTTTTAAAGGGGAGCAAACGCACCGGCTAAGCCACACACCGGCTTGCTCCGATTTCTACTCACCACTACCCACACGCACACACGTTGAGTCACTGCCACGAAGGAGCTAGTCCACAACGGCACCACGATCTGCTTCTCTAGCTCCACGTCCATCTGATCACGACTTGGCTACTGAGACTCCACACTACACGGGTGCATGCAGCTTCACACTAACAGAACGACCACTAAGCTAGTTCTTGACTAAATCTAACTAGTACTTGCATGTACTCACAACTCCTGGTCCACTTGACTGACGATCAGGTCTCACCTCTGCTAATCCATCAGTCCACTTCACCATGATGCCATGCATCGCTGTACTAGACTTAGACTCAACAAACTCAAACGGAAATAAACTAGATGAACTACTTAACAACAACGGTTAACACCAACACAGTCTGCTGGTCCTTCTTCTGAACCGTATTCTGCACAAGTTTGTCAATGCTCTTCACTTCACTACCGTGACTATTATTTGATTTACGCAGAAGAAATATCTCTACATCGTTGTGGGTTCCAGTTCATGATGTGATTGTGTTCCCCTCCATTATTTCTTGCCAGATTACAGACGGGGTGCAGGCTCCTCCAGACGTGGACGTGGGAAGGAACAGGGGTTCGCCGTCGACGATTGAGAAGGACGATCGGAGCACCAAGAAGGCGAGGGTGGAACTGCCCAGCAGTGGCCAAGTGAAGCCAGCCGGAGAAGTCACCATAAAGATGGACATGAGTTTGCTTAATTGCCGCGTCTGCTCCCGCCCGATCAAGCCCCCTGTCTTCCAGGTTAGTTTTCTTTCTATACAATGCTTGATCAATGTCTTGTTCCATTCACCCTGAGGTATGTCACTGACAGTAACTGATACATTTTTTGTGCAGTGCAATGCCAGGCATTTAGCTTGCGGCAGATGCCTCGCCAAGCTCCCCGGCGAACAGTGCCAGACGTGTGAGCACGGCGGCAGCTTTAGCCACTGCCCTGCGATGGACTCCGTCGTCTCCTCGACGGTCAAGTGCCGCCATGACGGCTGCGGGAGCGACGTCCCCTACAACGAGCTCGACGACCACCAGAGCACGTGCCAGCACGCGCCCTGCTTCTGCATGGAGCCTGGCTGTGGCTTCGTCGGTGCACCGCTGGCGCTCCTCAGCCACCTGGGTGCCCTGCATGCAATGCCAGTGCACAAGGTCTACTATGGCAAGGTTCACCGGTTCCAGGTGTCGGAGCCGCGGTGCTTGCTCCATGGGCAAGGGGACAACCGCATGTTCCTCCTGGCCGTTGGCGCCCTTGTGTCTGTAGTGTGCATCAGAGCGGGAGCATCCCCAGAGCCGCGATACGCGGTCAAGCTCTGGGCGAACGGTCCGCCCCCACCGAGCAGCGCAGCGGGCATCATTCTACTGGACATGAAGGCGGTGACGAGCAGCACTAGGCCCGGCGAGGTCGCCGTGGAGGAGCTGCCGTCTTTCTTGGTGGTGCCGCCTACGTATCTGGTTGGTTCTGGGGCGTCCAAGGAGGTGTCTCTCGACATTCGCATTGACAGGATGTGATCCAAGATGGTCCTCTTAAGTTCAGTTGGAATTAGTTGGAACTGTTGCAGTACGTGCTTGCTAGGGAACAAGCTTTTAAATCTAGGTCGATACGACCGATGTATAGGCCGATATATCACTTTTGGGGCTCTACCGATATAAACATAACATATCATTTTGTAAATATCATTGTCAAACATATCATCCGATATGGACCGAAATATCGACCGATAAGGTCGATATCTAGCCCGATATGTCCACTGATATATAATGATACGTAGATGACAACAATTCTTTGTTAGAAAGCTGTGAAATAATATTATGCATTTACAAATTCATAATATATTATCAAAGTCATGCACAATGTTTCGTACAAATGCATATATATCGTATTGTCTTTAATCATAGAGTAAGGATTTTGTGAATCTTTCCTTAATAGTTTCTTAATCAGCAAGTTAATAAACTAGGAATCTAAAAGTGTTATCTTAAAGCATTGACATCATACATTTTGTTTTACTAAAAATAAATGTTTTGAACAAGAATAATGAAAAAAAAACTAGACATGTTTTCTCCGATATATCTACATATCGTCCGATATATCACCCGTATCCGACATCCGATATGTTAAAGCCAAACCGATACGAACCCGATATCCGATATTTTGAAGCTTGCTAGGGAATGCTGCAAATCGAGTATTATTTTGTTGCAGCTAGCACTCCAAATGTTGCTTGATTGATTAGGATTTGGGGTAAGTTTGCTCATTCTAATTGTGATATCTAGCTGCTTACAAAAACTTTGTTTCATGGTGGTCGTATTAAGAGACATGGATCTTATGATATTTATGCCATTATTATGACCGACATTTGAGTATACCCTGTCTGTCCTAATTTATAGGGTGCATGTTTTCTTGAGATATAAATGTGACCAAGATTTAGTCCATCGTGTGGTTTATGTTATACAAAATTTATCTTCTCCATAGCATGCCACGGCCTATCATCTGCTTCAGTCCACCGATAGAACAACATGAACGCAAGAAAACACTCTGCACTGTGTGTGAACACAGACTGGATTTTATGACAATTTTCGAGGCTGATAAATGTGAAAACAGAGGGTAGTTAGCATTGTGTAGCGTATTCTCATACAAATAATACAGATATTCTTGATTTTGCCAACAGGAAATTACACAATATTCACTCCTTTTGTTCTTCAGAACATAATCCTTAAGTGTTGTCTGCATGTGGCTTATTTTGTACTACATAGTTTGATCAGGCTTAATTGTATTGATGAGCAAACCTGATGTTGCTCTCCACAATAATTAAAGAAATGTAAAAAGGAGTACATAGTTGGATTAAACATGTGTAGATAAGCTACATATTCATGTCTGTTGACTTTTGATCTTGTGCGCCAAGTTAATTTATTATGGATTTCGTTCGATTTACAAAAAGGATTTGTTTTCCTGTTTGAAACTAGGAGTTGTCTTTCTTCATGGATTTATTTTAGAGCCAATGTATTTCACTACCTGTAATTAGAATCGAGACGCTCTGGAACAGGTCTAGAAATCACTACGGGAAAAATAAATGAAGCCGAGTATGAAACATACTCGGCGAAGCCCCATTTAACCTCAGCGAAGTGTAAGCCGAGGGTAACACTGGGCTTACGGCCCTCGGCTTCATTTGGATCGGCTTAAGCCGTGTAAGCCGAGGTCACTTCACGGCTACTCGACTTATATGTAAGCCGAGGATAAAATAGAGTTTCTCGGTGAAAAAGTAGTATGGCGGCCGGAGCCTAAGCCGTGTGCTTCTCATGCCCTGGTATATACATATGCCGAGTGTTCATTGTAACCCGAGGGCTCTGCTCGGCATACTTCCTGTGCCATGAATCTTCCAGGGGTTGACACGTGTCCCCCATAAGCCGAGTGATCTCCTAAATATACTCAGCTTATATAGAAACTCGCAGTACCATTTGGTCCTGGGCTGTTCGGATTACACAGGGTAAGCCAAGTGTTTTTCCTAAGCGTTTTGGCTTACATTGGTTAAGCCAAGTGTAACACTCGGCTTAGAGGCAATACTGTTTTTTTGTTGCTTGTCGGACAAACCCTGCATTTCAAACAACTATATCCAACATGTTCAGGAAGTTCACAACCATATACATACCACCAATCAACCTTATGCATGGAAGCTAGATGCAAATTCATAACAATATATAGTTCCAAGCATGGGTTCCAAGTTTGCAAGTGAACAACCATACAAGTCCTTATACTAGCATAAGTTCACAGCCAACCTTGAGATTGAAGTTCACAAATAAGAATAAGCTTAAGTTCGCAACCAAGCTTGCTTCGTCATAGCGTTCATATTTTGCTGGAGCATCTGCAAAAGAAAATAATAATTTCATCAGTTATTAATGGTGTTGGTTATGTCTTATAGGAAAGAAGTAACATTTGTCCTGATGTAATAACCGTGAACATGATATCATCAACACCAGAATGACATAGAGCTGGACGGATATTATCAAGTTCTTCAGCCACTAAACCCAATCTGACCTACACCCTTGCCTACTCCAACATCGCTCTTCGCTCTGAGCAAGGACTTGGAGTAAGCATCCTCTGCCTCTTGCCTAGTCGGAAACCCTTTATAGGAGCTATTGTTGTAACCGAATGTTCATTGCATGCCTCCCATGAATTGTACACTCCTGGACACCTCCCTCTATACACCGCATACCACCTCATCTACCAATACAGAAGAATAAGATATTAACAAGCAAGAGAAGGTTGTAGAACACAAGGAACATAACCAACGTAAGCATTAATAATTCATATACCCAAAAGCATCATCACAAGTTCTACTCAAGTTCTACTCCGAGTCAACATCAGCAGCTACATTCAGTACATCATCATCAAACTATCTAACTAAGGCTACTCCGAGAATGGAGCTCTACTCAGACTGGTAGTCGGTGATCGTGGAGTTGAAGCAGGTGGGAATCACACCCCCCCAGTGGAAGATCCAGTATGCTCGACACTAGCGCTCGGCGGACTCGGCGGGATCGGGTCATCACTCTCCTCAGGCGGCGCTACTTTCCTGGCGAGCTCGTCTAAAAACTTTTGCTACTCAGCACGGAGGCGGACCATCATCTGGCGAATGCCCTCGGCCTTCCGCTTGTCCTGAATGGACTGGTAGACCGCATGGTCCTCGGCGAGGAGCTACAGGTTCGTCCGAATGAGCGTGGCCAAGTAGTCCTCACTAGCACGCTCGGTGATGACATGCGCCATGCGGTCCACATCCTCCTCTCACAGGGAGGCGACCCTAAAGGGAGTGGGATCATCAGGCGACACCATGTCCGCGAGGTCGGTGCTAACACCTAATAATTCATTAAACAAAAAATGTGTCACAAAGGAAATACAATTTAACTTAGAAGGCTCATTTATTCGGCATGTGGGTTGACTTTCGGTCTGTCGAGGCTCCCTTGAACAACTCTCATCTCTCAAGTGGTGGTGTATATGGTGGGCACTCCCTCACTAGTACTTCGACTGTCGGTGTATATGGCGGATACTCCCTCACTGGTATTTTGACTGTCAGCGTATATGGTGGACACTCCCTCACTGGTATTTGGACCGTCGGTGTATATGGTGGACACTCCCTCACTGGTATTTGGACCGTCAGTGATGATCGTTCACATCCTAGATTTTTCCCAAATCTGGAATGTTCAAAATTTCATAGGGAAATAAAATTTTACTAGGAAAACCTATGTTTGTTTGCTAGTTAGCTAAATTGCCTATGTTTGCTTGATGCTTGACCTCGTGTTCTCGTCTTCCCCTACCGTCCCTTGCTCCGAGAAAACCTTAGGTCCGTGCATTACCAGATCGGACGATGGCGGCGCCTTGCATCGTGCCCCTCTTGAGGGCTTCGATTTTGGACAAGGGATAAATTGGAGGGATTAGTGGCAGATGCGTGGACGTCGGTGGTGTTGACGTCAAGGCTCCTATGGCAACGACAACTGGGTGAGCGATGGCGGGGTCGTGACAATGGTTGCAGTAGTCAGGTCTTCTCCGGCTTGCCCGCAGGATTTCCTCGGGTTGTTTGTTGCTGTGAAATCGGAGCTGTGGTGGGGAGGTCCCAGTGGCGAGATGACTGGTGGCAGTTAGTCTGTTCGGTGATCTTCAGCGGTGCCAGCCTTGCATAGTTCCCCTTCATAGCTCTCCATCAGGGTCGGAGTCGCGTTGTCCTCGTCGCGAGTGGCTGAGTGCTTGGCATGCACCTTCATGTGTCTATGTGCAACCTCTACGGTATGGGTTGAGTTGGCGGTCGGTTGTGGCGAGTCGGAGTCGATTGCTCATGGAGATGGATGACGATGACGCTTGCTCGGGTGAGAAGTGATGACAATGACGCCATTGTGCTTCCTTGACGAGGCCTTCTTCATAGTGTGGTGATGAGGATATCTTGTTTGTGCCGCTCAGCGGATTGTGGCGATTTTTGCCCAGTTTTCCATTAATTAACCGGGCAATTTTATTCTCCTTAATAAATAGATGAGGCAAATCATTTGTCTTTGTTTAAAAAAAATTAATTTCCTGTTGAGGGCTTAGGGCATCTCCAACGCGGACCCCTAAAATGGACATGGTAATTGTTCACGGACCGTGTCCGGACGCATCCGCGGAGACGATATATACGAGATGTGACACCCTGGTTTTCGCTCCTCGATTTTTCCTTCACGGGATTGGACTCCCGTCTTTTTCTTTCGGTGTTATTGGATTTTCTCTCGCCTTTGAGCATATGAAGATGGTTATATAGCCTTGCTTTTCCTACCAGACCAGAGATTCTCTCCAACCCAACTTGGCCACTGAAACTACATTCTCAGGATTTTACCGCCGAAACCCTACTTTCCGAATTGCCGGAGGAGAAACCCTAACTCCTGCATTTACAAAGGAATCCCAATTTCCTTTGATCTGTTGCATCCCAAATCTTCCACAGAGACTTTCCTGTATCTATCAACCCTGGATATGCAAAAATATTGCCAAGTTATTTGCAATATTTTTTATTTAAAATTAATTCCTTTTTATGCCATTTAAAGGAATTAAATCCAGGAAAATATCTATCCATCTCTAAAGTTCATGAAAAATTGTGGAGATTTCTTTGTGACCATATTGAGCTCTCACAAAAATATTGGCCATAATTAAAGTCAATATGTCTCATGCATAGATAATAGTATCACTCGGCTCTATGAGGACGCGTACGCAGTCTCCGTCGAGGACCGGAAAGCGTGAGTGGGATACTCGGACGCACGTGACGTAGACCTGGGCCGTACAACGGCTCGTCAACCTCTGGTTGTGTCTCCTGCGTGGGAGGTGGTGGCGGAGTCTGATATGCTTGCTGAGACCAGCCGATGTAGGCTTGCGGGTCTCCCAAGACATCTGAATGGACATCTGATGAGCGGTCAGAAAACGTGGCAGTGTGTCCCCCAGGCGAAGCCATGTACTGTCCCTCAGTAGTCTCTGTGTTATGAACGACGTCATAGTGAGTTGCATATTTATAATCAATTACTAACAAGAATGATGAATTACTACCTTGCCACATATGTTGTTGCGGCTGCCACACCTATTGATGAAGCCAATCCTCTTCCTGTTGCGACCCCTCTTGCTGCTGCCATGATGAACTTCCGGGCTGGAAAGGAGGTGGTGGCCTGGGAGGAATCTGAGGCGAAACATGTGGTCGCGGATCCTGACGGTGCAAAGAGTGCCGAGGGGCCGATACCTGTGGGCGCGATTCCTGACGGCGCAAAGAGTGACGAGGGGGCGAAACATGTGGCCGCGGATCGTGAAGGTCCAATGAGTGACGCGGGGGGCGCTGTGCTGCTCGACGAGGCACAACGTCAGACGAGTGCGTACACGAAATAGCCTGCTTGATACCTCGTAGCTTCTCTTCAAGACGCCTCAACCAGGAGACGTGCTCCTCCTTGGGGAGAAGAGGCCAAGTCTCAACCCGGTGAATAAAAACAGCAACATCCTCCTGAGCCTGTTCAGTCAACTCACCCTGAAAAGAATAAACAAAAAGTTATATACGTATTCAAGATTTGATGCGTGCACGCAATTGAGCGACATGATACTTACAGCGTGGTGTCTGATCCCCGCCATAGACTCAATTGGGTACATCTCCGACGTGCCAGGGGGCTGCATGTAGCCAGGAATTGCCGTCGGTACCAAGTATAGACGAGTCGAGCTTCTGTACATCTGGAGACACGCGGCGAATTCCCGCGGCTGAAATGGGACATTCTCAACCCAGACTTGTGCCTCCGCCGAGTGCCACGAGTCAACGTACGGTCGAAGGGTCCGCATCCAGGCACTAAGAGCTTTTTCTCCTCCTTTGCGGCTTAAACTAAGATTGAGATATGTGTTGGACAATCAACAAACAAAGAAATATGGACACATGCGTTAGATAAGTTAGGAATGAACTTACTCGTGGACATGCGACGGGAGGGGATGATCCGGGCGAACTGGGTTAGCCAATTGGCGCCTACCAAACTGTCTCATAACCCTCTGTTGGGACATCTCCTCCACGAAGATGTCAAAAATAATCTTTACCTTCGTCATCCAATATATGTGATCTCTGGTGCACAAGTTAGAAATCCCGCGGGGTATCTCTGAGCCATCTCCTCCGCCATGTACGGCTGCCAAATGACCTTATCCTCGTGCAAATTATCAAACTGCGTCGTGAAGGACGGGTAACAACGACTCACTTGTTGATGTGCATAATGTCTCTACGGATTAAAAAAAATTAGTTGTGAGCAACAGGTTTGTCAACATAGAATAAAAAGTACCGGTCATAATGAAAAAACATACCGCTCTACGTGTCCACACGGTACCAAAAGTAGGCAAGTCGATGGGATTTGCATCCATCTGTCTAACATCATATGGATCCTCAACATAGATGTTAGGTCGTCCGATAGGGAACCTCTCGTACGACCATAATTGCAACAACAGTGGGCATCCTATCAATGCTGAAGTTTCAGAGCGTCGTAAGCAAGCCTTGCACATACCTCTGTATGTAGCTGCTAAGACGGCAGGACCAAAACTCCTCGGCACGATGTCATGAGCATAACGTGCGTCCGCGATCTCTCTTGCAATACTGATGTACCGGGCATCAACAGTGTTGACGTGGTTATCCGTGAACATCACTTTGCCAAACAGCCACAAGATATATGCCTCTAGGCATCGATCAATCTGTGGCCTCGACAAGTCTATGCCTGGATATCCTAGAAGGCCAATCTGCATGAAACAAATAACATGTGAAGCTAAATAATGAGAAGATGTATGTCCAAATAGATAAGAATATAAAACTATTGATTTACCTGAAACTGGCTCAACCATATAAACCGAGGTCCGTGTGGATCAGGCGCTAAGTTCACCATCCCATCGGCTGGCCCAAGACCTGCGAAACGTGCCTGCATGTCCTCCCGCCAATTATCTGGTACCTCCAACGGGCCTATGGCCTGGCCTGCCAAAGGTAGTCCCAACAAATAGGACACATCCTGGAGAGTAGGCGCCATCTCTCCCCAGGGAAAGTGAAACGTGTGAGTCTCAGGCCTCCATCGGTCCGCTAAGCATGTGAGCAGTGACCTGTCGTAACCGAAACGTCTGTGCTTCTCTATGTACTCATCGAGGTCCTCACCGCCCACCTCAGATGCTGGGACGCGAACCCACTCCTCTCTAGTGGCCTCAACCATACGTGCCAAAGGTAAAAGTCCAGCCCAAGCCAACCTGCAAAATAAGAATGCAAAATTCAATTAGTGTGTGCATATTTTCAGGTACTACTGGAATAAGGACGACACATACCTATCAGCCCAATCAGGGTGTATCATCCAGTCAGACTTTGGAGTGCGAGTGACCAACACAGGGAGCTCATGACCAACCTCCATATGTTTAGCCCGATGTTTTACATCAATCGTAGGATTGAGCAAAGGATACGGAGCCATTTCTGCACATATTACAAAGTAAAGCATAGGCCGCACATATTACAAACTTAAACATAGTCCGCACATATTACAAAGTTAAACATAGTCCGCACATATTACAAAGTAAAACATAGTCCGCACATATTACAAAGTAAAACATAGTCCGCACATATTACAAAGTTAAACATAGTCCGCACACTTCAAATGCTGGGAGCTCTCTCTCCCTCACCCTCTCCCTCCCCGTCGTCCTTGGCTGCCTCGGCCACGTCCACGCCTTCCTACTGACGTTGCAGCCACTGGCGTTGTAGCCGTCGATGTGGACGCACCAGCAGTATCACCACCAATGGTAAGAGTGGGACAATATTTCATCCAGTGGCCATATCCAGCGCATAGCAAACATTGTCTAGTACACCCACCGGCTTCAGATTCGTCCATATCATTACGGATGCGACATACCTTCCTTCTACCTCTACTTGTCCGCATCATATCTGGGTCTGGGATGTATTGCCTGTCATCCGGGTTAACCGTGTTGAAGTTACCCATAACTCTAAATCCAACCATCTCACCGGTCCAAGTATTCTGCACTGACTCTTTTAGATAATATTCAGACACGAAAGAGACCGCGTCCATTTTTAACTGGCCACATGCAGCCAACACATGTGAGCAAGGCAAGTGGAGCAGCTTCGGTTTGTTGCATGTGCACTCACATGTTGGCCTGACTCCACTTCCAATTTTCACCTCGTGCGTCTTCAACTCATTTGCAGAACCGAATCTATCGGTAGGTAGGCGCACCTCATACCTCCTTTCTTGATTACCAATGGCTGTGATAGTGTGCAACTTTGCTTTTTTGAGCTTCTTTGCCATGTACCGCATAATCTTTTCACAGTAAGGTGTTTCGGGATTCTTCTTCATATGCTTCTCAGATTTCAAGCGCCTATCTCTGAAATACCTCACCGTGGCATGAAAAACACCCTCGACAATTGCTATTAGTGGCATACCCCTATTCCCTCTGAGGACAAAGTTATAAACCTCAGCAAGGTTGGTTGTCATGGTGCCATACCTCGCTCCATGGGTGTCATGAAGCAAAGACCACTTCACGGGAGGCTCTTTCTCTATCCACTGTGAAAAAATCTTTATTGCCCTCCCCTTCTTTCTCTTCGTACCGGGCGGGTCAAATGCTGGCAAGTCACAAAGCTCCATTGGCTCTAGCTCTGTGTTAGTTGGTTGCTTAGCCTGTGCAGCTCTCCTTTCCTTAACCTGTGCCTTCGTGAACTCATCGAGCTTCTTCCACAAAAAATCATACTTCTTTTGTTGGTTTGTGCGCACAGCTTTTTGAACATATTCATGAGGCACTTATTCTTGAACTGGGAGTAAAAATTAGCCCCAAGATGGCGCATGCACCATCGGCTCTGCATGTCCTGCCATGGTGCTGGTTCGTTCGAACCTGGCGTCTGCAGTGCCCGAATGGCTGCTAGTATACCCGGATGCCTGTCATGAAGGATGCACACATTTGGCCAGTCCTTAACAATTGCAATTTTTAGCTGCCTGAAGAACCATAGCCAACTCTCCAAATTCTCACCCTCCACGAAGGCCATAGCAAGTGGGAGGATCTGATTGTTGCCGTCCACACCTATAGCGGTGAGGATCTGACCCCTGTACTTACCAGTGAGAAACGTACCATCCACACACAACACAGGCAGGCAATGACTGAAAGCTTCGATGCATATAGCGAAAGAGAAGAACACTCGATGCAGCACCTTATAATCTGGGAATTCGGGCAGCGTAAAGTGCTGGATGTCGACATGTGTGCCAGGATTCCTCGCCTGCAATGTGTGCAGGAGACGGACAACATTATCATACGAGTCGATGAACGTCCCAAACCTCTTCTCCATCGCTCTCTGCTTGGCCCTCCAAGCCTTCCCATACGGAATTTCGTAACTATATCTGCTCTTAATTGCATTCTGAATGTGTTTCGCTTCCATGTCTTTCTTGTTCACTATCTCACTGAACATGACTTCTGTAATGAGAGCTGAAGTAAGGTTTGGATGATCCACCAGCGGATATTTCATCACACAATTGTGGGGCACAACCTTCGTCACGACCCAAGTCACGTCCCACTTTGGAATGTGGGCGTGCACCTTCGCGGGACAACTATTAATAATACATGGCAAAGTCAAGTATTTTTTTGTTGATACGTCCGTTTGAAAAATCCTTTGCGTGGACATTGCCCACTCTGTCACGGCTGCCTTCAGATTTTTCTTTGTGGCATACATACCCCCTATTTCGACTTTGCTCCGATGATACTCCCAGGAAGATTCATGACCATCGTTCACGGTCATGCCGGTCGAGAGGTTCTGATTCCATGAAGCATGAATCGGTACCTCCTCGTCGTTCTCTTCACCATCTTCTTCATTTGAGTTCTCGGAATCAAGATCCTCCGCCAATCCATCCTCGTCTTCCTCTTCCATCAGGTTCTGCATTTCCGATCCTTCCTCATCCCCATCAGCCTCGCCACTATCAGGATCTCCTATGTTCTGACTACTCTCCCCTGCATCGTAGTCCCCTCCAATGTGTGACACATAATCCGACTGACCCTCGAGTTCAGTACCACCCATATGTTCTGACCCAACTACATCCATCTCATCAATCGGCTGGCTGACCTGGCCAGGCTCGTAACCACCGCCGCCTTGTACCAGAGGATCCTCCATGGGGATGGGGAGCACTAAGGCAACGGGGTGAGTCCTCCGGCGTTTGCAGGATTCTAACCAGGTCACCCACTTATGTGTCCTATCTATCGGAACCAACTCCCAGAAAATTTTTGTACGGGATTTCGTCCACACTGACTGAATACTGACGGTGCACACATTGGGATCAAGTGAGAAATTTGTTGTCAACCAGTGTTTCAACTGACTAATGTTCACTTTTTCTGGATCGGTCAGTTGCAACTCCACATATGCAAACTCAGTCAGATCAACCCCAGTCTCGTTTGATCTGACATTACCAGGACCATAGTAAACAACAAATTTGACTGATTCAGACATGTCTCCTGCCATAAAAATTCATACCCATCAACCACTAAGTACCACATAACTTTTTATACAATAACCGGAATGTCCACCACATATACATGTCTACCACTATGCAAACAACCGATCAAACGAACTAAAATTTCAGACATGTCTCCCGCAATTAAAATTCATATTCCCGTCAACCACTACGTACCACATAATTTTTTTTCCACTAACAGACATGTCTACTCCTTACTACCACATAAGTTTTTTTACACTAATATAATTTTTTTTAAACTACGTACCACATATACATGACTACCACTAAGCAAATAACCGGAATTTTTTTACACTAACAAAAATGAGAGGTTATACCTTCGACGCGTGCTTCTCCGGCGAGCTCCTGTCCTCGGCCAACCCGCACGACCACGGCCACCACACACGGCTGCCCTTGCAATTAAAATTCATATTCCCATCAACCACTACGTACCAATTTTTTTTTTTTCAGTAACCGAAATGTCTTCTTAATATACATGACCGAGCGAACGAACTAACTAAAAATACTGACATGTCTCCTGCAATTAAACTTTATATTTCCATCAACCACTAAGTACCACATAATTTTTATACACTACCACTAAGTAAATAACCGATCTAACGAACTAAACAATCATCATTTACATTATGAACACTAATTGCAATTATTTCTACACTAACCAAAATATGAAACTCATTAAACCTTAAAAAAATTACGCACTAAACAGAAATGTGGGGTTATACCTTTGACGCGTGCTTCTCCGACGAGCTCCTGTCCTCCGCACTAATCCGAGCACCAACAACCGGCGGACATCCACACCCAGCTGCCCACGGCCAACCCGCACGAGCACGGCCACCACACACGGCTGCCCCTGCCAAGCTCCTCCAATCGCCGCCCCTACCTCTCCCCTGCCCCTGTCAAGCTCCACCACGGCCAGGACCAAGCTCCCATGGCCGGCTTCCTCCTCTACCCTCTCCCCCACGCGCGGCAGCCGGCTTCCCTCCTCTACCCCATTGACGGATCGGGGGACTAGCAGCCGGTTTCTAGCTTCATCTACTGGATTTAATGGCTAAATGGCGTCGAATCGGAAGAAATATGGAAAGAAAACGAAGAACAGAGAGAGAGCCGAGAGAAATGGAGGCAGGAGGAAGAAGATGGCTGGCGGCCTTAGCCCGAACGGTTTCGTCCAACCAGCGGACGAAACAGAACGTTTCGTCCAACCAGCGGACGAAACTACTCGGGCCCGTCGGTGGCTCAACGAAGATGAGCCTTTCGCAGCCCAGTACAACGAAACTGTTTATTTCGTTCTACGGTTCAACGAATCATCCATGTTTCGTCCAACCATAGGACGAAACCAGTGTTTCGTCCAATGGTACGACGACCGTGTGCTATTTTTGAAATATCTGATTTTTTGATCTTATTTTCCGAATTTGTTAAAAAATAAGTAGTATTTTCAAAAAAAAATCGAGGAACCATTCTGTATAGCCTTCATGATGGCGATACTCGCGATTTATCTAGCACCAAATACATCCGTGGCTGTCAGCAGGTCCTTTCTGGGAGCTGCTCGACAGGTTGATAACCTTAAACAGATGGATTGGTGCAATTTGGTTGCTGACTGCCTAATCAAAGGAATCAGGGAATACAAAGAGTCTGATGCATTGTTTGTCCATGTAAAGGGTTGCGTGCACATACTGAGCGTAAGAAACATTTTCACCACACTAACAGAATTATTCATTATTACGGGATAACAAATTGCTTGAATGTGCTAATGTCACTTCTTTATTTACAAAATTTATTTCCATAATTTTCATTGAAATGCAGGTCATTTTTATCGATCTTGTGAATCATGCTGCGTTCGAAGTACCAAATGGCTTTCCACGCTTGAGCGTTGTCACTATGAAACATAACAAATGGGTAGCTTCACATCCCTTTGGTAGCTTGCAGGTAATTGCGACTTGTGCCCTGAACTTTGAAAGCAAATTGTGATACTCTATTTATTTGAAATACACTATTTCCAGTCTTGTGTCTTGTTTTAAAATAATGCCGTGCTCTATAAACATATTTTTAGTCCTGTAACAAACATTCATCCAATGAGTAGCATTTTTTTTAACCAAATGTAATGACTGGCCAGGTTTATTACTCTCCCTCTGTCCCTAAATTTCAACCTTATTTTCAATGATTAAACTTAGACCATAACCTACACCAACAATATATAATATTTTTCATAAAAAGTATACCAATGGAATCTACATTTCAATATGAATTGATGTTATAATTTTTATGACACGTGACCCACATTTCGTTTGTCAAAGTTGGCCCTTGAAATACATTTATACCATGTAAATAGGGACCGAAGGAGTAGATGAAATCATATCCGGGCGACCTCTTTCAAATTACTTACTTTTCTTTTTCTGAAGTTGCATATAATTTTTGCAACAGATGATAACTTTAAGCGCACTCTGATTCAACTAGGTACATCGTCTAGAAGACTCTGTCTATGCTCCTGTGCTGAATAACATGGGACATGGTAACATTGTTGAAGGGGGAAAATGTGCTGATTCTGAGACAAATACTGATGCTCTGGCCGATGAGTTTGCTATCACCGACACCGATGAGAATAACAAGCATCCAGTTTCAGCAGAGCTTGGCAATGCTAGAACAACCCATAACATGGCAAGCTCGGCCATTGTTGAACCTGTAGTATTACATAATACATCAGCTCGATCATCAGGTACATAAGCATTTTCTATAGCCAGGTTATAACTTATGACAGATTTTTCATAAACATTTCCCCTCTTTAATAAACTTATTAACATGACTTGTCCCTGTCAAGATGCATGTAACCAATGTGGACCTTGTGCACTGGCATTTCCACTCTCATCATGAATTTGAAACAAATCTTTCATTTTAACATTGGTTTTATATATCTCAGGCAAAATTCTACCACGTATTAATGTTACTTTTACAGTTGCAGCACCAGACTCCTTGACAGAAGAACGCATAACTTTTCCAACAAGTGGCGAGCAATTGCAGTCTGAAGTCCCTGCCCAAGGAAGAAGATGAACTCACGCGGGCACACACACAGCACACAAGAACACACAGAGCTTTTGGTGGCAATGCACTTCTGCCTTTTTCTCTTGTTCTTTTTGCTTTTAATGAAACAAACTGATTACAACTCCTTTTAAAGGGGAGCAAACGCACCGGCTAAGCCACACACCGGCTTGCTCCGATTTCTACTCACCACTACCCACACGCACACACGTTGAGTCACTGCCACGAAGGAGCTAGTCCACAACGGCACCACGATCTGCTTCTCTAGCTCCACGTCCATCTGATCACGACTTGGCTACTGAGACTCCACACTACACGGGTGCATGCAGCTTCACACTAACAGAACGACCACTAAGCTAGTTCTTGACTAAATCTAACTAGTACTTGCATGTACTCACAACTCCTGGTCCACTTGACTGACGATCAGGTCTCACCTCTGCTAATCCATCAGTCCACTTCACCATGATGCCATGCATCGCTGTACTAGACTTAGACTCAACAAACTCAAACGGAAATAAACTAGATGAACTACTTAACAACAACGGTTAACACCAACACAGTCTGCTGGTCCTTCTTCTGAACCATATTCTGCACAAGTTTGTCAATGCTCTTCACTTCACTACCGTGACTATTATTTGATTTACGCAGAAGAAATATCTCTACATCGTTGTGGGTTCCAGTTCATGATGTGATTGTGTTCCCCTCCATTATTTCTTGCCAGATTACAGACGGGGTGCAGGCTCCTCCAGACGTGGACGTGGGAAGGAACAGGGGTTCGCCGTCGACGATTGAGAAGGACGATCGGAGCACCAAGAAGGCGAGGGTGGAACTGCCCAGCAGTGGCCAAGTGAAGCCAGCCGGAGAAGTCACCATAAAGATGGACATGAGTTTGCTTAATTGCCGCGTCTGCTCCCGCCCGATCAAGCCCCCTGTCTTCCAGGTTAGTTTTCTTTCTATACAATGCTTGATCAATGTCTTGTTCCATTCACCCTGAGGTATGTCACTGACAGTAACTGATACATTTTTTGTGCAGTGCAATGCCAGGCATTTAGCTTGCGGCAGATGCCTCGCCAAGCTCCCCGGCGAACAGTGCCAGACGTGTGAGCACGGCGGCGGCTTTAGCCACTGCCCTGCGATGGACTCCGTCGTCTCCTCGACGGTCAAGTGCCGCCATGACGGCTGCGGGAGCGACGTCCCCTACAACGAGCTCGACGACCACCAGAGCACGTGCCAGCACGCGCCCTGCTTCTGCATGGAGCCTGGCTGTGGCTTCGTCGGTGCACCGCTGGCGCTCCTCAGCCACCTGGGTGCCCTGCATGCAATGCCAGTGCACAAGGTCTACTATGGCAAGGTTCACCGGTTCCAGGTGTCGGAGCCGCGGTGCTTGCTCCATGGGCAAGGGGACAACCGCATGTTCCTCCTGGCCGTTGGCGCCCTTGTGTCTGTAGTGTGCATCAGAGCGGGAGCATCCCCAGAGCCGCGATACGCGGTCAAGCTCTGGGCGAACGGTCCGCCCCCACCGAGCAGCGCAGCGGGCATCATTCTACTGGACATGAAGGCGGTGACGAGCAGCACTAGGCCCGGCGAGGTCGCCGTGGAGGAGCTGCCGTCTTTCTTGGTGGTGCCGCCTACGTATCTGGTTGGTTCTGGGGCGTCCAAGGAGGTGTCTCTCGACATTCGCATTGACAGGATGTGATCCAAGATGGTCCTCTTAAGTTCAGTTGGAATTAGTTGGAACTGTTGCAGTACGTGCTTGCTAGGGAACAAGCTTTTAAATCTAGGTCGATACGACCGATGTATAGGCCGATATATCACTTTTGGGGCTCTACCGATATAAACATAACATATCATTTTGTAAATATCATTGTCAAACATATCATCCGATATGGACCGAAATATCGACCGATAAAGTCGATATCTAGCCCGATATGTCCACTGATATATAATGATACGTAGATGACAACAATTCTTTGTTAGAAAGCTGTGAAATAATATTATGCATTTACAAATTCATAATATATTATCAAAGTCATGCACAATGTTTCGTACAAATGCATATATATCGTATTGTCTTTAATCATAGAGTAAGGATTTTGTGAATCTTTCCTTAATAGTTTCTTAATCAGCAAGTTAATAAACTAGGAATCTAAAAGTGTTATCTTAAAGCATTGACATCATACATTTTGTTTTACTAAAAATAAATGTTTTGAACAAGAATAATGAAAAAAAAACTAGACATGTTTTCTCCGATATATCTACATATCGTCCGATATATCACCCGTATCCGACATCCGATATGTTAAAGCCAAACCGATACGAACCCGATATCCGATATTTTGAAGCTTGCTAGGGAATGCTGCAAATCGAGTATTATTTTGTTGCAGCTAGCACTCCAAATGTTGCTTGATTGATTAGGATTTGGGGTAAGTTTGCTCATTCTAATTGTGATATCTAGCTGCTTACAAAAACTTTGTTTCATGGTGGTCGTATTAAGAGACATGGATCTTATGATATTTATGCCATTATTATGACCGACATTTGAGTATACCCTGTCTGTCCTAATTTATAGGGTGCATGTTTTCTTGAGATATAAATGTGACCAAGATTTAGTCCATCGTGTGGTTTATGTTATACAAAATTTATCTTCTCCATAGCATGCCACGGCCTATCATCTGCTTCAGTCCACCGATAGAACAACATGAACGCAAGAAAACACTCTGCACTGTGTGTGAACACAGACTGGATTTTATGACAATTTTCGAGGCTGATAAATGTGAAAACAGAGGGTAGTTAGCATTGTGTAGCGTATTCTCATACAAATAATACAGATATTCTTGATTTTGCCAACAGGAAATTACACAATATTCACTCCTTTTGTTCTTCAGAACATAATCCTTAAGTGTTGTCTGCATGTGGCTTATTTTGTACTACATAGTTTGATCAGGCTTAATTGTATTGATGAGCAAACCTGATGTTGCTCTCCACAATAATTAAAGAAATGTAAAAAGGAGTACATAGTTGGATTAAACATGTGTAGATAAGCTACATATTCATGTCTGTTGACTTTTGATCTTGTGCGCCAAGTTAATTTATTATGGATTTCGTTCGATTTACAAAAAGGATTTGTTTTCCTGTTTGAAACTAGGAGTTGTCTTTCTTCATGGATTTATTTTAGAGCCAATGTATTTCACTACCTGTAATTAGAATCGAGACGCTCTGGAACAGGTCTAGAAATCACTACGGGAAAAATAAATGAAGCCGAGTATGAAACATACTCGGCGAAGCCCCATTTAACCTCAGCGAAGTGTAAGCCGAGGGTAACACTGGGCTTACGGCCCTCGGCTTCATTTGGATCGGCTTAAGCCGTGTAAGCCGAGGTCACTTCACGGCTACTCGACTTATATGTAAGCCGAGGATAAAATAGAGTTTCTCGGTGAAAAAGTAGTATGGCGGCCGGAGCCTAAGCCGTGTGCTTCTCATGCCCTGGTATATACGTATGCCGAGTGTTCGTTGTAACCCGAGGGCTCTGCTCGGCATACTTCCTGTGCCATGAATCTTCCAGGGGTTGACACGTGTCCCCCATAAGCCGAGTGATCTCCTAAATATACTCAGCTTATATAGAAACTCGCAGTACCATTTGGTCCTGGGCTGTTCGGATTACACAGGGTAAGCCAAGTGTTTTTCCTAAGCGTTTTGGCTTACATTGGTTAAGCCAAGTGTAACACTCGGCTTAGAGGCAATACTGTTTTTTTGTTGCTTGTCGGACAAACCCTGCATTTCAAACAACTATATCCAACATGTTCAGGAAGTTCACAACCATATACATACCACCAATCAACCTTATGCATGGAAGCTAGATGCAAATTCATAACAATATATAGTTCCAAGCATGGGTTCCAAGTTTGCAAGTGAACAACCATACAAGTCCTTATACTAGCATAAGTTCACAGCCAACCTTGAGATTGAAGTTCACAAATAAGAATAAGCTTAAGTTCGCAACCAAGCTTGCTTCGTCATAGCGTTCATATTTTGCTGGAGCATCTGCAAAAGAAAATAATAATTTCATCAGTTATTAATGGTGTTGGTTATGTCTTATAGGAAAGAAGTAACATTTGTCCTGATGTAATAACCGTGAACATGATATCATCAACACCAGAATGACATAGAGCTGGACGGATATTATCAAGTTCTTCAGCCACTAAACCCAATCTGACCTACACCCTTGCCTACTCCAACATCGCTCTTCGCTCTGAGCAAGGACTTGGAGTAAGCATCCTCTGCCTCTTGCCTAGTCGGAAACCCTTTATAGGAGCTATTGTTGTAACCGAATGTTCATTGCATGCCTCCCATGAATTGTACACTCCTGGACACCTCCCTCTATACACCGCATACCACCTCATCTACCAATACAGAAGAATAAGATATTAACAAGCAAGAGAAGGTTGTAGAACACAAGGAACATAACCAACGTAAGCATTAATAATTCATATACCCAAAAGCATCATCACAAGTTCTACTCAAGTTCTACTCCGAGTCAACATCAGCAGCTACATTCAGTACATCATCATCAAACTATCTAACTAAGGCTACTCCGAGAATGGAGCTCTACTCAGACTGGTAGTCGGTGATCGTGGAGTTGAAGCAGGTGGGAATCACACCCCCCCAGTGGAAGATCCAGTATGCTCGACACTAGCGCTCGGCGGACTCGGCGGGATCGGGTCATCACTCTCCTCAGGCGGCGCTACTTTCCTGGCGAGCTCGTCTAAAAACTTTTGCTACTCAGCACGGAGGCGGACCATCATCTGGCGAATGCCCTCGGCCTTCCGCTTGTCCTGAATGGACTGGTAGACCGCATGGTCCTCGGCGAGGAGCTACAGGTTCGTCCGAATGAGCGTGGCCAAGTAGTCCTCACTAGCACGCTCGGCGATGACATGCGCCATGCGGTCCACATCCTCCTCTCACAGGGAGGCGACCCTAAAGGGAGTGGGATCATCAGGCGACACCATGTCCGCGAGGTCGGTGCTAACACCTAATAATTCATTAAACAAAAAATGTGTCACAAAGGAAATACAATTTAACTTAGAAGGCTCATTTATTCGGCATGTGGGTTGACTTTCGGTCTGTCGAGGCTCCCTTGAACAACTCTCATCTCTCAAGTGGTGGTGTATATGGTGGGCACTCCCTCACTAGTACTTCGACTGTCGGTGTATATGGCGGATACTCCCTCACTGGTATTTTGACTGTCAGCGTATATGGTGGACACTCCCTCACTGGTATTTGGACCGTCGGTGTATATGGTGGACACTCCCTCACTGGTATTTGGACCGTCAGTGATGATCGTTCACATCCTAGATTTTTCCCAAATCTGGAATGTTCAAAATTTCATAGGGAAATAAAATTTTACTAGGAAAACCTATGTTTGTTTGCTAGTTAGCTAAATTGCCTATGTTTGCTTGATGCTTGACCTCGTGTTCTCGTCTTCCCCTACCGTCCCTTGCTCCGAGAAAACCTTAGGTCCGTGCATTACCAGATCGGACGATGGCGGCGCCTTGCATCGTGCCCCTCTTGAGGGCTTTGATTTTGGACAAGGGATAAATTGGAGGGATTAGTGGCAGATGCGTGGACGTCGGTGGTGTTGACGTCAAGGCTCCTATGGCAACGACAACTGGGTGAGCGATGGCGGGGTCGTGACAATGGTTGCAGTAGTCAGGTCTTCTCCGGCTTGCCCGCAGGATTTCCTCGGGTTGTTTGTTGCTGTGAAATCGGAGCTGTGGTGGGGAGGTCCCAGTGGCGAGATGACTGGTGGCAGTTAGTCTGTTCGGTGATCTTCAGCGGTGCCAGCCTTGCATAGTTCCCCTTCATAGCTCTCCATCAGGGTCGGAGTCGCGTTGTCCTCGTCGCGAGTGGCTGAGTGCTTGGCATGCACCTTCATGTGTCTATGTGCAACCTCTACGGTATGGGTTGAGTCGGCGGTCGGTTGTGGCGAGTCGGAGTCGATTGCTCATGGAGATGGATGACGATGACGCTTGCTCGGGTGAGAAGTGATGACAATGACGCCATTGTGCTTCCTTGACGAGGCCTTCTTCATAGTGTGGTGATGAGGATATCTTGTTTGTGCCGCTCAGCGGATTGTGGCGATTTTTGCCCAGTTTTCCATTAATTAACCGGGCAATTTTCTTCTCCTTAATAAATAGATGAGGCAAATCATTTGTCTTTGTTTAAAAAAAATTAATTTCCTGTTGAGGGCTTAGGGCATCTCCAACGCGGACCCCTAAAATGGACATGGTAATTGTTCACGGACCGTGTCCGGACGCATCTGCGGAGACGATATATACGAGATGTGACACCCTGGTTTTCGCTCCTCGATTTTTCCTTCACGGGATTGGACTCCCGTCTTTTTCTTTCGGTGTTATTGGATTTTCTCTCGCCTTTGAGCATATGAAGATGGTTATATAGCCTTGCTTTTCCTATCAGACCAGAGATTCTCTCCAACCCAACTTGGCCACTGAAACTACATTCTCAGGATTTTACCGCCGAAACCCTACTTTCCGAATTGCCGGAGGAGAAACCCTAACTCCTGCATTTACAAAGGAATCCCAATTTCCTTTGATCTGTTGCATCCCAAATCTTCCACAGAGACTTTCCTGTATCTATCAACCCTGGATATGCAAAAATATTGCCAAGTTATTTGCAATATTTTTTATTTAAAATTAATTCCTTTTTATGCCATTTAAAGGAATTAAATCCAGGAAAATATCTATCCATCTCTAAAGTTCATGAAAAATTGTGGAGATTTCTTTGTGACCATATTGAGCTCTCACAAAAATATTGGCCATAATTAAAGTCAATATGTCTCATGCATAGATAATAGTATCACTCGGCTCTATGAGGACGCGTACGCAGTCTCCGTCGAGGACCGGAAAGCGTGAGTGGGATACTCGGACGCACGTGACGTAGACCTGGGCCGTACAACGGCTCGTCAACCTCTGGTTGTGTCTCCTGCGTGGGAGGTGGTGGCGGAGTCTGATATGCTTGCTGAGACCAGCCGATGTAGGCTTGCGGGTCTCCCAAGACATCTGAATGGACATCTGATGAGCGGTCAGAAAACGTGGCAGTGTGTCCCCCAGGCGAAGCCATGTACTGTCCCTCAGTAGTCTCTGTGTTATGAACGACGTCATAGTGAGTTGCATATTTATAATCAATTACTAACAAGAATGATGAATTATTACCTTGCCACATATGTTGTTGCGGCTGCCACACCTATTGATGAAGCCAATCCTCTTCCTGTTGCGACCCCTCTTGCTGCTGCCATGATGAACTTCCGGGCTGGAAAGGAGGTGGTGGCCTGGGAGGAATCTGAGGCGAAACATGTGGTCGCGGATCCTGACGGTGCAAAGAGTGCCGAGGGGCCGATACCTGTGGGCGCGATTCCTGACGGCGCAAAGAGTGACGAGGGGGCGAAACATGTGGCCGCGGATCGTGAAGGTCCAATGAGTGACGCGGGGGGCGCTGTGCTGCTCGACGAGGCACAACGTCAGACGAGTGCGTACACGAAATAGCCTGCTTGATACCTCGTAGCTTCTCTTCAAGACGCCTCAACCAGGAGACGTGCTCCTCCTTGGGGAGAAGAGGCCAAGTCTCAACCCGGTGAATAAAAACAGCAACATCCTCCTGAGCCTGTTCAGTCAACTCACCTTGAAAAGAATAAACAAAAAGTTATATACGTATTCAAGATTTGATGCGTGCACGCAATTGAGCGACATGATACTTACAGCGTGGTGTCTGATCCCCGCCATAGACTCAATTGGGTACATCTCCGGCGTGCCAGGGGGCTGCATGTAGCTAGGAATTGCCGTCGGTACCAAGTATAGACGAGTCGAGCTTCTGTACATCTGGAGACACGCGGCGAATTCCCGCGGCTGAAATGGGACATTCTCAACCCAGACTTGTGCCTCCGCCGAGTGCCACGAGTCAACGTACGGTCGAAGGGTCCGCATCCAGGCACTAAGAGCTTTTTCTCCTCCTTTGCGGCTTAAACTAAGATTGAGATATGTGTTGGACAATCAACAAACAAAGAAATATGGACACATGCGTTAGATAAGTTAGGAATGAACTTACTCGTGGACATGCGACGGGAGGGGATGATCCGGGCGAACTGGGTTAGCCAATTGGCGCCTACCAAACTGTCTCATAACCCTCTGTTGGGACATCTCCTCCACGAAGATGTCAAAAATAATCTTTACCTTCGTCATCCAATATATGTGATCTCTGGTGCACAAGTTAGAAATCCCGCGGGGTATCTCTGAGCCATCTCCTCCGCCATGTACGGCTGCCAAATGACCTTATCCTCGTGCAAATTATCAAACTGCGTCGTGAAGGACGGGTAACAACGACTCACTTGTTGATGTGCATAATGTCTCTACGGATTAAAAAAAATTAGTTGTGAGCAACATGTTTGTCAACATAGAATAAAAAGTACCGGTCATAATGAAAAAACATACCGCTCTATGTGTCCACACGGTACCAAAAGTAGGCAAGTCGATGGGATTTGCATCCATCTGTCTAACATCATATGGATCCTAAACATAGATGTTAGGTCGTCCGATAGGGAACCTCTCGTACGACCATAATTGCAACAACAGTGGGCATCCTATCAATGCTGAAGTTTCAGAGCGTCGTAAGCAAGCCTTGCACATACCTCTGTATGTAGCTGCTAAGACGGCAGGACCAAAACTCCTCGGCACGATGTCATGAGCATAACGTGCGTCCGCGATCTCTCTTGCAATACTGATGTACCGGGCATCAACAGTGTTGACGTGGTTATCCGTGAACATCACTTTGCCAAACAGCCACAAGATATATGCCTCTAGGCATCGATCAATCTGTGGCCTCGACAAGTCTATGCCTGGATATCCTAGAAGGCCAATCTGCATGAAACAAATAACATGTGAAGCTAAATAATGAGAAGATGTATGTCCAAATAGATAAGAATATAAAACTATTGATTTACCTGAAACTGGCTCAACCATATAAACCGAGGTCCGTGTGGATCAGGCGCTAAGTTCACCATCCCATCGGCTGGCCCAAGACCCGCGAAACGTGCCTGCATGTCCTCCCGCCAATTATCTGGTACCTCCAACGGGCCTATGGCCTGGCCTGCCAAAGGTAGTCCCAACAAATAGGACACATCCTGGAGAGTAGGCGCCATCTCTCCCCAGGGAAAGTGAAACGTGTGAGTCTCAGGCCTCCATCGGTCCGCTAAGCATGTGAGCAGTGACCTGTCGTAACCGAAACGTCTGTGCTTCTCTATGTACTCATCGAGGTCCTCACCGCCCACCTCAGATGCTGGGACGCGAACCCACTCCTCTCTAGTGGCCTCAACCATACGTGCCAAAGGTAAAAGTCCAGCCCAAGCCAACCTGCAAAATAAGAATGCAAAATTCAATTAGTGTGTGCATATTTTCAGGTACTACTGGAATAAGGACGACACATACCTATCAGCCCAATCAGGGTGTATCATCCAGTCAGACTTTGGAGTGCGAGTGACCAACACAGGGAGCTCATGACCAACCTCCATATGTTTAGCCCGATGTTTTACATCAATCGTAGGATTGAGCAAAGGATACGGAGCCATTTCTGCACATATTACAAAGTAAAACATAGGCCGCACATATTACAAACTTAAACATAGTCCGCACATATTACAAAGTTAAACATAGTCCGCACATATTACAAAGTAAAACATAGTCCGCACATATTACAAAGTAAAACATAGTCCGCACATATTACAAAGTTAAACATAGTCCGCACACTTCAAATGCTGGGAGCTCTCTCTCCCTCACCCTCTCCCTCCCCGTCGTCCTTGGCTGCCTCGGCCACGTCCACGCCTTCCTACTGACGTTGCAGCCACTGGCGTTGTAGCCGTCGATGTGGACGCACCAGCAGTATCACCACCAATGGTAAGAGTGGGACAATATTTCATCCAGTGGCCATATCCAGCGCATAGCAAACATTGTCTAGTACACCCACCGGCTTCAGATTCGTCCATATCATTACGGATGCGACATACCTTCCTTCTACCTCTACTTGTCCGCATCATATCTGGGTCTGGGATGTATTGCCTGTCATCCGGGTTAACCGTGTTGAAGTTACCCATAACTCTAAATCCAACCATCTCACCGGTCCAAGTATTCTGCACTGACTCTTTTAGATAATATTCAGACACGAAAGAGACCGCGTCCATTTTTAACTGGCCACATGCAGCCAACACATGTGAGCAAGGCAAGTGGAGCAGCTTCGGTTTGTTGCATGTGCACTCACATGTTGGCCTGACTCCACTTCCAATTTTCACCTCGTGCGTCTTCAACTCATTTGCAGAACCGAATCTATCGGTAGGTAGGCGCACCTCATACCTCCTTTCTTGATTACCAATGGCTGTGATAGTGTGCAACTTTGCTTTTTTGAGCTTCTTTGCCATGTACCGCATAATCTTTTCACAGTAAGGTGTTTCGGGATTCTTCTTCATATGCTTCTCAGATTTCAAGCGCCTATCTCTGAAATACCTCACCGTGGCATGAAAAACACCCTCGACAATTGCTATTAGTGGCATACCCCTATTCCCTCTGAGGACAAAGTTATAAACCTCAGCAAGGTTGGTTGTCATGGTGCCATACCTCGCTCCATGGGTGTCATGAAGCAAAGACCACTTCATGGGAGGCTCTTTCTCTATCCACTGTGAAAAAATCTTTATTGCCCTCCCCTTCTTTCTCTTCGTACCGGGCGGGTCAAATGCTGGCAAGTCACAAAGCTCCATTGGCTCTAGCTCTGTGTTAGTTGGTTGCTTAGCCTGTGCAGCTCTCCTTTCCTTAACCTGTGCCTTCGTGAACTCATCGAGCTTCTTCCACAAAAAATCATACTTCTTTTGTTGGTTTGTGCGCACAGCTTTTTGAACATATTCATGAGGCACTTATTCTTGAACTGGGAGTAAAAATTAGCCCCAAGATGGCGCATGCACCATCGGCTCTGCATGTCCTGCCATGGTGCTGGTTCGTTCGAACCTGGCGTCTGCAGTGCCCGAATGGCTGCTAGTATACCCGGATGCCTGTCATGAAGGATGCACACATTTGGCCAGTCCTTAACAATTGCAATTTTTAGCTGCCTGAAGAACCATAGCCAACTCTCCAAATTCTCACCCTCCACGAAGGCCATAGCAAGTGGGAGGATCTGATTGTTGCCGTCCACACCTATAGCGGTGAGGATCTGACCCCTGTACTTACCAGTGAGAAACGTACCATCCACACACAACACAGGCATGCAATGACTGAAAGCTTCGATGCATATAGCGAAAGAGAAGAACACTCGATGCAGCACCTTATAATCTGGGAATTCGGGCAGCGTAAAGTGCTGGATGTCGACATGTGTGCCAGGATTCCTCGCCTGCAATGTGTGCAGGAGACGGACAACATTATCATACGAGTCGATGAACGTCCCAAACCTCTTCTCCATCGCTCTCTGCTTGGCCCTCCAAGCCTTCCCATACGGAATTTCGTAACTATATCTGCTCTTAATTGCATTCTGAATGTGTTTCGCTTCCATGTCTTTCTTGTTCACTATCTCACTGAACATGACTTCTGTAATGAGAGCTGAAGTAAGGTTTGGATGATCCACCAGCGGATATTTCATCACACAATTGTGGGGCACAACCTTCGTCACGACCCAAGTCACGTCCCACTTTGGAATGTGGGCGTGCACCTTCGCGGGACAACTATTAATAATACATGGCAAAGTCAAGTATTTTTTTGTTGATACGTCCGTTTGAAAAATCCTTTGCGTGGACATTGCCCACTCTGTCACGGCTGCCTTCAGATTTTTCTTTGTGGCATACATACCCCCTATTTCGACTTTGCTCCGATGATACTCCCAGGAAGATTCATGACCATCGTTCACGGTCATGCCGGTCGAGAGGTTCTGATTCCATGAAGCATGAATCGGTACCTCCTCGTCGTTCTCTTCACCATCTTCTTCATTTGAGTTCTCGGAATCAAGATCCTCCGCCAATCCATCCTCGTCTTCCTCTTCCATCAGGTTCTGCATTTCCGATCCTTCCTCATCCCCATCAGCCTCGCCACTATCAGGATCTCCTATGTTCTGACTACTCTCCCCTGCATCGTAGTCCCCTCCAATGTGTGACACATAATCCGACTGACCCTCGAGTTCAGTACCACCCATATGTTCTGACCCAGCTACATCCATCTCATCAATCGGCTGACTGACCTGGCCAGGCTCGTAACCACCGCCGCCTTGTACCAGAGGATCCTCCATGGGGATGGGGAGCACTAAGGCAACGGGGTGAGTCCTCCGGCGTTTGCAGGATTCTAACCAGGTCACCCACTTATGTGTCCTATCTATCGGAACCAACTCCCAGAAAATTTTTGTACGGGATTTCGTCCACACTGACTGAATACCGACGGTGCACACATTGGGATCAAGTGAGAAATTTGTTGTCAACCAGTGTTTCAACTGACTAATGTTCACTTTTTCTGGATCGGTCAGTTGCAACTCCACATATGCAAACTCAGTCAGATCAACCCCAGTCTCGTTTGATCTGACATTACCAGGACCATAGTAAACAACAAATTTGACTGATTCAGACATGTCTCCTGCCATAAAAATTCATACCCATCAACCACTAAGTACCACATAATTTTTTATACAATAACCGGAATGTCCACCACATATACATGTCTACCACTATGCAAACAACCGATCAAACGAACTAAAATTTCAGACATGTCTCCCGCAATTAAAATTCATATTCCCGTCAACCACTACGTACCACATAATTTTTTTTTCCACTAACAGACATGTCTACTCCTTACTACCACATAAGTTTTTTTACACTAATATAATTTTTTTTAAACTACGTACCACATATACATGACTACCACTAAGCAAATAACCGGAATTTTTTTACACTAACAAAAATGAGAGGTTATACCTTCGACGCGTGCTTCTCCGGCGAGCTCCTGTCCTCGGCCAACCCGCACGACCACGGCCACCACACACGGCTGCCCTTGCAATTAAAATTCATATTCCCATCAACCACTACGTACCAAATTTTTTTTTTCAGTAACCGAAATGTCTTCTTAATATACATGACCGAGCGAACGAACTAACTAAAAATACTGACATGTCTCCTGCAATTAAACTTTATATTTCCATCAACCACTAAGTACCACATAATTTTTATACACTACCACTAAGTAAATAACCGATCTAACGAACTAAACAATCATCATTTACATTATGAACACTAATTGCAATTATTTCTACACTAACCAAAATATGAAACTCATTAAACCTTAAAAAAATTACGCACTAAACAGAAATGTGGGGTTATACCTTTGACGCGTGCTTCTCCGACGAGCTCCTGTCCTCCGCACTAATCCGAGCACCAACAACCGGCGGACATCCACACCCAGCTGCCCACGGCCAACCCGCACGAGCACGGCCACCACACACGGCTGCCCCTGCCAAGCTCCTCCAATCGCCGCCCCTACCTCTCCCCTGCCCCTGTCAAGCTCCACCACGGCCAGGACCAAGCTCCCATGGCCGGCTTCCTCCTCTACCCTCTCCCCCACGCGCGGCAGCCGGCTTCCCTCCTCTACCCCATTGACGGATCGGGGGACTAGCAGCCGGTTTCTAGCTTCATCTACTGGATTTAATGGCTAAATGGCGTCGAATAGGAAGAAATATGGAAAGAAAACGAAGAACAGAGAGAGAGCCGAGAGAAATGGAGGCAGGAGGAAGAAGATGGCTGGCGGCCTTATCCCGAACGGTTTCGTCCAACCAGCGGACGAAACAGAACGTTTCGTCCAACCAGCGGACGAAACTACTCGGGCCCGTCGGTGGCTCAACGAAGATGAGCCTTTCGCAGCCCAGTACAACGAAACTGTTTATTTCGTTCTACGGTTCAACGAATCATCCATGTTTCGTCCAACCATAGGACGAAACCAGTGTTTCGTCCAATGGTACGACGACCGTGTGCTATTTTTGAAATATCTGATTTTTTGATCTTATTTTCCGAATTTGTTAAAAAATAAGTAGTATTTTCAAAAAAAAATCGAGGAACCATTCTGTATAGCCTTCATGATGGCGATACTCGCGATTTATCTAGCACCAAATACATCCGTGGCTGTCAGCAGGTCCTTTCTGGGAGCTGCTCGACAGGTTGATAACCTTAAACAGATGGATTGGTGCAATTTGGTTGCTGACTGCCTAATCAAAGGAATCAGGGAATACAAAGAGTCTGATGCATTGTTTGTCCATGTAAAGGGTTGCGTGCACATACTGAGCGTAAGAAACATTTTCACCACACTAACAGAATTATTCATTATTACGGGATAACAAATTGCTTGAATGTGCTAATGTCACTTCTTTATTTACAAAATTTATTTCCATAATTTTCATTGAAATGCAGGTCATTTTTATCGATCTTGTGAATCATGCTGCGTTCGAAGTACCAAATGGCTTTCCACGCTTGAGCGTTGTCACTATGAAACATAACAAATGGGTAGCTTCACATCCCTTTGGTAGCTTGCAGGTAATTGCGACTTGTGCCCTGAACTTTGAAAGCAAATTGTGATACTCTATTTATTTGAAATACACTATTTCCAGTCTTGTGTCTTGTTTTAAAATAATGCCGTGCTCTATAAACATATTTTTAGTCCTGTAACAAACATTCATCCAATGAGTAGCATTTTTTTTAACCAAATGTAATGACTGGCCAGGTTTATTACTCTCCCTCTGTCCCTAAATTTCAACCTCATTTTCAATGATTAAACTTAGACCATAACCTACACCAACAATATATAATATTTTTCATAAAAAGTATACCAATGGAATCTACATTTCAATATGAATTGATGTTATAATTTTTATGACACGTGACCCACATTTCGTTTGTCAAAGTTGGCCCTTGAAATACATTTATACCATGTAAATAGGGACCGAAGGAGTAGATGAAATCATATCCGGGCGACCTCTTTCAAATTACTTACTTTTCTTTTTCTGAAGTTGCATATAATTTTTGCAACAGATGATAACTTTAAGCGCACTCTGATTCAACTAGGTACATCGTCTAGAAGACTCTGTCTATGCTCCTGTGCTGAATAACATGGGACATGGTAACATTGTTGAAGGGGGAAAATGTGCTGATTCTGAGACAAATACTGATGCTCTGGCCGATGAGTTTGCTATCACCGACACCGATGAGAATAACAAGCATCCAGTTTCAGCAGAGCTTGGCAATGCTAGAACAACCCATAACATGGCAAGCTCGGCCATTGTTGAACCTGTAGTATTACATAATACATCAGCTCGATCATCAGGTACATAAGCATTTTCTATAGCCAGGTTATAACTTATGACAGATTTTTCATAAACATTTCCCCTCTTTAATAAACTTATTAACATGACTTGTCCCTGTCAAGATGCATGTAACCAATGTGGACCTTGTGCACTGGCATTTCCACTCTCATCATGAATTTGAAACAAATCTTTCATTTTAACATTGGTTTTATATATCTCAGGCAAAATTCTACCACGTATTAATGTTACTTTTACAGTTGCAGCACCAGACTCCTTGACAGAAGAACGCATAACTTTTCCAACAAGTGGCGAGCAATTGCAGTCTGAAGTCCCTGCCCAAGGAAGAAGATGAACTCACGCGGGCACACACACAGCACACAAGAACACACAGAGCTTTTGGTGGCAATGCACTTCTGCCTTTTTCTCTTGTTCTTTTTGCTTTTAATGAAACAAACTGATTACAACTCCTTTTAAAGGGGAGCAAACGCACCGGCTAAGCCACACACCGGCTTGCTCCGATTTCTACTCACCACTACCCACACGCACACACGTTGAGTCACTGCCACGAAGGAGCTAGTCCACAACGGCACCACGATCTGCTTCTCTAGCTCCACGTCCATCTGATCACGACTTGGCTACTGAGACTCCACACTACACGGGTGCATGCAGCTTCACACTAACAGAACGACCACTAAGCTAGTTCTTGACTAAATCTAACTAGTACTTGCATGTACTCACAACTCCTGGTCCACTTGACTGACGATCAGGTCTCGCCTCTGCTAATCCATCAGTCCACTTCACCATGATGCCATGCATCGCTGTACTAGACTTAGACTCAACAAACTCAAACGGAAATAAACTAGATGAACTACTTAACAACAACGGTTAACACCAACACAGTCTGCTGGTCCTTCTTCTGAACCATATTCTGCACAAGTTTGTCAATGCTCTTCACTTCACTACCGTGACTATTATTTGATTTACGCAGAAGAAATATCTCTACATCGTTGTGGGTTCCAGTTCATGATGTGATTGTGTTCCCCTCCATTATTTCTTGCCAGATTACAGACGGGGTGCAGGCTCCTCCAGACGTGGACGTGGGAAGGAACAGGGGTTCGCCGTCGACGATTGAGAAGGACGATCGGAGCACCAAGAAGGCGAGGGTGGAACTGCCCAGCAGTGGCCAAGTGAAGCCAGCCGGAGAAGTCACCATAAAGATGGACATGAGTTTGCTTAATTGCCGCGTCTGCTCCCGCCCGATCAAGCCCCCTGTCTTCCAGGTTAGTTTTCTTTCTATACAATGCTTGATCAATGTCTTGTTCCATTCACCCTGAGGTATGTCACTGACAGTAACTGATACATTTTTTGTGCAGTGCAATGCCAGGCATTTAGCTTGCGGCAGATGCCTCGCCAAGCTCCCCGGCGAACAGTGCCAGACGTGTGAGCACGGCGGCGGCTTTAGCCACTGCCCTGCGATGGACTCCGTCGTCTCCTCGACGGTCAAGTGCCGCCATGACGGCTGCGGGAGCGACGTCCCCTACAACGAGCTCGACGACCACCAGAGCACGTGCCAGCACGCGCCCTGCTTCTGCATGGAGCCTGGCTGTGGCTTCGTCGGTGCACCGCTGGCGCTCCTCAGCCACCTGGGTGCCCTGCATGCAATGCCAGTGCACAAGGTCTACTATGGCAAGGTTCACCGGTTCCAGGTGTCGGAGCCGCGGTGCTTGCTCCATGGGCAAGGGGACAACCGCATGTTCCTCCTGGCCGTTGGCGCCCTTGTGTCTGTAGTGTGCATCAGAGCGGGAGCATCCCCAGAGCCGCGATACGCGGTCAAGCTCTGGGCGAACGGTCCGCCCCCACCGAGCAGCGCAGCGGGCATCATTCTACTGGACATGAAGGCGGTGACGAGCAGCACTAGGCCCGGCGAGGTCGCCGTGGAGGAGCTGCCGTCTTTCTTGGTGGTGCCGCCTACGTATCTGGTTGGTTCTGGGGCGTCCAAGGAGGTGTCTCTCGACATTCGCATTGACAGGATGTGATCCAAGATGGTCCTCTTAAGTTCAGTTGGAATTAGTTGGAACTGTTGCAGTACGTGCTTGCTAGGGAACAAGCTTTTAAATCTAGGTCGATACGACCGATGTATAGGCCGATATATCACTTTTGGGGCTCTACCGATATAAACATAACATATCATTTTGTAAATATCATTGTCAAACATATCATCCGATATGGACCGAAATATCGACCGATAAGGTCGATATCTAGCCCGATATGTCCACTGATATATAATGATACGTAGATGACAACAATTCTTTGTTAGAAAGCTGTGAAATAATATTATGCATTTACAAATTCATAATATATTATCAAAGTCATGCACAATGTTTCGTACAAATGCATATATATCGTATTGTCTTTAATCATAGAGTAAGGATTTTGTGAATCTTTCCTTAATAGTTTCTTAATCAGCAAGTTAATAAACTAGGAATCTAAAAGTGTTATCTTAAAGCATTGACATCATACATTTTGTTTTACTAAAAATAAATGTTTTGAACAAGAATAATGAAAAAAAAACTAGACATGTTTTCTCCGATATATCTACATATCGTCCGATATATCACCCGTATCCGACATCCGATATGTTAAAGCCAAACCGATACGAACCCGATATCCGATATTTTGAAGCTTGCTAGGGAATGCTGCAAATCGAGTATTATTTTGTTGCAGCTAGCACTCCAAATGTTGCTTGATTGATTAGGATTTGGGGTAAGTTTGCTCATTCTAATTGTGATATCTAGCTGCTTACAAAAACTTTGTTTCATGGTGGTCGTATTAAGAGACATGGATCTTATGATATTTATGCCATTATTATGACCGACATTTGAGTATACCCTGTCTGTCCTAATTTATAGGGTGCATGTTTTCTTGAGATATAAATGTGACCAAGATTTAGTCCATCGTGTGGTTTATGTTATACAAAATTTATCTTCTCCATAGCATGCCACGGCCTATCATCTGCTTCAGTCCACCGATAGAACAACATGAACGCAAGAAAACACTCTGCACTGTGTGTGAACACAGACTGGATTTTATGACAATTTTCGAGGCTGATAAATGTGAAAACAGAGGGTAGTTAGCATTGTGTAGCGTATTCTCATACAAATAATACAGATATTCTTGATTTTGCCAATAGGAAATTACACAATATTCACTCCTTTTGTTCTTCAGAACATAATCCTTAAGTGTTGTCTGCATGTGGCTTATTTTGTACTACATAGTTTGATCAGGCTTAATTGTATTGATGAGCAAACCTGATGTTGCTCTCCACAATAATTAAAGAAATGTAAAAAGGAGTACATAGTTGGATTAAACATGTGTAGATAAGCTACATATTCATGTCTGTTGACTTTTGATCTTGTGCGCCAAGTTAATTTATTATGGATTTCGTTCGATTTACAAAAAGGATTTGTTTTCCTGTTTGAAACTAGGAGTTGTCTTTCTTCATGGATTTATTTTAGAGCCAATGTATTTCACTACCTGTAATTAGAATCGAGACGCTCTGGAACAGGTCTAGAAATCACTACGGGAAAAATAAATGAAGCCGAGTATGAAACATACTCGGCGAAGCCCCATTTAACCTCAGCGAAGTGTAAGCCGAGGGTAACACTGGGCTTACGGCCCTCGGCTTCATTTGGATCGGCTTAAGCCGTGTAAGCCGAGGTCACTTCACGGCTACTCGACTTATATGTAAGCCGAGGATAAAATAGAGTTTCTCGGTGAAAAAGTAGTATGGCGGCCGGAGCCTAAGCCGTGTGCTTCTCATGCCCTGGTATATACGTATGCCGAGTGTTCGTTGTAACCCGAGGGCTCTGCTCGGCATACTTCCTGTGCCATGAATCTTCCAGGGGTTGACACGTGTCCCCCATAAGCCGAGTGATCTCCTAAATATACTCAGCTTATATAGAAACTCGCAGTACCATTTGGTCCTGGGCTGTTCGGATTACACAGGGTAAGCCAAGTGTTTTTCCTAAGCGTTTTGGCTTACATTGGTTAAGCCAAGTGTAACACTCGGCTTAGAGGCAATACTGTTTTTTTGTTGCTTGTCGGACAAACCCTGCATTTCAAACAACTATATCCAACATGTTCAGGAAGTTCACAACCATATACATACCACCAATCAACCTTATGCATGGAAGCTAGATGCAAATTCATAACAATATATAGTTCCAAGCATGGGTTCCAAGTTTGCAAGTGAACAACCATACAAGTCCTTATACTAGCATAAGTTCACAGCCAACCTTGAGATTGAAGTTCACAAATAAGAATAAGCTTAAGTTCGCAACCAAGCTTGCTTCGTCATAGCATTCATATTTTGCTGGAGCATCTGCAAAAGAAAATAATAATTTCATCAGTTATTAATGGTGTTGGTTATGTCTTATAGGAAAGAAGTAACATTTGTCCTGATGTAATAACCGTGAACATGATATCATCAACACCAGAATGACATAGAGCTGGACGGATATTATCAAGTTCTTCAGCCACTAAACCCAATCTGACCTACACCCTTGCCTACTCCAACATCGCTCTTCGCTCTGAGCAAGGACTTGGAGTAAGCATCCTCTGCCTCTTGCCTAGTCGGAAACCCTTTATAGGAGCTATTGTTGTAACCGAATGTTCATTGCATGCCTCCCATGAATTGTACACTCCTGGACACCTCCCTCTATACACCGCATACCACCTCATCTACCAATACAGAAGAATAAGATATTAACAAGCAAGAGAAGGTTGTAGAACACAAGGAACATAACCAACGTAAGCATTAATAATTCATATACCCAAAAGCATCATCACAAGTTCTACTCAAGTTCTACTCCGAGTCAACATCAGCAGCTACATTCAGTACATCATCATCAAACTATCTAACTAAGGCTACTCCGAGAATGGAGCTCTACTCAGACTGGTAGTCGGTGATCGTGGAGTTGAAGCAGGTGGGAATCACACCCCCCCAGTGGAAGATCCAGTATGCTCGACACTAGCGCTCGGCGGACTCGGCGGGATCGGGTCATCACTCTCCTCAGGCGGCGCTACTTTCCTGGCGAGCTCGTCTAAAAACTTTTGCTACTCAGCACGGAGGCGGACCATCATCTGGCGAATGCCCTCGGCCTTCCGCTTGTCCTGAATGGACTGGTAGACCGCATGGTCCTCGGCGAGGAGCTACAGGTTCGTCCGAATGAGCGTGGCCAAGTAGTCCTCACTAGCACGCTCGGCGATGACATGCGCCATGCGGTCCACATCCTCCTCTCACAGGGAGGCGACCCTAAAGGGAGTGGGATCATCAGGCGACACCATGTCCGCGAGGTCGGTGCTAACACCTAATAATTCATTAAACAAAAAATGTGTCACAAAGGAAATACAATTTAACTTAGAAGGCTCATTTATTCGGCATGTGGGTTGACTTTCGGTCTGTCGAGGCTCCCTTGAACAACTCTCATCTCTCAAGTGGTGGTGTATATGGTGGGCACTCCCTCACTAGTACTTCGACTGTCGGTGTATATGGCGGATACTCCCTCACTGGTATTTTGACTGTCAGCGTATATGGTGGACACTCCCTCACTGGTATTTGGACCGTCGGTGTATATGGTGGACACTCCCTCACTGGTATTTGGACCGTCAGTGATGATCGTTCACATCCTAGATTTTTCCCAAATCTGGAATGTTCAAAATTTCATAGGGAAATAAAATTTTACTAGGAAAACCTATGTTTGTTTGCTAGTTAGCTAAATTGCCTATGTTTGCTTGATGCTTGACCTCGTGTTCTCGTCTTCCCCTACTGTCCCTTGCTTCGAGAAAACCTTAGGTCCGTGCATTACCAGATCGGACGATGGCGGCGCCTTGCATCGTGCCCCTCTTGAGGGCTTCGATTTTGGACAAGGGATAAATTGGAGGGATTAGTGGCAGATGCGTGGACGTCGGTGGTGTTGACGTCAAGGCTCCTATGGCAACGACAACTGGGTGAGCGATGGCGGGGTCGTGACAATGGTTGCAGTAGTCAGGTCTTCTCCGGCTTGCCCGCAGGATTTCCTCGGGTTGTTTGTTGCTGTGAAATCGGAGCTGTGGTGGGGAGGTCCCAGTGGCGAGATGACTGGTGGCAGTTAGTCTGTTCGGTGATCTTCAGCGGTGCCAGCCTTGCATAGTTCCCCTTCATAGCTCTCCATCAGGGTCGGAGTCGCGTTGTCCTCGTCGCGAGTGGCTGAGTGCTTGGCATGCACCTTCATGTGTCTATGTGCAACCTCTACGGTATGGGTTGAGTCGGCGGTCGGTTGTGGCGAGTCGGAGTCGATTGCTCATGGAGATGGATGACGATGACGCTTGCTCGGGTGAGAAGTGATGACAATGACGCCATTGTGCTTCCTTGACGAGGCCTCCTTCATAGTGTGGTGATGAGGATATCTTGTTTGTGCCGCTCAGCGGATTGTGGCGATTTTTGCCCAGTTTTCCATTAATTAACCGGGCAATTTTCTTCTTCTTAATAAATAGATGAGGCAAATCATTTGTCTTTGTTTAAAAAAAATTAATTTCCTGTTGAGGGCTTAGGGCATCTCCAACGCGGACCCCTAAAATGGACATGGTAATTGTTCACGGACCGTGTCCGGACGCATCTGCGGAGACGATATATACGAGATGTGACACCCTGGTTTTCGCTCCTCGATTTTTCCTTCACGGGATTGGACTCCCGTCTTTTTCTTTCGGTGTTATTGGATTTTCTCTCGCCTTTGAGCATATGAAGATGGTTATATAGCCTTGCTTTTCCTATCAGACCAGAGATTCTCTCCAACCCAACTTGGCCACTGAAACTACATTCTCAGGATTTTACCGCCGAAACCCTACTTTCCGAATTGCCGGAGGAGAAACCCTAACTCCTGCATTTACAAAGGAATCCCAATTTCCTTTGATCTGTTGCATCCCAAATCTTCCACAGAGACTTTCCTATATCTATCAACCCTGGATATGCAAAAATATTGCCAAGTTATTTGCAATATTTTTTATTTAAAATTAATTCCTTTTTATGCCATTTAAAGGAATTAAATCCAGGAAAATATCTATCCATCTCTAAAGTTCATGAAAAATTGTGGAGATTTCTTTGTGACCATATTGAGCTCTCACAAAAATATTGGCCATAATTAAATAGGGGAAATTGCATTTTTCTATTTAAAGTAAATATTGCAATTTGGGCACTTTCTAAAGGAACTACCATTTTGGTGGCCAGAAAAAATCCCGAATAATTTGTGGGGCTTCTCCTATCCATATATTCACCATTTCCATCAAGAGCCCAAATTCCATAGTTCAAATTTTGAGTAAAGCATCCATTTGCAAATTCTGTCCAGTTGGGCAATTTGCAAAGGAAGTGCTTGAACCCTCGATCCATTTGAGCTGAAATTTTTCATGGTGATTAACATTGACAAATCACCCATGGAAACCAAAAATCAGCTCAATCTATCTAGTCAATCTCTCTCAATAATTTTCCCAATATTCTGTCCAGAGAAAAGCACTGTGAAGGAAGTACCATTTTGGCATATCCAAATGGTATGAAATTTTACCAGTGCATTCTTACATTCAAATAACCTCCCTCCACCAAATCTGAGCCAAATCTATTGAGCCATTTGACTCCAGCATTAAAACCTATTTTCTGTCCAGACTTTGATATTGTGAAGGAAGTACTAGCTAGAGTGATCCAATTGGCCTGAAATTTTTCCAAGATGTGCACCTTGATGGATCATTCTTGCATGCCAAAAACCAGCTCAAACCATATAGTCATTTCTCCACAAAAATTTGGCCAAGTTTCATGTCAGAATTTATTTCTGCAGATATTTCTCACCTCAGGACCCCCCAGATGGTTCCAGTCCTTTCCCTCACCCATTTGAGCAGCGAGGGACCTGTCTGACAAGGTCTGACAAGCAGACGCACGCCAGAGCACGCAATGCACGTGGTGACCACGCAGCGGCGACGCAGAAACAGAGCTCTGCGCTCTGTCCGCGTCTGGCAGGCCAGCTCAGGCCGCCGTGGCTTGTCCACTCGTGCCGACCACGTTCCCCACCGTCCACGCACCCCTCTCCTGTAGCTTCCCCTTCATTTTCTTCCTCGCCGCGCCGCGACAACAGCCGCCGTACCGCCACTGTTCGTACGCGGTCGCCGACGTATAACTCCACGCCCGATCCTTCTCGCAAGCGCCAGCTAGCTTCCCTGCTCCTCCATGACGTGACGCCAGCTAGCCGCCATCGCCCTGAGTCCACACACTGGAACTCCAGCCAGTTCAACGCGGTGGTTATCCTCGTCTGTTTCCCTCGCCCGGCTATATAAAGCCCTCCCCGAGCCCCCTTGAGCTCACCAGCCTTCTTCCCTCTCCCTCTAGTCCACTCCAGCGTGCTCGCCCGGCCGAATCCTCCTCTGCAGCGCCGGAATTTAGTGGGAGTTTGTTCTCGGCCTCCGCCACCAATCCCCACCTCCAGCCCTTCCCCGCCCCAGCCGAGCCCTCCACTGGACTCCTCACACGCCATAGCATCCTCCCATGCCCTCGCCCAGCCGCCTAGCCCACCGGAACCCCACCCACCCGCCGGAGCCGCCACGCACCGCCGACCACCGCGGGCCACGCTGCCGTTGCTCTGGAGCTCTCCGGAGGCCGTGGATGGGGTCATTGGATGCGTCGCATCGCAGGGATCACGCCGGTGGCCGGAGCCTCGCCGGAGGTGGCCTGAGCCGCCCAGACGAGCGCCGGCGCGTGCCCTGCCCCGCCTCTTCTCTGTTCCGTCGGGAGAAAGAAGAAGAGGGGGAGGGAAGAGAGAGAGGGTGTGCAGGCCCCGCACGACAGCCACACAAGCCGCGGGCCCCGCTGTTTAAGTGGAGGCGCCCCAGCTGATTACGTTTTCGGTTGAGAAAAGCGTACTCGACTGTGATACATTTTCAATCAGAGAAAGCGTACTCAGGTCAGAATACGTTTTCTCTACTGGAAAACGCATTCGCAGAGAAGGCGGCAGCTGCAGTGCTGTCAGGGACCCAGACGCAATTATTTCTTTTGCAGATCAGTCCCTGGCAGTCAAACCTCTCTAACTTTTTGCTCGTAACTCCGATTCAGGTGAATCCAAAGCTCACCTTCATATTTCTTCGAGACCGTTCCGATGATATCACTTTCACCATGTTGACACATTCTGAAAATGCCCATTTTACCCTTGCCCCATATTCAGCCCTTTAAGGGAGAAACCTTTCCAGCGAATCCTTCCGCGAGATGATCGCACTTTTTCCCGGAGTATTCCTTCACCCCGGGCAAGCCGACCATCTGATATATGCCCTAAAGCATTGCGTCTATGTTATTCTTGTGTGTTTAGTTAATGAATATGTTTATGTTTGAGTGCATAAAAGTAGGCGGTATATGATTCTGATGAACCCTTGCTTACTTTTCTCTGGTAACAGCACCACGCCTGTGTTCTGTGCTGCTTTCGGCCGTCCAGGGTGGATGCCGACTTTATATTTCTCTTTTCAACAACTGTCTCGAGTTCTGAGCTGCTTTCGGCCGTCTCGTGCAGTTGTTGAATTTATTTTTGTAGCAGTGACCCCATGCTCTGAGCTGCTTTCCAGCCGTCTTAGGGAACTACTACTTTCTTTTTATCAACACCGTCTCATGCTCTGAGCTGCTTTTCAGCCGTCTTGAGCCGGGGTTGAGTTATTCTAGTAACATCCCAGATCTGAGTTGTAAAGACCGTTCTGGTGGCTACTGGTTTATTTGCCGGTTTCATGCAAGGGTTCAGATGGTCGTAACCTATAGCTAAAACTTGTAAAGTGATAAACTCGCCATTTAAACATCGTTTCACTAATGAGTGATTGTGATATTATATGGAGATAGGTTGTTATGTTTCCATAGTTGTTACATCATGCATTGTTATTGTTATTGCAATGATAAAGAATGTGACTTAATAATGACAACCTCCTCCGTCGGCTGGATCGAGTCATAGTGCCGTCGAACCGAGCTCATCAGTGCAGCCACATTTGCCTTTATGGGAAGGCCCTAACTTGGTCTATTGTCTTGCCTCTTATTGGTACCTCTAAAGAGGGAAGGTTATCCGTGCGTGCTACCCTGGCCCGGTAGGTGGCGATAACCTTGTGAGCCCAAGTTATATGGTACCAGGGTCCCCGTTTGGGACAGTTTAGTTTGGCCACGACGGTGGCAGGTGTCAGGAGTGACACATGGGCCACCCAGGACAGGACCCGGAAAGGGTATGATTGTCGGTGGGACCGTAAGAGTGCCAGGCAATAGACAAGTTCTGTTGGAGCAGCACCGGTCCACCCGAATGGGAGCATGTACTGATGTATGAGGCCGGGAGCTCCATAGTGTGGGTAAAGTGCGCAACCTCTGCAGAGTGTAAATCTATTCGAATAGCCGCGTCCTCAGTCATGGGACACAGTTCGTACTAGGTCACACTATTTGGTCTGTGTCGAGTCTGGAGGAATAAACTATATAATGTTATTGCCAAGAATGAACCAGAGAAAGGTAAGGTTTGTCAGACTTGCTGTACAGATGCATGGACATCAGATGATGTCCGGGATATGAATGTGAGCCATGCGACGGCTATGACATGAGTGGTCGGATGACCGCAAGAGTTAGATTGGATTTGGATATGATTTGGATTAGATCACGAGAATATTCGAAATATGAATTCATTACCCGATAGGCTTTATCTTTGTCTTGCTGTTTTTACTTCAGTAGTAATGTTGCTAGATAATCCTGCTATGACATGATAATTAATAATGCTAGATAGTTAAACCATAATAATTAATATTGCTATAAGAATTGATACATGCTTGAATGCCATGGATTGATTTGCTTGGTGTATATGTCGGTTTGGTTTGCTTGCGAGTACATTCAAAAGTACTCAGCGGCCTTCAATGTGGCCAGGTTCACCTAAGGATCCGACGTCCACCAGCGAGGAGCGGGAGCGTTCGCTGGCTAGAAGAGTAACCCAGTCAGATCCCTGTGGATTGGAGCCTCTCCAAGTCCGTGCTGCCTTAGTTAGTATTTTTCCGCTGCCCCATCTTTGTAACCATGATGTATTTATTTCAGCCACAATGGCTAATAAATATATTCTTATTATAGTTGTGCCTATGTTCATGATACTTGCTATAAACGTGCATGCCAGAGTGATTTCCTGGGCTGGTGTGTGCGGCGACCGTCTGGCTACAGTGGTAATCAGGCGGGGCGCCACAACGAATGGTATCAGAGCAGTTAGGCTGACTGTAGGTTACCCTAGCCAGACTTCATTGCCTCTTGATCAGTAGAAAGCCCAGATGGATTTCAGCCATCTTTGCCAGACTGGCACGGCTACTATTGATCATAAGGCAATCTCGTAGGTTTTTCCCCGCATCAGACCCCAACTCTCGTGGCCTTTGCCTCCGGTGGGAGATGTCCGCACCAGGCAACGACCCGTGAGCCCTTAACCCGTAGGTAAACCAGATATCCCTACCTTGCTTGCTAACCATGGCATTTCTCTCTTTAAATCTAGTTTCCTTTGGGAAACGCCTATAAATTCCATCTCTTCCCGATAACTCGAGGATCGTTGATTAAGCCACTTTGGCTATGGTCGTGCGTCGAGTCTGATGTTCCCTAAGGAAGTAGTAGGAGCTTGACACCAGTTACTTCCAGGTGCATTGTGTGGTTTTGCTTCTAAATCCTTAGAGGTACATCGAGTACGTTATACTAGTTATACTAGTGAATCTTTGGCCACGTGTGTAAAGTCCGCAAAATTTGAGCTTTATTTGCTTTTTGGTATTTTTGGTTTTTCGCGATTCTTGCCTCTTTTGTCGGTCCCGTTCTTTCGCTTCGACTGGATCCATCCACAAGAGCTACCAAAGAAGACCAACACACAACTTGGATAATACCCAATAATCCAAATTCAGTAAGAGTCAAGCCAAGCCAACTGCTCGATATTCAGAACATTATCACCAGATCTGTCAAGAATGAAGAATGGGTCAGAAGCAGACTCTGCGTGCAACGGACAAGGCCAGAATATACCTGAGAGAGTTTGCCTCAGAACAAATCATACCTAAGGAATAGTCAGATGAGCTATCAGTAATGAACACCAGTAGGGACAAATGAATCCGCCCTCGACACAAGGATTATTTTAGTCAGTGGGGTGAACCTTGAGTCTTTCTCAATGGACTCAAGAATCATTTATGACGCACAGAAGACATATTTCAAGAATGTGAATGTGCTGAGAGCAATAACAAAACTCTGGTATGTTAGGATATTTTAGAGTTCACCAGTGCATACACAAAATTTCGGGCACTGTGAACAAGGTTTGCGAGACATATGGATAAGTCCACGGCTATCCGAAATAAATGAGAATTTCAAATGCCTGGAAGTCCAGTTAAACCGAATGGAATTATCTGCCAACTACTTACCACCGGCAACATCTGGTATCCCGGATTAATTAGCAACATGAAGTCTGCGTCCGTTGTGCAACCTTTACAGCAGCAATGATCAGATCAGCACAAGGACAAGCGGTGTGCATGACCAACGGAATATCTTCAGTCAAGGTATGGCCTATACCAAGTTTTGGCTCCCCCATAGGTGCATTTTGGATACTCCGAAAGGAAGCCAGAACCGGCCACAGGTCCGACTGCGTATCACAGTGCAAGACTTCTGGTATAAGAAACCCAGCCTTCCTCCGCAAGCTATCGGGGGGAGCTTTCAACACAAGACTCCCAATCTTCCTTGCTACGCTACTAGGGGGAAGCTTCCGAGGTACGACACCCAGCCTTCTTCGGCACACTACCCTGGCAGAAGCTTCAAGCATAAGGTAAGCTTTCTTCAGCACGCCATCATGCCCACTACAGTCTTGTCGAAAGCATGAACTATGTCGGACACACGTCTGCCTTAGAACACAATGGTTATGAAATGATTCGTCCTACCTTGCATATGTTGTGAGCGTGCAGTTCAGTTCATCAGTTCATGCGAGCCACTCGTACATGGGAATAACTGTGTTCAGAGAAACATCGGCTCTAAATATCCAAGAAGGATATGCACACAGCAACTCCTACGAGATATGCAAGAGAAGGTTGTGAGTACAAGCTCAACAAGCTATGATATGGCCAAGGAGCCGTGTCGGCAGGTCATGACAGGCCCACAAAAGGAACCCCCAAGAACAAAGAGGTTTTGGATAAACAATCTTCGTGATGGTCAATAAAATGAAATTTCACAGACAAGGTGATATTACCAACCCTTGTCAGACTCTTGCATATGCGGCCACAACAATGCATTACTTGCGGTTACAAGTGAGCTTGCCACACTCATCCTGAATACGGGCCATCAACCAAGATAAGAGGCTATGCTCCGAAAGATACACCGGATGCTAGCCATACTATGTTCAGCTCAGTGGTCATAACAAGGACTACAGAGGATATATAAGGCAGAGCCACATCAACAAGCGACAAAGCTTGACTATCTGAATTCACATGGAAACAAGACATTCAGATAGAATAGCTGAAAGCACATGCACACCAGCATCGACAGTTCGTAAATGCCATGATGTCAGTGGAATAAGAGATTACTGTCTATGATTACTTTGTGATCATGCCTGGCATTTCAGTTGGGGATATAGCAGCCATAGCTCGTTCATGTTGCCTCTTGGATTGTGGGTCACCGGGATACTGGAGTAACGATTGTGACAGGATATATTTTTGAGATAAATTCTGGGAGCCAGACCCTAATGGCTTGCCCATGACAGTCAGGGTACGAAATATCAGGATAAAACCCGAAGTAGCTAGCGCCAGGTCTTGGAAACCAAGCTATTTGTCAATACTACCCGCTACCCACCAACCCTAGACAACAGACCACCAGGACAAAAGGTACACCTGACAGGAAAGAGAAGGATTCAATGCAGCCATTTGAGAAGGCAACACCTGAGTCATTAGACAAGATAGTTAAAAGGCCAGTAAACCGACGAAGATAAGAGACAGCTGATGGATCCAAGTCGCACACAGGTATGTCCCCCTTCGCCGGAAGGTAAGCCCAGAAATCTCAAGGACGAGATTTTCTTAAGGGGGGTAGGTTTGTGACACCCTGGTATTCGCTCCTCGATTTTTCCTTCGCGGGATTGGACTCCCGACTTTTTCTTTCGGTGTTATTGGATTTTCTCTCGCCTTTGGGCATATGAAGATGGTTATATAGCCTTGCTTTTCCTTTCAGACCAGAGATTCTCTCCAACCCAACGTGGCCACTCAAACTACATTCTCAGGATTTTACCGCCGAAACCCTACTTTCCGAATTGCTGGAGGAGAAACCCTAACTACTGCATTTACAAAGGAATCCCAATTTCCTTTGATCTGTTGCCTCCCAAATATTCCACAGAGACTTTCATATATCTATCAACCCTGGATATGCCAAAATATTGCCAAGTCATTTGCAATATTTTTCATTTAAAATTAATTCCTTTTTCTGCCATTTAAAGGAATTAAATCCAGGAAAATATATATCCATCTCTAAAGTTCATGAAAACTTGTGGAGATATTCTTTGTGACCATATTGAGATCTCACAAAAATATTGGCCATAATTAAATAGGGGAAATTGCATTTTTCTATTTAAAGTCAATATTGCAATTTGGGCACTTTCTAAAGGAACTACCATTTTGGTGGCCAGGAAAAATCCCAAATAATTTGTGGAGCTTCTCCTATCCATATATTCACCATTTCCATCAAGAACCCAAACTACATAGTTCAAATTTTGAGTAAAGCATCCATTTGCAAATTCTATCCAGTTGGGCAATTTGCAAAGTAAGTGCTTGAACCCTGGATCCATTTGAGCTGAACTTTTTCATGGTGATTAACATTGACAAATCACCCGTGGAAACCAAAAATCAGCTCAATCTATCTAGCCAATGTCTCTCAATAACTTTCCCAATATTCTGTCCAGAGAAAAGCATTGTGAAGGAAGTACCATTTTGGCATATCCAAATGGTATGTAATTTTACCAGTGCATTCTTACATTCAAATAACCTCCCTCCACCAAATCTAAGCCAAATCTATTGAGCCATTTGACCCCAACATTAGAACATAGTTTCCGTCCAGATTCAGGCATTGTGAAGGAAGTACCAGCTAGAATGATCCAATTGGCCTGAAATTTTTCCAGGATGTGCACCTTGATGGATCATTCTTGCATGCTCAAAACCAGCTCAAACCATTGATACGTCTCCAACGTATCTATAATTTATGAAGTATTCATGCCATGTTTATTATAGTTTTGCATGATTTTGGTGCACTTTTATATGGCTTTTATATGATTTTTATGGACTAACATATTAACCTAGTGCCCAGTGCCAGTTGCTGTTTTCTGCTTGTTTTTGGTTTTCCAAAAAATCCATATCAAATGAAGTCCAAATGCAGCGAAACTTTTTGATGATTTTTTCTGGAAGGAAACAGACCCAGGTAGCTTTGGGGGAGCAGCAGAAGACCCACAGGGGCCCCACAAGCCACCTGGGCGCGCCCCGCCTGGGGCGTGCCCCGGTGCCGCATGGGCCCCCTGTGGCTCCTCTTCGCGTGATTCCAGCGCCAAAAATTCTTATAAATAGAGAAACCCCCAGAAATAACCCTAAAACTTAAACTCCGCCGCCGCAAGCCTCTATACATCCATGATCTCATCTACAGCCCTTTTCCGGCACCGTGACGGAGGGGGGAATCATCACCGGAGGCCATCTTCATCATCCCGGCGGTCTCCATGACGAGGAGGGAGTAGTTCACCCTCGGGGCTGAGGGTATGTACTAGTAGCTATGTGTTTGATCTCTCTCTCTCTCTCGTGTTCTTGATTTGGCACGATCTTGATGTACCGCGAGCTTTGTTAATATAGTTGCATCATATGGTGTTTCTCCCTCCCTATCTTGTTGTGATAAATTGAGTTTTTACCTTTGAGTTTTCACTATTATCGAATTGAATTTTTTTATGGATTTGAGAACACTTGATGTATGTCTTGCATATGAATACCCGTGGTGACAATGGGGTATTATATTGATTCACTTGATATATGTTTTGGCACTCAACTCGCGGATTCCCGAGGTGACATTGGGGTAATCTATGCATAGGGGTCGATGCATGTTTTCATCCTACTTTCTCCGGTAGAAATCTTGGGGCACTCTTTGAAGTTCTTTGTGTTGGATTGAATATTATGAATCTGAAGTTGCTTGATGCGTATCGTATAATTGACTCACGGATACTTGTGGTGACATTGGAGTATCTAGGTGACATTAGAGTTGGTTGATGCGTATCATATGGTGTTATTTTAGTACGAACTCTAGGGCTGTTCGTGACACTTATAGGGATGGCTCAATAGATTGATCAGAGAAGATAACTTTGAGGTGTTTCGTACCCTACAAAAATTTCTATCTTATGTTCTCCGCGAATAGGAACTTTGGAGTGATTCTTTATCGCACGTTGAGGGATTGTTATATGATTCAATTATGTTAGCATTGTTGAGAGATTGCACTAGTGAAAGTATGAACCCTAGGCCTTGTTTCTAAGCATTGTAATACCGTTTGTGCTCCGTTTTATCACTTGCTACCTTGCTGTTTTTTTTATTTTCAGATTACAAAAACCTATATCTACTATCCATACTATACTTGTATCACCATCTCTTCGCCGAACTAGTGCCCCTATACAATTTACCATTGTATCGGGTGTGTTGGGGACACAAGAGATTTCTTGTATTTGGTTGCAGGGTTGTTTGAGAGAGACCATCTTCATCTTACGCCTCCCATGGATTGATAAACCTTAGGTCATCCACTTGAGGGAAATTTGCTACTGTCCTACAAAACTCTGCACTTGGAGGCCCAACAACGTCTACAAGAATAAAGTTGCGTAGTAGACATCAAGCTCTTTTCTGGCGCCGTTGCCGGGGAGGTGAGTGCTTGAAGGTATATCTTTAGATCTTGCAATTGAATCTTTTAGTTTCTTGTTTTATCACTAGTTTGGTTTATAAAAGAAAACTACAAATTTTTTTGGAATTGAGGTTGCCACATATTATTCATCTTTATAATGTCTTTCTTGAAAATGATGGATCAGAAAATTGTGCTCAATTGATAGAAGAAGAATTCAATAAAATGTTTGGCATAAAATCCAAGAATGATGAGCATGATTGCAATGTTGCTAGTATGAATTTTTTGAATATCCATGATGCTAGTGATATGCAAAGCCACAAGCTTGGGGATGCTATGTTTGATGAAGATGATACTTTTAGTCCCCCAAGTTTTGATGAGAAAATTTATTATGATGAAAGCATGCCTCCTATTTATGATGATTATATTGATAAAAGTGGATTTGGAGAGGTCACAACTTTATTTAATGATGATTCCACTATTTTGGAAGAGGTTTCAATTGATTATGACAACAAAGTTGCTATCTATGATGATTATTGTGATGACATGTATGCTATAAAAAATAATGATAACTATGAAACTTGTCATCATGATTTTAATTTTCAATTGTATTATGCCAATCAAGTATCTCATGATAGTTAGTTTGTTGAGTTTGCTCCCACTATTATGAATGAGAAGAAATTTGCTTATGTGGAGAGTAGTAAAAAATTCTATGCTTATGGATCATGAAAGAATGCTTTATGTGAAAGTTATATTGTTGAATTCAATCATGATTCTACTTAAAACTTTTATGAGAGAGGAACATATGCTTGTAGGCTTCTCAATAATATCAAGAGTCCTCTCTATGTGTTGAAAGTTTTGAAGTCATGCTTGTTTTGCCTTCCTATGCTAGTTGATTCTTGCTCCCATAAATTGTTTGCTCGCAAAATCCCTATGCATAGGAAGTGGGTTAGGCTTAACTGTGATTGTCATATGGTTCGTGATGCTCTCTTTGTGTTTCAATTCTTTACTTTTATGCGAGCATCATTGAAATCATCATGCCTAGCTAAAAGGCATTAAAGAAAAGCGCTTGTTGGGAGACAACCCAACACTTACACCTACTGTTTTTGTGTGTTCACATGATTAAGCTACTGTATTAATCATGTTTTATATGTTTTCTTTCAATAATGTGCCAAGTAAAGCCTCTGGGATAGTGTGGATACTTGTTGATTTGATTCTGTGCAAAAACAGAAACTTTTGCGTCCAGTGCTGGAATTTCTATTCTGTACTGGAGCGTGAGAAAATTCTGAAATTTTTACACAGTATTGGAATACAAAATTTTTATGTTCTCCTAAGTTTTCAGAATTTTTAGAGGTACACAAGTATGGTTTTTAAATATCTCACTACATGCTGTTCTGTTTTTGACAGATTCTGTTTTCGACGCATAGTTTGCTTGTTTTAGTGTTTCCATAGCTTATATTCTGAGATATAAATTGTGGAAATGATAGACTAAAGTAGGAATTATGTGAGAACAATTATGAATCTTGTCTTGACAGTACCTAAGTGGATGATTCATTTTTATCATACTAACCTATCTCACTAGTTCCGTTAAGTTTTGTGTGATTGAAGTTTTCAAGTTTTGGGTGAGATATCGATATGCACTACTGGAATCAGGGACTTTGCCATCTGCCAGCTCTTTGCCGTCTGCTGACAGATGACAAAGAGGATATTTGCCGTCTGCTTTTATAAAGCAGACGGCAAAGAACATGCTGATGGCAAAGAGGCTCTTTGCCATCTGCACTTCGTTGCCGTCTGCTGGCAGACGGCAAAGAGTTCTTTGCCGTCTGCCAGCAGACGGCAAAGAACAAAGTGGGCCCCACTTGGTACTGCACTTGCCAGGTCACACGGGCCACTTCTTTGCCGTCTGCCAGCAGACGGCAAAGAGGCGGCCCCCCTCTTTGCCGTCTACTGGCAGACGGCAAAGAACTTTGCCGTCTGCCAGCAGATGGCAAAGAGGGGGCTTAATTTTCGCCATCCCCCCGCGCCTCCCGCCTCTCTCTCTTTCTCTCACCTCTCTCTCTCTCACACCCGCGCCCGTTCCCCTCTCTCACCGCCACCGCCGCCGCCGCCCCCTCCCCGCCCTCTCGCCGCCCCCTCCCCGCCCTCTCGCCGCCGCCCCCTCCCCCCCTCTCTCACCGCCGCTGCCGCCCCCTCCCCGCCCTCCACCACTACCTGCCCCCCTCCCCGTGGCACACCTCCACCACCGCGGCGCCGCCCCCTCCTCACGGCCCTCCTGCCGCCGCCGCCCCCTCCCCGGCGGCCTCCTCTCCTCGCCGCCGGCCGCCCTGCCCCCTGCCCCTCTCTGGTGAGCTTCCCCTGCCCCCCTTTTAATTTTTTTTTCTGTTTTTCTAATTAGATTTTTAGTTTTCTGTTTTTAGATGTTTTGCAAATAGTTGTTTAGGTGTTTGGGTAAATAGGAAAAAATATTTAGACATTTAGGTAGAAAAAAAACCTAGAAGAAAAAAAAGAAGAAAAGAAGATGAAAAAAAAGGAAAAATAAAAAAGAAAAAGAACAAAAAATAATAATAAGAAGAAGAAACAGAAGAAGAGGAGGAGGAGAAGAAAAAAGAAGAAGAAGAAGAAGAAAAAAAGAGGAGAGGAGGAGAAGAAGAAGAGGAAAAAAGGAAAGGAAGAAGAAGAAGAAGAGGAGGAGGAGGAGAAGAAAAAAGAAGAAGAAGAAAAAAGAGGAGAGGAGGAGAAGAAGAAGAGGAAAAAGGAAAGGAGGAAGAAGAAGAAGAAGAAGGAAAAAAAAGGAAGAAAAGGAAGAAAAGAAAGAAGAGGAAGAAGAAGAAAAGAAAAAAAGAGAAAAAAACCCCGACCCCGACACGGCACCTCGACCCCGACCCGACAACCCGACCCCGACCCGACACCCCGACCCCGACACCCCGACCTCGATCCCGACCCCGACACGGCACCCCGACCCCGACCCGACAACCCGACCCCGACACCCCGACCCCGACCCCGACCCCGGCACGGCACCCCGACCCCGACCCCGACCCGACACCCCGACACCGACACGGCACCCCGACCCCGACCCGACACCCCGACCCCGACACGGCACCCCGACCCCGACACCCCGACACCCCTGACACCGCGACACCATGACACCCAGACACGACACCCCCCGACACCCCGACCCCGACCCCGACCCCGACACCCCTGACACCCCGACACCACGACACCCCCCGACACCCCGACCCCGACACGACACCCCGACACCCCGACACCACGACACCCCGACACCACGCCACCCAGACACGACACCCCCGACACCTCTTCGGCCTCCTGTTGACCGAAAAGGTGCTCTTCGGCCTTCCAGAGGCCGATGGGGTCATATATTTGTGAATTATGAGTTAGGAAGTATATTTCCCGATTTTGTTAAGAAAAACATCATATATATTTGTGTTGATCGGGTGGATTTAAATGTGCAGTTCTTTTGGGGCTGCGAGGGTCTGGTGTTCGACGACCTCCCCGTGCGTTCGACGAGCTCCGCCCCTGCGTTCGTGGGTGAGCACAAATGACATCTCCTCCTCGCCCCTTCATTTGCTCTGTTCCGGTCTTCGTGCCGATGAAACTTGCTAGCTATAGGTGTCAATCATCAGTATGCGTGACCACTATGCGTCTCCCGTTCGAAAGGGTTACATCTATAAATATGCATGCATTTGCATATTTATAACCGTGATTCTTTCGAATTGTCCAACGTTATCCATGGACAGCCCGAGTTTGTGTAGATTGGGTTCGTTTTCCCATATCCTCTGCTCCGGATCCGATGCAGAATTTCGTCAGTGCCTCCCTGTTGTTCTCCGGGTACACATCCTCTCTGCTTACTGCCGAGACGTGTATCAGGAGAACAGCAGGGAGGTGCTGCCGAAATTTTGCGTCGGATCCGGAGCAGAGCATGGGAAAACGAACCCAATCTACACATACTCGGGTGGGATTAGGACCTATCTTTACCTACTAGCGTCTAGGTTGCATGGACGTAATAAAACTGACAAACTCTATTAACTGATGAATATGGTTTGCTGAATTATGTATATATTTCTTGTGTGTCCAGTAGCTAGGCAAGATGAGTGATCGTGCGTGGATGTACACCGGTCACACTAGTCAGAAAGACATGACCCATGAATGGCTAAGAAAAACCAAGGGGTTTGTGAGAGCCGCATTTGCAAATGGACAAGAAACAAACCGGTGCCCCTGTGTCGACTGCGACAACTTTCATAAGAAGTCCGAGTTTGAAATGATCAAACACCTGCAGAAGTTGGGTTTTACGCCTGATTATACGGTCTGGACATTTCATGGTGAGTCTGCCCAACGTGCCAGAGCTGAGGAGGGCCGTCGTCGCACCGACGAGCATGGTACCGGGATGGAAGACATGGTGGAAGACTTTGATGATGCTCGGGATTCGGACGATGAGATGGAGGAATCTGCAAAGGCCTTCAATGATATGTTGGAGTCTTCAAAACGTCCTCTCCACGAGCACACTGAGCTTTGTCAGCTGGATGCCATCGCACAAGTAATGGCTCTGAAGGCTCAATTCAACTTGGGCAGAGAATGCTACGACGCGAGGATGACACTATTTGGACGCTTTCTACCCAAAGGCCATGTAATGCCTGCAAACCTGTACCAGTCGGACAAAATCCTCCGTGCACTTAAGATGCCCTATGAGAAGATAGATGCCTGTGAGAAAGGATGTGCCTTATTTAGGCTTGAGTATGCGGACTTGAAGTATTGTCCCGTTTGCCAGTCTTCCAGGTATGTTGAGGTAGACAACGGTATGGGTGAGAAGAGTCAGACAAAAATCCCAGTTAATGTTCTTCCGTATATGCCAATCATACCAAGACTTCAACGTCTTTTCATGGTCGAAGAGACGGCCAGACAGATGACATGGCACAAATTGGGCAAAAGAACCGAACTAGATGCAGATGGGGAGCCGATGTTGGTACACACATCGGACGCTTTTGCGTGGAAGCGCTTCGATGCAATACATCATGCTAAAGCGGCAGATCCAAGGCATCCTCGAATCGCCATAAGCACGGATGGGTTCAATGTGTTTGGTATGATGGCAGCTCAATACAGTTGTTGGCCTGTATTTGTCATTCCACTCAATCTCCCCCCCGGACAGATTATGCAAAGAAAGAACATTTTCCTGACGTGATAATTCCGGGGCCCAACTATCCGGGGAAGAATATGAATGTGTACATGCAGCCGCTTAAGGATGAACTGCAAGAAGCTTGGGATAATGGGATCAAGACATACGACGCCGCTACAAAAAAAAACTTCCTAATGCGTGCGTGGTACATGTACTCGATGCATGACTTGCCGGCGTATGCGCTATTCGTTGGCTGGTGTGTGCATGGAAGGTTCCCGTGCCCCACATGCAAGGCAGCTCTTGAGTTTCGTCGGCTGCAGGCGGGTGGCAAGTTTTCTTGCTTCAACATGCATAGACAGTTCCTGGATCCTCGCCATAAGTTCAGAAAAGACAAGAAGAACTTCATCAAAGGTAGAGTTGTCAAAAACTCTGCACCACCTGCGTTGACAGGCCAACAGACCCTGGATCAGTTCAACTCTCTCGAGCCGGATCCGGAGCGTCCAGGGTATTTCAAGGGGTATAATTCCGAACACGCCTGGACTCACAAGACATGCTTGTGGGATCTGCCTTACTTCAAAGACCTCCTTTGCCCACACAACATCGACGTGATGCACACTGAAAAGAATGTCGGTGAGGCCCTCTTTGGTACATTGTTCGGCATAGAGGGGAAAACAAAGGATAATCCTAAGGCTAGAGTTGATCAGGAGGCTCTATGTGATAGACCGCTACAAAATATGCGACAACCGAAAGGAAAGCAGAACTGGACGAAGCCAAAGGCATGGTTCAATCTTGGAAGGCCAGCTATGAGGGAAATTATCCTGTGGGTGAAAAAGGAGTTGATGTTCCCCGATGGGTATGCAGCGAATCTAAAGAGGGGAGCGAGCCTTGAAAAATTGAAAATATTTGGTCTCAAGAGTCATGATTGGCACATATGGCTTGAGCAGGTAATGCCGGTGATGTTGCGTGGCTTTATCCCTGAGGATGAATGGCTAGTACTGGCAGAGCTGAGCTATTTCTTCCGTGTTCTTTGTGCGAAAGAACTATCGCCTGGCTTGCTAGAAGAACTGGAAGAGTTGGCGCCGGAGTTGATCTGCAAGTTAGAGAATATCTTTCCACCGGGCTTCTTTAATCCAATGCAGCATTTGATTTTGCATCTCCCGACCGAGGCACGATTGTGGGGGCCCGTGCAGAATCGTTGGTGCTACGCAACTGAGAGGATGCAGAAGACGCTTCGAGAAAAATGTAAAAATAAACGTCGAATTGAAGCGTCGATGGCCGAGGCATTCATTACTGAGGAGGCGGCAAACTTCGTGACAGCACACTACGAAGCCAAAAATTGTCATTTGCATAATCCGAAGCCTCGGTACAATGCTGGTGACCCTAAAAAGGGTGGATCCAACCTCAGCCTATTCAAAGGGAAGCTCGCACCAGCCGGTGCTTATACTTCCTTATCGCTGGATGTCGACGAATGGCGGACCATTACGTTGTATATCTTGAACAACCTAACAGAAGTGCGGCCGTACATCGAGTAAGTTCTCGGTACATTGTTTCGCAACCTCTAATTCCTTTGAACTACTCTTATTCCCGGATATTTGATACAGTCGATACGTCGCCAAATTCTCGTATGGAGCGGTGATCCAAAAGGATTCCGTCGAAGAGTATGAGCTTCTGGCAATGCATGGAGGCGGCTATCCCGGTTTCATCTCTTGGTTCAAACAAACGGTAATTTCCATTAGACCATTTCATTTCTTCGTCTACTTTCCGGCTAATGCAACAATCCTTTCGTATTAAACTTGTAGGCTAGTTCAGAGTCTATGGACGCCGAATTGAGACAAGTCGCTAATGGTTTTGACTATAAGGTCCGTTCATTTGACAAATACGACATCAACGGGTATCGCTTTCGTACCTATGGCAAAGAGCTATCTATGGCCGAACGAAAGTCTACAAATTGTTGTGTCTCTGCTATCGGCGAAGGAGGTACCGAGTATTATGGAAGAGTTGAAGCAATTTATGAACTTCTATTCTATGGTGCAAACCCACCGAAAGTCGTAGTCTTCAAATGTTATTGGTTCCAGCCGAAGGAGACTAGAAGGACTCATGAACATCTAGGGCTAGTCGAAATCAAACAAAGCACCCATTTGGATGTTCCCGATGTCTATATTACGGCTCAACAGGCAACCCAAGTTTTCTATCTACCGTGGGCCTGCCAAAGTGATCCAAATCTCAAAGGTTGGGATGTCGTTTATGAAGTGCCGCCACATGTTAGACCACCTCCCCCCAATGAAGAGGATTATGAACCTCACATTAACCCAGACACATATGAAGGAGAATTCTTCCAAGAAACACGTATTTCCAAAAAACGTTTCAAGAACCGCTCTACTTCACCTCAGAACATTGAAGTAGACAGCGGAAGTGAATCCGAGCCTGAACCGGAACAAGAAGAGCCGGAACAAGAAGAGGTTACTGCTGCGGATGACCTGTCAATGCTTGACCGATTACGTACAGGAGGCCTTCCACATGTTGATGCATTTATTGATGATGATGATGAGCACGTCATTACTGATAGTGATGATGATGATGCATTTATTGACCCCGAAGCATATATAGACGATGATGATGCATTTATTAATGATGACGATGAAGATTAATATTATAGTTCATGTCAGGTATTCAATTATTATTATGTACATATATATTATTAATTGGTTCATGTTAGGTATTCAATTTTTTATTATGTTCATGATGATGATACACTTAAATTTTATTCATGTCAGGTATTCATTTTTTAATGTTGTACTAACTTCGTTTACTCTTTGTCATTGCAGGTGTTGACAGATGGTGGGCGCGGGTCGAGAGCGCTCCGAGGCTCCTTCCTCGGCGCGTGGTGGGAGGGGTACTTCCATCCCACCCCACCACCTCCGGAGAGCGCTGGATCTCAGTATGCAGACACCGGCGGGCGCTTCTTCTTCGACCGGGAGAGGTCGGGGGGGGGGGGGGGAAGAAGGTTGGTAGAGGTGGACGTGGCGGCGGGAGAGGTAGGAAGGTTGCTACTACGCCTTCCTCGCCGCCACCCCCAGCTGATTCACCCGACCACAGGAGTGCTCCGTCTGAGATGGAGCAGCCTGAGGTGCAGCCGTCTCGGACTCCGGTCCACGAGCCTCAGGCCGACGAGCGTACGACCGACGAGGCTACGACAGACGCGCCTACGGCCGACGAGCCTGGGGCCGACGAGCGTCGGGCCGTCGAGCCTTCGTCCCACGAGACTGGGGATCACGCTGAGTCGCAGCAGAACCCAGGTGCGGGCTCGTCGAGTGGCCGTGCTGAGGGTGGCTATAGTTCTGATAGCTATAGCGAGAGTGAGTGGGTTGAGGGGCGCAAAGTCTACCAGCGTGGTGGTACAAAGCTCCCGCCCACCCCGGCGGCCCCCGACCAGAGGTGGTTGATTGCGCCGCAGGGGGAGAAGTAAGTGCATTTACTCTTTTTTTAACCTTTTGTCTTCACGTTTCTTCGAATATCTAATGCGTTGGCCTTGTCATACTGCAGGTCTTGGACACACGGGCCTGGTTGCCGCAAGCCCAACAGTGTCCTTGGCGTGATTTGTCGCCAGAGCTTCCCGGGGTGGGTCACGTTGCCCGGTGAGGGCCGGGTTCCAGAGCTAGGAATGACCTGGGAGCACTACTTGGCTGCCCCGGCCCCGCCGGGGCATAGGATCGGCGATGTCGAGTGCCACACGGTCGCCGACATTGTGATCCAGACGTTTTGGGTAATTTCTCCTTTGCCGTCTACGTTGTGTTTTCTTCTTTGATTGGCAACCCTAGTGATTGTACTAATCCGTGTTTTCTTGTTTGATTGCAGACCTTCTACAGGTGTGCTGAGGGACAGGAGGAGGCCGCGGCTCGGGTTATCAACAACGAGTGCAGGCGCCTACTTCAAAACTTTCGGCACGAGGCTCGGACGCAGGCTATTCGAGACTACTACGACTCGACTGGTATTCGGAGGAAAAAAGAGAAGTGCCGCCTCAAGTATCTGAGTAAGGAGAAGTACATGAAGATAATTACCTATTCTTAAGGCCTTGTACTTAGTTCCTTGATTTGATTCGTATGCGTAGCGCTCAAATTTCTCTTGCTTAACTTAGGTGCCCCCGAGATGGTGTGTGGATAGGATGGACTGTTGGGAGGCGTTGGTGGATGAGTGGTGCACTCCCCAATGGCGCAACGTCCACGACGGTGCAAAGGAGAAGCGTGCCCAAATGAAAGGTGTCCCACACCATCTAGGCAGCGTCAACCTACGTGGGTTCGGGGAAAACTGGGTATGTGGTTTGCTTCATGATTCATGCAAATTCATTCTTCATGCTAGCTTGAGCCCTTAACTAATACTCTGTTCCTCTCTTTTAGGCGCGGCACAACAAGGCTCCAGTGCCAGAGCTGTTCGACCTCTATGCCATGTCCAATACTGCCTCGTACAAGAAGGCCATGGCATTCTCTGAGTCTGACCTCGATGATCCAGAGAAATTCAGCAACCGCGCCTCCCACAACAAGCTTGTGAGGTACAGAGACGAGGGGAAGGCGAGGAAAGGGCCGGAGTTTAACCCGAGCCAGCAACCTCTTGATCCAGAGCTGGTGATGATATCTGGTGGCGGGAGGCACCATGGCTTGTTAGCCATTGGGGATGGACTGATACGTTGTACTAGCACTCTCCCGCAGATCAAGAAGCGCCAGACCAGCTCCGATCCTGAGATAAGGCCTCGTGCACGGCCAATGGAGCTCGAATTCCAGGTTAGTTATACGGACTCAGATACCTTTCCTCCATTACATTGTGTGTGCGGCCGTCGATGATTACAATGCTAACGAGTGGTGTTGCAGGCTGCTATTGAGGCAGAGAGAACGAAGACCCAGGATGCTCTTGAGGAAGCAGAAGCGAGGACCCAGGCGCTTCTAGAGGAAGAGAGACGGCAGGCGGCGGCGAGGGAGAGGGAGGCGGAGGAGAGGACGGCTAAGCTATTGGAGGAGGAGAGGAACCGGAACGAGGCGGGTCAACGGGCCCTATACGAGCTCTTCGTGGTAAGTTTCTTCTGCATATTAGCCAAATCATGCACGTAATGTTCCTTTCATTACTAACTAATATGACTGACTCGAGAAAACCAAATGTGCAGAGCATGTGCGAAAAGAATGGCACGACCCCTCCGCCGATGCCAGTCATTGCTCCGGCGGGCACGGTGAGTTTCATTTGAATGGTCATTAGTTCCTAGTCTTCACATTTGAGTTGCATCATGCTAACGATACACTGCAAATGATCTTTGGTGCAGCATAACTCCCGACAAGCATCGACCGATGCTTCTCCGTCTGCCACTGGTGCGACCGGTCCTTCACCTACATCTAAGTGATGACGGTAAGTTTTCCCAAGTGTTTAGCTTAACAAAATGACTCAATATGCTTAGCTAGCTAAAAAATGACATAACAACATTAATTAGCTCCAAAATGACCTATTTAACCTAGGATAGCTCTAAAATGACGTATACTTAGCATTTATTTCTCCAAAAATGGATTTATATGCTTAGCTAGCTCAAAAATGACACAATAACCTTAATTAGCTCTCAAATGACCCATTTAACCTAGGATAGCTCTAAAATGACCTATACTTAGCATTTATTCCTCCAAAATGACTTAATATGCTTAGCTAGCTCAAAAAGAACATAACAACCTTAATTAGCTCTCAAACGACCCATTTAACCTAGGAAAGCTCTAAAATGACCTATACTTAGCATTTTTTCCTCCAAAAATGAATTTATATGGTTAGGTAGCTCAAAAATGACATAATAACCTTAATTAGCTCAAAAATGACCTATTTAACATAGGATAGCTCTAAAGTGACCTATATACTTACCATTTATTCCTCCAAAATGACTCAATATGCTTACCTAGCTAAAAATGACATAACAACCTTAATTAGCTCCAAAATGACCTATTTAACCTAGGATAGCTCTAAAATGACATATACTTAGCATTTATTCCTCCAAAAATGGATTTATATGCTTAGCTAGCTAAAAAATGACATAATAACCTTAATCAGCTCTCAAATGACCTATTTAGCTCCAAAATGACCTATTAAGTCATTTAGGAGCATATTAAGTCATTTAGGAGCATATTAAGTCATTTTGGAGCATATTAAGTCATTTTGGAGCATATTTAGCTCTAAAATGACCTATTTTGCTCCAAAATGACATATTTAGCTCCAAAATTACTTAATATGCTCCAAAATGACTTAATATGCTCCAAAATGACTTAATATGCTCCAAAATGACCTATTTAGCTCCAAAATGACTTAATATGCTCCAAAATGACCTATTTAGCTCCAAAATGACTTAATATGCTTAATTAGCTAAAAAATGGCATAATTACTTATGTTAGCACAAAAATGACCTATACTTACCTTATTTTCCTCCTTCTCCTTCTCCTTCTCCTTCTCCTCCTTCTCCTTCTCCTTCTTCTTCTTCTTCTTCTTCTTCTTCTTCTTTTTCTTCTTCTTCTTCTAGTCTTCTTCTTCTTCTTCTTCTTCTTCTTCCTCTTCTTCTAGTCTTCTTCTTCTTCTTCTAATTTCTTACTCCCATTTTTGCAGGTTTGATTCACTTCATGGAAGGGCAGAATGCTACTTTTTACATATTAGATGTTTGTGAAACTATGTATATATGAATTGGATGTATGATGTTTGATGACGATGGTGAAACTATGTTTGATGTTTGAAACTACGTTTGATGTATGATGTTTGATGTTTGAAACTATGTGATTCTGAATATATATATATGTGTTTGAATTTCTGTGAAAATGAATTGATATAACAAAAAACAGAAAAAACAGGGGCTATATAGCCACTTTGCCGCTCTTTGCCGTCTGCTGGCAGACGGCAAAGAGGCCACGTGGCAGCAGCCTGTGCAACCTGGGCTGGCCTATGTGGCCTCTTTGCCGTCTGCTGGCAGACGGCAAAGAAGGAAAGTTCTTTGCCGTCTGCCAGCAGACGGCAAAGAGCCTGCCTGGGCCCAGCTGAAGCCTGACGTCAGCTGACGTCATCTACAGCTCTTTGCCGTCTGCTGGCAGACGGCAAAGAAGGAAAGTTCTTTGCCGTCTGCCAGCAGACGGCAAAGAGCCTGCCTGGGCCCAGCTGAAGCCTGACATCAGCTGACGTCATCTACAGCTCTTTGCCGTCTGCCAGCAGACGGCAAAGAGCGCCGTTAGCCACCTAACGGGGATGGAACCTTTTCTGTGCCGTCCACACTCTTTGCCGTCTGCAGACGGCAAAGCGGCCTTTGCCGGCAGCCGTTCAGTCGGAGTGTTTGCCGTCTGCTGGCTGACGGCCAAGCCTTTGCCGTCCGCCAAGCATGCCTTTGTCGTCTGCTATAGCAGACGGCAAAGTGCCTGATTCCAGTAGTGATGAGGAGAATAAGGAGCGGCAAGACCCTAAGCTTGGGGATTCCCAAGTCACCCCAAGGTAATATTCAAGGAATACTCAAGCGTCTAAGCTTGGGGATGCCCCGGAAGGCATCCCCTCTTTCGTCTTCAACATTATCGGTAACCTTACTTGGAGCTATATTTTTATTCGTCACATGATATGTGTTTTGCTTGGAGCATCATTTTCTTTTGTTGAGATTTGCTTTCTGTTATTTAGAATAATGTTTTTTTTATCTTTTATTTCAATAAAAGTTCCAATTATAGCCTTTACCATGCTCAGTTTGCAAGTTCATGTGTTGCTGTTTGAAAACATAAAGTTTCTGTTATGTCTAGAATATTCCTGAATAGTCAGAACATGATAAAAATCTGAAATTTTAGAAAGTAAGCATGCATGAGTTCTCTGTCACGTGGTAAGTTTTCAGAATTTTTGGAGTTAGGGAAGTATGAATTTTAAATCCCCCTTTACAGACTGTTCTGTTTTGGCAGATTTCGGTTATAGTTGCATTGTTTGCATATGTTCCTTGTTTAATGTTTCTATTTGTGGATAGGAGTATTAAATATGCAGAGGCATTTAGTATGCAATGTTTAATTATAATTTTTGTGATTTGCTACAGTAGAGAATGCTAAGGTTTTGAGTTGATTTATACTAACTTATCTCACGAGTTCTTGTTGAGTTTTGTGTGGATGAAGTTTTTAAGATTTAGGAGAAGCCATGATATGTGAGGAATTAAGGAGACACAAGAGCTCAAGCTTGGGGATGCCCAAGGCACCCCAAGATAACATTCCAAGAAGTCTCAAGCAACTAAGCTTGGGGATGCCCCGGTTGGCATCCCACCTTTCTTCATCAACAATTATCGGTTAGTCTTGGTTGAGCCTAAGTTTTTGCTTCTTCACATGAGATGTGCTATTCTTGGAATGTCATTTTATTTTGTTTTCTTTGCTGTTTGAATAAAATACTTAAGATCTGAAAATTTTAAATGAGAGAGAGTCCTCACATAGCTACCTATTTACTTAACTACTTATTTGGTTTTCACTTATATCTTTTTGGAGTAGTTTGTCATTTACTCTTGTTCTTCACTTATATCCTATGAGTAAATTGTTGAATGAATTGAATATCATAAAGTTGAAATTATATGTGCTTCATATGCTTGTATCATGTCTAGTAGTAGTTTCACATTTGGGTTAGAAAGTGAAATCTATTGAAGCTTGACAATCACAATATTGGTCATATAAGCAATTCATGAATGATTAGTATAAGGAAGAGAACTTTCACATATAAATATATTATCTTGGACATCTTTTATGATTGTGAATACCCATTAATTATTTTCATACTTGAGCAAATTAGTTGAAGTTGGACAAGGAAGACAACGTAATGAGTTATGTTTGGGTATATTTGCATAGAAGTTATATTGTTATGGATCCTCCAACATGTGGTGCTTGCTTAGGATCTTTTGCTAGCCAAAAATTCGTACTAAGTAGAGATACTACTTGTGCATCCAAAAACCCTTAAACCCAGTTTCTTCCCATGAGTGTCCACCATATCTGCCTATGGATTGAATAAGATCCTTCAAGTAAGTTCTCATCGGTGCAAAAAGCAATAAAAATTGTTCCTAAAATATGTATGATCTTTTATTTCAAGGGAAAATAAGCGTTGTACGAACTTGTGATGGTAAAGAAATAAAAGCGACGGACTGCATAATAAAGGTTGCTATCACAAGGTGTAATATAACATGACGTTCCTTTGCATTAAGGGCTTGCACATCTAAAAATAAAAAGCGCATGACAACCTCTGCTTCCCTCTGCGAAGGGCCTATCTTTTACTTTATGTATTTACTTTGATGCAAGAGTCAATAGTATTACTTCTCATTTCAACCTTAATTACTCTCTAGTTGGCAAGCATCATGTGGTGGGGAAAGATCAAGGCACATATGGCCAGTCAAATATATTTGATCATGAATTATTATTGTTGACAATTATCTCTATGATAAATAAGTTGGGAGGCGAAACATTAAGCCCCTATCTTTCTCTGTGTTCGATGGATGCCATTTGTTCTAAAAATATGCTTTGAGTACTAGCAATCATAGAAGACTATATGATAATTGAGTATGTGGAGCTCTTACTTAGACTTTGTTGAAGATAAGTTGAATTGCAATTGTTTGGTAACTAAGAACATAGGTTGTTAAGTTTCAAGAGAATGCATTGTTTGAACCATAACATGTGAATGGATTGCTACTTTATCATGATGAGTTTTATGAGAAAGAGTTGCTGTTATGATGCTAGGAAAAGTGATTGAAATTATCATTGATCAAACTTATGCACTATGCTAGCATTCACACTTCATAAATTATTTCTTTTATCATTTACCTACTCGAGGACGAGCAGGAATTAAGCTTGGGGATGCTGATATGTCTCCAACGTATCTATAATTTATGAAGTATTCATGCCATGTTTATTATAGTTTTGTATGATTTTGGTGCACTTTTTTATGGCTTTTATATGATTTTTATGGACTAACATATTGACCTAGTGCCCAGTGCCAGTTGCTGTTTTCTGCTTGTTTTTGGTTTTCCAGAAAATCCATATCAAATGAAGTCCAAATGTAGCAAATTTTTTTGATGATTTTTTCTGGAAGGAAACTGACCCAGGAAGCTTCGGGGGAGCAGCAGAAGACCCATAGGGGCCCCACAAGCCACCTAGGCGCCCCCCTGGGGCGCTGATACGTCTCCAACGTATCCATAATTTTTGATTATTCCATGCTGTTATATTATCAATCTTGGATGTTTTTATATACATTTACAGCAATTATATATATCATTTTTTGGGATTAACCTATTAACTTAGTGCCCAGTGCTAGTTGCTATTTTCTGCCTGTTTTTGGTTTTACAGAATATCAATACCAAACGAAGTCCAAATGCCACGAAACTTTTTGGAGATTTTTTTCTGGACATAACCAACACTAGAAGCTTCGGGAGAAGGCCAGAAGCCCCAGGAGGTGGCCACGAGCCACCAGGGCGCGCCTGGGGGGGGGGGGGGGCAGGCCTCTTTTGACCTAATTCCACCACTATAAATTCCCAAAAATCGGGAAACCAACAAGGGAGTCCATAAAATACTTTTTCCGCTGCCGCAAGCTTTTGTTCTCGAGAGATCCCATCTGGGGGCTTTTTTCGGCACTCCACCAGAGGGGGAATCGATCACGGAGGGGCTCTACATCAACCTTGCTGCCCTTCCGATGATGCGTGAGTAGTTTACCACAGACCTTCGGGTCCATAGTCAGTAGATAGATGGCTTCTTCTCTCTTTTTGATCTTCAATACAATGTTCTCCTCGATGTTCTTGGAGTTCTATCCGATGTAATCACTTTTTGCGGTGTGTTTGTTGGGATCCGATGAATTGTGAGTTTATGATCAGATTATCCATGAATATTATTTGAGTCTTCTCTGATCTCTTTTATGCATGATTATTATAGCTTTGTATTTCTTCTTCGATCTATTGATTTGATTTGGCCAACTAGATTGATTTATCTTGTCATGGGAAGAGGTGCTTTGTAATGGGTTGGATCTTGCGGTGCTCAATCCCAGTGATAGAAAGGGACATGACACGTATGTATCATTGCTATTAAGGGGAAAAATATGGGGTTTATTCATGCGTGAGTTTACTTTCTCTACATCATGTCATCTTGCTTAAGGCGTTACTCCGTTCTTTATGGACTTAATACACTAGATGCATGCTGGATAGCGGTCGATGTGTGGAGTAATAGTAGTAGATGCAGGCAGGAGTCGGTCTACTTGTCTCGAACGTGATGCCTATATACATGATCATTGCCTTGGATATCGTCATGATTATTTGCTTTTCTATCAATTGCCCAATAGTAATTTGTCTACCCACCGTATGCTATTTTCTTGAGAGAAGCCTCTAGTGAAAACTATGGCCCCCGGGTCTATCTAAATCATATATTAAAAACCCTAAAAATACCTTGCTGCACTTTTCTTTTATTTATTTTATTTTGTATTTTTGTTTAATCTATCTATCTATCACCATACAATTTAATCTTGCAATTGACTGCCGAGGGATTGACAACCCCTCGTTTATGTTGGGTGCAAGGATTTGTTGTTTGTGTGCAGGTACTGCTAATGAGGTGTTGCGTGATTCTCCTACTGGATTGATAACCTTGGTTTCATAACTGAGGGAAATACTTACCTCTACTGTGCTGCATCATCCCTTCCTCTTCGGGGAAAATACCAACGCAAGCTACAAGTAGCAGGAAGAATTTCTGGCGCCGTTTTTAATTAGTGTTTGTGCCAAGTAAAGCCTTTAGGATGATTTGGAAGATAGTATAATTGAGGCTGTTTGGAAAACATAAAGTTTTGCGTCCAGTGCTGGAATTTTGGTTCTGTACTGGAGCATCAGAAAAATCTGAAATTTTTACACAGTATTAGTATATGAATTTCCCACGTTCTCCTAAGTTTTCAGAATTTTTGGAGTTACATAATTATGGCTTTTAAATAGATTGCTACAGACTGTTCTGTTTTTGACAGATTCTATTTTTGATGCACTACTTGCTTGTTTTGATGAAACTATGGATTGTATCGGGGGGTATAAGCCATGGAGAAGTTAGAATACAGTAGGTATAATGAAAAAATAAAATATGAATGGGTTTGCAATAGTACTTACAGTAGTGATTTATTTTGTTATACTAACGGATCTCACGAAGGTTTTGTTGAGTTTTGTGTGATTGAAGTTTTCAAGTTTTGGGTGAAATCACGATGGATGAAGGAATAAGAAGTGGCAAGAGACTATGCTTGGGGATGCCCGTGCACCCCAAGGTAATATTCAAGGAAGACTCAAGCGTCTAAGCTTGGGGATGCCCCGGAAGGCATCCCCTCTTTCTTCTACCAACCATCGGTAATTTTACTTGGAGCTATATTTTTATTCGTCACATGATATGTGTTTTGCTTGGAGTGTCTTGTATTATATGAGTCTTTGCTTTGCTTTCTTTTTAGTTTGTCACAATCATCATTGCTGAACACACCTATTTTGAGAGAGGCACACGTTCAACATAATTTGTTAGAATACTTTGTGTGCTTCACTTGAATTTTTTGAGCTAGGCAGTTGCTCTAGTGCTTCACTTAAATATTTTTGAGCACAGTGGTGGCTATATTTTGAAGAAATAAACTGTCATGCTTCACATATATTATTTTGAGAGTTGATAAGATTGAAATTTTGAAGAAATATTTGCACTCTCATGCTTCACTTAAATCTTTTTGAGAGTTGATAATAGTAATGGTAATTTGCACAAGATATGAATTTGGTCCCAAAGTGATGAATATTCAAGAGGGATATAATAAAAACTTTCATATAGATCATTGGATATGATAAGTGTGATTCCTTACAATAGTTTTGCGATATGGAGATGATGATATGTGAGTCATGTTAGTGAGTAATTGTGATTTAGTAAGAATATTCGTGTTAAGGTTTGTGATTCCCTATGCATGCACATCAAGTCAATAGTTATGCAACGAAATTATATCCTACTTATGGTGAATTATTCGGTGTTAGTTATGTTCAATGCATGTTTATGACCGTTTTTGCTTTTTGGTTGGTTGCTTCTCAATCTATTTGCTAGCCTTCATTTGTACTAAGCGGAAATACTGCTTGTGCATCCAAACTCTTTAAACCCAAGTTGTGCCAGATGAGTCCACCATACCTACCTATATGCGCTATTTCCATGTCGTTCCAACTAAATTTGCGTGTGCCAACTCTAATTTTCAAAATAATGTTTCTATTTTGTGTGCCCGTACCGCTCATGAGGCAGAAGGGGGTGGCCAATATTTTCCATGCTAGGTGGGTTATTCTCACGATGAGTGTTTATTCACTTGTCATTGCACGAGAGTGTGGCAGGTAATAGGGATGCCCAGTCCCGAAATGAAATGAAATGAAAAATCTTATATGATGATAATAATAAATTCCTTGGAAATTGTTGGTATGGAGGGCACCCGTGGATACGGCTAGCCATGGATTGTGAAAGAATGGTGGAAAAGGAATAAACTTTATTTTCTGTTTGTGAACCACCTATAATGTATCTAGCATGGAAGATATTGGGAATTCTCATTCGTTTTCGTTGACAGGAAAAGCATGCCTCCCAAATTTTTTTATCTCTAATTTAAGCTTTGAGCTCTAGCACATTAGCAAATCTCAGCTTCCCTCTGTGAAGGGCCTATCTATTTACTTTTATGCAATTTTTATTTTTATTTGAGTCTGCATCTTCTCTTATAAAGCACCAACTAGAGAGCACTATTGTCATACTTGTGCATTGGATGTAGCTAATATGGAGTGTGTTTCATGAATGGATTAATGATTGAGCATAATGGGCTAGGGATAACTTTCTTTAGCATTGATATTTTGAAAGGCATGGTTTCTTGTTAATATGCTTGAGTATTTATATCTTCATGTCAAATTATAGACTATTGCTTTGAATCATTCAAGTCCATATGTCCATGCTATAAAAGAAGAATATATGATGAATATGATAGGCAGCATTCCACATCAAAAAATTTGTTTTTATCATTTACCTACTCGAGGACGAGCATTAATTAAGCTTGGGGATGCTGATACGTCTCCAACGTATCTATAATTTTTGATTGTTCCATGCTGTTATATTATCAATCTTGGATGTTTTTATGTACATTTACAGCAATTATATATCATTTTTTGGGACTAACCTATTAACGTAGTGCCCAGTGCCAGTTGCTATTTTCTGCCTGTTTTTGGTTTTACAGAATATCAATACCAAATGAAGTCCAAATGCCACGAAACTTTTTGGAGATTTTTTTCTGGACATAACCAACACTAGAAGCTTTGGGAGAAGTCCAGAAGCCCCAGGAGGTGGCCACGAGACACCAGGGCGTGCCGGGGGGGGGGGGGCAGGCGCGCCCTGGTGCCTCGTGGGCCCACCTCTGCCTCTTTTGACCTAATTCCACCACTATACATTCCCAAAAATCCGGAAACCAACAAGGGAGTCCACAAAATACTTTTTCCACTGCCGCAAGTTTATGTTCTCGAGAGATCCCATCTGGGGGCCTTTTTCGACACTCCGCCAGAGGGGGAATCGATCACGGAGGGGCTCTACATCAACCTTGCTGCCCTTCCGATGATGCGTGAGTAGTTTACCACAGACCTTCGGGTCCATAGTCAGTAGCTAGATGGCTTCTTCTCTCTTTTTGATCTTCAATACAATGTTCTCCTCGATGTTCTTGGAGTTCTATCCGATGTAATCACTTTTTGCGGTGTGTTTGTTGGGATCCGATGAATTGTGAATTTATGATCAGATTATCCATGAATATTATTTGAGTCTACTCTGATCTCTTTTATGCATGATTATTATAGCTTCATATTTCTTCTCCGATCTATTGATTTGGTTTGGCCAACTAGATTGATTTATCTTGCCATGGGAAGAGGCGCTTTGTAATGGGTTCGATCTTGTGGTGCTCAATCCCAGTGATGGAAAGGGACATGACACGTATGTATCATTGCTATTAAGGGTAAAAAGATGGGGTTTATTCATGCGTGAGGTTACTTTGTCTACATCATGTCATCTTGCTTAAGGCGTTACTCCGTTCTTTATGGACTTAATACACTAGATGCATGCTGGATAGCGGTCGATGTGTGGTGTAATAGTAGTAGATGCAGGCAGGAGTCAGTCTACTTGTCTCGGACGTGATGCCTATATACATGATCATTGCCTTGGATATCGTCATGATTATTTGCTTTTCTATCGATTGCCCAACAGTAATTTGTCTACCCACCGTATGCTATTTTCTTGAGAGAAGCCTCTAGTGAAAACAATGGCCCCCGGGTCTATCTAAATCATATATTAAAAACCCTAAAAATACCTTGCTGCACTTTTCTTTTATTTATTTTAATTTGTATTTTTGTTTAATATATCAATCTATCACCATACAATTTAATCTTGCAATTGACCACCGAGGGATTGAATACCCCTCGTTTGCGTTGGGTGCAAGGATTTGTTGTTTGTGTGCAGGTACTGCTAACGAGGAGTTGCGTGATTCTCCTACTGGATTGATAACCTTGGTTTCATAGCTGAGGGAAATACTTACCTCTACTGTGCTGCATCATCCCTTCCTCTTCGGGGAAAATACCAACGCAAGCTACAAGTAGCAGGCGCGCTCTAGTGCCTCGTGGGCCCCCTGTGGCTCCTCTTCGCGTGATTCCAACGCCAAAAATTCTTATAAATAGAGAAACCCCCAGAAATAACCCTAGAACTTAGGCTCTGCCGCCGCAAGCCTCTGTACCTCCACGATCTCATCTACAACCCTTTTCCGGCACCCTGCCGGAGGAGGAATCATCACCGGAGGCCATCTTCATCATCCCGGCGGTCTCCATGACGAGGAGGGAGTAGTTCACCCTCGGGGCTGAGGGTATGTACTAGTAGCTATGTGTTTGATCTCTCTCTCTCTCTCTCTCTTGTTCTTGATTTGGCACGATCTTGATGTACCGCGAGCTTTGTTAATATAGTTGGATCATATGGTGTTTCTCCCTCCCTATCTTGTTGTGATGAATTGAGTTTTTACCTTTGAGTTTTCACTATTATTGGTTTGAATATTTTTATGGATTTGAGAACACCTTATGTATGTCTTGCATATGAATACCCGTGGTGACAATGGGGTATTATATTGAATCACTTGATATATGTTTTGACACTCAACTCGCGGATTCCCGAGGTGACATTAGGGTAATCTATGCATAGGGGTTGATGCACATTTTCATCCTACTTTCTCCGGTAGAAATCTTGGGGCACTCTTCGAAGTTCTTTGTGTTGGATTGAATATTATGAATCTGAAGTTTTTTGATGCGTATCGTATAATTGACTCACGGATACTTGTGGTGACATTGGAGTATCTAGGTGACATTAGAGTTGGTTGATGCATATCATATGGTGTTATTTTAGTACGAACTCTAGGGCTGTTCGTGACACTTATAGGGATGGCTCAATAGATTGATCGGAAAAGATAACTTTGAGGTGGTTTCGTACCCTACAACAATTTATATCTTATTTTATCCGCGAATAGGAACTTTGAAGTGATTCTTTATCGCACGTTGAGGGATTGTTATATGATTCAATTATGTTAGCATTGTTGAGAGATTGCACTAGTGAAAGTATGAACCCTAGGCCTTGTTTCTAAGCATTGCAATACCGTTTGTGCTCCGTTTTATCACTTGCTACCTTGCTGTTTTTTTATTTTCATATTAGAAAAACCTATATCTACTATCCATACTACACTTGTATCACCATCTCTTCGCCGAACTGGTGCACCTATACAATTTACCATTGTATCGGGTGTGTTGGGGACACAAGAGATTTCTTGTATTTGGTTGCAGGGTTGTTTGAGACAGACCATCTTCATCCTATGCCTCCCACGGATTGATAAACCTTAGGTCATTCACTTGAGGGAAATTTTCTACTGTCCTACAAAACTCTGCACATGGAGGCCCAACAACGTCTACAAGAATAAAGTTGCGTAGTAGACATCAATCATATAGTTATTTCTCAACAAAAATTCGGCCAAGTTTCATGTCAGAACTTATTTCTATAGATATTTCTCACCTCAGGACCCTCCAGCTGGTTCCAGTCCCTTCCCTCACCCATTTGAGCAGCGAGGGACCTGTTTGACAAGGTCTGACAAGCAGACGCGCGCCAGAGCACGCAATGCACGTGGTGACCACGCAGCGGCCACGCAGAAACAGAGCTCTGCGCTCTGTCCGCATCGGGCAGGCCAGCTCAGGCCGCCGTGGCTTGTCCACTCGTGCCGACCGCGTTCCCCACCGTCCACACACCCCTCTCCTGCAGCTTCCCCCTTCGTTTTCTTCCTTGCCACGCCGCGACAACAACCGCCATACCGCCACTGTTCGTACGCGGTCGCCGCCGTATAACTCCATGCCCAATCCTTCTCGCGAGTGCCAGCTAGCTTCCCTGCTCCTCCGTGACGCGCCGTGATGCCAGCTAGCCGCCACCACCCTGAGTCCACACACTGGAGCTCCGGCTAGCTCAACGCAGTGGCCGTCCTTGTCTTTTTCCCTCGCCCGGCTATATAAAGCCCTCCCCGAGCCCCCTTGAGCTCACCAGCCTTCTTCCCTCTCCCTCTAGTCCACTCCAGCGTGCTCACCTGGCCGAATCCTCCTCTGCAGCGCCAGAATTTAGCTGGAGTTTGCTCTTGGCCTCCGCCACCAATCCCCACCTCTAGCCCTCCGCCACCAATTCCTCACACGCCGTTGCATCCTCCCATGCCCTCGCCCAGCCGCCTAGCCCACCGGAACCCCACCCACCCACCGGAGCCGCCGCGCACTGTCGACCGCCGCGGGCCACGCTGCCGTTGCTCTGGAGCTCTCCGGCGGCCGTGGATGGGGTCATTGGATGCGCCGCATCGCGGGGATCACGCCGATGGCCGGAGCCTCGCCGGAGGTGGCCTGAGCCGCCCAAACGAGCACCGGCGCACGCCCGGCCCCGCCTCTTCCCTGTTCCGTCGGGAGAAAGAAGAAGAGGGGGAGGGAGGAGACAGAGGGAGTGCGGGCCCCGCACGACAGCCACACAAGCCGCAGGCCCCGCTGTTTAAGTGGAGGCGCCCCAGCTGATTACGTTTTCGGTTGAGAATAGCGTACTCGACTGTGATGCATTTTCAATCAGAGAAAGCGTACTCGAGTCATAATACATTTTCTCTACTGGAAAACGCATTCGCAGAGAAGGCGCCAGCCGCAGTGCTGTCAGGGACCCAGACGCAATTGTTTCTTTTGCAGATCAGTCCCTGGCAGTCAAACCTCTCTAACTTTTTGCTCGTAACTCCGATTCAGGTGAATCCAAAGCTCACCTTCATATTTCTCCGAGGCTGTTTCGATGATATTGCTTTCACCATGTTGACACATTCTGAAAATGCCCATTTTACCCTTGCCCCATATTCAGCCCTTCGAGGGAGAAACCTTTTCGGCGAATCCTTCCGCGAGATGATCGCACTTTTTCTCGGAGTATTACTTCACCCCAGGCAAGCCAACCATCTGATATATGCCCTAAAGCATTGCGTCTGTGTTATTCTTGTGTGTTTAGTTAATGAATATGTTTATGTTCGAGTGCATAAAAGTAGGCGGTATATGATTCTGATGAACCCTTGCTTACTTTTCTCTGGTAACAGCACCACACCTGTGTTCTGTGCTGCTTCCGGCCGTCCAGGGTGGATGCCTACTTTATATTTCTCTTTTCAACAACTGTCTCGAGTTTTGAGCTGCTTTCGGCCGTCTCGTGCAGTTGTTGAATTTCTTTCTGTAGAAGTGAGCCCATGCTCTGAGCTGCTTTCCAGCCGTCTTAGGGAACTACTACTTTCTTTTTATCAACACCGTCTCATGCTCTGAGCCGCTTTTCAGCCGTCTTGAGCCGGGGTTGAGTTATTCCAGTAACATCCCAGATCTGAGTTGTAAAGACCGTTCTGGTGGCTACTGGTTTATTTGCCGGTTTCATGCAAGGGTTCAGATGGTCGTAACCTATAGCTAAAACTTCTAAAGTGATAAACTCGCCATTTAAACATCGTTTCACTAATGACTCATTGTGATATTATATGGAGATAGGTTGTTATGTTTCCATAGTTGTTACATCATGCATTGTTACTGTTATTGCAATGATAACGAATGTGACTTAATAATGACAACCTCCTCCGTCAGCTGGATCAAGTCATAGTGCCACCGAACCGAGCTCATCAGTGCAGCCACATTTGCCTTTATGGGAAGGCCCTATCTTGGTCTATTGTCTTGCCTCTTATTGGTACCTCCAAAGAGGGAAGGTTATGCGTGCGTGCTAACCTGGCCCGATAGGCGGCGATAACCTTGTGAGCCCAAGTTATATGGTACCAGGGTCCCCGTTTGGGACAGTTTAGTTTGGCCACGACGGTGGTAGGTGTCAGGAGTGACACAGGGGCCACCCAGGACAGGACCCAGAAAGGGTGTGATTGTCGGTGGGACTTGATGACCCACAAGTATAGGGGATCAATCATAGTCCTTTCGATAAGTAAGAATGTCGAACCCAACGAGGAGCAGAAGGAAATGACAAGCGGTTTTCAGCAAGGTACTTTCTGCAAGCACTGAAATTATCGGTAACGAGTAGTTTGATAGCAAGATAATTTGTAACAAGTGACAAGTAGCAATAGTAACAAAGAGTGCAGCAAGGTGGCCCAATCCTTTTTATAGCAAAGGACAAGCCGGAACGATTTCTTATAGTAAGCAAAGCATTCTCGAAGACACATGGGAATTTCATCTAGTCACTTTCATCATGTTGGTTTGATTCGCGTTCGCTACTTTGATAATTTGATATGTGGGTGGACCGGTGCTTGGGTGCTGTTCTTACTTGAACAAGCCTCCCACTTATGATTACCCCCTCTCGCAAGCATCCGCAACTACGAAAGAAGAATTAAGATAACTCTAACCATAGCATTAAACATATGGATCCAAATCAGCCCCTTACGGAATAGCGCATAAACTAGGGTTTAAGCTTCTGTCACTCTAGCAACCCATCATCTAATTACTACTCCACAATGCATTCCCTTAGGCCCAAAGATGGTGAAGTGTCATGTAGTCGACGTTCACATGACACCACTAAGAGAATCAACAACATACATATCATCAAAATATCGAACGAATACCAAATTCACATGATTACTTATGACAAGACTTCTCCCATGTCCTCAAGAACAAAAGTAACTACTCACAAACCATATTCATGTCCAAGATCAGAGGGGTATTGAATAGCATAATGGATCTGAACATATAATCTTCCACCAAATAAACCAACTAGCATCAACTACGAGATGTAATCAACACTACTAGCAATCCACAGGTACCAATCTGAGGTTTTGAGACAAAGATTGAATACAAGAGATGAACTAGGGTTTGAGATGAGATGGTGCTGGTGAAGATGTTGATGAAGATTAGTCCTCCCACGATGAGAGGATCGCTGGTGATGTCAATGGCAACGATTTCCCCCTCTCGGAGGGAAGTATCCCCGGCAGAATTTCTCCGCCGGAGAGCAAAAGTGCTCCTGCCCAATTTCCGCCTCGAGACGGCGGCACACCATCCCGAAAGTCTTCTCTATATTTTTTCTAGGGAAAATGGACTTATATACCAGAAAATGGGGGCGAGAGGCTGGCCAGGGGCCCCACGAGCCACCAGGGCGCGCCTGGGGGGGGGGTGGCGCGCCCTGGTACCTCGTGGGCACCTGGGTGGCCCCCTCTGGTACTTCTTGGCTCCAGTATTTTTATTTATTCCAAAATAAATCTCCATAAAATTTCAGCTCATTTGGAGATGTGTAGAATAGGTATCTCTGACATAGCTTTTTCAGGTCCAGAATTCCAGTTGCCGGCAATCTCCCTCCTTGTGTAAATCTTGCATATTAATAGAGAAAAGGCATTAGAATTGCTCCACAAAGTGTTATATTGATAGAAAACACCATAAATAACAGTAGGAGAACATGATGCAAAATGGACGTATCAACTCCCCCAAGCTTAGACCTCGCTTGTCCTCAAGCGAAAGTCGATATCGATAATCATGTCCACATGTTTAGAGAGAGAGGTGTCGATAAAAACAAAATACGGACATAGTAGCATCATGATCATTATTATAACAACAATATTTATTATCATAAAACTTCTCATGAGCAAGTAACAATTCATCACAACAATGAAGTATAAGGCATAAACTTTCTTGAAAACTAACAAACTATGTTCTCAGTCAACAATGCAATTGCAATTCATCATATTTTCAGGAAGGGTCTCATGTAGGAGCTTTTTAGCAAGTCCACATACTCAATCATCATATAGTCTTCTATGATTGCTAACACTCACAACATATATATGGAGAAAAAAGTTTCAGCTAGACACATAGAAAGATAGGGGCTTATAATTTCGCCTCCCAACTTATTCACCTCAAGGGTGATGTCAACAATAATAACTCATGATCACCCCTATCCAACTGGATATATATGCCTAGATCTTTCCCCACCACATGATGCTTGCAAAAGAGAAAAATAAAAAGGAATAGAGGAGAACACTATTGACTCTTGCATAAAAAGTAAATACATAAAAGTAAAAGATAGGCCCTTCGCAGAGGGAAGCAGAGGTTGTCATGCGCTTTTTGTTGTTGGATGCACAAGCTCTTAATGCAAAGGAACGTCACTTTATATTGCCCCTTGTGATAGCAACCTTTATTATGTAGTCTGTCGCTTTATTTCTTTACCATCACAAGTTCGTACAAAGCTTATCTTCCCTTACAATAAAAGTTCAGACATATTTAGAGGCAATTTTTATTGCTTTTTGCACCGATGACAACTTACTTGAAGGATCTTATTCAATCCATAGGTAGATATAGTGGACTCTCATGACATGAAACTGGGTTTAAGGGTTTTGGATGCACAAGTAGTATCTCTACTTGATGCGGATTTTTGGCTAGCAAAGATATTGGGCAAGCACCACATGTTGGAGGATCTATAACAATATAACTTCTATGTGAATATAAGCAAGCATAACTCATTACGTTGTCTTCCTTGTCCAACGTCAACAATTTGACATAAAATACTTAATGGGGGCTCACAATCATAAAAGATGTCCAAGATAGTGTATTTGCATGTGAATCTTCTCTTCCCTATTAATTTTTTTCATGAATTGCATCATTGACCAATGCTATGTTTGTTAACCTTCAATAAATTTTACTATTTATACTTTACTTTATGTAATGTCATTACTTTCCATAAGATTAGCATGTGATCTTTTTCATTATTTTCATTGCTAGGATTGAGACATGAAAGTAAAGAGGCAAAAACTCAAACTACTCTTTATTATATAACTCTCAACTCGATTACATAGATAGATAGATCACGAAACTAGCACTCGAAAATAGATCATACTAAACTTTTATTCAACTAAATCATGAAATAACTAAGGATCAAACTAAAAATAGGTAAAGATGATAAAAGTGATGGTGATACGATACCGGGGCGCCTCCCCAAGCTTGGCACAAGCCAAGGGGAGTGCCCATACCCATGTACTCAAGTTTCCTTCTTCGGTGATGGTGGTGATGGTGAAGTGGCTAGCTTGTCCTTCATTTCAAGCAGATACATCAATCTGCGATTGATGCTCCGAAGGGCGATGTTTTGCTCTACCAACAAAATAACTTCACGAGTGAGAGATGTATTCTGAGCATTAACTATTTCAAAGACTCTTAGGGCTTCAATTACGGATGGGGAGAGATGATCATATAAAGGTTGAAGGATATCTTCCTTCTCTGCGGTCTCCTCCATGGGGATGGCTTGCCCTTCTCCCGGAGCCTGGGCTCCTGCAACTTCCTCGACCTTGTCCTCCTTGCCATTGTCTTCTTCTCCTGACGACAACTCGTAGTAAACCTCACTGTAGGGGCGTTTGCCCGGCGATGGTTGCACAATGTGGTGCTTGGCACGGAGCTTTTGGGGAGCCATGGCGATCTAGATCTGTCAGAAAAATAGCACGAAACAAGAACATAAGAGATTTCTGCGATGCGGTGGTTAAAATGTTCGGGAGTATATATAAATAATTTTTATCTTGCAAAACAAGTAATCCAGAAGAAAACGGAGTCGGGAAGGCTCACGAGGGGCCCACGAGCCACCAGTGCGCGCTTGGGGGGGGGTGGCGCGCCCTGGTGCCTCGTGGGCGCCAGGTGGGTCCCCTCGGCTGTTTCTTATTTTTGTATTTTTTCTAATATTCCAAAACTGACAGAAAATATTTTTATGGAATTTTTGGAGTCGGTTTACTTACCGTATCACGTACCTCTTCCTTTTCAGGGTTCTGGAGCGTTCCGGAAGGTCTCACTTATGTATTCCTCCGGTGTAATTCTTTCAATAATATTAGATTCAACATTAATCGGGGTACCTGAAATATAGTGCATAATTCTTTGCCCATTCACCACTCTCGGATTAGTGATTCGGAGTTGTTTATTTTGATGGCTCCGGAGCGATAAACTTCTTCGATAATATATGGTCCTTCCCATTTAGAGAGAGGTTTTCCTTATGTGCAGTTCTGTCTCCCGCATGGTGTCCTCCGTAAGCCTCGGAATGACACTTCCGTAGGATTTGTTCCTGTTCATGCTCAGGTATACAATGTCTACTAATACCATCTAGTCCTTCTTTATATAGATGTGGGTCATCCCAAAAGTAATGTCTTAAATCATAGAAGAACTTTTTCTTTTGTTGGTATGTGAAACTAGGTGGTATGTATTTAGCAACAATGTAATTAGGATAGTCTGCATACCAAGGAGTATTATGAGAAGCATTTATGACAGCTAATTGTTCATCAGGAAAATCATCATTAATAGGTAGTGGGTCATCAAGAACATTTTCCATTTTAGACAAATTATCTACTAGGGGATTCTCAGCTCCCTTTCTATCAATAATATGCAAGTCAAATTCTTGTAGCAATAGAACCCATCTAATGAGTCTAGGTTTAGCATCTTTCTTTTCCATAAGATATTTAATAGCAGCATGATTAGTGTGAACAGTTACTTTAGAATCAACTATGTAAGATCTGAATTTGTCACATGCAAACACAACTAGCATAATGGATAACATTTAATTTTTTATCAACTCTCTGTCCTAGAACAGCACCAACAGCATAATTACTAGCATCACACATAATTTCAAAAGGCAAGTTCCAATCAGGTGGTTGAACAATAGGTGCAGTGGTTAAGGCTTTCTTAAGTGTTTCAAAGGCTTCTACACAATCATCATCAAAAACAAATGGAACATCTTTTTGCAAAAGATTGGTAAGAGGCCTAGAAATTTTAGAGAAGTCTTTAATAAATCTCCTATAGAAACCAGCATGACCTAGGAAACTTCTTATACCTTTAATATCTTTAGGACATGGCATTTTCTCAATAGCATCAACCTTAGCTTTATCAACTTCAATACCTCTTTCAGAAATTTTATGCCCCAAGACAATACCTTCATTCACCATAAAGTGGCACTTCTCCCAATTCAAGACAATATTTGTTTCTTCACATCTCTGCAACACTCGATCAAGGTTGCTTAAGCAATCATCAAAAGAAGTTCCATAAACGGAGAAATCATCCATGAAAACCTCAACAATCTTTTCACAAAAGTCATACATCTTTGAAATGTAGCGGGTGCATTGCATAAACCAAAAGGCATACGTCTATAAGCATAAGTTCCAAAAGGACAAGTAAAGGTGGTTTTCTCTTGATCGGCTTGTGATACAGGTATTTGAGAAAAACCAGAATAACCATCTAGGAAGCAAAAGTGTGTATGCTTAGACAGACTTTCTAACATTTGATCAATACACTAGTAGAAAACAGGGCATTAGTCCCGGTTCGTAAGGGCCTTTAGTCCCGGTTCTGCAACCGGGACTAACGAATCGGGACTAAAGGCCCTCACTTTTAGTCCCGGCCGTGTTACGAACCGGGATTAAAGGGGCTCCACATGGCCACTGCGCATCGCTCAGGCAGGAGGACCTTTAGTCCCGGTTGGTAACACCAACCGGGACTAAAAGGCCGCCATGCGTCAACCCCTGCCAAGCGCTGTTTTTTTTAAAGGAGGGGTTTAGGGTTTTGGAGGATTTAGGGGTTTAGGGGTTTTGGAGGGTTTAGGGGTTTCATTTTCATTTTATGTTTTCCATTCAACTCGACGCTAGCTACTAATAGCAATGAAGGAACCGTTACACAACATCGTCATGAATATAGAGAAGTGACCTCTTTCTCCGTGCTTGGTCGAACAACAAGTTTTCGTATATATGTTCGATGCTACTACATATAGTACACGTTCATGCATATATACAAAATAACATCTCTTACGATCCCTAATATCTAATTACCAACATTCACTACCAATTTCCGATGGTATTCTCCGGTTGTAGCTATGACCTCTTTAAGGAAGAATCCCGCCAATTCCTCTTGAATTGCCTTTACGCGATCCTTTGGTAGGAGATCGTCCCGCATCCGTTGGGTCTAATTTAAAGAAGGGGGTCAATATATATGAATGAAACTCAACACAATTGATGGTAATAAAATAAAATTGTGAATATTGTTTACGTACTTCAAGTTGTTGTAAATTTCTGCCAGTCTCACTGGTCGTCATGCGCATGAACTCGCAAACGTAGTATCCACATAAATTAGTCCCCCTTTCCTGCCTCAAGCACTTTACGAGAGTAGAGTTCAATCAAAATAATAATCAAGCATGATAATGGTATTGAAATTAACTAGAAGCAAAGAAATGCGCGGACCGAGCTAGTACTACTTACAGTGAGTTGTCAAAATTGCAGCTCCTCTTTCCATTCACCCCTAGCCTTCTTGGTGAACCGTTTCCAAACCCTGCCCGGCAAAGAAAATAAATAAAGGAGTTATTAATTACTTGATATCAGGAAATGAACGAAAGTTGCCGATATAGTGCGATAATGATTGAAATTACCTATGGAGCATATCACGCAGGTCCGCCCACATCTTAGGGTCTTTACGTAGCGAGTCCATGACAAGTACGCTTCCTGAGTCAACCCAAATGACTAGCAGAATAAAGTGGAACCTGCGCACGCAGCATAACTCATCAATTACACTTAACATCGAGTAAGCAAAACAGAATGTGTACAAGACAGTATAACACTCACTTGAATTTGTAAGGAAATAGTATTTCCCTTTTGTTTTGTTGTTCAATTAACACCCTTAGCAAGATCTTCTCTGTATCCTTGGCGTTCATTTGTACCGTAACTTCATGAATAGTATTTGGGTTAATGAACCCAATGTCATAGATTTGTCCTCTTTTGCATTCGAGGATCTTCATTCTGCATAATATAGTGAGGATAATAATACATGCAATGAACGAGCTGAGCTAGAGACTTAATTATAGAAATGATACTTACAGACAATAGCAACTGATGATAGATTTGTCGATGGCGTCTTGATTGTAAAAGTGAAATAATTCATCAAATTCAACGTAAATCTCCTCGTCTCCATTGAAGTAATGCTCATCTTTAACTCCCGCAATGATATAGTTGGTCCCTTCCTTTGAGGCTTCCATGTACCACTCATGCAATTTTCGCATTTGTGTTGGTAGTAGCCGGACCTCCTCAGGTTTGACGAGAGGCTTCCCGTGCTGGTATCTGTATGCTAACTCAGCCATGGGGAACTCTACCTCCTTGCCTAACAATTGACCAAGAGTGAAACCAACATTATCGGCCGCTACCCCCGGATCATAATCGATATCGGTAAACACCTTGAGTGGGGGGCTCGATTGGTTTTTCTGTTCGCCGAGCTGGGGAATTGTTTTCCCACTTGCACTACTGCTACTTCCTGGCCGCTTCACATGTTCTCTATATGACTTTACAATAGACCGGTCATAGTCTGATAGCAGTGGAGACGGTGGTGGTCGCGTAAGGTTTTCTATACAGTGCTCCGCTATTGCCGGATCTAATTTCTCCTTTGGATCGGGCCGTTTCGGTGCAAGCTGGCGTTTCACATCGGCATCCACGACCTTCTTGGTTTCCTCATCAATCATATCGTATGGTAACTTGGCAGGAGCCTTCTTGACTCTTGTATCTGCTCTGGATTTCTTTGCAGTTGTACTACTAGCCGCCGGAGCGGCGGCTCTCTTCCGCCGGTGCTGAGGCCGCGGAGGAGGCGGAGTCTGCTGACGTCGAGGCGGAGTCTGCTGAGGGGCCTCCTCCGGCGGAGTATGCTGACGCGGCGGAGACAGCTGAGGCGGCGGAGATAGAGCTAGATTGCTACTGTGAGGAGTCTGCTGAGGGGCCTCCTCCAGCGGAGTCTGCTGACGCGGCGTCCAATGTGGAAGCACGATGTGTTCCTTTTTCCATAGAATCGTAGTCCTTATGGCATCTCCCAGTGCAGTCTCCCCTTCACCTGTAGGGAAGTCAAGCTCCAGCTGCTCAAATCCGCTGAGAACTTCATCCACCCCAACAACAACATAGCCATCTGGAATCGGAGAGCAATGGTGAGTTGCATCAGGTCCAGAAGGTAAGGCAAAGCCGATCGCCACCTTCAAGGATATGTTCATGCATTTCGCATGTAGATCACAATGTTCCCTCTGCGTGATATCATCCACGGGGTAGCGAGGAGCCGTGATATCATCTGTGGGCCAAACGAGCTCCGTGGAAGCCACGCTGCTTTTCCTCTGAGATGGTGGGCCGGCAGCAGTATCGAATGGAGAATCTTCGTGCCGCTGACATGGGCCGGTAGCTTCCTGGCTGGTAAGTGCCTCTATTTGCTTCTGCTGCAATGCTACTATTTCTTCTACCTTCTGCAGCCGGTCTGTATCCTGTCTCTTCTTTCTCGCTCGGCTTCTATAGGTGTCACTGCTGTCGGGAAACCCAACCTTCCACGGAACGGAGCCTGATGTGCCTTGTGTTCGTCCAGGGTGTTCAGGATTCCCGAGGGCGCGTGTCAGCTCGTCCTTCTCTCTGTCGGGATTGAACTTCCTGACCTGCACGTCCTGCATTGCAGCTCGAAGGGCTTTGACGGGTGTTGCAAGTTGCTCTTTTGTATAAATACACTTCCCTGTTTCTGGGTTCAACGTTCCCCCATGCCGGTAGAACCAAGTCCTTGCCCGTTCGATCCAATGCAATGGCTCTGGATGGATCCCTTTAGCAATCAGGTCATTCTCAAATTCCTCCCACTTAGGCCTGGCAACCTTGTAGCCACCTGACCCCGTAACATGGTGATAATCTTTCTTTGCAGCATTTATCTTATTTCTTTCTGACCTTCTCTTAGCTTCTTCCGATTTCTTGTACTTCACAAATACGTCCCAGAGATCTTTTAACTTCTCATGTGCTCCGGTGAATGTTGGAGTCTTGTCTTTCTGGACATAGTCTTGGTTCAATCTTTTCTTCCAGTTGCAGAATTGTGCGGCCATCTTCTTAAGAGCCCACGACTTGAATTTTCGCTCTATAACTGGGTTATTTGGATCCACCTCTGGCGGTAGGGTGAAATTTGTCATGAGCGTATTCCAAAGCATTTCTTTGCATCTATCCTCGACATAAGTAACTCCATCGTCCGCCTTTGGCTTATTCCATTCTTGAATGGAGATCGGGATGCTGTCCCTAACAATAACTCCGCACTGACTTACAAATGCATCTGCGCTCCGCTTGGGAGCAATCGGTTTGCCATGTGCATCGACTTCTTCGATCTTGAACCTTTCATTATCGCCCAACCTTTTTTTCGGGCCTCGTTTCTTTATCGAAGATTGGCTCGATCCGGAGGGCTAAAAGAAGAAAGAAGCGTTAATATTTGTATATACAAATCAATTAATGCATCTAGTCAACAGAGGCTTAATTAATATACCTCGCCGCACTTTGTAATAATTAAGGTTCCAACACCGGAGCCGTCATCTTCTCGCTCCATTCTCTCACCGGAGCCGTCCATTCCCTCACTGGAGTCGTTCAGAAAATGTGACGTGATATCATCATCTCCGTCGCGGATTATTTCCTCCAACATGTTGTCTTGTTCTTCGTCTCTGGCGTGTTCCGGATCCATAGTTTCTGCAATTACTTGCAAGTTATTTCATATGCATTTTATACAATTTTAGTGTTCTGGACAGAATAGCAAGTTTATTTATTTTAACATGTATGATGATGGCAAAACATAATCTACAAGAGAAATCGAAACAAATGCATATAAAGAACGTCTCGGTCGGAGTTACGGTTCTACCGGAATGAAACGGTGAGGACTCTTCACCGGCGATCGTCGGGGACTGGAACGAAACGGTATGGTTCTACCGGAACGAAATGAAACACCACGGCCACCGTCAGGAGGTTAGGAAGAAGAATAATCGATGACACAAGTAGTGGGCGTGTGCTACTTTTTTTTTTCTCAGTGCAATGCACGGGCAAGTTTGCTAGTATAAATAATATTGAACCTTTTCCCAAATACACATTGTATAATAAATATATTTCTTAATACAAGATGAATATATTTCTTAAGGACTGTGCTAAATATCAAACGTTAGGTTCGTAAGCAATAGATCCGAACGATTTCTTAATTCCTTCGATCACCCTCACTCTCGAGTCCTCCTTTCTTTTTTAAACGTGGATGGAAGAAAGAGCACAACGCTGCATGTTTAACACAAAAATGCTGACATCAGGAAAGATTCCACCGAAGTTATACCGAAGTTATCGGGGTTATGTTTTAACGACCCCCCCCCCCTCATGTCGAAGTTACGACGATATTTATACCTATGTTATCATGTTTGTGGTGCGTAGATTTATACACAAGATGAATACAAGATTTATACACAAGATGAATACGAGATGAATACACAAGATGAAATTTATATAAAAAAATATCACAATTCATTACATACGCTCGGAACAAAAATATCACAAATGAAAATTTTGTAATAATTTCTTTAGGTTCGGAATTTGCAAATTTCTCTAACTTTGATAATGACCTACGCAAACCATTTTTCTAGATTATTTCAAAATTGCACAAAGTAATATCAATGAGCTATTTCTCGATAATTTAGTAATTGTTCAATGAACATAATCTGAAAATTGCACAAAGTAATATCAATGAACATAATCTGAAAAGTTTTATAAAAAAAAAACAGCGCGGCGTCGGCCAGCAGAGCGCGGTCGGCGTCGGCGTCGGCGTCGGCCAGCAGCGCGGGCGGCGTCAGGGTCGGCGTCGGCATCGGCGTCGGCCAGCAGGGGGGGATAAGAGGAGGAGGGGATCGGGGCGGCGCTCACAGCGAGAAGGTGAGGAGCGGGGGCGTCGGGGCAGGGCGTCAGGGCAGGGCGAGGGCGTCGGGGCAGGGCGTCGGCGAGGGCGTCGGGGCAGGGCGTCGCGGCAGCCTGGCGGCGGCGTGCGGTGGTTCGGCTTCGGCGCAGAGGCGCGAGAGAAAGAAGATTGGGGAGGAAGAAGGCCGGGGCGCGCGGTTAATATACCTCGAGCTTTAGTCCCGGTTGGTGGATCCAACCGGGACTAAAGGCCTACCTTTAGTCCCGGTCGGAGGCACCAACCGGGACTAAAGCTCGTTTTCGGCAGCCAAATGGGCGCGAAAGGTCAGGCCTTTAGTCCCGGTTGGTGCCACCAACCGGGAAAAACCTGGATTTTTAAAGCTTTTAAATGGTGTTTTAATCAAAACAGATTATGTTTCTTTTAGTTTTATACCTTTTTCCTTTGTTTTAATTATTTTAGTTTATGTTTTCTTGTTATTCTTTTGCCAAATTATATTATGTTTCGGTTAGTCAACATGAGGATATTTTAAATAGGTGTTTTAAAATTATTTTAATGTTTTGATTTAATTCTTTTTGCTATTAAAGTTTTTAACAAAAAATACTTTATGAAAATTTTAGTTGGATAAATTTTATATAATTTTAAGTTAATATTATTTTGATCATAACTAGAGTTTTATAAAAGATTTTTAGTTTATTCTTTTTGCTATTGAAGAATATTATAAAATACTTTTTGTTAACCTAATAATGTTATATTTTCTTTTCTGTTAAGTTATTAGTTTAGTATTTTGTTTTGTTTTCTATTTGCTTTTTCTTATTGTTTTCTTTATTGCTTTATTCATTGATTGTATTTTGATTGCTAGAATGCTTGCTAGAGTGAATGCTTATATGAATGCAATGTTCGGTTATATAGATTTTCATCAGATATTGACAAAAAGTTCTATCAAGTTATTTTTCATAGGTACCATTGCCGCAACATTTCACATTGACGGGCCAGCATCAGGTGGTGGTTTGTCAATATGTTTTTGAAAATATGACACAAGGCGATCAATGCTGTCAAAATCTTTCTTCCGGAATCTAAAGCCCTTTGGGTATAACCCAACATACTCATGATGTGGGTTTGTACTCCTGATGTAAGATAATATAAAGGTGCCTGGATGTTCATGAGATATGCCTGCATATTTGTAAAAGGAAAGAAACATACATTTACCAAAAATTAAAACAGATGCCAATCTTGCCAGTTAATACATCGCCTTCATGTAACTGTAGTGATTCTAGATCAAAGCCATCATCAGAATAGTTGTGGAGCATAACTATGTCCTCAGTTTCACCAGAAAGCAACCAGAACTCCTCTCATCTGGACTTGGCTCGGCATAAGGGGTCCTCCGATCAGAGAAACCACACAGTAGGTGTGGAATCTTGCAAAACTTGGGATTTTCCAGCTATAAGTCCGGAAACTCACTAGAGAGAAAGTCTTCACTTTTTCTTCGCGTGTGTCCCTTGCTTATTGCGCCGTAACCATGGATAATATTCATCATTTAACAGGATGCTTGGGTCAGTCTTCACTGTGAAGGGAAGAATTTCATCAAACTTTTCATAATCTTCCGACTTGTCTGTCTTGTCCTCCACTCCCACGATGTTTCTTTTCCCTGAAAGAACTATGTGGCACTTTGGCTCATCGTATGATGTATTCGCTTCCTTATCTTTTCTTTTTATCGGTTTGGTAGACATGTCCTTCACATAGAAAACCTGCGCCACATCATTGGCTAGGATGAATGATTCGTCTGTGTACCCAAGATTGTTGAGATCCACTGTTGTCATTCCGTACTGCGGGTCTACCATTACCCCGCCTCCTGTCAGATTGACCCATTTGCACCGGAACAAAGGGACCTTAAAATCATGTCCATAGTCAAGTTCCCATATCTCCTCTATGTAACCATAATATGTGTCCTTTTCCCTATTGGTGTTTGCTGCATCAAAGCGGACACCACTGTTTTGGTTGGTGCTCTTTTTATCTTGGGCGATCGTGTAAAATGTATTCCCATTTATCTCGTACCCTTGGAAAGTCAATACAGTCGAAGATGGTGTCCTGGCCAACAAGTACAGCTCATCTCCAACAGTGTTGTCATTCATGAGATGTGTTTGCAACCAACCGCCAAAAGTTGCCATGTGTGTACGTTTAATCCAGGGGTCAGACTGCTCCGAGTTCTTGGAGCGTACAATATCCATGTGTTCCTCGATATACAGGGCCACCAAGGTAGAACTTTGTAGAACTGTGTAGTGTGCTTGAGTGAAAGAATGCCCGTCCCTACATATTATTGCTTTCGGTCCTAGCGTGCCTTTTCCACTCAGTCTCCCCTCATGCCTCGATTGAGGAACACCAATCGAATTAAGGTCAGGAATAAAGTCAACACAAAACTCAATAACCTCCTCTGTTTCATGGCCCTTGGAGATGCTTCCTTCTGGCCTAGCACGGTTATGAACATATTTCTTTAAGACTCTCATGAACCTCTCAAAGGGGAACATATTGTGTAGAAATACAGGACCCAGAATGGCAATCTCTTCGACTAGGTGAACTAGGACGTGCGTCATAATATTGAAGAAGGATGGTGGGAACACCAACTCAAAACTGACAAGACATTGGACCAAATCACTCTGTAACCTTGGTAGGATTTCTGGATCGATTACCTTCTGAGAAATTGCATTGAGGAATGCACATAGCTTCACAATGGCTAATCGAACATTTTCTGGTAGAAGCCCCCTCAATGCAACCGGAAGCAATTGCGTCATAATCACGTGGCAGTCATGAGACTTTAGGTTTTGGAATTTTTTCTCTGCCATATTTATTATTCCCTTTATATTCGACGAGAACCAGACGGGACCTTGATACTGAGCAGGCATTCAAAAAAGATTTCCTTCTCTGCTTTGGTAAGAGCGTAGCTGGCAGGACCTTGATACTGCTTTGGATGCATGCCGTCTTTTTCATGCATACGTTGCTGGTCCTCCCATGCCTCCGGTGTATCTTTTGTCTGCCCATACACGCCCAAGAAGCCTAGCAGGTTCACGCAAAGATTCTTCGTCACGTGCATCACGTCGATTGCAAAGCGGACCTCTAGGACTTTCCAATAGGGTAGCTCCCAAAATATAGATTTCTTCTTCCACATGGGTGCGTGTCCGTCAGCGTCATTTGGAACAGATTGTCCGCCAGGACCCTTTCCAAAGATTACTTTTAAATCCTTGACCATATCAAATATATCATCACCAGTACGGTGGACGGGCTTCTTCCGGTGATCTGCCTCACACTTGAAATGCTTGCCTTTCTTTCTTAAGGGATGCCTGCTCGAAAGAAATCGACGATGTCCCAGGTACACATTCTTCTTACATTTGTCCAAATATATACTTTCAATCTCATCTAAACAGTGCGTGCATGCATTGTATCCCTTGTTTGTCTGTCCTAAAAGGTTACTAAGAGCAGGCCAATCATTGATGGTTACAAACAGCAACGCTCGTAGGTCAAATTCCTGTTGTTTGTGCTCATCCCACACACGTACACCTTTGATATCCCACAACTGTAAAAGTTCTTCAACTAATGGCCTTAGGTACACATCAATATCGTTGCCGAGTTGCTTAGGGCCTTGGATGAGCACTGGCATCATAATGAACTTCCACTTCATGCACAACCAAGGAGGAAGGTTATAGATACATAGAGTCATAGGCCAGGTGCTATGATTGCTGCTCTGCTCCCCAAAAGCATTAATGCCATCTGCACTTATACCAAACCATAAGTTCCTTGCGTCATCTGCAAACTCCAGCCACTTTCTCTCGATTTTTCTCCACTGCGACCCATCAGCGGGTACTCTCAACATCCCGTCTTTCTTACGGTCTTCTTTGTGCCATCGCAACAACTTGGCATGCTCTTTGTTTCTGAACATACGTTTCAACCGTGGTATTATAGGAGCATACCACATCACCTTGGCAGGAACCCTCTTCCTGGGACGCTCGCCCTCAACATCACCAGGGTCATCTCGTCTAATCTTATACCGCAATGCACCACATACCGGGCATGCATTCAAATTCTCGTACTCCTCACCGCGGTAGAGGATGCAGTCATTAGGGCATGCATGTATCTTCTGCACCTCTAATCCTAGAGGGCAGAGAACCTTCTTTGCTTCGTACGTACTGTCAGGCAATTCGTTATCCTTTGGAAGCTTCTTCTTCATTATTTTCAGTAACTTCTCAAATCCCTTGTCAGATAAACCATTCTCTGCCTTCCATTGCAGCAATTCCAGTGTGGTACCGAGCTTTGTGTTGCCATCTTCGCAATTTGGGTACAACCGTTTTTTGTGATCCTCTAACATGCGATCGAACTTCAACGTCACCTTTTCTCTTTCGCATTCTCTCTGTGCATGAACAATGACCCGGCGAAGATCATCAGCGGACACATCTGGTGCCTCTTGATCTTCAGCTTCCCCCGTTGCAGTATCACCGTATTCAGGGTACATAGGATAGTTGTCATCATCCTCTTCTTTTTCATTGTCTTCCATCATAACCCCTCTTTCTCCGTGCTTGGTCCAACAATTATAGTGGGGCATGAAACCGGACTTAAGCAGGTGGTAGTGAAGGGTTTTCGAGGAAGAGTAATCCTTCGTATTCTCACAGACAACACATGGACAATACATAAAACCATTCTGACTGTTTGCCTCAGCCACATCGATAAAATTATGCAGGCCCGTAATGTACTCGGATGTGCGTCGGTCACCGTACATCCATTGCCGGTTCATCTGCATTATATAATTAAGTATATCAGAAACCATTACAGAACATCATGAATAGAGAAATGACCAAATTAATACAAGTTCATCATCACATTAAAACCAAAGTACAGTAGTGATCAAATGTTATTACTGCAAAAATAAATACAAAAAGTTCATACATAGTCCTCATAAAACAACATACAACAATCTAGAGCATCTAATTAAAACACACATTGAAACTAACATACAACTATGTAATACATTTAAATGCAACGACAAATGCGATCAAAATCGCAACTAAGGTAACAATTGATCCAACAGCATAATGATACCAAGCCTCTTTATCCATGGCATATTTTCTAATCTTTCTAATCTTCAAGCGCATTGCATCCATCTGGATCTTGTGTAGATCGACGACATCGGCAACATGCAACTCCAATTTCATCTTCTCTTCTTCAATTCTTTTCAATTTTTCTTTCAAATAATTGTTTTCTTTTTCAACTAAATTTAACCTCTCGACAAGAGGGTCGGTTGGAATTTCCGGTTCACATACCTCCTAGATAAAAACATCTATGTCAAGTTGGTCGGCATAATTGTCATAAACACTAAATGAAACAAATAGTTATAAAAGATAATATACCACATCCGAATCATAGACCGGACGAGAGCCGACGGGGGCGGATATCAAAACCATGGCACTATATAATTACAAACAATAATACAAGTAAGAAAATGATACAAGTAGCCATCTAAATCATACAAGTAAGAATTTTTTTCTTTTTAAAAAAAGATAAGAACAAGAGGCTCACCACGGTGGTGCCGGCGACGAGATCGGTGCGGGCGATCGACGGCGGTGAGGACGGGGACGGGGACGGGCTTGGAGGAAGAATAGAGGAGAAGAAAGAGGAGAAAGCTTAAGTGTGGCTCGGGCACCTCATATCATGTTTGTTTTGTGTGAACTCATGCTCTCAAGCATTTCATCGAACACCTCATGTGCATAGGAAGGGAGAACAAAGTAGCACACACCTCCCACCTTCTGTGAGGAAAAAACAGAGGAGAGGGCGGGTAGGGGCAGGGGTATATATAGGCAAATTTGTAGTCCCGGTTGGTGTCTAAAACCAGGACTGAAGACAGACCTTTAGTCCCGGTTGTAGACACCAACCGGGACTAAAGGGCATCACACCCCTTTAGTCTCGGTTGGTGTCTCCAACCGGGACTAAAGGTCCCATTTGAACCGGGACTGCTGCCTGCCGAGCCCCGACCGACGCCCTAGCCGCTCGAACCGGGACTAATGCTCACATTAGTCTTGGTTCGTAATGCGACCGGGACTAATGTGTAGATCAAGCTTGAACCAAAGCCTTGTTTTCTACTAGTGATAAAGGGTAAGGGGTAATGATCTTTTCTAGTAGCTTTGTTTAATTTTCTAAAATCAATTACCATCCTATAACCAGTTACAATTCTTTGTGGAATGAGTTCATTTTTATCATTAGGAATAACGGTAATACCTCCTTTCTTAGGGACACAATGAACGGGACTTACCCATCTACTATCAGCTATGGGATATATTATACCTGCCCAGAAGCTTTAATATTTCAGTTCTTACCACCTCTTTCATCTTAGGATTTAATCGTCGTTGGTGGTCGACAACCGGTTTGGCATCAGGCTCCATATTAATTTTGTGCTGACATAGAGTGGGACTATGCCGTTAAGATCATCAAGAGTATATCCAATAGCCGCATGGTGCTTCCTCAGAGTTTTTAGTAATCTCTTTTCTTCATGCGCTGAAAGGTTAGCACTAATAATAACAGGATATATCTTCTTTTCATCAAGATAAGCATATTTCAATATATCAGGCAATTGCTTCAATTCAAATACAGGATCACCCTTAGGTGGAGGAGGGCCTCCAAGAGTTTCAACAGGCAAATTATGTTTAAGGATAGGTGGTTGATCAAAGAACATCTTATCTATTTCATTTCTTTCATTCATATGCATATCGTTTTCATGGTCTAGCAAATATTGTTCTAACGGATCAGTAGGAGGTACGGCAATAGAAGCAAGACCAATAATTTCATCTTTACTAGGCAATTCTTTATCATGAGGTTGTCTACGAAACTTGGAGAAATTAAACTCATGAGATGTACCACCGAAATCAACACTGACAATTTCTTTAGCGCAATCAATCTTAGCATTAACAGTGTTCAAGAATGGTCTACCAAATATAATGGGACAAAAGTCATCTTGTGGAGAACCTAGGACTAGAAAATCAGAAGGATATTTTATTTTTCCACACAAGACTTCAACATCTCTAACGATCCCAAGTGGTGTAATGGTATCTCTGTTTGCAAGCTTAATAGTAACATCAATGTCCTCTATTTCAACAGGTGCAATATCATTCATAATTTCTTGATATAAGGTAAACGGAATAGCACTAACACTAGCACCCAATTCACATAAGCCATGATATAATGATCTCCTATTTTAACAGAGACAACAAGCATGCCTACTACGGGTCTGTTTTTATCATTAGGATCTGGTTTAGCAATTCTAGCTGCTTCATTACAGAAGTAAATAACATGCCCATCTATATTATCGACCAAGAGATCTTTAACCATAGCAACATTAGGTTCAATTTTAATTTGTTCAGAGGGTCTAGGTGCTCTAATATTACTTTTGTTAACCACAGTTGAAACTTTAGCATGTTCCTTAATCCTAACAGGAAAAGGTGGTTTCTCAATATAAGCAGTAGGCACAACTGGATCAACTGGTAAATAATTGTTTCTTCTTTAACACTAACGGGTTCCTCAATATTTTCTTTAACAGGGGATGATATTTAAACCACTTCTCCTTAGGGAGATCAACATGAGTAGCAAATGATTCACAAAAGGAAGCTACTATCTCAGACTCAAGTCCATATTTAGTGCTAAACTTATGAAAAGCATCGGTGGCCATAAAAGATTTAACACAATCGAACTCAAGTATTATACCTGACTCATTACCTTTGTCGAGTTCCCAATCTTCAGAGTTGCATTTAATTCTTTCCAGAAGATCCCATCTGAATTCAATAGTTTTCTTCATAAAGGAGCCAGTCGAAGAAGAATCGAGTATGGTTTGATTATCATGAGAAAGCCGAGCATAAAAATTCTGTAAGATAATTTTTCTTGGGAGCTCATGATTGGGGCATGTGTACATCATGTAATTAAGCCTCCCCCAAGCTTGAGTGATGCTTTCTCCTTCACGAGGCCAAAAATTATATATATAATTCCGATCACGATGAACCAAATGCATAGGATAAAATTTCTGATGGAATTCCAGTTTCAATCGGTTCCAGTCCCATGTATCAGTATCATCACATAGCCTATACCATGTCAATACCTTTCCCTCCAAAGATAAAGGGAATACTTTCTTCTTAACTCCATCTCCGGATAAACCTGCAAGCTTAAACAATGCACAAATTTCATCCACAAAGATCAAGTGCATATCAGGATGTACCGTTCTATCTCCTGCATAAGGATTAGCTAGCAGTTTCTCTATCATACCCGGAGGAATTTCATATGACATATTTTCAGTTGGTGCAGTAGGTTGAGGAGCAACTATTTGTGTTTCCGGTCGAGGTGAAGATACCCCGAACAAACCCCTCAAAGGATTACTTTCCATAGTGACAAGTAACAGTAAATTTCAGCACGTAATATAAATGTTTCCTTACCAAATTCCACTCACCAAAGGCGCTTCACTCCCCGGCAACGACGCCAGAAAAGAGCCTTGATGACCCACAAGTATAGGGGATCAATCGTAGTCCTTTTGATAAGTAAGAGTGTCAAACCCAACGAGGAGCAGAAGGAAATAACAAGCGGTTTTCAGCAAGGTATTTTCTGCAAGCACTGAAATTATCGGTAACGAGTAGTTTGATAGCAAGATAATTTGTAACAAGTGACAAGTAGCAATAGTAACAAAGAGTGCAGCAAGGTGGCACAATCCTTTTTATAGCAAAGGACAAGCCGGAACAAGTGACAAGTAGCAATAGTAACAAAGAGTGCAGCAAGGTGGCCCAATCCTTTTTATAGCAAAGGACAAGCCGGAACGATTTCTTATAGTAAGCAAAGCGTTCTCGAGAACACATGGGAATTTCATTTAGTCACTTTCATCATGTTGGTTTGATTCGCGTTCGCTACTTTGATAATTTGATATGTGGGTGGACCGGTGCTTGGGTGCTGTTCTTACTTGAACAAGCCTCCCACTTATGATTACCCCCTCTCGCAATCATCCGCAACTACGAAAGAAGAATTAAGATAACTCTAACCATATCATTAAACATATGGATCCAAATCATCCCCTTACGGAATAGCGCATAAACTAGGGTTTAAGCTTCTGTCACTCAAGCAACCCATCATCTAATTACTACTCCACAATGCATTACCTATAGTCGACGTTCGCATGACACCACTAAGAGAATCAACAACATACATATCATCAAAATATCGAACGAATACCAAATTCACACGATTACTTATGACAAGACTTCTCCCATGTCCTCAAGAACAAAAGTAACTACTCACAAACCATATTCATGTCCAAGATCAGAGGGGTATTGAATAGCATAATGGATCTGAACATATAATCTTCCACCAAATAAACCAACTAGCATCAACTACAAGATGTAATCAACACTACTAGCAACCCACACGTACCAATCTGAGGTTTTGAGACAAAGATTGAATACAAGAGAAGAACTAGGGTTTGAGATGAGATGGTGCTGGTGAAGATGTTGATGAAGATTAGTCCTCCCATGATGAGAGGATCGCTGGTGATGTCGATGGCGACGATTTCCCCCTCCCGGAGGGAAGTATCCCCGGCAGAATTTCTCCGCCGGAGAGCAAAAGTGCTCCTGCCCAAGTTCCGCCTTGAGATGGCGGCGCATCGTCCCGAAAGTCTTCTCTATATTTTTTCTAGGGCAAATGGACTTATATACCAGAAAATGGGGGCCAGAGGCTGGCCAGGGGCTCCACGAGCCGGTGGCCCGCCCTGGTGCCTCGTGGGCACCTGGGTGGCCCCCTCTGGTACTTCTTGACTCCAGTATTTTTTATTTATTCCAAAATAAATCTCCGTAAAATTTTAGCTCATTTGGAGATGTGCAGAATAGGTATCTCTGACATAGCTTTTTCAGGTCCAGAATTCCAGCTGCCGGCAATCTCCCTCCTTGTGTAAATCTTGCATATTAAGAGAGAAATGGCATTAGAATTGCTCCACAAAGTGTTATATTGATAAAAACACTATAAATAACAGTAGGAAAACATGATGCAAAATGGACGTATCAGGACCGTAAGATAGCCAGGCAATAGACAAGTTCTGTTGGAGCAGCACCGGTCCACCCGAATGGGAGCATATACTGATGTACGAGGCCGGGAGCTCCATAGTGTGGGTAAAGTGCGCAACCTCTGCAGAGTGTAAATCTATTCGAATAGCGTGTCCTTAGTCATGGGACACAGTTCGTACTAGGTTACACTATTTGGTCTGTGTCGAGTCTGGAGGAATAAACTATAATGTTATTGCCAAGAATGAACCAGAGAAAGGTAAGGTTTGTCAGACTTGCAGTACAGATGCATAGACATCAGATGATGTCAGGGATGTGAATGTGAGCCATGCGACAGCTATGAGATGAGTGGTCGGATGACCGCAAGAGTTAGATTGGATTTGGATATGATTTGGATTAGATCATGAGAATATTCGAAATATGAATTCATTACCCGATAGGCTTTATCTTCGTCTTGCTATTTTTACTTCAGTAGTAATGTTGCTAGATAATCCTGCTATGACATGATAATTAATAATGCTAGATAATTAAACCATAATAATTAATATTGCTATAAGAATTGATACATGCTTGAATGCCATGGATTGCTTTGCTTCGTGTATATGTCAGTTTGGTTTGCTTGTGAGTACATTCAAAAGTACTCAGCGGGCTTCAATATGGCCAGGTTCACCTAAGGATCCGACGTCCACCAATGAGGAGCGGGAGCGTTCGCAGGCTAGAAGAGTAACCCAGTCAGATCCCTGTGGATTGGAGCCTCTCCAAGTCTGTGCTGCCTTAGTTAGTATTTTTCCGCTGCCCCATCCTTGTAACCATGATGTATTTATTTCAGCCACAATGGCTAATAAATATATTCTTATTACAGTTGTGCCTATGTTCATGATACTTGTTGTAAACGCGCATGCCAGAGTGATTTTCTGGGCTGGTGTGTGCGGCGACCGTCTGGCTATAGTGATAATCAGGCGGGGCGCCACACGAGAGCCGGCCATCCAACCTTGTCTCTCGAATAGGCATCAAAGCTGGACAACAGGGTGGGCAGACGGACCTAGAGGACAGAGCACATGGGCTGTGAGAACATGTGGTTCAACTGACAGTTGGCCAAGCGGATTCTCACATGGTGTCCGGACTAGCGCAAAGCTCCTTCAAGTTTGCCCTTGATTTGGTGGACATGCGAACTGGTCCGTGAAAATTGAAGGGACCTCATTGGATGGTAAAATAGTGTCTGGTCTTTAGGGCAAGGGCCTGTTCTTTTGGTGGCTTTTTTGGGCTTCTAGAATAAGCTGCCCCTACCCAGCTTATTCTAGAAGCCCAACCAAAAATATTTTTTTAGAAGCCTACTAGTCAAGTCTTAATTAGTAGGCTTCTAAAAAATAAATTTGGTTGGGCTTCTAGAATAAGCTGGGTAGGGGGCAGCTTATTTCAGCTTATTCTAGAAGCCAGCAAAAGAACTGGCCTTTAATAAGGTTTAGGGGTCAACTTTTAGTACTTGAAACTTGAGAAATTTATCATTCGTTCTTGCCAAGTTTTAGTGGAGCGGCGGCCATTTCTTCACGAGGGAGACGGAGCTGCTGCGCACGTACACGTGTCACAAGTTACAGGTATGAGACGGCCGGCTGGTGTGAACAGAGGAAAATTGTGGTATATGGTGGTCAAGGGCGAAGGCCCAATCCCTGCGCCGTCCCCTCCCCTGCTCCACTCCTCCGATCGACAACAAGACCGGACTCTCTTTTACTCCTCTTCCACTTCCAGCTCGCAAAAAGTTCACCGGAGAGGTCCCTAAAGCTCAGGTAGCCAAACTCATTCTTGTTCGAGGTATGCTCCTAACCCCACAAGTGGCCGCTGGTTTCCATTCTTCTCATTTGGTTGTTTCTCCATTGGTTTTGTTTTCTGATGTGTTTCTCCATTGATTTCTGTCATGTTGAACCGATTCGGCCAGTTTTCTCTATTGAGTGGTTCTGAACCAACGTCTCATCTGATGGCTGTTTTTTCGCTATATCAAAACCCCCACTTGTTCTAGTCAGCAGAGAGCTGATGGTCCTGATTCTAGAGGGCAATTTAATCTTCCACAACAACTTTTTCTGGGGAAACAGGAAACCTAGGCACATCTAGATGTGATTTTTTCGAGTCGTAGGATACGTAGGACTCAGCTAGGTGTAGAAGGATTTCACAGAGAAAGCCCCTCCCCTCTAGGTCCTAGAAGCCAGATCTATCCGGTTCCTCTGATAAGGTGGGATTTTCTATCATTTCCTCAAGTTTGATCTACATCTCCCTGTACTCCACCCAAATCATCCTTATGAACTGTAGGCAAGACAGGCCCTGGGAAATAACTTTGCGAACTGTCGTATCATGGGGAAAGATTTTTTCATAGTCCTGGAGAGGTTATATTATACCCAAGGAGTCATCTCCAATCGAATGATCTTCGGAGAATCTAATCATTTTCAAATTACCTAATTTCCATCTACAAAAGTAGCAAAGCCGATCTTTGATTTTGCATCATTGTTTTCAGCTTGGGTCAAGGTAATGTTCTTAAGATAAGTTTTCTTAAGAGCCTCTCGTCATTGCTTTGCTTAGTATACATCATTTTTTTAGTTCCGCGTACCATGCCCCAACCCCCAAGTAATCTTAATGAAACACACTTTTACTTGTTTCTACTTTCGCAAGATTGGCAGCTACACTGTCATGCATTCCAAACCTGCTACACCCTCCAAGTCTAATCTTAATAGGAGCAAGAAGTGGAAAAATGGATCTGCCATGAAGCCCAAGAAGGTACAATGTTGGATCTCAATATCATCAGGGTACTTTATTCACTTCATGCTCTATTGAAATCTCTGTAATTAATCTGCTCATAATCTTCTATAGGCCCGTACCATATCATATAGATGCTCACCTGAAAAGCTCCCCCGGTATTTGGAGCCCCTTAGTGATGAACAGAAAAATTATGTCAGAAAGATTGGGTCTGGGAGCATGTTGTCGATCACGGAATTTGAATTGAATAGGGATCTTACCCTATGGTTGGTTGACCAGTTTAATTGTGACACAGAGGCTCTTGAATTTGAGAGTGGTATATCAATTCCTGTAAGGCCTCTTGTGAAAAGTGTGCTTGGGATCCCTTCGGGGACGATTGAAGTTGTCCAAGATTCAGATGTTGATAATGCTCTATATCGTCGCTTTGTTGATCGGCGGACTCTGTATGGTGTTGGCGTAGAATTGAGATAAATAACTGAAGAGGAACCATTCTGTATAAATTTCATGATGGTGATTCTTGGGTTTTATCTAGCACCAAGTAAAACTTTTCACATCAGCAAGTCCTTTTTGAGAGTTGCTCAACAGGTTGGTAACCTCAGTCAGATGGATTGGTGCAATTTCACTGCTACCTACCTCTTTAAAGGAATAAGGGAATTCAAAGAATCTGATGCACCTTATGTTCATCTAAAGGGGTGTTTGCACATACTGAGTGTAAGAAATACTCAAACCACACTTCTGGAAATTATTCACTAGTTTTGTCTAGCAAATTGTCAGAATTAGCTGATGTCGCTTTTTTTATCCATACACACATATATATCCATTGCTATTGGAATGCAGGTTATATTCATCGATTTTGTGAAACATGTTGAGTTGGAAGTACCTGACGGTTTTCCACGCTTGGGTGTCGTCACTAATGAGCATAACAATTGGGTAGCTAAACATGCCTTCCGCAGCTTGACGGTAATGACTCATGCACTACGTTATGTAAGCAAATTGTAATACAGCCATTGTGTCAAAATAATGGCATGCCATATACTAGTTCGGCAGCCATTTAACAACCTTGTAGCACATATTCATGCTTTGAATAATTCAATAATTTCTACAGCCCTGTAGTACATGTTGCTAATCTAGCATTTTGCCGAATCTAATGACCGGTCAAGTTTATTACTTTTGTGAACTTATATTTAAGCAACCTCTTTCAGAAGTACACTTCTCTATTCTACACATCGCATCTAATGTTTGCTACAGTTAAATTCATGTGCATTCTTGTTTGAATAGTTATGTTGTCAAGAAGAATCGGTCTATGCTTCTGTGTTTGTTAAAAGGCTAAATGATAACATTACCGAAGACGGAGAATGTCCTAGTTCCTGATAACATCCAAGACAAGTAGACCGACTCCTGCCTGCATCTACTACTATTACTCCACCCATCGACCGCTATCCAGCATGCATATAGGGTATTTAGTATAAAACAGAGTAACGCCTTAAGCAAGATGACATGATGTAGATAAAGTAAACTCAAGCAATATGATTAAACCCCATCTTTTTATCCTTAATGACAACAATACAAATAGCTGGCATGTCCCTTTCTGTCACTGGGATTGAGCACCGCAAAATTGAACCCATCACAAAGCACCTCTCCCATTGCAAGATAAATCAATCTAGTTGGCCAAACCAAACGGATAGATCGGAGAGAAATAGAAAGCTATAACAATCATGCATAAAAGAGTTCAGAGAAGACTCAAATAATATTTATGAATAATCTGATCATAAACCCACAATTCATCGGATCCCAACAAACACACCGCAAAAGAAGATTACATCGGATAGAACTCCAAGAACATCGAGGAGAACATGGTATTGGAGATCAAAGAGAGAGAAGAAGTCATCTAGCTACTAGCTATGGATCTGTAGGTCTGTGGTAAACTACTCACACATCATCGGCAGGGCAGCAAGGTTGATGAAGAAGCCCTCCGTGATCGATTCTCCCTCCGGCAGAGTACCAGAAAAGGCCTCCAGATGGGATCGCAGAAGAACAGAGGCTTGCGGCGGCGGTAGGGTTTTCTCATCTGACTCTCTGTTGGTTTCCGAATATTTGAGAATTTATAGAAGTGAAATTAGGTCAAAAGGAGCCATGAGGGGCGCACAAGGCATCAGCTTGTGGCCTTCTCGTGAGGCTTCTGGCATCCTCCCAAAGCTTCCAGGGTCTCTTTTGTCTAGAAAAAAATCGTCAAAAAGTTTCGTGGCATTTGGACTACGTTTGGTACTGATTTCCTGAAAAACCAAAAACAAGTAGAAAACAACAACTGGAACTGGGCACTAGGTTAATAGGTTAGTCGCAAAAAATGATATATAATTGCATATAAAACATCCAAGATTGATACTATAATAGCATGGAACACTCAAAAATTATAGATACGTTGGAGACGTATCAGAGACCAGAGGATGTACGAGGAGACGGCAAGCCAACCCGGCGCGCCCGGGGGGGGGGGCTGTTGCCTTGTGATACGTCTCCAACGTATCTATATTTTTTTATTGTTCCATGCTATTATAGTATCAATCTTGGATGTTTCATATATACTTACAAGCAATTATATATCATTTTTTGGGACTAACCTATTAACTAAGTGCCCAGTGCCAGTTGCTGTTTTTTTGCCTGTTTTTGGTTTTCCAGAATATCAGTACCAAACGAAGTCCAAATGCCACGAAACTTTTTGGAGATTTTTTTCTAGACATAAGAGACACTAGAAGCTTCGGGAGAGGGCCAGAAGACAGAGGAGGTGGCCACGAGCCACCAGGGTGCGCCCCAGGGGGGTGGCGCGCCCTGGTGCCTCGTGGGCCCACCTCTGCTCCGTTTGACCAAATTCCACCTCTATAAATACTCTAAAATCGGGAAACCAACAGAGGAGTCCATGAAATACTTTTTTCGCCGCCGCGAGTTCCTGTTCTCGAGAGATCCCATCTGGAGGCCTTTTCCGGCACTCTGCCGGAGGGGGATTCGATCATGGAGGGGCTCTCCATCAACCTTGCTGCCCTTCCGATGATGCGTGAGTAGTTTACCACAGACCTTCAGGTCCATAGTTAGTAGCTAGATGGCTCCTTCTCACTTTTTGATCTTCAATACAATGTTCTCCTCGATGTTCTTGGAGTTCTATCCGATGTAATCACTTTTTGCGGTGTGTTTGTTGGGATCCGATGAATTGTGAGTTTATGATCAGATTATCCATGAATATTATTTGAGTTTTCTCTGAACTCTTTTATGCATGATTGTTATAGCTTCGTATTTCTCTCCGATCTATTGATTTGGTTTGGCCAACTAGATTGATTTATCTTGCAATGGGAGAGGTGCTTTGTAATGGGTTCAATCTTGCGGTGCTCAATCCCAGTGACAGAAAGGGACATGACACGTATGTATCGTTGCTATTAAGGGTAAAAAGATGGGGTTTATTCATGCGTGAGTTTACTTTGTCTACATCGTGTCATCTTGCTTAAGGCGTTACTCCGTTCTTTATGAACTTAATACTCTAGATGCATGCTGGATAGCAGTCGATGTGTGGAGTAATAGTAGTAGATGCAGAATCATTTCGGTCTACTTGTCTTGGACGTGATGCATATATACATGATCATTGCCTTGGATATCATCATGATTATTTGCTTTTCTATCAATTGCCCAACAGTAATTTGTTCACCCACCGTATGCTATTTTCAAGAGAGAAGCCTCTAGTAAAAACTATGGCCCCCGGGTCTACCTCTATCATATATTGAAAATCCTAAAAATACCGTGCTGCAATTTTACTTTATTTATTTTATTTTGTATTTTTATTTGATCTATCTATCTATCACCATACAATTTAATATTGCAATTAACCGCCAAGGGATTGACAACCCCTTGTTCGCGTTGGGTGCGAGGATTTGTTATTTTGTGTCCAGGTGCTGCTAACGAGTTGTTGCGTGATTCTCCTACTGGATTGATAACCTTGGTTTCATAAACATTTCTGGGGGATGCAACCATCCTTTAATTCGTGGCGGGATAGATTCAAAAATGATGTATCGTTGATGGTTCATAGGACTAGTGAGACTCTTCACCCCTTTATTAGGGCCTTTTTGGCCTCGGTTTGACATGTATCTTAGTCATCTAGTGTGCTCTGCACTCCCCTTGCTCTCTCCTGGTCAACAGGATGTAAACTTTTTGTACCCTTTTGATATTCTAATTTAAAGTCAGTAGGAGCCTCTCCTATTGTCCCAAGTTCTAAAAAAAACCTTGGTTTCATAACAGAGGGAAATACTTATCTCTACTGTACTGTATCATCCCCTCCACTTCGGGGAAATCCCAACGCAGCTCACAAGTAGCAGGAAGAATTTCCGGCACCGTTGCCGAGGAGACATCATCAACATCTATCAAGTACCTACGCATAAACTTTCATCTCCTTGCATTTATTTTATTTTCCTTTGCCTCTCGTTTTCATCTCCCCCACTTCTAAATTTTTTTTTACAAAAACACAAAAAAGTTTTATTTGCTTGTTTGCTTGCTTGCTTTACCATTATGGCTAGTTCTTCGCTCATTACTATTACCCCTGAAAATGAAGTACTTAATTTTAAACAAAGGGGTGGAGAGAATTTAAAAGATGCTTGGTATAGGATTTGTGATGCTCATAATAGATCAACTCGTAAGCAATCCACCACCATCCTTCTTCGCAATTTTTATGTGGGCATTACTACTTGGTATAGATTTGTACTTGATACTATTACTGGAAGGAATTTCTTGATGTGTCCCTCTATGGATGCTTTCAATGCTATGGGAAATTTAGTGGGATCACCACCTATCACTGTTAATGAAACAACTTTGACCTTGGAACATGTTATGCAAAGGTTAGAAGCTATTGAAAATAAAATACCTACTATTGAACATCTTGAGAATTTATATAAAAAATTTCATAATCATATCACTCAATTTGGTTCTAAGGTAGGAATCACATTGAAAACCTTAAAGGAAAAGGAACCAGTAGTTAATGAAAGAATAGAACAAAACCCTCCTAGAATCGATAAGATAGAAGAAATTATTAATAATTTGGGCTCGGCTTTTTCCTCCGTTAAGAATATTGATACAACTCCTCCCAATAAAAATTGCAAGTTTATGTATGTTCCTAAAACCAATGGTGCTACTTCTAGTAAGAGAAATGAGGATCTTAAAATGATTAGCGTGCACCCCAATTACATTGATGCGATTAAGGAACCTATTCATAAAAGTAAAATTCTTGATTTTGTGCCTAGAAGTGTGATGATGAGAAACACCTACATTAAATCCACTAGGAAAAATGCATGTCTGATTGAGGAATTGGAAACCAAGGATGACAACACTTGAAACTATGCATTATGCCTAGCTAGGGGCATAAAACAATAGCGCTTGTTGGGAGGCAACCCAATGAATAAATTAAATTTTTGATTTTTTTTAATGTTATTGTGTGTTTACACAATTATGCTACTGTTATGATTGTGTTTTTATGTTTTAATTAGTGTTTGTGCCAAGTAATGCCTTTGGGATGATTTGGAAGATAGTATAATTGATGTTGTTTGGAAAACAGAAAGTTTTGCGCCCAGTGCTGGAATTTTAATTCTGTACTGGAGCATCAGAAAAATCTGAAATTTTTACACAGTATTGGTATATGAATTTCCCACGTTTTACTAATATTTCATAATTTTTGGAGTTACAGAAGTATAGTTTTTAAATAGATCTTTACAGACTGTTCTATTTTAGAAAGATTCTGTTTTTGTTGCATAGTTTGCTTATTTTGATGAATCTATGGATCGTATCGGGGGGTATGAGTCATGGAGAAGTTGGAGTACAGTAGCATTATGCCAATATTAAATATGAATAAATTTACTACAGTACTGAAAGTTAAAGATTTATTTGTTATACTAACGGATCTCACGAAGGTTCTGTTGAGTTTTGTGTGATTGAAGTTTTCAAGTTTTGAGTGAGATCACGATAGAAGAAGGAATAAGGAGTGGAAAGAGCCTAAGCTTGGGGATGCCCAAGGCACCCCAAGGTAATATTCAAGGAAGACTCAAGCGTCTAAGCTTGGGGATGCCCCGGAAGGCATCCCCTCTTTCTTCTACCAACTATCGGTAATTTTACTTGGAGCTATATTTTTATTCATCACATGATATGAGTTTTACTTGGAGCGTCGTGTATTATATGAGTCTTTGCTTTGTTTGCTTTTTAGTTTGTCACAATCATCTTTGCTGGACACACCTATTTGAGATAGCCACACGTTTATCATGATTTCTTAGAATACTCTATGTGCTTCACTTAAATCTTTTGAGCACGGCGGTGGCTATATTTTGAAGAAATATTTGAACTCTCATGCTTCACTTATATTATTTTGAGAGTTGATAAGATTAAATTTTGAAGAAATATTTGCACTCTCATGCTTCACTTATATCTTTTTGAGAGTTGATAATAGTAATGGTAATTTGCACAAGATATGAATTTGGTCCCAAAGTGATGAATATTCAAGAGGGATATAATAAAAACTTTCATGAAAGATCATTAGATATGATAAGTTTGATTCCTTGCAATAGTTTTGCGATATGGAGATGATAATATGTCAGTCATGTTAGTGAGTAATTGTGATTTAGTAAGAATATTGGTGTTAAGGTTTGTGATTCCCTATGCATGCACATAAAGTCAATAGTTATGCAACGAAATTATATCCTACTTATGGTGCATTATTCGGTGTTAGTTATGATCAATGCATGTTTATGACCATTTTCGCTTTTTGGTTGGTCGCTTCTCAATCTATTTGCTAGCCTTCATTTGTACTAAGCGGGAATACTGCTTGTGCATCCAACTCCTTAAACCCAAGTTGTGCCAAATGAGTCCACCATACCTACCTATATGCGGTATTTCCATGCCGTTCCAAGTAAATTTGCATGTGCCAACTCTAAATTTTCAAAATAATTTTCCGTTTTGTGTGCCCGTACCGCTCATGAAGCGGCAGGGGGTGGCCAATATTTTCCATGCTAAGTGTGTTATTCTCACGATGAGTGTTTATTCACTTGTCATTGCACGAGAGAGTGGCAGGTAATAGGGATGCCCAGTCATGAAATGAATTTTTTTAATATGATGATAATAATAAATTCCTTGGACCCATGGATACGGCTAGCCATGGATTGTGAAAGAATGGTGGAAAGGAAATAAACTTTATTTTCTGTTTGGGAACCGCCAATAATGTGTCTAGCATGGAAGACATTGGGAATTCTCGGTCGTTTTCGTTGACAGGAAAAACATGCCTCTCAAAATAATTTTATCTCTCTAATTTTAGCCTTGAGCTCTGGCACCTTTGCAAATCTCTGCTTCCCTCTACGAAGGGCCTATCTATTTACTTTTATGCAAATTTTTTTGAGTCTCCATCTTCTCTTACAAAACACCAACTAGAGAGCACTATTTTCATACTTGTGCATTGGGTGTAGCTAATATTGAGTGTGTTTCATGAATTGATCAATGATTGAGCATAATGGGCTAGGGATAACTTTCTTTAGCGTTGATATTTTGGAAGACATGGTTTCTTGTTAGTATGCTTGAGTATTTATGTCTTCATATCAAATTATAGACTATTGCTTTGAATCATTCAAGTCCAAATGTCCATGCTACAAAAGAAAAGAGTATATGATGAATATGATAGGTAGCATTCCACATCAAAAATTCTGTTTTTATCATTTACCTACTCGAGGACGAGCAGGAATTAAGTTTGGGGATGCTTGATACGTCTCCAACGTATCTATACTTTTTGATTGTTCCATGCTGTTATAGTATCAAGCTTGGATGTTTTATATACACTTACAAGCAATTATATATCATTTTCTGGGACTAACCTATTATTAACTTAGTGCCCAGTGCCAGTTGCTGTTTTTTTTGCCTGTTTTTGATTTTTCAGAATATCAGTACCAAACGAAGTCCAAATGCCACGAAACTTTTTGGAGATTTTTTTCTGGACATAAGAGACACTAGAAGCTTCGGGAGAGGGCCAGAAGACAGAGGAGGTGGCCATGAGCCACCAGGGGGCGCCCCAGGGGGGTGGTGCGCCCTGGTGCCTCGTGGGCCCACCTATGCTCCGTTTGACCTAATTCCACCTCTATAAATACTCTAAAATCGGGAAACCAACAGAGGAGTCAACGAAATACTTTTTCCGCCGCCGCAAGTTCCTGTTCTTGAGAGATCCCATCTGGAGGCCTTTTTCGGCACTCTGTCGGAGGGGGAATCGATCACGAAGGGGCTCTCCATCAACCTTGCTGCCCTTCCGATGATGCATGAGTAGTTTACCACAGACCTTCGGGTCCATAGTTAGTAGCTAGATGGCTTCTTCTCTCTTTTTGATCTTCAATACAATGTTCTCCTCGATGTTCTTGGAGTTCTATCCGATGTAATCACTTTTTGCGGTGTGTTTGTTGGGATCCGATGAATTGTGAGTTTATGATTAGATTATCCATGAATATTATTTGAGTTTTCTCTGAACTCTTTTATGCATGATTGTTATCGCTTCGTATTTCTCTCCGATCTATTGATTTGGTTTGGCCAACTAGATTGATTTATCTTGCAATGGGAGAGGTGCTTTGTAATGGGTTCGATCTTGCGGTGCTAAATCCTAGTGACAGAAAGGGACATGACACATATGTATCGTTGCTATTAAGGGTAAAAATATGGGGTTTATTCATGCGTGAGTTTACTTTGTCTACATCAGGTCATCTTGCTTAAGGCGTTACTCCGTTCTTTATGAACTTAATACTCTAGATGCATGTTGGATAGCGGTCGATGTGTGGAGTAATAGTAGTAGATGCAGAATCGTTTCAGTCTACTTGTCTCGGACGTGATGCCTATATACATGATCATTGCCTTGTATATCGTCATGATTATTTGCTTTTCTATCAATTTCCCAACAGTAATTTGTTCACCCACCGTATGCTATTTTCAAGAGAGAAGCCTCTAGTGAAAACTATGGCCCCCGGGTCTACCTTTATCATATATTGAAAATCTAAAAATACCTTGCTGCAATTTTACTTTATTTATTTTATTTTGTATTTTTGTTTGATCTATCTATCTATCACCATACAATTTAATCTTGCAATTAACCGCCAAGGGATTGACAACCCCTTGTTCGTGTTGGGTGCGAGGATTAGTTATTTTGTGTCCAGGTGCTGCTAACGAGTTGTTGCGTGATTCTCCTACTGGATTGATAACCTTGGTTTCATAACTGAGGGAAATACTTATCTCTACTGTACTGCATCATCCCCTCCTCTTCGGGGAAATCCCAACGCAGCTCACAAGTAGCACCTTGTGGGCCCCTCGAGGCTCCGTCTGACCTAATTCCACTTCTATAAATTCTCAAATATTGGGAAACCAACAGAGAGCCACCCGAAATAACTTTTCCGCCGCCGCAAGCTTCTGTTCTTCCGCAATCCCATCTGAAGGCCTTTTCCGGTACTCTGCCGGTGGGGGAATCGATCATGGAGGGCTTCTACATCAACCTTGCTGCCCTACCGATGATGCGTGAGTAGTTCACCATAGACCTACGGGTCCATAACTAGTAGCTAGATGGCTTCTTCTCTCTCTTTGATCTTCAATACAATGTTCTCCTCGGTGTTCTTGGCGTTCTATTCGATGTAATCTTCTTTTGTGGTGTGTTTGTTGGGATCCGATGAATTGTGGGTTTATGAACTGAATATTCATGAGAAGTAATTTAGTCTTTTCTGAACTTTATTATGCATGATTTTTATAGCTTTGTATTTCTCTCTGATCTATCCATTTGGTTTGGCCAATTAGATTGATTTATCTTCAGCGGGAGAGGTGCTTTGTAATGTGTTCAATCTTGCGGTGCTCCATATCCCAGTGACAAAGTAGGGGACTAGACACATATTTGTATTGTTGCCTTTAAGGGTAAAACGATGGGGTTTATTCATATTAGTTGAGTTTACTTTGTCTACATCATGTCATCTTGCTTAAGGCGTTACTCTGTCTTTATTAACATAATACCCTAGATGCATGTTGGATAGCGGCCGATGGGTGGAGTAATAGTAGTAGATGTAGGTAGGAGTCGGTCTACTTGTCTCGGACGGATGCCTATATACATGATCATTGCCTTGAATATCGTCATAACTATGTGCTTTTCTATCAATTGCCCAACAGTAATTTGTTTACCCACCATTTGCTATGTGTTCGAGAGAGAAGCCTCTAGTGAAAACTATGGCCCCCGGGTCTACTAAAATCATATATAAAAATCCAAAATATATTTGTGATAACCCACAAGTATAGGAGATCATGACAGTTTTCGAGGGTAGTATTTCACCCAAATTTATTGATTCGACACAAGGGGAGCCAAAGAATATTTATGAGTATTAGAAGTTGAGTTGTCAATTCAACCACACCTGGAGAACTAAATATCAGCAGCAAAGTGCTTAATAGCACAGTAATATGATAGTTTTGATAGAAGTGGTAACAGTAGCAATAGTAACGAAAACAGTAACACTAGCTGTTTTGTAGTGATTGTAACAGCAGCAGCAACGGCGGTAACTTAGCAAAGATAAATATGCGAAAAGCATAGGCATTGGATCGGTGATGGATAATTGTGTTGGATGACATTCATCATATAACAGTCACAACCTAGATCGATACAGAATAGCTCCAATTCATCAATGTAATGTAGGCATGTATTCCGTATATAGTCATACGTGCTTATAGTAAGAACTTGCATGACATCTTTTGTCCAACCCTCCCGTGGGAGCGGGGTCCATAAGGAAACTAAGGGATATTAAGGCCTCCTTTTAATAGAGAACCGGAACAAAGCATTAACACATGGTGAATACATGAACTCCTCGAATTACAGTCATCCCCGGAGAGTATCCCAACTATTGTGACTTTTGGGACTACGGACCAGAACAATAACAAGTGCATATAACTAGCAGATAGGATCAAAAACTCAAATATATTCATGAAAACATAGAGGGTTCAGATCTGAAATCATGGCACTCGGGCCCTAGTGACAAGCATTAAGAATAGCAAAGTCATAGCAACATCAATCTCAGAACATAGTGGATACTAGGGATCAAGCCCTAACAAATTGACTCGATTACATGACAAATCTCATCCAACCCATCACCGTCCAGCAAGCCTACGAAGGAATTACTCACTCCCGGTGGCGAGCATCATGGAATTGTTAATGGAGGATGGTTGATGATGACGATGGCGACGAATCCCCCTCTCTGGAGCCCCAAACGGACTCCAGATCAGCCCTCCCGATGAAGAATAGGAGGTGGCGGCGGCTCCGTATCGTAAAACGCGATGAAACTTCTTCTCTTATTTTTTTTCTCGGGAAAACGGAATTTATAGCGCTGGAATTAGGTCAGACGGAGCCTCGTGGGCCCCACAAGGTAACAGGGTGCGCCCTAGGGGGGTAGGCGCGCCCTGTTGCCTTGTGGGCAACTGGTGCCCCCCCTCCAGTGGATCTTCGTTCCAGTATTTTTTATTCATTCCATAAAAAATCTCCAAAAAGTTTCGTCCAATTCCAAGAACTTTTATTTCTGCACAAAAACAACACCCTGGTAGTTCTGCTGAAAACAGCGTCAGTCGGGGTTAGTTTCATTCAAATCATGCAAATTAGAATCCAGAACAAGAGCAAAAGTGTTTGGAAAAGTAGATACGACGGAGACGTATCAACTCCCCCAAGCTTAACTCATTGCTTGTTCTCAAGCAATTTAGTTGACAAACTGAAAGTGATAAAGAAAAACTTTTACAAACTCTTTTGTTCTTGTATCCGTATATAAGCTTAAATAGCACCCAAGTTTTCAGCAAAGATCATGAACTAACCATGCAAATGATAACACTCAGAATTTTTATTTTCTCATATCAATGGCATAATCAACTAGCGAGCAAAAATAACATATCTCCAATGTCAACAATTTGTCAAAACAATCATGATATAATATGATAACATGGTATCTCGCTAGCCCTTTCTGAGACCGCAAAACATAAATGCAGAGCACCTCCAAAGTTCAAGCAACGATTAAACATTGTAATTCAGGGTAGAAGAGATCCAGTCATGGTATACCAAACATTACCTATACTCAATGCATAAAAATGACAATGGTGCTCTCAGGATTGGTGCTTAAAAGGAGAAGGTGATGACTCAACAATAAAAGTAAATAACATAAAGGTAAATAGATAGGTGATACGTCTCCAACGTATCTATAATTTTTGATTGTTCCATGCTATTATAATATCAATCTTGGATGTTTTAATATACATTTACAGCAATTATATATCATTTTTTGGGACTAACCTATTAACTTAGTGCCCAGTGCCAGTTGCTGTTTTTTTGCCTGTTTTTGGTTTTCCAGAATATCAGTACCAAACGAAGTCCAAATGCCACGAAACTTTTTGGAGATTTTTTTTCTGGACATAACAAACACTAGAAGCTTCGGGAGGAGACAAGAAGATGAAGCAGTGGCCCACGAGGCACCACGGCGCGCCCCAGGGGGGGCGCCCTGGTGGCTCGTGGGGCCCACACAGCTCCGTTTGACCTAATTCCACCACTATAAATTCTCTAAAATCGGGAAACCAACAGAGGACTCCACGAAATACTTTTTCCGCTGCCGCAAGTTTCTGTTCTCGAGAGATCCCATCTGGAGGCCTTTTCCGATACTCCACCGGAGGGGGATTCGATCACGGAGGGGCTCTCCATCAACCTTGCTGCCCTTCCAATGATGCGTGAGTAGTTTAGCACAGACCTTCGGGTCCATAGTTAGTAGCTAGATGGCTTCTTCTCTCTTTTTGATCTTCAATACAATGTTCTCCTCGATGTTCTTGGAGTTCTATCCGATGTAATCACTTTTTGCGGTGTGTTTGTTGGGATCCGATGAATTGTGAGTTTATGATCAGATTATCCATGAATATTATTTGAGTTTTCTCTGAACTCTTTTATGCATGATTATTATAGCTTCGTATTTCTTTGCGATCTATTGATTTGGTTTGGCCAACTAGATTGATTTATCTTGCAACGGGAGAGGTGCTTTGTAATGGGTTGGATCTTGCGGTGCTCAATCCCAGTGACAGAAAGGGACATGACACGTATGTATCGTTCCTATTAAGGGTAAAAATATGGGGTTTATTCATGCGTGAGTTTAGTTTGTCCACATCATGTCATCTTGCTTAAGGCGTTACTCCGTTCTTTATGGACTTAATACTCTAGATGCATGGTGGATAGCGGTCGATGTGTGGAGTAATAGTAGTAGATACAGGCAGGAGTCGGTCTACTTGTCTCGGACGTGATGCCTATATACATGATCATTGCCTTGGATATCGTCATGATTATTTGCTTTTCTATCAATTGCCCAACAGTAATTAGTTCACCCACTGTATGCTATTTTCATGAGAGAAGCCTCTAGAGAAAACTATGGCCCCCGGGTCTACTTCTATCATATATTAAAAATCCTAAAAATATCTTGCTACACTTTTACTTTATTTATTTTATTTTGTATTTTTGTTTGATCTATTTATCTATCACCATACAATTTAATCTTGCAATTAACCGCCAAGGGATTGACAACCCCTTGTTTGCGTTGGGTGCAAGTGTAGGGTAACGCAGCAGAAAACAAAAAATTTCCGACCTACGTACCAGCCCAGGATCACTATGGAGACTGCATACAAGGTTTGATCTGTTTCGTTACCGACTCGTAGCGCAGCGGAAGTAGAGTCGACGACGATCGGCGGTGCAGATCCCCGCAGCTAGGATTTACAACCTCCCAACCGCGAGGATGTATACCCTCATCCGCCCCCGGACAGCCCTCCGGGAGGCGGTCGGACAGTCCCTCGGACGGTGTCACGGACAGTCCTTCGGGAGGACCATCGAAACTCGGACGGTCACTCGGACAGCCCTTCGGGAGGACCATCGAAACTCGGACAGTCACTCGGACAGCCCTTCGGGAGGCACTCTCAAACTAAGACCGAAACTACGATATCTCTACAGAGTGGCACACATACGGTGTCATCTATCCGGCAGGGCTTCACCGTCCAGAACTAGTTCCCACCGGAACCCAGACAGCCTTTCGGCTCTACGAAACTATTTCGCTGGGAGGGAGAGAGAAGCCAGAAATGTCATGGCATTTGTATGTGAGAAGGAGTGAGTGTGGAGGCAGCCCCTCCACCTCTATTTATAGGAAATCCAAGGGGTAGGGTTTCTTGGCCCCCAAGCCTTCTAGAAACCTTTTTAGGAAAATATCCCAAAAGGTGACTTTTCCATAAATATCCCAAAAAGCACTTTCACTATTCACGACGACATTTTTCAGCGTCTGATCGAACTGAAAATATTCATGTGGGCTTAGAACATTTCCAGTACCCACCAAAATAATTTTCAACGCGAGCCGGAACAATTCCGGTTTAGTGATTTTCATCTGCGAAAAGCATCTGAAGCGGTTTCGGCAGCTCCGGAACATTTCCGGTTTTCATTCCGGAAAATTCCAGAAAGTTTCCAGAATGATTCTGGCACCCTCCAAGAATTATCAGGCATGTGCCGAAACCAATTTGACTTTATGGTGTACTCCGAAACAACTTTTCGGTTTAGTGATTTTCATCTGTGAAAAGCAACTAAAGCGGTTCCGGCAGTTCGGAACATTTCCGGTTGTTGTCTCTGAAAAATCTCAGAAGTTACCGGAACAATTCTGGTACCTTCCAATAATTTCCAGGCATGTGCCGAAACCAATTTGACTTTATGGAATACCCTGAAACAACTTTTCAGTTTCACCGGAACTATTCCGATATCCTCTCCGGAACGTTTCCGTTTCGTCCGAAACTTTTTCGGTGATTTTCTCTCAGACTCCCCGTCTAGTATTCAGCAGATAGATGACCCTTAAGCGTGTGACCCTATAGGTTCGGTGAAGCATAGACATGACCCGGAACCCCTTCCGATCAATGATCAACATCGGAGCCGTGGACACCCATATTGACCCCTAAACCCACACGAATGAATATTCGAGTGAACCTCCAGTTGCCGTGTGCTATTCCTATTGCTTCGCGATATGTTACAAATACCCGAGGTGAGACATGTAGGCATCCTCGTGGATCAACAACTTGTCCACTATGCCAGTTACCTCGTTACCGGTATTGTTCTCTTTTCTCGTTCCCGTGTTCCGGCATCCCCGTGATCAAATCACAAAGTGTCTGGCCAGACGATGATGGATACCGTAACACCGAGAGGGCCCAGAGATATCTCTCCATCGTCGGAGGAGCAAATCCCAATCTTGGGCTATCAAGTTACTTGACATACTTTTCCATGAACCCGTAAGCCGCCGTAATAGCCACCCATTTATGGATGACGTTTTACAAACCCCAAAGTTCATGAAGCAAGCATGAAGAAACTCGATACTCTCATGGTCTAAGGAATCATGCAAACATTAACCATCTCTATGTTATTAACCATTAACTAATGACGAATGTATCTCATAGCATAACATCAATTTGGGTCGATTCAACACAAGTGTTCTACCAACAATTGTGCCCTCAAAATTGCCGGCATAGTCATGCCCATGATCAGGCAAACAGGATCATCATGCAATACTTGAGCCAGTCATAGAGGCTTGACTAGGAATACTTTTTACCGTTTATTATCCCACACGTGCACATGAGTTTCCCTCCAAGCCTCGTTTTATTTGCAGACTCGAGAATCATTGCAGTTATAGCATGGAACATAAACATAATTATGAACAGGGAGATAATCAATAACATTTATTATTGCCTCTAGGGCATATCTCCTACAGACTCCCACTTGCACTAGAGTCAATAATCTAGTCAATGCTAATGCACTTTACACCTATGGCATATTGGTGTAAAATATGCTTCGCATGTGGTATAGCCTGATGTCCAACGGATCTGACGACTTCAGCTCCGTGTGTAACTTTGCATATCCCCGCGTTTTCACGCTTTCACAAAATTCATATTTTGTGTGGACTTGGCTTTGCATATGTGTGAATCATTGGTCGAAACCTGATTCCTCAGACTGAGCTATGGAGCAACTATCTGCAATAGTGTCCCATAGACCAAAGCCATCTTGGAACCATACTAAGTTCATGAATGAACTATATGATTCAACAACTTCTTTCTCACTTCTTAAGCGTCAACATACTTAGCCTTTGTTATAGAATTCGCCACAGTATCTTGTTTGGAACAATTTCCAACTACCGTGCCACCATATTGTGTATTACACAAAACCCTTAACTTAAATCGAAAATCGCATGGAGCATTGATGAAGACTGTATCGATGTAATTACTTACAACGAGTACTTCATAATCTCCGCTTGCGAGAAAACATGTCATCACTACTACTCTAGTACTCAATGACATCTTTCACTGTTGTCCTATGATCAGTACTTTGATCACTTGGGTATCTATACTCGCAACAACTTTGGAGTATTGGACATATCTGGTTGTTTTTACATACCATGGAATACATTATTAATCCAAACACAAGAGTGTGTGGAATCACCATCATGTATTTTGCTCATCAGTGTTTTGGGACACCGAGTCTTGCAAAAACTCTTTCCATGTGACTTCGGCAAGAATCACTCCTTGACGGTTTTCAATGCTAAAAGGTTTTAGCATCTTGTCAATATGTATTCATAGCTTAGCCCCATTAGGTAAATCTATCTCCATAGATCATCATGCCTAATATTGAGGCTATTTAGCCTAAGCACTTCATCGAAAAACTATTTTCAAATGAAGTCCTAATTCGTGTCAAGAAATTTATTTCCAATTAACAATGTGTCAAGTACACAAGGTTTCTAGAAATATTATTATGCTCCCACTTACTTTCTTGAATCACAAGCATCTTCGATACCCATTTGATGAAGTCAAACCCCTTTGACCATTCCATCAAAAACGAAGATTCCAACTCCACTTTGCTCTCTTCTGTCCATCGCTGGAACTCTGAAGTTTGCATACTTACTAGCATCCTCTGGATCGACAATTACTTTGGACTGTATCACATACAAGTCCTAGGTTTCATATCCATCAGATGGAAATCCTTTTGTCATCCATGTTTCATATCTCATGATTGAAATATGTATTAATTGCTAGTTCAACCCGAACCGACTTCAAGCATTGCTACGGTGAGACAATCTCATCGTAGTCAACTCCTTGAACTTGTTATTGCAACAAGTCGAGCTTCATGGATAAAACATTTTTTTCCGTATCAGTTTTTAGTTCCATAAATATTCGTTAGACTCTAAGTCTTCCGAAAGGTGTATCAAGATTTTAATCTCGAATCACATATATGGAAACTATCTCGGATTGTATTGGCATTTAGCCAATTCCGGAGTCAGGGCCCATCAACGCTTCCTTGTGTATCGTAGGTATACTGTTGTCTAACAACAATATCTCGTTTGCGCACCTGATAGGTTTGCACGAGCTTTGCCTACGTGGTTCAGCTGCAAGTTTGACCGAAGTCCATACATTTTATTGTAGAGACTTCCGTATCAGTCGCAGTAGGAAACTCTGGAATCACTTCCAAGGTTTCTTTCCTTTGATCTGATGACAAAGATACTGGTTATCTCGTCGAGTTGCACTGTCCTCCCACTCACCTTTTGAAAGAACTATTCTCTTTAAAAGCATACCGTTTTGCGGCAAAAACCCTTTGCCTCGGTATAGTGGTGGGGGAATACCCAATGACTTGGGATAACCTTACAAAGTAGCACTTGTCTGATTTGGAATAGGTTTGTAACCTTTTACACAAGCCCCATATTCCAAATGTTAAGAAAAGATATAACATGGTTGGGCGTACCACACCATGGCGTCATTTCAACAGACCTGATGGAGCTCTTTTCAGTGTAAAAGCCGCAGTCTCTAAAGCATCACTTTAAAAGGGATAATGGCAAATTTATTTATGTCATCTTTGATCTTACCATGTCATGAATGGTTCGATTACATCAACACGGACTCTCCACTTGCAGTGGTGCTCCGGGAGGTGCAAGTTATGAAACCCCTTTCACAACTCATCAGACATTCGCTAAACTCGTAACTCAAATATTCCTTTCTGCAATCGAATTGTAGAAACATAATTTTCTTGTTACAACAACTTCTACTTCATTTTTGAAAACCTTATGAATGAATTCAAAAGATCCAGACTTACGTCTCAACAAGTAAATATCCATATATCTACCTGAGTCATTTCTGAAGATAGATAAATCCACTACTTGCAACAACATTTATTGGACTACACACATCATAATGTATGATCACCAATATGTTCTATGCTCGTTCCTTATGGCATGTGAACGGTATTTCAGTCACTTCACCTTTCAGAGGAAAGTTGCAAGTGTCAGATGATTCAAAATCAAATGACTTTAAAATCCATCATAATGGAATTTTCCATGCGGGTTTCTCCAATGTGACCAAATGCAGTGCCACACATATGTGGTATTCTTTTAGTCTTGCGACATTTAGCGTCAGTGTTATGGATGTATTATATTACCATCAATATTCATAACATACATCCCATTCTGGATGGAAGCATGGCCCTTTATGTTATTCATAACACCGAACATCAAAAGTTCTCTTGTGAATAACCTCCTTGCAAGATACCTTATGCAAAGGGCTAGAGTGTATGAAACTCTAAATGAATTATGAAAGTAAATACAGAGGTAATGTATTATTATCAATATTCATAACATACTTCTCATTCATAATGAAAGTATGGCCCCCTTTTGTTATTCATAACTCCGAACATTAAAAGTTCTCTTATGAACAACCTTCTTGCAAGATACTTTATGCAAAGGGCTAGAGTGTGAAACTCTAAAATGAATTATGAAAGTAAATACATAGGGAATACACCGATGGAAGGCATAGTAACATTTACTATGTTCCCTGCGTGTATCTAAATCTCATTCCTGGCTAGTCTTTCAGGCCATAGTAGTTCTTACATCGAGTTGCAACAGAATGCAATCGAGCGGGTATCTTTGTGATTAACTCACAATACCCAAGAATTAGTGATTAACATGTTTAACCATAATTCCCAAGAACTATATCTCTGACCAGCCTTCTATACATCAAAAAACTTGTATGACTTTCATACATGAGCTGGATATTCCAGTCTTCTTTCCTTTTTCCTTTATACTTCTAACAGTTTAACTTCTAGTATTTCTCCTACTCTCAGAAGAAGCATCCAACTTAAGAGTCGCGTTAGCCCCGGACTTCCTAGGCGTGAAAGTTTCACTAAAACCCTTCCGGATACTTCCTTTCTCTTTAAGTTGTTGTTTTATTCACCATCATCATATGACAGGCGTTCTTCTGGATCCCTCTCTTATCAGTCTAATGCATAGTAAACTCCTTTACTAACAGTTTGCAAACAAACATTGCTTTGGATATCTCATATCTTTTAGCCTTTGTCTGTCTCTGAAAATGATTTTCAGATTCCATGAATATCACATAACTATCCAAACTTTCGAAGTTTGGGTCTCATGAAAGCAAACGTATTGCACTTGACTGAAACAGAATTCTAGCTTTTGGATCGAAGGACGAGAGTCACATGATCCATAGCTTTAGCGGGAGAATACCGAAAGTATGCGATAGGACAAAGTCCTTCTCGGCACTATTGAGGACAATCCTCACATTACGTTACCAACCGTAAAGTTTTAACCAGATATTTAACAGCTATTCAATTTTAATAGGGAAGGTGGAAACGCGAGCCATTATTCTACAACTATTATGCAAACCACACTTAGACAGTGTTCAAAATTAATTGCACCGAGAATTAAACAAGTTAATTCAATAGTGCGCTCCCACTCAAATCAATATCTCTCATAATTGATTATGAATGATTCAAGACACGAATTTCAATTCAACGCCATTGATGGTGAGCATCACTGATGACGAGAACTTCAATCGTTAGGCAAACTTGCCAATCACATCTCTATGTGACTCTTGTTCATCTTTCGATGCGTGTGTTCCGAGCTCATGACTTTCATGCCTGAACGTCAAGACAACCAAGAGATCTCGCTGCGAGGTCTTAACTCACCCGCCTCACACATCCCTAATCGTTCGTACCCATGTCAGCATGGCGCACCCTGAAAAGTTAGGTGCCGTGACGGTGCTACACTTGGGAGAACACTAACTACTTGATATTTTTGTGAGAGATCACCCTAATAAAAAGCGACTACCGCGCAATCAAGAAGGGTGCATCATAAGGGATAAACATCTCAGGCAATTCATAATAGCAAGATATGGTATAGCCCTTTCTGACGGAGAAGTCTTTCATTTCTTCGTCTTCGGCATTCGCGTCGGTGTTCACCTTCGCGAAGATTGCCACCACCTAGTCGATGCACCAGATAATATTGCTATCTCTATAGCTAATAAAATAAGTGCATTACATAAGGTTGACACGCAGGTCATTAAAGTGCAATCATATGGCTCCAGCCATCATGCCGAATCATGACACGCAGGTCATGTTAATCAATTTACATCATATAGCCATCTCATACATAATCAAATTATTATGAACACTGCTATACCACATCACATGCATATGCAAACCATCCTGCAAAACCAAGTTAGACGCCTCTAATCGGTTCATGCAAAATTTTATTTTACGTGGCTTCTAAGGTTTCGAAACAAACCGAAGCTACCAACGTCCATCATCAAGCATGATAATCCAAGTCGCTAGATTAACATTGCGGGGTGTATGAAACACGAGATAATAAAATCTCGAGCCCCATACTAAACTTCGTCATACGCGTGACCCCCGTGCAGATCATATCTGCATTGCCCTTTCGTCTGCGAAATTTCATCTTTCTTTTTAACTACGGTGGAATTCAAAGAACTGTTAGCACTTCGTTGATCAATCAGGATCGCGGATTGCCAGAACTTTGAAACTCCACCATACCGTTATCAAGATCAGAAATATGCAAATTCCAGGGAAGCAACAAGAACATCGGGTAACAGATTTCATCTGCTACCCGCACAAATAATTTTCAGCAATAGAACACATCTACTACCTAATTATATTGTGCAACACCCATACATCTCTATGTATTCTAGATCGCAACCTGCATCTACGCATAGCACGGCTCTTGATGCCACTGTAGGGTAACGCAGCAGAAAACAAAAAATTTCCGACCTACGTACCAGCCCAGGATCACTATGGAGACTGCATACAAGGTTTGATCTGTTTCGTTACCGACTCGTAGCGCAGCGGAAGTAGAGTCGACGACGATCGGCGGTGCAGATCCCCGCAGCTAGGATTTACAACCTCCCAACCGCGAGGATGTATACCCTCATCCGCCCCCGGACAGCCCTCCGGGAGGCGGTCGGACAGTCCCTCGGACGGTGTCACGGACAGTCCTTCGGGAGGACCATCGAAACTCGGACGGTCACTCGGACAACCCTTCGAGAGGACCATCGAAACTCGGACAGTCACTCGGACAGCCCTTCGGGAGGCACTCTCAAACTAAGACCGAAACTACGATCTCTCTACAGAGTGGCACACATACGGTGTCATCTATCCGACAGGGCTTCGCCGTCCAGAACTAGTTCCCACCGGAACCCAGACAGCCTTTGGGCTCTACGAAACTATTTCGCTGGGAGGGAGACAGAAGCCAGAAATGTCATGGCATTTGTATGTGAGAAGGAGTGAGTGTGGAGGCAGCCCCTCCACCTCTATTTATAGGAAATCCAAGGGGTAGGGTTTCTTGGCCCCCAAGCCTTCTAGAAACCTTTTTGGGAAAATATCCCAAAAGGTGACTTTTCCATAAATATCCCAAAAAGCACTTTCACTATTCATGACGACATTTTTCAGCGTCTGATCGAACTGAAAATATTCATGTGGGCTTAGAACATTTCCAGTACCCACCAAAATAATTTTCAATGCGAGCCGGAACAATTCCGGTTTAGTGATTTTCATCTGCGAAAAGCATCTGAAGCGGTTTCGGCAGCTCCGGAACATTTCCGGTTTTCATTCCGGAAAATTCCAGAAAGTTTCCAGAATGATTCTGGCACCCTCCAAGAATTATCAGGCATGTGCCGAAACCAATTTGACTTTATGGTGTACTCCGAAACAACTTTTCGGTTTAGTGATTTTCATCTGTGAAAAGCAACTAAAGCGGTTCCGGCAGTCCGGAACATTTCCGGTTTTTGTCTCTGAAAAATCTCAGAAGTTACCAGAACAATTCTGGTACCTTCCAATAATTTCCAGGCATGTGCCGAAACCAATTTGACTTTATGGAATACCCTGAAACAACTTTTCAGTTTCACCGGAACTATTCCGATATCCTCTCCGGAACGTTTCCGTTTCGTCCGAAACTTTTTCGGTGATTTTCTCTCAGACTCCCCGTCTAGTATTCAGCAGATAGATGACCCTTAAGTGTGTGACCCTATAGGTTCGGTGAAGCATAGACATGACCCGGAACCCCTTCCGATCAATGATCAACATCGGAGCCGTGGACACCCATATTGACCCCTAAACCCACACGAATGAATATTCGAGTGAACCTCCAGTTGCCGTGTGCTATTCCTATTGCTTCGCGATATGTTACAAATACCCGAGGTGAGACATGTAGGCATCCCCGTGGATCAACAACTTGTCCACTATGCCAGTTACCTCGTTACCGGTATTGTTCTCTTTTCTCGTTCCCGTGTTCCGGCATCCCCGTGATCAAATCACAAAGTGTCTGGCCAGACGATGATGGATACCGTAACACCGAGAGGGCCCAGAGATATCTCTCCATCGTCGGAGGAGCAAATCCCAATCTTGAGCTATCAAGTTACTTGACATACTTTTCCATGAACCCGTAAGCCGCCGTAATAGCCACCCATTTACGGATGACGTTTAACAAACCCCAAAGTTCATGAAGCAAGCATGAAGAAACTCGATACTCTCATGGTCTAAGGAATCATGCAAACATTAACCATCTCTGTGTTATTAACCATTAACTAATGACGAATGTATCTCATAGCATAACATCAATTCGGATCGATTCAACACAAGTGTTCTACCAACAATTGTGCCCTCAAAATTGTCGGCATAGTCATGCCCATGATCAGGAAAACAGGATCATCATGCAATACTTGAGCCAGTCATAGAGGCTTGACTAGGAATACTTTTTACCGTTTATTATCCCACACGTGCACATGAGTTTCCCTCCAAGCCTCGTTTTATTTGCAGACTCGAGAATCATTGCAGTTATAGCATGGAACATAAACATAATTATGAACAGGGAGATAATCAATAACATTTATTATTGCCTCTAGGGCATATCTCCTACAGCAAGGATTTGTTATTTTGTGTGCAGGTACTGTTAACGAGGTGTTGCGTGATTCTACTACTGGATTGATAACCTTGGTTTCATAACTGAGGGAAATACTTATCTCTACTGTACTGCATCATCCCTTCATCTTCGGGGAAAAACCAACGCACATCACAAGTAGCAAGAAGAATTTCATCTACATCTATCAAGTACCTACGCATGAAACTTTCATCTTCTTGCATTTACTTTATTTGCCTTTGCCTCTCGTTTTCGTCTCCCCCACTTATAAAAAGTTTTTACCAAAATACAAAAATATTTTTATTAGCTTGTTTGCTAGTTTGCTTGCTTTTATTACCTTCATGTCAAACACACAAGAACAGAAAATAAAACAAAAATTTAAGATACTATGGATCCACTTAAAGTTTTCTACTTGGATCATCTTTGATCCATTTGTGCTCGTTCTGAAACCCCAACTAGTTTAGTTGAGGGAAAATCATTAGATGAGCATGCTCATTTTGTGCGTCACCGTTTGTCTGAAAAAGGGAGACTCTTATGGCGTCAAATAAATTGTTTGCTATGTTATGCCTGGAATCTATGTGAAATTTATGATTTTACTTGTTGCTCTGAGAACCCTAAAAAACACCTTCCCTACCTATGTGAGTTTAATGATAATGAAATCTTATCTTCTTATGCCAAGGGTGTTTATAGTTACTATGATATCGAACAAATTGAGGAATTTGTTGCTTTTAAGGGTGCTTATGAAGTTGCTTCTTTGATTGAAAAGTATGATATTACTCTCTACAAATCTAAAAAATTTGACATACTTAAATATTGCTATGAAAACTATGCTCCTAATGCCTATGTTAATGAATTTATTGAGAGAATGTCTGCTACTTTGGAAGAAAATAATGATTTGCACGAATCCATAGATAATTATGATTCCGTTGATTCGATTAAAATATCCCCTATTGATGAATGTGATGCTTGCTATTCTTATGGCCATGATGCCAATATTAATGATGCTTATAGAGATGAATTTGCTATAGTTCCTTATATTAAAAATGAAATTATTGCTATAGCACCCATACTTGATAGCTCCTTGAATGAAAAGCATGATTGCAATGATGTTATTATAAATTCTATTAGTGTCAATTGTGCTAATGATATGCAAAGCTACAAGCTTGGGGATGAAAATTTTGTTATGTCCAGTACTTATTGCAATGATCATGATTGGGGTGATAATGTTTCTTATGATCTTGAAAATTTATTTAAGCCTCATGATGAATATGTTATTGATAATAATGTTTGCAATACTATTAAAAGTGGGTTTGGAAGAGCGTCAACTTTAGGTAATAATGATCCCACTACTTTGGAGAATTATCAATCTTATGAAATTTTTGATAAAAGTGGGTTTGGAGAGGTCATGACTTTAGTTGATGTTAATCCCACTATCTTGGAAGATTATAAAACTCTTATGCATGTGGATCGTGAAGAGAATATTTTATATGATAGCTATATTGTTGAATTTGACTATGATCCTACATGTAATTATTATGAGAGAGGAAAATTGGTTGTAGAAATTTTCATGTTACTAAATTACCTCTCTTGCTGCTAAAATTATTAATGCTCCATTCTTCCTACTTACATATGCTAGATATTGCTTGTCTTCATAATTTGTTTTCCTATAAAATGCCTATGCATAGGAAGTATGTTAGAATTAAATGTGTTTTTCACATGTTACATGATGCTCTCTTTGTGTTTCAACTATTATCTTTCATGACAGCATCATTGAAATCTCAAGCCTATCTTAATGGCTATAAAGAAAGAGCTTGTTGGGAGACAACCCAATGGATAAAATAAGTTCTTGTGTGTTTACACAATTATGTTACTGTTATGATTGTGTTTTTATGTTTTAATTAGTGTTTGTGCCAAGTAATGCCTTTGGGATGATTTGGAAGATAGTATAATTGATGCTGTTTGGAAAACAGAAAGTTTTGCGTCCAGTGCTGGAATTTTCATTCTGTACTGGAGCGTCAGAAAAATCTTAAATTTTTACACAGTATTGGAATATGAATTTCCCACGTTTTCCTTATTTTTCAGAATTTTTGGAGTTACAGAAGTATGGCTTTTAAATAGACCTATGCAGACTGTTCTGTTTTTGACAGATTCTGTTTTTGATGCACTGCTTGCTTGTTTTGATGAAACTATTGATTGTATCGGGGGGTACAAGCCATGGAGAAGTTAGAATACAGTAGGTATAATGCAAAAATAAAATATGAATGGGTTTGCAACAGTACTTAAAGTAGTGATTTATTTTGTTATACTAACGGATCTCACGAAGGTTTTGTTGAGTTTTGTGTGATTGAAGTTTTCAAGTTTTGGGTGAGATCACGATGGATGAAGGAATAAGGAGTGGCAAGAGCCTAAGCTTGGGGATTCCCGAGCCACCCCAAGGTAATATTCAAGGAAGACTCAAGCGTCTAAGCTTGGGGATGCCCCGGAAGGCATCCCCTCTTTCTTCTACCAACCATCAGTAATTTTACTTGGAGCTATATTTTTATTCGTCACATGATATGTGTTTTGCTTGGACCGTCATGTGTTATATGAGTCTTTGCTTTGTTTACTTTTTAGTTTGTCACAATCATCTTTGCTAGACACACCTATTTGAGAGAGCCACACGTTTATCATGATTTGTTAGAATGCTCTATGTGCTTCACTTAATTTTTTTGAGCTAGGCAGTTGCTTTAGTGCTTCACTTAAATCTTTTTTAGCACGGCGATGGCTAAATTTTGAAGAAATATTTGAACTCTCATGCTTCACTTATATTATTTTGAGAGTTGATAGGATAAAATTTTGAAGAAATATTTGCACTCTCATGCTTCACTTATATTATTTTGAGAGTTGATAAATTTTGAAGAAATATGTGCACTCTCATGCTTCACTTATATCTTTTTGAGAGTTGACAATAGTAATGGTAATTTGCACAAGATATGAATTTGGTCCCAAAGTGATGAATATTCAAGAGGGATATAATAAAAACTTTCATATAGATCATTGGATATGATGTGTGATTCCTTGCAATAGTTTTGCGATATGGAGATGATAATATGTGAGTCATGTTAGTGAGTAATTGTGATTTAATAAGAATATTAGTGTTAAGGTTTGTGATTCCCTATGCATTCACATTAAGTCAATAGTTATGCAACGAAATTATATCCTACTTATGGTGCATTATTCGGTGTTAGTTATGTTCAATGCATGTTTATGACCGTTTTCGCTTTTTGGTTGGTTGCTTCTCAATCTATTTGCTAGACTTCATTTGTACTAAGCGGGAATACTGCTTGTGCATCCAAACTCCTTAAACCCAAGTTGTGCCAAATGAGTCCACCATATCTACCTATATGCGGTATTTCAATGCCGTTCCAAGTAAATTTGCATGTGCCAACTCTAATTTTTCAAAATAATTTTCCGTTTTGTGTGCCCGTACCGCTCATGAAGCGGCAGGGGGTGGCCAACATTTTCCATGCTAGGCGTGTTATTCTCACGATGAGTGTTTATTCACTTGTCATTGCACGAGAGAGTGGTCGGTAATAGGGATGCCCAGTCCCACAATGAATCAAAAATTAATAACAACAAAATTCCTTGGAAAGTGTTGGTATGGAGGGCATCCGTGGATACGGCTAGCCATGGATTGTGAAAGAATGGTGGAAAGGAAATAAACTTTACTTTCTGTTTGGGAACCGCCTATGATGTGTTTAGCATGGAAAATATTGGGAATTCTCGGTCGTTTTGGTTGACGGGAAAAGCATGCCTCTCAAAATAATTTTATCTCTCTAATTCAAGCTTTGAGCTCTGGCACATTTGCAAATCTCTGCTTCCCTCTACAAAGGGCCTATCTATTTACTTTTATGCAATTTTTATTTTTATTTTGAGTCTCCATCTTCTCTTACAAAGCACCAACTAGAGAGCACTATTGTCATACTTGTGCATTGTGTGTAGCTAATATTGAGTGTGTTTCATGAATGGATCAATGATTGAGCACAATGGGCTAGGGATAACTTTTTTTAGCATTGATATTTTGAAAGACATGGTTGCTTGCTAGTATGCTTGAGTATTTATATCTTCATGTCAAACTATAGACTATTGCTTTGAATCATTCAAGTCCAAATGTCCATGCTATAAAGAAAAGAATATATGATGAATATGATAGGTAGCATTCCACATCAAAAATTCTGTTTTTATCATTTACCTACTCGAGGACGAGCAGGAATTAAGCTTGGGGATGCTGATACGTCTCCAACGTATCTATAATTTTTGATTGTTCCATGCTATTATAATATCAATCTTGGATGTTTTTATATACATTTACAACAATTATATATCATTTTTTGGGACTAACCTATTAACTTAGTGCCCAGTGCCAGTTGCTATTTTTTTGCCGGTTTTTGGTTTTCCAGAATATCAATACCAAACGAAGTCCAAATGCCATGAAACTTTTTAGAGATTTTTTTCTGGACATAACAAACACTAGAAGCTTCAGGAGGAGACGAGAAGATGAAGCAGTGGCCGACGAGGCACCACGGCGAGCCCCAGGGGGGCGCCCTGGTGGCTCGTGGGGCCCACACAACTCTGTTTGACCTAATTCCACCACTATAAATTCTCTAAAATCGGGAAACCAACAGAGGACTCCACGAAATACTTTTTCCGCCGCCGCAAGTTTCTGTTCTCGAGGGATCCCATCTGGAGGCCTTTTCCGGTACTCCGCCGGAGGGGGATTCGATCACGGAGGGGCTCTACATCAACCTTGCTACCCTTCCGATGATGCGTGAGTAGTTTACCACAGACCTTCGGGTCCATAGTTAGTAGCTAGATGGCTTCTTCTCTCTTTTTGATCTTCAATACAATGTTCTCCTTGATGTTCTTGGAGTTCTATCCGATGTAATCACTTTTTGCGGTGTGTTTGTTGGGATCCGATGAGTTGTGAGTTTATGACCAAATTATCCATGAATATTATTTGAGTTTTCTCTGAACTCTTTTATGCATGATTATTATAGCTTCGTATTTCTCTTTGATCTATTGATTTGGTTTGGCCAACTAGATTGATTTATCTTGCAATGGGAGAGGTGCTTTGTAATGGGTTCGATCTTGCGGTGCTCAATCCCAGTGACAGAAAGGGACATGACACGTATGTATCGTTGCTATTAAGGGTAAAAAGATGGGGTTTATTCATGCGTGAGTTTACTTTGTCTACATCATGTCATCTTGCTTAAGGCGTTACTCCGTTCTTTATGGACTTAATACACTAGATGCATGCTGGATAGCAGTCGATGTGTGGAGTAATAGTAGTTGATGCAGGCAGGAGTCGGTCTACTTGTCTCGGACGTGATGCCTATATACATGATCATTGCCTTGGATATCGTCATGATTATTTGCTTTTCTAGCAATTGCCCAACAGTAATTTGTTCACCCACCGTATGCTATTTTCATGAGAGAAGCCTCTAGTGAAAACTATGGCCCCCGAGTCTACTTCTATCATATATTAAAAATCCTAAAAATATATTTCTGCACTTTTACTTTATTTATTTTATTTTGTATTTTTGTTTGGTCTATTTATCTATCACCATACAATTTAATCTTGCAATTAACCACCAAGGGATTGACAACCCTTGTTTGCGTTGTGTGCAAGGATTTGTTATTTTGTGTGCAGGTACTGTTAATGAGGTGTTGCGTGATTCTCCTACTGGATTGATAACCTTGGTTTCATAACTGAGGGAAATACTTATCTCTACTGTACTGCATCATCCCTTCCTCTTCAGGGAAAAACCAACGCAGATCACAAGTAGCAATAGGCCCTTCGCAGAGGGAAGAAGAGATTTGCAGAGGTGCCAAAGCTAGCTCGAAGCTTAAATCAGAGATGAAAACAATTTTGATACGTGTGCTTTTCCTGTCAACGTCATGACCGAGGATTTTCAATATCTTCCATGATAAACACATTATCGGTGGTTCCCAAGCGAAAAGGTAAAGTTTACTCCCCCTCCACCATACCAACACAAGCCATGGCTAGCCGAATTCACGGGTGCCCTCCAAACAGTCAAATTTCTGGGGGATTTTGTTTTATTATATTTTTCTTTATTTTGATTATAGGACTGGGCATCCAAATTACCAGCCTCTCTCGTGCAATGACAAGTGAATAAACACTCATCGTGAGAATAACCTGCTTAGCATGGAAGACACTGACCTCCCCCTGTCGCTCCGTGAGCGGTACGAGCACACAAAACAGATGTTTATTTGAATGATTAGAGGTGGCACATGCAAATTTACTTGGAACGGCAGAGTAATACCGAATATAGGTAGATATAGTGGACTCATCTGGAACAACTTTGGTTTAAGGATTTTGGATGCACAAGAAGTATTCCCGCTTAGTACAGGCGAAGGCTAGCAAATAGATTGAGAAGCGACCAACTAGAGAGCGACAACGGTCATAATCATGCATTACAGATAATTAACATTGAATACTAGCATGAGTAGGATATAAACACCCTGAACATAAATATCGTGAAGGCCGCATTGGTTTTGAATCAACTACATGTGTGAACATGTGCCAAGTCAAGCCACTTGAAACATTCAGAGAAGGATACCATGCTAACATACTACATCATAACTATTTTAATGCATGTTGACATCCAACATAAATCATTATCCACTCCTAGATACATGATAACCCACAAGTATAGGGGGTCACAACAGTTTTCGAGGGTAGAGTATTCAACCCAAATTTATTGATTCGACACAAGGGGAGCCAAAGAATATTTGCAAGTATTAGCAGTTGAGTTGTCAATTCAACCACACCTGGAGACTAAATATCTGCAACAGAGTGATCAGTAGCACAGTAATATGAAAGTTTGATAGCAGTAGCAATAAGAGTAACGGTAACAGTAACAGTAACGATAGCAGCAATAGTAGTAGCAATTGTGACAACAGTAGCAATAGTAGTAACTTAGCAAGAACAATATGCGAAAAACTCGTAGCCATTGGATTGGTGATTATGTTGGATAACATTCATCATGTAACAGTCATAACCTAGGGCGACATAGAAGTAGCTCCAATTCATCAATGTAATGTAGACATGTATTCCGTATATAGTCATACGTGCTTGCGATAAGAACTTGCATGACATCTTTTGTCCTACCCTCCCGTGGCAGCGAGGTCCATAAGGAAACTAAGGGATATTAAGGCCACCTTTTAATAGAGAACCGGAACAAAGCATTAGCACTTAGTGAATACATGAACTCCTCAAACTATGGCAATCACCGGAAAGAATCCCAATTATTGTCACCTTGGGGTATGCGGATCATAACACATAGCAGGTGCGTATAACTTGCAAGATCGGATCAAGAACACAAATATATTCATGAAAACATAAAGGGTTCAGATCTGAAATCATGGCACTCGGGCCCTAGTGACAAGCATTAAGCATAGCAAAGTCATAGCAACATCAATCTCAGAACATAGTGGATACTAGGGATCAAGCCCTAACAAAACTAACTCGATTACATGATAAATCTCATCCAACTCATCACCGTCTAGCAAGCCTACGAAGGAATTACTCACTCCCAGCGGTGAGCATCATGAAATTGGTGATGAAGGATGGTTGATGATTACGATGCCGGAAGATCCCCCTCTCTGGAGCCCCAAACGGACTCCAGATCTGGCCTCCCGAGGAAGAACAGGAGGTGGCGGCGGCTCCGTATCGTGAAACGCAATAAAACTTCCTCTCTTATTTTTTTTCTCTGGAATTGTGAATTTATAGGCCTGAGATTAGGGCCAGCGGAGCCATGTGGGCCCCACAAGCCACCAGGGCGTGCCAGGGGGGTGGCGCGCCCTGGTGCCTCGTGGGCAGTAGGTGCCCCCCTCCAGTAGGTCTTGGCTCCAGTATTTTTTATTTATTCCATAGAAAATCTCCAAAAAGTTTCATCCAATTCCAAGAACTTTTATTTTTGCACAAAAACAACACCATGGTAGTTCTGCTGAAAACAGCGTCAGTCCGGGTTAGTTTCATTCAAATCATGCAAATTAGAGTCCAAAACAAGAGCAAAAGTGTTTGGAAAAGTAGATACGACGGAGACGTATCAACTCCCCCAAGCTTAACTCATTGCTTGTCCTCAGGCAATTCAGTTGACAAACTGAAAGTGATAAAGAAAAACTTTTACAAACTCTTTTATTCTTGTATCTATATATATGCTTAAATAGTACCCAAGTTTTCAGCAAAGATCATGAACTAACCATGCAAATGATAACTCTTAGAAATTATATTCACTCATATCAATGGCATAATCAACTAGCGATCAATAATAAGATATCTCAAATGCCAACACTTTGTCAAAACAATCATGATATAATATGACAACATGGTATCTCGCTAGCCCTTTCTGAGACCGCAAAACATAAATGCAGAGCACCTCCAAAGTTCAAGCAGCGACTAAACTTTGTAATTCATGGTAGAAGAGATCCAGTCATGATGCACACAGCATTAACTATACACAATGCATGAGAATGACAATAGTGCTCTCAGGTCTGGTGCTTGTTTGAGAAGGTGGTGGCTCAACAATAAAAGTAAAATAACATAAAAGTAAAATAACATAAAAGTAAATAGATAGGCCCTTCGCAAAGGGAAGCATGGATTTGCAGAGGTGCCAGAGCTTGAAGCTTAAATCAGAGATAAATATAATTTTTGGGAGGTATGCCTTTCCTGTCAACGTCACGACTGAGAGTTTTCAATATCTTCCATGCTAAACACATTAGTGGCGGTTCCCAAGCAATAAAGTAAAGTTTACTCCCCCTCCACCAACAAACACAAGCCATGGCTAGACGAATCCTCGGGTGCCCTCCATACCAACAACTTTCCGGGGGAGTTTGTTTTATTATTTTGCAATTTTAATAATGGGACTGGGCATCCCGATTACCAGCCCCTCTCGTGTAAGGACGAGTGAATAAACACTCATCATGAGAATAACCCGCTTAGCATGGAAGATACCGACTGCCCCCTGTCGCTCCATGAGCGGTACGGGCACACAAAACAGATGTTCATTTGAATATTTAGAAGTGGCACATGCAAATTTACTTAGAACGACAGAGTAATACCGCATATAGGTAGATATAGTGGACTCATCTGGAATAACTTTGGTTTAGGGGTTTTGATGCACAAGCAGTATTGCCGCTTAGTACAGGCGAAGGCTAGCAAATAGGTTGAGAAGCGACCAGCTAGAGAGCGAAAATGGTCATAACCATGCATTACGAATAATCAACATTGAATACTAGCATGAGTAGGATATAAGCACCATAAACATAAATATCGTTGAGGCTATGTTGGTTTTGAATCAACTACATGCGTGAACATGTGCCAAGTCAAGCCACTCAAAACATTCAGAGGAGGATACCATATCATCATACTACATCATGAACATTTTAATGCATGTTGACACCCAAGATAAATCATTATCCACTCCTAGCTACTTAAGCATGGCATGAGCAACTATAATCTCTAATTGTCATCATAAACATGTTTAATCATAATATGCTGAATCATGGATGCTGAGTTGAACATATTTACAAAAACAAAGAACAGGTTGAGTTCATACACGCTTTTCCTTGCCAAAGTCACTTCATCAAATCATAGTCAATATTGCCTTTCACTTGCATGACCGAATGATATGAAAATAAAAATAGTGCAAGTGTGCCGTGGACTAAGCTGGAATCTGCAAGCATTTTATTCAAAGGAGAAGACTAGGTAATATGGGCTCTTTGTCAGATCAACAATAATGCATATGAGAGCCACTCAACATTTTCATCGTGGTCTTCTCCTTACAATGACTCAACAAAAGAAAAGAATTTCAGAGAAACACACTGAAATATTTTTGGAGTTTTTAGTTTTTCTGAAGAAAACAAATAAAGAAGAAAAATGAAAAACGAGAAAAACTATTTACACGAGAAAGCTCCCAACAAGTAAAAGAAGAAACGGGAAATCTTTTTAGGTTTTCTTTTAATACTACTACTAATTAAGCTAGAAAGAAAAACCGACAAGAAACGAGAAATGTTTTTGGATTTTCTCAAAGGTTTTCAAACACACAAGAAGAAAGCGAGAAAATAAAACTAACATGGATAATACAATGAAAAAGTATGAACACCGACAACTGGAATGAATGTGTGGGCATGAATGTAATGTCGGTGAGAGATACGTACTCCCCCAAGCTTAGGCTTTTGCCTAGCTTGGTCATCGCCATCCCTGGTCTGGGTAATAATCAAAGTCGTAGCTCGTAGAGGCGTTCTGAGCCGCCTCCTCAGCCAGACGGGCAGCCTCGACCGCCACCTTGTACTCGTGCACCTCGCTCTCCAATAGATAATATCTCTGTTTGTTCTGAAAAGCAAAGAGGGCAGGAGCAGGCAAAGCAACATACACAGATCGATATTTATTAAAAACTAAGTTATATTCATATCCGTGTGTGTCGCATTTTAAAAACTTATGTTCTCGCATTGTTTCAAAATTCAGATATTTATCAGGTAAGAGGGGATCATTGAAATTGGGCGAGACCCCTAACTTTGCAGCTACGCGGGAGGCATAAATTCCTCCATACAAATCACCATTACCCGCGTTACGCTGCAGTCTACGTGCAACAATAGCCCCAAGTTTATAATACTTGCTGCCAGTCAAAGCTGTATGAATAAGACTTAGATCAGGGGCACAAAGCGCACTGCAGTCTTGCTTACCAACAATGCATTTACCATTAAAAAGTGCAAAATACCGAATAGCAGGAAAGTGAATGCTAATTATTCTGGCCTGCGTAACTCCCCTATCCTCACCATTGCAAAGGCTATTAAGAAAAGGCTCATAATCAGATTTTGGTGGTTCATCTAAAGAACCCCAATAAGGAATTTTGCATGCATCACAAAACTCTTCTAGAGACATAGCATAAGATCTGTGATAGAGGTGAAATAAAACTCTAGAAGTGTGCGGATGATATTCAAAGTTCTGAGTGAATGAATGAGTGAGGTAGTAATGCTGTGGTGGCTTACCTACGACGAAGGCGGAGAGCTCGGTGTTGTGAATATATTGGTCAAATTCTTCCCTGATGCCTGCACCCAACATGAACTCGTTGCACGGCCATCTACATGATATTGCTTCGGCACCTCGCACCGAGCTTGCCCTTGGTTCAACGTATGATTGGCGTCCGGGGCTTTCGCTAGATGATGCCTCGGCGGACCTCCTCCTCGAAGAACTTCTCCGGAAGATATTCATTTTCCTAAGAAAAAATTTCTGAAAATTTTTGGGCCACAAAATGATATCAATAAAACTTCACAAAATTGATAGCAACTACTCATATGGATGTCTAGAGGCTATATCAAGCATTCAAACTACTTGGAACTCAAAGAATTCAACATGCAAGCTCATTTCAGTAGCACCAAGAGCAAATAATTATGCAAAATATAATCCACTAGAGCAAAAACTAATTGGAGCAATGGAGGAGTCACATACCAAGGAGCAATCTCCCAAAACAGTTTCAGAAACGGAGTTCCGAGCAAAGAGATCGAAAATCTCAGGTTTGGGAGCAAGAACACGAGAGAGAGAGAGCTACCAGGAATTTTTGCTAGAGGTAAGAGACGAAGTGGGCTGAAGGGATAAGTGACGGGGTCCCCGTGGGGCCCACAAGCCACCAGGGCGCGCCAGGGGGGGTGGCGCGCCCTGGTACCTCGTGGGCACCTGGGGCACCCCCCCTGGTATATTTTTAGTGCCAAAAATTCTTAAATATTCTATAAAAATTCATATCAAAATTTTATTGCATTATGAGCACTTTCATTTTTGGGCATTTTTTATTGCACGGATAATTCAGAAAACAGGGTAATCATGGCATTTTATTACATTCAACTAAAAGTAATAGAAAACAAAAGGTGAGTACAGAAGGTTGCGCTTACTAAATTCATAGACCACATGCCTCTCAAAAAGAATCCATTAATAAGGTTGATCAAGTCTTATTAACAAACCATTTCCGAGTAACATGAAACCAAAGAATTTTCGTATAACACTAAGTTACCTCAACGGGGATATGCATCTCCCCAATAATAAGAGTTTCATATTTCTTTTTAACATTAGGAAGAGGAAGTTGAAAACTTCCAATAGTAATTGTCGGAGTCTTTTCAAGAACACGAATACCATTCACTTGGAATTGCTTCTTCGGAAAGTGCACCGTATGTTCATTACCATTGATATGAAAAGTGACCTTGCTTTTGTTGCAATCAATAACATCCCCTGCAGTATTCAAAAAGGGTCTACCAAGGATAATCGACATGTTGTCATCCTCGGGCATATCAAGTATAACAAAGTCTGTTAGAATAGTAACATTTGCAACTACAATAGGCACATCCTCACAAACACCGATAGGTATGGCAGTTGATTTGTCAGCCATTTGCAATGATATTTTAGTGGGAGTGAGTTTATTCAAATCAAGTCTTTTATATAAAGAGAAAGGCATAACACTAACACCGGCTCCTAAATCACACAAAGCAGTTTTGGCATAGTTTCTTTTAATGGAGCATGGTATAGTTGGTATTCCTGGATCTCCTAGTTTCTTAGGTACTCCATCCTTAAAAGAATAATTTGCAAGCATGGTGGAAATTTCAGCTTCAGGTATCCTCCTTTTATTTGTGACAATGTCTTTCATATATTTAGCATAAGGGGGCATCTTTAAAATATCGGTCAAACGAGTACGCAAAAAGACTGGCCTAAGCATTTCAGCAAAGCGTTCAAATTCTTCCTCGTCCTTTTTCTTAGATGGTTTAGGAGGAAAGGGCATGGGGTTTTGAACCCATGGTTCTCTTTCTTTACCATGTTTTCTAGCAACAAAGTCTCTTTTATCATAACGTTTGTTTTTAGGAGGTGGGTTATCAAGATCAACAGCAGGTTCTATTTCAACATCATTATCAAGTTATTTATCATTATCTGGTTGGGTATCCACATGAGCATCATCATTATTATCATCATCAGGTGAATGTTCATTACCGGATTGTGTTTCAGCATCGGAAATAGAAACATCATTACTATCCTCCAAGGGTTTTTCTACCTCGGGTTCACTAGAAGTATGCAAAGTCCTATCATTTTTCTTTTTCTTTTTATTTTTAGATGGACTAGGTGCATCTACATTAATTCTTTGAGAGTCTTGTTCAATTCTTTTAGGGTGACCTTCAGGATAAAGTGGCTCCTGAGTCATTCTACCTCCTCTAGTCATTACTCTAACAGCATGATCATTCATATTGTTATTCATTTCATTGAGTAATTCACTCTGAGATTTAACAACTTGTTCTAATTGGGTTTGAACCATATATGCATGTTTACTTACACCTTTAACATCATTAGCAATTCTAAATAACAAGTCACTCAAGCAATCAATCATGTAAGCATTTCGTTTCAATTGTTTCATAATATTTGCATTGAAGTGATCTTGCTTAATAATATAATTGTCAAATTCATACAAGCATTGACTAGGAGGTTTGTTATAAGGAATATCACTTTCATCAAACTTTATAAGAGAATTTACCTCTACTACCTGTGGCGGTGTGTCAAGACCATGTATTTCTTCAATAGGTGGCAAATTCTTAACATCTTCAGCTTTAATACCTTTTTCCTTCATACATTTCTTTGCTTCTTGCATATCTTCAGGACTGAGAAATAAAATACCCCTCTTCTTCGGAGTGGGTTTAGGCGGTGGTTCAGGAAGTGTCCAATCATTATCATTCTTCAATATATTATTCAATAATTCCTCAGCTTGTTCAATAGTCCATTCCCTGAAAACACAACTCGCATAACTATCTAGGTAGTCCCTAGAAGCATCGGTTAGTCCATTATAAAAGATATCAAGTATTTCATTTTTCTTAAGAGGATGATCAGGAAAGCATTAAGTAATTGGAGAAGCCTCCCCCAAGCTTGAGGGAGATTCTCTTCATTAATTTGCACAAAGTTAAATATTTCCTGTAAAGCAGCTTGTTTCTTATGAGCAGGAAAATATTTTTCAGAGAAGTGATAAATCATATCCTGGGGACTATTCACACAACCAGGAGCAACAGTATTATACCATTCCTTAGCATCACCCTTTAATGAGAAAGGAAATAGCTTAAGAATATAGTAATAGCGATTTTTTCCTCATGAGCAAATAGGGTGGCTATATCATTTAATTTAGTAAGATGTGCCACAATGGTTTCAGTTTCATAGCCATGGAAAGGATCAGATTCTACCAAAGTAATTAACTCAGGATCGACAGAGAATTCATAATCCTTATCAGTGACAAATATGGGAGAGGTAGCAAACTTAGGATCACATTTCATTCTCTCCCTCATAGATTTTTCTTTCATTTCAGCAAGCAATTTTATAACTTCGTTCCTATCATTACAAGTAAGGATGGCTCTAGCCGTCTCCCTATCAAAGCAATGTTCGTCAGGTGTCTCAACTCTAGTAGTAGAGCTAGGCATAATAGGTGAATCATAATTCTCAAGAGTTTCAACATTTTCAATTTCTTTAGCTTTAGCTTGTTATTCACTAAGAAATTCACCAAGTGGCACAGCATTATCAAGCATAGTACTAGCATCATCATAAGTATCATTCATAGCAGAAGTGGTATCATCAATAACTTGCGACATATCAGAATTAATAGTAGGTGGTGGTGTTGCAAGTTTACTCAAAATAGAAGGTGAATCAAGTGCAGAGCTAGATGGCAGTTCCTTACCTCCCCTCATCTTAGAGGGAACGATCTTGGTCTTAGCGTCTTTCAGATTCTTCATAGTGATCAACAGATATAAATGTAACACCCCATGTAATTAAGCTACAGTGATCACATTTTGATAATGCCAAGTCACCATGCTTAATAGTACTAGATCATCATTTGCATCATATCTCATTTCAAATTCCAAATCAAATTGAAATTCAAATTTAAAGTGAAAATAAAAGTTGTTCCAAATTGGAAACTAAAATGTTTAAATACCTTAATTTTTTCAATGATTATATCTTGGACCTGATACGAACTATAAGGAATAAATTTAATTTTTAAAATAATATACTTATTAAAACAATATTTGCGGTCTTATTTCAGTGTATGCAGATATATCGCGTACAATGTCAGTGTACGCGGATATGGTAAGCTTAATATTCAGCTTACTATTTGCTTTACTATTCAGTACTATTCAAATAATTGGTGAATATACTATTCTTTACTATTTGGAATAGTGTTTCGCTATTCACAGTAATATTCAATTATTTGCTAATATTTCAATAATATGCGCGTGTCTGGTTATTAACACAGCTAATATTTGCTTATCTTAAACCAATATGCAGGATCTATTAAGGGCTGGCGAGGCCTGTTTGTGCTGCGGTTTGTGAAATTCCTACTCGGTACTCACCATATTTGTCATTATGTTATATCAGATGTATCTAGTTACGTTCACTTGATGGTTTTAATTGCAAATTTATAGGTTAAATTCTAATCGTCTTCCCAGGCAGTTCCACCCGAAGGGAACACTTCTCTACGGACACAAGGTTCTCATTCAAACGCCACTCTGGGCTACACAGAGAACTACACAGGCCGAGGTTTATCCTATAGGATCCCTAGCATAAGAACTCTTCCCATAAATTCAGAAATAAAAATATCAAGTGAAACCAAGAAACTACATCATTTCAACAACATAATTTACATACGGTTTTCCCTTTCGGGAAAACCCCGAAGGGATTACACACAAACTAGGAAATTAACTTAATATTTTTGGCGATCACAGCGCCTTCTTGGCTATTCTACTAAGTGGTGGTGGTGGCTAAACTACTATGGGAGAAGGGAGCTGGCTCTTGCTTGCTTCGCTCGAGTGCTTCCTGTCTGAAGTGCTCGCTGTCTGTGTCTCTGGTTGTTCTCTCTTTGTCTCCTTTTATAGCCGAGAGACGGCTGCGAGGGAGCCTTCTGGAGCCTGCCTACACTTATTTATTTTACATACGGTAGCATGCACGCGTGTCCTACTAGGGTACATGCGTGTCCTTCTAGGGTAAGGATAAGTGCGAGAGAGAGTGCCCGACAATCTTCAATCTTCAGGAATCTTCTCTTTTTTCACATGGGCATTGTCTCTCGGTCGATAATTGGCTTGCCTCCAGTGTCTTCTAACATATGAGCAATATGCACAGATTGCTCACACCGTTGGCTTGATCTTGAACTCCGCCTTCTTCTTCGATGCAATATTCTGGCATCTGATGCATGACAAACTCTTTTGTTTTGTTTTGTCTTTTTTTAATATGGGGGGTCTTCCCCGCCAATATAATTGATATACCTTATCAATATTCGGGCTGCATCAATATTCATATTCGCGTATCAATATTCGGGGAGGTCCTCCGCGCCCGAACTCTGCCTTCTTCTTCGATGCAATATTCTGGCATGACAAACTCTTTTTTTATATATGGGGGGTCTTCCCCGCCAATATAATTGATAACACCTTATCAATATTCGGGTTGCATCAATATTCATATTCGCTTATCAATATTCGGGGAGGTCCTCCGCGCCCGAAAAATTGATAGCAATATCAATTCAAGTATATGGCCTATTAATCAATAGGCTGTCCATGCCCAGCGATGTCCATATGTTCATCGTCAGACACATGAGAATCATATTTTTGATCACATTCTTTCTTTATTTCTTCATATTTCTCATCCATTTCTTCTCTTAATTCTTTTAATATTTCTTCTTTCAACTCTTTCTTTATTATTTTTGACCATTCTTCAAATCTTTTATTCATTTCTTGATCTATGTATTCACTATCTAAAGGGTCAAGTCCCTTTAGAAGGCATTCTTGATATGTATGATATTTTAGAGATCCTTTCTCTTTCATATTCTTCACATCATTTCTCAATACTTGAAATAACAACTATTCATTATCTTTGCCCAATTCATGGCATAATTGATTTTATCATATCTTATTTCTTCCCATGTCATATGTATTCCAGATTTACTTCCATCGAACATAATATTTTTTGGTCTTTGTATATTTTTGTTCATCATATTAGAATATTCTGCAAGGCTATTGAGATTAGATAACATGTATCCTTTCTCTTCTATTTCGAGTATGTTCATATTATCCAATATGCATCTTTGGATTTCATCAATATGGATATCATTCTTTGGTTTGAAATTGAATGTATTTGGCGGAAATATCTTTAATATGTCATTATTTCGAAATATGTAGCATTCACTCCCGCCTGCGAGTGTACCTTTCTTCATTTCTGTAATATTGACGATCCAAAGGATATATCAGATACAATATTATTCTTTACTATTCTCAAATATGCTCTAATATTACTTTATAACCATTCATTCCTTTATTTTCGTGCTTCCAGCAGCACCATATTTTTCTTCTTTATTATCTTTTAGTATTTCTAGCTCTGCTTCCAGTATATTTATCCTATTTTCTAGATTTCTAACCCTGCTATATAATATTCTTTCTTCTGGTTCAAATTCTATTTCCTGTCTCCATATTTGATTTTTGGCTTTTAGACAGGAGGCACAGGCTTGTCTTAGGCATATGCTGCATGTGGACCTATTATCTTGGCTTGGATAATATATGCAGAAAGCACATTTCATATTATAATCACCTTTCCCTTGAATCCAATCATGCTCACAATCTACATGGTTCATCATTTCTATTTTTAAACCTGCTAAATCATCTATTAGGTCTATCTCATCCTCACTTGAATCATATTCTTGAGTCTCATTTTCTACTTCATCTGTTTCAATGATTGAATATATTGACTCATCATCTTTTATTTCATCATCACATACTAATATATTCTCATTAACACTATCTATAATTAAAACTCTTTCTTGCTCTTCATATTTACTAGAGTATCTTTTCTGGTCTTTATTAGGACAGGTTCTACTTAGGTGATCTGGTGAGTTACATATAAAACACCTGCATGTTTTATCATAAGTTTTTATAGGATTATATCTTCTTACATTTTTTTATGTAGAAATGGAGCTCTATTATCTGACCTTCTTAATAAAAATCTTTTCTTGGTTCTAAAATTTCTATTATCTCTCCTTTGGGATTTATAATATTTTTTATTCTTATACCTTTGTTCTCCATATGTTAATGGTATTTGGACAATATTATTACAGAAATTATAATTTGTTTTCTTCATAGATCTTTGAGCTTGTATACCTGTACATACCTTTCTTAGCTGTTTAAAGACGAATGTTATGGCTTGGGATATGTTTACAATATTTCCTGCTGATTCTTTTTTATATTCTTCAAATATTATAGACCCTAAAGGGTCAGGCAACTTATTAAAATATCTTTCTACTACCCCTACATTAAAGCCTTGCTTAGCGGTGGTAGCATTATATAAGTAATGTTGAGAGAATTCTTTTATGCCTTTCCAGCTTGTCAGCGTTAATTTTTCTATTTCTCTCAATCTTTCATTTTGTAAAGAGGTATGTCCTAATTCTGGATCTTCTGCTATGATCATATTTGAAATAACATTTGCAAAGTTATTAGGATTACTTCCTGCTCTTTTTAGTTCTTGATATTGATTAGGGCACGTTTCTACCCATTGTTCCCATAGGACTTTTACAGATTCTCCTAAAAATGTTTCAAGATATGTTATCATATCTTCTACCTTAGTGCCTATATTATGCTGGCTTTGTATATATTTTTGAACTATTAAACCTTTCCATATGTTAATTATATTCGGCCAATCTATCGGGTCGTGGGCTGCTAAATTTAATATAGCACCATCATTTTTATAATTTTGAAAATGTACTGGCCTTTCAAAATCTCTTCTCTTAGTACCCATATATCTATATTGTCCAGGGATATATGTGGGTTGGTAGTCATCTTTTTCTGGGGGCCATTGTCCAGCTGATCTGGTAGGTCTCTCCCTTTCTTCATCTCTTTTTACTGAAGATTCCCCATATCCCTTTCTTCTTTTATTACTATTTTCTACTTCCATGGCTTCCATTGCATTATCTAGATTATGTAGTCCTACATCATCTAGTGAGTTATAAAAATCATTATTTTTTCTGAATCATCATAATTTTTATCTTCTAAATCTTCTTCTTTCATTAACTCTACCTCTTCTTCTTCCTCTTCGTAACTTTCTAGTAATAGCTTATTATTTATATCCCATTGCTCTTCTTCATCCACAATTTTATCTTTGTGGCTTTGAGCAATATTCTTATTTTTATCATTATTATGGGTGGTAACAATATTATTACTATTATTGTCTTTCTTTTCTTCTGATACTATAGTATTATTTATCACACGAGAACAACTAGTGGCTTGCTTTTTCTCACTTTTTAGCCCTTTTGATCTAGCAATCTCTCTAATGAAAAATAATTCTCTTTCTCTTATTTTAGGCCAATCTGTTGTATAAGAATGACTATATTCCCATTCTATGTGCTTTAATTTCTTTTCCCAATGTATAATTTCATCATCTATATTTGTTTTTTCCATGCATTCGGTTACACCTTTATTCTTATCATTGCTAATAATTGTTTCTGACATAAAAGGTTTTGTGTCTTCTATGGATGCAGATTTATAATTCATGAATCTGATACAACTACTTCCTTCACAATTTTGATAACTTATGTAATTTTTAGGTTGCTTTAATTCCTTCTTCTCTATTAATTCACCTATCTTCCATTCCTCTCCTGCTCTTTCTTCAGAACTAATTGTTAGAGGATTCATAAATTGTATGCCTTTTGATTGCATGCAATCAATTACGTTATTTACGTTTACTCTATATCTAGAATTACTTCTGTTAGTGAGCCTTCCTATAAATTCTATGCTTACTAACAAATTTGTTCCTTTAAAATCTTCATATCCTTTGGTTTGGAAACCAAAACTCATTTTTTCAATAAATTCTTTTACAGGCATTATTAAATCAGGGGCTATGTATGTTATTAACCTATTTTCATTCATATCTCCTTCCAGAAAGCCTAATGCCGCTTTATCAATTGATTCCCATCTTATATCTAATAGTGTTATTAATACCTTTGCTCCTAATTTCTTTCTTGTCATGCCTTTAATTCCTATGATATACATACCTTGATGAATATATTTATAACCACAATATCTTAATTTATTTTCAATATTCTTGCTCACAATTCATAAATCTACTGGATGCATTAATACACTTAACTCTACTTCTCTAGATATTCTGTATAAACCACTCTTACTTTCAAACATACCCATGTGATATACTTGCTGCGATTTTATTTTTCTTAGGGTATCTTTTTGATATCTTTCTAAGTGTTTTTGCAAATCTATAACTTCTTCTATACTATCAACATCATCAGCTTTGCATGATAATCTATGCTTCATTGCAAGAGGTTTTGAGTCTTGCCTAACTACTTGGAGGAATTTGTCTCTTCTGGAGACGATATTAGGTACATCCATTTTTCTGAATTAATATTCCTAGATGAAGATACTATTCCAGATGAAGATAACACAATATCCTTGTTGCTTTGAACCCTATTTAGTTTATCTAAAACTTGAATTAAAAGTTGGAGGATAGTGTTATTCTGCCTTATTATTATTTTGGAGTCTTCTTTTGGTGAGTTGTGATCAGAAAAACCGACAGGGGGTGATAAGTATTTAGCTACTTCGTTTAATGCTTGGCTATATTCACTCATAAAACTATGAGAGGATAAGAGTTTTTACCTCTTATACTAACCTTTTTATTTCAGGAATATCTTGTCTTGATTCGGAGTGTGGGAGCGAGTCTTTGCCTTTACTTAGGTAACGGTCTATTCTCAACACTTCTTCTTTAATATAGTCGTTATTCTTGCAAATTATATTCTATCTTGCTTTTGCTTCTTCAAGCTTATGCAGAATGATATCTATTTTGCTATTTAACCCGTAGCACTTGTCTGTGAGTTTTTGATATTCTTTGAATATGCTTTCAAATTTTTGGTCAAGTATATCTTGTCTTTTTCCCCAAGATATATAGGAGTTATATATTAAATCTACCACTATATTTAGCTGGCTATGACAAGTATGCCAAATATGTTCTTCAGATAGATTTATTCTGCATCTTATATTAATATTCTCTTTAGTATTTATAACCTTACCTGCGCTAAATTCTAAATTTAAATACCTTAATCTTTCAATGATTATATCCTGGTCCTGATACCAACTATACGGAATAAATTAAAAAAATTACAATGTATATTCTTATTAAAACAATATTTGCGGTCTTATTTCAGTGTATGCGGATATATCGCGTACAAAGTCAGTGTACGCGGATATGGTAAGCTTAATATTCAGCTTACTATTTGCTTTACTATTCAATACTATTCAAATAATTGGTATACTATTCGATACTATTCCAATTATTGGTGCTTGTCTGGCTATTAATTTGGCTGATATTCGTTTATATGCAGGATCAATTAGCTGGTTGCCGAGACCAACGATATGGCCTGTTCGTTCTTCGCAGGTTGTGAAATTCCTACTCGGTATTTTTGCGGTCTTCTTAGTTTGTGTGTAATCCCTTCGGGGTTTCCCGAAAGGGAAAACCATATGTAAATTATGTTGTTGAAATGATGTAGTTTCTTGGTTTCACTTGATATTTTTACTTATGAATTTATGGGAAGAGTTCTTATGCTAGGGATCCTATAAGAGAAACCTCTGCGTGTGTAGTTCTCTGTGTAGCCCAGAGTGGCGTTTGAATGAGAACCTTGTGGCCGTAGAGAAGTGTTCCCTTCGGGTGGAACTGCCTGGGAAGACGATAAGAATTTAACCTATAAATTTGCAATTAAAACCATCAAGTGAACGTAACTAGCTACATCTGATATAACATAATGATAAATATGGTGAGTACCGAGTAGGAATTTCACAACCTCCGAAGAACGAACAGGCCGTATCGTTGGTCTCGGCAACCAGCTAATTGATCCTGCATATAAACGAATATTAGCCAAATTAATAGCCAGACAAGCACCAATAATTGGAATAGTATCGAATAGTATACCAATTATTTGAATAGTATTGAATAGTAAAGCAAATAGTAAGCTGAATATTAAGCTTACCATATCCGCGTACACTGACTTTATACGCGATATATCCGCATACACTGTAATAAGACCGCAAATATTGTTAAATAAGAATATTTTAAAAAATTTATTTATTCCCCCCAATATAAAAAAAGAGTTTGTCATGCATCAGATGCCAGAATATTGCATCGAAGAAGAAGGCGGAGTTCAAGATCAAGCCAACGGTGTGAGCAATCTCTGCATATTGCTCATATGTTAGAAGACACTGGAGGCAAGCCAATTATCCACCGAGAGACAATGCCCACGTAAAAAAAGAGAAGATTCCTGAAGATTGAAGATTGTCGGGCACTCTCTCTCGCACTTATCCTTAGCCTAGAAGGACACGCATGTACCCTAGTAGGACATGCATGCATGTAAAATAAATAAGTGAAGGCAGGCTCCCGAAGGCTCCCTCGTAGCCGTCTCTCGGCTATAAAAGGAGACAAAGAGGGAACAACCAGAGACACCGCGAGCACTTCAGACGTGAAGCACTCGAGCGAAGCAAGCAAGAGCCACTTAGTAGAATAGCCAAGAAGGCGCTGTGATCGCCAAGAATATTAAGGTAATTTCCTAGTTTGTGTTTAATCCCTTCGGGGTTTTCCCTTTCGGGAAAACCGTATATAAATTATGTTGTTGAAATGATGTAGTTTCTTGGTTTCACTTGATATTTTTATTTCTGAATTTATGGAAAGAGTTTTTATGCTAGGGATCCTATAGGAGAAACCTCTGCGTGTGTAGTTCTCTGTGTAGCCCAGAGTTAGCGTTGAATGAGAACCTTGTGGCCGTAGAAAAGTGTTCCCTTCGGATGGAACTGCCTAGGAAGACGATAAGAATTTAACCTATAAATTTACAATTAAAACCATCAAGTGAACGTAACTAGCTACATCTGATATAACATAATGACAAATATGGTGAGTACCGAGTAGAAATTTCACAAACCGCAGCACAAACAGGCCTCGCCAGCCCTTAATAGATCCCGCATATTAGTTTAAGATAAGCAAATATTAGCCGTGTTAATAACCAGACACGTGCATATTTTTGAAATAGTAGCAAAGAATTGAATATTACTGTGAATAGCGAAATACTATTCCAAATAGTAAAGAATAGTATATTCACCAATTATTTGAATAGTACTGAATAGTAAAGCAAATAGTAAGCTGAATATTAAGCTTACCATATCCGCGTATACTGACATTGTACACGATATATCCGCATACATTGAAATATGACCGCAAATATTGTTTTAATAAGAATATTTTATAGTTCGATGACTAACCACCCAAGTTGTAAGATCAAATCCCACATTGTCAATTTGGTAAAGCAACAACAGAATGGGAAATCATTAAAAATTTACATAGCTATTTACTTCTATACATAGTACCCAAGGCTGCACAGACTCAAATCATTAAAATCCCACATTGTCCTCTCTTTGAACAGTCAAAAGAAAAAGAAAAAAAGCACCCAAGGCTGCACAGACTCAAATTATTGTCCTGTTTCTTTCCGTTTTGAGGTATGCTCTGCTGGCTCGCAGTGGCAGCCATGGCCCCTCCAGTTTCCCCTTTCTTTCCATTTTTATTTCATCATCATCCAACACACACGCTGCAACCAGAAATAATAACGATGGAGAGTGCGGAGAGCTGCGGCAACAGCGTGAGTGAGGAGGAGTTGAAGCCGGAGTGGGAGGAAGGAGAGGCGATGATGATGCAGGACGGAGGTGCTGTGGCGGCGTCGGCGGCGGAAGCCATGGCGCCGGCGCAGATCGACGTGAGGATGGACGTGGCTCTGCTCCACTGCCAGGCGTGCCTCCTCCCCCTCAAGCCCCCCGTGTTCAAGGTAATTTCTCCTCTTCTCTTATCTTCTCTCACCACAGAGATCCATGATTCTGTTTGTTTGCCAAGATCACAAATTTGTTTGGAAGAACCAAAAAAACCTCGTTCCATCTCACTTTTTGATACGACCGTAAGAGGATTTCTCTGCCTAGTGTATTTATCTGGAAGAAATTCGTCATCTTTTCCCTTCTGGAGTATCTATCTTCTTGCAAGCAGAATTATGGAAGTTGAAATTTTTTCTGGAAGAACCAAAAAACCCTCTTTCCATCTCCTCTTTTTGAGAGGATTTCTTTGCAATCACAAGGATGAAATTTGTCGTCTTTTCCATCTACTTTATCATCTTGCAATTGAAACGGGCATGGAAGTTGAAGATTTGGGGGTGTTGTTGCGTTTCTGGTCGCAGTGCGAGGCCGCCGGGCACGTCGTGTGCTGCTTCTGCCGCGCCGGTCACGCCGCGCTCTGCAGCCGCGCCAGCACCCACTGCGGCGAGCTGGACGTCGTCGTCGGCGCCGCCAAGGTGCCCTGCACCTACAGGGTGTTCGGCTGCGAGCGCTACGTGGTGTACCACGAGGCCGCGGACCACCAGCGCGCGTGCCAGTGGGCGCCCTGCTCCTGCCCCGAGTCCGGGTGCGCCTTCGTGGGCTCCCGCGCGACGCTGCTCGGCCACTTCGCCGCCGGCCACCAGCGCCCCGCCGTGACGATCCGCTACGGCCGGGTCTGGAATCTCAGCTTCTCCCTGTCGCACCGCTGGCACGTGCTCGTCGGGGACGAGGACCGCAGCCTGTTCCTCGTGTCCCTGGGCCCGCTCGGCGCGGCCACCGCCGTGTCGCTGCTCTGCGTCAGGCCGGACGGCGAGGCCGAGGCGGCGCCCCAGTTCCGGTGCAAGCTGTCCGTGGAGCGCCCGGCGGGCGACGACAAGGACAACCTGGTCCTCATGGCCTCGGCGGTGAGCAGCAGCTCGCTGTCCACCGGCGCGCCGGCGCCGGGGCAGGGGATGTTCTTGGCGGTGCCTCAGGAGCTGCTCTCCGGCGACACGCTCACGCTCAGCCTCCGGATTGATCTGATCCCACCTGCCGGCGCCAGCGGCGCTCCCAAGTCCACTACACCACTGGCTAGGACGCCGAGGAGGATGCAGTGACCGAAGTATGCGTTTGATTATCTGCACCTTAAGTTTAACCTGTTTGATGCAATTAAATGCAGTTAGTAGTATGGTGAACAGTTTAATTCAGTACTAGTGCAGCTCAGCTATGGGTTATTAGTATGAGACTATGAATTGTGTGGGCTTGTTAAGCTACATGGCTTCTCATCAGTAGCAATGTAGCTAAGTAAGGGTAGGAATGTTCTGAACAAATGGCCTAACTACTAGTAATGCAGCTACTGATTTGTAGTATTTGATCTGAGTCAAATGCAACAAATTGAAGTTAATTTGAAGATCCTGCACCCAGAGCATATTCTATTTATCATAACCCGCAGCAGAGTATGTATACATTTTGTGGATCGTTTTGTTCTAGCTGCTTTTACTGTGCTGTATGTATCAGGTTGTAGTGATCCTCCGCGCCGGGCACACCGTGGCAGAGGATGCAGTCAAGTATGCATCTCATCCTGATCTGCTGCATGTTATGGATGGTAACTATGATCTGGTGCAGTACTAGATAAGTTTAATTTAGTATTATAGTAAAAATGCAGCTAAGCAAGGGAAGGATTATTGAGCAACAATGCAGCTAAGCAGGGGTAGCAGTAATCTTTCCTAAGAAAGGGTAGGAATGCTTCACCCTTTGTTCTGAACAAGTGGCCTCAGTTGTAGTAGTAAATTCAGCTGCTGCTTTGTATTTGATCTGAATTTATTTCAGTTGTGCAACCAATTGAAGTTAACTGGAAGAACCTATACCAGAATATGCTCTGTCTTTTTATAACCTGCAGCAGAGTATGCAGAGTGAAATATGCATTTGGTGAATCGTTTTGTTTTACTAGCTGTTATTACTGTACCAGGAAATTTACTATGCGCAAATTCTTCTGTGAGATTTTTATTTTTTTGGCATGAAGGAAAATGTTGTGAATCCTTTGTTCTTGTCAGATTGGAGTAAATGAGGCGATCGTTAATGCAGTCCTTACAAAAACCAACATCCATTTTTCATTTCTTGTCTGAGCAAAGCTGGACCTGATGCTCAAAGGACCTTCAGGTTCAAACTAACAGGTTCATATTTCAAAGTGTGTTGTTTTTCTTCTTATCAGATTGGCGTCAAGTTGTGTGTTATTGTGTATTAGAAGAACACCTGAAAAGGTGAGAAATAGTAAAACTGGGGACAGAGGATCATGCATCCAAAGTTTGTATCCATGGTTCACATAAATCCTGCTGTGTTACCATCTATTTTGAACCATAGTAACAACAGTTGGGTCAAGCATAACATCAGGAGCAGTTTTAGCATGCTCCCTCTTACCCCCTCTTTTCACATGAGAGGTAAGAGTATGTAGTAGATCTGAGCCGTTGATCACATTAATTAGTGGTCGGATTAACTCTTACCTTCTTACCTCATATGTAAAAAGAGGGGGTAAGAGGGAGCATGTTAAAATTTGCCTAACATAAGATATAGTAAATGTGAGATATTCATAACTATGTATCTACACATTTTGGTGCCGAGGTGAGGATATGTTGTGTGCAAGTGTCAGGTTATGTTCATGGTTAGAGCTTCATGCAAGTAGCACTGACTGCTGTTGTTTGTAAAAAATTGTTATGCACCTTGATGTTGTTGTAGATTCATCTGTTAACACGAGTAAAATGTGCCACCTATTTTAAAATGCAGTTAGGCTTACAAATTTCAGCCTATTGCTTTTGCTTTCAACCTTCAACATGTTGGCTATTGGGTTACATCGACGAAACATGGCAAGCTCAACTACTTAGTTATATCAAAATACAACCTGATAATTCAAAGCACAAAACAAGTTCACCATCTTTTTGTGGCACTCAACTGGGAGCAGCGGCTTGGGGAAATGCACAAGCAAATCAACAGTAGTTTAACCAACATTCACCTACATAGTATGCAACAGGAAAAAAACCAGAAAGATGACTGTCATCTGCCTACATTATCAAACCTACATTTATTTGGAGAAAAATAAGATTCCTAAGCTGTCGGCAATCCTAGAAGCTTGCGGTTCTTATCATGCAAATATGTTGTTAGCTCTCATTTCAATGGATCATTATTTCATAAGCATGAGAGCCAAAGTTTTAAATAGCGCGCTAAGCCTCTTAGCGGCGGCTCAACTAAAAGCTGTGAAATGCTATAGCGCAGCTATAGCGTGCTAAGCAACACTTAGCGTTTCAGCATACATGAATAAAAATGAAAAAAATGAAAATGCAATCAGGCATCAATTTAACATTTACTTAGCAATTCACGATGTTGTAAGTTGTAATAATACACCAAGAGTCCATGAGCACAATTTTATCTAAACAAATCCACACCAATTTCATCTAGTCGTTCAATTCATCACGCAGTACAAATGTACAATCCATACATCAACCCATACTGCCATGGTCAGCGACATGATAAGCATACCTTCTGACGGATTTTGCTTGCACGTGTTGGAGTGGAGGCCAAGCTCGTTGCCGGGAGTAGCAGCTGGGAGCTGATGAGCAGAGCCATGGGGCAAGGACGGTGGCCTGGGAGAGGACGGTGAACTGGGGAAAGTACGGCCGGGAGAGGAGGAGCTCGCCGCCACGGTTCTTGAGAGGAGGAGGGACTACACTAGGGTTATCTTGAGAGGAGGGGTACTGGTTTTGGACTTTGGGCCGATTTGGGGCAGAAATATTTGGGCCGTGCGGGACGCTAATGCTATTTGAGGCTGGAATTTAGCGCTAAATGAGCATTTAGCGCGCTATTAGCGTGCTAACCGTTTTGACGTGAAATCATCGATCGCGTAGCGCAGCACCTTTTTTGCGGCTGTAGCGCCGCTATAGCGGCGCTATAGCGCGCTATTTAAATCTTTGATGAGAGCTAGCGTGCACCACAAAGATAGGTTTCTTTTTAACGATGGAAAAAACACTTCATCTTCTTAGTTCTTATTTGGAGACGTCAGTGAGGTTTAATTCTCAGAAATGACCCAGAAAAATCATGTACAAGCTCTACTACCCATACATATTAAACTGAACTCCATAACCTTAAGAGATACCCAAGTGATGCTCAACATACATAGTAAAACCTAAATTCCTTAACTTCACGAGCTACACAAGTGGTCCAGGACAAGTGCACTGCGAATCAACTATTCGGTCAATCTTCCCCCTCCACAAACTTCTAAGACTGCTCAACTATTTACCAATCTTTTTTTTTTGCGAATAGGCAAAGTGTGCGTATTTTTTCATTGATAGAAGGAAAGAGAATTGAGTACAAATGAGGGTACAACACATGAACAAACGCAAGGAGGCGTGAACACGGTGCCCGGAGTAGAGAGACAAGGCGTGCTCAGTCCGAACAAGTAAACAACACAGCTACACCCCCTAGCTTGAGGGGCAGTCCGAACCTACATGACGTCCTACATCCACAAGTCCAACATCGGGGATGCCGCGAGCACACAAGACGACGCCGAGTGCCCGCCGCCGTCCGATCTGAAGAATCAAACCCAGGGTTTCCCCGGGTGCTCAAAGAGCGGGCTCAGAGAGATTACACGACAATGCTTGCAAGAAGCGGACGACACTTGTGAGTGTTGCCGCTGCAAGCACCAGCATGCCGAGCAGGGATTTCTCCCCGACCTGGGTCTAAGGAATCCCATAGCCACCGGATCAGAAACCTGGAGTCAAAAGTCAAACGTAGGTCAAAAAACAACCACCAAGAAGGGGAGCCATGCCAGACAGGCGGGCCTTGGACATGATGGGGGCAGGACAGTGAGCTGGCCTAGGTTGGGGTGGCGGCGGGGCGAGGGGCCAATGCAGGGGACGCGACGACCGATGACGCCGGCAAGACAGGAACTAGAGGGGGAGCAGATCCGGGCAGCTGGGGTCGAGGTCGTCAAGATACCGACAAGCCATAGAGGCTGGAGGAGACGCAACCTCTAGAGCGTCTGGGCCGACAACGCACCAACAAAGACGTCGACAACCCATGGACACCGAAAAACGCAGGTTTAGGGCCGCCGGGTCCGGAGCCGCGCTGGCAAGAAACCCATCGCAATGTTGTCGGCGCCCACTGGAAACGCATCAAAAAGTCACCGCCTTGGAGCCATGGTCGTAGATCGGGGGAAGAAATAGCGCCGCCGCGGTGCCACCAAGGGCAGGCGGATCCAACCAAGGAGCCCTACCACCACATCCCGGGAACCAGGGCCGGCAAGAGGAAGCGACGTCATTGAGCGGAAGCCTCATCAAGATCCTGCGTCGTCAAGTTGGACACGAAGCATTGTGTGTGGGGAGGGAGGGAGAGAGAACCTCGCCTTAGCAGGCACGTGAGCAGCTGGTGTTAAGGGAAGGAGCAGAGATCATCGGAGATACGCCGGCACAGGGCGCGGCGGCCGGCGCATTTTTCCCTTTCCGAGAGGCACGACCGTGCCTCTCGCGAAACCCAAAAAAAGAAGAAAAACACATTTTTTTCCATTTCCGAGAGGCACGGTCGTGCCTCTCGCGGAAGCAAATCCGTGCCTCCACGAGAAGTAAATCCGTGCCTCTCGCGGAACAAAAAAAAACGCATTTTTCCCTTTCCGAGAGGTACGGCCATGCCTCTTGAGGAAGCAAAATCGTGCCTCCACGAGAAGTAAATCTGTGCCTCTCGTGCAACAAAAAAAACTGCATTTTTTCCCTTTCCGAGAGGCACGGCCGTGCCTCTCGCGGAAGAAAAAACGTGCCTCCACGAGAAGTAAATTCGTGCCTCTCGCGGAACAAAAAAAAACGCGTTAAGCAAATCCGTGCCTCTCGCGGAAGGGGGAAAACGTGTTTTTTCGCGCAATTTTTTTCGATTTTTTTTGTCTAAATCGTTAGAAAAACCGTGGGAAAACATAAAAGCCGAAAAAACCCGAAAAAAAACCATCTAAAAGCCAAAAACGCGTACAGACAAAAAAATCCGGAGGGAGCGCCCAGAGCCGACACGTGGCGGTGGCCGAGAGCATGCCAAGTTGTGCGCTCCCAGCCCATCCCAAGTTACCCTTGCGGGGGCTCCCAAAGAAGTACTCCTCAATTAGTTGCTCTCACGATCGCTGCTATAGGCGATATATATAACCGCAGGAGCTATATGTCGCCCGCACCAAGACATATTCTGTCTCGCCTACAGGGCGGCATTACTGGCCCGACCTAGCACTATATCATTTGGTTTGACCTTTTTCATTGTTTTACATTGGTTTTTTTCATTTTTCTTAGCATTTTTTCCTTTTCCTTTTCCTTTTCTATTTTTTCTTCTTTCTTTCTTATTGAACACATGTCTACTATTTTCACACACAATGTATATTTTACGTATACATCACGCACATTTTATTTATTTATGTTTCACATTTTTCAAATATGTGATTACTATTTTTCAATATATATTTTTGATATCTACATTTTCTGTATACATCAAAAAACATTTTTTATACATCTTTAAAAAAATACGTGATTAACATTTTTAAAATATATGTGTTTTAAAATCTACTATTTTTCATACATGTTGTTCATTTTTTTATACATATGAAACATTATTTTTATACATGTTTAACATTTTCAAATAATTAATATTTATTTAAATGTATGTTTTTTATGTCTACTTTATTAAAATGCATTGTATATTTTTTGTATACATCTATAACATTTTCAAAAGCTATATTTATTTTTGTAAGTTGCACAAACACACTGCACAATATCTTATTCAAAACATAATTAATTTTTTGTGGAATATATATATTTTCAAATTTTTGGGAAATATAAACAAAAGTACAAATGAAAAACAAGGAAAAAAACAAAGCAGAGGGAAGAAATGCACAAACCTGCTACTGGGCTGGCCCACTAGGAGCGTACCTTAAGGCGATGCTGACTTTTGCCACGCGTTAAGCAAGACATAGGCGTACATCGAAATCACTAATTAAGAAGGAGTACTCCTTCCAAAGATCACTCCACCTTCTTAGGTTGCTACAAGTGGCGCACTACATGCGCGCCACTTGTCGCAACCTAAGAGTTTTCCCTTTTTTTCGTACGTCCGTTTATTCAAAACGTTTTATCTCATTAACCGTGCGTCCAAATTTTGAACCGTTTTCATCATTGGATTCCTCGCGTCGAGATTTTCAAAACTAGATCCCATGTTGATAGGTTTTTTCACAAAAAAACCAGACAAAAAAACCAAACTGGGAGCACGTTTTTTTCCTTTTCGAAAGAGGCATGGCCGTGCCTCTCGCGAAAGCAAAACCGTGCCTCTCGCGTAAGGAAAAAAAAAACAGAAAACGCGTTTTTTTTCGTTTCCGAGAGGCACGGCCGTGCCTCTCGCGAAAGCAAATCCGTGCCTCTCGCGGAAGAAAAAAAAACAGAAAACGCGTTTTTTTTCCGTTTCCGAGAGGCACGGCCGTGCCTCTCGCGAAGCACAACCATGCCTCTCGCGGAAGCAAAACCATGCCTCTCGTGAAAGGAAAAAAAACAGAAAACGCGTTATTCTTTCCATTTCCGAGAGGCACGGTCGTGCCTCTCGCGGAAGCAAAACCGTGCCTCTCGCGGAAGGAAAGAAACAGAAAATGCGTTTTATTTCGTTTCCGAGAGGCATGGCCGTGCCTCTCGCGGATGCAAAACCGTGCCTCTCGCAGAAGCAAAAAAAAACGCGTTTTTCACGAAAAAAAAATCGAAAAAAAAAATTTGGTCCAAAAGTAAAGACGACCGATGCAAAACCAAAAAGCCGAAAAAACCAGAAAAAAAACCGTTTAAAAAGCCGAAAACGCGTGAGAAAAAATAAAAAACAAAATCCGGAGGGAGCGCCCAGAGCGCGACACGTAGCGGCGGCTGTGAGCGCGCCAAGTGGCGCGCTGTCAGCCCACCCCCAAGTGATCGTAGGGAGGCGCCCGAAGGAGCGCTCGTTAACTAGTTGCTCCCGGCGCACATACATAACCTCCCCTTGCTTGGTATGCAGATAAGTGCACAATTGCCATACACTACACACGTAAGCACGTACACTAGGTACTGTATCATTTTCTTTCTTTTTTCTCTTCCATTTTCAAAAAATTCCTTTTTGTCAAATGTTCTAACAAATAGACTAGGATTCTTTTAGAAGAGTGTTCCTATATTATCTAGAAAGGGGTTTTAAAAATGTTTATGATATGTTTTAAAAAAATCACTGTGTGATTAAAAAATGTTGACTATGTATTTAGAAAAGTTCATGTATTTATTAAAAAATGTTAATCACGTATCTAAAAAAAAGTTGATCGTATATTACAAATTTTCATTTTGTATTAGAAAATAATCACACATTGAAAAATGTTCACAACATTTAAAATAAATATTCACACATAAAATATTCATGAAAAAATATAAAAATATATATACTTTGTAGAATACGTTTGTACCATTCATAAAAAATTTCATAACATTTCTAGAAATGTTCACGCATTTATAAATGTGTTCACGATATTTTAGAAAAATGATCATGAAGTGTAAAAGATTCATGCAATTTTTTTAAACAATGTTCATAACATATTAAAAAGAATTGTGTCATTTAAAAATATGCATAAGCACTTAAGAGATGTCTGCACGTTTTACAAAAATGTTAATGACATCCTTGAAAAATGTTTGGCATGTGTTGAAAAATATACGAAACACTTTTGGCATGTACTGCCACTTTCATTTTCTTCTTGTCACTTGGTTCTGGACAGCCGTCTGGTGGATCCAGAGAAAGACTTGAGAGGGGGCAAAAATGTATAGCCATACGCATGAACAAATAAGGCAGACATCCAGGTAAACGAAAGTATGGGCAAAATCACTTCATTCTCTACAAGGTAAGCAATTTAACTGAAATGCGGAAGAAAACTAACCATTTGAGACAAAATAATTTACATCAATATGAAAATACCATGTTCCGAAGTTGCAAAAGCGAACATTGACATATTGTTCTATCAGTATAAACTACAACCTGCAAAAGAAAAACATTATCAAATTGAGAGACAATGAAAATACCCAAGGAGGTCGGTATTGACTAAGAAAATGAGATTTATTACATTCCTTTTGTTTCATCCCATGACAATCTTTCACCTCATCTATACATTAACTATCACTCCGTTAGGATTTTTGTTTAACATTTGTTATTCTACAAAGTAAATAAGGTTATGTCATCACTGAGATTTCAAATGAATTGTCATACTGCCATGAATCAATATGAAGTGTGCTAGGAACATGGAAGTAGTAATAGTTTATCTAAATTGAATTGGAGTGTGTGAGCTAACCAATTTTACTCGTAAGTAGAAGGTTCAAAGTTACATGCCAAATTTATATGTCAACAAATTGTCACGACAAGCATGGAGGTTTTATTAGCCTAGGATGGATCATAAAAAAAAAAATTATTTACAATGAACATTTTTACTTATTTATGGTTCAATATTTCATTAAATCTTACCTAGTTATTTTACTTACAATCATAGTGTACACTATTAAGTGTTGTTTATTTCAATTGTATATGACAACTGACATAATTGTGTTTGTGATACTAAAACTTGAATTGTGCTATTAATGAAATCCAAATATTAATTATTACCATGAGATACACCGATGCTAAGTTAGAACTATGTGTTCATGTGGACATAATGTTTTTCCGAATTTAGTTTCGAAATTTCACTAATCTAAGAATATCATCTATACAAGGATGTCAAAATCACATTTATCGAAGAAACAACTTGTGCCTATTGTATTTATGTTTGTTTGTGTCTATTTTAGCATATTTAAATATGTTAATAGAGAGTTCTACATTGTACAGCCTAATCAATATCGTCATAGGGGTTTGTAGTAAAAGATTCTATAGATTCACTAATACATAATTTTAAAACATATGAGCTCTCAATAAGTGGTTGACCCTCGAATCTGTATTCACCCTCACTAGTTAAGAGCGGTCCACTACTACAGATTGACCATCTATTGGTGGTTACTTAACCTCGCCACCGACGATTAAGCCGCTCGTTAATAAGCAGATGCCGGCCTACTATTATGTCCTAAGAGTATCTATAATTGTAGTGTTCATGCTATATTCCTACCATTCTTTGCAATATTTAAAATATATTTGGAGTAACGTATTAATAAAGTTTCCGGTGTGAGTTTTTGTTTTTTTAGTGTTTTTGGTTTTAGGGGAAATGGATATTCTCCATCACGGGGAAACTAAAATCAAAATATGAGCGGAGTTTAAGGACCGGAAGAGACTAGAAGCCAGAAGACTAGGGCCTAGGGGGCATGTGCATCTAGGTGCTAGGATGCCCAGAGTGGGGTCCTGAGCTCACCAGGCTTCCTTGTCTACATCTGCCCCCTTGGCTCCCCTTGGCTTATATATACCCAAAAAAATCAAGAAACAATTATCGTGCAATTTTTCGCTGATGCCACTTCGCGGTTCAAGGTGATTTGATCTACAAAATCCTTCTAGGTACTCAGTCGGAGGGGGAAATCATCACCATCTTCATCAACATCAATCGTTGTTGCCCCCATGATGATGTATGGTGTACACAAATGCAGTGACGAGTAGCCACAGGTCCAACGAGGTCGCCATGGAGAAGTTGTTGTTCATCTTTGTTGTGCCGCCTACGTATGTTTTGGGCTGGGCCATCCAAGGAGATGCCCCTCAAGATCTGCATTGGCAAGATGTGATTCTGATCTAAGTTTAGCTAGAATTTGTTGAAACTGGAGTAGTACTTGATTCCTAAGTAACGATGGCTTTTGGTTCCAATGCTAGGGTAATAGCATCCGCGACAACTAGAATTTTTTTGTAGCTAGTGTTTTCATAAGTTGTAGACTGATGGGGAACGTTGCATGAAAATCAAAAAAATTCCTACGAAACACCCAAGATCTAATCTATGAGATGCATATCAACGAGAGGGGAGTGTGTCTACATACCCTTGTAGATCGAAAGCGGAAGCGTTAATAATGCGGTTGATGTAGTCGTACTCTTCGCGTTCCAATCACGATCCAACCGATCTAGCACCGAACGGACGGCACCTCCGAGTTTAGCACACGTGCGGCTCGGTGACGTCTCCTCCTCCTTGATCCAGCAAGAGAAGGGGGAGAAGTAGATGGGATCACAACCAGCACGATGGCGTGGTGGTGATGGTGGTGGTGGAATTCCGGCAGCGCTTCGCTAAGCGAAAAACCGGGGACAAGGATTATGCCGGGAGGGAGAAACGGGGCAGCAGCCAAGTCCAATCTGTTGGGGGGCTTTGCTGCGCCCCTTCCCCTTTATTTATATGCGTGGGAGGCCTAGGAGTCCAGCCCCTCCACCCCATATGGCTGGCGCACCAAGGGGGGAAGAGTTGGACTCCTAGTCCTTCTCCCCTTCCGTCGTACGGAGCTGGGACTCTTTCCCCCTTGGCCGCATGGGTCTTTGGGGCTGGTGCGCCCAGCCCAAAGAGGCCAGGGCACCTCCCCTTAGCCCATGCTGGCCCTCGGGATGTGGTGGACCCACTTGTGGACTTCCGGACCCCTCCGGAATCCGCCGGAAGCTTTTGGAAGCTTCCGGTACAATACCGAAAAAAACTGCTTTTTCCGGAATCCCAAAAAATGACTTTCCATATATAAATCTTTACCTCCGGACTATTCCGGAGCTCCTCGTGATGTCCGAGATCTCATCCGGGACTCCGAACAACTTTCGGTCACCAATATACATATCTCAATACTACTCTAGCGTCAACGAACGTTAAGCGTGCGACCCTACGGGTTCGAGAATCATGCAGACATGACTGAGACTCCTCTCTGGTCAATAACCAACAGCGGAACCTGGATGCCCATATTGGTTCCCACATATTCAACGAAGATCTTTATCGGTTGAACCGATGTCGAGGATTCGGGTAATCCCGTATGCAATTCCCTTTGTCCGGCGATATGTTACTTGCTCGAGATTCGATCGTCGGTATCTCCATACCTAGTTCAATCTCGTTACCGACAAGTCTCTTTACTCGTTCCCGTAATACAAGATCCCGTGACTAAACTCATTAGTCACCTGAAGCTTCTTGTGACGTTGTATTACCGAGTGGGCCCAGAGATATCTCTCCGTCATACGAAGTGTCAAATCTCAGTCTCGATCCATGCAACCCAACAGAGACCATCGGAGATACCTGTAGAGCACCTTTATGATCACCCAGTTATGAAGTGACGTTTGATAGCACACAAGGCATTCTTCTGGTATCCGGGAGTAGCATGATCTCATGGTCGAAGGAACAGATACTTGATACGTCTCCAACGTATCTATAATTTATGAAGTATTCATGCCATGTTTATTATAGTTTGTATGATTTTGGTGCACTTTTATATGGCTTTTATATGATTTTTATGGACTAACACATTAACCTAGTGCCCAGTGCCAGTTGCTGTTTTCTGCTTGTTTTTTGTTTTCCAGAAAATCCATATCAAATGAAGTCCAAATGCAGCAAAACTTTTTGACGATTTTTTCTGGAAGGAAACAGACCCAGGAAGCTTCGGAGGAGCAGCAGAAGAGCCACAGGGGCCCCACGAGCCACCTGGGCGTGCCTGCCCCCCCAGGCGCACCCTGGTGCCTTGTGGACCCCCTTTGGCACGTCTTTGCGTGATTCCAACGCTGAAAAATCCTATATATTCAGAAACCCCCGAAAGTTAACCTAGATGAGTTTTTACGCCGCCGCAAGCCTCTGTACCTCCACGATCTAATCTACAGCCCTTTTCTGGCACCCTGCCGAAGGGGGAAATCATCACCGGAGGCCATCTTCATCATCCTGGCGGTCTCCATGACGAGGAGGGAGTAGTTCACCCTCGGGGCTGAGGGTATGTACTAGTAGCTATGTGTTTGATCTCTCTCTCTCTCTCTCGTGTTCTTGATATGGCACGATCTTGATGTATCGCGAGCTTTGTTAATATAGTTGGATCATATGGTGTTTCTTCCCTCTCTATCCTTGTTGTGATGAATCGAATCTTTTCCCTTTGAGGTTTCGTTATTGTCGGATTGAATATTTCAGATTTGAGAACACTTGATGTATGTCTTGCATATGAATACCCGTGGTGACAATGGGGTATTATATTGATTCACTTGATATATGCTTTGGCACTCAACTCGCGGATTCCCGAGGTGACATTGGGGTAATCTATGCATAGGGGTTGATGCACGTTTTCATTATCTTTTCTCCGATTGAAACTTTGGGGTGCTCCTTGGAGTTCTTTGTGTGGATTGAATATTATGATTATGAAGTTGTTTGATGTATATCATATAATCAACTCACGGATACTTGTGGTGACATTGGAGTATCTAGGTGACATTAGAGTTGGTTGATGTGTATCATATGGTGTTATTTTAGTACGAACTCTAGGGCTGTTTGTGACACTTATAGGAATAGCTCAATAGATCGATCGGAAAGGATAGCTTTGAGGTGGCTTCGTACCCTACAAACAATTTATATCTTATGTTCTCCGCTAATAGGAACTTGGGAGTGATTCTTTATCGCACGTTGAGGGATGGTTATATGATCCAATTATGTTAGCATTGTTGAGAGATTGCACTAGTGAAAGTATGAACCCTAGGCCTTGTTTTCAAGCATTGCAATACCGTTTGTGCTCACTTTTGTTACTAGTTACCTTGCTGTTTTTATATTTTCAGATTACAAAAACCTATTTCTACTATCCATTCTACACTTGTATCACCATCTCTTCGCCGAACTAGTGCACCTATACAATTTACCATTGTATTGGGTGTGTTGGGGACACAAGAGATTTCTTGTATTTGGTTGCAGGGTTGTTTGAGAGATACCATCTTCATCCTACGCCTCCCACGGATTGATAAACCTTAGGTCATCCACTTGAGGGAAAATTGCTACCGTCCTACAAATCTCTGCGCTTGGAGGCCCAACACGAGTCTACAAGAATAAGTTTGTAGTAGACATCAAGCTCTTTTCTGGCGCCGTTGCCGGGGAGGTGAGTGCTTGAAGGTATATCTTTAGATCTTGCAATCGAATCTTTTAGTTTCTTGTTTATCACTAGTTTGGCTTATAAAAAAAACTACAAAAAAATGGAATTGAGGTTGCCTCATATTATTCATCTTTATAATGTCTTTCTTGAAAATGATGGAACGGAAAATTGTGCTCAATTGATAGAAGAAGAATTCAATAAAATGTTTTGCATAAAATCTTTGAATGATGAGCATGATTGCAATGAAATTAGTATGAATTCTTTGAATATCCATGATGCTAATGATATGCAAAGCCATAAGCTTTGGGATGCTATGTTTGATGAAGATGATATTTTTAGTCCCCCAAGTTTTGATGAGAAAATTTATTATGATGATTGCAAGCCTCCTATCTATGATGATTATTGTGATGACATGTTTGCTATAACGAATAATGATAAATATGAAACTTGTCATCATGATTTTAATTTTCAATTGGATTATGACAATCAAGTATCTCATGATAGTTATTTTGTTGAGTTTGCTCCCACTATTATGAATGAGAAGAAAATTGCTTATGTGGAGAGTAGTAAAATTTCTATGCTTGTGGATCATGAAAAGAATGTTTATGTGATAGTTATATTGTTGAATTCATTCATGATGCTACTAAAAATTATTATGAGAGAGGATCATATGCTTGTAGGTGTTGCAATAATATCAAGTTTCCTCTCTTTATGTTGAAAGTTTTGAAGTCATGCTTGTTTTGCCTTCCTATGCTAGTTGATTCTTGCTCCCATAAACTATTTGCTCACAAAATCCCTATGCATATGAAGTGGGTTAGGCTTAAATGTGCTAGTCATATGCTTCATGATGCTCTCTTTGTGTTTCAATTCTTTACTTTTATGTGAGCATCATTGAAATCATCATGCCTAGCTAAAAAGGCATTAAAGAAAAGTGCTTGTTGGGAGACAACCCAATATTTATACCTACTGTTTTTGTGTGTTCACATGATTAAGCTACTGTAGTAATTATGTTTTATATGTTTTCCTTTAATAATGTGCCAAGTAAAGCCTTTGGGATAGTGTGGATACTTGTTGATTTGATTTTGTGCAAAAACAGAAACTTTTGTGTTCAGTGCTGGAATTTCTATTCTGTACTGGAACGTGAAAAAATTCTGAAATTTTTACAGAGCATTGGGTTACAAATTGTTTACGTTTTCCTAATTTTTCAGAATTTTTGGAGGTGCATAAGTAGGTTTTTTAAATCGCTCACTACACACTGTTTTGTTTTTGACAGATTCTGTTTTCGGTGCATAGTTTGCTTGTTTTAGTGTTTCCATAGCTTATATTGAGTAATATAAATTGTGGAAATGATACAATACAGTAGTCATTATGTGAGAATCTTGTCTTGACAGTACCAAAGTAGATGATTTATTTTTATCATACTAACCTATCTCACAAGTTCCGTTAAGTTTTGTGTGATTGAAGTTTTCAAGTTTTGGATGAGATGTCAATATGAGGAGAATAAGGAGTGGCAAGACCCTAAGCTTGGGGATGACCAAGGCACCCCAAGGTAATATTCAAGGAAGACCCAAGCAACTAAGCTTGGGGATGCCCCGGAAGGCATCCCCTCTTTCGTCTTCAACACTATCGGTAACCTCACTTGGAGCTATATTTTTATTCATCACATAATATGAGTTTTGCTTGGAGCGTCATTTTATTTTGTTGAGATTTGCTTGCTGTTATTTAGAATCATGTTTTGTATCTTTTAGTTCAATAAAATGCCAAGTATAGCCTTTACCATGCTCAGTTTGCAAGTTTATGTGTTGCTGTTTGAAAACAGAAAGTTTTCTGTTATGTCCAGAATATTCCTGAATAGTCAGAACATGGTAAAAATCTGAAATTTTTAAACAGTAAGCATGCATGAGTTCTCTGTCACGTGGAAATTTTTCATAATTTTTGGAGTTAGGGAAGTATGAATTCTTATTCACCCTTTACAGACTGTTCTGTTTTGGCAGATTGCTGTTATAGTTGCATTGTTTGCATATGTTTGCCTATTTAATATTTCTATTTGTGGATAGGAGTTTTAAATATGCAGAGGCATTTAGTATGCAATGTTTAATTATAATTTTGGTGATTTTTTACAGTAGATAATGTTAAGGTTTTGAGTTGATTTATACTAACTTATCTCACGAGTTCTTGTTGAGTTTTGTGTGGATGAAGTTTTTTAGATTTAGGGAAACCGTGATATGAGAGGAATTAAGGAGACATAGGATCTCAAGCTTGGGGATGCCCAAGGCTCCCCAAGATAACATTCCAAGAAGTCTCAAGCAACTAAGCTTGGGGATACCCCGATAGGCATCCCACCTTTCTTCATCAACAATTATCGGTTAGTCTTGGTTGAGCCTAAGTTTTTGCTTCTTCACATGATGTGTGCTACTCTTGGAATGTCATTTTATTTTGTTTTCTTTGTTGTTTGAATAAAATACTTAAGATCTGAATTTTTTTTATGAGAGAGAGTCCTCACATAGCTACCTATTTACTTAACTACTCATTTGGTCTTCACTTATATCTTTTTGGAGTAGTTTGTCATTTACTCTTGTTCTTCACTTATATCCTATGAGTAAATTGTTGAATACATTGAATATCATAAATTTGAAAATATATGTGCTTCATATGCTTGTATCATGTCTAGTAGTAGTTTCACATTTAGGTTAGAAAGTGAAATCTATTGAAGCTTGACAATCACAATATTGGTCATACAAGCAATTCATGAATGATTAGTATAAGGAAGAGAACTTTCACATATAAATATATTATCTTGGACATCTTTTATGATTGTGAATACCCATTAATTATTTTCAAACTTGAGCAAATTAGTTGAAGTTGGACAAGGAAGACAACGTAATGAGTTATGTTTGGGTATATTTGCATAGAAGTTATATTGTTATGGATCCTCCAACATGTGGTGCTTGCTTAGGATCTTTTGCTAGCCAAAAATTCGTACTAAGTAGAGATACTACTTGTGCATCCAAAAACCCTTAAACCCAGTTTCTTGCCATGAGTGTCCACCATACCTACCTATGGATTGAATAAGATCCTTCAAGTAAGTTGTCATCGGTGCAAAAAGCAATAAAAATTGCTCCTAAAATATGTATGATCTTTTATTGTAAGGGAAAATAAGCGTTGTACGAACTTGTGATGGTAAAAAAATAAAAGCGACGGACTGCATAATAAAGGTTGCTATCACAAGGGGCAATATAACGTGATTTTCCTTTGCATTAAGGGCTTGTGCATCCAAAAATAAAAAGCGCATGACAACCTCTGCTTCCCTCTGCGAAGGGCCTATCTTTTACTTTTATGCATTTACTTTTATGTATTTACTTTTATGCAAGAGTCAATAAGTATTCATTCGCATTTCAACCTCAATTATTCTCTAGTTGGTAAGCATCATGTGGTGGGGAAAGATCCAGGCACATATAGCCAGTCAAATATATTTGATCATGAATTATTATTGTTGACAATTATCTCTATGATAAATGAGTTAGGAGGTGAAAATTATGCCCCTATCTTTCTCTGTGTTCGATGGATGCCATTTGTTCTAAAAATATGCTTTGAGTACTAGCAATCATAGAAGACTATATGATAATTGAGTATGTGGAGCTCTTACTTAGACTTTGTTGAAATTAAGTTGAATTGCAATTGTTTGGTGACTAAGAACATAGGTTGTTAAGTTTCAAGAGATTGCATTGTTTGAACCATAACATGTGAATTGATTGCTACTTTATCATGATGAGTTTTATGAGAAAGAGTTGCTGTTATGATGCTAGGAAAAGTGATTGAAATTATCATTGATCAAACTTATGCACTATGCTAGCATTCACACTTCATAAATTATTTCTTTTATCATTTACCTACTCGAGGACGAGCAGGAATTAATACTTGACATGAAGAAAGCTATAGCAAAACTAAGTGATACGATCTTATGCTAAGCTTACGGTTGGGTCTTGTCCATCACATAATTCAACTAATGACGTGATCCCGTTATCAAATGACAACTCATGTCTATGGTCAGGAAACCATAACCATCTTTGATCAACGAGCTAGTCTAGTAGAGGCTTACTAGGGACACGGTGTAGTTTATGTATTCACACAGGTATTTAAGTTTCCGGTCAATACAATTCTAGCATGAATAATAAACATTTGTCATGAACGGGAAATATGATAATAACCAATTTATTATTGCCTCTAGGGCATATTTCCAATAGTCTCCCACTTGCACTAGAGTCAATAATCTAGTTTACATAGTTATGAATCTCACACCCATGGAGTCTTGGTGCTGATCATGTTTTGCTCGTGGAAGAGGTTTAGTCAACGGGTCTGCCACATTCAGATCCGTATGTACTTTGCAAAGTTCTATGTCTCCATCCTTAATGTAATTACGAATGGAGTTGAAGCGGCGTTTGATGAGCTTGGTCTTCTTGTGAAACCTGGGCTCCTTGGCAATGGCAATTGCACCAGTGTTGTCACAAAAGATAGTCATTGGATCCGATGCACTAGGTACAACTCCTAGATCGGATATGAACTCCTTCATCCAGACTCCTTCTTGTGCTGCTTTCGAAGCAGCTATATATTCCGCTTCACATGTAGATCCCGCTACGACGCTTTGCTTGGAACTGCACCAACTGACTGCTCCACCATTCAGAATAAATACGTACCCGGTTTGAGACTTAGAGTCATCCGGATCTGTGTCAAAGCTAGCATCGACGTAACCCTTTACGATGAGCTCTCCGTCACCTCCATAAACATGTCCTTAGTCCTCTTAAGGTACTTAAGGATATTCTTGACCGCTGTCCAGTGATCTACTCCTGGATCACTTTGGTACCTCCCTGCCAGACTTATGGCAAGGCACACATCAGGTCTGGTACATAGCATGGCATACATTATAGAGCCTATGGCTGAGGCATAGGGGATGACTTTCATCCTTTCTCTTTCTTCTGCCGTGGTCGGGCTTTGAGTCTTACTCAACTTCACACCTTGCAACACAGGCAAGAACCCTTTCTTTGACTGGTCCATTTTTGAACTTCTTCAAAATCTTGTCAAGGTATGTGCTTTGTGAAAGTCCTATTAGGCGTCTTGATCTATCTCTGTAGATTTTAATGCCGAATATGTAAGCAGCTTCACCTAGGTCTTTCATTGAAAAACTCTTGTTCAAATAACCTTTTATGCTTTCCAGAAATTCTATATCATTTCCAATCAACAATATGTCATCCACATATAATATTAGAAATGCTACAGAGCTCCCACTCACTTTCTTGTAAATACAAGCTTCTCCGTAAGTTTGTATAAAACCAAAAGCTTTGATCACCTCATCAAAGCGTATATTCCAACTCCGAGATGCTTGCACCAGTCCATAGATGGATCGCTGGAGCTTGCATACCTTGTTAGCATCCTTAGGATCGACAAAACCTTTCGGCTGCATCATATACAACTCTTCCTTAAGGAACCCGTTTAGGTACGCTGTTTTGACATCCATCTGCCAGATTTCATTATCATAAAATGCGGCAATTGCTAACATAATTCTAATATACTTAAGCATCACTATGGGTGAGAAAGTCTCATGTAGTCAACCCCTTGAACTTGTCGGAAACCCTTTGCGACAAGTCGAGCTTTATAGACGGTGACATTACCATCAGCGTCACAGATCCATTTATTCTCAATGGTATGCCGGTCATCGGGCAAGTCCACCAAAGTCCATACTTTGTTCTCTTACATGGATCCTATCTCGGATTTCATGGCCTCAAGCCATTTGTCGGAATCCGGGCTCATCATTGCTTCTTCATAGTTCGTAGGTTCGCCGTTGTCTAACAACATGACTTCCAGGATGGGATTACCGTACCACTCTGGTGCGGAACGTACCCTGGTCGACCTACGAAGTTCAGTAGCAACTTGATCCAAAGTTTCATGATCATCATCATTAGCTTCCTCTCCGGCTGGTGTAGACATCACGGGAACTTCTTTCTGTGATGCGCTACTTTTCAATTCGAGAGAAGGTACAATTACCTCATCAAGTTCTACTTTCCTCCCACTCACTTCTTTCGAGAGAAACTCCTTCTCTAGAAAGGACTCATTCTTGGCAACAAAGACTTTGCCCTCGGATCTGTGATAGAAGGTATACCCAATGGTCTCTTTAGGGTATCCTATGAAGACGCACTTCTCCGCTTTGGGTTCGAGCTTATCAGACTGAGGCCTCTTGACATAAGCGTCGCATCCCCAAACTTTAAGAAACGATAGCTTAGGTTTCTTGCCAAACCATAACTCATACGGTGTCGTCTCAACGGATTTAGACGGTGCCCTGTTTAAAGTGAATGCGGCTGTCTCCAATGCATAACCCCAAAATGATAGTGGCAAATCGGTAAGAGACATCATAGAACGCACCATATCCAATAGAGTACGATTACGATGTTCGGACACACCATTACGCTGTGGTGTTCCAGGTGGTGTGAGCTGTGAAACAATTCCACATTGTCTTAAATGCATACCAAACTCGTAACTCAAATATTCACCTCCACGATCAGATCGTAGAAATTTAATTTTCTTGTTACGATGATTCTCTACTTCACTCTGAAACTCCTTGAACTTTTCAAATGTTTCATACTTGTGTTTCATTAAGTAAATATACCCATATCTACTCAAATCATCTGTGAAGGTAAGAAAATAACGATATCCACCGCGTGCTTCAACACTCATCGGACCGCATACATCGGTATGTATTATTTCCAATAAGTCACTTGCCCGCTCCATTGTTTCGGAAAATGGGGTTTTAGTCATCTTGCCCATGAGGCATGGTTCGCATGTCTCAAATGATTCATAATCAAGTGATTCCAAAAGTCCATCGGCATGGAGCTTCTTCATGACCTAAGCGGCAGTGCCACAAGTATGTGGTACTATCATCATTAACCTTGCATCTTTTGGCATCAATATTATGAATATGTGTACCACTACGATCGAGATTCAACAAGAATATGTTGGGGAACGTTGCATGGGAAACAAAAATTTTCCTACACTCACCAAGATCGATCTAGGAGATGAACATCTATGAGAGGAGAGATTGCATCTACATACCCTTGTAGATCGCTAAGCAGAAGCGTTAAGGAACATGGTTGATGTAGTCGAACGTCTTCGCGATCCAATCACGATCCGTCCACGAACTCCCGATCAAGTGCCGAACGGACGGCACCTCCGAGTTTAGCACACGTGCGGCTCGGCGGCGTCCTCTCCTTCTTGATCCAGCAAGCGAGAGAGAGGGGGTAGATGAGATTGGGACCAACACGACGGTATGGTGGTGGTGGTGGCAGCGGAATTCCGGCAGGGCTTCGCCAAGCGCGTACCGGTGAAACGTGGGAGGAGTTGGGAGAGGTAACGGGCAAGGGTCCAAGGGGTGGCTGCCCCCAATGCCTCCCCACCATTATATAGGCGTGGAGGGGGCTGGTGGCTTGCCCTCCAAGGCCCTAGGGTCGTTGGCCAAAGGGGGAGGAAGGAAATCCCTCCTTTCCTTCCCCACCGATCGTTATCCCCTTTTTAGGGATCCTGATCTTATCCCTTTGGGATATGATACTATTCCTTTTAAGGGAGGATCTTGGTGCGCCTAGACCAGGGTTGTGGGGACTTTGCCCACTACCCACGTTCATGTGGGTCCCCCATGCAGGTGGGCCCCACTCCGGAACCTTCTAGAACCTTCCCGGTACAATACCGAAAAAACCCGAACTTTTTCCGGAACCACGATAACAACTTTCCATATATGAATCTTTACCTCCGGACTATTCCGGAGCTCCTCGTGATGTCCCGGATCCCATCCGGGACTCCGAACAACCTTCGGACTTTCCACTATTAATATCTCAATACTACCCTAGCGCTACCGAACGTTAAGCGTGCGACCCTACGGGTTCGGGAATATGCAGACATGACCGAGACTCCTCTCCGGTCAATAACCAATAGCGGGACCTGGATACCCATATTGGTTCCTACATATTCAACGAAGATCTTTATCGGTCGAACCTCGATGTCAAGGATTCAGTCAATCCCGTATGCAGTTCCCTTTGTCCATCGGTATGTTACTTGCCCGAGATTCGATCGTCGGTATCTCCATACCTAGTTCAATCTCGTTACCGGCAAGTCACTTTACTCATTCCGTAATACAAGATCCCGTGGCTAACTCTTTAGTCACATTGCTTGCAAGCTTATTGTGATGCTGTATTACCGAGTGGGCCCTGAGATACCTTTCCGTCATACGGAGTGACAAATTCCCAGTCTTGATCCATGCCAACTCAACAGACACCCTCGGAGATACCTGTAGAGCATCTTTATAGTCACCCAGTTACGTTGCGACGTTTGATACACACAAGGTACTCCTCCGGTGTCAGTGAGTTGCATGATCTCATGGTCATAGGAACAGATACTTGACATGCGAAAACGATAGCAATAAACTTGACACGATCATATGCTACGTTCATAGTTTGGGTCTTGTCCATCACATCATTCTCCTAATGATGTGATCCCGTTATCAAATGACAACTCATGCCTATGACCAGGAAACCATGGCCATCTTTGATCAACGAGCTAGTCTGGTAGAGGCTCACTAGGGACATGTTGTTGTCTACGTATCCATACATGTATTTGTGTTTCCAACCAATACAATTATAGCATGGATAATAAACGATTATCATGAACAAGGAAATATAATAATAACCATTTTATTATTGCCTCTAAGGCATATTTCCAATAGTCTCCCACTTGCACTAGAGTCAATAATCTAACATTACATGGTTATGAATCTAACACCCATAGAGTTCTGGTGTTGATCATGTTTTGCCAGTGGAAGAGGTTTAGTCAACGGATCTGCAACATTCAGATCCGTGTGCACTTTGCAAATGTTTATGTCCTCCTCCTTGATCGCATCGCAGATGGAATTGAAGCGTCGCTTTATGTGTCTGGTCCTCTTGTGAAACCTTGGTTCCTTGGCTAGAGCAATGGCACCAGTGTTGTCACAGAACAGAGTCATTGGGTCCAGTGCACTGGGAACAACTCCAAGATCTGTCATGAACTGCTTCATCCAGACACCTTCCTTTGCCGCCTCCGAGGCAGCTATGTACTCCGCTTCGCATGTAGAATCAGCTACCACGCTTTGCTTGGAACTGCACCAGCTTACCGCTCCCCCATTTAGAATATATAGTTTGAGACTTAGAGTCATCCGGATCAGTGTCAAAGCTTGCATCGACGTAACCCTTTACGACGAGCTCTTGATCACCTCCATAAACGAGAAACATTTCCTTAGTCCTTTTCAGGTACTTAAGGATATTCTTGACCGCTGTCCAGTGTTCCACTCCTGGATCACTTTGAAACCTTCCGGCCATACTTATGGCAAGGCTAACATCTGGTCTTGTGCACAGCATTGCATACATGATAGAGCCTATGGCAGAAGCATAGGGGATGACACTCATCTTTTCTCTATCCTCTATAGTCGCTGGGCATTGAGTCTTACTCAACTTCACACCTTGCACAACAGGCAAGAACCCCTTCTTGGACTGATCCATTTTGAACTTCTTCAAAACTTTATCAAGGTATGTGCTCTGTGAAAGTCCTATTAAGCGTCTTGATCTATCTCTATAGATCTTGATGCCTAATATGAAAGCAGCTTCTCCTAGGTCCTTCATTGAAAAACTCTTGTTCAAATACTCCTTCACGTTTTCCAAAAGTTCTATATTGTTTCCAATCAACAATATGTCATCCACATATAATATTAGAAACGCTATAGAGCTCCCACTCACTTTCTTGTAAATACAAGCTTCTCCGTAAACTTGTATAAACACAAACGCCTTGATCACCTCATCAAAGCGAAGATTCCAACTCCGAGACGCTTGCACCAGTCCATAAATGGATCGCTGGAGTTTGCAAACTTTGTCAGCATTCTCTGGATCGACAAAACCTTCTGGTTGCATCATATACAACTCTTCCTTAAGAAAACCATTAAGGAACGCTGTTTTGACATCCATCTGCCAAATTTCATAATCAAAAAATGCAGCTATTGCTAACATGATTCTGACGGACTTAAGCATCGCTATGGGTGAGAAAGTCTCATCGTAGTCAACTCCTTGAACTTGTGAAAAACCTTTTGCCACAAGTCGAGCTTTATAGACGGTGACATTACCGTCTGCGTCCGTCTTCTTCTTGAAGATCCATTTATTCTGAATGGCCTTTCGCCCTTCGGGTAATACTTCCAAAGTCCATACTTTGTTTTCATACATGGATCCCATCTCGGATTTCATGGCCTCTAACCATTTGTCGGAATCCGGGCCCACCATCGCTTCTCCATAGCTCATAGGTTCATCGTTGTCCAACAACATGACATTCAAGACAGGGTTACCGTACCACTCAGGAGCAGTACGTATCCTTGTCGACCTACGAGGTTCGATAGTAACTTGATCCGAAGCTTCATGATCACCATCATCAGCTTTCTCTTCAACTGACGTAGGTTCCACAGAAATATCTTTCTGCACAGTGCTACTCTCCGGTTGAAGTAAAGGTTCAACAACCTCATCAAGTTCTATCTTCCTCCCACTCAATTCTTTCGAGAGAAACTCTTTCTCGAGAAAGGACCCATTCTTAGCGACAAACACTTTGCCTTCGGATCTGAGATAGAAGGTATACCCAACCGTGTTTTTTGGGTATCCTATGAAGACGCATTTGTCCGCTTTGGGTTCAAGCTTTTCTGGCTGAAGCCTTTTGACATAAGCATCGCATCCCCAAACTTTAAGAAACGACAACTTTGGTTTCTTGCCAAACCACAGTTCATACGGTGTCGTCTCAACGGACTTAGATGGTGCCCTATTTAAAGTGAATGCAGCTGTCTCTAACGCATAACCCCAAAATGATAGTGGCAGATCGGCAAGAGACATCATAGAACGTACCATATCCAATAAGGTTCGATTACGACGTTCGGACACACCATTACGCTGTGGTGTTCCAGGTGGCGTCAACTGTGAAACAATTCCACATTGTCTTAAGTTACTGCCAAACTCATAACTCAGATATTCTCCCCCTCGATCAGATCGTAGGAATTTGATCTTCTTGTTACGATGATTCTCAACTTCACTCTGAAATTGCTTGAACTTTTCAAACGTTTCAGACTTGTGTTTCATTAAGTAAATATACCCATATCTACTCAAATCGTCGGTGAAGGTGAGAAAATAACGATATCCACCGCGCGCCTCAATGCTCATCGGACCGCACACATCAGTATGTATGATTTCCAACAAGTCACTTGCCCGTTCCATTGTTCCGGAGAACGGGGTCTTAGTCATCTTGCCCATGAGGCATGGTTCGCATGTGTCAAGTGATTCAAAATCAAGTGACTCCAAAGGTCCATCAGCATGGAGTTTCTTCATGCGTTTTACACCAATATGACCTAAGCGGCAGTAACACAAGAAAGTGGTACTATCATTATCAACTCTACATCTTTTGGCATTAATGTTATGAACATGTGTATCATCACTATCGAGATTCAATAAGAATAAACCCCTCACAATGGGTGCATGACCATAAAAGATATTACCCATATAAATAGAACAACCATTATTCTCTGATTTAAATGAGTAATCGTCTCGCATTAAACAAGATCCAGATATAATGTTCATGCTCAACGCAGGCACTAAATAACAATTATTCAGGTTCATCACTAATCCCGATGGTAATCGAAGAGCGAGCGTGCCGACGGCGATCACATAAACCTTGGAACCATTTCCCACGCGCATCGTCACTTCGTCCTTCGCCAGCCTCCGTCTATTCCGCAGTTTCTATTTTGAGTTGCAAATGTGAGCAACCGCACCGGTATCAAATACCCAGGCACTACAACGAGAGTTGGTAAGGTACACATCAATAACATGTATATCATATATACCTTGTTTGGCGTTGGCGGGGGCCAGATACTTGGGGCAATTCCGCTTCCAGTGGCCAGTTCCCTTGCAATAGAAGCACTCAGTTTCCGGCTTGGGCCCAGCCTTGGGTTTCTTCACGGGAGGGGCAACTACTTTGCCACTCTTCTTGGAGTTTCCCTTCTTGCCCTTGCCATTCTTCTTGAAACTAGTGGTTTTATTGACCATCAACACTTGATGCTCCTTGATGTCTGACTCAGCGACTTTCAGCATCGCAAACAGCTCGGCAACTGACTTGTTCATCCCTTGCATGTTATAGTTCAACACAAAGCTCTTGTAGCTAGGTGGTAGCGATTGAAGAACTCTGTCAGTGATCACCTCTGGCGGGAGCACAACTTCCAGCTCAGCCAGACGGTTGTAATACCCAGACATTTTGAGTATGTGTTCACTGACAGACCCGTTCTCCTCCATCTTGCAAGCATAGAACTTATCGGAGGTCTCATACCTCTCGATCCGGGCATTCTTCTCAAAAATAAACTTCAACTCCTGGAACATCTCATATGCTCCATGACGTTCAAAACGCCTTTGAAGTCCCGGTTCTAAGCCATACAACATGGCGCACTGAACTATTGAGTAGTCATCAACACGCGCCTGCCAGGCGTTCATAACGTCCATAGACGCTGGAGGGGGTTGCTCACCAAGCGGTGCATCAAGGACATAAGCCTTTTGGGCAGCCGTGAGGATAATCCTCAGATTACGGGCCCAGTCTACAAAGTTACTTCCATCATCTTTCAGCTTGGCTTTCTCTAGGAACGCATTGAAATTCAGGGGAGCTACTGCGCGAGCCATTGATCTACAACATAAATTTGCAAAGACAACTTAGACTATTGTTCAAGATAATGAGTTTAGTTTACTTAAAAACTCCCACTCAAATCGACATCCCTCCGGTCGTCCGAGTGTAACATGATCCAAATTCACCAACCCAAGTCCGATCATCACGTGAGATGAGGTGGTTTCAATGGTGAACATCTCCATGTTGATCATATCTACTATATGACTCATGTTCGACCTTTCGGTCTCTTGTGTTCCGAGGCCATGTCTGTACATGCTAGGCTCGTCAAGTTTAACCCAAGTGTTCCGCATGTGCAAAACTGGCTTGCACCCGTTGTATGTGAACGTAGAGTCTATCACACCCGATCATCACGTGGTGCTTCGAAACGACGAACTTTCGCAACGGTGCACACTTGGGGAGAACACAATTTTATCTTGAAATTTTAGAGAGGGATCACCTTATAATGCTACCGTCGTCCTAAGCAAAATAAGATGCATAAAAAGATTAACATCACATGCAAATCATAAGTGACATGATATGGCCATGAACTTGTGCTTTTGATCACCATCTCCAAAGCACCGGCATGATCTCCATCGTCACCGGCATGACACCATGATCTCCATCATCATGATCTCCATCATCGCGTCGCCATCGGGGTTGTCACGCCAACCATGCTTCTACTACTATTGCTACCATTTAGCGATAAAGTAAAGCATTACATAGCGCTTAATGATTGACACGCAGGTCATACAATAATTAAAGACAACCCTATGGCTCCTGCCGGTTGCCGTATTCATCGACATGCAAGCCGAGATAAACTATTACAAAATATGATCATCTCATACATCAAATATATTTCATCATGTCTTTGGCCATATCATATCACAACATACCCTGCAAAAACAAGTTAGATGTCCTCTAATTTGTTGTTGCATGTTTTACGTGGCTGCTATGGGTATCTAGCAAGAACGATTCTTACCTACGCAAAACCACAACGGTGATATGCAAGTTGCTATTTAACCTTCTACAAGGACCGCCTTCGTCAAATCCGATTCAACTAAGGTGGGAGAGACAGACACCCGCCAGCCATCTTATGCAACAAAGTCGCATGTTAGTCGATGGAACCGGTCTCATGTACGTGGACATGTAAAGTTGGTCCGGGCCGCTTCATCCCACAATACTGCTGAATCAAGAAAAGACCAAGGAAGGAAGCAATCTGAATATCAATGCCCACAAACTCCTTTGTGTTCTACTCGTGATGTCATCTACGCAAAGACCTAGCTCATGATGCCACTGTTGGGGAACGTTGCATGGGAAACAAAATTTTTCCTACGCTCACCAAGATCGATCTAGGAGATGAACATCTACGAGAGGAGAGATTGCATCTGCATACCCTTGTAGATCGCTAAGCAGAAGTGTTAAGGAACGCGGTTGATGTAGTCGAACGTCTTCGCGATCCAATCACGATCCGTCCATGAACTTCCGATCAAGTGCCGAACGGACGGCACCTCCGAGTTTAGCACACGTGCGGCTCAGCGGCGTCCTCTCCTTCTTGATCCAGCAAGCAAGAGAGAGGGGGTAGATGAGATCGGGACCAACACGAAGGTATGGTGGTGGTGGTGGCAGCGGAATTCCGGCAGGGCTTTGCCAAGCGCGTACCGGTGAAACGTGGGAGGAGTTGGGAGAGGTAACGGGCAAGGGTCCAAGGGGTGGCTGCCCCCAACGCCTCCCCACCTTTATATAGGCGTGGAGGAGGCTGGTGGCTTGCCCTCCAAGGCCCTAGGGTCGTTGGCCAAAGGGGGAGGAAGGAAATCCCTCCTTTTCGTCCCCACCGATCGCTATCCCCCCTTTTTAGGGATCCTGATCTTATCCCTTTGGGATATGACACTATTCCTTTTAAGGGAGGATCTTGGTGCGCCTAGACCAGGGTTGTGGGGACTTTCCCCACTACCCACGTTCATGTGGGTCCCCCATGCAGGTGGGCCCCACTCCGGAACCTTCTAGAACCTTCCCGGTACAATACCGAAAAAACTCAAACTTTTTCTGGAACCCCGATAACAACTTTCCATATATGAATCTTTACCTCCGGACTATTCCGGAGCTCCTCGTGATGTCCCGGATCCCATCCGGGACTCCGAACAACCTTCAGACTTTCCACTATTAATATCTCAATACTACCCTAGCGCTACCGAACGTTAAGCGTGCGACCCTACGGGTTCGGGAATATGCAGACATGACCGAGACTCCTCTCCGGTCAATAACCAATAGCAGGACCTGGATGCCCATATTGGTTCCTACATATTCAACGAAGATCTTTATCGGTCGAACCTCGATGTCAAGGATTCAGTCAATCACGTATGCAGTTCCCTTTGTCCATCGGTATGTTACTTGCCCGAGATTCGATCGTCGGTATCTCCATACCTAGTTCAATCTCGTTACCGGCAAGTCTCTTTACTCATTCCGTAATACAAGATCCCATGGCTAACTCTTTAGTCACATTGCTTGCAAGCTTATTGTGATGCTGTATTACCGAGTGGGCCCTGAGATACCTTTCCGTCATACGGAGTGACAAATTCCCTGTCTTGATCCATGCCAACTCAACAGACACCCTCGGAGATACCTGTAGAGCATCTTTATAGTCACCCAGTTACGTTGCGACGTTTGATACACACAAGGTACTCCTCCGGTGTCAGTGAGTTGCATGATCTCATGGTCATAGGAACAGATACTTGACATGCGAAAACGATAGCAATAAACTTGACACGATCATATGCTACGTTCATAGTTTGGGTCTTGTCCATCACATCATTCTCCTAATGATGTGATCCCGTTATCAAATGACAACTCATGCCTATGACCAGGAAACCATGGCCATATTTGATCAACGAGCTAGTCTGGTAGAGGATCACTAGGGACATGTTGTTGTCTACGTATCCACACATGTATTTGTGTTTCCAACCAATACAATTATAGCATGGATAATAAACGATTATCATGAACAAGGAAATATAATAATAACCATTTTATTATTGCCTCTAGGGCATATTTCCAACAGAATAAACCATTCACAAGGGGTGCATGACCATAAAAGATATTATCCATATAAATAGAACAACCATTATTCTCTGACTTAAATGAATAACCGTCTCGCACTAAACAAGATCTAGATATAATGTTCATGCTTAACGCAGGCACCAAATAACAATTATTTAGGTTTAAAACTAAATCCGAAGGTAGACGTAGAGGGAGAATTCCGACGGCGATTACATCAACCTTGGAGCCATTTCCAACGCGCATCGTCACCTCGTCCTTAGCTAGTCTCCGTTTATTCCGCAGCTCCTGTTTCGAGTTACAAATATTAGCAACCGAACCAGTATCAAATACCCAGGCGCTACTACGAGCACTAGTAAGGGACACATCAATAACATGTATATCAAATATACCTTTGTTGACGTTGCCAGCCTTCTTATCTGCCAAGTACTTGGGGCAGTTCCGCTTCCAGTGACCATTCCCCTTGCAATAGAAGCACTCAGTCTCAGGTTTGGGTCTAGCCTTGGGTTTCTTCACGGGAGTGGCAACTGGCTTGCCATTCTTCTTGAAGTTCCCTTTCTTTCCCTTGCCTTTCTTCTTGAAACTGGTGGTCTTATTGACCATCAACACTTGATGCTCTTTCTTGATATCTACTTCCGTGGCCTTAAGCATCGCGAAGAGCTCCGGGATCGTCTTCTCCATCCCTTGCATATTATAGTTCATCACGAAGCCTTTGTAGCTTGGTGACAGTGACTGAAGAACCCTGTCAATCGCTACTTCATCCGGAAGATTATCTCCCAAGTGATTCAAGCGGTTGAAGTACCCAGACATTTTGAGTACGTGCTCGCTAACGGAGATGTTCTCTTCCATCTTGCAGCTAAAGAACTTGTCGGAGGCTTCATACCTCTCGACCCGGGCGTGAGCCTGAAATCCCAATTTCAGCTCCTGGAATATCTCATATGCTCCGTGGTGCTCAAAACGTCTTTGGAGCTCCGGTTCTAAGCCATAAAGCATGGCGCACTGAACTATCAAGTAGTCATCAGAACGTGCCTACCAGACTTCACAACATCCACAAACGACGCTGGAGGGGGATGGCGCACCGAGCGGTGCATCAAGGACATAAGCCTTCTGTGTAGCAGTGAGGATAATCCTCAAATTACGGACCCAGTCCGCATAGTTGTTTCCATCATTTTTTAACTTAGCTTTCTCTAGGAACACATTAAAATTCAGGGGAGCTACATCGCGAGCCATTGATCTACGACATTAATTTGCAAAGACAATTAGACTATGTTCATGATAATTGGTTCAGTTAATCAAATTACTAGTGAACTCCCTCTTAAATCAACATCCCTCAAGTTGTCTAAGTGTTACATGATCCATATCAACTAACCCATGTCCGATCATCACGTGAGATGGGGTAGTCATCAATGGTGAACATCTCCATGTTGATCATATCTACTATATGACTCATGTTCGACCTTTCGGTCTTTCGTGTTCCGAGGCCATGTCTGTACATGCTAGGCTCGTCAAGTTTAACCCAAGTATTCCGCATGTGTAAAACTGGCTTACACCCGTTGTATGCGAACGTAGAGTCTATCACACCCGATCATCATGAGGTGCTTCGAAACGACAAACTTTCGCAACGGTGCATACTTAGGGAGAACACTTTTATCTTGAAATTTAGTGAAGGGATTATCTTATAATGCTACTGTCATCCTAAGCAAAAAAAGATGCATAAAAAAGATAAACATCACATGCAATCAGTATATGTGACATGATATGGCCATTATCATCTCGTGCTTTTGATATCCTTCTCCAAAGCACCGGCATGATCTCCATCGTCACCGGCATGATACCATGATGTCCATCATCGTGTCGTCATCGTGGTTGTCTCCACCAACTATTGCTTCTACAACTATTGCTAACGCATAGCGATAAAGTACTAAAGCAATTACATGACGTTTAATGCTTGACACGCAGGTCATACAATAAATTAAAGACAACCCTATAGCTCCAGCCGGTTGCCGTACTCATCGACATGCAAGTCGCGAACCTATTACAAAACATGGTCATCTCATACATCAACATATATCACATCACGTTTTGGCCGTACCACATCACAACATACCCTGCAAAAACAAGTTAGACGTCCTCTACTTTGTTGCTGCAATTTTTACGTGGCTGCTATGGCAAACTATAAGAACCGTTCTTATCTACGTAAAACCACAACGGTGATATTCAAGTTTCTTTTTAATCTTCTACAAAGACCGCCTTTGTCAAATCAGATTCAACTAAAGTAGGAGAGACAGACACCCGCCATCCACTTTTATGCAATACTAGTTGCATGTCAAACAGTGGAACCGGTCTCATGTGCGAGGACATGTAAGGTTGGTCCGAGCCGCTTTATCCCACAATACCGCCGAATCCAAATAAGACAGGGAAGTATGCAATCTAAACATCAACGCCCACAACTTCTTTGTGTTCCACTCGTGCATATCATCTACGCATAGACCTAGCTCATGATGCCACTGATGGGGAACGTTGCATGAAAATCAAAAAATTTCCTACGAAACACCCAAGATCTAATCTATGAGATGCATATCAACGAGAGGGGAGTGTGTCTACATACCCTTGTAGACCGAAAGCGGAAGCGTTAATAACGTGGTTGATGTAGTCGTACTCTTCGCAATCCGATCACGATCCAACTGATCTAGCACCGAACGGACGGCACCTCCGAGTTTAGCACACGTGCGGCTCGGTGACGTCTCCTCCTCCTTGATACAGCAAGAGAAGGGGGAGAAGTAGATGGGATCACAACCAACACGATGGCATGGTGGTGATGGTGGTGGTGGAATTCCAGCAGCGCTTCGCTAAGCGAAAAACCAGGGACGAGGATTATGCCGGGAGGGAGAAACGGGGCAGCAGCCAAGTCCAATCTGTTGGGGGGCTTTGCTGCGCCCCTTCCCCTTTATTTATATGCGTGGGAGGGCTAGGAGTCCAGCCCCTCCACCCCATATGGCTGGCGCACCAAGGGGGGAAGAGTTGGACTCCTAGTCCTTCTCCCTTTCCGTCGTACGGAGTTGGGACTCTTTCCCCCTTGGCCGCATGGGTCTTTGGGGCTGGTGCGCCCAGCCCAAAGAGGCCAGGGCGCCTCCCCTTAGCCCATGCTGGCCCTCGGGATGTGGTGGACCCACTTGTGGACTTCCGGACCCCTCCGGAATCCTCCGGAAGCTTCTGGAAGCTTCCCGGTACAATACCGAAAAACTGTTTTTTTCCGGATACCCAAAAAATGACTTTCCATATATAAATCTTTACCTCCGGACTATGCCGGAGCTCCTCGTGATGTCCGGGATCTCATCCGGGACCCCGAACAACTTTCGGTCACCAATATACATATCCCAATACTACTCTAGCGTCAACGAACGTTAAGTGTGCAACCCTACGGCTTCGAGAATCATGCAGACATGACCGAGACTCCTCTCTGGTCAATAACCAATAGCGGGACCTGGATGTCCATATTGGTTCCCACATATTCAACGAAGATCTTTATCGGTTGAACCATGATGTCGAGGATTCGGGTAATCCCGTATGCAATTCCCTTTGTCCGGCGATATGTTACTTGCCCGAGATTCGATCGTCGGTATCTCCATACCTAGTTCAATCTCGTTACCGACAAGTCTCTTTACTCGTTCCCGTAATACAATATCCCGTGACTAAACTCATTAGTCACCCGAAGCTTCTTGTGACGTTGTATTACCGAGTGGGCCCAGAGATATCTCTCCGTCATACGGAGTGACAAATCCCAGTCTCGATCCATGCAACCCAACAGAGACCATCGGAGATACCTGTAGAGCATCTTTATGATCACCCAGTTACGAAGTGACGTTTGATAGCACACAAGGCATTCCTCCGGTATCCGGGAGTAGCATGATCTCATGGTCGAAGGAACAGATACCTGACATGAAGAAAGCTATAGCAAAACTAAGTGATACGATCTTATGCTAAGCTTACGGTTGGGTCTTGTCCATCACATAATTCAACTAATGTTGTGATCCCGTTATCAAATGACAACTCATGTCTATGGTCAGGAAACCATAACCATCTTTGATCAACGAGCTAGTCTAGTAGAGGCTTACTAGGGACACGGTGTAGTTTATGTATTCACACATGTATTTAAGTTTCCGGTCAATACAATTCTAGCATGAATAATAAACATTTATCATGAACGGGAAATATGATAATAACCAATTTATTATTGCCTCTAGGGCATATTTCCAACATAGACAACATAACGGCGATGTCTAGCTATTCAAATTTATGTTGTTCAAACATGCATCCTACAATGTGAGGCAAACATGGCTACCCATTAGGCTATTACTGTGCTAAACAGACTAGTAAAGTTGGTTGGAGATGCCCGCGAATGTATTACTGCCGAGTAATCAATAAAGCTCTTGAATTAGAAAAAAGGACATGCATCCTACGATGTTCCTGTTGCTAGTCACTGACACCGCACCCGTGCTCCTCCACCCGCAGCAACTTGTCGATGCCTTGGAGATATGCCCCGTTACGGTCCCACACTACCCATGCATAACACAATGCTATATCCTCCTCCAACTTGCAATTTCTCAATCTTCCAAGCTTCTTCTTCGTGTTGCAATCTCGACCTCAACCACCTTTCTCCTCTTGGTCCACCTCTGGCCCTGCCTCCACTAAGAAGCTGAGGTCCTCAATGCTAATGTGATCTTTCACAGTCAAATCAGTGAAATTTTTAAAACTCTTCCACTGGCAAATCATGTTGCACACTATGTCCAAGTGCGCTGACCTCAACAAAAGAAGAAGAAAACAAGTTACATTCGAGGGATTTCCTTGGGTACTTGGTGTGCCCTCGTGTCGGCGTCAAGTGAAGGGATTGGAGGCCGGCGTATGTTGTGATGGGGGAAGATGAAGCGGCCTAGGGGTCGGCGGCTCTGCCGGTTTCTTCTTCATATTCAACGGTGCGGTGGTCAGAGCTCGATGCCAGGTGGCAGGAGGGTGGCCGGCCCTCTCATTTACGCAGAACCGGGAGATGTTTTGGAGTTCGCAGGTTTTCCTTAATATTGAGGTTTGATGGATTGTTTTTCGGTCGCCAGAAAGAAAAAAAACACCAAAGAGATATCCGGGATGGGCCTTTAAATCGCATGTCTTTTGGGCCCACAGCTTTTTTTGGATGCCTAAAAAAAAAAAGAAAAACTACAGATTTTTTTGGGATAGATTAGAGAGTAGCTCTTAAACCTGGTCCATGCGCACCCTTATCTCATCTTCCTGCCGCATACTCGACCCAAAAAGATTCCCTCGCCCTCACAGACCCACTATGCTGGCCATCTCCCCTGCTAGACCCCGCCCCCCGCCCCGCCAATGGCATCCATCCCCTCCCTCGCCGTCTCCGGCGCCGCCACTGCCGTCCCAGCCGTCGTCGCTGCCAAGCCCCTGCCGAGCTCCGCCGGCTTCGACAAGGTGACTTTCTCTTCTCTGTTTTCCACCCCTTCTTCTCTGGACCAAGAAAAATCGCCGTGTGCTTCAGCAGGGCTCTTCCCAGTTTCTTCTTCCGGTTGAATTCCATGTCGTAATTTCTCATCAAGAGTTCAATCCTAAGGTCGCTCTGCTATATATAATCGGGACCAGTGACGACAGGACTCAATTCTTTTTCTTTCACGATTGCATATTTGCAGGGCGGTTCTTATCAGAGGAGCACCCAGGTACTGGAAAATGGCAGATTGGAGAGCGAGAGCCCCCCTCGGCCGCTAGATGCCCAGGAAGCAATGAGCATGCTGAGAGGCGGCCACACGGTGCAGTCAGCGATGTACGTGCCCCTGCTGCACCGGTGCGTCCAAACCAGCGGCCTCGGCACCGCCAGGGCCCTGCACGGCCACATGGTGAAGACCGGAACCGTCGCCGACATGTTCGTGGCGACGTCCCTGGTGAATGTGTACATGAGGTGCGGGGCGAGCCGGGACGCGCGCAGCCTGTTCGACGAAATGCCCGAGAAGAACGTGGTCACCTGGACGGCGCTGATAACAGGCCACACTCTGAACTCTGAGCCGGTACTAGCGCTGGAGGTGTTTGTCGAGATGCTCGAGCTGGGGAGGTACCCGTCGCATTACACGCTGGGTGGCATGCTGAATGCGTGCTCTGCCGCACGCAGGATCGATCTGGGCCAGCAGGTCCATGGCTACTCGATTAAGTACGGGGCGGATACGATCACGAGCATGGGCAATTCACTCTGTAGGTTGTACTGCAAGTCTGGAGACTTGGAATCTGGTCTGAGGGCCTTTAAGGGGACCCCTGACAAGAATGTGATCACCTGGACAACGATGATATCTTCCTGCGCCGAAGATGAGAACTACCTGGAGCTTGGATTGAGTTTGTTTCTCGATATGCTCGAGGGAGGAGTGATGCCGAATGAGTTCACGTTGACTAGCGTCATGAGCTTGTGTGGTGCGAGGCTGGATATGAACCTGGGCAAGCAGGTCCAGGCTTTCTGCTACAAGGCTGGGTGTGAAGCGAATCTTCCGGTGAAGAACTCCACAATGTACCTCTATCTCAGGAAGGGCGAAACGGACGAGGCTATGCGGTTGTTTGAAGAGATGGACAGCAGCAGTATTATCACGTGGAATGCAATGATCTCGGGGTATGCTCAGATCATGGACTCGGCAAAGGATGACCTCCATGCTCGTTCAAGAGGTTTTCAGGCACTCAAATTATTCCGTGATCTCGTGAGGTCTGAATTGAAGCCAGATCTGTTCACCTTCTCAAGTATCCTATCAGTCTGCAGTGCCATGATGGCCTTGGAGCAGGGTGAGCAAATCCATGCAACCACGATAAAGACTGGATGCCTGTCGGATGTTGTTGTGAACAGCGCACTGGTAAACATGTATAACAAGTGTGGATGCATCGAATGTGCAACCAAAGCCTTCGTCGAGATGCCAACACGAACACCTGTCACGTGGACCTCTATGATTTCAGGGTACTCGCAGCATGGCCGGTCCCAAGATGCGATACAGCTCTTTGAGGACATGATATTATCTGGCGCTAAACCAAACGAAATCACATTCGTAAGTGTACTGTCAGCCTGCAGCTATGCTGGTTTAATCGAGGAGGCTGAGCGCTATTTTGACATGATGCAGAATGAGTTTCATATAGAGCCTCTTGTGGACCATTACGGGTGCATGGTTGACATGTTCGTGCGGTTGGGCCGGCTGGATGATGCATTTTCCTTCATCAAGAGAACAGGCTTTGAGCCGAACGAGGCCATCTGGTCCAGTTTGGTAGCTGGATGTCGGAGTCATGGGAACATGGAGCTTGCTTTCTATGCTGCTGATAGGCTCCTTGAGCTCAAGCCGAAAGTGATTGAAACATATGTCTTGCTGTTGAACATGTACATTTCTACTGGTAGATGGCGTGATGTGGCGAGGGTGCGCAAACTAGTCAAACATGAAGATGTCGGGGTTCTCAGAGATCGTAGCTGGATTGCAATCAGAGACAAGGTGTATTTCTTCAGAGCTGATGACATGACTCACCCTCAAGCTACCGAGTTGTATCAATTGTTGGAGAATTTGCTGGAAAAGGCTAAGGCCGTAGGGTACGAACCGTACCAGAATGCTCCTGAGTTGTTATCTGACAGCAAGGAGGGTGACAACGACAAGCCTGCTGCTGCAGGTTCACTAATAAAGCACCACAGTGAGAGGTTAGCTGTTGCACTGGGGCTGCTCAAAACACCTCCTGGTGCGACAGTTCGTGTGACCAAGAACATCACCATGTGCAGGGACTGCCACAGCTCTATCAAATACTTCTCATTACTTGCAAACAGAGAGATTGTTGTCCGGGACAGTAAACGGCTTCACAAGTTCAAGGATGGTCGGTGCTCGTGTGGGGATTTTGGTGCGCTCCTCCTGTGATACCAAAAATTCTCATGCACACTGCGCTATTATGAGAATATAACAACTTTTGCATTGGAAACAGGTTTGACTTACTCTGAACTTGTTTACTTCAAAGTACCATGAGATGTCCGTTTGTTTGTAGATTTTTGTATGAAAGCATGATTTGTTCAGTCGGCATTGGTGACATATGAGTATATATGACCATAAACAAAATCAGATTTCTGAGGTATGCTCACATCCTAGCACTGTAGAACGGTTCAATATATGTGTAACTGTTGTAAATGCTGGCGTATTAGGGTCAGGTTTCATTGTTTTAATTCGCAATGCTGACTCAAATTTTGAATTCTCTGGTCCATAATTTGAGTGGAAGCATTGTGTACCATATGAAACAAATCTGTTGTATGATACAAATTTTTTGAATTGTAAAGATTATTTGTAGCATGTCTACAAATAATTGGAATATATATACACAAGATTTTATCCTGCTGCCGGTGTAGTTGCTCCCATGTGTGTTTCACACAATTTTTCTTCAGTCTCATAGCACTTGGTCCTCTCTCTTCCTTCCGGCAGGAGAGAAGAGAGATGGGGCTTGATTCCGGTCGGGCAATGAAAAGGCTCTTCGATCCGGCAGCTGCCCCCATCGCTGTTCCCTGTCGCTAAGTTCCGGTGCTTTTCTCTGCCGGAAGGAAGGGAGGAAGGTATGGGAATGCAGCAGCAGCAGGAGAAGGTTTTGAAGAAGAGCGGCGTCAGGAAGAGGAGGAAGGTTGTGGCGGCCGACTGCCGCATCTGCTTCCATTCCCTGCACCCTCCCATCTTCCAGGTACCCCCTGTCCCTGTTGGTTCATCTGTACGTGCTGTACTACTGAAACACCACAAACTCCTTAAGAAGGATGATGCCAATTTATTTCTGCCGTAATGGAAAAAAAAATCAATTATTGATTTTTTTAGAGCAAACCTCAGTTATTGATTTGATCCTGGAATGGAACTTAGGTGCCAGGTTTTGGACCTGTGGTTTTGTAGTGGCAAGTTGCAAGTCAAGGTTGACATCTCTGAACAATTAGAACAAAATCAGGCATAAACATTAGCCCAGATGCCCAGTAAATCAGTAAAATTTTCAGCAATTTATGTTGCCTTCAGTCCATATATGAGTTGTAAAGTCTTTCTGTTCATCATTGTTTGGATCCCCAAACGGGGAGTATCCTGTTCTCTAGGGTCAAGGAATTGAATATAGATGGACAACTGAAGCGTTGAGCTCCTCATTACGCAGAAACCATAAACAAGGGAAAGAATACTGTATTCCTGGAAGTATTGACATTTATCTATTTTTGCAGTAGGGGAGATGGTTTGTATAAAAATATCCTAAAGTTTCTGAGAGGACGTAAAACGGCTGTAATCTTAACTCTAAGTATGAAAATTGGCTTCAACCATTTTGATGGCATATGTACAATCCATCAGGTCTGGTCAGAACAGCATCAGAAGTAAATATGCATGCTGTTCATATTTCAGCATACTGACCAATTCATACATTTACAATTTCATCTCCGTTCCTCAATGCACTGTTGGGCATGCCATATGTTCATCTTGCCATGAGTACTTCTAAGTCTTGGTTTTTGGACGTGTGGCACCTGTGTTCCTTTGATAGTTCTCTGTTTTTCGAAATGTAGTCATGTTTTATCTGATTTGCAGTGCACCATTTGTACTCTGGGCATTTTTTTAACCTGAAACTGTTGAAAGGAATGACGCAAACTACATATATAGGTCACTGTCTGTCACCTGGGTAAGACAGTGGAATTTACTGACACTAAAGCCTATATCAGGCTTTTCACATCCTTGAGGTTGTTGGCTGTTCAATTTTTCAGAGTTAAATGCCTCATTTGTTCTTAGGTTCTCCAATAAAATCATTGTAGGCTTTAGGACCATTGAGACTGCTGTAATCCTAGATAACTCCGTAGTTTCAGAAGAAAATATTAGTTCTACACTCGATATTGCCCTGCCATCTCTATCAGATGAAATCTTTTGAGTCCTTATCTACAGGCAGGTCGAAGAGTCCCGGGAGATGGACATTGGTGAGCTTGGTCCTGCTCGTGATCCCGTGCGGCTTCTTCTTGGCCTTCTCCGGCTCCGGTTGGCGGCCGTGGATCTGCTCCGTGGCGCGCCTCTTGGCCGTGTCGGTGGCCGGCTTCTCGCCGTTCTTCCGGAGCTCCTTCTCGATGTCCAGCATGTCTTGCGGCAGTTTGACCTCGTGGAACATCTTCTTGAGCTCGGCGTCCACCTCCATCCTCGACCTGGGGTTGTTCGGGTACGCAATCATGTCTCTCTCGACCGACAGCAAGTAAATGTCGCCAGAAGATTTCAGGGCCTGCAGGTCTTCCAGCACGGATGGATATGCGCCCTCCACCTCCGACGCCGGGAGGCCGTTGGGGAAGCTTCCGACGAGCGAGAGCAGCTCGTCTTTGCCCTTGATGCCGTGCGTGCGCTTGTACGAGTAGCGCTTCCCGTCGAAGCGCACCTTGGCGTTGTTCCTCAGGCTCTCAGCGACGGCGCTGTTGCTGCCGATGTCGACGTAGGTCCGTTCGTTTATCTGGCGCGCCGTGAGAGCTTCCCTCGTTCTCTCGAGCAGTGCGATCACATCTCTGACCTGTTTTCCGGTGGGGGACGTCCTCACTTGGTTGATCTTCTGTAGGCGCGCGATGTCATCGGAGAATCTGACCGCAGAAGGCGGTTGAGACGGTGGTTTAGTAGCCGGTGCTGGAGCAGGGTGCTGCCGGGTCTTGGTTTTTTCGTTTATCTGCTGCGCCGTGAGAGCTTCCCTCGTCGCCTCAAGCAGCGCGATGACATCTCTGACCTGTTTTCCGGCGGGGGACGTCCTCACTTGGTTGATCTTCTGTAGGCGCGCGATGTCATCGGAGAATCTGACCGCAGCAGGAGCTGGAGGCGGTGGTTTAGTAGCCGGTGCTGGAGCAGGGCGGCGCTGTTGGGACTTGGTAGCAGATGAGGCTGCTGCTTTGGTTGCGGCGATGGTGGAGAGAGTCGGCTGGTTCCTCTCCTGCTGCAGCCGGAACCTGGCGAGGCCATCATTCAAGGCCATCCGGTCGATTCGTGCCGTGCGATCCTGACTTTGGGGTGAAGCAATGGCCGGAGCAGTACGGCGGCCAAGGGTTTGAAGCGCGCTGCAGACGGGGACGGCGACGGCGACGAGAGTACGCGCGTAGTGCTCCTTATTATAGACTGAGGAGGAGGCAACACTGTACGAGTCTCGGCTTCGGTCAGGACTCAGGATTCAAATCAACTGGGCCTGCTCGCCTCTGACGTCATCGCCACCTGCAAGACGCTTAAATTAACGAAGGACATGTTGCCAGCGCAGATGTTATATCTCGCTTATAGCGAGAGTACCATACGTATCGCTGAAGGTTTTACCCCCACCTGCAACTCCTAGGCTGGCCCATTTTCATTTTTTTTCTCGTTCACTGTTTTCAATCGAGTTCGCTTGTTTCACACGCTAGGTTTTTTTTTCTCCCCAAAAAAATCGCTAGGTTTTTATTTTTTCAAATTTTTACTTTTTCTATTTCTCCACTTGTTTTCTAGGTTTTTATGTTTTTCTTTATTTTTTTATGCTTTTATTTGTTTCTTTCTCGGTTTTCATTGGTTTTTATTTTATTTTCTTTTTTCTTTGTTTTTCACTGTTTTTCTTTTTTTCTTTCTTGGTTTTTACTGTCTATTTCCTTTCTTCTTTTCTTCGCTTTTTTATTTTGTTTGTTCTTTGGTTTTCTTCGTTTCTTTCTATAATTTCACCGTTTTTGTTGGATTTTCTTTGTTCCTTCTTGGTTTTCATTGATTTTTTTGCTTTTCTTTCATTCTTTCTTCATTTTTGTTTCTTTTTTTATTTTCATCGGTTTTCTTTGTTTTCTTTGGTTCTCTCTCGATTTTCTCTGTTTTCATTATTTTACACTGTTTTCCTTGGTTTTTCAGATTCTTTTGTTTTGTTTTCTTTGTTTCTCTTTTTGGTTTTTAGTGGCTTTCTTCTTTCTTATTTGTTTTTTGTCAACTTTGATTGGTTTTCATGTTTGTTCAACACATATTAACCTTTTTCAGTACACATTCAATATTTTCCGTATACATCAGAAACATTTTTTATATACAAGTTTAATATTTTTGAAAAACATGATTAACATTTTTTAGAAACCTATATTTTTTATGTCTACTTTTTTCCATACACATTGTACATTTTTGGTATGTATCTAATACATTTTTAATACAAGATTAACATTTTTTGAATACAAGATTAACATTTTTTGAATACATGGCTAGTCAGATTCGAGCCGATCAGACGGCTGCAGACCCAGCTGATCTTTGACAGAGATTAGCCAGATGACGCTTAGCATCGACTCAAAAATAAACGTTAGTGCATAGAAGAAGAATCTTTGTACTTCTAATAGTGCGTGAGGTGCATGTCCACTGTCGTGGGAATGATTTCGACAATAGAAAGGATGTAGGAAGAAGGACCATGATCTACCGAGATGCAAACGGATGACACATGGATTTTTACAAGTTCAGCCCTCTCACGATGAAGATAACAACCCTACGTCTTGTGCTCTGAAGAGGCTTTCTTTGTTTCCGTATGAACGTGGATTTTACAGGACATGTATGAGAGAGAGAGAGAAATGAGAGCCCGTGTGTTGTCTAGTGGTAGAGCCACCCTCTTCACCTCCTATGTTACAAAAAGGAGTTACCATCGTCATTTATTCAGCCCAATACAAAGATAAATGATGCATGTATATTACTAATGCATGTCACACCAACGGGGCGCGATGCTTCAGATGCCTTCTAGGCTTGTTTCGCTTCATATCTTCGAGTAATGTTGTATCTATTTCTCCTTGGTCGGCATCGGTGGGTGCGAAAGCTGATCTTCAGAAAGCATGGGTGCGTGTTCGTAATGTCCCCTTAGAAAAACGATGTGTTCAACATGTCTCATATGCTGGTGGCTTGGTTGGCGTCACCCTGGAAATTGACCCAGCTACTCTTCATAAGCCTGAATATGCCCGCATCCTTCTTGGGTGTAGGGAGGTGGATAAAATTCCCCCATCGGCTGAAGGAATGTTGGGTGAGCAGTTCTATGATTTCTTTTATGAGGTCGAGCGTGTTGTGGTGGGTGCCCTTGGTGCAAGTCAATCCTCCATTCCTGTGGATAGTAGCTCCTCTCCTTCTGTTCCTAAGAAGGCCAGATTTGAATTTCAGTCCGAGGCATCGAATGAGCGAGGGGGACTAGTGCCTCAGTTGTAGGAAATTCCTCCTCTCAGAACTATACTGTTAACTCTCGTTTATCTACTGTTTCTGAAACCGAAGAGGAAGATGACAGTGATGATGGGGATCACACTGAGCTACTGATTCATTCCATGGCTGAAGAGTATGCAGCTATGGACTCCCCTGATCAATGTACCCCTGCTGTTGATCTGAGTCCTGAGAGTGAGTTTGGAGGGATGGAAAAGGTACCCTTGTGTGCCTCCCCGATACCAGATGATAAGCTGAAATCAGGTGCTTGGGCCATAACTCCTATCCCTCCTTCACCTGCTTTCTTGTGTTACTCTGACAAGCATGATGTGGGTAACCTGCCTCATTTATCAGACTATGTTGCGTGGCCTGCCTTGCCTCGGGTCGTTGAACTTGAGGAGGGATCGATGGAGGGTAGTGAGGCTCGTAGTGTGTACACTGTCGAGTCTCCTACTGGGTCCCCTATTCATGAGGATGTGTTGTATGACACTACTGGACCTGCAGTGCGCAATCAATACCAGAAGCTTACTCGGGTGGAGGAGATGGCCACTGATCGCATGAGGAAGCGCAACTTCGAAGGTACTCCCTCGTCCCCTACTAGTAATCAGTTCTCGGTGCTGTCCAACACTGCTATAATGTTGCGCGCTTCTCTTATGGGAGTTAAAATTCCTGATGATGACTTTGCTACGATTGATATGCTTCGTGAATTAGAAACATCTAGACAAATGCTTCATGATAAAAACTCTGATCCTGTTAATATCACTATTAAAGATGGGTTAGGTAATGTTGTTCCCCTTTCTTTAACTTGGGGTGATCATGATATGGAGGATGATGCCCCGTTTATTGCTGTCCAATCTAGGAGAAAAAAGAAGAAATCTCCTAAGAAGGATAAAGTGGTTATCTCTTCTCCTCATGTCTCGGCCAGGCCTTTGACTAGGAGACAAAAAAAAGAGGCTGATGGTAGGTCTGCCCTGAATCCTGGTAGACCTACCAGGGTGAGAGACAAACCTGATCGATATAAATGATAGGGGTCTTCTGGAATTGTAGGGGGGCAGGGAAGAATGGCATGGCTTCCTGTCTCACTGACATTATTAATGCTAATAGTGTTGATTTTATTGGTCTGCAAGAGACCATGAAGAAGAATTATAATCCGTCCTTTTTAGGAGGTTTGATCCACAGTCTAATTTCCACTGGGAATGGATCCCATCTGTTGGGAAATCTGGGGGTATCTTGTGTGGGTTGAGGTTAGAAACATTTGATGTCATTGACACTGTTTGTGGCAGATACATACTTCAGATTAATCTCTTTGATAAAAAAAAAGAATTGTAAGTGGGCTTTGCTGGTTGTTTATGGAGCAGCCCATGATGAGAACAAACCTGAGTTTTTGGCTGAACTATCTTCCTTCTGTAATAAGATCAATACCCCGTACTTAGTGGGGGGTGATTTTAACATCATTAGGCACTGTGGGGAAAAAAAATAAACAAACACCTTTATCTCATTTCTCTGATGTTTTCAATTCTATCATCCATTTGCTTGGGTTGAGAGAGATTTTCATGACTGGTGGATGCTTCACTTGGTCTAATAAGCAAGAACATCCCACCTTGGAAAAATTGGATAGAGTTTTGATGTCCTCTGATTGGGAGGATCTATACCCATTAGTATCGGTGCGTAAACTGGTAAAAGATCTTTCTGACCATAATCCATTGCTTCTGGATGGGGGGGTGGCCCCTTCGAGGGCTCAGGGTAATAGATGCTTCCAATTTGATACCTCTTGGTTGCACAACCCTGAGTTCCTTCCCCTTGTAGCTAAAATCTGGTCTAAGCCTGTTTATACAGATGATCCTATTGATACTCTGAATATTAAGTTGAAGAGGGTTAAAAAGTTCTTTAAAGGGTGGGGCTCTAATATTTTTGGCAATAACAAAATCAATAAGAACCTCCTTAGATTGGAGCTCCAGGAGCTGGAACTATTGGAGGAACAGTGTGATTTGTGTGGGGAGGCTCAAACTAGGAAGTTGGATATCCTAGTGGAGCTTAACAATATGTATTTGGAGGAGGAACTCTTTTGGCACCGAAAATCTAATGAGAGGTGGCTTTTGAAAGGTGATAATAATACTGATTTCTTTCACAAAGTAGCTAATGGGCGACGTAGGAAAAATGTAATGCACTCTCTTGAGTGTGGTCCTGTGGTTATTGAAGGGACTAAAAATCTTCTGGATCATGCTACTGGTTTCTATAAGGAGCTGTTTGGGCCTGCTCCTGGTAACATTTGTAGTATTGAGGCTTCTTTATGGTCTAGTGAGGAAACCCTATCTTCATGTGATAATGATGATTTAACTAGGCCTTTTACTCTTGAGGAAGTTAAAGCTGCACTTTTTGCCATGGAATCTAATCGTGCCCCTGGTCCTGATAGTATTCCTGCGGAGTTTTACCAGCACTGCTGGGATGTCGTGTGTGTGGACCTATTCAGGTTGTTTGAGTGGTTCTATGAGGGTAGACTAGACGTTCAACGACTGAACTATGGCATTATTACACTTCTGCCCAAAACCTCTGTAGCTAATAAAATACAACAATACAGACCCATTTGTTTGTTACGTTGCCCTTATAAGCTGATTACTAAGGTCATGGATAGGAGGGTAAGTGTGTATGCTCCCAAGCTATTTAGTGTCCAACAGAATGCTTTCATTAAAGGGAGGAATATTATGGATGGGGTCTTATCTTTGCATGAGATTATGCATTATACTCATATTAAAAAACGGACTGGGATCATCCTTAAGCTTGATTTTGAAAAAGCTTACGACAAGGTCAATTGGGATTTCCTCCTTGATTGTCATGTTAAGCGAGGGTTTAATGCTAAGTGGTGTGGATGGGTGTCTCAGATCCTTCGTAATGGCACGGTTAGTGTCAAAATCAACGATGAAATTGGCCCTTATATCCAAAGTGCCAAAGGGGTTCGTCAGGTGACCCTTTTTCCCCTTTTTTGTTTAATTTGGCTGCTGAGTGTTTAACTAAGATGGTCCTGGCCGCTCAGAAAAATAATTTGATTCAAGGGCTAGCCCCTGATCTCATTGATGGGGGCGTGGGTATTCTGCAGTACGCGGACGACACAGTTTTATGCTTCTCCCATGATGTGGATAAAGCAGTAAATGTCAAGCTGCTGCTGTACCTGTTTGAGCTCATGTCGGGCCTGAAAATTAACTTTGATAAAAGTGAGGTTTTTTCTATTGGGGGGGATAATGCTATTGACCAGCTATACGCTGAGATGTTCGGTTGCCAAGTTGGTAAGCTTCCTATGAAATATTTGGGGGTCCCAGTGACATATGCAATGCTTAAAACTGTTGACTGGGATTTCTTGGATGCTAAGCTTCTTAAAAGACTAGCTGCTTGGAAAAGTTATGTTGCCTCTTCTGGAGCTAGATTAACTTTGGTTAACTCCAGTTTGGATGGGATCCTGTCCTATTTCATGTCAATGTTCCTCCTTAACAAAACTTTCATTGAGAAAATGAATACCCACCGTAGGGGTTCTTTTGGAGGAAGAAAAAGAATAAAAGGGCCTACCATTGGGTCAAGTGGTCTAGGGTCTGTCGTTCTAAGAAAAAAGGGGGATTGGGTATTAAAGATCTCCATAAGCAGAATATCAGCCTCCTCGTTAAGTGGTGGTGAAAACTGGAATCTGGAAGTGGGCTGTGGCAACGTATTGTGCGTGCCCGGTACTTTAAACGCAAAACAGTGGCTAATGTGCAGACTCGATTTAACGATTCGCCTTGCTGGAAAGCTATTATGAAGGTTAAAAATGTGTATATGGATGGTAGGGGGATCCGTATCAATAGGGGAGACCTGGTTCGGGTCTGGCATGATCCCTGGCTTTTTGATATTCCTTTAAAAGCCCGTTGTCCTGTTCTGTTCGACATTTGTCACGAGCAGGACTGTACTGTGGCTGATTTTGCTACTAATAACTTCACGATGAAATTTCGGCGTACTCTCTTCGCTGAATTGGCTGATCAATGGTCTGCTATTGTGGATGGGGCTAAGAATTTTCCTTTGAACAGTTCGCCTGATCAGGTTGTTTGGAGGTTAAATAGTAAAAAGAACTTTACCACCAAATCTGTCTATGAGTGGCTGGAAAAGGACTTGTCGGGTCCAGATTACAAATGGATTTGGAAGGCAAAAATCCCTTTGAAGATCAAAAATTTCCTCTGGCAACTATTTCAAAATGCTGTTCCTACCAGGGACAACATGCGTAAGAGAAATTGGCCTGGAAATCCTACTTGCTCCTTCTGTCGCGATGTTGAAACTACGGATCACTTATTTTTTGGTTGTGTTTTTGCTCGCTCAGTGTGGGGTGCTTTTGGGGTGGCTTTGGGCGCATCCTGCTGTCCCAGATTTCTTTGGCAAAGCTGGGCATGGCTTTATAAATATCTCCCCGGTGGTAGACAGCATTACATGACCATTCTTGCTGCTATATGCTGGGGGATTTGGTGTACTCGCAACAAAGCAACTTTTGAAAAACGTATTATACGCTCTCCTTTGGAGGCTGTCTTCACTGCATGTTCATTTTTGATGTATTGGTCAGGCCTGCTGAAGGGGAGCGACAAGGCATACTTCCAGGCTGGGGTCCAGAAGATGGTTCGTGTAGCTGCTTCGTTGGCGGACCGCTCTACTTCCAGGGGCAGACTTATGTTGGGAGGTGGCGCTGAAGTTTGAAGCTGGCTGATGGTGGCTGTTTTAGTTGCTAGTCCTCGCTGGGGTTTGATGCCCGTTGAGTCTTACGTGGTTTCCTTTTGATGCTGGCGCCCGGTTGGAAAAAAATATCTTCGAGTAATTTATATGCCCGAGTAACTGTGAACCTCTGTCCGAGTGACCTGATATACTTACTCGTCCGAGTGAATTGGTGTTGCTCGGATGATTTGGTTTGGAGGTCGTGACTGTCATACGGATACTCCGCGTTAGGACTCCCGCCTCATCATCCACTAAAGTTAACTACACTTCAATCTAGCATATTCTCGTAAATACTATTTGTATCTTCCGCTGTGGTTTAATGCCGGCCACTGCCAACACAAGGGCGGCCGTGCCGGTGCGTCTTCATCTTCCACTCCACCCACCACCACCAGGTGTAGTGTGTGAGAACTGAGAAGGCAAAGGGCGGTTTCTTCTGCCCATAAATACGAGGGAAGGGGGTGGGGTTTTGTGGTGGAGGTGGATGTGTCTGAGAAGCTAGCCAGCGGGAGAGGGGAGATCGATCGTTCCTTCTGGTAACCCAGAGGAGTCCAAGGTGACCGGGCTTCACCAATCGCCGTTTTGCTACGTACCATCCCTGCATTTTTTCGTTCTTCTGGATATATAGCAGCTTTCTGACAGCGAACCCGGTCGATGGATCGCGTGGTTTTCTGCCGCTGACCTTCATGATGGTTACTCTATCGCACAAAGTTAGATTCGGGCTTGAAAGAGTCGCTACTATTTGCATTTTTGGTTGCTGGTAGTCTTCAGACTCGTTGGGTGATGTGTCTGTGTGTGTGTGTGTGTGTGTTTTAATTTAGTGCAGGATGGTGATGTTGTAGCACTTGTTTAATCGTCTCCTTGGTTTAATTTCCTGACTATTAGTTTCCCAATTTTTTCTTTGCTCCATCCAAATCACCTGGACCACTTATTTCGCTCTTCTTCTTCTTCTTTGTGCGAAAAATACCATGTAATATGATGACAACGTCTTGATGAGATATCCTTGTTGATCAAATTTCTTTGCTTCCTTTTGCTTTATATAGATGGAGTCAAAAAGTAGCAAGGGTGATTCAAGCAAGTCACCAACGTCCCACGGTGGCAAAGGCGGCACCAGCAAGTCACCAATGGCTCACGGTGGCATGGCGACCACGCGTCAAAGGATTCCGAGCACAAGGCCACCTGAACCTGCCAAATGAGGCGACTCCATAACGCTACTCACGAACCACATCCAAGTCATCCCTGGGATACCAAAGCATGAGTTCTTTTACCACTACGACGTATGCACATGCCTCTCATTCCTAGTCCATCTCCATCACCATTCCTTTTCTTGAAATTTATTGCCATGGCGACACTTTGACACTTTGTTTTGAACTCTTTGTTGGCGTCGAGCGCAGGTGAATCTCAAGTACGAAGACGATCAACCTGCCCTTGGGAAAGGCCTAGGCAGAAAAGTGATGAGCCAGCTCCACCAGACCTATGCCACCCTGCTTGAAGGCAAACAGTTCGCCTACGACGGCGAGAAGACTCTCTTCACCGTTGGGCCTCTCCCATTTACCAACAACGTGTTCGACGTTGTACTGGCAGATGCTTCATCCGGAAAGTAATGAATTCCATCTGCATTTCTTGAGCTCATCTCCTGTTGGTTTATTGTGGGGCTTGCCTTGACAATTAATTGACCTGCAGGATTGCAACAAGGGGAGGAGATGGCAGTCCTACAGGACCAAGTGACAAGAAGAGAATGAAAGGGCCAGTACATGCCAAAATGTTCAAGGTGGAGATAACCTTCACTGCAAAGGTTCCGAGGAGCGCAATTGGCCAGGTCCTTGGTGGTGGTCAGGAATCACACGACTCGCAGGAAGCCCTTCGGGTTCTCGACATCATTCTGAGGCAGCACTCCGCAAGGCAGTATGTTGTTTTCTTTACCAGCAATTTTTTCCATCTTTTCTCCTAACGAATGTTGCCAACTCTTTGATGACTCATCGTTGTTATATATCTATTAGATTCTTATCACCAGCTTTCATGTTCCTATACTCAGATTTGATGTTGTTCTTGTTGCTGCCTGCAGGGATTGCCTTTTAGTCCGACAGTCTTTTTTCCATAGAGACTTTGGTCATATTGACTTGGGTGGCGGCGTTCATGGTTATCTTGGTTTCCATTCTAGCTTTCGACCCACTCAAAGTGGGCTTTCATTTAATGTTGGTATGTTTATAACCTAGAGGCCTATTTTGCATGAGATTTCTGGTAAAAAAGAGTTTGTTACATGATTGATGGTGCACATTTACATGCATAATTGATTCTTCAATTTGTTCAGATTCATCCACCACGATGGTAGTGATGCCTGGGCCTGTGATTGATTTTCTGGTCTCCAACCAGAATGTCAAGGACACTTACGAAATTGACTGGGGCAATGTAAGTTAAAACCTGGTGATTTCTTAACAGATTTTTAGTCCTTGACGAATTCATCATTAGACAAAAATGTATGTTTGCGTGCTCTAATCTTGGTCATCCTTGACATAATTTTAGGCTAAACGTGCACTGAAAAAATTAAGGATCGAAACCACTCACAGGAAGGCAGAATTTAAGATTGTCGGACTGTCCGAAAACAAATGCTATGAACAGACGGACTGTCCGGAAACAAATGCTATGAACAGACGTAAGATGGCCGGGCCACACACCTCAAGTGCTATTGTTTCAATAAAATTAATTAGTCAATCTTGTCTAGGTTCCCTCTGAGGCAGAGAGATAGCAACAGCATTGTGGATGTAACTGTCTATGATTACTTCCTGGACCGTTGGTCGATCAAGCTGGAAAAGTCTGCTCATTTGCCCTGTCTAAATGCGGGGAAGCCGAATCGCCCAACATACCTCCCGCTGGAGGTCCGTCCGTCCCTCTCTCGCTCTTATTCTTCTGGATCATTCTTCCGGTACAAAATCTTTGTGTTTCTAGTGCCCATTTCATGTTTGCAACCAGGTTTGCCGTCTAGTGCCATTGCAAAGGTACAAAAAGTCACTGTCCACGCTGCAAAGGTCAAAGATGGTAGAGGGATCCAGGCAGAAGCCGCATGCATGAGAGGATGTCGAGGTTGTCTGATGTAAGTTACAATTCTCTGATACCCTGAACTCAGCTAAACTGCATGCAAGGTCTAAGAAATATCGAAAAGGTCGAAAGTCTCAATTTTGTGTACAACCCATGCTAGGTGTTGCGTGCCAGTAATTATGATGATGACCCAATGATGATGGAATGCGGCATTTCTGTAGCTAAAGAGTTTACTGAGGTTAAGGGTAGAGTCCTTAAGGCACCACAGGTTGGTAGAGCCCTACTGCTCTTTACACTGAACGCCTACTGTACTGGCCCTTTGCTGTTGCGCATCTAATTAAACATCTCAATGCGCAGTTAAACGCTGCAGGTGGTAAAGAACTTAATAAGCGAAATGGGAGGTGGAACTTCAATCAAGATGTGAGCAACTGATCAGCGTACCTCTTGATCGCACTCCACACATATGCACCGTAAACTCTTTATTGTCGCGTACTGTTGTATATGTGGTAACATATCACTTCTTTTCTCCAGGAGATCATTGATCCCATGGAAGTGAAGACTTGGGGAGCTGTTAATTTTTCTGCATTACCAGTACGTGCTGTGGAACAGCTTGTTGAGCGCCTTATCCAATCAGGTCGCAGGAAGGGAATTGTAAGTTCACCGCTTCACATAATCTTGGGCTTTTTGCAAAAAAAATAAAGAAGGTATCTCTCAACCAGTTAAATTTGCAGAAAATGCACAAATGTGGCGCTGTAATTCATGAGAGGCATAAAATGGAAGGGGAGCCTCCAGCACAAAGGGTGGGGGCCATGTTTCAGCAGATGAACTCGGAATTCATACAAGACCTACAGTTTCTCCTGTGTATTCTTCCGAAGAAGAACTGTGACATATACGGTTTGCTCAGCTAACTCAGCCCTGCAAATAAAGTTTCTATGCCTCTCTACCTGCCATCCAACTCTTTATTGTTATTATCAGGACCGTGGAAGCGCGAATGCCTTGCACAACATGGTATCGTTACACAATGTTTGGTTCCTCCTCCCAAACTCAGCGATCAGTATCTCACAAATGTGCTGCTAAAGATAAATGCCAAGGTTTGCAGTCTGATCTTTTTTAATGGTAATTGAAGTTTTTATAAAACTAGATCTCTGCATCGTAAGATGCATATCCAACTTTGTTATATTGTTTACTACACAAAGATATCAAAATTTTATCGCGCCAAAAGGAGGGAAAGCCGAAAAAGAGGTACGTAGTCTGGATTTGTTAGCTGAAAAACCGAATGTTTTTGTTTTATTTTGTTTTGCCAATCAGCTTGGAGGGTTGAATTCATCGCTGAAAAAGGAAACAGCCAGTGCCATTCCTATCGTGTCGAATTCTCCGACCATCATCTTTGGTATGGATGTTTCCCATGGTTCACCAGGACGATCTGACGTGCCATCGGTTGCGGCAGTAAGTGATCGACTTTGCTTAAAGTTTCCAATTTCCTGAAGTAAGAAACTCAGGTGTCAGATGATGGTCCTGGAAAGATTTTCCAACCGACAATTTTCTGTCTCACCCGATGTTTTTTTGCTATTACCTAGATGGTTAGTTCATTGGGGTGGCCAAAGATCTCAAAATACAGAGCTTCTGTGCGCACTCAGTCACCCAGGCAGGAAATGATCGATGCCTTGTTTAAGCCAGATGGAGATGATGACCATGGCCTCATTAAGTGCGTTCCCTCTGCTTAGATTTTACACAAGTGCAACTCTAGCAATTTTAACAGCAGTGCTTCCTAATCATACGCTTTTCTTTTGTTGCTCACTGGGACTAAAACGTTTCAGGGATTCACTAGTTGACTTAAACAAAACAGGCCAGGAGCCGCCGGAACAAATTATCATTTTCAGGTCAGTAGTCCTCCTAAGATTAATGTGCGCAAACGCTAACTGATAGAGGATTTTGTGCTTAACTAGCATAACTGTTTGGTAGAAATTGTGGATTAATTGTGTGTTGATTTTAGGGACGGGGTTAGTGAGAGCCAGTTCAATGAGGTGTTGAACAATGAGCTGGCTCAGATCATGGAGGTAAACATAAATGATATCCAATTTCTCATGAGCCAGTTCTGGATAGTAATATCTTTCTACTTGATACAGGCATGCGAATTTTTTGGTAACAAGCATTTGAGGGGCAACTGGTCCCCCAAGTTCACATTGATAGTTGCACAGAAGAATCATCACACAAGATTTTTCCTGCGGAAACCTGATCATGTGACTAATGTCTCACCTGGTAACCTACATCTTTCCGACTCTAAATATTTTCTTTCCATTTTTGAAGATTATAATTATAATCCTCGGGAATTGTTAGGTTGTTTTTTATTTGTAGGAACCATTTTACTGGAAACTGTAGCATTCTTGAAATCAAAAGCATTTCATAGGAATTTACACACACCTACCCCAAAGCCATTATTTACGGTTTTGTATGAATCAAACGAGCAATTCCCATGCTTCTCCACATATAATTTTTTTATCATATATATTCCTAATTTTCTCCTTGTGTAGGTACTGTGGTTGATACGGGAATCTGCCATCCCAGGAACTATGATTTCTATATGTGTGCTCATGATGGCAAGATTGTAAGTTGTCTACGTTGTGAGTTGGTGTCCCAGATGTTTAACTGAATCTAAGTCATCTGATTGTGTGTTGCAGGGCACTACAAGGCCAACACACTACCATGTGCTCCACGATGAGATAGGCTTCTCCCCCGATGAGCTGCAGGAGCTCGTGCACAGCCTCTCCTACGTGTATGTGCACTGAAGCAGCTACAAAATTTCAGTTGGTACTGTTAGGTTGATCTCCTTCCGTTCGAACCCAACGGGTCGAACGGGCCCCTGACTCGCGCCCTGATCGGGGGCGCGCAACCCTCATATGGTTGGTGGGCCCCTGTGACCCGCGCTATATTAACAGAGGTGGGGGGCCGGGGCACGAGATACGAAGTTCACCGCCGCCACAAACCCCACCGATATTCCCTACCGATCTAGGGTTAGTGCGGTGCTCACGGGAAGCAGCCACCACCTCGTCATCTCTCTGTCATCGCCGCCGTCGCCATCCCACCATGGCCAACGGCGGGAGCTCCTCAGGCCAAGGAGAAGGTAATACCTATCACCACTACCGGAATCCCCATGCCCACTGGATCAACAGATCCTATCAATGGTATCAGCCCAGGTTGGCGTTTTGGATTTTCGGTAGCAACAGAAATCCTTCCCCTCCCCGAAGAACCCTAGAACAGGGCAGAGAAAAGAACCTCACCGGAAAAGTTGCGCCACCGCGAGGCCGCGCCAGTTCCTCTCGATCCCCACACGCACCGGCAAGCCGAGGTGCAGGGACGAAGAACCACCCCTTTTGGGGCAAAGGGCACCGCCACCGAGCCGCTTGACGGCGGCGCGCTCCCTTTCAGGAGCTCGCGCGCGTCGGCAAGGGGATCTGTGGGGGCGCCGGACACTCCATCGACAGGCCGCCATCGCGCAGAAGGGGGCTGCGGAGGTTGCATCGCAGCCGTGTTCCTCTCTGTCTCAGTCACAGAAGAGAAAGGATGGCGACGGGAGAGGATGGAAAGAGGTGGAAAGAGAGGGGGAAGGGAAAGGAGGCGCTGGCGCGGCGCGGTGGATCCGCCGCCGTCGCCGGCGGCCGGGGCGCTGCCCCTGTCTCGTCGACGGGAGAGAGAGCGAAAAAGGAGAGAGATCGAACAGAGAGAGTGGCTAGGGTTTCGGTCGGGGGCTCGCTCTCCCCAGTTTTGATCGAGCGATAAGAACGGTGGACCGTTCGATGCAGATCGACGGCCAGGATCGAAAACCTAGCTCACTGCGGGCTGTCGGGCCGAAAGCTAAAGGGGGCCCAGAGCCGAACGGACCAGGCCGCAGCCACCCTCACTCGCTGCGGGCCTCACGCGCAAGGCCGAGGCTGGAGCTGCCGTGTTTTATCTCTTTTTTGTTCTGTTTTTGGGCAAATCTCATAAATAGTTTTTCTATTCAAATTTAATCCAACGAAAATTTGTTTAGAAAATAGAAAAGTGACAGAAATGTTTCTGAAAAGTATAAAGTTCGTGAATTTTTTATTCATGTTTTCCGCTGCAAAATAAATTATAGTGCTCTTTTACAAATAAAATAAAAGTTTTAAAAAGAATTATATTTAAAGAGCATGTTAAAGTGATTATTGAAATAATTATGATTCTGTTATTTTTATGACCAACGTTGTTAATAACATAATCATGATTTATTGATTGTTATAAAAGATGCATTTATTTCTATCTTTGCCCAACGGTAATATAGATTTAATTGCATAGACAATTGTATGTTTAATTTGACCAACGTTAGATTAATGCATATGATTGTTACAATGATCTCACTTCAATTGTGATTTCAGGAGGTTACCACTTGATGAGTTGCCTAAAAGAAGTTCCCACACTCCGAGGTGATAACTACACCGAATGGAGAAAGAAAGTTGATTTAGCCTTTGTCTGTGCTGAGGTGGACTGGGTTGTGGATACCCCACAGCCGGTCCAACCTCCAGAGCCAGTCAGAGATGCAAAAGACAATGATGCTGCATGGGAGAAAAAGAAAAAGGATCATGCTCCAGTGGAGATGTTATATTCCATCGAAAACCAAAAGTGGGTAAATGCAAACAAAAAGTGCATGGCATTTATAAAGAATACAATTGAGAACGCCATTGTGGGCTCAATTGCAGAGTGCACTTCCGCGGGGGAGTTTCTTACAAAGATAAAGAGCCAGTTCACTGGTTCTTCAAAGATATATGCCACCCAGTTGTTAAAGCAACTGGTGACAGAAAACTACACAGGCGGTGGTCATGGAATAAGAGAGCACATCCTCAGGATGAGCAACATGGCAGCTAAGCTTAAGCCCATGGATGAGGATTTGGAGCTCAAACCTGCGCTCCTGGTCCATTTGGTCATGGCTTCACTGCCAAAAGAGTTCGACACCTTTGTTGTCAACTATAATATGTCACCTGAAAAATGGGACATAGAAAAGACTATAGCCATGTGTGTCCAAGAAGAGGAAAGACTTAAAGCCTCGCATGGTGGTTCTCTCAACTATGTGAAGGATCATAAGAAAAAGAATTACAATCAAAATAGCAAAGGTTCCCCTTCAAAGCCACATGGAAAAGCTCCCCATCAGCATCAGCAGAAGTCTCTTCCAGTAGACAAGGATACATGTCTCCACTGTAAGAAGACCGGGCATTATAAGAAAGATTGCCCTGATTGGCTAAAGTCAATAATGGCAAAGAGAGGTAACAACATTGTTTCCTTTGTAAATGAATCCTTGTATACACAGTTTTCGAAATCTACTTGGTGGATTGACTCAGGAGCAACTGTTCATGTTGCAAATTCATTACAGGGATTCCATTCGACGCGGACTACGCAAAGAAGCGAAAGATGCATTGAAGTTGCAAATGGAATTCAAGCAGAAGTTGAAGCTGTCGGTGACATCTCCTTGGAGTTAGCTGATGGATTCAAGCTTCTACTTAGAGATGTTTTATATGTTCCTTCATGTCACAGAAACTTGATTAGTGTTTCCTGTCTGGACAAAGATTGTTATGAATGTCATTTTGGACATGGCAAATGTGCCATATGGTTTAATAGTACTCATGTGGGTGTTGCATTCCTACACGATGAGCTTTATTTATTATCACTCCGTGAAAAAGTGTATTCTGTGTGCAATGTGAATGAGCATGTTTCCGCGTCGAATAAAGAACAAAAGAAAAGAAAGAGAACTCACGACTCATCGAAATTATGGCACTGTCGCTTGGGCCATATTTCCAAGGGGAGAATAGAAAGATTAGTCAAAAGTGAAATTCTTCCTCCGTTAGAGTTCTCAGACTTATTGCAATGCATAGATTGCATTAAAGGAAAGTATGTAAAACAAATCAAAAAGGGTGAAAACCGTAGCACAGGAACACTCGAAATCATTCACACTGACATTTGTGGACCATTTCCTGTGAAAAGTGTGGATGGCTATGACTCGTTCATAACATTCACAGACGATTACTCCCGATATGGTTATATTTATCCAATCAAAGAAAGATCTGAAGCGTTGGATAAATTTAAGATATTCAAAGCTGAAGTTGAAAATCAGCATGATAAAAGAATAAAGATAGTAAGATCTGACCGTGGGGGAGAGTACTACGGTCGGCACACTCCATATGGCCAAGTCCCTGGACCTTTTGCAAAGTTCTTACAGGAGACTGGCATAGTGGCCCAGTATTCAATGCCGGGCGAGCCTCAGCAAAATGGAGTAGTTGAAAGGCGTAACCGTACACTGATGGATATGGTGCGCAGCATGATGAGTTACTCCACCTTGCCATTGGGATTATGGATGGAGGCGCTTAAAACCGCCATTCACATTCTCAATAGAGTACCAAGCAAGTCGGTGCCCAAAACACCGTATGAGTTGTGGACAGGAAGAGTGCCCTCCCTTCAACACTTAAGAGTGTGGGGGAGCCAAGCTGAGGCCAAAGTGTTTAATCCAAATATTGCAAAGTTAGATTCCAAAACAGTCAGTTGCCACTTCATTGGCTATCCTGATAGATCAAAAGGTTTTCGTTTCTACTGTCCAGAGAGATACACAAAGTTTGTAGAAATAAGACATGCAGTCTTCTTAGAGGACAAAATGATGAGGGGGAGCATGGTAGCTCGGAAAATTGATCTTGAGGAGAAGAGGGTGCATGCACCTAATCCGATGATTCAAGAGCCATTTTTCTCACTACCAGTTGCAACTCCACCCATGACAACTATGGGGGTAGACCCGGAACCTGTCCGTCAGGAGCTGACTGAACCCGTTGTTGAGCATGAAAGGGAGGTGCAACAGCAAATTTTAGAAGAAGTGCCAGAAGTTGAGGCACAGAATGTGCCAGAAACTGAGGCCCTTAGAAGATCCAATAGAACAAGAAGATCAGCTATTTCTACTGATTATAAAGTTTATAACACAGAAATGGTTCATATGGAAGGTGATCCTACCACATATGAAGAAGCCATTAGAAGCACTAACTCATCAAAATGGCTAGAGGCAATGGAAGATGAAATGAAATCGATGAGTTCCAAAGATGTTTGGGACTTAAAGGAAATACCTAAAGGAGCCAAAACAGTGGGCTGCAAATGGGTCTACAAAACAAAGTATGACCCTAATGGGAATGTAGAAAAGTATAAAGCCCGACTTGTGGCAAAAGGATTTACACAAAGAGAAGGGATAGACTACAATGAGACTTTTTCCCCAGTCTCATGTAAGGACTCCTTCAGAATCGTAATGGCATTAGTTGCACATTTTGATTTCGAGTTACATCAAATGGATGTTAAGACGGCATTTCTGAATGGTGATTTAAAAGAAAAGGCCTACATGAAACAACCCAAGGGTTTTATCATGGAAGGCAAGGAAAATATGGGATGCCGCCTGAAGAAATCTATTTATGGATTAAGGCAAGCCTCTAGACAGTGGTATCTAAAGTTTAATCAGACGATTAAAAGTTTTGGATTTAAAGAAAATATTGAGAATAACTGCATTTATGCAAGGTTTAAAAATGGGAAATATATTTTCCTAATCTTGTATGTGGATGATATCCTGCTTGCTAGCAGTGATGTTAGTCTACTACAAGAAACAAAGAAGTTCTTATCCTCAAATTTTGACATAACAGATCTTGGTGAAGCATCATATGTTTTGGGCATAGAAATTCACCGAGATAGGAACAATGGAGTCTTAGGACTATCGCAGAAAGCATATTTAGAAAAGGTTTTTCAAAAGTATAATATGCATGCGAGTAAAGCCACACCTGCTCCTATAGTCAAGGGCGATAGTTTTGGGAAATTCCAATGTCCCAAGAACCAGTACGAGATCGATCAAATGAAAGCAGTACCATATGCTTCGGCTGTTGGAAGCTTACAGTATGCACAAGTGTGCACTCGCCCTGACTTAGCTTTTATCATCGGGGTACTCGGTAGATATCAAGAGAATCCAGGCATAGAGCACTGGAAGATGGTAAAGAAAGCATTGCGTTATGCGCAAGGCACGAAGGACTACATGCTAACATACAGGAGATGTGATTCCCTAGAGATAAAAGGGTATTCAGACGCAGATTTTGCGAGGGACAGAGATGATAGAAAATCCACGTCAGGATACGTATTCACTCTCGCTGGGGGAGCTATTTCGTGGAAAAGCTCCAAACAGTCGATAGTTGCATCATCCACGATGTATGCAGAATTCATAGCATGTTTCGAGGCCATGGGGCAGGCGATATGGCTAAAGAAATTTATACCCGACTTGAAAGTGGCAGATTGTATTCACAAACCACTAAAGGTGTACTGTGACAACCAGCCCGCAGTATTCTATGCTCACAACAACAAGTCAAGTAATGTTGCTAAAACAATAGAGATAAAGTATTATATTGTGAAAGATAAAATCCAGGATCACACTATAAGTCTCGAGCATATAAGGACAAAGGATATGCTTGCGGATCCGCTTACGAAAGGCTTACCACCCAATGTGTTCAAGGAACACTTAGCCGGTATGGGTTTAAGGGAAAGCCTTATGATTCCTGGATCATAAGAGGCCCAAAAGGAACATAATTTGTTTCTAAACAAAACGTATGTCGTAGCTGTATGATTCTATCGGCGATTAAGCTGTGACGATGAAACATGCTCTATGTATCAATATGTGATGAAACAAATAAACTAGAAAGTATAAGGTTAAAAGTAAAGTTGAGATCAAGAGGGAGAATGTTAGGTTGATCTCCTTCCATTCGAACCCAACGGGTCGAACGGGCCCCTGACTCGCGCCCTGATCGGGGGCGCCCAACCCTCATATGGTTGGTGGGCCCCTGTGACCCGCGCTATATTAACAGAGGTGGGGGGCCGGGGCACGAGATACGAAGTTCACCGCCGCCACAAACCCCACCGATATTCCCTACCGATCTAGGGTTAGTGCGGTGCTCACGGGAAGCAGCCATCACCTCGTCATCTCTCTGTCATCGCCGCCGTCGCCATCCCACCATGGCCAACGGCGGGAGCTCCTCAGGCCAAGGAGAAGGTAATACCTATCACCACTACCGGAATCCCCATGCCCACTGGATCAACAGATCCTATCAGGTACCTTTGCCTCTGATGATCGTCATTGCATCTCTCTGACATTTCAATGCATGTCAACTCGTTGCAGGTATCAGAGGAGCACCACAGCCATCTCAGTAGGTAAGCGATGGTTTGCCACTAGTTGATTTCATTACGTAGGTGGACAGGGCATGCTGATCGTCTGATTTTGCCCTCTCAGTCGCTCCCATCTGCTACGCACACCTCGCGGCGGCGCAGGTGGCCAAGTTCACCAGGCTGGCGGATGACATGTCGGAGACGTCGTCGAGCCATGCTGATGCCACCCAGGGTGATGGTGCCCCGGTGCCGGAGCTGCCTCGTCTGCATGACAAGGTAGCGTCGTCAATGTTCTTCTGCTGAGTCGCGTGGTCTGCCTATCGTTGGATGGAGGAAACTGAAACTTGATCAGATGCTGCCCGGATGGACGGTTCTTGCTTTTACTGAGTATGATGATTTGTAAGCCTCTGCGGGTGCAGCCTCTGAGTTTGCAGGATTGCATTAATTAAAATAAATAAAGTACATACAAAAAATGCAGAGAGGTTGCTCTGCTTCTCGAATTGGAGCCTTCATTTTGTTGTTGTTCTTAAGGGAAGGATTGTTATGAGACTGCCTACTGATTTTTCACTGAATGTGGCAAAAACGTCAGACAGGTAACTACTCATAATTGGAGAAATCATTCAACTTATAAACCGATATCAAGAGATGGCGTATCAGGGTCAGATTACCTGACAAATTTTTGTTTTTGAGGGGAGATTACCTAACAAATTAAATCACTAGGTAAGTTCAAGTGTTACCGGATTCGAGGGATTCAAATGGCGGCTCGGATGGGGTGCTAGCACCTAGCTGCTGCAAAGCGCTATTAAGTGTTCGGTAAGTTCAGAACAGGTGTCGACATTCTTCAGTTATCCAACGGTCGTTGTCGGTACGGGCGCGGGCAACGCCCCTGCGCTCCAACAGCCCAGATGCGATCCAATCACTATTTACTGTTTAGTCCTTGTCAAAGGCTCAACGGAACTCTCGGCTACATCCATGTCTAGATGTTGCTCCAAGCTTACAAGACAAAACAAGGCATTCCAGTAGGGTATTCTATGTAAAATTATCCTTGCTATCATTCCACTTCCAGAAATTTATCAAAAAATTATCCAATTACCCAACTTCGACAAACAACATAGACTAGTAACTAGTAACCACATCGACACAGCTGACAAGAGCACAAATATAGAATGGAGTCTCAGAATTCTACTACCAGATTGAGTAAAGGTTTTCCAACTGAACGGCATACAGCTTCTCTAGATTCATTTCAGCTCTAGGTACACGGGAGAATCCTGGGGAGACCACACGGCGTCCGAGACGAACAGCGACACACCAGCCTGGTACGTCCTCCTCAGCCGCCCGACGCTCGGTGTCTCGCTGCCGGACAGAGAGAGAACGCCCATCCGCGTATGCACTTCGATCTTGTACTTGAAATCCTCCTTTTCGATCGGGTCACTCACGAGGTGGATCACCGACAGCGCGCGCCCCGACGGGATGCTCCGGTCGACCACAAGGAGAAACACCGCCCTGCTGCCGAGGGACACCAGGCGGGCTGGCTCGTCGTTGCGCATGCTCAGCGGGGAGAGGCTGCTGGCTGTGACGCGGGTGTACTGGATTGTAGCGTGCTCTGAGTTGATGTGGTCGCGCAGGGACCGGCCGTGGTAGGGGCGGCAGCCAGCGATGGGGCAGTGGCATGGGGCGTGGATGCATGACTCTTCATGGGCCAGCTTCTCCGTGAACAGGACTGTCTCGGTGCACCCATGCTCCTGGAACGAGCACGGCATGGTCAGGCCGCCGAGGATGCGCCCCCAGGCGTGGCAGCCGGTGCGCTCCAAGGCACACAAGCCGCAACAACTGTGCTTCTGATCGGCGCAGCACTTTAAGCATGTGATGTGGCCATTTGTGCACTGCAGACAAAAAGAAAGAAACAGGAACATATATACAGGTGTTAGTGTTACCGCCGAGTTCAGTTGCACAATGGAATGGAGTAAGTATTCAACAAGGGAATATTAGGTTGTACTACAGGGCTCCTTTACCTGAAAAATTGGTGGAACCAACGGGCTGCAACAACCGGAGCACTCCAGCAACTTGGGGTCTACGGTGAGAGTGATCTTCGACACTGCAGCCTCGGCCTCGGCCGAAACCTTAGCCTTCTTCCCGGAGCAGTTGTCCTCTGCCGAGGCCCTTTCCGCACCAGCCTTCTGCAGATTCCTCATGGCGAAATGCAAAGTTGTTGATCAGTAAATGCAACAGATGGCTAAGGCAGTGAAGAAAAAAAAAAGAACAGGTATGATCGATCTTCAGAGATATCAAGGTCCATTTTCAAAGGCTGATACAGGAGACGCCAAAATGCCCAATTGGCAAATCAGGATTATCTTGGGTCAGGGTCAGACCATAGAAATCAGCATTCTCGCGGTACCATTTCTTTGCAAAACCGCTTTGAATCGGGGCTTCACTCAAATTTCCCCAAACCCTAAACCTCCGGCCACCGCCGCCCCTCGCCATCACGACCAGCGGCGAGCTCCGCCACCGCCGCCGCCACCTCCAGCAGTTTGAGCGGAGGTGCCCGTGCTGCGTCCCCTTCCGCACCTCCGTCAGGCCACCCCCGCCCTCCTCCTAAAGCGTTCAACCTACGAACCCCACTCAGCTCTGCACCCGTGTGAATTGCAGGAAGATAAGCTGGGGAGGGATCAGAGAGAGAAATGCGTGCGAGGTATTCACCTTGTCCATGATGGGTGGATGATCGAGATCTCCCGCGCCCGCTCGCAGCTTCTGAATCCAGTTCCCGTCCCGTCGAGCTCTGCGACTTTTTAGCAGCAGCGGTTGTCGAGGGAGAACGAGGATCTCTTTCCGTTCTCCATACCCCAGGACTTTTTTTTAATTAAAAAAGCCTTTTGCACTTTTTCTAGTCCAAATTAATAAAAATGAGCCCAAGTTTGGATTTTTTTTTTTTTGGGAAATGGTTGCTGTCAACTGGCGGATCATTCGCGCGTGTCGACCGTGTCCGCAACCATCCGATCAGCAGCACTTGATTGTTTGGCGCACAACATCCTTCACACCGCATTTGTATTTTGCAACATGGGAAATGGTTGCTGTCAACCGGTGGATCGTTCGAGCGCGCCGATCGTGTCCGCAACCGTCCGATCAGCAGCACTTGATCATATGGCGCACAACACCCTTCACGCCGCATTTGTGTTTTGCATTGCAACATTGGTAGTGTTGCAAAACGGCCGAGCGCAACACAGTGCGTGTTACGGACCTACCTATCGTGTGCCACACATCCCACGGACAGCCACATATGCAGCCTTATCTCCTTGATGCATCTGTCTTCCTCTCGATGCATCCTCTTCCCCCCTCACCACATTGATTTTTCCTCTCCCCATATCCCTGTGTCCGCTCATGACCAGTGGCCATGGCCGCTCTCGGACCCATGTTGTATCACCTCCACCACCTCCCGCTCTGTTGCGAGCCGCCGTGGCTGCCCAGGCTCCATCGCCCTCCCGCTGTTGGCCACCATCATCGCATACGCAACACCCCTCCTCCCTTCCCTAGCCAGACCGAGCTCCTGCTCGAGGCCATGACCGCAAGCAATGCAACACGGTGACTTTCTGCAATAGGACATCTGTTGCAAAAAAAAAATCTCAAAAATATTCTGCAACAAAACCTCTGTTGCAAAAAAATCCGCAACACAACCTTTGTTACATATATTTCTGCAATGAGACCTGTGTTGCAAAAGGGTTCTCGCAAAACGGCTTCTGTTGCAAAAGTGAGGACGGTGCTTGACCGTGAGATTAATTGCGTCAGATTTGACGGCTCGTAGACCGGTGGATCTTTTAGAAACATTCGCCGACAGACGCGTAGCACGTCCCTTTTTCTCTACTACTTAAAAAGAACGTAAGGCTCCCATTTCACCTTTCTTCCCACCACCCCTTCGTCCAACCTTCCTTGTATGATAATAAATCAACTTAATTTACTTACCTTCTGAACCAGTTCCACTTTAATTTACTTACCAAACTTCGGATCAAAATATAAGATAATTCATGGGCAGAATTTGATGATCATTTATTTACACAATCGCATTATTATAGACAGGTAAATCACAAGACGACGTACTAGAAGATTTATATCCCGTTGCAACGCACGGGCATTGTTCTAGTTTTTATAAAAAAGGGTAAAGAAGGGATTTCTTACAAGCAAATGTACGATTTCTTTAGCTGAAAAAACTTGGCATTCCAAATTACGGAGGACATACCAAATCGACAGCCACAACACTGGTTACATCAAGCGGAAGGTCTGCTGGCCATTAAGTCTGACACTCAGAGGGGCTCCGTTGACCGAAAGCCGTCAGCACATGCGTTGGGTGATTACATGCTCCAGGGCAATACAAGACATTGAAATCAATAAAGACAAGTTGGATTTGTTTCCATTCTCCATACGCCAGGACTTTTTTATTAAAATAAAACCTTTTGCATTTTTCTAAAAACGTGCCCAAATTTGGCTGGTGTTTTTCTTAAAAAATTGGGTAAAGAGAGGATTTCATTACAAGCAAACGTTTTTTTTAGCTGGAACACTTTGCCTTCCAAATTACGGAGGACCGACCAAGTCGGCGACCGCAACACTGGTTACATCAAGCAGAAGGTCCGGTGGCCGTAAAGTCTACTACTCAGAGGGGCTCCGGCACGCGAAACAACCTGTGGTTGGATGGTTAGAGGGACTGTGGTATCCCCAGCCCACCAGGGTTCAAATCCTGGTGCTCGCATTTATTCCTGAATTTATTTCAGGATTTCCGGCGATGTGCATTCAGTGGGAGGAGACGTTCCCGTCGACGATGAGGCGCCTATGGTGACTTCGTAAATTTCAAGATGATATGCCGGCTCAGTCATTCGGAGGTGCTCATAGGGGTAGGGTGTGCGTGTGTGCGTTCATAGGGGTGAGTGTATGCGCGTGTATATGAGCGCTTGCGTCTGTACTGTGTTCAAAAAAAAAAAGAGGGGCTCCGGCACCCAAAAGCCGTCAGCACATGCGCTGGGTGATTACATGCTCCAGGGCAATACAGATATTGAAATCAATAAAGCCATGTTGGAGGAGAAACTTTGCTTTGCGGAAGAGCACGCCTAGGGGCGAACAATCAGAGTTGGTGGATGACACCGCCTGTTACCGTTCTCGACCCTAGATGTCCACAGGCAGGATCGGTGCTCCACAGCCCGCAACGAGAGGGCAGGCAGCCCTCTCCGGCGATAGCTTGGTGTGTTCGGTGCAATTGACGGGTGGTTTCCCAAGGAGTCATGTTTTTGTTCCCGGGCAGTGATCTCGGGTGTTTCTTGTTGGGGGTGGCTTTTCCTGTATTCTTGCTTGGCTTTGAGTTCATGTCGATTTTGCTACTTGCTTGTATGTCGATTTTGTTTTGACATGTTTGTACAAGGTTATTCTCATCGCCATGTATTAGTTCTGCGTGTTTGTGCTTTATTTATAAAGTGGGACGAAAGCCTATTTTAAATTTTGCCATGCAAACATAGGCTATCGTGATGAATTGCTTCTCTATGGAGAATCTCATGGGGGGCAAAAAGAAACATGAGAGTACAAAAAGGATGATCAAAACCAAGCCAAAAGCAGGAATCCGAATCTTCATAGATGCAGCATGGAGAAGTTAAGCAGTTGAAGATAGAAGCCTAGCATCAAGAGAAGAACTTGGAATTCAAATACAGGTATAACAGAGATGTCAAAAGATGGGAGGCAAAAATTTCATCATCATATGACAAGGCTACATCTCCTATACAAGCTGAAGCACAAGCTATGAAGCTCGCTGAACATCTACAGCTTCAGGGTGCAGTTTTCCTCACTAACAAAGTAACACTAGCAGTAGAGGCATGCCAGTAGCAGAACAATCACATGTCATAATAATCACAAGAACAGACATGTCTGAACATCATTGATCCAACAGCTACACATTGCATTTATGTTGACTACAACTTATCAGAACACTAGCTGCAACAAAAGACTACTAGTTGCTACGGATGCCCTAATTACCCTGGCATTGCAACCAAAAACCATCGTTACTTAGCAATCACGTACTACTACTCCAGATTCAACAAATTCAAGCTAAACCATGGGGAACGGGAATACGAAGCATTTTTTTCTTCTCGTGAGGCAATTCCCAGGCGATCTAGGTTTTGACCGCCGCCGGCGGCCTACCCGGTGCCTGCCCTGGTAGGGGGCATGGTTCCATCTTTGCTACAAGCCTGATGTACTTTCGAGAGAAGGAGAAGAGATGAGTCATCCAGTTGGTTGGTTTTGCGGTATGTTCCTTGCTTCTTAGGATCAGACGCCTGCATCGTTAACGTCCCAGCGCGCATCTTGCGCAGCTGGTTTTCTGTACCGCACAGCTCCGCTTCCTTGCAAGCTGTTGTGACCGGTTTTTGTTTCTTAGTGTATCGGTGAGCTCAGACCCGGGTCTCAACCGGTCGCAATGAAAATTTTATGTTGGAATTGTCGTGGGGTGAGGAAGCTTGAGACAGTTCGTTCGCTCTTGGGAATCCAACGGCGGGTTAGACCAGATGTAATTTTTTTGTCTGAAGCACATCTAAGTAAAGCGAAGACAGAAAAGCTCAAGAGGTGATTGGGGTTTGAGGTAATGGTAGTATCGGAAAGCGATGGTAGAAGTGGTGGTTTAGTAATGTTTTGGTACAGCAAGCTGGGAGTCACATCCTCGGAAGTTCAGACTAACTTCATTGACATTAGGATAAATGAAGGGAACAGTGCGGCTTGGTGCTTTACTGGACTTATGGAGAACCAAGTGGGGAGAGGAAGCACTTAACATGGGAGTATGTAAGACAAGTCCATGCAATGATGGACCTGCCATGGTTGTTGACAGGAGATTTTAACAAAATTCTCCATGCTCATGAGAAGGAGGGCATTGTCGCGCGTCCCCAAAGATGTATGCAAGGGTTCAGCGATGCCCTAGCTGATTGTGGGCTGGATGATCTAGGGTACACGGGTGACAAGTTCTCGTGGAGATGTGGGAACATACGTGAGCGGCTAGACCGGGCAACAAGTAATGTTACATGGGCTGATATGTTCCCTGCTTTCGGTGTGTCAAACGAAGACTTCGACAAGTCAGATCATCGTCCGATTCTGATTGATACAGAATACCAGAACGATGTACAACCGAGAGGTCCTTCTGGCCCTCGTAAATTTGAGGCGCGATGGCTGGCTGAGGAAGATGTAGAAACAATAATTCAAGTGGCTTGGGATAAACGCAAGGCAATGGGCATAACACCTTTTTCAAAAAACATAGCAGAAGTCCATAGCGCTCTCCACTGTTGAGACAAGGAGGTCCTCAAGGGACCGAGAACCAGGGTGCGTGAACTACAGAAGAAACTAAACGAAGTTCTTTCGGGACCGCCGAGTAATGATTCAGTAGTGAGACAACATGATTTGCACCTACAGATCGAGAAGCTACTTGAACAAGAAGAAATATATTGGCTACAGCGAGGATGGGCTGATTGGCTCACACGTGGCGACCAGAATACTGATTTCTTCCATAGAGCAGCTAATGGCCGATGGAAAAAGAATTTTATCAAGAGGATACAGAAAGGGAATGGTGAGTGGATTGAAAGACCAAGAATTAATGAGAACACATGCTGTGAATTATTTCTCTCACCTCTTCACATCGGGTGTGCTGGAACCGTATGTGAATGTTATTGATAAGGTAAACCGATAGTTACTGATGCTATGAATGACGATCTGAATAAACCGTACTCGAGTGAGGAGGTTAAAAAAACTTTGCTTAACATTGGAGATCAGAAAGCGCCCTTCCCGGATGGGTTACACGTGGTATTCTATAAAAGATTTTGGCATATTATAGGGAAGGATCTGATAGATGAGGTTTTGTTGGCTGTTAATTCAAGGAAGATCCCGGAGGGATGGAACAACACCACCATTATACTTATTCCGAAGGTTGAAAACCCAGATGTCATAAAACAGTTTCGGCCAATCATCTTATGTAACGTGGTGTATAAGGTGATCTCAAAACTTCTAGGTGGTCGTCTTAAACACCTCCTCTCTGATATTATCTCACCAAATCAAAGCGCCTTTGTACCGGAGCGTCTCATCACGGATAATTTTCTGGTGGCTTTTGAGTCATACCATGCCATCAAAAAGAAACCCACGGGAAAGTATGGCACGTGTGCGGTAAAGCTTGATATGCACAAGGCATATGAAAGAGTCGAGTGGTGCTTTCTGGAGAAGATCTTGTTGCGACTGGGCTTTATGCCTATTGGGTGGCATTGATTATGGAGTGTGTCAAGTCAGTAAGATATCAAGTTCGTGTGAATAATGTTTTATCTGATTATTTTGTCCCTACCAGGGGCTCAGACAGGGGGACCCACTATCACCATAACTGTTCTTGCTTTGTGCTAAAGCACTTTCTAGTCTGATTGTACATGAGGAGGAGGCATGTAATTTACTTGGAGTCAGGGTGTGTCGGGATGCTCCCTCGGTCTCACACCTTCTATTCGCTGATGACTCCCTGATTTTGATGAGAGTTGATGCTGTAAATGCCACGAGTCTCAAGAGAGTGTTGGATGATTATTGTGTGGCCTCAGGCCAACTTGTGAGTGAGGCCAAATCGAGCATGTTTTTTAGCCCCTGTACTTCTGTTGATACCAGAGTTGAGGTATGCACATCTTTAAATATAATGGCAGAGGCTATTATAGATAAATACTCGGGGCTTCCCCCTATTGTTGGAGTTGATAGGTCAGATTGTTTTCAGCACATTGTTGATCGTGTCTTAAGTAGAATCAGGGGGTGGAAGAAAAAAATGTTATCTGTGTGCGGTAGGGAAGTTCTATTGAAGGCACTAATACAGGCCATCCCTTTCTATGCCATGTCAGTTTTCAAGTTGCTTAAACAGATTTGTAACAGTGTCACCACAGCTATGTCCAAATACTGGTGGGGAGATGATGACCTTAAAAAACACATGCATTGGTTTGCGTGGTGGAAAATGTGTGTCCCCAAAGAAAGAGGTGGCATGGGGTTCAGGGATTTGCGTTGTTTCAATTTGACACTATTGGCCAAGCAATGTTGGAGGCTATTATGTGATCCAGAATCCCTTTTTGCTAGAGTCCTAAGGGCCAAATATTTCCCTGATGGGGACCTTCTTAATCCTAGCCTCAAGAAGGGAGCTCATTCACTTGGCAAATTTATGGAGTGGTATCCAATCTTTCAAAAGAGGCCACATCTGGAGAGTGGGTGATGGGTCTCAAATAAACATATGGGATGACCCTTGGATCCCTAGTAGTCCTACACGCAAAGTGACGACCCCAAGGGGCAACATAGTGATCACAAGAGTCTGAGCTTATTGATGCAGAAAATAGAGCATGGGATGAAAAACTGCTCAACGATTTATTGTGGCCTATTGATGTTCATTGGATCATGAACATCCCACTGGCCTTGGGGATGATGGATGACTTTGTATCTTGGCACCACAGCAGGAACGGTATTTTCACTGTAAGATCAGCTTACCATGAAGAATGGGAACACCAGCACGGACGAAAGTTGAGAATGACAAACTCAGTTCAAGCCTCAAGTACTAGTCTAGTCTGGAAAACCATTTGGAAATTATGTGTGCCTGCCAAGATCAAAATTCATGTTTGGAAATCTTTACTTGGAGCCATTCCCTGTCATGGAGTCCTAGCAAACAGACACATGATTACAAGCTTTGATTGCTCACTCTGTACATCAGAATGCGAGAATGTCAGACACTCTCTTTCTTTGTCCAAGGGTGCGTGAGGTGTGGCGCTTGCTAGGACTGGAATCGATGATTACTGAAATCTGTACATCTGAGCGTGAGGGAGGTTCAGTGCTAGCTGATGTTCTTCTCTCGAAGAATCCCTTGCAACCGAAGGTGGTGGGAGTACATCGAAATGATCCGGTGGCTACTGCTGTCTGGTACGTCTGGTGGGATCGGCGCCGATTGACACATGAACAGGTGTTAACGTTGCAGGAACCCACGAGATCCGCACAGGCCATTGCAGCTTTGGCTGAAAACTTCACAAGAGAAAAACTAAAGAATGCAAAAATCAGGAGGCATGGTTGGCAGAAACCACCCGAGGGTACTGTAAAGCTTAATATTGATGCTGGTTTTGATGGTGACAGTGGATCAGGTAGCACTGGAGCTATTCTGCGTGACGCCACGGGTTCTTTCTTGGCAGCCTCATGCAGCGACATCACCTTTGCGGAAGATGCAGCGACAGCAGAAGCCCGAGGATTAAGAGACAGCCTACTACTAGCAAAGAGATGGCCTGTAATAATCCTCACGTCGAGGCAGATTGTATGGAGGTAATTACCATCATGCAGAATGGAGGAAATTATCTTGGTCCTGCAGCGGCCATCTATGATGAGTGCTCCTTTTTAGCTCGTAATTTTAGCTTTATAGCTTTTAATCACTGTCCTAGGGAGGCCAATATGGCGGCTGATGTGTTGGCTAAAAACTCGGAGACCTCTCGAACTATTGTTTGGAAGTCGGAGCCTCCGGCATTCTTGGTAGATGTTCTATCAAACGATGTATCCTTGTTTTCGTATGAAATATAAACCGCCATGATGGCTTCCCCTCAAGAAAAGAAAATTCAAGCTAAACCACTCCAGTTTCAACAAATTCCAATTAAACTTAGATCAGAATTGTTAGAGTATATCACGTTAGCAATATTTGGTAGTTCACGTATTGTAATCTAAACCTATCTCTATTAGGATTCTTAGCCCCCAAGTCTAGTCTCCTATATAAACAGCCCACCGTGGCTCATTGTAATCATCCAATATTAGCAATACAATATACTTCCGCATATTATCTATCATGGTATCAGAGGCCTAGGTTTTCCGACCTAGCCGCCACCCAGCTTCCGCGCCGCGCCGCCCCCGGGGAGATCGATCTCCGCCGGGGGCCGCGCAAATAGTAGATTAGATCTCGCGTCGTCAAACTTTTCTCGCCGGTCGCTTGACCGGCGTTTCTTCTTCTTTCGCCGATCATAGATCAGATTGCGTCGCCCATCGCCGCATGTCGTCCTCGCGCGCCTCTACTCGGAACAAGTCGTCGACTCATCTCCGGCCATCTTCATCGACAATCGTGCCAAGAACGCCCCAAGGGACACCTTCACGCGCTGCCACCAGCTGCTCCGTCCGCACGTCGTCACCACGCCGGCTCGTCTTCGACAACATCGACCGGGACATCAAGCTCGTCCCCGAGTACGCGTCTCGCCGTCAACACAGGGCTGCACCATCAACAACCGTGGTCATCATCGCCGACAACCATCTACACCAACACCGTCGCTGCACGTACCGCATCGTCGCCATCACCACCAATCATGGTCTTCGTCAACCCCAACGGGTTTAATTCCCGAAGGCCGGCAAGCCTGGCAAGCCCGGCAGTTCCGGCAAGCACGGCAAGCCCGGCAAGTCCGGGAAGACCGGCAAGTCCGGCAAGCCCGGCAAGCCCGGCAAGCCCGGCAAGTCCGGCACCGGCAAGTCCGGCAAGCCCGGCAAGTCCGGCAAGTCCGGCAAGCCCGGCAAGCCCGGCACCGGCAAGCCCGGCAAGTCTGGCAAGTCCGGCCAACCCGGCAAGTCTACTACCTCTACAGCTCAATCGCCTTCAACCACAACCTCTTCGTCTTCGTCCACTACAACCTCGCCGCCAGAGTCGCAGTCTATTTTTTATTTTATTTTGCACACATATGTGCACAATTTTTCCTAACTATTTCGTCTACTCCGGCGTCAACGGCGGACAACTTCGGCACCAGTAAGCCACAAACCGACCGTTCACGGAAAATTTCTCTGCTTCTCCATCCGACTCTGGCTCGCATGGTTCGTTCTGGTCCCTGTCTTCGCACGTCCGGTATTGGCAACACCGACACGTGCCTTCATCCCCGACATGCTCCCGGGTCTGGCAAGCTCGGCAAGGTGTGCCGCCTACCTCGACTACCTCTACTACCTCGACAACCTCAACAACTCCGGCAAACTCGACGACATCGACCACAACATCAACAACAATGACTTCATCAATGGCGACTACATCACCAACGGCATAATCGACCACGATTACAGCGCCCACACCTCGGCTACATCGACATCGGCATCAAGGGCTATCACCTCGGCTCCCTCTCCAGTTCGCGCTTTCGGATTATGCTCCAGTCTGACCGTCCGCGACGCTCAAGCTGTTCACGTCACTACCGATCTGACTGCGGTGGGTGTTAGAGTATATCACGTTAGCAATATTTGGTAGTTCACGTATTGTAATCTAAACCTATCTCTATTAGGATTCTTAGCCCCCAAGTCTAGTCTACTATATAAACAGCCCACCGTGGCTCATTGTAATCATCCAATATTAGCAATACAATATACTTCTGCATATTATCTATCAAGAATCACGTCGTATCAATGCGGATCTTGAGGGACACCTCCTTGGATGCCCCGTCCCCAAACACATGCGTCGGCGACACAAGCAAGATGAATGGCAGCTTCTTCAGGGCGACCTCGCCAGGTCTGGTGCTGCTCATAACCCCATCAGTGTGCACCATACATATGACGCCTGCGGCGGCGCTCGGTGCTGGCGGGCCGTACGCCCGCATCGCGGCCAGGTACTGCGGCCGTGGGGAATCGCTGGCCCTGACGCACACCACTGACACGGCGGTGACCACGCCGACCTCACCCATGGCAAGCATGAACACGCGTCCGTCCTTCTCCGCCACCAGCAGGCGCCGCAGCCCCGACGCCGGCACTTGGAGCCCGAGAACCTTGTCGTACTCGATGTTGTGCACCGGCCAGGAATGTAGGGCGGCCAGGTGACGGAGGAGTGACGGTGGCGAGCCAGCGAAACCGCAACCGGGCTCCGTGCAGAAGCAGGGCGCATGCCGGCACGCGCTGCGATGATCATCAAGTTCGTGGTAGGTGACGTAGCACTGGCACCCATCGTGCGGGCACTCTTTACCTTTCGAGGAGATGATGCCGTCCATCACCCGGCACGGGCCAAAACCTCCACCGTGCTTGCAAGTCGGGCAATGTCCGCTGGGGAGCTTGGCAAGGCATGTGCCACAAGCTAAATGCCCGCCATTACACTGCACAAATTCAAGCTCATAGCAATAAATTAGTATCAATGATTCCTTCCTCAGGTGAATGGAACAAAGAATCAGTCAAGTGTTAAAGAAAGAAACCTGGAAGACAGGAGGCTTTAAGGGGCTGAAGCAGATGGGGCAGTTAAGCAAACTTATTTCCACTCCGGCTCGCTCCAGCATCGCCTTCTTGGCACTCCTATCGCCCTTCTCCATCATCAACAGAGAACACCTCTTCCTTGCCATTGAGGCATCCAGAGCAACTTGCATCCCCTGAGTATTCTGCAAAGAAATCATGGAGTACAACACTTCACATTCATGCCATGCTTTGTGGAGTTGGCAGGCTCAGATATTTCTTCTGCAAAATTCATAGAATGTGGTGACGGAAGTGAAGAGCAGTGACAAACTTGTGCAACATAAGGTTCGGAGGAAGATCCGTTGGGCCGCACTGCTCGTCATCTCTAATCACGCTCCCCTGTAGGGTGTGAGTTTTTTTCCAATCAGCAATTAGAGTTTTATCTGTGATGTATAAAATCAACGTGAGCAAAAAAACTGCATTCATCTTATGCCCATGTACTTACATCCATTAGGCGAGGTTCTGAAAGAAGAAAGTTCTACAAACTTAACAAAATCGAATCCATGTACAAATTCATTAGAACATGTAATTTATGTCATGTTTCCTTTTACCGAAAAGTTTAGTTTATTGGTAGTATGGCATGTTGCAGATATTTTAATTGATCAGGACAACTAAACTAAAGGATCAAAATGCTTGTGGATATCTGTTGAAACATATAGCTATAGATAATGTTATGTGGAAGAACTGTCTGGTTTGTACCTGCTGATCGAGTTGACGTCTTGAACGCTACATGTTCAACAATGGCCGAGCTTGTCGCGCTAGGAGTTGTTATGGCAGTGCCAAGCTCTGCTGAAACGGAATGCTTGTTGTTATTCTTATCGGTGTCGGTGGTAGCGAACTGATTAGCCAGAGGATTATTTTTGATCAGCATTTGCATCAGAATCAGCACATTTTCCATCTTTGACAATGTAATCTTTCAACCTTCTAAGATGCACAGGAGCATAGACCGATTCCTCTCGAGAAGCATAGACCGACTCTTCTCGGCGACGTAACTATTTAAACAAGAGTAAACATATAGTTAATCGTAGCGAACATTGTGTGCAGCTTATGGAACCAAAAATTGTACTTCTGAAAGAGGTTGCTTAGATGTAATTTCACAGAAGTACTAAACTTGACCGGCTATTAGATTTGGTAGAAATTATTGCATTATCCAAAGGAGCATGAATGTGTTACAGGACTGTCAGATGTGTGTAGCTGCAGTGCAGCAGTATAGAGCGTGCCACTATTTTGATCATGCTGATTAACTTGGAATGTCCACTGGTCAGAATTTCTCCTCTAGGAACCGGCAGGAACTCTGCATTTTCATATAGAGCCTCTTTTTGACTCACAAGATTTGTTTTTTCTATTCAGGACGATTTTAACCCTTACGCTTTGTTTGGATGTCCGTATTGGAGAGCTCCGTAATTGAGTTGGACAGGAATTCTAATTCAGTGAGCAAACTGAAATGACATGAATACAAATTCGCCAATTTGGTTGTGAACTGAATTGGGCCTTGAAATGCCTCTGATGTTTCAAACCAAATCTTGTTTGGATGACAAAATTTGTAATTGCATAGCTACATTGCCATGAAGATTATACCTTCTACGTGACTCAAAAATGATATCTGCTCACATGTGACTATAATTGAATGAATATATAGCAATATAACATAATAAATATTCTAGAAATGAATCACAACAACACAAATGGTCACACAATAACAAAAATATTCTCCTACGATAACATAACACAAATTCTAAATAATAATAGTGCAAATTTGCCTGGATCTCATGCGTTGTATTCAACTCCATCAGGGTTTTCCCGCCTATGGCGAGTGGGGAGAGCAACGGCAAACGAACGTCGGCACTAGCTGTCTCTGGTGCCGACGCTTCGAGCCGTGAAGTTGCAGCGACCGGCGGGAGTACAAGTGACAAGAGAGTAGATCTACAGGATGACAGTGGAAACCTTTAATGATTATCCCATTGCTCGACTCAAGGGAAGCTGCTTAATCTCGTGGCGGATGGACTGAGGAAGAAGAAGATGAACATATACAATGAAGAGAAACCCGAACGAAAAGAAGCACCGGTTGGGAACAATTGGGGAAGCTGGACAGAATGTACAGAAACAGAGCGTAGAGGAATGGTTGCACGAAGTATTACTAGAAGTCTATAAATATATTGTGTCGTGTTCACGGGATTTCTATTTTTCACCCTTATCAGCGGAAACAAGTTTCCGAATCACGACGCACATCGACGGCTATAGACGGATGCGCAGGTGTGTGTCCCTGTGAATTTTCGGCCCCCGCCGCTCCCTATAAGCATGGGGTGTGGGTTATCCTTAGCAAGGTCCACCAATTCCCGGAGAAAGGCGGATTTACCCTTGTATTGGGCAGCTACATGTAGAATTGTCAGCTCTATTTCAGGTAGAATTTGACATGAAATTCACCAACTGAAAAAAGCTAACAAGTCAATGGTTGTGATTTGTATCCGAAATAAGATTCCTTCAGACCTTCCACGAGGTGGTAGACAATGCCATGTGTAGTCGAAATCACCCAAGAAATGATCGAGGATGTACGACAGGAGGTCACGTTTACCAGCCTAAAAAAATGTTACAAAATCCAGTCAATGTTAACATACACAGTACCGTGTGTTTTCTTGCGTTCATCCTATTGGTGGACTGAAGCGGATGATAGGCCATGGCATGCTATGGAGAAGATAAATTTTGTATAACGTAAACCACACCGATGGACTAAATCTTGGTCACATTTATATCTCGGAAAACATGCACCCCATAAACTAGCACAGATGGCATGAATATCATAAGATCCATGTCTCTTAATAGTACCACCATGAAAGATGAAACAAAGTTTTTGTAAGCAGCTAGACATCACAATAGCAAACTTAACCCAAATCCTGATCAATCAAGCAACATATTTGGAGTGCTAGCTAGCTGCAACAAAATAGTAGTAAATTGCTGTGTACGCCGCCCATTGGCATTGCAACCAAGACCCATCATTCCTTAGCAACAACGTACTAGTCCAGTTCAAACTGAGCTAAGAAGACAGCATAGGACCACCTGTATGTTACAATCAGGATCACATCTTGTCAATGTGAACGTCAAGAGACGCCTCCTTGGACGCCCCAGAACCAACCAGATGAGTAGGCGGCACCATTAAGAAAGACAGCAGCTCGTCCACGGCCACCTCCCCGGGCCTCGTGCTGCTCGTCACTGGCTTCATGTCCAACAAAATGCTGCCTTCTATGCTGCTCGGTGAGTCGGTGGTGGCGGACTATTCGCCCGAAGCTTGACCGTGTACTGCGGCCATGAGGACGCCTCAGCTCTGATGCACACCACAGAAACGACGGTGGCCACGCCGAGCGCGCCCATGACCAGGAGGAACACGCTGTCGTCCCCTTGCCCATGGAGCAGGCACCGCGGCCGCAGCTCCGACAGCCGGAGCTGGTGAACTTTGCCATAATGGACCTTGTGCACTGGCATTCTGTGCAGGGCGACCAAGTGGCCGAGGAGCGCCTGCGCTGCGCCGACGAAGCCACAGCCAGGCTCCATGCAGAAGCACGGCACGTGCGGGCACACGCTTTGATGGTCGTCAAGCTCGTGGTAGGGGACGTAGCTCCCGCAGCCATCGTGGTGGCACTTGGCTGTCAAGGAGGAGACGATGGCGTCCATCGCCAGGATGTGGCCAAAGCCACCACCGTGCTCACACGTGTGGCACAGTTTATCGGGGAGCTCGACGAGGCATCTGTAGCAAGCCAAGTGCCCGGCGTTGCACTGCACAAAATTTAACGATTATGGACATCCTCAGACCTCGAACAAATAGAACAAGAAATTGATGGAGCATCTATCTATTATCTTATATTAAATACTAAAATCACAATACATGTCAAAAATAGAGAAATATGCTAGAAAAAACGCAGCCACGGGATCTCGACAATTACCTATTAACATCATAGATGAAAGAAATTACCCACCTGTACCATAATTATTTTTCCAAACAATAAAGAAAGAAAGTTGCGGTCCATCAAAAAATGTTGGATGTACATCCTCACGTGCCACCATGTCTGATCCGGATGCCGTCGCCACGTTCCTCCCTCCCAAGGTCGATCTGCCATCGGTTGATAGTGGCATGCTCGCTGGTGCATTAACCCGTGAATCTCGGTCACGACCGAGCCGCCAGATACCGATATACTCCTTTGGCTCCGATCATGATAATAAAAGGGAAAGTAGTGTACGCATACATGTGACGGTTGCTATGCGGATGAAGGGTGCCAGTTCTTGGCCGTGCGGGTGAACAACGTCAGTGCTTGGCTTCACCTACATGGTCAGGTCGTGGAAGGACGATAAGAGGGCGACGAGTCGTTTCACTCAGAAGAGGATCATGCGCCCATCCAGAGATAAAAAAAGAGGTAGTGTTCGTCTTGGTGGCAAGTAATTATTTCATCGGTAATCTCACATATCCTCTTGGCAACAATGTGCAGTCCTCCGCAATCCTTTGCCACCACACAAAGAGGTGCAACAACGTTCTAAAAACCGTGAGCAAAAAAATTGGCTCCGATTACTTAGGAGTAAAGCGTGCACATCTGGTCTAATGAGCTTGGATCGATGGATGGAGAAGACCAATGATGATTCGCCTCGGCAAGCAAGTGCATATTCAGACCCCTTTTTTTCCAGAAAAATCCATGTAATGATGATCTTCTACTTGCGGCTAATTTTTTCATAAAATTTTCGGCAAGCAAAGTAAGAGACACATAGCACCCTGAATCGTTATCAAAAGTTCAATTTCTGCCAATGTGAATTGTGCAATATAATATTCAACTCTAACAATTAATGTACCTAAAAGTTAAATAGTTTTGCTTCCGAAGCATGTGCTGATGAAACTTAGCTTTTGTGATGTTTTCATGTTATCCAAAGGCACCAAACTTAGTAGTTAAATCTCTAACATGAAGTTGTTTGCCTTTTGTAAAATTTCTCTTCCATGTATGATTTATTTTAAGTGTAAAGTTTCATATTGGATCAGCATCAATCAATTTGGCCCTTGACAAGTACTTATATTTTCTATTGTTTTTTAGTTTTGTATTCTGCAACCAAGGTACAAGTATCATAATTTAACACACTAAAGTCCTGATTTTGAGACTTCCTATGAACATCCATGTCACTCAAGTTGCTTCTTCAGTCGGTATGAGGAGTATCTCCATGTCAATTAGATTATTTTTTTGTGTTTGGATTTATTTGATATGCTGCCCAAAACTGTGTCTTGGTTGCTAGAGATATAACCTTTTCTTTGTTGCATGATATAATATCGTAGATATGTTGTTTTCTTTTTTGTTATTAAAGGAATGTTCTCTAGGGTATATCTTTTGTTTGTCTTCTCATTACTTTCTGCAAATGCACATGCAATGTCTCTGGTGTATATGTTTTCTTTCTAACGGATTTATACCACAACGTCAATTACAGGTATATGTCGTGCCATTAGACTTAGTAACACAAAAAAGCATATGGGATGTCTGTTTCTCTACAAATATGTGATTCTTATAATCAAGCTGAAATATGATGTTCCTATTTTGATTGCAAGAATGTAAACATCTTATAGGGGAAAGATATTTTTATGGAAGTCATAAAATTTGGAGAATGTAATTTCGTGCTATATAGGCATGCTTTTTTTTAGAAAATAGCCACATTTATTAGTGATTTGAATATCGATAAACAATATATATACAATTCACTTTCATTAAATGGTACGTAACCAACATTATCTTTCCCTCCCCCTTTCATGCATTTGTGCCCCCATCCTTTACACTTTATCTGTCCATACTAAGGAGATAATTAGGTAGATAAAACCAATGTTCTTCATAAGGGTTTATCCTACTTTATTACTTACTTAATACTTTATTTGTGTGATGATACCTCAGGTTCAAATTGTAATATTATTTTGCAGACAATTTTGGAACCTCCTAAAGGTATATTCCCATATCCATACACAATTTTTTGCTCCTCACGTCCATAACCTTCATCAAATGTGACTTAGTAGTTTAAGAAGTAATTGTTGATGGTGACTTCAAAGCACCTTGGCGCAATATGGGATATATGTGAAAAAAAGCTAAACACCATAGTTTTTAAAAAAAAACTGTCATTGGTAATAAACCTTGTTGTTTAATCCTTTGTTAACCTGATTTTGAAAAGGGTTTAGATATCACAACGGACAATTTTTTGTTAGAAACATATAACTATAGCACAAAGTACTCAATCCAATGAAACCCTTTATTCATGTGAGGTAGTATTTATATGTGATTCGGCTCTTGGGTTCTTGTTTATTGAGTGTTGTAGTTATTAGTTCTTTTAGAAAGATAATATTGGTCATGATGGATATTTGAGTTTCACTTCTCAATGTAGCTTAGGACAAGGTGGATAGTCGATGTACAAATTGCACATTACTCCTGCCATTACATTAAGTTTCTTCATCCTAAAGTGAATATTCTTCAAAATATCTATTAATCGATGCAAGTAAAATACTTTGCAAGAGATAAGATGATCCGTTTAATAGGACTATTTATATGTATAGTTATTTCTCATCGACTCTCTCGGATTTAATGGTTCTTAGCCTATATGGATGGTAGTCAATTACGATTATAGTGAGCAAATTGAAGAAGTAAGGCTTAATTAACATTGGAACATGTGTTTGTTATTTTAACCATTCTTCATTCTTCATGTCCATAGATGAAGGGGCTAATAAAATCCTACACGGCAACTTCTTACTTAATTGGATTTCTCCTACTTCGTTGGGAACGGTGAAAAATATGCTCTATTTGTCCATAAGTTGCTAATGGTCAATGTGACGGATGGTATTAATACTCGAAACTCACGAGCTAAACGAGTAGCTTGTGACTCGGCTCGAATCGACACAAAGTCGGTGACTAACGAGTCGAGCTGATCTTTAATATGAGATTGTTTATATAACGTGTTAACGAGCCGAGTTAACGAGTACTCTTTTGACTCATTAAGCTCAGTCAAAAGCATCACATCTCACCATCTAGCCCAAGCGCCTAGCCCAACTTTGCAAAAGCCCCGCCCTTGATGGCCAAAGCCCTACTTTCCATAGCGAGTGGTGATGCTAGTGCCTTCCATTCCTCCCCCAGCCACCTCTCCCTCGTGCGTTAATAGTGAGGAGAGTCAGCATTTCTTTTGTGATGTGTGCAAATTAAAATTTCTTGCTTACACTATACATGCTTAATATGTACATATTACATACTCAAGTAATCATTTTTTATACTCATTATATGTGTTGTTCATATGCATAACGAGTTTAACAAGTTAACAAGTTGTCTCGCGAGTTACACGAGTCGAGCCAAGCTTTGATCTGAGATTACTATATTAATGAGTCGAGCCGAGCTAGCTCACGATCTAAACGAGCTCTAGCGAGTCGAGCTGAGCCGAGCTGACTCAACTCGGCTCGAATTCCACCCCTAGTTAATATATCGCATATTATCGCATTTAGAGAAATGTGGTGATCGTTAACCATCTTATCTTATGTATCAATGTAGTAACACTCATTTGGTTACACTATTGTGTTTATTATAGTTTGCAGTTTGCGTTACTATTTTCCAAACCAATTCATGTTTCTTTTATTTTGTTCCATAACAAATGGCAATGGAAACAGGTTGTTGAAATGCATTGTATCGTTATCTCGCTTGTCTAATTAGTGGTGCCTCTTGAAACATACCATGTGTCATTGTTAGGTAATCAAGGAAAGTTAACTACAATGATCTATAATCTTATTACAGTGTGCATCTACAATATTACACAAGCTAGATTTTTAAGAAGTGTTACATTAATTTATTTAGATGGTGACGTTTAATAGAAGAGCGTGAGCCCAGTACTATTCTCAGGAAAGAGATCAAGATTAGAGTATATGTTTGTGCCATCGAGTACATTTTGTTTCTGTCCCAAAATGTCATAGATGATTATCCGAAGGTTCTAAAGGTTATTGGTATCAGTTAACACTTATTGGATGCATGTACTGTTGTCTATCATGCAATAAAAGGATAAATAGTAAAAAATATTGTATAAGATTAAAAAATAACGTGGTCGGCAGGCTAAAACATGATGCCCTCGCCACCTTGATAGTTGGTGAAAGAAATTAACCTAGAAGACAGGGGGCTTGATGGGGCGGGAGCACATGCTGCAATTAAGCAAACTCATGTCTGTGACACCCCCGACTTAATCGTGCACTAATCATACACGCAATGCACACGATCAAGCTTGATGACTCACTTGAAGATATCACAACACAACTCTAAACAAACATAAAAGTCATACAAGCTTTATATTACAAGCCAGGGGTCTCGAGGGCTCGAATACATAAGCTCGAGTCATACAAGCATCAGCGGAAGCATCAGATATCTGAGTACAGACATGAAAGTTAAACAGGTCTGCCTTAAGAAGGCTGAGCAAAACAACGACACTGGATCGAAAGGCGCAGGCCTCCTGCCTGGGTGCCTCCTATCTACTCCTGGTCATCGGTGGTCTCCACGTAGTAGTACTCTCCGCCGGAGGGGTAGTAGTAGTCGTCGACTGGGGCAGCTGGCTCCGGGGCTCCGTCGTCTGATCACAACAATCAGGTATGGGGAAAAAGGGGAAGCAAAGCAACCGTGAGTACTCATCCAAAGTACTCGCAAGACTTACATCGGAACTATTCTACTTATGCATCGGTATCAAAGAGGGGGCTGTATCTGTGGACTGAACTGTAGAAGTGCCAGAATAGAGGGGAAAGGCCTAGCCTATCGAAGACTAGCATCTTGCAGCATCTTGCAGCACTAGAAGAGTGCAGATTAGTACATAGCAAAGTAGTAGCAGCAACAAGTAGCAACGCCCAGAGATCCTTCCTCGACTCCCTGCGAGAAAGCGATCCCGGAGCTAACATATTTAATCATCTCAAAATCCAGTTCTAGTTGTAGTAGATCGGGATACTTTTCGAGCGTCCTGTTACCGTGGACACGGCTATTCGAATAGATATACTTCCCTGCAGGGGTGCACCAACTTACCCAACATGCCCGATTAACTCTGGCCGGACACACTTACTCGGTCCATGCCCGGCCTCGGCTGATCGACACGTCGTAGCCCTACCTAGGTTCAACAGAGAGGCCAGCACGCCGGTCTACAACCTAAGTGCGAAGGGGTCTTGGGCCCATCGCCCTTTGCACTCCTGCGCGTTGCGTGGGCGGCCGGGAGCAGACCTAGCCCCATTAATACAAGCGCGGGCGTTCCCAGTCCAACCCGGCGTGCGCCGCTCAATCGCTGACGTCTGTAGAACTTCGGCTGATACATACGACGCCGAGTGCCCATACTATTCCCGCGTGGTGGTTAGTGCGAAAAGGCCAGAGGCCTACTCAGATCACATATCCTAACCCATTAGTGTGTTGGGACCTCGCGGAAACGAGCAGAGATCCACGATTATGTGACCCCGTCGCCCCGTCTCGTGGACTTACGGCAAGGGCCAGGAATGCCCGGCCGTGCCACGTAATCATCACACGGGTACCCTCATGGTCAACCCGATTCCACATCTCTCGCGGGTACCCCTTGGGGCCAACCCGACTTTAACCAGTTTCTGACATAAAGTTAAAGTATCCGTGTGTCCACATCATCAACAAGGAATCCAAGGAATCACCCTCGTTGGATTCCCGCTCGATGTATCCGTCAAGGTGAACCCGGAGGAATCACCCTCGATGGGTTCACACTTGAGGGGTTGCACGACATAAGCTTCATCGGAGGTGGTGAAAGAGGAATCACCCTCGATAACCCAAAACCGACTAGCTATACTACAGAGATATCATCCGAAGTGAGTTAAGAGGCATCACCCTCGTCACTCGATATTAGCTCTGCAGAGTCGTACAACTTAGGGGATGTGCGGTGATGTGCTGGTCTCAGCCCATCGATCACATCGATCGGGGCACTGGTACTAAAGCGGGGCAACTGGGACAAGGATGAGGGGTCTCTGATGGTTCACCAACCAACCTACACTAAGCATATAGGATAACAGGAATGGTATCAACAGCAGTTACAAAAATAGGTTATGCATCAGATTAGGTATTTCGGAACAACAACTGTAGCAATTCTAATGCAAGCATGAGGGAGAAAGAATAGGTGATATAGGCATGTTCAAGGAGGTTTGCTTGCCTGGAAGCTCTGCGGCAAAAGAGGGGTCGTCGGGGATGTAGTCGTACTCCGGAGCTGCGTCGGTCTCGGGGTCTACCGGATAAGAAGAGGGGGAAGAAACAAATAAATACAAGCAAACAATGCAACACAGATGCATGGCATGGCAATATGCAGTGCTGGTGGTGACCTAATGCAATGCTACATGTTGCAGGCGGAGCGGAAAAATATCTGGGGATATCTTCCCGGCTCCGGGCATCTGTCAGACAGATGAACTGGAGGGGAAGGTTCCATGTTTACATGGTTGTGGGCATGTGACAGGTAAACGGAGGGCGCATTCGGATTCGTCTCGTTTTTCTGATCAACTTTCATGTAGAAAACTTTTCGATCCGAGCTACGGTTTATTTTCTATGATTTTTCAAAGATTTAAACCATTTTCTAAAATTCCTGGATTTAATTCAAATTAGAAAATAACAGAAAACGTATTATTGCGTCAGCATGATGCCAGGGTGACGTCAGCGAGTCAACCCAGCCGGTCCAGGTCAAACCTGACGGCTGGGTCCCACATGTCAGTGGCACAGAGACTAAACAGGGGGTTAATTTTAACTAATTATGTTAATTAGCTAGTGGGCCCCATCTGTCAGTGACTAATTAGTAATTTGATTAATTTTAATTTATAAAACTAATTAAATTAGCGGTGGGGCCCGCATGTCAGTGACTGGGGTTGCCCAGTCAGCACGTTGACTGGGTCAACCCAGTCAACTGGGGCCCCTGGGCCCACGGGTCAGTGAGCCAGAGAGGCCCACGTGGCAGTCAGCTCGGCGGCTGCCGGCGTTTAGCCGCCGGTGACGCGTAGACGCGGCGGAGGGCCACTGCCCTCGCCGGAAAACGCGTACGGTGCACCGTTCAACGCGCGCGAGGTGTCGTTCGAAAGCTAGAGACGTCGCGTGTCGCGTGGTGCTACTGGTTGGAGCTGGAACGGCCGGAAACGGCGCCGACGACGTGGCCAGCGGCGGAGCTGTTTCGGGCGACAGCGAAAACGGCAAGGCAGCGCGCAGCAGCTCGAACTAGAGGGTCAGGCGTGTTCTACGCGTGCGTGCGAGCTCACTGGACATCGTTGTGCGGGCGTTCGGTCACCGGAGCGTTGCCGGCGACGAGCTTGCGCGGCGGCGAGCTCGGTTGCGATGGGGACGACGCCTACGCGTGCGGAAACGGCGAGGAAGCAAAGGGCAAAGAGGCGAGGCTCACCGAGCAGGCTCACGGAGGCCCGGCGGAGGGTTAGTAGCAGCCGAGATTGCCGGAGTTCGCCGGAGAAGAAGCTGCGGCCGAGGAAGAAGACGGGCTCGATCCGCTCGAGGTAGAGCTCCCCGGCTCTTGTTCAACGGCGTAGACGACGTAGCGGTGGACGGCGATCCTCCCAGACACGATTTCCGGCCACGGGGGTGCCGGTGACCGCGGGATCTGAGCGGCGCGGCGACGGCGACGTACTGGAGAGTAAGAGAGGGAGCGCGAGAGCGAGGGAGAGAGGGGGAGAAGTGGCAGAGACGTCCAGTGGGAGTGGACGGGGTTGCCCTTATCCTCTCCGATGGCCTACGGCGGCAGGTGGCGGCCAGCGGCCGGAGCCACCGCGCTCTGGCCATGGCGGCGTCGACAGCGAGGCGGGAGGTGAGAGAAAGTGAGAGGTGGGCTGGGCCTGGCACTATTTAAAGTTAAGCCCATAAGCACAGTAGGCTTCGGCCTTTTTCCATTTCTTTTCTGCTTTTCTTTTTACAGAAAGGATTTGCAAATAACTTGAGCTGCCAAATGCATTTTGTAAAATGTGAAACTTGTCCACAAAATTACATTGCATTATTCTGCACTGCCACAAAATGTTTGGAGGCCATTTGAATTCATTTGAATTTTTCATAAATGAAATGTCATTTAAATTGTTGTTTTTGCACTGTTTTAAATGCTCTAGCCCATTTTAGCAAATAGGTGATGTTGTTTCCTTGAACAAGAATTTGTTTTGGAATATTTGCTACAACGTGAACTATTTTCCAGCAATTTTTGAGCAACTTCAAATTTCACTTATGATTTGAATTGAATTCTGTGGTGGAAATTGAAATGAGATATTAATCCAATATGATCAAGCATTGCAAATCACAGTGACTTAGCATAATCATTATGGATCACTATTGCTCATTACAGAGGGGTGTTACAATGTCCATCTTTATGGTGACTTCTCCGGCTTGCTTCACTTGACCACTCCTGGATAGCTCCACCCTCGCCTTCTTGGCGCTCTGATCGTCCTTCTCCGTCGTCAACGGCCAACCCCTGCGTCTTCCCACAGTGGTGTCCGGAGGAACCTGCACCCCGTCCGTAATCTGCAAAGAATTCATGGAGGCAAACACATCACATCGTGAACTGGAACCCACAACGACATAATTAAAAGAATACAGTCATGGAAGTGAAATGAAGTGCGGGAACAAACTTGTGCAGAATGCGGTTCATCAGAAGGACCAGCAGACTGCAATTGCTCGCCACTTGTTGGAAAAATTATGTGTTCTGTCAAGGAACCGGGCGCTGCAACTGTAAAATCAATGTATCATTTACATGTATTCTGTAGAGATTTGTTTAAGGATAACAAAGTCATGATAATACAATACCGAGTTTATAGCATGTTACGTACACGTCGATTGGGATAAATCATGCCAATTAAAGGGTGAAAATGTTTATGTAAAATCTGAATATAACCTGCTATATATAGAGAAGGATTATGTACCTGATGATCGAGCTGGCGTATCTAACACTACATGTTCAACAATGGCCAAGCTTGCTGTATTAGGGGTTGTTCCGGCATTGCCAAACTCTATTGAAACTGGATGCTTGTTGTTATTTTGATTGGTATCGGGGATTGCAAACTGATCGGCCAGAGCATCAGTATTTGAATCAGAATCAGAACGTTTTCCTCCTTCAACAGTGTTACCATTTGGCATGTTATTAAGCAAAGGAGCATAGACTGACTCTTCTGGACGACGTACCTATTTGAATCAGAACACACGTATTAATTGTAGCAAACAATATACGCAACTTGAGAAAAAGAAAAAGAACACGTCTGAAAAAAGTAACTCGAATATAATTTTGCACAAGTAATAAACTTGATCGGTCACTAGATTTGTTAAATAAATGCTAGATCAATACTTCATTGGCCGAATGTTGTTACATGTCTTTTAAAGCATGTAGCAGTATAGACTATATTGCATGACATTCCATTAAAACAAGGCATACGTTCATATAAGAACGGATATTGGGTTTCAAATAAATGGAATATCACAATTCGCTAACGGAATTTAGTGCACAAGTAATTACCAGCAAGCTACCAAAGGGATGTGAAACTACCCATTTGCCATGTTCCTTAGTGACAACACTCAAGCGTGGAAATCTGTTTGGTACTTGGAGTGCAGGGTGTTTCACAAGGTCGATGAAAATAACCTGCATCTCAGTGACAATTATGGAAACAAATTTTGTAAGTGACATCAGCACATTCAAGCAGTTTGTTATAGCATAATAATGAATAGTTTCCATAAGAGTGGTGGGAATGTTTCTTACGCTCAGTATGTGCACACAGCCCTTCACATGGACAAACAACCCATCAGATTCTTTGTAGTCCCTGATTCCTTTGAAGAGGCAGTCAGCAACCAAATTGCACCAATCCATCTGTTTGATGTAACCAACCTGTCGAACAGCTCCCAGAAATGATCTGCTGACAAGCACAGATGTATTTGGTGCTAGATAAATTGCAAGTACCGCCATCATGAATGCTACACAGAATGGTTCCTCCTCAGTTATGCTGCACATTTCTTCCGCCACTGTCTTCGCATTCTTCGCTATGTTATTACAAGTATACTGATTGTAGAGAGCATGTTCAACATAGAGATCCTCTACAACTTTGATGGGGCCTGAAGGGATTCCAAGGACAAACTTCACAAGGGGCCTCACTGGAATTGATATGCCGCCGTCAAATTCAAGCGCCTCGGTGTGAAAATTGAACTTATCAACCAATCATAGGGTTAGAGCTTGATTAATCCTAAAATCTGCCATTGACAAGAAGCTCGCAAACCCAATTTTCCTGACAAAACCTCTCTGCTTGTCACCAAGACGACGCATAACTGGCGGAAGGAGGTGAGGTGAACATCTATAACCCACTTTGGTTTTGCCCTGACAAGGTATGAGTGGATTAGCCGAAGATTTTGAACTGAATAAAGCATGATCATAATGGAGGGATGCCAGCCCCTCGCAAAAAAAATATGGGGAGGATTTCAATGTGTCAAATCTATAGTCATAAATACATCACTTTTTTTATGTAGACAACGATTTGCAAGTCTACTTTAAATATGAAAATCAACATAAAAAGTAAAAATTATTTCCATAGCATGCTTTTAAATTTACAAAGCTAGACTTCAGAATATATGAAAATTGAACGTATATCCTAAATGTAGAAACAAAATAGAGTGAAATGAAATGTTTGATGAGTAGGACACGTATAGGTCAATTATAGAATTGGCAGTCATACCTAGAGTGCTAATGAAATGGTAAATATGGAGAAAATAAACAGTAGATATGCAAAACCAAATTAGATGCAAGGCAGGCATGATTCGGGCTAGAAAGATAGCAGATTGATTCCAGTGTGATTCATGTATGCGTTTTTTTGCAGGTTAATAGTGTACGAGTTGTATCCTACAAGGAAACACAACCATGTTTAATACATCATGTGAACTATGCCAGAGCATTTTAGTTGTGCCAAAATATACAAATCTTAGAAAAACAATATGGGCGCAACAAACAATGCTATGAGAGCAGCGAGTTAAAGGCCTATCCTTTTAAAACTATTGATTGATGTATATCTGTAATTACAATTTTCATGAAGGAAGTATGTACGAGAGGTCTAATAGTACAACATATATAAGTCCCTAATTGTTTGGCATGAATATAGGTGATAAGACTATACATACACTCTCCAATCAAGTGAGCTAAGCTCGATTTCTCTTTCGGAGTTATATTTCCTTAGAAGGCCAAGTGAAATAGAAAAAACACACGAAGCACGATAAGAAAGTGACCTAAATTTGGAGTGATGGAGAGAATGTTTCATCACAAAGTTTTAGGAATTTTTTTTATATAAGGTATGCAATTAGAAATTTAATGGTGTTAAGACTGTGGAAGTAAATTAAAAAGAACATAGACACAATCACAAAGAACAATACATGATGGTGCGAGATAAAATGTTTTCGTATATATATTATGCCACATGTACTAATAATAAAATTTCTTATTCAATGGCCAAGCAATACATTAGGATGCTCTAGAGCGTCGAGACATATGTGGATGCGTGTAATTCTGTGTTCACCATATGTATGCTTCTATTTCAATTATTGATGAACAAATTTACAAAAGATTAATGATAGGAAGAGGACACCCGGAAAAAAGGACTGCAAGAGGACAACTTGGAGCACTGTATATAAGTCTAGGTTCTTACATATATACCAAGCAGCGACTTGAGTGTCGTTTGTAATTTGTCAATACTTACCCTTAATTAAATATTTGGAATCAAGTCAATCATGTTTTCACAAGATGTATACATTGACTATATTGAGAACTTGTGTGATACCATATTTTTGAAAGAAACCTAGCCGCGCGGCGCAAACACGCAGTTGCCCTGCTAGTTTTGAACTGAATAAAGCATGATGATAATGGAGGGATGCCAACCCCCCGCAAAAGAGAGGGGGTGGGTTCCAGCAATGTACCTTCCCGGACTTGTTGGAAGATCCAATTGGCAGATTACCAATAGTATCCATGACACTCCCCTTCTTTCGATCGGTTCCTACGTGGATTAGCAGGCCTGGAACGGAAACCGTGAAGCTGTTAGTAATCTTGGAAAGATAGGCGAAAGTAAAACTGGGTACTGATGCAGATTAATTGAAGGCACGGTAGACAGATCCCAAAACACTATGTATGAGAGAGATCGAAGCCAATAAACAGAGATTCAAGTTTCAAAGCAGTGAAACAAGCAAGATCCGAAAACAGATACGGAAACCAGATAATGAAATCCTCTGCTTACCGGCCGTGGATGAGCCCAAGCTAGGGTTTGAGACACAGATCAGATGATAACCAGGGGAAATTGATATGTCTCCAACGTATCTATAATTTTTGATTGTTCCATGCTTTTATAGTATCAATCTTGGATGTTTTTATATGCAATTGTATGTAATTATATATCATTTTTTTGGGACTAACCTATTAACCCAGTGCCTAGTGCCAGTTGCTGTTTTCTGCTTGTTTTTGGCTTTTCAGAGAAACAGTACCAAATGAAGTCCAAATGCAACGAAACTTTTTGGAAATTTTTTTCTGGACAAAAGAAACCTGGGAAGCTTCGGGAGGAGGCCAGAAGCCTTACGGAGGCTTAACAAGGCACTAGGGCACGCCCAGGGGGGCGCCGTGGTACCTTGTGGGGCCCACGTGACTCCGTTTGACCTAATTCCACTTCTATAAATTCACAAATATTGGGAAACCCCTAGAGAGCCAGAAGAAAAAACCTTTCCACCGCCGCAAGCCTCTGTTCTTCCGCGATCCCATCTGGAGGCCTTTTCCGGTACTCTGCCGGAGGGGGGATCGATCACGGAGGGATTCTACATCAACCTTGCTGCCCTTCCGATGATGTGTGAGTAGTTTACCACAGACCTACGGGTCCATAGCTAGTAGCTAGATGGCTTCTTCTCTCTCTTTGATCTACAATACAATGTTCTCCTCGATGTTCTTGGAGTTCTATCCGATGTAATCTTCTTTTGCGGTGTGTTTGTTGGGATCCGATGAATTGTGAGTTTATGATCAGATTATTCATGAGAAATATTTGAGTCTTCTCTGAACTCTTTTATGCATGATTGTTATAGCTTTGTATTTCTCTCTGATCTATCGGTTTAGTTTGGCCTACTAGATTGATTTATCTTGCAATGGGAGAGGTGCTTTGTGATGGGTTCAATCTTGCGGTGCTCAATCCCAGTGACAGAAAGGGACATGACACGTATTTGTATTGTTGCCATTAAGGATAAAAAGATGGGGTTTATTCATATTGCTTGAATTTGCTTCTCTACATCATGTCATCTTGCTTAAGGCGTTACTCTGTTTCATACTTAATACCCTAGATGCATGCTGGATAGCGGTCGATGGGTGGAGTAATAGTAGTAGATGCAGGCAGGAGTCGGTCTACTTGTCTCGGACGTGATGCCTATATACATGATCATTGCCATGAATATGTCATAATTATTTGCTTTTCTATCAATTGCCCAACAGTAATTTGTTTACCCACCGTATGTTTATGTGCTCAAGAGAGAAGCCACTAGTGAAAACTATGGTCCCCAGGTCTATCTTTATTATATAAAAAACCTAAAAATACCTTGCTGCAATTTATTTACTTTTATTTTAATTAGTAGTTTAGTTTATCTATTTACCTCAATAAGATTTAATCCTTGCAAATAACCGCTAAGAGGATTGACAACCCTCTTATTTGCGTTGGGTGCAAGTGTTTGCTCTTGTGTGTGCAGGCGCGCTTAATGGAATTTTGCTTGGTTCTTCTACTGCATTGATAACTTTGGTTCTTAACTGAGGGGAATACTTATCTCTACTGTACTGCATCATCCTCTCCTCTTCGGGGAAATACCAACGCAGACTACAAGCAGCAGGAAGAATTTCTGGTGCCGTTGCCGGGGAGACATCATCAAAATTACCAAGTATCTTCGCACAAATTATCATTCACTTGCATTTACTTTATTTACCTTTTATTTGCATTTGCCTCTCGTTTTCATCTCCCCCACTTCTATTTTTTTTTTACAAAAACACAAAAATATTTTATTTGCTTGTTTGCTAGTTTGCTTGCTTTGTCGCGATGTCTCAAGCAAATACAAAATTGTGTGACTTTTCCAATACTAATAATAATGATTTTATTAGTACTCCTATTGCTCCTCCCGCCACTAGTGCGGAGTCATGTGACATTAATGTTGCCTTGCTTAATCTTGTTATGAAAGAACAATTTTCTGGTAGTCCTAATGAAGATGCTGCATCCCATCTAAATACTTTCGTTGAACTTTGTGATATGCAAAAGAAGAAAGATGTGGATAATGATATTGTCAAATTAAAATTATTTCCGTTCTCACTACGAGATCGTGCTAAAACTTGGTTTTCATCCTTGCCTAGAAATAGTATTGATTCATGGGATAAGTGTAAGGATGCTTTTATTACCAAGTATTTTCCTCCCGCTAAGATTATTTCTTTAAGAAATCAAATTATGAATTTTAAGCAACTTGAGCATGAACATGTTGCCCAATCTTGGGAGAGAATGAAATTAATGATAAGAAATTGCCCAACTCATGGTTTAAATTTATGGATGATCATACAAATTTTTTATGCGGGACTAAACTTTGTCTCTAGAAATTTGCTAGACTCTGCTGCAGGTGGCACTTTCATGGAAATTACATTGGGAGAAGCTACAAAACTTCTTGATAATATTATGGCAAATTATTCTCAATGGCACACTGAACGAACTCCAACTGGTAAGGAGGTAAATTATGTTGAAGAAATTAATATTTTGAGTGATAAGATGGATGCTTTATTGAAATTGATTGCTAATAAAAATGCTCATATTGATCCTAATGATGTGCCATTGTCCACTTTGATTGAGAAAAATAATGATGCTATTGATGTGAATGTTGTCTCTAGAAATAATTTCAACAACAATGCTTATAGGGGTAATTTCAATGTTAGACCGTTTCCTGGAAATTCCTCTAATAATTACGGCAATCCTTATGGTAATTCTTATAATAATAATAATAGGATGCCCTCTGATCTTGAAAGTAATATTAAATAATTTATTAGTTCGCAAAAGAATTTCAATGCTAAGCGAGAGTTTCTAGAAAAAGCGATTCCACCCGGTTTCTATCGTAGTAATGATGAAGATATTAAAATGATTGGTGTTACACCTATTGAATCTTTGTTTAATAACATAAAACTTGATGAAAAAGGGACTGAAGAAGAGTCAACTTTAGAAAGAAGGAGTCCCACTTGCTTGGAGGGTGATAATCTTGATCATAAAAATGAAAAAAGTGGGTTTGGAGAGGTTAAAACTTTAAATAGTAATGCACCCACTACTTTGGATTACAAGGACTTTAATTATGATAATTGTTCTTTAATTGAGTGTATTTCCTTGTTGCAATCCATGATTAACTCACCAAATGCATATGAACAAAATAAAGCTTTCACTAAACATATTGTAGAAGCCATGATGAAAGCGCATGAAGAAAAACTTGAGTTGGAAGTATCAATTCCTAGAAAATTACAAGATGAATTGGAACCCACTATTAAAGTAAAAATTAAAGATTATGAATGTAATGCTCTTTGTGATCTTGGTGCTAGTGTTTCCACTATACCAAAGTCTTTGTGTGATGTGCTAGGTCTCACCGACTTGGATCCTTGTTCCCTTAATTTGCATCTTGCGGATTCCACTATTAAAAAGCCATTGGGTAGGATAAATAATGTGCTTATTCTTGCAAATATAAATTATGTGCCCGTGGACTTTATTGTTCTTGACATTGAATGCAATCCTTCTTGCCCCATAATACTTGGTAGGCCTTTTCTTCGAACTATTGGTGCTATTATTGATATGAAAGAAGGTAATATAAGATTTAAATTTCCACAAAGAAAGGAATAGAACATTTCCCAAGGAATAGAATTAAAGCACCATATGAATCCATTAAGAGGGCCACTTATGGAATCAATATGAAGGATGACAACACTTGAAACTATGCATTATGCCTAGCTAGGGGCATAAAACAATAGCGCTTGTTGGGAGGCAACCCAATGAATAAAATAAAATTTTGCTTTTACCTACTATTCTTGAGTGTTTGCATGATTATATCTTCTGTTATGATTATGTTTTTATGTTTTAATTAGTGTTTGTGCCAAGTAATGCCTTTTGGATGATTTGGAAGATAGTATAATTGATGCTGTTTGGAAAACAGAAAGTTTTGCGTCCAGTGATGGAATTTGAATTCTGTACTGGAGCGTCATAAAATTCTGAAATTTTTACACAGTATTGGTATATGAATTTCCCACGTTTTCCTAAGTTTTCAAATTTTTGGAGTTACATAAGTATGGCTTTTAAATAGATCTTTACAGACTGTTCTGTTTTAGACAGATTCTGTTTTTGTTGCATAGTTTGCTTATTTTGATGAATCTATGGATCGTATCGGGGGGTATGAGTCATGGAGAAGTTGGAGTATAGTAGCATTATGCCAATATTAAATATGAATCAATTTACTACAGTACCTAAAGTTAAAGATTTGTTTGTTATACTAACGGATCTCACGAGGTTTCTGTTGAGTTTTGTGTGCTGAAGTTTTCAAGTTTTGGGTGAGACTACGATGGACAAAGGAAGAAGGAGTGGCAAGAGCCTAAGCTTGGGGATGCCCAAGGCACCCCAAGGTAATATTCAAGGAAGACTCAAGCGTCTAAGCTTGGGGATGCCCCGGAAGGCATCCCCTCTTTCGTCTACAATCTATCGGTAACTCACTTGGAGCTATATTTTTATTCATCACATGATATGTGTTTTACTTGGAGCGTCTTGTGAAATAGTTTGTTTGCTTTTGTCTGCTTTTTAGTTTGTCACAATCATCTTTGCTGAACACACCTTTTTGAGAGGGACACACATTATTCGTGATTTGTTAGAATACTCTATGTGCTTCACTTATATCTTTTGAACTAGGCAGTTGCTCTAGTGCTTCACTTATATCTTTTAGAGCACGGCGGTGATGATATTTTAAAGAAATAGTTGCACTCTCATTCTTCACTTATATCTTTTTGAGAGTCTCATGATAGCAATGGTAATATGCACGGGTTATGAATTTGGTCCTGATATGATAGGTATTCAAGAGGGATATAATAAAAACTTTCATGTAGATCACTGAATATGATAAATTTGATTCCTTGCAATAGTTTTGCAATATTAAGACGGTAATATGTGGGAGGTATTAGTAGATAATTGTGGTTTAGTAAGAATAATTGTGTTAAGGTTTGTAATTCCCAAAGCATGCACGTATGATCTGTCGTTATGCTAAGAAGTTGGAGCATGATTTATTATTGATTGTCTTCCTTTGTGTGGCGGTCGGGGGCACGCGATGGTTAACTCCTACCAACCTCCCCCCTAGGGGCATGCGTAGTAGTACTTTGCTTCGAGGGCTAATAAACTTTCACAATAAGTATGTGAGTTCTTTATGACTAATGTGAGTCCATGGATTATACGCACTCTCACCCTTCCACAATTTGCTAGGCTCTTCGGTACCGTACATTACCCTTTCTCACATCGAGAGTTGGTGCAAACTTCGCCGGTGCATCCAAACCCCGTGATATGATACGCTTTATCACACATAAGCCTCTTTATATCTTCCTCAAAACAGCCACCATACCTACCTATCATGGCATTTCCATAGCCATTCCAAGATATATTGCCATGCAACTTCCACCGTTCCGTTTTTATGACACACATCATCATTGTCATATTGCTTTGCATGATCATATAGCTGACATTGTATTTGTGTGTCAGCCACCGTTCATCATTTTTATACATGTTATGCTAGCATCATTGCACATCCTGGTACACTGCCAGAGGCATTCATATAGAGTCATATTTTTGTTCTAGTATCGAGTTGTAATTTTGAGTTGTAAGTAAATAGAGGTGTGATGATCATCATTATTAGAGCATTGTCCCAGTGAGGAAAGGATGATGGTGACTATGATTCCCCCACAAGTCGGGATGAGACTCCGGACGAAAAAAAAGGAAAAAGAAAAAAAAAAAGAGGCGAAAAAGAGCCATGAAAAAAAAGGAAAAGAAAAATATATAAAGAAAAAAAAGAGAAAAAAAGAAAAAAAGTAAATGAGAGAAAAAGAGAGAAGGGGCAATGTTACTATCTTTTTCCACACTTGTGCTTCAAAGTAGCACCATGTTTTTCATATAGAGAGTCTTCTATTTTGTCACTTTCATATACTAGTGGGAATTTTTGATTATAGAACTTGGCTTGTATATTCCGATGATGGGCTTCCTCAAATGCCCGAGGTCTTCATGAGCAAGCAAGTTGGATGCACACCCACTTAGTTTTCATGTTGAGCTTTCATACACTTATAGCTCTTAGTGCATCCGTTGCATGGCAATCCCTACTCCTCGCATTGACATCAATTGATGGGCATCTCCATAACCCGTTGATTAGCCTCGTTGATGTGAGACTTTCTCCATTTTTGACTTCTCCTATTTATCTCTATCACCATACTCTATTCCACACATAGTGCTATATCCATGGCTTGCGCTCATGTATTGACTGGGAGTTGAAAAAGCTGAAGCGCGTTAAAAAGTATGAACCAATTGCTTGGCTAAAACCGGGGTTGTTCATGATAAATACTTTGTGTGAAGAAGATGGAGCATGACAGGATTATATGATTTTGTAGGGATAACGTTCTTTAGCATTTTTATTTTGAAAGACATGATTGTTTGCTAGTATACCTGAGTATTGATGTCTTTATATCAAGTTATAGACTATTGCTTTAAATCATTTGGATCTTATTATTCATACCGTAAGAGAGAGATTACATGATGAAACATGATAGGTAGCATTCCACATCAAAAATTCTGTTTTTATCATTTACCTACTCGAGGACGAGCAGGAATTAAGCTTGGGGATGCTTGATACATCTCCAACGTATCTATAATTTTTGATTGTTCCATGCTATTATAGTATCAATCTTGGATGTTTTTATATGCAATTGTATGCAATTATATATCATTTTTTGGGACTAACCTATTAACCCAGTGCCTAGTGCCAGTTGCTGTTTTCTACTTGTTTTTGGCTTTTCAGAGAAATAGTACCAAATGAAGTCCAAATGCCACGAAACTTTTTCGAGATTTTTTTCTGGACAAAAGAAACATGGGAAGCTTCGGGAGGAGGCCAGAAGCCTCATGGAGGCTTCACAAGGCACTAGGGCGCGCCCCAGGGGGGCGCCGTGGTACCTTGTGGGGCCCACGTGACTTCGTTTGACCTAATTCCACTTCTATAAATTCACAAATATTGGGAAACCCCCAGAGAACCAGAAGAAAAAAACTTTCCGCCGCCGCAAGCCTCTGTTCTTCCGCGATCCCATCTGGAGGCCTTTTTCGGTACTCTGCCGGAGGGGGAATCGATCAAGGAGGGCTTCTACATCAACCTTGCTGCCCTTCCGATGATGTGTGAATAGTTTACCACAGACCTATGGGTCCATAGCTAGTAGCTAGATGGCTTCTTCTCTCTCTTTGATCTTCAATACAATGTTCTCCTCGATGTTTTTGGAGTTCTATCCGATGTAATCTTCTTTTGCGGTGTGTTTGTTGGGATCCGATGAATTGTGAGTTTATGATCAAATTATTCATGAGAACTATTTGAGTCTTCTCTGAACTCTTTTATGCATGATTGTTATAGCTTTGTATTTATCTCCGATCTATCGGTTTAGTTTGGCCTACTAGATTGATTTATCTTGCAATGGGAGAGGTGCTTTGTGATGGGTTCAATCTTGCGGTGCTCAATCCCAGTGACAGAAAGGGACATGACACATATTTGTATTGTTGCCATTAAGGATAAAAAGGTGGGGTTTATTCATATTGCTTGAATTTGCTTCTCTACATCATGTCATCTTGCTTAAGGCGTTACTCTGTTTCATACTTAATACCCTAGATGCATGCTGGATAGCGGTCGATGGGTGGAGTAATAGTAGTAGATGCAGGCAGGAGTCGGTCTACTTGTCTCGGACGTGATGCCTGTATACATGATCATTGCCATGAATCCGTCATAATTATTTACTTTTCTATCAATTGCCCAACAGTAATTTGTTTACCCACCATATGTTTATGTGCTCAAGAGAGAAGCCTCTAGTGAAAACTATGGTCCCCGGGTCTATCTTTATTATATAAAAAACCTAAAAATACCTTGCTGCAATTTATTTACTTTTATTTTAATTAGTAGTTTAGTTTATCTATTTACCTCGATAGGATTTAATCCTTGCAAATAACCGCTAAGAGGATTGACAACCCTCTTATTTGCGTTGGGTGCAAGTGTTTGCTCTTATGTGTGCAGGTGCGCTTAACGGAATTTTGCTTGGTTCTCCTACTGGATTGATAACCTTAATTCTCAACTGAGGGAAATACTTATCTCTACTGTACTGCATCACCCTCTCCTCTTCGGGGAAATACCAACACAGACTACAAGTAGCAGAAATCGATCGGGAAAAGAACTGATTTTCACTACAAATCACGGGAAATCAGTAGCTATGGCCGCTCGCCCGCATGGTAAGTACTGGACTGGAGTGGAGGAGCGGGGGGAAGAAGAGCTATGTTTCTTTCCTTAATAGCGAAGCCAAAGAGGAGCGGGGGGGGGGGGGGGGGAAGAAGAGCGGCGGCTCGGGTTCCGAGAGGAAAAGCCTTTGGATGTCGATCGACTTTCCTAGGCCGAGCGCTTCTCCACTGACGGGCTTCTTTTGGGTCCGTCAATGGAAGTCCTCACTTCTTGCTTGGCGCATCCAGCCCACCAAGAAAAAAAAAACTCAACGCATCCCTACTGGCACTTGCAGCTCAAGTGGCAACATCCGTTATTACGCGGATTCTCAAAAATCTATGTGGATGGTCCAGTGGCAAAATCATTGAATAAAGGTGCCGTTGGAGTTATCTGTAGAGATGACCAGGGGCATTTCCTTGGAGCGGCGGCTGTCGTCTTCGAGGGGATCGGATGTCGGATCCCGAAACTGTTGAAGCTTTCGCATATCGGTTGTGCTAAAAATCAGTCGACTGATTTTTTATGAAGTCTCAGTCGACCCCCCTGCCTTTAGATAACTATAGGTGCTTCCAAATCTGTACATGCTGTTTGTTTCTTGTCAAATAGGCCCATGTACAGATACAGGTGGCCTGTTTAGTGCTTTTTCTTTCTTTCTTTTTTTCTCATGGAGGGTGCAGGTATGCGTGGTGGGCTTGGCATCTGGCCACATCCCAATCCAGTGTGTCTCCTTCACCTGCCTACATCTCCATTTTCTCAAAAAAAAAGCCTGGCTACATCTCCATATGTTTCGAAACCAAGAATCCAATTTATTTATTTTATTATTTGTACTTGTCTCCACATGCTTGTTTTTTTTCCTAGTTATTTGGCATTTTTATGTGGCATTTTCCCCAATTCATTTGTTTGTCCCTTTTTATTTTATAGTTTTTTTTCTTCATCTTCCCTCTTCATCTTTTCTCGTAATATTTTTTCCTTGTTTCTTTATTTTATTTTTCAGTTTTTCTGTTGCATATTATTCTAATTTTCTGGAAAATAATTATGTCTCATTCACGTCCTTCGTCGTCTCACAAAAACACGTTGCCATTCATGGATTTGGTCACGTAACACTTAGTGGCGTCGCGCGAGCGGTGCAGCTAGGCATCACAAGCCGTCTTCTCTCTTTTTTAGCTCGGGTGGGATAGGTTTGTAGGCTTCTTATGTTGCATCCCGGTTATTTTTGCAATGCAGCCTTTTTGTCCCCTCTATCCTATTTTTTATGGGGGATTTTGAGTCATCGGGTGTTTGTTTGCCCTTATTTTTTTCATTTTCTTTTTATTTCCATTTCATTTATTTTTTTCTTTTTTCTTTTCTTCAAATTTCATTTTTTTATTTTCTTCTTTTAGATAGTTTTTTTTTCTTAGGCTATTTTTTTATTTGTCATTTTCTCGATCAATAGAGAATTAGCTACATGTCATTCGTTTTGGTAGCTATGGCTTTTGGACATCAAGTTTTGTGCGTTGTTGACATGTGTGTTCCGTTGATGGCCTAGTATGTTGTTGCCTGTTTTTTTGTTTTTGTTTTTTTCACTCTCTAGTCAACTAGAAATGATATTATTACATAGAGAAAAGAGCAATGATTTTATCTCTATCCCGCTAATTTTTTGTTTTTAACTTTATTTTGTTTCTTCTTGTATAACTATTAGGTGTTGCGCAACTGCATAAGACGCCCTTTATGTGCATTTGTAAGTACTACAACCCAAATTATAATGGACGCGGGCTCGACTTTCTTTGTTATTTTGCTAGTCTTTACTTTTGGTTTATAAATTTTGCTTTTTCATGTTTGAAAAATGGGTTTCAACTGACACATGTCATACGCCCACTCACAAATTTTCCAAACATTGCACACTACGTGTGGGTATGCAACTGGGTTCGGGAGGTGGACGTCGGCCAGTTGCATCTCCACTACTAGACATGCAACTGCAATTGCATGTCTTCTAACTGGACTACAACTGAACTTTGTTTTGTAGGAGGGCGGTGAAAGAGGGGGGGACATTTGCATGTGTACACTACGCATGCAACTGCAAGTGTCGCGTCTTGACTGCAACTGCAGTTGCATGTGTACAATAGGGATGCAACTGCAAGTGTCGTTCCTGACTTTAACTGCATGTCTTCCAGCATGACTGCAAATGAACTTTGTTTTGTCGGAGGGCGGCGAGATAGGGGAGGATCAGTTGCATGTGTACACTATGCATGCAACTATAAGTGTCGCGCCCTGAGTGTAAATGCATGTCTTCCGTCACGACCGCAATTGAACTTTGTTTTGTCGGAGGACGGTGGGAGAGGGGCGGGGATAACTGCATGTGTACACTTGCCATGCAATTACAAGTGTCGCCCCTGACTGCAATTTCATGTCTTCCATCATGACCGCAACTGAAATTTGTTTGGTCGGAGGGTGGCGGAAGAGGGGGCAGGGGCAGTTGCATGTTTACACTAGGCATGCAATTGCAAGTGTCGCCCTTGACTGCAATTGCATGCCTTCCATCATGCTCGCAACTGACCTTTGTTTTATCGGATGGAGGCGGGAGAGGGAGGGGGGGGAGTTGCATGTCTAACACAAGACATGCAACTGCAAGTGTAGCCCTCAACTGCAACTGCATGTCTCCCAACACGGATGCAACTGGACTTTGTTTTGTTGGATGGAGGCGGGAGATGGGGCAGTTGCAAGTGTATGTTAGACATGCAACTGTAAGTGTCGCGCCCAACTGCAACTGCATGTCTACCCATCCGACTGCAATTGACTTCTGTTTTGTGACCAATTGCATGTCTGTGCTAGGCACGCAACTGCAAGTGTCGCCCCCAACTGCAATTGCATGTCTACCCATCTGACTGCAACTGACCTTTGTTTTGTGGGAGGACGCTGAGTGAGGGGGGTCAGTTGCATGTCTAACACTAGGCATGCAACTGCAAGCGCAGACCTCGACTGCAACTACATGTCCGGCCACTAGTGTGTATGCATTAATTAATTTGTATTCCTGTAAGACTCTCTTTGCATAGGGTTATTGTCTAGCTAATCTCCTCTAATGCACTTGTAAATGACTGGCCATATGTACGTGGAATAGATCAAAGTGTCTATGTACATACTTATATTACTCCATGTACAAGTACTCAGAACGACACACGATACATTTCAACCACAAAAAGAAAAAATGACACACGTACATTCATATGGGACAAGATGACACATACACACACACGAATATGCTAATCACGTATACTAGTACACACAAGACTCATATCCATCCATTTGCATGCATGCACGTACATTGGCATGGGCGCATGGCTACGGGTGGCCACTTGCACTCGGCGCATGCTTTTTTTTTTTGAGACAACTCGGCGCATGCTTGTTGTAGTGGCGTCCGTGGCCGCTGGCTGTAAAGAAAGAAAAAAATGCAGCCCAAATAAACAAACAAACAATAGGAAGACAAAAAAACCCAGAAGTGTAGCCAGATTCAACCCAACAGACGCCGAGCGAAAAACAGGCCTATTCTACTTCATGTGACGTCAGCCGACTTAGACTTCGCGAAGTCTAAGTCGACTGAGTTCGGGAAGCACTAGTTTTGGCTGAAGACTTGCAGCTGCGGAAGATAACCATAGTTTGTCTGAGAGTGACCACCGAACTCAAGTCCACCAATCTGTTGGGAGGGTATTACATGATTACAGAGTTAAACTCCCAAAAAACATTTTTTTTCAGGCATGTGATATACGCCACGAACAGCGGCAGAACAATGTTGAGGCCCATAGCTTAGCGCCACCTGTCGATCTCTGCCCCCCCTGTGACGCTCCCGACATAATCGTGTACTAATCATACACGCAAATGCACACGATCAAGCCTAAGGACTCACTTGAAGATATCACAACACAACTCTAAACACAAATAAAATAATACAAGCTTTATATTACAAGCCAGGGGCCTCGAGGGCTCGAATACATAAGCTCGATGTCATACAAGCATCAGCGGAAGCATCAGGTATCTGAGTACAGACACAAAGTTAAACAGATAGGCCTTTAAGAAGGCGGAGCAAAATAAAACACAGATCGAAAGGCGCAGGCCTCCTGCCTGGGTGCCTCCTAACTACTCCTGGTCGTCGGAGGGCTCCTCGTAGTAGTAGTATCCGGAGGGGTAGTAGTGGTAGTAGTCGTCGTCGGCTGCTGGGGCAGCTGGCTCCGGGGCTCCGTCGTCTGGTCGCATCAATTGTGTATGGGGAAAAAGGGAAGCAAAGCAACCGTGAGTACTCATCCAAAGTACTCAGCAAGACTAACATCAGATCTATTCTAAATATGCAACATTATCAAAGGAAGGCTGTATATATGGACTTGGCTGCAGAACCAGAATAGAGGGAAAAAGGCCTAGCCTATCGAAGACTAGCATCTTTAGGGTCTTGCAGCATTAGAAGAGTGCAGAATAGTACATAATAATAGTAGCATCAAGTAGCAACAACCTTCCTCGACTCCCTGCGAGAAAGCGATCCCGGAGCTAATATATTTAACCCATTTCTAGTTGTAGAAGATCGGGATATTTTCCGAGCGTCCTGTTACCGTGGACACGGCTATTCGAATAGATATACATCCCTGCAGGGGTGCACTAACTTACCCAACACGCTCGATGACTCTGGCCGGACACACTTGCTCAGTCGATGCCCGGCCTCGGACTATCGACACGTCATAGCCCTACCTAGGCTCAACAGAGAGGCCAGCACGTCGGTCTACATCCTAAGCGCTCAGGGGTCTTGGGCCCATCGCCCTTTGCACTCCTGCGCGTTGCGAGGACGGCCGGGAGCAGACCTAGCCCCCTTAATACAAGCGCAGGCTTTCACGATCCAACCCGGGCGCGTGCCGCTCAACCGCTGACATGTGAAGAACTTCGGCTGATACTACGACGCCGAGTACCCATATTATTCCCACGTGCTGGTTAGCGCGAAAAGGCAAGAGGCCTACTCAGATTACATATCCTAACCCTTAGTGCATTAGGAGCGCGCGGAAACGAGCAGAGACTCACGATCCTGTGACCCCGTCGCCCCGTCTCGTGGACTTACGGCAAGGGCTAAGAATGCCCGGCCGTGCCACGTATTCATCTCTCGGGCACCCTCTTGGTCAACCCGACAACATATCTCTCGTGGGTACCCCTCGGGGCCGACCCGTCTTTACCAAGTAACAGTAATAAAGTGCAAGTAACTGTGTGTCCATAACATCAAGCAGGAACCCGGGGAATCACCCTCGTTGGATTCCCACTAGATGTAACCGACAAGGTGAACCCGGAGGAACCACCCTCGATGGTATTCACACTTGCGGGGTTACCGACAAAGCTTCATCGGAGGTGGGGAAGAGGAATCACCCTCGTTAACCCACCACCGACTAGTTGTACTGCAGAGGCACTATCGGGAGTGAGATAAGAGGTATCACCCTCGGCACTCGATATTGGCTCAGTAGAGTCGAGCAACTTAGGGGGTGTGCGGTGATATGCTGGTCACAGCCCGACGATCACATCGATCGGGCACAGGTACTAAAGCGGGGCAACTACAGCAAGGAAGAGAGTCCACAAATGGTTCACTACCATCCATCCTATGCTAAGCAGTTTGGAAAGAGGCAGGTATCAATAACAGGTTACAAAACCAGGCTATGCATCAGAATAGGATAAAGCAAAGCAGTAGCAAATTCTAATGCAAGCAGGAGGGAGAGAGAATAGGTGATATAGGCATGCGTCAAGGGGGGGTTGCTTGCCTGGAAGCTCAACGGCAGAGGAGGGGTCGTCAGTGGGGTCGTCGGTCTCCTGAGCTACGTCGGTCTCGGGGGCTATCGGAGAAGAAGAGGGGGGGAAGAAAAAATACATAAAGGCAGACAAATGCAGCACAGAGCAGGTCATGCTAAAATGCAGTGCAGGGTTGCCTAAATGTATCTCTAAACCATTTTAGTTATTTTAGGATTGAACTTGGAATTATTAGCAGGTATGCATGCACTATTCATCTACCGGAAACAGGCAAAAATTTGCGGGTTCACCTACGTAGAGGGTCCCGATAAGAAAACAGACGGCACGATGTGATTCGTGGGATTTTTCTGAGCAACTTTCAGGTAGAAAGTTTTTCGATCCGAGCTACGGTTTATTTTCTATGATTTTTCAAAGTTTTAAATATTTTCTGAAATTAATTAAATTAACAGAATTCCAGAAAAGGCATATGACGTCAGCATGACGCAAGCATGGCGTCAGCGGTCGGCTGACCAGCTGACTGGTCAAACATGCAGGTGGGACCCACCTGTCAGCCTCAGAGGTTAATCCAGGATTAATTTTAAACTAAACAGAGTTATTTAACTGGTGGGCCCAGCCTGTTAGTGTCTAACTTATTAACCATTTTAACTAACTAACCGTTATCAGTTAAATTAACCACGCGGGCCCACACGTCAGCGACTACGGTGAACAGTAACTACGCGTTGACCCGGTCAACGAAGTCAACACAGGCCAGGGGCCCACTTGTCGGCGTCACAGGGTGGGGCCCGCGCCTTGCCACGTCGGACGCCGGCGCCGGACGTGGCCGAGAGCTCCGTTTCGGGCGTTCTCGGGCTCGTTCGAACGAGCGAAGAGCGACGCATCCGACGCGGGTGGTCTCGGGAGCTGAGAAGGCCGGAGTCGTCGCCGGTGACAAGGACGGCGAAGACCCGAAATCCGGCAAACTCGTAAATGGGGAGGCAGCGAGCAAATCTGGCGGCGTTGGGCTCATACGGCGTCTACGCGAGGTCACGAACGCGTTGGCGAGCTCGGTGGACCGTGACGGCCACTGCCGCGACGGCAGCGAGCTCACCGGCGGAAAGCAGAGAACGACAATGGCGAAACCGGCCGCTCCAGGCGCGGAGAAGAGCGAAAAGAGAGGGGAGGAGGTGAGGAGCTCACCGCAGCGGCTCACGGTGGCCCTTGGCGGATTTGTAGCGCAGGGGCGGCGACGTACGGTGCGGCGGAGCTCCAGTGACCCGCGGCGGATTCCGGCTCGATTCGGCCAATGCCGTGGCCTCGGGCTTGAACGCGGGGTCGGGGAAGAAGCAGGAGACGACGGCGGAGCTGCTGGCCAGCTCGGAGAGGCGAGGGAGTGGCTGGCTGCGGAGATTCACGACGTCAGGCAGAGGAGAAAGGGGTGAGCGCACGGGCGAGGGTGAGGGGGGGAAGAGGAATGGTGGCGAGGCGACCAGGGGGAAGGGCTCGGGGAGGCCCTTATCCCCTCCGTTCAACCACTCCGGCTCGGTGGCGAGCGGTGGACGGCCGCCGTACGCGCCGATTGCGGGGAAGACGACAGCGAGTCAGGAGCAGTTGAGCTGGGCTGGGCTCGGCCTAGTAACAGGTATGGCCTCGCCCTTTTCTTTTATTTCCTATTTTTTTATTTAATAACAGAGAAGGGAAAAGAAATAATTGGGCTACCCATCCATTTTAGAAAAATGTGGGGCTTGCCCAAAATATTCTTTGCAATTTTAGGCACTGCCAGAACTTTTTTTGGGAGGCAGAGGAATTCATTTGCATTTTTCATAAATGAATATGCAATTATAATTGCTGGAATTGCACTAGATTAAATGCTACTGTCCATTTTAGCAATATAGTGATGTTGTTTTCCTGAACAACAAATTGTTTTGGAATATTTACTAAATGATGAACATTTTTCTAGCAGCTTTTGTCCAACTTCAAATTTCAATTACATTTGAATTTGATTCAGTGGCAGAATTTGAAATGAGATATTAATCCACATTGATTATCATTGCAAATGTCAGATGACTTGGCATTAATATAGTGGATCACTGTAGCTCATTACATAGAGGTGTTACAATTCTCCTCCTCTAAAAGAAATTCTCGTCCCGAGAATTTAGGAGGTAGAAGGAAACAAATCGGGGTATTCCTCCCGAAGATGATCCTCGCGTTCCCAAGTGGCTTCACCTTCAGTATGATTTGACCATTGCACTTTCAGGAACTTAGTAGTCTTCCGGCGGGTGCGACGTTCAGCTTGATCGAGAATGCGGATCGGATGCTCCTTATAAGATAGATCATCTTGCAAATCAAGCATCTCATGATCCACAGCTCGGTGCGGAGATTCCTTGAAGCAACGGCGAAGTTGCGACACATGGAAGACATCGTGGATGTGAGAGAATTGCGGCGGCAACTCCAATTTATACGCCACATGTCCACGTCTGGCGAGAATGCGGAAGGGGCCGATGTAGCGAGGAGCTAACTTGCCCTTGATTCCAAAGCGGTGAGTGCCCTTCATAGGAGTGACACGCAGATAAGCTTGATCACCAGGTTGATATGTCAATCCCCATCGTTTGCGATCATAGTTGCTCTTCTGGCAGTCCTGGGCCGCCTTGAGATTTTCGCGAACAACACGGACTTGCTCTTCTGCGTGTTGAATTATTTCTGGACCAACGAGCGGTCGTTTCCCAGTTTCTGACCAATTCAGAGGGGTTCGACACTTACGTCCATAGAGAACCTCGAAGGGGGCCATTTTCAATCTGGCTTGATAGCTGTTGTTGTACGAGAATTCGGCATACGGAAGAGATTCTTCCCACTTATTGCCAAAGGAAATAACACAAGCTCGCAGCATATCTTCAAGCACTTGATTCACTCGTTTGACTTGGCCTTGAGACTGGGGGTGATAAGCTGAACTCCAAGTAATATGAGTTCCCATAGCTTCTTGGAAACTTTTCCAGAAGTGTGAGGTGAAGAGGCTGCCACGGTCCGATCTGATCTCCTTCAGAATACCGTGGAGTGATACAATTCTGGAGATATTTAACTCTGCTAACTGACTAGCAGTGATCGTCTCCTTGACTGGCAGAAAGTGTGCAACTTTGGAGAGTTGGTCGACGACGACAAGAATAGCATCGTGACCCTTCTGTGATTTGGGAAGGCCAGTAATGAGATCCATTTGAACCTTATCCCATTTCCATAAAGGAATAGGGAGCGGTTGCAGAATTCCAGCAGGCTTCTGATGTTCTGCTTTAACGCGACGGCAAACGTCACATTCGGCAACATATCGAGCAATATCCTGCTTCATTCTAGACCACCAGTACCTTTGTCGGAGATCACGATACATCTTGGTGCTACCCGGATGAATAGACAGTGGTGTATCATGAGCCTCCTTCATAAGCTTGTCGGTCATAAGCTCAAATCGAGGTACCACAATACGGCCTCTGAAATAGAAAGTTTCGTCTTCAGCAAGCGAGAAATCCCTGTACTTTTCAAGGTGAAGATCTCTTTTCATCAGATCAACTTCAGCATCTTTAGCTTGTGCATGCTTAACAGCATTCAGAAGATCTGGCTGTATAACAAGGGTATTAAGAGAACCCTGTGGAACCATGTGGAGGTTCAGCTTGCGCAGTTCTTCATACAGATGAGGTTGAGCTCGCTGAACCGTGAGGTTGTTACAATAGGACTTGTCGCTCAAGGCATCGGCCATCACATTAGCCTTACCAGGGGTATAAGAAATACCACAGTCATAGTCCGTAATTGTTTCCAACCATCGCTGTTGGCGGAGATTGAGATCCGGCTGAGTAAATAAATACTTCAGACTTTGGTGATCAGTATAGATCTCACATCGGTTACCGAGAAGGTAATGTCGCCATAGCTTCAATGCATATATCACTGCAGCAAGTTCAAGATCATGCACCGGATAATTCTCTTCATGCGGACGTAACTGTCGCGAGGCATAAGCAATTACTCTGCGCTCTTGCATCAGGACACAGCCTAATACTTGACGAGAGGCGTCACAGTAAATCACGAAATCCTTGGGAGAATCCGGAGGAGCAAGCACTGGAGCAGATGTCAGCTTGTCCTTGAGGGTTTGAAAGCTTTCCTGACATTTGTCTGTCCACTCAAACTTAACGCCTTTGTGAAGCAGATTAGTCAGAGGTTTGGCAATCTTAGAAAAGTTCTCGACAAATCGACGGCAATAGCTAGCAAGTCCGAGAAAACTTCTGACTTGCTTGACATTCTTCGGGGGAGTCCAGTCAAGAATAGCCTGAACTCGTTCTGGGTTGACCGCAATGCCGTCCTTGGAAATCACATGTCCAAGGTAAGTTAATTCAGATAACCAGAATTCGCACTTGGAGTACTTGGCATATAGCTGGTGCTCTCGAAGCTTTTCCAGAACAAGACGAAGATGTTCAACGTGTTCTTCCTTATTCTTAGAGAATACCAGGATATCATCCAGATAAACCACGACAAATTTGTCGAGGTAATCCATGAAGATATAATTCATCAGGCGGGAGAACATTGCTGGTGCATTAGTCAAGCCAAATGACATGACGGTGTACTCATAAGAGCCATATCGAGTAACAAAGGCAGTCTTGGGAATATCCTCTTCGTGGACACGGATCTGATGATAACCCAACCTCAAGTCGAGTTTAGAGAACACTGATGATCCAGCCAGTTGGTCATACAGGTCATTGATCCGAGGAAGCGGATACTTGTTCTGAATGGTGGCTTGGTTGATAGGCCGGTAATCTTGGACCAATCGGTTCGTACCATCTTTCTTCTTGACAAAGAGAGAAGGTGCTCCCCAGGCAGAGGAACTTGGACGGATGAAACCCTTTTGAAGTGATTTGTCGAGTTCCTCCTTAAGCTCGAGAAGTTCATGCGGAGGCATCTTATAGGGACGCTTCGCAATAGGAGTTGTGCCTGGTTTAAGGTCGATGACAAACTCGACAGCCCTAACAGGGGGTAATCCTGGAAGTTCTTCTGGAAAGACATCCTGGAAGTCATGAACGACTGGATTGTTTTCGATCCCCTCAAGAGGTGAAGCGTTCAACGCATTCAGTGCATAAATCTGAGACTCGGCACTATGAATGACATGAGCCTGGTAAGTAACTACCTCATCCGAGGGATGCAGGAGTTGAACGGACTTAGCGGCACAATTGATTAAGGCGATGTGAGCCTTCAACCAATCCATTCCCAGAATGAGGTCAATCTTGGAAGACTTCAGAATAATGGGAAATGCACGAAACTCCAACCCTCCAATATCAATGGTGACATCGGGACTGAACATAGAGGTTCGACAATGGCCCGCGGGAGTGTTAACCACTAACGGATGGCGCAAATTTTCATGTTTAAAGCCATGCATGAATGCAAACTCTTCTGATATAAAAGAATGCGATGCTCCTGTATCAAATAGAACAGATGCAGGTACTGAATTAACAAGAAGTGTACCCATCACAGTCTCTGGTTGGTCTTGAGCTTCAGCCATGTTGACATGATAAGCCTGCCCACGACCATATGAAGGTCTGGCATTATAATTGCAAGGCTGATTAATACCACGGCCATTTCCACAGCCAGCAGGAGGAAGCACAAGCTGGTTCTGACTCTGAGAGCAGTCTCTGGCACGGTGACCTGGATGGCCACACTTGAAGCAGAGTCCATTGTCAGGACGGGGAGCAGGAGCTTGAAGCATTGGAGCTTGAGGTCTGAACTGTCTTGGCGGTGGAGGAGGCATACGTGGTGCAACATACGATGGCCTCTGAATAGGTACAGCTGGACGGTACATGCTCTGAGGGATCCAAATACGGTGCTTCTGGGAAGACGAGCCCAAAGATGAGCCCGCTTCACGGGTGCGCTTAAGAGCATCCTTGTGATCCTTCAGACCTGTCTCGACCTGGATAGCCTTGTTCACCAAGGTGGCAAAGTCGGCAAAGTCTTGGACTAGCAGAGCGAGCTTGATGTCAGGGTGGAGCCCTTCACGGAACTTCTCCTGTCTACGTGCATCGGTAGCAATGTCCTCCTCAGCATAGCGAGATAATTCCAGAAATTCTCGCTGATAGGCTTCCACAGACTTAGTGCCCTGGGTGAGATTGCGGAACTCACGCTTCTTGCGGTCTATCACTCCTTGCGGAATGTAACGGGCATGGAAAGCAGCCTTGAATTCTATCCAGGTGATAATGGTTCCAGGAGCTAAGGTCTGCCTGTGAGTGTCCCACCATAGTGCTGCGGGTCCCTTCAGGAAGTATGACGCGAAGGTGACATAGCTGGCAGGGTCCACATTCGCAGACTCCATCTCGAAAAAGATATCGCGGAGCCAGTCATCAGCGTCTAGCGGCTGAACCGAGTTGCGGTAAATGGTTGGATTCAGGCGCACAAACTCTTGCAAAATGATTACGGCTGGCTGCTGGTTGGCATTGGGGCGGGGAAACTGATCCATCAGCCCTTGCATAAACTGATGGTGCACTTCAAACTGTTGCATCATGGCTGCCATATAGTCGGGCGGTGGTGGATTGTTGGCACCACGGCCACGACCTGTGGGTCTAACCATCCTGCTAAAATTCAACAGGGGGGTAGTTTAGCAACGAGCATTGCAGAGGTATGGATTCATTCATGAAGTAACATGCACAGCAAAAGGAAGTGCAATAGATACATCAACATAGTCATCAAGACATACAGATCCATACATAGGTTCGGTTACAGACCAACGTTACAATGGCAAAAGGAAAAGCTAGACATCTAGGCGGCATGCAGGCACGCGGTGGAGGGATAGAACAACGTGACATAGCGATATGCTACATCAGCGTCGGAGAAAACCACTGAACCTAGGTAACTGCAAGTGACGATGCAGGGTCCCCTCGAAAGAAGGATCCTGCGCTCCATGAACACTCTGGTGCAGAACCTGGTCCCGAACTGGAAGAAGAGGACCACGCGAAGGGGTAAAACCTCCAACAGCAGGCCAGTCAAAGACCTGGTGGCATCTCCGTCCTGCGCGGGTAAAGAATGTACTCTGGGTGCATCCGTGCACTGACTGCTGGCAGCAACTGTGTTAGAGCGTCGTAAAGACGAGCACGAGTGGCGTGCAACTCGACAGCAAGAGCTCGAGCAGTGCGGTCCAGAGCCTGAGTGTACTGTACCAACACCTGCGGGTCATAACGACGCGACACGTAAGGCGTACACACAGCAGTGTAGTATCCAGTCTCATCCCCAGCAGGAGCATACGGGATGTATCTGAAGGCAATATGCTCCAAGCGACTGATGTGCTCTCCACGGAGACGGGCAATAGCAGTATAGGCAGCATCATGGGCTGCCATGTCGACAGTCACTCCAACACCGTGAAAGGTGTGCAACTCAGTGATGGAGAGGTCCTGCCGATCGTAGATGCGAACCTCAGCATGGTACTGCTCCTGGTTGAACTCGCGGTAATCCTCGTAAACTGTGTACTCGAGATACGAGCGATATCCCAGCCTGGTCAAAAGATCGACCAAGATGGCCGGGAACCCAGTCGCATCAACAACCATGGTCATACGGACAAGCTGTCTTGCGGGACGCGGCGGGAACAAATGATCCATCTGAAACAGAGGAAAATTTCAAGATTGTCAAATGACAGTGTGAGAAGCATATGATAACCTCGAAAGGAAAGGTTAAACAGACCAATGGAATACAAAAAGTGATTATCAGATTAATCAGTCCAAAGGAATGAATTAGTTGCAGACAATCCAACTCTCCGGGTGAAAGTGATTACGAGAACCTAATGTCAGAGTTAGTAAAATCATTTAACCCGAAAAGAAAAGAGATCAGAGTCCCAGAGTATAGGTGAGGAATAAAAGATCCTAATACCACCCATTGGCGAAGTGGGCCCGTAAGCCACACAGCCATGTTAGTAAAACAGTTTTGCAAATTCTAGACTCAACTTCGGCCAAGGAGTTGGAAAGGGGATCCTACAGGCAGTCGGCTGTGATACCAACTTGTGACGCCCCCGACTTAATCGTGCACTAATCATACACGCAAATGCACACGATCAAGCCTAAGGACTCACTTGAAGATATCACAACACAACTCTAAACACAAATAAAATAATACAAGCTTTATATTACAAGCCAGGGGCCTCGAGGGCTCGAATATATAAGCTCGATGTCATACAAGCATCAGCGGAAGCATCAGGTATCTGAGTACAGACACAAAGTTAAACAGATAGGCCTTTAAGAAGGCGGGGCAAAATAAAACACAGATCGAAAGGCGCAGGCCTCCTGCCTGGGTGCGTCCTAACTACTCCTGGTCGTCGGAGGGCTCCTCGTACTAGTAGTTTCCGGAGGGGTAGTAGTGGTAGTAGTCGTCGTCGGCTGCTGGGGCAGCTGGCTCCGGGGCTCCGTCGTCTGGTCGCATCAATTGTGTATGGGGAAAAAGGGAAGCAAAGCAACCGTGAGTACTCATCCAAAGTACTCAGCAAGACTGACATCAGATCTATTCTAAATATGCAACACTATCAAAGGAAGGCTGTATATATGGACTTGGCTGCAGAAATGCCAGAATAGAGGAAAAAATGCCTAGCCTATCGAAGACTAGCATCTTCAGGGTCTTGCAGCATTAGAAGAGTGCAGAATAGTACATAATAATAGTAGCATCAAGTAGCAACAACGCCCAGAGATCCTTCCTCGACTCCCTACGAGAAAGCGATCCCGGAGCTAATATATTTAACCCATTTCTAGTGGTAGAAGATTGGGATATTTTCCGAGCGTCCTGTTACCGTGGACACAGCTATTCGAATAGATATACATCCCTGCAGGGGTGCACCAACTTACCCAACACGCTCGATGACTCTGGCTGGACACACTTGCTCAGTCGATGCCCGGCCTCGGAGTATCGACACGTCGTAGCCCTACCTAGGCTCAACAGAGAGGCCAGCACGCCGGTCTACATCCTAAGCGCTAAGGGGTCTTGGGCCCATCGCCCTTTGCACTCCTGCGCGTTGCGAGGACGGCCGGGAGCAGACCTAGCCCCCTTAATACAAGCGCAGGCTTTCACGGTCCAACCCGGGCGCGTGCCGCTCAACCGCTGACGTCTGAAGAACTTCGGCTGATACTACGACGCCGAGTACCCATATTATTCCCACGTGCTGGTTAGTGCGAAAAGGCCATAGATCTACTCAGATTACATATCCTAACCCTTAGTGCATTAGGAGCACGCGGAAACGAGCAGAGACTCACGATCCTGTGACCCCGTCGCCCCGTCTCGTGGACTTACGGCAAGGTCTAAGAATGCCCGGCCGTGCCACATATTCATCTCTCGGGCACCCTCATGGTCAACCCGACAACATATCTCTCGCGGGTACCCCTCGGGGCCGACCCGTCTTTACCAAGTAACAGTAATAAAGTGCAAGTAACCGTGTGTCCATAACATCAAGCAGGAACCCGAGGAATCACCCTCGTTGGATTCCCACTAGATGTAACCGACAAGGTGAACCCGGAGGAACCACCCTCGATGGTATTCACACTTGCGGGGTTACCGACAAAGCTTCATCGGAGGTGGGGAAGAGGAATCACCCTCGTTAACCCACCACCGACTAGCTGTACTGCAGAGGCACTATCGAGAGTGAGATAAGAGGTATCACCCTCGGCACTCGATATTGGCTCTGTAGAGTCGAGCAACTTAGGGGGTGTGCGGTGATATGCTGGTCACAGCCCGACGATCACATCGATCGGGCACAGGTACTAAAGCGGGGCAACTACAGCAAGGAAGAGGGGCCACAGATGGTTCACTACCTTCCATCCTATGCTAAGCAGTTTGGATAACAGGCAGGTATCAATAACAGGTTACAAAACCAGGCTATGTATCAGAATAGGATAAAGCAAAGCAGTAGCAAATTCTAATGCAAGCAGGAGGGAGAGAGAATAGGTGATATAGGCATGCGTCAAGGGGGGTTGCTTGCCTGGAAGCTCTGCGGCAGAGGAGGGGTCGTCAGTGGGGTCGTCGGTCTCCTGAGCTGCGTCGGTCTCGGGGGCTATCGGAGAAGAAGAGGGGGGAAGAAACAATAAATAAAGGCAGACAAATGCAACACAGAGCAGGTCATGCTAAAATGCAGTGCAGGGTTGCGTAAATGTATCTCTAAACCATTTTAGTTATTTTAGGATTTAAGTTGGAATTATTAGCAGGTATGCATGCACTATTCATCTACCGGAAACAAGCAAAAAGTTGCGGGTTCACCTACGTAGAGGGTCCCGATAAGAAAATAGACGGCATGATCGGATTCGTGGGATTTTTCTGAGCAACTTTCATGTAGAAAGTTTTTCGATCTGAGCTACGGTTTATTTTCTATGATTTTTCAAAGTTTTAAATATTTTCTGAAATTAATTAAATTAACAGAATTCCAGAAAAGGCATATGATGTCAGCATGACGCAAGCATGGCGTCAGCGGTCGGCTGACCAGCTGACTGGTCAAACAGGCAGGTGGGACCCACCTGTCAGCCTCAGAGGTTAATCCAGGATTAATTTTAAACTAAACAGAGTTATTTAACTGGTGGGCCCAGCCTGTCAGTGTCTAACTAATTAACCATTTTAACTAACTAACCGTTATCAGTTAAATTAACCATGCGGGCCCACACGTCAGCGACTACAGTGAACAGTAACTGCGCATTGACCCGGTCAACGAAGTCAACACAGGCCAGGGGCCCACTTGTCGGCGTCACAGGGTGAGGCCCGCGCCTTGCCACGTCGGACGCCGGCGCCGGAAAACGCTACGGCAAGCGCCGGACGCGGCCGAGAGCTCCGGCAAGCTCGGGATTCGCCTGTGGTGCTCCGTTTCGGGCGTTCTCGGGCTCGTTCGAACGAGCGAAGAGCGACGCATCCAACGCAGGTGGTCTCGGGAGCTGAGGAGGCCAGAGTCATCGCCGGTGACAAGGACGGCGGAGACCCGAAATCTGGCGAACTCGCAAACGGGGAGGCAGCGAGCAAATCTGGCGGCGTTGGGCTGATACGGCGTCTACGCGAGGTCACGAACGCGTTGGCGAGCTTGGTGGACCGTGACGGCCACTGCCGCGACGGCAGCGAGCTCACCGGCGGAAAGCAGAGAACGACAATGGAGGAACCGGCTGCTCCGGGCGTGGAGAAGAGCGAAAAGGGAGGGGAGGAGGTGAGGAGCTCACCGCAGCGGCTCACGGTGGCCCTTGGCGGATTTGTAGCGCAGGGGTGGCGACGTACGGTGCGGCGGAGCTCCGGTGACCCGTGGCGGACTCCGGCTCGATTCGGCCAATGTCGTGGCCTCGGGCTTGAACACGGGGTCGGGAAAGAAGCAGGAGACGACGGCGGAGCTGCTGGCCAGCTCGGAGAGGCCAGGGAGTGGCTGGCCGCGGAGATTCACGACGGCGCGGCAGCGACGACATCGGGCAGAGGAGAAAGGGGCGAGCGCACGCGCGAGGGTGAGGGGGGAAGAGGAATGGGGGCGAGGCGACCAGGGGGAAGGGCTCGGGGAGGCCCTTATCCCCTCCGTTCAACCACTCCGGCTCGGTGGCGAGCGGTGGACGGCCGCCGTACGCGCCGATTGCGGGGAAGACGACAGCGAGTCAGGAGCAGTTGAGCTGGGCTGGGCTCGGCCCAGTAACAGGTATGGCCTCGCCCTTTTCTTTTATTTCCTGTTTTTTTATTTAATAGCAGAGAAGGGAAAAGAAATAATTGGGCTACCCATCCATTTTAGAAAAATATGGGGCTTGGCCCAAAATATTCTTTGCAATTTTAGGCACTGCCAGAATTATTTTTTGGAGGCAGAGGAATTCATTTGCATTTTTCATAAATGAATATGCAATTATAATTGCTGGAATTGCACTAGATTAAATGCTACTGTCCATTTTAGCAACATAGTGATGTTTTTTTCCTGAACAACAAATTGTTTTGGAATATTTACTAAATGATGAACATTTTTCCAGCAGCTTTTGTGCAACTTCAAATTTCAATTACATTTGAATTTGATTCAGTGGCAGAATTTGAAATGAGATATTAATCCACATTGATTATCATTGCAAATGTCAGATGACTTGGCATTAATATAGTGGATCACTGTAGCTCATTACATAGGGGTGTTACACCCCCCCAATCTTTGTATTCCCATGGATTATTTATTTAATAAAGCGTGTTGTTTGACTAAAATAGGGATTGACAACATACATGGTTTTATAATAGTCGGTACTACCCTAGGGTTTTTCTAATCGGGTGGGTACATCGTTGTGGTTATTCATCTTCGATCATCGCTGATCCACGATGAGCACTGCGATCTAGCGCGTGCTTGGGCTGAATCAGCGGCTCGTCCTTCAACCCGACCATGGCATCACGACTTTTCTCGACGTTCCTCAGTGGTAGATCGGTTTGATGGCGGCATCGTCGTCAAGGGGTTCTGGTAGCTTGGCAACAAGGAAAAAGAAGGGGAAAGACGAGATCGGCCTAGAGACAGCTATGAAGAATATGAAACTGAAGGCATATGAGTTGGACAAAGTCTTCATCGGGAAGAAGGGAATTTTAGAATTCTCGAAGGTGGCAAGGTGGTTGGCGGGGCAAGGGTGAACACCACCAAACCATTCAACTCAGATGCGTTCAAGGACATAATGAAGTATGCATGGCGGCTCGCCTATGATCCGGACTTCCGCGAGATGGATGACAATTTGCTCGTGATTCAACGTATTTGCCTACGAGATTGGAATCGGGTAATGCATCAGGGTCCCTGAATCTTTTGAGGGCTGATGGTGATGATTGAAGAATATGATGGCAAGGGTCGTCCAGATACCATCAAGCCAGACTGGAGTTGTGTGTTGGCATAGATCCACAACCTTCTGAACCTTTACAGATCCCAAACAACTGTTGACCAGCCGACGACGAGGATTGGGCAGGTCAAGAGTCTGGGTATGAATCTATCAAGGGTATATGAGGGGAACTACGTGCGAGTCAAGGCCATAATTATAGTTGCAGATCCACTGACACAATTTGCACCACTGAATTTGAATGAGAAAGAGAGAATACTTCTGCCTATAAAATATGAAAATATAGGCTTCTATGAAGTTTGTGGCATTCTAGGACTCATCAAGGAGGAAGGTGGTGCCAGGGTTCATGGATGGTGGCAACATGTAGGAACTTGTCAGGTAGCCAAGGCTTTGGTCATGGGAATTCATTTTCTCAGGTAGGGAGGGCCCCGACGAGGGGTGCGTGAGGTAGGGGACGGGGTGCAGGCCGAGGAATCAATGCCCACGTCCCTAGGAAGCGCATATCTGGATAGGGTGGCATGAAAGAGGATGATGATGCCTCAATGACACGGCGGAAGCCCTCTTAAACCGCATGTATAGGAAGAAGAAGATGACATGATAAAGAGGCAACATCATCCAAGAAGAAGCTTTAGCTAGCTGATACGTCTCCAACGTATCTATAATTTTTGATCGTTCCATGCTGTTATATTATCAATCTTGGATGTTTTTATATACATTCACAGCAATTATATATCATTTTTTGGGACTAACCTATTAACTAAGTGCCCAGTGCGAGTTGCTGTTTTCTGCCTGTTTTTGGTTTTACAGAATATCAATACCAAACGAAGTCCAAATGCCATGAAACTTTTTGGAGATTTTTTTCTGGACATAACCAACACTAGAAGCTTCGGAAGAAGGCCAGAAGCCCCAGGAGGTGGCCACGAGCCACCAGGGCGCGCCTGGGGGGGGGGGCAGGCACGCCCTGGTGCCTCATGGGCCCACCTCTGCCTCTTTTGACCTAATTCCACCACTGTAAATTCCCAAAAATCGGGAAACCAACTGGGGAGTCCACAAAATACTTTTTCGGCCGCCACAAGCTTCTGTTCTCGAGAGATCCCATCCGGAGGTCTTTTCCGGCACTACGCCGGAGGGGGAATCAATCACGGAGGGGCTCTACATCAACCTTGCTGCCCTTCTGATGATGCGTGAGTAGTTTATCACAGACCTTCGGGTCCATAGTTAGTAGCTAGATGGCTTCTTCTCTCTTTTTTATCTTCAATACAATGTTCTCCTCGATGTTCTTGGAGTTCTATCCGATGTGATCACTTTTTGCGGTGTGTTTGTTGGGATCCGATGAATTGTGAGTTTCTGATCAGATTATCCATGAATATTATTTGAGTCTTCTCTGATCTCTTTTATGCATGATTATTATAGCTTCGTATTTCTTCTCTGATCTATTGATTTGGTTTGGCCAACTAGATTGATTTATCTTGCCATGGGAAGAGGTGCTTTGTAATGGGTTCGATCTTGCGGTGCTCAATCCCAGTGACAGAAAGGGACATGACACGTATGTATCGTTGCTATTAAGGGTAAAAATATGGGGTTTATTCATGTGTGAGTTTACTTTGTCTACATCATGTCATCTTGCTTAAGGCGTTACTTCGTTTTTTATGGACTTAATAGACTAGATGCATGCTGGATAGCGGTCGATGTTTGGAGTAATAGTAGTAGATGCAGGCAGGAGTCGGTCTACTTGTCTCGGACGTGATGCCTATGTACATGATCATTGCCTTGGATATCGTCATGATTATTTTCTTTTCTATCAATTGCGCAACAGTAATTTGTTTACCCACCGTATGCTATTTTCTTGAGAGAAGCAGAGAAGCCTCTAGTGAAAACTATGGCCCCCGGGTCTATCTAAATCATATATTAAAAACCCTAAAAATACCTTGCTGCACTTTTCTTTTATTTATTTTATTTTGTACTTTTGTTTAATATATCTATCTATCACCATACAATTTAATCTTGCAATTGACCGCCGAGGGATTGACAACCCCTCGTTTGCGTTGGGTGCAAGGATTTGTTGTTTGTGTGCATGTACTGCTAACGAGGTGTTGCGTGATTCTCCTACTGGATTGATAACCTTGGTTTCATAACTGAGGGAAATACTTACCTCTACTGTGCTGCTTCATCCCTTCCTCTTCGAGGAAAATACCAACGCAAGCTACAAGTAGCTGGAAGAATTTCTGGCGCCGTTGCCGGGGAGACATCATCAACATCTAGCAAGTACCTTTGCATAAACTCTCATCTCCTTGCATTTATTTTATTTGCCTCTCGTTTTCATCTCCCCCACTTCTAAAAAGTTTTTACAAAAATACAAAAATATTTTCCGTTTGCCTTTTTCTTGTTTGCTTGTTTGCTTGCTTGTTATCTTGTTTGCGTAGTCACGATGTCTCAAGAAAATACAAAATTGTGTGATTTCTCCAATACTAATAATAATGATTTTATTAGTACTCCAATTGCTCCTCCCACCGCTAGTGCGGAGACTTGTGATATTAATGCCGCTTTGCTTAATCTTGTGATGAAAGATCAATTTTCTGGTAGTCCTAATGAAGATGCTGCATCCCATCTTAACACTTTCATAGAATTATGTGATATGCAAAAGAAAAAAGATGTGGATAATGATATTGTGAAATTAAAATTATTCCCATTCTCATTGCGGGATCGTGCAAAAATTTGGTTTTCATCTTTACCATGAAATAGTATCGATTCTTGGGATATGTGTAAAGATGCATTTATTACTAAGTATTTTCCTCCCACGAAAATTATTTCTCTTAGAAATCAAATTATGAATTTTAAGCAACTTGATCATGAACATGTTGCCCAATCTTGGGAAAGGATGAAATTAATGATAAGAAATTGCCCTACTCATGGTTTAAATTTATGGATGATCATACAATTTTTTTATGCGGGATTAAATTTCGTTTCTAGAAATCTTTTAGATGCGGCCGCGGGTGGTGCTTTTATGGAAATTACATTGGGAGAAGCTACTAAATTGCTTGATAATATTATGGCAAATTATTCACAATGGCATACTGAAAGAGTTCCCACTAGTAAAAAGGTGAATTCGGTTGAAGAAATTAATACTTTGAGTGATAAAGTTGATGCGCTTATGAAATTGGTTGCTAGCAAAAATGCTCCTATTGATCCTAATGATGTGCCTTTATCCACTTTGATTGAGCAAAATAATGATCCCGTAGATGTGAATTTTGTCTCGCGAAACAATTTTAATAATAATGCTTATAGAGGTAATTTCAATGCTAGACCGTTTCCTGGAAATTCCTCTAATAATTATGGCAATTCCTATGGTAATCCTTATAATAATAATAATAATAGGATGCCCTCTGATCTTGAAAGAAATATTAAAGAATTTATTAATGCTCAAAAAGTTTTCAACACTACGATAGAAGAAAAATTGAGTAAACTTGATGATATGTCTAGGAGCATTGATAGAATTATTCATGATGTGGAAAATCTTAAGACTAAAATTATGCCACCCAAAATTGATATTAATGAGTCAATTAAAGCTTTATATGTCTCCATGGATGAGAGTAAGAAAAGAATCGCTATGCTAAAAGCTAAACGAGAATTTTTAGAAAAAGCGATTCCTCCCGGTTTCTATCATAGTAATGATGAGGATATTAAAATGATTGGTGTTTCATCTATTGATTCTTTGTTTAGCAAAATTAAACTTGATGAAAAGGGGACTGAAGAAGAGTCAACTTTAGCTAAAGAGCGTCCCCATAATTCGGAGGGTGAAAATCTTGATAAGAAAATTGCTAAAAGTGGGTTTGGAGAGGTAAAAACTTTAAATAGCGATGTGCCCACTCTCTTGGATTACAAAGATTTTAATTATGATAGTTGTTCTTTGATTGAGTGTATTTATTTGTTACAATTCATGTTAAATTCACCCAACGCTTATGAGCAAAATAAGGCTTTTACTAAACACATCGTAGAAGCAATGATGAAAACGTTAGAAGAAAAGTTAGAACTAGAGATTTCAATTCCTAGAAAATTATATGATGAGTGGGAACCCACCATTAAAGTTAAAATTAAAAATTATGAGTGCAATGCTTTATGTGATTTGGGTGCTAGCGTTTCCACAATTCCAAAATCTCTATGTGATGTGCTAGGTTTCACCAATATAGATGAATGTTCTCTTAATTTGCATCTTGCGGATTCTACTATAAAAAGCCTTTGGGTAGAATTAATGATGTTCTTATTATTGCAAATAGGAACTATGTGCCCGTTAATTTTATTGTACTTGACATTGAATGCAATTCTTCTTGCCCCATAATACTTGGTAGACCGTTCTTACGAACTATAGGTGATGTTATTGACATGAAAGAAGGCAATAAAAAATTTCAGTTTCCATTAAAAAAGGGTATGGAGAATTTCCCTAGGAAAAGAATTAAAGCACCATATGAATCCATTATGAGGGCCACTTATGGAATCAACTTGAAAGATGAAAATACTTGAAACTATGCATGATGCCTAGCTAGGGGCATAAAACAATAGCACTTGTTGGGAGGCAACCCAATGAATAAAATAAATTTTTACCTTTTGTTTCTGTTATTGTGTGTTTTCACAATTATGCTACTGTTATGATTGTGTTTTTGTGTTTTTAATTAGTGTTTGTGCCAAGTAAATCCTTTAGGATGATTTGGAAGATAGTATAATTGATGCTGTTTGCAAAACAGAAAGTTTTGAGTCCAGTGCTGGAATTTTGGTTCTGTACTGGAGCGTCAGAAAATATGAAATTTTTACACAGTATTGGTATATGAATTTCCCACGTTGTACTAATGTTTCAGAATTTTTGGAGTTACAGAAGTATGGCTTTTAAATAGATTGCTACAGACTGTTCTGTTTTTGACAGATTCTGTTTTTGATGCACTACTTGCTTGTTTTGATGAAACTATGGATTGTATCGGGGGGTATAAGCCATGGAGAAGTTAGAATACAGTAGGTATAATTCAAAAATAAAATATGAATGAGTTTGCAACAGTACTTAAAGTAGTGATTTATTTTGTTATACTAACGGATCTCACGAAGGTTTTGTTGAGTTTTGTGTGATTGAAGTTTTCAAGTTTTGGGTGAGATCATGATGGATGAAGGAATATGGAGTGGCAAGAGCCTAAGCTTGGGGATGCCCATGGCACCCCAAGGTAATATTCAAGGAAGACTCAAGCGTCTAAGTTTGGGGATGCCCCGGAAGGCATCCCCTCTTTCTTCTACCAACCATCGGTAATTTTACTTGGAGCTATATTTTTATTCGTCACATGATATGAGTTTTGCTTAGAGCGTCTTGTATTATATGAGTATTTGCTTTGTTTGCTTTTTAGTTTGTCACAATCATCCTTGCTGAACACACCTATTTTGAGAGAGCCACACGTTCATCATAATTTGTTAGAATACTCTATGTGCTTCACTTAAAAAAAATTGAGCTAGGCAGTTGCTCTAGTGCTTCACTTAAATCTTTTTGAGCACGGTGGTGGTTATATTTTGAAGAAATGAACTCTCATGCTTCACTTATATTATTTTGAGAGTTGACAAGATTAAAATTTTGAAGAAATAAACTCTCATGATTCACTTATATTATTTTGAGAGTTGATAAGATTGAAATTTTGAAGAAATATTTGCACTCTCATGCTTCACTTAAATCTTTTTGAGAGTTGATGATAGTAATGGTAATTTGCACAAGATATGAATTTGGTCCCAAAGTGATGAATATTCAAGAGGGATATAATAAAAACTTTCATATAGATTATTGGATATGATAAGTGTGATTCCTTGCAATAGTTTTGCGATATGGAGATGATGATATGTGAGTCATGTTAGTGAGTAATTGTGATTTAGTAAGAATATTAGTGCTAAGGTTTGTGATTCCCTATGCATGCACATCAAGTCAATAGTTATGCAACGAAATTATATCCTACTTATGGTGCATTATTCGGTGTTAGTTATGTTCAATGCATGTTTATGACCGTTTTCGCTTTTTGGTTGGTTGCTTCTCAATCTATTTGCTAGCCTTCATTTATACTAAGCGGAAATACTGCTTGTGCATCCAAACTCTTTAAACCCAAGTTGTGCCAGATGAGTCCACCATACCTACCTATATGCGGTATTTCCATGCCGTTCCAAGTAAATTTGCGTGTGCCAACTCTAATTTTCAAAATATTTTTTCTGTTTTGTGTGCCCGTACCGCTCATTAGGCGGAAGGGGGTGGCCAATATTTTCCATGCTAGGTGGGTTATTCTCATGATGAGTGTTTATTCACTTGTCATTGCATGAGAGTGTGGCAGGTAATAGGGATGCCCAGTACCGAAATAAAATGAAATGAAAAATCTTATATGATGATAATATTAAATTCCTTGGAAAGTGTTGGTATGGAGGGCACCCGTGGATACGGCTAGCCATGGATTGTGAAAGAATGGTGGAAAAGGAATAAACTTTATTTTCTGTTTGGGAACCGCCTATAATATATCTAGCATGGAAGATATTGGGTATTCTCGTTCGTTTTCGTTGACAGGAAACTCTCTAATTTAAGCTTTGATCTCTGGCAGATTAGCAAATCTCTGCTTCCCTCTGCGAAGGGCCTATCTATTTACTTTTATGCAATTTTTATTTTTATTTTGAGTCTCCATCTTCTCTTATAAAGCACCAACTAGACAGCACTATTGTCATACTTGTGCATTGGATGTAGCTAATATGGAGTGTGTTTCATGAATGGATCAATGATTGAGCATAATGGGCTAGGGATAACTTTCTTTAGCGTTGATATTTTGAAAGGCATGGTTGCTTGTTAGTATGCTTGAGTATTTATATCTTCATGTCAAATTATAGACTATTGCTTTGAATCATTCAAGTCCATATGTCCATGCTATAAAACAAAAGAATGTATGATGAATATGATAGGCAACATTCCACATCAAAAATTCTATTTTTATCATTTACCTACTCGAGGACGAGCAGGAATTAAGATTGGGGATGCTGATACGTCTCCAACGTATCTATAATTTTTTATTGTTCCATGCTGTTATATTATTAATCTTGGATGTTTTTATATACATTCACAACAATTATATATCATTTTTTGGGACTAACCTATTAACTTAGTGCCCAGTGCCAGTTGCTGTTTTCTGCCTGTTTTTGGTTTTATAGAATATCAATACCAAACGAAGTCCAAATGCCACGAAACTTTCTGGAGATTTTTTTCTGGACATAACCAACACTAGAAGCTTCGGGAGAAGGCCAGGAGCCCCAGGAGGTGGCCACGAGCCACCAGGGCGCGCCTGGGGCAGGCGCGCCCTGGTGCCTCGTGGGCCCACCTCTGCCTCTTTTGACCTAATTCCACCACTATAAATTCCCAAAAATTGGGAAACCAACAGGGGAGTCCACAAAATACTTTTTCGGCCGCCGCAAGCTTCTGTTCTCGACAGATCCCATCTGGAGGCCTTTTCCGGCACTCCGCCGGAGGGGGAATCGATCACGGAGGGGCTCTACATCAACCTTGCTGCCCTTCCGATGATGGGTGAGTAGTTTACCACAGACCTTCGGGTCCATAGTTAGTAACTAGATGGCTTCTTATCTCTTTTTGATCTTCAATACACTGTTCTCCTCAATGTTCTTGGAGTTCTATCTGATGTAATCACTTTTTGTGGTGTGTTTGTTGGGATCCGATGAATTGTGAGTTTATGATCAGATTATCCATGAATATTATTTGAGTCTTCTTTGATTTCTTTTATGCATGATTATTATAGCTTCGTATTTCTTCTCCGATCTATTGATTTGGTTTGGCCAACTAGATTGATTTATCTTGCCATGGGAAGAGGTGCTTTGTAATGGGTTCGATCTTGCAATGCTCAATCCCAGTGACAGAAAGGGACATGACACGTATGTATCGTTGCTATTAAGGGTAAAAAGATGGGGTTTATTCATGTGTGAGTTTACTTTGTCTACATCATGTCATCTTGCTTAAGGCGTTACTCCATTCTTTATGGACTTAATACACTAGATGCATGTTGGATAGCGGTCGATGTGTGGAGTAATAGTAGTAGATGCAGGCAGGAGTCGGTCTACTTGTCTCGGACATGATGCCTATGTACATGATCATTGCCTTGGATATCGTCATGATTATTTGTTTTTCTATCAATTGCCCAACAGTAATTTGTTTACCCACCGTATGCTATTTTCTTGAGAGAAGCCTCTAGTGAAAACTATGGCCCCCGGGTCTATCTAAATCATATATTAAAAACCCTAAAAATACCTTGCTGCACTTTTCTTTTATTTATTTTATTTTGTATTTTTGTTTAATCTATCTATCTATCTATCACCATACAATTTAATCTTGCAATTGACCGCCGAGGGATTGACAACCCCTCGTTTGCGTTGGGTGCAAGGATTTGTTGTTTGTGTGTAGGTACTGCTAACGAGGTGTTGCGTGATTCTCCTACTAGATTGATAACCTTGGTTTCATAACTGAGGGAAATACTTACCTCTACTATGCTGCATCATCCCTTCCTCTTCGGGAAAAATACCAACGCAAGCTACAAGTAGCACTAGCTGCTGGACAGGAAAAGAGAATGGTGAGCGCGAATGCTCCAGATCAGAATGTTAATGTGACTAGCGACCAGCTTGCACCGCCACCTCCACCCGCGTACATCCCTCCATGTGAAAGGAAGAAACACGAAAGGTGTGTCTCTCTCAAAGGCAAAAAATGGCTAACGAAGCATCCGACGGGAATGAAACTAACTTGGAAACATTGGCGACCTCCCTTGTGGAGGACAACCGGGCCTAATAGCTACACTATGTTGGAACTATCGTGGGTTGGCCGACCCCATGAGCCATAGTAATTTTTGGTTTTTTTTTTGTGACAACACTAGAAACAAAAGTAAAACTAGAACAAGAACAAAAAATTAAAATAAAACTCTAACACACTGACTAGTAACACAATTCCTCACCGGCAACAGCACCAGAAAAAGTGGTTGATGCCCTTTGAGATCTAGTTGGATAACAAACGTATTCCCACCCTTTCCCCAAGGAGTGACCCTGAGTTTATCGAATCAACGAGAGGATGGCTACTACGACAGAGGCTCTACCAAGTCTTTGCGAGAGAATTAAATTCCAGTTTTGACAACCAGACATTAACAACCTTAGAGTGTAAACACTTATAATTAAAACATGCATGTGTATGAGAACTTGTTTCTTACAACCATAAATTCGTGATCGGGGTCATCATGATCTTAATTTGTTCTCTGGAAGACACCCGTTAAGATGTGTTTGCAACGACGGGAAGTGGGGGATGTGTCCAAATTACGTCTTGACCGGTTCACGACCTGCATTAAGAGTCAGTTGTCCAACTGTAGGCCCTTACTGTCGCGCGAGGGTACCTTGGTTATTAAGATAAATCAGAAAAAAGCATTGAGCGTATAATGACTACACCTCATGTATTCCCAAAGATTGGCTTTCTGCTACCGTACTAAACCTTTCTGCACTAGTGTTTAGAATAGTGTTCCGCGTTCTCCCTGCTCCTAACCTCCTCCTTGATCGAACTCCATGATCCTGGATACCTACAGGGTCAAAGAACGAGAAAGAGACAAGAGACAACTACGATGCAATTCACACACAGACATGACATTAATTCAAAGTCACTCTATCGATCCGTCATAAAAATACATAGGGTTGCAAGGCTATGCCTCAACCCATTTCCTTACCGAATTACTCACACATGACGATCGGATCGCAATAAAGAAATCATTAGAGAAGACATAAAGATGCATGCATTATTAATAATATGTCTTACAATGGTTGCTGGATGCGATACACCATTACAAGTATGGCTAACTTGGAGGTGGTTGGCTGCAGTGATGGTGATGGTGGTGGCTATGAAGATGAGATGGGAAATTGCGGTGGCTAGGGTTGGAGAATGACTTCTGTTGCGGTGATGGAGGTTTCAACGATGCTCCTATGTGATTCTGGTGCTGGCCCCTTTATAAAATTGGTTAGTTTGGACGCCACGGAGCCACCGGCACCTGGTATGAGTGCTGGTACGAGCGCGTGCGCTCTTACCAGGCGTCTTCTCCTTCTTTCTCTATTCTACTTATTTTCTTCTAATTGATGATTTTTATCCATGTATGGCCTCTTTTCGTGTGGAAACAAAATAAATAGAGGATTTCACGATCTCTCGCAACCTTTTTTCATTAGTGGCAATATCAGAGTGATTTTCTCAAATTTCCAAGATAAACCAGTTTAAAAAATGGTGTGACTCATCAGAAGGGATGGGAGTAGGCAGGCGGAGGGGCTCGTGGATTGTGTCGGGGAATAGATCAAGTTTTTTTATGGAAATATTGTCGTCGTGATAAGTAATTCGAACCGGAGGGAGTACAATGTTTATAAAAAAGTTCCTCATGTATTTTAAAAAAATGTTAATCAAGTATTTGAAAAACCTATTGATCAAGTATTTGAAAAATATTAGTAAAGCATTTGAAAAATGTAAAATGTGTATAGAAAACATGTTTTTAATGTACACAAAAAATATACAATGTGCATGATTTTTTTAAATGTTAATCAAGCATATGGAAAAATGTTGATCAGGTATTTAAAAAATGTTAGTCAAGCATTTGAAAAAGTGTTGATTAGGTATTTGAAAAATGTGTATAGATAAAATATTTCTCATGTATGGAAAAGTATACAAAAATATACAATGTGTATGAAAAAATGTTGATCATATTTTTACCAAATATTAAATGTGTATAAAAAAAATTCCTGATGTATACAAAAAATGTAAAAATGTGTACGGAAGAAGTAGACATAAAAAAATATATGTTTGAATTTTTTTAATCATTTATTAAAAAATGTATGTGCAGTTTTTATAAAAAAATATTACCATAAAAAAATTATGTGTGTATTTGAAAAAAATTCGACCATGTAATCAAAAAAGTGTTCATAACACGTTTTTAAGAAAAAAAAATACATCATGTATTTAAGAAATGTACAGCGTGTATAAAAAAAATCACGTGCACACGGAAAATGTACATTGAGCACTGGAAAAACAATAGACATGTGTTGAAGAAAAACAAAAAATGATGATAATCGAGAAAGAAACATAAAGAAAACAAAGAAAACCGAGAAAAAGAAAAAGGAAACCGAACGATGACTGAAAAAGGAAAAACCAAGGAAGAAACAAAAGAAAACCAGTGCAAAAAAAAAGTAAAGTAAACAACAAAAACAAGAAGAAATAGAATGAAGAAAACCGAGAAAGAAACAAAAAAATGAAGAAAAATGAAAGGAAGGAATAAAAGAATAAAACCAGTAATAAAATGAGGAAAAATGGTGAAAACATAGAAAAAAAGGAAGAAACCTGGGAAGAAAAATAGAAAAACAGAGAAGAATGTATCGTACACAGCTACCAGCGAACAAGCTAGCGAGTGAGCGCTAAGAACAGACCGGTACAGCACCGTAGAACACTCGAAAAACCTTAAGACGAGTCCGAAGGTACTCTCACATAAGCAAGATGTAGAGTTTGCGGCGGGGCCTCGCGAAGCAGCGATGATGCGGCTACTCGCTTGGCTGGCCAACAAAGGGACGAGAGAAGCTCGCTTGGCAAGTCACACCCTCGCGCCGGATGCCCCATTTCGCGGTTGACCAGGTCGCCCGGTTGACCGTTGACAGGCGGACCATTGACTTTTTGAAAAATTGCCAAAATAAATAAATCTGTAAAATGAAAAGAAATATTCACAAAGTTAAGAAAAGTTCATGAATTCAGAAAAAAGTTCATGAATTCAAAAAAAATCCATGAACTCAAAAAATATTCACGTGTTCAAAAAAGGTTCATGAATTTTGAAAAAGTTGGCGAATGAAAAAATTGCGGATTTGAAAATTTTCATTAATTTGAAAAAAGTTCATGAACTCAAGAAAAATGTTCATGAATTTTTAAAAAATTACGAATTGAAAAGAAGTCCATGAATAAAAAATTTGTGGATTTGACAAAAAAATCATGAACTTGAAAAATGTTCACGCATTCCGGGTGTTGGGGTGGGGCACCGACGGACTAGCCATTGCCGCTTGCCGATGTGGCGGTATGGCGGGTGGCTGGGCAAAGGCGGAGAGACCAGAGGCTGGCCCGCCAGAGGTGGTCAGGGCTCCTGAGTCTTGGGCTTGTGTCGTCGCGGCCGGTCAGGCGTCAGGCGATGCCAGCAGCGTGCACAGTGCCTAGAGCCGGTGAGCAGACTACCCTTTCTCCGGCTGTAAAAAAAAAAAAGACTACTCTTTCTCCTTCATTTGGAAATTGTTGAAAATCCAACTGTTTTGATTCTGCCTTTTCCTTCATCTTAACTAGTTGGGGAAAGTTCTAATTAGATCATGGATGTTGGCAGTTTGACTTTGTACCGAATAGAAATGGATTTCGTGTGGAAATATTTCATGCAATACTTGATACTTTGGTACACACGAATTAGAATGCAGGTCCACTAGTGCTACGTTGACCCCCAGGAACAAATTCAGATCTTTCAGTGAGATGGTACCGTTGGCTACAACTTACCAAAACACTATCTGCAACAAAATACAGTACTAGTTGCTGCAGATATCATTACCCTGCCATTGCAACCAAAAGCCATCACTACTTGGCATTCAGGTACTACTCCCGATTGAACAAATTCCAGCTGAGCTCTTAAATCAGTCACATCTTGTCAATGCGGATCTTGAGGGACACCTCCTTGGATGCCCCGGCCCCAAACACATGCGTAGGCGGCACAAGCAAGATGAATGGCAGCTTCTCCGCGGCGACCTTACCGGGCCTGGTGCTGCTCTTAAACGCCTTGGTGTCCACCGCACATCTGATGCCTGCAGCGGTGCTTGGTGGCGGTGGACCGTACGCCCGCATCGCGGCTGAGAACTCCGGCCGTGGGGACGCACCAGCCCTGATGCACACCATTGACAAGGTGGTGACACCACTGAGCGCGCCCACGACAAGCAGGAACACGCTGTCGTCCTCTGCGAGTAGGTGCCGCTGCTCCGACACCGGTAGTGCCGCTGCTCCGACACCGGCACCTGGAGCCCGAGAACCTTGCCGTACACAATGTTGTGTACAGGCCAGGAATGCTGGTAGGTGAGGTGGCGGAGGAGCGCTGGTGACGGGCCAGCGAAACCGCAGCCGGGCTCGGTGCAGAAGCAGGGTGCGTGCTGGCATGCGCTGCGGTGATCTTCAAGCTCGTGGTAGGTGACGTAGCTCTGGCAGCCGTTGTGGGAGCACTTTATCCTGGCCGATGAGACCATTGCGTCCATCGGACGGCATGGGCCAAAGCCAAAGCCATGCTGGCACGCCAGGCACTGTCCGCCGGAGAGCTTGGCAAGGCACGTAGCGCAAGCTAAATGGCCGTCATTGCACTGCACGAATTCAAGCTCATAGCAAGAAATTTGTTAAAATTGCTGCCCTCCTCACGTGACTGGAACAGAGAATCAGTCAAGCGTTGGAGAAAGAAACCTCGAAAACAGGAGGCTTCAAGGGCGGGAAACAGATGGGGCAGTTAAGCAAACTTATTTCCACTCCAGCTCGCTTCACCCTCGCCTTCTTGGCGCTGCGATCGCCGTTCTCCATCGTCAAACTTACTACTGAGGCATCCGGAGTAACTTGCATCCCCGCCTTAATCTGCACATCACATCCATGACATGCCTTGTGGAGTTAGCACCCACCACTATTTCTAGATATTTCTTCTGCAAAATTCATAGAATGCATTGCCGAAAGTGATGAGCATCGACAAACTTGTGCAGCATAAGGTTCGGAGGAAAGCACGTTTGGCCGCAACTGCTGGTCATCTCTTGGAGCAATTCTGTGTTCTTGCTCCACAGAGTGATGATGTGTACTACCAGCGATGGTGGCGATAATCACGCTCCCCTGTCTCGTGTGAGTGTCTTCGCGATCTGCAGTTGGAGTTTTATCTATGATGTATAAAACTAAAGTGGGCAGAAAATTGTGCATTCATCTCATGGCCATGTACCTACATCCATCAGGTGAGCTTCTGAAAGAAGAAAGTTGTACAAACATAATAATAAAATCGATTCCATGTGCAAATTCATGAGAATATGTAGTTTATGTCATTTTACAGACATCTTGATTAATTATAGGACAACTCATGTAAACTGAAGGTTGAAAATGCTTGTGTGGAATCCGTTATACTGATGTTATCAGGAACTAGGACATTCTCCGTCTTAGGTAATGTTATCATTTAGCCTTTTAACAAACACAGAAGCATAGACCGATTCTTCTTGACAACGTAACTATTCAAATAAGAATGCACATGAAGTTAACTGTAGCAAACATTATATGCGATGTATAGAATAGAGAAGTGTACTTCTGAAAGAGGTTGCTTAAATATAAGTTCACAAAAGTAATAAACTTGACCGGTCATTAGATTCGGCAAAATGCTAGATTAGCAACATGTACTACAGGGCTGTAGAAATTATTGAATTATTCAAAGCATGAATATGTGCTACAAGGCTGTTAAATGGCTGCCGCACTAGTATATGGCATGCCATTATTTTGACACAATGGCTGTATTACAATTTGCTTACATAATGTAGTGCATGAGTCATTACCGTCAAGCTGCGGAAGGCATGTGAAGCTACCCAATTGTTATGCTCATTAGACGACACCCAAGCGTGGAAAACCGTCAGGTACTTCCAACTCAACATGTTTCACAAAATCGATGAATATAACCTTCATTCCAATAGCAATGGATATATATGTGTGTATGGATAAAAAAGCGACATCAGCTAATTCTGACAATTTGCTAGACAAAACTAGTGAATAATTTCCAAAAGTGTGGTTTGAGTATTTCTTACACTCAGTATGTGCAAACACCCCTTTAGATGAACATAAGGTGCATCAGATTCTTTGAATTCCCTTATTCCTTTAAAGAGGTAGGTAGCAGTGAAATTGCACCAATCCATCTGACTGAGGTTACCAACCTGTTGAGCAACTCTCAAAAAGGACTTGTTGATGTGAAAAGTTTTACTTGGTGCTAGATAAAACCCAAGAATCACCATCATGAAATTTATACAGAATGGTTCCTCTTCAGTTATGTATCTCAATTCTACGCCAACACCATACAGAGTCCGCCGATCAACAAAGCGACGATATAGAGCATTATCAACATCTGAATCTTGGACAACTTCAATCGTCCCCGAAGGGATCCCAAGCACACTTTTCACAAGAGGCCTTACAGGAATTGATATACCACTCTCAAATTCAAGAGCCTCTGTGTCACAATTAAACTGGTCAACCAACCATAGGGTAAGATCCCTATTCAATTCAAATTCCGTGATCGACAACATGCTCCCAAACCCAATCTTTCTGACATAAGTTTTCTGTTCATCACTAAGGGGCTCCAAATACCGGGGGAGCTTTTCAGGTGAACATCTATATGATATGGTACGGGCCTATAGAAGATTATGAGCAGATTAATTACAGAGATTTCAATAGAGCATGAAGTGAATAAAGTACCCTGATGATATTGAGATCCAACATTGTACCTTCTTGGGCTTCATGGCAGATCCATTTTTCCACTTCTTGCTCCTATTAAGATTAGACTTGGAGGGTGTAGCAGGTTTGGAACGCATGACAGTGTAGCTGCCAATCTTGCGAAAGTAGAAACAAGTAAAAGTGTGTTTCATTAAGATTACTTGGGGGTTGGGGCATGGTACGCGGAACTAAAAAAATGATGTATACTAAGCAAAGCAATGACGAGAGGCTCTTAAGAAAACTTATCTTAAGAACATTACCTTGACCCAAGCTGAAAACAATGATGCAAAATCAAAGATCGGCTTCGCTACTTTTGTAGATGGAAATTAGGTAATTTGAAAATGATTAGATTCTCTGAAGATCATTCGATTGGAGATGACTCCTTGGGTATAATATAACCTCTCCAGGACTATGAAAAAATATTTCCCCATGATACGACAGTTCGCAAAGTTATTTCCCAGGGCCTGTCTTGCCTACAGTTCATAAGGATGATTTGGGTGGAGTACAGGGAGATGTAGATCAAACTTGAGGAAATGATAGAAAATCCCACCTTATCAGAGGAACCGGATAGATCTGGCTTCCAGGACCTAGAAGGGGAGGGGCTTTCTCTGTGAAATCCTTCTACACCTAGCTGAGTCCTACGTATCCTACGACTCGAAAAAATCACATCTAGATGTGCCTAGGTTTCCTGTTTCCCCAGAAAAAGTTGTTGTGGAAGATTAAATTGCCCTCTAGAATCAGGACCGTCTGCTCTCTGCTGACTAGAACAAGTGGGGGTTTTGATATAGGGAAAAAACAGCCATCAGATGAGACGTTGGTTCAGAACCACTCAATAGAGAAAACTGGCCGAATCGGTTCAACAGGACAGAAATCAATGGAGAAACACATCGGAAAACAAAACCAATGGAGAAACAACCAAATGAGAAGAATGGAAACCAGCGGCCACTTGTGGGGTTAGGAGCATACCTCGAACAAGAATGAGTTTGGCTACCTGAGCTTCAGGGACCTCTCCGGTGAACTTTTTGCGAGCTGGAAGTGGAAGAGGAGTAAAAGAGAGTCCGGTCTTGTTGTCGATCGGAGGAGTGGAGCAGGGGAGGGGACGGCGCAGGGATTGGGCCTTCGCCCTTGACCACCATATACCACAATTTTCCTCTGTTCACACCAGCCGGCCGTCTCATACCTGTAACTTGTGACACGTGTACGTGCGCAGCAGCTCCGTCTCCCTCGTGAAGAAATGGCCGCCGCTCCATAAGTTTCAAGTACTAAAACTTGGCAAGAACGAATGATAAATTTCTCAAGTTTCAAGTACTAAAAGTGACCCCTAAACCTTATTAAGCCCAAAAGATCAGACACTATTTTACCATCCAATGAGGTCCCTTCAATTTTCACGGACCAGTTCGCATGTCTGCCAAATCGAGGGCAAACTTGAAGGAGCTTTGCGCTAGTCCGGACACCATGTGAGAATCCGCTTAGCACACTATCAGTTGAATCACATGTTCTCACAGCCCATGTGCTCTGTCCTCTAGGTCCGCCTGCCCACCCTGCTGTCCGGATTTGATGCCTATTCGAGAGACAAGGTGGGATGGCCGGCTCTCGTATATATCGTCTCCGCAGTTGCGTCCGGACGCGGTCCGTGAACAATTACCATGTCCATTTTAGGGGTCCACGTTGGAGATGCCCTAAGCCCTCAACAGGAAATTAAATTTTTTTAAACAAAGACAAACGATTTGCCTCATCTATTTATTAAGGAGAAGAAAATTGCCCGGTTAATTAATGGAAAACTGGGCAAAAATCGCCACAATCCGCTGAGCGGCACAAACGAGATATCCTCATCCACCACACTACGAAGAAGGCCTCGTCAAGGACGCACAATGGCGTCATCGTCATCACTTCTCACCCGAGCAAGCGTCATCGCCATCCATCTCCATGAGCAATCGACTCCGACTCGCCACAACCGACCACCGACTCAACCCATACCGTAGAGGGTGCACATAGACACATGAAGGTGCACGCCAAGCACTCAGCCACTCGCGACGAGGACAACGCGACTCCGACCCTGATGGAGAGCTATGAAGTGGAACTATGCAAGGCTGGCACCGCTGAAGATCACCGAACAGACTATCATCTTGCCACTGGGATCTGGCCACCACAGCTCCAATCTCATAGCAACCATTGTCACGACCCCGCCATCGCTCACCCAGTTGTCGTTGCCATAGGAGCCTTGACGTCAACACCACCGCCGTCCACGCATCTGCCACTAATCCCTCCAATTTATCCCTTGTCCAAAATCAAAGCCCTCAAGAGGGGCACGATGCAAGGCGCCGCCATCGTCCGATCTGGTAATGCACGGACCTAAGGTTTTCTCGGAGCAAGGGACGGTAGGGGAAAACGAGAACACAAGGTCAAGCATCAAGCAAACCTAGGCAATTTAACTAACTAGCAAACAAACATAGATTTTCCTAGTAAAATTTTATTTCCCTATGAAATTTTGAACATTCCAGATTTGGGGAAAATCTAGGATGTGACAAGTAACGATCATCACTGACGGTCCAAATACCAGTGAGGAAGTGTCCACCATATACACCGACGGTCCAAATACCAGTGAGGGAGTGTCCACCATATACACCGACAGTCAAAATACCAGTGAGGGAGTGTCCGCCATATACACCGACAGTCGAAGTACTAGTGAGGGAGTGCCCACCATATACACCACCACTTGAGAGATGAGAGTTGTTCAAGGGAGCCTCGACAGACCGAAAGTCAACCCACATGCCGAATAAATGAGCCTTCTAAGTTAAATTATATTTCCTTTGTGACACATTTTTTGTTTAATGAATTATTAGGTGTTAGCACCGACCTCGCGGACATGGCGTCGCCTGATGATTCCACTCCCTTTAGGGTCGCCTCCCTGTGAGAGGAGGATGTGGACCGCATGGCACATGTCATCGCCGAGCGTGCTAGTGAGGACTACTTGGCCACGCTCATTCGGACGAACCTGCAGCTCCTCGCCGAGGACCATGCGGTCTACCAGTCCATTCAGGACAAGCGGAAGGCCGAGTGCATTCGTCAGATGATGGTCCGCCTCCGTGCTGAGCAGCAGAAGTTTTTAGACAAGCTCGCCAGGAAAGTAGCGCCGCCTGAGGAGAGTGATGACCCGATCCCGCCGAGTCTGTCGACCGCTAGTGTCGAGCATGCTGGATCTTCCACTGGGGGGGGGGGGTGATGCCCACCTGCTTCAACTCCACGATCACCGACTACCAGTCTGAGTAGAGCTCCATTCTCGGAGTAGCCTTAGTTAGATAGTTTGATGCTGATGTACTGAATTTAGCTGCTGATGTTGACTCGGAGTAGAACTTGTGATGATGCTTTTGGGTATATGAATTATTAATGCTTACGTTGGTTATGTTCCTTGTGTTCTACAACCTTCTCCTGCTTGTTAAAATCTTATTCTTCTTTATTGGTGGATGAGGTGGTATGCGGTGTATAGAGGGAGGTGTCTGTCGTAGTTTTGTCACGGCAGATGTCCTAGTGTGAGGACTTAGTCGTGAGGCCAACGCAATTAAGTGGTAGCTTGAACGGGGTTGAGCGGGACGAGAAACGCGAGATTTTACCCAGGTTCAGCCCCTCATGGTGGAGGTAAAAGACTACGTCCTGCTTGATTGATATTGATGATCATAGTCACAATTACAAGGGTGTTGTTTCCCTGACTCTGTCTGCTGGGTTACAACTGTCTGCCGGCTTACAACTGTCTACCGGGTTAGAAACTATCTGCCGGCTTACAACTATCTGCCGGGTTATAAACTGTCTGCCGGGTTAGAAACTATCTGTCGGCTTACAACTGTCTGCCGGGTCAGGATCTGCCGGGTTAAATCCAGAAATGACTTAACGTCAGGGCGACTTAAGCCCAGAGATGACTTAACGTCATGGTGACTTAAGCCTAGAGATGACTTAATCTTCAGGGCGGCTTATCCCTATGAGTCGGGTCTTGATCGTGGGGAATATCCCCAACATTAGCCCCCAGTTTAGCTTTGAATTTATTCATGCTAAACTCTTGAAATAAGAATATGTAAAGGGACCGGCTCACTCAAAAAGACCAGTTTTAGTTCATTGACCAACTCCTGAAAAGTCTGAATCTCTGTCATATCAATATGCTGACGCTCTTTCCTTGCAGAAAAAATAACCCTTATGATATCTTGAACTGTCTTCAAAAATGCCTTGGCTTGATAAAAAGAATATTGCGTCTGATGTTGTACCAACTTTCAATGCTTCAGACTTGTCTGAATAGCTTAGAGCAAATAATCTTTGCAAATTTCTCCATCAAAAAATATGAGACCTGGTTTGCTCAACACTGAAAATTTTGAAGGTGTTCTATTTATATCCATATTACTTGTAGCCCCCAAGTCTTAAGAGGGAAATGCAGTGATAGCTTAAGACTTGCTCCAATATGAATGTTGCAAGCTTGGAGAAATCCGGATTGTTCATCTAAGTCACCAGTCATAAGTTGAATGTTCCACATATGTAGCCCCCAAGTACCGGGTTGTCTTTGCCTGCAGCAATCTGGGACTTGTAATTGCCTTATGCTCATAAAACTTCAACCAGTGTAGCCCCCAAGGGCCGGGTCATTATGCAATAATGAGCAGGGACTTTTGCAGATCTGATTATATAGACTTGAGGAGTTTTGTGTAGCCCCCAAGGGCCGGGTCATCAGTATGTGATGGGTCGGGTCTTCCAATTTGGACCTTATGACTTTGGCAAAGAACTGAATGCTGTAGCCCTCAAGGGATGGCTCAGTAAGATATACTGAGCTGGGACTTAGAAACTGACGGGAGGCTGGCTCATCTACCTGAAATAACCGAGTCTGATGACAATGTGATGATTTGAAAAGCAGCTTGCATTAGCCCCCAAGTGTCGTGGTGCATGCTTGCAGCGACACGGGACTTGAATACTTGATGTAATCTTGATTTGAATAATGTAGCCCCCAAGTGCCGGGTCGTATGTCTGCAGCGACTCGGGACTATTCCTTCCATTGTAGAATAAAATCATATTCACTGTCTGGATGATGTTACTGAATGCTTTGCATATCAATATTGAACCATGCTCCTTGCTGTAAGCTGGTATTTTTGGATGAAGAAATAATAGCCATTTTTTCCGAAGCGGCTTTTGAAAACCTCAATCATCCAATACTGGTTATGATAACCATAATGAAAATCCAGCCATGTTGGCTATTAAAGATTTGAATAATATAACTCGGTTTGAAAACCGGCTCCTGCAATATAAACCAGGATATCCATGCATATATGAAGCATGGTATGATGACGCAATGATGATGCAATGTATGATGCAATGCATGATGATGTATGATAACAGAGTATAAAAACGCCGGCTTTCAAGGCACAGCATAAGACCGGCTTTCAAGACTCGAGTTTTAGTTTCGCTTCCTGTGGAAGCAGGCTTTTTGGCCTCTTTTGGTTTGTCCTATCTCTCTGAAAGCTGGCTCTCACGCAACCAATCGAGCGTTTTAACTCTGATGAATTCAGGGTCACCTTCGTGATTGACTCATCAGGCGTACGCCGGGTCGCTTTTTAGGGAGTAGCATCTTGCTAACAGGCAGGTTTAACCAAGTATAGTTTGGCATTTCGTCGGGTTAAAAGGGTTTTGTAAGCTAAACTCGATGAGTTGGAAGCCCCCAAGTAACCATATGATCATGGAAAAGCTCAGCATAGGATATACAGGAGACAATACTACTACTGCAAAACATCTGGGGTCCGGATAAGCCGGCATTCCTTTGATCATTATTGAGCAGGCCGGGCCATCCTTGAGGCCAGGTCCTGTAGCAGGCCGAGTCATCCTTGAGACCAGGTCCTGTAGCAGGTTGGGTCTTGCCTGTGGATAATTCCCCTGACAATACCGATGTTTAGACCGCGCATCATGACAACTAGTCCTCTTTGATAACCTTTCTTTCTCGCCAATAAGGCAGCAGCCCCCGGGCACCGGGTTATCTTCCCTGTAACGACCCGGGGTTTTTGTATTTGTGAAGACCGACCAAAACTGACGAGGCATATCTGTGCAGCCGCCAAGTCTTAAGATGACTCAAGGAGTCGGCTTGAGATTCTTCATACTTGGCCGTGGCATAAGCCGGCATATAGTTGACAGCTGGAAACTGGAATGTATGGAAGCCAGAGGCGTGTGGTGAGTTGATGATCTTCGCAACACTTGTTGTATGTCCTCAGAGGCTGATAATCAATATTTTTTGCTCCAACTTGTCGGAGTAGACCATGCCGTAGGGGCAGCGGCTTGCGCGCGTCCGTTGGGCAGTTCAGGCAAGCAGGCGCGGCCCTGGTGTGTTGATGAAGACGTGGGAGTCGACTGCGGCATTGGAAACCGCAGACGCACAAATCAGCCGCGGCGTAGTAAGTCGGCGTGGACACGCACGTCGACCGCGGCGGTATAAGCCGGCGCTGGCGCATGAGCCGGCCGTGGGTTGGTGTAAACTGAACTGCAGAGGCGGCGGCTTGCATAAGCGTTCGTCGAGCACTGCGACACGATTGGATGTTGGCGCATGATAACGTTGGCGCGAGCTCTGTATCCGTGGCACGACGATCGCCTTTACAGTGAATAATTGTCATGCATAAAAATATCACAGGCGAGAGTAATTGTTCTCGAAAGGATAAAAATATATTAAAAAATTGACTGGATAAAGTTCACCTGAGATATTTTGTTGGAAACGATCAGCCGCGGGGTTGATGATGACTGCGGTGGAGTTTGAAATCAACCGCGGGCGAGTTGGAGATACTCACAATAATTGGCGTGTGTGCTCTGATGAATCTTGAGCTGACCACACCCCTTTTTTTTTTTTTTTTTGCGGCCGGCTTTCACACTGGTACCTGGCCACTTTTCTCTCTTGCTTTTTATCGTTTCGTCAGGCGCCCGGCCGCAGTGGTTGGGGAGCGGGCAGACCCGGAGGGCTGGGCGGCTCGGAGGGCTCGATGCGCGGGAGGGCCGGGGTGCGCGCGAGACGGAGGCGAAGTCCGGCGGCTCGAGGCAGGCGGCGGCTCGCTGGCAGCAGCGGCTCGGGGGCGACGGCTTGGCGGAGGCGGCGAGAGCAATTTGAGGCGGAGGCGGCGTCTTGGCGCAACGTCGAAGGCGGCGCTTGGCGCGACGGAATATGAGACCGCGGCTGAGGCGGAGCGCGGACCAGGGCGGCTCGGAGGCGCCGGACCGCAGCAGAGGTGAAGACCTGGCGGCTTGCGTAGACGGCGGCTTGCGGGTCGGGGCGGCGGAGGAGGCACCCCGGGGCCGAGGTCGAACGGGGACGACTCAAAGCGGCAGGGGAGCTCAACACCGCGAAGAGGATGCGCGCGAGGAGGCGACGCACGGCCAGGCTCGAAGGCAGATTCTGGCGGGTTGAAAACAGTGGCGGAGATGGGATAGCGAAGGGAGCCACGGGACGGCAGCAGAGGCTTTGTCCATGTCCATGTCCCTGTCCTCGGGACGGAAGCAGACGGAGGCGAGGCCGCAGGCGACTCAGCGAGGTCACAACAGCTGCTCGGATTCGGCGAGGCGGGTTACGGCGGTTTGGCGCGAGGCCGCGGCCGAGGCCGCTTCTGGGTCGCGGTTGTCTTGGCAACTCGTAGGTGGAGGCGGCAGCTCAAGGCCGCAGAGATGGCAGCGGCAGGAGCGGCGACTTGGAGGCGAGACCACGACGGCGGCTCGGCGCGGGACGAGCCCGCAGCGGCTGTAGAAGTGGGCGGCCCGGCGAGGCCACAGGCCGGCTCGGGGTATGGCGGCGACTCAACGCGGCGCGCGGCGGAGACGGCAAGGCCGCAGCGAACCATGGCGGCTGAGGCGGGCCCGCGGCGGCGGCTTGACGCGAGCAGGGGCGGCTCGAGGCTCAAAAGTGCCCCGGCGAGGACCGTGACGGCTCGAAGCGGTAGCTTAACACGGCGGCGACTCGGCGGCGAGGCCGCGAAGACGACTTGAGGGTGAGCCGGCGGGCCGTGGAGGTGGCGTTTCGCGGCGGCCGGCGCCGGAGGCGACTCGGGACAGCGGAGACGAGTGCCAGCACGACGGCGGCTCGTAATAGAAGCGGGCGGCTCAAGGCCGTGGCGGCGGCTTGGTGCAGGACCATAGCAGAGGCGGAGGTGGCCCGGCGGCTCGCCGAGGGCGGTTCGGAGGAGCGTTTTGAGGCAGGCAGGCGCGGCTCGGCGTCGGCGGGAGTGAGCCGGCGCAGGAGGCCGGTGCGGGGCGAGCCCATGGCGGCGGATGCAGGCGGCTGAGTTCGCAGCAGTTGCGGCAGCTGCGGAGACCCGCCGACGAAAGGGAGGCCGTAGGGGACGGCGGCTCGGTAGGCCGGCAGCGGATGCGGGCCGTCTCGCGGGCGCATACAGAGGCGACGCAGCAACGGCTTGAGGCGGGGCTGCGGCGGCTCAGCGGAGGGGGCTCGACTATGCCATGGAGGTGAGGCAGGGCAGCTCGTGGCACGCGATGGCGAAGGCGTCAGGGCGGCTCGACGCGCACCACGGTGGCGGAGTCGGGTCCACGGAGGCGAGCGGGAGGAAGTGAGGCCGGCGCGCGGCCGGGCCAGAGGAGGTGAGGCCGGCGGCTTGTGGCGCGGCCTCGGGCGCGAAGGCAGTGGCAGAGGCGACGGAGGTGAGATGCCGCGAGCGAAGCCGGTGGAAGTGAAGGCGACTTGGACAGAGGCGGCTTCAGCACGACTGCGGCCGGCGGCTTGAAGCGAAGGCAGGGCGGCTCGGGCAGAGGCGACTTCGGTGTGACTGCGGCTGGCGGCTTGTAGCGAAGGCCACTCCGATGAGGGCGGGTCGAGGCAGGTGTCTGCGCCTGGGTCTTTTTTCGAGTCGTGGCCGGCTTGACCAATCCATGTCCGGGTCCTCCTCCAGATCGTGGAACTGTTGTGTTTCTCCCATTGATGCATGGATCCGCACAGATTTTTTAATTCTATGCCATGAAAACGACAAGTCTCTTGGGTCTTGCTTTTGTCGTGAAGTACTAGTTGAAACTTCTTGCTCTTTCTTTTCCTTGACCTGATTGTAACTGCCACAGCGCATGTGCGGTACTGCAGCCAAAAACTTTCTTTCCGTCTTGGCTTCCAACGCATCTTCAATCCAAAGTTTCAACGGATCATCTGGTCATAAGGGCGCACGCCACACAACCCTAATTTCGCTGCTTCTCGTTATTGTTTGTCATGGAGACACTGTTTCTTCCAACCCGCATATGGTGCAATGCTGATGACGCGCCGGCGGGCATTAGTACGGCAGTTTTGCCGTTGAAGATTGGGCCAATTAAAATCTGAATTCACCGATCACGAGCTTCTCGATCCCTGAGAGAAAAAGATCCCTCCAAGAACATAAACCACCGTGCTATGGCCCCACGGAGGGCGCCAACTGTCGTGGTTTCGTCACGGCAGATGTCCTAGTGTGAGGACTTAGTCGTGAGGCCAACGCAATTAAGTGGTAGCTTGAACGGGGTTGAGCGGGACGAGAAACGCGAGATTTTACCCAGGTTCAGCCCCTAGTGGTGGAGGTAAAAGCCTACGTCCTGCTTGATTGATATTGATGATCATAGTCACAATTACAAGAGTGCTGTTTCCCTGACTCTGTCTCGAGAGCTATCAAAACGTCTGTCTTGAGACCTGTCAAAACATCTGTCTCCAGACTTATCGTCTATCTAGACCTCTAAAAACCTGACCCTATTGGGGTGCCCCGCCCCTCCTTATATAAGTTGAAGGGGCGGGTTACATGTAGAGTCCTAATAGGATTAGGACTTAACCTATTCTGACTTTCCATCACGGGCTTCTTATCACGGGCTTCTCACCGTGGGCTTCTTAACGCCTGGGCTTCTTATCTCCAGGAGGCTCATTTTCATGGCTAAGTACTTGCGGGGTTACAATCTGCCGGGTCACAATCTGTCTGACGGGTTACAACTGTCTGTCGGCTTACAACTGTCTGCCGGGTTAGAAATTATCTGCCGGCTTACAACTGTCTGCCGGGTTATAAACTGTCTGCCGGCTTACAACTGTCTGCCGGGTTAGAAACTATCTGCCGGCTTACAACTGTCTGCCGGGTCAGGATCTGCCGGGTTAAATCCAGAAATGACTTAACGTCAGGGCGACTTAAGCCCAGAGATGACTTAACGTCATGGTGACTTAAGCCCAGAGATGACTTAATCTTCAGGGCGGCTTATCCCTATGAGCCGGGTCTTGGTCGTGGGGAATATCCCCAACAGTGTCCAGGAGTGTACGATTCATGGGAGGCATGCAATGAACATGTGTTCGGTTACAACAATAGCTCCTATAAAGAGTTTCAGACTAGGCAGGAGGCAGAGGATGCTTACTCCAAGTCCTTGCTCAGAGCGAAGAGCGATGTTGGAGTAGGCAAGGGTGTAGGTCAGATTGGGTTTATTGGCTGAAGAACTTGATAATCTCCGTCCAGTTCGTCGTCATTCTGGTGTTAATGATATCATGTCCACGGTTATTACATCAGGACAAATGTTACTTCTTTTATATAAGACATAACCAACACCATTAATAACTGATGAAATTAATTTTTGTTCTTTTGCAGATGCTCCAGCAAAATATGAACGCTATGATGAAGCAAGCTTGTTGCGAACTTAAGCTTATTCTTATTCGTGAACTTCGATCTCAAGCTTGGCTGTGAACTTATGCTAGTATAAGGACTTGTATGGTTGTTTACTTGCAAACTTGGAACCCATGCTTGGAACTATATATTGTTGTGAATTTGCATCTAGCTTCCATAAGGTTGATTGGTGGTATGTATATGGTTGTGAACTTCCTGAACATGTTGGATATAGTTGTTTGAAATGCAGGGTTTGTCCAACAAGCAACAAAAAACACACTATTGCCTCTAAGCCAAGTGTTACACTTGGCTTAACAAATGTAAGCCAAAACGCTTAGGAAAAACACTTGGCTTACTCTGTGTAATCCGAACAGCCCAGGACCAAATGGTACTGCAAGTTTCTATATAAGCTGAGTATATTTAGGAGATCACTCGGCTTATGGGGGACACGTGTCAACCCCTGGGAGATTCATGGCACAGGAAGTATGCCGAGCAAAGCCCTCAGGTTACAACGAACACTCGGCGTACGTATATACCAGGGCATGAGAAGCACACGGCTTAGGCTCCGGCCGCCATACAACTTTTTTCGCCGAGAACCTCTGTTTTATCCTCGGCTTACATATAAGTCGAGTAGCCGTAAACTGACCTTGGCTTTCACGGATTAAGCCGATCCAAATGAAGCCGAGGCCGTAAGCCCAGTGTAACACTCGGCTTACACTTCGCTGAGGTTAAATGGGGCTTCGCCGAGTATGTTTCATACTCGGCTTCATTTATTTTTCCCGTAGTGATTTCTAGACCTGTTCTAGAGCGTCTCGATTCTAATTACAGGTAGTGAAATACATTGGCTCTAAAAAAAATCAATGTAGAAAGACAACTCCTAGTTTCGAACAGGAAAACAAATCCTTTTTGTAAATCGAATGAAATCCATAATAAATTAACTTGGCGCACAAGATCAAAAGTCAACAGACATGAATATGTAGCTTATCTGCACATGTTTAATCCAACTATGTACTCCTTTTTACATTTTTTTTATTATTGTGGAGAGCAACATCAGGTTTGCTCATCAATATAATTAAGCCTGATCAAACTATGTAGTACAAAATAAGCCACATGCAGACAACACTTAAGGATTATGTTCTGAAGAACAAAAGGAGTGAATATTGTGTAATTTCCTGTTTGCAAAATCAAGAATATCTGTATTATTTGTATGAGAATACGCTACATAATGCTAACTACCCTCTGTTTTCACATTTATCAGCCTCGAAAATTGTCATAAAATCCAGTCTGTGTTCACACACAATGCAGTGTGTTTTCTTGCGTTTATGTTGTTCTATCGGTGGACTGAAGCAGATGATAGGCCGTGGCATGCTATGGAGAAGATAAATTTTGTATAACATAAACCACACCGATGGACTAAATCTTGGTCACATTTATATCTCAAGAAAACATGCACCCTATAAATTAGGATAGAGAGGGTATACCCAAATGTCGGTCATAATAATGGCATAAATATCATAAGATCCATGTCTCTTAATAGCACCACCATGAAACAAAGTTTTTGTAAGCAGCTAGACATCACAGCTGGAATGAGCAAACTTACCCCAAATCCTAATCAATCAAGCAACATTTGGAGTGCTAGCTGCAACAAAATACTACTCGATTTGCAGCATTCCCTAGCAAGCACGTACTGCAACAGTTCCAACTAATTCCAACTAAACTTAAGAGGACGCACTTGGATTACATCCTGTCAATGTGAACGTCGAGAGACACCTCCTTGGACGCCCCAGAACCAACCAGATACATAGGCGGCAACCCCAAGAAAGACGGCAGCTCCTCCACGGCGACCTCACCGGGCCTAGTGCTGCTCGTCACCGCCTTCATGTCCAGTAGAATGCTCTCCGCCGCGCTGCTCGGTGGTGGCGGCCCATTCGCCCAAAGCTTGACAGCGTACCGCGGCCATGGGGACGGTCCCGCTCTGATGCACACCACAAACACGACGGTGGCCACGTCGAGGGCGCCAATGGCCAGGAGGAACACGCTGTCGTCCCCTTGCCCATGGAGCAGGCACCCCGGCTCCGACATCCGGAACCGGTGAACTTTGCCATAGTGGACCTTATGCACAGGCATTTCATGCACATCACCCATGTGGCTTAGGAGCGCCAGCGGTGCACCGAAGAAGCCACAGCCAGGCTCCATGCAGAAGCAGGGCGCGTGCTGGCACGCGCTCTGGTGGTCGTCGAGCTCGTTGTAGGGGACGTCGCTCCCGCAGCCGTCGTGGTGGCACTTGACCGTCAAGGACGAGACGACAGCGTCCATCATGGGGGAGCGGCTAAAGCCACCGCTGTGCTCGCACGTCTGGCACTGTTCGCCGGAGAGCTCGGCGAGGCATCTGCCGCAAGCTAAATGCCCGGCATTGCACTGCACAAAAATGTATCGGTTACTGACAGTGACATCCTCAGACCTCAGGGTGAATGGAACAAGAGATTAATCGAGCATTATAGAAAGAAAATTAACCTGGAAGACAGGGGGCTTGATGGGGCGGGAGCAGACGCGACAATTAAGCAAACTCATGTCCATCTTCAAGGTGACTTCTCCTGCTCGCTTCACTTGCCCATTGCTGGGCAGCTCCACCTTAGACTTCTTGGCACTTTGGTCGTCCTTCTTCATCGTCGACGGCGAACCCCTGTTCCTTCCAACGGTGGCGTTCAGAGTAACCTGCATCCCATCCTTAATCTGCAAAGAAAATGTTCAAACCACCGTCGAAACGATGCAAATGATTTAACGTTGGAAAGATATTGACGAGAAAGAACTTTTTCATGTATAATACTTTCTCTAATTTATTACGGTTTAAGAGTAGTTTCAAATTTACCGAAATGCCGACACTATTTTTTGCGGATTCACAAATCAACAAAGTGAATAGCATCAGACGGGCAACCGCACTGCAATGTCAACAGAGAGATCTGCACACTATTTTTATTGCCGTTTTCGCTATTTGGATGCGGTAGTTCACATGGTCGGACACCATGTGAACTGCATTCGACGACTAAGCGCACTGTAGGTGCTGATGCAGTTCACTTATTCAGAAACACACGAAAACAGAGTGCAATTCATATGCATGATTTTTTTGGCCTCTTAAGCGGTTTGTTGTATAGAATAAGATCTTAAGGGTGTTTGTAGAATAGACCAACACACTATATGGAAAAGTAGAGAGATTTGGAAACTAGAGAGATTTGGAAACAAACTAGATAGTCTGAGTGGATCAAGCGAAGAGGGATTTAAGAACTGAATCGAAATACACTTGTGATGGTGGGATTCCAGCATTGTATTGTACCTTCCTCTTCCTAGCTGATCTTCTTGGTAGGTTATCATCGTCCATGGTGATTCACCGCTTCCTGCAGATTATAACCACACTAATCAGTTGCAATAGACCAAAACCCCTCGAGTAGTGAGGATGTATGGCGGCGATTGGCAACGAAAGAAGCAGAAATTCATCCTTACCAATTAAGCGAAGGTTAGCGCCGGCTGCTGGGCGGCGCGGGCAAACAAGTGGCGGGGCGTGGAATTTGAGGGGGCTGCCTCGCTCCTCTCTAGGGTTTGCCCAAATGGAAGGGGGTGACCTGCCTTATATAGGAAGAGGGGGGTTATTGGGCTATTTGGGCTAGATTGTGGGGGGGGGGGGGCTTTAGGTGGGGGTGTTGGGCTGAAAGGAGAGAGGGAAAATAGCAACCCATTTTGATAGTTTATTGCAAACTTTATTTGTTTGTTTTGCTTACTATAGTGCCTAACTCCGCCTATGTTGTCTCAACATAGCTGGTACCAAGCCCGGGTAAAGGAGGAGGGTTGTGATAGGCTTGGCGAGCCAGCGAGAAAACTCAGCCACTCTTATGGAGATGAAACCCAAAAGATTTTCGTTGGGGCGTAACCCTCTCAGCGACGCGCCACATCGGAACCCGGGTGTGGTGTCAAATGGGCAAGGGGCGAGCCGTCACCCCCCGGTGGAGCGCCGTATCTTGATCTGGATACGGTGTCAAGTGTGCAAGGATCGGGTCGTCGCATCCTTAGTGGCGCGCTACATCGACGCCCCGGTGTAGTGGAAAATGAGCAAGGGTCTTCGCATTTGACTCGACGAGTGCGAAGGGTAAGGAAGCTAGCCGAGGCTAGGAGGATCCGCTTAGGTAGCTGGAACGTAGGGCCCCTGTCAGGTAAGCTTCGGGAGCTACTTGATACAACGGGGAAGAGAGGTGTTGATATCCTTCGCGTCCAAGAAACCAAATGGAGGGGACAAAAGGCGAAGGAGGTGAAGGATACCAGCTTCAAGCTGTGGTACATGGGGACGGCAGCAAACAGAAATGGAGTAGGCATCTTGCTCAACAAGAGCCTCAAGTATGGAGTGGTAGACGTCAAGAGACATGGGGACCGGATTATCCTGGTCAAGCTGGTAGTTGGGGACTTAGTTCTCAATGTTATCAGCGTGTATGCCCCGCAAGTATGCCACAATGAGAACACCAAGAGAAAGTTTTGGGAAAGCCTGGAGGGCATGGTTAGGAGTGTACCGATTGGCGAGAAGCTCTTCATAGGAGGAGACCTCAATGGCCACGTGGGTACATCTAACACATGTTTTGAAGGGGTGCATGGGGGCTTTGGCTATGGCATCAGGAATCAAGAAGGAGAAGATGTCTTAAGCTTTGCTCTTGTCTACGACATGATCGTAGCTAACACCCTCTTTCAAAAGAGAGAATCACATCTAGTGACTTTTAGTAGTGGTCAACACTCTAGCCAAATTGATTTCATCCTCTCGAGAAGAGAAGACAGGTGTGTGTGCCTAGATTGTAAGGTGATACCTGGAGAGAGTGTTGTCCCTCAGCATAAGCTCGTGGTGGCTGACTTTCGCTTTCGGATTTGTGTCCAGCGGGATAAGCGTGCCAAAGTCACTAGAACGAAGTGGTGGAAGCTCAAGGGGGAGGTAGCTCAGGCGTTCAAGGAGAGGGTCATTAAGGAGGGCCCTTGGGAGGAAGGAGGCAATGCAAACAATATGTGGATGAAGATGGCGACTTGCATCCGTAAGGTGGCCGCAGAGAAGTTTGGAGTGTCCACGGGAAGTAGAAGAGAAGCTAAAGATACCTGGTGGTGGAATGATGATGTCCAGAAGGCTATTAAGGAGAAGAAAGATTGTTTTAGACGCTTCTACCTAGATAGGAGTGCAGAAAACATAGAGAAGTACAAGATGGCAAAGAAGGCCACAAAGCGAGCTATGAGTGAATCAAGGGGTCGGGCATATGAGGACTTCTACTAGCGGTTAGACACGAAGGAAGGTGAAAGGGACATCTATAAGATGGCCAAGATCCGAGAGAGGAAGACGAGGGATGTTGACCAAGTCAAATACATCAAAGACGGAGCAGACCATCTCCTGGTGAAGGACGAGGAGATTAAGCATAGATGGCGGGAGTACTTCGACAAGTTGTTCAATGGGGAGAATGAGAGCTCTGCCATTGAACTGGATGACTCCTTTGATGATACCAGCAGGCGTTTTGTGCGGCAAATCCAGGAGTCGGAGGTCAAGGAGGCTTTAAAAAGGATGAAAGGAGGCAAGCTGATGGGCCCTGATTGTATCCCCATTGAGGTGTGGAGAGGCCTCAGAGACATAGCTATAGTATGGCTAACTAAGCTTTTCAACCTCATTTTTCGGGCAAACAAGATGCCATAAGAATGGAGACGGGGTATATTAGTACCAATTTTCAAGAACAAGGGGGATGTTCAGAGTTGTACTAATTACTGTGGAATTAAGCTGATGAGCCATACAATGAAGCTATGGGAGAGAGTCATTGAGCACCGCTTAAGAAGTATGACAAGCGTGACCAAAAATCAGTTTGGTTTCATGCCTGGGAGGTCGACCATGGAAGTCATTTTCTTGGTACAACAACTCATGGAGAGATACAGGGAGTGTTGGCTGCTACTTGTGAGTTGCATTGGGATTTTCCTTGAAGAGGAGAGGAGATGCAGTACATTAGATATAAGTATTTCCCTCAGTGAGAAACAAGGTTACCGAACCAATAGGAGAATCACACAAAGCCTCGTGAACAGCACCTGCACACACAAAAGCAAATACTTGCACCCAACGCGGGCAAGAGGGTCGTCAATCCCCTTGAACTCGTTACTTGTAAGGATTAAATCTTGTAGTGATAGATAAATAAATTGCAAAACAAAATAAAAGAAGTAAAATTGCGGCAAATTGATACGTCTCCGTCGTATCTACTTTTCCAAACACTTTTGCTCTTGTTTTGGACTCTAATTTGCATGATTTGAATGAAACTAACCCGGACTGACGCTGTTTTCAGCAGAACTACCATGGTGTTGTTTTTGTGCAGAAATAAAAGTTCTCGGCATTGGACGAAACTTTTTGGAGATTTTTTTATGGAATAAATAAAAAATACTGGAACGAAGATCCACTAGAGGGGGGCCACCAGTAGCCCACAAGGCAACAGGGCGAGCCTACCCCCCAGGGCACGCCTTGTTACCTTGTGGGGCCCATGAGGCGCCGTCTGACCTAATTCTAGCGCTATAAATTCCGTTTCCCTGAGAAAAAAATAAGATAAGAAGTTTCATCACGTTTTACGATACAGAGCCGCCGCCACCTCCTGTTCTTCATCGGGAGGGCTAATCTAGAGTCCGTTCGGGGCTCCGGAGAGGGGGGGGGGTTCGTCGCCATCGTCATCATCAACCATCTTCATCAACAATTCCTTGATGCTCACCGCCGAAAGTGAGTAATTCCTTCATAGGCTTGCTAGACAGTGATGGGTTGGATGAGATTTGTCATGTAATCGAGTCAATTTGTTAGGGCTTGATCCCTAGTATCCACTATGTTCTGAGATTGATGTTGCTATGACTTTGCTATGCTTAATGCTTGTCACTAGGGCCCGAGTGCCATGATTTCAGATCTGAACTCTTTATGTTTTCATGAATATATTTGAAATCTTGACCCTACCTGCTAGTTATATGCACTTGTTATTGTCCTGATCCGTAGGCAGCAAAGTGACAATAGTTGGGATACTCTCCGGGGATGACTGTAATTCGAGGAGTTCATGTATTCACCATGTGTTAATGTTTTTTTCTAGTTCTCTATTAAAAGGAGGCCTTAATATCCCTTAGTTTCCATATGGACCCCGCTGCCACGAGAGGGTAGGACAAAAGATGTCATGCAAGTTCTTACTATAAGCACGTATGACTATTGCTACTTGTAGTCTGCGTTGGTATTTCCCCGAAGAGGAGAGGATGATCCAGTACAGTAGAGATAAGTATTTCCCTCAGTTAAGAACCAAGGTTATCAATCCAGTAGGAGAACCAAGCAAAATTCCGTTAAAGCGCACCTACACACACAAGAGCAAACACTTGCACCCAACGCAAATAAGAGGGTTGTCAATCCTCTTAGCGATTATTTGCAAGGATTAAATCTTATCGAGGTAAATAGATAAACTAAACTACTAATTAAAATAAAAGTAAATAAATTGCAACAAGGTATTTTTAGGTTTTTTATATGATGAAGATAGACCCGGGGACCATAGTTGTTACTAGAGGCTTCTCTCTTGAGCACATAAGCATACGGTGGGTAAACAAATTACTGTTGGGCAATTGATAGAAAAGCAAATAATTATGATGGATTCATGGCAATGATCATGTATATAGGCATCACGTCCGAGACAAGTAGACCGACTCCTGCCTACATCTACTACTATTACTCCACCCATCGACCGCTATCCAGCATGCATCTAGGGTATTAAGTATGAAACAGAGTAACACCTTAAGCAAGATGACATGATGTAGAGAAGTAAATTCAAGCAATATGAATAAACCCCATCTTCTTATCATTAATGGCAACAATACAAATACGTGTCATGTCCCTTTCTGTCACTGGGATTGAGCACCGCAAGATTGAACCCATCACAATGCACCTCTCCCATTGCAAGATAAATCAATCTAGTAGGCCAAACTAAAGCAATAGATCGGAGAGAAATACAAAGCTATAACAATGATGCATAAAAGAGTTCAGAGAAGACTCAAATATTTCTCATGAATAATCTGATCATAAACTCACAATTCATCGGATCCCAACAAACACACCACAAAAGAAGATTACATCGGATAGAACTCCAAGAACATCGAGGAGAACATTGTATTGAAGATCAAAGAGAGAGAAGAAGCCATCTAGCTACTAGCTATGGACCCATAGATCTGTGGTAAACTACACACACATCATCGGAAGGGCAGCAAGGTTGATGTAGAAGCCCTCCGTGATCGATTCCCCCTCCGGCAGAGTACCGGAAAAGGCATCCAGATGGGATCATGGAAGAACAGAGGCTTGCGGCGGCGGAAAGGTTTTCTCTTCTGGCTCTCTGGGGGTTTCCCAATATTTGTGAATTTATAGAAGTGGAATTAGGTCAAAGTCAAGTGGGCCCCACAAGGTACCACGGCGCGCCCCCCCTGGGGCGCGCCCTAGTGCCTTGTGAAGCCCCCGTGGGGCTTCTGGCCTCCTCCCGAAGCTTCCCAGGTTTCTTTTGTCTAGAAAAAAATCTCCAAAAAGTTTCGTGGCATTTGGACTTCATTTGGTACTGTTTCTCTGAAAAGCCAAAAACAAGTAGAAAACAGCAACTGGCACTGGGCACTAAGTTAATAGGTTAGTCCCAAAAAATGATATATAATTGCTTGTAAATGTATATAAAACATCCAAGATTGATACTATAACAGCATGGAACAATAAAAAATTATAGATACGTTGGAGACGTATCAAGCATCCCCAAGCTTAATTCCTGCTCGTCCTCGAGTAGGTAAATGATAAAAATAGAATTCTTGATGTGGAATGCTACTTATCATATTCATCATATATTCTTTTCTTTTGTAGCATGGACATTTGGACTTGAATGATTCAAAGCAATAGTCTATAGTTTGACATGAAGACATAAATACTCAAGCATACTAACAAGCACTGTTCAAAAAATCTTCCTATTCAGCGATTAATCTTCCGATTTATCGCTAATCGGGGGGTGACCGATAAGATTATGCCTTATCTTCACCGTTTATCTTTTGGAATGATTTATCGCTCTGACAAGAGATTTATCGGGAATCTACCAATAAATCGGACCTATTCATAACACTATGTTTGCAAAAACTATGTTTATTTGTGTTTTGTGGACTTTGTTACGCAATATGCACTGTTGTCCTATTTTGTTTGTCATTATACAAGGATTCAAAGGCTAGGAATCAAGGTAACACTTCTGTCCAATATTGTTTTGGTGTTGAATATAGCGTATTTTAGTGTTGGGAACATGAGATTTGCAAAAAATATCCAATTAATAGTCGACCGATAAAATCGATTAATCGGCCGATTTCCGATTAATCTCTAATCCCTAGCTGACCGAGATGATAACGATAAGCGATATCCTCAACATTGCTAACAAGCAACCATGTCTTTCAAAATATCAACGCTAAAGAAAGTTATCCCTAACCCATTATGCTCAATCATTGATCCATTCATGAAACACACTCAATATTAGCTACACCCAATGCACAAGTATGACAATAGTGCTCTCTAGTTGGTGCTTTGTAAGAGAAGATGGAGACTCAAAATAAAAATAAAAATTGCATAAAAGTAAATAGATAGGCCCTTCGCAGAGGGAAGCAAAGATTTGCAGATGTGCCAGAGCTTAAGTCTTAAATTAGAGAGATAAAATTATTTTGAGAGGCATGCTTTTCCTGTCAACGAAAACGACCGAGAATTCCCAATATCTTCCATGCTTGACACATTATAGGCGGTTACCAAACAGAAAATAAAGTTTATTTCCTTTCCACCATTCTTTTACAATCCATGGCTAGCCGTATCCACGGGTGCCCTCCATTCCAACACTTTCCAAGGAATTTATTATTAACATCATATTAATTTTTTTCCTTTCGGGACTGGGCATCCCTATTACCTGCCACTCTCTCGTGCAATTACAAGTGAATAAACACTCATCGAGATAATAACACACCTAGCATGGAAAATATTGGCCACCCCCTGCCGCTTCATGAATGGTACAGGCACACAAAATGGAAAACTATTTTGAAAATTTAGAGTTGGCACATGCAAATTTACTTGGAACGGCATGGAAATACCGCATATAGGTAGATATGGTGGACTCATTTGGCACAACTTGGGTTTAAAGAGTTGGATGCACAAGCAGTATTCCCGCTCAGTACAAATGAAGGCTAGCAAATAGATTGAGAAGCGACCAACCAAAAAGCGAAAACGGTCATAAACATGCATTGAACATAACTAACACCGAATAATGCACCATAAGTAGGATATAATTTCGTTGCATAACTATTGACTTTATGTGCATGCATAGGGAATCACAAACCTTAACACCAATATTCTTACTAAATCACAATTACTCACTAACATGACTCACATATTATCACCTCCATATCGCAAAACTATTGCAAGGAATCAAACTTATCATATCCAATGATATTTCATGAAATTGTTTATTATATCCTTCTTGAATATTCATCACTTTGGGACCAAATTCATATCTTGTGCAAATTACCATTACTATTATCAACTCTCAGAAAGATATAAGTGAAGAATCAGAGTGCAAATATTTCTTCAAAATTTTAATCTTATTAACTCTCAAAATAATATAAGTGAAGCATGATAGTTCAAATATTTCTTCAAAATATATCCACCACCGTGCTCAAAAAGATTTAAGTAAAGCACTAGAGCAACTGCATAGCTCAAAAGATATAAGTGAAGCACATAGAGTATTCTAACAAATCACGAATAATGTGTGTCCCTCTCAAAAAGGTGTGTCCATAAAAGATGATTGTGACAAACTTAAAAGCAAACAAAGCAAAGACTCATATAATACACGACGCTCCAAGTAAAACACATATCATGTGATGAATAAAAATATAGCTCCAAGTGAGTTACCGATAGTTGGTAGAAGAAAGAGGGGATGCCTTCCGGGGCATCCCCAAGCTTAGACGCTTGAGTCTTCCTTGAATATTGGGGTGCCTTGGGCATCCCCAAGCTTAGGCCCTTGCCATCCTTATTCCTTCATCATTCGTGAGCTCACCCAAAACTTGAAAATTTCAATCACACAAAACTCAGCAAAACCTTCGTGAGATCCGTTAGTATAACAAACAAATCTTAAACTTTAGGTACTGTTGTAAATTGATTCATATTTAATATTGGCATAATTCTACTGTACTCCAACTTCTCCATGACTCATACCCCCCGATACGATCCATTGATTCATCAAAATAAGCAAACTATGCAATAAAAACAGAATCTGTCTAAAACAGAACAGTCTGTAAAGATCTATTTAAAATCCATACTTCTGTAACTCCAAAAATTCTGAAAAATTAGGAAACATGGGAAATTCATATACCAATACTGTGTAAAAATTTCAGATTTTTCTCACGCTCCAGTACAGAAATAAAATTCCAGTACTGGACGCAAAACTTTCTGTTTTCCAAACAGCATCAATTATACTATCTTCCAAATCATCCCAAAGGCATTACTTGGCACAAACACTAATTAAAACATAAAAACACAATCATAACAGAGGCTAGAATTGTTTAAACACACTAGAACAGAAACAAAAAAGCAAAAAAATATTTTATTCATTGGGTTGCCTCGCAACAAGCGCTATTGTTTTATGCCCCTAGCTAGGCATAATGCATAGTTTCAAGTGTTGTCATCCTTCAAATTGATTCCATAGGTGGCCGTCATAATGGATTCATAGGGTGCTTTAATTCTTTTCCTAGGGATGTGTTCCATCCCTTTCTTTAGTATAAATTGAAATCTTTTATTACCTTCTTTCATATCAATAATAGCACCAATAGTTCGAAGAAAAGGCCTACCAAGTATTATGGGGCAAGAAGGATTGCATACAATGTCAAGAACAATAAAATCCATGGGCACATAATTTCTATTTGCAAGAATAAGCACTTCATTTATTCTACCCAATGGCTTTTTAATAGTGGAATCCGCAAGATGCAAATTAAGGGAACAAGGATCCAAGTCGGTGAGACCTAGCACATCACACAAAGACTTTGGTATAGTGGAAACGCTAGCACCAAGATCACAAAGAGCATTCCATTCATAATCTTTAATTTTTACTTTAATAGTGGGTTCCCATTCATCTTGTAATTTTCTCGGAATTGATACTTCTAACTCAAGTTTTTCTTCATGCACTAGTAGAAAAAGGACTTTACGTGAGCCCCATTAGTCCCGGTTTGGAAACGGACAGGTACTAATGTGACCATTAGTCCCGGTTCCAACGGCTAGGGGGGCGGGCATCATTAGTCCCGGTTCGTGTTGAACCTCTAGTACCGGTTCGTGACACGAACCGGGACTAAAGGGGTGGTGGCAGGCTGGTGTCAGGCTGGGGCCCCACGATCACCTTTAGTCCCGGTTCGTGTCACGAACCGGTACTAGAGGCTCACCTTTAGTCCCGGTTTGTGTAACGAACCGGGACTAAAGATGCTCCTATATAAACCCTTCGTCCAGCCCTAGCTCTCTGTTCTTCCCCTTTCCTCTCCTCTCTGTTCTTCCCCTCTTCCTCGAGCTCATCCTCCATTTTTGCCAAAATTTGTCAAGATTTGGAGGCACCCCATCCATCCAAGTGTTCTCAAAGGTTAGCAACTTTGTCCTTTCATCTCTCATTTCTAGATTAGCTCTTGCAATGCTCTATAAGTATAGTGATTTTTGGGTTTTAGTTTGGGAGTATTTATATGTGGTAGTTTATTTGATTTATATGCAATTTGAGCTCAAATTAATTTCTTAGTTTGGATGTGTAGGTGTGGTTTACTTAGTGCCTTCCCGTCCCCGTCCTAACCACCGTCGATCGCCCGCACCGTCCCGTCACCGGCACCACCTTGGTGAGCCTCTTGTTCTTATTCTTTTTATAAAAAGAAAATCATGTTTGTGTGATTTAGATAGTTACTTGTATAATTTTCTTACCCATACGTTGTTTGTTATACATAGTGGCATGGTTTTGATATCCGTCCCCGTGGGCCCTCGTCCGATTTATGATTCGGATGTGGTATATTCTCTTTTATAACTATTTGTTGCATTTCGTGTTTATGACAATTATGCCCATCAAGTTGACATAGATATTTTTTATCTAGGAGGTATGTGAACCGGAAATTGCAACCGACCCTCTTGTCGAGAAGTTAAATTTAGTTGAAAAAGAAAACGAGTATTTGAAAGAAAAATTGAAAAGAATTGAAGAAGAGAAGATGAAACTGGAGTTGTATGTTGCCGATGTCGTCGATGATCACAAGATCAAGATGGATGCAATGCGCTTGAAGATTAGAAAATTTAAAAAATATGCCATTGATAGTGAGGCTTAGTATCACTATGCTGTTGGATCAATTGTTACCTTAGTTGCGATCTTGATCGCATTTGTTGTTGCATTTAAATGCTTTAGCTAGAGAGTTTGTATGTTGTTTTATGAGAACAAGTGTGTATGAACTTTATGTATGAACTTGTATTAATTTGGTCTTTTCGGTGTTGTGTAATGAAGATGAGCCGGCAATGGATGTACGATGACCGATGCTCTCCCCAGTTCATTAATGGCGTGCGTACTTTTCTGGTTGCGGCTGAGGCAAACAAGCGGGCGGATGGTTTTATGTATTGTCCATGTGCTGGCTGTAAGAATGATCGAAATTACTCTAACTCAAGAACCATTCACGTCCACCTGTTTGAGTCCGGTTTCATGTCCGGCTATAACTGTTGGACCAAGCACGGAGAAAGAGGGGTCCTAATGGAAGAGAATGAAGAAGAAGAGGATGACGACAGCTATCCTGGCCAGGGGTTCCCTGAATACGATGGTACAACAATGGGGGAAGAAGCTGAGCCGGCAATGCGGGAAGAAGTTGAAGAAGAGGCATCAGATGAGCCCACTGATGATCTTGGTCGGGCCATTGCCGATGCAAAGAGAAACTGCGCAAGTGAAAAGGAGAAGCTGAAGTTGCAGCGCATGTTAGAGGATCACAAGAAATTGTTGTACCCAAATTGCGAAGATGACAAGAAAAAGCTGGGTACCACACTGGAATTGCTGCAATGGAAGGCAGAGAATGGTGTATCTGACAAGGGATTTGAAAAGTTGCTGATAATGTTAAAGAAGAAGCTTCCAAAGGACAACGAATTGCCCGATAGTACGTACGAAGCAAAGAAGGCTGTCTGCCCTCTAGGATTAGAGGTGCAGAAGATACATGCATGCCCTAATGACTGCATCCTCTACCGCGGTGAGTACGAGGATTTGAATGCATGCCCGATATGCGGTGCATTGCGCTATAAGATCAGCCACGATGACCCTGGTGATGTTGAGGGCGAGCGCCCCAGGAAGAAGATTCTTGCCAAGGTGATGTGGTATGCTCCTATAATACCACGGTTGAAACATTTGTTCCAAAACAAAGAACATGCCAAGTTGATGCGATGGCACAAAGAAGACCGTAAGAAAGACGGGAAGTTGAGAGTACCCGCTGACGGATCGCAGTGGAGAAAAATCGAGAGAAAGTGGAAGGACTTTGCAGATGACGCAAGGAATGTATGGTTTGGTTTAAGTGCAGATGGCATTAATCCTTTTGGGGAGCAGAGCAGCAATCATAGCACATGGCCTGTGACTCTATGTATCTATAACCTTCCTCCTTGGTTGTGCATGAAGCGAAAGTTCATTATGATGCCAGTGCTCATCCAAGGCCCCAAGCAACCCGGCAATGACATTGATGTGTACCTAAGGCCATTAGTTGAAGAACTTTAGAGCTGTGGAGTATAGAAGGTGTACGTGCGTGGGATGAGCACAAACAGCAGGAATTTGACCTGCGAGCGTTGCTGTTTGTAACCATCAATGATTGGCCTACTCTCAGTAACCTTTCAGGACAGACAAACAAGGGATACCACACATGCACGCACTGTTTAGATGATACCGATAGTATATATTTGGATAAATGTAAGATGAATGTGTACCTGGGACATCGTCGATTTCTTCCGAGCAGGCATCCCATAAGAAAGAAAGGCAAGCATTTCAAAGGTGAGGCAGATCACCGGAAGAAGCCTCGCCACCGTACTGGTGATGATATACTTGATATGGTCAAGGATTTAAAAGTAATCTTTGGAAAGGGTCCTGGCGGACAATCTGTTCCGAATGACGCTGACGGACGCGCACCCATGTGGAAGAAGAAATCTATATTTTAGGACCTACCCTTTTGGAAAGACCTAGAGGTCCGCTCTGCAATCGACGTGATGCACGTGACGAAAAATCTTTGCGTGAACCTGCTAGGCTTCTTGGGCGTGTATGGGAAGACAAAAGATACACCGGAGGCACGGGAGGACCAACAACGTATGCACGGAAAAGACGGCATGGATCCAAGGCAGTATCAGGGTCATGCCAGCTACGCTCTTACCAAAGAAGAGAAGGAAATCTTCTTCGAATGCCTGCTCTGTATGAAGGTCCCGTCTGGCATCTCGTCGAATATAAAGGGAATAATAAATATGGCAGAGAAAAAGTTCCAGAACCTAAAGTCTCATGACTGCCACGTGATTAGGACGCAACTGCTTCCGGTTGCATTGAGGGGTTTCTACCGGAAAACGTTCGATTAGCCATTGTGAAGCTATGTGCATTCCTCAATGCAATCTCTCAGAAGGTAATTGATCCTGAAATCATACCAAGGTTAGAGAATGATTTGGTGCAATGTCTTGTCAGTTTCGAGTTGGTGTTCCCACCATCCTTCTTCAATATCATGACGCACGTCCTAGTTCACCTAGTCGAAGAGATTGCCATTCTGGGTCCTGTATTTCTACACAATATGTTCCCCTTTGAGAGGTTCATGGGAGTCTTAAAGAAATATGTTCATAACCATGCTAGGCCAGAAGGAAGCATCTCCAAGGGCCATGAAACAGAGGAGGTCATTGAGTTTTGTGTTGACTTTATTCCTGACCTTAAGCCGATTGGTGTTCCTGAATCGCGGCATGAGGGCAGACTGGGTGGAAAAGGCACGCTAGGAAAGAATTCAGTAATATGCCATGACGGGCATTCTTGGGCGCAAGCACACTACACAGTTCTACAAAGTTCCGCCTTGGTGGCTCCGTATATCGAGGAACACAAGAATATTCTACGCTCCAAACACCCGGAGCAGTCTGACGACTGGATTACACATGAACAAACGGGGACTTTCGCCGGTTGGTTGCAGACACGTCTCATGCATGACGACACTGTTGCAGATGAGCTATACTTGCTGTCCAAGTTACCATCTTCGACTATATTGACTTTCAAAGGGTACGAGATAAATGGGAATACATTTTACACGATCGCCCATGATAAAAAGAGCACCAACCAATAGGCCAAAGGACACATATTATGGTTACATAGAGGAGATATGGGAACTTGACTATGGACGTGGTTTGAAGGTCCCTTTGTTTCGGTGCAAATGGGTCAATCTGACAGGAGGCGGGGTAAAGGAAGACCCGCAGTACGGAATGACAACAGTGGATCTCAACAATCTTGGGTACGCAGACGAACCATTCGTCCTAGCCAATGATGTGGCGCAGGTTTTCTATGTGAAGGACATGTCTACCAAGCCGAGAAAAAGAAAAGATAAGGAAGCGAATACATCATACGATGAACCAAAGCGCCACATAGTTCTTTCAGGGAAAAGAAACATCAAGGGAGTGGAGGACAAGACAGACATGTCAGAAGATTATGAAAAGTTTCATGAAATTGCTCCCTTCACAGTGAATATTGACCCGAGCATCAAGTTAAACGATGAAGATTGTCCATGGTTACGACGCAAAGGGACACACGCGAAGAAAAAGTTTTATACCCAAAGATCCCACTCTGGGATGTGACCGGCTTCACTGTCATCACTTTCTTCTCTAGTGAGTTTCCGGACTTATATATCTGGAAAGTCCCACTTCGGACAAACCGGAAGGAATCTTTGTAATAGTTAGGGTACTTATGTGTTTTGGCATTTGAAACGCGAAGAAATATTATGTCCAAAGCCACGTCATCAATTTTCAACCCTTTGTGACTTCATTTGCTATTTTTCATGCATTTACTGATTTTTTTGAGCTAAATGACCCTGAAATTGAAAAGCACTACAAATGAACTCTGAAAAGGTTGAAAGTTGGCATGGTATCATCATTTCACCCACATAGCATGTGCTAATAAGTTGAGAGGGTTACGGCAAAAACTGGATGCACTTCATGTACAAAATGGCAATCTCTTTCGAAGTATCAGGGTGTCAGACGAAAACAAATCTGTTACAAAGGCATTTCATTTTTTAAACTTATTTCAACTCCAGACTTTTTGTGCATTCAGTATGCACCATTCGAAGCCACGTCATCAATTTTCAACCCTTTCTGACTGCATTTGCTATTTTTCATGCATTTACTGATTTTTTTGAGCTAAATGACCCTGAAATTGAAAAGCACTACAAATGAACTCTGAAAAGGTTGAAAGTTGGCATGGTATCATCATTTCACCCACATAGCATGTGCTAAAAAGTTGAGAGGGTTACGGCAAAATCTGGATGCACTTCGTGTACAAACTGGACAATCTCTTTCGAAGTATCAGGGTTTCTGACGAAAACTCGTCTGTTACAAAGGCATTTCATTTTTTTGAAATAACCTAAAAATTACCAAATTGAATATAATGATAAAACACACTAATAATCACTGAAAAATCTATTTTTAAAGTAAAGTTATTCACAAACTAGTGATTCACACAAATTTCAAATAATTCAAATTTAAACTATTCAAATTTGAAAACTACTTGCACTAACAGAAAGTTTATAATTTTTTTACCTAAAGCAAAAAGATTCACAAAGAAACTAAATAAAGCAAAAAACAACTCAGAAACAAAAGAAAATAAATAAAGCAGAAAACAAAAAAAACAGAAAAATAAATAAATAAAAAAAAGCCCGCCTATTGGGCCGCCACGGCCTGCATACGACTAGAAACCCAACCTCTAGTTGGGCCAGGATGCAGGCCCGTACGGCCCAGTAGGCCCACTGGGTGGCACAGGTGCGGTAGGCCCAGAAGGCCTGCATTAGAGAGGAGCTCGACATGGTAGCCGCGGCGGGGCTTATAAACCGGTGCGAGCTCCTCTCAACTAGCGAGGTGGGACTAAACATCCACCGCGCCCCTCGCCTGGCACACCACCTTTAGTCACGGTTGGTGGCTCCAACCGCGACTAAAGACCCCCCTTTAGTCGCGGTTGGAGCCACCAACCGCGACTAAAGGCTTGTCTTCCCGCCGCTCTGCCTGGCCAAATTTCACCCTTTAGTCCCGGTTGGTGGCTCCAACCGGGACTAAAGGTGCCTCCTATATATACAACACTTACGAATTTTTCCCCAAATCTGCCTTTCTTCTCGACGACGCCGAACGTACCACCACGCCGCTAGGCTGCCGGAGCTCGCCATCGCCATCGCCGTCCGTCCGTCCGAGCCCCTACCGCGCCTCGACGTCGCCGTCCGTCCGCGCCTCTGCCGCACCTCGACGTCGTGGCCGCCGTGCCCCTGCACCTCGCCGTCGCCGTCGCCGTCCGTCCGCGCCCCTACACCTCGACGCCGCCGTCCGTCCGCGCCCCTGCACCTCGACGCCGCCGTCCGTCCGCTGTGAGCTCGCGCGGCCGCCCCCTCCGGCGATTTTTTTTCACTAGTTTTTTTATACATGTATGCATGAATGTTTGATGTTTTATTTAGATGTTTTAGTTGTTTTAGATGATTATTTTTTCACTAGTATATATGTATGTATGAATGCATGTTAGATGTATATAATTAGTGATTAATTAGTATAGATTTTTTTTATATAATGTTGTTTTTCTGTTTTTTAATGGATGTATAGAAGTATGCTTAATTAGTGTTTCTTTTTGTGTTTTTTAATTTTATATAATGTTGTATATCATAGTATAGAAAAAATTTGCATAGGAAAAAGTTGACCATATATATATTTGTTAGAAGGACTATATATAAGTGGGAAAAGTTTCGGAATTTTTTGAGAAAGGAATATTATTAGGGTAGTTATAACCTAGGAATGGGACATTATAATTGAAAAGAGGATATTTTGCTCAAAATTTCCTAATAAAATGACATTGCATATATAGGAATTTTTTTTCATAAGAATTTGTTCTCGACGTCAACGATGCCCGGCCCGCATCCTCGTCGTCGACTCGTTCGTGACGACATCCTGCTTCAGAGGTGCCACGTTCGGGACTGGGCTCCGCCGGGCTGGCACTGGGAGGTGCTACCTTCAGGGGCACACATCTGCTTGGTGAGGAACCCGGGTCCCGTCGTCGACCCGGAGCTTCTTTGGTGGCGGCCGCGTGGGCAACATTCGGTGCGGAGGCTGGCGTCCCCCGCGGAGGTGGTACGTCACCGTGTCAGGGAGGAGGACGAGCACGTCCGTCGCTACATGGTGGAGTTGGACGTTAGGTTCTCCAATACCTGGCAGGTTCTTCAGGGATCTCAACCGAGCTATGATCCTGTGATCGTTCCTTCTCTTTGGGTGTCCACCGCGAGTGATGTTAATTAGCTAGTGATGTTATATATATGATAATATTCGAGATGTATTAGTGATAATACTCGAGATGTATTCGAGATTATATTCGATAATATTCGAGACGATGTATTCGAGATTATATTATTCGATAATATTCGAGACGATGTATTCGAGATTATATTTGATGATGCATATTATCTAGATTATTCGAGATGCATATTATCTACTATGATTCAATTTTTCCTTATTGATTGCATGCATTCTAATTTGAATACTGAATTGTTTTATCTTTCTTCTGGATTAGTTAAATAAAAGCTATGGACAATACTGGCAGAGAAGGAGAAGAGGCTCTGTTCGACATCATACGCTCCCTGAGCCCAGATGATCATGATGACGGCTCGCAATATCTGAACACTACGGGTGAGGGTATGATGTTTGATGAAGACGAACGAATAGATGAATGCGACAACAATGATGACGAAGGAAATGTTCTTCAAATAACAAAGACCGGCGAGGTATATTTATTATATAAGCCATCCGGTGATCATTACATGTATTAATTGATTTGTATATATTAACGAATAGATCTTTCTTCTTTTAGCCCTCCGGATCCAGCAAATCTTCTACAAGCGGCAGGGCAGTTCGAGGCCCGGCCAAAAGGTTGCAGGCTGGCGTAAAGTACAACATCGATGCCATCAAATCAAGTGGCGAACCGCTTGAACCTAAGAAGAATGCGACCAATATCACTCGTCAATGCGGAGTTATTGTCAGGGACCAAATCCCGATCTCCGTTCAAGAATGGAAAAAGCCAGCAAAGGGAGATCCAGGAGTTACTTTTGTCGACGAAAGAGCAAAAGATCTACTTTGGGAATCGCTCATGTCACATTTCACCCTACCAGATAATTTGACAGATGCAGATCTGGCGAAAGTCAGGAAGAGTGCTCTTAAGAAGATGGCGATAGCATTCAACAACCACAAGAAAAATATATGGGCAGCGTACGTCAGAGCAGGAAAGCAGACTCCAGAATTCAATGGAACACTGGAGAAGGCAAGAGATCACTGGGACGATTTCGTGAAGTTCAAGGAATCGGAACTAGCTCAGGAACGGTCGAGACAAAACAAGATTAATGCTGCGAAAAAGAAGTGGCACCATACTCTGGGGCCAGGTGGCTACCAGGTGGCCCTGCCTAAGTGGGATCTCGCTGAGCAAAAGATGATGGATGCAGGGGTCACTCTAGTTACATTGGACTGGCCCCCCAGGTGCAGGACTTGGTTTTATGCGCATGGGGGGAAGTTGGACCCAGAGACAGGGCTGATTATGGAGCGGGCAAGTCTTAAAAAAGCTCAGGACGATTTACTTGTTGCAATAGAAGAAGCTCGAACGGGGGTGTTCACGCCCAACAGAGAGAACGACGAGCTTACGCGTGCCCTGAAGAATCCTGAACACCCGGGAAGAACACGAGGCAAAGGCGTTGTTCCGTGGTTTGAGGGGTTTGCGGATTGGAACGCCGATTATAGAAGCCGTGCGAGAAAGAAGCAGCAGGAGGAGCAGAGGAGGAAGCTGGAGGAGGAGAAGAGGAAGAAGGAAGCACTCCACCTTGAAGGCCTAGAATCAAGGCACTTGGAGTTGGAACGCGCTTTCAGGCGGCAGCAGGAGCAGATCGACTCACTTAGCTAGGAAAGGGCGTCTCAGCGGCAGCAGGAGCAGATCGATCCAGCATTGGATAGCACCGTCCCATCTATGCCGAGAAGCAGCGTGGGTTCCACCCCGGCCGATGATGCACTGCTGGCTAGATACCCTGTGGATGATATCAAAGATAGGACTACTTGTGAGCTACACATGAAAGTGAAGAACCTATCCATGAAGGTGGCAGACGGCTATGCTTTAACAAATCCCCCTGAAGCAACCTTCCATTGCAATCCGATTCTAGCTGGCTATGCTCGTGTCAGGGTTGATGAAGTGATGTCAGGATATTACGAGCTACAGCTTGACATTCCTGGAGGTGACGAGGAGAGCACACTGGGAGAGGCCATACATCATATCATTCTATGGAAAAAGGATTGCATCGTCTTTCCAAGGCCACCGACTCCTGCTGCAACAAGTCCGCCACCGCGTCAGCCGACTCCTGCTCCTCCAAGTCCGCCGCTGCGTCAGTCGACTCCTTCGCCGGCACCGCGTCAGCCGACTCCTCCTCCTCCAAGCCCGGCACCGCGTCAGCCGTCTCCGCCGGCACCGCATCAGCCGACTCCTCCTCCTCCAAGTCCGGCACAGCGGAAGAGAGGCGCCGCAGCTACGGCGGCTATCGGTACAACAGGCAAGAAATACAAATATGGTCCAAGCCTCAATCCTCTTCCGAAATTGCCTTACCACCTGACTGAGGAGGAAACCAAAGCCGAAGTGGCTACCCAATTGAAGGCCCATTTTGGACCGAAACCGCCCCCGCCGCCAAAGGAGAAAGTACGTGAGGATGTCATACAACACTTTATTGATAATGCTCAACCGGATGTCAAGCATACGGACTCAGACTATGAGCGCTGTATCAAGAAGTTATATCAGGCACAACAAAAGAAGGAGTCGAGCTCGAGCTCGAGCCAAGCAGTTGGCAAAAAAAGCGGGAAAACTGTTCCCCAGCTGGGAGAACAGGCAGTGCAATCGATCCCCCCGCTCATTGTACAAACACATGTGAGTACCGCCCATCAGCTGGTAATAACCGACGATCATAAAAGGCAGTCTAAAGAGGCCGGTCTCACTGTTGAACAACTCCTAGGCACCGAGGAACTCCCCGTGTTTAAAGAGGAGGAACTAAGATGGAAATATGTCCGCGGCCAACCTCTCGTCAAGCCTGAGTAGGTCCCGCTTCTACCAACGAGAATGTACAATTTGCATAAGTGGTACATGATAGAAGCAGCAAAGACCGATCGAGAGTCCCTCATGGTGAAAGTCAAGGAAGAGCATTACTTCCATGCAAAAGATTTGTGGGTTGAGTTTGAAGAGATGTTTTAGTTATTCAATCAAGACGCACTCGACAAATCTATCGTCAGTTGCTATTGTCTGTAAGTGATTTCTTTCTGTAATTTAAGTCTCTAGCTAGCTGTGCTTGTTCATTACCTGTAATTATCCTTACTATATTCTTTTCTGTGGTATTATGCAGAATGAAGATGTATGAAATGAAAAAAGCTAGACGCTATGGCATTGGGTTCATTGACCCAAATACGATTAATGAAAAGACATGGTCAATTGAATGGTCGAGAAAAGACACAGAGATCAGCTTGCTAGAGTTTTTGAAGCGACTAACCACCCAACCAGAAATACTACTTCCTTACAACTTCGGGTGAGTGTTACTATATCTTGTACTACAAATTCTATTTTTGCTTACTAGATGTTAATAAGTGTAGTTGATGAGTTATGCACATACCCGCTTAATTATACAAACATGTGCGCATGCAGTTTCCACTGGATCTTGTTAATCATTGAAGTTGACAAGGGAAAAGTTCAAGTACTGGACTCACTATATAAAGACCCATCCGACTACGAAATCGTGAAGGGGATGGTCGACAGGTAATTTCAATCATTATCGCACTATGTCGGCCTCTTTAGTTCATTTCCTGATATCAACTAATTAATAACTCCTTTATTCATTTTCTTTGCCGGCGGGCAGGGCTTGGCAAAAGTTCATCAAAGAGGTCACCGGCGAATGGAAACAACAGCTGAAATGGGTGCGACCCAAGGTAATTAAGTAGTACTCCCTCCGTCCGAAAAAGCTTGTCTCTCAAATGGATGTATCTAGCACCAAGTTAGTGCTAGATACATCCATTTGAGGCACAAGCTTGGGACAACCTTTTTCGGACGGAGGGAGTACTAGCTAGCTTGATTAATTCTAGTTTCAATACCATTATCATGCTTGATTAATTATTATCTGATTGAATTTTATTCTCGTAAAGTGGCTGAGCCAGGCGCCGGGGAATAATTTATGCGCATACTACGTTTGCGAGACCATTCGCATGATGACGTCCGAAATGGAAAAATCTGGAAGACAACTTTGGGTACGTTTGCCAGAACACTATCCACAATTTTTTTTATCATGATCTAATATATATACACACAACTAATATATTCATCTTGATCTCCTTCTTTAAAGCTGTCGGAGATGCGGGGCAAGCTCCTACCAACGGATCGCATACGAGCAATTCAAGAGGAAATAGCGGGATTTTTGCTCGACCAGGTCATAGATCCCAAAGGAGAATACCATTACATGCTGTAATGCCTGCATGTAATGATCCGCAAATTGTAGGAGAAATTGTATATACCAAATTATATATATATATATATATATATATATATATATATATATATATATATATATATATATATATATGTGTGTATGTGAATGGTCGTATGAGAAATTCGATGATATATATATGATCGGTTCTACGAGAAATTCTATTTATATATATATGCATAACGTGTACAGTATGTAGTAGCGTAAAATATGTTTGAAATGAAAAAGAATTAAATGGAAAACACAAAATTAAAAGGAAAAATAAACCATAATTCATAAACCCATAATTAAATGAAATACTTTTAGTCCCGGTTGGTGTTACCAACCGGGACTAAAGGTCTCCCAGCCCCCGGCGCCGGCTCGTGCCACGTGGTGGGCCTTTGGTCCTGGGCCGTGTTGAACTGGGAATAAAGGGGGGAGGCTTTAGTCCCCACCCTTTAGTGCTGGTTCCTGAACCGGGACTAAAGGCCCTTACGAACCGGCACTATAGGCCGATTCTGCACTAGTGATGTGCTTTCATCATGGCTTCTACAATATGTTTAGTGAAAGCTTTATTTTGTTCATATGCATTTGGTGAATTAATCATGGATTGCAGCAAGGAAATACACTCAATTAAAGAACAAATATCATAATTAAAGTCCTTGTAATCGAAAGTAGTGGGTGCATTACTATTTAAAGTTTTAACCTCTCCAAACCTACATTTTTCATTTTTATGACCAAGATTATCACCCTCCAAACAAGTGGGACTCCTTCTTTATAAAGTTGACTCTTATTCAGTCCCTTTTTAATCAAGTTTTATATTTTTAAACAAGGATTCAATAGGTGTAGCACCAATCATTTTAATATCTTCATCATTACTACGATAGAAACCGGGTGGAATCGCTTTTTCTAGAAATTCTCGCTTAGCTCTCAACCTAGCGGTCCTTTCTTTACTTTCATTAATGGAGACATAGATAGATTTAATAGACTCATTTATATCATGCTCAGATGGCAAAATTTTAGTTTTGAGATTTTCCACATCATGAGCAATTTTATCCATGTTCCTAGCCAATTCATCAACTCTATTCAATTTTTCTTCTATCATAGCATTGAAATTCTTTTGTGAACTAATAAATTATTTAATATTACTTTCAAGATCAGAGGGCATCCTATTATTATTATTATTATTTTAAGAATTACCATAAGTATTGCCATAATTATTAGAGGAATTTCCAGGAAACGGTCTAGCATTGAAATTACCCCTATAGGCATTGTTGTTGAAATTATTTCTAGAGACAAAATTCACATCAATAGCATCATTATTTTACTCAATCAAAGTGGACAATGGCACATCATTAGGATCAATATGAGTATTTTTACTAGCAACCAATTTCAATAAAGCATCCATCTTATCACTCAAAGTATTAATCTCTTCAACATAATTTACCTTCTTACCAGTTGGAGTTCGGTCAGTGTGCCATTGAGAATAATTTGCCATAAGATTATCAATAAGTTTTGTAGCTTCTCCAATGTAATTTCCATAAAGGTGCCACCTGCGGCAGAGTCTAGAAAATTTCTAGAGACAAAGTTTAGTCCCGCATAAAATTTTTGTATGATCATCCATAAATTCAAACCATGAGTTGGGAAATTTCTTATCATTAATTTCATTCTCTCCCAAGATTGGGCAACATGTTCATGCTCAAGTTGCTTAAAATTCATAATTTGATTTCTTAAATAAATAATCTTAGCGGGAGGAAAATATTTGGTAATAAAAGCATCCTTACACTTATCCCAAGAATCAATACTATTTCTAGGCAAGGATGAAAACCAAGTTTTAGCATGATCTTGTAGTGAGAATGGAAATAATTTTTAATTTGACAATATCATTATCCACATATTTTGTTCTTTTGCATATCACAAAGTTCAACGAAAGTATTTAGATGGGATGCAGCATCTTCATTAGGACTACCAGAAAATTGTTCTTTCATAACAAGATTAAGCAAGGCAGCATTAATGTCACATGACTCCGCACTAGTGGCGGGAGGAGCAATAGGAGTACTAATAAAATCATTATTATTAGTATTGGAAAAGTCACACAATTTCGTATTTTCTTGAGACATCGCGACAAAGCAAGCAAACTAGCAAGTAAAATATTTTTGTGTTTTTGTAAAATATTTTAGAAGTGGGGGAGATGAAAACGAGAGGCAATTGCAAATAAAAGGTTAATAAAGTAAATGCAAGTGAATGATAATTTGTGTGAAGGTACTTGGTAATTTTGATGATGTCTCCCCGGCAACGGCGCCAGAAATTCTTCCTGCTACTTGTAGTCTGCGTTGGTATTTCTCCGAAGAGGAGAGGATGATCCAGTACAGTAGAGATAAGTATTTCCCTCAGTTAAGAACCAAGGTTATCAATCTAGTAGGAGAACCAAGCAAAATTCCGTTAAAGCGCACTTGCACACACAAGAGCAAACACTTGCACCCAACGCAAATAAGAGGGTTGTCAATACTCTTAGCGGTTATTTGCAAGGATTAAATCTTATCGAGGTAAATAGATAAACTAAACTACTAATTAAAATACAAGTAAATAAATTGCAGCAAGGTATTTTTAGGTTTTTTATATGATGAAGATAGACCCGGGGACCATAGTTTTCACTAGAGGCTTCTCTCTTGAGCACATAAGCATACGGTGGGTAAACAACTTACTGTTGGGCAATTGATAGAAAAGCAAATAATTATGACAGATTCATGGCAATGATCATGTATATAGGCATCACGTCCGAGACAAGTAGACCGACTCCTGCCTGCATCTAGTACTATTACTCCACACATCGACCGCTATCCAGCATGCATCTAGGGTATTAAGTATGAAACAGAGTAACGCCTTAAGCAAGATGACATAATGTAGAGAAGCAAATTCAAGAAATATGAATAAACCCCATCTTTTTATCCTTAATGGCAACAATACAAATACGTGTCATGTCCCTTTCTGTCACTGGGATTGAGCACCGCAAGATTGAACCCATCACAAAGCACCTCTCCCATTGCAAGATAAATCAATCTATTAGGCCAAACAAAACCGATAGATCGGAGAGAAATACAAAGCTATAACAATCATGCATAAAAGAGTTCAGAGAAGACTCAAATATTTCTCATGAGTAATCTGATCATAAACTCACAATTCATCGGATCCCAACAAACACACCGCAAAAGAAGATTACATCTGATAGAACTCCAAGAACATCAAGGAGAACATTGTATTGAAGATCAAAGAGAGAGAAGAAGCCATCTAGCTACTAGCTATGGACCCGTAGGTCTGTGGTAAACTACTCACACATAATCGGAAGGGCAGCAAGGTTGATGTAGAAGCCCTCCGTGATCGATTCCCCCTCAGGCAGAGTACCGGAAAAGGCCTCCAGATGGGATCGTGGAAGAACAGAGGCTTGCGGCGGTGGAAAGATTTTCTCTTCTGGCTCTCTGGGGGTTTCCCAATATTTGTGAATTTATAGAAGTGGAATTAGGTCAAAAGGAGTCACGTGGGCCCCACAAGGTACCACGGCGCGCCCCCCCGGGGTGCGCCCTAGTGCCTTGTGATGCCCCCGTGGGGCTTCTGGCCTCCTCCTGAAGCTTCCCAGGTTTCTTTTATCCAGAAAAAAATCTCCAAAAAGTTTCGTGGCATTTGGACTTCATTTGGTACTGTTTCTCTGAAAAGCCAAAAACAAGCAGAAAACAGCAAGTGGCACTGGGCACTAAGTTAATAGGTTAATCCCAAAAGATGATATATAATTGCTTGTAAATGTATATAGAAGATCCAAGATTGATACTATAACAGCATGGAACAATCAAAAATTATAGATACTTGGGAGACGTATCAACTATATACAAAATACATGCCTACATTACATTGATGAATTGGAGCTATTGTGTCACTACAGGAATCAGCTGTTTTGCCGTCTGCCATGGCAGACGGCAAAGGACCAGAAAGCGGACGGCAAAGGTCTTTGCCATCAGCCGCAGACGGCAAACAGTTCCGGCACTGTATGCTACGGTAATGACCTTCTTTACCGTCTGCTCACTCACAGCGGATGGCAAAGACCTTTGCCGTCAGCGTTCCTACCCAAGCAGACGGCAAATAAAGTGGACGGCAAAGAATACACGTTAGCCACGTTAGGTGGCTAACGGGAGACTTTACCATCCGCCGGCTGCCGGCAAAGGTGCCCTCCCCTTTGCCGTCAGTTTCCTGACGTCAGCAGGCCGTGGCATGTCGTCACTCTTCCCCTCTCTTTGCCGTCTGCCTCTCTTTTTCTTTGCCGTCCGCCAGCAGACGGCAAAGAAGCACTCTCTTTTGCCGTCTGCCAGCGGACGGCATAATTACCAAATGGGTCAGACCCAGTGCTTCCAGGTTGCACAGGTTCATGCCACGTGTCACCTTTGTCGTCGGTGGCAGACGGCAAAGAGCCCTTTGTCGTCGATGGCAGACGGCAAATGCCTGTATTACCCTTTTTATTCTGTTTTTTGTTATATCCAAGCATTTTCACAGCAATATATATATATATATATATATATATATATATATATATTTCACAGGATATGATATCCAACACATGAGAAACTATATCCCTGCCATATGGATATGATCATCGAACACATATACCAAAACAAAATGTGCAAGTTTCACCATATTACAATAGTTTCATCCATAGGTAGCAAGTTTCACATTGTTCATGGATACAAAATCAAAACAAAAAGTAAACACAAGCACTCCATCAATGCAAGCTCCCGTGAAGTGAATCAAATCTGCAAAATGGGAAATAAGAAAGTTAGAAGAAGAAGACTAGAAGAAGAAGAAGAAGAAGACTAGAAGAAGAAGAAGAAGAGTTTTTCTTCTCTTTCTTTTTCTCCTCTTGTTTTTCTTCTTCTTATTGCTTGTTTGTGTCATTTTAGAGCTAACCTAGGTAATTATGCTATTTTTGACCTAACTAAGCTTATTGTGTCATTTTGGAGGAAAATAAGCTAAGTATGTGACATTTATGAGGTAACCAAGGTTATTATGCCATTTTTGCAACGAATAAGCTAATTAGGTCATAAATGGACTAAATAAGCTAATTATGTCATTGTGGAGGATAATTAACTATATAAGAAGAAGAAGAAGACTAGAAGAAGAAGAAGAACTAGAAGAAGAAGAAGAAGAAGAAGAAGAAGAAGAATCTTCTTCTTCTTCTTCTTCTTCTTCTAGTCTTCTTCTGATTCTTATTCTTCTTCTTCTTCTTCTTCTTCTTCTTCTTCTTTTTATTCTTCTTCTATTCCTTCTTTTCCTCCCCTTCCTTGTTTTTCTTCATCTTATTCCTTATTTGTGTCATTTTAGAGCTAACCTATGTAAGTATGCCATTTTTGTGCTAACCTATGAAAATTAGGTAAGTATAGGTCATTTTTCTGCTAACCTAGGTAATTATGCCATTTTTGAGCTAAATTAGGTAAGTATATGTCATTTTAGAGCTAACTAAGCTTATTGTGTCATTTTGGAGGAAAATAAGCTAAGTATATGACATTTATGAGGTAACCAAGGTTATTATGCCATTTTTGCAACGAATAAGCTAATTAGGTCATAAATGGACTAAATAAGCTAATTATGTCATTGTGGAGGATAATTAACTATATAAGAAGAAGAAGAAGAAGAAGAAGACTAGAAGAGATCTTCTAGTCTTCTTCTTCTTCTTCTTTTTATTCTTCTTCTATTCCTTCTTTTCCTCCTCTTCCTTGTTTTTCTTCATCTTATTCCTTATTTGTGTCATTTTAGAGCTAACCTATGTAAGTATGCCATTTTTGTGCTAACCTACGAAAATTAGGTAAGTATGGGTCATTTTTGTGCTAACCTAGGTAATTATGCCATTTTTGAGCTAAATTAGGTAAGTATATGTCATTTTAGAGCTAACTTAGGTAATTATGTCATTTTGGAGGATAATAAGCTAAGTATATGACATTTATGAGGTAACCAAGGTTATTATGCCATTTTTGCAACGAATAAGCTAATTATGTCATAAATGGACTAAATAAGCTAATTATGTCATTGTGGAGGATAATTAACTATATAAGAAGAAGAAGAAGAAGAAGAAGACTAGAAGAGATCTTCTAGTCTTCTTCTTCTTCTTCTTTTTATTCTTCTTCTATTCCTTCTTTTCCTCCTCTTCCTTGTTTTTCTTCATCTTATTCCTTATTTGTGTCATTTTAGAGCTAACCTATGTAAGTATGCCATTTTTGTGCTAACCTACGAAAATTAGGTAAGTATGGGTCATTTTTGTGCTAACCTAGGTAATTATGCCATTTTTGAGCTAAATTAGGTAAGTATATGTCATTTTAGAGCTAACTTAGGTAATTATGTCATTTTGGAGGATAATAAGCTAAGTATATGACATTTATGAGGTAACCAAGGTTATTATGCCATTTTTGCAACGAATAAGCTAATTATGTCATAAATGGACTAAATAAGCTAATTATGTCATTGTGGAGGATAATTAACTATATAAGTATGTCTTTTTTGGGGAAAATAAGCTAAGAAGAAGAAGAAGAAGAAGAAGAAGAAGACTTCTTCTTCTTCTTCTAGTCTTCTTCTTCTTCTTCTATTCCTTCTTTTCCTCCTCTTCCTTGTTTTTCTTCATCTTATTCCTTATTTGTGTCATTTTAGAGCTAACCTATGTAAGTATGCCATTTTTGTGCTAACCTAGGAAAATTAGGTAAGTATAGGTCATTTTTGTGCTAACCTAGGTAATTATGCCATTTTTGAGCTAAATTAGGTTAGTATATGTCATTTTAGAGCTAATTATGTCATTCTGGAGGATAATTAGCTATATAAGTATGTCTTTTTTGAGGAAAATAAGCTAAGTATGTGGCATAATAGAGAAAATTTACCGGAGGTCAAGCATCGGGGTTCGGCGGGCCGTTTTCACCTGGAGAAGGGTTGTGCGATGCGGCTTTGGAGTTATGCGGCACCAAAGATCATTTGCAAGCCTGATTAGCATGATGACACTCAAATGTTAAGACTTGTAACTAATGACCATTCAAATGAAACTCACCGTTCCCGCTCTAGTAATGACCGGCATCGGCGGAGGGGTCTGACCGGTCTTCTCGCACATAGACTGCACATTTGGTTTTCATGAGTCAGTCATATAGGTTATAGTAATGAAACAAACATATTACATGCATGATTTGGCTAATATGCATAAGAAACTTACCACGAGGAGCTCGTACATGGCCCGGTGAGACGCATCATTCCATGCCCTCTCCTCCTCCAACAACCTAGCCGTCTTCTCCTCCGCCATCCGTTCCCTCTCCACCGCCATCCGTTCCCTCTCCGCCGCCAGCCGGCCCCTCTCCTGCAGAAGCGCCTGGGTTGTCTCTCTCTCTTTATGAAGAGCAGCCTGCAACACCACTCCTCGTTAGCATTTTAATCATGGATGGGCACACACACAATGTAATGGAGGAAAGATATCTGAGTCCGTATAACTAACCTCGATGGCGAGCTCCACTGGCCGTGGACGAGGCCTTATCTCAGGACAGGAGCTCGTTTGGCGTGCCTTGATCTCCGGGAGAGTGCTAGGACAGTGTATAAGTCCATCTCCAATGGCTATCGAGCCATGGGGCCTCCCGCCACCAGATATCATCACCAGCTCTGGATCAAAGGGCTCCTGGCTCGGGTTAAAGTCCTCCCCTTTCCTCGCCTTCCCCTCATATCTGTACCTCACGAGCTTGTGGTGGGAGGAGATGTTGGTGAAGTTCTCTGGATTATCGAGGTCAGACTCAGAGAATGCCTTGGCCTTCTTGTACGAGGCAGTATGGGCCATGGCATAGAGGTCGTTCACCTCTGGCACCTCCGTCTTATTATGTCGCGCCTAAAAGAGAGGAACAAAGTATTAGTAAAGGGCTCAAGCTAGCATCAAGAATGAATTGCATGAATCATGAAGCAAACCACATGCCCAGTTCCGCCCGAACTGAAATAAGTTGGCGCTGCCTTGATGGTGTGGCACACCAACCATTTGGGCACGCCGGTCCTTGGCATCGTCGTGGACGGCTCGCCAGCGGCCTATGCACCACTCATCCACCAACGCCTCCCAACAATCCATCTTATCCGCACACCATCTCGGGGGCACCTAATCTAGTAAAGAGAAATTTGAGCGCTACGCCTACGAATCAAATCAAGGAAACTAAGTACAATGCCTTAAGAATAGTTAATTACCTTCATGTACTGATCCTTCTTCAGAAACTTAGCCCGGCACGACGCCTTGTCCTTCTTAATACCACGCGAGGCATAGTAGTCTCGAACAGCCTGCGGCCGAGCCTCGTGCCGTAAGTTTTTGTAGTAGGCGCCTGCACTCGTGGTCGATAACATGTGCCGCCTCCTCCTCGTATCCCTCCTCACACCTATAGAAGGTCTGCAATCAAACGAGACAACACTGATTAGTAAAATAACTAGCTATTGTTAATTTTTAATTGTGCAAACGAGAAATTACCCAAAAGCTTCTGATCACCATCTCGGCAATAGTGTGGCACAAGACACCGTCGATCATCTGGTCCGGCGGGGCCTGGGCAGCCAAGTAGTGCTCCCAGCTCAATCCTAGCTCTGCAAGCTGACCCTCACCGGGCAATCTGACAAACCCTGGGAAGTTTTGCCGGCAAAGCACACCAAGTATGGTGTTGGGCCCGCGGACTCCACTGACGTGTACCCAACCCCTGCAGTATGACAAGGCCAACGCATTAGATATTTGAAGAAACCTGAAGGCAAAAGGTACAAAAAGAGTAAATGCACTTACTTCTCCCCATCAGGCCTAATCACCAGCCGCAGCTCGCGGGTCGCCAGCACGGGCGGGAGCCGTGTACCACCACGCTGGTACACGGTGGCCCCCTCAACCACCTCGCCCTCACTATCAGTAGAGGGATCATCCCTGCCACCATCAGCATGGACACTCGGCCCCTCACGCAGATCCGGCCAGGTACCCCATCCGGACGTCTCCCGGGACGTAGCCTGGTCTGGAGTGTTGTGGGCCGAAGCCTCTGGGTCCGGAGTCTCGTGGGCCGAAGGCCCGTCGACCCAAGGCTCATGGTGTGGAGTCCCCATAGCCTCCACCTCAAATGGGTCCACCCTAGCAGTAATGTGCTCGGGTGAATCAGCTGGGGGTGGCGGCGAGGAAGGCGTAGCAGCCTGCCTACCTCTCCCGCCCCTGCGTCCTGATCTACCTCCTCTCTTCTTCCCTCCCCGACCTCCTCTCCCGGTGGGCAACGACGCCGACGAAGAAGCGCCCGGCGGTGTCCCCATACTGTCTAACAACGCTCTCCGGAGAGGTACGGGTGGAATGGAAGTACCCCTCCCGCAGGCCGCCGCCGAAGAAGTACCCGCGGGGCGCTCTGGACCCACGCCCACCATCTTTCGACACCTGCCATGACAAAGAGTAAACAAAATTAGTACAACATAAAAAAATTGAATGACGTGCTCATCGGGTTCGGCGGCATCAACATGTGGAAGGCCGTTCTGTAATCGGTCAAGCATTGATGACTATGTACCCACAAGATCACTTTTGAAAGATCATGCACACATCACCCAGTGGTCCAAAGAGAAGGATAGGGAGAGTGACATAGCATACTTCTCGAGAGAGTATGTGCGCCTCCAGAACATGTTGGCCAATATCATCCACAAGGAGGTCGTCAGGGAGGGCGGGATGTTCCACTGCGTGGCAGAGATGAAGGAGGAACGAGATGCCTGAATGCAACACCAAGCATATGAACGATGTCATCGCTGACTTGTTCTCATCGATTGCTGACGTCCCTAGTAGCTAGATAGGCTCCTTTTAAACAACTTGTTATGTATTAATTTCCTTGTGATCTTTTGTTTACTCGACTAATACCCTTAGTTATTGTATTGTTAATGTAACTGGCAATGCGAGGGCGCCTCCTTTATCGTTCTGAAAATATTGGGTAAAATAATTTTTTTGATATTCTATTGCCACTGCTAAATTGAATATCATCAAAAAGCAAACTTATTGGCACGCAAAATTTTAAAACTTAAGAATTTTGATGCAAGTTGAAAATAGAGGACTGGAAAGCATATTATTTATTAAACAGTTTTTTGTTCAATAAATGTCAAACCACAATAATAATTATCCATTTTTTCTGAAATACATTGCATATTAGATTTTTGCAATTCAAACTTTATAAACATTGACCAAGTTTATAGAAACAAATTCAAGATCTACAATACCAAACCATTACCATTACACCACGAAATATATTTTGATATGGTATATAAAATTTGACTTTTGAGAAAACCAATTCACACTATAATATGAAACTGATTAAGTGCAACTATGATTTGATTACGCCACTAAATACCGCAATATGTTTTTGTTGTACATTCTATTTTTGAAATAACTAAGACCGAACTAAAGAATATAGAAGTATGGATATCACATTGGCAGCTCTCACATCATGCCGTTATGTACACCTAGATGGTACATCAAGCCCTCTAGAGAACCTTTTGAAATCACCAAGTAGGCAATAATTTAAATATTTTCAAGGCCAATAAATTAATTCTCCTCTTCTTCTTCTTTTTCTTTTTTTCCTTTTTCCTCTTCTTCTTCTCCTCTTCTCCTTCTTCTTCTTCTTCTTCTTCTTCTTCTTCTTCTTCTTCTTCTTCTTCTTCTTCTTCTTCTTCTTTTCCTTTTTCTTCTTCTTCTACTTATTCTTTTTTTTCATCTTTCTTCTTCCTCTTCTAATTATCTAAACCTAAACCTATTACTGACCTACACCTAGCACTAAACCTAAACCAAAACAGGAAAACACAGAAAAAAAAAACAGAAAAAATGAACCTCACCTTGCTTGGCTCCGGCGAGGTCTGCCGGTGGAGGATGGCCGCGGGGAGGGGGCCGGTGGAGGAAGGCCGCTGGGAGGGGCGGCGCGGGGTGGCTTCGGCGGCGGGGCGGGGCGGCGCGGCTCCGACGGCGGGGCGGGGCGGCGCAGGGGCCGCGCGGCCTTGCTCCGGCGATGGGGCGGGGCGGGGCGGCCGCCGCGGCCTGGGTCTGGGGGGCGGGGCGGGCGGGCTGGCCGGCGGCGGCGGCTCTGGCTCCGGGGGGCGGCGCGCGCACGGGTGAGGTGGGGGGAGAGAGAGAGAGGGGGAGAGAGAGAGGGGGGGGGGTGGGGCTGGGGGGAACGGTCGATTTTAGTTAGGTCACTTCTTTGTCGTCTGCTAGCAGACGGCAAAGAGGTAGGCTAGCAGACGGCAAAGAGGAGTGGGGCCGGGGGGAACAACCGTTAGTTAGGTATCCTTCTTTGCCGTCAGCTGGCAGACGGCAAAGAGGAAACAAGCGGACGGCATCCAGCCCGTCCGTCTGACCTAACCATCTCCAGGGTCCAGTGGGGCCCAGTTGGTCTCTTTGCCGTCTGCCTTTGGGCCCCATGCCGTCTGCTGGCCGACGGTAAAGAACTGGCGGACGGTAAACTATATCTTTGCCATCAGCCTGTGCTTTGCCATCAGTTTTATTTAAGCAGACGACAAAGACCTTCTTTCCCGTCTGCTAGCGGACGGCAAAGAACTGGCTGACGGCAAATTCTCTGATTCTAGTAGTGTGTATCGCTCTAGGTTGTGACTGTTATATGATGAATGTCATCCAACACAATTATCCATCACCGATCCAATGCCTACACTTTTTGCATATTGATCTTTGCTAAGTTACTGACGTTGCTGCTGCTGTTACAATCACTACAAAACTGTTACTGTTACTATTTTCGTTACTATTGCTACTGTTACTACTGCTATCAAAACTATCATATTACTGTGCTATTAAACACTTTGCTACAGATATTTAGTTCTCCAGGTGTGGTTGAATTGACAACTCAACTGCTAATACTCATAAATATTCTTTAGCTCCCTTGTGTCGAATCAATAAATTTGGGTGAAATACTACACTAAAGACTGTCGCGATCCCCTATACTTGTGGGTTATCAAGACCTTTTTCTGGTGCCGTTGCTAGGGAGCATAGCTCTATTTGCTGAGTTACTTGTGAATTATATCTGTTGATCATTATGAAGAATCTGAAAGACGCTAAGACCAAGATCGTACCCTCTAAGACGAGGGGAGGTAAGGAACTGCCATCACACTCTGCACTTGGTTTACCTTCTGTTTTGAGTAATCTTGCGACACCGCCACCTGCTATTCATTCTGATATGTTGCAAGTAATTGATGATACTACTTCTGCTATAAATGAAACTTGTGATGATGCTAGTACTCTGCTTGATAATACTGTGCCACTAGGTGAATTTCTTGATAAACAACTTGCTAAAGCTAAAGAAATTGAGAATGTTGAAACTGATGAAAATTATGATCCACCTATTATGCCTAGCTCTCCTACTAGAGTTGAAATGCCTAAGATACCTGATGGTTATGTTATAGATGGAGAGACAGCTAGGGAAATTCTTGCTTGTAATGATAGAGATGATGTTAGAAAATTACTGAGTAAGCTAAAAGAAAAGTCTATGATGGAGAGAATGAAATATGATCCCAAATTTGCAACCTCTCCTATCTTTGTAACCGATAAGGATTATGAATTCTCTGTCGATCCTGAGTTAATTACTTTGGTTGAATCCGATCCTTTTCATGGTTATGAAACTGAAACTGTTGTGGCACACCTTACTAAATTGAATGATATAGCCACCCTATTTTCTCATGAGGAAAAAATTTGTTACTATATTCTTAAGTTGTTTCCTTTCCCATTAAAGGGTGATGCTAAGAAATGGTTTAATACTCTTGGTCCTGGATGTGTGCGTAGTCCCCAGGATATGATATATTACTTCTCTGAAAAATATTTTCCTACTCATAAGAAACAAGCTGCCTTACAGGAAATATTTAACTTTGTGCAAATTGAAGAAGAGAAACTCCCTCAAGTTTGGGGAGGCTTCTCCAATTACTTAATGATTTGCCTGATCATCCTCTTAAGAAAAATAAAATACTTGATATCCTTTATGATGGACTAACCGATGCTTCTAGGGACTACCTAGATAGTTGTGCTGGTTGTGTTTTCAGGGAACGAACTGTTGAACATGCTGAAGAACTATTGAATAATATATTAAAGAATGCCGATGATTGGACACTTCCTGAACCACCGCCCAAATCAACTCCAAAAAAGAGAGGTATTCTATTCCCCAGTCCTGAAGATATGCAAGAGACAAAGAAATCTATGAAAGAAAAATGTATTAAGTCTGAAGATGTTAAGAATTTACCACCTATTGAAGAAATACATGGGCTCGACACCCCGACACAGGTAGTAGAGGTAAATTGTCTTATTAGATTTGATGAAGGTAATATTCCTTACAATAAATCTGCTAGTTAATGGCTGGATGAATCTGATAATTACATTGTTAAGCAAGAACACTTTAACATGTATGTTAGCAATCAATTAAAACGTAATGCTTTCATGATAGATGGGTTGAGTGATTTGATGTTTACAATTGATAATGATGTTAAAGGCTTAAGTAAACATTCGTCCATGGTTCATACTTAGCTAGAACAAATTGCCAAGTCACAAAATGATTTGCTTAATGAGATGAATAATAAAATGAATGATCATGCTGTTAGGGTAATGACTAGAGGAGGTAGAATGACTCAGGAGACCCTGTATCCTGAAGGTCATCCTAAAAGAATTGAGCAAGATTCTCAGAGAAATAATATTGATGTGCCTAGTTCATCTAAGAAGAAAAAGAAAAAGAAAAATGATAGGACTTTGCATGCTTCTAGTGAACCTGAGATAGAAAACCTCCTGAGAATCATAATGATGTTTCTATTTCTGATGCTGAGACACAATCTGGTAATGAACATCCACCTAGTGATAATGATAATGATAATGATGTTCATGTTGATGCTCAACCAGATAATGATGTAGAAATAGAACCTGCTGTTGATCTTGATAACCCACCTCGTAAGAACAAAAGATATGATAAAAGTGATTTCATTGCTAGAAAACAAGGAAAAGAAAGAGAACCATGGGTTTAAAAACCCATGCCTTTTCCTACTAAGCCACCTAGAAATAAAGATGAGGAAGACTTTGAGCGCTTTGTTGAAATGCTTAGACCTGTCTTTTTGCACACCCGCTTGACTGATATTTTGAAAATGCCTCCGTGTGCTAAATACATGAAAGATATTGTCACTAATAAAAGGAAGATACCTGAGGCTGAAATTTCCACCATTCTTGCTAATTATTCTTTTAAGGGTGGAGTGCCTAAAAAGTTAGGAGATCCGGGAATACCCACTATGCCTTGCTCCATTAAAAGAAGTTATGTCAAAACTGTTTTATGTGACTTAGGAGCCGGTGTTAGTGTTATGCCTTTCTCTTTATATAGAAGACTTGATTTGAATAAGTTGACACCTACTGAAATATCTCTGCAAATGGCTGATAAATCAACTGCTATACCTATTGGAATTTACGAGGATGTGCCCGTTGTTGTTGCAAATGTTACTATCTTAATAGACTTTGTTATACTTGATATGCCTGAGTACGACAACATGTCGATTATCCTTGGTAGATCCTTTTTGAATACTGCAGGGGCTGTTATTGATTGCAACAAAAGCAAAGTCACTTTTCATGTCAATGGTAATGAGCATACGGTTTATTTCCCAACAAAACAAAGTTCGGTGAATGGTATCAACTGTATTGAAAAAGTTTTGACAATAACTAATGGAGGTTTCAAATTTCCTCTTCCTACTGTCAAAAAGAAATATGAAACTCTTATGGTTGGGAAGATGCATATCCCCGTTGAGGTAACAGTGTTATACGAAAGTTCTTCAGTTTCATGTTACTCGGAAATAGTTTGTTAATAAGACTTGATCAACCTTATTAATGGATTCCTTTTGAGGGGCATGTGGTCGATGAATTTAGTAAGCACAACTCTCTGTAATTATAGTTTGTTCTCTGTTATTCATAGTTTAATAAAGTAAAATGCCATGATTATCCTGTTTTCTGAATTATTCGTGCAATAAAAAATGACCCAAAAAAAGTGCTCAGAATGTCGTAAAATTTTAACATGATTTTTTCTGGAATATTTAAGAATGTTTGGCACTGAATACATCCCAGGGGGGGTGCCCCTATTGCTCACAAGGCAACAGGGCACGCCTACCCCCCTGGCGCGCCATATTGCCTTGTGGGTCCCACAGGGACCCACTCACTTATCTCTTCAGCCCACTTCATCTCTTACCTCCAGAAAAAATTTGTGGTAGCTCTTGTTCTCTTGTTCTTGCTCCCAAACATGAGATTTTCGATCTCTTTGCTCAGAGCTCCGTTTCCGAAACTGTTTTGGGGGATTGCTCCTTGGTATGCCACTCCTCCATTGCTCCAATTAGTTTTTGCTTTAGGGGATTATATTTTGCATGATTTACTACTATTGGTGGTACTGAAAATGAGCTTGCATGTTGAATTTGGTTGGTTCTAAGTAGTTTGAATGCTTGATATGGCCTCTAGGCACTTGTATGAGTAGTTGCTATCAATCTTGTGAAGTTTTGTTAACATCTTTTTGTGGCCCAAAAATTTCAGAAATTTTCTCTTAGGAAAATGAACTTCTTCAGGATGAGTTCTTCAAGGAGAAAGTCCTCAAAAGGATCATCGAGCCAAAGTTCGACACGGCAAGCGTACATTGAACCACGGGCAAGTTCGGTGCGAGGTCAGAGGCAAAATCGTGTCAGTGGCCGAGCGACACCTTCATGATAGGTGTTGGCTTTAAGGAAGAGTTCGATCAATATATTGAGAATGCCGGGCTAACCGCCTTCGTCGCAGAAAAGTGCACACAACACTACCATCTCACCCATTCATTCACTCAAAGTTTTAAATGTCATTCTTCTACTTCTAGAGTTTTATTCGACCTCTATGAGCGCTCATATAGTATGTCTCTAGAAGAATTTTGTGATGCTTGTAAAATTCCCTATTGGGGTTCGCTTGCCAAACTGCGGAAACCTGATTATGATATGTTTCCCAGTAGTCTTTGCAATGGTGAAGATAGGGGTGTGACATAAGCTAGAATAAAAAGCATCCATTTTCCTGCTATTCGCTACTTTGCAATTTTTAATGGGAGATGTATTGTTGGTAAACATGACTGTAGCACACTTTGTGCTCCTGATTTGAGCACTATTCATGCTGCCTTAACTGGCAGTAGACATTATAACCTTGGGGCAATTGTTGCATGTCGGTTGAACCGAAACGCGTGTAACGGTGATCTGTATGGAGGAATTTATGCCTCCCGCGTAGCTGTAAGACCTGGGGTCTCTCCGAGACCTAATGATCCCATATTACCTGATAAGTACTTAGACTTTGAGGCGATGCAACGCCACGAGTTCATTAAATACGAGACTCACCAATATGACTATAACTTGATATTCGATAAATACCGTGTTGTCTCTGTTATTTTGCATGCGCTTGTCCTCTTCGATTTTCAGAGCAAACAAAGATATTTTGTCTATAAGAATGAGGCATGCGAGTACAACGGTGGTAGAGGCTATCCGTCTCGCTGAGGAGGCAGCACAGAACGCCTCCACGAGCTACCACTTCGATTTTTATCCTGATCAGAGATGGTGATTACCAAGTTAGGCCAAAAGCCTAAGCTTGGGGAGTACGTATTTCTCACCGACATTACATTCATGTTCACACATTCATTCCTGTTGTCGGTGTTCATCCTTGTTCATTGCATGATCCATTTTTGTTTTTATTCTTTTGCTTTCTTCTTGTGTGTTCGAAAAACTTTGAAAATCCAAAAATATTTCTCGCTTCTTTTCGGTTTTTCTTTCTCGTTAGTTAGTTTGTAGTATTAAAAGAAAACCCAAAAAGATTTCTCGTTTCTTCTTTTCTTGTTTGTTGGGAGTTCTCCCGTGTAAATAGTTTTTCTCGCTTTTCATTTTTCTTCTTTAGTTTGCTTTCTTCAGAAAAACTAAAAACTCCAAAAATATTTGAGTGTGTTTCTCTGAATTTCTTTTCTTTTTATTGAGTCGTCGTAGGAAGAAGACCACGATGAAATTGTTGAGTGGCTCTCATATGCCTTGTGGTTGATCTAACAAAGAGCCAATATCACCTTGTCTTCTCCTTTGAATAAATTGTTTGCAGATTCCAGCTTAGTCCACGACACTCTTGCACTATTATTATTTTTCACATCATTCGGTCGTGCAAGTGAAAGGCAATAATGACGATGATTTGTTGAAGTGACTGTGGCAAGGAAAAGCGGGTATGAACTCTTGTTGTTTTTGTTTTTGTAAATATATTTAACTCAGTATCAATGATTCATCATATTATGAGTAAACATGTTTGTGATGGCAATTAGAGATTACTAGTCCTCAACCCGTGCATCTGCACGGGCTAGCATTATATGTAGTTACACCTGGTAAAAGTTAAGAAATATGTTTAATTGTACTTGGATTTCTTTGGGAATAATATTATGTAATGAAAAAATAAATGTACTCGAATTGATAATATCATGTAATTGTTTTGGTCATATATGGCAAACATGAATAGTACTCCTTAAATATTTCAGAATTGGGATATTAAGTTCATGCAAAGAATATCAATCTCCATTTTGTTTTATAATTATGTTGTTTTTACTGGTAGCTCGGATGTTTATTGGCATAAGCTTGTGATTGTGAAATCCACCATGTATGAGAAAAATATAGTTATGGCAGTGTGATAAATATCATGAATATGTAGATTTAAGCTCAAGGGATGGACCACTGAAACAAAAAATTCTTGTATAGTTATTCGAAACATTGTCTATCTTGGGCATATTGCATATAAGAATTGATAACCCACAAGTATAGGGGATCCCAACAGTTTTCGAGGGTAGAGTATTCAACCCAAATTTATTGATTTGAGTAGCAGTTGAGTTGACAATTCAACCACACCTGGAGACTAAATAGCTGCAGTAACCCACAAGGGGAGCCAAAGAATATTTGCAAGTATTAGCAGTTGAGTTGTCAATTCAACCACACCTGGAGACTAAATATCTGCAACAGAGTGATCAGTAGCACAGTAGTATGGTTGTTTGATAGCAGTAGGAATAATAGTAACAGTAATAGTAACGGTAGCAGCAATAGTAGTAGCAATTGTAACAGTAGTAGCAACAGTAGTAACATAGCAAAGAACAATATGTGAAAAACTCGTAGGCATTGGATCGGTGATTATGTTGGATAACATTCATCATGTAACAGTCATAACCTAGGGTGACACAGAACTAGCTCCAATTCATCAATGTAATGTAGGCATGTATTCCGTATATAGTCATACGTGCTTGCGATAAGAGCTTGCATGACATCTTTTGTCCTACCCTCCCGTGGCAGCGGGGTCCATAAGGAAACTAAGGGATATTAAGGCCTCCTTTTAATAGAGAACCGGAACAAAGCATTAACACATAGTGAATACATGAACTCCTCAAACTATGGCAATCATCGGAAAGAATCCCAATTATTGTCACCTTGGGGTATGCGGAACATAACACATAGCAGGTGCGTATAACTTGCAAGATCGGATCAAGAATACAAATATATTCATGAAAACATAAAGGGTTCAGATCTGCAATCATGGCACTCGAGCCCTAGTGACAAGCATTAAGCATTGCAAAGTCATAGTGTCGGGGTAGCGACCATCTATGGGGCCATGCAGCCCCTTTGTGGTTCGGCGGGGGAACATCGACGTGCACAAAGAGCATGAACAATGGGATGCGAAGGATTTTACCCAGGTTCGGGCCGCTGAGAAGCGTAAAACCCTACTCCTTCCTTTGGTGTATTAGTGGTACGGAAGCACAGTACAAGGAGTGCTTCTTCCCGGCAAGGCGTGGAGAGAGCAGCTACACGAGAGGTGCTTGTGTTTGAAAAGGGGTCCGAATCCTCTAAACTGTTGCCTTGGCCCTCCTTTTATAGCTTAAGGGGTTACCACGGTGGCAAAACAGTAATTACATCGTGACTAGATATTAAACAGTGCTATCATACCTAACTCTGCCAGTTTAGGACAAAGGCATTAAATGCGCTGTTAGGTGTCATGCGGAGAGGTAGTCCCGGCAAGGTTTCTGTACCGCTTGCCCAGCTACCTCGTATTATCCTGACACGCCTCCTGGACGGGTGTCTTTAGAAGCAAATCTTGTCCCAGTGTGCCGACACGTGTCCGACAAGTCTCACCAACCAGCCCGCGCGGTCGACACCTCACTTGTCAGTGAACACCTGTGCAGCGAGGTGGAGCGCCGGAGGGCTGGTATAAGCTTGCCGGCGCGTAGCTTGCCGGGTCCTCACCTTGCCGGTTTAGCCTTGCCAGCAAGGAACGTCTTCATCTTTGGTACTAGTTGAGTGTCGTGCCTTGAGCTTCTTTCTGGTAGCTTCTTTGGCTGGACTCTGAATCTTGGTCTTGGCAGTTCCCGGCAAGGCCTTGGCTGGCAAGGAGGCTGCTACTGTCTGTGCATAAGTCAGGGTATAAAATACCTATGTTTTATACATCGACTGGAGCCGCCGGGCCTGGGCCATACGCGCGTCCGAAGCGTCGTTGGGCTAGGCCCAAACAATGCACAGACACGTGGCGGGAAACTGCCGTTGGATTTTTTGCTATGATGGCTTTCCTGGCGCACGTCCAATCCACGCATTAAATGCGGGTCGTGGGAACTTGGACTGTTGCGGTTACATTGCGGTAGTGCGCGTGTAAAAGAACGTGGCTGGGGGAAACACTAAAGAGCCAGCCTCCCCTCGCGCCTTCCCCATAAAAAGGCAACCGCGAGGGGGAGCCGCACATCCGCCCCTGTTCTCCCCTGCTTCATCTTCCTCCTCAAGCCAGAACTGCTTCCGCCGCCGCCGCCACTGCTCCGCATCTCGCCTCGGCCACCTTCCTTTTTCCCAACCCTCAATGGCGCCTAAAAGGGCCGACGCGGCGAAGAAGAAGAAGCCCGCCAAGCCGCTCGACCCCAAGGTGAAGGAGAAGAAGAAGGCACTGGTGGAGTTGGAAAAGCGGCGGAGGGAAAATGCAATCTTCTCGCCGTGCTCCTTGGATGCTAACGAGCTGATCAGGAGGTACGTGTACATGTGGGGGAGAGATACCAAGGATCGCAAGGCGCCCGTAGTGCTTCCTGAAGGCGACAAGGATCCGTCGGATTCATATCCATTCTTCTGCGCATACTTCTACTGCGGTTTGGTTCCCCCATTCTCAGATTTCTTCAGCGCCATGATGTTCAGCTACGGGTTCAGGATGCTGGACTTCACTCCGAATGCGATGACTTGCATGGCGGTCTTCGCCCATTTATGCGAGAATTTCGTCGGAGTGGCGCCCAATGTGGATCTGTTCCGGCACTTTTTCATCCCCCGGATCGAAGATAAATCTCTCTCCGGCAGCATTGCTTGGATTCCCAGGGCAAAGACGAAAGGCGAGTATCTTCCTGGGCAGCTTCACCTCAAGTGGGAAGAGTGGAGGGCCGAGTGGTGCTGGATCCAGGAGAAGGACTTCCCCCAATTCTCTATACCGCGCACCGTGAAGGTTGAGCGCGGCAAGAACTGGAGCAGCATAGGTGCCACTGACGCCAAGCTTCGTTCGGCACTGAACAGGATCGCCCGTCTCAAGGCCGCCAAGTTGACCATAGAGATGGTTGGTGCCGATTTCCTTCGGCGACGCATACCGCCGTTGCAGAAGAGGGGGAGGTTCGCCTGGGAATACCAGAATGCCGCTGACATTATGAGATTGTATCCTGGTCGCGGCAACAACTTGTCGGTCATGGAGCACGCTAGCCTCTGCGAGGCGTTGTTCCAAAAAACCGGCACGTTCCACTTGCCGGACAAGCTCGTCCCGCTGCACATCAATTCCGCCAAGGACCCCATCTTGGCGGCGATGCCGGACTGTGACGCTCATGGAGTAAAAGCAGATTGGGTTCTGCCCTCCTTGGAGTCCGAAATGGAGTGGGCTTCCAACTTGACGGAGGTGGCTTCCCGGAAGGAGACGGACCTCATCCGGGCTACCACTCTAGAAGAGCTGGCGTACATCACCAGCAAGGCCGAGGAGATCGTGAGGACCAATGCAGCGAGCGGTTCTGGAGCCGCGGCAGCCGAGGATGAGGAGGATGAGCACTCCAAGGAAGAGGCCGCTGAAGGACAAGAAGAGGCGCTTGTCGACGACGAGGCCGCTGAGGCTGAGGTTGTCGGGACCGACATCGCCGGGTCCGAGGCTGCCGGATCTGAGGGCGTCGAAGATCCCGAAGACGAGGAAGGCCCTCGAGCGCCGAAGAGGAGGCGCCGCCTTCGGAGAGTGGCCAGCCAAGAGCCGGTGCGCCCTTCTTCGCCGGTGGCCGGCCCTATGGTGAAGAAGACGACCACCAAGACCGGCCGCCAGGAAGAGGTTCGGTGGCAGTTGTCCCGGCGTCCCCGAACTCAGCCCTCGTCTCCCCGGCAAGAGGTCGTCGAGGAAGTCGAGCCCGCCAACCCGACAGGTTCTCCTCCCCCGGCGCTCAAGAGGGCAAGGGAGTCGCCTCCGCCGGTGATGTATGACTTCGACATCTTCGGCGCGTCCGAGGAGGAGGAGTAAGTGTTTTAGCTTGCTTCCGGCAAGTTTCGACTCCATCCGGTTGTCGTTCTAACTTGATTTCTTTCGTCTTGACAGGGATCGAGAGCCGCTCGTGCATCGGTCGAAGCGGGCCAGGCCTGCGGCAACACAGGACCCTACGGTAAGCGTTGAGCAGGGGGCTGTGATGGCCGAAACCATTGTCATCAGCCCCCAGCCTAGCCCCCGGCTTGACAATGTGGAGCAGATTCAGCCTACCGGCGCTGGTACTAAAGTTCCTCCCCTCGAGCTTGACAAAGAAGCGGGGGAGCCCCGCCAAGAAGAAGACCGCCAGGAGGTGGACCCCGCTGTGGTCCCCCCGTCAACCAGCATTCCGGACAAGCGGGGATCATCTCGACAAGCGGGGCTGGAGACGACCGCACGCAGGCAACGCAAGCTGTCGGGGAAGGAGACGCCCCTCCTCAACAGGCGCCAGCGGGTAATCCTCTTGTCCTTGGGCATTTTCCATGGAACATTTCTTCTTTCTCTATTCTCTTTTTTGTTTTCTTGAACTTGACTCATGATTCCCAATTCTATCCCGCCCTTGCTCCCGTCTCAATCCACAGTTCAAGCTTCTCCCGACGGACGTGAAGTCCTTGTGGAGGTGGCTAACATTGCAAGGGGTGCTTCTGAGGAAGCCGCCAAGACCGCCACTAAAAGGGGTCCCGCGCAGGCCGCTCAGCAGGCTGGAACGCTTCATGACGAGTCTGAGAAGCCCACCGGCAGCGCGCCTGACCCCGTCAGGGTGGATGCGGAGAAGACGCCTGCCAAAACCAACGTGCCGATTCCCGGCAGCCAATTGGTGGTGTCAACCCTGCAAGCTCCGTCAAGCGACTTGGCGCTGGTCATTCCCCAGGACGGGTCCGAAGCCCCCAGTTCCTCCGGCGCCGCGGGGCCGAGTTTCGATGAGGAGATAGCTCGGATCTTGCTCCCCTTGGTCCAAAGGACTGACGAGTCCACTGATGCAGCTGACAATGCCGAAGATCTTGCCTTCATGGAAATCATGGTTGTCGGCTTTAAAGGCGTTCAGGAGCGGTAGAGCCGGAGGGGGGACAAGGTGCACGAGGAGCGCAAGGCTGCAGAGTCGATCGACTGGAAGCTGAGAGAGAAGGCGGACGAGCTGCGCACATGGTACAGCCAGCAGGCCTGCAATCTCAATGCTGCCACCGAGAGAGCTGCAGCTCGCGACGACAAGCTGACGGAGCGCGAATCGCTGCTCAATGCCAAGGAAAAGGACCTTGCCGCACAAGAAGGAGCCCTTGCTGCCACTCTTCGTGGCAAGGACGATGAAATCGAAGCACTCCTTAAGCAGCGGACCCAAGAGCTGGAGGACGGGTACAAGAAATCCATAGAAGCTCAAGTCTCGGGGAACGCCGCCAAGGTTAAGGAAGCCGCTGACAAGGTTGCTGCTGCTGAATCCGCCAAGGCAGAACTAGAATCTCAGGTGGCCAAACTGAAGGAGGATCTCGTCGGCAGCGGCAAAGAGGTCGAGGCTCTCAAGGACGAAGCGCTGAAGGCAGCCCGCACTTTAGGAGATTTGCAAGCGCAGCTGTCATCCAGGAACCAAGAACTCGACGATGCCGCCAAGGCGATTGAAGATCTGAAATCCCAACTGGCCACTGTGGTAGCAGCTTCAGAATCCGCCAAGGAGAGGAAGAGGGTCTTGACAAAGAAGCTGGAGAAGGAGGAGGCCTCGAAGAGGGAGGCTGAAAACAACTATCCCCAACTGCCTGAGAACCTCTTCCTCTGGACCGGCAGGCTTGTGAATGCTGCCGAGCGCATCAGCTCCCAGATGGCCGTGATGGATATGAAGAGCTGGGGATTCACTATCAATGACAAGGAGGCCACCAGCGTCCGCCTGACCAAGTTCTTCGAGGGCCTTATTGACGCCTTGAAGACGCATCACGAAGACAGATCTGCTTCGTTTGCCGACGAGTCCCGGAAGTTCGCGCGTGAGATAGTGTACCGGGTGCTGCTCAAGATCGCCCATCGCAATCTCGGTCTTGATCTCTCCGGGGTCTTCAGGAGGCTGCCAGATAGCACAGACGTCACCGCTGCCGACAAGATTGCCGCCCCTCTCGCCGACAAGGTTCTCCAAATCCCCAGGGTTCAAGGCAACCGTCGAGACTGAGCTTGTCGCCATATCCACCACTGAGCTGCCATGTACAAGATACATTCAATCTCTTGTTAGCCCTGTGCTATTCCTGTGGTGTGATATAACTTGTGCTGCTTGAATGTATGCACGTTGTTCCCCTTGATTTATTTTGCCTTTGAACGATTGTATCCCTACGCTGTTCGGAATCTTGCCGGCGCGCACGCTTGTCGCGAGCGCTTTGAGGAACGGGTCCTTAGCAGCCTGCTGGAAACGCCGCCGCCGACAAGCTTGCCGAAGCGTGTACTTTCCGCGAGCGCTTTGAGGAACGGGTCCTTAGCAGCCTGCCGGATGTACCGAGGCCGGCAAGTTTTCCTTAGCCATTTTCACAACAGCTACTTAAATTGTCGAGCGGACTCGAAACAAAATAAGAGCACGAATGATTGCGACAAGGTTCCTTCGCGTGCAGGTTTCTCATACAAAGTGCAAAATCGTTCAAGGGAGAAGGCGAATGTAATTAAGGAAAAAATTTCAAAGTTTTGCAACTTAGCTTTTCCCTGCTTCGTTTCTCTTGCTGCGTGAAATGATCACTTGAACGTCATTGAAAATGGTACCCATCTCCACTCCCCCCGGGAAACTTGCGCACAAGGGATCCTCTTCTTATCCTTTTAAGAAAAAGAAAGAAGAGAAAAGAGCGGTTGAGGAACCTTGACGGTCCGCTAGCCATTTCATACAAACCAAAGTGTAAATCACAACTTCACATGCATGGACACGTAAATGAATATGTACGAGGAGTTGCGAAACACTTAGCTTTATTATGCACAGGGTCTGCACCTGGCTTTGTACAAAGGGATACATGTCTTGCCGATAAGGCTTGTACAAAAGAGGTTGTCGGGAGATGTCCCGGCAACTGCGCCTCACGGCTAGAATTTGCGAAGATGCTCGATATTCCATGAGTTTTGCACTGGGGTGCCATCTTCGGTCTCCAGCCGGACTGTGCCAGGCCTGGTGACTCGTACTACCCGGTAAGGGCCTTCCCACTTTGGCGTCAACTTGTTTGATCCTCTAGTGGACTGAGCGCGCCGAAGAACAAGGTCGCCTTCCTCAAGGCTTCGGGCGTGCACTTTGCGGCTATGGTAGCGGCGCAAGGCTTGCTGGTAGCGTGCAGCTCGCACAGCCGCCCGAAGACGGTCTTCCTCGAGGAGCAACGCGTTGTCTTGCCGTAGCTTCTCTTGCTCAGCTTCATCGTAAGCGAGCACTCGAGGTGACCCATATATGAGTTCCGTGGGGAGCACCGCTTCTGCACCATAGATTAGGGAGAAGGGTGTCTGGCCGGTAGCTCGATTTGGTGTCTTCCTGAGTGACCAAAGAACCGCTGGCAACTCATCAACCCAGCGCTTTCTGCACATGCGCAACTTGTCGAAAGTTCTTGTCTTGAGACCATGCAGCACTTCAGCATTCATCCTCTCTGCTTGTCCGTTGCTTCTCGGGTGAGCGACGGACGCAAAACAGATTTTGCTGCCAAGGTCTTGGATATATTGCATGAAGGTGCGGCTCGTGAATTGCGTGCCGTTGTCGATGATGATCCTGTTAGGAACCCCGAAACGGCAAACTAATCCTTTAAAGAACTTGACGGCTGATTGCGCTATCACCTTTCTCACTGGCTCCACTTCAAGCCACTTTGTGAACTTGTCGATGGCGACGTACAAGAACTCAAAGCCCTCGGCAGCACGGGGGAAGGGGCCCAAGATATCGAGCCCCCAGACCGAAAAGGGCCAGGAGAGAGGGATCGTTTGGAGAGCTTGGGCTGGTTGATGTATATTCTTTGAATGGAACTGGCATGCTTCACATATGGTTACTAGCGCAGTTGCATCCTGGAGGGCAGTGGGCCAATAGAAGCCTTGCCGGAAAGCTTTGTCGGCGAGTGCTCTTGATCCTATGTGAGAGCCACATATGCCTCCATGTATCTCTGCCAATAGCTCTAGTCCGTCTTCCCGACAGATACACTTCAATTTCACACCGTCTGGTCGTTTCTTGTATAGGATGTTATCCACAAACTGATACATACTTGACTGACGGGCTACTTTCTCCGCTTCTCCTTGCTCATCGGGAAGCTCTCATGTTTGTAGGAAACGAACTATCTGCTGTGCCCACGTCGGAGCCTGCGGCTCGACGACAAGGACTAAAGGCATCTGTTCGGCTACGGGAGCGCTTGCTTCTGCGGCAAGAACCTGAGGTTCTATGCTCAGCGGCTGCTCACCGGCAACCGTGTCATTGTTCCCGGCAACATCCTTGCCGGTGGCCTCCGGGAGCTCTGCCGGAAAGTATTTTCCAGTACTTAACTTTCTTCTCTTGCTGGCCTACGTCGATGGGGCGACCGTTGGTCGATTCAAATGGAGCACAAAAGTCCCCGGTTCCACGGGAAGCTTCTGAGCGGCACACTTTGACAGGCCATCAGCGACGCTGTTTTCCGCATGAGGGATGTGCTCTGTATGCAACCCGTCAAAGTGTTCTTCCAATTTCCTCACTTCTTCCACATACGCCTCCATCAACGGGATCTGATAATCTTTGTTCACTTGCTTTACAACAAGCTGCGAATCACCGCGGATGATCAATTTCTTGATTCCAAGGTCTACCGCGATCCTGAGACCGGCAAGGAGTCCTTCATACTCAGCAGTGTTGTTCGTAGGTTGCTCCCTGGGGAAGTGCATTTGGACCACGTACTTGAGGTGCTCCCCGGTGGGTGCGATAAGCAGCACTCCGGCACCGGCGCCTTGCAGCGAGAAGGCACCATCAAAGTACATAATCCATTCTTTTGTTGTTTCCTTGTCGGGGAGAGCCATTTCTTGAATCTCTTCGTCCTGTGTTGGTGTCCATTCAGCAATGAACTCTGCCAAGGCTCTGCTCTGGATAGTTGAAGTGCTTTCAAATTTGAGTGCAAATCTTGACAATTCCAACGCCCACTCCACTTTCCTGCCGGTTGCCTCTGGATTTCTCAAGATGCGTTGCAACGGAAAGCGAGTGACGACGGTAATCTTGTGTGCTTGGAAGTAGTGGCGCACTTTCTTGAGGCCATAAGAAGGCCGAAAAGCAATTTCTACACCCCCGAATATCTTGACCTAGCCCCCTGCAGAAGGGAACTAACAAAATAAACAGGCCGCTGCACCACTTTCTTCTTTGGCACCACTTGCTGATCAGCTTCATTCGCTTGCGCTGTATTCGTCTCGTCGGTGCCAGACCCTGCCGGAGAAGATTCCGGTTTGTTGTTGGATGGGCTTGCCGTGGTTGCTTCCTCGTCATCGATTTCCCTCTGCGCCACTAATGCAGCACTAGCCACTTGATTCGTTGCCGCTACGTATAGCAGCAACGGCTCTTGTGGTCTAGGCGCAACTAGTGTTGGCGCAGAGGAGAGGTACCTTTTCAGGTCTTGCAGCGCGGCCTCCGCTTCCGGAGTCCATTTCATTGGTCTTGCCTTTTTCAAAACCTTGAAAAACGGCAAGGCGCGCTCGGCAGATCTTGAAATGAACCTACTCAAAGCAGCAACACAACCGGCAAGACGCCGCACATCCTTGACACTTTTCGGTGCTTGAGTCTGCTCAATTGCCTTCATCTTGTCGGGATTTGCTTCAATTCCCTGCTGAGATACAAAGAACCCGAGAAGCTTGCCGGACGGGACGCCAAACACACACTTCTTGGGGTTGAGCTTCAGATTAATCTTGCGCAAGTTTGCAAATGTCTCTTCCATGTCTCGAATGACGGTTGAATTGTCCTTGGTTTTGACCACTATGTCATCCATGTAGGCTTCTACATTCCTATGCAGCTGGGGCCCAAAACCAATCTGGACTGATCTTGCAAATGTAGAACCGGCGCTCTTCAATCCGAAAGGCATACACACGAAGCAGTATGTGCCACATGGAGTAATGAATGCGGTTTTCTCCTCGTCCTCCTTGGCCATGAATATCTGATGGTATCCAGAGTATGCATCAAGGAAGGAGAGCAGATCACAGCCAGAGGTGGAGTCCACAATCTGATCGATGCGCGGCAAAGGGAAAGGATCTTTTGGACAAGCTTTGTTGATATTAGTGTAGTCAACACAAAGTCTCCACTTCCCGTTTGCTTTGCGCACCACCACTGGATTTGCCAACCACGTGGGATGTAACACTCCTCTGACCAGGCCTGCCGCTTCGAGTTTCTTGATTTCTTCGGCAATGAACTGTTGCCGCTCCAAAGCTTGCTTCCGGACTTTCTGTTTGATGGGCCGAGCGTGGGGACAGATGGCAAGGTGGTGCTCAATTACCTTCCTGGGAACGCCGGGGATGTCAGACGGTCGCCATGCGAACATTTGCCCGCAGGAAGGCAACGAGCGCGCTTTCCTATTTGCTGTCAAGGGTGGCGCTGATAGTGAAGGTACCGTCAGCGCCGCCCTCCTTTGCCGGTACCTTCTTGGTCGCCGGTGCAGGGGCTTTGGATCTCTTACCGGCAGAGCACTCCGGCAAGTCTTCAACGGGTGCGCAGCACTCCGAAGAGGTGCGCTTCCCGGAATCCTTGCTAGAGGTCTTTCCGGAGTTCTTCTTTTCCTTCTTATTGGTGGGAGCTGGCGCCTTGGCGGTTTCAGCTGCAACCGCATCTCTGTACATCTTGTCGACGCAAATGACTGCATCTTTCTTATCGGAGATGATGGAAATGACAACCATCGGCCCTGGTATCTTCAATGTGTTGTAAGCATAGTGGGATGCTGCCATGAATTTTGCCAAAGCCGGGCGGCCAAGAATTCCATTGTATGGCAAGGGGGTCTTGACGACGTCAAAGACAATCTTTTCCATCCTATAGTTCAGTTCCCCGCCAAACGTTACCGGCAAAGTGATCTTCCCCTTGGGCTGGCTCCTTCCCGGGTTCACTCCCTGAAACGTGCCCGTTCTCTCGAGTTCCTCGTCGGGGATCTGCAGCCTCTTGATAACTTCCAGAGAGATCAGGTTCAGACCGGCCCCACCGTCAACTAACATCTTCCTTACCTGGAGGTTGCGAATTGTTGGTGAGACCAACAACGGCAAACACCCGACCGCAGTTATGCGATCAAGGTGGTCCTCAGCATCGAAGATGATAGGCGTGTGTGACCATTTGAGTGGCTTTTGAGAGCCCATTGATGGCTCTGCTGCCTTAACTTCATGAGCCCACTGTTTAAGTTGGCGGTGAGAGGAGTGCAAGGATGCGCCTCCGTCAACGCACATGGCGTCGGTTGCCTTCTGGAATTCTTGTTCGCTGGTCTCTTTGTCATCCTCATCTTCCTCACTTCCATCATCTCCGTATTTCTTCTCACGACCTCTAGCAGTTTGGCCTTGCCGCGGTGGCCTCCTCGACCACTGCGGCCCTTTTTACCGGACACACTGGCACCATCTTGGCCCTTTTATTTGTCGCGCTTCTCATATTCAGCCTTCTGTTTCTCGAGAAGGTGCTCGACTTGTCGCCACTCTTGGAGATCATGGTCCTTGGTGCGGTGAATCTTGCAGTATGGTCCATCTGACTTGCCGGCCTTCTTGTTAGCCGCCGCCTCCTGGCAAGCGGCGCATACAATAGCCTCCTTGCCGGAGTTCTCAGTTTTGGCTTTCTTGGCGGACTCGGAGTTGCCGGAGCCTTCGACAGCCATAACAGTTTGGCCTTTCTTCCTTGGGGTGGCAGCATCATCGTCCTCAGAATCTACTTCCGCGCCAGCGTCCTCCCCGGGAAGCCTTCTTCCTTCCTCAGCCCGTGCACACTTATCCGCCAACGTATAGAGCTCGTTGACGGTCTTGGGCAACTTAACGTTCATTTTCTCCCGCATCCTCCGATTGCGCACATTCGTGTGAAAGGCGACAATCACGGCCGCGGGGTGCACGTCTGGAATGTTGCGGTGCACACGGCTGAACCTCTGGATGTACTTGCGTAAGGTTTCACCATCTCTTTGTGGGATCACCTGCAGATCGTTGGGCTGTCCAGGAGCCTTGTGGCCTCCGGTAAAGGCACCAATGAACTCGTTGCAGAGGTCTGACCACGAAGAGATGGAGTTCTCCGGCAAGTTCATCAACCAAGACCTCACGTTGGGTTTCAGTACCAACGGAAAGTAGTTGGCGAGGATTTTCTCATCTCTTCCTCCTGCAGCTTGTACGGCAATCGTATAGATGCCCAGAAATTTGGCCGGGTTCAGCTTGCCGTCATATTTTTCTGGCACTTCCGGTTTGAAGGCTCGAATGGACAGCCATCGGACTTGCCGCAGCTCACGAGTGAAGGCAGGACACCCAACCTCGTAAGGTAGGTATCCGCCAACCCCTGGCGCAGGCTCATCAACGATGGGGCCATTACGCGCGTCGGATTGTCGGCGCGCCTCGCGGCGCCGTTCGATGGTGGTGCGGGCATCTTCAGTCCGCCTGTCTCGCAGCACTTGCCGCTGATCTTGCCGCGCTCGTGGATCCGAAGACGCGATCGACATCTCGTCGGGTCCAAGAGACTGCTGGGCTTGTCGCGGCTGTTGGCGTTGCTGCTGTTGAGGTTGTTGCCACGGCGGCGACTGCACCGTTAGTGTAGTTCCGTCAGCGCGGCCACCAGCTGGAGATGCCAGTGCCGGTTGCGGACGCCGTGAGGGTTCCGCTTGCTGCGATTTACCGGCTTCGGCAAATCCGATAAAGCTCTGGATGGTGGCTCTCCACTCGTCCATCTTTTCTGCTGCCGGAGGGAAGTTTAGCAGCATCTGAGCTCGCGCCATTGCTTCTGCCGCTGTGGCTGGCATGGCTGGGAGCGAAGAGCGCGGTGTCGCTCTACTCCCGGCAGAGCCAGCAGGAGCGCCATTGCGGTTTTGCTGCTGTGGCACATGATTAGCAGCAGGATGCCGTGGCGGAGGCGGTGCCTGAGGATCTGGGATCTGGTCCACAGGTGTCTTGCCGTGGGGTCGCCGCTGCTCGGAGTCGTTGGCGCCGCTTGGGGCTGTACCGTGCCCATTGTGTGAGGGGCGCGACGTCTGTCCTGAAGCAGCGTCCTTGGACGTCGCCGCAGCGGGGTCTCAGCCCGCGCCGGCCAGGGCGTTGCCGCTCCGGTGGCTGCGTTCGTCGTCGCGGCGGGCAGGAGGACGAGGAAGACGTCCGTCCGCTCTGCCTGCGCCGTCGCGGCTTCGTTCGCCAGAGGACCGAGGAGGTTGACCGGCTCCGTCGTGCTCGTCCCTTGCGCCGACTGCGGTGGGCATAACGACCGCGCCGCCTACGCTGGTCGCGCCGGCCGCAGTACCCGCGCCGCCCGCATTGGTTGCGTCGCCTGCGCCGCCTGCGGGCGCGCGCGAGGTGGCCGTCATCGTGATGCCCTTCTTCTTGGGCGCCATCGATGATGAGAAGGGTGGTGATGAAGTTGATGATGAAGATGAAGAAGACGCATGGTCCACTGATCAAGGTTCGCGCAGCGCTCCACCCCTACCTGGCGCGCCAAAGATGTCGGGGTAGCGACCATCTATGGGGCCATGCAGCCCCTTTGTGGTTTGGCGGGGGAAGATCGACGTGCACAAAGAGCATGAACAATGGGATGCGAGGGATTTTACCCAGGTTCGGGCCGCTGAGAAGCGTAAAACCCTACTCCTGCCTTTGGTGTATTAGTGGTACGGAAGCACAGTACAAGGAGCGCTTCTCCCCAGCAAGGCGTGGAGAGAGCAGCTACAAGAGAGGTGCTTGTGTTTGAAAAGGGGTCCGAATCCTCTAAACTGTTGCCTTGGCCCTCCTTTTATAACTTAAGGGGTTACCACAGTGGCAAAACAGTAATTACATCGTGACTAGATAGCAAATAGTGCTATCATACCTAACTCTGCCAGTTTAGGACAAAGGCATTAAATGCGCTGTTAGGTGTCATGCGGAGAGGTAGTCCCGGCAAGGTTTCTGCACCGCTTGCCCAACTACCTCGTATTATCCTGACACGCCTCCTGGACAGGTGTCTTTAGAAGCAAATCTTGTCCCAGCGTGCCGACACGTGTCCGACAAGTCTCACCAACCAGCCTGCGCGGTCGACACCTGACTTGTCAGCGAACACCTGTGCAGCGAGGTGGAGCGCCGGAGGGCTGGTATAAGCTTGCCGGCACGTAGCTTGCCGGGTCCTCACCTTGCCGGTTTAGCCTTGCCGGCAAGGAACGTCTTCATCTTTGGTACTAGTTGAGTGTCGTGCCTTGAGCTTCTTTCTGGTAGCTTCTTTGGCTGGACTCTGAATCTTGGTCTTGGCAGTTCCCCGCAAGGCCTTGGCCGGAAAGGAGGCTGCTACTGTCTGTGCAGAAGTCAGGGTATAAAATACCTATGTTTTATACACCGACACATAGCAACATCAATCTCAAAACATAGTGGATACTAGGGATCAAGCCCTAACAAAACTAACTCGATTACATGATAAATCTCATCCAACTCATCACCGTCCAGCAAGCCTACGAAGGATTTACTAACTCCCGGCGGTGAGCATCATGAAATTGGTGATGGAGGATGGTTGATGATGACGATGACGGAAGATCCCCCTCTCCGGAGTGTAACACCCCCAGATCTTAACCCTGTCATTAAGCTAATTAAATTGCCATGTCATCATGATCATCCTAATTAAATTGCATTTAGGAAATAATACAAATTCAAATTCCAAATTCAAATGCAAGTCAAATTATTACTTCTTCAATTAATTGAACAAAAGTGTTCATAATATTGCAAATATTCCCAAAGCAATTATAAAAATAAAATCAACATTTATTGAATTCCAAATTGGACCCCAACATCCAAAAACACTGACTAAAACAGCCACTTTAATCCATTTGCATTTAATCAAAAATCAAATGATTTCAAATATTACCCCAACCATTTTATAGCAGTACCAAATATTGCAGAGTATTTGTTGACACTAGTTTAACATTTTACAGAATTCATTTGGTAGCTAAGGTTAATAGAAAATAGTAACTAAATTAGAAAGCAGAAAAAGAAAATGAATAATGCCTAAAACCTACTATGCACTTGGCCCAGTTGACCCAACAGTATGGCCCGGCCCATTTGGGCCGGCCTTTCCCTAACCTCCCGCACGCGCGTGCGCCCGAAGACCGGCTCGCCGTCGCAGTCGCGCCAGCTCGCCTCCTAGCATCGCTACAGGGCGCCGGGGTGGATAAGAGTGCCACCGCGGACACCCTGGGCAGCCCCAGATCTCTTCTCTCTCTCTCCCTCGCTCGCTTTCTTCCTCGCCGCAACGCCCGCCACTGCCGTCACCATGGACGCGGCCACCGGCCACCCCTCTCCGTTCTGAGATGTCCGGGAGCTCCGTCGCGGACGCCTACTTCCTCCTCGCCACCTGATCGGGCCTCGGGAGCCTCCACGATGACGCCCGCGCCGATCCCCTTCGTCGGCATCCGCCACGACCACCGCTTCGATCCGCGTCGTCCGAGCCTCCCCGAGCCATCTGACCTCGCCGTCGCCCTCGCTGTGAGCTCACGCACGCTTCCCCTCTGCTCGCCCCGCAATCCCGTGCCCGTAGCGAGCAATTGATGTAGCCGCCGCTATTACCGAAGCTTTGAGCTGCCGCCGTGCTTGCTGTCGGTGTTGCACTGCTCTTCCGGCTTAACCAAGCACACCAGCGTGCTCCTAGCCTCGCGTAGGTATCGCCTGCATCCTTAGATCGTCGAACGCGAGCCCCTGGCGTTGCCTCCGTCGAGTGCCCGAAGTCACCGCCGCTGCTTGTTGTCACCGACGCCACTCCCGGCCACCTCGGCCCCAACCACCGCCACCACTGGATGCGCACGAGCACCCGCTCTCGGATGAGCCAAACCGCGCTCGATTTGGGCGACGGTAGCGCGTTTCCGGCGATCATCCGTCCCGCGCCGCCGCTGTCATGGTCACCGGCGCGCGCGCCGGCGTTTAAACGCTGGCGGGGCCCACTCATCAGCAGTTTAACACTAACCCGGCCCCTAATGGGCACTGACATGCGGGCCCGGTTACTGTAGCAATTAGCAAATAAAATTAACCCTATTAGTTAGTACAGACACTGACTACTGGGCCCCGCCCTGGCTAATTAATTAATTAGATTAATTAAAACCCTATTAATTAACCAACTCACTGACACGCGAGTCCCACTGGACCCGCTGACCAGTCAAACCTGTTGACTGGGCTGGTCCCAGTCAATTACAGGTCGGTCCAATGGGCCACTTTGACCAGTCAACGTGGACCAGTCAACTGCTGACTGGGCAGTTGACTGGGCCCACATGTCAGCCTCTGTTGCACACTTGTGGGTACACTTTCTGTGTACCCATAACAATTTATATTTAAATAATTTCAAATTAAATTAAATTCCAGAAATTTGAATAAACTTTGGAAAATCATATAAAATAAACCGTAACTCAGAGGAAAATAATTTATATATGAAAAATGATCAGAAAAATATGACGAATCCGAATATGCCCTCCACATACCTGTCACATGCCTCTAACATACCGAACATTGAACATTGGCTACCGAAATCGCTAAATGAATAGTGTTCGGAGCTGGGAAAATATTACCGGATATTTTCCCGCTCTGAGTAAAATACTTAGTACTGCATTAGAACACCCCTAGCATAGCATACTGCCATGTCATACATCGTGCTGCATTTGTGTGCTTTATATTTACTGTTTCTTCCCCCTCTTCTTCTCCGGTAGACTCCGAGACCGCTGACAAACGGGGGATCGACTACACCGTTGCAGATTCCTTTTCGCCTGCAGAGCAACCAGGCAAGCAAACCCCCCCCCCCCCTTGATCATTTCTATATCGCCCATTCCTTCTTCCACATGCTTGCATTAGATTTTGCTACTGTAATTGATTGCTCCTATTCTGATGCATAGCCTGATGTTGTAACCTGTTGTTGATACTATACCTGTTGTCCTATATGCTTAGTATAGTCTGGTTTGTGATCCATCAGTGGCCCCTCACCTTTGTCCGTGTTGCCCTGCTTTGCTACCAGAAGACTCGATCGGTGTGATCGATGTATAGAGACCGAGCACAGCACTGCACACCCCATTAGTTGTACAACTCTACAGGGCTACTATCGAGTGACGAGGGTGATACCTCCTAACTCACTCCTGATGACATCTCTGTAGCGTAGCCAGTCGGACGTGAGTCAACGAGGGTGATTCCTCTTTCACCACCTCCGCTGATGCCTCTGTCGTGCAACTCCTCAAGTGTGAACCCATCGATGGTGATTCCTCCGAGTTCACCTTGACGGATACATCGAGTAGGATTCCAACGAGGGTGATTCCTCGGATTTCCCTCTTGATGTTACAAACACACGGTTACCTTTAACTGTTGCCCCTTTTATCTGTTATTGCGGGACTGAAGGGACAGGCGATACCACCCCGGTTGAGGTGGACCTGAGTTCCCGACAGTCCCTTGTGGAGTCGGGTTGACCTAAAGGGTACCCGCGAGATAATTACGAGGCGCGGCCGGGCAGGCAGAGACCGCCCTAGAGAGGGATGGGCCTGACCCTCGTTGCACTTCCTCGAGACGAGGCGACAGGAGTACTGATCGTCACCGCGAGCTCCTAATAATTGACTAACGGATTTGGGTATTTGATCTGAGTTGGCCACTGGCCTATACGCACTACCACCACGCGGGATAATGGTTTAATGGGGCCCTAGGCGCCGTATGTATCAGCCGAAAGCTCTGTCAGATGTCCAGTTCAGCCTTGTAGCCGGGTCGGGCCGGCGCCATCCAGGACAGAGGTGGTGCCTGGGTCCACCCTGCACACAACGACCCGGAGTGCTAAGGGCGATGGCCCAAGACCCCTGAGCGCTTAGGATGTAGACCGGCGGGGACCTCTCTGCTGAGCCTAGGTAGGACTACGTCGTGTCGATCAGCCGAGGCCGGGCATGACCCAGAAAAGTGTGTCCGGCCAGAGTTAATCGAGCGTGTTGGGTAACAGTAGTGCACCCCTGCAGGGAAGTTATCTATTCGAATAGTCGTGTCCACGGTAACAGGACGCTCAGTGTTGTATCCCGATCTACTACAACTTGAACTGAATACATGTTACTTAACTGTAAGCTCCGGGATCGCTTTCTCGCAGGGAGTCAAGGAAGGATCTCTGGGCTTTGCTTCTACTTGCTTGTTACTTTATGTTATGCTCCTAATCTGCACTCTTCTAATGCTGCAAGACGCTGAAGATGCTAGTCTTCAATAGGCTAGTCCTTTCCCCCTATTCTGGCTTTTCTGCAGTCTAGTCCACAGATACAACCCCTTCTTTGATACCGATGCATATGTAGACTAGTTCTGATGTAAGTCTTACGAGTACTTTGGATGAGTACTCACGGTTGCTTTGCTACCTCTTTTCCCCATACCCGATTGCTGCGACCAGATGACGGAGTCCAGGAGCAGGAGATCCCCGATGGTGCCTACTGCTGCATGGAGACCGACGACCAGGAGTAGTTTAGGAGGCTCCCAGGCAGGAGGCCTTGCCTCTTTCGATCAGAGCCGTTGTTTGTTTTCGCCTTCTTAAGGCAGCTTTGTTTAACTTTGTGTCTGTACTCAGATACTGTTGTTGCTTCCGCTGACGCTTGTGCAACTCGAGCTTATGTATTCGAGCCCTCGAGGCCCCTGGCTTGTAATATAAAGCTTGTATTATTTTATTTTGGGTCTATAGTTGTGTTGTGATATCTTCCCGTGAGTCCCTGGGCTTGATCGTGCGCATTTGCGTGTATGATTAGTGCACGGTCGGGCCGGGGGCGTCACACGGAGCCCCGAACGGACTCCAGATCTGGCCTCCCGATGAAGAACAGGAGGTGGCGGCGGTTCCGTATCATAGAACGTGATGAAACTTCCTCTCTTATTTTTTTCTCTGGAATTGTGAATTTATAGGCCTGAGATTAGGGTCAGCAGAGCCACGTGGGCCCCACAAGCCACCAGGGCGCGCTAGGAGGGGGTGGCGCGCCCTGGTGCCTCGTGGGCAGCAGGTGGCCCTTCTCCAGTGGGTCTTGGCTCCAGTATTTTTTATTTAATCCATAAAAAATCTCCAAAAAGTTTCGTCCAATTCCAAGAACTTTTATTTCTGCTCAAAAAACAACACCACGGTAGTTCTGCTGAAAACAGCGTCAGTCCGGGTTAGTTTCATTCAAATCATGCAAATTAGAGTCCAAAACAAGAGCAAAAGTGTTTGGAAAAGTAGATACGATGGAGACGTATCAAATCCCCGAAGCTTAACTCATTGCTTGTCCTCAAGCAATTCAGTTGACAAACTGAAAGTGATAAAGAAAAACTTTTACGAACTCGTTTGTTCTTGTATCTATATATATGCTTAAATAATACCTAGGGTTTCAGCAAAGATTATAACTAACCATGCAAATGATAACTCTTAGAAATTATATTCACTCATATCAATGGCATAATTAACTAGCGAGCAATAATAAGATATCTCAAATGCCAACACTTTGTCAAAACAATCATGATATAATATGACAACATGGTATCTCGCTAGCCCTTTCTGAGACCGCAAAACATAAATGCAGAGCACCTCCAAAGTTCAAGCAGTGACTAAACATTGTAATTCATGGTAGAAGAGATCCAGTCATGATGCACACAACATTAACTATACACAATGCATGAGAATGACAATAGTGCTCTCAGGACCGGTGCTTATTTGAGAAGGTGATGACTCAACAATAAAAGTAAAATAACATAAAAGTAAATAGATAGGCCCTTCGCAGAGGGAAGCATGGATTTGCAGAGGTGCCAGAGCTCGAAGCTTAAATCAGAGATAAATATAATTTTGGGAGGTATGCCTTTCCTGTCAACGTCACGACCGAGAGTTTTCAATATCTTCCATGCTAAACACATTACCGGCGGTTCACAAGCAGTAAAGTAAAGTTTACTCCCCCTCCACCAACAAACACAAGCCATGGCTAGCCGAATCCTCGGGTGCCCTCCATACCAACAACTTTCCGGGGGAGTTTGTTTTATTATTTTGCAATTTTAATTATGGGACTGGGCATCCCGATTACCAGCCCCTCTCGTGCAAGGACAAGTGAATAAACACTCATCATGAGAATAACCCGCTTAGCACGGAAGATACTGACCGCCCCCTGTCGCTCCATGAGCGGTACGGGCACACAAAACAGATGTTCATTTGAATATTTAGAGGTGGCACATGCAAATTTACATAGAACGGCAGGGTAATACCGCATATAGGTAGATATAGTGGACTCATCTGGAATGACTTTGGTTTAAAGGTTTTGATGCACAAGCAATATTTCCTCTTAGTACAGGCGAAGGCTAGCGAATAAGTTGAGAAGCGACCAGCTAGAGAGCGAAAACGGTCATAATCATGCATTATGAATAATCAACATTGAATACTAGCATGAGTAGGATATAAGCACCATGAACATAAATATCATGGAGGCTATGTTGGTTTTGAGCCACTACATGTGTGAACATGTGCCAAGTCAAGCCACTCGAAACATTCAGAGGAGGATACCATATCATCATACTACATCATGAACATTTTAATGCATGTTGACACCCAAGATAAATCATTATCCACTCCTAGCTACTTAAGCATGGCATGAGCAACTATAATCTCTAATTGTCATCATAAACATGTTTAATCATAATATGCTGAATCATGGATACTGAGTTAAACATATTTACAAAAGCAAAAACAAGTTGAGTTCATACCTGCTTTTCCTTGTCACAGTCACTTCATCAAATCATTGTCATTATTGCCTTTCACTTGCACGACCGAATGATATGGAAATAATAATAGTGTAAGTGTGCCGTGGACTAAGCTGGAATCTGCAAACATTTTATTCAAAGGAGAAGACAAGGTAATATGGGCTCTTTGTTAGATCAATAATAATGCATACAAGAGCCACTCAACATTTTCATCGTGGTCTTCTCCTTACAATGACTCAACAAAAGAAAAGAATTTCAGAGAAACATTGGAGTTTTTAGTTTTTTCTTGAAGGAAACAAATTAAAGAAGACAAAACAAAAACGAGAAAAACTATTTACACGGGAAAGCTCTCAACAAGCAAAAGAAGAAACCGGAAATCTTTTTGGGTTTTCTTTTAATACTACAACTAATTATGCTAGAAAGAAAAACCGAAAAGAAGTGAGAAATGTTTTTGGATTTTCTCAAAGTTTTTCAAACACACAAGAAGAAAGCGAGAAAATAAAACTAACATGGATTATACAATGAAAAAGTATGAACACCGACAACTGGAATGAAATGTGTGGACATGAATGTAATGTCGGTGAGAAATTCGTACTCCCCCAAGCTTAGGCTTTTGCCTAGCTTGGTCTACGGCCATCCGTAGTAGCCATACGGTCCCATGTGAAAGTGCCGGGGCGGCGGCACCCTAGCGTCCCAATCCTGGGCCTCATCCTCTGCCGCTGCCAATGCGTTCCGGTAGGCAACGATGTTCGGTGGCATAATAGTATATCCGTTCCTGGCATGGGAATCAAACAGAGGAGGTGCAGGCAACGGAATAATATCACGAGTATCCTCACTAAAAACCAAGTTATAACGAATGTGGTGAGGTGGCGGCTCAGGAGCATCAAGAAAGTGGTGATCCTGCATAGACTGGTGATCTAAGTAAACTCTGGGCAACAAGTAATCATGTGGGCGTATGTTAACATTAAAACGTCTCGCTAAGCGAGTAGCATAAATACCACCATGAATTTTACCCTTAGTCCTATTGGTGTGCAGGCGGCGTGGAATGATAGCTCCCAGGTTATAAGTGTTGTCATTATGCAGTGCGTGGTGTAAAATGGCAAAGTCAGGTGCACATAGCGCACCACCTTGCTCTCTAGCAGTCAAGCATTTCCCTATGAATAAAGCAAAGTAATGAACAGCGGGAAATTGCAAGCTAGTGGCTCGGGCTCTCGACACGCCCCTCTCCTCTCTCATAGTTAAAGTGCGGAGGAAACCCTCAAACTCCTCCGGTCGAGGTTCTCTTATTTCCCCATCAAAGGGGATCAAACATATGCCACAAAATTCAGCAAGCGGTATCTGATGATGCTCAACATATAAATCAAAGCGCGCCACAGGGGGGTCAAGCCTATTCAGGAAATGAAAGTTTTGCACAAAGGAATTCATAAGGATGTGGTGCTGGTCACACTCATTTGCGAGGAAGTCGGTCAGTCCGGCATTAGCAACAAATTGCGTGAACTCTTGGTAGAATCCACCTTCGTTCATGAAGGCATTGTGCGGCCATTCGCACGGCCGGACCTCCATCCTACGCGGAATGTTGAGGTCGTTGTCTGAGGAGTCCCCAAGGACTCCCTTGATGTTCCGCTTCGAGGAACTCCTCCGGAAGAAATCCATTTTCCTATGGACAAATTTCTGAAAAAAAATTGGGCCACAAAAAGATGTTAACAAAACTTCACAAAATTGATAGAAACTACTCATATGGATGTCTAGAGGCTATATCAAGCATTCAAACTACTTGGAACTCAAAGAATTTAACATGCAAGCTCATTTTCAGTAGCACCAAGAGCAGCTAATTATGCAAAATATAATCCACTAGACCAAAAACTAATTGGAGCAATGGGGGAGTCACATACCAAGTAGCAATCTCCCAAAACAGTTTCGGAAATAGAGCTCCGAGCAAAGAGATCGAAAATCTCATGTTTGGGAGCAAGAACACGAGAGAGAGAGAGAGCTACCAAGAATTTTTGCTAGAGGTAAGAGACGAAGTGGGCTGAAGGGATAAGTGAGGGGGTCCCTGTGGGGCCCACAAGCCACCAGGGCACACCCCAGGGGGGGGTGGCGTGCCCTGGTGCCTCGTGGGCACCTGGGGCATCCCCCTAGTATGATTTTAGTGCCAAAAATTCTTAAATATTCTATAAAAATTCATGTCAAAATTTTATTGCATTCTGAGCACTATTATTTTTGGACCATTTTTTATTGCATGGATAATTCAGAAAACAGGATAATCATGGCATTTGATTTTATGAAACTATAATTAACAGAAAACAAAAAGTGGGTACAGAAGGTTGTGCTTACTAAATTCATCGACCACATGCCTCTCAAAAAGAATCCATTAATAAGGTTGATCAAGTCTTATTAACAAACTATTTCCGAGTGACATGAAACCGAAGAATTTTTGTGTAACACTAAGTTAACTCAATGGGGATATGCATCTCCCCAATAATAAGAGTTTCATATTTATTTTTGATAGTAGGAAGAGGGAGTTGAAAAGTTCCAATAGTAATTGTCGGAGTCTTTTCAATAACATGAATACCATTTACTTGAAATTGTTTCTTCGGAAAGTGCATCGTATGTTCATTACCATTGATATGAAAAGTGATTGCTTTTGTTGCAATCAATAACAGCCCCTGCAGTATTCAAAAAGGGTCTACCAAGGATAATCGACATGTTGTCGTCCTCGGGCATATCAAGTATAACAAAGTCTGTTAGGATAGTAACGTTTGCAACTACAACGGGCACATCTTCACAAACACCGATAAGAATGGCTGTTGATTTGTCAGCCATTTGCAATGATATTTCAGTGGGAGTGAGTTTATTCAAATCAAGTCTTTTATATAAAGATAAGGGCATAACACTAACACTGGCTCCTAAATCACACAAAGCAGTTTTGACATAATTTCGCTTAATGGAGCATGGTATAGTTGGTATTCCTGGATCTCCTAGTTTCTTAGGTACTCCGTCCTTAAAAGAATAATTTGCAAGCATGGTAGAAATTTCAGCTTTAGGTATCTTTCTTTTATTTGTGACAATGTCTTCCATATATTTAGCATAAGGGGCCATCCTTAAAAATATCAGTCAAACGAGTACGCAAAAAGACTGGCCTAAGCATTTCAGCAAAGCGTTCAAATTCTTCCTCATCCTTATTCTTAGATGGTTTAGGAGGAAAGGGCATGGGTTTTTGAACCCATGGTTCTCTTTCTTTACCATGTTTTCTAGCAACAAAGTCTCTTTTATCATAACGTTTGTTCTTAGGAGGTGGGTTATCAAGATCAACAGCAGGTTCTATTTCAACATCATTATGAAGTTCTTTATCATTATCTGGTTGGGCATCCACATGAGAATCATCATTATTTTTATCATCAGGTGAATGTTCATTACCAGATTGTGTCTCGGCATCGGAAATAGAAACATCATTACTATCTTCTAAAGGTTTTTCTACCTCAGGTTCACTAGAAGTATGCAAAGTCCTATCATTTTTCTTTTTCTTTTTCTTTTTAGAAGGACTAGGTGCATCAACATTAATTCTTTGAGAGTCTTGTTCAATTCTTTTAGGGTGACCTTCAGGATAAAGTGGCTCCTGAGTCATTCTACCTCCTCTAGTCATTACTCTAACAGCATGATCATTCATATTGTGGTTCATTTCATTGAGCAATTCACTTTGAGATTTAGCAACTTGTTCTAATTGAGTTTGAACCATAGATGCATGTTTACCTACACCTTTGACATCATTAGCAATTCTAAACAACAAGTCACTCAAGCGATCAATCATGTAGGCATTTCGTTTCAATTGTTTCATAACATTTGCATTGAAATGATCTTGCTTAATAATATAATTGTCAAATTCATACAAGCATTGACTATGAGGTTTGTTATAAGGAATATCACCTTCATCAAACTTTATAAGAGAATTTACCTCTACTACCTGTGGCGGTGTGTCAAGACCATGTATTTCTTCAATAGGTGGTAGATTCTTAACATCTTCAGCTTTAATACCTTTTTCTTTCATACATTTCTTTGCGTCTTGCATATCTTCAGGACTGAGAAATAAAATACCCCTCTTCTTCGGAGTGGGTTTAGGCGGTGGTTCAGGAAGTGTCCAATCATTATCATTCTTTAATATATTATTCAATAGTTCCTCAGCTTGTTCAATAGTTCATTCCCTGAAAACACAACCAGCACAACTATCTAGGTAGTCCCTAAAAGCATCGGTTAGTCCATTATAGAAGATATCAAGTATTTCATTTTTCTTAAGAGGATGATCAGGGAAAGCATTAAGTAATTGGAGAAGCCTCCCCCAAGCTTGAGGGAGATTCTCTTCTTCAATTTGCACAAAGTTAAATATTTCCTGTAAAGCAGCTTGTTTCTTATGAGCAGGAAAATATTTTTCAGAGAAGTAATAAATCATATCCTAGGGACTACACACACATTCAGGAGCAAGAGTATTATACCATTCCTTAGCATCACCCTTTAATGAGAAAGGAAACAACTTAAGAATATAGTAATAGCGAATTTTTTTCCTCATGAGCGAATAGGGTGGCTATATCATTCAACTTAGTAAGATGTGCCACGACGGTTTCAGTTTCATAGCCATGGAAAGGATCAGATTCAACCAAAGTAATTAACTCAGGATCGACAGAGAATTCATAGTCCTTATCAGTAACAAATATGGGAGAGGTAGCAAACTTATGATCATATTTCATTCTCTCCCTCATAGATTTTTCTTTCATTTCAGGAAGCAATCATCTCTATCATTACAAGCAAGAATGGCTCTAGCCGTCTCCCTATCAAAGCAATGTTCACCAGGTGATTCAACTCTAGTAGGAGAGCTAGGCATAATAGGGGAATCATAATTCTCAAGAGTTTCAACATTTGCGGTTTCAATAATTTCATCAGTTTCAGCAGTCTCAAATTCTTTAGCTTTAGCAAGTTGTTTATCAAGAAAATCACCAAGTGGCACAGCATTATCAAGCATAGTACTAGCATCATCATAAGTATCATTCATAGCAGAAGCAGTATCATCAATAACTTGTGACATATCAGAATTAATAGCAGGTGGTGGTGTTGCAAGCTTACTCAAAACAGAAGGTGAATCAAGTGCAGAGCTAGATGGCAGTTCCTTACCTACCCTCGTCTTAGAGGGAACGATCTTGGTTTTAACGTCTTTCAGATTCTTCATAGTGATCAACAGATATAAATCCCAAGTGACTCAGCAAATAGAGCTATGCTCCCCGGCAACGGCGCCAGAAAAAGGTCTTGATAACCTACAAGTATAGGGGATCGCAACAATTTTCGAGGGTAGAGTATTCAACCCAAATTTATTGATTCGGCACAAGGGGAGCCAAAGAATATTTGCAAGTATTAGCAGTTGAGTTGTCAATTCAACCACACCTGGAGACTAAATATCTGCAGCAGAGTGATCAGTAGCACAGTAGTATGGTAGTTTGATAGCAGTAGCAATAATAGTAACAGTAATAGTAACGGTAGCAGGAATAGTAGTAGCAATTGTAACAGTAGTAGCAACAGTAGTAACTTAGCAAAGAACAATATGTGAAAAACTCGTAGGCATTGGATCGGTGATTATGTTGGATAACATTCATCATGTAACAGTCATAACCTAGGGCGACACAGAACTAGCTCCAATTTATCAATGTAATGTAGGCATGTATTCCGTATATAGTCATACGTGCTTGCGATAAGAACTTGCATGACATCTTTTGTCCTACCCTCCCGTGGCAGTGGGGTCCATAAGGAAACTAAGGGATATTAAGGCCTCCTTTTAATAGAGAACCGGAACAAAGCATTAACACATAGTGAATACATGAACTCCTCAAACTATGGCAATCACCGGAAAGAATCCCAATTATTGTCACCTTGGGGTATGCGGATCATAACACATACAGGTGTGTATAACTTGCAAGATTGGATCAAGAACACAAATATATTCATGAAAACATGAAGGGTTCAGATCTGAAATCATGGCACTCGGGCCCTAGTGACATGCATTAAGCATAGCAAAGTCATAGCAACATCAATCTCAGAACATTGTGGGGATCAAGCCCTAACAAAACTAACTCGATTACATGATAAATCTCATCCAACTCATCACCGTCCAGCAAGCCTACGAAGGAATTACTCACTCCCGGCGGTGAGCATCATGAAATTGGTGATGGAGGATGGTTGATGATGACGGAAGACCCCCCTCTCCGGAGCCCCGAACGGACTCCAGATCTGGTGTCCTGATGAAGAACAGGAGGTGGCGGCGGCTCCGTATCGTAGAACATGATGAAACTTCCTCTCAAATTAGAATCCAAAACAAGAGCAAAAGTGTTTGGAAAAGTAGATACGACGGAGATGTATCAAGAATCTTCTTGTAAGCATTACTCAACGAAAGGTTCTTGCTTCATCTATGACATTTGAGTTGTTAGAATCTATTTGAGTAAGAACTTATTTTATTTTATAGAAAATCATTGTCTTGTTTTGTATGATTATATTAAGGGGATATCATGGGATCAGAATGAAAGAACTCGTAAAGGAATTACGAAAGCTTCATAAAGGCTATTATAGTCCCTCCATATAGAAGATTAAAGGAGAGTAATCCTAATTATAAGGCTCCTAAAATTATACAATCGATATTCTCTATCTACCTCGATCAAACACCAATGTACTGGAAATGACAGATTCTTTAGGTCAATCACCATCGACTAATTATGTACCACCAACTTTAAACAATTTTTTATTGTCATAAATTAGAGGAAGCAGATTAAATTCATTTAACAATTAAACATAAATCATCACAACCCCAACATACGAATTTGGTACGTAGTTGGTTGAGTTTGATATATAAGATACTTCTTACATGCTTGGAAATACTCTGTAGTTAGTCAAACGATTTTTATTTTCTAGTTGAACAAAAGGTCTTGCCCATAAATGATATACATAGAAAAAGTTGCCGACCAAGTAGACAACAATGGAAAATTTTGTGGTGCAATTTCCTTTATATTAGGTGAATCCATTCTAACATCTACAATGCAAACGATTGGACATCACCCTGTAAGTCCTTCTACATCATGATCTAACTGGAAGATTAAGACCAATTAATCTACATAGATTTTGAAAAACTCTTTAATGTGTACCAAAGATCAAATTGCACCACAACACTGATACATGAGAAACGACAAATAGAACATCACAATATATATATTTTTTCAATTAAAAAATAGCTACATATTTCTGCTCTACTTTAATATATCAAAATTGTCTTGGTTCAAAATTTGTGTCAACAACCACTTACTATTGAAACAAAAAATGGAGCCAAGCAATGCGTTGCTTACAATCCCTTATAATATCGCAACATCAGTGCATGTTAATAGTTTCATAACTGCATGAAGAAAGAAATTGGCGTATATGGCATAAATGATGTAATGCTCTGATGCTTAATCCTATTTTCATATACTGAACCTATTTGATAATATGTCCACATCACAATACAACCATCCAAGTATTGATCCATTAATTGTATGCACCAAATAACTCGCCCACTGATCAGGAAGTATCATCCAAATATGAATACTTGGCACTGAAAGTGATGAACAAACCTGAACTCCTACACCTGAGTTTGGAGGGGCTGGAGTTTGGTCGGAGCTAAACACACAACCATCATCCCACATCATAAGTGTAAGCAAGCGTTAACCCTTGTGTCATCCAATACTTGAGAAGTCTGCTGGAATAGAAGAGTAGGCACATGAACAAAAATAATTCCTACTTTCAAACAACGCCATAAACCTTTTGCTGACACCATATTCGTTGGCAGTCTATAAGCCATGCCCTGAAAAACATTTGCCAGCACTTAGATGGAATAGGAGTCTCGTTGATAGAAGCCACATAATTCAGAAAGTGTTGTAGTGAAAGTTCAAATTCATTTTCTTCTAGTGTATCAACCATCAGTACAATAGCCTGAATCTCAACCCTTTTTGACTGGTAATCTCGACTCTTTTCAGTATGCCCAGATTTTAAAACGAAATTAAACACCAAGAAACAAAAATAGACATGGAAACTAACTTAATCCGATAAAAAATGCTAAGCCTGTTGTTTGAGACTTGCTATTTGAGAACACATGCCTATGACAATGCCTATGCATCACGTTTTATGTTTCAAGAAACTCGCCACACGTCAGAACCTCCCAAAGCAATTATCTCATGATTGGATCCCTAGCAGAATTAATTTGAGACCTTGTCTCTCTACTCTTCCCCATCAATGATAGGATATATAGCTGGGCAAAAGGAGAATCAGAGTAAAGAAGAGGAGGCCATATTTCCGGCGCCAAATTGGTGGAAGAGTCTAGAAGATCGGCAACCAATACTATGCCACATGACTTGTCCAAACTTTGTACAGGGGATGGAAGCACCTCCCTAGGCTGCTGCTAGATATATGCCTTCATGCTATCCTGGTTGAAGGTGTTGCCGCTGAATCAATGTCTTCCTGCTGTAGGCAGCAGCGCTCGGAGGGCTCATGTAGGGATTCTGCTCGGGAGGCCACGAAACTGAATGTGCTGATAGTCTGTCGCAGTTCTTTCGCTTACCAGTGTTTCTGATGGTGAGAGCCACCCGATCTACAACAAACATTCATTGGTACACCTCCTTCATTCCATCAACCATTGTTGGATAAATTCATGAATTGAAGACGCCAGATAGATGCATGGTCAGAACTTGGAAGGTGGAGAGATTCAAAGTATGCAGAGCAACAGGACCAGTCTGACAGGTGCAAACGCTGCTTCAACGATTCTGTGCTGCTGCTGGAGGAGATGCAGACCACCCCTCGTGGTTCATCTTGCTACATACAGTGCATGATCGAGATGTGAACAGTTCTGTGATTAATTAAACGATTGTAGAATACATCACAAATGTAAGGATAATCGATTACTTGTTTGGATTGTCAAGATATGAGTGACCGGCGACGACCTCCAAGGTTGTAGGGGAGTAAAACCATGGCGTCATTAGTCAATCTGCCATAGTTCCTTCACTCTGAAGCTTCACCTACATCAGTTGTCCAATCTGATTCAAACTAAATATGCTGTGCCTCCTTCTCTACTGCATCATCCAACATGAATTATAGTTTGGTCGGGGCATAGAAGCTTAGGGGATTGAACGTCCTCTTTCTCAGCCAACATGGATTGCATCGTCCTTGGGGTGTTGGGGTAGTGGATATCCAACGATCGTAGAAGGGGATTGGGAAGAGGCTGGCTGGCTCACTTTAGATGATTGGTTCTTGTAGCCTGCAGATGGTATAGGAGGAAGAGGACATGATGAGGAGAAGCAGCGCTAGGGCTTTGTGCCTCAGCCGGCCAGATTGGCAGAAGAAGAAGCCTCGGAGGGAGGAGTTTTTTTGCCTAGAAGAGGTGCACGTGGGATAGCAGCCTTGGACTCCTAAGGAAGGGAGAAGTTTTTTTTCCCTAGAAGAGGTGCACATGGGATAGTGTTGACACACGAACGCGTCACGCGTACCCTCGACGCCGGGGGTGATGCACCGCAGCTCACGTCGAGGGAGGCCTGCCGGAAGCGCGCTACGCAAGACAATCCGGCAGGCGCTTTTGTAGACCCGACGCACCGCTTCTCCGGGATGGAACCCGTCAGGAGTCACGGATGGACGATGGGCTGCCCTAGGTCGATTCGCTCGCCCCTAGGGCCTCGAGGATCGCCGCACTTCAATACGAAGAACGAACGAAGAACGAGAAGAAAGATACAAGGGAGAGGGATAAAAGTAGGGTAAAAAGATGTAGATGTGTTTGTTCGATTGTGTGTTGTGTCAATCGGCCATCACCTCTTCTATTTAAGAGGGGGTTGGACTTCCCGTACAAGTCATGGATTCATCTAGGCCTTCCTTACAAGAGAATTACATCAATTCACGTCCTAGAGTCCTAGCTCTAGCCTAACTCGGATTCAAACCGAACCTGCCTGAATCTGTGCGTCGACAAGCGGTAGTACCGCTCTAGGCAAGCGGTAGTACCGCTTCCAGCGGTAGTACCGCCCTGGAGTGCCGCGCCACTTCCGCTTGGGGTCCTCGGGATTCCAGAAGTATTTTCGTAAGCGGTAGTCGATGCGGTAGTAAAACACGGTAGTACCGCCCAAGCGGTAGTACCGCTTATACAGGCGGTAGTACCGCTCTAGAAGCTGTCTTGATGAGCCGGCACGTCCATCTTGATCCTCGGTCTTCGACAGGCTGCCGCCTTCCCGGGAGTACCATCAGGGTATCATGCCGGGTCGCTTTGCCGGATCGCCTCGTTGCCGGGCCGTCTCCTGCCTCTGTTTGGATCTTCGGCAAGCACTCAAAACCGGCAAGCTTTTCGCATGAGTCCACCTTTACAGCATTTTGCATCGTGCCAAAATCAGGTGTCAACACATGCCCCCCTGTTTTTCGGCAAAAGTTGTGTGCCGAAAAATAATTCGCATAGAGCTTGCTCTAAGGACGATGTCAACACTCCATCGGCCATTTATATGTGCTTAGGGCGATAATCATATATCGGCCATGTTTGTGTTTAAGATGATAAGTATATATCTTGAAGTCGATTGCCACCATCCCGAACCGGCGTAGATTCAAAATCCTCCATCTCATCTTCATCTCCCAATGTGTATATTGTACTTAAAATTTCCTCAATAAAAGGGGATGTTTCAGGTGGCGTGGATGATGTAATAAGGGCTGCATCATCCTTTTTTGGTGGCGTAGGTGTTGTTGTAGCTAGTGTAGAGACATCTGCGTTTCCTTTTTGTTTAGGCCTCCACACTTGTTTTGTGGGCGCCACGGGCCGAATTTTATTGAACAATTCGTCCTTTTGCTCTTCTACTTCATGTGCCGCCTTCTCGCGGCTCCTCATACGTTGTAATCTCCTTTTTTGTGTCTTGGACAGACCGGGAGGACACCACTTAGGTTGAATATACTTGGGATCCCTAGATTCTGCTTCGCTTGGAGAATTTTTTGTTGGCCGATTAGCACCATGGCTTGAACGGCCTTGTGTAGGATAATAAAGCTTTTTGTGAGCAGGCCTTCTAGGTGTTGTCCACCCCATATGAAAAGCATAAGGAGCCATTGGGGGCTGCCCCCATCCTCCATTGAAGTCTCCCATGTAATATGGCGCATAGGGGGGTGGCGACATCCATGGTGCCGGTGCCCATGACCCATATGGCCTTGCATAGTGTCGAAACTCTTGCTTCGGAGGTGATCTTGAACGTTTTGAATATGATGGCCGATTGGAGCTAGAACCGGCCGCTTGACTTGCATATTTAGATAGCAACATACCAAAAGTTGGCTTGATTCGCTTGTGCTTAGCTTCACAACTTTTACACTTGCCAACTTCGGAATTCTTGGGCTTGATAAATTCAACATGAGTATCCTCTTGTACTTGCGGTTGCCCCCCGAGTGCAGGATTTTTTATGGTGATCTTGATTACCTCTCCACCATCGGATTGCTTCTCAAGCACGACTTGCCTCCCCAAGATCTTGTCGCCATCTTTGTTCTTCCTGGGCTCACCAATGACAATATTGTCTTTATTAGCTGATTCGGCTATGTTAGGCCGAATTAACATTTTCTTCCCCTCCAAAGTCATGGTATTCATTGGGAAGGGTTGTCTATCAACTTGCATCTCAGAAAAACTCAATCGTCCGTCAATAATGGCCGATTGTATCTGTCTCCGAAAAACATTGCAATCATTAGTAGCATGAGAAAATGAATTATGATATTTGCAATAAGCACGCCGTTTCAGCTCCTCAAACGGCGGTATGGTGTGTGATATTCTAATCATCTTTTCTTGCAAGAGAGCATCAAATATTCTATCACACTTGGATATATCAAAAGTAAATTTCATCTCCTCATCACGATTCTTACGAATCGGCTTAAGAGCATTGCATGCATAGGGTTTGGCCTTTGAGGACCAAACAAATTCAGTGGTACAGACATCAACCTCATCGTCCGAATATTCATCATTATAATCAAGCATATGCATTCTAGGACGATCGGTTGTTGACCTATGAATCTCTTTACTTCGGCTTTCTTGAGCCAAAGCTTTTTGCAAGACTTGGTTAATATTTAAAAATTCATAACTTTCTAGCCTCTCCTTAATGTGAGTTTTCAAACCATTAAGGACAAGATCCGCCAAGTCTTTTTCGGTTATCACTAAGCTATAGCATCGGTTTTTTATATCTCTAAATCTTTTGACATAATCGGTGACCGATTCATCATGCTTTTGCCTAACCGAATAAGATGCGATAACTTAAGCTCATTGTCGCCACTATAAAAATGATCATGAAACTTTTGCTCTAGTTGCGACCATAAGAGAATTGAGCCAGGTGGCAAAGCAGCAAACCATGAAAATGCGGTGCCAGTTAAAGATAAGGGAAATAACCGCACTTTCAATTCTTCTATGGAACTTGCTTCACCCAACTGTGCTAGATACTGACTCACATGCTCCCAAGTTGTTTTTGTGCCCTCTCCACTAAATTTGACAAAATCAGGAACCTTATAACCTGGAGGGTACAAAACTGCGTCGAAGTGTTCAGGATAAGGCTTTTGATACACACGACTCTTTACTTTCAGCTCGTTTCCGAAAGTTTCTTGAAACATCTTATGCAAATCCTCCCTTAATTTGGCTAAAATTGGATCCGAGGTAGATGAAGATGCTTGTGGCAATGACATAGGAGCAACTTGGGAACTAGCTAGTGATGCAACTTGTGGAGTAGGCGCCGAAACATAATTCGGCGGAAGACCAAACATGCTTGTATTCATAGGTGATGTGGCAAAGTAATTCGGTGTAGACGCCGAATTGGGCACACTCATAATAGGATTAGGGTATGCAGGTGCAGCCACAAGTTGATTGGTTTGGCTAGGATAAAAATTCATCGGCAAATTGTAATGTTGTTGCATGGGAGGTGCCGATGAAATAGGTAAAGTTGGATTAGGTTTTTCTGGGCTAATGGATACACCAACATTACCACTAGATGATGGCGGCATATTTTTCTGAGCATTGGTATTTGCCACGAAAGAATTGTACGCCATCACATTACCCTTACTAACAAGACTTTCAATCACAGCCAGTTGCTCAGGAGAAAAAACTTTGCTCACAGTGATTTCATCTTGTTCATCAATGGGAGGAGGTAACCTGATTTCTCCAATCGGAGTGATGTTGCCTTGGCGGTCCTTCTTGAAACTTGAAAGAAACGCCTCCAAATCCTCCTCCTCGCGCTTCTTCTTGAGCGCCTCAAAAACCTCTTCACGCTGTTTCTTGAGCGCTTCGTAGGCCTGGCGATGTTCCTCCGATAGCTCATCAAGACCGGGCTTAATGATGTTATCGGCGCTAACTTCTGAGGGCTGGGGAAGATTTGACATGGTTGATGATGATTCTTGATCTTTCGTCCCCAGCGGAGTCGCCAAAAAGTGTGTTGACACATGAATGCGTCACGCGTACCCTCGACGCCGGGGGTGATGCACCGCAGCTCACGTCGAGGGAGGCCTGCCGGAAGCGCGGTACGCAAGACAATCCGGCAGGCGCTTTTGTAGACCCGACGCACCGCTTCTCCGGGATGGAACCCGTCAGGAGTCACGGATGGACGATGGGCTGCCCTAGGTCGATTCGCTCGCCCCTAGGGCCTCGAGGATCGCCGCACTTCAATACGAAGAACAAACGAAGAACGAGAAGAAAGATACATGGGAGAGGGATAAAAGTAGGGTAAAAAGATGTAGATGTGTTTGTTCGATTGTGTGTTGTGTCAATCGGCCATCACCTCTTCTATTTAAGAGGGGGTTGGACTTCCCGTACAAGTCATAGATTCATCTAGGCCTTCCTTACAAGAGAATTACATCAATTCACGTCCTAGAGTCCTAGCTCTAGCCTAACTCGGATTCAAACCGAACCTGCCTGAATCTGTGCGTCGACAAGCGGTAGTACCGCTCTAGGCAAGCGGTAGTACCGCTTCCAGCGGTAGTACCGCCCTGGAGTGCCGCGCCACTTCCGCTTGGGGTCCTCGGGATTCTAGAAGTATTTTCGTAAGCAGTAGTCGATGCGGTAGTAAAACACGGTAGTACCGCCCAAGCGGTAGTACCGCTTATACAGGCGGTAGTACCGCTCTAGAAGCTGTCTTGATGAGCCGGCACGTCCATCTTGATCCTCGGTCTTCGATAGGCTGCCGCCTTCCCGGGAGTACCATCAGGGTATCATGCCGGGTCGCTTTGCCGGATCGCCTCCTTGCCGGGCCGTCTCCTGCCTCTGTTTGGGTCTTCGCCAAGCACTCAAAACTGGCAAGCTTTTCGCTTGAGTCCACCTTTACTGCATTTTGCATCGTGCCAAAATCAGGTGTCAACAGATAGCAGCCTTGGACTCCTAAGGAACCTCATCCGACGGCTCTAGATAATTAATTTGGAGATCGGATGGACAATTTGCTTAGTTTATGAGGATTAACGTGGAGCCTCATATGGTGCATCCAATTAGTAAATATAAGATATAAGATAGTTGCTCATGCTATGCTTAAGTAGCGATACGTCTCCGTCGTATCTACTTTTCCAAACACTTTTGCTCTTGTTTTGGACTCTAATTTGCATTATTTGAATGAAACTAATCCGAACTGACGCTGTTTTTAGCAGAACTACCATGGTGTTGTTTTTGTGCAGAAATAAAAGTTCTTGGAATTGGATGAAACTTTTTGGAGATTTTTTATGGAATAAATAAAAAATACTATAGCCAAGACCTACTGGAGGGGGGCCACCTGCTGCCCACGAGGCACCAGGGCGCGCCACCCCCACCCCCCCTGGCGGGCCCTGGTGGCTTGTGGGGCCCACGTGGCTCCGTTGACCCTAATCTCAGGCCTATAAATTCACAATTCCAGAGAAAAAAATAATAGAGGACGTTTTATTGCGTTTCACAATACGGAGCCGCCGCCACCTCCTGTTCTTCATCGGGAGGCCAGATCTGGAGTCCGTTTGGGGCTCCGGAGAGGGGGATCTTCTGGCATCGTCACCATCAACCATCCTTCATCACCAATTTCATGATGCTCACCGCCGGGAGTGAGTAATTCCTTCGTAGGCTTGCTGGACGGTGATGAGTTGGATGAGATTTATCATGTAATCGAGTTAGTTTTGTTAGGGCTTGATCCCTAGTATCCACTATGTTCTGAGATTGATGTTGCTATGACTTTGCTATGCTTAATGCTTGTCACTAGGGCCCGAGTGCCATGATTTCAGATCTGAACCCTTTATGTTTTCATGAATATATTTGTGTTCTTGATCCGATCTTGCAAGTTATACGCACCTGCTATGTGTTATGATCCGCATACCCCAAGGTGACAATAATTGGGATTCTTTCCGGTGATTGCCATAGTTTGAGGAGTTCATGAATTCACCAAGTGCTAATGCTTTGTTCCGGTTCTCTATTAAAAGGAGGCCTTAATATCCCTTAGTTTCCTTATGGACCCCTCTGCCACGAGAGGGTAGGACAAAACATGTCATGCAAGTTCTTATCGCAAGCACGTATGACTATATACGGAATACATGCCTACATTACATTGATGAATTGGAGCTAGTTCTGTGTCGCCCTAGGTTATGACTGTTACATGATGAATGTTATCCAACATAATCACCGATCCAATGCCTACGAGTTTTTCACATATTGTTCTTGCTAAGTTACTACTGTTGCTACTGCTGTCACAATTGCTACTACTATTGCTGCTACCGTTACTGTTATCGTTACTCTTATTGTTACTGCTATCAAACTATCATACGACTGTGCTACTGATCACTCTGTTGCAGATATTTAGTCTCCAGGTGTGGTTGAATTGACAACTCAATTGCTAATACTTGCAAATATTCTTTGGCTCCCCTTGTGTCGAATCAATAAATTTTGGTTGAATACTCTACCCTCGAAAACTGTTGTGATCCCCTATACTTGTGGGTTATCAAGACCTTTTTCTGGCGCTGTTGCCGGGGAGCATAGCTCTCTTTTCTGAGTCACTTGGGATTTATTGTGACGCCCCTGCTCGACCGTGCACTAATCATACACGCAAACGTGCACGCTCGAGATCAGAGACTCACAGGAAGATATCACAACACAACTCTAAACTCAAATTTAAACATAAATCTTCATATTACAAACCAGGGGTCACGAAGACCCGAATACATAAGTCATACACACAAATAATATCTGAGTACAGACATAGTTAGTCAAGTTTGCGTTAAGAAGGCTAGCACAAACAACGACACTGATCGAAAAGGCGAAGGCCTCCTGCCTAGGGCCTCCGAACTACTCCTGGTCGGCTGGCTCAACCCAGTAGTACGTGCCTCCAGGGCTCTCCTGGTAGTAGTCTCCTGCGGTGGCGTCTGGCTCCTAGACTCCGTCGTCTGATTTCGGCAAGCGGGTATGGGGAAAAAGATAGCAAAGCAACCGTGAGTACTCATCCAAAGTACTCGCAAGACTGACATCAGAACTATACTAAGTATGCATCGGTATCAAAGGAATGGGGCTATATCTTTGGACTAAACTGCAGAAATGCTGGAATAGAGGGGGAGAGGCCTAGCCTATCGAAGACTAGCATCTTGAAGCAATCTTGCAGCATCAGAAGAGGGTAGAGTATAGCCACATATAATAGCAATCATATTTTAGTAATGCCCTGAGATCCTTCCTCGACTACCCTGCGAGAAAGTGATCCCGAGAGTAGTAGTAACAGTTTATCTTTGTTTCAGTATCCATTTGTAGTTGTAGTAGATCAGGATACAACTTCGAGCGTCCTGTTACCGTGGACACGGCTATTCGAATAGATAACTTCCCTGCAGGGGTGCACTACTGTTACCGAACACGCTCGATCACATCTGGCCGGACACACTTGCTGGGTAATGCCCGGCCTCAGGAGATCGACATGACGCAGTCCTACCTAGGCTCAGCAGAGAGGTCAGCACGCCGGTCTAAATCCTAAGTGCGAAGGGGTCTTGGGCCATCGCCCTTTGCACTCCTGCACGTTGCGAGACTGGTCGGGGCCCAGGCGCGACACTGAATACACCAGTGACATAACCAGCCCACCCCAGCAATCAGCCCGCATCTCTGAGCTGTGACGTCTGAAGAACTTTCGGCTGATACATACGACGTAGAGGGCCCCATTAAACCATTATCCCACATGGTGGTAGTGCGTATAAGGCCAACGGCCTACTCAGATCAAATACCCAAATCCGTTAGGCGTATTTAGTAACTCGCAGAGACGAACAGGGTTCGTGTCGCTCCGACTTGGTAATACATGACGTGCGGGTGCTCTTGGAGCCGACCCGACTTTAGTAGTATTCTCTCACGGGCACCCTTGGGGCCAGCCCGACTTTAACAGTTTAAGTATTGCAGTAATGTAAATAGTTTCGTGATCACCACCCAGAGTGACCACGACCCGATATTAAGCATGGCAAACGGACAAGGGTGAAAGGCCACAGATGAAACATAGCATAGCTAACTAAGCATCATGGGACAACAGGTAGGTATCAATAGTGGGCGACGAAATCAGGCTATGCATCAGAATAGGAGCTATCGGAGCAACAATAGAAGCAATTCTAATGCAAGCATAAGAGAGAAGGTATGGGCGATATCTTATGATCAAGGGGGTTTTGCTTGCCTGGAAGCTCTGCTGAGAGGGGCTGGTCGTCGGAAGGGTACTCGTCTGGAGCGTAGTCGTACACAGCTGCGTCGGCGGCGGTCTCGGCATCTATCGGGAGAGAAGGAGGGGGAAGAAACAATAAATTCATGGCAACAATGCAACAACGATGCGTGACATGTCTAAATGATATGCAGGGGTGATATAATGCCTATTTAAGTATTTTAGATAATTTAGGAATTTATTTGGATTTATTTTATTAAGGTCATTCACTATTCATCTATCGAATACGGGCAAAAAGTCCCATGTTCATCTAGATAGGAGTGATGGTCAAGCATTTTGACCACATATTCGGATGCTTCATATTTTTCTGATCATTTTTCATATATAAATTATTTTCGTCCGAGTTACGGTTTATTTTATATGATTTTTCAAAGTTTTACTGAATTTCTGGAATTATTTAATTATTAAATTCGAAATATCCGAAACAGTACTTGATGACGTCAGCATGACGTAAATGTGACGTCAGCGGGTCAAACCTGGCTGACCAGAGTCAAACCTGACCAGTGGGTCCCACTGGTCAGTGTCACAGTAGTTAATTAGGGATTAGCTTTAACTAAATTAGGTTAATTAGTCAGTGGGGCCTACTGTCAATGACTAATTAGTTAATTAATTTAATTAACGGAATAATTAACATTTTATTTATTTATAAAATCAATTAAATTAGGTGGGGCCCAGCTGTTAGTGACTGGGCTGCCCAGTCAGCCGAGTTGACTCGGTCAACTGGGCCCGCGGGGCCCAGCAGTCAGCGGCACAGAGGCGGCCACGTCGGCGCCAGGTCAGCGCCGGCCGGAGTCGCGCCGGAGTTGGCTCCGGCGAGCCAAACGCGGCGGCGCTCGTCGGACATCGGCCGGAAAACGCGTACAGAGGGCCCCCGAGGCCTTGGTTTAGCTTGTTCGAACGGGCTCTCTGCCGCGCGTCGAACGGTGACGGTGGCTGGTCGTGGGGTGGACGGAATGGTCGCCGGCGGCTACGGATCCGAACGGGAACGCGGCTGCGGGGCAAGTTTGGGCGCGCAAACTTGCTAGGCGAGACCTACGGGATGCCGTGAGGACGAAGGGCACGAGCTCGGGACCATTTGGTCACCGGAGACTCGCCGGCGACGAGCTCCGCGGCAACTTTTACGGCCATGGATGGAGCAGTGGCTACGGCGCGGAGGAGAGCTCAGGGAGAGGGGGAGAGGGACGCGGTGCTCACTGGGGTCCCGTAGACGTGCAAAGGCGGGCTCGGGGAAGTGCGATGGCGGCGAATCGAGGCGGCGGAGACCGGCGCCCGTAGGTTGAAGATGAGCTCGTCGGCGTCGATGTGGGGGCTCCGAGCTCCAACCAGTCGGGGTAGGCGGCGTAGTCGAGGTCGGGGAGGGCGGTGGACATGTCGTGGCGACGATCGGGGCACGGTGGCCGCGAGATTTACGACGGCGACGCCATGGCCGCGCTCGGGTGTGGTGGGGAAAGGAGGGAGAGAGGAGAGAAGGTTCGCTAGGGTTCGCCATCGGGTCAAGGGGGATCTTTATCCACGCGGGGAGCCGCTGGATGATCGACAGCGCGGCGAATCGGCGACGGACGGCGCGCGCGCGTTCGGCCGCGCCATGGCTTCGGTCTGGCGAGAGGAAGGGGAAGGCCTCGGCGGGCTGGGCCGATTTGCACTGTGCACTCAAGGCCCAGTGCGCCAGTGAGTTTCTGTCTTTTTCTTTTTCTTTTCTTCTGTCTTATTCCTTTTCTCTCTTTTGCAAAATGTTTAGCCAATATTTGTGTTTTGTAAAATATGTGACTTAGCTCAATAATTACAGTGCAATATTTACTACTGGCAAAAAATGGTTTGGGGATAATATGATTTCATTTGTAATTTAATAAAATAAAGAGGTATTAAACATTGCTGTTTGGTACTGTTTTGATGATGTTAGAGTCATCTAGGTAATTTAGGTGATGTTGTTTTTCTTAACATAATTAGTTATGGATTTTTTGCTATTTAATGAACATTTTAGTTTCCAATTTGGAACAACTTTTATTTTCACTTCAAATTTGAATTTCAATTTGATTTGGAATTTCAAATGAGATATGATGCAAATGATGATCAAGTACTATTAAGCATGGTGACTTGGCATTATCAAAATGTGATCATTGCAACTTAATTACATGGGGTGTTACAATTCTCCTCCTCTAAAAGAAATTCTCGTCCCGAGAATTAAGAGGCAGGCTGAAAGAGGGCGGGGTATTCTTCACGAAGATGATCTTCGCGTTCCCAAGTGGCTTCATCTTCAGAATGATTCGACCACTGAACTTTAAGGAACTTGATTGCCTTCTGACGGGTCCGACGTTCAGCTTGATCAAGAATGTAGATCGGATACTCTTGATAAGAAAGGTCCTCTTGCAATTCAAGCATTTCATGATCCACTGCTCGGATAGGATCCTTAAAGCAATGACAGAGTTGCGATACATGGAAGACATCATGTACTTGGGAGAGGTTTGGCGGCAATTCCAATTGATATGCCACTTCTCCTTGTCTCGCGAGAATAAGGAACGGGCCAATGTAGCGAGGAGCTAACTTGCCTTTGATCCCAAAATGGCGAGTGCCCTTCATCGGAGTGACACGAAGGTAAGCTTGTTCGCCAGGTTGATAGACCATTACCTGGTGTTTTCGATCATAGTTGCTCTTCTGACGAGACTGAGCAGCTTTCAAATGATCACGGACAATGCGGACTTGTTCTTCAGCTTGTTGAATAATGTCTGGTCCAACGAGTGACCGTTCCCCAGTTTCTGACCAATTCAGAGGGGTCCGGCACTTACGCCCATAAAGAACTTCAAATGGTGCCATCTTCAAACTAGCCGGATAGCTATTGTTGTATGAAAATTCAGCATATGGGAGAGATTCCTCCCATTTCTTACCGAATGAGATGACACAAGCTCGAAGCATATCTTCAAGCACTTGATTGACTCATTCAACTTGTCCCTGGGACTGGGGATGAAAAGCGGTGCTGAAGGACAGATGAGTTCCTATAGCATCTTGGAAACTGTTCCAAAACCTTGAGGTAAAGAGGCTGCCACGATCTGAACTGATCTCCAACAGAACACCGTGGAGTGACACGATTCTGGAAACATACAAGTCTGCTAATTGACTAGCAGTGATTATCTCCTTGACTGGCAGAAAGTGAGCAACCTTTGAGAATTGGTCAATGACGACAAAGATAGCATCATGACCCTTCTGCGATCTGGGAAAACCAGTAATGAAATCCATTTCGGCCTTGTCCCATTTCCATCCAGGAATAGTAAGTGGTTGCAGAGTTCCAGCAGGCCTTTGATGTTCTGCCTTGATGCGACGACAAACGTCACACTCAGCAACATAGCGAGCAATGTCTCGCTTCATATCAGGCCACCAGTATCTCTGTCGAATGTCTTGGTACATCTTGGTACGACCAGGGTGAATTGAAAGAAGCGTATCATGAGCTTCTTTCATAACATCCGAACAAGAGTCCAGGTTGTGCTTTCTGGGGACCACTAGGCGGCCTTTGAAGAACAAGACACCATTATCATCAACATGGAAGAACGAAGAATTTCCCTTGGAGAGGTATTTCTTAATCTTCTCGACTTCAGAGTCATATTTCTGCCTCGTCTTGATGTTGCACTCGAGGTCTGGTTCAACAACCAGGGTATTGAGGTAACCCTGTGGAACAATATGGAGGTTCAACTTGCGAAGTTCTTCATAAAGAAGGGGTTGTGCTTGTTGAACCGTGAGGTTGTTGCAATAAGACTTGCGACTCAAAACATCGGCCATTACATTAGCCTTGCCAGGGGTATAAGAGATATCCATGTCATAATCGGCTATTGTCTCGAGCCATCTCTATTGACGGAGGTTCAAATCTGGTTGAGTATACAGATACTTCAGACTTTGGTGGTCGGTGTATATCTCGCAACGATTACCGAGAAGGTAATGTCGCCACAGCTTCAGAGCATAAATAACTGCTGCTAACTCAAGATCATGTGTTGGATACTTATCTTCATGAGGACGCAACTGACGAGAGCCATAAGCAATCACTTTGCGCTCTTGCATTAGGACACAGCCTAATCCTTGACGGGATGCGTCGCAATATATCACAAAGTCCTTGCGGGAATCAGGGGGAGCTAGCACTGGGGCAGATGTCAACTTATCTTTAAGTGTCTGAAAACTTTCTTGGCACTTTTCTGTCCACTCAAACTTCTAGCCTTTGTGAAGGAAATCAGTCAGTGGCTTAGCAATCTTGGAGAAGTTCTCGACGAAACGGCGGCAATAGCTGGCGAGACCGAGAAAACTTCTGACTTGCTTAACATTCTTCGGGGGAGTCCAGTCAAGAATAGCCTGAACTCGTTCTGGGTTAACAGCAATGCCATCTTTGGAAATCACATGACCAAGATAAGTCACCTCAGATAACCAGAATTCACACTTGGAAAACTTGGCATAAAGCTGATGTTCTCGGAGTTTCTCCAATACAAGCCGAAGATGTTCGGCGTGTTCTTCTTCATTCTTGGAAAATATAAGGATATCATCCAAATAAACCACGACGAATTTGTCGAGGTAGTCCATGAAGATATAGTTCATCAATCGAGAGAAGGTTGCTGGAGCATTAGTTAATCCGAAGGACATGACGGTGTACTCGTAGGATCCATAACGAGTAACGAAAGCGATCTTCGGAATATCCTCTTTACGAACTCGGATCTGATGGTAACCCAACCTTAAGTTGAGTTTAGAGAACACAGAGGATCCAGCAAGCTAATCATAAAGATCGTTGATCCGAGGAAGTGGATATTTGTTCTGGATCGTTGCTTGGTTGATAGGCCGATAGTCCTGGACCAATCGGTTTGTTCCATCCTTCTTCTTAACGAAGAGAGAAGGTGCTCCCCAAGCAGAAGAACTAGGGCGGATGAAACCCTTTTTAAGTGACTTGTCGATTTCCTCCTTAAGTTCAAGGAGTTCATGCGGCGGCATTTTGTATGGGCGCTTGGCAATAGGAGTGGTGCCCGGTTTCAAGTCGATGACGAATTCAACGGCTCTAACAGGGGGTATTCCTGGAAGTTCTTCTGGAAAGACGTTCGGGAAATCGCGAATGACTGGAACGTTCTCAATTCCCTCAAGAGGTGAAGCATTCAAAGCATTCAGAGCATATATATGAGCTTCGGCATTCCGGGTAATTCGGGCGGTGTAGTTGACTATCTCGTCGGAGGGGTGAAGGAGCTGGACGACTTTGGTGGCACAAGTGATCGAAGCAATGTGAGCTTTCAACCAATCCATTCCCAGAATGAGGTCTCTGGTGGAATACTTCAGAACAACAGGGGAGGCAAGGAATTCCAATCCTTTGATTTCAACGGTGACGTTAGGTGCGATCATGTCAGCATGACAATGGCCACTGGGAGTTTTAACAACTAGCGGAGTATGCATCTTTTCATATTGTATGCCATGCATGAATGCAAATGCTCCAGAGACGAATGAATGTGATGCTCCCGAATCAAATAAAACAGAAGCGGGTACTGAGTTAACGAGAAGGGTACCCATCACAGTGTCAGGTTGATCATGAACTTCTTCAATATCGACGTGGTAAGCTTGTCCACGACCATAAGCAGCAGGCCCGGTATTATAGTTGCGGGTCTGATGGTTGCCACGGCCATTGCCATGGCCAGTAGGAGGAAGTGCCAACTGATTCTGATTCTGGCGGCAGTCCTTGGCAAGGTGACCTGGGCGGCGACACTTGAAACATAGACCATCTTCAGGACGAAGAGGAGCAGCACGTGGTGGAGCAGCTTGAGCTCTTGGCTGCCTCGGTGGTGGAGGAGGCAGACGAGGTGCAGCATAAGAAGGCCTTAGCGCAGGGGCAGTTGGACGATACATGCTGTTGGGAATCCAGATCTTACGCCTTTGTCCTGAGCTCGAAGATGAGCCAATGTCATGATTGCGCTTGAGTGATTCCCTATGTTCCATCTGAGCGGTCTCAACCTGGATAGCCTTGTTCACCAGAGTGGCGAAGTCGGCAAAGTCATGAATAGCGAGTGCAAGCTTGAGGTCTGGGTGGAGTCCATCGCGGAATTTCTCCTGTCTGCGTGCATCTATGGCAATGTCTTCTTCAGCATAGCGGGACAGGTTAAGGAATTCCCGCTGATAAGCTTCGACAGTCTTACTGCCCTGAGTGAGGTTGCAAAACTCTCTTTTCTTCTGGTCCATGATTCCCTGAGGAATGTAACGGGCGCGGAAAGCAGTCTGGAACTCGATCCAGGTAACGACTGTCCCAGCAGGTAGTGAACTCCTGTGGGTGTGCCACCATTGAGCAGCGGCACCCTTCAAGAAGTAGGACGCGAAGGTGATAAAGCTGGCGGGGGCGACATTGGCAGACTCCATCTCGTAGGTGATGTCGCGAAGCCAGTCATCAGCATCCAGTGGCTGCTCAGAGTTGCGGAACACAGTAGGGCTGAGACGCACAAACTCCTGCAGAGTTATTGCGGCAGGGTGCTGATTCTGGTGTGGGAACTGAGCCATGATCCCAACCATGAACTGGCGGTTCAACTCAAATTGTTGCATCATAGCTGCCATATAGTCTGGCGGTGGTTGCCCTTTGGGAGCATGGCCACGACCACGACCACCTGGTCTAACCATCCTACTAAAGATTTATCAGGGGGTAGTTTAGTAAAAACAACTGCAAGTGTTTAGAGACAAACATGATGTAACACGACAATGAATAAGCAGTGCAATAGATACATAACAGTAGTCAATTAAGACATACATATCCATACACAGAGTCGATTACACACGGACAGAATAAGTTCGGAAATTAAACAGCTAGACATACCAGGCGGCGCGCAGGCACGCGGTGAGGAATACACAACGAGACATAGCAAAGGCTACATCAACGTCGGGGAAAACCACTGAAACCAGGTAACTGCAGGTGCGGACGATGAATGTCCATGGCAAGAAGGTCCTGCGCTCCGTGAGCACTCTGATGTAGAACCCGATCTCGAACAGGGAGGAGTGGTCCACGTGTAGGTGTGTGACCTCCAACAGCAGGCCAATCAATTCCTGCCGGCACCTGAGTCCTGCGCGGGTAAAAGATGTACTCTGGATGTATCCCTGCACAAACCGCTGGCAGCAACTATGCCATAGCATCGTAGTGACGTGCTCGAGTGGCAAACAACTCAACGGCAAGAGCCCGGGTAGTGCAATCCAGAGCCTGAGTGCACTGAATCAAAACCTGCGGGTCATATCGACGTCGCTCGTAAGGGGCACAGACAGCTGTGTAGTATCCGGTAGCATCTCCAGCAGGGGCATACGGGATGTATCGGAACTCGGAGTCATCCAAGCGACTGCTCGCCACGAAGACGTGCGACAGCAGAATGGGCAGCATCATGGACTGCCATATCAATCGTCACGCGGATACCATGAAAAGTGTACAACTCGGTGACGAAGTCGTTCCGCTCATCAAAGATACGAACATCGGCATGATACTGCTCCTGGTTGAACTCGCGGTAATCCTCGTAAACCATGTACTCGGGGTACCAGCGGTAGCCCAGTCTGGTCAGGAGGGCGATCAGGATAGCTGGAAAACCAGGCGCATCACGAGCCCAAGTGCGAAGTACAAGTTGCGTCGCAGGGCGCGGCGGAAACAAGCGGTCCATCTGAAACAGAGGAAATTCAAGATTGTCAAATGACAGTGAGTGAATTCTTGCATCGTGTATTCAAGGAAATAATTTGCAAATAATCAAAGCTCCGGGTGGACGTGATCACGAGAACCTAGAGTCAGAGTTAGTAAAATTTTTAACCCGAATAGAAGAGAGAGTAGAATCCCAGAGTATAGAAGAGGAATAAAAGATCCTAATACCACCCATTGGCGACGTGGGCCCGTAAGCCACACAGCCATGTTAGTAAAATATAGTTTTTCACAGACTAGACTCAACTTCAACCAAGGAATTAGAAGGGGGCTTCCTACAGGCAGTCGGCTCTGATACCAACTTGTGACGCCCCTGCTCGACCGTGCACTACTCATACACGCAAACGTGCACGCTCGAGATCAGAGACTCACGGGAGGATATCACAACACAACTCTAAACTCAAATTTAAACATAAATCTTCATATTACCAAACAGGGGTCACGAAGACCCGAATACATAAGTCATACACACAAATAATATCTGAGTACAGACATAGTTAGTCAAGTTTGCCTTAAGAAGGCTAGCACAAACAGCGACACTGATTGAAAAGTCGAAGGCCTCCTGCCTAGGGCCTCCGAACTACTCCTGGTCGGCTGGCTCAACCCAGTAGTATGTGCCTCCGGGGCTCTCCTGGTAGTAGTCTCCTGCGGTGGCGTCTGGCTCCTGGACTCCATCGTCTGATTTCAGCAAGCGGGTATGGGGAAAAAGATAGCAAAGCAACCGTGAGTACTCATCCAAAGTACTCGCAAGACTGACATCAGAACTATACTAAGTATGCATCGGTATCAAAGGAATGGGGCTATATCTTTGGACTAAACTGTAGAAATGCTGGAATAGAGGGGGAGAGGCCTAGCCTATCGAAGACTAGCATCTTGAAGCAATCTTGCAGCATCAGAAGAGGGTAGAGTATAGCCACATATAATAGCAATCATATTTTAGTAATGCCCTGAGATCCTTCCTCGACTACCCTGCGAGAAAGTGATCCCGAGAGCAGTTGTAACAGTTTATCTTTGTTTCAGTATCCATTTGTAGTTGTAGCAGATCAGGATACAACTCCGAGCGTCTTGTTACCGTGGACACGGCTATTCGAATAGATAACTTCCCTGCAGGGGTGCACTACTGTTACCCAACACGCTCGATCACATCTGGCCGGACACACTTGCTGGGTAATGCCCGGCCTCGGGAGATCGACACGACGTAGTCCTACCTAGGCTCAGCAGAGAGGTCAGCACGCCAGTCTAAATCCTAAGTGCGAAGGGGTCTTGGTCCATCGCCCTTTGCACTCCTGCACGTTGCGAGACTGGCCGGGCCCAGGCGCGACACTGAATACACCAGTGACGTAACCAGCCCACCCCAGCAATCAGCCCACATCTCTGAGGTGTGACGTCTAAAGAACTTTCGGCCGATACATACGACGTAGAGGGCCCCATTAAACCATTATCCCACGTGGTGGTAGTGCGTATAAGGCCAGCGGCCTACTCAGATCAAATACCCAAATCCGTTAGGCATATTTAGTAACTCGCAGAGACGAACAGGGTTCCTGTCACTCCGACTTGGTAATACATGACGCGCGGGTGCTCTTGGAGCCCACCCGACTTTAGTAGTATTCTCTCGCGGGCACCCTTGGGGCCAGCCCGACTTTAATAGTTTAAGTATTGCAGTAATGTAAACAGTTCCGTGATCACCACCCAGAGTGACCACGGCCCGATATTAAGCATGGCAAACGGACAAGGGTGAAAGGCCACAGATGAAACATAGCATAGCTAACTAAGCATCTTGGGACAACAGGTAGGTATCAACAGTGGGCGACGAAATCAGGCTATGCATCAGAATAGGAGCTATCGGAGCAACAATAGAAGCAATTCTAATGCAAGCATAAGAGAGAAGGAATGGGCGATATCTTATGATCAAGGGAGTTTTGCTTGCCTAGAAGCTCTGCTGAGAGGGGCTGGTCGTCGGAAGGCTGCTCGTCTGGAGCGTAGTCGTACAGAGCAGCGTCGGCGGCGGTCTCGGCGTCTATCAGGAGAAAAGGAGGGAGAAGAAGCAATAAATTCACGGCAACAATGCAACAGCGATGCATGACATGTCTAAATGATATGCAGGGGTGATATAATGCCTATTTAAATATTTTAGATAATTTAGGAATTTATTTAGATTTATTTTATTAAGGTCATGCACTATTCATCTATCGAATACGGGCAAAAAGTCCCATGTTCATCTAGATAGGAATGATGGTCAAGCATTTTGACCACATATTCGGATTCTTCATATTTTTCTGATCATTTTTCATATATAAATTATTTTCATCCGAGTTACGGTTTATTTTATATGATTTTTCAAAGTTTTACTGAATTTCTGGAATTATTTAATTATTAAATTCGAATTATCCGAAACAGTAGTTGATGACGTCAGCATGACGTAAATGTGACGTCAGCGGGTCAAACCCGGCTGACCAGAGTCAATCCTGACCAGTGGGTCCCACTGGTTAGTGTCACACTAGTTAATTAGGGATTAACTTTAACTAAATTAGGTTAATTAGTCAGCGGGGCCTACTGTCAGTGACTAATTAGTTAATTAATTTAATTAACGGAATAATTAACATTTTATTTATTTATAAAATCAATTAAATTATGCGGGGCCCAGCTGTCAGTGACTGGGCTGCCCAGTCAGCCGAGTTGACTCGGTCAACTGGGCCCACGGGGCCCAGCAGTCAGCGGCACAGAGGCGGCCACGTCGGTGACAGGTCAGCGCTGGCCAGAGTCGCGCCAGAGTTGGCTCCGATGAGCCAAACGCGGCGGCGCTCGTCGGACGTCGGCCAGAAAACGCGTACAGAGGGCCCCCGAGGCCGTGGTTTAGCTTGTCCGAACGGGCTCCCTGCCGCGCGTCGAACAGTGACGGTGGCTGGTCTTGGGGTGGCCGGAATGGTCGCCGGTGACGACGGCGGGCGGCGGCGGCTACGGATCCAAACGGGAACGCGGCTGCGGGGCGAGTTTGGGCTAAGGTGCAGAATAAATCCCTTTGAAGAACATATTTGGAATACTTCTCATAGCCAGCTAAATATAGTGGTCGATTTAATATATAACTCCTATATGTCTTGGGGAAAAAGGCAAGATATACTTGACCTAAAATTTGAAAGCATATTCAAAGAATATCAAAAACTCGCAGACAAGTGCTCCGGGTTAAATAGCAAAATAGATATCATTCTGCATAAGCTTGAAGAAGCAAAAGCAAGATAGAATATAATTTGCAAGAATAACGACTACATTAAAGAAGAAGTGTTGAGAATAGACCGTTACCTAAGTAAAGGCAAAGACTCGCTCCCACACTCCGAATCAAGACAAGATATTCCTGAAATAAAAAGGTTAGTATAAGAGGTAAAAACTCTTATCCTCTCATAGTTTTATGAGTGAATATAACCAAGCATTAAATGAAGTAGCTAAATACTTATCACCCCCTGTCGGTTTTTCTGATCACAACTCACCAAAAGAAGACTCCAAAATAATAATAAGACAGAATAACACTATCCTCCAACTTTTAATTCAAGTTTTAGATAAACTAAATAGGGTTCAAAGCAACAAGGATATTGTGTTATCTTCATCTGGAATAGTATCTTCATCTAGGAATATTAATTCAGAAAAATGGATGTACCTAATAGCGTCTCCAGAAGAGAAAATTCCTCCAAGTAGTTAGGCAAGACTCAAAACCTCTTGCAATGAAGCATAGATTATCATGCAAAGCTGATGATGTTGATAGTATAGAAGAAGTTATAGATTTGCAAAAAGACTTAGAAAGATATCAAAAAGATACCCTAAGAAAAATAAAACCGTAGCAAGTATATCACATGGGTATGTTTGAAAGTAAGAGTGGTTTATACAGAATATCTAGAGAAGTAGAGTTAAGTGTATTAACGCATCCAGTAGATTTATGAATTGTGAGCAAGAATATTCAAAATGAATTAAGATATTGTGGTTATAAATATATTCATTAAGGTATGTATATCATAGGAATTAAAGGCATGACAAGAAAGAAATTAGGAGCAAAGGTATTAATAACACTATTAGATAGAAGATGGGAATCAATTGATAAAGCGGCATTAGGCTTTCTGGAAGGAGATATGAATGAAAATAGGTTAATAACATACATAGCCCCTGATTTAATAATGCATGTAAAAGAATTTATTGTAAAAGTGAGTTTTGGTTTCCAAACCAAAGGATATGAAGATTTTAAAGGAACTAATTTGTTAGTAAGCATAGAATTTATAGGAAGGCTCACTAACAGAAGTAATTCTAGATATAGAGTAAACGTAAATAACGTAATTGATAGCATGCAATCAAAAGGCATACAATTTATGAATCCTCTTACAATTAGTTCTGAAGAAAGAGCAGGAGTGGAATGGAAGATAGGTGAATTAATAGAGAAGAAGGAATTAAAGCAACCTGAAATTACATAAGTTATCAAAATTGTGAAGGAAGTAGTAGTATCAGATTCATGAATTATAAATCTGCATCCATAGAAGACACAGAACCTTTTATGTCAGAAACAATTATTAGCAATGATAAGAATAAAGGTGTAACCGAATGCATGGAAAAAACAAATATAGATGATGAAATTATACACTGGGAAAAGAAAATAAAGCACATAGTATGGGAATATAGTCATTCTTATACAACAGATTGGCCTGAAATAAGGGAAAGAGAATTATTTTTCATTAGAGAGATTGCTAGATTAAAAAGGCTAAAAAGCGAGAAAAAGCAAGCCACTAGTTGTTCTCGTGTGATAAATAATACTATAGTATCAGAAGAAAAGAAAGACAATAATAGTAATAATATTGTTACCACCGATAATAATGATAAAAATAAGAATATTTCTCAAAGCCACAAAGATGAAATTGTGGATGAAGAAGAGCAATGGGATATAAATAATAAGCTATTACTAGAAAGTTATGAAGAAGAAGAAGATTTAGAAGATAAAAATTATGATGATTCAGAACAAAATAATGATTTTTATAACTCACTAGATGATGTAGGACTACATAATCTAGATAATGCAATGGAAGCCATGGAAGTAGAAAGTAGTAATAAAAGAAGAAAGGGATCTGGGAATCTTCAGTAAAAAGAGATGAAGAAAGGGAGAGACCTACCAGATCAACTGGACAATGGCCCCCAGAAAAAGATGACTACCAACCCACATATATCCCTGGACAATATAGATATATGGGTACTAAGAGAAGAAATTTTGAAAGGACAGTACAATTTCAAAATTATAAAAATGATGGTGCTATATTAAATTTAGCATCCCATGACCTGATAGATTGGCCAAATATAATTAGCATATGGAAAGGTTTAATAGTTCAAAAATATATACAAAACCAGCATAATATAGGCACTAAGGTAGAAGATATGATAACATATCTTGAAACATTTTTAGGAGAATCCGTGAAAGTCCTATGGGAACAATGGGTAGAAACATGCCCTAATCAATATCAAGAATTAAAAAGAGCATGAAGTAATCCTAATAACTTTGCAAATGTTATTTCAAATATGATCGTAGCAGAAGATCCAGAATTAGGACATACCTCTTTACAAAATGAAAGATTGAGAGAAATAGAAAAATTAACGCTGACAACTGGAAAGGCATAAAAGAATTCTCTCACCATTACTTATATAATGCTACCACCGCTAAGCAAGGCTTTAATGTAGGGGTAGTAGAAAGATATTTTAATAAGTTGCCTGACCCTTTAGGGTCTATAATATTTGAAGAATATAAAAAAGAATCAGCAGGAAATATTGTAAACATATCCCAAGCCATAACATTCGTCTTTAAACAGCTAAGAAAGGTATGTACAGGTATACAAGCTCAAAGATCTATGAAGAAAACAGATTATAATTTCTGTAATAATATTGTCCAAATACCATTAACATATGGAGAAGAAAGGTATAAGAATAAAAAATATTATAAATCCCAAAGGAGAGATAATAGAAATTTCAGAACCAAGAAAAGGTTTTTCTTAGGAAGGTCAGATAATAGAGCCCCATTTCTACATGAAAGAAATGTAAGAAGATATAATCCTAGAAAAACTTATGATAAAACATGTAGATGTTTTATATGTAATTCTCCAGATCACCTAAGTAGAACCTGCGCTAATAAAGACCAGAAAAGATATTCTAGTAAATATGAAGAGCAAGAAAGAGTTTTAATTATAGATAGTGTAAATGAAAATATATTAGTATGCGATTGTAGGTACGAAGTATGTCTACCAGAGGGGGGTGAATGGGAGTTTTAAATTTTCTTCGGAAATACCAAAACTCTCGGAACCCAGCAGCGGAATGAATGAAAACAGTGTACAGTGAGCGAATACAAACTACCGAATGGAAACTCAAAACATGTATCGAGGTAAATCACATAACTAAAACATGTCACATGGCATAGTTCGAATGTAAAGGAGAGTAGCAGAGGTGACCAGTGATGTTCGATGGCGACAAGGTGTTTGGTAGACCAGTTCACCCTTCTGCAAAAGGACTACGTCTGGTTGGAGGGGTTGTGATTTAACACAGAAGATAAACTCTCTTCGCCCTATTCTCCTCGACAATTGGTTCGTCAACCAATGCCGATTACTCGTGGTAGATGCTTGAGGCGATCTCCGAACCTTTACAGACTTCTTCTTCGAGAAACACAATTACTCTTGGTCTCTGAAGAAATTGACACCTAACCGTCTAGAGAGTTCGCAGCTCTCAAGAGTAATAGGCGGAGCGTACTGGACTTAGTTTCGAGTGATGCTGAACCACTATCTAATTTTTCGGCTCTGGGGTTTTCTCTTGGTGGATTTTAAACTCAAATCTATCGGAGAGGGGGTTGCTCAACAATCTTCTCAGAATCAAAAGGAGCAGCCACCGGACAACACCGGTGCGGGGTGGCTATTTATAGCCGCAGCCTTCCCTCATGGGAAATGATCATTTTGGACACGTGGTCCAGCCAATGGCCAACCGACACGTTCACAATGGTCGGATTTTAAGAGCAACGGTAACATTACTTGGGGAGCAAGTAATGCTAACTCCTCGGTCAGAGACAAATCTCTTGCAGCGAAGAAGAACACAGTCTCCAGCTGGCAAGTATTTGCTCGGAACACAAAGAGATTTCTCTCGCAACTTTCATAGGATTTGGGTTTAGCATCAGCGAATCAAAGCTTCGAACTCTACACCCCTCTTAATAGTACGGTGGTCCTATGACTCAAGAAAGAGCAAAGAAACGACGAGAAGAATGCTGCGTCTTCACTTCATCTTCAATCTCCTCGGCTGCAGTCACTTTCTTCGGACGGACACCGAACGAATTGCTTTGCATCAACAATTTTTGAGGGGTCACTCTTGTCGTCATAATCTTGGGTGATAACCTTCACTGCCACGCAGGGGATATCCTTCGGAGTTTGAATCCAAACTCCTCTTGACTCCAGGGAATTGTTACTCTGTGTGCACTAGCAAACACATCAGTCCCTCACTGTTTGTCAACAATCTCCAAAACATAAGGAGGCAAATTATTGCACCAACAATCTCCCCCTTTTTGGACGATTGATGATAAAACAGATAATCATCGAAGTGAAGATAGATAAGTAAAAAAGCAATTCCAACAAGAGTGAGTAAGTGTTACTCTTCTCGAAGATGAAATGGACTCCCCCTAAATGTATCCAGGGAAGAAGGATATGAGATAAATTCTCCTGCAAGTACTGAATAATATGGAGGAAATTTCAATCATTCGAGACATTGATTCGCACTAATGAGATATAATCCATCGAGATCGTAGTGAAATCATCTACAACTTCTGATAATAATTCCACCTGCAAGACACGTGCTTCGAGAGAAATGGTGCAGCAGCAGGGGTTATAAACATTACAGCACAGAAGTTATCGAGTTTTACAGCATAGTACAGATAAATTTAAACCAGAAGCTGCAAACTCGCACGAAACCAAAACCAATCGAAACACCGAAAGCAAATCTATCAAGACTCGATGTAATTCTCTCCCTTTTTGTCAACAAGTGTCAAAAAGGTGACGAATAACATGAGTGCAAAAACGCAGAACGAGGTTTAGTCGGTGGCATCTCCAGATGAACTATCTGAGGTGAGTTCTTCTTCGGAAGTGACAGGATTGTCTTCGTCTTCAGCAGCATCAGATTTTCTTTCAGGAAGAATGACTTGGGGCTGAGAAGATGAGGGAACAGATGGAGTGGGCACAGGAGGAACACGGGAGTGCACATTGTCTTCGGTAGGTTTCTCGGTCGGTGAGTTGGCTTCAGACTCGTCAAGCAATTTGCGAAGCTTGAGATGAAGAAGATCAGTGGTTTGCTCACGAACAGGGAGAGGAGGGGTACTCCGATCTTGAAAATCTTCAACAGTGAAGCCTTTGTCAATGTAGTCATAGAGCTCTTGGAGGTTGACATTCAGGAGTTGTTTCTCGGTGAAGAACTTGCGAAGCAATTTCCAGAGCCTCTTCTTGTTTTCATCAGCTATCAGATGCATTATCCTCGTGCGATTGTTAAGAGCATTTAGCTCGGAGGCGAGATGTTCTTTCTCGCGTCGATCCTCAGCAATATGCTGCAGCAGCAGTTGTTGTGTACGCAAAATGACTTCGAGTTGCGATGGAGGTTCATGCGAAATCTTTCGGTCGCGCTGAGGCAGACGTGGCCCGTCGAATTGCTTGTGATAGTCTAGAGGGCTTGATGTGGGCGATTTTCCCGAAGTGATATCTTCCATGACTTTCAAAGTATCGCGAACAGGAGGAATGAAGCTCTTATGGCTTTCCTTCGCAAGATACACTGTGCGCATTGCATGATCAACAACTTTCTGGATCCATGGCGCAAACACTTTGATGCAGAAGGGATATTGAGCAGAATCCTTCAGAATGCATAGGAACATGTCTTCCACATCAAAAATGTATCGCTCAGAGATTGCATATATAGCATTGCGAAGAACATCTAAGATGGACTTGTCCGGATTCATACCAGCCAGAGGGCAAACAGTGTAGGAGAGCATGTGGAATAGCGTCTGATTGTCGAAGGTTAAATGCTCAGGACGTGGAGGACCAGTGTAGTCATGAATCTTTTCTTGATCCATTGTGCATCTAAATATTGCATTTGATATAACATCAATGTTATGAACCCAAATTTCAGTGTCACCGTGCTCAAAGCGAGGGAAATGGAAGTGCGAGACTAAATCCGTTGAGGTGCATTTGATGCGTTTCCCTTCGGTCATCCATTCCATGACCCATTTGGAGCTATCAGATTCATCGCCAGAGATATATAGGGTAGCATAGAATTGAAGAATAAGCTCTCTGTTCCAAGGGTGCTCGAACTCAAAGACTTTGGTGAGGCAGAAATCATCAGATCCTGAAGCAATTGATTAAAACAGCCAATGTTGCGCATGGCAGGGATGTCCAGATATTCGTGAGGAAATATCTTTCGGCTCTCATAGAGGACCCGAGAGTAATAGATGGCCTGTTCCTTAGTCCAGAAACGAGGCGATTCTGAAGTGCGCGGCCCATCATACGGACTGGCTTGAAAGAATTTGGGATGCGCATTCCGATTGAACAGAGGACCTTTTGCGCCTGCGCCTGACGAGAACAAAGGCAATTCTTACGAGGGTATGGATATTTGAGTTCTTCTTCACCAAAGAGAACCGAGTCCGTGCGGCGAGCAGAGATAGATTTCCGTTTGGAGGGACCAACATCTGGCATTTGGGTAGCTGTTTTGATGGATAACTTGAGTGGAGATGGAGCAGGTGTTGCAACTATGGGAGGTGCTGAGGTAGAAAGTAACAGAGCAGGTTCAATCACTGTAGGCACTGACGCGGAGTCATTCACTAAAGGTTGTTGCTCGACTGGAATCTGTTATTGCTCGACTATAAGAGAAGCCGAGACTTTTGGAGCTTCATGAGCCGGAGAAGCTTGGGGCTCGGAGCGAGGGATTTCACCTTCCTCAGAGACAAATTGTTGCGAGGGAATATCAGCTCGAGCAGGGGAGGCCACAGGCACTGATTCAGTTGGCCTTGGCGAGAGAGGATCATCCGAGTCCTTGACTGGAGGGTTCGAAAGAATAGCTGGCTCAGGAGATTTTTCTTGCGGAGCAGGAGACTGAGCAACATGGGGAACAGGTGATGGTTCTTTCGGAGCAGGAGGTACATTTTTCGTCGCAATTCTTTTTCGTTGCTTTTTCTTTTGCTGAGCAACTTGATCAATATGGCCTTGACCAGATCATTTTATCCAGTGACTTTGGCTTGATATTCATCACAGATCTTCCGAACAATTTCATCTAGATCCGTGTGAAAGCGTAACCTGCGGTGGCGAAGGAGAGTCATGGCACGATTGATATCCTTGTAGGAGTCTTCGAGCGCTTTGATGACAAATTTTGAAGAGGCAGTTTTCATGCGTTCACCAATGTCCATTAGCTCGGCAGAGAGAGAGTTGATCTCAACTGCATCTTCTCTCAGTTCTTGAACTACGGAAGTGGCTTGAGTAATAACTTCGGTAGGAATAGGTAGGGATGCCACTTCTCCATCGAAAGGATTGTCCACAAACGTATCGAACTGTTCCATGATAAATATGTGATCATAGTAATGAGGAGCATCAGACTTGACAGAGGGAGCAGTCTGGACAGGAACTTGCTCAGAAGGAGGCTTTCAAGCCAAAGGCTGAGTCAAGGTAGGCGCAAATTTAGCAACCTTCTCCTTCGGAGCAGTAGCCTGCGGAGCAACTTTCTCGGTAGGCGCCTTGATTTTCTTCAAGTCAGGTTTGGGAATATTTTCGCCTGGCTTGGCAGAACTCACAGGAACGTCAACAACCAAATCCTTCAAATTGATAGCATCTGGATGAGGAGTTGTGTTCACATGCTGCTTCATCGTGACAGTGGTAGCAGGGGTCTTTCTAGTTGGGATCTTCTTCGGTGGTGCTACTGGAACCAAGTTAACCCGAAGATCAGGCAGCACAGTTGATGTGGTAATGTTTACTTCCTCGCTGAGAGTAGCAGCAACTTCTTCCTTGGTGAGCGGAGGATCATCATCATCAGCCGAAGAATCAGTCATTCGAAAATCATCAGCAGGTTCAACCTTTTTCCACTTTGGTGCGCTCTTTCTCTTCGCAGCAGCGCTGGGATCATGCTTGCGCTTAGAACGACTTTCAGATTTTCCTTCGGCCTTTTTCTTCTCCACATCATCTTTGAGGAGGCGAAGATTTTCCTGTTCACGAGCTTTTTGCTTTTCGGCCCTCTGGGCTCGCTTGATGGCATTGCGCTGACGCTTAGCAAGCTCATCGGGATATGATGCAGGTGTGCGAAGGTATGACTCGTGAGCATTTGACGGAGGAGGTGGTCTCTCTTGGGGACCATTAGCCTTGATGAGAGAAATTTCACGGCAGTCACCCCACGGTGGATGAAATGCAAAGTTCTGAGCAAACCAAGGATGAATAAATTCATAGTTGAACCACTTGCGCACCCAGTGGCGGCGAATCCATTGTTGACGAGTATCTCTTTGATGTTTGGTTTCTCCTGGAACAGTGTCATACTGATCATGAGAGATGTATTCGGCGGTGTTGGTGTATGCCTGTCTGCCACCCCTCTTCTTCTTCGGAGCAGTCTCTTCTTGCTCGTCGACATTTTGATCGGTCCTTTTTCTCTTGCTGGTTGATGGGCCTACCGTTGGGCCCTTAGCATTCAGAGCTTTGGATTGATCAGCAGTGCCCAGAATAACATCATCTCTGTCAGCCCGACTTACTGGTTTAGCTGAATCCTCAACTGACTGCATTTTCCTGTGAACATAGATAGATGCGAGGGAAAAGGGGGACAGGGTTACGAATGCACACAGCGAAGATTTTGAAAAAAATATCGTTTTTGATGAAGAAATAGATGCAGACTTTGAGAAATGTTTCGGGCGAAAGAAATGTGTAGAACGAACTAGTAGGTTCGAAGAAAATACTAGTAAACGTGCTAAGCATTCCGTTCGTACGAGACATAACACAAACCCTAGATCTGAAATTTTTCGGATGCGAGGGACAACTACAAACCACATCCGCACAAGTTACCTATCAGTAAGAATCTGAGAAATATAGTAAAAATATAGGCAATTTTTACCGCGGATGAACTCGAACAGGAAGAATGGAAGAACGAGTTCGCACTACACATACCCTAACTTGGTGATGTGCAGCGACTACGGTGGCGCGGAGAGGAAGATGATCTGCGGCGGCGAGGAATGACTCCGGCGACCTCTTTCCGGCAGCGAAGCGGCGAAGATGGTCGACGTCGTCAAGCTCAAGGAGGAGCAGTGCGGTAGGGCTTCGGAAGGTGGCGATGGGGAAGATGCGAAGTGAGACGAGGAGGGTGGCGGCACAGCATTTATATGCGAGGAGGAAATAGCCGCACCCCGGTGAATCTGATCAGACGGCCAGAGTCAAGGGACTATTGCGATTCAACGGATCTGATAAGCTGGCAGTTGATGGGAAGCATGTGGCAACCGTCACCAAAGAACGTGGTCCAGACTTGGGCCGGAAACCCCAAATTTTTTACGGCTTTCGCCAAAACTGATTAAGTTCGGATCGAAACTTTAACGTGGTCAAGGACACTAGATAAAGTTTCGTTCCCAGATGAAATTTGTGCATTCATAACGGAATAGCATAGACTGGAAGAGATAGAATGGAGGGAAAAACAGGGTCCTAGGTATTTCACTCAGATGAAGAAACACAAACACACGAGAGAAAAGCTATGAGTGAAAAACATTCGGACAGACACAAAATCTTCAAGCGCAACTCAACAAATAGAAATTGTGGTGGCGTTACCCACCGTATAAGAACTGTATGACCCCGAGCATCGCACAATTATCGTGGCACCCGGTTAGTCTAGTTCTTTGTTAATGTATTCACTCTCAGAAAGAAAATTTCACTTTGTCGAAATTTTCAAACTCTTCGAGTGTTATTCACCCATTCCTTCTAAGATGTGGAAGTGATGGTACGGGTGCCGAGTCCAGCTTACTGCACGTTTGCGGAATCTAGGATATTTAGCTCACACCGTAACACATAGAATCTTTTCTCATCGAGAGGCTTGGTGAAGATATCGGCGAGATTCTCTTCGGTATTGACGTGACTGATGACAATATCCTCTCGAGCAACATGATCACGTAGGAAATGATGTCTGATCTCAATATGCTTGGTGCGAGAGTGCTGCACAGGATTGTGTGCAATTTTGATCGCACTTTCATTGTCGCACAATAGAGGGATCTTCTTGATCTTGATGCCATAATCCTTCAGAGTCTGCTTCATCCATAATAACTGAGTACAACAAGCGCCAGCAGCAATGTATTCGGCCTCAGCCGTAGAGAGTGAGACACAATTCTGCTTCCTTGACGACCAACATACCAATGATCTACCGAGGAAATGGCATGTCCACGAAGTAAATTTCCTGTCAACCCGGTCACCTGCATAATCTGAGTCTGAATATCCAACGAGGTCAAACAGTGCTCCCTTACGATAGCATAAACCTAAGGTGGGGGTGTGAGCCAAATATCTCAGAATACGCTTGACCGCTTGGTGATGCGATTCTTTCGGTGCAGCTTGAAAATGAGCACACATACAAACACTCAACATAATATCAGGTCTGGATGCACATAGATAAAGCAAAGAACCAATCATCGAACGATAAGCTTTCTGATCATAATCTTTACCGTACAAGTCTGCGTCCAGTTGGCCATTTGTGGGCATGGGAGTTTTGTAACCCTTCTGTTTGCAATCTGGCATTTTGAACTTCTTAAGACAGTCTCTCAGATATTTTTCCTGAGATATGAAAATTCCATTGTCCCGTTGACGAATTTGTAGTCCGAGAAAGAACTTAAGTTCACCCATCATAGACATTTGATACTTCTCGGACATCATTCGTCCAAATTCCATGCTGCAGGCATTGTTAGTACAGCCGAAAATAATATCATCCACATAAATTTGACACACGAATAGGTCGCCATCAATAGCACGGGTAAAAAGAGTGGAATCAGTGGATCCTGGCTTGAACCCTTTGTCGAGCAGAAACCTCTTCAGAGTGTCATACCAAGCTCGAGGGGCTTGCTTTAGCCCATACAGCGCCCTTTTCAACCTGAAAACTTTGTTAGGAAACTGAGGGTTTTCAAAGCCAGGTGGCTGCCTAACATATACTTCCTCATCAATTTCACCATTGAGGAAAGCACTTTTCACATCCATTTGGTAAAGCAGAATATCATTGTAATTTGCATAAGCGAGAAGAATACGAATTGCCTCAAGGCGAGCAACAGGAGCATATGTTTCACCGGAGTCAGTACCTTCTACCTGTGTATACCCTTGAGCGACAAGACGTGCTTTGTTTCTCACAATAATGCCATTTTCATCTTGCTTGTTCCGGAAAATCCATTTTGTGCCGATGATATTGTGCTTCTTAGGATTCGGTTTGTCAACCAATTCCCACACATCATTCAATTCAAATTGCACCAACTCTTCTTGCATGGCATTCATCCAATCGGGATCATTCATAGCTTCTTCATACTTGGTAGGTTCTGTCAATGAGACAAAAGAGAAACTGCCACAGTAGTTAGCCAATCGAGTGCGAGAGCGAGTTGTGGGTCGGTAACCTGGATGCTCGAGATCTTCGAGGATTAATGCAGGGTCAACTTGATTTGCCACTCGTGGGAGAGGATTTCCTTCATGATGATCATTTTCATTTTCCTCGGTATCAGCATCAGGATTGGCATTAGTATCGCCATTTTCATCTTGATTGCCATTTTGATCGGCATTTGCATTTGCATTTGGGTTGCCATTTGTGTTCGGTGCGGCATTTTCTTCGGCAGTAGATTGGCGTGTGCGTCGAGCTATGGGAGCATCATCATCGGAAGAGTCAGGTGTAATACCTTTGACTGGCCTGACGTCCCCAATAGCCATTTGCCGAATAGCATCCAAATCGGAGGTTCATCTATCACATTAGGCAGGTGCTCCTTTTGGGAGCCGTTAGATTCATCAAACCGCACATTTACCGTTTCCATAACTTTCTCGTGGTGAGAGTTATAGACACGATAAGTATGCGAGTTCGAGCCATAACCAAGAAGAAAACCTTCATGTGCCTTGGGTGCAAACTTAGAATTATGATTCATGTCACGAATATAGCAAGGTGCACCAAATACACGTAAATAAGAAACATTGGGTTTCTTGCCAGTGATAAGCTCATATGAAGTTTTCTTAAGGAATTTATGAAGATAAACACGATTCACAACATGGCAAGCAGTGTTAATAGCATCAGCCCAGAAACGAATGGGAGTTTTATACTCACTGAGCATTATTCTCGCCATTTCAATCAGAGTTCTATTCTTTCGCTCAACAACTCCATTCTATTGGGGAGTGTATGCGGCAGAGAATTCATGAGTGATACCATATTCATCGAGAAAATCTTCGATATGAGTATTTTTGAACTTAGTTCCATTGTAGCTTCTGACATGCTTAATTCGCACATCATATTCATTCTGAGCCTTCTTAGCGAATCTTTTGAAGATGTCTTGGGTGCAGGTTTTGTCTTCGAGAAAGAATACCCAAGTGTAACCAGACCATAATGACTGCCTCCGAAACTTGCATAGTTTTGAGGCCTGAATAAATCCATATGAAGAATTTCCAGTGGTCTTGTTGTGGTCATGACAGTTTTTGAGGAATGGTGCTTCTTGGCCAATTTACCGGCTTCACACGTAGCACAGAGACGATCCTTGTCGAATTTCACATCAGGAATACCACGGAGATGATTTTTCTTCACGAGAGTCTGTAAATTTCTCATATATGCATGACCAAGTCTTTGGTGCCACAACCATTCTTCGGTTGCTTTTGCAAGCAAACAAGTTCGGACTGAGGGACCCTTAGAGAAATCCACAATATATAAATCACCTTTTCTATTTCCCTCGAAAATGAAGGAATTGTCAGTGGCCATAAAGACGATGCATTTGGATTTAGAAAATAGAACTAGCATGCCTAGATCACAAAGCTTGCCAACTGACATGAGATTGAATCCAAGAGACTGAACAAGTAAAACATCATCAATGTTCCTGTCCTTGGATATAGAAATTTTACCTAACCCAATTACCTTTCCTTTGTTGTTGTCGCTGAAAGTAATATACTTCTCAGATGAAGCAGTTAAGTTGGGCTCGACAAACAACGACTTGTCTCCGGTCATATGACTAGTGCATCCACTATCCATTGTCCATCCTGTACACCCGGAGACATAGTCCTGCAGAGAATTTAGGCTTTCTTAACCACCCACATTTTTGTACGTGGCTTCGAAACATATGAGCGAGCAGGATATGATTTCTTTCGATAATTATACGAATTGTAACTTGAATGAGTACAAGCATAATCGAAAGAGTATGCATTGAAATTCCTTCCAGACGAATGAGTATAGCGGTTGGGTGAGGCAAGTATGTACTCATTCTGTCGAATTTTTTCAAGGATATATGGAGCATTTTCTTCCTGCATGGTTAGTAGTCTACTAACAGGCAATGCTTCGATAGTTTTCCTGGGCACCCAGATAGATTCCTTTGGGGGGCCATTCCTGCTGTTTGGTCCAACATAGCGAGCAACAGCCTCACCACGTTGGTTTTTGAACAACTTATAGTTGTCCAGAGAATCATCATATGAGTATTCAGGGATAGGAGAGTCATATCCCGAAAGTAAAGCTGGATCGAGCGTTTTGCTCTTAGCAGGTACCCACACAGTGCGAGGATATTGATCAGGTTCCCAGTAGGAGCCATTCTCATTCAGTTTCCTTTCGAAACCGATACCTTCCTTTCTGGGATTTTTGTGAAGAATGGATTTCTTCAGAACATCACACAGGGTTTGATGCCCTTTGAGAGACTTGAACATTCCTGTCTGAAGAAGATCCTTCAACCTAGCATTTTCATCAGAAACAGAACCATTTTCCTCGACCAAGGGGTTAGCATTCACGGAAGATTCAACATTTGATTCAGCGTTACTGCGTTCAAGGCATTTTAAGCAAGGAGGTACAAACACTTCAGGTTTCTCTTTGAGTTGTTGGGTGAGAAGAGAATTTTCTCTGATCAAGTCATCATGAGCCTCTCTCAGCGACTCGAGTTCCTGTTTCCGTTTTAGGTAATCATAAGTCAATCTTTCGTGGTCAGCTAAGAGAAAATCATGACGATCTGATAGTTCTTTCATTCGAGACTCGAGGGCGGAATGCTCTTCGGTCAACGACTGATTTTTCTCCATCTCCTAAACCAACAACCCTTCAGACTTCTTGAGGGTTTTCTCAATTTTCTCGAGAGTGTTTTGTTGCATATTAGCAATTTTGATTAGTTTAGCATGGTCATCCTCATCAGAAGAATATCGATCACTGGAGTGAACCTTGTGATGTTTAGAGGATACCTTTTCTTTCGAAGCTTTGGCCATGAAGCAGTACGCAGGAGACTCGTTGTCGCTCAAATGATTCTCGAAGAAGTTCGATGCAGGAGTAGAGGCACATGCTATGCCAGCCATGCCGGAATCAGAATCCTCATTGGATTCATCAACTTCTTCGGAGTCAGATGACGCTTCTTCATCGGAATCCATCTCCTTGCCGATGTACGCCTTGGCCTTGCGAGAAGTGTTCTTGCGGTTGGATGAGGACTTGGAGGGATTCCTTGAGGAAGATCTTGACGAGGACTTGGAGGAGCTATCCTTCTTCTTGAAGAACTTCTTCGTTTTCTTCTCATCATCGGAGCTGTGGCTTTTGCTCTTGCCTTTGCCATGGTTGTGTCCTGAATCAAATCTTCCATTGGCACGGATTTTAGCTTCCCGGAGAGGGCAGTCCGAGATGAAATGTCCTGGATTTTTGCACTTGAAGCAGGTGTAATCTCCAGCAGGTTCTAATGAGGATTTGGAGCCGCCAGAGTTGCTGGATCCTTTCTTCTGAAACTGATTTTTCCTAAGAAGGCGTTGGAATCTTTTCGTGATCAATGCGAGGTCCTTGCTGATCCTTTCGGGGTCATCTGAATCTTCATCGGCGTTTCCTTATGAGGAAGAATCAGCCACAGCCTTGAGAGCATGACTTTTTCGGTGACTTGAGCCATAGAGAAATCTCTTTTCTTCTTCTTGTTCTTCACGAGTGTTTAGCCTTTCCATGATATCAGCAGAGTTGAGAACTTTGAAATCAGCTCATTCCCGAATCATCAGAACTAGAGTATCGAACGAACTGTCAAGGGATCGGAGCAGTTTCTTCACAACTTCATGATCAGTGATGTCTTTGGCGCCGAGACCTTGTAGCTCATTTGCGATGTCACTCAGACGATCGAAGGTTTGCTGGCAGCTTTCATTTCCAATTCGCTTGAACCGATTGAACTTGGCCCGAAGAGTATCGATGCGAGCTTCTTTCTGAGTTGAAACACCTTCGTTTATCTTTTCGAGAATGCCCCATAATTCCTTTGCAGTTTCACACTCATGGTAGCGAAGAAATTGAGCACGAGAGAGATGGCCACCAATTTCATCTTTGGCTTGAGCATCCATCTGAATGAGTTTCTTCTCGTGGTCAGTGGGGACCTGGGGCACTTCAACCACGAATCCATTCTGCACCACGTTCCACATATCATCATCAATAGCTCGGAGACGGATCTTCATCTTCTCCTTCCAGAAGGGATAGTCTGTCCCATCGAAGATGGGAATCTTGAGGTGCGACTTGTAGCTCACTGAAGACATACTTAAACTCCAAGGTGGTTAGACCAAAATGAGCAGAGTCAAGGAGTACCTTTCTCTTATACCAATTGTAGGAACGAAGTATGTCTACCAGAGGGGGGGTGCATGGGAGTTTTAAATTTTCTTCGGAAATATCAAAACTCTCGGAACCCAGCAGTGGAATGATTGAAAACAGTGTACAGTGAGCGAATACAAACTACCGAATGGAAACTGAAAACATCCATCGAGGTAAATCACATAATTGAAACATGTCACATGGCATAGTTCGAATGTAAAGGAGAGTAGCAGAGGTGACCAGTGATGTTCGATGGCGACAAGGTGTTTGGTAGACTAGTTCGCCCTTCTGCAAAAGGACTGCGTCTAGTTGGAGGGGTTGTGATTTAACACAGAAGATAAACTCTCTTCGCCCTATTCTCCTCGACAATTGGTTCGTCAACCAATGCCGATTACTCGTGGTAGATGCTTGAGGCGATCTCCGAACCTTTACAGACTTCTTCTTCGAGAACCACGATCACTCTTGCTCTCTGAAGAAATTGACACCTAACCGTCTAGAGAGTTCGCAGCTCTCAAGAGTAATAGGCGGAGCGTACTGGACTTAGATTCGAGTGATGTTGAACCACTATCTAATTTTTCGGCTCTGGGGTTTTCTCTCGGTGGATTTTAAACTCAAATCTATCGGAGAGGGGGTTGCTCAACAATCTTCTCAGAATCAAACGGAGCAGCCACCGGACAACGCCGGTGCGGGGTGGCTATTTATAGCCGCAGCCTTCCCTGATGGGAAATGGCCATTTTGGACACGCGGTCCAGCCAATGGCCAACCGACACGTTCACAACGGTTGGATTTTAAGAGCAACGGTAACATTACTTGGGGAGCAAGTAATGCTAACTCCTCGGTCAGAGACAAATCTCTCGCAGCGAAGAAGATCACAGTCTCTAGCTGGCAAGTATTTGCTCGGAACACAAAGAGATTTCTCTCGCAACTTTCATAGGATTTGGGTTTAGCATCAGCGAATCAAAGCTTCGAACGCTACACCCCTCTTAATAGTACGGTGGTCCTATGACTCAAGAAAGAGCAAAGAAATGACGAAAAGAATGCTACGTCTTCACTTCGTCTTCAATCTCCTCGGCTGCAGTCACTTTCTTTGGATGGACACCGAACGAATTGCTTTGCATCAACAATTTTTGAGGGGTCACTCTTGTCGTCATAATCTTTGGTCATAACCTTCGCTGCCACGCAGGGGATATCCTTCGGAGTTTGAATCCAAACTCCTCTTGACTCCAGGGACCTGTTACTCTATGTGCACTAGCAAACACATCAGTCCCTCACTGTTTGTCAACAATCTCCAAAACATAAGGAGGCAAATTATTGCACCAACAGCGATGATGAAATAAAAGATGATGAGTCAATATATTCAATCATCAAAATAGATGAAGTAGAAAATGAGACTCAAGAATATGATTCAAGTGAAGATGAGATAGACCTAGTAGATGAATTAGCAGGTTTGAAAATAGAAATGATGAATCAAGCAGATTGTGAGCATGATTGGATTCAAGGGAAAGGTGATTATAATATCAAATGTGCTTTCTGTATTTATTACCCAAGCCAAGATAATAGGTCCACATGCAGCCTATGCCTAAGACAAGCCTGTGCCTCTTGTCTAAAAGCCAAAAATCAAATATGGAGACAGGAAATAGAATTTGAACCAGAAGAAAGAATATTATATAGTAGGGTTAGAAATCTAGAAAATAGGATAAATATACTAGAAGCAGAGCTAGAAATATTAAAATATAAGCTAAAGAATAATAAAGAAGAAGAATATGGTGCTGCTGGAAGCACGAAAATAAAGAAAGGAATGGTTATAAAGTAATATTTGAGCATATTTGAGCATATTAAAGAATAATATTGTATCTGATATATCCTCTCGATCATCAATATTACAAAAATGATGAAAGGAACACTAGCAGGCGGAAATGAATGCTTCATATTTGGTGATGGCAATAAATTAAAAATATTCTCGCCAAATACATTCAATTTCAAGCCAAAGAGCCATATCCGTCTTGATGAAATCCAAAGATGCATATTGGATAATATGTGGTATCAATATACCGTCAAAAGAGATGATAAAGGATATATGCTATCTAATCTCAATAGCCTCGCAGAATATTTCCATATGTTCAATATGTTGAACAAAAATAACCCAAGACCAACAAAAATAGAGGTACAAAAAGATGAACCTCTATATATAATGTTTAATGGAAATAAACCAGGAATATATATGCATTGGGAAGATATTCAAATAGAGAAGCTTGCAGCAAAGAGCAAAGACAAAGAATTATCATTTAGAAAATATGATAATATCGATGATGCCTTGAAATGGGCAAGGAAAGTAATAGGATAAAATTACTATATAGATCCCGAAGCCAGAGAATATATTGAGAAGCGAAGGGGCATAGATAAAAATATACCCGCTTTAGTAACTCCCACAAAGGGAGAAGCTTCGAGCTCAAAGATTCCAAAGAAAGAAGAATCTCCAAAATATCATTCATATCAAGAATGCCTTCTAAAGGGACTTGACCCTTTAGATAATGAATATATAGACCAAGAAATGAATAAAAGATTTGAAGAATGGTAAAAAATAATAAAGAAAGAATTGAGAGAAGAAATATGAACAGAAGTAAGAGAAGAAATGGAGGAGAAGTTTGAAGAAATAAAGAAAGAATGTGATGACAAATATAATTTCCATTTGTCTGACGATGATCATATGGACATCGCTGGGCATGGACAGCCTATTGATTAATAGGCTATATACTTGAATTGATATTGCTATCCATTTTTCGGGCACGGAGGACCTCCCCGAATATTGATACGCGAATATGAATATTGATGCAGCCCGAATATTGATATAGTATATCAATTATATTGGCGGGGAAGACCCCCCATATAAAAAAGACAAAACAAAACAAAAGAGTTTGTCATGCATCAAATGCCAGAATATTGCATCGAAGAAGAAGGCGGAGTTCAACATCAAGCCAACGGTGTGAGCAATCTGTGCATATTGCTCATATGTTAGAAGACACTGGAGGCAAGCCAATTATCCACCGAGAGACAATGCCCACGTGAAAAAAGAGAAGATTCCTGAAGATTGAAGATTGTCGGGCACTCTCTCTCGCACTTATCCTTACCCTAAAAGGACACGCATGTACCCTAGTAGGACACGCGTGCATGCTACCGTATGTAAAATAAATAAGTGTAGGCAGGCTCCAAAAGGCTCCCTCGCAACCGTCTCTCAGCTATAAAAGGAGACAAAGAGAGAACAACCAGGACACCGAGAGCACTTCAGACGTGAAGCACTCGAACGAAGCAAGCCAGAGCACTCCCTGCTTAGTAGTAGTTTAGCCACCACCACTTGTAGTATAGCCAAGAAGGCGCTGAGATTGGCAAGCATATTAAGGTAATTTCTTAAGTTTGTGTGTAATCCCTTCGGAGTTTCCCGAAAGGGAAAACCATATGTAAATTATGTTGTTGAAATGATGTAGTTTCTTGGTTTCACTTGATATTTTTACTTATGAATTTATGGGAAGAGTTCTTATGCTAGGGATCCTATAGGATAAACCTCTGCGTGTGTAGTTCTCTGTGTAGCCTAGAGTGGCGTTTGAATGAGAACCTTGTGGCCGTAGAGAAGTGTTCCCTTCGGGTGGAACTGCCTGCGAAGACGATAAGAATTTAACCTATAAATTGGCAATAAAAACCATCAAGTGAACGTAAGTAGCTACATCAGATGCAACATAATGACAAATATGGTGAGTACCGAGTATGAATTTCACAAACCGCAGCACAAACAGGCCTCGCCAGCCCTTAATAGATCATGCATATTGGTTTAAGATAAGCAAATTTTAGCCATGTTAATAACTAGACACGCGCATATTATTGAAATAGTAGGAAAGAATTGAATATTACTGTGAATAGCGAAATACTTTTCCAAATAGTAAAGAATAGTATATTCACCAATTATTTGAATAGTACTGAATAGTAAAGCAAATAGTAAGCTGAATATTAAGCTTACCATATCCGCGTACATTGACTTTGTACGTGATATATCCGCATACACTGAAATAAGACCGCAAATATTGTTTTAATAAGAATATATATTGTAAATTTTTTAATTTATTCCCTATAGTTTATATATATATATATATATATATATATATATATATATATATATATATATATATATATATATAACACTATTCTGATAACGGGATCTTAATAATATTCTGATAACTACTCGTCTCGTCGTAGTAGTACTAATTGAACTTCACCCAAGGAGAGGTTGAACTTCCGTAAAGATTGTCCAAATGGGTCTTGCGATATACCGTTGGAAAGCTGTCGACACATGGATCATAACCTAAGTTAAATTTTTGTCAAAATCTACACGGATTAAGAGCATGTTTTATAAACCGTTTTTCTTCATACAAAAAAACGTGAATCGTATTTTCGAGACCATTTCTAAGCCGTTTATCGGAATGAGGCAAATAATACGGCATTGGAAAGCTGCTGGAAATCCGCTCGTTCCACATATATAAAGTTTTCCCAAATTCCCTACGGTTAAAGAGCAATTTGAAAAATGGCGGAATTTCTCAAACCGAACAGCCGAGCTCTTTTTTTGGCGTAATTTGAAAACGGCTCTTCGGATTGATGCAAATGATATGGAGTTGGAAAGCTTATGGAAATGCGCTTCTTTTTCACATATAAAGTTTTTTCTAGTTTTGAACGGTTTAAAAGTAATTTAGAAAACGGTCAAACTTCCTCTGAGTTCGTATTTTCAGGTTTTTTTTCTAAATGGTTTGTCGGAATGCAGCAAATGATATGGCGTTGGAAAGCTTGAACAAATGCGAAACTTTTTTGTTTATAATGTTCGTCCCAATTCTTTACGGTTTTAAGTTAATTTTGAAAATGGCTAAAAACGTTTTTTGGCCGTAATTTTCGCAAACTTTGAAAATGGCTAAATAATTTACCCCTGCATAGCTATATAAAATGCGAAACTTTTTCATATAGGAAGTTTTCTCTAATACCTAGCCAATTTAAGTAATTTTGAAAACGATGAGATCATGCGTTCTGCCTTCATTGCGAAAACAGAGTCTCAGAAAATGCACTGCGTGAAGAGGTTGAACTTCTGGGCCAGTTCTGTTTGAACTTCACTCTGTTTTTCACGTGTTGTTTTTTGTCGGTAACTCCCCAATCACTTACCGGAATTGAGCAAATGATATACCGATGGAAAGCTGGTGAAAACACGCAACTTTCCCGTGTTGATCATTTTTTCATACTCGCACCAGTTCGAAAGTTTTTTTTGAATACGTAAAAACGTGTTTTTAACGGTATACATGAAACTTTTAAAGCGTTTATCGGAATGTAGCATATAATATACCGTTGGAAAGCTTATGAATAGGAGCAACGTTTTCTTGTAGACAGCTGTTACAAATTCATTGCCGTTTGCAAGCAGTTTTAAAAATGGCGAAAACAACGATGTTTTTGCCTTTTTTTTAACATGTAAATGAACGACGGATGTCTCGCACTAGAAATTTTGAACCGTTCAGGGATAAGAACGTGAACTTCTTGCAACAACCCTTTTAGGCTTTTATTTTTTATTCTTTTATTCTCTTCCGAAACGCATTCCGTGTAGTAGTTGAACTGCTCGTTGTTTTGACTTTGAACTTCTGTCACGTATTTTTTGCTCGTGATTCCTCACCCGTTCGTATTGGTAAAATCCTAGATTTTTTAATAAACATCGAACCACTTCGTTATTTTAGTTTGAACTTCTAGTTTTCTAAAAAATTGGAAAATTCCTTTTAAACTTTTTTTAGTTGTTCGTTTTATTTTAGTTTGAACTTCTTCATTTTATTCTTTAGTAACGAGAAAAAATCCGAGTTGTTTATAAATTTCAAACTTCTCTGTTATTCTAATTTGAACTTCACATTTTTATTTTCGAATAAAGAGTTGTTTTTTATTTTAATAAACTTCGAACTTCTCTGGTATTTTAATTTGAACTTCTTAGTTTTATTCCTAAAATAATATGGTTTTTAAATAAGCATCAAACATTTAAAAAAAATTGAACTTCATACTTTTTTTCCTTGGAACGGAAAGAATTTGAGTTTCCCGTATACATCGAACTACTCCGTTTTTTTAATTTGAACTTCTTGATTTTATTTCTTTAGTAACAAGAAAAATCTGAGTTTTTTATAAATATTGAACTACACTACAAGAACGTGAACTTCTTGCAACAACCCTTTTAGGCTTTTATTTTTTATTCTCTTCCAAAAACGCATTTCGTGTAGTAGTTGAACTGCTCGTTGTTTTCACTTTGAACTTCTGTCACGTATTTTTTGCTCGTGATTCCTCACCCGTTCGTATTGGTAAAATCCTAGATTTTTTAATAAACATCGAACCACTTCGTTATTTTAGTTTGAACTTCTAGGTTTCTAAAAAATTGAACTTCCTGTTTTTTATTGTTGAACTTCTTGTTTTTCATTCTTTAATATTGAGTAAAATCTGGATTCTGTATAAACATCAATCTGCTCCTTTTTTTTTAATTTGGACTTCTTGGGGCTTTTTCAATTATTTATTTTTACATATAACCGCTCATATTTATTTATTTGAACTTCAACAAAAACTCAATTCTTTTTTAGACATCACAACAAACAGTAGCAATTGCAAAACTTTTCAGATTGGTTACATGTGATTTTTTTTTGGATCATTGCAGTTTCGAAAAACATAGACACATACGGGAGAGAGAGAATTATGTGTGCACAAACTGGATAGCAATACACGAACTCTCTAGGGAGTAATACAAGAACTCTCACGGAAGTGATACACGAACTTCTTTTGTATATATTCTTTCTCTCTTATTCACATGCACATTTATTTTTTAAATTAAAACACAAGCTCAGAAGAATACAATTATAAATAATACAACCCAAATCTCTCTTTTTTTCTTGGTTTTCTGATTTTTTTTAAATAAACATCAAAGTGTTTGTTACAATTAACATATTTTTTTACCTTCTCGAACATACTTACAATTAACATACGTGACCTTCCACACAACATTGGATTTTTTGTATTACAATAAAAATACTTGACCTTCCAAAACATTACATTTTGACCTTTGCACAAATAAATTTTTAAAAGTGAAATATTTGTAAATATGTTCTGTTACAATTAACAAAACACAGTTGTACAAGCACAAAAACAGAGCAATTTCTTTTCTATCCTTTTTTTAGATGACATCTCATTCACATACGAGAAAGTAGTGGCTTAGCTTAGCTTCATTTTTTTAACAATCGATAAATTCTTTCCAGCTCTTTCGTTCAAATTTTTCAATAAACAGATGGAGGGCGTCAAAGTTTTCCCACGCACACATAGTTTGAACTCTCTCAGCAATATATGAACTTCCAAATCAATACATGGAGGGCGTCAAGTGTTGTTTTTCCTCGCCAGTTTAACTTCTTCAGGCTTGCGTTCTTGGGCGTGCACACAGCACACAGAAGCGCGGCAGCAGCGGCACTCAGCACACAGAATCCCTCTCTTCACCGGACTTCTCACCATGTTTAATTAGAACTTCAGCAATCGGTCAGAAGAGCTCCATTTGTAGATTTTGGGAGAGCAACTTTTCAGCAGCAAAATGGGTTAGAATCAATTAGAGAGAGAGAGGGAGAGAAATGGGTGGAAGCAACTTTTTGCAACGTGATTCCTTCCACTGTGAGATCCATCGAACTGCTACGAATTTTCAGCCATCTCTGTTTTTTTTTCTTCAAAACACACAATCGAACTGATGTGGCTGGCAGGTTGAACTGAATTGAAGTGACGGCCGGAGGTGGTGGCAGCGCGGGGATCTTCACGGGCGTGCAGTACGACAACAATAGGAGGCGCACTGCACAAGCATGGCCTGGCTCGACTGCTCCGGCCGGTCTGCTCCACCGGGTCCTGGCACCTGGCGCCTCCATTTTCTTTTACTGATGCTCTTTCTTTTTCCTTCTTTTAATATACACATTGAACCACATAGACTGCCAGGATGAACTTCTGTGAGCAAAGGAGAAATATTGGATAGAGAATTTCACAGCAAGTGAATTACTCAACATAACAGGAAGGGCTCCCCTGCAGATTTCGTGAGCAAAGGAGCCACTGCCACTTAGATAGGCCGACACATTTTTGGTGTCTGAAAGAATGACACCCCGGTGGTGGCAGTAAAACAGGAAGGGCTCCCTTGTATATTCTGTGAGCAAAGCAGGCACACAATTGTTTGTGTAGCATTCGGTTCGTGCACCTCACCCAGACCAAGTTGAACTCCATTTTTCTTCTTGTTTTCTGAACTTTGCAAGAAGATGTAACTTATGCACATGTATGCAAGTGTCCAAGTGTAGCTGCAGAGCCGCAGAATGGGCAGAATCCAAAAGCCAAAATTAAAGAATCAGCTATTCTAAACATCATTCCTAGAACTGAAAATTTCTCATTTTTTGTCTTTTTACAAAATCTCCCTGAACCGGAATCTCGGCTGAACTTGTCTGTCCAAGTGTCCATCGAAACACAAATTTTTTGAGACGCATGATACACACCTACATCGCTAGCAAGCAGCGAACGCGGCCGAGTGGTGCAGTAGCAGCTAATAGCGGGGGGAAGGAGGCGCAGCAGCAGCTACACGCAGGAGGTTGAGAACATCTGGACGCGGCAGCAAGGTGCAAGAAGCATGCAGAAGGGGGCGTCATCAAAAACTAAAAAACATCGGACTGAAGCGGTGGCTAGGCTGAACTTCTCTCTCAGCTTTGGTCGGGATGGCAGCAGGTGTGCGCGAGGCCGGAGGAGATGGATGAGCGACGACGTTTGGGGCGGGTGGTGTAGCAGCGGTGGCCCGGATGGAGCAGAGGAAGGGAGGGCCCCGAAGGGAGGATGGCACTCTGCAGCCCAGACGGCAGCGACAGATGGCTGGACGGCGGCGAACGTGAGTTCGACGGTCGATGGTTTGCCAGCTCCACGCGGCATGGAGGGCGTCGCCGCGTTGGAAGCAGAGGAGGCCGCTGCCGCTGTGGATCCAGGACGTGAGAGGGCGGCGCCGCTATCGTGAATACAGGGGGAGGGAGGCCGGCGCCGCTGCCGTGGATCCTGGGGGAGGCCGCCGCGAGGCGCGTGGCGGCGGCCGATGTAGGGATGCGGTGGTGGGGGTGGCTTCCGGCGCGTTGGTGGTGGAGTACGGAAAGCGGCATGGCGGGGTGGGAGCTCGGCGGTGATGGGATCGGGGGAAGGTGGTGGACGAGCAGTCGTGGGGTGGGATTTTTTTTCTTCACTGCGGGTTCGGGAGTTCGGGAACAAGCAGATCGCTCCTATATAGGGCTGAGAGTTATCAGAATATATATATATATATATATATATATATATATATATATATATATATATCTTTACCTAATAATAAAGAGAATTGAGTATCTGGTCGTCCGTCGTGGTTGTTTTGCAAAAAAGTCCCCGCGTTTCTGAGTATTCAACCCGCAGTCCTGTTTTAAGTGGGTATCTAAGAAAACGCTTCATGTTTACAAAAACACCCCTCCATTAGTTACAATTCTAGCCGCGATCCTTAATTAAACTGCTTCACCACCGGACACAACCGCCGCTTATCCATTTGCGTTCGCCACCGCCGGACACGTGCCGCCGCTTGCCGCCGGCGTCCACGTCGCAGGAGCCAAGGAAGGGGTCAAGCGTTGCGGCGGCCGTCCGCGCCGACCCAGCCTAGGATTGAGGCGAGCCGTCGCGGCGGGCGGGCGTTCGTGCCGAAGCGAGAAGGAGGCCGGGTCGGCCGGCTGGTTTGCCGGCACTGGAGAGGCTCGTGGCAGGGAGCTCCTCTCCTCTGCTTCGGGCGCGAGGCAGCTGAAGCGCTCGGGCTACAGAGCTGCGGGGCGGAGCCGAATGGTGGCGCGGGCGCTGGATGGGACTTAGTGCAGGTCTCCGGCGAGATGGGGATGGCGTGGAGGGGGTCTCGACGCTGACGGGTCTTTGGCCGTCGGCGCTCGGGCATCGGGTGACCATGGCCGTCTCTCTGCAGAAAAATAGAAGATAGAGAGAGCTCGTAGAGAAAATAAGCACGTGAGAGAGAAAAGAGATGGAGGAAGAAGGGAAGGGCTCACCGCCGATTAGGGAAGAGAGGAAGGAGAGAGGAAGGTTGGCTGCTAATTACTTTTGAAAAGATGGTTCTCGATGCTCCCTCGCGGCATGAACTCGTAAACGAGGAGGCGCTGTCCGTCCTCGAGGCAATATCCAACGAGCCTCACCAGATTGCGGTGCGAAAACTGCGCGAGGTAGTTCACTTCAGCCTGCACATCAGAAGTCAAGAACATATATTCAGTGATGACAATGGGGATTCAGAAATTTCAGCAACAAATTGGTTCTCAATGTGTATACAAGCAAAGATTCAGAAAATTCAGAAATTTCAGCAACAAATTGATTCTGAATGTGTATACAAGCAGAGATTCAGAAAATTCAGAAAAAAATTAGGAACAGATGGGTGAAGACTGACCAGCCACTCACGGTGGCCCTGGAAGCCCTCCTGGTTGAGCTTCTTGACGGCGATGACCATGCCGGTGCCAAGCCGTGCGGACACGAAGGTGATCTCGTCGACCCGTCCCTTGAATACTGAACCGAAGCCGCCCTCGCCAAGCACGTTGTCCGCCCGGAAGTTCCTGGTGGCCGTCTTGAGCTCCTTGAAGGCGAAGCTCTACACATTGGCGGACTGGAGGATCTCGCCCTCGCTCCGCGGCGTCGGCGGCACCGTCGTGGACGGTGCCCCCTTTCCCCTTCCTCCTCCACGCCACCCTGATCAATCAACCAACCAAATGTTTTGGTCATGGCCAGGACGAGATCATCAGAAGAGCAAACGAATCGAAGCAAAATCTGAATTTTGTTGCTGGATTGAGACCAGGAGCTTGGAGGAAATGTGCTTTACGGGCATGTGAGACAAGAAGATTAGTCAAAAATGAAGGAATGGTCTGTATAAGAGAAGGAAAGGAGTGGCGATGAGATAAGGACGCAGTGGGCGGTCAGTGCTTTTCTTTAATAATGAAATGAAAGGAAATTGGTCTTGTACCGGCTTGAAGCTACTGGATGCACGCGTGCTAGCGCCGATTTTTTATTTTCCAGAACTCTGTTTCTAAATATAAGTTTTCTTAGAAATTTTAATACGGACTACATACGGATGTATATAGATATATTTTAGGGTATAGTTTTATTCATTTTGCTCTGTCTGTAGTCCATCTTGAAATCTAAAGACTTATATTTAGGAAATGAGGGAGTACTATAGTTAGTATAAAGTTGAGACACTTATTTTAAGATCGAGGAAATACAATAATTAAAAGTGAGTGAAATATTGAAAAAAAATATTTCTTAATGGAGAAGATATTTGAAGCTTGCCCGTACTTGCTAACCATCAAGATATTCCTCAACTCTGGATGTCATCGATGTCATCAGTAAGATAGGGAGGAGAGAGCGAGGGATGAAGAATAGAGAGAGTGCGACACTTGCTCTCACCCTGTTTCGCACCGCACGACATCTGGGAGGGGGAGCACTACCCTCTGTTGTACTATCTGTCTCGCAGCTCTGCGTACCCTAATCTTGATCCTCATCGAGGCCCGATGATAAGGTCCGGGGAAGTGGTCATGATGGCGTGGAGGGTGTGCTCCTATTGTTGACGGCAACGTGTCAACAAAAGAGTGGCAAGCATTGTAAATTCTTTATTTTCTGGTCATCATATTTTTAAAGTGGGAAAGCATAAGTATGAATTAATGTTAATAGGGATTGCGAGATATAGGAATTAATATGATTTATTTGAAACTGTTACAGGTATGCGAATGATGCACAATTACTTCCGCATCGAAAGAGTAGCCGTCGATCGATAAATGGTTAGATTTTCATAATTATTTTTACACAGGGTTGTTAAATAACAACAACTAATTACACATAATTCAATTTAGCGATTTGAAGAAGTAGGTTTTATTAGTAGAGAAAAAGATTATGAGCTTTTAGAATACAATGAGATCTTTACAAAGTGGATCCTTATGAGTCTCACAACCAATTTAATTAAAAAATCTTATTATTCATCATGATAGGTAAACACTTGAATACCATATGAACTCTCAAATTTATTTTATAACCGGTGCAACGCACGGGCATTTTTGCTAGTATATATATATAGCGAGACAAGTAATCAATGAACCCGTGTCATGTGAAGATGTATCGTAAGAAAAGGGCAACCACACTTCATATAAAAACAATAAATCCACACCGGCTCGATGATAAAGCCGTATAGGGAGCCGGTGAGAAAAACAGAAGGGGCCAAGGTGTCGCCGGCCTGCTCAACACGAGCCGCTGCCTCACATGTGCAGATTCAGTGCCAATCAATGTCATCCGCGCGGCCGTACATTGTCACTCTGACGCGCGCCGTTCTAAAGAAAGAGACCGAGAAAGAGAGGAAAGGGTAGAACCCCCTCAAAAACGTATAAAGGGGCATTATGGACCTTTGGGAAAGCATACATATACCTATACGCTCTTACATTCATCCATACACGCTCGTCAAAATTTCGTATGTGCTTCTATCGGCAACATGAATGATAAGTTGCGTCGCTGTATCTATGACACCTTGAACCGCCGCTGCCAAGCTCGTTGATGGCGCCCGTCATCGCCATGCAACCACACGTGTTGCCGTGCCTGCACAGCCGAGCGCACGCGCTGCCTTCGGTCGAGCCCCCGTTGCCCCACCTCAGCTGCGTAATGCCCGCAATTCGCCGACGCGCTACGGGGACCGATGCTGGCCGCTGGCACTCGCTGCAGTCGCCCATGCGCCCACCGGATTAATGTTTGATTAAGTGATTTACGGAATAAATTGGTTAGTTTTGAATTTGACTATCATGCCCTCGTAATCGAAGGGGTAAGTTTTAACCTCCACCCTTGATTTAACAAAAAAGGTTTGCCGAAGAGGAAGGGTTGTTGGTTTTAGAACTTTATTTATATAGATCATCCTCTTCCTAGGAGCTAAATACGTTAGGTGCAAAGCTAGCCTAAAAACCAGCTTGATTGATTTTGTAGGCAGTCTTGACATCTTGCAACGTATGTTTTTTTTAACGCTCTATAAAATCGATCTCTCGCTTGCTCTGCTCGACCGCCGTTTGTGTAGAAGCGGTGGAACCACCACCGGATCGATCGCTAGGCCAGCCTCTGAGGAGGCAGCCCCTCGTTTATCCCGTTTCTTTTCCCCTTTTCGCTAATTCCCCTTCCCAACTCCAGCAGCCAATCTCCTCCCCACGCTGCGTCCTCCACCCGCGCCTGGAGAGGAGCTCTCCTCTGCCACGAGCCGCCTGAGGCAGGCCAAGCCCAGCTGCCGCCCGCCCCTCTCCTCCTTCCTCTCGGCTTTTCCCTTCTTCTTCTTCTTCTTCTTCTTCTTCTTCTTCTTCTTCTTCTTCTTCTTCTTCTTCTTCTTCTCTCTCTCTAATCGTTGTTTTCTCCAGGGAAGGGAGTCGCCATGGAACATCGCCGCCTTGGAGGTCGTCCCGTCCCGCCTCCTGTCGCCTCTCCGTCAGGCTCGTGCTCCTCCGCCTCGATCCATCCGCCCCGCCGCTGGATCCACGTCGGAGCAGTCGGATCCGCCTCTTCTTGCCTGGCCTCGATCCGTCCGCCCCGCCGCTGGATCCACGTCGGAGCAGCCGGGATTCGGCTCCTCTTCTTGCCTGGCCTGCCGTGGGAGCTCGCCCGCGAAGCCGTCGTGCATCTCCTACTCATCAGGCTTGCTTGCTACTTCGGCTCTTTCTCTCTCGATGTGTCAGGTCACTCTCCTTCTCCTCCATGAGGTAGAGGATGAATGGGGTCAATATTATTTCTGTAAATCATGATCTGTTTGCTCCTTCCCGTTCTCATTGTCCGGTGTCAATTCGGTCACCGGGTCAGTTGTTCCTTCGTTCACCTTCCCTCCATTCTTGTCGCTGCCTTCCTTGGGGTACTCATATCTTCTTGTTGATTTCTGAGGTACTTGTTGATTCTCCAAGAAGATTGCGTACGTATATGAACCGGTAGGGTTAGATGTAAACAAGCGAGGTGGGACAGAAGGGGAGGTTGAGCTCTATCCAAACAGCTCTCGTACACACCTGATTCTGGCAAGCCCACAAAAGATATTCCAGTAAAAAGCCCACTTCCATGGCTCGCAGACAACGTACGAAGAAGCCCACTTCCCTGGCTGGCAGACAACGTACGAAGAAACGCGACGCAGGGGGCTTTTTGCAAAATCCAACCGTTTTCTCCAGGAACACATTAAAATATGACTGCGGGTTGATTTCTCACAAATAGAGGGGCTTTTCTGCAAAATCGCCGACGACGGGTATACGGGCAGAAGCAATCCGTGCTTCAGTATTAAGTATATATATATATATATATATATATATATATATATATATATATATATGAAAATGGCTATGTACTTCTGGGAGTACGTACTCACGCTCCTCATATAGCACATAGATGAATCTTTCATACCTCATTATTATTTTTAATATACTTCATTAATACTTACTAGATACACCAAAATGGGTTTCATGAAAAAATTCATGTGAGTCTACATATTTTTTAAGGTTTACGTATATACTGATTTGTTTGTACTTGAAAAAAGTATGTTACAAAAAGTACGTCGCAAATGATATTTTTTTTAACAAAACTCGTATTGAGATATCTTAGAATATTTAATGAAGTATATTGAGAATGATAAAGACGTATAATCAATGCGTACATGATATATATATATATAGTTCACTTCATAACAATTGCCGAAAAAAAGGGTCAAAAATTATTTCAGCGTAACTACCTTTTGCTAACAAAATGGAAACCAAAAATTGGGCATATATATTAATTACCTAGATTTGATAGTCATCGATAGATCAAATCGATCGAGGGCAAAGGACGGCCACGTATGATAATTAATTAGGATCTGCGGAGAGACACAAGATTGATAAAATTTAGAAGAGATAATGTTCACAGCTTGAGCTGCGCAAGAGCTATATATATATAGAGAGCTGCAAATACTTATGGCGTGCGACCGCTAGGAACGCCAGCACAATATCAGTGAACTTATTGTGGGCCCCACAACATATACTGGTGGCGTCGGATTCAATCTGACGCCACAAGAATAGTAAATAGTGCTGGCATAGATATTTTTTCTACGTTAGCAATATTCCCCGAATGGCGAGGTTGTTGGGACCCACATACAAGTGGCATCTCATAAAATTCCTACGCCAGCAATAAGATTATAGCTATGGCGTACCAATTTAGTCGACGCCAGAACTATTTGACAAAAATAGTCCTGGCGTTGATGGAAAATGGCACGCCACCAACGAAAGTTGTGGCTAGCACTTTTTCCACTAGTGGGGAGACGGCGGCGCCTTGAGTCCCGTGAGTCCGCTCGTGTCCCATGCCCTACTCTACCTTGCCGGCGACCGAACCAACACTCTGGGGAGTGCAGCTGGCCGTCGAACATGGGCACGGCGGAGCCGGACTAGCTCTGCTTAAAGATCGGTTTACGTTGCATGTAATAATATGGATTTGAGGTTTCTAATTTGAGGTATTCGGATGTGGAATGCATTATTTGAGGCGTGACCAGTCAGTGTCCGCGGACGCGCCCGGGCGCGTCCCCGGGCGTTTGAGGGGCCAGATTTGCCATATGCGGCTGTAGATGCTGTAATGCACATAAACGACGGACAAGTTTAAACTAGATTACTAAAAACTTGAAATTAAAGGTGGAGATGGCAGATCTTCACCACTTCCTCACTGGCCCTTTGCCCTTCCGGTCGACGGCGCAGCTGTAGGCGTCCGCGGCTAGTGGATCGTTCGAGTCGGAGGAGGAGGCGCCGTGGTCATCGCCGTTGTCGGACGAGGTGTCGGAAAGGACGATGAGCTTCGCCACCTCGCCCTGTCCTGCTCCCGCTTGAGCTTCGCCACCCGAGCCGCCACCGTCGCTGCCTCTGTCGCCTCGCGCTCCAACTGCTCAATTGCAAGCCGGAGCGCCTTGGTGTTCTTCCAGCGGAGCCACCTAGCGCCCGTCTCCACCGTCGTAAGCCACCGGCGGTAGACCCAAGCGAGGAACCGCTCATCCTCCTTGGGCTCCACCAGCAACCCGCGACGGCGGCGCACGGATTGCTCCACCGCGTCCCTCTCCCTTGCCCGCTGCCTCTCACGGCGGGCGCTGCGCACCTTCAATTCTGGCGTGCACAAGCACCCACCACTGCCCTTGTGGAGTAGCGGACATCATGGGTAGGGGACGGCACGGGTGCGGCGCGGACTGGCGCAGCCCTCGCGGAGTTGCGCGCGGGTCGGGAGGGGCCAGCTCCGGCGTTCGCGCTGCGCCGGCGGGGGAGAGATGAGGCAGCAGATCCGGAATGCCCCCTGTCCACCTTGGACCTCTCGAGGGCAATGCGGAGGGCCAACTCCTCGTTGACATCGAGGTCGGAGTCGGAGTGGCTGCCGGCGCTCGACATGGTTGCCGAAGTCGTCGGAGTCAATCGGAATCGGAGAAATCAGAGTAGGGGAGAAGAAAAGACAGAGTGAGAGCGGAGTGAACTGAGCTATTGTTTCTGGATTGGGGGGTTTTGTGAGGACGGAGTGGGGTCGGGGTGGGCCGGGCTTTGACGTGGCGGATATGAGGGGCACCAGACAGCCCGGGCGTTTGAGTCTGGTTTGAGGCGCTCAGGTGGGTTGTTTTTTTTTTGATCGGTCAGTGAATGGGCCGTCCGCCCGTGCATTTGAGGCGGTTTTGGGGTGCCCGACTGTAGATGCTCTTAAACCACCCGTATTTGTCCGAACACAGCTGTCTGGACCCGCAAGCCATCCAACGCCAACCTCATCAGTCCGCGAGCAGTTCGGACCACAAGTTTTTTGAAAAGTCAAAACAAACTGGGGATTGGGCTTTGCGGGAGTCCGGACACGAGCCACATAGGACTCCGATAGCCCCGGCCCAGCAAAAACTGAGGTGGAGCCCGCGCTTTTGTAACTGGCCGCACTGTTTCCGCGGCAAAATCTCTCACTCTCTTCTTTCATCCCGCTAATCTCCACTAAATTCCTGCCGTTTTCCCCACTCTCTTCGTCCCTCCTGTCGTGGACGCATGAACCCGAAGGAGACCCTATCGGAGACGGAGGTGGTAGAGGATCCGAGCATCACGCTTGCCCGAAAGATCAACTCGGCGACATGGCAAAACCGCCGCGTCAAAAGTGAAGGCAAAGGCGAAAACGCTCAAGAACTAGAAGGCCGGCGGAGGGCATGCTGGTGGCGGACGAGGCAGTGGGCGTGCTGGTTGCGGAAGTGGTGGAGGTCAAGGCCTGGGCCACGGACCCTGCCGCCCTCGGCGACCATGCAGACACCTGTAACGCCCCCGGACACACCCGCCGGTGGTTGTTACTCCTGGCGAGATCTAGACTGGCCTCACAGATCAATGCTAGTCTTTCCTGCGCACTTTGTCCTCACTCATGCGCACCCGGGAGTAACTTCCCAGTCGGTCACCCATCCTGAAATTACTCCAGGCTGAGCACGCTTAATTTTGGAGTTCTGTCCTAATGGGCTCCCGGAAAAGAAGGAATTCCTTATTGATATGAGTAGTCTATCATCCCTATTAAGCCAGGCTATCACATACACCCCCACTCAGAGGAACCAACGTCCTCGTCGGGCCACAGGAGCGTTCCCTCTTGGCACATACGTCTGTGCGAGCAGTCCGGCACATGTGCCATGCCGTGTGCCACGACAGGTCACAAACGTCATGCACAATATGACCGCGCACCTGACCCGCAAACATCCGTGTAACCGCGAGGGTCGGCTCTGATACCAACTTGTAACGCCCCCGGACACACCCGCCGGTGGTTGTTACTCCTGGCGAGATCTAGACTGGCCTCACAGATCAATACTAGTTTTTCCTGCGCACTTTGTCCTCACTCATGCGCACCCGGGAGTAACTTCCCGGTCGGTCACCCATCCTGAAATTACTCCAAGCTGAGCACGCTTAATTTTGGAGTTCTGTCCGAATGGGCTCCCGGAAAAGAAGGAATTCCTTATTGATATGAGTAGTCTATCATCCCTATTAAGCCAGGCTATCACAACACCGCCATGGCTGGAACATTATAAGCCTCCGTACTAGTACGCCGCCAAGCAACTGGGTACTGGGTAGGCAGTCCCCGGCATCCGCCGCCGTACCGTTCAACGTCGACGTCAACGCGGCGCCGCTGCTTTTCTCGAAGTGTTCATCACCGTAACTTGTCCGGACGCGGACGACGGGCATGGAGCCTATGGGTGCTCGCACGCAATTTGTTGGTATGCCTAAAGCGGGAGAGCCAGCGTATGATGACGCGGAAAGGGAGATGTACGATATCATCCATGAGGTAGACGGAGGAGGAGGTTGCTATCAGGACGGGCAGGTGGATGACTCGGAGCCGACCCAGTCTAGCACCTACACCCAGACGGGCACGCAGCAGGGCTACACCCAGTTAGGCACCTACACCCAGCCGGGCACTCAGCAGAACTACAGCTAGCTGGCGCGTGGACACCCAACAACATGATTGGGCCGCCGAACAGCAGGAGGAGGTGGAGGACGGCGAGGACGATGATCCAGATGATTTCGGTGGCGATCAAAAGAAGAGGGGTAGAGGAGAAAGCTTCAACCTATGGGAGGACAAGCTGTTGTGCAATGCATGGTTGGCCACTAGCCTCGATCCGATCCATGGCACTGAGCAAAAGAGCACAACTTTTTAGGCCAACATTCACACTTGCTCCATGAACACAAGCATTTCGCGTCCTACTCCAACACGGTCATCCGCAACCATGAATCAAGTCCCTCAACCATCGATGGTAAACCATCCAAGAGGCCGTGTCGAAGTATTGCGGTCACTTAAAGCAACTCATCGCACGGTGGCCTAGTGGTGCGCAAATCATCGAGCAAGTAAGTTTTTATATGTGTAGATCATTTGTAGCCGGATATGCATTGTTGTATAGATCATTTGTAGCCGGATATGCATTGTTGTGTAGATCATTTGTAGCCGGATATGCACTGTTGTGTAGCTGGATATGCATATTTTATAGTCGGACATGCATAGTTTTGTAGATCATTTGTATCCGGATATGCATAGTTTTGTAGCCGGACATGCATAGTTGTTTAGATCATTTGTAGCCGGATATGCATAGTTTTGTAGCCGGATATGTATGCACAATTTTGTAGCCAGATTTGCATAGTTTTGTTGCCAGGATATGCATTGTTTTTGAAGCCGGATATGCATTGTTTTTGAAGTCGGATATGCATTGTTAACAATGTTTTATTTTGTAGCCTTCTCGTGCGTGTAGTGTGTTCAAGAAGTTGGAGAAGAAAACCTTCACCGTGATGTATTGTTGGTTGAAGTTGAATGGACAATCCAAGTGGAACCTATACATTGCCAAGACCGTCGCCCAAGGCACCGAGGAAGAAACCGATGTCCCAACTGACCCAACAAAAGAACCGCCCAAGAAGGTTAGAAGAGGGTTCCGGGGAAAGAAGTGGGAGGAGGAGAGTGCGAAGAGAGAAGGTGCAGCGGCCAAGATGACGGAGAGGTTCGAAGACATCTTAACGAAAAAGAAGGAGGAATACGTCAAGCGCTCCCACGTCAAGGAGGGAAAAAAGGTGAAGAGGTTTAACTTGTTGATGTAGACGACCGAGAGGAAGCTCAAGCTCGAAGAGAAGAGGGCCATGATCGACGAGAAGAAGGCCAAGCTCGAGGAGAAGAAGATGGAGATCGCAGTCGTTTTGGAGGATGCAACCATGCTCACCTTGAAGGTGGTGGATTTGGATGACGACGAAAGAATGGTCGTGTAAGCCGTCCGTTTCAAGGTGTTGCGGCGGCAGAAGGATGAGCTTGAGAGGGCAGAGAAGAAGGCGGAGGCCGAGGCGACCTACACGGCGGCGACGACATATTGAGAGTAGAGGCTCGGATTGACGGTCCGGCAGGGGGAAAGAACCAAATTTTTGTGCGGGCTGCCAGACTTCTTTTGTGAATGGGCATGTGAAAACTAAGCATACTTGTCTCTTTTTGGTTGTGATCGGTTGATGATGTGATCCGGCGCGCTATAGATCGGACGTATTTGAATTAGAAATTACCCTTTTACTGGCGGATATATAGTGGATAGCATTAGATAGCCGGCTCTCGCATCCGTGTTCACGGACTGGCCCCCATATCTACAGACAGAGACGATATCCGTTTTGCGGGTCAGCGTTGGAGATGTCCTTAGCTCTAACTTTCGTGGGGAGCTTTCCCTTTTCGTGAATGAGAGAGTGACTTTTGTGAGCTCCTACGGCAGTAGAGTCGCTATCCCTGCCGTACATCCGTGGGCAGAGTTTTGTGATCGGTGCAACCTATTGTGGTCCAAATCTTTTTTCTAATGTTGGTTGTGGGTTAAACTCAATTGCAGAAATGACCTAGGTTGCTAATTTTTGGCTGGTCTCACCGTCTTCAAATTTTATTTGAAATCTTGTGAGGACATAGATTGCTGTTTTTTTGAGTTGGAATATAGATTGATGTTGTGTCCGTGTGTTTAATTATTTTCCTATTTTTTTGAATGTTTTAAAAGGTGCAATGAGAGTTGGGTGCATCTGGTGCACCAAATACTTCCCCCAAACGAAATGGCATCACATGATTCTCTCTCCTCTCTCAGCAAACACAACCATGTTTTTTCATTGCGTTGATAAAATTTAAATGATTGATATCTTTTGAACATATTTTTCTGGAAGTATTTATATATTCTAATTCATCGTGACAAGACCTGTAGAACAAGATCGATCTTGAGTACATTTGAAAATATTAAAAATATTGAAACCACTTTTTGAAATAATAAAATCTGCCGGGAATCACTTTTATAAAACAATGAATAATTAAAATGATTTTTCTTGAAATAAGGAAATCTTTGTGAGATCACATTCTGAAATAATGGAAAAGGGTAAAAGGAAAAGTTGTAGTACCACTGTCTCTTTTGGTCGGTGTCGTTGAATAAGATATTTTGCTATATCGTCATGTGTTTCTATTTGAAAGCTATGAACTTCATATTGGATAGTATACACTCGAATCAATTAATTAATCATCATGTGTATCCCCATGTTTCATTCCAAGTTGTTAACTTCATTCTGAAATCAATTTTTTTTCACTATTCAAAACTACATTCAAGAAGTAACAATACTATAACAATATTTTAAGTAAATTTACCAGACACAGAGGCAATCTGACAGAACAACGTTTAATCAAGACTTGCGGCAATATGACTTATGTAGTACTAACATTATGCTTATTGGATTCGTATTTTTAAAAGGATTCCCACAGTATATTTTTGGTGACATTTAATTTATATTTTATTAATGAATTTTGAGGTTCGAGTTTTACCCTAAAGAAAATACGAGGGAACCGAATAAACCTGAACGAAAGGTGTAGTTTGGACAAACTAGCTTTTTCAGATGACCTCATAAAGTTAAAGAAGCAATAATTCAGCGTGTTTATGAGAAATATTACTACCACTCCACTAGTGAGCATGGGGAGAAATGTTAAGGATGCGGGAAATGGGGGAGGAACCGGATCAGAGGGAGCCAAGCATGACTTTTTTTTCAAAAAGGAAAAAAGAAGAGGAAACCAAAGAAAACTAGTCGAGTAGGACTTGTTGTGGTAGACAGTTGGAAAGTCGTCGTGCTAAGGCCCCATAGGACCAGCGCACCAGAATAGCAACCGCCGCCGATGAAGAGTAGCGTAGATCAGAAGGATTGAACATGAAGCTACACACGTAGACGAACGACGAACAGATCTGAGCAGGAAAAAGGAAGAGGAAACCAAGGAGAACTAGTCGAGTAGAACCACTGTTCTTTTTTCGAAAGAAAAAACAAATTTCAAGTAGGAAAGTAGTCGCGACCTTGACGGGAGCCGCTGCTGTTATGGGCGACGATGGGCGTGGCGGTGCATGTGCATATGCAGAGGACAGGGCGGTGCTCACTTAGCCAACGCGTCCAGAGCACGTGGCGACAGAGAATAGGTTGCGCTGTTAACGAGGCGCGCCTCTGGGTTAACTAATCCACCCGGAGTCGGCAACCGGAGACAATGTCATTGTGAGGGCGTTGCTGTCGACTCCCCACGTGAACCTGCTAGATTTGGTTGGTGTGACGTAGCAATGTCATTGGAAACGCTTTGTTTAATTATTAGATTATTAGATTATTAGATTAGAAGAGCAAGAGCGCCTCTCCAACCCAGAACGCCGCGACGTGGAAGCGCGTGGCATGCAGCATGACTCATCTCTGCTCCAGGAAACGGCGACACTACCCACCACACCACACCTACCAACCAAAAGGACCTTCCACCAACCCATCGAATAAGGCTAGCTTCAACTTCAATCACAGCCGCATAATCCCCTGCAACTTTGATCACAGCCGTACAACTGAACTAGTAACTCCCTCCCCCCGCCAGCTTCCATGACATTCTCCGCCAGCTGACTTCACCATGGAACGAGAAAGCATACCCCATGATGGTAACAGCCAGCAGAGCTTCGCAGCGCTCCCTCTGAAACCAAACGGTCAGAGAAAAACACGGGTGCGCACGACCGAATCCCACCCGATCCAGCAAACTCCAGGCATGAATCGCCCAAGGGACAAGCTGTTGTTGGTGAAGCGGCTGAAGCACAAGGGCCATGTTGTGGCCGTGACCACCGGCGAGGGCACTAATGATGCGGCAGCTCTCAAGGAGGCCGACGTGGTGCTGTCCATGGGCGTCCATGGCACGGATGTCACCAAGGACACCATCATCCTCAACGGCAGGTTCGACACATTGGTGAAGGCTACGCGTTGGGGACGTTGTGCCTATCACAACTTTCAGAAGTTCATCCAGTTCTACATCACCGTCAACGTCGTGGCCATCATCGTCAACTTCATGTCGGCGGTGACCATGGGTAATGTCCCGCTGATCACCGTGCAGATCATGTGGGTGAACCTGGTGATGGGCGTCATGAGCTCGCTGGCGCTATCCACGGACAAGCCCACCAGCACGCTCATGGACTCCCCGCCCATCGCCCGCACGGCGCCACTCGTCAACAACGCCATGTGGCACATCATGGCCCCACAGGCATTGTTCCAGATCGCCGTGCTGCTGGCGCTCCAATACCTTGGCAACGATGACGAGGCCAGCGGCACCATGATCTTCAACGTGTTCATGCTCTTCCAGGTGTTCAACGAGTTCAACATGCGGGACATCGAGAAGAAGAACGTCGTCACCGGGGTGCTCAAGAACAGGATGTTCCTCGTCATCGTCGCCCTAACGCTTGTGCTGCAGGTGGTGATGGTGGAGGTGCTCACGAGGTTCGTCGGTACCATGAAGCTCGGCTTGGGGCAGTGGGGCGTCTGCCTCACCATCGCCGCCGTGGCGTGGCCCGTCGGCTGGGCCGTCAAGTTCATCCCTGTGCCGGTTGGCAGCAGTTGACAAGCCTAGCTAGGGCTGTGTTAGACTGTGCAACGGAACGGAGGTAGCCTTCAGGAGCTGGTCACATTAACACCTTATCGCATGCATGGACCATGCGCCACTGTATACACTCCTACGTGCATGAGACACACAACCACGGCAGAATAGCATCGTACCTGTGTTAGCTTAATTTTTAGGTAGTAACCCTGCAAAAAAAAAATTTGTTGGGGAGTAAGTTACGTTTGTTTTTGAAATGCCCGTGCGTTGCACCGGTTATAAAATAAATTTGAGAGTTCATATGGTATTCAAGTGTTTACCTATCATGATGAATAATAAGATTTTTTAATTAAATTGGTTGTGAGACTCATAAGGATCCACTTTGTAAAGATCTCATTGTATTCTAAAAGCTCATAATCTTTTTCTCTACTAATAAAACCTACTTCTTCAAATCGCTAAATTGAATTATGTGTAATTAGTTGTTGTTATTTAACAACCCTGTGTAAAAATAATTATGAAAATCTAACCATTTATCGATCGACGGCTACTCTTTCGATGCGGAAGTAATTGTGCATCATTCGCATACCTGTAACAGTTTCAAATAAATCATATTAATTCCTATATCTCGCAATCCCTATTAACATTAATTCATACTTATGCTTTCCCACTTTAAAAATATGATGACCAGAAAATAAAGAATTTACAATGCTTGCCACTCTTTTGTTGACACGTTGCCGTCAACAATAGGAGCACACCCTCCACGCCATCATGACCACTTCCCCGGACCTTATCATCGGGCCTCGATGAGGATCAAGATTAGGGTACGCAGAGCTGCGAGACAGATAGTACAACAGAGGGTAGTGCTCCCCCTCCCAGATGTCGTGCGGTGCGAAACAGGGTGAGAGCAAGTGTCGCACTCTCTCTATTCTTCATCCCTCGCTCTCTCCTCCCTATCTTACTGATGACATCGATGACATCCAGAGTTGAGGAATATCTTGATGGTTAGCAAGTACGGGCAAGCTTCAAATATCTTCTCCATTAAGAAATATTTTTTTTCAATATTTCACTCACTTTTAATTATTGTATTTCCTCGATCTTAAAATAAGTGTCTCAACTTTATACTAACTATAGTACTCCCTCATTTCCTAAATATAAGTCTTTAGATTTCAAGATGGACTACAGACAGAGCAAAATGAATAAAACTATACCCTAAAATATATCTATATACATCCGTATGTAGTCCGTATTAAAATTTCTAAGAAAACTTATATTTAGAAACAGAGTTCTGGAAAATAAAAAATCGGCGCTAGCACGCGTGCATCCAGTAGCTTCAAGCCGGTACAAGACCAATTTCCTTTCATTTCATTATTAAAGAAAAGCACTGACCGCCCACTGCGTCCTTATCTCATCGCCACTCCTTTCCTTCTCTTATACAGACCATTCCTTCATTTTTGACTAATCTTCTTGTCTCACATGCCCGTAAAGCACATTTCCTCCAAGCTCCTGGTCTCAATCCAGCAACAAAATTCAGATTTTGCTTCGATTCGTTTGCTCTTCTGATGATCTCGTCCTGGCCATGACCAAAACATTTGGTTGGTTGATTGATCAGGGTGGCGTGGAGGAGGAAGGGGAAAGGGGGCACCGTCCACGACGGTGCCGCCGACGCCGCGGAGCGAGGGCGAGATCCTCCAGTCCGCCAATGTGTAGAGCTTCGCCTTCAAGGAGCTCAAGACGGCCACCAGGAACTTCCGGGCGGACAACGTGCTTGGCGAGGGCGGCTTCGGTTCAGTATTCAAGGGACGGGTCGACGAGATCACCTTCGTGTCCGCACGGCTTGGCACCGGCATGGTCATCGCCGTCAAGAAGCTCAACCAGGAGGGCTTCCAGGGCCACCGTGAGTGGCTGGTCAGTCTTCACCCATCTGTTCCTAATTTTTTTCTGAATTTTCTGAATCTCTGCTTGTATACACATTCAGAATCAATTTGTTGCTGAAATTTCTGAATTTTCTGAATCTTTGCTTGTATACACATTGAGAACCAATTTGTTGCTGAAATTTCTGAATCCCCATTGTCATCACTGAATATATGTTCTTGACTTCTGATGTGCAGGCTGAAGTGAACTACCTCGCGCAGTTTTCGCACCGCAATCTGGTGAGGCTCGTTGGATATTGCCTCGAGGACGGACAGCGCCTCCTCGTTTACGAGTTCATGCCGCGAGGGAGCATCGAGAACCATCTTTTCAAAAGTAATTAGCAGCCAACCTTCCTCTCTCCTTCCTCTCTTCCCTAATCGGCGGTGAGCCCTTCCCTTCTTCCTCCATCTCTTTTCTCTCTCACGTGCTTATTTTCTCTACGAGCTCTCTCTATCTTCTATTTTTCTGCAGAGAGACGGCCATGGTCACCCGATGCCCGAGCGCCGACGGCCAAAGACCCGTCAGCGTCGAGACCCCCTCCACGCCATCCCCATCTCGCCGGAGACCTGCACTAAGTCCCATCCAGCGCCCGCGCCACCATTCGGCTCCGCCCCGCAGCTCTGTAGCCCGAGCGCTTCAGCTGCCTCGCGCCCGAAGCAGAGGAGAGGAGCTCCCTGCCACGAGCCTCTCCAGTGCCGGCAAACCAGCCGGCCGACCCGGCCTCCTTCTCGCTTCGGCACGAACGCCCGCCCGCCGCGACGGCTCGCCTCAATCCTAGGCTGGGTCGGCGCGGACGGCCGCCGCAACGCTTGACCCCTTCCTTGGCTCCTGCGACGTGGACGCCGGCGGCAAGCGGCGGCACGTGTCCGGCGGTGGCGAACGCAAATGGATAAGCGGCGGTTGTGTCCGGTGGTGAAGCAGTTTAATTAAGGATCGCGGCTAGAATTGTAACTAATGGAGGGGTGTTTTTGTAAACATGAAGCGTTTTCTTAGATACCCACTTAAAACAGGACTGCGGGTTGAATACTCAGAAACGCGGGGACTTTTTTGCAAAACAACCACGACGGACGACCAGATACTCAATTCTCTTTATTATTAGGTAAAGATATATATATATATATATATATATATATATATATATATATATATATATATATTCTGATAACTCTCAGCCCTATATAGGAGCGATCTGCTTGTTCCCGAACTCCCGAACCCGCAGTGAAGAAAAAAAATCCCACCCCACGACTGCTCGTCCACCACCTTCCCCCGATCCCATCACCGCCGAGCTCCCACCCCGCCATGCCGCTTTCCGTACTCCACCACCAACGCGCCGGAAGCCACCCCCACCACCGCATCCCTACATCGGCCGCCGCCACGCGCCTCGCGGCGGCCTCCCCCAGGATCCACGGCAGCGGCGCCGGCCTCCCTCCCCCTGTATTCACGATAGCGGCGCCGCCCTCTCACGTCCTGGATCCACAGCGGCAGCGGCCTCCTCTGCTTCCAACGCGGCGACGCCCTCCATGCCGCGTGGAGCTGGCAAACCATCGACCGTCGAACTCACGTTCGCCGCCGTCCAGCCATCTGTCGCTGCCGTCTGGGCTGCAGAGTGCCATCCTCCCTTCGGGGCCCTCCCTTCCTCTGCTCCATCCGGGCCACCGCTGCTACACCACCCGCCCCAAACGTCGTCGCTCATCCATCTCCTCCGGCCTCGCGCACACCTGCTGCCATCCCGACCAAAGCTGAGAGAGAAGTTCAGCCTAGCCACCGCTTCAGTCCGATGTTTTTTAGTTTTTGATGACGCCCCCTTCTGCATGCTTCTTGCACCTTGCTGCCGCGTCCAGATGTTCTCAACCTCCTGCGTGTAGCTGCTGCTGCGCCTCCTTCCCCCCGCTATTAGCTGCTACTGCACCACTCGGCCGCGTTCGCTGCTTGCTAGCGATGTAGGTGTGTATCATGCGTCTCAAAAAATTTGTGTTTCGATGGACACTTGGACAGACAAGTTCAGCCGAGATTCCGGTTCAGGGAGATTTTGTAAAAAGACAAAAAATGAGAAATTTTCAGTTCTAGGAATGATGTTTAGAATAGCTGATTCTTTAATTTTGGCTTTTGGATTCTGCCCATTCTGCGGCTCTGCAGCTACACTTGGACACTTGCATACATGTGCATAAGTTACATCTTCTTGCAAAGTTCAGAAAACAAGAAGAAAAATGGAGTTCAACTTGGTCTGGGTGAGGTGCACGAACCGAATGCTACACAAACAATTGTGTGCCTGCTTTGCTCACAGAATATACAAGGGAGCCCTTCCTGTTTTACTGCCACCACCGGGGTGTCATTCTTTCAGACACCAAAAATGTGTCGGCCTATCTAAGTGGCAGTGGCTCCTTTGCTCACGAAATCTGCAGGGGAGCCCTTCCTGTTATGTTGAGTAATTCACTTGCTGTGAAATTCTCTATCCAATATTTCTCCTTTGCTCACAGAAGTTCATCCTGGCAGTCTATGTGGTTCAATGTGTATATTAAAAGAAGGAAAAAGAAAGAGCATCAGTAAAAGAAAATGGAGGCGCCAGGTGCCAGGACCCGGTGGAGCAGACCGGCCGGAGCAGTCGAGCCAGGCCATGCTTGTGCAGTGCGCCTCCTATTGTTGTCGTACTGCACGCCCGTGAAGATCCCCGCGCTGCCACCACCTCCGGCCGTCACTTCAATTCAGTTCAACCTGCCAGCCACATCAGTTCGATTGTGTGTTTTGAAGAAAAAAAAACAGAGATGGCTGAAAATTCGTAGCAGTTCGATGGATCTCACAGTGGAAGGAATCACGTTGCAAAAAGTTGCTTCCACCCATTTCTCTCCCTCTCTCTCTCTAATTGATTCTAACCCATTTTGCTGCTGAAAAGTTGCTCTCCCAAAATCTACAAATGGAGCTCTTCTGACCGATTGCTGAAGTTCTAATTAAACATGGTGAGAAGTCCGGTGAAGAGAGGGATTCTGTGTGCTGAGTGCCGCTGCTGCCGCGCTTCTGTGTGCTGTGTGCACGCCCAAGAACGCAAGCCTGAAGAAGTTAAACTGGCGAGGAAAAACAACACTTGACGCCCTCCATGTATTGATTTGGAAGTTCATATATTGCTGAGAGAGTTCAAACTATGTGTGCGTGGGAAAACTTTGACGCCCTCCATCTGTTTATTGAAAAATTTGAACGAAAGAGCTGGAAAGAATTTATCGATTGTTAAAAAAATGAAGCTAAGCTAAGCCACTACTTTCTCGTATGTGAATGAGATGTCATCTAAAAAAAGGATAGAAAAGAAATTGCTCTGTTTTTGTGCTTGTACAACTGTGTTTTGTTAATTGTAACAGAACATATTTACAAATATTTCACTTTTAAAAATTTATTTGTGCAAAGGTCAAAATGTAATGTTTTGGAAGGTCAAGTATTTTTATTGTAATACAAAAAATCCAATGTTGTGTGGAAGGTCACGTATGTTAATTGTAAGTATGTTCGAGAAGGTAAAAAAATATGTTAATTGTAACAAACACTTTGATGTTTATTTAAAAAAAATCAGAAAACCAAGAAAAAAAGAGAGATTTGGGTTGTATTATTTATAATTGTATTCTTCTGAGCTTGTGTTTTAATTTAAAAAATAAATGTGCATGTGAATAAGAGAGAAAGAATATATACAAAAGAAGTTCGTGTATCACTTCCGTGAGAGTTCTTGTATTACTCCCTAGAGAGTTCGTGTATTGCTATCCAGTTTGTGCACACATAATTCTCTCTCTCCCGTATGTGTCTATGTTTTTCGAAACTGCAATGATCCAAAAAAAAATCACATGTAACCAATCTGAAAAGTTTTGCAATTGCTACTGTTTGTTGTGATGTCTAAAAAAGAATTGAGTTTTTGTTGAAGTTCAAATAAATAAATATGAGCGGTTATATGTAAAAATAAATAATTGAAAAAGCCCCAAGAAGTCCAAATTAAAAAAAAAGGAGCAGATTGATGTTTATACAGAATCCAGATTTTACTCAATATTAAAGAATGAAAAACAAGAAGTTCAACAATAAAAAACAGGAAGTTCAATTTTTTAGAAACCTAGAAGTTCAAACTAAAATAACGAAGTGGTTCGATGTTTATTAAAAAATCTAGGATTTTACCAATACGAACGGGTGAGGAATCACGAGCAAAAAATACGTGACAGAAGTTCAAAGTGAAAACAACGAGCAGTTCAACTACTACACGAAATGCGTTTTTGGAAGAGAATAAAAAATAAAAGCCTAAAAGGGTTGTTGCAAGAAGTTCACGTTCTTGTAGTGTAGTTCAATATTTATAAAAAACTCAGATTTTTCTTGTTACTAAAGAAATAAAATCAAGAAGTTCAAATTAAAAAAACGGAGTAGTTCGATGTATACGGGAAACTCAAATTCTTTCCGTTCCAAGGAAAAAAAGTATGAAGTTCAATTTTTTTTAAATGTTTGATGCTTATTTAAAAACCATATTATTTTAGGAATAAAACTAAGAAGTTCAAATTAAAATACCAGAGAAGTTCGAAGTTTATTAAAATAAAAAACAACTCTTTATTCGAAAATAAAAATGTGAAGTTCAAATTAGAATAACAGAGAAGTTTGAAATTTATAAACAACTCGGATTTTTTCTCGTTACTAAAGAATAAAATGAAGAAGTTCAAACTAAAATAAAACGAACAACTAAAAAAAGTTTAAAAGGAATTTTCCAATTTTTTAGAAAACTAGAAGTTCAAACTAAAATAACGAAGTGGTTCGATGTTTATTAAAAAATCTAGGATTTTACCAATACGAACGGGTGAGGAATCACGAGCAAAAAATACGTGACAGAAGTTCAAAGTCAAAACAACGAGCAGTTCAACTACTACACGGAATGCGTTTCGGAAGAGAATAAAAGAATAAAAAATAAAAGCCTAAAAGGGTTGTTGCAAGAAGTTCACGTTCTTATCCCTGAACGGTTCAAAATTTCTAGTGCGAGACATCCGTCGTTCATTTACATGTTAAAAAAAAGGCAAAAACATCGTTGTTTTCGCCATTTTTAAAACTGCTTGCAAACGGCAATGAATTTGTAACAGCTGTCTACAAGAAAACGTTGCTCCTATTCATAAGCTTTCCAACGGTATATTATATGCTACATTCCGATAAACGCTTTAAAAGTTTCATGTATACCGTTAAAAACACGTTTTTACGTATTCAAAAAAAACTTTCGAACTGGTGCGAGTATGAAAAAATGATCAACACGGGAAAGTTGCGTGTTTTCACCAGCTTTCCATCGGTATATCATTTGCTCAATTCCGGTAAGTGATTGGGGAGTTACCGACAAAAAACAACACGTGAAAAACAGAGTGAAGTTCAAACAGAACTGGCCCAGAAGTTCAACCTCTTCACGCAGTGCATTTTCTGAGACTCTGTTTTCGCAATGAAGGCAGAACGCATGATCTCATCGTTTTCAAAATTACTTAAATTGGCTAGGTATTAGAGAAAACTTCCTATATGAAAAAGTTTCGCATTTTATATAGCTATGCAGGGGTAAATTATTTAGCCATTTTCAAAGTTTGCGAAAATTACGGCCAAAAAACGTTTTTAGCCATTTTCAAAATTAACTTAAAACCGTAAAGAATTGGGACGAACATTATAAACAAAAAAGTTTCGCATTTGTTCAAGCTTTCCAACGCCATATCATTTGCTGCATTCCGACAAACCATTTAGAAAAAAAACCTGAAAATACGAACTCAGAGGAAGTTTGACCGTTTTCTAAATTACTTTTAAACCGTTCAAAACTAGAAAAAACTTTATATGTGAAAAAGAAGCGCATTTCCATAAGCTTTCCAACTCCATATCATTTGCATCAATCCGAAGAGCCGTTTTCAAATTACGCCAAAAAAAGAGCTCGGCTGTTCGGTTTGAGAAATTCCGCCATTTTTCAAATTGCTCTTTAACCGTAGGGAATTTGGGAAAACTTTATATATGTGGAACGAGCGGATTTCCAGCAGCTTTCCAATGCCGTATTATTTGCCTCATTCCGATAAACGGCTTAGAAATGGTCTCGAAAATACGATTCACGTTTTTTTGTATGAAGAAAAACGGTTTATAAAACATGCTCTTAATCCGTGTAGATTTTGACAAAAATTTAACTTAGGTTATGATCCATGTGTCGACAGCTTTCCAACGGTATATCGCAAGACCCATTTGGACAATCTTTACGGAAGTTCAACCTCTCCTTGGGTGAAGTTCAATTAGTACTACTACGACGAGACGAGTAGTTATCAGAATATTATTAAGATCCCGTTATCAGAATAGTGTTTATATATATATATATATATATATATATATATATATATATATATATATATATATAAACTATAGGGAATAAATTAAAAAATTTACAATATATATTCTTATTAAAACAATATTTGCGGTCTTATTTCAGTGTATGCGGATATATCACGTACAAAGTCAATGTACGCGGATATGGTAAGCTTAATATTCAGCTTACTATTTGCTTTACTATTCAGTACTATTCAAATAATTGGTGAATATACTATTCTTTACTATTTGGAAAAGTATTTCGCTATTCACAGTAATATTCAATTCTTTCCTACTATTTCAATAATATGCGCGTGTCTAGTTATTAACATGGCTAAAATTTGCTTATCTTAAACCAATATGCATGATCTATTAAGGGCTGGCGAGGCCTGTTTGTGCTGCGGTTTGTGAAATTCATACTCGGTACTCACCATATTTGTCATTATGTTGCATCTGATGTAGCTACTTACGTTCACTTGATGGTTTTTATTGCCAATTTATAGGTTAAATTCTTATCGTCTTCGCAGGCAGTTCCACCCGAAGGGAACACTTCTCTACGGCCACAAGGTTCTCATTCAAACGCCACTCTAGGCTACACAGAGAACTACACACGCAGAGGTTTATCCTATAGGATCCCTAGCATAAGAACTCTTCCCATAAATTCATAAGTAAAAATATCAAGTGAAACCAAGAAACTACATCATTTCAACAACATAATTTACATATGGTTTTCCCTTTCGGGAAACTCCGAAGGGATTACACACAAACTTAAGAAATTACCTTAATATGCTTGCCAATCTCAGCGCCTTCTTGGCTATACTACAAGTGGTGGTGGCTAAACTACTACTAAGCAGGGAGTGCTCTGGCTTGCTTCGTTCGAGTGCTTCACGTCTGAAGTGCTCTCGGTGTCCTGGTTGTTCTCTCTTTGTCTCCTTTTATAGCTGAGAGACGGTTGCGAGGGAGCCTTTTGGAGCCTGCCTACACTTATTTATTTTACATACGGTAGCATGCACGCGTGTCCTACTAGGGTACATGCGTGTCCTTTTAGGGTAAGGATAAGTGCGAGAGAGAGTGTCCGACAATCTTCAATCTTCAGGAATCTTCTCTTTTTTCACGTGGGCATTGTCTCTCGGTGGATAATTGGCTTGCCTCCAGTGTCTTCTAACATATGAGCAATATGCACAGATTGCTCACACCGTTGGCTTGATGTTGAACTCCGCCTTCTTCTTCGATGCAATATTCTGGCATTTGATGCATGACAAACTCTTTTGTTTTGTTTTGTCTTTTTTATATGGGGGGTCTTCCCCGCCAATATAATTGATATACTATATCAATATTCGGGCTGCATCAATATTCATATTCGCGTATCAATATTCGGGGAGGTCCTCCGTGCCCGAAAAATGGATAGCAATATCAATTCAAGTATATAGCCTATTAATCAATAGGCTGTCCATGCCCAGCGATGTCCATATGATCATCGTCAGACAAATGGAAATTATATTTGTCATCACATTCTTTCTTTATTTCTTCAAACTTCTCCTCCATTTCTTCTCTTACTTCTGTTCATATTTCTTCTCTCAATTCTTTCTTTATTATTTTTTACCATTCTTCAAATCTTTTATTCATTTCTTGGTCTATATATTCATTATCTAAAGGGTCAAGTCCCTTTAGAAGGCATTCTTGATATGAATGATATTTTGGAGATTCTTCTTTCTTTGGAATCTTTGAGCTCGAAGCTTCTCCCTTTGTGGGAGTTACTAAAGCGGGTATATTTTTATCTATGCCCCTTCGCTTCTCAATATATTCTCTGGCTTCGGGATCTATATAGTAATTTTATCCTATTACTTTCCTTGCCCATTTCAAGGCATCATCGATATTATCATATTTTCTAAATGATAATTCTTTGTCTTTGCTCTTTGCTGCAAGCTTCTCTATTTGAATATCTTCCCAATGCATATATATTCCTGGTTTATTTCCATTAAACATTATATATAGAGGTTCATCTTTTTGTACCTCTATTTTTGTTGGTCTTGGGTTATTTTTGTTCAACATATTGAACATATGGAAATATTCTGCGAGGCTATTGAGATTAGATAGCATATATCCTTTATCATCTCTTTTGACGGTATATTGATACCACATATTATCCAATATGCATCTTTGGATTTCATCAAGACGGATATGGCTCTTTGGCTTGAAATTGAATGTATTTGGCGAGAATATTTTTAATTTATTGCCATCACCAAATATGAAGCATTCATTTCCGCCTGCTAGTGTTCCTTTCATCATTTTTGTAATATTGATGATCGAGAGGATATATCAGATACAATATTATTCTTTAATATGCTCAAATATGCTCAAATATTACTTTATAACCATTCCTTTCTTTATTTTCGTGCTTCCAGCAGCACCATATTCTTCTTCTTTATTATTCTTTAGCTTATATTTTAATATTTCTAGCTCTGCTTCTAGTATATTTATCCTATTTTCTAGACACGTGCCGACCAGAGGTCAATGCCACCATTGAAGATTGCACAAAGGCAGGCATCGCCGTGAAGATGCTCACCGGCGATAACATCCTCACGGCCCTCGCCATCGCCAAGGAGTGCGGCATCATTTCGAGCAACGACCCCGACGGCGTCGTCATCGAGGGACACGAGTTCCGGGCCATGTCAGTGACACGACAACTCCAGATGGTTGATAGGATCCGTGTCATGGCAAGTTCCGGGCCCCAAGACAAGCTGTTGTTTTTTCGACAAAGAGCATATATTAATATCGCGGAGATACCAATTACACCCAGCCTCTGCAACAACGCAATGCTCTAGCGACATTACGGATGCACACAGCCAAAAAAAGAAAGAAGAATTACGAAAAAGAAAAGTCCCGCTGCAATGATCTATTCCCTGAAACAGCAGCACTAACACCACCAAGACAGCACCAGAAGTCCAGCTTCTCCAAAAGCGACGCCTCCAATAAGGGAACAGTGCACAAACACCGTCGTCGCCCGATCATCGATCTTAGGTTTTCACCCTGAAGAAAGTCCTCGCTCTCAAAAACAATGCCTTCAACAAGGCCATTGCCAGGCACAACCAATTAAGGCCAGACCTTGGATTTTCACCCTGAAAGAAAGACTGTGGACTTCTCCTGTGCAGTCGCCCCCACTAGCATGCCGCTGCTCCAAGTCACGAATCACCAAGCCAATTCCTCATCGCCACAGAGACTCGAAACACCATTGCTAGTCCTCAGATCTCAGCTTCCATGACATTCTCCGCCAGCTGACTTCACCATGGAACGAGAAAGCATACCCCATGATGGTAACAGCCAGCAGAGCTTCGCAGCGCTCCCTCTGAAACCAAACGGTCAGAGAAAAACACGGGTGCGCACGACCGAATCCCACCCGATCCAGCAAACTCCAGGCATGAATCGCCCAAGGGACAAGCTGTTGTTGGTGAAGCGGCTGAAGCAGAAGGGCCATGTGGTGGCCGTGACCACCGGCGAGGGCACCAATGACGCGGCAGCTCTCAAGGAGGCCGACGTGGTGCTGTCCATGGGCGTCCATGGCACGGATGTCACCAAGGACACCATCATCCTCAACGGCAGGTTCGACACAGCAGTGAAGGCTACCCGTTGGGGACGTTGTGCCTATCACAACTTCCAGAAGTTCATCCAGTTCTACATCACCATCAACGTCGTGGCCACCATCGTCAACTTCATGTCAGCGGTGACCATGGGTAATGTCCCGCTGACCACCGTGCAGATCATGTGGGTGAACCTGGTGATGGGCGTCATGAGCACGCTGGTGCTATCCATGGACAAGCCCACCGATGCGCTCATGGACTCCCCGCCCATCGCCCGCACGGCGCCACTCGTCAACAACGCCATGTGGCACATCATGGCCCCACAGGCATTGTTCCAGATCGCCGTGCTGCTGGCGCTCCAATACCTTGGCAACGATGACGAGGCCAGCGGCACCATGATCTTCAACGTGTTCATGCTCTTCCAGGTGTTCAACGAGTTCAACATGCGGGACATCGAGAAGAAGAACGTCGTCACCGGGGTGCTCAAGAACAGGATGTTCCTCGTCATCGTCGCCCTAACGCTTGTGCTGCAGGTGGTGATGGTGGAGGTGCTCACGAGGTTCGTCGGTACCATGAAGCTCGGCTTGGGGCAGTGGGGCGTCTGCCTCACCATCGCCGCCGTGGCGTGGCCCGTCGGCTGGGCCGTCAAGTTCATCCCTGTGCCGGTTGGCAGCAGTTGACAAGCCTAGCTAGGGCTGTGTTAGACTGTGCAACGGAACGGAGGTAGCCTTCAGGAGCTGGTCACATTAACACCTTATCGCATGCATGGACCATGCGCCACTGTATACACTCCTACGTGCATGAGACACACAACCACGGCAGAATAGCATCGTACCTGTGTTAGCTTAATTTTTAGGTAGTAACCCTGCAAATTTTTTTTTTGTTGGGGAGTAAGTTACGTTTGTTTCAAAAGCTCTGTAATATTGTGCTTTCTTTGTACATTGTATTTGTCACGTTAATGTTCACCGTCTTGCCTTAAAAGTGATGAACAATAGAGAAGAAGGCACACGTGCTACACGAGGACTCGAGCGCGAGTCCTTGTCGAACATAAACGTCGATCACATGCAATCGCGTTGTGGCCCGGTCGAACACAACAACATATAAATGGTTCATTCATGCGAAAGTGTCCTTCTCACCTCGAGCTCATATGAGCTCGGGTGAACAGTAAAATCCAAAAAAAATAAAAAATAAATTGAAATTCTTTTTAACAAACTTAGACAAAAAAAAAAAAAAATCAATGCTTCCAAAGTTTCACCACGAAATTAATGACATTCGTGGAAATCACGGATAAAAACAAAATCAGCACTCCGAAATGTTTTGAAAATAACTTTTTTCGATCATCGATTTTGTTGTTTTTGCCCCCGGCTTCCACAAATGTCATTTTATGATGAAACTTTGCGAGCATTGAAAACATTTGTCAAAGTTTGCCAGAAAAAATTTCAGATTTTTTTATTTGTTTTTTCAATTTTTTTTAGATTTTACTGTTCACACAAGCTGTGAGCTCAAAGTCGGCTAATCCGCGTCCCATGATATCCCGGCCGATTCTTCATTCATGTTCTTGATTCATGCATGTTGATGATATCCCGGACGATTCTTTCCTGACGCCAACGGAGGAAACTCTGCGATTCTTTCTTTGACCTAAGTTTATTTCACTTGGTACTAATAACTTGGGAGCCACTGAGACGTGGGTCGCACAACAAGCTGGCCCATATATCAACCGTCCAGATCAGGTGACCGGTTTAAGAATTTGAGTCCTCAGGGAGAGACTGGCGATCGTTGACCAGCTGGACGAGGACGCCTGCCGGTTCGATGGCTGCTACTTCTAGTAGGTTCACCTGCGGACAGCAACGTCCCCTCCGCGCCACATTGTCTCCGGCCGCCGAATCTCGCTTTCCGTATTTCCAGGGCAAAAGGACAAATTTATATACCCATGAAATTTCTGATTCTGACCACATATTTGACCCATGATCAGTGTCCTTGTCACCACGCGCTTTCTAGACAAGTCACAGGTCGGCCGGCTAGCCCACCTGCATGCATGCGCGGCTAGCTACGCTCGTGCGAGCGCGCGATCGTTTGGTCGCGATCGACTACCCTTAAAGCATCTACAGGTATGGTCATCAAATCTGACACCTCAAACGCAGTCCGCGGGCACGACCGGTCAGTCCTCAAATCACGTCATCCACGTCTGTGTATTTCATATCCGATTCTCTATATCCATACTAAGTCATGCAATGAATAAAACTACATAGATCATGAAACGGACATAGAATCGGACATAGAAATGCACAATCCATTAACCAACGGATCTTCAAAAGATCATCAAAGTTCACAAAATGCACATAAATGACGGACTAGTTTAAACTAGATTAATAAAAACTTGAAATTAAAGGTGGAGATGGCGGATCTTCACCACTTCCTCGCTGGCCCTTTGCCCTTCCGGTCGACGGCGCAGCTGTAGGCGTCCGCGGCTGGTGGATCGTTCGAGTCGTCAGAGGAGGCGCCGTGGTCATCGCCGTCGTCGAACGAGGAGTCGGAGAGGATGATGAGCCCTTAGCCGCCGGACGGCCCTGTCCTGCTGCCGCTTGAGCTTCTCCACCTAAGCCGCCTTCGCCGCTGCCTTTGTCGCCTCACGCTCCAACTGCTCAACGGCAAGCCGGAGCTCCTTGGCGTTCTTCCGGCGGAACCGCCTAGCGTCCGTCTCCGCCATCGTAAGCCACCGGCGGTAGACCCAAGCGAGGAATCGCTCGTCCTCCTTGGGCTCCAACGGCAACCCGCGACAACGGCGCACGGATTGCTCCGCCGCGTCCCTCTCCCTTGCCCGCTGCCTCTCGCGGCGGGCGCCGCGCGCCTCCGATTCCGGCGTGCACAAGCACCCACCGCTGCCCTTGCGGAGCAGAGGCCGGTGTGGGTGCGGCGCGGACTGGCACAACCCTTGCGGAGCTGCGCGCGAGTCGGGAGGGCGGGAGGGGCCAGCTCCGGCGTCCGCGCTACGCTGACGGGGGAGAGGCGAGGCGGCAGATCCGGAACTGCACCCCCCCCCCCCCCGCGCGCGCCCACCTTGGACCTCTCGAGGGCAATGCGAAGGTCCAACTCCTCGTTAACATCGAGGTCGGAGTCGGAGCGGCTGCCGGTGCTCGACATGGTCACCGAAGTCGTCGGAGTCGATCGGAATCGGAGAAATCGGAGTAGGGGAGAAGAAGAGACAGAGCGAGAGTGGAGTGAACTGAGCTATGGTTTCTGGATTGGGGGGTTTGTGAGGACGGAGTGGGGTCGAGGTGGGCCGGGCTTGACGTGGCGGACAGGCCCGGGCATGCCCGGGCTGCCCCATATCCACCCTACTTTTGGGCTGGATATGAGTGCGCCGGACAGCCCGGGCGTTTGAGGCCGGTTTGAGGCGCTCGGGTGGGTCGGTTTTTCTTGACCGGTTAGTGACCCGGCCGTCCACTCGGGCGTTTGAGGCGGGTTTGGGGTGCCCTGCTGTAGATGCTCTTAAATCACCCGTATCTGTCCAGACACAGCTATCTGGACCCACAAGCCATCCAACGCCAACCTCATCAGTCCGCGAGCAGTTCGGACCACAAGTTTTTCGAAAAGTCAAAACAAACTGGGGGACGGGCTTTGCGGGAGTCAACACGAGCCACGTAGGACTCCGACAGCTCCGACCCAGCGAAAACTGAGGCGGAGCCTGCGCTTTTGTAACAGGCCGCACTGTTTCCGCGGCAAAATCTCCCACTCTCTTCTTTCATCCCGCTGATCTCCACTGAATTCCCGCCCTTTCCCCCACACTCTTCGTCCCTCCCGTCGCTGACGCATGAACCCGAAGGAGACCCTGTCGGAGACGGAGGTGGTAGAGGATCCGAGCATCATGCTTGCCCGGAAGATCAACTCGGCGACATGGCAAAACCGCCGCGTCAAAAGCGAAGGCAATGGTGGAAACACTCAGGAAGCAGAAGGCCGGCGGAGGGCATGCTGGTGGCGGACGAGGCGGTGGGCGTGCTGATTGCGAACGTGGTGGAGGTCAGGGCCTGGGCCATGGGCCCTGCCGCCCTCGGCGACCATGCAGACGCCGCCATGGCCGGAACATTAGAAGCCTCCATACTACTACGCCGCCAAGAAGCTGGGTACTGGGTAGGCAGTCCCCGGCATCCGCCGCCGTGCCGTTCATTGTCGACGTCAACGCGGCGCCGCTACTTTTCTCGAAGTGTTCATCGCCGCAACTTGTTCGGACGCGGACGATGGGCATGGAGCCGCTGGTTGCCCGCACGCTGTTGTTTCGTATGCCTAAAGCCGGAGAGCTGGCGTAAGACGACGCGGAAAGGGAGATGTATGAGATCATCCACGAGGTGGACGGAGGAGGAGGTTGCTATCAGGACGGGCAGGTGGATGACTCGGAGCCGACCCAGTCTGGCACCTACACCCAGCCGGGCACGTAGCAAGGCTACACCCAGTTAGGCACCTACACCCAGCCGGGAACGCAGCAGGTGATGCGGATATAGGTATCATAAAAATGTCTACAAATATTATACGACAAATAAATGACCAGGTACTTTCGTCCCTTCGTACGCATGATCTGACTGACAAGAATATGATGCTACGCCCATGTTTTAATTTACTTGTATTCAGAAATAAAGGAATTGAAGAATCAAGAAGAAAGAGTTGCATGGAGATTGAAGATGGAGACTATTGCACCTTAAACTCAACCGGAGCAGCACTATCTACATGCATATGCATGTGTTTCACCGAACCATGCATGTCACGTGCACAAGGCCCAAGGGATTTGGCTTTGACTCCATGGACCAAGATGAGCCACGTGGGCCATAAGACTTTGGCCAGCGCCAAGTGCTTCTCTACATCAACAGGGAACAGGCGTGAACTCCTAGCCAGGCTCTGGCCCGTTGCAGCCGACCCTGGATGACTATTTTCCTTCGACCGTAGAATCCAACAGTTAAGGCGGCCGCCGTCTATAATAAATACCCAACGTCTGTTAGGCTTAGACTCGGGTTTTGTTTAGAAAAGTTTAGCTATTGCTACTTTTATTTGTCTTCGCTCGTATCGGCTAGTGCGACCGTAAAGACATCCTATCGGAACCCCATCCTATAGGAAGAATACTTCGTGGATAGGTCGATCGTGCCGTTGGCTCGGTCGATAACACCGTGGAGTTGGTTCAGCGATTGCCATGAATATCAGTCGTGTACGGTTCTCCCTGTACGGTTGGTAGCCGGATCGTGAGGGTCAAATACTACAAAAATCGTAGTTATCTCTCTTATCGAAAGATTGGGCCCCAGTTCACATCAAGTGGTATCAGTTTTCAGGTTCATCATTGAGAAATTACAGTTTTATTAGATTAGATTGTTTTTCTGTCCTACAAACCACACAAAAGCCAAAAAAATTAGAGTAGTTCATCCGCTGCACCTATCTTTTTAGCCTTTAGCAATTTGCATCTAGTATTTGCTTTGTTGAATTCTTTGTTGCATTCATCCTAGAATTAGTGCTGGTTTAGATTAGTTTGTGACAAAATTATCTACTAGATCGCACTCGTTTTTGTCCACCAAATTTCCTGTCGCGTGTTAGTTGTTCATCCAAAAAGACGATCTTCGTGTCCCGCATCACGAACGCCTTCCGCCTATCTCTTTTTTTTTTCCGCGTCATTTGCTGAATTTCGGGCGTGAATTTTGCTACCGCCAACAAGAGTCCACGAGAATACACTTTGGTCCGATATTTTTTTTAAGCCGTGTGTGTTCAGGTTTCTGACCTATTTTTTTTAGCACACGCGTCTGCGCCAGCCGCACGCCTCTTGCCGCGTGTTTTCCACCGACGCCAGCTTGTCACGTTTCCGCTTCCTACCGCAGCCATTGAGCATCTCGATTACATCAGGAATTTCCTTGTTTGCCGCCACTGCTAGTAGCACACGTCCATCACCGTGAGTTGCACCTTGCTTGCTTTCATAGCGCTAGTAGCACACATGTCCCAACAAGTGTCCTCTTGTTATTTTTCAGTTTCATCTTTAGTACGTGACTTCTTTCTAGTTACCGGCCGGCTGGACAAAGAAAAGAAAAAGAGCAGAAGAAAAAAATAGAAGGAAAAGAGAGAGAAAAAGAAAAAAAGAAAAAAAAGAGAAAAAGAAAAGAAAAAGCAAAGCAATTTTCTTTGCCGGCCGGTTAGCTCCCTTTTGCTGTTCAGAACGTTCACTCCGTTCATATAACTGATTGTTGCTGAATATTTTCTGGTCTTGATTATCCTACACTGCGTTTATGCCTCACTTATATCTAGCTAATTAGAGCTATCATATTTCATCGGTTCCACTCATTTGATTCAGTATCTGGGTTTAGATTGTTTTCTCTCTTACTAGTCGACTGCCAGCACTAGTTAGGAGTTTGAACATTTATTCAACTTGCATTGCTTTTTGCTAAATTGTGCCCCTAATATTGTGAGTTGAGAAGCTTTTGCCAAGCTACATTTTTTCCTACCAATAAGTACAGGTCCCGGCTCTACTGATTCCTGGTTATCGCTCCATCCAATCCTCATCGGTAGTTTGAAGCCAACACCAACACGCCGATCACCACCTGTTGCATTGGTAAGAACAAGTAAGAATTTGATACTAAGTTTGAGTGTGAGCGAGTTTTCTCCACTACATCCTACTAGTTGATAGGGATTATACACTGTGTGTTTCTTCTCTTTCGCTAACAATGGCACAGGATCAACCCACACTTGAGGGCCTCACCGCGGATGTGAAAGTCACCAGCGAGCGTCTCGCCCAACTTGAGGGTGCTCAGATTGTGGCAGAAGAGAGGCTCAAGGCCATAGAGGATGCACAAGGTGTTGCCAACACACATCTACAGGACATCCTGTCACATCTGGACGGGTTGCCGACTGCACCTCGCGTCAACAACAACGCTGCTCCTCAATCCTCCGCGGGTGTCGCCGCTATTTCGCGAGCTCGACGTGTGCCCGTGGGTCATCCATAACACCCAGCTACTGCCACTGATGCTGCCACCATAAATCAGCATCAACAAATTCCTCCTCGCGTCACCGAGGAACATGGGTGTTGGGTAACGCAGCAGAAAACAAAAAATTTCCGACCTACGCACCATCCCAGGACCACTATGGAGACTGCATACAAGGTTTGATCTGTTTCGTTACCGACTCGTAGTGCTGCGGAAGTAGAGTCGATGACAATCGGCGGTGCAGATCCCCGCAGCTAGGATTTACAACCTCCCAACCGCGAGGATGTACTCCCACATCTGCCCCTCGGACAGCCCTCCGGGAGGCGGTCGGACAGTCCCTCGGACGGTGTCGCGGACAGCCCTTCGGGAGGACCTTCGAAACTCGGACGGTCACTCGGACAGCCCTTCGGGAGGACCCTCGAAACTAAGACGATCACTTGGACAGCCCTTCGGGAGGCACTCTCGAACTAAGACCGAAACTACGATCTTTCTACAGAGTTGCACACATACGGTGTCATCTATCCGGCAGGGCTTCGCCGTCCATAACTAGTTCCTGCCGGAAACTAGACAGCCTTTCGACTCTACGAAACTATTTCGCTGGGAGGGAGAGAGAAGCCAGACAAGTCTATGGCATGTGTATGAGAGCAAGCATGATCTGATTTTGGAGAGCAATCTCCACCTCAATTTATAGGAGGAGCAAGGGGTAGAGGAAAGACCAAAAGGACCTTCCTAGGATCTTTCCACCACATGCCATATAAGGGTGTGTAGAAGATATCCACCATGAGGTGGAAGGACACCTCAAGGAGGGCCCCCCCAAGCCATGGCCGAAATTTGCAGCCCCCTTGGGGAGCTCCACCTCCCTTTCACACACCAAAAGTGGTTTTCTTCTAGAAGAAAAACCCCATTTGCAAATCAGCCTAAAAAGTGCTTTCACTATTCACGACGACATTTTTCAGCGTCCGGTCGAACTGAAAATATTTATGTGGGCTTAGAACATTTCCAGTACCCACTAAAATAATTTTCAATGTGATCCGGAACAATTCCGGTTTAGTGATTTTCATCTGCGAAAAGCATCTGAAGCGGTTTCGGCAGCTCCGGAACATTTCCGGTTTTCATCCCGGAAAATTCCAGAAAGTTTCCAGAATGATTCTGGTACCCTCCAAGAATTATCAGGCATGTGCCAAAACCAATTTGACTTTATGGTATCCCCTGAAACAACTTTTCAGTTTTACCGAAACTGTTCCGGTGTTCTCTCTGCGGAACTTTTCCGCTGTCCGAAACTTTTCCGGTGTCCGAAAACTTTTTCGGTGATTTTCTCTCAGACTCCCCGTCTAGTATTCAGCAGATAGATGACCCTTAAGCGTGTGACCCTATAGGTTCGGTGAAGTATAGACATGACCCGGAACCCCTTCCGATCAATGATCAACATCGGAGCCGTGGACACCCATATTGACCCCTATACCCACACGAATGAATATTCGAGTGAACCTCCAGTTGCCGTGTGCTATTCCTGTTGCTTCGCGATATGTTACAAATACCCTAGGTGAGACATGTTGGCATCCCCGCGGATCAACAACTTGTCCACTATGCCAGTTACCCCGTTACCGGTATTGTTCTCTTTTCTCGTTCCCGTGTTCCGGCATCCCCGTGATCAAATCACAAAGTGTCTGGCCAGACGATGATGGATACCGTAACACCGAGAGGGCCCAGAGATATCTCTCCATCGTCGGAGGAGCAAATCCCAATCTTGAGCTATCAAGTTACTTGACATACTTTTCCATGAACCCGTAAGCCGCCGTAATAGCCACCCATTTACGGATGACGTTTAACAAACCCCAAAGTTCATGAAGCAAGCATGAAGTAACTCGATACTCTCATGGTCTAAGGAATTATGCAAATGTTAACCATCTCTGTGTTATTAACCATTAACTTATGACGAATGAATCTCATAGCATAACATCAATTTGGATCGATTCAACACAAATGTTCTTCTAACATTGTGCCCTCAAAATTGCCGGCATAGCCATGCCCATGATCAGGAAAACAGGATCATCATGCAATACTTGAGCCAGTCTTAGAGGCCAGACTAGGAATACATTTTACCGTTTATTATTCCACACGTGCATATGAGTCTTCCTCCGAGCCTCGTGGTTATTGTAGACTCGAGAACCATAGCAGTTATAGCATGGAACATAAACCTAATTATGAACAGGGAGATAATCAATAACATATATTATTGCCTCTAGGGCATATCTCCTACAGACTCCCACTTGAACTAGAGTCAATAATCTAGTCAATGCTAATGCACTTTACACCTATGGCATACTGGTGTAAAATATGCTTCGCTTGTGGTATAGCCTGATGTCCAACGGATTTGACAATTTCAGCTCCGTGTGTAACTTTGCATATCCTCGCGTTTTCACGCTTTCACAAAATTCATATTTTGTGTGGACTTTGCTTTGCATATGTGTGAATCATTGGTCGAAACCTGATTCCTCAGACTGAGCTATGGAGCAACTATCTGCAATAGTGTCCCATAGACCAAAGCCATCTTGGAACCATACTAACTTCATGAATGAACTATATGATTCAACAACTTCTTTGTCGCTTCTTAAGCGTCAACATACTCAGCCTTTGTTATAGAATTCGCCACAGTATCTTGTTTGGAACAATTTCCAACTACCGTGCCACCATATTGTGTATTACACAAAACCCTTAACTTAAATCGAAAATCGCATGGAGCATTGATGAAGACTGTATCGATGTAATTACTTACAACGAGCACTTCATAATCTCTGCTTGCGAGAAAACATGTCATCACTACTACTCTAGTACTCAATGACATCTTTCACTGTTGTCCTATGATCAGTACTTTGATCACTATGGTATCTATACTCGCAACAACTTTGGAGTATTGGACATATCTGGTTGATTTACATACCATGGAATACATGATTAATCCGAACACAAGAGTGTGTGGAATCTCCATCATGTATTTTGCTCATCAGTGTTTTGAGACACCGAGTCTTGCAAAACTCTTTCCATGTGACTTCGGCAAGAATCACTCCTTGGCGTTTTAAATGCTAAAAAGTTTTAGCATCTTGTCAATATGTATTCATAGCTTAGCCCTATTAGGTAAATCTATCTCCATAGATCATCATGCCTAATATTGAGGCTATTTAGCCTAAGCACTTCATCGCAAAACTATTTTCAAATGAAGTCCTAATTCGTGTCAAGAAATTTATTTCCAATTAACAATGTGTCAAGTACACAAGGTTTTTAGAAATATTATTATGCTCCCACTTACTTTCTTGAATCACAAGCATTTTCGATACCCATTTGATGAAGTCAAACCCCTTTGACCATTCCATCAAAAACGAAGATTCCAACTCCACTTTGCTCTCTTCTGTCCATCGCTGGAACTCTGAAGTTTGCATACTTACTAGCATCCTCTGGATCGACAAATTACTTTGGACTGTATTACATACAAGTCCTAGGTTTTATTTCCATCAGATGGAAATCCTTTTGTCATCCATGTTTCATATCTCATGATTGAAATATGTATTAATTGCTAGTTCAACCCGAACCGACTTCAAGCATCGCTATGGTGAGACAATCTCATCGTAGTCAACTCCTTAAACTTGTTATTGCAACAAGTCGAGCTTTATGGATAAAACATTTTATCCGTATCAGTTTTAGTTCCATAAATATTCGTTAGACTCTAAGTCTTCTGAAAGGTGTATCAAGATTTTAATCTTGAATCACTTATATGAAAACTATCTCGGATTGTATTGGCATTTAGCCAATTCTGGAGTCAGGGCCCATCACCGCTTCCTTATGTATCGTAGGTATACTGTTGTCCAACAACAATATCTCGTTTGCGCACCTGAGAGGTTTGCACGAGCCTTGCCTATGTGGTTCAGCTGCAAGTTCGACTGAAGTCCATACATTTTATTGTAGAGACTTCCGTATCAGTCGCAGTAGGAAACTCCGGAATCACTTCCAAGGTTCCTTTCCTTTGATCTGATGACGAAGATACTTGTTATCTCGTCGAGTTGCACTGTCCTCCCACTCACCTTTTGTAAGAACTATTCTCTTTAAAAGCATACCGTTTTGTGGCAAAATCCTTTGCCTCGGTATAGTGGTGGGGGAATACCCAATGACTTGGGATAACCTACAAAGTAGCACTTGTTTGATTTGGAATAGGTTTGTAACCTTTTACACAAGCCCCATATTCCAAATGTTAAGAAAAGATATAACATGGTTGGGCGTACCATACCATGGCGTCATTTCAACAGACCCGATGGAGCTCTTTTCAGTGTAAAAGCCGCAGTCTCTAAAGCATCACTTTAAAAGGGATAATGGCAAATTTATTTATGTCATCCTTGATCTTACCATGTCATGAATGGTTCGATTACATCTACACGGACTCTCCACTTGCAGTGGTGCTCCGGGAGGTGCAAGTTATGAAACCCCTTTCACAACTCATCAGACATTCGCTAAACTTGTAACTCAAATATTCCTTTCTGCAATCGAATTGTAGAAACATAATTTTCTTGTTACAACAACTTCTACTTCATTTTTGAAAACCTTATGAATGAATTCAAAAGATCCAGACTTACGTCTCAACAAGTAAATATCCACATATCTACTTGAGTCATTTCTGAAGATAGATAAATCCACTACTTGCAACAACATTTATTGGACTACACACATCATAATGTATGATCACCAATATGTTCTTTGCTCGTTCCTTATGGCCTGTGAACGGTATTTCAGTCACTTCACTTTTCAGAGGAAAGTTGCAAGTGTCAGATGATTCAAAATCAAACGACTTCAAAATCCATCATAATGGAATTTTCCATGCGGGTTTCTCCAATGTGACCAAATGCAGTGCCACACTTGTGTGGTATTCTTTTAGTCTTGCGACATTTAGCGTCAGTGTTATGGATGTATCATATTTCCATCAATATTCATAACATACATCCCATCTAGGATGGAAGCATGGCCCTTCATGTCATTCATAATACTGAACAATAATTGTTGTTTTTATGAACAACCCTTTTGCAACAAACATTGTGCAATGGGCTAGAGTGTATGAAACTCTAAAATGAATTATGAAAGTAAACCCAGAGGTAATGTATTATTATCAATATTCATAACATACATCTCATTCATAATGAAAGTATGGCCCTTATGTTATTCATAACACCGAACATCAAAAGTTCTCTTATGAACAACCTTCTTGCAAGATACCTTATGCAAAGGGCTAGAGTGTGAAACTCTAAAATGAATTATGAAAATAAATACATAGGGAATACACCGATGGAAGGCATAGTAACATTTACTATGTTCCCTTCGTGTATCTAAACCTCATACCTGGCTAGTCTTTCAGGCCATAGTAGTTCTTACATCGAGTTGCAACAGAATGCAATCGAGCGGGTATCTTTGTGATTAACTCACAATACCCAAGAATTAGTGATTAACATGTTTAACCATAATTCCCAAGAACTATATCTTTGACCAGCCTTCTATACATCAAAAACTTGTATGACATTCATACATGAGCTGGATATTCCAGTCTTCTTTCCTTTTGCCTTTATACTTCTAACAGTTTAACTTTTAGTATTTCTCCTACTCTCAGAAGAAGCATCCAACTTAAGAGTGGCGTTAGCCCCGGACTTCCTAGGCGTGAAAGTTTCACTAACACCCTTCGGACACTTCCTTTCTCTTTAAGTTGTCGTTTTATTCACCTTTCATCATATGACAGGCGTTCTTCTGGATCCCTCTCTTATCAGTCTAATGCATAGTAAACTCCTTTACTAACAGTTTGCAAACAAACATTGCTTTGGATATCTCATATCTTTTAGCCTTTGTCTGTCTCTGAAAATGATTTTCAGATTCCATGAATATCACATAACTATCCAAACTTTCGAAGTTCGGGTCTCATGGAAGCAAACATATTGCACTTGATTGAAACGGAATTCTAGCTTTTGGATCGATGGACGAGAGTCACATGATCCATAGCATTAGCGGGAGAATACCGAAAGCATGCGATAGGACAAAGTCCTTCTCGGCACTCTAGAGGACAATCCTCACATTACGTTACCAACCGTAAAGTTTTAACCAGATATTTAACAGCTATTCAATTTTAACACGGAAGGTGGAAATGCGAGCCATTATTCTACAACTATTTTGCAAATCACACTTAGACAGTGTTCAAAATTAATTGCACTGAGAATTAAAAGAAGTTAATTCAATAGTGCGCTCCCACTCAAATCAATATCTCTCATAATTGATTGTGAGTGATACAAGATCCGCATTTCAATTCGACGCCATTGACGGGTTCATCACTGATGACGTGAATTTCAATCGGTAGGCCAACTTGCCAATCACATCTCTATGTGACTCTTGTTCATCTTTCGATGCGTGTGTTCCGAGCTCAGGACTGTCCTGCCTGAACGTCAAGACAACCAAGTGATCTCGCTGCGAGGTCTGACCTCACCCGCCTCACACATCCCTAATCGTTCGTACTCATGTGTACATGTCGTACCCCGAAAAGTTAGGTGCCGTGACGGTGCTACACTTGGGAGAACACTAACTACTTGATATTTTTGTGAGAGATCACCCTAATAAAAGCGACTACCGCGCAATCAAAAGGGTGCATCATAAGGGATAAACATCTCAGGCAATTCATAATAGCATGATATCGTATAGCCCTTTCTGACGGAGAAGTCTTTCATTTCTTCGTCTTCGGCATTCGCGTTGGTGTTCACCTTCGCGAAGATTGCCACCACCTTGTCGATGCACCAGATAATATTGCTATCTCTATAGCTAATAAAATAAGTGCATTACATAAGGTTGACACGCAGGTCATTAAAGTGCAATCATATGGCTCCAGCCATCATGCCAAATCATGACACGCAGGTCATGTTAATTTTACATCATATAGTCATCTCATACATAATCAAATTAATATGAGCACTGCTATACCACATCATATGCACATGCAAACCATCCTGCAAAACCAAGTTAGACGCCTCTAATCGGTTCATGCAAAAACTTGTTTTACGTGGCTTCTAAGGTTTCGAAACAAACCGAAGCTACCAACGTCCATCTTCAAGCATGATAATCCAAGTTGCTAGATTAACATTGCGGGGTGTATGAAACACGAGATAATAAAATCTCGAGCCCCATATTAAACTTCGTCATACGCGTGACCCCCGTGCAGATCATATCAGCATTGCCCTTTCGTCTGCGAAACATCCATCTTTCTCAACTATGGTGGAACCCAAAGAACTGTTAGCACTTCGTTGATCTGTCAATCAGCATACTCAGGAGCAGCATGAAAGGATCGCGGATTGCCAGAACTTTGTGAGATTCCACCATGCCGTCAAGATCAGGACTACGCAAATTCCAAGGAAGCAACAAGAACATCGGGTAACAGATTTCATCTGCTACCCGCACAAATAATTTTCAGCAATAGATCTCATCTACTACCTAATTATATTGTGCAATACCCATACATTTCTATGTATTCTAGATCGCAACCTGCATCTACGCATAGCATGGCTCTTGATGCCACTGTTGGGTAACGCAGCAGAAAACAAAAAATTTCCGACCTACGCACCATCCCAGGACCACTATGGAGACTGCAGACAAGGTTTGATCTGTTTCGTTACCGACTCGTAGCGCAGCGGAAGTAGAGTCGATGACGATCGGCGGTGCAGATCCCCGCAGCTAGGATTTACAACCTCCCAACCGCGAGGATGTACTCCCACATCTGCCCCTCGGACAGCCCTCCGGGAGGCGGTCGGACAGTCCCTCGGACGGTGTCGCGGACAGCCCTTCGGGAGGACCTTCGAAACTCGGACGGTCACTCGGACAGCCCTTTGGGAGGACCCTCGAAACTAAGACGATCACTTGGACAGCCCTTCGGGAGGCACTCTCGAACTAAGACCGAAACTACGATCTCTCTACAGAGTTGCACACATACGGTGTCATCTATCCGGCAGGGCTTCGCCATCCATAACTAGTTCCTGCCGGAAACTAGACAGCCTTTCGGCTCTACGAAACTATTTCGCTGGGAGGGAGAGAGAAGCCAGACAAGTCTATGGCATGTGTATGAGAGCAAGCATGATCTGATTTTGGAGAGCAATCTCCACCTCAATTTATAGGAGGAGCAAGGGGTAGAGGAAAGACCAAAAGGACCTTCCTAGGATCTTTCCACCACATGCCATATAAGGGTGTGTAGAAGATATCCACCATGAGGTGGAAGGACACCTCAAGGAGGGCCCCCCCAAGCCATGGCCGAAATTTGCAGCCCCCTTGGGGAGCTCCACCTCCCTTTCACACACCAAAAGTGGTTTTCTTCTAGAAGAAAAACCCCATTTGCAAATCAGCCCAAAAAGTGCTTTCACTATTCACGACGACATTTTTCAGCGTCCGGTCGAACTGAAAATATTTATGTGGGCTTAGAACATTTCCAGTACCCACTAAAATAATTTTCAATGCGATCCGGAACAATTCCGGTTTAGTGATTTTCATCTGCGAAAAGCATCTGAAGCGGTTTCGGCAGCTCCGGAACATTTCCGGTTTTCATCCCGGAAAATTCCAGAAAGTTTCCAGAATGATTCTGGCACCCTCCAAGAATTATCAGGCATGTGCCAAAACCAATTTGACTTTATGGTATCCTTTGAAACAACTTTTCAGTTTTACCGAAACTGTTCCGGTGTTCTCTCTGCGGAACTTTTCCGCTGTCCGAAACTTTTCCGGTGTCCGAAAACTTTTTCGGTGATTTTCTCTCAGACTCCCCGTCTAGTATTCAGCAGATAGATGACCCTTAAGCGTGTGACCCTATAGGTTCGGTGAAGTATAGACATGACCCGGAACCCCTTCCGATCAATGATCAACATCGGAGCCGTGGACACCCATATTGACCCCTATACCCACACGAATGAATATTCGAGTGAACCTCCAGTTGCCGTGTGCTATTCCTGTTGCTTCGCGATATGTTACAAATACCCGAGGTGAGACATGTTGGCATCCCCGCGGATCAACAACTTGTCCACTATGCCAGTTACCCCGTTACAGGTATTGTTCTCTTTTCTCGTTCCCGTGTTCCGGCATCCCCGTGATCAAATCACAAAGTGTCTGGCCAGACGATGATGGATACCGTAACACCGAGAGGGCCCAGAGATATCTCTCCATCGTCGGAGGAGCAAATCCCAATCTTGAGCTATCAAGTTACTTGACATACTTTTCCATGAACCCGTAAGCCGCCGTAATAGCCACCCATTTACGGATGACGTTTAACAAACCCCAAAGTTCATGAAGCAAGCATGAAGTAACTCGATACTCTCATGGTCTAAGGAATTATGCAAACGTTAACCATCTCTGTGTTATTAACCATTAACTTATGACGAATGAATCTCATAGCATAACATCAATTCGGATTGATTCAACACAAATGTTCTTCTAACATTGTGCCCTCAAAATTGCCGGCATAGCCATGCCCATGATCAGGAAAACAGGATCATCATGCAATACTTGAGCCAGTCTTAGAGGCCAGACTAGGAATACATTTTACCGTTTATTATTCCACACGTGCATATGAGTCTTCCTCCGAACCTCGTGGTTATTGTAGACTCGAGAACCATAGCAGTTATAGCATGGAACATAAACCTAATTATGAACAGGGAGATAATCAATAACATATATTATTGCCTCTAGGGCATATCTCCTACAATGGGGACAACTACGAGGATTATTCTAGTGACACCGAGGATGACCAAATGGTCAACCACCACAATGACCGTGCTCATCTACAATTGTGTTTCAACCGTCAAGGTATGGCACGAGGTCCACACAGGTATGATGTTCGAGATTACAACCACTCTAGTGCTAAAATTAAATTTACCATGCCTGCTTTTAATGGAAAATATAATCCAGATGTTTATCTTGATTGGGAACATTCAATTGAACAAAAATTTGCATGTCATGATATTCCTGAGAACCAAAGAGCTAGGGCAGCCACTAGTGAATTTACAAACTTTGCTTCTATTTGGTGGAGTCAGTATTGTCATCTTAACGCAAACAATATACCTACTACTTGGGATGCTTTAAAACGAGCTATGCGACAGCGTTATGTTCCTTCATATTATGCTCGTGATAAACTAAATGAATTGCAAAGTTTCAAACAAGGTAGTAGTTCTGTCGACGATTATTATCAAGAATTGCAAACTGGCTTAATGCGATGTGGATTAGTTGAAACCGAAGATGCTATGATGGATAGATTTTTAGGTGGTTTGAATCGTGATATTCAGGATATATTGGACTATAAGGAGTACAATTCTATTACTCGTTTGTTTCATTTTGCTTGTAAAGCTGAAAGGGAGGTACAGGGACAACACAATAAGGGACGAGGTAACTTTTCTGCAGGTCGTCACTCGTCATGGACACACTCTCCAACTGTCCCAACCACTACCGAGGCAACACCACATATCTCGAACAATGGTGCACTCCCAACAAGTTCACAGTCAGCTCCACAATCCTCTGCGGGTTCGAAAGCAATATCTCTAGCACCCACGACCTCGTCTGGACGCACAAGGGACATGAAGTGTCATATATGCAAAGGTGGCGGGCACTTGATGAAGGACTGCCCAAATAAACGTACTTTCATTGTGCGAGAAGATGGTGAGTACTCTTCTGCTAGTGATTTGGATGGAGAGACACAAACTATGTTTGCTACTAATCATGCAGGTGACACGAAGGAGCATGAGGAGATACACATTAATGCTGATATGGCGGATAAATACCCAAGCCTTGTAACCATGCGAGTATTTAGTGCCCAGGTGGGGCATGCTAAGTTACATCAACGCCATAGTCTTTTTCAAACTAAGTTTGTTATCAAAGGGCATTCTGTTCGTGTGATCATTGATGGTGGAAGCTGCAATAATTTGGCTAGTATAGAGATGGTAGAGAAGCTTTGCCTCACCACTACAAGACACCCCCATCCATATTACATCCAATGGTTCAACGACTGTGGTAAGTTGAAGGTAACGCGTCGTGTGAGAGTTCATTTTACACTTGGTTCGTATCATGATTATGTTCGATGAAATAATAAATGATGAGAAAGCTAAACCAACGGATTGTACTATGCATAGTCTGCTTGCTATCAATTCTGAAAATTTTCCATTGAGTGTCCCAACTTCTGATCTAGACATACCGCGTGCATATATAGACTATGCGTGGGATAAAATTTATCATGATATTCATAATGTTATGCTCCGACATGAGAAAATTTATCATGATATTCATAATGGTGTTATTACAAAATTATCACACCCTCATGCGCTAACGCCTTTGGAACGGCCTATATACGTTGTATCTATTTTTGCTTTGCCCTGTGATGAGTTTCAGGTACACAAAAGTCGAGGACGACTTTGTTTTCAAGGAAGGGAGGATGATGCGGACATAGGTATCATAAAAATGTCTACGAATATTATACGACAAATAAATGACCAGGTACTTTCGTCCCTTCGTACGCATGATCTGATTGACAAGAATATGATGCTACGCTCATGTTTTAATTTACTTGTATTCAGAAATAAAGGAATTGAAGAATCAAGAAGAAAGAGTTGCATGGAGATTGAAGATGGAGACTATTGCACCTTAAACTCAACCGGAGCAGCACTATCTACATGCATATGCATGTGTTTCACCGAACCATGCATGTCACGTGCACAAGGCCCAAGGGATTTGGCTTTGACTCCATGGACCAAGATGAGCCACGTGGGCCATAAGACTTTGGCCTGCGCCAAGTGCTTCTCCACATCAACAGGGAACAGGCGTGAACTCCTAGCCAGGCTCTGGCCCGTTGCAGCCGACCCTGGATGACTATTTTTCTTCGACCGACATAGTCCACGTACAATCCAACAGTTAAGGCGGCCGCCGTCTATAATAAATACCCAGCGTCTGTTAGGGTTAGACTCGGCTTTTGTTTAGAGAAGTTTAGCTATTGCTATTTTTATTTGTCTTCGCTCGTAGCGGCTAGTGCGACCGTCAAGACATCCTATCGGAACCCTATCTTGTGAGATTTATTCCATCTAGCATATTCGTAATTCCAGATTGCTTGGCTATTATTTTCTTGCATGTTCTTCGATTTGCTTGCAGGAAGAATCCTTCGTGGATAGGTCGATCATGCAGTTGGTTCGGTCGATAACACCCTGGAGTTGGTTCAGCGATTGCCGTGGATATCAGTCATGTACGGTTCTCCCTATACAGTTGGTAGCCGGATCGTGAGGGTCAAATCCTCCAAAAATCATAGTTATCTCTCTCTTATCGAAAGATCGGGTCCCAGTTCACATCAGCAGGACTACAGCCAGCTGGCGCACGGACACACAACAGCAGGATTGGGCCACCGGACAGCAGCAGGAGGAGGAGGACGATGATCCAGATGATTTTGGTGGCGATCTAAAGAAGAGGGGTAGAGGAGAAAACTTCAACATATGGGAGGAGAAGCTGTTGTGCAATGCAGGGTTGGCCACTAGTCTCGATCCGATCCATGGCACTGAGCAAAAGAGCACAACTTTTTGGGCCAACATTCACACTTGCTCCATGAACACAAGCATTTCACGTCCTACTCCAACGCGGTCATCCGCAACCGTGAATCAAGTCCCTCAACAATCGATGGTACACCATCCAAGAGGCCGTTTCGAAGTATTGCGGTCACTTGAGCCAACTCATCGCACAGTGGACTAGTGGTGCGCAAATCATCGAGCAAGTAAGTTTTTATCTGTGTAGATCATTTGTAGCCGTATATGCATTGTTGTGTAGATCATTTGTAGCCGAATATGCATTGTTGTGTAGATCATTTGTAGCCAGATATGCATTGTTTTGTAACTGGATATGCATATTTTATAGCCGGACATGCATAGTTGTGTAGATCATTTGTAGCCGGATATGCATAGTTTTGTAGCCGGACATGCATTGTTGTTTAGATCATTTGTAGCCGGATATGCATAGTTTTATAGTTGGATATGTATGCACAATTTTGTAGCCGGATTTGCATAGTTTTGTTGCCAGGATATGCATTGTTTTTTAAGTCGGATTTGCATTGTTTTTGAAGCCAGATATGCATTGTTGACATTGTTTTATTTTGTAGCCTTCGTCTCGGCGCCGACCGGCGCGTCCTCCTTCGTCTTCTCGGGCGCGGGCGGCTCCTCCAACCACGAGGTTGTCGACATCGATGCCGTCGCGCCGCGCCTGTTGTCCCCGACGCCGGCCACCCTCCGCTTTCGCCGCGCGCAGGGGTTCGCCGCCGCCTCTTGGCCCTCGGCGTCCTACTTGTCTGTGCCATCGTCTCCCTCGGCTTCGGCATCAAGGAGCATGGCCTCAAGGACGGGTGGTACGACGGTGCCAGCATCTTCCTCGTCGTGTTCGTCGTCTCCGGCGTGACCGCGGTCATCAGCCACAGCCAGGCCAAGAAGGACCACATGCTCGCCACCGAGTCCGCAGACTTCGCCGTCACCGTCGTCCGCGCCGCCAGGAGGCAGGAGGTCTCCGTATTCTACGTCGTCGTCGGTGACGTGGTCATACTCAAGATCGGCGACGCCGTGCCGGCGGACGGGGTGTTCCTGGACGGCCACGGCCTCCAGGTGGACGAGTCAAGTTTCACCGGGCATCCCGGCCCTATTGATATCGACGCCGGGAGAACCCCTTCCTCGCCTCCGGCGTGAAGGTTCTCCACGGCCACGGGTCCATGCCAACGTTTTGGTTACCGAACGAGACATTTTTACCGAGGGGGACCGGTAAACGTGGTTACCACGGTTACCGGAAAATACCGAGAATATTTCGAACGAATTTTATAGTTGAATTTTGAATTCAAATAAGTAAATGAACGAACATTCGAACCAGAGACCTCTCAAAACAGGAATTAGATTGCTACCAACATTTCAGAACCAACTTTCATGGCATTATTTATATCCTACGTACTTTACTGTAAATCGAGAGTTTAAATTTAAAAAATTCAAAAAAATGGTATTATTTGCTTGGTATGGGGATTTACCGAGGGGGACTGAAATACGCGGTAACCATGGGAAATCTCGAAATTTCGACTGGTAACCAAAACCTTGGTCCATGCTCGTCACCGCCGTCGGCACCGACACCTTGTCTTGGAGCAGCCTCTTGACGTTGAACACTCACCCGGCCACGCCGCTCGAGAAGCGCCTCGAGAGTCACATTTCGACCATCGGCAAGGTTGGCGTCGCCATCGCGCTTGTCGGCTTCACCGTGCTCATCGCTCGCCATTTCACCAGCAGCAACACGGAAAAGCCGCTGCTGTTTGAAAAGGGCGTCCCGCTCGCGGTAACGCTGATGATCACCTTCTCCATGAAGAGGATGGTGAAGGATAACCCCCTGGTGCACAGTCTGTTGGCGTTGGAGACTATGGCGTCGGTCACCGACATGACTGGAATGCTCACCCTGAACCGGATGAAAGTGACCGAGTTCTGGGTCGGCACTGCCCAGCCTAGAACTGCCACGACGATCGCCAGCAGCGTGCCAGCGTCGTTGGCCTGCTCTGCCAGGGAGTCGGGCTCAATACCACCGGAAGCGTGTACAAGCCGGACAACGTTTCGCCACCAGAGATATCGGGCAGCCCGATGGAGAAGGCACTTCTGTCGTGGGCCGCGGCGGACCTCTCCATGGACGCTGCCACGTTGAAGAGGAGCTGCAAGGTAGTACAAGTCGAGGCGTTCACCTCCGACGAGAAGCCCAGCCGTGCGATAATCAGGGACAAGGCCACACGTGTGTTGGCCGCGCACTGGAAAGGCGGCGCGGAAGTGATCCTAGCGAGCTGCTCCATGTACGTGGACACGGATGCAGCGGTGCGTGAACTCGGCGTCTAGTAGCGGAACAAGCTTGAGAAGGTGATCTGCGACATGGCGGAGAGCGGCCTCCGGTGCATCGGCTTAGCCTATAAAAAGGTCGACGACACTCAGCAATCAAAGGTTCACCAACAGGAGGGGCTAAGGTTGTTGGGTTTGGTGGGCGTGAAGATTGCGCGAAAGCGGGCATCGCCGTGAAGATGCTCACCGGCGATAACATTCTCACGGCCCACGCCATCGCGAAGGAGTGCAGCATCATTTCGAGCAACGACCCCGACGGCGTCATCATGGAGGGACACGAGTTCCGGGCCATGTCAGTGACACGACAACTCCAGATGGTGGACAGGATCCGTGTCATGGCAAGTTCCCGGCCCCTGGACAAGTTGTTGCTCGTGAAGCGTCTGAAGCAGAAGGGCCAAGCGTCTGAAGCAGAAGGGCGAGGGTACAAATGACGAGGAAGCTCTCAAGGAGGCCGATGTGGTGCTGTCCATGGGCGTCCATGGCTTCGATGTCACCAAGGACACCATCATCCTCAATGACAAGTTTGACACAGTGGTGAAGGCTATCCGTTGGGGACGCTGTGCCTATAACAATTTCCAGAAGTTCATCCAGTTCTACATCACCGTCAACGTCGTGGCCATCATCGTCAACTTCATGTCGGCTGTGACCATGGGTAATGTCCCGCTGATCACCGTGCAGATCATGTGGGTGAACCTGGTGATGGGCGTCATGAGCACGCTGGCGCTATCCACGGACAAGCCCACCGGCACGCTCATGGACTCCCCGCCCATCGCCCGCACGGTGCCGCTCATCGGGGCATGACTAATTAAGATAGTTTCACACGATGACGACAAATCGACAGCAACTTCTAGTAGGTTCACCTGCGGGGCCAACCACCTCGCCGCCTTGTCTCCGGCCGCCGAGTCTCGCTTTTCCGGGCGGAGGAACAATTGACCGCATATTTGACCCACGATCTAGTAGCCACCTTGTCCCTCTCGCCACGCGCACTCTAGACACGTCACAGGTCGGCTGGCTAGGCCTAGCCACCGCCCACCTGCATGCATGCGCGGCTAGCTACGCCTACGCTCGTGCAAGCGCGCGACTCCCGTCTCCATCGTTTGGTCGTGATCTAGTAGTTCTACACTTCTACTCGATGGACTACTACTCTTTGGTTTCCTCTGACCCGGTTCCTGTCCTAGGGCCAAGCAAAACTGTGCTATGGCCCGTCCAGGTCAGTGAAAATTCACTAAGATATGAGAGTAAAATGGACCATCATAGTAAAACAGTGGGATTTTCCTTCAGTTTGACCCGCCTAGGTTTTAGAGTGTAGCTCCGCCACTGGCCGCCAACAGCAAATCCAGCCACTCAAATGTCCACGGATATGCTCAGGCGCATCCGTGGACCATGACATGTCACCCCTTATTTTGTTTTCTTCGCAATCGTCTCACTCATATTCAAACTCTCATATCCATGCAATCATACAACGTAAACAACAAAACTAAGTAGAGCAACAAATGAAGGGAGGGGATTTGGTGTCGGTTCGCCAGTTTTTATGCCCACTCACAACACTGGACACGACGATGGATAATTGCCCAAGTTACAGATAAACTCAGAAGAGATGTGCTTCGGTAGAACCCCCCCCCCCCCCCCCCAACAAAACGTAGAAGGGCAGAATGGTCATACGCAGGAAACGTATACCCACCTCGCACTACCAGAATAAGTCACGTTCCCGACGGCCCATACTATGCCGACGGGGGCCGTCGGCATAGATGGAGGTATGCCGACGGCCTAAGGCAAACCGTCGGCGTAGTTCGGCCGTCGGCATACCACCGTCTATGCCGACGGGGGCCGTCGGCGTAACGAGGCCATCGGCATATGTCGTGATATGCCTACGATGGCCGTCGGCATATATGTTGGCCCGGCCACCCGGTGGTTAACTGCCGTTTGACGCCGTCAAATATATGCCGACGGCCCTAACGGGGGCCGTCGGCATAGCTATGCCGACGGCTAGATTTGGCCACATCATCGATCCGTGGCATATCTATGTATTATTTTTTATATTTTTTATATTTTTTTCTAAATTGAAATATGATTAATTTAAATGTGCCTTATCTAAACATAAACATACATAGATACACCACGCGTGTCTGTTGGGCCCAGTTTGCCGCCCGGTCAACAGTGCCTGGGTTAGACGGGACGGGGTACTTGGGGGGTAGCTATGCCGCCAGGTCTTGCGCTGGGCCCTCTTACACGTCTGGAAGTGTGGTGGCAGGTGCAAGCACCCGGCACGCGGCTCCGTAGTGTGACCCCCCTCACGGACGTCGCTGCCGCCGTCGCACAGAGGGGGGAAACGGCCACGTCGGGCAGACACGGAGGGAATATTGCGGTGGGTTGTGACCGGACCTTGATCCGAAGTGTACCTACGGGCTGACCTATCACAGCCAGGTGAAAATGTCCGTTGGTCAAACCCCGTCCGGCGAAAGTCAAAGGCCTAGATCCGCCCGGTCAACAGTGCCTGGGTTAGACGGGACGGGGTACTTGGGGGGGGGGGGTAGCTATGCCGCCAGGTCTTGCGCTGGGCCCTCTTACACGTCTGGAAGTGTGGTGGCAGGTGCAAGCACCCGGCACGCGGCTCCGTAGTGTGACCCCCCTCACGGACGTCGCTGCCGCCGTAGCACGGAGGGGGAAACGGCCACGTCGGGCAGACACGGAGGGAATATTGCGGTGGGTTGTGCCCGGACCTTGATCCGAAGTGTACCTACGGGCTGGCCTATCACAGCCAGGTGAAAATGTCCGTTGGTCAAACCCCGTCCGGCGAAAGTCAAAGGCCTAGATCTGCCCGGTCAACAGTGCCAGGGTTAGACGGGACGGGGTACTTGGGGGGGTAGCTATGCCGCCAGGTCTTGCGCTGGGATCTCTTACACGTCTGGAAGTGTGGTGGCAGGTGCAAGCACCCGGCACGCGGCTCCGTAGTGTGACCCCCCTCACGGCCGTCGCTACCGCCGTCGCACGGAGGGGGGAAACGGCCACGTCGGGTAGACACGGAGGGAATCTTGCGGTGGGTTTTGGACGGACCTTGATCCGAAGTGTACCTATGGGCTGGCCTATCACAGCCAGGTGAAAATGTCCATCGGTCAAACCCCGTCCGGCGAAAGTCAAAGGCCTAGATCCGCCGGTCAACAGTGCCAGGGTTAGACGGGCAGGGTACTTGGGGGGGGGGGGTAGCTATGCCGCCATGTCTTGCGCTGGGCCCTCTTACACGTCGGGCAGACACGGAGGGAATCTTGCGGTGGGTTGTGCCCGGACCTTGCGATGGCCTCCTTTGTGAGCACGGGAAGTTTCGAGGCCAACGGAGCGACAGGCCCCACACTTCCTGCACAAACCGGACACGTTCCCTCTCGATACCCATAGACTAGCTCGGAGATTGTGCGGTGTACAAGCGCCTCAGGGGAGGCTTATTCGAAACGCGTCCAAACTTTTACCACACCCTACAGGGGCCATGTGATGACACCGTGCCAGCTCTCGAGGAATTCTGGCATCGTACGATTTTTCGAGGATTTAAACGGTTGTATCAGGCATGGCACCGAGGTACTTTCGGCCCCCGGTGGGAGGGCATGCCCCTCCCTCCTCTGCACATGGCCTACGCATGCCGCAAGGACATCACAAAGTATTTTCCATGCCGCTTCTGGGCATGATTTCATGCGCCGCCTTGCAGATCAGCAATTTCCGGCGATGAAACCCTAACAGAGCAATAAATTTCTCGAATATTCCACGCGGGTCCGAAAAATGCGGTGGCCTGGCACGTGTCATGCGATGGCCTCCTTTGTGAGCACGAGAAGCTTCAAGGCCAACGAAGCAACAGGACCCGCACTTCCTGCATAAACCAGACACGTTCCCTCTCGATACCCAGAGACTAGCTCGGAGATGGTGCGGTTTACAAGCGGTTATATCATTGTTCACACACAGACGGCAAACTCAAAAATAGTAATAATTGAATTAATAAAAAGCAGCGGCATCCATCATTAGGAAGATGGACCGTCACTGTGAATCTTCAGTGCCCGGAAGGGGTGAAGATTCACAGTAATGGTTCATCTCCTTAACAAGAGTGTAATGAAGACCGAAGCTTACTGCGTCTGGATTATCCGACTATTTAAACTGGTCATGTTGCTTGTCTCTGGGCGAGGTGGTACTAAAAGTTTTGTGAGAGACGGAGCAATGCCGACGGCAAAGCCGTCGGCATAGCTATGCTCCGGATGATGAAAAAAAGAAAAAAAAGAAAATATCTATGCCGACGGCTAAGCCGTCGGCATAGGTGCCCCGGATCGATGACGTGGCCCGTGCTAATGAAATGGTGAGAAAAAAAAAGAAAATACCTATGCTAAGCCGTCGGCATAGGTGCCCCGAATCGATGACGTGGCCCGTGCTAAAGAAATTGTGAGAAAAAAAGAAAAACAAAAGAAAATACCGATGCCGACGGCTAAGCCGTCGGCATAGGGTGACCTTATCCACCCGCGGTTTCTCCCGACCGCTCATTCCTCTCGATCTCTCCCATCCCCATCTCTCTCCGCGCCGCCGCCACCCTCTCCCGACCCCGACCAGCCGTGCCGCTGCCGCCATCACCTCGTTGCGCCGCCGCCGCCCACGCCCGCCGCGACCACCCACGCCCACCGCGGCCATCCTCTCCACTCGCCGCTGCCGCCGCCACCCTCTCCGCGCCGCCGCCACCCTCTCCCGACCCTCAATCGTCGCTGCCGCCGCCACCCTCTTCGTCCCGCCGGCGTCCGGGCCGCCCGCGCTCTGCCGGCCGTCGCCGGCCCCTCCGACACCGCCTCCGCCACCACCTCCCCTACCCCCCTGCGGTCCTGCCGCTCCCCTGCTGCCTCTCCTCGGTGAGTTCCCCCGTCACCCTGCCGCTCCCCTCCCGCTGCTGCTCCCCTGCCGCTGCTCCCCTGTTCCCCTGCTCCCCTCCCGCTGCTGCTCCCCTGGCGCTGCTCCCCCGCCACCCTGCCGCTCCCCTCCCGCTGCTGCTCCCCTCCCATTTCTGCTCCCCTGCCGCTGCCGCTGCTCCCCTGCGGCTGCTGTGCTGCCGCTGCTCCCCCGCCACCCTGCCGGTCCCCTCCCGCTGCTGCTCCCCTCCCACTGCTGTTCCCCTGCCGCTGCCGCTGCCGCCGCTGCTGTGCTAGATGAAAGGATGGATAGATAGATAGATACATATATTTTTTTGTATGTTTAGTGCAATTTTAGTAGATAAATAGACAAATGTTAAATTTTTGATAGTTGGATGAAATGGATAGATAACTAGATAAATAGCTAGCTAGATGAATGGATGGATAGATAGATATATATATTTAAGTTGTGACGAATTTTTTTTCACCAATGCGGTAAAAAATTAATTTGAAGTATAATGATCATCTAAGTTGTTCACTTTATTTACTTTGAATGTAGATTACATGAATCCTATCCTGCAATTTGAGATGTTGTTAAAATGCTATATGAGATGTGAGGTTCTAAAATTTCCACTCGGTGGAATTTATAGGCTTTGTGGTCGAACCCTCTCCGCGCCCTCCGTCGCCGCCACCCGCTTCGTCGCCGGCCCGGCCCCTCTGACACCGCCTCCATCACCACCTCCCCCGCCCCCCTGCGGTCCCCCGGCCGCTCCCCGTTCGGTACGGCCTCCTCCCTCCTTCCCCTCCCTTAGGCATATTTTTTTTTTCATGGTTTTGCAGAGGATAGTAGTGTGCTTAATTTGATAGTTAGATAGATAGATGGTAGTTAGATAGATGATTGATTGATAGATGATAGTTAGATAGATTGTTTTGTTGATGATTTAATAGTGTCAACTTGATGAGAGAGATGAAAATAGTGTCAACTTGATGAGATGAAGCATATCTTGCAATTTGATGTGATGATCTAAGTTGTTTTGTCGGTAAAATTTACAGGCTTTGTGGTGTTGCATCTCTTTGGAGTCATCGTCGTCGAAGTTGTTGGTTCGTGATCCCGCCGCTGTTCGACTACTTTCTGTACATCCGAGGGTGAGCTACGAAGTCACCTTCACCTCATACGCTCTTTTAATCATGTCACTAGATTTCATTATGTCGTCAAGTCGCGTAACCTAGGCGTCTCCCGTCCGAAAGGGTTGCATCGATAAATATGCATTCAATTGCATATTTATCACCGCAAGTCTTTCGGATTATCCAGCGTTTTCCACGGACAGCCCGAGGATGTGTAGATTGGGTACGTTCTCCAAGCTGTACCCCGTTCCGAGACAGGATTTCGGCGGCGCCTCCCCGTTGTTCTCCGGAGCACATTCTCTCGGCTATTTGCCAAGACGTGTATCTGGAGAACAGCGGGGAGGTGCTGCCAAAATTTTGTCTCGGAACGGGGTAGAGCATGGAGAACGTACTCAATCTACACATCCTCGGGTGGGATTAGGACCTATCTTTACCTATTAGAGATGTAGGTGGATTCAATGCCGTCAACGCGGTAGAAAATAAAAATTTGATGTGATTAATTTAAATGAATACTTAATTTTGTTGTGTGGCTCCCAATAAAGCAGAGGATGGCAGATAATCTGTGGATGTACAGTGGTTTTATCCGCCGGAATCGAGTTACACCAGAGTGTGTCGCGAGAACCGATGTGTATTTGAAGGAGATATTCCGTCGTCCAATGAGAATTATCCCACAATGCCCCTGTGCGAAATGTGAAAGACGTCTCCGTAAAAATCAGAAGGACATGTTTGAGCACCTTCGCACGCACGGATATATGCCAAACTTTGACATTCCGTCGATAAATTTTGCCGAGCGGGACCGTGGTAGAGAGGAGGTGATGCGACAACGCATCGGTGGTTATACGGACGACGGGGTCAGAGACATGCTAGATGATGTCATTGCTGCAGAGATGGCACATGCGACACCTTCAGAGAATGAACCGGAGGAGCCGGAGGCAACCGCAAAGGCCTTCTTGGAGATCTTGGCCTCGTCAAAGAAACCTCTTTATGCGGGTGCCAAAGTCTCTCAGCTGGATGCCATCTCGCAACTGATGGCAGTCAAGGCTGAGTACGGCTGTAGCCAGAAATGCTTCGAAGCATTTCTGGGAGTATGGGCTAACAGCCTCCCCGAGGGTCATGAACTGCCGAAAAGCATGTATGCCACGAAGAAACTCATGAAGGCACTCTCTATGGATTATGAGAAAATACATGTTTGTCCGAAGAATTGCCTTTTGTTTAGGCACGAGTATGCGGATGACAAGTACTGTAGGGAGTGCGGTTCCTCTCGGTACCTTGAGGTGGTCGGTGAGGATGGTGAGAAGAGGCAGCTAGGCATCCCTGCAAAGGTTCTTCGGTATCTGCATTTCATAGAAAGACTGCAGCGCCTTTTCATCACGGAGGAGTCTGCCAAAATGATGAAGTGGCACAAGGAAGGTATAAGGTACCATCCAAATAAAATCGTACATCCATCAGAAGGCGAAGCATGGAAGTCGTTCGATGAAGAATACCCCGAGGAAGCAGCCGAGGCTGGGAATGTCAGAATTGCCATATCAGGTGATGAGTTCAATCCATATGGTATGTCGTCCAATGCATACTGCTGCTGGCCCGTGTTTGTTATTCCGCTCAATCTCCCTCCCGGTGCCCTAATACAACGCAAGACCATGTTCTTGTCGCTCATCATTCCGGGGCCTGAATACACTACAACAAAACAGACTTTAAGTAACATAATCATGTAACACATTGAAAAATGTGTGACAAGTGAAATTATTGTAACACATTATTTTGTGTCCAACGACAGGTAGTAACACATACTATATAAGCCTCAAAATGTGTTACAGGGATATTGTAATAGTAACATATAAATATGTGTTGGTCGAATGTGTTACGTATATTTTGACATGGTAACATATAAATATGTGTTAGTGAAATGTGTTACGTAGTTCAATGTAGTAAACACAATCATGGTTGATACATAATGTTACAGGCTCTATTATACGGGGGAACAGAAATACTAAAATCATTTGCATACATAGATCACAAATACCTTGACACATAGGGCCCATGTGTCAACATGATTTTTCATAAATATGTTCTTGTTTTGGTAATAATCTTTTCATTCTTTGGTAATATGGTATGAAAAAGCAATACAATTTGGTTGGTAAATACCAAATTATTTTCGGTATGGTTGCAGTAAATATCATATTAACCATATTTTTACGCGAATTTTAGGATGACTTGGCGACCTTCTCGGGAACACGACCTCGAGAGAGAACGGAGAGGAGGGAGAGAGTTGTGAGAAGGAGTGGATAGTGCACGGTGAGACAAGGCTGCTGGCGCAACAGATAAGGCGGAGGTGGTCTAGGCTGACATCAATGTCCGACACGGCAAACGGTGGCGATTCCTTCCGGCCAGAACACTTGTACACGTACATACACAGGAGCTAGTAGAAGCAGCTGATCGATTTTCATTGGAAGTTGGCTCGTGCACCTAGCAAACAGAGTCGGCCAGATACACACGCACAACTACATAGCCGCCGGGTAGATCGATCATTCCTGCACCCGCACGACACGACCGGGCACGAAGCCATGCTCTTCGCTGACGCCGATGTGGTCGCGTTTGGCGTTGTCATGCGTCTCCTCAAATTCGCAGATGGTCGCACGACCACCAGACACCTCAGCAACGACGTCTGGCAGGCCGTGTGAGGCCTCGCTCTCGTTCTCCTGGCGTCAAGCGGGATCAAACCAGAGGAAATCACCAGACAAGGCAGTCGTGCAGTCTGGTAATCTGCGCGAGGCCCCGCTGCTCTTTTTTCTAGCGTATCTGTGACTGTGATGTAGTGCATCCCCAAGGCTCCTCTGCTACTATTCTTCTGCAACACCTCAACCTCCTCTGCAGATCTTCTGCAACTCAACTCAGCTCTCCACGGTTGTTCTTCTTCATCACCTACAGCTGCTACATCTACAACTTGAATTGACTAGGAACTAATCTCTGAATCTCTCTCTTCTCTTGTTACTGTTAACCTTTGCTGGAAATTGAGATAGTAGTTAAATTTGTATGAGACAACTTGTGAGTTACTAGTGAATTTGATCTGATGCATGAGATGTGTGTGTACTAGTGAATTTGATCTGATGCATGAGATGTGTGTGATGGCCGAATCCTCTACTCTATGCTAGTGTTTATTTGCCTGTTTAATTAACTATAAAATAACCACACACAAAAAACATGTTGAATTACACACGCAAAGGTTGGTTCACAACGACAAAGAAGAAAATATTGAATCAGCCATCCAGGTTTAAGTTCAAACATACGTAAACTTAGTTTACAAGATAGTAAGTCCGACATAAAACTTCTGCAACAAAAATGTATATATTTCCAATGACAATCTGTCATACATGAAACTTAAGTCCGCTAAAAATTTCTGAAATATTCCAAGCTTTATTTTGAAGAGCAAAAACTATGCAAACATATAAAAGTCCGCTAAAAGAACACATTGCTTCATCCATCAGTTTAGAACAATCCTTCTAATCTCCACTTGCAAAATTTCCTAAAAAGGAAGATTCAGTGAAGGGCATGAGCAAAAGTTCATAACAAATGAAAAGAGTCAAGTTAAATTCAATACATATATGGACAACTAGTGCTTTATGGTAGAACATGAGAAACTGAAAAGCAAAAAAGAAAAAGAAAAGTTGGGTTTATATGTTGAGTGGAAGACCTCATTCTTTCGAATTTTCTGAAGGGTGTAAGCTCAGCCAACAATCTGCAAGAACATACAATGGTTCTTACTTCTTAGTGTCCTGTAAACTCAGCTTTGACTTCAGGTAAAACTACAGTGTATATATAATCATGAAAATGCAGAAGATAGATGAGTGACAAGGGACAAAACTAACATGTCTTCCTATAATTCCTTAAACAGACTTGGTCTTTACTGCAACAACAGAAGATAGATTGGTCGGATGGTCTAGCTACCACTCTCAAACCTGACCTGGCTCGGTCTCAAGACGTTGGAGAAGCCGGTTCACAACCTGGCCATAAAGGTTAATCTGCATCTCTCAAACCCGAGCAGCCAGTCCCAAGCTTTGACGTCTTCCATGACCAGAAGAAAAGAAACCTAAGATTCAAGGTCTTCCCTGTCCAAGAGCAGCCAGATCCAAGATCTGAGGTCTTCCCGTTCTAGGAATCCTACTGTGATTTTTTCTAACTACAAAATTACTACAATGTTGGACATTTTTCTCCTCTTAAGTGATCTCTTTCATTTTATGCTTGATATGTACCGCACTTAAATGTAGCATTGTTGCAACAGTCCGAAGTCAAGGTTTATTTTCAGGTGCATTCAAGTGAGAAGTCAGACTTACCTGCTAAATCCTGCATGTGAAATATGGTGTCTTATCACAAGGCTACAAATATTTTGCAGTTGTACAGACTACCTAAACTTAGCATATATGTGTGTGTCCTTCATACTAATGCACATCCCATGAGAATGAATGTGGATTCCCTGGTAGTTAGAGGCCTAGAGCAGAGGGAATTAAAGTTAAAATAAATCTAGAAGATATGGTTTGTGTTCAGTGAAGCGACTGGAACTAATTGGAGCATGGCCAAATCTGCAAGTGAGATCTAATCTAACTAGAGAAACGAATTTTTGCTGGACTCTACCTGATGTACATGAATTATCATTTCTTATTTAACATGTAATTCTGTTCAAAATGAGAAAGATGTGGTACTATGTTAAGTTAGGATGCTCAGCTCCAACTTAACATGTTTTGCAGCTCCATTCTGTCTTGCTACAACAATAGCCTATAGTCAAAAAGTAGTGCACATTGTGATATCTAACATTGAAACGTCACAAAGGCAATATCCTACATGTGCAGTAATGCACACCAAAAGGTAGATTTCATATATTTGGTGCAGGCCTATAGTCATATTCTGTGGTTGCGCTCCATGCTGCACAGAACAGAACAAGATGCACCGTGTTCGACAAAAGCCAACTAAACTGATAGATCCTTAGGAGCAGAGTCAAACCCTGAAAGAATTTAATACAAATATTTTTAGAACATATAACTAGATGTTCTGTGTATATATAATAGATAAATGGTCTAGAAATAAAACAAAGCTAGCACCCAGGGATTAGTAAGGAGAAAAGAACTGTAAAAGGCAAGTTTAAAGGAGTGCTCCAGCAAGCATGTTCAGTTCCTGAAGCTCTGCCTAGGCGTTCATCCAACACTACTAAATATAGCACAGGATATATAATGGTTCTAGAATATATCGCGACGATTAAATATAGCACAGGATACATAATGGTTATCTAATATATCGTGTCATCGCGATATACAGAAGGTGCTGAAGACTATATTAAACATATCATACAATGGTTACTGAGTATATCACGACATATAGAAGGTGCTGAAGATTATAGGTAACATCTGATATAAGAGTTATCGAAATATATCGCAACATATGAAGGTGTTGAGGATTATATCTGACATCTATAACGGTTATCGAATCTACGCAATAGTGGAAAGAATTTGCCAGGTCTGTCATTAAATCCTTCTTACCACATACATCAGTTAACTCTCTTTTTAGTAGTGATAAACTGATTGCATGAGAAAACGACAAAACATACCGATCCCGCCAAATCACACTCCACCTCGATCTCTTGCTCCTTCCTATTGCGCACAACCTTGTCAACGATGTAAGTCAGTATGTCCGCGAGCAGGAACGCCTCTCGCAGGTCAAATGCAAGGATCACACCAATCACTTCGCGATAACTTCCCCTATTCAGCATATCAGCAACAACATCTGCAATAGAAGAACAGTCTTGATTAGTCAGGAAGCAGGGATAATTAGAATGTGCCGACGCAAAAGGTGTGGCAGGGTGCCCTCACCACGCAGCTTCTTCATGAAGAACTGGGAGCATCTGAGCACCTCGACGCATGTCAAGTAGCCACTGGAAAGCAGCAGCTCGTAGAACTCCTGCAGAGGGAACTCGGTGGGCACGTCGAAGCCGGCCATGACGAGGATGAGGCCGCGGGCGTCCCTGGGGCTGGCGTCGGCGACCCGGCCCTTCTCCCGCCCGATCCGGCTGCGCCAGGACAGCGCCCCCACGCGCGCCTCCGCCCGCAGCTCGGCCTCCCCCTCCGACCGGCGGGGGCAGCCCGCGCGCACGTACAGCTCCAGGAGGAGCACGTAGGCGGTCTCGGCGTTTTCGCTCTCGGCGCAGATGTAGCAGCGGCCGACGGCGCGGAGCACGAGCACGGCGGGGTCCGGGGCGCGGCGCAGCGCGCCCGGGCCCACGCGGCGCAGGCATATTACCAGACCAGGCGGCGGCGATGGCATCCCCTGGATGGCTGGGGTCGCTGGACCAGCACGCAGCAGCGGTGGCGCGGTCGTACGGGTAGGTGCCGGCGTGTTGGTCCTGGGCTCCTAGTGGCGCGGGGCGGCGTCGCCGCACTGGTTGAGGGCGGCGGCGGAAGGGGCGGTTGCGCCCGATGTTGGAAGCGGCGGCGGAAGGGGATAGTGGATGGATTTCCACCGATTCGGGACAAATCCCTACCTTATTCACATGATTTTTTTTCTTTTTGCGGCCACTTGAAAATGAGTCCAACGATGGGTTTTCACTTTCCAGAAAAACCGGTTCAACTTTTTTTTTATAAGAACACTTGGTTCGACTGTTTCTTTTTCGATTGCGTGGACGGTCCATAGAGCTAAGCCAACTGCCCGGGTCATCCGGTTAACGTCCGGGGCAGGATTACAATGTTTTTCTTTAATCAACCATCGAGATCACATATTTTCTTTTACTGGTCCGACTGCAAGTACAGTCGGTTTTTTAAACCGTGGGTGTAGCTGGTATCCCCTCTGCTTATAATTTTTTGTCGTCATGTAGCTTTCTCCCACATCGGTCATATCTTCCATGGGTAGTCGTGTGGGATGACACGATCTTGGTCGAGGCGACTGATCAGAAGCGAGCTGGTATCCCCTCCCCTTATTCTTTGTCGCCATGGAGGTGGAAGGAAGGAGGAGACTAGATTGATTTGCCACCCTCTCGGATATGTCGTTACAACACTGTCAGCGGTCGGTCGCAGCTGACGCATATCGTCGCCGCCACTTTGTAGCATCACCGCATGCGCTCCCAGCACGGATCAAAAGGAGCCGGCCTCGCTGGTCACAACATGCTCCCGGGCCGGTCGCAGCTTCTATTATTGTCGGTTGTAGCTTTCTCCCACACCGGTTATAGCTTCCATGTGCAGTCGTGTGGGAATGACATGATCTTGGTTCAAGCGACCGATGAGGAGCAATATCGGTCGGTCAAGTTACAATGTTTTTCTTTAACCAATCATCGAGGTCGCAAATTTCCTTTTTCTGGTACTACTGCAAGTACGGTCGTTTTTTTCAATCGTGGATGTAGCTGGGATACGTCCCCTTATGCTCTGTCGCCGTGGAGGTGGAACAAAGGAGGAGACTAGATTGATGTGCCAGCCTCTCGGATGTATCGTTACAACACCGTCGGCGGTCGATCGCAGCTGACGCATATCGTCGCCGCCACTTTGTAGCATCACCGCATGCGCTCCCAGCGCGGATCAAAAGTCGCCAGCCTTGCTGGTCACAACATGCTCCCGGGCCGGTCGTAGCTTTCTCCCACACCGGTCATAGCTTCCATGTGTAGCCGTGTGGAAATGACACGATCTTGGTTGAGGCGACCAATGAGGAGCAATATCGGTCCGTCAAGTTACAATATTTTTCTTTAACCAACCTTCAAGGTCGCAAATTTCCCTTTTCTGTTACTACTGCAAGTACGGGCGTTTTTTTCAATCGTGGATGTAGCTAGGATACCCTCCCCTTATGCTCTGTCGCCGTGGAGGTGGAACAAAGGAGGAGACTAGATTGATGTGCCACCCTCTCGGATGTATCGTTACAACACCGTCGGCGGTCGGTCACAGCCGACACATATTGTCGTCGCCACTTTGTAGCATCACCGCATGCGCTCCCATCGCGGATCAAAAGTCGCCAGCCACGCTGGTCACAACATGCTCCCGAGCGAGTCGCGGCTTCTAGCATTGTCGGTCGTAGCTCCCACATCGGTCGCAGCTTCCATGTGTAGCCGTGTGGGAATGACGCGATCTTGGTCGAGACGGCCGATCAGGAGCGAGATCTGTCAGCTGATCGCCGATGTTCATGACAACACCATCGCGTCCACTGTCCCAGCATCGGGGATGTCCCGATCACAACATCCTCCAAGGTCTGTCGGAGCTTCAAGTTCGATGTTTTTTTATATCAACTAGTTAGCCGAGGGAAACCGTGCTATAGTTTATTTAGCACATGTTACGTAAACCAGTTTTATAAAGTCATTACTATTTAGATATATCTAATTTCCCCTTCAATCGATAATAAATAAAACATACTCTATTTTTCCATGCCAAAAACACTTTTTGGAAAATTTCCACGCCAAACAAAAAAATATACGTAACAATGTCCTGGTTCTTCAAAAACAATTTCCATTCAGTTCTCCTTGGATAAAAATAAGGTAGATCCAAATTTCCCTCCAGTTCTCGATGGTGAAAAATTAATTCCTTGTGCAAAATCTCTAACTTCCGCGCTTACTTTTGGGGCGTGCTACGCGTCCGCCGGCCGATCTTTTTAAAAGATCAGCCGGGTCGCGAGCCGTCAGATCGTGTGTCATCCAGCGGCCGAGCGGCATTGTTCACTTCTGCAACAGAGGTAATGTTGCAGAAACATTTGCATCAGAGGTCACGTTGCAGATGTCTTATTGCGAAATATTTTTGCAACAATGGTCTTGTTGCAAAAAAAAATTGCAACAGAGGTGATGTTGCAGTTTTTTTTTCATTTTTTTGCAACATAAATGTTATTGTGGAAGAAATTTTTGCAACACGGATAAAGTTGCAGAAAAAATTGCAACAAAGATGAAGTTACAGAAAAAATTGCAACACAGATGAAGTTGCAGAAAAAATTACAACAAAGATGAAGTTACAGAAAAAAATTGCAACAAAGATGAAGTTGTAGAAAAAAATGCAACAAAGATGAAGTTGCAGAAACGCTACCGCCATTGCCGGCCCATGTCGTAGCAGCAACCATCATTCGCCGTCACGGTTTACAACTTCGTTGTTGGAATTTCAAGGAGACAGCCGGTGATGGGCAAGGATGGCATGGAGGAAGTCGGCAACGACCGTGCCTTGCTCGGGTGCCCCGTGGCGGCCGACGGCCATGGTGGAAGCAGCTGACGGCCGCAAGCTGCAGTTACTCCGCCGCATCCGAGCTAGCTTGCGGCATAACCTCCCGCTTGTAGCTGCAGCAACGGCTCGTGGGATGGAAAAAGGTGTGCTACGGTGAGCTTTTTCTGGATTTGAGGGAGAGACAAAAAGGAATTGATTCATGGAGACAAAGATTAGTGGTTGTGAGACGTTTCGAGATAAGGATAAGGATGGAAGGTGGGACAACTGCGTGGGGGCACGTGTCAGTTGCACGAGGCGGTCGATGCAGATGCCGTATCCGCCGGCTGATGAGAAGCTTTTCCCCTTACTTTTCCCTTCAATTAACTTTTTTTAGGGATTTCCCTCCAATTAACTAGAACACTCTAAATAAATTGGGCCTCAAACCCATATCCACATCCAGCCGAGGCAGCTACCTTGCCGCACTCCAACGCCCAACACGCCGCCCCTCCAACGCCCAGCGCGGCCGCCACCCACAACCCCCCTTCCACCCCCACCTCAACCCCTGTATCGATCTGCCGCTTCCTCGACCTGCCTCGGCGCCGTTTGGTTCGTTGCAGCGACGGCTTCGTTGGTCTTCGCCTCCGGCACCTATATCCTGAAGGAGTACGATCTCGTGGCTGGTATGGATCTGAACGCCCATCCATTCCCTGATCTGACTGCTACGAATTCTCTAAGGTGCATGCTAGGTGAAACATAGTTGTACTGATGCAGGAGCGGAGACAAGGAGTGGCGAGCATGGGTCAGATCCCTGCTAATCACTCGCCCCCCTCAACGATTCATAGCACAGTGTGTACTGTAGATGCCTAATGACCGCAACTAATTTCTTAATTAGCCCATAGACAAATAATTAAACCATCACTGATGTAGAAAGGCCCATAAAGCATGTACGGTTGTGTCTGACTATGATTTTGCGATGTGACAATGCCTAATCCATCAATCAGATCGATCCATTGATATATGTGTGTGTTCTACACTTCTGCTAGATCGATCCATTGACTATTGTTTAAATCTAATAAAACTTATATAGAAATATGGCAGACCTTAAACTGGTTAATTAATGTTTCATATAAAACAGTAAAGTAGTCTAGTAATTATGTGTCTTTTTATATATAGTAGTCAAAGATGAAACGAAAGACATGAAAAACTAATGTGGTAAATTATTTTTCAAACCAATTGCTTCAACTTCAAGCTGCAACATTCTTGTGGAGAATTGACTTTTTTTTCATGTACCAATTATTTTCCCTATACAGGTGCAAAGCTTTTTGGAGTTCCCTTGATTGAAGGATTTCTTTTGTTAATCTCAAACTCACATGGATGATTCTAGGCTGGCTCATTAGGTTCCTTCATCATTTTCTTTGATGCCCTCTCGAAACAGGCTTTCGCCCCGCTTTATAGATAAAGCATAAGTCCATACATCCGAGTACCAACCGTAACCAGAAAAGAAGACTGCTGGGGCCACAGCACAAATGCGCCCAAAAAAGAGAAAAGAAACATAAAAGGCCACCTGGGGCAAGCTAAGAGACTGACGAACGATCGTCGAGCCGGCGCGCGGTGGCCACCAAAGCATCTAGGAGAAGTCCAAGCCGGTCACGGTCCCTCGATCTAGCGAGCGGATGCCAGTGCTGCAGGAAAGCAAGGAATTTGAAGAACGAGTCAGAAGCACGCCGCGGGAAGACCCGCTCAATCACCATCTTATTGCGAGTAGTACAAAAGGTCCATTTTCTTTGATGCCCTAAGACTATCATGATCAAACCCTACTCTACTCTTTGATTCTGGATGCAGCCGGTCTAGTGCAACAATTTTGCCTGCGTAAATAACCACTAGAATCAAATGACTGAAATTAGGAATAGATAAAATGCTTAAGAGTTGCACCATCACCTGATGATCCTATGTACTTTGGTTTTATGTTCTGTTTAGGGAAGCAGTCAACATCATCAGGACCTCTACTTGTAGGAGCCTCTTGCTTCTTCGAAGATTTTGACATCTCACCCATCTTTAAATTATTAGATATATTTGCATTTGAATCAATTTTCAGTGTCCCTGATGTAGTTATGGATTTTATATCGCCCCGAATAGTTGGTGGAATTGTAGTTGCGCATACGCCTAATGTAGGAATATCATGGCGAACATCCAAACTAATATTGTTTGTTGGCACAATGTGGCCATCCTGACTGCTGCTTCATGAACGACTTATTGGATGACACATGAGGCAACATGCTGCTGCGCTCTTATCACCTACTGCTTAACATAATATTATCCGTCGCTTGAATAATGCTTAGTTTGCATAATCTGTACAGTTTTCAACTTAAACCTGTCCTGAATCCATATGTCGACAGCGTTATATCGGAGTGTGGGTATGGCTGGACCCATGGTCTTGTACCTCCTCTCTTTGTTTTGATTTATGTTAAGTTGATAGTGCATTGATGTGCTACTGTTTACTTCTCTGCCCTCTCCATTCACATGTTTCTTTTGGTAGGTTTCATCTGTTCTGGGACACAAATTGCTGAGTCGCATGGGAAGGTGATGCCCTGCAGGAAGTATTAGGGGAAGAAAAGATTGGACAAGTGCATGGCATGGGTTTGCTTCCAACTCCTAAGCAAGTCTACGGCCGGACACCACGGTATCTAAAGAACATCAATATGACTACAACTGATGGATTACCATATGAAGTTGAACATGATGTTTGGGAGGAAATAGCAAAGATGAAGGAATATATAGAAAGGCAAGACCAGATTATTGATGATATGAATAACAAAAAAGACTATGTGAATAATGGAATAAAAGAGAGGTAAAAAACTTCTTTATGCCACCTTTTGTATGCATTTCTATCAACATTTTACTCAGATTTGTTAGTTTTGTAGGAAAACCTCCAATCAAATGAGAATGGTATTTCTCGGTTACCAATACTACATGGTAAAACAAAGGTAATGTTAACACATGGCTATATCATTGCTTGTCACTTGAAACCTTTGTATTAATATTCCAGTTTGCAGAGAATCCAATGCAATGGACCTGTTGAGGTAACCTTGGGCATTAGACTTCGATGTCGGGTCCAGTTTATTTAGTTTTTTGGGGCACCTATACTGGGCTGACATTAAAAGGAGCTCATATTGTTCATGCAAATTCTATTAGCATTGTCGTTGAATGCTAATATTGACCATAATATAGGTTGCTTCCAAAGTAGTTTTAAAGACTTCAACATATCCCAACAAGCGGAATGTTGCGTATGGTACTATTCGGAGTACTGATCCAAGAACTAAGGCTGGTGGTATTAAGTTAGGTGTTGAATTTGCCCTTGTGCGCATAGATCAACCTATTCTTGATAGTGAGGAGTTGGTAAGGGAAGTTTCTAATTGCAAGACAACTGGTGAGGCTTTCTCTTCAGGATACTTAATTGCCTGGCCTTCAGCTTTTGCAAGTTCAAATCTTCTGTTTAACATTATGAAAACATATTTGTGTACATTAAATCACATATATCTAAGGTGCAATTTTATTTTACAGATTGGAGCGAAGGATAATTGAGTTGCAGTTGAATTCTGGATCAAGAAGCAAATAAAAATTTGATGATTTTAGCTACCAATAGTCGTAGTTGTACATTGATAGATTGAAAATGTAATATCATCCACAAGATCTTTTTCTTTCGTCGAATTGATGCAAGTGCTATGCTGTAATATTCTCCATAGTTGTGTTTTCTATGCTCAAATGATATGAATGATATCTTTATTGTAATGCATATGTATCATACATTCTTTTATATTTGTAATAAAAATCTTCATTTTGAATTTATATATGTGTTGCGCTTCAATTTCTATATTATTTTGATGCTGCCAAGCATAATAATAAAATGATTAACTATTTGCGCAATTACATCGATTTTATTAAATAAAATGATATTACATAAAATGGATATCGAATTTTGTGATTAATATTTTTGTGTTACCGATGGTGTTACCATAGTTACAAAATTTGTTACTAGAATAGTTGACAACTAAAAGAATATAGTGTTACGATATTTGGATATTATGTTACTAGTTCTGTTTCAACGCTAAAATAATGTGTTACCAGTTGTGTTACTATACTTACAAAAACATGTTACCATTAATGTTCTACGTCTATGAAAACATGTTACTAGAATTCCAAAAATGTGTTACCAGCGTGTTTGGTAACACATAATACGCATGTTACTATAATGTAACTGTAACACATTTTCTAATATATGGTAACAATTACTATGTGTGACCGTTGACATCAGTTAGTAACACGGTCTAATGGAACACATTTCAAATTGTGTTACTATATGGCTTAGTAACACACTTTTGGGCCTGTAGTAACACAAAATGGTGTTACCAAAGCTCTGTCCTGTTGTAGTGATACCCGGGGAAGAATTTGGGTGTGTTTATGCAGCCGCTGGTGGATGATTTGCACCATTCTTGGTACTTCCCGAGGTTGACATACGACCGAGATCTGCAGAGAAATTTCTTGATGAAAGTTTGGTTGCACTATTGCATGCATGACTTTCCCAGTTATGCCCTTTTCTGCGGATGGTGTACAAGTGGGAAGATGCCATGCCCAGTGTGCATGCAGGCCCTACGTTTAATTTGGCTGAAGAAGGGTGGCAAGTATGTAGCATTTGACCTGCATCGACAGTTCCTCCCTCCAGACCATCCAGACAGGGAAGACAAGAAGAACTTCACGAAAGGCCGGGTTGTCCATGAAGTAAACGAGATTCCAACGTTTTCGGGGGCAGATGTTCTTGCTCATCTAAAAGCTCTCAAGCCTGAAGGCGAAGGCAAAGGCAAAGGCAAAGCCAAAGCCAAAGGCGAAGGCCAAGGCCAAGGCCAAGGCAAAGGCAAAGGCAAAGGCAAAGCTAAAGGCTTCGAGGGATATGGTGAGACGCACAACTGGACTCACATTACCCCCTTCACGAAGCTTCCCTATTTCAAGGACCTCAAACTTCCTTACAACATCGATGTGATGCACACCGAAAAGAATGTCGCAGAGTCCCTTTTCTGCACGATCCTCAACATTCCTGATCAGACGAAGGATAACGTTAAAGCTAGAGCCGATCAACAGAAAATTTGTGATAGACCACGTCTAAACATGAAGCCTCCCACAGGCGGTCGAAGAAACTGGTTCAAGCCAGATGCTGACTTCGTACTTAAAAAACCAGAAAAGATGGAGGTATTGAAGTGGCTCAAACACATAGTGAAGTTCACTGATGGTTATGCATCAAATATAAGTAAGGGAGTCAATCTTTCAAGGGGCAAAGTGACCGGGCTCAAGAGTCATGACTATCATGTATGGATTGAGCGGATAATGCCGGTGATGGTTCGAGGTTATGTCCCCGAGCATGTCTGGCGAGTGCTTGCGGAGCTAAGCCATTTCTTCCGCACGCTCTGTGCTAAAGAAGTATGTCCCGAGGTGATTAGACAATTGCATAAGAAGGCACCGGAGTTGATATGCAAGCTAGAGAAGATCTTTCCGCCAGGCTTCTTTACTCCGATGACACATCTCATTTTGCACCTCGCGAACGAGGTATTGTTGGGGGGGCCTGTGCAGAATCGTTGGCAGTACGGCCCTGAGAGACAGAACAAGCATCTCCGACACAAATGTGGAAACAAAGCTAAGATTGAAGCTTCCATAGCTGAGGCATTTATCCTAGAGGAGGTGTCAGACCTCAGGACATCGTACTATCCAGACCACGGTCCCACTCTGCATAATAAGGTGCCTCGATACAATATAGAACAGCCCAAGTATAAAGCCAAGCTCCATCTATTCAGCGGGCAAGGTGGCAGGGCTGGGGGCTCGAAATCTTATAACATGCCACAACAAGAGTGGGAGGACCTCATGTTCTATGTCTTGCACAACATCAAGGAAGTTAAGGATGTGTGGATTGATGGAAATATGCCCTAGAGGCAATAATAAAGTTGTTATTATTTTATATTTCCTTGTTCATGATAAAGGTTTATTATTCATGCTAGAATTGTATTGACCGGAAACTTAAATACATGTTTGAATACATAAACAAATACCGTGTCCCTAGTGAGCCTCTACTAGACTAGCTCGTTGATCAAAGATGGATAAGGTTTCCTAACCATAGACATGAGTTGTCATTTGATAACGGGGTCACATCATTAGGAGAATGATGTGATGGAAAAGACCCATCTGTTAGCTTAGCATATGATCGTTCTGTTTATTGCTACTGCTTTCTTGAATGTCAAATACATGTTCCTTCGACCATGAGATCATGCAACTCCCGGATACCGGAGGAATACCTTGTGTGCGATCAAACGTCACAACGTAACTGGATGATCATAAAGATGCTCTACAGGTATCTCCGAAGGTGTCTGTTGAGTTGGCATGGATCGAGACTGGGATTTGTCACTCCGTGTTTCGGAGAGGTATCTCTCGGCCCTCTCGGTAGTGCACATCATAAGAAGCTTGCAAGCAAAGTGACTAAGGAGTTAGTTACGGGATGATGTATTACAGAACGAGTAAAGAGACTTGTCGGTAACGAGATTGAACTAGGTATGGAGATACCGACGATCGAATCTCGGGCAAGTAACATACCGACGGACAAAGGGAATTACGTATGTTGTCATTGCGGTTCGACCGATAAGATCTTCGTGGAATATGTAGGAACCAATATGGGCATCCAGGTTCCGCTATTGATTATTGACCGGAGAGGCGTCTCGGTCATGTCTACATCATTCCCGAACCCGTAGGGTCCGCACGCTTAACGTTCGTTGACGATACAGTGTTATATGAGTTATGTGAATTGGTAACCGAATGTTGTTCGGAGTCCCGGATGAGATCCCGGACATCACGAGGAGTCTCGGAATGGTCAAGAGGTAAAGATTTATATATGGGAAGTCATATTTTGGGTTCCAGAAAAAGGTGCAATTTTTTCGGTATTGTACCGGGAAGCTTCCAGAAGGTTCCGGAGGATTCCGGAGGGGTCCGGAAGTCCACAAGTGGGTCCACCACGTCCCAAGAGCTGGCATGGGTGAAGGGGAGGCGCCCTGGTCTTATTGGGCCAGGCGCACCAAGTCCTCAAAAGCCCACGCAGCTAGGGAAGGAAAAAGAGAGTCCTGGTAGGAATAGGATTGGACTTTGGAGTCCAAGTCCACGTGTGTACTATTCACGTGGTACTGTTCACGTGGCACTATTCCTTCTACTCCAAGCCCCTACAAATATATAAATAGAGGAGAGGGGGCGGCCCAAACAAGCCACAACATTGTCTTAGCCGTGTGCGGCGCCCCCCTCCACAGTTCCGTCCCTCGGTCATATTTTCGCAGTGCTTGGGCGAAGCCCTGCGGAGATAGCATCACCATCACCGTCACCACGCCGTCATGCTGCCGGAACTCATCCACTACCTTGCCGTCTTGCTGGATCAAAAAGTCGAGGACGTCACCGAGCTGAACGTGTGCTGAACGCGGAGGTGCCGTACGTTCGGTGCTCGGTCGGTTGGATCGTGAAGTTGTTCGACGACATCAACCGCGTTGTTCTAACGCTTCCGCTTACGGTCTACGAGGGTACGTAGACACACTCCCCCTCTCGTAGCTATGCATCTCCATGGATAGATCTTGCGTGTGCGTAGAATTTTTTTTGTTTTCCATGCAACATTCCCCAACAGTGGCATCATGAGCCAGGTCTATGCGTAGATGATATGCACGAGTAGAACACAAAGAGTTGTGGGCGGTGATCGTCATACTGCTTACCACCAACGTCTTATTTTGATTCGGCGGTATTGTAAGATGAAGCGGCCCGGACCAACCTTACATGTCCACGTACATGAGACCGGTTCCACCGACAGACATACAACTTGTTTTGCATAAAGGTGGCTGGCGGGTGTCTGTTTCTCCTACTTTAGTTGAATCGAATTTGACTGCGGCCGGTCCTTGTTGAAGGTTAAAACAGCAAACTTGATAAATCACCGTTGTGGTTTTGTGCTGTAGGTAAGAACGGTTCTTGCTAGAAGCCCGTAGCAGCCACGTAAAACTTGCAACAACAAAGTAGAGGATGTCTAACTTGTTTTTGCAGGGTATGCTGTGATGTGATATGGTCAAGACATGATGTGATATACGTTTTTGTATGAGATGATCATGTTTTGTAATTTATCAGCAACCGGCAGGAGCCTTATGGTTGTCTCTTTATTGTATGAAATGCAAGCGCCATGTAATTGCTTTACTTTATCGCTATGCATTAGCAATAGTTGTAGAAGCAATAGTTGGCGAGACGACCACGACGCAACGATGGAGATCAAGGTGTCGAGCTGGTGACGATGGAGATCATGACGATGCTTTGGAGATGGAGATCAAAAGCACAAGATGATGGCCATATCATGTCACATATTTTGATTGCATGTGATGTTTATCCTTTATGCATCTTATTTTGCTTAGAACGACGGTAGCATTATAAGATGATCCCTTCACTAAATTTCAAGATAAAAGTGTTCTCCCCGAGTATGCACCGTTGCTAAAGTTCATCGTTTCGAAGCACCTCATGATGATCGGGTGTGATAGATTCTACGTTCACCTACAACGGGTGTAAGCCGGTTTTACACAAGCAGAATACTTGGGTTAAACTTCACGAGCCTAGCATGTACAGACATGGTCTCGGAACACTGGAGACCGAAAGGTCGAACATGAGTCATATAGTAGATATGATCAACATGGAGATGTTCACCATTGATGACTATCCCATCTCACGTGATGATCGGACATGGGCTAGTTGATTTGGATCATGTATCACTTAGTTAACTTGAGGGATGTTAATTTAAGTGGGAGTTCATTAGTAATTTGATTAATTGAACTTAATTTATCATAAACTTAGTCTTGAAAGTTTCTTTGCATATCTATGTTGTAGATAAATGGCCCGTGCTACTGTTCCGTTGAATTTTAATGCGTTCCTAGAGAAAGCTAAGTTGAAAGATGATGGTAGCAACTACACGGACTGGGTCCGTAACTTGAGGATTATCCTCATTGCTGCACAGAAGAATTATGTCCTTGATGCACCGCTAGGTGATGGACCTGCTGCAGGAGCTGCTGCAGACGTTGTGAACGCCTGGCAGACTCGATCTAATGACTACTCGATAGTTCAGTGTGCCATGCTCTACGGCTTAGAACCGGGACTGCAAAAGCGTTTTGAACGCCACAGAGCATATGAGATGTTCCAAGAGCTGAAATTGATATTTCAAGCTAATGCCCGGGTTGAGAGATATGAAGTCTCCAACAAGTTCTTTAGTTGTAAGATGGAGGAGAACAGTTCTGTCAGTGAACACATACTCAGAATGTCTGGGTACCACAACCACTTGACTCAGCTGGGAATTGATCTTCCGGTTGAGAGTGTTATTGACAGAGTTCTTCAGTCACTGCCACCAAGCTATAAAGGCTTCGTGATGAACTATAATATGCAAGGGATGGAGAGAACAATTCCCGAGCTCTCTGCGATGCTGAAATCAGCGGATGTAGAAATCAAGAAGGAGCATCAAGTGTTGATGGTTAACAAAACCACTAGTTTCAAGAAAAAGGGCAAGGGAAAGAAAGGGAACTTCAAGAAGAACGGCAAGCAAGTTGCCGCTCCCACGAAGAAACCCAAAGCTGGACCCAGACCTGAAACAGAGTGCTTCTACTGCAAAGGGACTGGTCACTGGAAGCGGAAATGCCCCAAGTATTTGGCGGATAAGAAGGATGGCAAAGTGAGCAAAGTTATATTTGATATACATGTCATTGATGTGTTCCTCACTAATGCTCGTAGTAGTGCCTGGGTATTTGATACTGGTTCGGTTGCTCATATTTGTAACTCGAAACATGAGCTACGGAATAAGCGAAGATTGGCTAAGGACGAGGTGACGATGCGCGTCGGGAATGGTTCCAAGGTTGATGTGATCGCCGTCGGCACGCTACCTCTACATCTACCTTCGGGATTAGTTTTAGACCTCAATAATTGTTATTTGGTGCCAGCGTTAAGCATGAACATTATATCTGGATCTTGTTTATTGCGAGATGGTTATTCATTTAAGTCGGAGAATAATGGTTGTTCTATTTATATGAGTAACATCTTTTATGGTCACGCACCTTTTGTGAATGGTCTATTCTTGTTGAATCTCGATCGTAGTGATACACATATTCATAATATTGATGCCAAAAGATGCAAAGTTGATAATGATAGTGCAACATACTTGTGGCACTGCCGTTTAGGTCATATTGGTGTAAAGCGCATGAAGAAACTCCATGCGGATGGACTTTTGGAATCTCTTGATTATGAATCATTTGATACTTGCGAACCATGCCTCATGGGCAAGATGACTAAAACTCCGTTCTCCGGAACAATGGAGCGAGCTACTGATTTGTTGGAAATAATACATACCGATGTATGAGGTCCGATGAATGTTGAAGCACACGACGGGTATCGTTATTTTCTAACCTTCACAGATGATTTGAGTAGATATGGGTATATCTACTTGATGAAACACAAGTCTGAAACATTTGAAAAGTTCAAAGAATTTCAGAGTGAAGTAGAGAATCATCGTAACAAGAAAATAAAGTTTCTACGATCTGATCGCGGAGGCGAATATTTGAGTTACGAGTTTGGCCTTCATTTAAGAAAATGTGGAATTGTTTCACAACTCACGCCACCTGGAACACCACAGCGTAATGGTGTGTCCGAACGTCGTAACCGTACTTTATTGGATATGGTGCATTCTATGATGTCTCTTACCGATTTGCCACTATCGTTTTGGGGTTATGCATTAGAGACAGCTGCATTCACGTTAAATAGGGCACTGTCTAAATCCGTTGAGACGACACCGTATGAATTGTGGTTTGGCAAGAAACCTAAGTTGTCATTTTTTTAAAGTTTGGAGATGCGATGCTTATGTGAAAAAGCTTCAACCTGATAAGCTCGAACCCAAAGCGGAGAAGTGCGTCTTCATAGGATACCCTAAAGAAACAATTGGGTACACCTTCTACCACAGATCCGAAGGCAAGGTCTTTGTTGCCAAGAATGGGTCCTTTCTAGAGAAGGAGTTTCTCTCGAAAGAAGTGAGTGGGAGGAAAGTAGAACTTGATGAGGTAATTGTACCTTCTCTCGAATTGGAAAGTAGCTCATCAGAGAAAACCGTTCCCGTGATGCCTACACCAATAAGAGAGGAAGATAATGGTGAAGATCATGAAACTTCAGATCAAGTTACTACTGAACCTCGTAGGTCGACCAGAGTACGTTCCGCACCAGAGTGGTACGGTAATCCTGTTCTGGAAGTTATGTTGTTAGACAACAGCGAACCTACGAACTATGAAGAAGCTATGATAAGCCTGGATTCCGACAAATAGCTTGAGGCCATGAAATCTGAGATAGGATCCATGTATGAGAACAAAGTGTGGACTTTGGTGGACTTGCCCGATGATCGGGAAGCCATTGAGAATAAATGGATTTTTAAGAGGAAGACAAATGCTGATGGTAGTATCACTGTCTACAAAGCTCGACTTGTCGCGAAAGGTTTTCGACAAGTTCAAGGGGTTCACTACGATGAGACTTTCTCACCCGTAGCGATGCTTAAGTCTGTCCGAATCATGTTAGCAATTGCCGCATTTTATTATTATGAAATCTGGCAAATGGATGTCAAAACTGCATTCCTTAATGGTTTTCTCAAAGAAGAGTTGTATATGATGCAACCAGAAGGTTTTGTCGATCATAAGGGTGCTAACAAAGTGTGCAAGCTCCAGCGATCCATCTATGGACTGGTGCAAGCATCTCGGAGTTGGAATATACGCTTTGATGAGGTGATCAAAGCATATGGTTTTGTACAGACTTACGGTCAAGCCTGTATTTACAAGAAAGTGAGTGGGAGCTCTGTAGCATTTCTAATATTATATGTGGATGACATATTGTTGATTGGAAATGATATAGAATTTCTGGATGGCATAAAAGGATACTTGAATGAAAGACCTCGGTGAAGCTGCTTATATATTGGGCATCAAGATCTATAGAGATAGATCAAGACGCTTGATAAGACTTTCAATGAGTACATACCTTGACAAGATTTTGAAGGAGTTCAAAATGGATCAGTCAAAGAAGGAGTTCTTGCCTGTATTGTAAGGTGTAAAGTTGAGTAAGACTCAAAGCTCGACCACGGCAGAAGATAGAGAGAGAATGAAAGTCATTCCCTATGCCTCAGCCATAGGTTCTATAATGTATGCCATGCTGTGTACCACACCTAATGTGTGCCTTGCCACGTGTCTGGCAAAGGGGGTACAAGAGTGATCCAGGAGTGGATCCCTGGACAACGGTCAAAATTATCCTTAGTAACTAAAGGACTAAGGAAATGTTTCTCGATTATGGAGGTGATAAAGAGTTCGTCGTAAAGGGTTATGTCGATGCAAGCTTTGACACCAATCTGGATATCTCTGAGTAGCAAACCGGATACGTATAATGGAGCAGTCATTTGGAATAGCTCCAAGTAAAGCGTGATAGCAGCATCTACAGTATGACATAAGGATTTGCAAAGTACACATGGGTCTGAATATTGTAGACCCATTGACTAAAATTCTCTCTCACAAGCAAAACATGATCACACCTTAGAACTCTTTGAGTGTTAATCACATGGTGATGTGAACTAGATTATTGACTCTAGTGAACTCTTGGGTGTTAATCACATGGCGATGTGAACTAGATTATTGACTCTAGTGCAAGTGGGAGACTGATGGAAATATGCCCTAGAGGCAATAATAAAGTTGTTATTATTTTATATTTCCTTGTTCATGATAAAGGTTTATTATTCATGCTAGAATTGTATTGACCGGAAACTTAAATACATGTGTGAATACATAAACAAATACCGTGTCCCTAGTGAACCTCTACTAGACTAGCTCGTTGATCAAAGATGGTTAACGTTTCCTAACCATAGACATGAGTTGTCATTTGATAACGGGGTCACATCATTAGGAGAATGATGTGATGGACAAGACCCATCTGTTAGCTTAGCATATGACCGTTCTGTTTATTGCTACTGCTTTCTTGAATGTCAAATACATGTTTCTCCGACCATGAGATCATGCAACTCCCGGATACCGGAGGAATACCTTGTGTGCTATCAAACGTCACAACGTAACTGGGTGATCATAAAGATGCTCTACAGGTATCTCCGAAGGTGTCTGTTGAGTTGGCATGGATCGAGACTGGGATTTGTCCCTCCGTGTTTCGGAGAGGTATCTCTGGGCCCTCTCGGTAATGCACATCATAAGAAGCTTGCAAGCAAAGTGACTAAGGAGTTAGTTACGGGATGATGTATTACGGAACGAGTAAAGAGACTTGCCGGTAACGAGATTGAACTAGGTATGGAGATACCGACGATCGAATCTCGGGCAAGTAACATACCGACGGACAAAAGGAATTACGTATGTTGTCATTGCGGTTCGACCGATAAGATCTTCGTGGAATATGTAGGAACCAATATGGGCATCCAGGTTCCGCTATTGATTATTGACCGGAGAGGCGTCTCGGTCATGTCTACATCATTTCCGAACCCGTAGGGTCCGCACGCTTAACGTTCGTTGACGATATAGTGTTATATGAGTTATGTGAATTGGTAACCGAATGTTGTTCGGAGTTCCGGATGAGATCCCGGACGTCACGAGGAGTCTCGGAATGGTCGAGAGGTAAAGATTTATATATGGGAAGTCATATTTTGGGTTCCGAAAAAAGGTCCAGTTTTTTCGGTATTGTACCGGGAAGCTTCCAGAAGGTTCCAGAGGATTCCGGAGGTGTCCGAAAGTCCACAAGTGGGTCCACCACGTCCCAAGGGCTGGCATGGGCTAAGGGGAGGCGCCCTGGCCTTATTGAGGCAGGCGCACCAAGTCCTCAAAAGCCCACGCAGCTAGGGAAGGAAAAAAGGAGAGTCCTAGTAGGAATAGGATTGGACTTTGGAGTCCAAGTCCATGTGTGTACTGTTCACGTGGTACTGTTCACGTGGTACTGTTCCTTCTGCTCCAAGCCCCTACACATATATAAATAGAGGAAAGGGGGCGCCCCAAACAAGCCACAACATTGTCTTAGCCGTGTGCGGCGCCCCCCTCCACAGTTCCGTCCCTCGGTCATATTTTCGCAGTGCTTGGGCGAAGCCCTGCGGAGATAGCATCACCATCACCGTCACCACGCCATCGTGCTGCCGGAACTTATCCACTACCTCGCCGTCTTGCTGGATCAAAAAGTCGAGGATGTCACCGAGCTGAACGTGTGCTGAACGCGGAGGTGTCGTACGTTCGGTGCTCGGTCGGTTGGATCGTGAAGTTGTTCGACGACATCAACCGTGTTGTTCTAACGCTTCCGCTTACGGTCTACGAGGGTACGTAGACACACTCCCCCTCTCGTAGCTATGCATCTCCTTGGATAGATCTTGCGTGTGCGTAGAATTTTGTTTTGTTTTCCATGCAACGTTCCCCAACATGGATGAGGTAATACCACTACACCATTCCTTTATGTCTTGCACAATATCATGTTCTATGTTCACTTAGTCCCGTTCTAACACCGCTTTTCTTCTTTTAGTCAATTCGTTCGTGAGGAGTGGACGGGAATGATTCCTCCTACTGAGGCGGAGGAACTTACTCTTCTCCGGCATGGAAACCCTGGAAGGAAAAATTTTGTTGCTTGGTTCATGGAGAAAGTAAACTTTCACATTCCCCTATTAAATACCTAGTTCAACATTTATTAGTTTACCGAACTAATGCACCCAGCAATTTCAATTAAACTTGTAGGGACAAGATCCGAACATATCCATGGATGACGAATTGAGATGGGTTTCCATGGGTTTTGACCCTCGGGTCAAGACATGTGAAAAGTATGATGTGAATGGGTATCGCTTCCATACAGAGGAGCACCAGAACAGCCAACCTGATCCCAAGACTATAAATACCGGAGTGTACACGCAAGGTCAAAATTCAGTTGACTACTAGGGAAGGGTAGAAAAAATATACGAGCTTACATTCAGCCATGGGCGCGAAACCTTAAGTCTCCCTGTGTTCAAATGCCGATGGTTCGACCCAGTAGAGGGGCTGAGACATACGCCTTCCGTTGGTTTGGTCGAAGTTAAACCATCAACCGTGTATGCCGGAGCCGATCTCTTTATTGCGGCTACCCAAGCCACACAAGTTTATTACCTGCCTTACCCATGACAGAAAGAGTACCTAAAGGGTTGGGAAGTTGTGTTCAAGGTGTCGCCACATGGTAAGCTACCAGACCCGAACGATGATGATTACTACAACATTAACCCCATGACATACGAGGGAGTGTTCTATCAAGAGCAACCTGATGATGATGTGGTCAGAAACGATGACGCTGACGCCTTGGGTGATGATGAAGTGGATCGAAACGATGATGATGCACGGAATGATGGTGACACCATTGTTAATGAAAATGACATACTTATGCTAGAAAAGTTAAACGAAGACGCTGACGACGAGGAAGAGCCTCCACCTCCGTCAGACAACGAAGATGATATGCATGATAGTGATGATGAGACCGATCGAGGAATCGGTTACAACAGTGATGATTCGTATGAGTTCTAGCAGATGTACGTTTCATGTCTTTTTTTTCAATGGTTTGTTAATATGCCTTTTTATGCTTATTTATTAATGTGTTTTTATTCCTTATTATTATGCTTTTTTCTTCATTATTAATGTACTAATTGTTTATTCTCTTTTCAATGCAGGTTCGCTAAACATGGGCAAGGGGAAGGCCGACGGCACAGGTTTCCTATCGAAGCTCACCAGGATGACTAGTCGGAGTGGTCGACCCCGTACTCTTCCCTCCCGACTACTTGAGGATGACTCCTCACAGGGAGGTCGAGGGAGAGGTGCCCCTAGAGGCCAGAAACAGCGCTCCCTCACCGACTTAGGGGTGTCCTCTTCGAGGCCCTCCTCTACCGAGGAGGAGGAGGAGCAGGAGGAGGTTCGCGAGGAGGAGGAGGTTCAGGAGGAGGAGGAGGAGGTTGGGGAGGGGGACGAGGAGGAGGAGGATGGTGGTGGCGGGGAGGATGGTGGTGGCAGCGAGGGGGTTGCCCACAACAAGGGGTGGCTGCGTGGTAATGCAAAGCTCCCTCCCCTTCCTGCTACCGAGGAGCAGAAGTGGCTCATTGAGCCCAAGGGGAAAGAGTAAGTGCCACTTAATCATAATTTAATTCTTTTGCTTGTACACATGCTAATATTTTCATTCTTTTGATTGTACACATGCTCATATTTTCATTCTTTCTATCTTTTGCAACAACTGGATAATTCCTAAAGGGGCCCGTCTTCCAAACGGCGTCATCACCGTTTTGCTGAAGGAACACTGGCCGGGGCTGTTCTGTCCGGATCCAGTCAGGTAGCCTGAGCACCGGGTTTTGGCCACGAGCTGGGACCACTGGGAAGCGGCCCCCCACCCAGACCATACCACTTATGCTAATGCCGTGATCACAAATTTTTGGGTAAGTTCTCTTCAGAAGCACGAGTCTTGAGTTTCGTTCGTAGTTTATCATCGAATGGTTTAACTTATGGCTTCTTCCATTCTGGTTTTCTGAATAATTGTAGAGATACTATCGAGTTCTTGAGGAGCACAAGTCCACTGCCGACGAGATCGTGCTGCACCAAGCGAGGAAGAAGACCCGTCAGATGCAGTACGAGGTGCGCTGGGTGGCCATCTCGCAATATCATCACGACGCTCTTGAGACGAAGATGACCAAGGAAGACGCGCGGAGGATGCATGTTACCTTGGAGAGGGAGGATTACTTGGCCGTAAGTATAACAGACTTTTCATTCCGGCGTTTGTGCTAAATTTCATCGTTTCGTGTTGACATGCCATTATGCTTTCATTATGTAGGTGTGTCCTGGTTGGTGTTATGGAAAGGCCGATGGATGGGCGGCATTGGTGGATGTGTGGCTCGGTCAGGATGCAGAGTGGGCTGCTAAGAGCAAGAAAAACCGGGCTAACCGAGGGACCGACGGAACACATGGTCAGGGAAACCGGAACCACTTTAGCCACAAGAAAGTTCAGGTATATCTATTTACATGAAACATTCTTCTTCTTCTATTTACCGTCACTTTCTTATGTATCACTAACCTCTGTTTGGTGGCGCAGGAGGAGAAACTGAAGCGGCCGCTCTCTGACATAGAGGCGTGACAGATCGCCCATACGCGGAGTAAGTCCAAGGAGGGCAAGGGCGACTACTACGGCAATAGCAGGGAGAACCTGAAGGCCTACGAGGAGGTATATCTGAAGGTAAATCTTGGCACACCTGACCCCTTAAAGCAGGCTACGGACGAAAGGGCGGTGGTGGGCATAGGGCCGAAGCTTCATGGTCGGCAGGCGGTTCTGGATGCCGTGTGTACTCCTTCTATCTCCTTCACATGGCTCCAAGCTACCGACCCGAGCCTGAGCCAGCGCACGAGCACGACCAGTGCACAGTCACACTCCCTCCTAGCCCAGCAGACCAGCGTAAGTATTTTGCCTCTTATCTTCCTTTTTGCTCACTTTATTTTCCGCATTGAGATGTTTTATGAGTTCATCATGTCATATCGTAGGCCTACATGGAGTACACACGCCAGGAGACCATGGCGTGGCAGGCGAGAGTTGTAGCAGTCCAGGAGCACAGCACTCGCATGATGACAGTTAGTTTAGCCTCTTTCATTTCACTTCCATATTTGCACTTTCATTTCTTCTGACCTTCGTGTTTGCTTGGTCAATTCACATGCAGCGCGTTTTTGAGAGCATGGCGGCCGGCACGGTTCTTGTAATGGAACCACCACCACCACCTGCTGGACCTGCACCAGTGCTCCTTACCTTTGAGGAGTTTCTGGCACAGAACATGGAGGCTGCGGTTAGTACTTCCCCAAACTCATCAACCACTGCTTACCGTTTATTCAAACCCTCTGGTTGCCATTGATGCTTTGACAGATAACTGTGAAACTTAGAATGTCACAGCTTCACCATTAGTCATGAACACAACACTCACTTCCTCGCTGAAAAACACTCACTTCACCATTAGTCAAATTTCTAGATTTAGTTTAGAAATTTGTAAACATTTGGCAAAAGAAGCATCATTTTCTCTTGATTATTAGGTGTATATATGTATTAAGAGGCACCAAGATAAGGGCTTTCAAGTTATATATCAGAAATAAATCATCTACTTTGACGGGTGTATGAAATCCTTAAGGTTTAACATACAACCATGCATGTCAAAATCCAATGGCATGTTCCATTCAAATGGCATGAAAACAATTTGTTCTTACAATCAACATATTACAACAGCACGTCGCCCTAAAGATATTCAATGTAACATATTCCATAAAGGAATTAAAGATATCAATCCCATTATCTTATCATCTAACATATGCAAAGAGGAAAACCAACATTCCAAGTAACCATTGTATAAATCAAGCAATATTGTTCTCATCAGCCACTGCTTACCGTTTATTCAACACAATCATATATCCCCTTAACATGTCTTTTCGAACATCCAGGGAACCGGTGGATCATCCGTTGGTGGTGGTGCCGGTCTTCGCATGACTCACGAGTCACGGAGCCCGGTCACTCCCATCCACCGAGGAGGTGGCGGTGGCGGTAGCGCTGCCGCTAGCAGTGACGACCTGGGCTTTGGCGGTGACGACCTTGGCGGTGGTGGTGGACGTCCTGGCGCTTAAGCCTGTGGGTCTTTAGATGACTTCTGGTCTTTTATGCTCCTCTAGATGACTTGTGTGCTCCTTTAGATGACTTGCGATGATGCTTATGTTTGTGATGATATTTATGTTCTTGTGATGTTGGTTCTTGTGATGAAGTGGATCGATACTTATATGAGGATGATGCTCCACTTCGTCATCGTTTCGTTCTTGTGATGTTGGTTGTGAGGATGATACTTATATCTGCTGTGTATGTCTATTTCATCATATATATCTGCTGTCAATTTGAATTGAATTGATTTGAATTAAAACAGAGAAAAGAAAAAAAAATCAGAAAGAAACTATGCCGACGGCCTTGCCGTCGGCATAGGGCAAGGCCGAGCTACCAGTGGCTGCCACGTGTCCGCTATGCCGACGGCCTTGCCGTCGGCATATATTTAACTCTATGCCGACGGCTAAGCCGTCGGCATAGGGGACACGTGTCGGCCAACTGTACTCCCTGGCACCAGACTATGCCGACGGCCAGGCCGTCAGCATATATTCAAATATATGCCGACGGCTCTGGCGCCTGGGAATACCAGCATGTGCCACGTGTCAGCACTATGCCGACGGCTGAACCGTCGACATATATTTAAACTGTTGGGGAACGTCGCATGGGAAACAAAAAATTTCCTACGCACACGCAAGATCTATCCATGGTGATGAGCATCTACGAGAGGGAGAGTGAATCTACATACCCTTGTAGATCGCTAAGCGGAAGCGTTAAGAAACGCGGTTGATGTAGTCGAACGTCTTCGCGATCCAAATCGCCGAGCGTCCCGCGATCTCATCACGATCCGTCTCGCGATCCAATCACGATCACGGTCCTTCCGATCTAGCGCCGAACGGACGGCACCTCCGCGTTCAACACACGTACGGCTTGATGATGCCTTCACCTCCTCGATCCAGCGAGTGATGGTGAAGTAGTGGATGAGTTCCGGCAGCACGACGGTGTGGTGATGGTGGTGAGGAACAATCTCTGCAGGGCTTCGCCAAGCACTACGGAGATTGTGACGGGAGGAACTAGAGGGTTAGGGTTGCCGGCACATGGTTGGGAAATCTTGATGTATCCCGTGTGCTAGCCTTGCCCCTCTATTTATATGTTGAGCCCTGGGGTCTAAACTTGGAGAGAAAGCCTCCACAAGGTCGGTTTTGCCCGCACAAGGTCGGTTTGGCCCGCACGGAAAGAGTCCCACTCGGATTCCAGCAGTACCGCGTACATGCGGTAGTACCGCTCATGAGCGGTAGTACCGCTTACGCGGTAGTACTGCCTTACCAGCGGTAGTACCGCTTAAGGCAGCAGCAAAACTTCCTTTTGCACTTTCCAATACCTCGTGGGTTTTACCCCTTTGGTCCATATAAAGTGTTGCTGCACCCGAACACTTCGGTAAACATCCGGAACCCCTTCTGGTGAATTCCGGAACCCTTCCAGAGATCAAAACACTATTATCACATATATCAATCTTTATCTCCGGACTATTCCGGAGATCCTCGTCATGTCCGGGATCTCATCCGGGACTCCGAACAACCTTCGGTCACCAACATAACAACTCAACTATACTTATATCGCCACCAAACATTAAGTGTGTAGACCCTGCGGGTTCGAGAACTATGCAGACATGGCCGAGACACCTCTACGGCCAATAACCAATAGCAGGACCTGGATGCCCATATTGGTTCCTACATATTCTACGAAGATCTTCATCGGTTGAACCTCTATGTCAAGGATTCAGTTAATCCCGTATATTGTTCCCTTTGTTCTTCGGTATGTTACTTGCCCGAGATTCGATCGTCGGTATCTCTATACCTAGTTCAATCTCGTTACCGGCAAGTCTCTTTACTCGTTCCGTAATACAAGATCCTGTGGCTAACTCTTTAGTCACTTTGCTTCCAAGGCTCATTGTGATGTTGTATTACCGAGTGGGCTCTGAGATACCTCTCCGTCACACGGAGTAACAAATCCCAGTCTTGATCCACGCCAACCTAACAGACACCCTCGGAGATACCTGTAGAGCACCTTTATAGTCACCCAGTTACGTTGTGACATTTGATACACACAAGGTATTCCTCCGGTGTCAGTGAGTTGCATGATCTCATGGTCATAGGAACAGATACTTGACATGCAGAAAACAATAGCAATAAACTGACACGATCATATGCTATGTTCGTAGTTTGGGTCTTGTCCATCACATCATTCTCCTAATGATGTGATCCCGTTATCAAATGACATCTCATGTCTATGGCTAGGAAACCTTAACCATCTTTGATCAATGAGCTAGTTAACTAGAGGCATACTAGGGACACAGTGTTGTCTATGTACCCACACATGTATTTGAGTTTCCAATCAATACAATTATAGCATGGATAATAAACAATTATCACGAACAAGGAAATATGATAATAACTAAATTATTATTGCCTCTAGGGCATATTTCCAACAGTCTCCCACTTGCACTAGAGTCAATAATCTAGTTCACATCACCATGTGATTTACATTGTTCTAACACCCAATGAGTTCTAGGGTTCGATCATGCTTTGCATGTGAGAGAGGTCTTTAGTCAACGGGTCTACGACATTCAAATCCGTGTGTACTTTGCAAATCTCTATGTCATACTGTAGACACTGCTACCACACTCCACTTGGAGCTATTCCAAATGGCTGCTCCACTATATGTATCCTGACTGCTACTCAGAGTCGTCCGGATAGGTGTCAAAGCTTGCATCGACGTAACCCTTTACGACGAACTCTTTATCACCTCCATAATCGAGAAATATTTCCTTAGTCCTCTAGTTACTAAGGATAATCTTGACCGCTGTCCAGTAATCCACTCCTAGATCACTCTTGTACCCCCTTGACAGAATCATGGCAAGGCACACATCAGGTGCGGTACACATCATGGCATACTATACAGAGCCTATGGATAAGGCATAGGGGACGACCTTCGTCCTTTCTCTTTCTTCTGCCGTGGTCGAGCTTTGAGTCTCACTCAACTCCACACCTTACAAATCAGGCAAGAACTATTTCTTTGACTGATCCATTTTGAACTCTTTCAAAATCTTGTTAAGGTATGTACTCATTGAAAGTTTTATCAGACGTCTTGATCTATCTATAGATCTTGATGCCCAATATTTAAGTAGCTTCATTCCAGGTCTTCCTTTGAAAAAACTCCTTTCAAACGACCCTTTATGCTTTCCAGAAATTCTACATCATTTCCGATCAATCAATATGTCAACCACATATACTTATCAGAAATTCTATAGTGCTCCCACTCACTTTATTGTAAATACAAGTTTCTTATAAACTTTGTATAGACACAAAAACTTTGATCACCTCATCAAAGTGTATATTCCAACTCCGAGATGCTTGCTCTAGTCCATAGAAGGATCGCTGGAGTTTGCATACATTTTAGCATCCTTAGGACTGACAAAACCTTCCGGTTGTATCACATACAACCTTTCCTAACGGATACCATTAAGGAAACGATGGTTTGACATCCATCTGCCAGATTTCATAATCAAAAAATGCAGCAACTGCTAACATAATTCCAACAGACTTTAGCATCGCTACGGGTGAGAAAATCTCATCGTAGTCAACTCCTTGAACTTGTGAAAAACCCTTTGCCACAAGTTGAGCTTTATAGACGGTGACATTACCGTCCGTGTCCGTCTTCCCTTTAAAGATCCATTTGTTCTGAATGGCCTTTCGCCCTTCAGGTAATAGTTCCAAAGCCCATACTTTGTTTTCTTACATGGATCCCATCTCGGATTTCATGGTCTTAACCATTTCTCGGAATCCGGGCCCATCATCGCTTCTCCATAGCTCGTAGGTTCGGTGTTGTCCAACAACATGACCTCTAAGACAGGGTTGCCATACCACTCAGGAGCAGTACGCATCCTTGTCGACCTACGAGGTTCGATAGTAACTTGATTCAAAGCTTCATGATCATCATCATTAACTTCCTCTTCAACTGATGTAGGCTCTACAGAAACAACTTTCTGCGCTGCGCTACTCTCAGGTTGAAGTAAAGGTTCAATAACCTCATCAAGTACTATCTTCCTCCCACTCAATCTTTCGAAAGAAACTCTTTCTCGAGAAAGGACCCGTTTTAGCAACAAACACTTTGTGCTTGGATCTGAGATAGAAGGTTTACCCAACTGTTACGTTAGGGTATTCTATGAAGATGCATTTGTCCGCTTTGGGTTCGAGCTCATTAGGTGAAAACCCTTTTTCACATAAGCGTCGCAGCCCCAAACATTAAGAAATGACAGCTTAAGGTTTCCGCCAAACCAAAATTCATACGGTGTCATCTCAACGGACTTATGGTGCCCCTTTTAAAGTGAATGTGGTTGTCTCTAATGCATAGCCCTAAAACGATAGTGGTAAATCGATAAGAGACATCATAGTTCGCACCATATCCAATAGAGCACGACTACAACGTTCAGACACACCATTACACTATGGTGTTCCAGGTGGCATGAGTTGTGAAACAACTTCCACATTGTCTTAAGTTGTATACCAAACTCGTAACTCAGATATTCACCTCCACGATCATATCGTAGATATTTTATCTTCTTGTCACGATGATCTCAAACTTCACTCTGAATTTGCTTGAACTTTTCAAACGATTCAGACTTGTGTTTCATTAAGTAAATATACCCTATATCTACTCAAATCATTAGTGAAGGTAAGAAAATAACGATATCCACCGCCCGCTACAACATTCATTGGACCGAACACATCAACATGTATCATTTCCAATAAGTCAATTGCCCGCTCCATCATACCGGAAAACGGGATCTTTAGTCATCTTGCCCATGAGGCATGGTCCGCATGTCTCAACCGATTCGAAATCGAATGAGTCCAAAGATCCATCAGCATGGAGTTTCTTCATGCGTTTTACACCAATATGACATTTAGCGGCAGTGCCACAAGTATGTGGTACTATCATTATTAACTTTGTATCTTTTGGCATCAATATTATGAACATGTGTATCACTACGATCAAGATTCAATAAACCACTCTTATTGGGTGCATGACCATTGAAGGTATTATTCATGTAAACAGAATAACCATTATTCTCTAACATAAATGAATAACCATTTTGCAATAAACATGATCTAATCACGTTCATGCTTAACGCAAACACCAAATAACATTTATTTAGGTTCATCACTAATCCCAAAGGTAGAGAGAGCGCGCGATGGTGATCACATCAACCTTGGAAACACTTCCAACACTCATCGTCACCTCGCCCTTAGCTAGCCTCCATTTCTTCCGTAGCTTTTATTTCGAGTTACTAACATTTAGCAACCGAACCGGTATCTAATACCCAGGTGCTACTAGGAGTACTAGTAAGGTACACATCAATAACACGTATATCAAATATACTTCTGTCAACGTTGCCAACCTAGTTATCTACCAAGTATCTAGGTTTGTTCCACTTCAGCGACCGTTGTCCTCATAATAGAAGCACTTAGTCTTGGGTTTGGGTTCAACCTTGGGTTTCTTCATTGGAGCAGCAACTGACTTGCCATCCATGAAGTTTTCCTCCTTACCCTTGCCCTTCTCGAAACTAGTGGTTTCACTAACCATCAACATTTGATGCTCCTTTTTGATTTCTACCTTCGCAGTGTCAAACATTGCGAACAGCTCAGGGATCATTATTTCCATCTCTGGCCTTTTATAGTTCATCACGAAGCTCTATTAGCTTAGTGACAGTGACTTGGAGAACTATATCAATCACTATCTTATCTGGAAGATCAACTCCCACTCGATTCAAGCGATTGTAGCACCCAGACAATCTGAGCACATGTTCAACGATTGAGCTATTCTCCATCATCTTGCAGGCAAAGAATCTTGTTGGAGGTCTCATACCTCTCAACACGGGCACGAGTCTGAGATCCCAATTTCAGCTCTTAGAACATCTCATATGTTCCGTGACGTTCAAAACGTTTTGGAGCCTCAATTCTAAGCCGTAATGCATGACGCACTGAACTATTAAGTAGTCATCGGAACGTGCCTGTCAGATGTTCACAACATCTACAGACGACGCTAGAGGGAGTGGCACACCGAGCGGTGCATTAAGGACATAAGCCTTCTGTGCAGCATTGAGGACAATCCTCAGATCACGGACCCAGTCCGCATTATTGCTACCATCATCTTTCAAATCTATTTCTCTAGGAACATATAAAAATTCAAGGGAGCTACAGCGCGATCTAGTAATCTACAACATAATTTGCAAAGACACTTTGACTATGTTCATGATAATGAGTTTAGTTAATCATATTACTTAAAAACTCCCACTCAAAATGACATCCCTCCGGTCATTCGAGTGACACATGATCCAAATCCCCCAACTCAAGTCCGATCATCACGTGAGTTGAGGTGGTTTCAATGGTGAACATCTTCATGTTGATCATATCTACTATATGACTCATGTTCGACCTTTCGGTCTCTTTTGTTCCGAGGCCATGTCTGTACATGCTAGGCTCGTTAAGTTTAACCCGAGTGTTCTGCACGTGCAACACTGGCTTGCACCCGTTGTATGTGAACGTAGAGTCTATCACACCCGATCATCACGTGGTGTCTCAAAACGACGAACTTTCGCAACGGTGCACACTTGGGGAGAACACAATTTTATCTTGAAATTTTAGTGAGGGATCACCTTATAATGCTACCGTCGTCCTAAGCAAAATAAGATGCATAAAAGGATTAACATCACATGCAAATCATAAGTGACATGATATGGCCATGAACTTGTGCTTTTGATCTCCATCTTCAAAGCACCGGCATGATCTCCATCGTCACCGGCATGACACCATGATCTCCATCATCTTGATCTCCATCAACGTGTCGCCATGAGGTTGTCGCGCCGACTGTTGCTTCCACGACTATAGCTAACTCATAGCGATAAAGTAAAGCAAAAACGGCGAAAATAATTAAAGACAACTCTATGGCTCCTGCCAGTTGCCGTACTCATCGACATGCAAGTCGTGATATTCTATACAATACATGATCATCTCATACATCACATATATCTCATCATGTAATTGGCCATATCACATCACAACATACCCTGCAAAAACAAGTTAGACGTCGTCTAATTGTTGTTGCAAGTTTTACGTGGCTGCTACGGGTATCTAGCAAGAACAATTCTTACCTACGCAAAAACCACAATGGTGATACAAAAATTGCTATTCAACCTTCTCAAGGACCGCCTTTGTCAAATCCGATCCGACTAAAGTGGGAGAAATAGACACCCGCTAGCCATCTTTATGCAACGAAGTTACATGTCAGTTGAAGGAACCGGTCTCTCGTAAGCGTACGAGTAATGTTGGTCCGAGCCGCTTCATCCCACAATACCGCCGAAACAAGAAAAGACCAAGGGAGGAAGCAATCTGAATATCAACGCCCACAAACTCCTTTGTGTTCTACTCGAGATCTCATCTACACATAGACCTAGCTCAGATGCCACTGTTGGGGAACGTCGCATAGGAAACAAAAAATTTCCTACGCACACGCAAGATCTATCCATGGTGATGAGCATCTACGAGAGGGAGAGTGAATCTACATACCCTTGTAGATCGCTAAGCGGAAGCGTTAAGAATCGCGGTTGATGTAGTCGAACGTCTTCAGGATCCAAATCGCCGAGCGTCCCGCGATCTCATCACGATCCGTCTCGCGATCCAATCACGATCACGGTCCTTCCGATCTAGCGCCGAACGGACGGCACCTCCGCGTTCAACACACGTACGGCTTGATGATGCCTTCACCTCCTCGATCCAGCGAGCGATGGTGAAGTAGTGGATGAGTTCCGGCAGCACGACGGCGTGGTGATGGTGGTGAGGAACAATCTCTGCAGGGCTTCGCCAAGCACTACGGAGATTGTGACGGGAGGAACTAGAGGGTTAGGGTTGCCGGCACACGGCTTGGGAAATCTTGATGTATCCCGTGTGCTAGCCTTGCCCCTCTATTTATATGTTGAGCCCTGGGGTCTAAACTTGGAGAGAAAGCCTCCACAAGGTCGGTTTTGCCCGCACAAGGTCGGTTTGGCCCGCACGGAAAGAGTCCCACTCGGATTCCAGCAGTACCACGTACAAGCGGTAGTACCGCTCATGAGCGGTAGTACCGCTTGGGCGGTAGTACCGCTTCACACAAGCGGTAGTACCGCTTACGCGGTAGTACTGTCTTACCAGCGGTAGTACCGCTTAAGCCAGCAGCAAAACTTCCTTTTGCACTTTCCAATACCTCATGGGTTTTACCCCTTTGGTCCATATAAAGTATTGCTGCACCCGAACACTTCGGTAAACATCCGGAACCCCTTCCAGTGATTTCCGGAACCCTTCCGGAAATCAAAACGCTATTATCACATGTATCAATCTTTATCTCCAGACTATTCCGGAGATCCTCGTCATGTCCGGGATCTCATTCGGGACTCCGAACAACCTTCGGTCACCAACATAACAACTCAACTATACTTATATCGCCACCAAACGTTAAGTGTGTAGACCCTGCGGGTTCGAGAACTATGCAGACATGACCGAGACACCTCTATGGCCAATAACCAATAGCGGGACCTGGATGCCCATATTGGTTCCTACATATTCTATGAAGATCTTCATCGGTTGAACCTCTATGTCAAGGATTCAGTTAATCCCGTATACTGTTCCCTTTGTTCTTCGGTATGTTACTTGCCCGAGATTCGATCGTCGGTATCTCTATACCTAGTTCAATCTCGTTACCGGCAAGTCTCTTTACTCGTTCCGTAATACAAGATCCTGTGGCTTACTCTTTAGTCACTTTGCTTGCAAGGCTCATTGTGATGTTGTATTACCGAGTGGGCCCTGAGATACCTCTCCGTCACACGGAGTAACAAATCCCAGTCTTGATCCATGCCAACCTAACAGACACCCTCGGAGATACCTGTAGAGCACCTTTATAGTCACCCAGTTACGTTGTGACGTTTGATACACACAAGGTATTCCTCCGGTGACAGTGAGTTGCATGATCTCATGGTCATAGGAACAGATACTTGACATGCATAAAACAATAGCAATAAACTGACACGATCATATGCTATGTTCGTAGTTTGGGTCTTGTCCATCACATCATTCTCCTAATTATGTGATCCCGTTATCAAATGACATCTCATGTCTATGGCTAGGAAACCTTAACCATCTTTGATCAACGAGCTAGTTAACTAGAGGCATACTAGGGACACAGTGTTGTCTATGTACCCACACATGTATTTGAGTTTCCAATCAATACAATTATAGCATGGATAATAAACGATTATCACGAACAAGGAAATATGATAATAACTAAATTATTATTGCCTCTAGGGCATATTTCCAACATAAACATATTCCGACGGCTTCGCCGTCGGCATAGTGCTGACACGTGACGCGGTTTTACTGGGTGTAACTTGACGGTGGCGCCGTCTGCCGCCGTCATACGAACGAGTGTGCCGATGGCCAATCTGTGCCGACGGCCGTACGGACACCGTCGGCATAGGTACCTATGCCGACGGCTTTTCTATGCCTACGACAGGCCCAGGTACGCCGACGCAAACGATGCCGACGGGGCTATGCCGACGGCGGCCGTCGGCATAGGTCTATCCCGACGGGATTTGGACCTATGCCGATGGCTTTGGCCGTCGGCATAGCCAGTAATTCCGGTAGTGTCATATTGTACACTACAGGCCGACGTACGTATACCCGCGCGCATGAAAAAAAAACAAAAAAGATCTGCCGCCGCCGCGCGTGTACGGGAAAAAAGAGGAGGTTGCATGATCCTCGCGCCCGCCCGGCGATCACGCTCGTTCCGTCCCATTTTTTCAAGTGGCCGATCGCCGCCGGTGGCCGGTGGTGTGGAAGAACGCTGTCGGCTTGTTGGATCGCCGTCCCAACGCCGTCCGACGCCGCATCTCACCGTCCTCGTCTGACGCCGCGGACATGAAGGGCCCGACGTCCGCCGCCGCCTCCGCCGCGAGTGACCGGTGTCGTCCCCCGCGGAGGACCCGGCCAAAAATCCCGTGGCTTCCTCATCTTGCACGTCGCCGCCGGCTAGAATCAAGCCGGAGAGCCCTGCGTGAAGCCCCGTCGTCCTACGCCGGCGACGTTCACACCGCGGCCCAAGGTTTGGCATCTAAACCTAGCATGATGTAGAGATTTAGGGTTTAGTTCATGTAGTGATTTAGGGTTTAGTTCATCTACGTCGGCGACGTCGTGCCGCAGCGCCGCCTCCACGGACGACCGCATGATGTAGAGAACTAGTGTTGCATCTGGGCATGATCCACTGTACAAAATTTAACACACGATAAATTATCAATGTTGTGCAGTTTGCGAGTTAGGTGTGTTCACATGGATGAACAAACCGCATTCACGGGGGATGATGACAGCAGCGACAACGATTCGTGCTCTTCATATGATATCTTACCTCCGGAGGATTTTGATAATAATGAACATGGCGCGAATAGTGAAAACGTAAGTGGCGTATATTTTGTTTTCATTTTTCAATTTGCAAAGTATGGCAAGGCTAACTATTTCTCTATGTTTACAAATTCGCAGGAAGATGTGGATGTTCACAATGTGCAAAATAGTTTCCAGGAATCATTCGCAGATAACTTGAGCCAGGTTCGTTCATACATGTTGTACATCGCGCAATAGCATGTTGTATTTCTCTATGTTTATAAATGATAGTAATTGACAAAGTTTCATATGTAATTTTGTAGGAGGAGTCAGATGGTCCTAGCGGTGATCACGATGAGGCAGAGATGGACATTGAGGAGGCTCGAAGGCAGCAGCAGATGCTGGAGACACATTGGAAGATCATGGCTATGACATTTCGGTCGCAAGGGGATGCATACATATTCTACGACAATCATGTCAAAGAGCACGGGTTTAGCATCAGGAAACAGAAGGTCAAACGAGGTGCTTCAGGAATGATACGGTACCGGCGGTTTCTTTGCTCCAGGGCAGGGAGAAGGCAGAGCAAATTCATTACCATGGAGGGCCGCAAGCGCGGGCTTAGACCCAAGACTCGTTGCGATTGCGGTGCACACAGGGTGGTGAAGCTGGACAGAGAACGTGGCGTTTGGTTCGTCGCGTCATTCATGGATGATCACAACCACGCGATGGCTCGCCCCGACGAGGTTTGTTTTTTGTGGTCACACAGACGGATTGGAGATGGCACGAGGGCAGAGATACTGGCTATGCAAGGGGCTGGAATCAGGAAGCATATAATAATGGACAACTTCATCAGCAGATACGGTTCGTACGATAAGTGCGGACTTATCAGGCAGGACATTTACAATCTGTGCTGCAGAGAGAAAATGAAGCTCATTGCAAAGGGTGATGCTGAGACGGCAGTTGGCATTATGAGGAGCAGAAAGGAGAAGGACCCTGAGTTTTTTTTTGAGAATGTGCTTGATAATGAAGGGCGACTGAAGAGTATGTTCTGGTGCGATGCACAGTCGCGGAGGGACTATCAGGACTATGGAGATGTGGTCGTGTTTGACAGCACATATAAGATGAACAGATATGGTATGCCGTTCATCCCCTTTGTCGGAGTTAACAACCACCGTTGCACCACAGTGTTTGGTTGTGCCATTGTTTCCGACGAGACCGAAGGGACATACGTGTGGCTGCTGCAGACATTTATGAGGGCAAACTGTCAGGTGAAGCCAAAGTCAATAATCACAGACGGTGATGCTGCAATGATCCGTGCGATTCGGACTGTCCTTTCAGATGTGTTCCATCATCTTTGCTCGTGGCATATCGAGAAAAATATGCAGAGGCACCTACATTACAAGTCACTGGATGAGTTCAGATCGCTCCTGTACTATGCCACCTCTCAAACCAACTTTGAGCAGAGATGGACCGCTTTCGTCGATAAATGGAAGACGGATAAAACTGAAGAGTGGCTTAACAGGATGTACAGGAAGAGGAGACTTTGGGCAGCTTCATATCTTTCCGATGGTTTTTTCCTTGGTATGCGAAGTAACCAGAGGAGCGAAAGCCTTAACTCCTGCCTTCACCTCCACCTCGACTATGGTATGACCATAGTTGATTTGGTAGTGCATTATGAGAACTGCATAGTTTGCCTCCGTGAGAACGAGGCGCACGATGACAGTGATGATAATAATAAAGTACCACCGTCGGTTACTGAATATAAGGCCCTTGAGGAGCATGCTGCCACTGTATCCACACCTGCTAATTTCTACATCCTGCAAGATGATTTGCAGAAGATGGGACAGTTGGAGATATTTGAATCGACCGTGGAATTGAGCGTCAGACATTCATCGTGACATGGAAGGATAACCACAAGTTCAGTTACAATGTTGTTTATGAACCAGGTAACTCAGAAGAAACTATAACATGCAGTTGTCTTAGGATGGTTCGGAAAGGGCTGCCATGCAAACACATTCTCTTTGTTCTCCATCATCTGAACTTAACTGAAATACCAAAGTGTTGTGTCCTTCATCGGTTGTCCAAAAATGCGAGAGATGGGTTGCCTGTGCAGCGGAAGAGTGATATGTTTGGATGGGGTTGGTCAGGGCCATTGGAGAGAGAACGGTATAGTCAAATAACCATAAAAACCGTAGAAGCTGCTCATGTTGCAGCAAATGATGCAGGTAGATGCAGGTTTTTAAGGTAGTCCTTTTTTTAGAGGTGTCATGCATGCACGTACAAGTTGTGCACGTCGTCCCCGCCTCCTCGTCAATTATCTGGCCCATCCAATCATTTATGCATTCGTCGGCCGACCCACTTCGCGTACGATCTCACGGCGTCACCACGTCTAAATCAGCACCGGTAAAAAAACCCTAAAACACAGGCCGGAGGGGAAGTCCGGAGTACATTTTTTTTCCAACTCCGCCAAATGGCCCCAAACTTTTTTGACACATTGCCATCACCATGGAGGGCATGCATGTCAAAATTCGTCGATCTCCGACGCTCGGTGCATTTCTGATGATTTTCCCGGTCAACAAACCCTAACACACAGCACGGACGTGACGCAACGTTCGTTCGGTGTCCGATTTTGCTCAACTCTTGCGTGGGGGCCTACATGGGGTGTGCCCACATGCCTACAAATTTAGGTGTCATTGCATGCATGCAATCACGTAGACCATGTGCAACCGGCACCGTTCGGGTGTGCCGGAGGGGAAGTCCGAATTTAAACTAGTTTTCAATGCATTAAACATCCGCTAATGCATTCTTTTATACATATTTTTTTTAAATGCAACCGACAACATAGGATATCTTACATAGTTTTCTTAACGAAATTTTACAGTCGAAATTAAAAAGAACGAAAAAAACTCAAACTACTCGTCGTCGCTTACAAGATCCACAACTATGCCTTCGCCGCCATTTCCTCCGTCGTCTTCGCCACCGTCCGAGTCGGAGCTACCGAAGTGCACAAAAAATTCGGCCGAGGTCACACACTGCTGCGCCAGACTCTCGGTCGACTCCCTCACCGCCTGGCGCCTGCCAGTACCCCGGCTCGTCGGCCGGGTCCCTCGGGTCAACCACCTCCGCCGGCAGAATCCAACTCGTCTCGGATGTCGAGTTTCGGATCGTGCGAATCCAACGGGTCGCCCTCCTCCTGCATCGCGGCCAGTTCCGGCGGCACCTGAAATTGGGGTGCGGCGGCGGGCTCAGCCGGGGCGGCTGCACGAGCACGTCGACCGGCACGCGGCTGCACGGGCGGGGCGGCCGGGGGCGCGAGGGGCGCGTTTGGAGCGTCTGCGCGCATGCCGCGGGACTTGTAGAAGGCGACGACGGTGTCAAAGTCGCGGCCTTCCCAAAAACTCCGGCGGCCTTCGGGGTTCCACGGACCGGGTTGCGCATCGCCCGGAGTCGCATAGCCGTCGGTGGTGATGTGCCACCCGTGCGCTAGGCGGCACGTCTGCGGCCCGGTGAGGCTTGACGGCCACAGGCCGGCTGGTGCGGCGCCTCCTCCACCGTGTCTGCCTCCGGCGCCACCTACACCGCGGCTGCCTCCGGCGCCGCCCCACCGTGGCTGCCTCCGGCGCCGTCTCCTGCTCGGCGGGTGCCGAACCAGCGCCTCCCGAAGCAGCCGCTTCCACGGGCCATCGCGCCGGAGACGATTGGAAAGAGAGCACGAGCAGGGAGATAAGAGTGCGCAGTGGCGAGGTCGAAGAAGATGGTGTCCGGCTGTCCGCCGCGCGCGGGTGATTTATAGTAGACGCGGTGGGCTTGGGTCCGGCTGGCAGCGGGTGCATGCGTCGGGCAAGGTGGCAGCGGGGCACGTCGGGCGAGGTGGAAGCGGGGCGCGGCGGGCGAGGTGGAGCGGCGGGCGAGGTGGAAGCGGGGCGCGTCGGGCGAGGGCCTGCGGGGCGCGGCGGGCGAGGTGGAAGTGGGGCGCGGCGGGCGAGGTAGAGCGGTGACAGGATGGGGCCGGGGTAGGCGGGGCAGCAGGCGCGGGATGGGGGCGGGGTAGGCGGGCCAATGGGCGCGGGCGCATGCATGCACGCCGCAGTTGGCGCACGTCCAGATGGGGGCGGGCTAGGCAGGCAGCGGGCGCGGGCGCATGCATGCACGCCGCAATTGGCGGCACGGTCTAGCATCAGCCAAAAAACCACCCAGTATTCGTATACGTTCAGTGCGTGGGCGGCCCGGCGGGTGGGCAGATTTTTTTTAACACCATTTCAAATTATGCCCATCATGCCCCTAATTATGAAAGGGTATCGGACAATCTGAGCCATCCTTGTATTAGGAGGGGTCTACCGAAGCGGAAGTGAACTCAGAAATCTCTGAATTTTTTAATCAAAACAATTTTGAACGGACGCCTTCTTTGGCCAGTTCGCCACGTCCATGGCCAAGGTGACTAGCCCGCAGAGGAGCTAATGCGACATCATTGTTGGTTTGGACTTGTGCGGTTGTGCCTGCTTCGCCCAGTTGGCAACGTACGTCCATGCCCAAGCTCGCCGGCGGACTTAGCTGCAATTACTAGTAAATCAAACTTATTCAGTACTGCACTAGATCATAATAGTACTGATGAATGATGAAAGAACCATTGTTGCGAATAAGCTCGTCTCATCGGTAGGCAGCTCCAAACTGAAGCAATGCCATGAAGCGTCTTAAGTGAAGATGACTTGCTCTGTTTGTTTGATCTGAGTATGGCGGATATTTGATCTGTTTACCGCAACATTAAATCTTAAATGATTCAATATGTAGCTACTGAGTGTTGATGCTTATGTTATATCTTTGGGCAAGTGTTTCCCATACATACCTCACTGCACCCTCCTCGATGTCCTGGCCTGTTGTGTAGTCAGGCTTGGGAGCGCCGGCGGCAGGTGGGATCAGATCGATCCAGACGCTGAGCGTGAGGGTGTCGCCGGAGAGCAGCTCCTGGGGCACCGCCAAGAACATCCCCTGCCCCGGTGCCGGTGCGCCGGTGGCCAGCGTGCTGCTGCTCACCGGCGTGGCCATGAGAACCATGTCGTTGCCCGGGGGCTCCACGGACAGCTTGCACCAGAACCCGGGCGGCGCCTCGGCCTCGCTGTCCAGCCTGACGCACACCAGCGACACGGTCGTAGCCGCGCCGAGCGGGCCCAGGGACACAAGGAACACGCTGCCGTCCTCCTCCCTGACGAGCACGTGCCAGGGGTGCGACAGGGAGAAGCCGAGGTTCGAGGACCGGCCGTAGCGGACCGTGACGGCGGGGCGCTGGTGGCCGGTGGCGAAGTGCTCGAGGAGCATCGCGCGTGAGCCCATGAAAGCGCACCCAGACTCCGGGCAGGAGCAGGCCATACTGCACTGCTTCTTCTTGCTTCCGGCGGCTGTAGTGCGGCGAGAACCACTGTAAGCAGTAGGGGGGAAGCGCTAAGAATAGGCAGGGACGGCAGCCCTTTTATACCCTCTGCACGGACGCGTCTCTTCGGCGAATAAACGCGGATGTCTCATGCAAACGGCGGACGCGTCGCTTCAATGACAAAACCGCCGCTGCCAACGGCTGCTAATCCCCACGCTATTAGTCGTAGCAGCAATTCATGTACTTGCACCTGATTGGTCCTTGACAACCCCATTTTTTCATTTTATTTTGCTGGGTGGAAAGGGATTTTCATTAATGAATCAGGATCAGAATGATCCATCTCACATAGTTTTACAACCCAATTTGGGCCGGACCGCATAAAACTGCGGTTTTAACTTCAACTCTCCCAATCCTGGCAAGCTCATGACTTACTCTATTTCTTGAGCGCTTAACTGACGAGGGCATGTACTAGGGATAGGGTAATAGGCCTGACCTATAGACCCTACCCTAGGACACCACACGTCTTATACTAGGCCCCAGGGCCAGATCAACAACCCAGAATTCCGCAGACTGACATTCACTCGGAGTTCAACGAACCACTCGGAAGGCAAGAGTTCACTCGACCCACTTGTTTCACTCGGAACATCCGAAAGTCACTCGACGAGAGAAGACCAGGAGACTCCAGGAGCGCAACGGTCGAGACGCACGTTCGCCTGTATTAATTGTGATCAATGCGCCCGTTACCTGACGCACTTATACCCCTCTTAACCCCTGGTAATGGCTGGCGCTCATGGGAGGGCTGGCGAGACTATATAAACCACCCCCAGCTCCATTCCAAGGGTTCGCAACATTTTGTAATCATACACTCAAGCAATACAGCTCCAGAGCACCGAGACGTAGGGCTATTACCTCCACCGCTGAGGGGCCTGAACTCGTAAATCCAAGTGTAACACCTGCGTCGTAGCTAGGCTCTGCCCTCTCATCCGTACCCCTACACACTACTATCAGACTTGCACCCACGACAGTTGGCGCCCACCGTGGGGCAGGCGTCTAGCGACTTCCGGCGTAGTTGCATTTTTCCGATCATCACCATGGTTTCCGGCGGCGGACTGACTCTGGGCGGCAAGATCCGTTTCGGCGTCCTCAGCTTCATCGCCGACGATTCGGCGTGGCTCCAGGAAGCCCCACTGGATGTCGAGGCGTTGCCCATCCGCGGCGCGGCGCACTTCCGCGCGAGTTCCTTCGGCGTCCTACTTCGGCAACCGTCGACTCCTTACCAATCGACCTCTTCGCTCTCCACCAGCCGTCGTCGCAAGCGCTCCGGACGCTCGCGGCTTCAGCGGTGGATCAAGCACGCGGTGGCCCTTCAGGCTGCGGCCCCGCAGATCGCGGCAATCGAGCCCGATGAACCTGTCTTCGATCTGTTCGCCTCCGTGCACAAGCACTCAGAAAGCCTATCCGAGTGCGAGAGCAGCGATCCCGCTGCAGACGTGCTGGTGGCCGATTCCCCGCCTAGTCTGCCTGGGTACGGCCGCGGCGGCGCGGAGAACGGTGACCCGTCGCATCCTGATCTTGGCCGTGGCAGGGACCGACGTGACGACGAGTACATCCCGCAACCTCTCACTCGGCAGCAGAGGGAGGAACAACAGCGCAGGACCGAGCAGGCCCTCCAGACACCCATCGTTGGGACGACCCCCGAGGCTCAGGCTTTGGAGGCTGTGCGCCAGGCCAACTTGGCTGAGCGCAATCGTCTGGAAGCGCTCCAGAAGTCACTCGACGATCGCGCCCGCAGACAGCATCAGCCCAGTTCCAATCGGCGGCAGCGGCAGTTGTTCTCGAATGACCAGCAGCAGAGTTTCCAGGTATTCCGCACTCCCGTCCAGAATCTGGCGGCGGCCACTCGGATAGCGGATTCCATTGAGCCATCCCGATCCGAGGCGGGAGAGGGTCTTCGGCAGATCCGGGCCCTGCTCAAGGCGGCAGAGGAGCAAAATTCGGCAGTTTCCTAGTCGCGCAACCGGATTCACAGCAGATCCATTCGGGCCGACACCGTTCAATCGGCCCACATCCCAGTGTCTCCCAGGAGAAACAGACACTCGCCTTCGCGGCGAAACGACCAAGACCGCCATCGAGACCAGCACTCGGGGCAGGGTCGTAGTCGGAATACGCCTCCGCGGCGTCAGGATGATCATCGCCGCATGCAGTCGCCCCCTCCGCGGGATGGTTCGTACGCGCCCCGGCCGTACGATGTCAGGCGTCCTTACGGCAACGATCGGAGGGCCAGCCCTCCCCGTCATGGTGACGGTTATTGCCAGAGAGAACTAGTCGACTACCGTGACCCGCAGTTCAACGCGAGATCCGTTCTCGCTCAGAACCTGGTCGACAGAGGCAGAGCTCAGAGAGAGAACTTGGACAGAGATCGTCCGAGTGGAAGTGGAGCATTCGTCTCCGGACCCGAGTGTTTCAGTAGGGCCATCCGGGCCACTGACATCCCACCCAACTTCAGATTGGCAGCTGGAGTAAGCAAGTTCACCGGTGAGTCCAAGCCAGAAACTTGGTTAGAGGATTACCGAGTGGCTGTGCAGATTGGTGGAGGAAATGACTATGTGGCTATGAAGCATTTTCCTTTGATGTTGGAAGGGTCTGCCCGTGCCTGGCTCAACCAGCTTAGTCCGGCCAGCATATACTGCTGGGAAGATTTAACCCGAGTGCTCATCAAAACATTCGAGGGCACGTGCAAACGACCGGCTGGATTGTCCGAGTTGCAACACTGCGTGCAGAAACCGAATGAAACATTGAGGGAGTACATCCAGCGGTGGACCACCCTGCATCACGTGGTAGAGAACGTCACAGAGCATCAAGCCGTCTACGCCTTCAAGGCAGGAGTCAGATATCGGGAGCTCATCCTGAAATTTGGTCGGTCAGGATCTTTGACCATGAGCCGAATGATGGAGATTGCCGCTCGGTACGCAAACGGAGAAGAGGAAGACCGTCTCCGTAACGGCAAAGGGAAAACCAGCAAGCCCAACCCAGGAAACAGTAATATCAATCGGAAGCCGAAGCGCAAGGCTGATGGTTCGACTCAGGCCGAGGCTGCCGCTCTGGCCGGTCAAGCCAAGAACAAGGGGAAGGCTAAGGAAAAGTGGATCCCGAAGAAAAAGAAAGATCAGTCGGGCCAAGATGTCCTTGATTTACCGTGTCTCATCCACACCAGAAAGGATGAAGAGGGCAATCTGATATTGCCCAAGCATACCACTCGACAGTGCAGACTGTTGATTCAGTAGTTCCGAGAGGGCCCGTCGAGTGAGAAGAGCCCGGAAGACGCTGATGATGGAGACAAAGATGAACCTTTTCCTGTCAACGCAACCCTGATGATCTTTGCAGATGTAGAGAGCAGGAGCCGATTGAAAGTTATCAATCGAGAAGCGAACATGGCCATGCCGGCAACGACGAAGTTTCTGAACTGGTCAAAGACACCGATCACCTTTGATCAGTCGGACCACCCAGCCTACATAGCCACTCCTGGGTGGCAGGCGCTGGTGGTAGATCCAGTCGTGGGAGGCGTCCGATTGCGCAAGGTCCTCATGGACGGTGAAAGCGGACTGAACATACTGTACGCTGATACTCTGCAAGCGATGGGCATTCCGATGTCCCGACTCAGCGAGAGCAGCATGCAGTTCCACGGAGTGATCCCCGGCAAGAAAGCAAAGTCACTCGGGCAGATCGCCCTGGACGTGGTATTTGGAGACGACAAGAACTTTCGTAAGGAAAGGCTGACCTTCGAAGTGGTTGACTTCCGCAGCGCCTATCATGCCATCCTTGGTCGGCCGGCTTACGCACGTTTCATGGCCCGCCCATGTTATGTGTATCTCAAACTGAAAATGCCCGGCCCCAAAGGTGTGATCACAGTCACTGGCAGTTGACAGCGCGCGGAGGAGTGTTTGCAGCAAGGGTCTAAGATAGCTGATGAGCAGATGGCCATGGTGGAACTGGAGGAGTACAAGAAAAATGCCGATCCGAGTGATCTGCTACGTTCCAAGAAGTCGGCTGCAGAATCTGTGTTTCAGTCGGCCGGCGACACGAAGCCTGTGCACATCCACCCGGAAGATCCCAATGCTGCTCCCACCAACATATCAACAACACTCGACAGCAAATAGGAAGAAGCGCTCATCCAGTTCCTCCGTGAGAACTGGGACATCTTCGCATGGAAACAATCCGACATGCCAGGTGTACCCAGGGAGCTGGCTGAGCACCGTTTGCGAGTCGACCCAAAGGCGAAACCTGTGAAGGAGCATCTCCGCCGCTCTACCACACAGAAGAGGAAGGCCATTGGCGAAGAAGTTGCTCGGCTCCTGGCAGCCGAGTTCATCCGTGAGATGTACCACTCCGAGTGGCTCGCCAACGTCGTCATGGTCCCTAAGAAGGATAAGTCTCTCCGAATGTGCATTGATTTCAAGCACATCAATCGGGTCTGCCCCAAGGATCATTTCCCGCTCCCCCGCATAGATCAAATCGTAGATTCCACCGCGGGATGTGAGCGACTGTCTTTTCTGGATGCGTACTCCGGGTACCACCAGATCCGACTGTATGGGCCGGACGAAATAAAAAAAACTTTTATCACCCCATTCGGGCGTTTCTGCTATATCACCATGCCATTCGGGCTCAAGAATGCCGGTGCCACTTTCATGCGCATGATCCAGAAGTGTTTGCAAAAACAGATCAGTCAGAATATTGAGGCGTACATGGATGATATCGTGGTCAAGTCCAGAAAAGGTTCCGACCTACTGGCTGACTTAGCTGAAACTTTCACAAATCTGTGGAAGTACGACATTAAACTGAATCCGGCAAAGTGCACTTTCGGAGTTCCTGGGGGCAAACTACTCGGTTTCCTCGTTTTCGAACGAGGGATAGATGCCAATCTTGAGAAGATCGGGGCGATTGTACGAATGAAACGTCCAGAACGTGTTCATGATGTACAGAAGCTCACGGGTTGCCTCGCAGCTCTGAGCCGATTCATCTCCCGTCTCGGCGAGAAGGCACTACCCCTGTACCGATTGATGAAGAAATCTGATTCGTTCGAGTGGACTGCTGAAGCACAAGCAGCGTTTGTTGAGCTCAAAGCCCTGCTTTCCACCCAGTCGGTGCTTGCCGCTCCAAACAGCAACGAGCCGTTGCTCTTGTACATTGCGGCCACTGGTCAAGTTGTCAGCACAGTCCTCACAGTCGAGCGAGAAGAACATGGCAAGGCTTACAAAGTTCAGCGTCCAGCCTATTACATCTCTGAAGTTCTGACTCCTTCCAAGCAGAGGTATCCTCATTATCAGAAGCTCGTCTATGGCATCTACCTGACTGCGAAGAAAGTAGCCCATTACTTCCAGGAGCACACTGTGTCAGTCGTCAGCGACGCCCCACTGTCTGAGATCATGAACAATCGGGATGCGACTGGTCGAGTGGCGAAGTGGGCTCTCGAGCTCCTACCCCTGGACATTAAGTTCAAGGCGAAGAAGGCGATCAAGTCCCAAGCATTAGCCGATTTCCTAGCCGAGTGGACTGAACAGCAGCAACCGACTCAGAGTCACCCGGAACACTGGACCATGTTCTTTGACGGTTCCAAGATGCTGAATGGTTTAGGAGCTGGAGTGGTGTTGATATCTCCGAAGGGCGATCGTCTCAGATATGTTCTGCAGATTCACTTTGATTCCTCCAACAACGAAGCCGAGTACGAGGCGCTCCTTTATGGTCTACGTATGGCCATCTCACTCGGCGTCCGGCGCCTGATGGTCTACGGAGATTCGGATCTAGTTGTGAACCAAGTGATGAAGGAGTGGGATATCAGAAGCCCCGCTATGACAAGATACTGCAATGCAGTGAGAAAGTTGGAGAAGAAATTTGAGGGTCTGGAACTGCACCACGTTCCCCGAGCCAAGAATCAGGAAGCAAACGATCTGGCAAAGATCGGGTCCACTCGGAAATCCATACCCAACAATGTGTGCCTCGAGCATTTGCGTTCTCCGACGGTAAAAGAAGATCCCTTCACAGAAGAGCCCTCGCAAGCGGTCAGTCCGTCTGATCCGACTGAAGTCGAGGTCCCGGCAGTCATTGATTTGGTCATGGAGGTCCTAGCAATCACACCCGAGTGGACAGTACCTTACATTGCATACCTGCTCAGGCAGGAACTTCTAGAAGATGAAGCTGAAGCCCGCCAGATCGTTCGCAGGTCCAAAGCCTTCGAAGTGGTCGGTGATCAGTTATACAGAAAGAGCGTCACCGGTGTGACTCAGCGCTGCATTTCTCCGGAGGAAGGTCGCTTGATCCTGGAGGAGATTCACTCGGGAACTTGTGGACACCACGCGTCCTCTCGGACGATCGTGGCTAAAGCTTACCGAGCCGGTTTCTTCTGGCCCCGTGCCAATGAAGCTGCGCAGGAGATAGTCCAACACTGTGCCGGGTGCCAGTTCTATGCAAACTTATCCCACAAGCCTGCGTCTGCTCTGAAGATAATTCCACTCGTCTGGCCGTTTGCAGTCTGGGGACTCGACATGGTCGGACCCCTCCGGACAGGGGCGAGTGGATTCACTCGCTTACTGGTTGCAGTCGACAAGTTCACTAAGTGGATCGAGGCCAAACCCATCAAGAAGCTAGACTCTCGTATAGCGATCAAATTCATGAAAGAGATAGTCTTCAGATACGGCGTGCCCCACAGCATCATCACTGACAACGGTTCAAACTTCGACTCGGAAGAGTTCAGGGCGTTCTGTGCCACGCAAGGCACCCGAGTCGACTATGCATCAGTGGTGCACCCGCAGTCGAATGGACAAGCTGAGAGAGCTAACGGACTGATTCTGCAAGGGTTAAAGCCACGACTTATGCGTGATTTGGAGCATGCAGTTGGAGCTTGGGTCACTGAGTTGCCGTTAGTTCTTTGGGGCTTGAGGACGACCCCCAATCGGTCTACCAATCGCACTCCCTTCTTCATGGTGTGTACGGAGCTGAAACCGTCCTGCTGAGTGACCTGCTCCATAATTCACCCCGAGTGGAAATGTATTCTGAAGCTGAAGCAGAGCAAGCACGGCAAGACGGCGTTGATCTCTTGGAGGAGGAAAGAGAAATGGCTCTGATCCGATCGGCCACTTATCAGCAAGATCTAAGACGTTTTCACGGCAGGCACGTCCGAAGTCGGACCTTTCAGGCATGTCCGAGTGGATCAGCAGCGACCTCACAAGCTTGCTCCCGCGTGGGAAGGCCCCTTTATCGTGTCAAAGGTTTTGCACAACGGAGCATACCGCCTGTACAACCTTCAGAAGCAAGCAGACGAGCCCCGTGCTTGGAATGCAGATTTGCTACGACAATTTTATACTTGATCATGAGATGTAATAAAAGTACTCGAGCGATATTTGGTGAATAAAAGCATGACTTTTCCAGTTCAACATTGGGTTCACTCGTACGCACTTTCTGGCTTACAACCCCCAGTGGGTGTACGCCGTTCAACTTAGCTGCAAACCAGTTTTTGCCTAAGTTAAAAACGCTACTCCGAGTGAACAGCATCCCTCTCGCTCGGGGGCTTGGCTGCGAACCAGTTTTCGCCCAAGTTAAAACGCTACTCCGATTGAAGAGCATCCCTCTCACTCGGGGGCTTGGCTGCGAACCAGCTTTCGCCCAAGTTAAAAGTCTACTCCGAGTGAAGAGCATCCCTCTCACTCGGGGGCTTGGCTGCGAACCAGCTTTCGCCCAAGTTAAAAATCTACTCCGAGTGAAGAGCATCCCTCTCACTCGGGGGCTTGGCTGCGAACCAGCTTTCGCCCTAGTTAAAAACGCTACTCCGAGTGAAGAGCATCCCTCTCACTCGGGGGCTTGGCTGCGAACCAGCTTTCGCCCAAGTTAAAAACGCTACTCCGAGTGAAGAGCATCCCTCTCACTCGGGGGCTTGGCTGCGAACCAGCTTTCGCCCAAGTTAAAAGTCTACTCCGAGTAAAGAGCATCCCTCTCACTCGGGGGCTTGGCTGCGAACCAGCTTTCGCCCAAGTTAAAAATCTACTCCGAGTGAAGAGCATCCCTCTCACTTGGGGGCTTGGCTGCGAACCAGCTTTCGCCCAAGTTAAAAACGCTACTCCGAGTGAAGAGCATCCCTCTCACTCGGGGGCATGGCTGCGAAGCAGCTTTCACCTAAGTTAAAAGTCTACTCCGAGTGAAGAGCATCCCTCTCACTCGGGGGCTTGGCTGCGAACCACCTTTCGCCCAAGTTAAAAGTCTACTCCGAGTGAGGAGCATCCCTCTCACTCGGGGGCTTGGCTGCGAACCAGCTTTCGCCCAAGTTAAAAACGCTACTCCGAGTGAAGAGCATCCCTCTCACTCGGGGGCTTGGCTGCGAACCAGCTTTCGCCCAAGTTAAATATGCTACTCCGAGTGAAGAGCAATCCTCTCACTCGGAGGCTTGGCTGCGAACCGGTTTTCGCCCAAGTTAAAACGCTACTCCGAGTGAAGAGCATCCTCTCACTCGGGGGCTTGGCTGCGAACCAGATTTCGCCCAAGTTAAAAAGCTACTCCGAGTGAAGAGCATCCCTCTCACTCGGGGGCTTGGCTGCGAACCAGATTTCGCCCAAGTTAAAAATCTATTCCGAGTAAAGAGCATCCCTCTCAATCGGAGGCTTGGCTGCGAACCAGTTTTTGTCCAAGTTAAAACGCTACTCCGAGTGAAGAGCATCCTCTCACTCGGGGGCTTGGCTGCGAACTAGATTTCGCCCAAGTTAAAAAGCTACTCCGAGTGAAGAGCATCCCTCTCACTCGGGGGCTTGGCTGCGAACCAGATTTCGCCCAAGTTAAAAATCTACTCCGAGTAAAGAGCATCCCTCTCACTCGGGGGCTTGGCTGCGAACCTGATTTTGCCCAAGTTGAAAATCTACTCCGAGTGAAGAGCATCCCTCTCACTCGGGGGCTTGGCTGCGAACCAGCTTTTGCCCAAGTTAAAAATCTACTCCGAGTGAAGAGCATTCCTCTCACTCGGGGGCTTGGCTGCGAACCAGCTTTCGCCCAAGTTAAAACGCTACTCCGAGTGAAGAGTGATCCTCTCACTCGGGAGCTTGGCTGCGAACCAGCTTTCGCCGAAGTTAAAAAACACCACTCCGCGTGAAGAGCATCCCTCTCACTCGGGGGCTTGGCTGCGAACCAGCTTTCGCCCAAGCGAAAAATGCTACCCCGAGTGAAGAGCATCCCTCTCACTCGGGAGCTTGGCTGCGAACCAGCTTTCGCCCAAGTTTAAGGCACTTCTCCGAGTGAAGAGCGTTCCTCTCACTCAGAGGCTTAGCTGCGAACCAGCTTTCGCCTAAGTTAAAACCCAGTTCAAAGATACGAAGGACTCGAAGGAAAGCATTCGATTAACTCCAGAAGTTCAAAAACGAATACGAGTACGCGGGCTCAAAGCCCGAAAGAGTTTAACGATTACAATTCCACTCGGCATACCGAGGTTAATGGATAAAACTTAAAGTTTTTCATGCCCCCGTAGGGCTTGCTGGCTCAACGAAAGAATCCAAGTCGATGCCGTCCGCGATCCGAGTGGCCTCTTTGATGAATGTCTCCATGAAGTCCTCGAAGTGGAGTTTCTTCGTATTGGCAACTTGGAGAGCCTTCAGTTTCTCCTCCTTGGCCTCCTTGCAATGCACTCGGACCAGGGAGAGCGCCACGTCGGCCCCACAGCGAGCAGCCGACTTCTTCCACGCTTGCACTCGGCTGGGAATGTCGTTGAGACGAGTCATCATGGCCTCCAGGTCGGTGTCGAGGGTATCTTCTGGCCACAGCTCCTTGTCGATTCTGCCGAGTGCTCCCCGCAGACGAATGACGTAACCTTGGATGTATTCGATGCGGGATTCCACCCGCAGGACACCTATAGCAGCCTTGTCGCCGACGAGTAACCTGGAGGGATTCAGATCCCTCTCGATTCGGTCAGTTTCCAGCTCGAAGTCTCGGCAGTACTCTGCGGGCGAGAAAAGAGGAGAGTCGAAGGTCAGCATGAACGAAGTACACTCGGATAAAAGTTCATTCGGATGCTATGAGTTACCTGCAAGCTTGGTGTACATCTCCTCCGTGAAGTCCTCTATATACTTCTCCAAAGCGTTCTTCTTCTCGATCAGCTGGGCGATCTTCTCGTCCAGAGCCTTCTTCTCTTGCTCGTAGGCCTCCGCCTGGGCCTTGAGCTTGCCCTCCCACTCGGTCTGCTGCTTCTTGAGCTCGAGCACCTCCTTCTTCAGCGATGTGTTATCTGCTTCAAGCTTCCCGAGTGAGGCCAGCTTCTCTTCGGCAGCCTTGGTCTTTTCCTTCGCCACTTTCTGTGCCTCCGCCAGCTCGTGGTCCTTGCTCTCGAGTGCCTGCTTCATAGTTTCTAAAGAAACAAAGGTTCTGAGCCGCACTTGGAGTTGATGGTTTTCACTACGCACATCTGTCGAGTGAAGTCACTCGGTTCAAGAACGGAGAGGAATGAAAGCGGAATGCTCGGTAACTGAGTCGTACCTCCCATGGTCCGGAGCTCTGCTTGAGCGCGCGCCGTGTTCCTCCTCTCCACCTCCAAATCCACTCGAAGCTGAGACGTCTCCCTCTCCAGTGCCACGTACTGAGTCCCAAGCTCGCAAGTTTTCTGAAATACAAGAGAGAACAGTTAATGTCAAGAAATATCCTAAAAGTCCGAGTGCTCAGAGAGCGACGCTCCTGGAAGGAACAAGCTTGACCAGTATCAGATCCTAAGTGCTAAGACTTCCGCCGACTGCCCGCAGTCGACGGTAGTCTCGGGGACTACACCCAGTGGGTGCACTCAGCATGCCCCCACTGGAATGGTATCCACTTGGAACAGTCCGCCCGATCCGAGTGATGGCCAAACAAAAAAAAAAGAAGACAAAAGGTTCTAAGACTCCCGCCGACCACCCGCGGCCGACGGCAGTCTCGGGGACTACACCCAGTGGGTGCACTCAGCGTGCCCCCACTGGAGCGGTATCCACTCGGAAAGGCCCGTCCATTCCGAGTGACGGCCAAACAAAAGAAAAAACAACAGCAACAACACCAGAACATGTTCTAAACTCTAAGACTCCTGCCGACTGCCTGCAGTCGACGGCGGTCTCGGGGACTACACCCAGTGGGTGCACTCAGCGTGCCCCCACAGGAGCGGTATCCACTTGGAACGGTCCGCCCGAACCGAGTGACGGCCAAACACAGAAACACCCAGTGGGTGTACCGGATATTTTCCGACTAAAATTCCTACTGAAGAAAAATGACTTGGAGATTGACTTAAGAGAACTTGGCATCATATGCCAGCTTCCCAGCCGCGCACATCTCTCTGAGCCGTTGGGTCATCAGTTCCGCCTGGATCATTGCCTCCTTGCTGGCCCCAGTTTGGTCCTCCGGCACCTTGTACAGATTGAAGATGTTGACGGCAGGAGTCGGAACCGAAGCCAGAGCAGTCGACGGAGCCGCGACAGAACCAGCCCCAGCCTGGGAAGAACCCTGCCCCAGCGGCACGATCAAGGCAGGTGCAGGTGGAGCTCAAGGCACTTCGTTCGACGGCGTCTTCCGTGTGGTGGGCTGAGGAGCAGTCGGAACTGGGGTCTCCTTCTCAGTGTTCCTCCGCGGCGGCTCTTCATCATCATCTCCGACGTGGATGACTTCTGCAAGCACTATGTTCACTCGACGCGATCAGTCGCAATACTCGATTCAATCGGATGAAAGCATTACAGTCGACTGACAGGTCGAAGCAAAAATGAAGTTATTGTTACCTCTTTGAGAAGTGGCCGCGTCTGCCGTCTCAGCTTTGGTGCAGTCCCCGTCAATCTGCATGGGAGACGTCGTCGAAGTTGCAGCACTGGTTCATAAGATGCACTCGGTCAGACGAATCACGAAAGTTGACAAAGACAGAAAAGAAAAGATGAGAAAGATACTCACGTTGAGGCGACGGGCACAGTGACCTTGATCCGGGGCAGAGCCTTCCGAGGCTTGGGGGAAGTGACCTTGGGCTGCTTGGCGGTCTTCTCAGTTGGCTCGGCCAATGGCGGCCGAGTGCGCTTTGGGGCCTTAGCACTCGGAACCGCCTCCTTCTCCGGGCCAGCACTCGGATCTTGAGCTCGGAGTGCAACTCCGGAGACAGATAAGACTCGACCTCATCGCTCCCTTCCGAGTCCTTGCTCTCCTCCTCGCTGTCCTCCGCGTAGCTGCCCCCGGCGCTGCCATGTTCGCTCTCCACGCCTCCAGCGAGTTCTTCTCCATTCGGCACAGGCGAGAGCATCTTCTGGAACTCTTGCAAGATACAAAGATCAAAGACAGTCGGTTCAGTCAGATTACTCAGTTCACTCGGAGAATTTGCGCATAAGTGATTCACTCTGAAATGCATGTCGTACCTCCAACGGCAGGTTATTGGCGTCGTAGGGCGGGATCCGTCTCGACCCTCGTGGATTGTCGCGCGCACCAGTGATGCACCTGATCCATTGTTCCACCGTTTTGTCCTCGACATCTTCTGGATGCACTCGGGTCGATTCGTTGGCCCCAGTGTAGCGCCACATGGGGTGAGCCCGCTCCTGCACCGGCTGGATCCTCCGACTGAGGAAGAACTCCAGAAGGTCCAGGCCAGTCAATCCACCCTGAATCAGACCAACCATGGCGGCCACCAAGATCCCAACATCCGTCTTCTCCTTTTTATCAACGGTCAACGAGGGCGGAGTCTGAACTCTTTCAGTCGTGTAAGGAGGAAGGCCAGTCGACGAGCCAGAACACGGCAGGTCGTTGCAGTAGAACCAGGTCGACTGCCAACCCCTCACCGAATCGGGAAAAGACATAGATGGGAATGCACTCTTACCCCTCATCTGGATACCTAAGCCCCCGCACATCTGAATCACGTGGGTCCTCTCTCCATCGGGGTCAACCTTCTTAACCGACTGAGATCGACACGTGAAGATATGTTTGAACAAACCCCAGTGCGGCGGACAACCCAGAAAATTTTCGCACAAAGAAACGAATGCGGCAAGGTACATAACAGCATTTGGAGGCAGATGGTGGAGCTGAGCACCGAAGAAGTTCAAGAATCCACGGAAAAAGGGATGGGGTGGCATGGAGAAACCTCGCTCCACGTGTGTGGTGAGGAGCACTCGCTCCCCAGGGCACGGCACGGGCACTGTCTCCCCTTCCTCCGGCAACCTCCACGTCCCGTCGCGGATCAGCCCATCCACGACGAGCCCGTTGATGTCGTCAAGCGTGGTGGTCGGCGGGACCCAGTCGCCCTGGATCCACCCGGGCGGGAGCACAGCTCGCGATCTCGATGCCTTCCTCCCCTTCGCCGCCTTGTCCTTCGCCATCGTCGCCGAGTTGTCCTTCGCCATCGTTGCCGAGCTCGATGCCTTCCTCCCCTTCGCCGCCTTATCCTTCGCCTTCTCGAGCTTTGCCGTCTTGTCCTTCGCCATCGTCGCCGAGCTCTCCAACACCGAGGAAGATTTGCGCGGAGTGGGTTGCGGGAGAAGGGATCAGGCGGACTGAGGAAGTTGGGGAAAAGGGGATCTGTCTCTATCTCCCTCTCCGCCGCGGCCGCCCCTTATATCGCCGCCCGCACCGCTCCCCAATGCGCATCGCTGAATCGTGGGCCCGCAGATCACCTCAAATCGTGTCGTCGAAGATCCAGCAGTACGTGGCGGAAAACGGGGCAAAAATCGAGGCGTCACGCCCCACTTTCCCCACTCGCTGCGCTGCAACCGTTCGCGCGCGCGCTAATATGGTTTCAAATCCCGCGAAATCCGGAGTCCAGCAACCCGAATGCTCTCACTCCGAAGACGTGCCACGTACGCTCGGATCCGCTCCGACACACGGCATACGGTTACTCGTTTCACTTGGATGGGAACTACTCACTCGGATGGAAGCTACTCATTTGGATGGAAGCTACTCATTTCACTCGGACGTCATATGGTCCAGAATCCGTCAAGGTGCCTCACGAAGACAAGGGCGCCTGATGACCAGTAAGAGTTCTTGAGCGCCTCCGTAGCGCTCAACTCGCCTGGGAATCCGCCTTGACTCGACCCGCCTAACCTCGACCGATTCGGGGGCTAATGACGAGGGCATGTACTAGGGATAGGGTAATAGGCCTGACCTATAGACCATACCCTAGGACACCACACGTCTTATACTGGGCCCCAGGGCCAGATCAACAACCCAGAATTCCGCAGACTGACATTCACTCGGAGTTCAACGAACCACTCGGAAGGCAAGAGTTCACTCGACCCACTTGTTTCACTCGGAACATTCGAAAGTCACTCGACCAGAGAAGACCAGGAGACTCCAGGAGCGCAACGGTCGAGACGCACTTCGCCTGTATTAATTGTGATCAATGCGCCCGTTACCTGGCGCACTTATACCCCTCTTAACCCCTGGTAATGGCTGGCGCTCATGGGAGGGCTGGCGAGACTATATAAACCACCCCCAGCTCCATTCCAAGGGTTCGCAACATTTTGTAATCATACACTCAAGCAATACAGCTCCAGAGCACCGAGACGTAGAGCTATTACCTCCACCGCTGAGGGGCCTGAACTCGTAAATCCGAGTGTAACACCTGCGCCGTAGTTAGGCTCTGCCCTCTCATCCGTACCCCTACACACTACTGTCATGTACTTGCACCTGATTGGTCCTTGACAACCCCATTATTTTATTTTATTTTGCGGGGGGAAAGGGATTTTCATTAATGAACCAGGATCAGAATGATCCATCTCACATAGTTTTACAACCCAATTTGGGCCAGACCGCAACAGACTGCGGTTTTAACATCAGCTCTCCCAATCCTGGCAAGCTCATGACTTACTCTACTTCTTGAGCGCCTAACCGCTCTAACTACCACCTCTCTATCAGAATTAAGTAGCTATTTTATCTCATGCACTAGGCAAGCATCCGGGGACATATTAATATTTTTTTGGTTAAGTATCCTCGCCGCTTCAGTGCTATCCGTTTCCAGAATAAACAGTAAAGAGCTCCATTCTAGCGCGAGTGCAACTCCCTCGCGACAAGCTTGCAGTTCCGCCTCCAGCACGTTATTGCATGTGAACAAGTGACGACATGAAGAGAAAATAATTTGACCGTTCGTGTCACGAAGCACCATCCCCGCGCCTCCATTCATTTTTTGCTCAGCGAAAGCGCCATCTACGTTTAATTTAAGCCAGCCAGCCGGTGGTGGTTCCCAACTCTCCAACGGCTGCACCACCTTGTGCATGTCACGCATGCCCGGGCTGGCCTTGGCTGATGCGTGACCCATCATGTCACCCAAGATCATCTTTCCTTTGACCACATCTGCATGTGGGTGATGCTGAATGCACAGAAGGGAGGATATATACCCATGCAAGAACCTGCGGGACACATCCGTTGGTGGCGGAGTTTTGTCATGCGTGATTTCATTACAGAGATGCCAGGACCGCCATAGTGTCATCAGTACCACCATGCGTGATGTATCAGACAACGAATGGAGGACATCGAAGAGCCACTCAGGGCCCATGTTTCGGACAGCGTCAATGTCCGGGATCATCCAGTCCTTTGCCATTGCCCTCCAAAGGCTCACCGCACGCGGGCACCTACACATTGCGTGGAATCCGTCCTGGCGTTCCGTCCCACATAGAGGGCACATGTCATTAGTTTCCAACTGTCGTGAAAATTTATTTGCCCATGTAGTTAACGAGTTGGAGACCAACCGCCAAGCAAAAACTCGTACATTTGGGGAGCAGGGCACCCCCATATAGTCTTCTAGATGGCGCGACGACCACCCGGTGCCCTGCTTGATGTGCTCGCCGATGGACGCTCATGCTCGTCCATGGCAAGGCGGTACGCCGAAAGGACGGAGAAGACACCGGATTTCTCCGGTGCCCATGCGAGAACATCCTCAGGGGCTCGTGGAGATGTCCTGATGCTGGTGATGACGTCGATGTCAATGGGGAGGAAGTACTGTCGGAGAAGATCCAAACGCCAGGCTCCATGTGCATCCAGCAGGTCCGACACCCTCCTCAGCCTGCACGTACCCTGTGGAGTGATAAGCTCGCCTGATGGCTCCCTAGGCAGCCACCTGTCACGCCAAATTCGAATTTGACGACCGCTCCCAACGCGCCAAATCAACCCCTTTTTTAGGAGTTCCAAACCATGCACGATCGCCTGCCAAGTTACCGATGCATTGCCTGAGAATACCGTGTCCTCTAGCCGTCCCTCCGGGTAGTAGCGAGCTTTTAGTACCTGCGCAGAAAGACTCTCTGGTTTGGTTAGGAGGCGCCACGCCTGGCGCGCAAGCAAGGCTTGGTTGAAGACTCTGAAGTCACGAAATCCCAGTCCGCCGCATTGTGTTTGCTTTTGGATTTTTGGCCACGCCATCCAGTGAGTTTACCTCTTCCCCTCCTTAGATCCCCACCAGAAATTACGGATCATCCTATTTAGATCATCACACACCGACATAGGAAGTTTGAATACCCCCATCATATATGTGGGAATGGCCTGAGCAACTGCTTTGATCATCGTCTCCTTTCCTGCAAGTGATAACGTATCTCCCCATGCAATAATTCTTTTCGTTAGACGAGCTTGGAGGTTTTGACATTTACCCTTTGACATTCTACCTTCTGGTGTTGGTAGACCCAAATACTTCTCTTCAAAAGTGGAGAGTTGCACTTGGAGAGCATCACGAACCTTTTCTTGATCATTTTGCAGACATGCTTTCCCAAACATGATACTGCACTTAGTTGGGTTAATAAGTTGGCCTGTTGCACCCTCATATGCCGCAATAATGGACTTAACCTCGCTAGCTTGCTGCTCATCCGCCTTAAAGAAGAGCAATGTATCATCAGCAAACAACAAATGGGATATGCCAGGCGCCCTCCGACATATCTTCACGGGGGTAAATTTTCCTTTCGCCTCCCCATCCTTCAGCAAAGCAGAGAGACCATCAGCAATAAACAGGAATAAAAATGGGGAGAGTGGGTCACCTTGCCGTAGCCCGCGCGACGGTGCGAACAAATCCAAGAGGGTTTCATTAAATTTAACAGTGTATCTGACCGAGGTGACACATGTCATAATCCAGTTCACCCACCGGTCAGCGAAACCCCATGCATGCACTTCCACTAGGAGTACATGCGTGCACGCAACTAAACCAGCTTGGACTGCCGCTTTAGTCCACGCAATAGGCATTCTAGTTTCTGGCCAGCTTTCTACGTGCTCTCTCTCCGTCCCGAATTACTTGTCGCAGAAATGGATGTATCTAGAACTAAAAATATGTCTAGATACATCCATGTCCATGACAAGTAATTCCGGACGGAGACGGAGGGAGTACCACCAAAATGCACACCAACATGTGAAGATAAATAGAGTGAGAAAAGAGTGATATAAATGCCAGAATTTAATCTATTCACTACAGGAAAAATCATGTGCGCCTAGTATTTCATAGTATGCGAAGTGTTATTTCACGGGTAATCGGCAACCAGATTGTCGTAAGTCAAACTTCATTAAGTCTGACTAATTACAAAACGAAATTTGTTTTATTAGATTCATTATGAAATATATTTTCATACTAGCATATTGTAAATCTCTGTGGATGTTTCTCCAGACTTGGTCAAACTTAAAAAGATTGACTTAGGAAAATCCTAGAACTTCAATTATTTTAGAACGGAGAGACTACATGTGATCAAATCCAACCAAAAAATTTCTTGCCCATCTTGTCACGCCAGGTCGACCTTAAAATTATTATTATTATTACAATTATTTTGGCAAATACATATTGAAACATTTTATTTTACGTAAAACCTAAAATCCTATATTTTGCATGAATGATACGGCTTTTCAAAAAATAATAATATTCAAGTCCTATATTGTGCTATATCTTCTACAACTTCAAATATAATTATTTTCGAAGAAATAAAAATATATTTTTATTCCCTTTTCAAAGTTAGCGGGAATAGAATTGTCATTTCCACATGTATGTATATATTTGGCGCAAAAAGATTATGCACTTTTACCAAAGTTATATAATCCGGTTATTGACCTCCACAATCAATTACAAAGGGTTAATTGGATAAATGCCACTCGAATTCTGGCGATTCCGAGAAACGCCACTGCAATTTCAAAACTTTAAAAAATGCCACTGCAATTTTTGCAAACTTTGAAAAACGCCATTGCAGACTTTGAAAAATGCCACTGGAAATGGCATTTTTCAAAGTTTGGAAATTGCAGTGGCATTTCTCGGAATCGTCAGAATTCGAGTGATATTTACCAAATTAACCCAATACCCCCAAGTCATGTTCAACTATCTCAAAAGTAGTGGGGGTTTTAGATATTAGCATAACGGAAAACACCTAGAAACCCTAATGAAAATTAAACCTAAAACAGAGGGGAAAATCATGGAGCTCCCTCTCCCCTCTCTAAAGTCAACAAAAAATGGAAAACGAAAAGGAAAATGGAAAGAAAAATATTTAACAGAAATAATAGGACAAGTAAAGAAAAATGAGAGGAAAATAAGGAAAAATAAAAGAACAGAACAGAAAAACGACAAAAGACCTGATACTAGAGCAAGTTACGGATGGTAAAATAAACATATCAACTGCACCCGAGGTGAGCGTACACGTGGAAAGAAAAGATTACTGGATAGTGGGCTGCAGCCCACTGGCGAATGCATGAAGGCGAGTGAGAGTTCAGACTCGCCCTAGGCGATATATAGCCTGCGCTGTTTTCCTTGGCATATGAATACAAATATGTCCCCTAATAAAGATGCAAGTTTCATCGAGAATTCATAGCCTTTTCCACGGATCAATCAAAAGATGAATACTGATAGACAATCAAACAAAAAGGAGATGAGTACTGGTCATCAATCAAACGAAACAAATATGGGTACTAATTGTACACATTCCATCTGAAAGACACAATATTACAGGTTCAAATAAAGAAAAAAATTAACCATAACTAAAATCACTTGGGAGGCACAAGGGAGGTACCCATGGAATATGACTCAGTAGTGTTGGCAGTGGCGGCCGGCGACGAACGTGAAGGCAGTGCCGGTGCCGGTGCGTGGAGCCCAATTTGACGGCTATCGAGGAAGGCACAAAGAGCAAACTTAGGGGCTGATAGATGAACAGGTACGGAACTTGGAACCTGCGTCAGTTTTTTCTTTTCTTCAGTTTTCCACTTGGTTCTTGTCTTTCTTCTTCCAGTTTTTCCGCTGGTTTCCTTCTTTTGTTTCTCTTATTAGTTTGTTTCTCTTTTATTTCGTTTCATTTTTTCTGTTCATCTTTTCTCTTTCCTACGTTTTTCTATACATGAACTATTTGCAAACATGTGATGAACATTTTAACAAATACATGATGAATTGTTTTGTATAAATATGTGAGGATTTTTTTACAAATGCTCGATACTCATTTTTATAAATATGCGATGAAATTTTTTAAATATGTGATGATCATTTTTCGGATATGTGAAGAATTTTTCTCAACATACATGATAAACATATTATATATGAAATCGATATTTATTATGTACATAATATATTTTCAAAATTATTAATAATGTATATTTTTTAGAATCTGCATAATAACATTTTTTCCCACTATTTAAATAAGGTTACCGGAGATGGACTCGGCCTACTCATACCCTTCTTCGCGATTCGTCCACCTGGTGGGTGCTTATAACCACCCCTACAGTATTCACAGTTTTGATTCAACTACAATCACACCACCACTCGAAATTCGCGTCAGTCCTAAACCCGTCTTAAACGACGTTGGTCGGGGGGGGCGGGGGGGGGGGGGGGGGGGTGTTCCGCCTTTGGGTGTCATTTCCTCACATAAGGTCCAGACATACCCAAGAGATGAATTCTTGGTCTAGTTTGAAATTATGTGAAATGTCCTGACAAGGTCAAGTGCCCACACTCTTCTTAGAAATATGGTTGGACGATACTTTCTAGACCCGTCTCCTTAGAAGCATCAACGCTCGCAGCTCATTTCACATGCTGGGGGGGGGGGGGGGGGGGGGTTGGCTGTCTCTGAGTAAGGATGCCTAGCCGGGGGTCGGTGAGTAAGGATGCCTTGTTTGAGGGTGGTGCCTTGCGAGTGTATTCGGACCAAGTCAACCAAAGATAGTGTCTCCTAGCTAGGGGCGATGACCCCCATGTTCACTTTGCCACACATAGACAGATTGAGTGTGCTATGACATCGGAAGCTATCAACCTGTAAGCTAGCTCTTCATAGATTAGACCTACACTACTGTAATCATCTTGTTTAACATCAAAGACACATACTAGGCAGAACCTATAATTTCTACCCATCCGGGCCCGGACCTGTGTAAAACCACCGTATTACCTTCATCACCAATGAGATTCTTTTGGATACCACTCATCTCTCTACCTTTTCCATGACGACGGTGCATTAGTCGTCAACACATTGATTAAAAAAACACTCACAACCTTCGACAGAGGCAGAAAAGCAACAACATTATAATTAGACCCTTTTTTGCGAGGGAACATTATAATTAAACTTGATCAGACACGGCATAAAGAATTGTTGATCACCGCTTCCATTCGAAAATGCAACCCAAAAGACATGCATCGCATGCCTTGCAGTTCGTGACCTGACATTTTCAGCTTGTACTACCAGTACCAACTACTAAACTGCTACTAATAAAACATGAGATCGATCATTTAGTAGTAGGATAAACTAAAGAGGGCCATGGATCATTCTTATAAGGTTATAATGGGACTTGGCACCGTCGATGGATCAGAGATTGTCAATATGAACACCGAGGAAGATGTCTTCACTCTCGCTCCCAAAGTCCGGTGGCACCAGCAGGCACACCGGCGGCCCTCCACCGGGAAGATTGCCGCCGCTGCTTCTGCTCGGCACCATGGACTGACGACGAAACAATTTTTCGTCCGTGTTGCTGGCAACCTCAGCCCAGACCGTGGACCTGAAGCGGGGTGCCGCCGCCGCCGTGCCCCCCCCCCCCCCCCCCCCCCCCCCCCCCGCACGCACACCACCGTGAGAGCGGTGGCCTCGCAGAACTCAGAGAGGGTCACGTGGAACATTATTGGATTTAAAACTTGGTGTCTCTGAAGTCCACTTATCCACCTTCCCTCGGAGAGTGCTTCTGGTTTGCCTGGTTGGATACGATGGGGATGGATGAAGCGAGACGAAGAGAATAAGTTTTTTCTTTGCAAATGTGAAGTGGGTTGCCTTCCATGCGTCGGATACAGATCTGATGGTCGAAAATTATGGATTGTCATCATCAACTTGTTTTTCTATAGGAGTAGAGATTAGGACAAGCGCGTCCACTCTCGCCGGGACGGACGCAGAAATCCCCGGCAGACATACGTGCTCCCTGATCCCCTGAGTTGTACACAATCAGGGTACCCCAGCTAAGCCTCACCCAGTTTTCCTCTCGTCCCTGGCGGCTGGAACCCTAGCCGCCACCAGGAGAGGCCAATCTCCCAGCGCCGTCCTCTGGCGGCTCCCCTCCGCCGGCGACCTCGGTCGTCGGTGGTGAGGGGGGTCGCCGGATCCACGCGTGTGGATCGGTTTTACTCCCACGTAGTCTAGGTTTTTTTAGGCTGTTCATCGTTTTGGCCTCGGCGACGATGATGACAGCACTGAATAAAGATTCTTCGGATCTTTCCCTGACGAGGCAATCGGTCCTATGGTTGGGGATAGATTTGGAAACCAGTCTGTTCAAGCAAGGATGGCGTGGCGGTGGCGGCATCCTCATGGTGGACCTGTGTCCTCGGGCTCCGCCGTTGCGACGGCGTTTGCTCCAGCGTCGGCGCGGAGCTTGGGAGGTAGTCCAGGAGCATATGCAGATTGTGGTCTGGATCAACGACATCTGGAAGACGAAACGCGTGCTGGGTCCGTGGTTCGTGGACGGCAGCGTACCCCAATCAGCGTACCCCAATCAGCGTACCCCAGCTAAGCCTCTCCGTTAACCTCCATCGCCCCAAAAAATAATACCCCTATATAAACGTTGCACGCCCTAGAATTGAATTCAAGCACCTCATTTCCATCTCCTCATCGCTGTTCATGCTTTCGTTTCTACACACAACTAGTTGCTGCGTCTGCGCTTGACTCCCTGCAAGCAGATCATGGAGTGCGCCCAGGCTAAGCCTCGCCGGGATGGCGCAAGGCACTGGACGCCACGCCATCCGAGGGTGCAGCAGGCTTTCGCCCGTCCGCACGCTAGCTCTCGCGGCCAAGCTCACTTCCCACCCGGAGCGGGGCATCAGCGATGACGTAACGTGGCGCAAGAAGGAGTTCGGCGACAACACATATCCGAAGCCCAGGCCCAAGATCAGCTTCCTCCGCCACGTCTTGGAAGCACTCGGCGACGTCTTCATCGTCGCGCTACTTGTCTGTGCCGTCCACTCCCTCGGCTTCGGCATCAAGGAGCATGGCCTGAAGGACGGGTGGTACGACGGCGCCAGCATCTTCCTCGCCGTGTTCGTCTTCGACGGCCACGGCCTCCAGGTGGACGAGTCGAGTTTCACTGGGCATCACGACCCTATCGAGATCGACGCCGAGAAGAACCCCTTCCTCGCCTCCGGCGCGAAGGTCGTCCACGGCCACGGCTCGATGCTCGTCACTGCCGTTGGCACCGACACCTCGTCTTGGAGCAGTTGGCCACGTACGTCCATGGCCAAGCTCGCCGGCGGACTTGGCTACAGTTAGTAGTAAATCAAACTTATTTAGTACTGCACCAGATCATATATAGTTATCATCCATAACATGCACCAGGTGAGATACATACTTCGCTGCATCCTCGAGCCGGTGCGTTCAATTCGTCTCTTCAGGTGGGTGCAGGCTACGAGACAATTCTTTGATATGTCCATTGCATGTGTGTCAGGGGCTCACAGGACTGATGAATGATAAAAGAGCCATTGTTGCGAATAAGCTCGTCTCATCTGCAGGCAGCTCCAGCATGCCACGAAGCGTCTGAAGTGAAGACGACTTGTCTGTTTATTTGATCAGAGTATGGTGGATATTTTATCTGTTTATTGCATCGTTAAATCATAAGTGATTCAATATGTTACTACCGAATGTTGATGTTTATGTTATACCTTCTGCACTCACTAGCTACTCGATTCTCAAGAGGATCCGACAACGGCTACGCGTAGCATTTTGTGAAAAGTACACATACAAACATATAAATCATTGCATGCATGCATCGATATATAAATAATTAACAACCATGTCATACTCAATCAAAATAGCGATGTCCAAACTAGGGTTCCACAAGTCATCAACTACCTGGAGGTGGAAGCGTCTTAATCCGCACCGGAAACCGCAGAGTCAACAACGGTGGTTAGCTCTAGAACAAAAAGATGGCGATTCGACACGTCTCTGGCGACGCCTATGGCGATTCTCCACCTGAGGGATATGGCGAGTGCAGGTGCCCGGCGTGGTACCTGCCGGACTTTCGGGCGGCGGGAGTGCTAGCGTATCGGTGCGGCGAGGTGGTGGTTCGGGATCGGTCGATCTCGTTGGTCGACGAGAGAGGTGTGGTGGTGGACCGTCGCACACGGCAACACGACGAAAAATACGAAGGCACGGTACGTTTTCCATGTCACGTTGCGAAGGTGCTTGGTTCGACTGGCTATACGGCACAACGCACCTCGAGGGGCGCGCATGGCGAGCGGTGCGTGGTGGATATTAAGGCGAGAGGGGTTGGTAGAAGGGGAGAGACGCATTCATTCTTCGACTTCCTACCTTCTCTTGACTGTGGTGAGGAAGAGCTAGTGGGAGAGCTCGTCGGAGATGGTGGAGATTTCGGAGGCGCGGCTGGCGGAGTTTGGGGGGAGAGATGCACGCATGCGCATGCGCATGCGCGAGATCGGGGCATGGTTCCAAACCAAAGCGGAGATGCTTGCGGAGGCACAGGCGGTGTTGGACTCGCTGTCGGCGGAGGAGGAGAGGGAACTGAGTGCGCAGAAACGAGGTCATCACTCGCTGGAGGTGTTCCTGTGGGCTATGGCGCAGGCGGAGTCGGCGGATGCGGCGAGGGCGGCCAAGTGGGTGGCGTACATCTCCTTCTCCACCACGCCGCTCACCCCGGCGATGAGGGAGTCTGCGATGAGGCCAAACGAAGGGGTGATGGCACTTCCGGCTCCGGGCTCAAGCCTCGCTCCGATCGAGATCGACGGGGACGCAAGGAACGGAGACAGCGGTCTACGGGGAGGAGGCGACGCGCTCGCGGTGGCGAAGCCTCAACTTCGCCTATCTGCACGGCTGAATCCGACGCCAATTCAGAAGCCAAGGCGTTCCGCTCGCCTCGCCGGGATGAGGATCTGATCTCTTCCAAATCTAGCAACCGATTTTGGTTGCTGGAGGTGCACTACTAGAAAAAAGGCTGTTAGTGGCGCACCAGTTTTTGCTATTAATGGCGCACTATAGGTGCGCCACTATTAACACGCCACTAGTAACAAATAGTAATGGCGCACCTCTGGTGCGCCATTAGTATCCCAGATAATAGTGGCGCATCACATAGTGCGCCATTACTATCTCAGGTAGTAATGGCGCACCACATGTGCGCCATTACTACCTTTTCAGGTGCGCCACTGGTAACTTTTATTATTATTTTTTTTCGATTTTTTTTTGAATTTGGAAGCGGGAAAATAGTAATGGCGCACATTCTAACCCCCACGGTGCGCCATTACTATTTTGAATTTTGAATCTGGATCTGGATCGCGATTTTTTTGCCCTTTTTTTTGCTCGTTTTTTTTGCTCGTTTTTTTACACGATATTTTTTCAAATTTTGTTCTCGTTTTTGGATCTTGTACGTTCTTTTGCCGGAGAGGAGTTCGCCGGAGAGGAGGGCCGAGAAGAGACCGTGAGGAGGAGAGGAGGGAGGAGGAGGAGGTCACCGGAGAGGAGCTCGCCTACATCATCGGAGAGGAGGAGGAGGAGGTCACCGGAGAGGAGCTCGCCTACATCGCCGGAGAGGAGGAGGAGGTCGCCGGAGAGGAGTTCACCGGAGAGGAGGGAGGAGAAACCGTGAGGGGAGGGGAGGAGAGGAGGGAGGAGGAGCTCACCGGAGAGGAGGGAGGAGGAGATCACCGGAGAGGAGGGAGGAGGAGCTCACCGGAGAGGAGGGAGGAGAAACCGTGAGGGGAGGGGAGGAGAGGAGGGAGGAGGAGGTCGCCGGAGACGAGTGGGAGGAGGTCACCGGAGAGGAGGAGGAGGAGGTCGCCGGAGAGGAGGAGGGGAGTATGGTGGAGGAGAGGAGGGGAGATGGAGTGGAGGAGAGGTGGAGTGGAGGAGAAAAATGAAGAGGTAAGGAGGAGAGGACCCCGTCCAGCCATATATACGGCATAGTAATGGCGCACCGTGGGCAGGTGTGCCATTACTAACTTTTTTTTTATTTTTTTTATTTATTTTGAATTTTGAAGGCGGGAAGATAGTAATGGCGCACCTTGGGCAGGTGCGCCATTACTATCTTTTTTTTTTATTTTTTTTATTTATTTTGAATTTTGAAGGCGGGAAGTTAGTAATGGCGCACCTGCCCACGGTGCGCCATTACTAACTTTTTTTTATTTTTTTGATATAGTTTGAATTTTGAAGGCGGGAAGATAGTAATGGCGCACCATGGGCAGGTGCGCCATTACTGAGTTTGATTTTTTTTGAATTTTTTTGCCTCTCCAGATCTTGAAAGCCCCGTAATTTTTTTTCTGTTAGGTTTTTGAGGATTCTAAAAATCTTCAACGGGGTTCCCCCAGTTGAATTCGGATATAACTTTTCGAGTAGATGCTTTTTCATATAAAAAACTTTTTCATCGGAGGTCGTATGCAAAAGTTATGGCCATTTTACCGAAACACGGCGGCCTTTTGCAAAAAAAATCGAAATTCATGTTTGTTAATTTTCCTAACAACTAGAACACATAACACATGGGCATCTCGAAGGATTTTTAAATTTGAATCTTTTATCATTTTTTTAAACTGAAAAGGCGATCCACAGTGTGTGTGTGTGTGTGTGTGTGTGTGTGTGTGTGTGTGTGTGATGGGGTGTGTGTTTGTGTGTGTGAGACGTTAGCAATGGCGCACCAGGGAGGGTGCGCCATTACTAACCTCACACACACGCAGGCACACACCCCCACCAGACATAGCAATGGCGCACCACACCAAGGTGCGCCATTACTATGTAGCATAGTAATGGCGCACCTAGGTGTGGTGCGCCATTGCTATGTCTGGTGGGGTGGGGGGATGGACAAAATAAATAGCAATGGCGCACTGCTCAGGTGGTGCGCCACTACTAAAAAAATAACAATGGCGCACCTGCTTCTGGTGCGCCATTGCTATATAGCAGTGGCGCACCACCACCATGGTGCGCCACTAATAGGGATATTGGCTATAGCCATTTTTCTAGTAGTGGTGGAGGGATCAGATTCTGCTTCTGGGGGCAAATCAATGCTGGTATGACACACAGACCTTTTGCTATGCGTTATTTACAATCTGATGCACCTGATGTGGGTGGGAGATTGTCGAAAGTAGAAGATAGAAAAAATCGTCGTATTGAACGATTAAATCGTAGGAACAAGGTTAAAATGGATGATTATGTCCAAAGTTTATTGTTAACAAATGGTGGGGTTTTGAAATAAACTGATAAAACAGTGATGGGGTATGGAGAGAAACTTCAGCAAAATTTACCTCGTGTGGATTCCCCCAATTGGGGGAAATATCACAATGCTGATATTGATATAGCTTTGGTTAAGATGAGACCATACATGCCTGCATATATGGACTTATGTCGATTACCGCGTTGCTTAGAAGGGGTGGAGGGAGATGATGATTTTGAAATTGAGAAGAGTGAGGTTGAAGGGGAGTTGATAGATTGTAGTACAAATGATGATATTGGGAGAGTGATTGATATTCCAAATAATCAAATATTGGATGATCTCATTGATGATTTGATGGGCTTGGGGGATGAGGAGGGAGAGAACACGGATAGTGACAGGACGGGTGATGGCCCAAAAAATGGAAAGCCCAAGTGGGGGCGGGAGGGGGAGTATAAAATCACCATGATTCCTGCCCTAGACCACCTAGATTTCCTTCCTGACAGAGAGGTGGCGGCGGAGGCTGCTGGAGAAGAACAAGAGAGGGGAGACGCGGAGATGTCAGGGAGACAAGGGCAGTGGCAGTACAGACCTGCTCGAGGCGGATTTGGAGGTAGAGGTATTTTTTCTTCTGGAAGAAACAATGCATCCTCTGGACACAATTTTGGGAGATTTGAGGGAAGGGATCAAGAGGGGGCAACTCGTAGGGAGGCTATGGGCAATTTCACAGTAGGGGAAGGTCTTGGCAGTCGTGGGAATGGTGGGAATGGTTTTCAGCACAGGATGCATGGGGGGAATTTTGGTGGTGACAACAGATGCTCTTTTGGATCTGGGAATTCTGGTGGGCAAGGAGGGATGATTGGTTCCCAACAGCAAAAAGGGGAGAGATCTGGTGTGAGCTATGGAGGACAGGGGAGTACTAGTGAAGATTATCGACAGAAAGATAATTCTCAAGCTGGGAGTAGTCAGAAAAATCTTGGTGAAGCTGTGGTTTTGCCTATGCAAAATTTTCCACAGGTTGTGCCCATGGGCATGGGAATGGGATAGTTGGGGTTCCTGACACCTGAGCAGATGGCTCAGCAGTATCAATACCTCTTGGCTAATGTTCCAAAAGCTGGGGTTATTCCAGTTCCTATGGGAGAAAGAGAAGGGAGTGACAGAGGGAGTGGCAATAAGATGGAAGGGGGAAGTGGTAAAGAGGTTGTGTGTGGTAAATGTAAAGCAAGTGGACATATTGGCACTGGTACAAAGCAGGGCTTTTGTCCCGGTTCCAGAGGGCCTTTAGTTCCGGTTCTGGAACCGGGACAAAACGATCGGGACTAATGCCTAAAACCTTTAGTCCCGGTTGGCCTACGAACCGGGACCAAAGGTGCTCCACGTGGCCGCTGTGGGGCGCCCAGGCAGGAGGACCTTTAGTCCCGGTTGGTAATACCAAACGGGACTAAAGGGTCTCCACGTGGCCGCTGCGCAGCACTCAGGCAGGAGGACCTTTAGTCCCGGTTGGTAACACCAACCGGGACCAAAAGGCAGCCACGCGTCAGCAGCTCGCAGGCGCTGGTTTTTTTTTTTGAAAGGGGGGGTTTAGGGGTTTCATATTGTGTTAGCTAGCTAATAGAGAGAAGTGACCTCTCTTTCTCCATGCTTGGTCGATGCTAGCTACTACATATAGAGAGAACTCGACGCTAGCTAGTAAGCAATGAAGGAACCATTAATTACACAACATCGTCATGCATGATCAATATATAGAGAGAAGTGACCTCTCTTTCTCCGTGCTTGTTGGTCGAACAACAAGTTTTTCGTATATCTATTCGACTCTACTACAGATAGTACACGTTGATGCATATATCTATTCAACAGGTTTGCAATTCCCGATGGTATTTTCCGTCTTTAGGAATGACGTGGTCAACAAAGAATCCCGCCAACTCCTCTTGAATTGCGCGTAGGCGATCAGCTGGTAGGAGTACGTTCCACTTCTGCATGGTCTAATTTAAAGAAGGGGGGTCAATATATATATATATATATATATATGAATGAAATCAACACAATTGATGGTGATAAAATAAAATTATAAATATTGTTTACGTACTTCAAATTGTTGTTTAGTGAAGCCCCTCTCGGTGGTCTTTTGGTGAATGAACTCGCAAACGTAGTATCCACATAACTCAGTTCTGGGTTCCTGCCACATGCACTTTACGAGAATAGAGTTCAATCAAAATGATAATCAACCATGATAATGGTATTGAAACTAGAATCAATGAGAGATGCGCGGAACTAGCTAGTACTACTTACTCTGGGTTGTTTAAATTGCAGCTCCGGTCTCCATTCACCCTTAACCCGCGTGATGAACTTTTTCCAAATCCTGCCCGGCAAAGAAAATGATTACTTGATATCAGGAAATGAACGAAAGTTGCCGATATAGTGCGTTAATGATTGAACTTACTTCTGGAGCATTTCAATCATGTCCGCATACTCCGTAGCCTCTTTACGTCTCGAGTCCAAGACAGTTACTGCTCCCTCGTCAAGCTGAATGGCTAGCAGAATAAAGTGGAACCTGCGCGCGCATAACTCATCAATTACACTTAACCTCGAGTCAGCGAAACAGAATATGCAGAAGACAGTAACACTCACTTGAACTTGTAAGGAAAGAGTATTTCCCTTTTGTTTTGGTGTCAAAGGAACGAGCTGAGCAAGATTTTCTCAGTCTCCTCAGGGATCTTCTGTACCGACCATTCATTTACGATATTTGGGTTAATGAACCCAATGTCATAGATTTGTCCTTTTTTAAATTCGACGATCTTCAATCTGCATAATATAGTGAGGATAATTATATGCATGCAATGAATGAGCTGAGGTAGAGACTTAATTATAGAAATAATACTTACAGACAATAACAAGCCACGAGACTTTTGTCGAGGGCGGCTTGATTGTATAACTGAAAGAGTTCGTCAAATTCAACGAAGATCGAGTAGACTACAACGAAGTCGTGCTCATCCTTAATTCCCACCAAGATACTGCCCGTCCCATCCTTGCAGGTTTCCAAGTACCATTTATGTAATGTTCGCATCATCGTTGGTAGATCTCGTTCCAGATCATCACTTCTGACGAGACGCTTCCCGTGCTGGTATTTAAAGGTGTCTACCGGCTTAGCGATTTCAAAATGTACATCATCGCCTAGGTAATCACCAGGATTGAAACCAGGAGCAACGGCCGCTACCCCCGGGGTATCGGTAAACACCTTGAGCGGGGGGAACGATTGCTTTTCCTGTTCGCCGAGCTGGGGAATTGTTTTCCCACTTCTTGCACCAGTACTGCTACTTCTCGACCGACTCATAGCTTTGTCATATGTCTTTGGAATAATGCGGTCATAGTTTGATAGCGGCGGAGGCGAAGGTGGTCGCGTAAGGGCATCCAGAGTGCGATTCGCCTTTACCGGATCTATTTTTTCCTTCGGAGGGGGAACTTTCCGTGCAAAATGGGCATGCACTTTGGCAGCACTGATGTCCTTGTTTTCCTCGTCAGTCCTCTCATATGGTAACTTTGGAGGAACCCTGAGGCTTGGACCAAATTTGAATTTCTTCCCACCACCTATTGTACTGCTAGCCGCCGGAGCGGCGGCGGCTCTCTTCTGCCATTGCTGACGAGGCGGAGTTCGCTGACGCGGCGGAGGAGGCGGAGATTCCTGACGCGGCGCAGGAGGCGGAGTCCGCTGACGCCGCGGAGGAGGCGAAGGAGGATTCTGCTGAGGGGCCTCCTCCGCCGGAGTCGGCTGACGCGACGGAGACAGCTGAGGCGGCGGAGACAGCTGGCGCGCCGGAGACGAATGAGGCAGCGGAGTCTGCTGAGGGGCCTCCTCCGGCTGAGTCTGCTGAGGCGGCGTCCAGTTTGGAAGCTTGATGTTCTCCTTTCTCCATAGGCAGGTACTCCTTAAGGCATTTTCCAGAAGATTATCCCCTTCACCTGTAGGGTAGTCAAGCTCCAGCCCCTCAAATCCCTCCATTATTTCATCGACCGTGACAATAGCATAGCCATGTGGAATCGGACGGCAATGGAAAGTTCCCTCAGGCCGAGGAGGAAAAACAGAGCCGACCGCCGCCTTCAAGGGCAGGTTATGGCATTTCGCCATTAGCACACAATGTTCAGCATCCGTGATACTATCCACGGGATAGCGAGGAGCCGTGATATCAGGCTGAAGGAGCTCCGTGGAAGCCACGCTGCTTCTCCGCTGAGATGGTGGGGTAGCTTCTGGGGCAGTGTTGAAGGAAGGATCTTCGTGCCGCTGAGATGGTTGGCCGATAGCTCGTTGGCTCTCAAGTTCCTCTAGTTTCGCTAATCTTGCACTGATCTTCTGCATTTCGCTTGCTTCCGCTTTCTTCTTTCTCTCTCGGCTTCTATAACCACCGTTGTCAGGAAACCCATACACCCACGGAACGGAGCCTGATGTGCCTCGTGTTCGTCCAGGGTGTTCAGGATTCCCGAGGGCCTGTGTCAGCTCGTCATTCTCTCTGTCGGGATGTAACCTCCCTTCCTGCGCTGCCAGGATTGCTTCCGATAGCTTCTTGACGGGTATTGCAAGTTGAGCTTTCGTCCAAACACACTCCTCTGTGTCTGGGTCCAAAGTTCCCCCAACCCCAAAGAACCAAGTCCTTGACTGATCTGGCCAGTGCAATGTCGCTGGTTGGACCCCTTTAGCAAGCAGGTCTTGCTCAGCTTTGTCCCAGATAGGCCGGGCTTTGCTATAGCCACCTGACCCCGTAACATGGTGATACTTCTTCTTTGCAGCATTTGGCTTATTTTCGCTGACCTTTGCTTGCCCTTGTCCGATTTCCTGTAGGCCACAAATGCGGGCCAGTGATCTTTTATCTTCTCATATGGACCAGTGAATTCTGGAGTCTTGTCTTTCTCGACAAACTTTTTGTTCAAATCTTTCTTCCAGTTCTTGAATAGTTCTGCCATCTTCTCAAGAGCAAACGCCTTGACCTTATTCGGATCCGCCTCTGGTGGTAGGCTGAAATTTGTCATCAGCGAGGTCCAAAGATCATCTTTCTGTCTATCCTGGACATAAGAAACTTCAGGGTCCTTCTTCTTATTCCATTCTTGGATGCTGATCGGGACGATGTCCCTAACAACCACTCCGCACTGATGTATAAATGTGTCCCTTCTCCACTTGGGAGCAATCGGTTGGCCATCTCGACCGACTTCTTCGATTGTGAACCTTTCATCCTGGCGCAACCTTTTCTTCGGGCCTCGTCTCCTTACGGAAGTTTGGCTCGATCGGGAGGGCTAATTAAAAGAAGAAAGAAGCGTTAATATATGTACAAACAAAACAATTAATGCATCAAGTCAGCAGAGGCTTAATTAATATATGTATATATACCTCGCCGGACTTTGCAACAATTAAGGCTCCCTCCTCCGTTCGGTCACCGGAGCCGTCATGATCTCCTTCCTCCTCCATTCGGTCACCGGAGCCGTCATGATCTCCTTCCTCCTCCACTCGATCATCGGAGCCATCATGATCTCCTTCCTGACCATCGATGTCGTTGAGAAACGACAAGGTGATATCACCTTCATTGCAGATTATATCCCCCAACAACTCTTCTTTTTCTAAGTCTCTGTCCATAGTTTCTGCAAATATTACAACATGGCAATATACAACCATGAGAGATGGATTAGTGGCAAACATAGACCTAGCTAATCACAACAAGGAATCATATGCATATATGAGCAATGGATTAGTCATAAACATCATGCAAAGTTATCGGGGGTTATACTTTTGAGAGAGGATACTTTGCGGACCGCCTCTCTCATGCATGTCCGACGTCCCCCCTCATGAAGAAGTTATCGGGGTTATGTTTTAACTACGTACCCCCCCCCCCTCATGTCGAAGTTATCGGGGTTATGTTTTAATGGAACAAAATTTGTTAACTTGACATTAGACGTCAATAGTATTATACATAACAACAGTGCTATATGATATTATTGTTGTAGCGTTATATATAAGACCCCACCTGCCACCTTCGACAAACGGGTAGGCGAGCGGACCGGGAGTAAATTTTGAATATATGAGTTGTTACTCCCTCTCTCCCATAATTAACCTTAGTAAATTTCATTATCATCATGCCCATTTAGTAAAGTTGCCTCTCCCCGATTTAGGCAAAGTAACACTTAGTAAGATCATCATGCCCATTTAGTAAAGTTACCTCTCCCCGATATAGAAAAACAATATGCATACATCCATGGATCATCCATACATCATTGCTCATATATTCAAACTTAATATGAGTTTTAGCAAGATCATCATGAACAAAAATTTCTTTGAACAAAAAAAATTTCTATGTACAATTTTTTTTTGTATGAACAAAAAAAAATCATGAACATTTAGTAAAGTTGCGTCTCCCCGATTTAGGCAAAGTAAAACTCAGTAAACTTAATATGAGTTTTAGAAAGATCATCATGAAATTAGTAAACTTAGTAAACTTAATATGAACAGAAAAAAGCATACATCAATGGACAAAAAAAATTCTATGAACAAAAAAAAGCATACATCAATGCATACATCCATGGATCATCCATACATCTGCATATACATACATACACCATCCATACATACATCTATGGACAAAAAAAATTCTATGAACAAAAAAAAATCAGAGCAGGGGCGGCGGCGCGGCAAGCAGAGTAGCTGGGACGGCGGCGGCGGCGGCGTCGGGGCAGGACAGGGGCGGCGGAAGGGGGGCTCACTGGGGGCGGCGTCGGGGCAGGGACAGGGGCGCGGCGGCGGCGGCGCAGGGCAGGGGCGCGGGGAGCGGCGCCGGCGTAGGGGTAGGGCGCGCGTCGGGGCAGAGGGCGTCGAGGGCGTCGGCGAGGGCGTCGACGGCGAGGTGGAGCAGCCTGACGGCGAGCTCGGGCAGCCTGGCGGCGGCGTCGGGGGAACTGCAGATGGGGATTGGAAATTTCCTAAGTGTGCGCTTATATAGCCCCCCCTTTAGTCCCGGTTCGAGCCACCAACCGGGACCAAAGGTAAATTTTAGCAGCCCAAAGGGCGGGAAGCAGAGACCTTTGGTCCCGGTTCGTGGCTCCAACCGGGACTAAAGGGGGGCCTTTAGTCCCGGTTGGAGCCACGAACCGGGACCAAAGGCCTGCGGCTAGCACGGCGTCGGGCGGGTGGATGTTTAGTCCCACCTCGCTAGCTGAGAGGCGGCGAGAGTGGTTTATAAGCGCGGCTGCGCCAACCCTCTCGAGCTCCTCTCTTATGCAGGCCTACGGGCCTAAACACACTCTCTCTGCCTGTGGGCCTACTGGGCCTGCTGCGGGCCTGCATCCTGGCCCAACTAGCTTGTTGGGTTTCTAGTCGTATGCAGGCCGTGGTTGCCCAATAGGCGGCATTTTTTTTAATTTTTGTTTTTTTTGCTTTATTTATTTTCTTTTGTTTCTAGTCGTATGCAGGCCGTGGTGGCTAGTAGGTGGGCCTTTTTTTTTATTTTTTGCATATGTTATGTTTTTAAATTTTTAATGTTATTTTTTGCATATGTTATTTTTAGTTATATAATTTTAGTTGCATAAATTTTATATAATTTTAGTTGCATAAATTTTATATAATTTCAGTTGCATAAGTTTTATTTTTTATTGATTCTTTTTAGTTGATTCATTTTGCTATTAGAGTTTTATAAAAGCTTTTTAGTTTTCTATTAAAGTTTGTAACAAAAAATACTTTATGAAAATTCTTTTTACTATTAAAGTTTTTAACAAATAAATACTTTGATAATTTTAGTTAATATTATTTTGATTATTTTTAGTTGATTCTTTTTGCTATTGAAAAATATTATATTTAATTGATTCTTTTTAGTTCATTCTTTTTGCTATTAGAATTTTATGAAAGCTTTTTAGTTCATTCTTTTTGCTATTAGAGTTTTATAAAAGCTTTTTGATTCATTCTTTTTGATATTAATTCATTCTTTGAGCTAAATGAACCTGAAATTGAAAAGCAGTACAAATGAACTCTGAAAAGGTTGAAAGTTGGCATGGTATCATCATTTCACCCACATAGCATGTGCTAAAAAGTTGAGAGGGTTACGGCAAAAACTGGATGCACTTCGTGTACAAAATGGACAATCTCTTTCGAAGTATCACGGTTTCGGACGAAAACTCATATGTTACAAAGGCATTTCATTTCTTGACATGTAATTGCAGTGATATTCTAGATCAAAGCCATCATCAGAATAGTTGTGGAGAGAAACTCTTCACTTTTTCTTCGCGTGTGTCCCTCCACTCCCACGATGTCTCTTTTCCCTGAAAGAACTATGTGGCGCTTTGGCTCATCGTATGATGTATTCGCTTCCTTATGTTTTCTTTTTCTCGGTTTGGTAGACATGTCCTTCACATAGAAAACCTGCGCCACATCATTGGCTAGGACGAATGGTTCGTCTGTGTACCCAAGATTGTTGAGATCCACTGTTGTCATTCCGTACTGCGGGTCTACCTGTACCCCGCCTCCTGACCGATTGACCCATTTGCACCGAAACAAAGGGACCTTAAAATCATGTCCATAGTCAAGTTCCCATATGTCCACTATGTAACCATAATATGTGTCCTTTCCCCTGTTGGTTGCTGCATCAAAGCGGACACCACTGTTTTGGTTGGTGCTCTTTTGATCTTGGGCGATCGTGTAAAATGTATTCCCATTTATCTCGTACCCTTGGTAAGTCAATACAGTCGAAGATGGTGTCCTGGCCAACGAGTACAACCCATCTCCAACAATGTTGTCACCCATGAGATGTGTTTGCAACCAACTGCCGAAAGTCCTGATGTGTTCACATGTAATCCAGTCGTCACACTGCTCCGGGTGTTTGGAGCGCAGAATATTCTTGTGTTCATTGACATACGGGGTCACCAAGGTAGAATTCTGTAGAACTGTGTAGTGTGCTTGAGCCCAAGAATGCCCGTCCCTACATATTATTGAATCCGCTCCTAGCGTGCCTTTTCCAGTTAGTCTCCCCTCATACCGCGATTGAGGGAGACCAGTCGGCTTAAGGTCAGGAATGAAGTCAACACAAAACCCAATGACCTCCTCTGTTTGCCGGCCCATGGAGATGCTTCCTTCTGGCCTAGCACGGTTACGAACATATTTCTTTAAGACTCCCATGAACCTCTCAAAGGGGAACATATTGTGTAGAAATACAGGACCCAGAATGGCAATCTCGTCGACTAGATGAACTAGGACGTGCGTCATGATATTGAAGAAGGATGGTGGGAACACCAGCTCGAAACTGACAAGACATTGCACCAAATCATTCTTTAACCTTGGTAGGATTTCTGGATCGATTACCTTTTGAGAGATTGCATTGAGGAATGCACATAGCTTCACAATGGCTAATCGAACGTTTTCCGGTAGAAGCCCCCTCAATGCAACCGGAAGCAGTTGCGTCATAATCACGTGGCAGTCATGAGACTTTAGGTTCTAGAACTTTTTCTCTGCCATATTTATTATTCCCTTTATATTCGACGAGAAGCCAGACGGGACCTTCATACTGAGCAGGCATTCAAAGAATATTTCCTTCTCTTCTTTGGTAAGAGCGTAGCTGGCAGGACCTTCATACTGCTTTGGATGCATGCCGTCTTTTTCGTGCACACGTTGCTGGTCCTCCCGTGCCTCCGGTGTATCTTTTGTCTTCCCATACACGCCCAAAAAGCCTAGCAGGTTCACGCAAAGATTCTTCGTCACGTGCATCACGTCGATTACAGAGCGGACCTCTAGTTCTTTCCAATAGGGTAGGTCCCAAAATATAGATTTCTTCTTCCACATGGGTGCGCGTCCCTCAGCGTCATTCGGAACAGATTGTCCGCCAGGACCCTTTCCAAAGATTACTTGTAAATCCTTGACCATATCAAGTATGTGATCACCAGTACGGAGGGCGGGCTTCTTCCGGTGATCTGCCTCACCTTTGAAATGCTTGCCTTTCTTTCGACATTGATGGTTGGTCGGAAGAAATCGACGATGTCCAGGTACACATTCTTCCTACATTTCTCCAAATATATACTTTCGGTGTCATCTAAACAGTGCGTGCATGCATGGTATCCCTTGTTTGTCTGTCCTGAAAGGTTACTGAGAGCAGGCCAATCATTGATGGTTACAAACAGCAATGCATGTAGGTCAAATTCCTACTGTTTGTGCTCATCCCACACACGTACACCTTTTCCATTCCACAGCTGTAAAAGTTCTTCAACTAATGGCCTTAGGTACACATCAATGTCGTTGCCGGGTAGCTTAGGGCCTTGGATGAGCACTGGCATCATAATGAACTTCCGCTTCATGCACAACCAAGGAGGAAGGTTATAGATACATAGAGTCACGGGCCAGGTGCTATGATTGCTGCTCTGCTCCCCAAAAGGATTAATGCCATCTGCGCTTAACCCAAACCATATGTTCCTTGCGTCACCTGCAAAGTCCCCCCACTTTCTCTCGATTTTTCTCCACTGCGACCCGTCAGCGGGTGCTCTCAACTTCCCATCTTTCTTACGATCTTGTTTGTGCCATCGCATCAACTTGGCATGCTCTTTGTTTCTGAACAGACGTTTCAGCCGTGGTATTATAGGAGCATACCACATGACCTTGGCAGGAACCCTCTTCCTGGGGCGCTCACCTTCAACATCACCAGGGTCATCTCGTCTGATCTTATACCGCAATGCACCGCATACCGGACATGCGTTCAAATCCTCGTACTCACCGCGGTAGAGGATGCAGTCATTAGTGCATGCATGTATCTTCTGCACCTCCAATCCTACAAGGCATAGAACCTTCTTTGCTTCGTACGTACTGTCGGGCAATTCGTTATCCTTTGGAAGCTTCTCCTTCATTATTTTCAGTAGCTTCCCAAATCCGTTGTCAGATACACCATTGTCTGCCTTCCATTGCAGCAATTCCAGTGTGGTACCGAGCTTTGTGTTGTCATCTTCACAATTTGGGTACAACCCTTTTTTGTGATCCTCTAACATGCGATCGAACTTCAACTTCTCCCTTTCACTTTGGCATTGTCTCTTTGCATCAACAATGACCCGGCGAAGATCATCATCGGGCACATCGTCTGGTTCCTCTTGATCTTCAGCTTCCCCCGTTGAAGTATCACCATATTCAGGGGGATAGTTGTCATCATCCTCTTCTTCTTCGTTGTCTTCCATCATAACCCCTCTTTCTCCGTGCTTGGTCCAAACATTATAGTGTCGCATGAAACCCTTCTCAAGCAGGTGGACGTGAAGGGTTTTCAAGTTAGAGTAATCCTTCGTATTCTCACAGACAAGGCATGGACAATACATAAAACCATTCTGCTTGTTTGCCTTAGCCACTTCGAGAAATTTATGCAGGCCCTCAAGATACTCGGAGGTGTGTCGGTCACCGTACATCCATTGCCGGTTCATCTGCGTGCATTATATAATTAAGTGTATCAAAAACCATTACAGAACATCATGAATAGAGAAGTGACCAAATTAATACAAGTTCATCATCACATTAAAACCAAAGTACAGTAGTGATCAAATGTTATTACTGAAAAAATAAATACATAAAGTTCATACATATATAGTTCTCATCGAACTACATATAGCTCTCTAGAGCATCTAATTAAAACATACATTGAAACTATGAAAAACAACAACAAATGCGATCATAATCGCAACTAAGGTAACAATTGATCCAACGTCATAATGATACCAAGCCTCATTATGAATGGCATATTTTCTAATCTTTCTAATCTTCAAGCGCATTGCACCCATCTTGATCTTGTGATCATCGACGACATCGGCAACATGCAACTCCAATTCCATCTTCTCCTCCTCAATTCTTTTCAATTTTTTCTTCAAGTAATTATTTTCTTTTTCAACTAAATTAACCTCTCGACAAGAGGGTCGGTTGGAATTTCCGGATCACATACCTCCTAGATAAAAACATCTATGTCACGTTGGTCGGCATAATTGTCATAAACACTAAATGAAACAAATCATAATAAAAGATAATATACCACATCCGAATCATAGACAGGACGAGGGCCGACGGGGGCGGATACCAAACTCATGGCACTATATAATAACAAACAATAATAAAAGTAAGAAAATTATACAAGTATCTATCTAAATCATACAAGTAAGAATTTTTTTCTTTTAAAAAGAAGATAAGAACAAGAGGCTCACCACGGTGGTGCCGGCGACGAGATCGGCGCGGGCGATCGACGGCGGTGAGGACGGGGACGGGGACGGCACCCTACACATGTGCAGACTCTAAGAAGTTAATTTCAGCTCAAATTGTGCATCTAAATCAAAAGAACTCCCACATACACTCCTCCACTAAAACCCACAAACCACTCTACTTCTACAGCATTTGAAATGAGCTAAACTAGCAGTGAGAGATGAAACGATACAGTTGCTAACCTTTTAGAACACTTGTGTAGTTGGTGCACCGCCAAACCTAGACAAATCTTGGAGAAAATGGAGCTTCGAGGTCGAGCTTGGAGAGGACAAAGCTTAAGTGTGGCTCGGGCATTTCATCAAACACCTCATGTGCATAGGAGGTGAGAACAGAGCAGCACAAACCTCCCACCCTTCGACGGCCAAAAAACAGAGGAGATGGGGGGGCTGGATATATATAGGCAAAACTTTAGTCCCAGTTCATGGCTACAATCGGGACTAAAGGCCAACCTTTAGTCCCGGTTCCAACCACCAACCGGGACTAAAGGGGCTGCACCAGGAGCGAGGCCCTTTAGTCTCGGTTCGTGTCTGGAACCAGGACCAAAGGGGTCCTGCCGTGGCCCGGCCGGCGCCCTGGCCTCACGAACCGGGACTGATGCACCCATTGATCCCGGTTCGTAGCAGAACCGGGACTAATGCTCTTATCTGGCCTGGACCAAAGCCCTGTTTTCTACTAGTGTGGTAAGGACTGCAAGAACAATGTTTTTTGTGTGGTCTATCAGAGGGGGTCTCATAGGACTGATGACTGCACTGTGCTCAGATAGCCGAAGCCAGTGGCCAAGTATGTTGGATATGGAGCTAGAGGTTTGGGATGTCTTCTAGTTTAGAATACTAAAGAGATTTCAGCTATGGAGCATGCTAACACTATGGCCCTGTTAATGGAACATTCTGGACAGTTAAATGAAACTACTATGGTGCAAGGTCTGACAAGAATGTTTGACTAGGGATGGACTTGGAGGGCTAAGTTTCAAAGTCCCAAAACATTCCTGGTTAGGTTTCCCAATAAAGCTAAGCTGGTTGAGTTAAAGAACTTTGAAAAATTCACTCTGCTAGGGACTGAAGTTGTGGTAGAAGTGGACTTCTGGAATCCTGATGATAAAGCCAAAGGGAAGTTACACTCAGTTTGGATGCAGATGCATGGAGTTCCAGACACTCTGAGACACTACCTAGGAGTGTGTGAGATTGGATCAGCTTTGGGGCCTGTGGTTGAGGTTGATGTGGAGCATATACACACCAGAGAGGAGATCAGGGTGAGGGTTGGTGTTAGAGATTTGCACAGAATCCCATCTGGAACAGAGATAACAACTAAAGATCTTTTCCTATATGACATTGACTTCACCCTGGAGACAGTTGCTGAACGGGGATGGTACAAAATGGAAGAAGGGAAAAAAGGAAGGTGTTTGAACACAAAGAAGGGGAGAAAAAACAGAGAGGGGGGTTGATGAACAACATAAGACAAATGTGACATTGGGGGGTCTGTCTTTGAAGCAATATGAAAGGGTGGTTGGCAATAAAAAAGTTATTGGAGGAGAGGATGGGGAGTGCAGTAAGAACAAAAATCAGCATGAAGGAATGGAGGGGATGTCAGAAAGTGAAAAGAACTTGATGATAAAGCTACATTTGGTTGAAGAAATGGCTGCTAGACATGCAGCACAACTTGCTGTGGAGGAGAAAAAAAGGAAAGAAATGGAGATGATGAAGATAGGTTTGGAGAGGGAGATTAAGAGACAACATGAACTTTTGCAACAGAATAGGTGGAAAGGGGAGGAGGTTGTTGGGTCACAGACTGGTGTAAAAGAAATGGAGCTTGAGAAGAATCTGGTTGGTGAAGAAGAACAAGAGACTCTGGATACTATTGAGGATATTGACAAAAGACTGGAGGCCTTGGGAGGAGGAGAGTTTGAGGATGGTTATCTCAAGCAAGTGGATTATAGCGCTAGTCAGGAACAGGAATCGTTTGAAACTCTTGTCAGGAAAGCTGAGTTGGGGGAGCTTGACAATAAGAACATGGACATATATAGGAGGAGTGATAGGAATAAAAGGGAAGGAAGATTGTAACATTGAGGAGCTGGCTATGAAGAGGGCTGCTGAGAAAGATAATTATGGTAAGAATGAAGTACCTAATCTTTTGTTATCTAGCAGAACTGATCTGTATGATATTGCTTTGAGGGTGGGTGTGAATTTAGGTGATGAAACCGCCAAGATTGATCATAACATCAATCTTATAAAAATGATTAAGAAAGCTACAATTGATCTCTGGCTTAGTAATAATAACCAAAAAAGTGGGACTAATAAAGAGGGAGGAATAAAATCCGTGGCTCCACCTGTCATAGAAACAGGGGAGCATGATATTGAGGATATGATGAGAGATATAGATAGTGATGATAATGAAGAAATAGAGGGGTGGGAAGCGTTTAGGAAAATGTTTTCACATAAAAATAGGGGGTTCGCAATAGAGCTTGCAGGAATTCAGGCAGGAAATCTATTGTGATGCTTGAAAATTTGGAAAAGTCTAATAAGAAGAAAAGGAAAAAATGAGAGGGGTGTTTTGGAATATGAGAGGGTTTGGTGGGGATATTAAAAAAAGATACTTGAGGGAATTGGTGATGGATATGAAGGTTGATTTCCTCGGTTTACAAGAAACTATGAGGGATCAATTTTCTAGAAATGAGTTACAGGGGATTTGTGCTGGGAGAGACTTTCACTAGCACCATATCCCCTCCAGGGGGAAATTTGGAGGCTTGCTTTTAGGAGTTAATTACACTACGTTAGATGTGATTTCACAAGAAGATGGAGAATACTTCATCAAATTCACTGTGCAGGATGTTAAGAACATATTTTTATGAGACTTGGTAGTAGTATATGGAGATGCTCAACCTGCTGGAAAATCTAAATTTTTAGCAGAACTTTCGAGGGTTTTTCAAGATAGTGTTAACCCAATCCTGATAGGGGGGGATTTTAACATTATCAGAAAAGCCTCTGAAAAAAATAAACCTGGTACTCCAGGTCACTGGAGTTTTCTCTTTAATGCCATCCTTGAACAGGCTGGTGTTAGAGAATTAGAATTGCATGGTAGGAAATTTACTTGGGGGAATAATTTACCCCAACCTACCTTTGAAAAGTTAGATAGAATTTTGTGTAGTGTGGAATGGCAGGAAATATACCCTTTGACTGAAGTTTCTGCTTTGTTCAGGGAAAAACCAGATCATGTCATGTTATTATTGGATACTGGGGATGTTGTTAAATCTGATCATATCTTCAGATTTGAAAATGCTTGGTTCCTCAGGGAGGGCATTGATGAGTTGGTCATTAAAACCTGGAATAGTGTCAGTTCTGCTAAATCAAGCATTGATAATTGGCAAGTGAAGCTTAGATGCCTCAGGCCCAAATTAAAAGGATGGAATAGAAACAGAAATGCATGGTATAGAGAATTAAAAAAAGAAATTCTGACTAAACTAGACAAGATTGATAAACATTGTGAGTTACATGGTTTGACTGCTGTGGATAGAAAAGAGCAAATGGAGCTTAGGGCTCAACTTGATAGACTTCTGGCTCAAGAAGAGGCTAGATGGAAGCAGAGAGCAAAAATTGATGAGATATTGGATGGGGACTGTAACACTAAGTACTTCCATGCTAAAGCTAATGGGAGACATTGGAAAAATAAAATTACTAGATTGGATCAGGAGGATGGGAAGGTTGAGGGGGATAAAAACTTGCTTGATTATATTACTGGCTTTTATAGGGACTTGTTTGGTCGTCCAGACGTGTCTCAAATTTTTTTGAATACTGATGGGGATAACACTGTGCCTTTAGAATGTAATGCTTCATTCATAGATGATTTCTCTATGGATGAAATCAAAAAGGCACTGTTTCAAATGGCTCATAACAAGTCTCCTGGACCTGATGGCTTTACTGCTGAATTTTATCAACATTTTTGGGAATTGATCACACATGACCTTAAAAGGATGTTTGATGATTTTTTCTCTGGAAAATTAGATATAAAAAGGCTCAACTATGGGATTATAACCTTGTTACCTAAAAGTAAAGATGCTAATCAAATACAGAAATATAGACCCATTTGTTTGTTGAATGTTAGTTTTAAAATTTTTACTAAAGTTCTAATGAACAGACTTATTTTGGTAGCTGGAAAAATAGTGTCTCCAATCCAAACTGCTTTCATTAAGGGCAGATACATTATGGAAGGGTTTTTGGTGTTGCATGAAGCACTAAATAGTGTGCATGTTAAAAAACAAAATGCATTGTTGTTTAAGGTGGATTTTGAAAAAGCTTATGACAAAATTAAGTGGCTGTTTGTTCATCAGATGATGAGAATTAAAGGGTTTCGTGATAAGTGGATTGATTGTGTAATGGAGACTATTAGGGGTGGGCACGTTTGTGTTAAGGTCAATGACACATATGGACCTTATTTCCATACTTACAAAGGACTGAGACAGGGAGATTCCATGTCTCCATTAATGTTTAACATTGCAGTTGATGCTTTGGCAATGTTGATGGACAATGCAAGAAAAGCTGGTTTGATAAAAGGCTTATTAGATGATAATGTGGAAGGGGGGATTAATATGTTACAATATGCAGATGACACAATTTTCCTAATGCAAGATGATTTAGAGAGTGCTCACAACTTGAAATATATTTTATGTCTCTTTGAACAAATGTCTGGTTTGAAAATTAAATTTTCATAAGAGTGAATTATTTTTGTTTGGTGAAGCTGCTAACAAAAGACAAGAATACTCTAGGTTTTTCACATGTCCAGTAGGGGATCTTCCCCTAAAATATTTGGGTCTTCCTATTGATAAAAAAGAATCAGAAATAAACATTGGAAGAGTCCAGAAGAAAAAATGGAGAAAAAAATGTGGAACTTGGCAGGGGAGACTGTTAGCTAGTGCTGGGAGGATCACCCTGATACAGGCATCCCTGACTGGTATACCATATCATATGATGTCTTTTTATGGTTTGCCCATGGGGGTTAATAAAAGAATGGATTTTTTTAGGGCTAGATTGCTTTGGCAGGAAAGTATTGATAAGAAAAAATATCATTTTGTTAGATGGTCTGAGGTGTGTAAACCTAAAGACATGGGGGGTTTGGGTATACAGAACTTGGCTCTCATGAACAAAGCTTTGTTATGCAAGTGGTGGTGGAAACTTTATAATACAGATGGATTGTGGCAGGAAGTGCTGGAAAAAAATACATTAAAAACTCTTGCATTACTAGTGTGAAACATAAGATGGGGGACTCACAGTTCTGGGGGTGAGTTGTTAAAACATAAAGAGCTTTTCTTCTCTTTGTGCAAATTTAAGATTGGAAATGGAGTGAATACCAGGTTTTGGGAAGATTGGTGGATAGGCCCCAAAGCTTTGAAAAACTGTTATCCTAGACTTTATAATATTTGCTTTGATAAAAACAAGTCTGTTGCACCGATTATAGAAGGAGGTGTGGATAATGTGAAATTTAGAAGGTCTTTATATCACTACAGGAATCAGAGAATTTGCCATCAGTCCTCTCTTTGCCGTCTGCTAGAGGACGGCACAGATTGTCTTTACCGTCCGCTTCCAGAAAGTAGACGGCAAAGAAAGGCCTCATGGCGAAGATGGATTTTGCTGTCAGTCCTCTCTTTGCCGTCTGCTAGCAGACGGCAAAGAGCCTAAAAAGCGGACGGCAAAGGCAGGCGGACGGCAACTAGCAAGAAAGCAGACGGCAAAGAGCCAATCTGGGCCCCACTGGAGCGCGTGGCTGGTTAGGTCAAACGGACGGCCTATATGTCATCTGCTAGCGGACGGCAAAGAAAAATGTCACTAACACTTTGAAATGGACGCCGCGCCCCTCTCTCTCTCTCTCTCTCTCTCTCTCTCTCTCTCTCGCCGCGCCCCTCTCTCTCTCTCTCTCTCTCTCTCTCTCTCTCTCTCGCCGCGCCCCTCTCTCTCTCTCTCTCTCGCCACGCCCCTCCACTCCCCTCTCTCTATCTCTCTCTCTCTCTCTCCCCGCCGCGCCCGTCGCCGCCGACGACCCACCGCCCCGCCGCGCCCGTCGCCGCCGCTGACCCACCGCCCCACCGCGCCCGTCGCTGCCGACAAGCCGCCGCCCCACCGCGCCGCCGCCCCACCGTCCGCGGCCGCCACCCCGCCCCACCGTCCGTGGCCGCCACCCCGCCGCCCCGGCCTCCTCCTCCCGCCCCACCCTGCAGCCGCCATGGCCCCCCCGGCCTCCCTCTGCCGCGCGTGGGGAGGAGCAGGCCGACCCCGTCTCTCGCTGCCCCGGCCCGGACCCGCCTCCGGTGAGTTTTTTTTTATAATTCTTGTTAGATGAATTTTAAACTAGAAAAGGTTAGAGAACAATGTGTTAGAAAATGTTAGACTAGAATTTGTTAGAGGGCAATGTTAGAGAAAATGTTAGACTAGAATTTTTTTGTTAGAAAGTGCTAGGGTTAGTCCGTGGTTTGATGCGATGAATGAAGTGCTTGATTGATCCTTGTCCCCCATGTCATTGCAACTTGCATCTTGCAAAACACATCAAACAATAAAGCCGATTAGAAGAGTAGAAGACATAACCGGAAGACAATACAAGCACATGAAAACAGTAAAGATGTTTGCTTTGCTTACCCAATTTGCAATGCCATTTGAGCTCCCAATTGCAGAATGGTTTAACAATCTCAACACCGTATTACAAATACAAACAATAACAAATTGACAAGCTCACATAGACATAGACACATAGTCCACCTTTTAGCAGTCCACTAAGAACATGATAAATAGGAGCATAACAAGGCTCAGATGGGCAGATGGCCACATAGTCTCAAACGGTTCAAATGGAAAATAGGCAGCTCATAAGTACATTACATGACAGTAAAACATAAATGGAGAGAATGACTGATGGTCTCATTCTCTCATGGAGTGAATGGCAGTAGACTAAAACTGAAACTCAAGTGAGAGAATCGATGATTTCCTCCTCCAATTCTGGTTCATCAAGTGAAAGATCTGCAGATTCTAGCATGCCAACACCAGCAAAAGTCTCAACTCCATCTCCCCCAACATCCCACATTCGGCTTGGATGGAACCTTCTTGATGCATTTGAATGGAATTGTGTACTTTTTGTAGATAGATGGATAGATGCATTTGAATGAATAGATGGATAGATGCATTGGAATATTTTGTTTGTGTAGTATTGGGTAGTTTTGTAGATAAATAGATGGATGGAAGAGAACAAATTTTGGTAGGTTTTTGTAGATATATAGATAGATAGATGGATGTAAAAATTTGGATCATGATGATCTTGCTACAAAAAAAGTGAACAAAAAAATTTGACACTCGGTGGATCATGATTATATTGTACTAATTTCGTTTACTCTTTGTCATGGAAGGTGTTGAAAGATGGTGGGCGTGGGTCCAGAGCGCTCCGCGGGTACATCTTCGGTGGCGGCTCGCCAGAGGGCTACATCCATTCCACCCCTACCTCTCCGGAGAGCGTTGATAGAGAGTATGGGGACACCGGCGGGCGCTTCTACGTCGGCGTCGTTGTCCACCGAGAGAGGAGGTCGGGGAGGGAAGAAGAGAGGTGGAGGACGTGGCTGCGGGAGAGGTAGGCAGACTGCTACGCCTTCCTCGCCGCCACCCCCAGCTCATTCACCCGAGCACATGACTGCTAGGGTGGATCCGTCTAAGGTGGAGGCTACGGGGACTCCGGACCACGAGCCTCGGGTCGACGGGCCTTCGGCCCACGAGACTCCGGTCCAAGAGGCTTTGGCCCACGAGACTTCGGCCCATGAGACTCCGGACCAGGACGGGGATCGGGCTACGTCCCAGGAGACGTCCGGATGGGGTACCTGGCCGGATCCGCCTGAGGGGCCGAGTGGCCATGCTGATGGTGGCGGGGATCAGTTTACTGATAGTGAGGGCGAGGTGGTTGAGGGGGTCACCGTGTACCAGCGTGGTGGTACACGGCTCCCGCCCCTGCCGGCGACCCGCGAGCAGAGGCCGGTGATTAGGCCTGATGGGGAGAAGTAAGTGCATTTACTCTTTTTGTACCTTTTGCCTTCACGTTTCTTCAAATATCTAATGCGTTGGCCTTGTCATACTGCAGGGGTTGGCTACACGCCAGTGGAGTCCGCAGGCCCAACAGCGTCCTTGGTGTGCTTTGCCGGCAAAATTTCCTGGGGTTTGTCACGTTGCCCGGTGAGGGTCAGCTTCCACAGCTAGGATTGAGCTGGGAGCACTACTTGGCTGCCCAGACCCCGCCGGAGGAGATGATCAACGGTGTCTTGTGCCACACGAGGGCCGAGATGGTGATCAGAAGCTTTTGGGTAATTTCTCCTTTACACAATTAAAAATTAACAATAGCTAGTTATTGTACTAATCAGTGTTGTCTCATTTGATTGCAGACCTTCTACAGATGTGAGAAGGGATACGAGGAGGACGCGGCAAAGGTTATCGATACCGAGTGCAAGCGCCTATTACAAAACTTACGGCACGAGGCTCGGCCGCAGGCTATTCGAGACTACTACGCCACGCGTGGTATTAAGAAGGACAAGCCTTCGTGCCGCGAAAAGTTTCTGAAGAAGCATCAGTACATGAAGGAAATTACCTATTCTTAAGGCCATGTACTTAGTTTCCTTGATTTGATTCGTAGGCGTAGCGCTCAAATTTCTCTTTACTAACTTAGGTGCCCCCGAGATGGTGTGCGGATAAGATGGATTGTTGGGAGGCGTTGGTGGATGAGTGGTGCACAAACCACTGGCGAGCCGTCCACAACAATGCCAAGGACCGGCGTGCCCAAATGGTTGGTGTGCCACACCATCAAGGCAGCGCCAACTTATATCAGTTCGGGCGGAACTGGGTATGTGGTTTGCTTCATGATTCATGCAATTCATTCTTCATGCTAGCTTGAGCCCTTTACTAATACTTTGTTCCTCTCTTTTAGGCGCGACACAATAACACGGAGGTGCCAGAGGTGTACGACCTCTATGCCATGGCCCATACTGCCTCGTACAAGAAGGCCAAGGCATTCTCTGAGTCTGACCTCGATCATCCAGAAAAGTTCACCAACATCTCCTCCCACTACAAGCTCGTGAGGTACAACATGGAGGCGAAGGCGAGGAAAAGGGAGGACTATAACCCGACCCAGCATCCTATTGATCCAGAGCTGCTGATGATATCTGGTGGCGGGAGGCCCCATGGCTCGATAGCCATTGGAGATGGACTGATACGTTGTCCTCTCACTCTCCCACAGATCAAGGCGCGCCAAACGAGCTCCTGTCCTGAGATAAGGACACGTCCATGGCCAGTCGATCTCGCCATCGAGGTTAGTTATACGGACTCAGATATCTTTCCTCCATTACATTGTGTGTGCGGCCATCGATGATTACAATGCTAACGAGGAGTGGTGTTGCAGGCTGCTTTTCAGAAAGAGAGAGCGACAACCCAGGCGCTTCTGGAGGAGAGGGACTGGGTGGCGGCGGAGAAGGAACTGCTGGCGGAGGAGAAGACGGCTAGGTTGTTGGAGGAGGAGAGGAATCGGAATGAGGCGGCTCACCGGGCCATGTACGAGCTCCTCGTTGTAAGTTTCTTCTGCATATTAGCCAAATCATGCACGTAATGTTCGTTTCATTACTAACTAATATGACTGACTCGTCAAAACCAAATGTGCAGTCTATGTGCGAGAAGACCGGTCAGACCCCTCCGCCGATGCCAGTCATTGCTCAGACGGGAACGGTGAGTTTCATTTGAATGGTCATTAGTTACAAGTCTTAACATTTGAGTGTCATCATGCTAACGAGACATTGCAAATGATCTTTGGTGCAGCATAACTCCCGAGCCGCATCGCACACCCCTTCTCCAGGGCAACCTTCTCCAGGTGATCGTGACTGCCAGAGCAACCCCGGTGCTTGACCTCCTTGATGACGACGACGGTAAGTTTTCTCTAATGTTTTGCTTAACAAATGCATACTTAGCTTCGTACATGCTAGTTAGCCCTAATATGCCACATATTTAGCTTATTTTCCCCAAAAAAGACATACTTAGCTAATTATGCTCCAAAATGACATAATTAGCTTATTTAGTTCATTTATGACATAATTAGCTTTGTTAGGTCAAAAATGGCATAATAATAACCTTGGTTAGCTCATAAATGTCATATACTTACCTTATTTTCCTCCAAAATGACATAATAAGCTAAGTTAGCTCAATAATGACCTATACTTACCAAAGTTAGCTCAAAAATGACATAATTACCTAAGTTAGCACAAAAATAGAAGAAGAAAGAGAAGAAGAAGAAAGAATAAAAGAAGAAGAATGAGAAGGAAAAGAAAGAATAAAAGAAGAAGAATGAGAAGGAAAAGGATAAAAAGATAGAAGAGAAGAAGAAATTAAATATGAGAAAAAGAGAGAAGAAGAAGAAAATATATTCTCTTTCTTCCTTTTCCTCTTCTTTCTTTTTCTCCATCTTCTACTCCTTATTCTTATTCTTCTTCTTTCTTCTTCTTTCTTTCTTCTTATTTTTCTTCTTCTTCTTCTTCTTCTTCTTCTTCTTCTTCTTCTTCTTCTTCTAGTCTTCTTCTTCTTCTTCTTCTTCTTCTTCTTCTTCTTCTTCTTCTTCTAACTTTCTTATTCCCATTTTGCAGATTTGATTCACTTCATGGAAGCTGGCATTGATGGACTGCTAGTGTTTAGTTTTTGTTTTGATTTGTATTGATGAACAATGTGAAACTATGTATCTATATATGGATGAACAGTGTGAAACTACGTATGTATTGCTTCTTTTAATAGCCTATGTGTTCTCTTGTTTAATATTTCACGATGATGTTGGATTGTTGGAATACATGGCCTATGCTTCAGCTTGAAACTATATATATCATATATGTGTTGTGAAAATGCAGGGAAATAACAGAAAACAGACAAAAAAGAGGCAGTACAGGCACTTTGCCGTCCACTGGCGGACGGCAAAGAACTTTGCCGTCAGTAGGCAGACGGCAAAGGTGCCACGTGGCAGCAAGCTGTGCAACCTGGGAGCACCATGTCTGACCCATTTGGTCATTCTGCCGTCAGCTGGCAGACGGCAAAGATAAAGCACGCAGACGGCAAAGACTAAGCAGGACTGGCGTGCAGACACAGGCCTGCTGACATCACTCGGCAGACAGCAAAGTCTGCCGTTGGCCACCTAACGGGGCTAACAGCTATACTTTGCCGTCCAGAATCTTTGCCGTCAACTTAGCCAGCAAGGCGGACGGTAAACGTCTTTGCCGTCCGTTGCCGTTATACAGACGGCAAAGAAGCTGTTTACCGTGACTTTCTGTGCTGAAAATGGGGCCGTCAGCCAGCAGACGGCAAAGCTGTTTGCCGTCCGTGGCCTGGGCCTTTGCCGTCTACTATGGCAGACGGCAAAGAACCTGATTCCTGTAGTGTATGGGGAATCATTGGAGTTATGGGATCATATAAAAGGGGTTTGTGAGGGGGTGACCCTCACAGATCAAAAAGACAAAATCAAATGGTCGTTGACAGGGGATGGGATTTACACTGTCAAATCTTTATATAGACATTTGGTACAAACAGGGATTAAATATCCACAAAAGTTTCTCTGGAAAGTTAAGATGCCTCCACGGGTTAAAGTTTTTTTGTGGTTAGTACTTAGGGGGAGCATTCTCACAAAGGATAATCTGATACGGAGGGGGTGGCGTGGAGATTGTAATTGTTCTTTTTGTGGGGAGAAAGAGGATATTAATCATCTTTTCTTCCGTTGCTCTATTGCAAAAATTCTGTGGATGGTCATGAAATGTTCATTTGGGATGTGGGATACACCTTCTACTGTTGAACAAATGTTTGGGATGTGGATCAAAAAGTTTGATAAAAATGATAGAGAACTTTTGATAGTAGGTATTTCTGCTATTTTTTGGACTTTGTGGAAGCTCAGAAATAGGGTGGTGTTTGATAATGATAGAATTGTGGATCGATGTGTTCCTGTGAATTTGATAATCAAAAATTTACATGACTGGAATGTGTTGCAGAGAAACCAAGAAAAAATAAGACGAATGATGGAGGGCGTAAGACTGGTTGAACAGATAGCGAGGGGGATTTTCAGAGCTGCGCATGGATGGAGAGCCGGGGTGCCAAGACTGACGGCCACCTGACGATCCAAGCAAAAAATGGAGCTCCAGTATCTTTTCCGCTACAGATGTCTGTTTTCTTCTGGTTTTAGAATGCCCTTTATCGTCCGAATCTGTAATATGTGTGTGTGTGTGCCTTGCGCAAAACTTGCTCAACTTCTAGTAGGTGTGTGTGGAGTTCCTTTTGTTGTTGAAAGGTTCTTTTCCACGTTGCTTGAGTTGTGGGTTGGAGGGGAGGGATGGCTCCTTCTCAAGCTGTAGCGCTAGCGTTTTATCTTTGCTCTCAGTCGCGTCGTGATGTAAGACTCTGTGATTTCTCTTAAATGAAATCGGAGAGCAGGAGCTCTCTTTATCAAAAAAAAAAAAGGGTTCCACAAGTCGGACCCTCAAACTAAAGATACATAGCAATAGTAGTCGGCATCTAGTCCTTCTTCTTCTTCGATGCCCCCTTCGGACCATCATCTCCGCGAGGACGCTTGCCACTGACCGTCGGCTGGTCGTCGTCCTCCTCCTCCTCTTTGTCATCGTCATCCTCCTCATCGTCGTCCTTGTCCTCACCGTCCTTCTCCGAGTTGCCGTTCGAGGTCTCCTTCGGCCCTTCCATGAACTCGGTACAGCTAGGGTCGTCAGAACCATAGAGGTCGGAGAGCGTCCACGGCGCACCTGAATTCTCGCTATAAACGGGATCGGCCGACACATATTCGTTGGAGGAGTCGACCCATGGCCTATCGTAGGTCAGGCAATTGCTGCATTTTTGCACTAATAATTATTAGTCGCAAATATATGTACCTAGTAGCTAATTTTCTAACAATTAACAAACTATATGTAACTAGCATTTGCTATGAACTTATTTTTTATCAATATTGCTAGTAACAAATAAACATCATGCTCTTGCATAATATATCTAACTTAATTATTTTAATAAATATTTTTTCCTTATACTCATGCATTTTACCAAATAAATAATTTGCTTCTAATTAACTAATTACTACTCCCTCCGATGCAAAATAAGTGTCGTGGTTTTAGTTCAGAGGGAGTAGCATTTTAACAATTTGCTACTAATGAAGCCGGCGGAGTTAGCTACAATTACTAGTAAATCAAACTTATTCAGTAATGCACCAGATCATATATAGTTATCATGGCCTATAACATGCACCAGATGAGATACATACTTCAGTGCATCCTCCGCGTCCTCGTGGCCTGTGGTGTAGTCGACTTCATTGGGAGCGCCGGCGGCAGGTGGGATCAGATCGATCCAGACGCTGAGCGTGAGGGTGTCGCCGGAGAGCAGCTCCTTGGGCACCGCCAAGAACATCTCCTGCCCCAGCGCCGGTGCGCCGGTGGCCAGCGTGCTGCTGCTCACCGGCGTGGCCATGAGAACCATGTCGTTGCCCGGGGGCTCCACGGACAGCTTGCACCAGAACCCGGGCGACGCCTCGGCCTCGCTGTCCGGCCTGACGCACACCAGCGACACGGCCGTAGCCGCGCCGAGCGGGCCCAGGGACACAAGGAACACGCTGCGGTCCTCCTCCCCGACGAGCACGTGCCAGGGGTGCGACAGGGAGAAGCCGAGTTTCGAGGACCGGCCGTAGCGGACCGTGACGGCGGGGCGCTGGTGGCCGGTGGCGAAGTGCAGGAGCAGGCCATACTGCACTGCTTCTTCTTGCTTCCGGCGGCTGTAGTGCGGCGAGAACCACTGTAAGTAAGCAGTAGGGGGGAAGCGCTGAGAATAGGCAGGGACGGCAGCCCTTTTATACCCTCTGCACGGACGCGTCTCTTCGGCGAATAAACGCGGATGTCTCATGCAAACGCCGGATGCGTCGCTTCAATGACGAAACCGCCGCTGCCAACGGCTGCTAATCCCCACGTTATTAGTCGTAGCAGCAATTCATGTACTTGCACCTGATTGGTCCTTGACAATCCCATGCATGCACTTCCACGAGTAGTACGTACGTAGCCATTATCGAGTACTACATGCACGCAACTAATTAAACCAGCTTGGCACCGCCGCTTTAGTCCACGTAGTACTAGGCATTGTAGTTTCTAGCCAGCTTTCTACATACCACCAAAATGCACATCAACATGTGAAGAGAAATAGAGTGAGAAAAGAGTGATTTGAATGCCAAATTTCACTACAGGAAAAATCATGTACGCCGGGTATTTCGTAGTATGCCGAGTGTTTTTTCACGGGTAAGTCTGACCAAATACAAAACGAAATCTGTTTCATTAGATACATTATGAAATATATTTTCATATTATATATAAAACATATTGTAAATCTCTGTAGATTTTTCTCCAGACTTGTTCAAACTTTAAAAAGTTTGCCTTAGGAAAATCCTAGAACTTCAATTATTTTAGAACGGAGAGACTACATGTGATCAAATCCAACCAAAATCTTCTTCCCCAACTTGTCTCGTCGGTTCAACCTTAAAATTATTATTATCGCAATTTATTTTGGCGAATACATATTGAAACATTTAATTTACATAAAACCTAAAACCCTATATTTTGCATGAAATGATACGACTTTTCAAAAAAAAAAATAACCGTGTCCTATATTGTATTATATCTTCTACAACTTCAAAAATAATTATTTTGGAAGAATTAAATATATTTTTAATCCGTTTTCATAGTTAGCGGGAATAGAATTGTCATTATCACATGTATGTATATAGTTGACGCTAAAAAAATCATGTACTCTTACCAAAGTTATACAATCATGTTATTGACCTCCACAAACAATATTACCCCCAAGTTATGTTCAACTATCTCAAATGTAGTGGGGGGTTTAGATATTGGCATAATGGAAAACACCTAGAAACCCTAATGAAAATTCAACCTAAAAAATCAAGCGAAAAATCCTGGAGCTCACTCTCCCCTCTCTAATGTCAACCATAACATTGTGTATCTTTGCACTGTCAAAATTTTCAGCCCAACGTCTTTATCACCATGTATGCCTATTAGAGAGGAGGGTAGGGTAGATGTTAAGGGTGGCTCGAGATGTAGGGAACGACGACTGATGGTTTGGGAGGTATGGAACGACATAGATTAGTTCCCGGAATTGTTATAGAATTTGGTTCCTCCCCGGATTTTATATTTAGTCCCTGATTCTTCAAATCACAATGCCGAAAGGAGTTCAAAATAAAATTTGGCCCAAGCAAAGAAAGTCCTAAGTAAGCATTTGTATGTGTGCTTATCCTTTTATATGTCCTGCTCAATTAGTTTGCAAGATGGTATTGGATTTATTGTTTTACTTCCCGTGGGACTAACCTTTTAATTTCAAAAACCATGGATTGTTGAGCCCACTCGAACAATGGTACAACATGGGATAAGCCAACTCACGTTCAATTGTTCACAATTTCAAAAGATGTTTGCATTTCCAAAATATGTTCGCATTTCCAAAAAAAAATCACAATTTCAGAAAAATAGTCGTGTTTCAAAAAATGTTCAGGAATTTTAGAAAATGTTTCTTGTTTTCAAAAAAAATTCACAATGTCAGAAAATGTTCAATTTTTCAAAAATTGTTCACGTTTTAGAAAACTGTTAGGTTTTGCAAAAACTGTTCGTGTTTTTTCTAAATTCGGATTAAAAAAATTGTTCACATTTTTTCAGAAAGAAAGATTGCATTTAAAAAAATATTTGCGGCATTTCAAATTGTTCGAAATTTTCAAGAAATGTTTCTAAAATATTTTTTTCCAAAATCTGAACCCTGCTGTGTGTTGTTATAGAGTTTCGCGCCTTAATATTCAGCAGCAGCTTTGTGGTCGAGTGGCTAACTGTTCGCGGTCTGCAGTTTGGTGTGAGCGAGATTGTGGGATCGAATCCTAGCGTCGCCTACGAAACACAAGCGGCTTTCGCGTCGGTGGGCCGACTCAGTCCTGCGTCGCCTGTACCACGCTAGAAAAACCTGTTTTGCAAACAGGGGACTCGATCCTGGGACGTCGAGGTGATTGTTCGCGCGCCCTAACACTAGGACAAAAACTGTTATGTGAAAATTAAACCATGCGAGCTCTATTTGACAATATATGACCCTTTAAATTCAAAAACAATTGCCATTTATCATTCAAAAAAATACAATTGACATTCAAAAAAATAAATAAATAAATATTGTTTTTGAAATATACAAAAACATTCGGAGCTCACTGAAATTTCCGGTGACTAGTCAATAGGAAAAAAATAAACCCCACGCAATGCATTCAAATCAATTCTCCTAACACAATATATAAATTTCTTGATACCTACATTATTAACAAAAACTAGTAGGTAGGGCAGTGGCTTGCGCCGAGGCGTTCGTTGGGACGTTTTGAGTTCGATTCCAGCTCAGCTCAATAAATTTTTTGTTACATTTGTTTTCTTCCTTAACCACCGACAGGTGGGACCCACATGCAGGTATGGAGCTAGAAGCCAGCTGGCGTGCAGATCTTAACGGAGAGTTAACGGCAATTAACGGAAGTGTACTCAAACGTAGAGCCAATTTGTGTCATTTTTTAAGTTTATGTATGAATCTGTACATCGAGTGCAAGTTCGTGTATCAAAAGTGTAATTAACTCTCGTAATAACTACAATGACATGTTGTTTATTGGTTTTAAAAATGAAAATGATGGCCAAGAGCTCCTTTATTCCGAAAATAAAATACTGTATCAAGACTTGAAGGTGAAAATGTATAGGTTCATTAGTACCCGTGGTAATGGTCAGACAACAAAAGTAAAGCATTTTTTAATTGTTTCTTGACCGAAAAATAACGTCGACCTTCTGTCTCATAGGCTCGTTTTTCGTTGGGGTTGGCACGTTTACTGTGTTCTATAGAAATTTCACATGTTATTATTTTAGCTGCAGGGGAATTTCACATTGATGTTAACTATGAAATCCAGGAAAAAGTTTCATATTTTATCGAAAAGTCTTTAGTGCTCATTTCGAGCAACTTTCCATTATCACTAGTAGAAAAAGGACTTTACGTGAGCCCCATTAGTCCCGGTTTGGAAACGGACCGGTACTAATGTGACCATTAGTCCCGGTTCCAACGGCTAGGGGGGCGGGCATCATTAGTCCCGGTTCGTGTTGAACCTTTAGTACCGGTTCGTGACACGAACCGGGACTAAAGGGGTGGTGGCAGGCTGGTATAAGGCTGGGGCCCCACGATCACCTTTGGTCCCGGTTCGTGTCACGAACCGGTACTAGAGGCTCACCTTTAGTCCCGGTTTGTGTAACGAACCGGGACTAAAGATGCTCCTATATAAACCCTTCGTCCAGCGCTAGCTCTCTGTTCTTCCCCTTTCCTCTCCTCTCTGTTCTTCCCCTCTTCCTCGAGCTCATCCTTCATTTTTGCCAAAATTTGTCAAGATTTGGAGGCACCCCATCCATCCAAGTGTTCACAAAGGTTAGCAACTTTGTCCTTTCATCTCTCATTGCTAGATTAGCTCTTGCAATGCTCTATAAGTATAGTTATTTGTGGGTTTTAGTTTGGGAGTATTTATATGTGGTAGTTTATTTGATTTATATGCAATTTGAGCTCAAATTAACTTCTTAGTTTGGATGTGTAGGTGTGGTTTACTTAGTGCCTTCCCGTCCCCGTCCTAACCACCGTCGATCGCCCGCACCGTCCCGTCGCCGGCACCACCTTGGTGAGCCTCTTGTTCTTATCCTTTTTATAAAAAGAAAATCATGTTTGTGTGATTTAGATAGTTACTTGTATAATTTTCTTACCCGTACGTTGTTTGTTATACATAGTGGCATGGTTTTGATATCCGTCCCCGTGGGCCCTCGTCCGGTTTATGATTCGGATGTGGTATATATTCTCTTTTATAACTATTTGTTGCATTTCGTGTTTATGACAATTATGCCCATCAAGTTGACATAGATATTTTTATCTAGGAGGTATGTGAACCGAAAATTGCAATCGACCCTCTTGTCGAGAAGTTAAATTTAGTTGAAAAAGAAAACGAGTATTTGAAAGAAAAATTGAAAAGAATTGAAGAAGAGAAGATGAAACTGGAGTTGTATGTTGCCGATGTCGTCGATGATCACAAGATCAAGATGGATGCAATGCGCTTGAAGATTAGAAAATTTTAAAAATATGCCATTGATAGTGAGGCTTGGTATCACTATGCTGTTGGATCAATTGTTACCTTAGTTGCGATCTTCATCGCATTTGTTGTTGCATTTAAATGCTTTAGCTAGAGAGTTTGTATGTTGTTTTATGAGAACAAGTGTGTATGAACTTTATGTATGAACTTGTATTAATTTGGTCTTTTCGGTGTTGTGTAATGAAGATGAGCCGGCAATGGATGTACGATGACCGATGCTCTCCCCAGTTCATTAATGGCGTGCGTACTTTTCTGGTTGCGGCTGAGGCAAACAAGCGGGTGGATGGTTTTATGTATTGTCCATGTGCTGGCTGTAAGAATGATCGAAATTACTTTAACTCAAGAACCATTCACGTCCACCTGTTTGAGTCCGGTTTCATGTCCGGCTATAACTGTTGGACCAAGCACGGAGAAAGAGGGGTCCTAATGGAAGAGAATGAAGAAGAAGAGGATGACGACAGCTATCCTGGCCATGGGTTCCCTGAATATGATGGTACAACAATGGGGGAAGAAGCTGAGCCGGCAATGCGGGAAGAAGCTGAAGAAGAGGCATCAGATGAGCCCGCTGATGATCTTGGTCGGGCCATTGCCGATGCAAAGAGAAATTGCGCAAGTGAAAAGGAGAAGCTGAAGTTGCAGCGCATGTTAGAGGATCACAAGAAATTGTTGTACCCAAATTGCGAAGATGACAAGAAAAAGCTGGGTACCACACTGGAATTGCTGCAATGGAAGGCAGAGAATGGTGTATCTGACAAGGGATTTGAAAAGTTGCTGATAATGTTAAAGAAGAAGCTTCCAAAGGACAACGAATTGCCCGACAGTACGTACGAAGCAAACAAGGCTGTCTGCCCTCTAGGATTAGAGGTGCAGAAGATACATGCATGCCCTAATGACTGCATCCTCTACCGCGGTGAGTACGAGGATTTGAATGCATGCCCGGTATGCGGTGCATTGCGCTATAAGATCAGCCACGATGACCCTGGTGATGTTGAGGGCGAGCGCCCCAGGAAGAAGATTCCTGCCAAGGTGATGTGGTATGCTCCTATAATACCACGGTTGAAATGTTTGTTCCAAAACAAAGAGCATGCCAAGTTGATGCGATGGCACAAAGAAGACCGTAAGAAAGACGGGAAGTTGAGAGTACCCGCTGACGGATCGCAGTGGAGAAAAATTGAGAGAAAGTGGAAGGACTTTGCAGATGACGCAAGGAACGTATGGTTTGGTTTAAGTGCAGATGGCATTAATCCTTTTAGGGAGCAGAGCAGCAATCATAGCACATGGCCTTTGACTCTATGTATCTATAACCTTCCTCCTTGGTTGTGCATGAAGCGGAAGTTTATTATGATGCCAGTGCTCATCCAAGGCCCCAAGCAACCCGGCAACGACATTGATGTGTACCTAAGGCCATTAGTTGAAGAACTTTTAGAGCTGTGGAGTATAGAAGGTGTACGTGCGTGGGATGAGCACAAACAGCAGGAATTTGACCTGCGAGCGTTGCTGTTTGTAACCATCAATGATTGGCCTGCTCTCAGTAACCTTTCAGGACAGAAAAACAAGGGATACCACGCATGCATGCACTATTTAGATGATACCGACAGTATATATTTGGATAAATGTAAGAAGAATGTGTACCTGGGACATCGTCGATTTCTTCCGAGCAGGCATCCCGTAAGAAATAAAGGCAAGCATTTCAAAGGTGAGGCAGATCACCGGAAGAAGCCTCGTCACCGTACTGGTGATGATATACTTGATATGGTCAAGGATTTAAAAGTAATCTTTGGAAAGGGTCCTGGCGGACAATCTGTTCCGAATGACGCTAACGGACGCGCACCCATGTGGAAGAAGAAATCTATATTTTGGGACCTACCCTATTGGAAAGACCTAGAGGTCCGCTCTGCAATCGACGTGATGCACGTGACGAAGAATATTTGCGTGAACCTGATAGGCTTCTTGGGCATGTATGGGAAGACAAAAGATACACCGGAGGCACGGGAGACCAGCAACGTATGCACGGAAAAGACGGCATGAATCCAAAGCAGTATCAGGGTCATGCCAGCTACGCTCTTACCAAAGAAGAGAAGGAAATCTTCTTCAAATGCCTGCTCAGTATGAAGGTCCCGTCTGGCTTCTCGTCGACTATAAAGGGAATAATAAATATGGCAGAGAAAAAGTTCCAGAACCTAATGTCTCATGACTGCCACGTGATTATGACGCAACTGCTTCCGGTTGCATTGAGGGGGCTTCTACCGGAAAACGTTCGATTAGCCATTGTGAAGCTATGTGCATTCCTCAATGCAATCTCTCAAAAGGTAATCGATCCAGAAATCATACCAAGGTTAGAGAATGATTTGGTGCAATGTCTTGTCAGTTTTGAGTTGTTGTTCCCACCATCCTTCTTCAATATCATGACGCACGTCCTAGTTCACCTAGTCGAAGAGATTGCCATTCTGGGTCCTGTATTTCTACACAATATGTTCCCCTTTGAGAGGTTCATGGGAGTCTTAAAGAAATATGTTCATAACCGTGCTAGGCCAGAAGGAAGCATCTCCAAGGGCCATGAAATAGAGGAGGTCATTGAGTTTTGTGTTGACTTTATTCCTGACCTTAAGCCGATTGGTGTTCCTGAATCGCGGCATGACGGCAGACTGGGTGGAAAAGGCACGCTAGGAAAGAATTCAGTAATATGCCATGACGGGCATTCTTGGGCTCAAGCACACTACACGGTTCTACAAAGTTCCGCCTTGGTGGCTCCGTATATCGAGGAACACAAGAATATTCTACGCTCCAAACAACCGGAGCAGTCTGACGACTGGATTACACATGAACAAACGGGGACTTTCGCCGGTTGGTTGCAGACACATCTCATGCATGACGACACTGTTGCAGATGAGCTGTACTTGCTGTCCAAGTTACCATCTTCGACTATATTGACTTTCAAAGGGTACGAGATAAATGGGAATACATTTTACACGATCGCCCAAGATAAAAAGAGCACCAACCAAAACAGTGGTGTCCGCTTTGATGCAGCAAACACCAATAGGCCAAAGGACACATATTATGGTTACATAGAGGAGATATGGGAACTTGACTATGGACGTGGTTTGAAGGTCCCTTTGTTTCGGTGCAAATGGGTCAATCTGACAGGAGGTGGGGTAAAGGAAGACCCGCAGTACGGAATGACAATAGTGGATCTCAACAATCTTGGGTACGCAGACGAACCATTCGTCCTAGCCAATGATGTGGCGCAGGTTTTATATGTGAAGGACATGTCTACCAAGCCGAGAAAAAGAAAAGATAAGGAAGCGAATACATCATACGATGAGCCAAAGCGCCACATAGTTCTTTCAGGGAAAAGAAACATCGTGGGAGTGGAGGACAAGACAGACATGTCAGAAGATTATGAAAAGTTTCATGAAATTGCTCCCTTCACAGTGAATATTGACCCGAGCATCAAGTTAAACGATGAAGATTGTCCCTGGTTACGGCGCAAAGGGACACACGCGAAGAAAAAGTTTTATACCCAAAGATCCCACTCTGGGATGTTACCGGCTTCACTGTCATCACTTTTTCTCTAGTGAGTTTCCGGACTTATATATCTGGAAAGTCCCACTTCGGAAAAACCGGAGGGAATCTTTGTAATAGTTAGGGTACTTATGTGTTTTGGCATTTGAAACGCGAAGAAATATTATGTCCAAAGCCACGTCATCAATTTTCAACCCTTTCTGACTTCATTTGCTATTTTTCATGCATTTACTGATTTTTTTTGAGCTAAATGACCCTGAAATTGAAAAGCACTACAAATGAACTCTGAAAAGGTTGAAAGTTGGCATGGTATCATCATTTCACCCACATAGCATGTGCTAAAAAGTTGAGAGGGTTACGGCAAAAACTGGATGCACTTCGTGTACAAAATGGACAATCTCTTCCGAAGTATCAGGGTTTCAGACGAAAACAAATCTGTTACAAAGGCATTTCATTTTTTTAAACTTATTTCAACTCCAGACTTTTTGTGCATTTAGTATGCACCATTCGAAGCCACGTCATCAATTTTCAACCCTTTCTGACTTCATTTGCTATTTTTCATGCATTTACTGATTTTTTTGAGCTAAATGACCCTGAAATTGAAAAGCACTACAAATTAACTCTAAAAAGGTTGAAAGTTGGCATGGTATCATCATTTCACCCACATAGCATGTGCTAAAAAGTTGAGAGGGTTACGGCAAAATTTGGATGCACTTCGTGTACAAACTAGACAATCTCTTTCGAAGTATCAGGGTTTCTAACGAAAACTCTTCTGTTACAAAGGCATTTCATTTTTTTAAATAACCTAAGAATTACCAAATTGAATATAATGATAAAACACACTAATATTAAACAGTAGAAAAAAGAATCACTAAAAATCTATTTTTAAAGTAAAGTTATTCACAAACTAGTGATTCACACAAATTTCAAATAATTCAAATTTAAACTATTCAAATTTGAAAACTACTCGCACTAACAGAAAGTATATAAATCTTTTTTACCTAAAGCAAAAAAGATTCACAAAGAAACTCTAAATAAAGCAAAAACAACTCAGAAACAAAAGAAAATAAATAAAGCAGAAAACAAAAAAAAACAGAAAAATAAATAAATTAAAAAAAAGCCCGCCTATTGGGCCGCCACGGCCTGCATACGACTAGAAACCCAACCTCTAGTTGGGCCAGGATGCAGGCCCGTACGGCCCAGTAGGCCCCACTGGGCGGCACAGGTGCAGTAGGCCCAGAAGGCCTGCATTAGAGAGGAGCTTGACACGGTAGCCGCGGCGGGGCTTATAAACCGGTGCGAGCTCCTCTCAACTAGCGAGGTGGGAGTAAATATCCACCGCGCCCATCGCCTGGCACACCACCTTTAGTCGCGGTTGGTGGCTCCAACCGCGACTAAAGACCCCCCTTTAGTCGCGGTTGGAGCCACCAACCGCGACTAAAGGCTTGTCTTCCCGCCGCTCTGCCTGGCCAAATTTCACCCTTTAGTCCCGGTTGGTGGCTTCAACCGGGACTAAAGGTGCCTCCTATATATACAACACTTACGAATTTTTCCCCAAATCTGCCTTTCTTCTCGACGACGCCGAACGTACCACCACGCCGCCAGGCTGCCGGAGCTCGCCATCGCCGTCCGTCCGCGCGCCCCTGCCCCTCGACGTCGCCGTCCGTCCGTCCGCGCCCCTACCGCACCTCGACGCCGCCGTCCGTCCGCGCCTCTGCCGCACCTCGACGTCGTGGCCGCCGCGCCCCTGCACCTCGCCGTCGCCGTCGCCGTCCGTCCGCGCCCCTGCACCTCGACGCCGCCGTCCGTCCGCTGTGAGCTCGCGCGGCCGCCCCCTCCGGCGATTTTTTTTCACTAGTTTTTTTTATACATGTATGCATGAATGTTTGATGTTTTATTTAGATGTTTTAGTTGTTTTAGATGGTTATTTTTTCACTAGTATATATGTATGTATGAATGCATGTTAGATGGATATAATTAGTGTTTAATTAGTATAGAATTTTTTTTATATAATGTTGTTTTTCTGTTTTTTAATGAATGTATAGAATTATGCTTAATTAGTGTTTCTTTTTCTGTTTTTTAATTTTATATAATGTTGTATATCATAGTATAGAAAAAATTTGCATATAAAAAAGTTGCATAGGAAAAAGTTGACCATATATATATTTGTTAGGACTATATATAAGTGGGAAAAGTTTCAGAATTTTTTGAGAAAGGAATATTATTAGGGTAGTTATAACCTAGGAATGGGACATTATAATTGAAAAGAGGATATTTTGCTCAAAATTTCCTAATAAAATGACATTGCATATATAGGAATTTTTTTTCATAAGAATTTTTTCTCGACGTGAACGATGCCCGGCCCACATCCTCGTCGTCGACTCGTTCGCGACGACGTCCTGCTTCAGAGGCACCACGTTCGGGACTGGGCTCCGCCGGGCTAGCACTGGGAGGTGCTACCTTCAGGGGCGCGCAGCTTGGTGAGGAACACAGCCCCGGGTCCCGTCGTCGACCCGGAGCTTGTTTGGTGGCGTTCGCGTGGGCCACTTTCGGTGCGGAGGCAGCTGGCCCCGCCGGAGGTGGTACGTTGCCGTGTCAGGGAGGAGGACGAGCACGTCCTTCGCTACATGGATGCGTTGGACGTCAGGTTCTCCAATACCTGGCAGGTTCTTCAGGGATCTCACCCGAGCTATGATCCTGTGATGGTTCCTTCTCTTTGGGTGTCCACCGCCCGCGCCTCAGGAACCGCGAGTGAACTAGATTCTTCGATAATATTCGATCTGTATTAGCTAGTGATGTTATATATATGATAATATTCGAGATGTATTAGTGATAATACTCGAGATGTATTCGAGATTATATTCGAGACGATGTATTCGAGATTATATTATTCGATAATATTCGAGACGATGTATTCGAGATTATATTCGATGATGCATATTATCTGGATTATTCGAGATGCATATTATCTACTATGATTCAGTTTTTCCTTATTGATTGCATGCATTCTAATTTGAATACTAAATTGTTTTATCTTTCTTCTGGATTAGTTAAATAAAAGCTATGGACAATACCGGTAGAGAAGGAGAAGAGGCTCTGTTCGACATCATACGCTCCCCGAGCCAAGATGATCATGATGATGGCTCGCAATATCTGAACACTACGGGTGAGGGTATGATGTTTGATGAAGACGAACAAATAGATGAAGGCGACAACAATGATGACGAAGGAAATGTTCTTCAAATAACAAAGACCGACGAGGTATATTTATTATATAAGCCATCCGGTGATCATTACATGTATTAATTGATTTGTATATATTAACGAATCGATCTTTCTTCTTTTAGCCCTCCGGATCAAGCAAATCTTCTACAAACGGCAGGGCAGTTCGAGGCCCGGCCAAAAGGTTGCAGGCTGGCGTAAAGTACAACATCGATGCCATCAAATCAAATGGCGAACCGCTTGAACCTAAGAAGAATGCGACCAAGTTCACTCGTCAATGCGGAGTTATTGTCAGGGACCAAATCCCGATCTCCGTTCAGGAATGGAAAAAGCCAGCAAAGGGACATCCAGGAGTTACTTTTGTCGACGAAAGAGCAAAAGATCTGTTTTGGGAATCGCTCATGTCACATTTCACCCTACCAGATCATTTGACAGATGCAGATCTGGCGAAAGTCAGGAAGAGTGCTCTTAAGAAGATGGCGATAGCATTCAACAACCACAAGAAAAATATATGGGCCGCGTACGTCAGAGCAGGAAAGCAGACTCCAGAATTCAATGGAACACTGGAGAAGGCAAAAGGTCACTGGGACGCTTTTGTGAAGTTCAAGGAATCGGAACTAGCTCAGGAACGGTCGAGACAAAACAAGATTAATGCTGCGAAAAAGAAGTGGCACCATACTCTGGGGCCAGGTGGCTACCAGGTGGCCCTGCCTAAGTGGGATCTCACTGAGCAAAAGATGATGGATGCAGGGGTCACTCCAGTTATATTGGACTGGGCCCCCAGGTGCAGGACTTGGTTTTATGCGCATGGGGGGAAGTTGGACCCAGAGACAGGGCTGATTATGGAGCGGGCAAGTCTTAAAAAAGCTCAGGACGATTTACTTGTTGCAATAGAAGAAGCTCGAACGGGGGTGTTCATGCCCAACAGAGAGAACGACGAGCTTACGCGCGCCCTGAAGAATCCTGAACACCCGGGAAGAACACGAGGCAAAGGCGTTGTTCCGTGGTTTGTGGGGTTTGCGGATTGGAACACCGATTACAGAAGTCGTGCGAGAAAGAAGCAGCAGGAGGAGCAGAAGAGGAAGCTGGAGGAGGAGAAGAGGAAGGAGGAAGCACTCCGCCTTCAAGGCCTAGAATCAAGGCACTTGGAGTTGGAACGCGCTTTCAGGCGGCAGCAGGAGCAGATCGACTCACTTAGCCAGGAAAGGGCGTCTCAGCGGCAGCAGGAGCAGATCGATCCAGCATTGGATAGCACCGTCCCATCTATGCCGAGAAGCAGCGTGGGTTCCACCCCGGACGATGATGCACTGCTGACTAGATACCCTGTGGATGATATCAAAGATAGGACTACTTGTGAGCTACACATGAAAGTGAAGAACCTATCCATGTCACCGCGTCAGCCTCCTCCTCCTCCTCCAAGTCCGGCACCGCGTCAACCGACTCCTCCTCCTCCAAGTCCGGCACCGCGTCAGCCTCCTCCTCCTCCTCCAAGCCCGGCAACGCGTCAGCCATCTCCGCCGGCACCGCGTCAGCCGACTCCTCCTCCTCCAAGTCCGGCACCGCGTCAGCCGTCTCCGCCGCCTCAGCGGGCTCCGCCGCTTAGGCAACAGCGGAAGAGAGGCGCCGCAGCTACGGCGGCTAGCGGTACAACAGGCAAGAAATACAAATATGGTCCAAGCCTCAAGCCTCTTCCGAATTTGCCTTACCACCTGACTGAGGAGGAAACCAACGCCGAAGTGGCTGCCCAATTGAAGGCCCATTTTGGACCGAAACCGCCCCCGCCGCCAAAGGAGAAAGTACGTGAGGATGTCATACAACACTTTATTGATAATGCTCAACCGGCTGTCAAGCATACGGACTCAGACTATGAGCGATGCATCAAGAAGTTATATCAGGCACAACAAAAGAAGGAGTCGAGCTCGAGCTCGAGCCAAGCAGTTGGCAAAAAAAGCGGGAAAACTGTTCCCCAGCTGGGAGAACAGGCAGTGCAATCGACCCCCCCGCTCATTGTACAAACACATGTGAGTACCGCCCATCAGCTGGTAATAACCGACGATCATAGAAGGCAGGCTAAAGAGGCCGGTCTCACTGTTGAACAACTCCTAGGCACCGAGGAACTCCCCGTGTTTAAAGAGGAGGAACTAAGGTGGAAATATGTCCGCGGCCAACCTCTGGTCAAGCCTGAGCAGGTCCCGCTTCTACCAACGAGAATGTACAATTTGCATAAGTGGTACATGATAGAAGCAGCAAAGACCAATCGAGAGTCCCTCATGGTGAAAGTCAAGGAAGAGCATTACTTCCATGCAAAAGATTTGTGGGTTGAGTTTGAAGAGATGTTTCAGTTATTCAATCAAGACGCACTCGACAAATCTATCGTCAGTTGCTATTGTCTGTAAGTGATTTCTTTCTGTAATTTAAGTCTCTAGCTAGCTGAGCTCGTTCATTACCTGTAATTATCCTCACTATATTCTTTTCTGTGGTATTATGCAGAATGAAGATGTATGAAATGAAAAAAACTGGACCCTATGGCATTGGGTTCACTGACCCAAATACAATTAATCAAGAGACATGGTCAATTGAATGGTCGAGAAAAGACACAGAGATCAGCTTGCTAGAGTTTTTGAAGCGACTAAACACCCAACCAGAAATACTACTTCCTTACAACTTCGGGTGAGTGTTACTATATCTTGTACTACAAATTCTATTTTTGCTTACTAGATGTTAATAAGTGTAGTTGATGAGTTATGCACATGCCCGCTAAATTATACAAACATGTGCGCATGCAGTTTCCACTGGATCTTGTTAATCATTGAAGTTGACAAGGGAAAAGTTCAAGTACTGGACTCACTATATAAAGACCCATCCGAATACGCAATCGTGAAGGGGCTGGTCGACAGGTAATTTCAATCATTATCGCACTATGTCGGCCTCTTTAGTTCATTTCCTGATATCAACTAATTAATAACTCCTTTATTCATTTTCTTTGCCGGCGGGCAGGGCTTGGCAAAAGTTCATCAAAGAGGTCCCCGGCGAATGGAAACAACAGCTGAAATGGGTGCGACCCAAGGTAATTAAGTAGTACTCCCTCCGTCCGAAAAAGCTTGTCTCTCAAATGGATGTATCTAGCACCAAGTTAGTGCTAGAAACATCCATTTGAGGCACAAGCTTGGGACAAGCTTTTTCGGACAGAGGGAGTACTAGCTAGCTACGTCCGTGCATCTCTTTAATTCTAGTTTCAATACCATTATCATGCTTGATTAATTATTATCTGATTGAATTTTATTCTCGTAAAGTTCCTGAGCCAGGCGCCGGGGAATAATTTATGCGCATACTACGTTTGCGAGACCATTTGCATGATGACGTCCGAAATGGGCAGATCTGAAAGACAACTTTGGGTACGTTTGCCAGAACACTATCCACAATTTTTTTATCATGATCTAATATATATACACACAACTAATATATTCATCTTGATCTCCTTCTTTAAAGCTGATGGAGATGCGGGACAAGCTTCTACCAACGGATCGCGTACGAGCAATTCAAGAGGAAATAGCGGGATTTTTGCTCGACCAGGTCATAGATCCCAAAGGAGAATACCATTACAAGCTGTAATGCCTCCATGTAATGATCCGCAAATGGTACGAGAAATTGTATATACCAAATTGAATATATATATATATATATATATATATATATATATGTGTGTATGTGAATGGTCGTACGAGAAATTCGATGATATATATATGATCGGTTCTACGAGAAATTCTATTTATATATATATGCATAACGTGTACAGTATGTAGTAGCGTAAAATATGTTTGAAATGAAAAAGAATTAAATGGAAAACACAAAATTAAAAGGAAAAATAAACCATAATTCATAAACCCATAATTAAATGAAATTCTTTTAGTCCCGGTTGGTGTTACCAACCGGGACTAAAGGTCCCCCAGCCCCGGCGCCGGCTCGTGCCACGTGGTGGGCCTTTGGTCCCGGGCCGTGTTGAACCGGGACTAAAGGGGGGGGGGCTTTAGTCCCCACCCTTTAGTGCCGGTTCCTGAACCGGGACTAAAGGCCCTTACGAACCGGCACTATAGGCCGATTCTGCACTAGTGTATCTTTCTTTGCTTGAGTGGCACTACATGTGTGTGCGTGTGTTTTTTTTGTCGGAGAAACTTCCAGTATCAATCATTGAAGTACACAGAACACCAGAGGTAACAAATTTTTTTACAACTAGGTACATACACCATCTAGCGACAACTACAAGCACCAGAGCGAGTCAACCAAACCTTGTTATAGCAGACAATCAGGAAGTCGTCGTGCTAAGACCCCACAGGACTAACACATCAGAGTAGCAACCATCCCTGATAAAGAGAGTCATAGATCGGAAGAATTAAACATGTAAACACATGACCAAATATTGGATCCAAACAAATCCACCGAAGACCAGCACTCACTGAATCCCTCAAGATCTGACGGAGACACACCTCTACACGCCCTCCAACGACGCTAGACGCACCATCGAAACAGGGTCGAACATGAGAGATATTATTCCTACAGAGGTACATCGCCGCCGCTTCACAACCTCAACGAAGACGCTGAACCTAACAAGAACGAGAGCGGGGTCCCTCCCGTCAACAGAGCCCGAGGTCCTCCGCACCTCAGTGGCAGATACTTTGCATCATAAAGGTAGTAATATAGACTATTGTCATATGCATGACACTTGTCTAAGCTACTCCTGGTATCGTCAGTTGAATAAATAATGGACCTGTCCCCGTGATAAAAGAGTTTAGTGGGAGGGCCGTTTTGGCTTTGGGAAGCATATGCTTCCGGATGAACAGTAAAAATTTAAAAAATAGTAAATAAAATTTAAAAATTCTGATTTTTTTTATGAGGATGTTCTTTTTTTCGACAAAGGAAATATATTAATATTGCGAAGATACCAATTACACCCGGCCTCTGTACCAACAAGATGTCCAAAGGCATCAAGGATCACACAGCCAAAAAAGTAAATAAAATGAACAGAAAAAAGAAAAAAGACCCTGCCACGGTGAACAATCACTAGCAGCAGCAGCACTCTAACCACCACCAAAGACAACACCTGGAATACAAAAGAGGTTCTCCAAAAGCAACGCCTCCACAAAGGAAACAATGCACAAGCGTTGTCGTTACCCGATCAAAGATCTTGGGTTTTCACCCCGGAAAAAGTCCGATTTCACCCAAAACAATTCCTTCAACAAGGTCATTGCCAGGTACAACCAATAAAGGACAGACCTTGGGTTTTCACCCTGAGAATCGCGACTCGGTACTCGAGGAGCACCACCAAAAATGCAGTCCTCCAGTGCTGCCGCCCCCGCTTGCCGAGGCCACTGAAACAAGTCACCATACACCTGGCACACAATTTTCATCTCATTCAATATACCCTTCCATTGAAGCTTCAAGACCTCCAATCGCAGCCGCCATGACTTTCCCCACCTCTATCAATGCCTCGAGAATCTTGACTTAGACATGTCCCATGACACCAATAAGAAAGCGAAGCTTCGCGCCGTGCCCTCTTAAGGCCGTGTTGGCTGAAATATGAGCGCGCGCGACCGGAGTTTTTCCGATCTAGATATCCAGGGGCGACATACGTCAATCCATATAGATTTTCGACAGGGAAAACCGGAACTCGTCAGCGGCCAGATCCAAGAGTTCAACATCCAGCAGAAAGATGACTTGTCGGAGGAAGAGTGTTAGGGCCAAGATCCGCCAGAACCAGATCGGGGCAAGCCACCATCATGGACGGGAGCTCCACCACGGCCTAGCCCACCGCCGGACGGGCCCTCGCCTGAGCCGCGTGTGCCGGCGAGAGAAGGCCATGCCATCGGCCTGCAGGATCCACACCTATGGAGATGTGTCTGGATCCTGGAACGACCAACCCATGCCATGGCCATTAGATGCGCGGCCATGTTCTTGTCAGCTTAACAAGCATGCTTGAGAATTTTCATGTGAAACGGAATAGCAATGCTTTATCGGTGAAAAAACAAAATTTAGTGTAACATTTGAAGGTAACATTTGGCGTTCGATTGAAGTTTTTTTACACGAGTCAAAATGCTTAAGCTTTTTCATTAGAAATTTGCAGGTGTCATTTGGGTGTGACAATGAACAAATCAGGTTTTTTATAATTATTTTAACATTTGTAAAAATTATTTTTAACGGGCAGGAGCATATGCTCAGCCATGAGTCTTGAATATCCGGCGAACGTGCGGGCCCACCCGAAGCGACCATGCACCACTCCTGGAGATGGAGCAGCGACTCTTGTCATGGAAGATCAGCAGAGCGACACGTCCTCCCGCCCGAATCCATGCATGCGTGGAACAGGACTCGCCAAAGCTAAAAAGCTTTGCGGGTCAAGTTCAGCAGCTACCACAAAAGCAAGAAAAAAGGCCTCAAAGTTTGAAAAGGCAGTGAAGAGATTCTGCAGACCACAGTGCCTCATCCAGACCTCATCCTTCACGTGCCTACACGGCTACACGCCACTCGTGCCTTGCCTTGCCCATTTCATTTCAGGGAAAAGGCTTCGAGGTAGTTTTGTTCCATAATGCAGTGTCTATAGATTTTCTGAAAAATTAAGTTTTATAAACTTTGACGAAGGTTATAGAGAAAACTATTTATATCTAGAGTAGGAATGCCGTAGTTTTGTTCCATAATGCTGTGTCTATAGATTTTCTGAAAAATTAAGTTTTATAAACTTTGACGAAGGTTATAGAGAAAACTATTTATATCTAGAGTAGGAATGCCGTTGGAGATATGAAAAATGTTGTCAGAAAAAAACTGTTTCCGCCACAAGTAGGTATTGTCTTCGGATATATGAAAAATGACAAGGATGTTGACGACCAAAGAGGACTCCCTAACTTCAGACAAGAAGTGATGCGGTGATGCACTACCCGCTGCCATTTCACACTGGCGTGAACCGACCTGCAGCATCCACCATAAACCCGAGACATTTGCCCCAGCATCCTCCACCAAGGTGGATGCTGTCGTCCTTGATGTGTCTACGTCACAGCTAGCCGTTACATCTGTTGTGCATAGGGCCGCCGTTGCCACAATGTCCTCTGTCATCCGACCAACCACTCGCAGCCAAAGTGCGGCATCGACCAGGCGCTTCGCGCCATCATCCTTCTTCCCAGGGCGACCACCCTAAAATGAAGGCATTATCGTTGTCAAACACGGAGGGAGCTCGGCTGTCGGCTCCAGCCCGACATGTGTCCTTCAGCCCAGGGTCGCCGCCCCAGCATGAAGGGATCCTTATTGTAGCACCGATCAGACGCCACACGCCACCATCTTTCTGCCTAGGGACGCAACCACGAGGCGAAGGGGTTCTCGCCATCGCACGCCGAGGGAGCTCGGCTCCACCCTGACACCTACCAGATCAAGCCACTCCTAGGATATCGATGCCTACACCAGCTGTGTGCGTGTTTCACATGTCGTCGCATCGATGGTCGTGATGGTGCAGCGCTCGCTAGCGGCAGTCGCAGCCCCGACAGGTGTAACCGATGGAGGCTGCCACCTCCGTCACGTCTTCCCTCCTTCGAGATGGATCAATACACCGCCTGTCCAGCCGCAGAGTCTCACTCCCACGAAGGCCTCCGCCTCCTTTGTGACGCAGGTCTCCCCCGAGCTTGCACATGGAGGCGCACGACGACGCCGTGGCCATGACGTTGCGCCCTTCCGCAGGGAACGCGCGCTCCGTCGCCTGCTTGCAACCACCCTCCGAGCACCCATTCACCAGCACCATCGGGCGCTCTTGCCCCAGACCCTCTCGTCCAGGCAACGCCACTGGTGGCCGCATGCGGGGGCATGGTGGGGTAGGGTCAATGGAGGACGTTAGATTGCCGATCCCGTATTTCCGGATCAAGAGGCTCCTTTTTTCCCCATCGTGTGTTTGATGACGTGAAACTTTATTTACCATTGTAAATAATATTTTTGCAAGGGTACACAATGAGTTTTATTCATGTTTTTTTTTGGATTAGATTAGTTTGGATTGCTTACCACATATGTCATGTTACATTCTGGTGGTTCACGCAACCATCGAGCGTTGTGTCTCTTCGCTCTACCACAATCCTTGTAAATATTTGAGTATTAGTTTTGCACAACTACAAATTATCCACCGAGAGACAATGCCCACGTGAAAAAAGAGAAGATTCCTGAAGATTGAAGATTGCCGGGCACTCTCTCTCGCACTTATCCATACCCTAGAAGGACACGCATGTACCCTAATAGGACACGCGTGCATGCTAACGTATGTAAAATAAATAAGTGAAGGCAAGCTCCAGAAGGCTCCCTCGCAGCCATCCCTCGCCTATAAAAGAAGACAGAAAACACGGAACAACCAAGACGGAACAACCAGAGACACCGAGAGCACTTCAGACGAGAAGCACTCGAGCGAAGCAAGAGCCAGAGCGCTAATCTCTTAGTAGTTTAGCCACCACTCCACTTGTAGTATAGCCAAGAAGGCGCTGAGATCGCCAAGCATATTAAGGTAGTTTCTTAAGTTTGTGTGTAATCCCTTCGAGGTTTTCCCGAAAGGGAAAACCATATGTAAATTATGTTGTTGAAATGATGTAGTTTCTTGGTTTCACTTGGTGTTTTTATTTATGAATTTATGGGAAGAGTTCTTATGCTAGGGATCCTATAGGAGAAACCTCTGCGTGTGTAGTTCTCTGTGTAGCCCAGAGTGGCGTTTGAATGAGAACCTTGTGACCGTAGAGAAGTGTTCCCTTCGGGTGGAACTGCCTGGGAACACAATAAGAATTTAACCCATAAATTTACAATTAAAACCGTCAAGTGAAGGTAACACTACTGGAATCTGATAATTTGCCGTCTGCTGCCTCTTTGCCGTCAGCTTTGGGGAAGCAGACGGCAAAGAAAGGACACATGGCAATGATAGTTTTTGCCGTCAGTCCTTTCTTTGCCGTCTGCTTGCTGACGGCAACGAGCAATATGGCAGACGGCAAAGAGGAGGGTGGGCCCCACCGAAGAGTGGCATTCGCTAGGTCAACTCTTTGCCGTCTGCTGGGTCTTTACCATCGGCTAGCAGACGGCAAATAATGAAATAGCAGACGGCAAAGAGCACTGGACCCCACCCGCCGCGCGGTACCATTGAGGGCTAACGGACGGCCACTATGCCGTCTGCTAGCAGACGGCAAAGAGCGATATGCCGTCCGCTAGCAGACGGCAAACCGGGGGTTTGCCTTAACGGCTACCCCCCGCCCGAAACCCCCCCACTCGCCACTCCCCCCACCCCCGCGCCTCTCTCTCTCTCCCTCTGTCGCTGCCGCCGACCCACCGCCCCGCCGCCCCGCGCCGACGCCTCGCCGCCCCGCCGCCGCCGTGCCCCGCCGCCCCCCTGCCCCGCCGCCCCATTGCCCCGTCGCTCTGCCGCCCCCTGCCCCGCCCCCTTGCCCCGCCGCCCCAGCCCCGCCCGACGCCGCCGAGCCCCGCTGCCGGCCCCTGCGCCCAGCACCACCGCCGGCCCCTGCGCCATCCCGCCCCGCCACCGGCCCCTGCTACCGCCCCGCCCCCTGGCCCCTGTGTCCGCGATGCCGCACCGCCGGCGAGCCCCGGGTCGAGCCCCGCGACGACCCACCGCCGGCGAGCCATGCCACGGCGCCGCCCCCCTCCCCGCGGCCCTTCTCCAGCACCGTAGCACCGGCGTCCTCCCTGCGGCGGCCCTCCTCCACTGGCCCCTCCGAGGTGAGCTTTTTTTCCTGTTTTTTTCTGTTTTTTGCTGTTTAGGTTTGCGTTAGAATGCTAGGTTTAGGTTTAGGTTTAGGTTTAGGTTTAGGTTTAGATTTACATAATTAGAAGAAGAAAGAAGAAAGATGAAAAAAAAGAAGAAGGAAAATAAGAATAAGTAGAAGAAGAGGAGGAGGAGGAGGAGAAGAAGAAGAAGAAGAAGAAGAAGAAGAAGAAGAAGAAGAAGAAGAAGAAGAAGAAGAAGAAGAAGAAGAAGAAAAAGAGGAGAAGAAGAAGAGGAAAAAGGAAAAAAGGAAGAAGAAGAAGAAGAAGAAGAAGAAGAAGAAGAGGAGGAGGAGGAGGAGGAGAAAAGAAGAAGAGGAGGAGGAGGAGGAGAAGAAAAGAAGAAGAAGAAGAAGAAGAAGAAGAAGAAGAAGAAGAAGAAGAAGAAGAAGAAGAAGAAGAAGAAGGAGAAGAGGAAAAGAAGAAGAAGAAGAAGAAGAAGAAGAAGAAGAAGAAGAAGAAGAAGAAGAAGAAGAAGAAGAAGAGGAGGAGGAGGAGGAGGAGAAGAAAAGAAGAAGAAGAGGAGGAGGAGAAGAAGAAGAGGAGGAGGAGAAGAAAAGAAGAAGAAGAAGAGGTGTCGACGGAAAAACCCTAAATGATAACTCTTTAGGTTAGGGGTTGTTGCGGGGAACGAGCAGTGCGAATCGTTTTTTTACAACTTGGCGGTGGCATCTTGTTGTAAATATTTAGTTAGGTTGACGGAAAAAACAATAATGCTATGTTACTCATCTTTGGATTTAAATGCGCAGTTGTTTCGTCGCTGCGAGGGTCTGGTGTTCGACGACCTCCCCGTGCGTTTGACGAGCTCCCCTGCGTTCGTGGGTGAGCACAAATGACATCTCCTCCCCCCCCCTTAATTTGCTCTGTTCCGGTATTCGTGCCGATGAAACTTGCTAGCTATAGGTGTCTTCAATCATCAGTATGCGTGACCAGTATGCGTCTCCCGTTCGAAAGGGCGGCATCTATAAATATGCATGTCTTTGCATATTTATAACCGCCATCCTTTTGAATGGTCCAACGTTATCCATGGACAGCCCGAGTATGTGTAGATTGGGTTCATTTTCCCATGCTCTGCTCCGGATCCGATGCAGAATTTCGTCAGTGCCTCCCTGTTGTTCTTCGGGTACACATCCTCTCTGTTTATTGCCCAGACGTGTATCAGGAGAACAGCGGGGAGGTGCTGCCAAAATTCTGCATCGGATCCGGAGCAGAGCATGGGAAAACGAACCCAATCTACACATACTCGGGTGGGATTAGGACCTATCTTTACCTATTAGCGTGTAGGTTGCATGGGCATAATAAAATTGACAAACTTAATTAACTGATGAATATATATGATGAATTATATATATATTTCTTGTGTGTTTAGTAGGTAGGCAAGATGAGTGATCGTGCGTGGATGTACACCGGCCACACTAGTCAGGAAGACATGACCATTGAATGGTTAACAAAAACCAAGGGGTTTGTGAAAGCTGCATTTGCAAATGGCCAGAGAAAAACCTGGTGCCCCTGTCTTAGGTGCGACAACTTTAAAAAGAGGACAGAGGATGAAATGGGTAAACACCTGCAGAAGTGGGGTTTTACGCCTGATTATACGGTGTGGACATTTCATGGTGAGTCTGCCCAACGTACCAGAGCTGAGGTGGTTCGTCGTCGCACCGACGAGCATGATACCGGGATCGACGATATGGTGCAAGACTTTGATGATGCTCGGGATTCGAACGAGGAGATGGAGGAATCTGCAAAGGCCTTCAATGAAATGTTGGAGTCTTCAAAACGTCCTCTCCACGAGCACACTGAGCTTTGTCAGCTGGATGCCATCGCACAAGTAATGGCTCTGAAGGCTCAATTCAACTTGGGCAGAGAATGCTACGACGCGATGATGACACTATTTGGACGCTTTCTACCCAAAGGCCATGTAATGCCTGCAAACCTGTACCAGTCGGACAAAATCCTCCGTGCACTTAAGATGCCCTATGAGAAGATAGATGCCTGTGAGAACGGATGTGCCTTATTTAGGCTTGAGTATGCGGGCTTGAACTATTGTCCCATTTGCAAGTCTTCCAGGTATGTTGTGGTAGACAACGGTATGGGTGAGAAGAAGCAGACCAAAATCCCCGTTAATGTTCTTCGGTATCTGCCAATCATACCAAGACTTCAACGTCTTTTCATGGTTGAAGAGACGACCAGACAGATGACATGGCACAAATTGGGAAAAAGAACCGAACTAGATGCAGATGGGAATCAGATGATGGTACACACATCGGATGCTTTTGCGTGGAAGAAGTTCGATGAATTACATGGGGATAAAGCGGCAGATCCAAGGCATCCTCGAGTTTGCATCGGCATGGATGGGTTCAATCCGTTTGGTATGACGGCAACCCAATACAGTTGTTGGCATGTATTTGTCATTCCACTCAATCTCCCCCCCGGACAGATTATGCAAAGAAAGAACATTTTCCTGACGTTGATAATTCCAGGGCCCAACTATCCGGGGAAGAATATGAATGTGTACATGCAGCCGCTTAAGGATGAATTGCAAGAAGCTTGGGATAATGGGTTCAAGACATACGACGCCGCTAGCAAACAAAACTTCATAATGCGTGTCTGGTACATGTACTCGATGCATGACTTGCCGACGTATGCGCTATTCGTTGGCTGGTGTGTGCATGGAAGGTTCCCGTGCCCCACATGCAAGGCAGCTCTTCAGTTTCGTTGGCTGGAGGCGGGTCGCAAGTATTCTTGCTTCGACTTGCATAGACCGTTCCTAGATCCTCGCCGTAAGTTCAGAAAAGACAAGAAGAACTTCATCAAAGGTAGAGTTGTCAAAAACTCTGCACCACCTACGTTGATAGGCCAACAGATCCTGGATCAGTTAAATGCTCTTGAGCCTGATCCAGAGCGTCTAGGGTATTTCAAGGGGTATAATTCGGAACACGCCTGGACTCACAAGACATGCTTGTGGGATCTGCCTTACTTCAAAGACCTCCTTCTTCCACACAACATCGACGTGATGCACACTGAAAAGAATATCGGCGAGGCCCTTTTTGGTACATTGTTCGGCATAGAGGGGAAGTCAAAGGATAATCCTAAGGCTAGAGTCGATCAGCAGACTCTATGTGATAGACCGTGACAGAACATGCGACAACGGAAAGGAAAGAAGAACTGGACGAAGCCAAAGGCCTGGTTCAATCTTGGAAGGCCAGCTATGAGGGAAATTATCTTGTGGGTGAAAATGCAGTTGATGTTCCCCGATGGGTATGCAGCGAATCTAAAGAGGGGAGCGAGTCTTGAAAAATTGAAAATATTTGGTCTCAAGAGTCATGATTGGCACATATGGCTTGAGCGGGTAATGCCGGTGATGTTGCGTGGCTTTATCTCTGAGGATGAATGGCTAGTACTGGCAGAGCTGAGCTATTTCTTCCGTGTTCTTTGTGCGAAAGAACTATCGCCTGCGGTGATAGATGACATGGAAAAGTTGGCGCCGGAGTTGCTCTGCAAGTTAGATAAGATCTTTCCACCGGGCTTCTTTAATCCAATGCAGCATTTGATTTTACATCTCCCGACCGAGGCAAGATTGGGGGGCCCGTGCAAAATCGTTGGTGCTATGCAACTGAGAGGATGCAGAAGACGCTTCGAGCAAAATGTAAAAATAAACGTAGAATTGAAGCATCGATGGCCGAGGCATTCATTACTGAGGAGGAGGCAAACTTCGTGACAGCACACTACGAAGCCAAAAATTGTCATTTGCATAATCCGAAGCCTCGGTACAATGCTGGCAACCCTAAAAAAGGTGCATCCAACCTCAGCCTATTCAAAGGGAAGCTCGCGCCAGCCGGTGCTTCGAAACCAATAGAGTTGGATGTCGAAGAATGGCGGACCATTTCGTTGTATATCTTCAACAACCTAACAGAAGTGCGGCCGTACATCGAGTAAGTTGTCGGTACATTGTTTCGCAACTTCTAATTATTCCTTTGAACTGCTCTTATTCCCGGATATTTGATACAGTCGATACGTCGCCAAATTCTCGGATGGAGCGGTGATCCAAAAGGATTCCGTCGAAGAGTATGAGCTTCTGGCAAAGCATGGAGGCGGCTATCCCGATTTCATCTCTTGGTTCAAACAAACGGTAATTAGCATTAATAGACCATTTCATTTCTTGGTCTAATTTGCGACTAATGCAACAATTCTTTCGTATTAAACTTGTAGGCTAATTCAGAGTCTATGGACGCCAAATTGAGACAAGCTGCTAATGGCTTTGACTATAAGGTCCGTTCATTTGAGAAATACGACATCAACGGGTATCGCTTTCGTACCTTTGGCAAAGAGCTATCTATGGCCGACCGAAAATCTACAAATTGTGGTGTCTCTGCTATCGGCGAAGGAGGTACCGAGTATTATGGAAGAGTTGAAGCAATTTATGAACTTCTATTCTATGGTGAAAACCCACCGAACATCGTAGTCTTCAAATGTTATTGGTTCCAGCCGAAGGAGACTAGAAGGACTCATGAACATATAGGGCTAGTAGAAATCAAACAAAGCACCCATTTAGATGTTCCCGATGTCTATATTACGCCTCAACAGGCGACCCAAGTTTTCTATCTACCGTGGGCATGCCAAACTAATGCAAATCTGAAGGATTGGGATGTCGTTTATGAAGTGCCGCCACGTGTTATACCACCTCCCCCCAATGAAGAGGATTATGAACCTCACATTAACCCAGACACATATGATGGAGAATTCTTCCAAGAAACACGTCTTTCCAAAAAACGTTTCAAGAACCGCTCTACTTCACCCCCAGAACATGGAAGTAGACAGCGACAGTGAATTCGACAACACCCCTGAGCTGGAACAAGAAGAGTTGGAACAAGAAGAGTTGGAAAAAGAAGAGGTTACTGCTGCGGATCACCTGTCAATGCTTGACCGATTACAGAATGGCCTTCCACATGTTGATGCCGCCGAACCCGATGAGCACGTCATTCATGACGACACGCGTGATAGTGATGATGATGATGATGATGATGATGATGATCCCGGAGCATATATAGACGATCCAGACTATTATTAGTTTGTATGCATCCCAACTTAAATTACATACATATTATTATTCATGTCAGTTCTTCAATTTTTTATGTTGTACTAATTTCATTTACTCTTTGTCATGGCAGGTGTTGAAAGATGGTGGGCGCGGGTCCAGAGCGCGCCGCGGGTACTTCTTCGGCGGCGGCCCGCGGAAGGAGTACTTCCATTCCACCCGTACCTCTCCGGAGAGTGTTGTTAGACAGTATGGGGACACCGCCGGGCGCTTCTTCGTCGGCGTCGTTGCCCACCGGGAGAGGAGGTCGGGGAGGGAAGAAGAGAGGAGGTAGATCAGGACGCAGGGGCGGGAGAGGTAGGCAGGCTGCTACGCCTTCCTCGCCGCCACCCCTAGCTGATTCACCCGAGCACAGGACTGCTAGGGTGGACCCGTTTGAGCTGGAGGCTACGGGGACTCCGCACCACGAGCCTCGGGTCGACGGGCCTTCGGCCCACGAGACTCCGGACCCAGAGGCTTCGGCCCATGACACTCCGGACCAGGCTACGTCCAAGGAGACGTCCGGATGGGGTACCTGGCCGGATCTGCGTGAGGGGCCGAGTGGCCATGCTGATGGTGGCGGGGATGATCCGTTTACTGATAGTGAGGGCGAGGTGGTTGAGGGGGCCACCGTGTACCAGTGTGGTGGTACACGGCTCCCGCCCGTGCTGGCGACCCGCGAGCTGCGGCTGGTGATTAGGCCTGATGGGGAGAAGTAAGTGCATTTACTCTTTTTGTACCTTTTGCCTTCAGGTTTCTTCAAATATCTAATGTGTTGGCCTTGTCATACTGCAGGGGTTGGGTACACGCCAGTGGAGTCCGCAGGCCCAACACCGTCCTTGGTGTGCTTTGCCGGCAAAACTTCCCAGGGTTTGTCACGTTGCCCGGTGAGGGTCAGCTTCCACAGCTAGGATTGAGCTGGGAACACTACTTGGCTGCCCAGGCCCCGCCGGACCACATGATCGACGGTGTCTTGTGCCACACGATTGCCGAGATGGTGATCAGAAGCTTTTGGGTAATTTCTCCTTTGCACAATTAAAAATTAAGAATAGCTAGTTATTTTACTAATCAGTGTTGTCTTGTTTGATTGCAGACCTTCTACAGGTGTGAGGAGGGATACGAGGAGGAGGCGGCACAGGTTATCGAGCACGAGTGCAGGCGCCTACTACAAAACTTACGGCACGAGGCTCGACCGCAGGCTGTTCGAGACTACTACGCCACGCGTGGTATTAAGAAGGACAAGGCGTCGTGCCGGGCTAAGTTTCTGAAGAAGGATCAGTACATAAAGGTAATTAACTATTCTTAAGACATTGTACTTAGTTTCCTTGATTTGATTCGTAGGCGTAGCGCTCAGATTTCTCTTTACTAACTTAGGTGCCCCCGAGATGGTGTGCGGATAAGATGGATTGTTGGGAGGCGTTGGTGGATGAGTGGTACATAGGCCGCTGGCGAGCCGTCCACGACAATGCCAAGGACCGGCGTGCCCAAATGATTGGCGTGCCACACCATCAAGGCAGCGCCAACTTATTTCAGTTCGGGCGGAACTGGGTATGTGGTTTGCTTCATGATTCATGCAATTCATTCTTCATGCTAGCTTGAGCCCTTTACTAATACTTTGTTCCTCTCTTTTAGGCGGGACACAATAACACGGAGGTGCCAGAGGTTTACGGCCTCTATGCCATGGCCCATACTGCCTCGTACAAGAAGGTCAAGGCATTCTCTGAGGCTGACCTCGATAATCCAGAGAACTTCACCAACATCTCCTCCCACCACAAGCTCGTGAGGTACAGAGATGAGGGGAAGGCGAGGAAAGGGGAGGACTTTAACCCAAGCCAGCATCCCTTTGATCCAGAGCTGGTGATGATATCTGGTGGCGGGAGGCCCCATGGCTCGATAGCCATTGGAGATGGACTTATACGTTGTCCTTGCACTCTCCCGAAGATCAAGGCGTGCCAAACGAGCTCCTGTCCTGAGATAAGGCCTCGTCCATGGCCAGTCGATCTCGCCATCGAGGTAAGTTATACGGACTCAGATATCTTTCCTCCATTACATTGTGTGTGTGCCCATCCATGATTAAAATGCTAACGAGGAGTGGTGTTGCAGGCTGCTCTTCATAAAGTGAGAGAGACAACCCAGGCGCTTCTGGAGGAGAGGGACCGGCTGGCGGTGGAGAGGGAACGGCTGGCGGAGGAGAAGACGGCTAGGTTGTTGGAGGAGGAGAGGGCACGGAATGATGCGTCTCACCGGGCCATGTACGAGCTCCTCGTGGTAAGTTTCTTATGCATATTAGCCAAATCATGCACGTAATATGTTCGTTTCATTACTAACCTATATGACTGACTCGTCAAAACCAAATGTGCAGTCTATGTGCGAGAAGACCGGTCAGACCCCTCCGCCAATGCCGGTCATTACTAGAGCGGGAACGGTGAGTTTCATTTGAATGGTCATTAGTTACAAGTCTTAACATTTGAGTGTCATCATGCTAACAAGACTTTGCAAATGATCTTTGGTGCAGCATAATTCTGGAGCCGCATCGCACACCCCTTCTCCAGGGCAACCTTCTCCAGGTGATCGCGGCTGCCAGAGCAACCCCGGTGCTTGACCTCCGTGATGACGACGACGGTAAGTTTTCCCTAGTGTTTTGCTTAACAAATGCATACTTAGCTTCGTACATGTTAGTTAGCCCTATTATGCCACATACTTAGCTTATTTTCCCCAAAAAAGACATACTTAGCTAATTATCCTCCAAAATGACATAATTAGCTTATTTAGTTCATTTATGACATAATTAGCTTATTCATTTCAAAAATGGCATAATAACCTTGGTTAGCTCATAAATGTCATATACTTAGCTTATTTTCCTCCAAAATGACATAATTACCTAAGTTAACTCTAAAATGACCTATACTTACCTAAGTTAGCTCAAAAATGGCATAATTACCTAAGTTAGCACAAAAATGACCTATACTTACCTTATTTTCCTAGGTTAGCACAAAAATGGCATACTTACCTAGGTTAGCTCTAAAATGACACAAATAAGGAATAAGATGAAGAAAAACAAGGAAGAGGAGAAAAAGAAGGAATAGAAGAAGAAGAAGAAGAAGAAGAAGAAGAAGAAGACTAGAAGAAGAAGAAGAAGAAGACTAGAAGAAGAAGACTAGAAGAAGAAGAAGAAGAAGACATACTTAACTAATTATCCTCCAAAATGACATAATTAGCTTATTTAGTCCATTTCTTCTTCTTCTTCTTCTTCTTCTTCTTCTTCTTCTTCTTCTTCTTCTAGTCTTCTTCTTCTTCTTCTTGGCTCATTTTCCCCAAAAAAGACATACTTAGCTAATTATCCTCCAAAATGACATAATTAGCTTATTTGCTCCATTTATGACATAATTATCTTATTCGTTTCAAAAATGGCATAATAACCTTGGTAACCTCATAAATGTCATATACTTAGCTTATTTTCCTCCAAAATGACACAATTAATAAGCTTAGTTAGGTCAAAAATGGCATAATTACCTAGGTTAGCTCTAAAATGACACAAACAAGCAATAAGGAGAAGAAAAACAAGAGGAGAAAAAGAAAGTGAAGAAAAACTCTTCTTCTTCTTCTTCTTCTTCTTATTCTTCTTGTTCTTCTTCTTCTTCTTCTAGTCTTCTTCTTTTTCTTCTTCTTCTTCTTCTTCTTCTTCTTCTAGTCTTCTTCTTCTAACTTTCTTATTTTCCATTTTGCAGATTTGATTCACTTCACGGAAGCTTGCATTGATCGAGTGCTTGTGTTTAGTTTTTGTTTTGATTTTGTATCCATGAACAATGTGAAACTTGCTACCTATGGATGAAACTATTGTAATATGGTGAAACTTGCACATTTTGTTTTGGTATATCTGTTGGATGATCATATCCATATGGCAGGGATATAGTTTCTTATGTGTTGGATATCATATACTTGCTGTGAAACTTGCACATACTGTTTGCCCTGTGAAATATATATATATATATATATATCATATATTTGCTGTGAAAATGCTTGGATATAACAAAAAACAGAATAAAAAGGGGCAATACAGGCACTTTGCCATTTGCTAGCGGACGGCAAAGGTCTTTGTCGTCAGCCAGCGGACGGCAAAGGTGCCACGTGGCAGCAACCTGTGAAACCTGGGAGTACTGGGTCTGACCCATTTGGTCATTATGCCGTCCGCTGGCAGACGGCAAAGGCGAGTGGTTCTTTGCCGTCCACAAGCAGACGGCAAATAAAAAGAGCGGCAGACGGCAAATTGCGTGGAGGAGTGACGTTATGCCACGGGTCTGCTGACGTCACGAAGCAGACGGCAAAGGGGAGAGCACGTTTGCCGTCCGCCGGCAGACGGCAAAGTCTCCCGTTAGCCACCTAACGTGGCTAACGTCTATTCTTTGCCGTCCACTTTCTTTGCCGTCTGCTTGGCCAGGAAAGCTGACGGCAAAGGTCTTTGCCGTCCGCTGTACGAATGCAGACGGTAAAGAAGCTCATTACCGTAGCTTCCAGTGCTGGAAACGTTTGCCGTCTGCCGCAGACGGCAAAGGCCTTTGCCGTCCGCTTTCTGGTCCTTTGCCATTTACCAAGGCAGACGGCAAATCAGCTGATTCCTGTAGTGTAACTAGCTACATCTAATATAACATAATGACAAATATGGTGAGTACCGAGTAGAAATTTCACAAACCGCATCACAAACAGGCATCGTCAGCCCTTAATAGATACTGCATATTGGTTTAAGATAAGCAAATATTAGCCGTGTTAATAACCAGACACACGCATATTATTGAAATAGTAGCAAAGATTTGAATATTACTGTGAATAGTGAAATAGTATTCCAAATAGTAAAGAATAGTATATTCACCAATTATTTGAATAGTGTTGAATAGTAAAGCAAATAGTAAGCTGAATATTAAGCTTACCATATCCGCGTACACTGACATTGTACGCGATATATCCGCATACACTGAAATAAGACCGCAAATATTGTTTAATAAGAATATATTTTAAAGTTTTAATTTATTCCTTATAGTTGGTATCAGGTCCAGAATATAATCATTGAAAGATTAAGGTATTTAAATTTAGAAGTTAGCGCAGGTAAGATTATAAATACTAAAGAGAATATTAATATAAGGTGCAGAATAAATACCTCTGAAGAGCATATTTGTCATACATCTCATAGCCAGCTAAATATAGTTGTCGATTTGATATATAATTTTTATATATCTTGGGGAAAAAGGCAAGATATACTTGACCAAAAATTTGAAAGCATATTAAAAAAATATCAAAAACTCGCAGACAAGTGCTCCGGGTTAAATAGCAAAATAGATATCATTCTGCATAAGCTTGAAGAAGCAAAAGCAAGACAGAATATAATTTGCAAGAATAACGACTATATTAAAGAAGAAGTGTTGAGAATAGACCGTTACCTAAGTAAAGGCAAAGACTCACTCCCACACTCCGAATCAAAACAAGATATTCCTGAAATAAAAAGGTTAGTACAAGAGGTAAAAACTCTTATCCTTTCATAAGTTTTATGAGTGAATATAGCCAAGCATTAGAAGGAAGTAGTAGTATCACATTCATGAATTATAAATCCGCATCCATAGAAGAAATAGACACAGAATCTTTTATGACAGAAATAGAAATTAGCAATAATAAGAATAAAGGTGTAATTGAATATGTGGAAAAGGCTAATTTAGATAATGAAATAATTTATTGGGAAAATAAACTAAAGCACATAAAATGGGAATATAGTCATTCTTATACAACAGATTGGCCTAAAATAAGAGAAAGGGAATTATTTTTCATTAGAGAGATTGCTAGATTAAAAAGCAAGAAAAAGTTAGCCATTAGTAGCTCTTGCATAATAAATAATAAGCCACTACTGGATAGTTATGAAGAGGAAGAAGAGAAGGTAGATTTAATAAAAGAAATGATGAATCAAGTAGATTGTGAACATGATTGGATTAAAGGAAAAGGTGATTATAATATCAAATGTGTTTTCTGTATATATTATCCAAGCCAAGATAATAGGTCCACATGCAGCATATGCCTAAAACAAGCTTGTGCCTCCTGTCTGAAAGCTAAAAATCAAATATGGAGACAAGAAATAGAATTCGAACCAGAAGAAAGAATATTATATAGTAGGGTTAGAAATCTATAAAATAGAATAAATAAACTAGAGCAGAGCTAGAAATACTAAAAGATAAGTTAGAAGATAATAAAGAACAAAAACTAAAAGATAAGTTAGAAGATAATGAAGAACGGGAAAATGTTGTTGCTGGAAGCACAGAAATGAAGGAACAAATGGTAACAGTAAGAGATAAATAAGGAGATAAGTTAATACAATTAAAAGATGCCATAACTAGTTTTGAAAACAAATATATAGTGTGATTGCCATTTAAAGAAGTGCTAGGAATAAGAATTCCAGTTAGAGTAAATTTAACACCAAATATTTCCTATAAAATATTGGCACTATTAAATACTGGTTGCACAAAGAATATCATCCATGACAAATACTTTGTGAGATGTCCCGAAATAGTCAAAACTATAGATAATAATAAAGCCGAAGTATCTACCGATATGTCAGGAATAAAGAAAATTCATAACCAGTTGGCGTATAATATAGAAGCCTACATAAATGGCACAAAATATATAATAGATGAAATTACAATAAGATATTTGTCAGTTATAAATGATGATATGATAATAGGATTAAGATTTTTACAACAATCTTTACAAACCACAATTATACATGAAGATGGGGTTACATTTATCCCGCATCAAGATAATGTTCCATACTTATCTGAAGTACAGAAACAAATAAAGGCTTTGCAAAATATAGAAATATCTAATGTAGATGATGAATATAGCGCAAGTTTAGATCCCCTTGAATTCTGCAAAGATGAAGAACTCAGTGAGACAATAGAAGAATATCATATAGAAAATACATATACAGAATGCATAGGGTTACAATCTTTCTCTCCAAATTGGTATAGAGATATAAAATCCAAGAAAGATATAGACAAGATTGTGCAAAGATTAGAAAATATACAAATTATTGGGGAAATACCAATGAAACATTGGGATAAGAACTCTATAATTTGTAAATTAAATATTATAAACCCAGATTATATAATTAAGTCAGGACCAATAGAAGCTACTCCCAAAGATATTGAACAATTCAAAATGCATATTGAAGAATTACTAAGGCTAAAAGCAATTAGAGAAAGCAGAAGTCCTCATCGATCTGCTGCTTTTATAGTAAGGAATCTCATGCTGAAGAGGTAAGAGGTAAATCCAGAATGGTAATTAATTTTAAAAGGCTTAATGATAATACGATAGATGATGCATACAATATACCTAATAAGCAGGAATGGGTCAATAAAATATAAGGAAGCAAATATTTCTCTAAATTCGATTTAAAAGCAGGATTTTGGCAAGTGAAAATGGCAGAGGAATCTATTCCTTGGACAGCCTTTACTTGTCCACAAGGCCATTATGAATGGCTAGTTATGCCATTGGGTCTAAAGAATGCACCCGCATTATTTCAAAGAAAAATGCAAAATATATTTAATGAGAATCAAGCATTTATATTGGTCTATGTTGATGACCTATTAATATTTTCCAAATCATATAAAGAGCATATAGCCCATCTCGAAGTGTTCTTTCGAAAGGTAGAACAAAATGGGCTCATATTATCCAAAAAAAAGATGGACATATGCAAAGAAAGAATAAATTTCCTTGGTCATGAAATAGGAGAAGGAAAAATATATTTGCAAGATCATATTGCAAAGAAAATATTGGAATTTCCTGACAATATGAGTGATAAAAAGGTTTTGCAACAATTCCTAGGAATTGTAAATTATGCTAGGAATTATATAGACAATTTAGCAAAGCTAGCTGGTCCATTATATGCAAAACTAAGAAAGAATGGACAAAAATACTTCAATTTTAAAGATATAAGACTAGTAAGAGCTATCAAGGAAAGAGTCAAGAACTTAAAACCCCTAGAGTTGCCTTTAGAAGATAAATATTTTATAATTGAAACAGATGCATCTAAGATAGGATGGGGTGCTATATTAAAACAGAAACCTAATAAATATTGTCCTAAAGCAGAAGAAAAAATATGTAGATATGCTTCAGGAAGTTATAAATTAAAGACAATAAATAATATTGACAGGGAAATATTGGTAGTAGGAAATGCAATAAATGCCTTCAGGTTATATCTAGGATTTAAAGAATTTACAGTACGAACAGATTGTGAAGCAATATGTCGATATTATAACCAAATTAATAGTAAGAAAAGCTCGACCAGAAGATGGGTCTTATTTGAAGATACCATAGCTGGGAAAGGTTACAAAGTAATATTTGAGCATATCAAGGGAAAGGATAATAGTTTGCCTGACATATTTTCCCGCTCATCAATTTTACAGAAATGATGAAAGGAACTCTCTCAGGCGGAAATGAATGCTTCATATTTGGTGATGGCAATAAATTAAAAATATTCTCACCAAATACATTCAATTTCAAGCCAAAGAGCCATATCCGTCTTGATGAAATCCAAAGATGCATATTGCATAATATGTGGTATCAATATACAGTCAAAAGAGATGATAAAGGATATATGCTATCTAATCTCAATAGCCTCGCAGAATATTTCCATATGTTCAATATGTTGAACAAAAATAACCCAAGACCAACAAAAATAGAGGTACAAAAAGATGAACCTCTATATATAATGTTTAATGGAAATAAACCAGGAATATATATGCATTGGGAAGATATTCAAATAGAGAAGCTTGCAGCAAAGAGCAGAGACAAAGAATTGTCATTTAGAAAATATGATAATATTGATGATGCCTTGAAATGGGCAAGGAAAGTAATAGGAGAAAATTACTATATAGATCCCGAAGCCAGGGAATATATTGAGAAGTGAAGGGGCATAGATAAAAATATACCCACTTCAGTAACTCCCACAAAGGGAGAAGCTTTGAGCTCAAAGAATCCAAAGAAAGAAGAATGTCCAAAATATCATTCATATCAGGAATGCCTTCTAAAGGGACTTGACCCTTTAGATAATGAATATATAGACCAAGAAATGAATAAAAGATTTGAAGAATGGTCAAAAATAATAAAGAAAGAATTGAGAGAAGAACTATTAACAGAAGTAAGAGAAGAAATGGAGGAGAAGTTTGAAGAAATAGAGAAAGAATGTGATGACAAATATAATTTCCATTTGTCTGACGATGATCATATGGACATCGCTGGGCATGGGCAGCCTATTGATTAATAGGCTATATACTTGAATTGATATTGCTATCAATTTTTCGGGCGCGGAGGACCTCCCCGAATACTGATACGCGAATATGAATATTGATGCAGCCCGAATATTGATATAGTATATCAATTATATTGGTGGGGAAGACCCCCCACATATAAAAAACAAACAAAACAAAAGAGTTTGTCATGCATCAGATGCCAGAATATTGCATCGAAGAAGAAGGCGGAGTTCAAGATCAAGCCAACGGTGTGAGCAATCTGTGCATATTGCTCATATGTTAGAAGACACTGGAGGCAAGCCAATTATCCACTGAGAGACAATGCCCACATGAAAAAAGAGAAGATTCCTGAAGATTGAAGATTGTCGGGCACTCTCTCTCACACTTATCCTTACCCTAGAAGGACACGCATGTACCCTAGTAGGACACACGTGCATGCTACCGTATGTAAAATAAATAAGTGTAGGCAGGCTCCAGAAGGCTCCCTCGCAGCCGTCTCTCAGCTATAAAAGGAGACAAAGACGGAACAACCAGAGAGACACACTGCGAGCACTTCAGACGAGAAGCACTCGAGCGAAGCAAGAGCCAGAGCGCTAATCTCTTAGTAGTTTAGCCACCACTCCACTTGTAGTATAGCCAAGAAGGGGCTAAGATCGCCAAGCATATTAAGGTAATTTCTTAAGTTTGTGTGTAATCCCTTCGGGTTTTCCCGAAAGGGAAAACTTTCGGGAAAACCATATGTAAATTATGTTGTTGAAATGATGTAGTTTATTGGTTTTCACTTGGTGTTTTTATTTATGAATTTATGGGAAGAGTTCTTATGCTAGGGATCCTATAGGAGAAATCTCTGCGTGTGTAGTTCTCTGTGTAGCCCAGAGTGGCGTTTGAATGAGAACCTTGTGGCCGTAAAGAAGTGTTCTCTTCGGGTGGAACTGCCTAGGAAGACGATAAGAATTTAACCTATAAATTTGCAGTTAAAACCGTCAAGTGAACGTAACTAGCTACATATGATGCAACATAATGACAAATATGGTGAGTACCGAGTAGGAATTTCACAAACCGCAGCACAAACAGGCCTCGCCAGCCCTTAATAGATCCTGCATATTGGTTTAAGATAAGCAAATATTAGCCGTGTTAATAATCAGGCACGCGTATATTATTGAAATAGTAGCAAAGAATTGAATATTGCTATGAATAGTGAAATACTATTCCAAATAGTAAAGAATAGTATATTCACCAATTATTTAAATAGTATTGAATAGTAAAGCAAATAGTAAGCTGAATATTAAGCTTACCATATCCACGTACACTGACATTATACGCGATATATCCGCATACACTGAAATAAGACCGCAAATATTGTTTAATAAAAATATTTTAAAAAATTTTAAAAAAAAATATATATATATATATCAAGAATAAATGAGTTCTTTCAGGTGGCATTGGAAGATATGAATCGCAAAGGTGGAACAGAGATATTATGTCCATGTAAGAAGTGCGAAAATAAAGTTTTGATTGACCCTTCTACTGGTCGTGTGAAGATGCACTTGTTGAAACATAGCTTCATGCCTGGTTACACACGGTGGACAAGGCATGGTGAGGACGAGGAGGATGCCGAAGTCGAAGGGGTGGCACATGATGATGAGCCAGAAGGAGGCATGAAGAACATCGAGGCCGAACATGAAAATCACCTGGACGGACAGGAAGGCCGTGTGGAGATTCAGAAAGCAGTGAGAAACCTTTTGTACAAAAGGCAGAAAGAACAGAGTGATAAAGACCTGTCCAAGACGGAAGATGATCTAGATGACCAACAATCTGGCGTGTATCAAGAAGAAGGTAAAGTTCAGCTCAAAACAAAGTGTACGAAAAGAAGCCGAAACACGTTGTTGGACGTAGAAAGTTCTGTCGTGAGAATTCAAAAACGACGCTGCAGTTGATTTTATATATGTATTTATTCAGCAAGTACTTGTGTATCGACCGTATTTTACTATTAATTAATAAAATAAATCTTCTCGCGTATTTTATTATTCACCATTTGTATTGAACTTTAGAAATTGAATTAGATTGTAGGTTGAAAAATAGCGCGAAACGAAACTTTGCCTCTGAACATTTCCCCCAAATCGGCTAAGACAAATGTGAAAATAGCTATGGCGTTGGTGACGTCACCAACGCCATAGATAATATAGCTATGGCCTTGGTGACGTCACCAACGCCATAGCTATTTTCACATTTGTCTTAGCCGATTTGGGGGAAAAATTCAGAGGCAAAGTTTCGCGCTCACACACACTCCACTTCTCTCGCGCCGCCACCACCCTCGTCATCGACCGCTGCCGCATCTCGTGTCGTCGATGACCCCGTCGAGCTCCTCAACGACGCGGCTGCTCCCGCCCCCCTCCCCCAACGGTCGCGCCACCCCCGCCCCCTCCCCCAACGGTCGCGCCGCTGCTTTACCCCCTCCCCCACCGTCACGCCGCCGGCAACCACCTCGACCTCGCCTCCGGCAGCTCCGGTCGGTTGCAAAGCAACCGTATTCGCCCTGCCCAGGTGCAAACACCTCGATTCCGTCGGTAAGTGAGATCTCTCCTCTTTTTAGAGTAAATTTGTATTTGTTACAATTGCTAGAAATCTATATTTTAGAGTAAATTAGTTGTAGTTGTAACATTGTGAGTTGTTTTGGAAACGGATTTGAGGAAATATGGTTGAAATCATGAAGATTTAATTGTTCATAGACATATTTGTTACAATTGTTCTCGAATTTTTGAGATGGATGCATGTGATGAGTTGTAGTTGTTGTTGAATTTTTGTGTTGGTGAAGAATTGTTTGCAGGGACTGTATAGGGTTGCCAATGTTTTGGCGAAACGTTGATTAATTTCCGTTTCGTCAAATTTCTGGCAACCAATATGTCCTATTTTTAGCAAAGGTCATGCTGAAATTTTGTATTTTGTATATGAATTAAATATATGTCCTATATTTGTTTGTAGATGTCCGACGTGGGCTCTTCTTCGACACATTCAGGCAACGGCGAAGCGGCATTTACGGACACGCAGGGAAACGACGATTATGATGAAGATCTACAGCAGGTGGAGATAAATTCGGATGACTGCTATGTGAGAGGCAGTGGCTACAAAGATATTCCTGGTGATGAAAGTAATCCTGATAAGGGCACTAGTACTGCTGAAGATGATACAAATGAGTATTCTGTTGAGGATGAGGAGGAGGTGGACGTGGATGATGCTTCAAAATCCAAGAAGCAGCGGAAACCTAGGAGGCGAAATGCTATCGGCACTGACAGGCTTGTGGTCACTCGAGTTAACTCCACTGGTGAGCCTGTTAGTCCGCGGAAGGCGTCGTCTCACTACGGCAACGCCCTAGGTGTCATCCTTCGAGAAGTTTGCTCCATCAACGAGTCCAATATAAGGGATGTTGGCAAAGATAATCTCCGAGAACTCCTCATAAGAAGGGTGCACGCAAGATTAAAGTTCCCTGAGGAGTACGACAACCTATCGTACCCAAAGAATCAGGTAAACAACCATGCAATCCATAAGTTCTCCAAGAATTTGAGTTCTTGGAAATCAGCCGCAAGAAAAGAGCTTCACGAAGATTTCTCTGAGATCAAGAAGAAGTGGCCTACCATTAGTGAAGATGACTGGAACATTTTCAAGATGCAAAATCAGGAGAACCCTGTAGTGCAGAGCCAGTCGATATGGGGGAAGGACATGCGATCAAGGACATTAAGTAACCACACCCTCGGAAGACGTGGTTTTGTTGGGAAGAAGCCCGTGTGGGACAAGCAAGATGCTATACTTGCATCAAAGGGCATCCCAAACCACTTGGAGCAATTCAAAGACCCCCTCGAATATAACTATGTCAGGGGCCGGTACCATTATATGATTATAAGTCAGGGGAATTTTCCGCGGATCACCAAATGAGAAGACTGGAAGAAGAACTGCAAAGGCAGCATGCAGAACCTCAGAGCTCTCAAGGGTCCATGGCCAGGTGGAACACTCCTCTTAACCGGTCGATCAACATGACCCTCGGCAAGGACCCGTTACAGCCGCCGGCGGGTGGCCGTGTGAACGGTGCGGGATGCGGAGCCAAATGGGAACATCATTATGTCCAAGACCGTGAGCAGCAAAGGCAGAGAAGGAGAGCCAACAAGCAAACCATCGAACAGAAAATAATTGCAGCCACAGCAGCCACCACAGCCGCAGCAACTGCCGACATTGAAGCACGCATCAACACGCAAAGCCAAGCCCATGCCCAAGCCATGTTGCCTTCAATAATCGAGAGCGTGAAGCAATGGATCAAAATCGGCCAGCTAGGAAACCTTGTCATCCAAACATCGCCCAAGGATAGCAGCGCTTTTGTCTCTTTTGTTGGCAACCCGTCGCCAATGGCTGTTCTCGAGGCTCTTACGGAAGAAACTCCATGCAGTCTCTTAGCCCATGTCAATGGTGAGCTGATTAAAGTTGCAATCGGCTCGATCATTTGCCCCAAAGATACCATCATGCATGGAGTGCAGATGCCTGAGGGGGTCTTCAAAGTTGAGTTGTCTGTCGTCTTAAATGGTTACGATAATATTTCTCCTCCGATACAACCTCCGGGTGCGGATAGCCAGCTGACCCTTGTACAGTGCTTAGGCTGGCCAATGATGTGGCCGAAGAATCAAATTCTGGTAGGAAACGTCCAAACCGTAACAAGCTCGCAGCAGATGATGAACAATGGCAACACGAGTCGAGGACCATCTCCTTTGGGTCAGAGTCAACCTGAAGGCAATAACAACGTGGATGTCACAGAGGAACAATTAACGGGTATTAATGATGAACTACTTGTCAATCGATTATTCTTGGTTGACGAATATCAGAATCTTGATGGGCCTATGCCTGTTGATCCTGTCAAAGCATTCTCTGTGCCTCTGTGCCTCCTGTTGTACAAGATGATCACCATGTTGTTCTTTGCCAAAAGAGTCTATTCAACGACGACTTCACGCCACCAGACACACAAGTGCCACCATCCAGGGGAGCGTTGCTGAGTCCAAACACACTCAATGCGACGGTAGCAAATGCATTGCCAGGCGGTGCAGCAAGCCAGCCTAACCTAACACGCAAGAAGAGGAGGCGACCATGTAATAGTAAGAAGGGCACAGCCGCCACCAGCCAGCCAGTTCAGAATAATAAACAAGTAGCTCGTCATGTTCCATGGCGGACTTACCATTCCCCGGGTGAACCCATCCTTCCGAAGGAGCTTAGCGATCTTCTGCAGACAGAAATGCGGCTTCTGCATGACACAATTCTTTGTAGGGAGAAGTACGCATTTTCTCATGTAGGTGGACACCGCCCCGTTTTCACAGTGACGGTGCCACCGAATATTGGTTAGTGCGACACTTTCCCCGCGGACAAGTTCTATGTACCATTCGAAGACATCTTCAACCTGTTCCACCTATACAAGCTTGGTTCTTCCTTAGTACGCCTATGGTCGATTAATACCGCCTACATTGCCAAATGTGAGCTGAACAAGGATGTCGCGGTAGGGGACCCCTACCTCATGCACGAGACCAACGTCAATCTCCATGATCGCCGTAAAGCTATGAGGAAGTATCTGACAGAGTTCATGCTTGCCAACATGGACAAAGATTGCCTTCTGGTGCCCTACTATCCGAAGTAAGTCATTCGGTACATAGGATATTTTCGTACAATCTCGTTCCGCTTCCACGTAAATACATTATAACTTGAGGATAATTCGTTTTCCTCTACTTTTTACGCAGAGAACATTGTGTCCTCATTGTTATTACCCCGAAGTTTGCCGAAACTTATTTCTTGGATTCGACGAGAAAAGTTAAGAAAGACTACAGAGGCATCAAGAAGGTTCTGGATGAAGCACTCGTCGATTATACTTGTCGGGAAGGACTGATCAGAGATGGATATCAGAAGTTTGATAAATTCAAAGCGGTACGCTTCGGCCACAAAACTGACTTCTGTTGCAAGCAGCAGCCGGAAAACACTTATTCAGATGGCTACTACGTTGTCCACCACATGGAGGAGTACATACGGGAGGGAGAACGCCTTAGAAAGAACTCTGATGTCATCGCATGGGGGAAGAAAATGGAGGAAATTAGCCCGGGAAATAGTAGAGATGAGTTCAGACGCATCCAGCTCAACTTTGCTACCATCCTCAACAAGGATGTCATCGACCATGCCGGGGTTTTCAACGGCGGCGCGCCTACCAGCTCGGAGGAGATAAAAGCTCGCCTTCATCAGCAGAGTCACGATGCTAACGGTCCGGTGTCTCTTGCGGATCCGTCGAAGAAATACATTAATGATCCTTATTCTGATTCCGTACACTACTCGATCAGCTACAAACTTGCATGTCATTCTGTATTATCGTACTTCAAAACTTTCCCCTAGCTAGCTATCTTAATTATCATTGATGTGTTTTCATTAATGTTACCTGTTTTCTTATTCTGGCATGTCAACGTTGCTCATATATTTGATCGTAAAAAACGTTGTCACGGCACCGTTTTTGCGGTGCCGTGGCAGTGTATTCCCGATGGTTACAAACTAAGTAATGGCGTGCGAAGGAATTGCAACGCCTCCAACGTTTCACCATATTTATGGCGTAGGTAAAATGCCAAACGCCGTAGGTACATATGATACTGCCGTCGTGCAAGTGTGTCCAACGCCATAGGTATCTAAAACACTGCTGACGTGGTTGCCAACGCCACCACTATTTCTTAACAATGGCGCCATATTGGTGGCGTCGTGTGTCCACGCCAGCAAGGCCGTTTTTGGCATGCCATAGCTAGGCTTTTCTGCACTAGTGCCCATGCCCTACTCTTCCTCGTCGGAGCCCGTAACCCGGACAGTGTCGGTGGACGTCAGGTCGATGATGGATCTGTCCTGGGACGAGCCGACATCCACCACGACGCGGTTGCGGCGTCCGGACTGCACCATACGGGTCGCCGGAGAGTGCGACTCCACCTCGCCGACGTCCACCGCCGCGAGGGCTGCCACCGCCTCCCGCGCCCGCTCCCTCGCGCGCCGGGCACACCGCGCCATGTTTGCGTCGGACGACAACCATGGCGCGTCCTGCTGCTCCGCGCGCCAATGGAGGGGTTGCGCGTCCGCCACCGCGTTCGCACTCCAGGCGGACCGCACTGCCTCGGATGAGGCAGCCACGGCACCCCGAGCGCCGGATCCATGCACCATTTGGGCGGACGCGATAGATTCCCGACGGAAGGAGTCCGCGCGCTGCCTCGCACGGGCCTTGTCCCGGGAGCGGCGGAGCGCAAGCCGGACGGCCATCTCCTCCTCGGGGCCGCGTGGGATGAGCTCGGGGTCGACGCATCTGGAGGTGAAGGACTCGGATCCGCTGCCCGCCATGCCGGAGATGGCCGGAGATCGGTGGAGGTGAGCTTGGGTGGCGGAGGGGAGTGGAGTGAAGTGGCTAGGGTTTGGTCCGGCGACCGGACCGGGAGGAATATATGTGGGGTCGAGGCAGGCCAGCGCGGGCCAGGCCGACGTGGCGGGCGTGCCCGGGCGCGCCCGGGCGCCCCCATATCCGCCCCATATTTGGGCTGGATATGGGGGTGCCGATCAGCCCGGGCGTTTGAGACCCGTTTGAGGCACCCGGCTGGGTCAAAAAATCGTGACCAGTCAGTGACTGGGCGGGCCGCCCGGGCGTATGAGGCGGGTTTGAGGCGCACGGCTGTAGATGCTCTTATGTGAACTTTGGTGATCTTTTGGAGATCTGTTGGTGAACGGATTGTGCATTACTATGTCCGATTCTATGTCCGTTTCATGATCTACGTAGTTTCATTCATTGTATGATTTAGTATAGATATAGAGGATCGGATATGAGATACACGAATGTGGACGACGCGATTTGAGGACTGACCGGTCATGCCCGTGGATGCGTCCACGGGCGTTTAAGGTGTCAGATTTGATGACCACGTCTGTAGATGCTTTAAGGGTCGGTGTTGGAGATGCCCTAACCGTTAACCGTTATGAGACGGGACAGGAACCGGGTGGAAGGAAATCAAGTACTCTCTCCGTCCCATAATACAAGAGCATTTTTTACACTACACTAGTGTTAAAAAATGCTCTTATATTATGAGAATATATTATGGGACGGAGGGAGTAGTAGCAGTCCATCCAGTAGACCTAGTCGATCGCGAGCGATCGCGCGCTCACACGAGGGTAGCTAGCCGCGCATGCATGCAGGAAAGCAGGTGGGCTAGCCGGCCGACCTGTGACGTGTCTAGAAAGCGCGTGGTGACAAGGACAAGGTGGCTATACTAGATCATGGTCAAATATGTGGTCAGAATCAGAAAATTTCATGGGTATATAAATTTGTCCTTTTTCCCGGGGAGAGGTTGCTGTCCGCAGGTGAACCTACTAGAAGTAGCAGCCATCGAACCGGCAGGCGTCCTCGTCCAGCTGGTCAACGATCGCCAGTCTCTCCCTGAGGACTCAAATTCTTAAACCGGTCACCTGATCTGGACGGTTGATATATGGGCCAGCTTGTTGTGCGACCCACGTCTCAGTGGCTCCCAAGTTATTAGTACCAAGTGAAATAAACTTAGGTCAAAGAAAGAATCGCAGAGTTTCCTCCGTTGGCGTCAGGAAAGAATCGTCCGGGATATCATCAACATGCATGAATCAAGAACATGAATGAAGAATCGGCCGGGATATCATGGGACGCGGATTAGCCGACTTTGAGCTCAAAGCTTGTGTGAACAGTAAAATCTAAAAAAATTGAAAAAACAAATAAAAAAATCTGAAATTTTTTCTGGCAAACTTTGACAAATGTTTTCAATGCTCGCAAAGTTTCATCATAAAATGACATTTGTGGAAGCCGGGGGCAAAAACAACAAAATCGATGATCGAAAAAAGTTATTTTCAAAACATTTCGGAGTGCTGATTTTGTTTTTATCCGTGATTTCCACGAATGTCATTAATTTCGTGGTGAAACTTTGGAAGCATTGATTTTTTTTTTTTTTTGTCTAAGTTTGTTAAAAAGAATTTCAATTTATTTTTTATTTTTTTTGGATTTTACTGTTCACCCGAGCTCATATGAGCTCGAGGTGAGAAGGACACTTTCGCATGAATGAACCATTTATATGTTGTTGTGTTCGACCGGGCCACAACGCGATTGCATGTGATCGACGTTTATGTTCGACAAGGACTCGCGCTCGAGTCCTCGTGTAGCACGTGTGCCTTCTTCTCTATTGTTCATCACTTTTAAGGCAAGACGGTGAACATTAACGTGACAAATACAATGTACAAAGAAAGCACAATATTACAGAGCTTTTGAAACAAACGTAACTTACTCCCCAACAAAAAAAAAATTTGCAGGGTTACTACCTAAAAATTAAGCTAACACAGGTACGATGCTATTCTGCCGTGGTTGTGTGTCTCATGCACGTAGGAGTGTATACAGTGGCGCATGGTCCATGCATGCGATAAGGTGTTAATGTGACCAGCTCCTGAAGGCTACCTCCGTTCCGTTGCACAGTCTAACACAGCCCTAGCTAGGCTTGTCAACTGCTGCCAACCGGCACAGGGATGAACTTGACGGCCCAGCCGACGGGCCACGCCACGGCGGCGATGGTGAGGCAGACGCCCCACTGCCCCAAGCCGAGCTTCATGGTACCGACGAACCTCGTGAGCACCTCCACCATCACCACCTGCAGCACAAGCGTTAGGGCGACGATGACGAGGAACATCCTGTTCTTGAGCACCCCGGTGACGACGTTCTTCTTCTCGATGTCCCGCATGTTGAACTCGTTGAACACCTGGAAGAGCATGAACACGTTGAAGATCATGGTGCCGCTGGCCTCGTCATCGTTGCCAAGGTATTGGAGCGCCAGCAGCACGGCGATCTGGAACAATGCCTGTGGGGCCATGATGTGCCACATGGCGTTGTTGACGAGTGGCGCCGTGCGGGCGATGGGCGGGGAGTCCATGAGCGCATCGGTGGGCTTGTCCATGGATAGCACCAGCGTGCTCATGACGCCCATCACCAGGTTCACCCACATGATCTGCACGGTGGTCAGCGGGACATTACCCATGGTCACCGCTGACATGAAGTTGACGATGGTGGCCACGACGTTGATGGTGATGTAGAACTGGATGAACTTCTGGAAGTTGTGATAGGCACAACGTCCCCAACGGGTAGCCTTCACTGCTGTGTCGAACCTGCCGTTGAGGATGATGGTGTCCTTGGTGACATCCGTGCCATGGACGCCCATGGACAGCACCACGTCGGCCTCCTTGAGAGCTGCCGCGTCATTGGTGCCCTCGCCGGTGGTCACGGCCACCACATGGCCCTTCTGCTTCAGCCGCTTCACCAACAACAGCTTGTCCCTTGGGCGATTCATGCCTGGAGTTTGCTGGATCGGGTGGGATTCGGTCGTGCGCACCCGTGTTTTTCTCTGACCGTTTGGTTTCAGAGGGAGCGCTGCGAAGCTCTGCTGGCTGTTACCATCATGGGGTATGCTTTCTCGTTCCATGGTGAAGTCAGCTGGCGGAGAATGTCATGGAAGCTGAGATCTGAGGACTAGCAATGGTGTTTCGAGTCTCTGTGGCGATGAGGAATTGGCTTGGTGATTCGTGACTTGGAGCAGCGGCATGCTAGTGGGGGCGACTGCACAGGAGAAGTCCACAGTCTTTCTTTCAGGGTGAAAATCCAAGGTCTGGCCTTAATTGGTTGTGCCTGGCAATGGCCTTGTTGAAGGCATTGTTTTTGAGAGCGAGGACTTTCTTCAGGGTGAAAACCTAAGATCGATGATCGGGCGACGACGGTGTTTGTGCACTGTTCCCTTATTGGAGGCGTCGCTTTTGGAGAAGCTGGACTTCTGGTGCTGTCTTGGTGGTGTTAGTGCTGCTGTTTCAGGGAATAGATCATTGCAGCGGGACTTTTCTTTTTCGTAATTCTTCTTTCTTTTTTTGGCTGTGTGCATCCGTAATGTCGCTAGAGCATTGCGTTGTTGCAGAGGCTGGGTGTAATTGGTATCTCCGCGATATTAATATATGCTCTTTGTCGAAAAAACAACAGCTTGTCTTGGGGCCCGGAACTTGCCATGACACGGATCCTATCAACCATCTGGAGTTGTCGTGTCACTGACATGGCCCGGAACTCGTGTCCCTCGATGACGACGCCGTCGGGGTCGTTGCTCGAAATGATGCCGCACTCCTTGGCGATGGCGAGGGCCGTGAGGATGTTATCGCCGGTGAGCATCTTCACGGCGATGCCTGCCTTTGTGCAATCTTCAATGGTGGCATTGACCTCTGGTCGGCACGTGTCTTTCACGCCGACCAAACCCAACAATGTTAGTCCCTCCAGGTGACAAATCTGTGATTGCTCAATGTCTTCGACCTTTTTATAAGCAAAGCCGAGGCACCGAAGGCCGCTCGCCACCATATTGCGGATCACCTTCTCAAGCTTGTTCCTTTGCTCGACACCGAGTTCACACACCGCTGCATCCGTGTCCATGTACATGGAGCACCTCGCTAGGACCACCTCCGCGCTGCCTTTCCAGTGCGCGACCAACATGCGTGTGGCCTTGTCCCTGATTATCGCACGGCTGGGCTTCTCATCGGAGCTGAACGCCTCGACGTGTACTACCTTGCAGCTCCTATTCAGCGCGACAACGTCCATGGAGAGATACGCCGCAGCCCACGACAGCAGCGCCTTCTCCGTCGGGCTACCCGATATCTCTGGCGGCGATACGTTGTCTGGCTTGTACACGCTTCCGGTGGTGTTGAGCCCGACTCCCTGGCAGAGCAGGCTAACAACACTGCTGGCGATTGCCGTGGCGGGTCTTGGTTGGGCAGTGCCAACCCAGAATTCGGTCACTTTCATCCGGTTCAGGGTGAGCATTCCGGTCATGTCGGTGCAGATGACCGTGACCGACGCCATCGTCTCCAACGCTGACAGACTGTGCACCAGGGCGTTATCTTTCACCATCCTCTTCATGGAGAAGGTGATCATCAGCGTCACCGCGAGCGGGACGCCCTTTTCAAACAGCAGCGGCTTTCCCGTGCTGCTGCTGGTGAAATGGCGAGCGACGAACACGGTGAAGCCGACAAGCGCGACGGCGATGCCAACCTTGCCGATGGTCGAAATGAGACTCTCGAGGCGCTCCTCGAGCGGCGTGGCCAGGTGAGTGTTCAACGTCGAGAGGCTGCTCCAAGACAAGGTGTCGGTGCCGACGGCGGTGACGAGCATGGACCCGTGGCCGTGGAGAACCTTCACGCCGGAGGCGAGGAAGGGGTTCTTCCTGGCGTCGATATCAATAGGGCCGGGATGCCCGGTGAAACTTGACTCGTCCACCTGGAGGCCGTGGCCGTCCAGGAACACCCCGTCCGCCGGCACGGCGTCGCCGATCTTGAGTATGACCACGTCACCGACGACGACGTCGAATACGGAGACCTCCTGCCTCCTGGCGGCGCGGACGATGGTGACGGCGACGTCTGCGGACTCGGTGGCGAGCATGTGGTCCTTCTTGGCCTGGCTGTGGCTGATGACCGCGGTCACGCCGGAGACGACGAACACGACGAGGAAGATGCTGGCACCGTCGTACCACCCGTCCTTGAGGCCATGCTCCTTGATGCCGAAGCCGAGGGAGACGATGGCACAGACAAGTAGCGCGACGACGAAGACGTCGCTGAGCGCGTCCAAGACGTGGCGGAGGAAGCTCTTGACCATGGGCTTGGGGCAGGTATTCTCGCCGAACGCCGTCTTGCGCCGGCGCACGTCGCTGCCGCCCCCGGCGATGCCCCGCTCCGGGTGGGAAGCGAGCTTGGTCGCGATGCCGGAGCTTCCGCCGAGGTGGCGCAGTCGTCGAGCTTGTCCTTGACCAGGCACTTGAAGTCCTCGGCGTCGACGGCCGCAACAGAGAATACAGCGTCGGAGTGACTCTCGTGAGGGATGTTAATGGCGACGTTGGAGGCGCTCCGCGGAAGGTCATCGCCGGCGGTGAGCGTGCGGACGGGGGCAAGCCGGTTGCACGCCCGAATGACGTTCAACGGCTTGGGCCATTGCCTCACTGGCTGCCGGCCCGCGGCATGGGCGCACTCCATGATCCGCTTGCTTGCAGCGATTCAAGCGCAGACGCAGCAACCGCTAGCTGGTTGTGTGTAGTACGTACAGACGAAAGCAACAGCGATGAGAAGAAGATGGTGTTAGGTTGATCTCCTTCCGTTCGAACCCAACGGGTCGAACAGGCCCTGACTCGCGCCCTGATCGGGGGCGCCCAACCCTCATATGGTTGGTGGGCCCCTGTGACCCGCGCTATATTAACAGAGGTGGGTGGCCGGGGCACGGGATACGAAGTTCACCGCCGCCACAAACCCCACCGATATTCCCTACCGATCTAGGGTTAGTGCGGTGCTCACGGGAAGCAGCCACCACCTCGTCATCTCTCTGTCATCGCCGCAGTCGCCATCCCACCATGGCCAACGGCGGGAGCTCCTCAGGCCAAAGTGAAGGTAGACTACCGATCTAACCCAGCCTACCCGATCCAGAGGATTTATCAATGGTTTCAGAGCCATCTAGGCTTAGTTTTTTCGGTAGAAAGAAATCAAAAGCAACAGTTTTTCCCCTCCCCAAAGAACCCTAGCAGGGCAGAGAAAAACAACACAAAAGATCACCGGAGAAGGCCTTGGGCCGCCGGCAAAGTGCGCCGCCACTCCGGTCGCGCCTGTTCCTCTCGATCCCCACACGCATCGGCAAGCCGAGGTGCGGGAACGTAGAACCACCCCACACGGGGCAAAGGGCACCGTGACCAAACCGCTCGACGGCGGCGCGCTCACTGCAAGGTGGACGCGTAGCCGGCGAGGGGGAAGGCCACGGCGCCGCCGCCGCTCCATCTCCGGTCGCCGTCGGGTGAAGGGAGGCAGAGGAGCGCTCAAGCCGCGTCTCTCTCTCTCTCTCTGAAACGGAGGATGGAGGAAGCAGGAAGGGTGGGTAAGGAAAAGAGGCGACGCGCGGCGCGGTGGCCTTCGGCACCGTCGCCGGCGGCCGGGGCGGGCGGCCGGGGCGCAGCCCCTTGCTCCCGCTGTCGAGGGAGACAGACAGGAGGGGCGAGGCGAAAACGAAAATGGCTAGGGTTTCGGTCGGGAGATCGCCCTCTCCCGTTTTGACCTACCGAAAATAGCGCTCGACCGTCCGATCGGATTGAATGGCTGAGATGCAAACCCTAGCTCGCGGCGGGCCACTGGGCCGAAAGACAAGGGGGCGCTGGGCCATCGGTCAAGGCCGCCACCGCTCGCACTTGCTACGGGCCATGGGCCGTGTCGCTCGCTCCCAGTGGGCAGCGTCAGCGTCACGCGGGCGGCAGATAAACGTCGGACGCTCAACAGGCCGTGGGCCGTGGGCCGCACAGAACAGTTTCAGTGTCTTTATTTTTTGTCCAGTTTTTTTGGACAAATCTTATACAGTTTTTCTATTCAAAATTATTCAAAGAAAATTTTTGTTTAGAAAATAGAAAAGTAAAAGTAATACTTCTGAAAAGAAAAAGTTCATGAATTTTTTATTCATGTTTTTCGCTGCTAAATAAATAAAAATGCTCTTTTAAAAGTGAATAGAACAAAAGTGAAATTAAAATTTTTTAAGAGCATGTTAAAGTGATTATTGAAACAATTATGATCCTGTTATTTTTATGACCAACGTTGTTCATAACATGATCATGATTTGTTATTGTTATAAAAGGTGCATTTATTTCTATTTTTGCCCAACGGTGATATAATTTTAACTGCATAAACAGTTGTATGTTTATTTTTGACCAACGTTGGATTAATGCATATGATTGTTACAATGATCTCACTTCAATTGTGATTTCAGGAGGTTACCACTTGATGAGTTGCCTAAAAGAAGTTCCCACACTCCGAGGTGATAACTACACCGAATGGAAAAAGAAAGTTGATTTAGCCTTTGTCTGTGCTGAGGTGGACTGGGTTGTGGATACCCCACAGCCGGTCCAACCTCCAGAGCCAGTCAGAGATGCAAAAGACAATGATGCTGCATGGGAGAAAAAGAAAAAGGATCATGCTCCAGTGGAGATGTTATATTCCATCGAAAACCAAAAGTGGGTCAATGCAAACAAAAAGTGCATGGAATTTATAAAGAATGCAATTGAGAACGCCATTGTGGGCTCAATTGCAGAGTGCACTTCCACAGGGGAGTTTCTTACAAAGATAAAGAGCCAGTTCACTGGTTCTTCAAAGATATATGCCACCCAGTTGTTAAAGCAACTGGTGACAGAAAACTACACAGGCGGTGGTCATGGAATAAGAGAGCACATCCTCGGGATGAGCAACATGGCAGCTAAGCTTAAGCCCATGGATGAGGATTTGGAGCTCAAACCTGCGCTCCTGGTCCACCTGGTCATGGCTTCACTGCCAAAAGAGTTCGACACCTTTGTTGTCAACTACAATATGTCACCTGAAAAATGGGACATAGAAAAGACTATAGCCATGTGTGTCCAAGAAGAGGAAAGACTTAAAGCCTCACATGGTGGTTCTCTCAACTATGTGAAGGATCATAAGAAAAAGAATTACAATCAAAATAGCAAAGGTTCCCCTTCAAAGCCACATGGAAAAGCTCCCCATCAGCATCAGCAAAAGTCTTTCCCAGTGGACAAAGATACATGTCTCAATTGTAAGCAGACTGGGCACTACAAGAAAGACTGCCCTGCTTGGCTAATGTCAATAATGGCAAAGAGAGGTAACAACATTGTTTCCTTTGTAAATGAATCCTTGTATACACAGTTTTCGAAATCTACTTGGTGGATTGACTCAGGAGCAACTGTTCATGTTGCAAATCCATTACAGGGATTCCATTCGACGCGGACTACGCAAAGAAGCGAAAGATGCATTGAAGTTGCAAATGGAATTCAAGCAGAAGTTGAAGCTGTCGGTGACATCTCCTTGGAGTTAGCTGATGGATTCAAGCTTCTGCTTAAAGCTGTTTTATATGTTCCTTCATGTCACAGAAACTTAATTAGTGTTTCGTGTTTGGATAAAGATCATTATGAATGTCATTTTGGACATGGCAAGTGTGCCATATAGTTTAATAATACTCATGTGGGTGTTGCTTTCCTACACGATGAGCTTTATTTATTATCACTACGTGAAAAAGTGCATTCTGTGTGTAATGTGAATGAGCATGTTTCCGCGTCGAATAAAGAACAAAAGAAAAGAAAGAGAACTCATGACTCATCGAAATTATGGCACTGTCGCTTGGGCCATATTTCCAAGGGGAGAATAGAAAGATTAGTCAAAAGTGAAATTCTTCTTCCATTAGAGTTCTCAGACATAGAGCAATGCATAGATTGCATTAAAGAAAAGTATGTAAAACAAATCAAAAAAGGTGCAAACCGTAGCACAGGAACACTAGAAATCATTCACACTGACATTTGTGGACCGTTTCCCGTGAAAAGTGTGGATGGCTATGACTCGTTCATAACATTCACAGATGATTACTCCCGATATGGTTATATTTATCCAATCAAAGAAAGATCTGAAGCGTTGGATAAATTTAAGATATTCAAAGCTGAAGTTGAAAATCAGCATGATAAAAGAATAAAGATAGTAAGATCTGACCGTGGGGGGGAGTATTACGGTCGGCACACTCCATATGGCCAAGTCCCTGGACCTTTTGCAAAGTTCTTACAGGAGACTGGCATAGTAGCCCAGTATTCAATGCCGGGCGAGCCTCAGCAAAATGGAGTAGCTGAAAGGCGCAACCGTACACTTATGGATATGGTGCGCAGCATGATGAGTTACTCCACCTTGCCATTGGGATTATGGATGGAGGCGCTTAAAACCGCCATTCACATTCTCAATAGAGTACCAAGCAAGTCGGTGCCCAAAACACCGTACGAGTTGTGGACAGGAAGAGTGCCCTCCCTACAACACTTAAGGGTGTGGGGGAGCCCAGCTGAGGTCAAAATGTTTAATCCAAACATTGCAAAGTTAGATCCCAAAACAGTGAGTTGCCACTTCATTGGCTATCCAGACAGATCAAAGGGTTTTCGTTTCTACTGTCCAGACAGATATACAAAGTTTGTAGAAACAAGACATGCAGTCTTCTTGGAGGACGAAATGATGAGGGGGAGCATGGTAGCTCAGAAAATTGATCTTGAGGAGAAGAGGGTGCATGCACCTAATCCGATGATTCAAGAGCCATTTTTCTCACTACCATTTGCAACTCCACCCATGACAACTATGGGGGTAGACCCGGAACCTGTCCGTCAGGAGCCGACTGGACCCGTTGTTGAGCATGAAAGGGAGGTGCAGCAGCAAATTTTAGAAGAAGTGCCAAGAGTTGAGGCACAAAATGTGCCAGAAACTGAGGCCCTTAGAAGATCCAATAGAACAAGAAGATCAGCTATTTCTACTGATTATAAAGTTTATAACACAGAAATGGTTCATATGGAAGGTGATCCTACCACATATGAAGAAGCCATTAGAAGCCCTAACTCATCAAAATGGCTAGAGGCAATGGAAGATGAAATGAAATCGATGAGTTCCAAAGATGTTTGGGACTTAGAGGAAATACCTAAAGGAGCCAAAACAGTGGGCTGCAAATGGGTCTACAAAACAAAGTATGACCCTAATGGGAATGTAGAAAAGTATAAAGCCCGACTTGTGGCAAAAGGATTTACACAAAGAGAAGGGATAGACTACAATGAGACTTTTTCCCCAGTCTCATGTAAGGACTCCTTCAGAATCGTAATGGCATTAGTTGCACATTTTGATTTAGAGTTGCATCAAATGGATGTGAAGACGGCATTTCTGAATGGTGATTTAAAAGAAAAAGTTTACATGAAACAACCCAAGGGTTTTATCATGGAAGGCAAGGAAAATATGGGATGCCGCCTGAAAAAATCCATTTATGGATTAAGGCAAGCCTCTAGACAGTGGTATCTAAAGTTTAATGAGACGATTAAAAGTTTTGGATTTAAACAAAATATTGAGGATAACTGCATTTATGCAAGGTTTAAAAATGGGAAATATATTTTCCTAATCTTGTATGTGGATGATATCCTGCTTGCTAGCAGTGATGTTAGTCTACTACAAGAAACAAAGAAGTTCTTATCCTCAAATTTTGACATAACAGATCTTGGTGAAGCATCATATGTTTTGGGCATAGAAATTCACCGAGATAGGAACAATGGAGTCTTAGGACTATCGCAGAAAGCATATTTAGAAAAGGTTCTTCAAAAGTATAATATGCATGCGAGTAAAGCCACACCTGCTCCTATAGTCAAGGGCGATAGTTTTGGGAAATTCCAATGTCCCAAGAACCAGTACGAGATCGATCAAATGAAAGCAGTACCATATGCTTCGGCTGTTGGAAGCTTACAGTATGCACAAGTGTGCACTCGCCCTGACTTAGCTTTTATCACCGGGGTACTCGGTAGATATCAAGAGAATCCAGTCATAGAGTACTGGAAGATGGTAAAGAAAGCATTGCGTTATGCGCAAGGCACGAAGGACTACATGCTAACATATAGGAGATGTGATTCCCTAGAGATAAAAGGGTATTCAGACGCAGATTTTGCGGGGGACAGAGATGATAGAAAATCCACGTCAGGATACGTATTCACTCTCGCTGGGGGAGCTATTTCGTGGAAAAGCTCCAAACAGTCGATACTTGCATCATCCACGATGTATGCAGAATTCATAGCATGCTTCGAGGCCACGAGGCAGGCGATATGGCTAAAGAAATTTATACCCGACTTGAAAGTGGTAGATTGTATTCACAAACCACTAAAGATGTACTGTGACAACCAGCCCGCAGTATTCTATGCTCACAACAACAAGTCGAGTAATGCTGCCAAAACAATAGAGATAAAGTATTATGTTGTGAAAGATAAAATCCAGGATCACACTATAAGTCTCGAGCATATAAGGACAAAGGATATGCTTGCCGATCCGCTTAAGAAAGGCTTACCACCCAATGTGTTCAAGGAACACTTAGCCGGCATGGGTTTAAGAGAAAGCCTTATGATTCCTGGATCATAAGAGGCCCAAAAGGAACAGAATTTGTTTCTAAACAAAACGTATGTCGTAGCTGTATGATTCTATCGGCGATTAAGCTGTGACGATGAAACATGCTCTATGTACCAATATGTGATGAAACAAATAAACTAGAAAGTATAAGGTTAAAAGTAAAGTTGAGATCAAGGGGGAGAATGTTAGGTTGATCTCCTTCCGTTCGAACCCAACGGGTCGAACGGGTCCCTGACTCGTGCCCTGATCGGGGGCGCCCAACCCTCATATGGTTGGTGGGCCCCTGTGACCCGCGCTATATTAACAGAGGTGGGGGGCCGGGGCACGGGATACGAAGTTCACCGCCGCCACAAACCCCACCGATCTTCAATCTGCATAATATAGTGAGGATAATTATATGCATGCAATGAATGAGCTGAGGTAGAGACTTAATTATAGAAATAATACTTACAGACAATAACAAGCCACGAGACTTTTGTCGAGGGCGGCTTGATTGTATAACTGAAAGAGTTCGTCAAATTCAACGAAGATCGAGTAGACTCCAACGAAGTCGTGCTCATCCTTAATTCCCACCAAGATACTGCCCGTCCCATCCTTGCAGGTTTCCAAGTACCATTTATGTAATGTTCGCATCATCGTTGGTAGATCTCGTTCCAGATCATCACTTCTGACGAGACGCTTCCCGTGCTGGTATTTAAAGGTGTCTACCGGCTTAGCGATTTCAAAATGTACATCATCGCCTAGGTAATCACCAGGATTGAAACCAGGAGCAACGGCCGCTACCCCCGGGGTATCGGTAAACACCTTGAGCGGGGGGAACGATTGCTTTTCCTGTTCGCCGAGCTGGGGAATTGTTTTCCCACTTCTTGCACCAGTACTGCTACTTCTCGACCGACTCATAGCTTTGTCATATGTCTTTGGAATAATGCGGTCATAGTTTGATAGCGGCGGAGGCGAAGGTGGTCGCGTAAGGGCATCCAGAGTGCGATTCGCCTTTACCGGATCTATTTTTTCCTTCGGAGGGGGAACTTTCCGTGCAAAATGGGCATGCACTTTGGCAGCACTGATGTCCTTGTTTTCCTCGTCAGTCCTCTCATATGGTAACTTTGGAGGAACCCTGAGGCTTGGACCAAATTTGAATTTCTTCCCACCACCTATTGTACTGCTAGCCGCCGGAGCGGCGGCGGCTCTCTTCTGCCATTGCTGACGAGGCGGAGTTCGCTGACGCGGCGGAGGAGGCGGAGATTCCTGACGCGGCGCAGGAGGCGGAGTCCGCTGACGCCGCGGAGGAGGCGAAGGAGGATTCTGCTGAGGGGCCTCCTCCGCCGGAGTCGGCTGACGCGACGGAGACAGCTGAGGCGGCGGAGACAGCTGGCGCGCCGGAGACGAATGAGGCAGCGGAGTCTGCTGAGGGGCCTCCTCCGGCTGAGTCTGCTGAGGCGGCGTCCAGTTTGGAAGCTTGATGTTCTCCTTTCTCCATAGGCAGGTACTCCTTAAGGCATTTTCCAGAAGATTATCCCCTTCACCTGTAGGGTAGTCAAGCTCCAGCCCCTCAAATCCCTCCATTATTTCATCGACCGTGACAATAGCATAGCCATGTGGAATCGGACGGCAATGGAAAGTTCCCTCAGGCCGAGGAGGAAAAACAGAGCCGACCGCCGCCTTCAAGGGCAGGTTATGGCATTTCGCCATTAGCACACAATGTTCAGCATCCGTGATACTATCCACGGGATAGCGAGGAGCCGTGATATCAGGCTGAAGGAGCTCCGTGGAAGCCACGCTGCTTCTCCGCTGAGATGGTGGGGTAGCTTCTGGGGCAGTGTTGAAGGAAGGATCTTCGTGCCGCTGAGATGGTTGGCCGATAGCTCGTTGGCTCTCAAGTTCCTCTAGTTTCGCTAATCTTGCACTGATCTTCTGCATTTCGCTTGCTTCCGCTTTCTTCTTTCTCTCTCGGCTTCTATAACCACCGTTGTCAGGAAACCCATACACCCACGGAACGGAGCCTGATGTGCCTCGTGTTCGTCCAGGGTGTTCAGGATTCCCGAGGGCCTGTGTCAGCTCGTCATTCTCTCTGTCGGGATGTAACCTCCCTTCCTGCGCTGCCAGGATTGCTTCCGATAGCTTCTTGACGGGTATTGCAAGTTGAGCTTTCGTCCAAACACACTCCTCTGTGTCTGGGTCCAAAGTTCCCCCAACCCCAAAGAACCAAGTCCTTGACTGATCTGGCCAGTGCAATGTCGCTGGTTGGACCCCTTTAGCAAGCAGGTCTTGCTCAGCTTTGTCCCAGATAGGCCGGGCTTTGCTATAGCCACCTGACCCCGTAACATGGTGATACTTCTTCTTTGCAGCATTTGGCTTATTTTCGCTGACCTTTGCTTGCCCTTGTCCGATTTCCTGTAGGCCACAAATGCGGGCCAGTGATCTTTTATCTTCTCATATGGACCGGTGAATTCTGGAGTCTTGTCTTTCTCGACAAACTTTTTGTTCAAATCTTTCTTCCAGTTCTTGAATAGTTCTGCCATCTTCTCAAGAGCAAACGCCTTGACCTTATTCGGATCCGCCTCTGGTGGTAGGCTGAAATTTGTCATCAGCGAGGTCCAAAGATCATCTTTCTGTCTATCCTGGACATAAGAAACTTCAGGGTCCTTCTTCTTATTCCATTCTTGGATGCTGATCGGGACGATGTCCCTAACAACCACTCCGCACTGATGTATAAATGTGTCCCTTCTCCACTTGGGAGCAATCGGTTGGCCATCTCGACCGACTTCTTCGATTGTGAACCTTTCATCCTGGCGCAACCTTTTCTTCGGGCCTCGTCTCCTTACGGAAGTTTGGCTCGATCGGGAGGGCTAATTAAAAGAAGAAAGAAGCGTTAATATATGTACAAACAAAACAATTAATGCATCAAGTCAGCAGAGGCTTAATTAATATATGTATATATACCTCGCCGGACTTTGCAACAATTAAGGCTCCCTCCTCCGTTCGGTCACCGGAGCCGTCATGATCTCCTTCCTCCTCCATTCGGTCACCGGAGCCGTCATGATCTCCTTCCTCCTCCACTCGATCATCGGAGCCATCATGATCTCCTTCCTGACCATCGATGTCGTTGAGAAACGACAAGGTGATATCACCTTCATTGCAGATTATATCCCCCAACAACTCTTCTTTTTCTAAGTCTCTGTCCATAGTTTCTGCAAATATTACAACATGGCAATATACAACCATGAGAGATGGATTAGTGGCAAACATAGACCTAGCTAATCACAACAAGGAATCATATGCATATATGAGCAATGGATTAGTCATAAACATCATGCAAAGTTATCGGGGGTTATACTTTTGAGAGAGGATACTTTGCGGACCGCCTCTCTCATGCATGTCCGACGTCCCCCCTCATGAAGAAGTTATCGGGGTTATGTTTTAACTACGTACCCCCCCCCCCCCTCATGTCGAAGTTATCGGGGTTATGTTTTAATGGAACAAAATTTGTTAACTTGACATTAGACGTCAATAGTATTATACATAACAACAGTGCTATATGATATTATTGTTGTAGCGTTATATATAAGACCCCACCTGCCACCTTCGACAAACGGGTAGGCGAGCGGACCGGGAGTAAATTTTGAATATATGAGTTGTTACTCCCTCTCTCCCATAATTAACCTTAGTAAATTTCATTATCATCATGCCCATTTAGTAAAGTTGCCTCTCCCCGATTTAGGCAAAGTAACACTTAGTAAGATCATCATGCCCATTTAGTAAAGTTACCTCTCCCCGATATAGAAAAACAATATGCATACATCCATGGATCATCCATACATCATTGCTCATATATTCAAACTTAATATGAGTTTTAGCAAGATCATCATGAACAAAAATTTCTTTGAACAAAAAAAATTTCTATGTACAATTTTTTTTTGTATGAACAAAAAAAAATCATGAACATTTAGTAAAGTTGCGTCTCCCCGATTTAGGCAAAGTAAAACTCAGTAAACTTAATATGAGTTTTAGAAAGATCATCATGAAATTAGTAAACTTAGTAAACTTAATATGAACAGAAAAAAGCATACATCAATGGACAAAAAAAATTCTATGAACAAAAAAAAGCATACATCAATGCATACATCCATGGATCATCCATACATCTGCATATACATACATACACCATCCATACATACATCTATGGACAAAAAAAATTCTATGAACAAAAAAAAATCAGAGCAGGGGCGGCGGCGCGACAAGCAGAGTAGCTGGGACGGCGGCGGCGGCGGCGTCGGGGCAGGACAGGGGCGGCGGAAGGGGGGCTCACTGGGGGCGGCGTCGGGGCAGGGACAGGGGCGCGGCGGCGGCGGCGCAGGGCAGGGGCGCGGGGAGCGGCGCCGGCGTAGGGGTAGGGCGCGCGTCGGGGCAGAGGGCGTCGAGGGCGTCGGCGAGGGCGTCGACGGCGAGGTGGAGCAGCCTGACGGCGAGCTCGGGCAGCCTGGCGGCGGCGTCGGGGGAACTGCAGATGGGGATTGGAAATTTCCTAAGTGTGCGCTTATATAGCCCCCCCTTTAGTCCCGGTTCGAGCCACCAACCGGGACCAAAGGTAAATTTTAGCAGCCCAAAGGGCGGGAAGCAGAGACCTTTGGTCCCGGTTCGTGGCTCCAACCGGGACTAAAGGGGGGCCTTTAGTCCCGGTTGGAGCCACGAACCGGGACCAAAGGCCTGCGGCTAGCACGGCGTCGGGCGGGTGGATGTTTAGTCCCACCTCGCTAGCTGAGAGGCGGCGAGAGTGGTTTATAAGCGCGGCTGCGCCAACCCTCTCGAGCTCCTCTCTTATGCAGGCCTACGGGCCTAAACACACTCTCTCTGCCTGTGGGCCTACTGGGCCTGCTGCGGGCCTGCATCCTGGCCCAACTAGCTTGTTGGGTTTCTAGTCGTATGCAGGCCGTGGTTGCCCAATAGGCGGCATTTTTTTTAATTTTTGTTTTTTTTGCTTTATTTATTTTCTTTTGTTTCTAGTCGTATGCAGGCCGTGGTGGCTAGTAGGTGGGCCTTTTTTTTATTTTTTGCATATGTTATGTTTTTAAATTTTTAATGTTATTTTTTGCATATGTTATTTTTAGTTATATAATTTTAGTTGCATAAATTTTATATAATTTTAGTTGCATAAATTTTATATAATTTCAGTTGCATAAGTTTTATTTTTTATTGATTCTTTTTAGTTGATTCATTTTGCTATTAGAGTTTTATAAAAGCTTTTTAGTTTTCTATTAAAGTTTGTAACAAAAAATACTTTATGAAAATTCTTTTTACTATTAAAGTTTTTAACAAATAAATACTTTGATAATTTTAGTTAATATTATTTTGATTATTTTTAGTTGATTCTTTTTGCTATTGAAAAATATTATATTTAATTGATTCTTTTTAGTTCATTCTTTTTGCTATTAGAATTTTATGAAAGCTTTTTAGTTCATTCTTTTTGCTATTAGAGTTTTATAAAAGCTTTTTGATTCATTCTTTTTGATATTAATTCATTCTTTGAGCTAAATGAACCTGAAATTGAAAAGCAGTACAAATGAACTCTGAAAAGGTTGAAAGTTGGCATGGTATCATCATTTCACCCACATAGCATGTGCTAAAAAGTTGAGAGGGTTACGGCAAAAACTGGATGCACTTCGTGTACAAAATGGACAATCTCTTTCGAAGTATCACGGTTTCGGACGAAAACTCATATGTTACAAAGGCATTTCATTTCTTGACATGTAATTGCAGTGATATTCTAGATCAAAGCCATCATCAGAATAGTTGTGGAGAGAAACTCTTCACTTTTTCTTCGCGTGTGTCCCTCCACTCCCACGATGTCTCTTTTCCCTGAAAGAACTATGTGGCGCTTTGGCTCATCGTATGATGTATTCGCTTCCTTATGTTTTCTTTTTCTCGGTTTGGTAGACATGTCCTTCACATAGAAAACCTGCGCCACATCATTGGCTAGGACGAATGGTTCGTCTGTGTACCCAAGATTGTTGAGATCCACTGTTGTCATTCCGTACTGCGGGTCTACCTGTACCCCGCCTCCTGACCGATTGACCCATTTGCACCGAAACAAAGGGACCTTAAAATCATGTCCATAGTCAAGTTCCCATATGTCCACTATGTAACCATAATATGTGTCCTTTCCCCTGTTGGTTGCTGCATCAAAGCGGACACCACTGTTTTGGTTGGTGCTCTTTTGATCTTGGGCGATCGTGTAAAATGTATTCCCATTTATCTCGTACCCTTGGTAAGTCAATACAGTCGAAGATGGTGTCCTGGCCAACGAGTACAACCCATCTCCAACAATGTTGTCACCCATGAGATGTGTTTGCAACCAACTGCCGAAAGTCCTGATGTGTTCACATGTAATCCAGTCGTCACACTGCTCCGGGTGTTTGGAGCGCAGAATATTCTTGTGTTCATTGACATACGGGGTCACCAAGGTAGAATTCTGTAGAACTGTGTAGTGTGCTTGAGCCCAAGAATGCCCGTCCCTACATATTATTGAATCCGCTCCTAGCGTGCCTTTTCCAGTTAGTCTCCCCTCATACCGCGATTGAGGGAGACCAGTCGGCTTAAGGTCAGGAATGAAGTCAACACAAAACCCAATGACCTCCTCTGTTTGCCGGCCCATGGAGATGCTTCCTTCTGGCCTAGCACGGTTACGAACATATTTCTTTAAGACTCCCATGAACCTCTCAAAGGGGAACATATTGTGTAGAAATACAGGACCCAGAATGGCAATCTCGTCGACTAGATGAACTAGGACGTGCGTCATGATATTGAAGAAGGATGGTGGGAACACCAGCTCGAAACTGACAAGACATTGCACCAAATCATTCTTTAACCTTGGTAGGATTTCTGGATCGATTACCTTTTGAGAGATTGCATTGAGGAATGCACATAGCTTCACAATGGCTAATCGAACGTTTTCCGGTAGAAGCCCCCTCAATGCAACCGGAAGCAGTTGCGTCATAATCACGTGGCAGTCATGAGACTTTAGGTTCTAGAACTTTTTCTCTGCCATATTTATTATTCCCTTTATATTCGACGAGAAGCCAGACGGGACCTTCATACTGAGCAGGCATTCAAAGAATATTTCCTTCTCTTCTTTGGTAAGAGCGTAGCTGGCAGGACCTTCATACTGCTTTGGATGCATGCCGTCTTTTTCGTGCACACGTTGCTGGTCCTCCCGTGCCTCCGGTGTATCTTTTGTCTTCCCATACACGCCCAAAAAGCCTAGCAGGTTCACGCAAAGATTCTTCGTCACGTGCATCACGTCGATTACAGAGCGGACCTCTAGTTCTTTCCAATAGGGTAGGTCCCAAAATATAGATTTCTTCTTCCACATGGGTGCGCGTCCCTCAGCGTCATTCGGAACAGATTGTCCGCCAGGACCCTTTCCAAAGATTACTTGTAAATCCTTGACCATATCAAGTATGTGATCACCAGTACGGAGGGCGGGCTTCTTCCGGTGATCTGCCTCACCTTTGAAATGCTTGCCTTTCTTTCGACATTGATGGTTGGTCGGAAGAAATCGACGATGTCCAGGTACACATTCTTCCTACATTTCTCCAAATATATACTTTCGGTGTCATCTAAACAGTGCGTGCATGCATGGTATCCCTTGTTTGTCTGTCCTGAAAGGTTACTGAGAGCAGGCCAATCATTGATGGTTACAAACAGCAATGCATGTAGGTCAAATTCCTACTGTTTGTGCTCATCCCACACACGTACACCTTTTCCATTCCACAGCTGTAAAAGTTCTTCAACTAATGGCCTTAGGTACACATCAATGTCGTTGCCGGGTAGCTTAGGGCCTTGGATGAGCACTGGCATCATAATGAACTTCCGCTTCATGCACAACCAAGGAGGAAGGTTATAGATACATAGAGTCACGGGCCAGGTGCTATGATTGCTGCTCTGCTCCCCAAAAGGATTAATGCCATCTGCGCTTAACCCAAACCATATGTTCCTTGCGTCACCTGCAAAGTCCCCCCACTTTCTCTCGATTTTTCTCCACTGCGACCCGTCAGCGGGTGCTCTCAACTTCCCATCTTTCTTACGATCTTCTTTGTGCCATCGCATCAACTTGGCATGCTCTTTGTTTCTGAACAGACGTTTCAGCCGTGGTATTATAGGAGCATACCACATGACCTTGGCAGGAACCCTCTTCCTGGGGCGCTCACCTTCAACATCACCAGGGTCATCTCGTCTGATCTTATACCGCAATGCACCGCATACCGGACATGCGTTCAAATCCTCGTACTCACCGCGGTAGAGGATGCAGTCATTAGTGCATGCATGTATCTTCTGCACCTCCAATCCTACAAGGCATAGAACCTTCTTTGCTTCGTACGTACTGTCGGGCAATTCGTTATCCTTTGGAAGCTTCTCCTTCATTATTTTCAGTAGCTTCCCAAATCCGTTGTCAGATACACCATTGTCTGCCTTCCATTGCAGCAATTCCAGTGTGGTACCGAGCTTTGTGTTGTCATCTTCACAATTTGGGTACAACCCTTTTTTGTGATCCTCTAACATGCGATCGAACTTCAACTTCTCCCTTTCACTTTGGCATTGTCTCTTTGCATCAACAATGACCCGGCGAAGATCATCATCGGGCACATCGTCTGGTTCCTCTTGATCTTCAGCTTCCCCCGTTGAAGTATCACCATATTCAGGGGGATAGTTGTCATCATCCTCTTCTTCTTCGTTGTCTTCCATCATAACCCCTCTTTCTCCGTGCTTGGTCCAAACATTATAGTGTCGCATGAAACCCTTCTCAAGCAGGTGGACGTGAAGGGTTTTCAAGTTAGAGTAATCCTTCGTATTCTCACAGACAAGGCATGGACAATACATAAAACCATTCTGCTTGTTTGCCTTAGCCACTTCGAGAAATTTATGCAGGCCCTCAAGATACTCGGAGGTGTGTCGGTCACCGTACATCCATTGCCGGTTCATCTGCGTGCATTATATAATTAAGTGTATCAAAAACCATTACAGAACATCATGAATAGAGAAGTGACCAAATTAATACAAGTTCATCATCACATTAAAACCAAAGTACAGTAGTGATCAAATGTTATTACTGAAAAAATAAATACATAAAGTTCATACATATATAGTTCTCATCGAACTACATATAGCTCTCTAGAGCATCTAATTAAAACATACATTGAAACTATGAAAAACAACAACAAATGCGATCATAATCGCAACTAAGGTAACAATTGATCCAACGTCATAATGATACCAAGCCTCATTATGAATGGCATATTTTCTAATCTTTCTAATCTTCAAGCGCATTGCACCCATCTTGATCTTGTGATCATCGACGACATCGGCAACATGCAACTCCAATTCCATCTTCTCCTCCTCAATTCTTTTCAATTTTTTCTTCAAGTAATTATTTTCTTTTTCAACTAAATTAACCTCTCGACAAGAGGGTCGGTTGGAATTTCCGGATCACATACCTCCTAGATAAAAACATCTATGTCACGTTGGTCGGCATAATTGTCATAAACACTAAATGAAACAAATCATAATAAAAGATAATATACCACATCCGAATCATAGACAGGACGAGGGCCGACGGGGGCGGATACCAAAGTCATGGCACTATATAATAACAAACAATAATAAAAGTAAGAAAATTATACAAGTATCTATCTAAATCATACAAGTAAGAATTTTTTTCTTTTAAAAAGAAGATAAGAACAAGAGGCTCACCACGGTGGTGCCGGCGACGAGATCGGCGCGGGCGATCGACGGCGGTGAGGACGGGGACGGGGACGGCACCCTACACATGTGCAGACTCTAAGAAGTTAATTTCAGCTCAAATTGTGCATCTAAATCAAAAGAACTCCCACATACACTCCTCCACTAAAACCCACAAACCACTCTACTTCTACAGCATTTGAAATGAGCTAAACTAGCAGTGAGAGATGAAACGATACAGTTGCTAACCTTTTAGAACACTTGTGTAGTTGGTGCACCGCCAAACCTAGACAAATCTTGGAGAAAATGGAGCTTCGAGGTCGAGCTTGGAGAGGACAAAGCTTAAGTGTGGCTCGGGCATTTCATCAAACACCTCATGTGCATAGGAGGTGAGAACAGAGCAGCACAAACCTCCCACCCTTCGACGGCCAAAAAACAGAGGAGATGGGGGGGCTGGATATATATAGGCAAAACTTTAGTCCCAGTTCATGGCTACAATCGGGACTAAAGGCCAACCTTTAGTCCCGGTTCCAACCACCAACCGGGACTAAAGGGGCTGCACCAGGAGCGAGGCCCTTTAGTCTCGGTTCGTGTCTGGAACCAGGACCAAAGGGGTCCTGCCGTGGCCCGGCCGGCGCCCTGGCCTCACGAACCGGGACTGATGCACCCATTGATCCCGGTTCGTAGCAGAACCGGGACTAATGCTCTTATCTGGCCTGGACCAAAGCCCTGTTTTCTACTAGTGTGGTAAGGACTGCAAGAACAATGTTTTTTGTGTGGTCTATCAGAGGGGGTCTCATAGGACTGATGACTGCACTGTGCTCAGATAGCCGAAGCCAGTGGCCAAGTATGTTGGATATGGAGCTAGAGGTTTGGGATGTCTTCTAGTTTAGAATACTAAAGAGATTTCAGCTATGGAGCATGCTAACACTATGGCCCTGTTGATGGAACATTCTGGACAGTTAAATGAAACTACTATGGTGCAAGGTCTGACAAGAATGTTTGACTAGGGATGGACTTGGAGGGCTAAGTTTCAAAGTCCCAAAACATTCCTGGTTAGGTTTCCCAATAAAGCTAAGCTGGTTGAGTTAAAGAACTTTGAAAAATTCACTCTGCTAGGGACTGAAGTTGTGGTAGAAGTGGACTTCTGGAATCCTGATGATAAAGCCAAAGGGAAGTTACACTCAGTTTGGATGCAGATGCATGGAGTTCCAGACACTCTGAGACACTACCTAGGAGTGTGTGAGATTGGATCAGCTTTGGGGCCTGTGGTTGAGGTTGATGTGGAGCATATACACACCAGAGAGGAGATCAGGGTGAGGGTTGGTGTTAGAGATTTGCACAGAATCCCATCTGGAACAGAGATAACAACTAAAGATCTTTTCCTATATGACATTGACTTCACCCTGGAGACAGTTGCTGAACGGGGATGGTACAAAATGGAAGAAGGGAAAAAAGGAAGGTGTTTGAACACAAAGAAGGGGAGAAAAAACAGAGAGGGGGGTTGATGAACAACATAAGACAAATGTGACATTGGGGGGTCTGTCTTTGAAGCAATATGAAAGGGTGGTTGGCAATAAAAAAGTTATTGGAGGAGAGGATGGGGAGTGCAGTAAGAACAAAAATCAGCATGAAGGAATGGAGGGGATGTCAGAAAGTGAAAAGAACTTGATGATAAAGCTACATTTGGTTGAAGAAATGGCTGCTAGACATGCAGCACAACTTGCTGTGGAGGAGAAAAAAAGGAAAGAAATGGAGATGATGAAGATAGGTTTGGAGAGGGAGATTAAGAGACAACATGAACTTTTGCAACAGAATAGGTGGAAAGGGGAGGAGGTTGTTGGGTCACAGACTGGTGTAAAAGAAATGGAGCTTGAGAAGAATCTGGTTGGTGAAGAAGAACAAGAGACTCTGGATACTATTGAGGATATTGACAAAAGACTGGAGGCCTTGGGAGGAGGAGAGTTTGAGGATGGTTATCTCAAGCAAGTGGATTATAGCGCTAGTCAGGAACAGGAATCGTTTGAAACTCTTGTCAGGAAAGCTGAGTTGGGGGAGCTTGACAATAAGAACATGGACATATATAGGAGGAGTGATAGGAATAAAAGGGAAGGAAGATTGTAACATTGAGGAGCTGGCTATGAAGAGGGCTGCTGAGAAAGATAATTATGGTAAGAATGAAGTACCTAATCTTTTGTTATCTAGCAGAACTGATCTGTATGATATTGCTTTGAGGGTGGGTGTGAATTTAGGTGATGAAACCGCCAAGATTGATCATAACATCAATCTTATAAAAATGATTAAGAAAGCTACAATTGATCTCTGGCTTAGTAATAATAACCAAAAAAGTGGGACTAATAAAGAGGGAGGAATAAAATCCGTGGCTCCACCTGTCATAGAAACAGGGGAGCATGATATTGAGGATATGATGAGAGATATAGATAGTGATGATAATGAAGAAATAGAGGGGTGGGAAGCGTTTAGGAAAATGTTTTCACATAAAAATAGGGGGTTCGCAATAGAGCTTGCAGGAATTCAGGCAGGAAATCTATTGTGATGCTTGAAAATTTGGAAAAGTCTAATAAGAAGAAAAGGAAAAAATGAGAGGGGTGTTTTGGAATATGAGAGGGTTTGGTGGGGATATTAAAAAAAGATACTTGAGGGAATTGGTGATGGATATGAAGGTTGATTTCCTCGGTTTACAAGAAACTATGAGGGATCAATTTTCTAGAAATGAGTTACAGGGGATTTGTGCTGGGAGAGACTTTCACTAGCACCATATCCCCTCCAGGGGGAAATTTGGAGGCTTGCTTTTAGGAGTTAATTACACTACGTTAGATGTGATTTCACAAGAAGATGGAGAATACTTCATCAAATTCACTGTGCAGGATGTTAAGAACATATTTTTATGAGACTTGGTAGTAGTATATGGAGATGCTCAACCTGCTGGAAAATCTAAATTTTTAGCAGAACTTTCGAGGGTTTTTCAAGATAGTGTTAACCCAATCCTGATAGGGGGGGATTTTAACATTATCAGAAAAGCCTCTGAAAAAAATAAACCTGGTACTCCAGGTCACTGGAGTTTTCTCTTTAATGCCATCCTTGAACAGGCTGGTGTTAGAGAATTAGAATTGCATGGTAGGAAATTTACTTGGGGGAATAATTTACCCCAACCTACCTTTGAAAAGTTAGATAGAATTTTGTGTAGTGTGGAATGGCAGGAAATATACCCTTTGACTGAAGTTTCTGCTTTGTTCAGGGAAAAACCAGATCATGTCATGTTATTATTGGATACTGGGGATGTTGTTAAATCTGATCATATCTTCAGATTTGAAAATGCTTGGTTCCTCAGGGAGGGCATTGATGAGTTGGTCATTAAAACCTGGAATAGTGTCAGTTCTGCTAAATCAAGCATTGATAATTGGCAAGTGAAGCTTAGATGCCTCAGGCCCAAATTAAAAGGATGGAATAGAAACAGAAATGCATGGTATAGAGAATTAAAAAAAGAAATTCTGACTAAACTAGACAAGATTGATAAACATTGTGAGTTACATGGTTTGACTGCTGTGGATAGAAAAGAGCAAATGGAGCTTAGGGCTCAACTTGATAGACTTCTGGCTCAAGAAGAGGCTAGATGGAAGCAGAGAGCAAAAATTGATGAGATATTGGATGGGGACTGTAACACTAAGTACTTCCATGCTAAAGCTAATGGGAGACATTGGAAAAATAAAATTACTAGATTGGATCAGGAGGATGGGAAGGTTGAGGGGGATAAAAACTTGCTTGATTATATTACTGGCTTTTATAGGGACTTGTTTGGTCGTCCAGACGTGTCTCAAATTTTTTTGAATACTGATGGGGATAACACTGTGCCTTTAGAATGTAATGCTTCATTCATAGATGATTTCTCTATGGATGAAATCAAAAAGGCACTGTTTCAAATGGCTCATAACAAGTCTCCTGGACCTGATGGCTTTACTGCTGAATTTTATCAACATTTTTGGGAATTGATCACACATGACCTTAAAAGGATGTTTGATGATTTTTTCTCTGGAAAATTAGATATAAAAAGGCTCAACTATGGGATTATAACCTTGTTACCTAAAAGTAAAGATGCTAATCAAATACAGAAATATAGACCCATTTGTTTGTTGAATGTTAGTTTTAAAATTTTTACTAAAGTTCTAATGAACAGACTTATTTTGGTAGCTGGAAAAATAGTGTCTCCAATCCAAACTGCTTTCATTAAGGGCAGATACATTATGGAAGGGTTTTTGGTGTTGCATGAAGCACTAAATAGTGTGCATGTTAAAAAACAAAATGCATTGTTGTTTAAGGTGGATTTTGAAAAAGCTTATGACAAAATTAAGTGGCTGTTTGTTCATCAGATGATGAGAATTAAAGGGTTTCGTGATAAGTGGATTGATTGTGTAATGGAGACTATTAGGGGTGGGCACGTTTGTGTTAAGGTCAATGACACATATGGACCTTATTTCCATACTTACAAAGGACTGAGACAGGGAGATTCCATGTCTCCATTAATGTTTAACATTGCAGTTGATGCTTTGGCAATGTTGATGGACAATGCAAGAAAAGCTGGTTTGATAAAAGGCTTATTAGATGATAATGTGGAAGGGGGGATTAATATGTTACAATATGCAGATGACACAATTTTCCTAATGCAAGATGATTTAGAGAGTGCTCACAACTTGAAATATATTTTATGTCTCTTTGAACAAATGTCTGGTTTGAAAATTAAATTTTCATAAGAGTGAATTATTTTTGTTTGGTGAAGCTGCTAACAAAAGACAAGAATACTCTAGGTTTTTCACATGTCCAGTAGGGGATCTTCCCCTAAAATATTTGGGTCTTCCTATTGATAAAAAAGAATCAGAAATAAACATTGGAAGAGTCCAGAAGAAAAAATGGAGAAAAAAATGTGGAACTTGGCAGGGGAGACTGTTAGCTAGTGCTGGGAGGATCACCCTGATACAGGCATCCCTGACTGGTATACCATATCATATGATGTCTTTTTATGGTTTGCCCATGGGGGTTAATAAAAGAATGGATTTTTTTAGGGCTAGATTGCTTTGGCAGGAAAGTATTGATAAGAAAAAATATCATTTTGTTAGATGGTCTGAGGTGTGTAAACCTAAAGACATGGGGGGTTTGGGTATACAGAACTTGGCTCTCATGAACAAAGCTTTGTTATGCAAGTGGTGGTGGAAACTTTATAATACAGATGGATTGTGGCAGGAAGTGCTGGAAAAAAATACATTAAAAACTCTTGCATTACTAGTGTGAAACATAAGATGGGGGACTCACAGTTCTGGGGGTGAGTTGTTAAAACATAAAGAGCTTTTCTTCTCTTTGTGCAAATTTAAGATTGGAAATGGAGTGAATACCAGGTTTTGGGAAGATTGGTGGATAGGCCCCAAAGCTTTGAAAAACTGTTATCCTAGACTTTATAATATTTGCTTTGATAAAAACAAGTCTGTTGCACCGATTATAGAAGGAGGTGTGGATAATGTGAAATTTAGAAGGTCTTTATATCACTACAGGAATCAGAGAATTTGCCATCAGTCCTCTCTTTGCCGTCTGCTAGAGGACGGCACAGATTGTCTTTACCGTCCGCTTCCAGAAAGTAGACGGCAAAGAAAGGCCTCATGGCGAAGATGGATTTTGCTGTCAGTCCTCTCTTTGCCGTCTGCTAGCAGACGGCAAAGAGCCTAAAAAGCGGACGGCAAAGGCAGGCGGACGGCAACTAGCAAGAAAGCAGACGGCAAAGAGCCAATCTGGGCCCCACTGGAGCGCGTGGCTGGTTAGGTCAAACGGACGGCCTATATGTCATCTGCTAGCGGACGGCAAAGAAAAATGTCACTAACACTTTGAAATGGACGCCGCGCCCCTCTCTCTCTCTCTCTCTCTCTCTCTCTCTCTCTCTCTCTCTCTCTCTCGCCGCGCCCCTCTCTCTCTCTCTCTCTCGCCACGCCCCTCCACTCCCCTCTCTCTATCTCTCTCTCTCTCTCTCCCCGCCGCGCCCGTCGCCGCCGACGACCCACCGCCCCGCCGCGCCCGTCGCCGCCGCTGACCCACCGCCCCACCGCGCCCGTCGCTGCCGACAAGCCGCCGCCCCACCGCGCCGCCGCCCCACCGTCCGCGGCCGCCACCCCGCCCCACCGTCCGTGGCCGCCACCCCGCCGCCCCGGCCTCCTCCTCCCGCCCCACCCTGCAGCCGCCATGGCCCCCCCGGCCTCCCTCTGCCGCGCGTGGGGAGGAGCAGGCCGACCCCGTCTCTCGCTGCCCCGGCCCGGACCCGCCTCCGGTGAGTTTTTTTTTATAATTCTTGTTAGATGAATTTTAAACTAGAAAAGGTTAGAGAACAATGTGTTAGAAAATGTTAGACTAGAATTTGTTAGAGGGCAATGTTAGAGAAAATGTTAGACTAGAATTTTTTTGTTAGAAAGTGCTAGGGTTAGTCCGTGGTTTGATGCGATGAATGAAGTGCTTGATTGATCCTTGTCCCCCATGTCATTGCAACTTGCATCTTGCAAAACACATCAAACAATAAAGCCGATTAGAAGAGTAGAAGACATAACCGGAAGACAATACAAGCACATGAAAACAGTAAAGATGTTTGCTTTGCTTACCCAATTTGCAATGCCATTTGAGCTCCCAATTGCAGAATGGTTTAACAATCTCAACACCGTATTACAAATACAAACAATAACAAATTGACAAGCTCACATAGACATAGACACATAGTCCACCTTTTAGCAGTCCACTAAGAACATGATAAATAGGAGCATAACAAGGCTCAGATGGGCAGATGGCCACATAGTCTCAAACGGTTCAAATGGAAAATAGGCAGCTCATAAGTACATTACATGACAGTAAAACATAAATGGAGAGAATGACTGATGGTCTCATTCTCTCATGGAGTGAATGGCAGTAGACTAAAACTGAAACTCAAGTGAGAGAATCGATGATTTCCTCCTCCAATTCTGGTTCATCAAGTGAAAGATCTGCAGATTCTAGCATGCCAACACCAGCAAAAGTCTCAACTCCATCTCCCCCAACATCCCACATTCGGCTTGGATGGAACCTTCTTGATGCATTTGAATGGAATTGTGTACTTTTTGTAGATAGATGGATAGATGCATTTGAATGAATAGATGGATAGATGCATTGGAATATTTTGTTTGTGTAGTATTGGGTAGTTTTGTAGATAAATAGATGGATGGAAGAGAACAAATTTTGGTAGGTTTTTGTAGATATATAGATAGATAGATGGATGTAAAAATTTGGATCATGATGATCTTGCTACAAAAAAAGTGAACAAAAAAATTTGACACTCGGTGGATCATGATTATATTGTACTAATTTCGTTTACTCTTTGTCATGGAAGGTGTTGAAAGATGGTGGGCGTGGGTCCAGAGCGCTCCGCGGGTACATCTTCGGTGGCGGCTCGCCAGAGGGCTACATCCATTCCACCCCTACCTCTCCGGAGAGCGTTGATAGAGAGTATGGGGACACCGGCGGGCGCTTCTACGTCGGCGTCGTTGTCCACCGAGAGAGGAGGTCGGGGAGGGAAGAAGAGAGGTGGAGGACGTGGCTGCGGGAGAGGTAGGCAGACTGCTACGCCTTCCTCGCCGCCACCCCCAGCTCATTCACCCGAGCACATGACTGCTAGGGTGGATCCGTCTAAGGTGGAGGCTACGGGGACTCCGGACCACGAGCCTCGGGTCGACGGGCCTTCGGCCCACGAGACTCCGGTCCAAGAGGCTTTGGCCCACGAGACTTCGGCCCATGAGACTCCGGACCAGGACGGGGATCGGGCTACGTCCCAGGAGACGTCCGGATGGGGTACCTGGCCGGATCCGCCTGAGGGGCCGAGTGGCCATGCTGATGGTGGCGGGGATCAGTTTACTGATAGTGAGGGCGAGGTGGTTGAGGGGGTCACCGTGTACCAGCGTGGTGGTACACGGCTCCCGCCCCTGCCGGCGACCCGCGAGCAGAGGCCGGTGATTAGGCCTGATGGGGAGAAGTAAGTGCATTTACTCTTTTTGTACCTTTTGCCTTCACGTTTCTTCAAATATCTAATGCGTTGGCCTTGTCATACTGCAGGGGTTGGCTACACGCCAGTGGAGTCCGCAGGCCCAACAGCGTCCTTGGTGTGCTTTGCCGGCAAAATTTCCTGGGGTTTGTCACGTTGCCCGGTGAGGGTCAGCTTCCACAGCTAGGATTGAGCTGGGAGCACTACTTGGCTGCCCAGACCCCGCCGGAGGAGATGATCAACGGTGTCTTGTGCCACACGAGGGCCGAGATGGTGATCAGAAGCTTTTGGGTAATTTCTCCTTTACACAATTAAAAATTAACAATAGCTAGTTATTGTACTAATCAGTGTTGTCTCATTTGATTGCAGACCTTCTACAGATGTGAGAAGGGATACGAGGAGGACGCGGCAAAGGTTATCGATACCGAGTGCAAGCGCCTATTACAAAACTTACGGCACGAGGCTCGGCCGCAGGCTATTCGAGACTACTACGCCACGCGTGGTATTAAGAAGGACAAGCCTTCGTGCCGCGAAAAGTTTCTGAAGAAGCATCAGTACATGAAGGAAATTACCTATTCTTAAGGCCATGTACTTAGTTTCCTTGATTTGATTCGTAGGCGTAGCGCTCAAATTTCTCTTTACTAACTTAGGTGCCCCCGAGATGGTGTGCGGATAAGATGGATTGTTGGGAGGCGTTGGTGGATGAGTGGTGCACAAACCACTGGCGAGCCGTCCACAACAATGCCAAGGACCGGCGTGCCCAAATGGTTGGTGTGCCACACCATCAAGGCAGCGCCAACTTATATCAGTTCGGGCGGAACTGGGTATGTGGTTTGCTTCATGATTCATGCAATTCATTCTTCATGCTAGCTTGAGCCCTTTACTAATACTTTGTTCCTCTCTTTTAGGCGCGACACAATAACACGGAGGTGCCAGAGGTGTACGACCTCTATGCCATGGCCCATACTGCCTCGTACAAGAAGGCCAAGGCATTCTCTGAGTCTGACCTCGATCATCCAGAAAAGTTCACCAACATCTCCTCCCACTACAAGCTCGTGAGGTACAACATGGAGGCGAAGGCGAGGAAAAGGGAGGACTATAACCCGACCCAGCATCCTATTGATCCAGAGCTGCTGATGATATCTGGTGGCGGGAGGCCCCATGGCTCGATAGCCATTGGAGATGGACTGATACGTTGTCCTCTCACTCTCCCACAGATCAAGGCGCGCCAAACGAGCTCCTGTCCTGAGATAAGGACACGTCCATGGCCAGTCGATCTCGCCATCGAGGTTAGTTATACGGACTCAGATATCTTTCCTCCATTACATTGTGTGTGCGGCCATCGATGATTACAATGCTAACGAGGAGTGGTGTTGCAGGCTGCTTTTCAGAAAGAGAGAGCGACAACCCAGGCGCTTCTGGAGGAGAGGGACTGGGTGGCGGCGGAGAAGGAACTGCTGGCGGAGGAGAAGACGGCTAGGTTGTTGGAGGAGGAGAGGAATCGGAATGAGGCGGCTCACCGGGCCATGTACGAGCTCCTCGTTGTAAGTTTCTTCTGCATATTAGCCAAATCATGCACGTAATGTTCGTTTCATTACTAACTAATATGACTGACTCGTCAAAACCAAATGTGCAGTCTATGTGCGAGAAGACCGGTCAGACCCCTCCGCCGATGCCAGTCATTGCTCAGACGGGAACGGTGAGTTTCATTTGAATGGTCATTAGTTACAAGTCTTAACATTTGAGTGTCATCATGCTAACGAGACATTGCAAATGATCTTTGGTGCAGCATAACTCCCGAGCCGCATCGCACACCCCTTCTCCAGGGCAACCTTCTCCAGGTGATCGTGACTGCCAGAGCAACCCCGGTGCTTGACCTCCTTGATGACGACGACGGTAAGTTTTCTCTAATGTTTTGCTTAACAAATGCATACTTAGCTTCGTACATGCTAGTTAGCCCTAATATGCCACATATTTAGCTTATTTTCCCCAAAAAAGACATACTTAGCTAATTATGCTCCAAAATGACATAATTAGCTTATTTAGTTCATTTATGACATAATTAGCTTTGTTAGGTCAAAAATGGCATAATAATAACCTTGGTTAGCTCATAAATGTCATATACTTACCTTATTTTCCTCCAAAATGACATAATAAGCTAAGTTAGCTCAATAATGACCTATACTTACCAAAGTTAGCTCAAAAATGACATAATTACCTAAGTTAGCACAAAAATAGAAGAAGAAAGAGAAGAAGAAGAAAGAATAAAAGAAGAAGAATGAGAAGGAAAAGAAAGAATAAAAGAAGAAGAATGAGAAGGAAAAGGATAAAAAGATAGAAGAGAAGAAGAAATTAAATATGAGAAAAAGAGAGAAGAAGAAGAAAATATATTCTCTTTCTTCCTTTTCCTCTTCTTTCTTTTTCTCCATCTTCTACTCCTTATTCTTATTCTTCTTCTTTCTTCTTCTTTCTTTCTTCTTATTTTTCTTCTTCTTCTTCTTCTTCTTCTTCTTCTTCTTCTTCTAGTCTTCTTCTTCTTCTTCTTCTTCTTCTTCTTCTTCTTCTTCTTCTAACTTTCTTATTCCCATTTTGCAGATTTGATTCACTTCATGGAAGCTGGCATTGATGGACTGCTAGTGTTTAGTTTTTGTTTTGATTTGTATTGATGAACAATGTGAAACTATGTATCTATATATGGATGAACAGTGTGAAACTACGTATGTATTGCTTCTTTTAATAGCCTATGTGTTCTCTTGTTTAATATTTCACGATGATGTTGGATTGTTGGAATACATGGCCTATGCTTCAGCTTGAAACTATATATATCATATATGTGTTGTGAAAATGCAGGGAAATAACAGAAAACAGACAAAAAAGAGGCAGTACAGGCACTTTGCCGTCCACTGGCGGACGGCAAAGAACTTTGCCGTCAGTAGGCAGACGGCAAAGGTGCCACGTGGCAGCAAGCTGTGCAACCTGGGAGCACCATGTCTGACCCATTTGGTCATTCTGCCGTCAGCTGGCAGACGGCAAAGATAAAGCACGCAGACGGCAAAGACTAAGCAGGACTGGCGTGCAGACACAGGCCTGCTGACATCACTCGGCAGACAGCAAAGTCTGCCGTTGGCCACCTAACGGGGCTAACAGCTATACTTTGCCGTCCAGAATCTTTGCCGTCAACTTAGCCAGCAAGGCGGACGGTAAACGTCTTTGCCGTCCGTTGCCGTTATACAGACGGCAAAGAAGCTGTTTACCGTGACTTTCTGTGCTGAAAATGGGGCCGTCAGCCAGCAGACGGCAAAGCTGTTTGCCGTCCGTGGCCTGGGCCTTTGCCGTCTACTATGGCAGACGGCAAAGAACCTGATTCCTGTAGTGTATGGGGAATCATTGGAGTTATGGGATCATATAAAAGGGGTTTGTGAGGGGGTGACCCTCACAGATCAAAAAGACAAAATCAAATGGTCGTTGACAGGGGATGGGATTTACACTGTCAAATCTTTATATAGACATTTGGTACAAACAGGGATTAAATATCCACAAAAGTTTCTCTGGAAAGTTAAGATGCCTCCACGGGTTAAAGTTTTTTTGTGGTTAGTACTTAGGGGGAGCATTCTCACAAAGGATAATCTGATACGGAGGGGGTGGCGTGGAGATTGTAATTGTTCTTTTTGTGGGGAGAAAGAGGATATTAATCATCTTTTCTTCCGTTGCTCTATTGCAAAAATTCTGTGGATGGTCATGAAATGTTCATTTGGGATGTGGGATACACCTTCTACTGTTGAACAAATGTTTGGGATGTGGATCAAAAAGTTTGATAAAAATGATAGAGAACTTTTGATAGTAGGTATTTCTGCTATTTTTTGGACTTTGTGGAAGCTCAGAAATAGGGTGGTGTTTGATAATGATAGAATTGTGGATCGATGTGTTCCTGTGAATTTGATAATCAAAAATTTACATGACTGGAATGTGTTGCAGAGAAACCAAGAAAAAATAAGACGAATGATGGAGGGCGTAAGACTGGTTGAACAGATAGCGAGGGGGATTTTCAGAGCTGCGCATGGATGGAGAGCCGGGGTGCCAAGACTGACGGCCACCTGACGATCCAAGCAAAAAATGGAGCTCCAGTATCTTTTCCGCTACAGATGTCTGTTTTCTTCTGGTTTTAGAATGCCCTTTATCGTCCGAATCTGTAATATGTGTGTGTGTGTGCCTTGCGCAAAACTTGCTCAACTTCTAGTAGGTGTGTGTGGAGTTCCTTTTGTTGTTGAAAGGTTCTTTTCCACGTTGCTTGAGTTGTGGGTTGGAGGGGAGGGATGGCTCCTTCTCAAGCTGTAGCGCTAGCGTTTTATCTTTGCTCTCAGTCGCGTCGTGATGTAAGACTCTGTGATTTCTCTTAAATGAAATCGGAGAGCAGGAGCTCTCTTTATCAAAAAAAAAAAAGGGTTCCACAAGTCGGACCCTCAAACTAAAGATACATAGCAATAGTAGTCGGCATCTAGTCCTTCTTCTTCTTCGATGCCCCCTTCGGACCATCATCTCCGCGAGGACGCTTGCCACTGACCGTCGGCTGGTCGTCGTCCTCCTCCTCCTCTTTGTCATCGTCATCCTCCTCATCGTCGTCCTTGTCCTCACCGTCCTTCTCCGAGTTGCCGTTCGAGGTCTCCTTCGGCCCTTCCATGAACTCGGTACAGCTAGGGTCGTCAGAACCATAGAGGTCGGAGAGCGTCCACGGCGCACCTGAATTCTCGCTATAAACGGGATCGGCCGACACATATTCGTTGGAGGAGTCGACCCATGGCCTATCGTAGGTCAGGCAATTGCTGCATTTTTGCACTAATAATTATTAGTCGCAAATATATGTACCTAGTAGCTAATTTTCTAACAATTAACAAACTATATGTAACTAGCATTTGCTATGAACTTATTTTTTATCAATATTGCTAGTAACAAATAAACATCATGCTCTTGCATAATATATCTAACTTAATTATTTTAATAAATATTTTTTCCTTATACTCATGCATTTTACCAAATAAATAATTTGCTTCTAATTAACTAATTACTACTCCCTCCGATGCAAAATAAGTGTCGTGGTTTTAGTTCAGAGGGAGTAGCATTTTAACAATTTGCTACTAATGAAGCCGGCGGAGTTAGCTACAATTACTAGTAAATCAAACTTATTCAGTAATGCACCAGATCATATATAGTTATCATGGCCTATAACATGCACCAGATGAGATACATACTTCAGTGCATCCTCCGCGTCCTCGTGGCCTGTGGTGTAGTCGACTTCATTGGGAGCGCCGGCGGCAGGTGGGATCAGATCGATCCAGACGCTGAGCGTGAGGGTGTCGCCGGAGAGCAGCTCCTTGGGCACCGCCAAGAACATCCCCTGCCCCAGCGCCGGTGCGCCGGTGGCCAGCTTGCTGCTGCTCACCGGCGTGGCCATGAGAACCATGTCGTTGCCCGGGGGCTCCACGGACAGCTTGCACCAGAACCCGGGCGACGCCTCGGCCTCGCTGTCCGGCCTGACGCACACCAGCGACACGGCCGTAGCCGCGCCGAGCGGGCCCAGGGACACAAGGAACACGCTGCGGTCCTCCTCCCCGACGAGCACGTGCCAGGGGTGCGACAGGGAGAAGCCGAGTTTCGAGGACCGGCCGTAGCGGACCGTGACGGCGGGGCGCTGGTGGCCGGTGGCGAAGTGCAGGAGCAGGCCATACTGCACTGCTTCTTCTTGCTTCCGGCGGCTGTAGTGCGGCGAGAACCACTGTAAGTAAGCAGTAGGGGGGAAGCGCTGAGAATAGGCAGGGACGGCAGCCCTTTTATACCCTCTGCACGGACGCGTCTCTTCGGCGAATAAACGCGGATGTCTCATGCAAACGCCGGATGCGTCGCTTCAATGACGAAACCGCCGCTGCCAACGGCTGCTAATCCCCACGTTATTAGTCGTAGCAGCAATTCATGTACTTGCACCTGATTGGTCCTTGACAATCCCATGCATGCACTTCCACGAGTAGTACGTACGTAGCCATTATCGAGTACTACATGCACGCAACTAATTAAACCAGCTTGGCACCGCCGCTTTAGTCCACGTAGTACTAGGCATTGTAGTTTCTAGCCAGCTTTCTACATACCACCAAAATGCACATCAACATGTGAAGAGAAATAGAGTGAGAAAAGAGTGATTTGAATGCCAAATTTCACTACAGGAAAAATCATGTACGCCGGGTATTTCGTAGTATGCCGAGTGTTTTTTCACGGGTAAGTCTGACCAAATACAAAACGAAATCTGTTTCATTAGATACATTATGAAATATATTTTCATATTATATATAAAACATATTGTAAATCTCTGTAGATTTTTCTCCAGACTTGTTCAAACTTTAAAAAGTTTGCCTTAGGAAAATCCTAGAACTTCAATTATTTTAGAACGGAGAGACTACATGTGATCAAATCCAACCAAAATCTTCTTCCCCAACTTGTCTCGTCGGTTCAACCTTAAAATTATTATTATCGCAATTTATTTTGGCGAATACATATTGAAACATTTAATTTACATAAAACCTAAAACCCTATATTTTGCATGAAATGATACGACTTTTCAAAAAAAAAATAACCGTGTCCTATATTGTATTATATCTTCTACAACTTCAAAAATAATTATTTTGGAAGAATTAAATATATTTTTAATCCGTTTTCATAGTTAGCGGGAATAGAATTGTCATTATCACATGTATGTATATAGTTGACGCTAAAAAAATCATGTACTCTTACCAAAGTTATACAATCATGTTATTGACCTCCACAAACAATATTACCCCCAAGTTATGTTCAACTATCTCAAATGTAGTGGGGGGTTTAGATATTGGCATAATGGAAAACACCTAGAAACCCTAATGAAAATTCAACCTAAAAAATCAAGCGAAAAATCCTGGAGCTCACTCTCCCCTCTCTAATGTCAACCATAACATTGTGTATCTTTGCACTGTCAAAATTTTCAGCCCAACGTCTTTATCACCATGTATGCCTATTAGAGAGGAGGGTAGGGTAGATGTTAAGGGTGGCTCGAGATGTAGGGAACGACGACTGATGGTTTGGGAGGTATGGAACGACATAGATTAGTTCCCGGAATTGTTATAGAATTTGGTTCCTCCCCGGATTTTATATTTAGTCCCTGATTCTTCAAATCACAATGCCGAAAGGAGTTCAAAATAAAATTTGGCCCAAGCAAAGAAAGTCCTAAGTAAGCATTTGTATGTGTGCTTATCCTTTTATATGTCCTGCTCAATTAGTTTGCAAGATGGTATTGGATTTATTGTTTTACTTCCCGTGGGACTAACCTTTTAATTTCAAAAACCATGGATTGTTGAGCCCACTCGAACAATGGTACAACATGGGATAAGCCAACTCACGTTCAATTGTTCACAATTTCAAAAGATGTTTGCATTTCCAAAATATGTTCGCATTTCCAAAAAAAAATCACAATTTCAGAAAAATAGTCGTGTTTCAAAAAATGTTCAGGAATTTTAGAAAATGTTTCTTGTTTTCAAAAAAAATTCACAATGTCAGAAAATGTTCAATTTTTCAAAAATTGTTCACGT